>OU466860.2:40000-4840000 GCA_911865555.2 Thlaspi arvense
AAACCCTAAAACCTAAACCCTAAACCCTAAACCCTAAACCCTAAACCCTAAACCCTAAACCCTAAACCCTAAACCCTAAACCCTAAACCCTAAACCCTAAACCCGAAACCCTAAACCCTGATCTGCCCTAAACCCTAAACCCTAAACCCTAAACCCTAAACCCTGATCTGCCCTAAACCCTAAACCCTAAACCCTAAACCCTAAACCCTGATCTGCCCTAAACCCTAAACCCTAAACCCTGATCTGCCCTAACCCTGATTTGCCCTAACCCTGATCCAAAATCTTAATTTTCTTGTCTGTTATTGGAATTTTCGCACCAATGATTATTCCATGCCAAATTTGAATACTCTTCAATATCAATATGACTTTCCATTACGGTAATGGAGTCCACAAATATCCATTCTTTTTCCACATATAATCTAATATTTTTGTGTGTGTGTTAATACACATATCTTGACAAAAAAAATAAAAAAGAACTCAAAAATATAAAATTTTCTTGTGTATGTGTTAATACACACATCACGACAAGAAAAATTAAAAAATACGAAAATTTAACATTTTTTTGTTTGTGAATACACATATATTGACAAAAAAATTATATACTGGAAAGATGTTTTGTGTGTGTTAATATACATTTCTTGACAAGTAAATTAAAAAAAAATCAAAAATTTAATATTTTCTTGTGTGTTTGTTAATACACACATCTTGACAAGAAAATCAAAAAAATTAGTCCTGCAAACTTAAGAAGGAAAAATCCATAGAAAGAAACTCGAAAAAATAATATTTTCTTGTGTGTATTAACATAAACACATCTTCACAAGAAAATAAAAAAACTTCAAAGTTTAATATTTTTGTGTGTGTATGTTAATAAACATATCTTGACAAGAAGATTAAAAAAACCTCAAAAATATAATATTTTTTTGTGTGTGTTAATACACACATCTAGACAAGAAAATAAAAAAAAACTTTAAAGTTTAATATTTTGTGTGTGTGTGTTAATACACATATCTTGACAAGAAGATGAAAAAAACCTCGAAAATATAACATTTTCTTGTGTGTGTGTTAATAAACACATTTTGGCAAGAAAATTTTAAAATTTGCAAATTTAATATTTTCTCTGTGTGTTAATACACACATCTTGGCAAAAAAATAAAAAAACTTGAAAATTTAATATTTTTTGTGTGTGTGTCAATGTATCTTGATTAGAAAAATAAAATAAAAACTCAAAGATTTAACACTTTCTTGTGTGTGTGTGTGTTTTTTTAATCAAAACGATTTCAATAAGGCCCATTACTCCTTTTGTGCCAAAAAGGCCCACAGAGATTGTTTTGCTAAAGTATCAGCTAGCATGTTTGCCTTTCTCGACACTGAAATGAATTTTACATCGTTAAAAAAACCAGAGAGATGAAGGATGTCTTGCAGTATTCTGTAGATTTCCAAAATGTTAGCTCTTGTATTGATCGCCAAGACGACTTGCAGAGCATCCGATTCCACCTGCATGTTAGTGAAGCCCAGTGCTAAGGCATGTTCGAGAGCATAACGGATTGCCAATGCTTCTGCTACTAAAGGGGAGGATAAGAATTTCTGGGTGCGTGCCCTCTCGTTGATGAGCTGCTGATTCGCGTTGTGGAAGACCCATCCCATGCCTCTTGTGTGTGTGTTAATACACACATTTTGGCAATAAAATAGAAAAATTCGCAAATTTAACATTTGTTGTGTGTGTGTGTTAATACACATATCTTGGCAAAAAAATAAAAAAACTTGAAAATTTAACATTTTTTGTGTGTGTTAATACACATATCTTGGCAAAAAAAATTAAAAAAGAACTCAAAAATATAAGATTTTCTTGTGTATGTGTTAATACACACATCATGACAAGAAAAATTAAAAAACACAAAAATTAAACATTTTTTCGTTTGTGAATACACATATATTGACAAAAAAATTAAATAATGGAAAGATGTTTTGTGTGTGTATATACATTTCTTGACAAGTAAATTAAAAAAAAAAATCAAAAATTTAACATTTTCTTGTGTGTTTGTTAATACACACATCTTGACAAGAAAATAAAAAAAATTAGTCCTGCAAACTTAAGAAGAAAAAATTCACAGAAAGAAACTCGAAAAAATAACATTTTCTTGTGTGTATTAACATAAACACATCTACACAAGAAAATAAAAAAACTTCAAAGTTTAATATTTTTGTGTGTGTATGTTAATATACATATCTTGACAAGAAGATTAAAAAAACCTCAAAAATATAACATTTTCTTGTGTGTGTTAATACACACATCTAGGCAAGAAAATAAAAAAAAAATTTAAAATTTAATATTTTGTGTGTGTGTGTTAATACACATATCTTGACAAGAAGATGAAAAAAACCTCAAAAATATAATATTTTCTTGTGTGTGTGTGTGTTAATACACACACTTTGGCAAGAAAATTTTAAAATTTTAAAATTTGCAAATTTAACATTTTCTGTGTGTGTTAATACACACATCTTGGTAAAAAAATAAAAAAACTTGAAAATTTAACATTTTTTGTGTGTGTGTTAATACACGTATCTTGACTAGAAAAATAAAATAAAAACTCAAATATTTAACATTTTCTTGTGTGCGTGTGTGTGTTTTTTTGTAATCAAAACGATTTCATTAAGGCCCATTTCTCCTTTTGTGCCAAAAAGGCCCGCAGAGATTGTTTTGCCAAAGTATCAGCTAACACGTTTGCCTTTCTCGACACTGAAATGAATTTTACATCGATAAAAAAACCAGAGAGATGAAGGATATCTTGCAGTATTCCGTAGATTTCCAAAATGTTAGCTCTTGTATTGATCTCCAAGACGACTTGCAGAGCATCCGATTCCACCTGCATGTTAGTGAAGCCCAGTGCTAAGGCATGTTCGAGAGCATAACGGATTGCCAATGCTTCTGCTACTAAAGGGGAGGATAAGAATTCCTGGGTGCGTGCCCTCTGGTTGATGAGCTGCTGATTCGCGTTGGGGAAGACCCATCCCATGCCTCTTGTGTGTGTCTTACTACACACATTTTGGAAAGAAAATAAAAAAATTCGCAAATTTAACATTTTGTGTGTCTTTGTGTGTGTTAATACACACATTTTGGCAAAAAAATAAAAAATTTGAAAATTTAACATTTTTTGTGTGTGTGTTAATACACGTATCTTGACTAGAAAAATAAAATAAAAACTCAAAAATTTAACATTTTCTTGTGTGTGTTAATACACACATCTTGACAAAAAAAATAAAAAAACTAAAAAAATTAACATTTTTTGTGTGTGAGTTAATACACACATCTTGGCAAAAATTAGTCCTGTAAACTTAAGAAGGAAAAATTCACAGAAAAAAACTCGAAAATTTAACATTTTCTTGTGTGTATTAACAAAAACACATCTTGGTAAAAAAATAAAAAAAACTTCAAAATTTAATATTTTTTTGTTTATTTGTTAATACTCTTATCTTGACAAGTAGACTAAAAAAAACCCAAAAATATAACATTTTTTGTGTGTGTTAATACACACATCTAGACAAGAAAATAAAAAAACATTAAAATTTAATATTTTTTGTGTGTGTGTTAATACACATATCTTGACAAGAAGATGAAAAAAATCTCGAATATATAACATTTTCTTGTGTGTGTGTTAATACACACATTTTGGCAAGAAAATAAAAAAACTAGAAAATTTAACATTTTTTGTGTGTGTGTTAATACACGTATCTTGACTAGAAAAATAAAAAAAAAACTCAAAGATTTAACATTTTCTTGTGTGTGTGTGTGTTCATACACACATTTTGGCAAGAAAATAAAAAAATTTGAAAATTTAACATTTTCTTTTGTGTGTGTTAATAAACATATCTTGACAAGAAGATGAAAAAAACCTCGAAAATATAACATTTCCTTGTGTGTGTGTTAATATACACATTTTGGAAAGAAAATTTTAAAATTCGCAAATTTAACATTTTTTGTGTGTGTTAATATACAAATTTTGGAAAGAAAATTTTAAAATTCGCAAATTTAACATTTTTTATGTGTGTTAATACACACATCTTCGCAAGAAATAAAAAAACTTGAAAATTTAACATTTTTTGTGTGTGTTAATACACACATTTTGGCAAGAAAATAAAATAAATTCACATATTTAACAATATGCGTGTGTGTGTGTTAATACACACATCTTGGCAAAAAATAAAAAAACTTGAAAATTTAACATTTTTTGTGTGTGTTTATACACATATCTTGACTAGAAAAATAAAATAAAAACTCAAAAATTCAATATTTTCTTGTGTGTGTGTGTGTGTGTGTGTGTGTGTGTGTGTTAATACACACATCTAGGCAAGAAATTAAAAAAAAACTTTAAAATTTAATATTTTTGTGTGTGTGTTAATACACATATCTTGACAAAAAGATGAAAAAAACCTCAGAAATATAACATTTTCTTGTGTGTGTGTTAATACACACATTTTGGCAAGAAAAAATTAAAATTCGCAAATTTAACATTTTTTTGTGTGTATTAATACACACATCTTGGCAAGAAAATAAAAAAACTTGAAAATTTAACATTTTTTGTGTGTGTTAATACACGTATCTTGACTAGAAAAATAAAATAAAAACTCAAAAATTCAACATTTTCTTGTGTGTGTGTGTGTTAATATACAAATTTTCGCAAGAAAATTAAAAAAAAAAACTCAAAATATAATATTTCTTGTGTGTGTGTTAATACACACATCACAGCAAGAAAATAAAAAAATTAGTCCTGCAAACTTAAGAAGGAAAAATTCACAGAAAAAAACTCGAAAATTTAACATTTTCTTGTGTGTATTAACAAAAACACATCTTGGCAAAAAAATAAAAAAAAACTTCAAAATTTAATATTTTTTTGTTTGTATATTAATACTCATATCTTCACAAGTAGATTAAAAAAACCTCAAAATATAACATTTTCTTGTGTGAGTTAATACACACATCTAGGCAAGAAAATAAAAAAAACTCTAAAATTTAGTATTTTTTGTGTGTGTGTTAATACACATATCTTGACAAGAAGATGAAAAAAACCTCGAAAATATAACATTTTCTTCTGTGTGTGTTAATATACACATTTTAGCAAGAAAATTTTAAAATTCGTAAATTTAACATTTTTTGTGTGTGTTAATACACACTTCTTGGCAAGAAAATAAAGAAACTTGAAAATTTAACATTTTTTGTGTGTGTGTTAATACACACATTTTGACAAGAAAATAAAAAAATTCGCAAATTTAATATTTTGTGTGTGTGTGTGTGTTAATACATGTATGTTGACTAAAAAAATCATATAAAAACTCAAAAATTTAATATTTTCTTATATTTTGGCAAGAAAATATTAAAATTCACAAATTTAACATTTTGCATGTGTGTGTGTGTGTGTTAATATACACATCTTGGCAAGAAAATAAAAAAACTTGAAAATTTAACATTTTGTGTGTATGTGTTAATACACGTATCTTGACTAAAAAATAATATAAAAACTCAAAAATTTAACATTTTCTTGTGTGTGTGTTAATACACATATTTTAGTAAGAAAATAAAAAAAAAATCGGAAATTTAACATTTTTGTGTGTGTGTGTTTGTTTATACACACATCTTGGCAAGAAAATTAATAAATTTGAAAATTTAACATTTTTTGTGTGTGTTAATACACGTATCTTGACTATAAAAATAAAATAAAAACTTAAAAATTTAACAGTTACTTGTGTGTGTGTTAATACACACATCTTGGCAAAAAAAATTAAAAAACTAAAAAATTAACATTTTTTGTGTGTGTTAGTAGTATCTTGACAAGAAAATTAAAAAAAACTCAAAAATTTAACATTTTCTTGTGTGCGAGTTAATATACACATCTTGGCAAGAAAATTTAAATAAATTTAAATTTAATATTTGTATGTGTGTGTGTGTGTGTTAACATACATATCATGACAAGAAAATTAAAAACAAATTCAAAAATTATATATTTTCTCGTGTGTGTATGTGTTAGTACACATATCTTCACAAGAAAATAAAAGAATTTTCTTCCAAACTTGAGGGAGAAATTCCCTGAAAGAACCTCAAAAATTTAATCATTTTTGTGTGTGTATTAATACACATATCTTGATAAGAAAATTAAATACAAAACTCGAAAATTTAACATCTCCTTGTGTGTGTGTTAATATACATATCTTGACAAGAAAATTATAAAAAAAAATCATGAAAATTTAACATTTTTTTGTGTGTGTTAATTCACACATTTTAGCAAAAAAATTAAAAAATTTAAAATTTTCTTGTGTGTGTGTGTGTGTGTTTTTTGTGTTTGTGTGTGTGTGTGTGTGTGTGTGTGTGTTAATACACACATCTTGGAAAAAACAATAAAAAGACTCGAAAATTTAACATTTTCTTGTGTTTGTGTTAATACACACATCTTGGCAAGAAAATAAAAAAACTTCAAAATTTAATATTTTTTGTGTGTGTATTAATACGCATATCTTGACAAGAAATATTAGAAAAAACCTCAAAAATATAATATTTTCTTGTGTGTGTGTTAATACACACATCTTCGCAAGAAAATAGAAAAATTCGCAAATTTAACTTATTTTGTGTGTGTGTTATAAAAAAATGAAAGATGAGTCAGTTAAATGTTAGTTGGACCATTACAAGAATCTCCAAGACTACCCTCCAAACCTTCTTTCTCAAAAATTTAACATTTTATTGTGTGTGTTAGTACACACATCTGGGCAAAAAAATTAAAAAACTCGAAAATATAACATTTTATTGTGTGTGTTAGTACACATATATTCACAAGAAGAATAAAAAAAAATACTTTAAAATTTTACATTTTTCTATGTCTGTGTTAATACACACATCTTAACAAGAAAATGAAAAAACACAAAAAATTAACATTTTGTGTGTGTGTGTGTGTGTTAATACACAAATTTTCGTAAAAAAATTAAAAAAAGAACTCAAAATATAATATTTCTTGTGTGTGTGTTAATACACACATCACGTCAAGAAAATAAAAACATTAGTCCTGCAAATTTATGAAGGAAAAATTCAAAGAAAAAAACTCAAAAATTTAACATTTTCTTGTGTGTATTAACAAAAACACATCTTGGCAAAAAAATATAAAAAACTTCAAAATTTAATATTTTTTTGTTTGTATGTTAATACTCATATCTTGACAAGTAGATTAAAAAAACTTCAAAAATATAACATTTTCTTGTGTGTTTTAATACACACATCTAGGCAAAAAAATAAAAAAATATTAAAATTTAATATTTTGTGTGTGTGTGTGTTAATACACATATCTTCACAAGAAGATGAAAAAAACCTCGAATATATAACATTTTATTGTGTGTGTGTTAATACACACATTTTGGCAAGAAAATAAAAAAAATCAGAAATTTAACATTTTTGTGTGTGTGTGTGTGTGTGTGTGTGTGTGTGTGTTTATACACACATCTTGGCACGAAAATTAATAAATTTGAAAATTTAACATTTTTTGTGTGTGTTAATACACGTATCTTGATTATAAAAATAAAATAAAAACTTAAAAATTTATCAATTTCTTCTGTGTGTGTTAATACATACATCTTGGCAAAAAAAATTAAAAAACTAAAAAATTAACATTTTTTGTGTGTGTTAGTACACATATATCTTGACAAAAAAATTAAAAAAAAAACTCAAAAATTTAATATTTTCTTGTGTGTGAGTTAATACACACATCTTGACAAGAAAATTAAAATAAATATAAATTTAATATTTGTGTGTGTGTGTGTGTGTGTGTTAACATACATATCATGACAAGAAAATTAAAAAAAAAATTCACAAATTATATATTTTCTCGTGTGTGTGTGTGTTAGTACACATATCTTCACAAAAAAATAAAAGAATTTTCTTCCAAACTTGAGGGAGAAATTCCCTGAAAGAACCTCAAAAATTTAATCATTTTTGTGTGTGTATTAATACACATATCTTGATAAGAAAATAAAATACAAAACTTGAAAATTTAACATCTCTTTGTGTGTGTGTTAATATACATATCTTGACAAGAAAATTATAAAAAAATCATGAAAATTTAACATTTTCTTGTGTGTGTGTTAATTCACACATTTTAGCAAAAAAATTCAAAAATTAAAAAATTAAAAATTTTCTTGTGTCTGTGTGTTTGTGTGTGTGTGTGTGTGTGTGTGTGTGTGTGTGTGTGTGTGTGTGTGTGTGTGTGTTAATACACACATCTTGGAAAAAACAATAAAAAGACTCGAAAATTTAATATTTTCTTGTGTTTGTGTTAATACACACATCTTGGCAAGAAAATAAAAAAACTTCAAAATTTAATATTTTTTTGTGTGTGTATTAATACGCATATCTTGACAAAAAAGTTTAGAAAAAACCTCAAAAATACAATATTTTCTTGTGTGTGTGTTAATACACACATCTTGGCAAGAAAACAGAAAAATTCGCAAATTTAACTTATTTTGTGTGTGTGTTATAAAAAAATGAAAGATGAGTCAATTAAATGTTAGCTGGACCATTACAAGAATCTCCAAGACTACCCTCCAAACATTCTTTCTCAAAAATTTAACTTTTTTAGTGTGTGTGATAGTACACATATATTCACAAGAAGATTAAAAAAAAATACTCAAAAATTTTATATTTTTCTATGTGTGTGTTAATACACACATCTTAACAAGAAAATGAAAAACACAAAAATTTAACATTTTGTGTGAAAAAAACTCAAAATATAATATTTCTTGTGTGTGTGTTAATACACACATCACGTCAAAAAAATAAAAACATTAGTCCTGCAAACTTTAGAAGGAAAAATTCACAGAAAAAAACTCGAAAATTTAATATTTTCTTGTGTGTATTAACAAAAAACACATCTTGGCAAAAAAATAAAAAAAAACTTCAAAATTTAATATTTTTTTGTTTGTATGTTAATACTCATATCTTGACAAGTAGATTAAAAAAACCTCAAAAATATAATATTTTCTTGTGTGTGTTAATACACACATCTAGACAAGATAATAAAAAAATACATTAAAATTTAATATTTTTATGGTGTGTGTGTTAATACACATATCTTGACAAGAAGATGAAAAAACCTCGAATATATAATATTTTCTTTTGTGTGTGTTATTACACACATTTTGGCAAGAAATTTTAAAATTCCCATATTTAACATTTTTGTGTGTGTTAATACACATATTTTGGCAAAAAAATAAAAAAACTAGAAAATTTAACATTTTTTGTGGATGTGTTAATACACGTATCTTGACTAGAAAAATAAAATAAAAACTCAAAAACATAACAGTTGTGTGTGTGTGTTTCTGTTAATACACACATCTAGGCAAGAAAATAAAAAAAACTCTAAAATTTAATATTTTTTGTGTGTGTGTTAATACACATATCTTGACAAGAAGATGAAAAAAACCTCGAAAATATAATATTTTCTTGTGTGTGTGTTAATATACACATTTTGGCAAGAAAAATTTAAAATTTGCAAATTTAACATTTTTTGTGTGTGTTAATACACACATCTTGGCAAGAAAATAAAAATACTAGAAACGTTTTATGGTGTGTGTGTTAATACACATATCTTGACAAGAAGATGAAAAAAACCTCGAATATATAACATTTTCTTGTGTGTGTGTTAATACACACATTTTGACAAGAAATTTTAAAATTCGCATATTTAACATTTTTGTGTGAGTTAATACACACATTTTGGCAAAAAAATAAAAAAAACTAGAAAATTTAACATTTTTTGTGTGTGTGTTAATACATGTATCTTGACTAGAAAAATAAAATAAAAACTCAAAAATTTAACAGTTTCTTGTGTGTGTGTGTGTGTGTGTTAATACACACATCTAGGCAAGAAAATTAAAAAAACTCTAAAATTTAATATTTTTTGTATGTGTGTTAATACACATATCTTGACAAAAAGATGAAAAAAACCTCAAAAATATAACATTTTCTTGTGTGTGTGTTAATATACATATTTTGGCAAAAAAATAAAGAAACTTGAAAATTTAACATTTTTTGTGTGTGTGTTAATATACATATTTTTTCAAAAAAATAAAAAAATTCGCAAATTTAATATTTTGTGTGTGTGTGTGTTAATACATGTATGTTGAGTAAAAAAATAATATAAAAACTCAAAAATTTAACATTTTCTTATATTTTGGCAAGAAAATATTAAAATTCGCAAATTTAACATTTTTGTATGTGTTAATACACACATCTTGGCAAGAAAATCAAAAAAACTTGAAAATTTAACATTTTATGTGTGTGTGTGTTAATACACGTATCTTGACTAAAACAATAATATAAAAACTGAAAAATATTACATTTTCTTGTCTGTGTGTTAATATACACATTTTAGCAAGAAAATTTTAAAATTCGTAAATTTAACATTTTTTGTGTGTGTTAATATACACATCTTGGCAAGAAAATAAAGAAACTTGAAAATTTAACATTTTTTGTGTGTGTGTTAATATACATATTTTGGCAAAAAAATAAAAAAATTCGCAAATTTAATATTTTGTGTGTGTGTGTGTTAATACATGTATGTTGACTAAAAAAATAATATAAAAACTCAAAAATTTAACATTTTCTTACATTTTGGCAAGAAAATATTAAAATTCGCAAATTTAACATTTTTGTGTGTGTTAATACACACATCTTGGCAAGAAAATCAAAAAACTTGAAAATTTAACATTTTGTGTGTGTGTGTGTGTGTTAATACACGTATCTTGACTAAAAAAATCAAATAAAAACTCAAAAAATTTAACATTTTCTTGTGTCTGTGTTAATACACATATTTTGGTAAGAAAATAAAAAAAAATCAGAAATTTAACATTTTTGTGTGTGTGTGTTTGTTTATACACACATATTGGCACGAAAATAATAAAAAAATCATGAAAATTTAATATTTTCTTGTGTGTGTGTTAATTGACACATTTTAGCAAAAAAATTCAAAAATTAAAAAATTTCTTGTGTGTGTGTGTGTGTGTGTGTGTGTGTGTGTGTGTGTGTGTGTGTGTGTGTCTGTGTGTGTGTGTGTGTGTGTGTGTGTGTGTTAATACATACATCTCAGAAAAAACAATAAAAAGACTCGAAAATTTAATATTTTTTTGTGTTTGTGGTAATACACACATCTTGACAAAAAAATAAAAAAACTTCAAAATTTAATATTTTTTGTGTGTGTATTAATACGCATATCTTGACAAGAAATATTAGAAAAAACCTCAAAAATATAATATTTTCTTGTATGTGTGTTAATACACACATCTTTGCAAGAAAATCAAAAAATTCCAAATTTAACTTATTTTTTGTGTGTTATAAAAAATGAAAGATGAGTCAGTTAAATGTTAGCTGGACCATTACAAGAATCTCCAAGAGTACCCTCCAAACCTTCTTTTTTAAAAATTTAACATTTTATTGTGTGTGTTAGTACACTCATCTGGGCAAGAAAATTAAAAAACTCGAAAATATAACATTTTATTGTGTGTGTTAGTACACATATATTCACAAGAAGAAGAAAAAAAAATACTCAAAAATTTTACATTTTTCTATGTGTGTGTTAATACACACATCTTAACAAGAAAATGAAAAAACACAAAAATTTAACATTTTGTGTGTGTGTGTGTGTGTGTGTGTGTTAATACACAAATTTTCGCAAGAAAAAAAAAAAAAAAACTCAAAATATAATATTTCTTGTGTGTGTGTTAATACACACATCACGTCAAGAAAATAAAAAAATTAGTCCTGCAAACTTGAGAAGGAAAAATTCACAGAAAAAACTCGAAAATTTAACATTTTCTTGTGTGTATTAACAAAAACACATCTTGGCAAAAAAATAAAAAAAACTTCAAAATTTAATATTTTTTTGTTTGTATGTTAATACTCATATTTTGACAAGTAGATTAAAAAAACTTCAAAAATATAACATTTTCTCACACATCTTGGCAAAAAAATAAAAAAACATTAAAATTTAATATTTTTTGTGTGTGTGTGTTAATACACATATCTTGACAAGAAGATGAAAAAAACCTCGAATATATAACATTTTCTTGTGTGTGTGTTAATACACACATTTTGGCAAGAAATTTTAAAATTCGCATATTTAACATTTTTGTGTGAGTTAATACACACATTTTGGCAAGAAAATAAAAAAAACTAGAAAATTTAACATTTTTTGTGTGTGTGTTAATACATGTATCTTGACTAGAAAAATAAAATAAAAACTCAAAAATTTAACAGTTTCTTGTGTGTGTGTGTGTGTGTTAATACACACATCTAGGCAAGAAAATAAAAAAAACTCTAAAATTTAATATTTTTTGTATGTGTGTTAATAAACATATCTTGACAAAAAGATGAAAAAAACCTCAAAAATATAACATTTTCTTGTGTGTCTGTAAATATACACATTTTGGCAAGAAAATTTTAAAATTCGCAAATTTAACATTTTTTGTGTGTGTAAAAACACACATCTTGGCAAGAAAATAAAAAAACAAGAAAATTTTAAAATTCGCAAATTTAACATTTTGTGTGTGTGTTCATACACACATTTTGGGAAGAAAATAAAAAAATTTGAAAATTTAACGTTTTCTTGTGTGTGTGTGTGTGTGTGTGTGTGTGTTTAATAAAAAAAACTCAAAAATTTAATATTTTTTGTGTGTGTTAATACACATATCTTGACAAGAAGATGAAAAAACCTCAAAAATATAACGTTTTCTTGTGGTAGGTTAATATACACATTTTGGCAAGAAAATTTTAAAATTCGCAAATTTAACATTTTTTGTGAGTGTTAATACACACATCTTGGCAAGAAAATAAAAAAAAACTTGAAAATTTTAATTTTTTTGTGTGTGTGTTAATACACACATTTTGGCATGAAAATAAAAAAAATCGCAAATTTAATATTTGGTGTGTGTGTGTGTGTGTGTGTTAATACACGTATCTTGACTAAAAAAATAATATAAAAACTCAAAAATATTACATTTTCTTGTCTGTATGTTAATAGACACATTTTGAGAAGAAATTTTAAAATTCGCAAATTTAACATTTTTTGTGTGTGTTAATACACACATTTTGGCAAGAAAATAAAAAAACTTGAAAATTTATTATTTTGTGTGTGTGTGTGTGTTAATACACGTATCTTGACTAAAAAATAATATAAAAACTCAAAAATTTAACATTTTCTTGTGTGTGTGGTAATACACACACTTTGACAAGAAAATTAAAAAAATTCGCAAATTTAACATTTTGTGTGTGTGTGTGTGTGTTAATATACACATCTTGGCAAGAAAATAAAAAATCTTGAAAATTTAATATTTTTTGTGTGTGTTAATACACGTATCTTGACTAGAAAAATAAAATAAAAACTCAAAAATTCAACATTTTCTTGTGTGCGTGTGTGTGTGTTAATACACACATTTAAGCAAGCAATTAAAAAAAACTTTAAAAATTAATATTTTGTATGTGTGTGTTAATACACATATCTTGACAAAAAGATGAAAAAAACTCGGAAATATAACATTTTCTTGTGTGTGTGTTAATACACACATTTTGGCAAAAAAAAATTAAAATTCCCAAATTTTGTGTGTGTTAATGCACACATATTGGCAAGAAAATGAAAAATCTTGAAAATTTAACATTTTTTGTGTGTGTGTTAATACACGTATCTTGACTAGAAAAATAAAATAAAAACTCCAAAACTTAACATTTTCTTGTGTGTGTGTGTTAATACACACATCTAGGCAAGAAATTAAAAAAAACTATAAAATTTAATATTTTAGTGTGTGTGTTAATACACATATCTTGACAAGAAGATGAAAAAAACCTCGAAAATATAACATTTTCTTGTGTGGCAAGAAAATTTTAAAATTCGCAAATTTAATATTTTTTGTGTGTGTTAATACACGTATTTTGACTAAAAAAATAAAATAAAAACTCAAAAAATTTAACATTTTCTTGTGTGTGTGTTCATACACATTTTGGAAAGAAAATAAAAAAACAAATTGAAAATATAACATTTTCTTGTGTGTGTGTGTGTGTGTGTGTGTGTGTGTTAATACACACATCTAGGCAAGAAAATAAAAAAACTCTAAAATTTAGTATTTTTTGTGTGTGTGTTAATACACATATCTTGACAAGAAGATGAAAAAAACCTCGAAAATATAACATTTTCTTGTGTGTGTGTTAATATACACATTTCAACAAGAAAATTTTAAAATTCGTAAATTTAACATTTTTTGTGTGTGTTAATACACACATCTTGGCAAAAAAATAAAGAAATTTGAAAATTTAACATTTTTTGTGTGTGTGTTAATACACACATTTTGGCAAGAAAATAAAAAAAAATTCGCAAATTTAATATTTTGTGTGTGTGTGTATGTTAATACATGTATGTTGACTAAAAAATAATATAAAAACTCAAAAATTTAACATTTTCTTACATTTTGGCAAGAAAATATTAAAATTCGCAAATTTAATATTTTTGTGTCTATTAATACACACATCTTGGCAAGAAAATCAAAAAACTTGAAAATTTAACATTTTGTGTGTGTGTGTTAATACACGTATCTTGACTAAAAAAATAAAATAAAAACTCAAAAAATTAACATTTTTTTGTGTCTGTGTTAATACACATATTTTGGTAAGAAAATAAAAAAAATCGGAAATTTAACATTTTTGTGTGTGTGTGTTTGTTTATACACACATCTTGGCACGAAAATTATTAAAAAATCATGAAAATTTAACATTTTATTGTGTGTGTGTTAATACACACATCTTGGAAAAAACAATAAAAAGACTCGAAAATTTAACATTTTCTTGTGTTTGTGTTAATACACACATCTTGGCAAGAAAATAAAAAAACTTCAAAATTTAATATTTTTTGTGTGTGTATTAATACGCATATCTTGACAAGAAAGATTAGAAAAAACCTCAAAAATATAATATTTTCTTGTGTGTGTGTTAATACACATATCTTCGCAAAAAAATCGAAAAATTCGCAAATTTAACTTATTTTGTGTGTGTGTTATAAAAAATGAAAGATGAGTCAGTTAAATGTTAGCTGGACCATTACAAGAATCTCCAAGACTACCCTCCAAACCTTCTTTCTCAAAAATTTAACATTTTATTGTGTGTGTTAGTACAGTCATCTAGGCAAGAAAATTAAAAAACTCGAAAATATAACATTTTATTGTGTGTGTTAGTACACATATATTCACAAGAAGAATATAAAAAAATACTCAAAAATTTTACATTTTTCTATGTGTGTGTTAATACACACATCTTAACAAGAAAATGAAAAAACACAAAATTTAACATTTTGTGTGTGTGTGTGTGTGTGTTAATATACAAATTTTCGCAAGAAAATTAAAAAAAAAACTCAAAATATAATATTTCTTGTGTGTGTGTTAATACACACATCACGTCAAGAAAATAAAAAATTAGTCCTGCAAACTTAAGAAGGAAAAATTCACAGAAAAAAACTCGAAAATTTAACATTATCTTGTGTGTATTAACAAAAACACATCTTGGCAAAAAAATAAAAAAAACTTCAAAATTTAATATTTTTTAGTTTGTATGTTAATACTCATATCTTGACACGTAGATTAAAAAAACTTCAAAAATATAACATTTTCTTGAGTGTGTTAATACACACATCTAGGCAAAAAAATAAAAAAAACATTAAAATTTAATATTTTGTGTGTGTGTGTGTGTTAATACACATATCTTGACAAGAAGATGAAAAAAACCTCGAATATATAACATTTTCTTGTGTGTGTTAATACACACATTTTGGCAAGAAAATAATAAAACTAGAAAATTTAACATTTTTTGTGTGTGTGTTAATACATGTATCTTGACTAGAAAAATAAAATAAAAACTAAAAAATTTAACAATTTCTTGTGTGTGTGTGTGTGTGTGTGTTAATACACGCATCTAGGCAAGAAATAAAAAAAAACTCTAAAATTTAATATTTTTTGTGTGTGTTAATATACATATCTTGACAAGAAAATGAAAAAAACCTCAAAAATATAACATTTTCTTGTGTGTAGGTAAATATACACATTTTGGCAAGAAAATTTTAAAATTCGCAAATTTAACATTTTTTGTGTGTGTTAATACACACATCTTGGTAAGAAAATAAAAAAACTTGAAAATTTAAATTTTTTTGTGTGTGTGTGTTAATACACACATTTTGGCATGAAAATAAAAAAAATCGGAAATTTAATATTTTGTGTGTGTGTGTGTGTTAATACATGTATCTTGACTAAAAAAATAATATAAAAACTCAAAAATTTAACATTTTCTTGTGTGTATGTTAATACACACATTTTGGCAAGAAATTTTAAAATTCACAAATTTAACATTTTTTTGTGTGTGTTAATACACACATGTTGGCAAGAAAATAAAAAAATATGAAAATTTATCATTTTGTGTGTGTGTGTGTGTGTGTTAATACACGTATCTTGACTAAAAAATAATATAAAAACTCAAAAATTTAACATTTTCTTGTGTGTGAACACACACACACACACATCTTGGCAAGAAAATAAAAAATCTTTAAAATTTAACATTTTTTGTGTATGTTAATACATGTATCTTGACTAGAAAAATAAAATCAAAAATCAAAAATTCAAAATTTTCTTGTGTGTGTCTGTGTGTGTGTGTGTTAATACACACATCTAGACAAGAAATTAAAAAAAAAACTTTAAAATTTAATATTTTATGTGTGTGTTAATACACATATCTTGACAAAAAGATGAAAAAAACCCAGAAATATAATATTTTCTTGTGTGTGTGTTAATACACACATTATGGCAAGAAAATTTTAAAATTCCCAAATTTAACATTTTTGTGTGTGTTAATACACACATATTGGCAAGAAAATAAAAAAACTTGAAAATTTAACATTTTTTGTGTGTGTGTTAATACACGTATCTTGACTAGAAAAATAAAATAAAAACACAAAAAATTAACATTTTCTTGTGTATGTGTGTGTGTTAATACACACATCTAGGCAAGAAATTGAAAAAAACTATAAAATTTAATATTTTTCTGTGTGTGTTAATACACATATCTTGACAAGAAGATGAAAAAAACCTCGAAAATATAACATTTTCTTGTGTGGCAAGAAAATTTTAAAATTCACAAATTTAACATTTTTTGTGTGTGTTAATACACGTATTTTGACTAAAAAAATAAAATAAAAACTCAAAAAATTTAACATTTTCTTGTGTGTGTGTTCATACACACATTTTGGCAAGAAAATAAAAAAAATTGAAAATTTAACATTTTCTTGTGTGTGTGTATGTGTGTTAATACACACATCTTGGCAAGAAAATAAAAAAAACTCTAAAATTTAATATTTTTTGTGTGTGTGTTAATACACATATCTTGACAAGAAGATGAAAAAAACCTCGAAAATATAACATTTTCTTGTGTGTGTGTTAATATACACATTTTGGCAAGAAAATTTTAAAATTCGTAAATTTAACATTTTTTGTGTGTGTTAATACACACATCTTGGCAAGAAAATAAAGAAACTTGAAAATTTAACATTTTTTGTGTGTGTGTTAATACACACATTTTGGCAAGAAAATAAAAAAAAATTTGCAAATTTAATATTTTGTGTATGTGTGTGTGTTAATACATGTATGTTGACTAAAAAATAATATAAAAACTCAAAAATTTAACATTTTCTTACATTTTGGCAAGAAAATATTAAAATTCGCAAATTTAATATTTTTGTGTCTGTTAATACACACATCTTGGCAAGAAAATCAAAAAACTTGAAAATTTAACATTTTGTGTGTGTGTGTTAATACACGTATCTTGACTAAAAAAAAAAAAAAAAAAACTCAAAAAATTAACATTTTTTTGTGTCTGTGTTAATACACATATTTTGGTAAGAAAATAAAAAAAATCGGAAATTTAACATTTTTGTGTGTGTGTGTGTTTGTTTATACACACATCTTGGCACGAAAATTATTAAAAAATCATGAAAATTTAACATTTTCTTGTGTGTGTGTGTGTGTGTGTGTTAATACACACATCTTGGAAAAAACAATAAAAAGACTCGAAAATTTAACATTTTCTTGTGTTTGTGTTAATACACACATCTTGGCAAGAAAATAAAAAAACTTCAAAATTTAATATTTTTTGTGTGTGTATTAATACGCATATCTTGACAAGAAAGATTAGAAAAAACCTCAAAAATATAATATTTTCTTGTGTGTGTGTTAATACACACATCTTCGCAAGAAAATCGAAAAATTCGCAAATTTAACTTATTTTGTGTGTGTGTTATAAAAAAATGAAAGATGAGTCAGTTAAATGTTAGCTGGACCATTACAAGAATCTCCAAGACTACCCTCCAAACCTTCTTTCTCAAAAATTTAACATTTTATTGTGTGTGTTAGTACAGTCATCTAGGCAAGAAAATTAAAAAACTCGAAAATATAACATTTTATTGTGTGTGTTAGTACACATATATTCACAAGAAGAATAAAAAAAAATACTCAAAAATTTTACATTTTTCTATGTGTGTGTTAATACACACATCTTAACAAGAAAAGAAAAAACACAAAATTTAACATTTTGTGTGTGTGTGTGTGTGTTAATATACAAATTTTCGCAAGAAAATTAAAAAAAAAACTCAAAATATAATATTTCTTGTGTGTGTGTTAATACACACATCACGTCAAGAAAATAAAAAATTAGTCCTGCAAACTTAAGAAGGAAAAATTCACAGAAAAAAACTCGAAAATTTAACATTATCTTGTGTGTATTAACAAAAACACATCTTGGCAAAAAAATAAAAAAAACTTCAAAATTTAATATTTTTTAGTTTGTATGTTAATACTCATATCTTGACAGGTAGATTAAAAAAACTTCAAAAATATAATATTTTCTTGAGTGTGTTAATACTCACATCTAGGCAAAAAAATAAAAAAAACATTAAAATTTAATATTGTGTGTGTGTGTGTGTGTGTGTTAATACACATATCTTGACAAGAAGATGAAAAAAACCTCGAATATATAACATTTTCTTGTGTGTGTGTTAATACACACATCTAGGCAAGAACTTAAAAAAAACTTTAAAATTTAATATTTTTTGTGTGTGTGTTAATACACACATTTTCGCAAGAAAATTTTAAAATTTGCAATTTTAACATTTTTGGTGTGTTAATACACACATCTTGGCAAGAAAATAAAAAAACTTGAAAATTTAACATTTTTTGTGTGTGTTAATACACGTATCTTGACTAGAAAAATGAAATAAAAACTTAAAAATTTATCATTTTCTTGTGTGTGTGTTAATACACACATCTTGCAAGAAAATTATAAAACTCAAAATTTTAACTTTTTTTGTGTCTGTGTTAGTACACATATCTTGACAAGAAAATTAAAAAAAACTCAAAAATTTAATATTTTTCTGTGGACAAGGGGTTCGGGGGCGATTGCATCAAGCAGAGTTCTGGAGGTTCTGCTTGATACAACACCTCGGTGCAATCCCTATCTTGCAATCTGCTTGATGTACGGACTCCTTCGTCCTCGAGATGAACTGCATCAGGCAGGACTTGCAGAGGTTTAGCTCGATATGACACATCGATGCAGAAACAGAGTTTTAAAGCATATTTACATAGATAGTCATGGGATTACCTCCCAAGTGTGCTTTGTTTAAGGTCTCTTAGATTGACCTTCTTTGATTTGCTAGGTGGGCACATCAAAGAGACTAAGATCAGTCTCCATTGACAGAACCTCTGAGGCTAGATTTGGTTTGACTATGTGCCCATTGGCTGTGAATTCCTTTCCTTCAGTATCCAGCAATGTGATTGCTCCATAGGGAAGAACTTCTTTGATTCTATATGACCCATTTCATCTTGACTTGAGTTTTCCAGGAAAGAGCATTAACCATGAGTTGTAGGAAAGAACCAAGTCGCCTGATCTGAACTCCTTGTGGACTATCTTCTTGTCGTGGAAAGCTTTAGTCCTCTCTTTGTAAATCTTTGAATTCTCATAGGACTTCAATCTGATCTCTTTTAGCTCATGAAGTTGCATAAGTCTCCTTTCTTGGGCGCTTTTAATGTCATAGTTGAGCAGTTTGATTGCCCATTGAGCTTTATACTCAAGCTCTACTGGAAAGTGACATGCCTTTCCATACAGCAAGCTGAAAGGTGATCTCCCTATTAGTGTCTTGAAAGCAGTCCTATAAGCCCAAAGTGCATCATCAAGCTTCGCATACCAGTCTTTCCATGTGATCCCCATTGTCTTCTCTAGGATGGCTTTGATTTCTCTGTTTGAGACCTCAATTTAACCACTAGTTTGTGGATGATAAGGCATTGCCACTTTGTGTTTGACTCCATGCTTCTTCAGAAGATTGTCAAAGATCTTGTTAATGAAGTGACTTCCACCATCACCTATCACTATTCTAGGCACACCAAATTTTGGAAAGATTACAGTCTTGAAGAGCTTGACAACAACAGAGGAATCATTCGTTGGACTTGCAACAGCTTCGACCCATTTGGAGACATAATCAACTGCCACTAGGATGAACTTGTTGCCATATGATGAGGGGAAGGGTCCCATGAAGTCAATCCCCCATACATCAAAGAGTTCTGTTTCAAGGATTGGGTTCTGAGGCATCTCATCCCTCTTGATTATGTTCCCCTTCCTTTGACATGCTTCACACCTCTTGATGAACTCATGAGTGTCTCTGAAGATGCTAGGCCACCAGAATCCTGATTGAAGTATCTTTGTAGCTGTCTTGAATGTCGTGAAATGGTCTCCGTAAGCAGACCCATGGCAGTGGAAAATGATGTCTTGTGCTACTTCTTCTGCCACACATCTCTTAAACAATCCATCTGATCCTTTCTTGTAAAAGTATGGATCATCCCAATACATCTGAGATAAGTATTTGAAGAACTTAGCTTTGTGGTAAGGTTTTAGAAGTTTGGAAGATGGTCTGAAACTAGGTAGTTCACGAAATCTGAGTACCAAGGTAGGTTCCTGTTTTGCAAAGCGGCTGCTTCATTCCAGCTCTTCAGCACTTCGTATGCCATAAGTTGCTCTTCAGGAAGAGAGTCATCTATAGGAACAAGATCTTCAATCCTCACTCTTGATAAGTAATCAGCCACTCCATTTTCAATTCCCTTCTTGTCAAGTATCTCGAGATCAAACTCCTGAAGTAAAAGTACCCATCTGAGCAGGCGTGGCTTCGTGTCTTTCTTGGCATAAATGTAGCGAAGTGCTGCATGATCTATATAGACTATGATCTTAGAGCCGACCAGGTAGCTTCTGAACTTCTCGAATGCAAACACAACTGCTAGCAGCTCCTATTCTGTCGTAGCATACCGAGTCTGAGTATCATCCAAAGTGCGACTTTCATAGTATATAACATGTAGTTTCTTGTCCACTTTCTGACCAAGCACAGCTCCAAGTGTATAATCACTAGCGTCGCACATTATCTCAAATGGCAACCTCCAGTCAGGTGCCTGAACAATGGGAGCACTCACAAGCACTTCCTTGATGGTCAGAAAAGCCTGCATGCAGTCATCATTAAAGACAAACTCTGTATCTTTGCACAACAGCCTAGTGAGAGGTCTTGCTATCTTGGAGAAGTCCTTGATGAACCTTCTATAGAAGCATGTGTGTCCCAAAAAACTTCTGATCCCTTTCACTGATATTGGTGGAGCTAGATGCATAATTACTTCTATCTTGGCCTTGTCTACCTATATTCCTCTCTCAGAGATCTTGTGCCCCACGACGATTCCCTCATTGACCATGAAATGACATTTCTCCCAGTTTAGCACTAACCTTGTATCTTCACATCTCTTTAAAACCTGAAAAAGATTAGATAAGCAGACGCCATATGCACTGAAGTCATCCATGAATACTTCCACCATTTCTTCAAGCAAGTCAGAGAATATAGAGGTAACACATCTTTGAAAGGTTGCTGGGGCATTACACAGTCCAAATAGCATTCTTCTCTAAGCAAAAGTGCCATAAGGACATGTGAAGATGGTTTTTTCCTGATATGGGATTGGGAAGAAACCCCTATAGCCATCTAAAAAGCAGTAATAAGGGTGATTCGCCAATCTTTCCAACATTTGATCAATAAAAGGTAAAGGATAGTGATCTTTTCTAGAGGCAGAATTCAGCTTCCTATAATCAATACACATTCTATGTCCTGTTATAGTTCTAGTTGGAATAAGCTCAACTTTTTCATTCTTAACAACCGTGATTCCTCCTTTTTTAGGCACAACATAGACTGGTGAGACCTATGTGCTGTCTGAGATAAGGTAAATCACGCCTGCATCAAGGAGTTTTAAGATTTCTTTCTTTACATCTTGACAAGAAAATAAAAAAATTAGTCCTGCAAACTTAGGAAGGAAAAATTCACAGAAAGAAACACGAAAATTTAACATTTTCTTGTGTGTGTCTTAATACACACATCTTGGAAAGAAAATAATAAAACTATAAAATTTAGTATTTTTTGTATGTGTGTTAATACACATATCTTGACAAGAAAATTAAAAAAAACTCGAAAATATAACATTTTGTGTGTGTTATTAATACATACATTTTTGCAAGAAAAAATAAAAAATTAGAAAATTTAACATTTTTTGTGTGTGTTAATACACATATCTTAACAAAAAAATTTTAAAACTCAAAAATTGAACATTTTCTTGTGTGTGTGTTAATACAAACATCTTGACAAGAAATTTTTTAAAAAAATCAAAAGTATAACATTTTCTTGTGTGTGTTAATACACACATCTTGGCAAGAAAAATTAAAAAATTCGTAACATTTTTGTGTGTGTTAATACACATATCTTGACAAAAAAATTATCAAAAAAAACTCAAAAAATTTAACATTTTCTTGTGTGTGTGTTAATACACACATCTTGACAAAAAAATAAAAAAAAAGTCAAAAATTTAACATTTTCTTTTGTGTGTGTTAATATACATTTCTTGACAAGTAAATTAAAAAAAAATACAAAATATAACATTTTTTGTTGTTTGTTAATACACACATCTTGACAAGAAAAAAAAATAGTCCTGCAAACTTAAGAAGGAAACATTCACAGAAATAAACTCGAAAATTTAACATTTTCTTGTGTGTATTAACATAAACACATCTTGGCAAGAAAATAAAAAAACTTCAAAATTTAATATTTTGTGTGTTTATGTTAATACACATATCTTAACAAGAAGATTAAAAAACCTTAAAAATATAACATTTTTTGTGTATGTGTTAATACACACATCTAGGCAAGAAAATAAAAAAACTTCAAAATTTAATATTTTTTGTGTGTGTGTTAATACGTATATCTTGACAAAAAGATGAAAAAAACCTCGAAAATATAACATTTTCTTGTGTGTGTGTTAATACACACATTTTGGCAAGAAATTTTTAAAATTCGCAAATTTAACATTTTTTTGTGTGTGTTAATACACACATCTTGGCAAAAAAATTAAAAAACTTTAAAATTTAACATTTTTTTGTGTGTGTGTTAATACACGTATCTTGAGTAGAAAAATAAAATAAAAACTCAAAAATTTAATATTTTCTTCTGTGTGTGTTAAATACACACATTTTGGTAAGAAAATAAAAAAATTTGCAAATTTAATATTCTTGTGTGTGTGTTAATACACACGTCTTGGCAAGAAAATAAAAAAAAAACTTGAAAATTTAACATTTTTTGTGTGTGTTTATACACGTATCTTGACTAGAAAAATAAAATAAAAACTCAAAAATGTAACATTTTCTTGTGTGTGTGTTAATACACACATCTTGGCAAAAAAAAATTAAAAAACTAAAAAAAATAACATTTTGTGTGTGTGTTAATACACATATCTTGACAAGAAAATTTAAAAAAAAACTCGAAAATATAGCATTTTCTTGTGTGTGAGTTAATACACCCATCTTGGCAAGAAAATTTTAAAAAATATAAATTTAATATTTTTTGTGTGTGTGTTAATATAAATATCATGACAAGAAAATTGAAAAAAAAATCAAAAATTTAATATTTTCTCGTGTGTGTGTTTTAATACACATATCTTCACAAGAAAATAAATAAATTTTCCTCCAAATTTGAGGGAGAAATTCCTTGAAAGAACCTCGAAAATTTAACCGTTTTTGTGTGTATTAATACACATATCTTGATAAGAAAATTAAAAAAAAAACTCAAAAATTTAACATTTCCTTGTGTGTGTTAATATACATATCTTGACGTGTGTGTGTGTGTGTGTGTGTGTGTGTGTGTGTGTGTGTTAATACACACATCTTGACAAAAAAATTAAAAAGACTCGAAAATTTAACATTTTCTTGTGTTTCTGTTTATACACACATTTTGGCAAGAAAATAAAAAAAAACTTCAAAATTTAATATTTGTGTGTGTGTTAATACACATATCTTGACAAGAAGATTAAAAAACCTTAAAAATATAATATTTCCTTGTATGTTTGTTAATACACACATCTTGGCAAAAAAATTGAAAAATTCGTAAATTTAACTTATTTTGTGTGTGTGTTATAAAAAATGAAAGATGAGTCAATTAAATGTTAGCTGAACCATTACAAGAATCTTCAACCCATCGTCGGAACCAAACCAATCGTCTTCCCCTTCGATCTCACGACTCTCAACCATCTTCTCATCGCTTCTTTATCTCTAATTACCTCCCTCAAGGAAGGATCATAATTGCAACTACGAAAAAGCAATATCCTGAATTATTTTCCAACTGCTATGTCAATACATTTATATTCTCACCGTTCATATACACACATCTACATTATATGTGTATATACTATATAAATCCAGTAAACAGATATTTGATTAGTAAATTCTAAATAAATAAAAAAGAAACTCTGATTTCATAATTTTATTAACACAATAAAGATGTGGCAACTCACAAAATTACTTTGATAAAATATAATTACATTCACAAAAATCAAAACATGAAAGTCAATATATCCTATATTTAAAAAACTCTAATCAAAAAATCATATTGCTTTGCTTATAATTACAGTCTTAATAATCAATATCAAAAAAACAATGCACTTTGTTTATGGCTTGAAAGTTTTAATCGTTTTATTTAAATCGATTAGAGAACAAATATATCTCACGGTATTAATAATTAGATTTTAAAATTATTAAAATCACAAATATATCTTTATATTCTTGAACTATCAATTTTTAATATTTAAAAAAACTTCTTAAATCATTTCCAAAGCGGATGCACACGTTTTCAAAGCGGATATGCACGTTTGCAAATCGGAAACTCGCCTTTCCACGACGTTTCCAAACCAAAATTTTTAGAAAATGTGTTTCCATCGTGTTTCCATCAAGTTTCGCTTCCCAAACATGAAACGCACGTTCGATAGAGTTTCAATGCAACATAGGTCCAGAGGAGAAATATAACTTGCTATCGGGTTTAGCAATTTTTTTAAGGTAATGTAGTATAGAGTTCTCGCTTTTCGAATCTCTGCTGTTCTTCATCTGTAAAAGCAGTTCTTTTCCTCAAGTTTTTAGCTTTGGTTGGCTTCTTCAAGAAAGTGCAAACTGAAAACAGAAGAATGACAAATTTGTTGCTTACTATCTCCAGTTTCCTTAATTAAACTATTTGGCTAAGAGCAAAAAAAAAAAACTCTGTGGAACAAGTTGAAAGGTCTAAAATCACAACCAGGCAACACAAAATTTACACGAACTGAAAGAGAAGAAAGCATATATGTAAGTACATTGTTGAGACTCTTCTTGCTGATATGTTTTGGGTTTACAAAAATCTGACATTATGAGATAAAGACTATGTAAACACAATCACCCACTTGAAATTTTACCTGAATAGTAAAAGTATTATTTTTCTACGCTTAAATAAGGAACAAAAAAAATCAGGCGATTCAAAAATTAAGGGTTAAAAACGAAAAACTCATTATAACGAAAGATTTTGGATCTTATCAGAGTTTAATCTTAAAAAGATCTCTAAGATCATATCTAAAAAATGACAATGCACAATATAAAAACAGCCATCAGTAACATCGACAACAAGAATCAAGGAATTGGTATAATAATCAAGGGCGATAAGCATAAATCAACAAGAAAGCTCAACGGTATTGCTCATTATTGGATAATATAGAGGTTAATGAGCCATAAAACCTTAATCTATAGAGAGTGTGTATATGATATGTCTCATATCAGAAGTTGGGAGGGACCTTGACTAATATATAAGAAACTCGGGACAATCTATTCGTTGTCAATTGGTTTTGTGTTGAAAGCTCAGGAAACTTAACATGGTATTAAAGCCTGATCTGCACACTTTCGTAACTCTGACTCAAAAGTAGTTTGATTATGGTTTATTTCAAACCCAAAAATGGCATTGCCTCTTTGACCTGAAATTGATGGTCAAGATTAAAGTTTCATTTTACAGTATTTAGGCATTTATAAAATATACTTTTGCTGTGAAGTTGGAAATTATAATCGATAAATATTTCTGAATTAAACTTTATCATCGTTAATAAATAATTTATTCTTGTATTCCAAAATAGATTGTTTTTAAAATCGTAATTTCGTACCTTCAAATTATAATTATTATTATTATTATAACTTATTTTAAAACACGAAGCCAAAAGTCTCCAAAAATGTTATAGAGATTGTGATTTTGCTAATATATGACGTTTGTTTTATGGAAAGTAACATATCCAAAAATCTTTATTGTGCTTTACAGCTTGGTTCAAATTTTTAATTTCTATGACTTATTTTATTGGATTCTGAATAAATTTTAATTATAATTAAATGATCGAAACCCATAGATTATGTGAACTCTACCATATTAATAATAAATTGTATGTGGCAAATTTTAACATCTAGTTATATCATATAGTCTCCCACATTCGTTTGCTAACACTAGTTACGGCTAACACATGGGGAGATTGGCATTTAGCTATTGACATTTTATTATACATTAGCTGGACTGAAACCAAAAATCAGAGGCTCTTTTAGTAGTACGTTTGGCAAGTCCTCAATACTAGTTGTTTCTATTTCTTTTAATATTCACAACGAAATTTTAGTTTCTTTGAAAATGTAATGATTATTTTATATAGACAATAAATTCAATGATTCGATCCCATCAACTGAAAATAGCTAAACAAATAAAATACACAACTGACATATAAATTTGGTACAGCAGCTTAACAACAACCGGATAAATTAGTAAAAGTGGAAATCAAATTCTCAAATACATGAACTCTTAGAATTGATTAAGAAGAGAGGAGGTCCAGACCACAAATATAGTATATGTAAGCAAATGGGGTGGCACACGGTCGACGCTCCCGGAGGATGAGCCGGGCCCAGTGGAAGGAGTGGTCTTGGAACCACCTCCAACTCCTGCGCATGGATGAGGAAGTCCCGTTAAGAGAGATTAAACAATTATGAAGTGTAGCTTGGTTTTAGTGTTGAAAGGAGTTTGTACCTGAACGACCACCTGGTGATGAGGATGGGGTTAGTGCCACACCTGGGTTCTCCTCCGTCGGAGAAAGTGCGGGAAGAGGTGCTGTCGGCCCAGTGGCCACTAATATACAAATACTGTTGTGAGTGAGACTATATCTGAACACGTAACATAAATACTTATAACTTAGGTTACCGTTGCATTGTGTGAGGGGAGGCGCCTGAATGTTGCAGACGTTGGGGAGCTGCAAGGCCTGTGTGCGATTAATGTTAAGGCCGATGTTAGGGATTGGACTGTTTACGGCAGAGCAGATGCACTGCGGCGAAGATTTGATGACAGAGTCGAGCTGAGAGCAGCAAGTCTGTGAGGGAGTGGTTGAGTTTCCGGTGATGTAGGTGAGGCACGGAGAAAGGGTGGTCAGTGTGCTCACGCATGACCCGCTCGGCTGTGATTTTGATACGCCCAATAGAGCCGCCACGAGGGCTACCAATGTGATAGCGTAGATACTTGTATACCCCATAACTTGAGTTATTATTCTTCAACTATTGTATGTTTGCTTTGGTTTAGTTATAGGAGGAATTGGTCAGAAAATGTCAAAGAGACTGGTATTGTTGGATGACCTACTTTACGTAGTTTATGGTTATCATAACCAATATGTTCTAGATATATATACCCAAGAACCATTAAACTTAATCTGAGTAATAATATTGTTTAAACGCCACATACACATGCGGTCATATATTTTTGCATGCTAGCTCTATTTTACGATTGGAATAAAGATTGTTAAATCCTAAGTACCAAAATTAATAGGAGTGTACCAAACTCACCTACTAGCTCTTGGTTGATTAAATAAAAAAAGACATTGTGTGTTGATCATAAGGAGATTGAGAGATGATTATAGATTAGTTGGAAGTTGTTGAACTCCAATGCACCCACTTAAATATGTATATATATATGTATATATATACAATTAAAATTATGACTCGAGCCATCTTCACCTGAGAATTAACCAAGCCAAAAATGGAAGGCTTAACACTGATAGTAGTGGTGATGTCAAGCTTAATGTTGGGAGTGAAAGGTCAGCAGATAATTAGCACCCCATGCACCTCCTCCATGATCTCTACCTTCACTCCATGTCTCAACTTCATCACCGGAAGCAGCGGCGGCTCCGTCACTCCCACTGCCGGCTGCTGCGACTCCTTGAAGTCGTTGACCAACACTGGCATGGAATGTGCTTGCCTCATCCTCACCGCTAATGTCCCGCTGCCTACTGGCTTCATCAATCGGACTCTCTCGCTTGCTCTCCCTCGTGCCTGCAAAATGAGCGGTGTACCTGTTCAGTGTCAAGGTTTTAGCTTTACTCTATTTACTTATTTATGAACTTCTCAATATTAATCCCATGATTAATGACTCAATTTGCTTAATTTACAGCGGCGGGGACTCCTCTGCCAGCGCCAGGTTTAAAATGAAAATCCGCTCATTATTATTGTATTGTACATTTATATATGATTCAGTAGCTTTTCATTACCCTTTATTTAACTAATATGTTGGGCAGGTCCGGTTCCATTTTTGCTGGCTCCACCACCGCCTATGTCTGCTTTTAGCCCCGGCTGTGAGTAATTAATCAACACAATCATGTTATGATGTATTTTTTAGTCATGGTTTGAGTTTGATTTTGGACTCATCTGATTAGCGTCCAAGGCGGCGGCGACAGCACCGGCGCTGGCGCCGGATGCTCCTGCGGATGGACCGATGGGCCCCACAGCCACACCAAGAATTCGACCGGTGGTTCAGCCCTCGCAACCCACCAGCCTCGCTCAATATTCTACTTCTCCATTTCTTCCCTTGCTTTTCTCTCTCTTGGCTCTTCTCACTTTGTTGACTTTGTAAGCCATTCGGCGCGTCTCCATATTCAAAATTGTTACCCTTATGTATCTGTGTTGCCATGTACTTTTATTACGATTCATCGTCACATATTATTCGCTATTTCATCTCAAGTTTTACGTAACTCCCTCATTTTTTAATTTGTCAATAACAAAAACATCTATCGAGGCCTCCTCACCTTGCACTTAGTACTTATCATGTCTAATCTGTACAGATTATTATTTACCGTTGCCGCCATTCTTATGAATTCTGAACAAAATGCCAGCGTTTCTGAGTCCAATTACTTAGGAAGTTAAAGAATACAATGAAACAAAGCACCTGCTCTCCAAAAGAAAGGGATTCTTAGACTTTGTCCATATTCTATTAAAGAAACAAAAAAAAACCAACAAATAGATTACAACACATACGACGAGAGAGAAGGGTCTTGTCTCGACTATCGTAATAACTACACGGCAAGAAAGAAACTACACTTTTCCTATTGAACATCATCTCCTTTATACTATTCAAATAACTCAAACATGTAAAACAGTTTTTGGATTTAAAAAAAAAAATCTACGATTTACGTTACCGCGATTTTATTTGGTGCCTTGAGATAAAAAGGCAAAATCACATGGGCTGTTTCAAGCCTCTTCAAGCGCTTTTTTGATGTCTTTCTGCTCACACAACACATGATTCCGAATCACGACAATGACAATATATATAATACATAAGACGATCGATTTGGAGAGGTAAAGAATGCGTACCTCGATTGATAGCGGTGTAACCATGGTTCCGTAACGATCAATGACTAGGCCATCTTTGCCGACCAAGAACTTGGTGAAGTTCCACTTAATTCTGGAACCCAGAAAAGTGGGTTTACTTGCCTTGAGGAACTTGTAGAGTGGTGCTGCGTTTTGACCGTTTACGCGTACCTAATCCCACATTTCACAGTTGGTCATATACACATAATCAACTGCTAAGTGCTGGATCACCATACGGATTACACTTGGTCTAGACATACCAAAAACAAGTTCATAGAGCTACCCATCATAACAAGTAACTCATTTCAAGCGTCTTGATCTAGCCTAAACCACTAGAAGAAAGAAAGGATTAGCTTATAGCCATACCTACCTTTTGGAAAACAGGGTATTCCGCCTTAAACCGTGTACAAGCAAATTCATGAGCCTCTTGACTGGAGCGGGGCTCCTGGTAAAGAAACTGGTTGCAAGGGAATGCCAATATCTCAAACCCTGATATAATGGCAATAAACATAAGAGAGCAATGCATGAACGAACTTGCAACTGCATTAGCAATAAGCCCTAAACTAATTAATTTTTTTTTAAAAAGAAGACCTTGGTCCTTGTATTTCTGGTAAAGTTCGGTGAGCTGGGAATAATTGGTTTCGGTGAAACCGCTGTTTGCACAAACCATATGTGAAATCATTATCAATAAGAAGGAAAACGCGTAATTTGTAATAAATAAAAAGAGACGAACCATTTGGAAGCGACATTGACGACGAGGAGGACTTTCCCTTGGTAAATGCTCAAATTCACGTCCTTGCCGGAGCTATCCTGTGTTTCCCAGGAAACAATAATCAGAGAGACGATTCAATCGAAACACAAGACAAGTTTTTTTCTTTTTACCTTTACGGTGAATTGATGGACGGATCTCTCGGGAACCGAAACAGAAGCACCCATCTCTCTCAATCAATCTCTCTCTCTCTCTCTAAATAAAAAGAAAAGGGACTTTCTCAGGAGCAAGGAACAACCTTTTATTTATTTTAATTTTTAACCTTTGGTCTTTTTAAGCGCGTGCGTTCGTGTGTGGACTCTGTTTCTTCCTTCCTCTTTTTTTCCTTTCCAGTCTTCTTCTCTCGCTGTCTGCTTAGTGCTTAGTGCTTAGTGCTTAGTGCTAACATGTCTGACATGAGAGCATTCACATTGAACAAATGTTTTGCCTTTTTTAGAAATAATCCAACTCAAGTATTCTCAACAAAGAGATGTAAGCCTCTTTCACTTATTCACATTATTCTTATTCATGTGCAACGATATCTACCCAATCAATTCCACAGGCGTCAAAGTAACCACTATTCATTCAATTGGAATATAATTATTCTTAAGAGAATGAAGAATATACATCATACACTCCAAGGTCAAAAACCCACATAACCAAATAATGTTGACAACAACCAAAAAATAACAGTAAAGAAAGCAAAGGAGAGCACAAAGATATTAAACTCTTCTCAATCTCTACAACTCGCCTCTTTTTTCTCCCATCTTCTCACTCTCTCTGCTTTGCATGAGGTTCTGATTCCAAAAGAAACATCATATCATATGTACACACTCACTTCTTCATCATATCACGTTTTCCTCTCAACAACCCTTTACTTCCATTGCTAGCAATTCTCTTTTCTAAATTAGAGCCACATCACCTTGGTGTTTTTGCTACTAGCTTCACACCACCCTCCTCTTTACTACTTTCCGTCTCTGTCTCTCAAGTTTCTCTAGTCACCTCTCTGATGCCACATGCCTGGATCTGCGAATCAACAAATGATATTCGGGTTTATGTCCCATTAATCTTTTACTCCACCATTAAATGCCAAATAAACCTCAAATGTCAGAAGAGACATATACTACGTACGATTCCAGTAAACATAGAAATATCATGGCTCATATCATATCCCAGGAATTAGAATGTTATGTATGGCTCACTAGAAAATGAGTAAATTATTGGCCTTTCATGACTCTTAAGGTTGTTCATTCCGAGCAAGAGTGGATTTCCAGAAAAGCAATTAAAGAGGCCAAGGAGCATAAACGTCTAACTTCCTTACCTCTCATTCCAACTGGAACAGGTCCTTCAGAATGCGGCTTAGGGTGAAAAGAGTGTCTGTTGTTATACGCACGAGGAGGATGATTCCACCGGTGGTTTTGGAACCTTCCAGACTCACGTGGAGGGCCACCATTGTATGAACTGGATGGATATGGGCCTTTGTGTTTGTCTTGATATCTGGAACCTGCGAGATAATCATATCAGAATTCCCATTACCGCATCATCAGACGGCACTTATGATTGTTGTCAGGCATCTGTGTGCCCATATATATATATATATGCATATGTATGTCTAATGAACAGACACTGGAGGTAAAAAGCCTAACCGTAAGAAGAAGATGGTGGATATCTCCAATTATCTCGGTTCTCGTATGGTGCATGCCTCATTCTCTCATGGTTATCATGAAAATTCCTTTCATCACAACTCAGCAGATAATGAGATCTGTGGGAATACGATGGACCATCCCTACGCGACTTCGTATGGTGGTCCAGCTCTGTATATGAGTATTGATGCTGTGGTGGAGGAGGAGGGGGATGTGGATGAGATGGATAAGGCCTAGGCTGGAAATTAGAACCATCTGCCTGTGGCATGCTATTCGTCAGTTGTACACCGGAACTATAAGATGACTCCTGGCCTTGATAATGCATTGTGTTTCCAGCCAATGGCGGATTCATCCTTTGAGGACCAGCCTGATGATCTCCCTGCATATTAATCAGAAACAATAGGATAAGTGACCATATCAAGAATTATCATCATGTATATAGTAAAAGGTTCCTTAAACAAGAAAAGGGACGTACATGCATATTGGGATATCCACCACTGTCAAAGCCAGTTGAGTAGGAATCAGACATGGCACACTGAGCTTGCTGTGAAGTGGGAGCTGGTGGGGGCGGGGGAGGTGGTGGCGAAGAAGATGGCAGTGGTGGAGAAGACAAGGACACATGCTGATGTGAAATGCCAGAGACAGTCGGATGCTGTTGTCTAGGCTGACAATTGGTAGCCGTTATTGTATTATCGGCTTGGCCAGTGAGCGTGCAGTTTCCAGTTTCCCAGGGAGGAGCCACATCTTCCATTTCAAGCTCGCCATCAACATCTTCCAGTATAAGCGTATGCCTTTCAGCAGTCGAGGACGAGACATTTTCTTCAAGGATTCTGGATTCATGTTCAGGGGTGACAGACTCAAAATCCCCTCCATCCGAGTCACTCTCTCCGTCCTCATCCTCAAGCATTACGGGCATGCAAAATCCAGGGAGCTGGAGAGTTGAATTACTAACATGCAAAGATGAATTAGGTTGACGAATCAGGAGACGAGGACAAAATTATGAATTCAAAGGACCCAAAATCTTACCTTCCATATTCATCCACCAGCATTCCCTCCATATCTCTCACAGGATCATCCAACGACCTCTCTGTTCTAGCTGAGCGCCGGGAATAGAGGCAAGCAGGAACTATACTATGTGAATCAAGTTCTCTTATATGCTGCCGAACAATTGAATCCGGCAGGATCCGTCTTTCAAGCCAAAGCCTTAAAACCTATAATTAGCAGAAAGGTTGAGAAACAACAATGATACGTGAGAGCTAACAATTTTTGTTGCACACCTTTAAGCACTGTCTCCGATTTTCTTGTGTGGTAGCTCCAGCAGGGACAGCAGCGGCTAATAGGCGAGGTAAAATTACTTGAATGGCTGAAAGATAAACACAACCAGCATCACCTGGAAAGATGGGCAGTATTCAATGGTCAACTCTAAGGTCAGAACTTCGCTGGTGAAGCTTAACGAAAGACACTGCATATGACTTACCTTTTAGACCTTTGGAGTATTGAGCAATAGAATCCACAAGGAAAAATAAGTCCACCCTCCTCTGTAAATTTGACTCGCTTTCCAAAGTATGGGCTAAAATCTCCATTGCCTTGTTCAGTAAGTTCATCAAGACTTATTAACAACGGATAATGCAAACAAGAATGCTTTCACAAAACACACCAAACATACAAAAATGGCCATCTTTCTACATCAACTAAGCAAATCCAAAATACAAGTCAAATCATCTGTTGTAACCCTGCCTCGGGTGGCTGTCAACAGCATCCTACGAAGCACATAAAACAATAGCATATGATTCTCAGAACAACAGCCGTCATTCAGTTCCCATGGCCTTCACATAAAACTATGATTGATTAAAATGATTATGTGGTCTCTTCTTCTACGTCGAAGCTACGTATTATTCTATCTCAAGGGCTAACTCCAGAAAAATGTTTCTTTAACGAGGACGTCAAAGTTACCCTCTAGATGACTTATGGCAGCAACAAACAGGTAATCAAAAATCAGAGAAAACGAGAAATCTCCTACCTTCGCAGAGACATCAAATTTCATTAAGTCCATTGCCAAACGAGTTGCTCTGCCAATACTCTCCTTTGTCCTCACCAATGAACTAAGTGCATCCTCAAACGATTCACGAGTGGATTGCACATCAGAACTAACAACTTTCTGTCCCTGACATGCACCTGTTTCAATTTTCTCTTCTTCTTTGATAGTGGCATCACAAACAGTTTTCTTCTCACCAGACTGAACATGTGGGCTGCAACTACTGTTGTTCTGTATATCATTTGCACTTTCTGCGGTAGACATATGGTAAACTGAGTTGCTATGTGGAGTCCCCCGCGCAGGAGTGTCTGCAATATTAGCAGGAGATAAACTCATTTTTTCACGTGAAAGGTTCTCAGATACCGAGATAGAATTGTTGATTTGGACCTGCTCCTTTTGATTATCAGCCTCACAACTGAAAAAGTACATGAGTTTACACTCTTGTTAGTCAACTAGTTCTGTTGTGAAGCAGAAAATTGACTTTTCATTGGAACTCAGAAAATATTAAGATAACAAAACTGAATCTTACTGCTGTCTGCCTACAATTCATATCCTCTACATAGACTCTAATATGTAAAACCAAATCATAAAAGGAATTAAAATACTTTAAAGGAACAACCCTAGAAGGAAAAAGTACAAAGAAGATAAATTATAATAGGAAACGGAATTCTTCCTTCAGAGAATCTCTAATACAGACAGAATCCTAGTTATGTCCTACATCATTCTAAGTACGAGGACTCCAGAGAAAAAATCCATTGTGAGCTTAGGATTACTTCTAATCCCTTGTGCATAATAAAACGGGAACTCGAATACTAACAATAGAGACTAGCATTAAATACTAAGAATAGACACTCACATTATTTCGAGCTGCCTACTGTTCTCAACAGTGCCCTCGCATTTGCTGTACCCTGTTGCATTTGGAGGTTCACTTTCATTAACTATCACATCACTTTCAGTCGCAGAAGTGGGTGGATTTGGTGTAGTCTGATTAGGTTTGAGATTATCATATTCTTCACTCAGACTTTCATGCTCTTCTTCCAGCGGCAGGTTTTCAGCCTTTTGCGTGTTCTCAGCCTCCTGCTTATTCACCAGTAAACAAGACGAGGGAGAATGTTCTAAAGCTTCAGATTGAACAGTATGGTCCACGCAAGAATCATTTCTATCGCCTTCTTCAATCAGGTGTTCATGAAAATTGTCCAATGAATCACAAGCATCCTGGTCCTGGCTTCTGTGCTGGCCAAATAATTGAGGTATCCCTGATGAGCATATCCCAGAGGTCTTGTTTTCAGATGAATCCACAATATTGGGATCCAAGGGTATTGCAATTTCAGAAACTTGATGTAAGCATTGTACGGCTGGAAGGTCAGACTCACTATATGGCAGCTTCATGGGTTGTGAATCCCCACAGCACACAGCTTCAGAAACACTAGCAGTCTGAGCTTTGCCAGCTGGCGAACGGCTAACTTGATTAGATTGGGTTCGAGCTGCTTCATCATCTGGTGCCTTGCTAAGCTCATTCCACCCCATAGCATATTCTCTATCGCCCACAGCCTGAAAGCAAGCTTCAGATGGAAACATACCTTCAGAAGGCTTCTCTACAGGATATGGTGCTCCATTAACCATGTCACCTGAGAGCTTAGCAGACAACTCAAAATTGTTAGATTTTCCGGCCGCAGAAGTATCCTGACTAGAACCAATATCAGACGGGCTTATCTGTGCTGTTGCACTGACCAGAGTATCCTTCGATGATCTTTCTTCAACCTGCAAAGAACCATTGGCCTTGTGTTCACCATAAAATGCTCTACTCATCCTGACTCTGGCTCGTTTAACCAGAGGCAAGTGCTCATCACCCTTCTCTTCACAAGGTCTCTCAGTAAACATTTCATCAGAATTTTGTGATGTCTGAGCGTTATCACATGCTCCAGCCTCAAGAACTGCTTCAGCTTCTACTTTAGCCGGAGGATCAACAGTATTACTAGCTCCACGTTTCCTAGTAGGCTTTCTCTTCTTTCTCTTAACCATGGTATTGATTTGGAAATTAAGCCTCTTGTTGAGGTCATAATCTCCTTCGAGAAACTGTCCAGCAATATCAGAATGTTCGACTCTAGAACCAGAATCTACACCATTGCCTTCATTCCTAGTATTATTATTGGATTCAACCGTCGCAATTTCGGAGGCATTTTCATCGTCGCTTCCATGCGAATTTAAAGCTGATGAAGCCACATCACCTGATACAGAATGAGCCGATGATCTTCTCCTTTTTCTCCTTCTTAATGCTCCATCTTCCACTTCATCAATACTTTGTCCACCATCGCTGTATTGCAACATGGAGCTTTGAAGCTTATCTGATTGCAACCTTGATGAACTTTTAGAGCGCTGAACCGAACATATCTTTTTTTGTGGAGCACCCCTTTGAGATCGTGCCCCTCCATTTCTTCTCCTTGAAGAATATGTTGCTATCTTACGTGGTTCTTTAACAACTGTACTATCAGAGGCTTTGTTACGTGGTACACTGTTATCACGCAGGGCTAGCATTTGTTCAGCAGCTGAAGCATCCTCATTAAGCAGAGTAGATTCATCTATACCATGACTAGGATCATACTTCATTTGTGTGTCAAGGCTTGTCCCATTTGGAATTTCACTGACCTGAGGCAGCAGTGTACTATTCCCAGCATTCCCAAGATTGGATTCGTCAGCAGATCTGGGGTCATCAACTCGCTCTTGCTGTTTCAGCTTCTCATAACTCTCTATGATCTCCTTTACAGCACGAACAAAATCTGACCCTTTCGCATGGCGTTTTGTCAAAAGTGATTGCTTCTTTTCCTCTGTAAATGCTTCAACATCGGCAGGATTGCAGAACGCTCTGCACATGAATATAAAATAACAACAAAATGTCACTAACACCATACGATTGCATCCATGAATTAATTCTCACCGTCTTGAGGGTGACGCATACTTCGAGCACTGAGCATTCTAAAGTGACCACATTTTCAGTTGACCAATCAAATTTGGCTCTTGCACAGCTGTGTCGCTGTTCACAGAGTGCTATTTAGACTACAATGAATTGAGCAATGTTTTTCTATTCAACATAACTAGAATGAGAACAGTTTTCAAAGGAGAATAATTCAACTATAAAACCTTCATACTCATGTACGTAATCTTGTAATAATTCTCAGGAATGAACAAACCGGCAGGAAGTCTTTTAGGGGGAATACAAATTACATCCTGTCTTTACAAGATAAATCAATAATGAAGCCAATAAGCAAGGCTAATGATTTTTTTCACGCAAATTAAGGGACCAAAAGTCATGACTTGACCAGGCAATCGCAGTAAGTGAATTGATGTGTAAATACGAAAATTCAAATTAAGATCTCAGCATTCAACCAGGGAGTAGGACCGACCACAAGAAGAAGAAAAAACATAAAAGAGAAAGCAAAAGGTAGAGGTTAAGGGATGAAACTCACATCTGTTGAGTTCCAAAAAAGTGAACCAGCACTTTTTTCCAATCAGTTGAATATCCCCACTTTTCCGGCTCACTAACCTGAAATCGCATCCAGCAATAAGTAGACAGGGGCAAGCAGTCGAAAAAAGCCTAACGAAAGCGATGAGAGAGACGAGGATTCTAAGCGTATAACCACAAAGACATCACCAAGAAGAACTTATTATTGGATATATGATGCGGCTGAGGCTAAAACAAGGGCGAACTATAATTTGTGTGTTCCCCATCTCAATCCTCAAACACATATATTGTTGAAGTATTTGAAGTGCCAATCCATTCAGGATGTTAATGACACTTGAGATATAGAATACTTGCTAAGCTAAGCTAATAAAGAAGGGGGTTTTATAGCTAACAATCTACGATGTCACACAAAGCATGAACAAAAGCAAACACACCATAAGAAATATGAAGAGAAATTAAAGCGGAATAAGAGCAAATTAAACAAAGCAAAAACAGATTATAACTAAGCTTCAAAGATAAAAGAAAGATTGGAGACCAAGGTATTTGATGTAGGCTGATCCTCATTCATGTGTAACCTCAGTTGACAAACGACAGAAGATCCAACCTAACAATGATTATTGGTCCAAAATACGCACTGGAAACACATATACATATAGACACAGATAGGATTGGCTACGCTCATATGGAAAAACTAGGAAACTTGAATATAAGGCGAAATAGAAAATTACAGATTAAATAAAATGCAATAGTGATCACATACCGCGGCAGGCCAAGCAGGAAAACCTTTGACTTTGGCAAGCACAAGGTCGCCCACCTTCCACTGTCGGCAGGCGGCAGCTACGGCGGCAGCCTTACCACCGCCTTTCCTGCGGCTGGGAGCCATTATGGAGAGAAGGTAATATCAAGCTGGGGAGAAAAGAATCCTAAGTCTCCAAGTAAAGCAAGAATCGGAGGCGAAAAGGGACAGACTGAGAGTGTCTAGGGTTTTCGGTGAAGGATTCCCCAGAAGAACTCGCAGGCATTGAAACCCCGGCCCAATCGGACGTAGTGGGCTGGCGAGACGGCGACCCCGTAAACCCTAATCGAGGCGGAGGAGAGAAGAAGACGATTGATTGGTTTCGCTTTTGTGGAAAAGAAAAATCTGTTGATATTGTTGAATGGAATGGTCATTGTTAACATGCGCCTCCGATGCGTAGGTTAACACGTAGATAGACACGCTCGTGAGCCAACCACCATCCTGTCTGTCTGTCCGTCTGTCTTGGAAAAAACCCATTTATTTCAAACTATTCAGGCCCAATAAAGAAGGGCCCATTTAAGATGTACGATTCTGTTTGCCCAAAAGCCGATGGTTGTGATGATATACACAACAGTACGTATGTTGCAAAGATTTCGATTTGGAATTCTTTGATAGTCACGTCACCCAACCTACCACTTCAAGTTGAGGGCCAAATCAAGAATGGCTTCAACTTGACGTATGGTTCGCTTCTTCTCCTGCTGCTTCAACTTACGTGCTATAGCTTCGGGCTCAAGCCCCTTCTCACCAGCTTCCTCCTCGACTTCCTCTGTTATTCTCACTTCCTGTAGCAACGCATCAACCTCTCTTACAAAGTCTACTCTCAGGAGGGTGTTGTCCGTCTCAACGGGCGGTCGTAGCGGTCCTTGATGCTGCAAACACAACGTCTGTGATTCTTTTTTCTGTGCAAAGGTAAAACAAAACACACACAGGGACGCACCATGTCAATGTCAAATCCCGGTGGCATTAGAATGCTGAAGGGGTCTTCTCGTGGGAATGTCTCCGTCATTCGTTTTCTGCAGTCTTTCATCCAAGCATCGTCTCCAAAGCCATCATGCATGTTTAGAAGATCATTCAGTAGTTTCATCGCAGGACTTGCTTGCCGTTTTAAGATCTCTGTCTGGATAAGACAAAATAGATTATAAGGATTCACTTTCCACCTTTGCCTTTCCAGTTTCATGACTAAAAAGTTACACAACAACGATCATAAAAGACTAGGCCACCATATTTGACATATGACAAAGCTTGAAGATGTTGAGATATAAAGCATCAGCAGCTCAAGATAGAAAGAAAAAAAAAAACAATCCACCGAAGACACTTACCTCGACTCTTCTATATAAGAGATCAAGACTTCTGATGGCGTCCTTCTCATCCTGAAAGTAACACAGGAGTGAGTGAAGGACGTGCACAATACAAGGAGACCACAAAATTAGGAAAAAGCATATGACAAAGGAACAAATGAAACTTACATCGCGCCGAGCAAGGTCAAGCCGGTTCCATATGATCATGAGAACAAGCTCGTCCAGTTCTCCTTTCTCGGCTGCTTCTTCAATTCTCTACACAAAAATTCTCTACATAAATAATCAGACGTGTCTTTCATTGATTTCTGCTGTATCTGTAACTGGGCTCTCTTTTTTTGTTTTACCTCTTCGACTTCCTCAGCAGCTCTGATGAAGCTGGAGACGAGCTTTCTAGCTTTCCTCAAGTCTTGCTCAGGAAATTCCTTCAAGCGCATGCCGATTTCACGGTACTCTTCCATCTTCCTCTCCTCCTCTTCTTCTTCCTCCCGCTGCATCCGCCGCAACTCCTTCGTCTTCTCTCTCTGTCGAGCTTGCCATTCCTGATATCAAAACCCTACCGACTTAGAAAATGCAGATATTCAGATTGAAACGAAAAAGGCGAACATACATCATCATAATACTCCGGTGGCATTCCTTCTAAAAGCACTTCTTGTCCTCCATCTTTCCCTGAGCATCTTCTTAGGAATTTAGCTGAGAAATCAAACCAAACTCTAGCTGAGGATTTTGGGCAGAATAATTTGGTAGACGAGACACACTAATTCGGAGAAACTGACCTGTAGAAATCGAGGGCTCTGTGCTCAGCGTCGCTACCCTAGCGGAAACAGGCCGGCTTCTGAACAGAGGAGATGCGCACGCTAGCGCCAACGACGTCGCCGCCATAGTCGTCGTCTATCGGAGACAGCCTCTGTAATCTCGCGAGTAAAATTCTACTTGCCAAATTTCTCAAATTAAGCCCCCGTAGTGTATCACATTTACTCCCCTTAGTTTCGAATTTTCCAAATTAAACCCCGTGTACGTGTGGTGCGGATAATATCACATTTACTCCCCTTAGTTTTTAATTTCTCAAATTTAGCCGGCGTGGTGATTACCTTTCATCTGAAAAGGTCGTTTGACACATTGCGAATGATGTTTACTCTAAATTTGATATACTACAGTATATATAGACAAAGCTAGTTTTGAGGAATAAAAAGTGATGATCACAATTTAGATATACGCCGAGTTGAAAGAGAGAGAGGTAAGGCTAAAGTTGCTGGCAAGTCTCGACGATGAGTTCCGTAGCTGCACCCATAGTCCCAAGGCCGCCGGCACAGAGTAGAGCGAGAGCCAAGTCTTGCTCGTTCCACTGCCTCAGACTTTTGCTTAGCCTCTTAATCACTTCCACATCCATCTCCAGCACCCAAGCCGGCGTGCATTGCACCATCAGGCTCACAAAGCCAGTCACGTAAGCTTGCCATGTGGCCCAGTCGCAACCCAGCGATATCTTCCCTTCTAGGGCACTGACCAGGAACTCCAAATGCAGCCACAGCACTCTTGGCCGACGTTTTGAGGCAGGAGATGAGGAGTCCACTCCCCAAGCGAATGCACTGCTCAGGATTGCAAAGTAGGCTAAAGCATAGCCTCTTAGCATCGGAACCATACCTCCCAACTCGTCTTCTTCTCCGTGAAATGAGATGAACCAAGATGGTAATGTCTCCTTGAGCAGAGCCTGAACCAGGTTCAGCCCACCAGAGATCCACACCAGCGATGCTCCCAGCGAAGCTGCCAGCTTGACACGCGTCATCGCCAAAGAGAGTGAAACCTGCCCAATCCTGTACCTCGAACCATCTTTCGTTTTCTTCAGTTTCTCCGCTTGCTCTGTTGGTAGCTCCCTCGTGGCGATGCTCTTCACAGAGAACATCAGAAGGGAGAGGATTTCCTCTGTCAGGAACATGACATCTCTGATTGATCGGTGCACTTTTATGTACAAGATTCCTGGTGCAGCTGTGGAGATTCCACCAGAGTATAGAGAGCCAAAGCCATGGCCAAGGAGTGCGCCCACTCCACCATAGCTGCAGAGTTGGGAGGTAGGCGTTAGACCAAGAGTGCAAGTGAAGCAGCTTCTGAGGAGCTGAATAACAGCATCGCTGTTGTGATGGAACACAGTTCTGGACGCTGAGAAGATAAGAAAGTCGCTCCAGCGTTTCACTTTCTGGGTCCACAGCGATGTCACAATCGGCATGCAGGGCCAGGGACAAGCCGCAGCAAGGGAGTCCAAGGCCGGTCCGACAAGTACAAGGAAGCGCTCTGTTGCTTTTTCGAGCTTGTAGGTTATAGTGAGGCTGACTAGTGCAGCGAGAGGCAAGGGAAGTGTAGCCGCAGAGATTCCATCTGCAGAGACAGACGTGTTTAAGGAATTAGAGTTTAACCAGCGCAATCATTGTTTCACTTTTTCCAGCGTGTTATATTCACTCTCTCTCTCTGCAGTTGTAGTTTTACAGATATTGAAAACTGTTTACAGGTCTAAGCAAGACCTTCCGGGGACATGTCAGGGACTGCCATGACCGCATGTATGGTTCGAACCTTTCATGTACGAAAGTCCCAGAACCTGAGAATATCCATCGTCCTGCGAGAGAAGAAAAGCATTACCTGCTGGAAGCCTTGGAACGTCAACGCCAGTAGCTGCTAAGATCTTCTCTATCTGTTGCTCAACGCTAGCTAAATTTGCTGCAGGACTAGGCCAGTCAGTTCCGTTCATGGAAACTGGCTTCCACAGACCTCGTGTTACTTCCGAAGAAAAATAGCTCACCATGGTTCCTAGTGTTGCTGGCAGAAAATCGGCCAGAATTTTAAGACCTGAAAGAAATCATGCCCACCCCACAATTAGCTGAGCGTATATGATGCATCCAAACAGTTGATGCTAAATAGCATATAATGTAGTGAGTCTGGTGACAGACATATATAGATAAGTATCCCCATGTCCAAACTGATTTTATACGGTGTTAATTTCTATAGTTTCAGGGGGATGGAGAAACCTGTAGCTAGTTCACGGGGAGAGAGCGATCCATGAGCACAGGCGGTAAGAGCAGCATCGAGCACAAACGGGGCCGCTTCCAAGATATCCCATGCAGGTAACTTGAGTTGATCGGAAGAGTCGTCCACCCCGGAAGTAGATAAACTACTGCTCCCTGAAGATGGAGTCAGTGACTGGCTACCACCTTTACTTGTCTTCTTGAACATCATGCTAAGGAGGGAATCAACAATGTGATGCACTGGGCTTCCTGTCTTTAGTTCAGAGAGAATTGAAGCCATGCATTCTTGATGCTGCCGATACCACTGTTTCAGTCTGGGAAATGAATCCATGAAGATGGGATCCACAGAGATATCTATGACTTTCGAGAATCTTCGACGTGCCATGCGATCCTTTGGGGACTTTCCAAAACATTCTAAACGGCAATTTCTCACTAACAAAAGATACTCAGGGCTTGGTTGAGGGCCCACCGGCGGTACATCTCCCAAGACATAATCTAGTGGTGGATGGTCAAATCTCCATAACCTTAGAAGAAGTGTAAATGCAGTGGAGAAAACAGCATGAGAGGAGATTATTTCGCCATTTGGGAGAGTCCATGTAATGTTCGGAATACCAGAGCCAAATGCTTCACAGATTGGCATCAAAGCACCAGCTAGCAAGGGGACCTGGCAAAAGAACACCATAAATTCTCTCGATCGAAAACAGCACATTCTTAGCATTAGTTAAAGAACAGAAAAAGAGGTTATATTCAACAAGACCTACCACACCGTGCAACGAGAAAATCTGGACACAATCTACGGGTGATATCCCAACAAGAAGAACATTAAGAAACGGGGCAGAACTGATTAGATGGCTGTAACTCCCAGAAAGATCAGCTGGAGCAGGAGGCGAGAGTAAAGTTACAATGAATATAATAACATGCTCCTGAAATTAATCAGAGACGGGGTTAAACATAAAAGATGAGGAGGCTTCAGCAAGAAGATCTGAGTGGAGCAATGGTCAGTACAGCAATAACACTTTCCAGAAAATGCGGATCACAGAAACAGCATCCAAAAGCAAAACGTACCTGTATGCTCCAACCACGAAACAGAGATGCCCCACAGAGAATAGAAGCCGCGGCTATCTTCTCATCTTCTGAACCAGTAGTTGCAACCTCGTACATCTTTTCGATCTCTGCTAAGCTTCCACCATATTAACGAGCTTAATTTCAGTTGCCTTATAGCTGAGAAGGTTATTTAAGACCAAAAAAAAAAAAAAGCGATGGAGTCTTGGAAACAGAGGATGGTCTTGGTAAGAAAACGTGCACAGATTCTTCCTACTAATGCCCCTTTTTAACCAAATGACCAAAAGAGAAACCTAAAAGATATCGATCATAGATTTAACATACCTAGAAGCTGGAGTTGTGATTAGCGAATTTGTCAATGATGGTGTTAGAGAAGAACCCTTCATCACTAGAGACCAACAGGAAATATTTCCAGCGATACCTTGAGGAACTTGATTGGTTCCCCTAATTACAAACCCTGGCCAGAGATATGCAGATGTGTCCAGCAGATTTCTGGAGATACAAGCTTCCACAACCAGATGGCGCATGTTACCAGCTGTGCCAACACATGCCACAATTACAAAACCGATGACATTCAAACAGACAGTTAAAAGGTCAAAATGATGAGGAAGAACAAGCCATAAGCATGGGAATAGAGAGCATGTTAACAAACAACCCCAATGAAGAATGCCGTCAAAACACCAAATAAAACCAGAACACACACACAGAAAAACCATTTTTAGAGTAAATAATGAAAACCGCACTCTTGGTAACAATTCAAAACCGGAATGCTGGCGCAATTTAACATTCAGAGAGTAGATTGCATGTTTACTTACAGCAGGCACTTGCAGATTCGTCCATGCTTGTACTTTCATAAGATCCACTACCATTTGAGATGCCGGAAATGAACGCAACTGCTTTAGCAGCAGCTTGATTAGCAACCGACTGTACAGATAGAGGTGGTGTCAGCAGGCTTTCATAGTCACCAAGTTGTTGTAAGCTATTGACTAATCCCTGTCGGCATTTTCCTTTTTTGTCTTTCCACTGGTGGCTTGGGCTAGATGCACTTTGATCAATCCACTGGCTTTCTTCTTCTTCAATGATGTTTGCAACTGCAAGTGGAGTGACGGATAGTAACACGCAAAGAAAAGTGTCGGTGCGAGGCACAGGACCCTCGATTGGATCTCTTTCCTTCAAATTACAACATTATTGGTCAATTAAAGATACTGCATAAGGCGCAACATTCTCATTATATGCTTCTAATCATGAATCATGCATAAGTTTTTATGTGGAACAGAAGTTGCTGCTTCACACATGTTACTACTTACTTCCGATTCATGAAATAGCAATTACGCAGACATTCATTCTTCTAGAAACACTAAGACAAGAACAACCTACCCTACCGCTAAGAGCTTAAAAATCTTAGTAGTGTCAGAATAGATTCCTACCCTTTGCACAAGGCGTAAGGCTGCTAGCCATAGAGCTAGAAAGGCATCATGCCATGTTGTACTATTAGCTGCCTGCAATGCTTTTACAAGACCTGAAAATACATGCTTATGTTCAAATAAAGCCCATAATCAGTATGTAGATATTTACGAGAGGAGAAATGTAAAAACGGCAATAGAGATAAATCTACTAGCACCAGTTAGATTTTCGACAGCGCTGGCAGCTGCAGCTTGTGTTCCATCCATTATGTCTTCGAAGAAAAGATCAATGGGTAGCCAAAGTGCAGAATCACTAGTCCCATGATGCTGACTAGTCAATGCTAACATAGAACCAGAGGAAACAATCGCATGGAACTCTCCTCGTGGGATGGTCTTGCTCTCCCTTTCCAGAAATTTACGTGTATGGGATGCCAAGTGTGTAAAGGCTTCTGGCTTAATATGTTTTGAATTCCTCACTGCCAATGATTTGGTTGCCAGCACTCCAAAGCGCTGACTAAAATCTTCCCAATGTGTTGGCCTGAAGAGAAAGGAAACTTAGAGGGCTTGGTTGAAAAAGATCTGAAGATATAGATACATTTGAATTCATTTGGAATAAAAATAATTACATCGGGCGAGCAGTGTCCACGATGATAAGAATCAGATAACTAACAGATAAAAAAGTAACGGGTGGTCTTACATGTTTTGACTTGCCAAATGAAGAATCCTCGATGTTACTTTATTCTGCAAAAAAACTTGGATTAGGTCGATAGCCATTTCAGTGTTTGCTTTCTCAAGCACGTCATGGTTGTCATTTCTCTTCACAGAAATTTCCAGCCCATCTATCTCCATGTCGTGTGGCCCGGTGGGCCATTTAGACCTCTTATTAGAGGTTAGTTCTAAAAGCCCTTCCTCGTCTAGGGATGCATCAACTAGCTGCCAGACAATGGAGAAGACAAATGCAAGGAGAATACTTCCAGGGTCTTGATTTTGTACACCAAATGTTTCAGAAAGATGGAGGATGTCATCGATGGATTTCATTGTCCTGTTCATTTTAAAATTTCACATTAGTATGCAAGGTAGAACGTAAAAGAAGAGAATTCTGATAAAAGTAAGATTAGCATTATGAGTACATATATAAAAGCCTGTATATTTATACAAATACTAGTGCAGCATTTCAACAAATCGACATTAAAGGAACTCACCTGTGATATCCAGATCCTCTAATTTGAGGCATGAGCGAGAATGCATGTCTCTTGAGGAGTTCCATATAGAGCCTATAGGCAGCGGGATGATGCTTTCTGTTCGGGATTACCCTAAAGTTCCAACCAAAATAATGATTAAAGGCTTGACAATATAACAGCAGAAACACATAAGCCTGTTTAAACACTATGATCAAGGCTAGCGGGGAAATATATTAAGTAGCAGCATAATGAATCCAATTAGGGGCGGGTCAGCGAGAGCAATTAGCAAGACGACACAAAAGCAACAGTCCCATGTGGTGGCAGTGTGATTGATAATCCTAAGACGAGTGATTAAACAGGAAAATAAGGTCCAGCGAGGTCGAAAGCTGTGCAGTGAAAGCTTTACGAGGGCATATATTATAAGTTGTATTAGGGGTTAACCTGTGGGAGAGAAGGGCGAGGACAAGTAGGGGCGGGACGATATCGACGGCTATAGATTTTTCGAGAAGCTTCCAGGAAAAAGGAGTGTGGTTTTCCCAGAAGATGTGGGAGACGAGGAAGTGAGCGAGGTCCGGTGAGGGAAGAAAGATTCCAGCAGAGGAGAGGGTCGAGCGAAGCTCAAGAGCCCAGTGAAGCGGATCAACGTTCTTATCCTGGGCCGACCTAATCAGCGACGAAACCGAGTCCCACAGACTCTGTTGGGAGTCCAGCGGAACCACCACGGCCATGGACGTCGTCTTGGGAGGCGGGGGTCGTCTCTTAAAACAAAGGAACAATGAGCAGCGCGTCTTCTCAATTTTGCTTCACCAATTTTTTTTTCTCTTTCTTGTATTGGTCAAACACGATTGTTTGGGAAAATGAAAAAGATATGGCAATACAAAAGTGAATTCTTTTTTTTTATTTACACAGGTCGAACGAGAGACTAGTCTTTTCTTTTTCTTATGTTCACATGTCTACTTCTTTGAATAGCCAAAAAAATAACCGCATTGTTGTTGTTGCTGCCAAACAAAAAAGCATTTGAGTAAACCCAAAAAACAAACCGGAAAGCTCTAACAAGTCTTAATCCTCCCATCAAACCAAACAAAAAAAGGAGTTACATCAAAGGGAGGGGGAGTAGCTTTATACGAAGAAACTTGGATATTCAACGGCGGTCAAGGCACCAGCAATCGTACTCTGATTTGGAGTTGTGGTAGAGCTCTTCTGGATTCATCTTCTCTAGCTCGCTCTGTTTCCGCGAAAGCAGACCATTCCCTTCTGCCTTTCCATGCTCTTGATCCCGCATTCTCTTGTACAGCCTCATCGCAGATACACAGTCCTCGTACGGCTCGTGCTTCCCGCATTGGATCTTGTATCTACAATACAAAACAGGTTTTATCTCTAACAGAAACTGAAGCCCCAGGGATAGATAAACCAACTCACTTTAAACTTACCCGAGATATGACCTTGTGAGGTACCTCAGCGATTGGCTCACGAGGTTTGTCTTCATCAGTGGCACGTATTTTGCTGTGTCTCTGAGGTGAAGCAAAGGGAGCTGTATATTATCAGTGACGGGCCTGGAAGGAGAGACATGAAACAAAAAGAATCAAAGGTACCTCAACAAATGGCAAGGATATTGGAGTTTCAAGCAATCCAAATCATGCCTAAGGTCATGGCCAACAAGAAGAAGCCTCCCAGTGCCATCATTATGTCCAGCGCACAAGACTGCTAAAACTTTTGCTCGGACATGCTCAAGTGGCATACCATCCTTCAAATCTTCTTGGGTCAATCCAGTTAACTCGTGTCTGAGGATTAGGCGGGTGAGAGTGATAATGATTTACGAGTAAGAATTAAAAGAATATACCGAAACTAGCACAAGGCAGCAGTACCTGTAATCGGTGACAGGGAGCTGTGGTTGGACGTGAGTGGAGAGGATCACCTTCTCGTCCTCGTCAACAAGGCAAATGGATGCGCACAGATCAATTGACCCGTCATCACCACCACCAACCATTTCACAGTCAATGGCCACTGCCTTGAGACGTGTGCCACTTGTGTTTACACCATAAGCATTCCCTTGGCTAGCTGTTCCCTAAGTCCAGAATTGCGAGCACGAGTCACATGAGAAAAGAATACCACTTGGTTATCTAGTTTTGGAACGCATTTCTTATATCATAGAAGCAGCAGAGAATGCCGGATGATCCTAACAAGAAAGAAAGAACAGAGCCAGAGATGAGGTTCTTAGCTGATCAACTTACAAGAGCAGGAGGTGGAGAGAGGTGACACTTGATTTTATGCTCAGCAAGAGCAGTGGCTTCCTCAAAGATTTGAAGGCAGAGAGTACAGCCTCGTTTAGAGAAGATGGCTTTGCAGTCTCCTTTGAATAGATGGTCCGGAACTGATGACGGAATCAAACATCAAATCACATGAAAGGCAAAGAGAAAAGGATCGATCTGATCATATCATATGAGCCATGCCGTACCGTTGAGGTGTTCCCGAACAGACTCGAACGATTTACAGTGCTTCAGGCAAACCCCACAGCGAGGCTGATGAGCTGAATGGTGCGAAATCTTCATGTGCTCAACGAGGTGTTGGCGTCTATTGAACATCTTGTAGCACGCAACGCATTTGTGCCTGCGGGGTCAAATTCCCGAAAAATCATCAACTCGAATATACCCTAACATTGAATTCCGGGGGATTAGAGAGGAACATGAGAGAAGCGAACCTTATCTTGGGAGTTTTCCGAGAAAACAACTGAGATTCCATGGAAATCAAAGCGAGCTGCTGATGACGTGAAGACGAAACGTAACCGCCTTGGGGTTTTAGTGCCACGGCTGATGAGTCGAAAGAAAAGGAGGAGGAGGGTTTTTTTATTTACGTATCTAGAGCAGCCGGTCATTGTTGCAAACAAGCCCCCAGGGTATTTTCATTTCACATAAATAAACCAACATAAAAACGAGGTTTTAACTAAAACCCAACATATAAATTTATAACAAATTAGCCCCTGGAAGCTGCAAAGTTTCTCTCTAGTGGTGCAGAATCCAAGGCCTGTCCATATACCTGCCTGCTTGCTTGACTTAAAAAGTAATAAAGGTTCCTTTCAACATCTCATTGATCCGAAGAAATGCTAAATTTACAACAGTAGTCGGAATACTTATTTAGGGGATTGCCCTGGTTTTCTTTCTTCTGAATGCATGCTAATAACAAACATATTTGATGAACAAAAAAAAACAGGCAAAACTTTTAACATCTACTATAATCTTTTGTTTAATTCATGTATTCAGATTCCGCTGCATCACACTCGCATAACTCATGTATGCTAATCGCAGGGAAAGAATAATAAGATTAAGAAAGCATATTCGTGGATCGAAATAAGTTATCAAAAAGCTGATGGAAAGTGACCTAATTTTTAGAATATACTGTGTTAATCGTATGTTTAGTGCTACGATCAGCGGGTTACTACTGATGTATTGTATCTTATCTCCTCCTAGTCCTGGGAGAGTGGCAAGTGCTGGTTCTCATCTTTTTACATTAAACATAAAAAAAAACAGAAACAAAATAAAACAAAACCAATGAAGAAGAAAGAAACAGAGTGGAATCAGAATACGATCCCTTTCAGACATCACTCTTGCTGTCTCTTTTTGAAAAAAAATTGTTAAAGTTTCCACCTTTCTTATTTTCAACAATGAGAATCTTCCAACCCAAGAAATTTCTTCTCTATTTGCATGGTGTTCCCTTTTGAAACACGTTATTCTGCAATCAACAAATATTATACTTATAAAATAACAGATTCTGCATTATATAAAGCTCCTAAATGTCACCATCTTCTATGCACAAGATATCTCAAACTCCTTATACTTTCCTAAGCTCTCTGCATAATTGATACTTTTGTCATCGATGGCAAATAACTCGCAGAGAAGCAGCAAGAACCTGGAGAAGAAGAAAGAAAACAGAGTGTGTGAGAAGATCTTCAGAGCAATGACGAGTCCTGTCCGGACCGTTCGCCGCATCTCCACCAAACCTCAACCGAACCACCACCAAGCGGAGGCTGTTCGCGTCAAGTTCTCAGAGACCCCCACTCAGGCAGCCAAACCCATTACAAAGATCGAGCCGAAGAAGACGGTGATCACCCGAGTGGAGACGACACTGAAAACAGACGAGACGTTCAACGATTATATTAAGAAAGCGAAGCTGAGGATAAGGGCAATGACGAATCTGGGTGATATGATGAGGAACGATGCGTCGGAGACAAGTGAAACAGAGACGCGTGATCATCATCATCACCATGTCCCTATCTCTCGTGTTTCGAGAGAGAATAGCAGTGGGAGATCAGATCACTTCTCGGAGTACATAAAGAAGGCGAAGATGAAGCTCAGATCCTCCGCCACCATCGCTCGTGCGAACCAAACTTCCGATTCTTTCAAGGTCGTCAAGGATTGATGAATTCCGACATGTTATATATAATATGAATAATCTTGGTCTTGGCTTGCTCTATAAATAAGATATATATATATATATAATATATATGGATTGTGAAATATGTTATGGTTTGAAAAATTTATTGATAAGTATAAAGTACTGTACAGTATAACAAAAACCCAATATATAATAGTTGATCATATTTTAAAAAAGGAAAAAGGTTTGTTGTTGCTAATTCAGAATATTAATTTTTGGACAATCATATGAGCTCTGAATGGGCCGTTACTGCTCATACATATTTAGTAAATAATAAGGCCCATAGTATATGATCCCCTAGGCTTATATAGTTATCTTTGTTGATATGATTTTAATTTTAATAAAAAGATTAATAATGAGATGACATGCACGATCGTTAAATCCATAAAATAATACGCCGGATCTGCCCTGGATGGGCTGTTAAGAAGCGTTTTGTCGTAAGTAACATGACCTCTACGTTCTACTGAATATTCAATTTCAAACGATAACTGTTTTTTTAATCCCGCTAATTTAATGCCAACGGCATGCCATTATTCGAGCCCCCCTTAACCAAAAAGGACAGATTCTGTTGAGATTTCGTTTTCTTTTTTTTACTCAAACTGCTTTAACACGATTTCTTTCTTACACAAATTTAAACCGAAACATGTTTATGAACCGCATTTTATATCTTGATTTTTATACTTTCATTGGTTATGAGTTTCTTTTTCTCGGTCACCACTTATATGAGCTTTTTTATAATGTTTAAAGTGATTATTAATGTACTGTGTGCCCTTGAATTGATTTCTATCAGTAATTTAAAAAAAAAACATTTTATATTTGTATTTTTGGTGATTAATCTTTCAGTATATCGATTTAATACTCATTCGTCTAAACTCACTTTATCGATTTATTATTTATCTTATAGTCACAATGAAAAGAAAGTGTGTTTTCTTTTCTGAATTTTGGTCAGCAAGACAATGTTTTCAGTTGTCATGTTATTAGAAAATGTACATTGTATGTAATTTTCAAAATAAAAGTTTTATTTGTTGTCTAGGTCATAATGAAACAGAGAAAGCCCCCTTTTCGATGATCAAGAGTCAAGTTTGACTCCAGATGCATAGTATGTACTGCTCTTACTATAAACAATATTATTCTTAAAAGTTCAATATATATATATATATATACAATACTAAAATCTATACAATGAATTTCATGAGCGGCCATTTTTCTACTAAATTCATAATAAATACATTACGTTGTTATATATGTCAACTAAACCTGACGTTACCAAAATGGCCTGAGAACAAACAAACAAAAAAACTCGAAGACGTCAAATGTTAGAATATTTAGATTAGTTTTTCTTCCAAAAAGAAAAGGACAAGTTAGATATTAGCCACTCTTGTTTATTTTAGGAGATTGCTTTAATAAGTTTACATATTCAATTAAAAAAATATGCAAATGTGTGTAAAGAGTAATCTACTGTAAACACATGCAGAAAACGCAGGCCGGTATGTTGTTTGGCCTAATCAACTTGTCTTGTGAGAAATCATGGCTAATCGGTTTAACTTGTTTTAAAAAGAACAAAGAAGGAAACAAAAAAAAAACTGATCGGAAAAAGCAATTTAAATATCGAAAATATTTGCTTCGATCGAGTAAGTAGTTGACACTGTGTAAGCGAGGACAATGGACGGTGACACGATAGCTGAGTCACCAAGGCTTCACGTTACAAGCAATGGTTGGTTCTTTGTTTTTTGTTTTCTGTCATCTGGTATTATATTAATAAAGGTAATTGGTCCTTTATAATGGCTTAATGTACTTATGTACAGTGTAACGTTTACATTCGCAATTACTTAATGAATATGGTCTTTTTTTGTGATTTCATTTGTCTCTCTATTCGCTACCGTCAACGCTCTTTACAAAAGGCAAACAAGCACGAAATTTACGAACAAATCAATGACCTCTCAGTAACAGAGAGACCAACCCCCCCTCAAAATGCGGACACACGTGGAAAACGCAGAGAAGACAACTTTTGTAGAATTATTAGAACACCTGGTTTTAGAAAAATACTCCAACTCTTAACAATCTCTATTCTTTCTGCTTACTTAAAACGTAAAGCAATGTATGTTGGAATCGGCAAACCGTGAAAAGAGACCCATATATAGTTATAACAGACTAGTGAGGACCGGTTTATAATAATGTGATACTAGCTAGTATAAATCATGCTATACCCTATAGTGGTTGTAATATATTTGATCATTATAGTTGAAACTAACTTAGTATTAGATTTAGAATGCGAATCTTCCAGACTAGTAACAGATTTTGGTTTGGTCTTTATTTATAAAAGCTTTGTCACCTACGGGGATGAGGTATGATTTCATGATGTAAGTTTCCCTCTGGTCTTAAAATTTTGTTTTATGATTAGTCAACGCTTTGCATGATATGTTTGGATGTAGAGTTTTATGCATATATAACCATATTACAAGTTGAAATAAAGAATATAGCTACAAACTAACTATGGCTCATTATCAATTGTCAAAAATATCCTTGTACTATTATAATAGCTACTATATTATATCTCAATTTTATAGAATAGTATTGTTTGATATAGTATTTGCAAAAAATTAAAAGAGGAGAAAAAGGGAAGAGATGAACGAAAAAGGGAGAGAAGAAAACGGGAGAGAATATGAGATAAGGGGAGAGGAAGAGAGGGAAATAGAGAGGAATATGAGAGAAAGAGAAGGGAAAAGGTGGGGCGATGAAAAGAATAGAGGGGAAGATAACGGAAAAAAGATGGATATTTTTGTATATATTGTATAATATACAGAGAATATCATAGCACATATTATGTTATTGTTAGATGATGAATTTAGCTTACTAATATGGTCATAACACCCAATTTCCATTGGATGTATTTGTAAAAAAATAAGGTAAAACTGAGAGAGCTAATTTGAGACGGTGGTTTCCGCTTCTGGAAAGAAGCTTACCCGGACTCAGCCGCTTTTACTGCTTATGTAGCCAGCCAATAATATCCTTTGCAGTAATGTGCAAAAGATTTTGTATGAAACTGAAACCAGAAAGAAGATAAAAAAAAAAGCTTGTGAAATAAAGAGCTTAGTGGAGCCGAGCCGAACCGAGCTGAGGGAGTCGTGAAGAAGCCGGTTCGTTTTGGCTTTTCTCGCAAGCGAAAGGCTGAGTCGAAGGACTTGTTCGTGAATGGGCCCCACTTTTGCAGATTCTGTTTCGTCTCCCATTTAAAATCTTATTTGGTTACAAACATTTTCATAATACAGTATTGTGTATTTAAAAAAGAAAAAAAGAAAAAAGCATAAACAGTTTTCCGAGTGGGCAATAAATAGGCGACGCTTGTATAAGTCGATTGGTCAGACAAGAAGAAATCATTCCTACACTCTTAAACCCCAAAAACCTCGCGAAACGTCTGATGGCTGAAACGCCGGCATCTCCGATCACTGGATCCGTTGCTCATCCGGTGCTGCTGTCGGATTCGGCGGCGAAAGACGTGATGATCACGTGGTTTCGCGGGGAATTCGCGGCGGCGAACGCCATAATAGATGCGCTGTGCGGACACATGATCGGATCTGGGGAGGAATACGAAGGAGTGATGGCAGCGATTCATAGGAGGAGGCTGAACTGGATCCCATTGCTGCAGATGCAGCAGTACCATTCTATCTCCCAAGTCACGCTCCAGCTCCAAGCTGCCACGGCGGCCAAGATCCATCACAAACTCCTCACTCATCCACAACAACAACTTAATCACGACGATGATTCTCCCTCCAGCGACGTCACTGATTCCGGTATCCCAAATATATTTTTATTTTGAATATTAAAATCAAGATTCTGTTTGGTAGGTGAGATAAAGTAGGATTTGTTCAAATTTCATAACACTGTGTTTGTGTGTACATGCAATATTCAAATTATCATATATATATATATATGTAAGTTTTTACGTTTATATAGATGCACATGTACGTTCGTGTATTGATATTATTAAACCGCCGAATAGCTGCTACTGACAACCGTTGGATCATAACTCGACCTCTATTTTTGGTTTTTCTCTGGCAGGGTCTCGAGAAGAGGAGCGCGTGGAGGAGGCGATGACAATATGTTGGAAGCACGAGGAAGAATGTGAAGCACTCATGGAGCAGTCCAAGCGTTTCTCGGCCAAGGAACATGTTCGAGGACACACGGCAAGTTCAAACACATATATCCTCTTCATTTAGATTGTGTATACTCTCAGGTTTGATAGTTTAGTGTAGTAGTAGCTCATCAAGTTTTTCATTACACCTCTAAATTAAAATTTGGAAAAGAAACTAGCTCATTAGTTAAATGAAGTTGCTTCCAAAGACTAATTAAGACTCCCGTGTTGCTTGTGGCAGACGAATGTTGTGAAAGGGCTTAAACTGTACGAACATGTCTTCACTGCAACACAACTCTCCAAGCTTCTGGATTATGTGAATGGGCTCCGAGAGGCTGGTCGGAATCAGGAACTTTCAGGTGACCCTTCTTTATACACTGAGTCATGCATGCAGGGGAGAGATTTATTGTATAGCCATGCATTAGTTACAAGTTTCTCTCATTTCCCAAAGTGCAGGGGACACGTTTGTTCTGTTCAACAAAAACACGAAAGGAACCAAGAGAGAGCTTATTCAGCTTGGAATTCCCATTTTCGGGAACACCACGGATGAACACTCAGGTAAAGACTCCAAGGACGACTTTGGTAAATGCTTTAGCCACCTTTTGTACCTCTCTTACCTACAAAACTCGTGCTTGCAGTGGCTCCTATCCCAATCCTTCTTCAAAGTGTGATCGATCATCTTCTTCAGTGGCGCGTGATTCCTGACTACAAACGACCCAATGGCTGTGTGATCAACTTCTTTGATGAGGTACTTACAAATTCATCTACGCTACTATATATGTTCTCTCGATCAGGCCAGCTATATCATAAGGCTTGGGCTTGTTTGTTTGCAGGAGGAACACTCCCAACCATTCCAGAAACCACCTCACGTGGATCAACCCTTATCCACCCTTGTCTTGTCTGAATCAACCATGGTGTTTGGACACAGACTCGGGGTCGACAATGATGGCAACTTCAGAGGCTCACTCACTCTGCCACTAAAGGAAGGGTACGTTTGAGAAGTTGTTTATTTTGTCCAACTCAATCTTGTACGAGTTTTGTTTTCAATCATCAGAACAAGGCGTAAAAATGAATGTCGCAGGTCGTTGCTGGTGATGAGAGGTAACAGTGCAGATATGGCTAGGCACGTTATGTGTCCATCACCAAACAAAAGAGTCGCAATCACTTTCTTTAAACTCAAACCAGACTCCGGTAAGGTCCAGCCGCCGCCAACCCTATTGGGGCAAGGTACCCCGGCTCTAAACCCATACAGCATGATCAGAGCTCCACTGGTGATGCTAGCTCCGGCTCCCAGGAGGCTAGACGCCGGCACTGGAGTTTTCTTGCCGTGGACGCCGCCCGTGTCAAAAAAACCAGCCAAGCATCTCCCTCCGCGCGTCCAGAGACTTCGTCTCCTATCATCAGCCAAGTCGGTGGCAGACCGTGAATCCTCACAGCCCGAGATCGGAGTGAGCTGATTCGGAGGGTGTAACACACGTTCTTTTTTTTTTTTTTTTTTTTTGTTATTCCCCTTTTTTACGAGTCTTTTTGGTTGTATACTTGTGGGTTTGGTATCTTGTTTCTTCCTAACCTTTTCTTTCCTTTTATTTACTTAATTTAATAGATATAAAATTCTAGGGTGCTGTACAAGTATATGCTACATCAGCGGTTGATTCACAGGGAACTATTGCACAGTAACTAAATTTAAAAAACATTCTTCATTCAAAGATCTTGAGCTTCAAATCAAGTAGAAGAAGAAACTTGATCAAAATTCCTGCAAACTGCTTTTCAGAGTAAAGCAAAAGAGAGTATAAAGAAGAAACCAGAGATTCTGTTTTCTTTCCTTTTAAACGGATAGAGCGGAAGATAGCTCCTATTGGGTCAATTACCCCATCTCACAAGCATAGAATCAAAGCAAACCCGATGTCCTACTCCCATTTCTCCATATACTAGACCAAAACCACTCCTCTAACACAAGAATCCCATAAGAGGAAAGAAAACCTTTTTTTTGGTTCTTTAGTCTTCTTCTTGACAGAGAATGCGTAGAAGGGAGGATGATGACAGCAGCAGCTCTCTGCGGCCTCCGGGCATTTGCCGCCGGCTGTTTAGATTTGTGGTGGCTAAACTTGGGATATTGGGAGAGAAAGAAGAGATGAACGAAGAAAAGCGTGAGAGGAACAAACTGATCAAGAAGGGATCAAGGTCCGATATCACTATTCATTTCAAGCAAATAGAAGACTCGGAGGAACACAGCAAAAGCAAGAACAACTCCCCTGGCTCGTCAAGTCAAGAATCAGAGAGAGAGACAGTGATCACGCTGGCTAATGGGATTAAAGGACCAAAGAAGAGGTTAGATGACAAAGGGAAGAGGAGCTTGCTGAGTGAGCCGAGCCACAAGCAACAAATCACCCAGCCCGAAGCAGGGAAAGCACCGCAGCCTCATAGACGTCTGAGGCCCCTTCTAAATGACATAAATAAGAAATCAGATGCTTTTATCGAGAGGACACTCGAGAAGATGAGAAAAAGCTTAGCCTAGAACCAAACACACAATGGGATGCAATGAGTCACTCAATTCTTTTATTTTCTTTGAATTTACCGGCTGCATTCTTGATAAGAAAACGTATATGTACTCGCACTTCTTTTTTTACTTGAGAGAAAAATCCATCTCAGAACTCTATGATTTACATGAATATTCCTTAAAGGGGCTTGCCCATACTTCCTTGCAGAGCAATGTTCACATTCGTTTGCCTTAGACCCACGTACCTTGAATCTTCGATATGCTCTACTCACCCACAGAGAAGCTGAGTGGAGAATCATTCTAAGGGAAGACAAGACAAAGAATCTTCATTCTCTCATCCCATCACGAGTGCCTCTACTCGGATCTTTCCAGCCATCCAAGCTGTAGTGAAAACTAATGTGAGGCGCCAAGAATAACCGCCCAAAAATCATCATTGAAAGTCGGAAGGAGCCATACCTTCCAGGCATACATAGCGAAGAAGGCAACTGTATCAGCAGACCAGACAAGGGCAAAAGATTTCCAAAAGAAGGGTATCGCAACATTGAGCAACGGGATGATCAGAAACAGATAGTTAAGAGCCTCTTTCTCTTTACTTGGACAGTCTCGTGCTCGAAGGGAAGGAATAGCTGCCAAGAAAAAAAGTAGAAGATGAGGGGCAAATGCAGATAGGAATGAAGTTGAAACCTTGTGAAGGCAGGCGACTTACTGAACATCCAAATGGACCACATCCCCATCAACCTCCATATGTCAGGTTCGTTGGAGGGAAAGAGGAGGTTGAAAGAGAGGACCCCTCCCACCAACATTGATGCATATCCTTGAACCTCAAACACTTTGTAAAGAGTAGTTCCAGGGACAGCTGGGTTTTTACTGGCCGTGGACGCCCTCGGGGCAAAGGTCGCTGCAGTCTTGTTGACCACCTGCTTGAATTTGACAACTCATTAGCGACCTACTACTACTTATACAAGTTTCAAGCTACTGTTTTGATGAGAGAATCCAAAGTAAAAATGGCACCTTTTTCAAGTCTTTACCGAACGGAGAAGGCGAAGACGACGAGGAAGGGAAAGGAGAACCCGGTTCATCGGTATCGACTCTAAGTTCCTCCTCGGCTTCCACTCCGTCAGCATTAGCGCAAATTCGGAGACTTGCAGCACTGAATCTTGTACGCCCAAGGCCATGGCTGAGATTGGAGCTGGGGGCGAGAGCAATCGACGAGAAGCCCCCGAGCGACGGAGAGATTAAGCACCACCTCATCCTCCTCCAATCAGTTCGCGATAAGGAGGAACACGGCTTTGATTTTCGGACGGACTTTGTTTGTTGATGAATACCGAATTCCGGTACATCAATTACAAAGAACCGTAGCTGTTATTCTACAGTAGCTGTTGATTGAACCGTCGGTTTGGATTGGTTTAGCGATTTCTCTGGTGTATGTATCTACGTGTATAAACGTGTTGTATATGCTTCTGCGCTCAAAGGCGCTAATTATAAAATTATATTGTCAAAAGATCTTTCTTTTGATTCCTTCTTCCGGCTTAAAAGCTTCTTCTTTTTTGCTTCTGGATTTAGATTTCCAGTTCCCAATTTTCAATTTTTCAATTTTTCAATCCACCTCCAAATTCAGCAGCTACCTTTCCGGGAAAGATTTGAACTTGTTACAATCTGTGGAATTTTGATTTCTTCTTCTCCTCCGCTTGGGAATGAAAAATTGGATATCTTTGGAATTTGAAGTCGGAGCTCTATTGAATTCGATGAGAATTGGGATATGGTGATCGTTAAGACAAGGTTCTCATGGCGAGTTTTTTGGTCGGCTTCTTGTTGCCTTCGCTACTTCTGGCAGGTAGGATTCGATCCCCTTGAACATTGTAATACCTCTGGGCTCTAGCTCGAGACTATCAAGGTTCAAGGATGTCAAAATACGTAGATATCTCCACCGTTACTGCTTTGCATTTGAAGGTGTGATATCTCTCATACAGTTTAGGCCTAACATGATGTTTTCTCTTCCTCCCTTGTGTCACAGCTGCACTTATTAACTGGAGTGTGATATCCTTTGTTGATTTGATAGCTTTCCTCCTCGTTCACTATATTGCACCTGAAATTGGTAAGACCATTTTTTAGTTCCTTTATTTCCCCTCTATCCAGGTTCCTTGTCTCTGATTTGATAAAACCCCATTGTTTCAATCGTAATAGACATTGCTTACATCTTTAATTTGGGGCAAGGTTTCGTGTTCTTTATGCCCTGATCAATTACATGTACATTACCCTGGACAAATTAAGTTTTCCTGTTGACCAGTTTACATGGCCTTTATCGGTTATGGTTGATAAGCTGATGTTTACTTTCTCAAACTTGTATCGTATCGTGCTTTCTTTTGCCAGGATACCGTTTTCAGAGGAGGCATTGGCTATTATGGCCCATTTTCATCTTTTCCTTTGCAGTATCCCTTGCTCAAGTGGTGTACCTTGCCATTTGGGCTGCTATAGGCCAAGACTGGGATACAGCCGCTACTGGCTGGATGAGTGTTATTGGATTTATGATGTAAGAGTTAGTCTCCGTCTTTCGTTCATCGTACTGCCTTATATATATTGACTTCTTAGTTTATACTCTCTTGTGTTTGGTTTTGCAGTTTAAAGTCTTGGAGAAACCCCACTGTTATGTATTTCTTGGCTTTACAGCTACTGACATCGCTAGTTGCTTTAGCTGACATATACAGTAGTCGATTCGGCTTCGTTCGATGGCGGGACACATGGTGGTCTCACTTTTCAGGATTTTTCGAACAGCTAGGTTTGTAATTATTGATGTAGACCCGTACGACTTGTCCAAATAGTTACTGTAATTTTTTTTCTTTCTCATTTTGTGTTCATCTGCTAATGTCTATTTTGATGTCAACTATCTCAATTGTTTATGACTCAGGCAGTCATCTCAGGGTTGCCTCCTGCTTGTTGTTACCAGCAGTTCAATTGGCAGTGGGAATCTGCAATCCATCATGGGTTTCTTTGCCATTTTTCATTGGCAGCTGTGCTGGTCTTGTGGACTGGTCCTTGACAAGCAACGTTTCAGGACTTTTCAGGTGGATAAATTATTGATCATTAAGCAAAGTTATCGCTTTCCAACCCTGCTTCTCTGAGATGCAGTCGTTTTTTTTTTTTTTTGTTATGGTTAAGGTGGTGGAGAGTTCTATATATCTACGCAGGATTCAACATTGTCCTGCTTTACCTCTATCAACTACCAATAGACTTTTCCGATATGATTCGATGGATAGCAAGCTTTATAGGCCTATTCAGAATCTCTGCGGAAACCGAAGGCCCTGATATTTGTTCTGGTCTTTTCCTTTTGCTGTTCTACATCATGGTATGTCTTTCTTTTTCTTTCTAGGATTAGTATTGCCTGCTCTTGTACAAGTGTGAGAAATGATTTTTATTTATGGTTTTTCAATTAAAAAAGACTTATATTACTTAACAAAAACTTATATGTTTCTCAAAACAACTCTTAATATGTGTTAACCGTGTTTCGGGTGTTGTGTATGAACACCAGCAACCAATGTACTTTTTCCTTCTAGTTAAATTGACTTATTAATCTTGACCTGTTAACGAGCTACTACACTATTATATCTGCAGTAGTATGACATGCCTTTCTTTCTGCAATTGCAGCTATCCTATGTAAGGTCAGACCTCGAGGATATGGACTTTATCATGTCCACGAGTGAAAATAATTTGGCAGAGCGGCTTCTTCCTCCGAAATATTCGTTTTTTATTCGAGAATCAAGGTATGTTGTATAGATTTTTGTTTTGTTTCCTCCTACAGGGAGCTGTTGTGGTGTTTGACACAGTATTTCAGGGTTGCAAGGATATTTTAGTTTGTCTGTTTTAAAATTCTCTCACTTGTTTAACTGAAGAGATTTGATTTGCTTTATGGTCGTCGACTGGTAGATCCTGCCTTCGGTTCATAGAACCATACTCCGTGGCTATGCGGTTAATGAAAGAATCATGTGAACTCTAGGCTGGAGTTTTAGTTGAAAAATGAGAAGTTGGTTGAACCCTTACTGTATTTAGTGGGACCAATTTGTTTTATGAGAGAGCCTTTAAAACGCTGAAATTATTTAGTTGTCGCTATTCAAGGGTTCGACACTCGGCACTACAAAATCTGGGAGCTTAGGCACTGGAACTGTGTAAAGAATATTACTCTCGTACAGTGTACATCGAGTTCACTCATTTTAATGGCAGGGCTAATTTCTTCCAAATTTCAGGGCCGGTGTAAGGCACACCAATGTTTTATTGAGGGGAGCTGTGTTTAAGACTTTCAGTATCAATTTCTTCACATATGGTTTTCTGGTATATAGTTGTATTAATGGTATCAAAGTGGATGTGTAAGCTCAAGCAACGTATTGTGTCCGGAAACTCACACTCTCTTTGAATTTGCTTCCATGATGGTCAGGTCTCTCTGTTTGCTCTTTCTTTCTGGAGTTTTCATTTTGCGAGCTTGTGTGCTTTTGGCCTCCTTGGATATGTTGGTTACATTATCTATGCCTTCCCGTCGTTGTTCCGCCTGCACAGATTAAACGGCCTTCTTCTCGTATTTATACTCTTATGGGCTGTCAGTACGTACATATTCAATGTGGCATTTTCTTTTCTCAACACCAAGGTTGGAAAGGTAAATATCTTGGCTAGGTGCAAACTTCAAGTATCTAAAAGGAAGTAGATGTAAAGTAACCAGTGTCGTAAATATGCAGGACATGAAAATTTGGGAGATGGTGGGACTTTGGCATTACACTATACCTGGATTCTTTTTGCTTGCACAGTTTGGGTTGGGGATGTTGGTTGCGTTGGGTAATCTTGTGAACAACTCTGTTTTTCTGTACCTGTCTGAAGAGAGCTCCAGACCTTCCAATGACAGATCTTATGCGGAAGGTAATGGCCTCACGTATGCTTCTGCAAGGTGTTTTCTTTGGCAAAAGCTTAGCTTACTTTAGGTGGCAATTCCAGTCTTGTGCTTTTCATTCAGTTTTAAAACTGTTCTTAACGGCGGAGATTATCCTCAATCACAGCTGATGAAGAAACAAAGGTATTGGTCGTCGCCACCATTGCTTGGGGATTGCGGAAATGTTCACGGGCTATTATGCTCGCACTGATTTTCCTCATTGCCATGAAACCTGGGTTTTTCCACGCCGTGTATGGTACGTTTGTTCCCCTCATATTTGCTTTAAGGATTTATAGATCTGGGTGTTTGGGAAAAATCTTTGTTTATGATACTACTCCCTAATGGACTTATCTTTCAGTGATATTCTTCCTTATGTATCTGTTGAGCCACAATATCAACAGAAAGATACGCAAGTCCTTGATTCTTCTATGCGAAGTTCATTTTGCACTTCTCTACATTCTTGAGATCGACCTGGTGTCGAACTCCTTTAAGCGGGAAGGCTCTGTGAGCAGAGAAATTCTATTTCAGTTAGGTACGCTGCTCTTTCTGTGATTCACGTATCATCAGTTTCCTTTTGAAGTTAGCTGCTAGGTGATCTTAGATTAAAGAGAAACGTGGATTAGGGAAGAGTTCTCACTGTGTATGAATTATTGCAGGTCTCCTTAGGTCCGAGAGCTCTTGGGACTTCTTGGAGATAGCCTTGCTTGCTTGCTTCTGTGCTATCCATAATCATGGTTTCGAGGTGCTGTTTTCCTTCTCAGCAATTGTACGCCATACACCAAGCCCTCCAATTGGATTTAGCATATTGAAAGCTGGTCTCAACAAATCAGTCCTCTTGTCCGTCTACTCGTCTCCATCTTCAAGTTACAGCCAGGATAATACTACTTATGGTATAGCACTTCCTACTTGTCTCTTTTGAAGTGAACACTCGAATGAGGGACATATTTTTACGTCTTAGTTTCATACCTCCACTGCAAATCCTTGCTCCCAGTGTCAATTAGTTATCCTTAAAGGCTGTTGCCACACAATTATCATGCATATCACCAGCTTTGTATTCCCCGTAATGGACCCAGTAGTAGGTTTCTACTTTAGAATACTTGCCATTATTGCTGTAATAGTTTTAGCTCTACTGGGTCCATTATTGCCAGTAGTTTTAGTATCTACTGCCATTATTATCACAGGTTAGCTCTAGAAGTATCTTTTCATGCTGTGAGATCTAAGTTGCACATTTTGTGACCTCTCTCAGATTCTTTTAATTGTCCATCCTAACTGTTTTGTAACAACTCTCTTATAATATGTTTACGAATCACTGTTTTCTTTACAGAGAGACATATTGCTTCATTTCTGAGTGCGATTGGGCAAAAGTTTCTGTCTATGTACCGATCATGTGGAACATACATTGCGTTCATCACTATTCTCATAAGTGTATACCTTGTCAAGCCCAATTATGTATCGTTTGGATACATTTTCCTTCTCTTGCTCTGGATTACGGGAAGACAACTGTTTGAGGAAACTAAGAGACGCTTGTGGTTTCCTTTGAAAGCATATGCAGTTTTGGTGTTTATGTTTATCTACTGCCTAAGTAGCTTTGTCAGCTTGCAGCTTTGGTTATCTGGATTTATTGATCTCTACTTTTATCTGGGCTACAACTCCAAAGCACCATTGCTGGATAATGTATGGGAATCTCTTGCTGTGTTGATCGTGATGCAACTTTACAGCTATGAAAGGAGGCAGAGTGGACATTACATTCCAGGCCAATCAAGTTTGCTTCATCCTGGAGTTTTTGGTTTTTTTGAGAGATTTTTGGTATGGCATGGTCAGAAGATCTTGTTCGCGGCATTGTTTTATGCATCATTGTCTCCAATCAGTGTGTTTGGATTTGTATATCTCCTTGGCCTTGTCATCTGCACAAGCTTCCCAAAGTCTTCTTCTGTACCATCCAAATCGTTTTTGATATATAGTGGATTTCTGGTGTCTGCGGAGTATCTTTTCCAACTGTGGGGCATGCAAGCTCAGATGTTCCCTGGGCAAAAATATGCTGAGTTGTCTTTCTACTTGGGGCTTCGAGTATATGAACCTGGATTTTGGGGTATAGAATCAGGTCTACGGGGAAAAGTGCTGGTTGTTGCTGCATGTACCCTGCAGTACAATGTATTTCGTTGGCTAGAAAGGACACCTGGTTTAACTATTATCAAAGGAAAATACGAAGAGCCTTGTCCTCTATTTGTCTCTGCAGAAGACGCTACTGCAAGTGTTTCCACTTCTAATGGTGGTGAAGGCCCATCTTCCACAGATCAAATGAAACAGGGCCAGGCTACGAGTAACTCATGGCCTTTCCTCTCTCCGCGTGATAACCAGGCAGCTGGTTTCTTGCACCCCAAGACTGTAGGCTCTGAAAGTGGCAGTGGTAGGAAATTTTCATTTGGTCACTTCTGGGGAAGCATCAAAGAGAGTCACAGGTGGAACAGGAGGAGGATTCTGGCATTGAAGAAGGAGAGGTTTGAAACGCAAAAGAATCTTTTGAAAATTTACTTGAAGTTTTGGATAGAGAATATGTTTAACCTCTATGGCCTTGAGATAAACATGATCGCGCTGCTTCTTGCAAGCTTCGCTTTGCTCAATGCCATCTCCTTGGTGTATATTGCGCTGCTTGCTGCATGTGTCCTCCTGAGAAGACGCCTAATTCAGAAACTATGGCCTGTGGTTGTTTTTCTGTTTGCATCGATTCTCGCAATTGAGTATGTTGCCACGTGGAATAACTTATCACTACCTTCAGACCAGGCTCCAAGTGAAACTAGTGTGCATTGTCATGACTGCTGGAGTATTGCAGCTCTCTACTTCAAATTTTGCCGGGACTGTTGGCTTGGTATGACCCCTCAAACTTTGTGTTCTTTTTGCGTCAATTCTTCAGTTCTATATAACTTAATGATACGATTTCTGTTTATTTTTGCAGGACTGAGAGTTGACGATCCCCGGACGCTTATTAGCTACTTCGTGGTGTTCATGCTCGCCTGTTTCAAACTTCGGGCTGATCACATATCCAGTTTCTCAGAGTCAACGACATATCATCAGATGAAGTCTCAAAGAAAGAACTCATTTGTCTGGAGAGATCTCTCCTTCGAAACAAAGAGCATGTGGACCGTGCTTGATTACCTGAGGCTTTATTGCTATGTCCATCTGCTGGATGTTGTGCTTATTCTGATCCTAATCACAGGAACTCTCGAGTACGACATTCTACACCTGGGTTACCTTGCGTTCGCTCTTGTTTTTGCCCGGATGCGACTTGAGATACTGAAGAAGAAGAACAAAATATTCAGGTTCTTGCGGGTGTACAATTTTGTTCTCATCATCTTTTCTCTCGCATATCAGTCTCCGTTTGTTGGAAACTTCAATGACGGAAAGTGTGAAACGGTTGATTATATCTACGAGGTGATTGGATTTTATAAGTATGACTATGGATTTCGAATCACTGCAAGATCCGCTCTCGTGGAGATCATCATATTTATGCTAGTATCTCTTCAGTCCTACATGTTTTCCTCCCAGGAGTTTGATTATGTGTCGCGGTACCTTGAAGCAGAGCAAATTGGTGCTATTGTGCGGGAGCAAGAGAAGAAAGCAGCGCGGAAGACCGAGCAGCTGCAACAGATTCGTGAGGCTGAGGAAAAGAAAAGGCTGCGGAATTTGCAAGTAGAAAAGATGAAGTCTGAAATGCTGAACCTGCGGGTACAGCTTCACAGAATGAATTCTGATTCTAATTTCGGGCTTGCTTCTCCGCGCACCACTGAAGGTCTAAGACGGAGGAGGAGTCCGTATCTAGTTCCAGATAGCGGTGCAGCCAGTCCTGAGATTGATGGAGTGGTCCACAGGAAAGAAGACCAGCACATTGACGAGGATCCACAGTATCCTTTTGAAGCTCATGAGCTTCCTTTGAGCACCACTCCAGAAGCACCAGATTCTCCAGAGTGTTCGCTTGGAGCATATCCTTGTGAGATCACTGAAGTTGTTCAGCAGGATGCTGATGTCATGTCGATGGAACGTGAAAGAAAGGAAAAATCAGAGGGAAAAGATAATCCGTTGATCTCTGCGGTGCAACTCATCGGTGATGGTGTCTCCCAGGTTCAGTTTATCGGAAATCAGGCAGTAAATAACCTTGTGAATTTCTTAAACATCTCGCCGGAAAATTCAGATATAAATGAGCAGTCCTCTGTTGATGATGATAATCTGTATGATGAGATGGAAAGTCAGGATAGAATACACAAACCTTTCGAACGGTCGACATCTCTACAATCCGACAGGAGTAGTGATGGCACTAGCTTTCAGATAGGAAGGATCCTTCGTCATATATGGTCGAGGATGCAATCCAACAATGATATTGTTTGCTATTGCTGCTTCATTATTGCGTTTCTGTGGAACTTCAGCCTTCTTTCCATGGTCTATCTAGCAGCACTGTTCCTATACGCCCTCTGCGTTCACACTGGCCCTACTCACATCTTCTGGGTCATCATGCTCATGTACACAGAGATCTATATCCTCCTCCAGTATTTATACCAGATTATAATCCAGCACTGTGGGTTGAGCATCGACGCGCCTCTTCTCCATGAACTGGGATTCCCGACGCAGAGAATCAAATCGTCGTTTGTGGTCAGCTCGTTACCTCTCTTCCTTATCTACATATTCACTCTCATACAGAGTACTATAACAGTGAAAGATGGGGATTGGGTTCCTTCTGCTGATTTTACTTCGCGGCGGAATGCCCGCGGGAGCCAGAAGGAGCTTACAAGAATTAGCTGGAGCCAGAGAATCTTGGATGTGTTCAAGAAGCTGAGAGATAGCGCGAAACTGGTGATGAGAAGCATCTGCCGGTACTGGATCTCTCTGACGCGTGGAGCAGAGTCCCCTCCTTACTTTGTTCAGGTGACGATGGATGTTCACATGTGGCCCGAAGATGGAATCCAGCCTGAAAGAGTTGAATGCAGAATGAACCAGTTGTTAAGGCTTGTCCACAACGAGAGATGCGAGAAAGGAAACCCTGATATCTGCCCTTACTCTAGCAGGGTTCACGTACAAAGTATAGAGAGAAGTACAGAGACCCCAAACGAGGCCTTGGTCGTTCTGGAGGTTGAGTATGCTTCTCCTCCCACGAATGGGTGTTCTTCAGCAGAATGGTACAAATCACTTACCCCAGCCTCGGATGTGGCGATAGAGATCCGTAAAGCTCAACATAGTGGACTTGTGGAAGGAACTGGGTTCCCGTACCCAATCCTCTCTGTGATTGGCGGAGGAAAGAGAGAAACAGACCTCTATGCCTACATATTTGGTGCTGATTTGATGGTCTTCTTTCTGGTTGCCGTTTTCTACCAATCAGTCATTAAAAACAAAAGCGAGTTTATCGATGTATATCAGCTAGAGGACCAGTTCCCATTTGACTTTGTCATTATTCTAATGGTAATTCCAATTTTCTACAAGGCTCGAGAGTGCGTAACTTGTACCCCACATGAAACGGTTTTTTTTTGTTTGTGTGTGTGTGTGTGTGGCAGGTTATCTTCTTCCTGATTGTTGTTGATCGCGTCATATATCTTTGCTCATTTGCGACTGGAAAAGTGGTGTACTACCTCTTCAGTCTTATTCTCTTCACATATGCAGTGACAGAGTTCGCTTGGAGCATATATCCTACCCAGCAACACGCAGCTGGCTTGGCTCTCAGACTCATATTTCTTGCCAAAGCAATGTCACTCGCTCTGCAGGCCATTCAAATCCGCTACGGACTACCCCATAAAAGCACCTTGTACCGGCAGTTTTTGACAAGTGAAGTTTCACGGATCAATTACTACGGCTACAGGCTTTACCGTGCTCTTCCTTTCCTGTATGAGCTGAGATGTGTACTTGACTGGTCCTGCACAGCCACATCACTGACAATGTATGACTGGCTCAAGGTATGTGGTTTCATCCCATGCTGTTACTATGATCATTCTTGTTTAGTCTGCCAAGGATTTAACGTGTCTTCTTTTGCAGTTGGAAGATGTGAACGCGAGTTTGTACCTTGTCAAATGCGATACGGTTTTAAATCGAGCAACACACAAACATGGGGAGAGGCAAACAAAAATGACAAAATGCTGCAACGGGATATGTCTCTTCTTCATCTTGTTATGCGTTATATGGGCTCCTATGCTGGTAAAAGATCACATTCTATCAAATGCTCTCGTAGAAAGAAAAAAAAAAAACAACAATTGATGTCTTACAATTTGCAGATGTATAGCAGTGGTAACCCAACAAACATTGCGAACCCGATAAAAGATGCGAGCGTTCAGATTGATATAAAAGCAGTTGGTGGGAAGCTTACGTTGTACCAAACAACCCTGTGCGAGAGAATCTCAGGGGATAACATTGATCTCGGGCTAGATATCGGGTCCCAAAGCTTCTTGCCCACATACAACAAAAATGACATCCAGCTGATTTGCTGCCAAGCTGATGCAAGCGTATTATGGCTTGTCCCTGACACAGTTGTGGCCAGATTCATTCAATCCCTTGACTGGGATACAGAGATGGACATCATCTTTTCTTGGGTTCTTAACAGAGACCGACCCAAAGGCAAGGAGACCGTCAAGTATGAAAGAAGTGTGGACCCTGAGGACCTTCCAAAACGCTCCGATGTCCAAATGGTTCTCAACGGCTCTATGGATGGGTTTCGAGTGCATAACTTGTACCCTAAGTTTTTCCGAGTTACTGGGTCTGGTGATGTCAGGTCTTTCGAGGACCAGGTAGATATTTTTGTTTTGGCACAAGATTCTAAGAGTTAATATTTTGGTGGTTGTTGATACAAAAAGTGTTGTTGGTACAGAAAGATGAAGTGAGTGCGGACATACTCATGAACCATGCAGATTCCAAGTGGTGGTGGTCATTCCATAATCTGAAAGCGTCTGAAAATATCAGCGCTTGCGAGGGTATGGATGGACCAGTTGCTATCATAATGTCTGAGGAAACACCCCCACGTACGTTTGCTCAAACAATCTTTGATGTTATTGTATACTATAAAACACAAGTACCTAACCTGTCAAATATAATTGTACAGAGGGGTTTCTGGGTGACACGCTCAGCAAATTCAGTATATGGGGACTCTATATTACATTTGTACTAGCAGTGGGGCGTTTCATCAGGCTTCAATGCTCTGACCTGCGTATGAGAATACCTTACGAGAACCTGCCTTCGTGTGACAGGTAACATCATCCCCTGTGTTGCTTTGCTTTCTCACAATGCTCATCGTTGTGTGTTGTTGAATGTAGGTTAATAGCAATATGTGAGGACTTGTACGCGGCGAGAGCAGAGGGTGAGCTTGGAGTCGAAGAAGTTCTATACTGGACGCTTGTGAAGATATATAGATCCCCACACATGCTCCTTGAGTATACAAAGCTAGACTATGATGCTTAGATCCAACTTTGTCAATGTTTGTACATACACTGAGTGATTTATACACATAGGCCACACAATTCTGAGGTTCCCTTTCTTTTTTTATCTTGTAGTTGATTTTTCATTTATAACCAAAAGGAGCGATTCATGCATGAAAAAAGAGAAGAAAACGTCTTTCTTCTTTGCTAGATTATATATAAGATTTAGTCAGGGCCTAGAGATGATGGGCTCAGAAAGCATATTCCAAAGTCATAAAGCCTAAATAAAAAACTAAACCAGCTAACAGCCCAGGAGACACCTGAGCATTCCAAGAACAACTTCAACAGCATAAAGGAGGACTTTATTTAGCTTGGAGTTTCTGCAAGCGCTTCGTAGCTCTCAATTGCTAGTCCTTGGATCGCTTGGGGGTCCTCTCAGATATACCACAAGGGACAGTGTCTTCCATCACCTTAGGGACTGTGAAATTAAAATCTCCAAGCGGTGCATTCTTGTAATCCTGATTGGCATCGATGAAGGCTGCAATTTCATTGCGAGTCCTCAGCTTCTTCCCAGTAGGAGTGATGTAGTAGGCATCCATTTTCGAGTAGTCCTTTCTCAGAACTAAGCTCCTCTTGAACCCTCTTGGTGTCCTCGGCAAACCAGGCTTGTCGATGACCCATGTTCTTGTCGAATCATATTCCAGGTCTCCAGCATCTCCACACGACATACTTTCTTTCTTCTCGCACACAAAGGGTTCCTCTTGTATTTTACTTCGGATCTCCTCATACAGTTCTTGAGTTTCAATCTTTCTCCACTTGAGGCACTTTTCACACTGTGCAGCATAGATATCTATCGACCTCCCTGGAGTAACGCCTTTTTTCTGCACAACACATATATGGAATGTCAGGTTAAAACAAGATCCGTCACAAGCTCCGTTTAATCTTTGGCAAGAGGAGAAAACATGCCTACAGAAGACAAAGTGTAGCGCATAAATAGATACGACGCTTGAGAAGCTTAGAGAGAATCACTCCCCAAAGATAAAGATGGTTTGACGCCAACTTATCCGGGTATAAAAACCGAGTAATATAAACTAAAAAGAGTGTACATTAATCGGCTGACTAAGCTTCCATGGCCGCAGAGTCAAGTATACCTAAACGGGACACGACCGAAAAAGAAAGATACTTAAAACAGAAGCGGAGCATAATTGTTAGCTTATAAGTAGCTTGTATTGAATGGGCATTAAGAAGGTGAAGTCATTAAACAACAAGTAAGTATTCTATATACACAAATGTACATACATAACATAGTCAGTCTCACCAATACTTGTCCAGATACGATAAAATCCAGTCATATAAACCACAAACACACATGTGGATCCAAAACACGACAATTTCAATTTCGAAATAAGGACAAATTGATCATGTTCCAAGGACAAGATTAGATGATGAGATGTGAAAATACTAAAGCATTAATGATCTCAGATGCAAATCAAAAATCAATGTGCAATAAAGAGTAAAAAGTAAAGAGTAAAGAGGAGGTTGGGAACCGTTGGCGCTGATTTAACGCTCTGCTCGTCCATCACACTTGCCTATGACGAAGTGGAAGCAGATCCGATGGATCTTTCTTTCGGTATCTGCAGCTTCAAAAGAAGACGATGCGTTTTTGCGTTTTCCCAACCACAAACAAGTAATATAATAATAATAATGCCCTCCTCACAGTCACAGTCACAGTCACAGAGGTTGTTACTGGATCGTGTTTAAATTTCCTTTGGGCCGGAAAAAAGTCACGGCCCAACAAACAAATGTTTCTATCACTATATCCATTACCGAACCGAAAAGAGGGAATCAAGAAATTCAGCAGGATTCGTGTGCTATTGCTCACACAAAACGTCGAGGGAGTAATGCCGTTTTTGGGAGGATGGAAACAGCACGCAGTTTTGGCACCTTTTGTGTTAACTTATAACAACGTCCAGCTAAGAGATTAGACTTTAAACTTGTTTGTTCCTTTTTTGGATATATAAAGTATATACAAAACAAACAATCAACATTTCACCTAACTCTCTATTCCATTCTTGTTCTTTTCTTTTTGACTTTTTTTTCCCATTCAATTATTTAATCTTACCATTTTTACTAGGAGTACTAGTACTATTTAATTTATCCTCATAATTTTGGGAGTTGTTAGTTTCCTTCTCGCTAATGAATTCTACCAAATGATTGGCGTGCATTTAATAGACACACATAACATAAAATATAAAGAGGAGGGATGATGATGATGATGATGGTACATTTAATAGACCAAGGGATCATCAGTTGAAATCCCCACGTAACTTGAGATTCCAAGCCTCGATGTTGAACCTCCTTACTTTCCTCCGCCGCCGCCTCCGCCGTCCCCGGAAGGCCAGAATCTCCGTTGGTGAGTCCGCTCCAAGCTCCAACGGGTTTTCTTCGGGCGCCGCCATTCACCCGAACCCGGAGAAAGCCATCCGAGTGGCCACTTTCAACGCGGCTATGTTCTCCATGGCCCCCGCCGTCCCCAACCGAGATTTTTCGGGTTTGCCACTCCGCTCCATGTCAACCGTTGACCGTCCCAGGAGCATACTGAAGCAGTCTCCGCTTCACCCCTTGAACGCCACCAAACAACAGAGGTTCGCCAAATCCAGGCTAAGGGTCTCCATCAACCTCCCCGACAACGAGATTAGCCGCCAGCTCAGTTTCCGCGAGGATCCTCACCACTCGCCGCTCCGGCCAGCTTCTCTGTCTTTCTCCGGCGAGATCGGCGGCCTCCGGAGCACGAGAACGGTCCTCGAAGTGCTGAGGGAGCTTGACGCAGACGTCCTCGCTCTTCAGGATGTGAAGGCCGACGAGGCCGACCAAATGCGACCTCTCTCCGATCTTGCGGCTGCCCTCGGCATGAATTACGTCTTCGCCGAGAGCTGGGCGCCGGAGTACGGCAACGCCGTTCTTTCTAAGTGGCCCATCAAAAAGTCCAATGTGCACAAGATCTTCGACCACAGTGATTTCAGGTTAGTCTCTGGTTAAGACTCAAGACTACTCTGTTTTCACTTCTTTTTAAGCATTATTAGTTAGTAGATTATAATTTGTTTCAATACTAGTGCAAATTATCTGGTTCAATGATCTCTCCTATTCGCTATAATAATAATAAATAATGGAATTGGTGCGGCGACTTTGTACCAATGAGAGAACCACCTAGTCATGGTCTTCTCGTGAGGAGTACATACAAACACAAATGCACACTTGAGTTTTCCTGTGAACATCTCAGAGAACAGCTGTATATTCTCAAGGACAGCTTCAAATGTCAATATGCTTTTGTCTGAATAAATATATGTCCCCGTTCTTTGTTTCGGGAAAATCTTCTTTTTTTTTTTTGCTTGTGCTACCAAATTCACAATAAATTAATCTGGTGGCAGACAGAGGGATAAAAAGGTGATGGTATTAAATTTAATACTACTATTATTGTCCCGTGTAGAATAGTTCTATTATTGTAAGCATGTAAAATGAAAAAGAAGCGGAGCCTGTAGTCGGTTTTTGATTGCTACAGACTACATTAATTGGCTGTTGGGGTTTAAGTTAGAAATGTGGTGATGATAATTAGATGCGGAAGTCATAATTGTATAAATATGGTGTGAAAGGAATGTGCTGAAGGCGACCATAGATGTTCCGGGGAGCGGGGAAGTGGAATTTCACTGCACTCATCTGGATCACTTGGACGAGAGCTGGAGAATGAAGCAAGTTGATGCTATTATCCAATCTACCAACGTACCTCACATACTCGCTGGCGCTCTCAATTCCCTCGACGAATCCGATTACTCTCCCCACAGATGGACCGACATCGTCAAGGTAATTAACCACATTAATTATATTAGAAACACGACAATGCATGTAAATAGATGATGCGATTAATCAATCTACGTATATATAGTATTACGAAGAGATGGGTAAGCCAATACCCAAAGCCCAAGTGATGAGGTTCTTAAAGAGCAAAGATTACACTGACGCTAAAGAATTTGCTGGAGAATGCGAATCTGTGGTAGTGGTCGCCAAAGGCCAGAGTAAGCTACACTATAGTAATAGTATTATATATATATCAGACGGACGCTAGCTGTTATTTCCATTAAATGCTAAAGAAACGTCGTACGTATATATAACATGCAGGCGTACAAGGGACATGCAAGTACGGGACACGCGTGGACTACATACTGGCTTCCTCGGATTCGCCGTACCGGTTCGTGCCGGGGTCGTATTCGGTGCTCTCCTCTAAGGGAACATCGGATCACCACATAGTGAAGGTCGATGTTGTGAGAGCCAGACCAATCAACGTCGACGAGCACCGGCCAACAAGACAGACGCAGCAGAGAGCTGCTACAACGACTATATATAATAACTCGTCTCTCACAAAGGCCTCGTGGAGGACGCATTACTACAAAGCGTGAACCATCTAGATACATACGTAACTAGACATATTTATATACTATTACGAAAGTACTGTTACAGGTTTTTTCGACTGTTAATTAACAACATTCGAGATATGTGTATAACCGTGGAGGTCTCTGTCTTGTGTGCGTTTTTAGCCTTGAGTTCCCCAATTTTTTGTTGTTCTGCTTTTGATGGTAAGACGTTGTTGGGGCTTGTTTAACCGGAGATGTATAAATAAATTCTCATTTAGCTTAATTATCCCGACAAGGACGTTAAAACAAATAGTCCAAGTTGGATAAGCTCTGACTTTGAAGCTAAAGTCTCCTTAGCCATAACTATGACTCGGGTTTCTATACGACCTCGAGCAAAGATACCTTCATTTCCAAGCTATACTAATTCTAACATTGTTCCTCTTTCTTTCTTTTTTTTAGCTTAATATCGTCAAATCACGGAAAATTACATATTTTTCATAACACTTTATTCTCCATAGAAATTTGATATAGGAAAGCAATATTCAACGGTGTACCTTCATACTAGTAATTAAAGCGTAAAAACAATTAATTGGTTACAGAAATCTTGGGCAAAACTTTGGGCAACAAAAATCGTCAGATTATGTCCATGGCCCGTTTTGATTATGGTTGATCCAATGGAAACTGTTTCTCATTACCACCGGACTATTGGGCTTTGTAACATTATAAAGGGCCTTAAATATATATATGGGTATCACACACATTTGGGCTAGTTTCAATTTGTTTGTTAATAAGAGATTTTAGTTTCCCTTTCAGAGTAGTCATTGCTTAAACCCTAAACCAGCCAGCCTCCCTTCCTTTCTGCTACTCTCTCGGCTGCAATGGAGGAAGAGCTTCGTGTTCGACTCAATGATCATCAAGTATCCAAGATTTTCCCCGTCAAGCCAAAATCAACGGCGAAATCTGTTGCTAATCCGGAGACTCCTGATTCCCGATACTGGTCCTCCTTCAAACCTCACTCCTTACCTAATCTCGTCTCCTCCGTCTCCGCCTTGGCTTTCTCTCCAGTCCACCCTCACTCCTTCGCCGTTGCTCACTCCACCACCGTCTCACTCTTTTCCTCGCAGACGCTTTCCGCCTCCCGCCGTTTCTCCTTCCGGGATGTTGTCTCCTCCGTGTGTTTCCGTTCCGACGGCGCTCTCCTCGCCGCATCCGATCTCTCCGGGCTTATCCAGGTCTTCGACGTCAAGCAACGAATGGCTCTCCGTAGGCTCCACTCACACAAGGCACCGGCGCGATTCGTCAAGTATCCATTTCAGGACAGGCTTCACTTGGTATCCGGAGGGGACGACGGAGTGGTAAAGTACTGGGATGTCGCCGGAGCAACCGTCATCTCAGATCTGTTAGGGCACAAGGACTATGTGCGCTGCGGTGACTGCTCTCCGGTGAACGATTCGATGTTGATAACAGGCTCTTACGATCACACAGTAAAGGTGTGGGACACGAGGGTGGACAAGTCGAAATGGGTGGCTGAGATCAACCACGGAAATCCAGTGGAGGACGTGGTGTACCTGCCGTCGGGTGGAATGATCGCCACGGCCGGTCTGAACAGCGTCAAGGTCTGGGACTTGATCGGAGGCGGGAAGATGGTTTGTTCCATGGAGAGCCACAACAAGACTGTCACGTCTCTCTGCGTTGGGAGAATGGGATTGGATGATGCAGCCGAGAATCGACTAGTGAGCGTCGCTTTAGACGGATACATGAAGGTGTTTGATTACGGGAGAGCAAAGGTGACTTTCTCCATGAGGTTTCCAGCTCCTCTCATGTCCGTCGGCCTCTCCCCGGATTGCTCCACTCGTGTCATCGGAGCGTCTAACGGTATGGTGTTTGCCGGGAAGAAGAAGCTGAAAGATGCGGGGGAGATGAAGAAGAACAGTGTGAGCCTGTGGAGTGTCCAGAGCGAAGTGGAGGAGAATAGGAGAAGGGCTTTGAGGCCGACGTATTTCAGGTATTTCCAGAGAGGGCAGAGCGAGAAGCCATCGAAAGAGGATTACTTGGTGAAGGAGAAGAAAGGGGTGAAGCTGACAAGGCACGACAAGCTGCTGAAGAAGTTCAGACATAAGGAGGCTCTGGTCTCGGTTTTGGAGGAGAAGAAACCGGCGAATGTGGTGGCGGTGATGGAGGAGTTGGTGGCGAGGAGGAAGCTGTTGAAGTGCGTGTCGAATATGGAGGAAGGAGAGTTGGGATTGCTGCTGGGTTTCTTACAGAGGTACTGTACCGTGCAGAGGTATTCAGGATTGCTGATGGGGTTGACGAAGAAGGTGTTGGAGAGGAGAGGCGAGGATATTAAGGGTAAAGACGAGTTTAAAGCGCTTCTCAGGAACTTGAAGAGGGAGGTTAATCAGGAGATCAAGATTCAGCAGTCTCTCCTGGAGATTCAGGGTGTTATTGCTCCTTTGATGAGAATTGCTGGGAGAAGATGAATCCAAGTTTTGTTTTTTTGTTTAACGCTTTTTGATCGTTTTTCATTGTTATAGATTACATACATTTCATGGGAATGTAGTGTAAACTTGAATGTACTAAGATTTATGGATTTATAATATAACGAAGAGCAAGTTTTGTTTAATTCCCACATTTGTATCAAAAGAGAAGAACACTAGAAACACATCAACTACGTCCCATCAACATATATAAACTTTCTAAATATTGTTACCACTTTTTAATTAAAACAAACACACTCTCAAGGTAGGTCAACGTCCCTTGGACCGTTCCCCTCTTAGCGCTCTCCGTCTTGCAGCCGACCTGATCGTCTCGATAAGAGGAGCGTCCTCGTCTACAAAATCTCCCTTATCTTCTCTGTCCGAGCCGCCACTGATGGATTCATCCTCATCGCTTCCGCTTTGCTCACCAAAAAGTCTCTTACGCTCTGTCTCAGGACGTTTTCTTGGCCGTCCCCTGCGTCTTGCAGCTACTGCTTCCTTGTCGTCTGTGACAATTGAGAAATCCCAAAACAGATGATGATGCCTCGTCATAACAATCCATTCCACATTCATTGTTTGCAATCAATAACATACCTTGTAAGTCCTCGCTTTTCAAGCATTTCTCCTCCAAGGTTTCTAAGAAGGTGAAGCAAGGACGCCACCCGCTGGGGTCTTCATCTGTATTGACATGCACTATACGCCCCTGAACCCCCCGTTTACTGCTCAACAACCAAACAAGAGGTTATTATTCTATTAGCAGAGACTTGCTCAGAGACTTTGTCACTCTTACATGTCCATTATGTCCGGCCCTGAGAGTCTCGTTGCAAATGGAAGGATAGCAACTTCCAGAAACAACAGTTGCTTTGGGGCGTCCCTAAACGCAAACTCAACACCTTCCTTTACCACGCTCAAAATCTCCAGTCTGTGTTTGTTGCGGGCAGCACCAATATACATTCCTGAAAGCCGACCAGCAAGCTCCCGGCACTCTTCAAGACATCTATCCACTCTGGATTCTCCATCGTCACCAGAAACTTCACTTGCATACCGTTGATACCCCTGCCCAGTTATTTAGTCTCAGCAAACAATACTTTGTATCTTCTCAAAATAAGCGTCCACCATTTCATAATCTGCAAAAAAACTTACCCGTTTCAAGGATTCCAGATAGATATCAGAGATGTCATCTTCTGTTTTCCTTAAGCATGTTATAAGATTCTTTACGATTTCCGTAACACTAGGTCCATGCATAACAAGATGAGATATTATCTCTGGTCCCAGATAATCCTGCGATAGAACCAAATCAATAACTTTTGTTTAGAAACTTGATCATCTATCACTGCATGGCTGATGATTTACAACTGTGATATTTAAAGCAACACTAATGCACTTGGTGAATACCTTCGGCACTACACCACTAATAACCAACTTGCAGGCAGCAATGACTGCAACATCTCTGTTTGTCTCTTCAACATACTCCTTATTTTCACCCTCCTCATCAGTCTCATCTGTGTAAAAGTCCAGCAAAAGTACATACGTAATCGGGAAATCAAGAAATGATAGGCTTTCGTATAAAAGCAAATAACAGTCACCTGAGGTGGAAAATATTTCTTCACAGAATTTCCAAAACTTCTTGAGCACAACACTGTCTGGGCAATATCCTAACATTTCAAGTTTACTGGAGTCAAAATTTGACTTTCTAAAAAGACACCACTCTTCTGCAAGTAGAGCACAAATCTGCAGCAGTGAAGTTTTCATTCGTTAGGCGAAAAGTGACTCAGATAACACAAGCACATACACTGAAGGAAATGTGTCTGTTAAACTGAAATGTCAGATAGTCTTACCCTGAGAGCTAGCTGATTGCCATATTTCCTCGATTCCTCAACTCCATTCAGGAAGTACAAAAGCTCCTTATACAGGATATCGCGCTTTGATATAAGGGAAGATATGGAAGCTTCGGAGACAGTTTCACTATTTGTGATAGAGTGCAGAGACCACGCCACATAGACATGCATATTCAGAAGCAGGAAACAGACAACCTAAGCAACCATGAGCAACTGCACCATTAAGATGTGAGGAACAAACAAAAAGAGATAGTAAGAGCTCTTAACAAATTTCCTTGAGCACCTCTTCGTCCAAATTTCTGAAATTATGGAGCGTCGAAGCTAGCTCATCATACATGCTCTCAACAAGTACAGGCTTTGACAATTGAAGCTCATACAACCTTTTCAGATTTACAAGGAGGGAGTATTCATCATTTCCATCCTGCACAGAAAACTGATGTAAGATTGCATCCGTAAGGAAGAGTTTGAAGATAATTGGCAAAGGAAGTAGAGCATACCTTGACTTCTTTAATTGCAGAAGTAAGTTTATCTAAAAGCTTATCTTCAAGATCCTTGAGCTTCGCACGCGAAAAATCTTGAAGCTCCCCTTTACTTTCAGACGCACAAAATGTTATAGCCTTAATGCAAGATCTCAGTGCATCCTTCTCCCCGTTCATGAAAAACGCATCCTTAATGAATCGGACGGCAGCCTTAAAACTCTGAAACAGAGGACAAAATGTAACTTTCACAAAGAGAGGTGGATAACAGGAAAAAAGGGCATCCTATATGAAACAAAATGCTTAAAGCCACCTGCTCCTGTCGTTTGAGAGAATAGAGCTCAAGTTTCATAAACATAATAATCTCGACCAAAGATGACACTTTCGCTTTGTCAGCCATGAATTTACGTAAAAGCTGTGGATAATTCTTCATCATCGCAACCGTTATGTCTTTCCGGTTGTTTTCAAACATTTCCTGTTGTTCACAACATTAAAACTCCAATGTCATTATTTTCCTAATTAAATGAAAACGAGTGTATAAAAAATTACAAATGGAGCACTATGCCATTGCCTAATAAGACCATTTAAGTGTAATTTGTAACTCCTAGTTTAGTTCAAGCAAAAACAAATAGATAATTGTTATGGCTTCATGAGTTTGCGACGTCACGTCATCGGCAGAATAAGAAGATTATCCAAGAAAGAGCAAAAAGACAGAATCTTACTCGCTGAGCTTTACTGTGATACTGCTTTCGATTATCCGTTGAAGGGATTATCTTCTCCCCGACAGCCTTTCTGACTGACGCAAACATAAGTCTGATCAAGTTCGTTGAGTCCTCGTCACTAGTAGACCCAGTCCGAGGATTCTGATCCAAAAGCATAGAGATGATACACTTCCAGTCCTGCAAGAAAAGCAGCCTCATGAAGATGATGTAAGAACTATAGTAGGTACAGATCACAACTACAAAATGAATGTGCAACAGGGAAAAGTAATTTCCCTTAACGTACCTTCATGGCCTTCATGTACTCCCAAACATCATCAATTACATAAACGCTTAAAATTGGATCTGTGGAGAACTCCCGTAATATTTGTAACATTCTGAAGATATGGATCTCAGAGGAAGAATCATCATGACCTGAAAAAAGGATGTGATAGCTCTGTGCCATGTTCTCAGAGTAAAAAATTATAGTGCCCAGGATTTGGCTAATCTCGAGGGAAAACCTGTAAGACCAGATGGAGAACTGTTGAACTTTTGTGCGATCAAGTGGTCATACACTAACTCTCCTATCGCACGTCTGACTTCTTGAGGTTGATCAATAAGCAAATCGTACAAAGGGCCTAGGTCATCATCAGGTATCAGCTGGTGTCTGCAGGACAAAAGCTCAAGTTGTAACGCAGGACATTCCAACAAATTTGTGGTGGAAACTTTGGTTGGAAAAGCTTATCTTGGGGGGTATACCTTAGCAGCTGCTTTACAAGCCCTATAGCACATACAGCTGCAGGCATATCAACATCATCAGCCATCTCGATCATTCGATTGGAAAATCTCTCAGTGAATAGACCAAGAGTGGGGACGTTTTCATCCATCTCATAAAGTTTCCGCAATGCCAAGAGAGAAGCTTTCCTCACTCCAGCAGCCTCCGGATAATTGAATACAGAGAGAAGATCAGTGACCATTACGAACATGTGATAAAATAATCTTAAACAGAGAATAAAGGAGCTTACTTTGTCATTAAGCGTCCATCCAAGATACTTTAAGTACAGATCTTGTAAGAAAAGAGAAGGATAAGACGAAATCCAAATGCCCAGAGACTGAATGCACGACATCCTAATATCAGGGTCCATATCTCGATATCGGTGTACAAACAACCTTAAAAAATAGATGTAGTAATAATTACTTTGGTCAGCAACGCTCACATAAAAAAAAGGAATATTCCTTTATTTTCTTCTCTGTTTGTTTGCTGAAAGTGTAATACTCTAGCTGACGGTACAATCGTAATCCGATCTTACCCTGTGAAAATTTTTCGCATCATGTCCTCCAGTGTAGTTATCTGTTCATGAGTAACAGACAACCTTTTGTTGAGAGACTCCACAAGAGGCCCGTCAGCTCTTTTCTTGCTTTCAACATTCAATTGCCTCTGGGTGGTTTCTCGCTGAGAACCGAGTGTGTTTGCTACAGAAATGAAAGATGTGACTAGTTGGAGGCCCATTAGCGTGGCAGTTTGGCGGTAAACTCTTGGTGGAGTACTGCAATAGAAGTAGAAAAATGACAAACACGACTAGAATTCCATGTGGCATATGAGCACAAAAGCTTGTAATGATTGAACACAAACCATGACAGTGCGATAATGTAGTCCATGCACTTGTCAAACAAGACTTTGTCGAACAATGGTCCATTCTGGCATTCGATGATTAGATAATTCCAGAATGAAACAAGGTTTTCTTTGAAGTTCTTGAGTTCCTTCTTTCTCGAACTCTGATAATCTTCAACATCCCCCTGCAGACCAACCGCAATCAAAAGAAGAGTTTGAAAATTTTCTAATGAAACAAAATGTAAAATAAAAAAGCATCAAAAGAGAGGAATCATTTACGGCTCTAGCAAGATTAACAAGGGCAACGACAACATCATCCACGTCAGTCTCATCAAGCAGCTCTTCCTTGATGGAGTATTTAGCACCGCAAGCCTAAAAAAAACGGTAATGATAACCCTCGAAGTATGCCTATTCAGAGTTATATTAAGGCTAGAGAGGAAAAGAGTGAAGGTATAACTTGAGTACCTCAAACAGCATAGAAAGGAGTTCAGCGGTTGCAAGTCTGGGAGAGCCTTCATATCTTTCAACCCAGATCTTGACGGCTTTAGGGATAAGATCCCCGTTCCCTTTGACAACCTCTGTTGAATTAAAATGAACAAAAGGTTACTCAAGTAAAGCACAATCTGAAGCTGAGGTTCTAAAGAAAGAAAAGCAATAGCAGTGGTAGGATAATCATCAGATCTCCCCAGTATACATTTGCTGCTATGATGCGTCACGGATTCTCAAGCAGTTTGACCTCAATTTAGGAATTACCTATGAGATTCTGGTTAGGAGGATGGGTGCGACTACGCTTGGTCTGAGGACGGGTTTCCTGGAAATCGTCATCATCGAGCTTCATCTGGGTAGGGCTCTGGTCTTCGCTGGCCTCACTGACGCTCCGCTCCTGATTCTCGCCGCCGCTTCCGTCTGCCTTGCCAGCCTCTTCACCTCCGCCGCTGTCGTCATTCTGATCCCGATCTCTACTCCTTTTCTACGCATCGGAACACAGCAGGCGAGCCACTTGGAAGTCCAGAAATCCTCAAAGCAAAATTAAACAAGGAAGGAGACTCACCTGGCCATGAGGAGCGTCGTCCATGGTGCCGGAGAAATTCCTAGGGTTTGCACAAGTGTGGAGGAAAATAAGCTCTCCCGCCAATGGCCTTACTGAAACTTCCCGCTGACGATGAAATGAACCTTGCCCAATTTCAGCCTTCACATTTTCGTTTCCGGTCCCTTGGTTCATTAATTCTCTTTTTTTCTTCATTTTTCTCTTTGTTAAGTGGGGTCATTAAATTTTACTTTTACCAAATGCCACTGAAAAGTTACGGTTACGGTTTCGGTTGTCACAGAATATTTTTAATTGGTTGTTTGTTATTCTAAAAACTATAGATAAATTTAAGTATTCACAAAACGTATCAAATACATTACGACAAACCTGACATAATCCACGTGATATTTAAATTAGTTTATCTTTTTTGGCTCTAAAACGAACTAGAGGAACAATGGCTGAAACAAAGCCTGATATGAACAAACGAAAATGCAAAAACTAGTTTAACAAGTGTTGGCCATTGACTCGATGAGCAAGGCATATCCCTCGGGAACAGGCGACTGCAGACGCACACACTCCGCTAAGGCAGGGACGTCCGATGACACGTCCAGAAACTGAGCCACGAAGAGAAGCAGATGAAAATCTGACATCTTCTTCACCAACGCCAAGCTCTTTGCACGGTCCAGATGGGTTTTCAGAGCCCTCATCGTTGCTCGAATGCTCCTGTTCTCTATCGGGAATGTCGATGACAGAGGCCCCTGACAATAGCAGCTAATGTTAAACACACCGAGAACCGATTCTCATACTCGCTATTTTTCTCTCTTTATACTTTGAACAGATTATATTGACAAAGCTGACTTCTTACGGAGAGCTAATATTGCAGATTAAATGTATAGTAAAATCTACAAATTTACTGATCTACAAGTACTATTATTATACACAAGAAAGCAAACACACAAGCTTCTATCTTCTAAACCTACGACTACTTAGCTCCAGGTTTCATTGTACCCATCTTTCACTACTTGCCCAAGCAATCAGAGCATTAATGGAAAGCAAATTCAACAAAGCTCTAATCTTTCACCCCAATCCTAAAGCATCTTATTCTTATCCTAACAAAATATTGAGATAGAAGCACAGAAAATCAACCTGATGATCCAAGATCTTGACGACCACGAGAAAGAAATCGTTATCAACCTCCTTCACATCCTTCACGCCGACAACCACCGCTTTCTTCATCTTCGAGAGCTTGGGATCATCGTCCGGCCCAATCTCCGTCTCAAACCACCCTTCCTTGAACAGCCTGCTGCACATATCACTCATCTGAAAAGCCTCGAAATGGACATCGGCGCCACCGTCCTCATTGACCTCGAGTTTTACGACCGCCGTGACCCACTCTTGCAACTCGCTCTCGGCGTGAAGCTCCACCGCCTGTAAGACCTCCGCGTTCGACAGTGTGTACCCAGTCCTGTCCTGCATCACAGTCTGGTTGAATATAAAGCCGACCCTCCTCATCCCCAAGCCCATGGCGATGGCGTCCACGCGCTTCTCTTCCTCGGCATCTCTCATCAGAATCAGATTCGCCTCGGTGCCTTGCTGTGGCGGCTCGTATATGAAATCAACTTCCACCTGCCCTTCCTCCGTCACGGTGCCGTACATAAAGCCACCGCGCTTGACCGCGAAGGCCAGCGACTCGTTGACGTGGTGCTGGAAGGCGTTGGCGCAATCGCGATCGAACGAGACGGAGTCGCAGTGAGACTTCTCCTGGCGAGTGACGCGCATCTGGCGTGCGATCAAGTCATCGACGGTCATCTTCCTCCCGAAGGATCCGGCAGGGGTGACAGCAGGACCTCCACGAATGGTGCGCTCCCCCTGGTAGGCGAGGTAGAGGATGGAGCCATGGGCGAGATTGAGCGAGGAGAGGCGGAGGTTGGGGTCGGAGAGGTCGGTGAAGGCGAGTAGATCAGCGGGAGTTTTAGCGAGGAGAAGATCACGATTGGTGGATAAGGTCTGGCTATGGAGAGGGATCTGGAGCTGATCCTCGACTAAGGTTTTGAGCTGGGAAACAGTGATATGAGCTCCTTCGGCTGTGACTCGCTCCAATCCATCTCTGCTTCGGATCCTGAGCATCACCATCCTCGGATTCCACACTCAAACCCTCCTCCTTGCTCCGCTGGAGGAATCCAAGAGAAATTGAGTGCACGTTAGAAATCGGGTCTTCTACTTCCAGGATCCAGGATCCGATCCGGCTATCCGGTACACACAAAAAAATGTAGATGCGGGTAAAAAATTCATGAAGAAAAGTTAAAATTTGAACTCTAGGTATTGAGAATTGATGTGTAGTTCATTGCAGATATTGTCAAAGAAAAAACATCAATAGTTATTAATTTAAAATGCATGATTTACAAGTTGCAAAAATCAAAACAGTTTTTGACTCAACATGACCAAAAAGTAAAAATACAAATGGTTCGGAACAAGATACAAATGCGCCGTGTAGTCTCGTTCTCCTTGTAAAAAGAGCATCATGACTGTGGAGGAAGAACATCACTCGGAGGCTGTCTCAAAGTTGTTTAGTCCGACTCTACAAATATCTGCAGTACAAATGCCAAGAGGCAGCAACAATAATATCAATAATAGGTGGTGAATCAATGATCGTGTTTTAATCGAAGCGTCGTTGATCTAACGATATCCCAGAAAGAGATGGTATACTGACCTCCATCTCTGGAACAAGTTCGTAGGTTTTTTTCTCTCTTGTGTCCAAGGCTGTGATCCCAGCGATTTTCTGGATCCCGAGTTTGGAGGCGATAAGATTCTGTAAATTTAGATTCAGTGTTAAGGTTCTAAGAACGGTGAAGAAGGGCCTTGAGATCATTTTTGTAGGTGGTCAAATTTTTCATACCAATTTGAAATCATTGGAGCCAAATGCCTCAATCCTAGGTAACATCTGCAAGAAATGGAGTGAGTTCCTCCTACCATAAGTAGTAAATTATGGCCAAGCGAAAACATTTACTAGTCATTGTTGGTACTTAGTTCCACACCCACTGCGTAGCCTAAATGTGATTCATGCCGTACATGGTTGTGTGCGAACTGATTTGAAGCACTGACTACATGGATTCAATAAACAGACACAATAGGGAAAAGAAGAGAATAAGTATAGTTATGATACCAGATTCTGGAGACCATTAATGGCAACCGGCTTCTCCATTTGTGATTCATCATGTGACAGCGAAACCTCGAAGGGTCCCAATTGCCTATCAGTTTGGTTTGTGATATTCAAGCAAGCCTAGTGAAAACATTATATTATATGTTCAGTTTAAAACCAACGTAGATCCAAGGAATTACAAACATTAGACAAGAAAACAGTTTGTATTACCGAAAAGGGTCTATTTAAGTGTATAGCAGTTGGAACCTCAACAACTCGCATATTAATCTCTTTGCGGCTGACTGGCTGAAGACAAAAACAGGTTACGATGAAAGAAGCTTGTTGGATGATGAGCATACAGATGACGCGTACAAGGACATGCAGAGAATTTCATTAATGTGCTTTTACACAAGTGTATAGAAGTTTTTACTTCCCAACAGAACAGAGCTCAGGCATTAGTTTGATTCCGCAAAGACGAATTTTTTAGATCAAGCAAATTATTTATGATATGTAGAGCAAGGTGGTGAGTATAATACTGCTAAACAATCATATTAACCAGCGCGATTTTTCCTAGTTGTTCTAACTTCTAACAGACACCAAATAAAGTATTGACTCGACCACGATATCTGTATACTTAAGACTATATATCATGTGAGACTAGAGTAAAAGAATGGCCACAATATCTCAAATTCCATAAGGAAAAGCAGGTACATTCAGACTTAGAACATATACCAAGCAGATAGCACATATCAAATGTCTTGTTTTCACATAGTAAAGATAATAAACTTACAGCACCAAGAATTTGTTGTGTTTGTAAGCGACCAGGTTCTCCCAAATTTGTGCGCCATGTTATTTGAAATTTACCCAGGATATTACTTCCCTGGAATTTTGTTTGCCCAGAAACATCTGTAGATGGGATTAACTTATAGAGATAGTTGTGGATACCCCCACCAGATCGGATTATAACTGGCGGATTAAGTATCAGTTCATCGAGATTACTGACACGGACAGAGACGGATCAGCAAATTAAGACAATCTGATAGAGTAAGTAACTATGATACCTATTTAGACAGACCTGGTTGGGGCAACTTCTGTGGAATGGTGGTCTTCATTTTGTAATCTCACAGCACTCCATTGCTTGGCAGGTTCAAAATCAACTTGGTCCATAAAGAGGTTTGCTTTTGTATGGTTCTCAATGCAAGCCTCTAGAAACGTCGTCTCCTGGTGTAAATGATACAACGATTGCCCAAACATCAACAACACATGAGCTCGTATTTATATTGTACAAACAAATACAGGTTCAACTACAGATACAGGAAATACGGATGGGAACAATGAAGCTACCAACGCTCATGTTAAGTCTCACTGTAAAGCTTTTTCAAGATATCCTGGATGACGACTATATGATTACTGGGGACCAGAACAGAGGTGGTTCAATTTGCATAACGGACTTTTTAATTTGCAGGGGATCATTGACGAATAATGAATCAGCTAGAGGGAATCCGGATTGAACAACACAGCACTATAATGATCATCACGATATTCACAAACCTCAAGTCTATGATCCATGTAAAACACCATATTAACAAGTAGAGGAAAAACAAAAGCTTCTTCGAACCAGTCACAGAATGAACATTGTCGAACCTACCTTTACAGCTCGAACCTGCATATCAGAAGGCGCAACAATTAGACAAGCCTGGAGAGAGGAGTCAGACGAGGGACAAGCAAAATACGCAAATGTATGTCACCTTGGTCCTCACTGAGAGCGGGTTTGCGACGACAAACTTGAAAAACTGGGGAAGATATTTACGCTCGCCATCAGCATCATTGTACAATGCGGAGCAAACCAACCTAAGAGAGGGATGGCGGTCAAGGAGCAATTTAAAATGGCAAGAATAACAAAGAGATGCATAAGAAAGTCACAGTAAACCCACGTGTGAGCTCCAAGCTCTTTAACATCATGCTCCACTATGAAGTCATAGCGTCCCTCTGTCCGTATCGATTCAACAGGTGACTTGGATGTATCCAGAAGTAGAATCCTCTGCCTCTCTGTCTGAATTTCTGCCTACAATAAGATTTGCATCACCCTGGTTTTGTCATTTTTAATCCGAGATCCAAGAAGAAGCAGATGACACATACAGTATGTACAAAAGATCAAGGTAACAGGTGAAATAAGAGCAATGTTTGAAATAAACAGATACGGAAAAGGGCAAAATGTAGGAGACGAACCTTGATGGTAACATCCCGAACTTCGGAACTGGAGCTATTGTTGACGCTAATGTAGCTACAGAATGTTTCTCCGAGATAGATCGCTCTGCGCAACAAATCCCAATCAAACAGCTGATATCGACTGTAATCGGGGAACATAAGCGGCAGGAGAGATGAGAGAGAGCGAACCCGAAAGACTGAGGAAGAAGGAGAAGACCAGAGAGACCGATGGGATCGGTAGGATGGTTAATGAGGAATCTGTTGCGGTAAGTAAGATCGGAGTCGGCGGCGTCGGCAGAAGACACGAGGCGGCGGAACAAGGAGGCGGATGTGGGATCGTCGGAATAGTCCTCGCCGGCGAGAAGATCGAAAGGGTCGATGCGGAGGGGAGGATCGACGTGGAAAGACGGTTTGCACAGTCGCATCACCCTGAAGGCGAGCGAGTGCGGTCCCTGCGTCGCGCTCATTTTTTCGCTCTCTTCCTTTTTTACCCTTTTTCCCTGGACCAGAGGACACTAAATATGTTTAAAATCTAATGGGTCGCTTTTAGCTTCTTTATTGGGCCTAATCATTGGCCCATGGGAGCGAATACTGCATTTAAGGCCTTATGATTTTTCTTTGTCGGCGACATTTTAATTATTGGGTGATTTAGTGTTAAATCCTCCTAAACACCCATCTACCTAGACCGAACTTCCTTGAGTAAGGGTGAAAAAGTGATCAGCAATGGTGAAAATTTTAAAAGCGTATCTCACAGTTACATACTAATCTCTATTTTTAATTGTTTAATTAAATTCTCTATAAAACAAACTGAGTCATCTATCTGAAAATAAGTGTTTGGAAAGTTTTTCAAACAAATCTCTCATTCCCTCATTTCTTTGTTTTATTATAAATTTATTTTTATTTTTCTTCTTTCAATGGTAAGATTTTTGTATCGAGATACTCTAAGTTTTTTTTATTTTTTTGTAAAGACAACAAAAGATAAAAACGACAAGCATAGCACTTGTTGGTGGTGAGTCCAATATCAACGTACACCAGTAATTTAAAAACATCTAAAAGCATAACACTATCAGATAAAATACAAGAATTCCCTAACTTTATCGGTCAATAAAGAAGAAGATATATATATATATATATATATATATAGTAAACCACCAGGCTTTTCTCCCCTTTGTTCTTGCTTTGTAGCTTTGTTAGTTATGGAATCTTTATTTATTTATTTTCTATTTGATTTGGGAATCGATGTTGATTTACTAATCAAAGAAACGTTGGCTTCTAACTGAAACTATCATTTTAGGATTGCCATTAGTAACTTTAATATAACATCTTTAACGAAGAAACCACTGATAATCAATGAAATTATATGTGAGATATTATAGTAATTTTATATAACAAAACACCCGACCCGGATCAGATTTTCTTTACACCAGTCCCTCGGACCACTTTATCCTGACGAATAAAAAGAAACGTCATGCGCTCTCGTGGTTTAGCTGATGGTTGCACTGCCGTTTTCCTAATCAATTATTTTCCCTTTCTAGAGTCTAGCTAGTATATTACAGGATAAACAAAGGGTGCAAGTAGCTAGACAACAAAAATATGCTCAAGATCCCACTATCTTCTCACCGAATAACATGTATTCATCTTTTTTTTTTTTATCCAGAAACAAAATAAAATATAACAAATTTCCAGAGGAAAACCCCGTTCGTAATTCGGAGACGTATGAGCGGTACATTCTTATTATTATCCGGCCCCTCTTATTTTATCGGTTCCATTTATCATTTTACCAGCTAGAGAGCGTCAATAATTCCATATGATACTCACACCTACTGCTTTCGATAGATAATAACTTTGGTCTTAACTTTAGTTAGATGTTGTTGGATGTTTTGGACACAGGTGAAAACCAAACAAAAAGTGAACGCGGTCCGCTTTGGTTTGTAGTTTTTTTCTACAATTCGAAGGTGAAATCTATGGACATAATAATTGATGGGTAGATACAATTGATAGGTAGACATTAAAAGGAAAAACCAAAAGGTTTTTCTCTTAATTTGGGTGAGACAAGAAAGACAGATCAAGAAGCGAGGCAAGCTTCCCAGAACATTCGACTCTTATCCATCTCACTCACAACCGCACCAGAATCAACGGCCAGATTTTCACGCTGGCTTCTCCCGCGTCTTCTGTAGCTATTCACCTCTCCTTCTCCGTCATCGTCTTCTTCCTCTCCAGCGGCGAGTATTCTTTCTTCCTTCACCGTATCCTCCGTGTCAAAGCCTGACACGCTCGGTCTGTGACTCGTCCATGTCACACAAGACGTCTCGTACGAACAAGACTCAATATCATCGCCGTCTTTGTAATCGTTAACAGTGCATTCGCCGATCTGAGCGGCGCCTCCGTCATCGCGATAGGTCTCGGAATCTGCAGATGCTTCTAAGAGCAAGAACGGTGACACGTCAAACACGTTCTTGGTTGTGTTCATATTAATGTTTTTTTCTATATGTTTATAGTAGACAATTATGATGAAAGTAGACACCAGCAGCTACGAATTATAGTAATATATATACATCCATGATCCATATATACGCAAGCAGAATGTGGCCATAATAGTTGACGACTCTCAATGTTTTATTTTTATTTTATTTTACGAGCGCTTTTTGTAATCGTGATTCATTGGTTTCAGGAGACGGGAGTTTGTATGCAAAATAATGACGTGCGAGTATGTGGGGTTGGGCTTCTAGAAGGACGGTTTATAAAAGAAAAAGAAAAAGTATATAGCAACGTGCCTTCTTTCACAAAACTTACGATATACACTTTACACAAAACAAAAGCAATTGCCAAATTTGAAAATACAACACATATCAATATTTTTGTTTCCCCCGGTTTTCAAGTCTTCTAGAAAGACCAAGCATTTATAATCCCAAAATTCAAACACAAGTCCAAGTGCCACTAGACCTTTGTCGTCTCGGGAAATACAATTTACTGACTCAAAATAGATTCATGAGTCGAAATATATTAAACACGTATGTGTATACAGTGCTTAAATACACATGTGTATAAAAACCAGTAAATAAAATGTTGCAGAGAGAAGGAAAAAGCAAATTAATTGTAAATGGCAATCAATCAATATGGTCATATTTTTGGTGCTACTGAGAGAAAACAAATGGTCGTATCAAAATAGGTATTTGGGCAACGCGTGGAGTAAGCCAGAAATGTACCAAACAAAAAATCTTGATTTGATTGTTGACTTTGGGGCAACCCCTTTAATCAAAAGCAGGAGACAAAGGTTAGATGGAAAATTAAATGATTAATCAAATCTGATCTTTATCTTTTGTCATACAAACAATTAATCAATTACTTATCCCGTTACGCAATTAAACATATGATCATTCAAAATTAATCACCTAACAACTAGACCCACATGAGCAAGTTGCCGAGGTTAATGAAAATTAAAAAGATATTGTTTCACTTTTACGAAGGAGAAGAAGATACAAATCATTATTTAAACGTTCCCATTGCATACGTATTTGCAGAATACTAAAACAGAAGGAGGCCCATTAAGGACGTCCTGGTCCATGATGATCCAGTTATTAAAAAAACGTAAAATTACAAAAGTATCCGGAAGAGAGTTGTCCGAATTTACGAGAAAACCAGGGAGGCGCCAAAGAGCAGAAGCGAGATTATTGGATATAATGGAATGGATAAGAAAGGTCTCTCTTCTCATTTCTCAGTGACTCGCCGGCCGCTCCGGTAGTTAGACATGGCCGTCTCCGTAGCAAGCTGCTGCTTCTCCCTCCCCAATGCCTCCGTTAGACTTCAGTATCCCGTCTCTTCTACGCTGTGTTTCGTGGCCGCATCGCCCAAGTCGCTCACCTCCTCGACTCCCCGAGCTTCGAATCAGAAGAGGCAATCTTCGAGGTCTGATTCATCACCCAAATTAAACCCAGAGGTATAATTATTCAACTCCCAAAAAACCCGAATGTACAGTGAATGAATATCGGTAGATTCGCGCGTGTGAGTGAGTTCCATGTATCTTTCATCCTACAGAAGCAGAAGAAATACCAAGGCAGGGTGAGAGATGAAACTTGCAATTTACACGGCAAAGGGGACGGTGGTGCTCCTCAAACAATGGCGTTCAAGGCGTTTGGGTCGCAAAAGAAAGACAAAAAAGAGTCACAATCCGATTTCAGAGAGCAGCAGGTATTTCTGCTTCTCCCTTCTTCTTTTTTTCACCATTACATACATAATTGGTCTAATTCCATTTCGACAGCAGACTGATCCTGCCAAGATTCACGATGCATCCTTTCTCAACGCCGTTGTAAAGGTAGCACATCTGTTATTTCCCAAAATGATTTTTTTTTTTTTTTTTTTGTGTTTCCGCCATTTAGGAATTGGAGTCAGAGTCTTAAAAGTTGTTGCTTATCCTGTCCAGTTACTTGCTTCTTTGAATCCGTGGTTGTTCCTCAGGTTTACTGCACTCATACAGCGCCTGACTACTCCCTCCCATGGCAGAAACAAAGACAATTCACCAGCACTGGAAGGCAATTCCTTGTTACATGATTGACTTTTCTCGCTTACGTCCCTAAGAGCTCCTTCCGTGACTTTATCGTGTGTTTCCATTGCAGTGCTTTCATGATAGGAGATGGCAAGCTCTTGACAAATGCCCATTGTGTGGAGCATGATACACAGGTTTACTTTCCTTCATATGCTTTCGCCCTTTGCTTTTCATCTTTCCTTCTCTTCACCTCTTGTTATCTTTCCTGACCAGGTCAAAGTTAAGAGACGAGGAGATGATAGAAAGTATGTGGCTAAGGTTAGTTTTGCATCTATGATAATTACTTGCAGACGCACGTGGGTTTGATCTCCTGCTTTGATTTAGTAGCATCTCCATGGAACCAGTCAATATGCTAATTACAACTCCCAAATTCGACTTTGTTTATATCTCCGATAAGCTTCATTGAACGTCTTCCTACTTCTTATGCAATTGCAGATAACTTCCCTCTCATTTTATAATGTACAGGTTTTAGTAAGAGGTGTGGACTGTGACATAGCTTTGCTTTCAGTAGAAAGCGAGGATTTCTGGAAAGGAGCTGAACCCTTACGCCTTGGCCATTTACCCCGCCTTCAGGTTTCATCACCTCATCAGATAATGATGTATTTCTTGCTCATTTTTCCTCAACTTCAGTCTCCTGTTATATTTTTTTAAGAACACATTTGACGGGCCAGATGAGGCATATGGACAATACCAAAAACAAACAGTCAAGTTTTTTTCCCGCCGGATCATTATATCAAAGAATGGGGGATGTTGTCCATTTTAGTGGTGTGCATGTCTTTATAGGAATTACAGTCTGTTAGTAGTCTTGTTGAAGTGTAGACATAAAAATGTTACACATAATACAGCATTATTTTTGCCTGCATTAATAGCAAATAAAAGCTTAAGTTGTTCTTCCCTGCCTTTTAGTTCTATTATCTATCTGGATATACCAGTTGTTCATAGAGTTACATGTTGGCTTTGATTTTCAGGATTCAGTAACTGTCGTGGGCTATCCTCTTGGAGGAGATACTATCTCTGTAACAAAAGGGGTCGTATCACGAATAGAGGTTTGCCCATATTTTTAGCTTTGCTTTTATGCCAACATATTGTCGTGCAGGTTTTGAGAACTTTTGCTCGTTAAAACTTTGCGAATGCAGGTAACATCATATGCTCATGGATCATCTGACTTGCTTGGAATTCAAATCGATGCCGCAATAAATCCAGGTCAGTGGATCATTTCCAATAAATTGTTTTCCTTTTGCTCTTAGTATCTTGCAGCTTGTTCTAAAACTTGAATGTGACTTGTTCTTTTCACCAAAATTGTTTCTGAGGATATTCATCTGTATTATTGTGATAGCCACTTCTTATACTTGTTAGATTTTAGGGAATAGTGGCGGCCCTGCATTCAACGACCAGGGGGAGTGTATTGGAGTAGCATTTCAGGTAATCTTTGTGATTTTCAAGGATATAATATCTGTTTTGGATTCTCTTTCCAAACGTATGCCTCACAGGAGACTTCCTCTAGGTCTACAGATCCGAAGAGACTGAAAATATTGGATACGTAATTCCAACGACAGTTGTTTCACACTTTTTGACGGATTATGAGAGGAACGGAAAGTACACTGGTAAGAGTTTCTCCTGATGTTCATATGTTCCACTGCAAGACCGTAATGTTCTGTTTATTCAAAGCTATTTCTCTTGCAGGTTACCCTTGCCTTGGAGTATTGCTGCAGAAATTGGAAAATCCAGCTCTGCGGGAGTGCCTTAAAGTTCCTACAAATGAGGTAGACTTGCTTTGCTAGGTCGTCTGTCTTGTGTGGGATAAGATTCTGCCCACATAATGGTGTGGAGGATATTGATTCTTCGTTCCTAGCAGTTTTAGTCTACTCAAGGTCACGTAACCTTACTTTTGTAGGGGGTGCTGGTACGAAGAGTTGAACCTACATCCGATGCAAGCAAAGTTCTGAAGGAGGTAAAGAGCATGGATCATAGGATTTTTACTCTTAACAAATTTCCACAATCAAATCTTCTCATCCTTGATCCGTGATGTTTAATTGTTGAATCAGGGAGATGTGATTGTAAGTTTTGATGATCTACACGTGGGATGTGAAGGAACTGTACCCTTCCGATCCAGTGAACGCATTGCATTCCGTTATCTCATCAGTCAAAAGTAGGGACCTCTTTTTCTTGTCCACAAGTGTTATGATCTCCTTTGCTTCTCCTCATATGTGGCTTTTTATTTTACTTAACAGATTTGCAGGTGATGTCGCAGAGCTTGGTATCATTAGAGCAGGAGAACTTAAGAAAGTTCAAGTAGTTCTAAGGCCAAGAGTGCACCTGGTACGACTATCTGCACGTACCATTTGAAGCTTTCCGTTTTTCAAGCCCAATAAGCTAATTACTAAAGCTTCATTGCCTTTCATGCTTTTAATTAGGTCCCGTACCATATTGATGGAGGTCAGCCATCATACATTATAATTGCTGGTTTGGTGTTTACTCCGCTCTCAGAACCCCTGATAGAGTATGTTCTCCTCAGCTTGCTAATATGCAAAAGGGAATCGAAACTTTCTTCGCTATTTCGCAAATGCCTAATTGTTTTTTTTTTTTTTCTGTATGCAAGGGAGGAGTGCGAGGACACCATAGGCGTAAGCTCACTTTAAAAATATTGTGTTATGTTAATTTAAAATTCGAGTAGAACCGTGTTTGCATTCTCATTCTGAGTTTGTGTTCTTTCCAATTTGTAGTTGAAATTGTTAACAAAGGCACGCTACTCGGTGGCAAGGTTCAGAGGAGAACAAATCGTCATCCTATCACAGGCAAGCTCTCAGAGGATAACGAATTTTGGGGGAATGCAATAGAAATCTAACTTTTTACTCACTGGACGAGCATATTTGTAGGTGTTAGCAAATGAAGTAAACATCGGCTATGAAGACATGAACAACCAGCAGGTCTTGAAGTTCAATGGAACTCCTATCAGAAACATCCATCACTTGGCACACCTCATCGACATGTGCAAAGACAAGTATCTAGTTTTTGAGTTTGAAGACAACTATGTGGCTGTGTTGGAGAGAGAAGCTTCGAATTCGGCTTCCTTGTGTATCCTCAAAGATTACGGAATTCCCTCAGAAAGATCCGCTGATCTGCGTGAGCCATATGTAGATCCAATAGATGACACCCGGGCACTTGACCAAGGTTTTGGAGACAGCCCTGTGTCAAATCTAGAAATCGGCTTCGATGGACTGGTCTGGGCATGAAGGTTCAGAGAAGCAGACGTATTAAATGCGCAGATGGAAGCTAGTGAAAGCTTCCCCGAGCATATGGGAAAGCTTTCAGCTTCATACTCATTCACAAGGTCTTGACCTGTCCCAAGATCAGTTCATTCTTTCTTCTTTTTTCAGGTCTCTAGTGACTGAATTTGATAGAAAATTTGCCATAAGAATGCTGTTACTTGTGTTCAGATGAATGTAGTGAGGAAAAGCATAGCAAGAATCTTGAGCAAAAAGTCTTAACATATATTTCAGTGTCTGATTTTGATGGGAAATGAAATGCAGTAATATCTGCTCTTAAATCGATCAGAGAATCTCTGCTTCCTTTGAACTGACCATAAACCTAAGGATATTGCAGAAACAGGGAAGCAAAACAAGTTAAAGCTGGCACTCACTTCAACATCAAGGGAAGAGCTTCACGGGGTTCTACTTGTTTGTTTTTATTACCTACTTTATATATTTATTCAGAATATCATCACTTACAAACACTCCGACACAAATCAAAACCCGACAAATCTACATTTTCATGTGCTCTGCCCTTAGTAAAAAGGTCCACAACCAAACCCACCAATCTTGTCTTTTACCTCCTCTATAGCTGTATGTATACCTTTTCTTCTTCAATAGTCTCATCTTTAATTTTTTAACCTCTAAAGGTCTCTCACAAACATTCTCAAAGCAACCGAGAGAGAGAGACCTATTCATGGTAACCATGACCGTATCTCTGTGCACCGCCTTCACCCTTCTCTCACTCTGTTTACACGCTTCAGCATCTGATTTCCTACAGTTTCAGCTCTCCACCATATCAGCAGCACCTTCGTTTTTGCCTGAAGCTCCTTCTCCTTGGAGTTTCTCAGCTTCTCCACCGGCTATGTCTCCAGATACTTTTCCTCTGTTCCCTACTCCAGGTTCCAGTGAAATGTCTCCTTCTCCGTCAGAATCTTCTGCAATGCCGACAATCCCCTCGAGCCTTAGTCCACCAAACCCAGATGCCGTGTCTCCCGATCCTCTGCCTGACTCTTCTCCCGTCGGGTCTCCTCTTCCTGCTTCTTCCTCTGTTTATTTGGTCCCGTCACCACTCTCTCTGCTCCTTGTCTTCCTCGTGTTGCTGCTTCCTTTCTGCAGATTCATCATTTAGAAACAGAGAGTAAGGCCTCGTGACATGCTGTGCGAAGAATAGGAAAAGATTCACAATGTATTCTAAACTCTCTGCATCTTCTGAATATTAATTTTTATTGTAATTTAAATATATAGATCTTGTTGTTCGTTTGAGATTTGCTCATAAGCAGCACTCTGCCATTTGGCTGGTGCTGAGTTGTTGTACTTGTAACAGTGATTTGGGTTTTGTGCCTCATAAGTCAGACAAATTATGAATCCCTCACATGTCGCAGTCTGAAACTGTCGTTTCTTGTGAATCAGAACAAGCATTTAAGTAGAGGGTAATCTCGGTTATAATAATACAGAAACCACAAGATCTTCTTCAATCAAGTGGGGTGAATATACAAAAAAGGTCATGGGGGGACGCGAGCACTAAACGATCTTGTTGCGGAGGAACTTGTACTCCCAGAAGCAGCGTTTGTTGAGAGACGCGTGGGCAAGACGTCTCTTGAGGCTGGAGTTGTCGTCCTTGAGCGTCTCTACTGTTCGAGCAAGCTGTCTAATGACCGCTCTCTTCTCTTCGTCCTTCTCTAGCAGTTGCTTCCTCAGAGCATCCCGCTCTTCAATCAGCTTCAACCTTTCTTGTTCTAATGTCCAAGTTTCATGGGCGTTTTCTTCGTCCACTTCTGGGTCTTCAATCTCCGAATCGGCATCTTCGAGCTCAGAGCTGGTGTGAGAAGTGCTGCCACAAGCGGAACGAGATGATTTCAAGTGATCGAAGCGCTCGGCCAAGGAGCGGTGGGCTCGATAGAAATCTTGGAGAAAGGCGATGAGCTCAGGGCGTTTCTTGTAGTAGGTCTCGGCTCGCTGCGCAAAGGAGTCCGCGTTGCCCTCAATCAGCTTCAGCATGGCCTTTGTCTTTGCATCGAGCTCTGCGAATCAAAGGCCAGCAAGTCGCGATACTTAGCTCATAATAGCATTTAGAGCTAAACACCTTAGAAGCTTCGAGGCATTTAGAATTTTACCTGCGAGTGTTGAGTGAAGCCAGTGAGAGTGCTTTGAGGTCTTATGACTCTCGAACCACCACCATCTCGACTTATCTTCCTCTCTCACTGTTATGCTTTCTTTCATCTCCAATTCCGACTGAAAAAGATGAAAATCTAAACGGAGTGGTTCCTGAAACTCAAACGCAACCTCCACAACCGTACCTTTATTTCCTTGTTCGATCTTGTATTGATGCGAATAACCGGCAAACTTATTTGTTTTTTCAAATTTTGAATCTCTCTGCTCTTTGGAATTTGGAATTTTTTACATTTTTTTATTGTTATCTTCAGGCTGTTGTCAATGCGTATCGTCGAATATCAAACCCGTAGACTCTCTTACTATATAATCATGAAGCCCAAATATTAATCAGGCCTAAACAGAATCGTTTTGTCATATACAATCATCAGATGGACCAAGTCAAAATGAGCTGATTTTCTGTATACCCAACATCATTTATTATTTCTTTCTCAAAAAATATATAGCTTGATAAGCCCATATATAAAAGCCCATTAAGCGTCGGGAGTCAGCGGAGGTGTTGGTCGTTGGTCGTCGAGAAAGTCGAAGAGCTGATCGCCGATACCGAAGCCGAGCATCCTGGCCATGTCGGTGGTCTTGAGCCTGGGCTTGGGGACAGCATGTCGTTTGAGCCAAGGATAAACGACGAACACTTTGTTCATGACGAAGAGCTCCAAGGCCTCGGGATTGAAGACGACGCCCATCCTCAAGCTCATCTGGTGAGGGACGAGCATGGCGGCGTAGCGGGCAAGCTCACCGGCTCGCCAGTCCAGCAGAAGAGGAAGCCAAGGGTACATGGCGTCGAGCCTCAGGAACCACAGCCTTATCTCCGGGTACTCCGACAGCTCTCGCGGATCCCCTGGGTCTTGTCTCCTGTAATTGATCGTGAATCCGATGCTTCTTTCCAAATACGCTCTCGGCTCAGCTACACGCACCAATTGATTCACTCATTCGTCAAAACATTCAACAATCATTGTCTGTTACCTTGCCCTACCTACCTGTGGAAGGCGAGGTTATCCCGGTCGCACTCTGAAACGGAGTTAAGTCCAGCCGCCGTATACACTCGTTGTCGATCACTACTTCGTACCGCCCCTTCGTCGGAGGCATCGGTGGCTCCACTTTATCCGACTCTGCTCCTTTTCCACCACACAATTCTCAGCCGCCGTGTACAGTCGATAAACAAAATGGAGAATCAATTACTATGCAGCGTACCGTCGTGAGATTCCAAGGCAGAGATATCGAAATTGCCGGAAGGATTGAAGGCGACTGAGACAGATACATCCTCTGCTTTCCTCTTTCTCTCTCGCCAGACGCCGCCGCCTATCTCCACCGCCGGAGCTTGAAACACCGAAGAAGCGTGTCTCGCCGTTGGGAAATGCCACGGGAGAAGACCCGCCTTTGCTGCCGCCATGTCTCTCTGTGTGCCTTACACATTTGTGTATGCGTGTGTGGTCTCCTTTTTATCTTCTTGCTTTGGCCTTTTGTGCACTTGTTTCTATTTTATCCACCTCCTTCGCCTCACAAAATTATGTTTTAATTTTGAAAAATTTAGGCTTGAATTGCATTTCCTCTAATCAACACAACACCTATCAAAGTTCAGCAAGTCTCTTCAATCCAACGTTCCAATCAAGTGTAGAAAACAATCATGGGCATAAAAGTTCTTTCACTAATAATTAATTGGCCCATTTATTTGCTTCACCTCCGCCCATATCGAGTCGACGGTAAATGGATCCCTTTGGCCCAATATCTTTTTTTATAAGATACTAAACCGTATTAATAATAGTTTACAAAGATTATGGATTGACCAAATCGATATTTGGTTTTGGTCCAAATACTATTTATCACATTTCATCCTACTTTAAGCATATAAAGTAAGAGGTTTATTAATGCCTTTTGGACCTTCAAAACGGCCAAATTGCGGTGATCACGGCAATCTAAAGCTTACTATACTATATACTTCTCTGATTTGACAAAAATAATTATTTGTTTTTCACATTGCGTAAAAAAACAGGGAAAACGGAAAGCTTTCTTTCATGATAGAAATTATTATTTGTTTTTCTTTTATTTCTCTCATTTTCAAAATACTGTTCGTAGTTCGTAGTAAATGATTTACTTTAAACTGAGCAAGATTTTGTAGCCAGTCAGTTACCATTATGTGGACGAGACTTTCAACATTTCCAGATAGATATTAATTAAAGTAAGATAAATCCGTAGAACAACATAAGCATTCCATGCTATGTGAATGTATTAATTTGTTGCCAAATTTAGTTAAAGATTAAATTGACCATAATGACAACAACAAAGGGTATTAAAATGGAGAGAGAGAGAGAGAGAGAGAGGGACAGGGAAGCGATTGGATAACACACACACACATACATACATATTCACTCCCCCCGTCGATGACCAAACCCTAAATCTATTTCCTCTGACCGCTTCTGTTGCTGTAATAAAAAGGCATTAGCTTTCGAGTGTTGTCGATATCGATGCCCGAATCTGGGACCTGCGGGATTCATTTGGTGCTCAATCCATCCGGTTTTTTCCACAGCCGCTGGGATAACCTGTGAATCGTCAAAAAAATCTTCTTTCCGTAGCCGCTAGGGGGATTTATAGGTAATTAATATCCGGATCTTTGAATCTTGCTCGTGTTCTGCCTACTACTAGTCTCATTAGGTGGGTTGGGTTAGCTGTGGAGATCTGGTTGATTGAGAATGTGGGCTTAGCAGTGTTGGGTGTAGAAAATCGGTGAGCATGTCGTTCAAGAGTCTGATGCGAGGAGAGCTTGGGAGTATATCCCGAAAAGGATTCGGGTATGGGAGATCGAGGTCTCAACGTGTGGTTCAGGACACCTGTGTTCCCGCCGTCGACGCTTTCAAGCAGAGCTGTTGGGCTAGTATGCCTCCGGAGCTCCTCCGGGACGTCCTCATGAGGATCGAGGAATCCGAAGACTCTTGGCCCTCTCGCAAGAATGTTGTTTCTTGCGCCGGTGTTTGCCGCAACTGGCGCGAAATCGTCAAAGAGATCGTCAAAGTTCCTGAGCTCTCCAGCAAATTGACTTTTCCCATCTCCCTCAAGCAGCCGGGTCCAAGGGGCTCACTTGTTCAATGCTATATCATGAGAAACCGCAGCAACCAAACTTACTATCTCTACCTCGGCCTCAACCAAGGTGAAACGAAACATATGTATGCCCTTCTTCTTCTCCTTCTTTTTTGTTTGGTCTGAGGACTTGACTCGGCTTCTTCCTTTTCTTTCTGGTTCAGCAGCAGCTTCCAATGATGATGGAAAGTTCCTTCTTGCTGCCAAGAGGTTTCGGAGGCCAACTTGCACTGACTACATCATCTCCTTAAACTGTGATGATGTCTCGAGAGGAAGCAGTACCTATATCGGAAAGCTCAGGTTACTTACTGACTGTTTAAGTACTCCGTCGTCTTTTTAACTGCGCATAACCCCATTGTTTTATCTGACTTTCTTCCAGATCTAACTTCCTGGGGACCAAGTTCACTGTCTATGATGCTCAGCAGACGAATCCTGGAGCTCAGGTTACCAAAACCCGTTCAACCCGGCTTCTCAGCTTGAAACAAGTGAGCCCGAGGCTTCCCTCTGGCAACTACCCTGTAGCACATATCTCCTATGAGCTTAACGTCTTGGGTTCCAGGTGACTCATATACTCCATTGCTTACCCAACAAAAAGTCGTTGCTTTTTCAATGGCTAATAATACTTGTATCAATAAAAAGCAGGGGACCGAGGAGGATGCAGTGTGTAATGGATGCCATCCCTGCCTCAGCGGTAGAACCTGGAGGAACAGCTCCAACTCAGACGGAGCTTGTCCACAGCAATCTCGAGAATTTCCCCTCGTTCTCCTTCTTCAGGTCCAAGTCAATCCGGTCAGAGAGTCTCCCTCCTGGTCCTGCGCAGAAGGAAGGACTGCTTGTCCTGAAGAACAAAGCGCCCAGATGGCACGAACAGCTCCAGTGCTGGTGCCTCAACTTCAATGGGAGAGTCACCGTGGCTTCCGTCAAAAACTTTCAGCTCGTGGCTGCTCCCGAGAACGGACCTGCCGGGCCTGAGCACGAAAACGTGATTCTCCAGTTTGGGAAAGTCGGCAAAGATGTGTTCACAATGGATTACCAGTACCCTATCTCTGCCTTCCAGGCCTTCACCATTTGCCTCAGCAGCTTCGACACCAAGATTGCGTGTGAATGATTCCAAAATTGTACTTGTATCATTGTCTAAGAAGTGTGTGTACATAGTTTTCATAAGTCCATACAAAGAGAGAAAGACAGTATTGACTGTGTTTGTTGTTGTTCCCTCCTGTTGCTAGTTATTGTAGTTCCAGACTATGATTTCATAATTAATCTGATCGTTCTTTCTTTTTCAGTTCATGAAAATATGTAGCCAAGACCAAGCGGAAATTCACACCATACATAAGATTTCCTTGAGAAATTGTTTAACAAACATGTGCAATAGTAATATCGTTTACAGAGTGCTTGTAATGACGACTCTGGCGATCAATAATAGGGAGGAGGAAGTGGTGGTGCTTGTGGTGGTGGCCCGCCAAAGCAATCCTGTAGCAGCCAGCAGCAGCAGAGACAAGACAGACTGCAACATTCAACCTCTTAACTTTCTACAAAATTCACAACAAAAACAATGAAGCAGAGAATGTCTTTACCAGGAACATATCATGTCTGCAAATCCAGAAAAGAAACCACCAATGGGTGGCAAGAGCCCTGGTCCTGGTCCCCATCCAAACCCTGGTCCTCCTGGTCCTGGCCCCCATCCAAGCCCAGGCCCTGGTCCTCCTGGTCCACCAGGTCCTCCGGGTCCTCCAGGTCCCATGACAGATCGTCAACAGTCTGGTGAAGAAGATGTGCAAGAAATCTATAAATCAGCAATTTTGACTTGAGATGAAAAAACAGAGGAGGGATTCTTATATAGCAATCAGTTTGTAGGCACAAGGAAGATATTTTTATTCGAAAGGAAACGAGAACAAGCAGTTGAGGAAGGAAGAAGGATAGACGCAACAAATCTAACTAAAACCAAAGGTCGAAGCAAAGAGAGAGCTGCAACTACTCTTCCTCACCAAATGTTCAATGGTAACAGTTGAAAAACTCCAACAAAGATTCATACATTGGCTTTTCTTATAAAGCAAAGAGTAGTTTCCATTTATTACTAGATAGAAAGAACCACAACTCTAGTAATAAATCGTTGTTGCTTATTGCTGCTCAAGACCACAAGTTTTTCATATCACCATGGGACACGAATCACAGAGACATGCTGCTGCATGTTGATCAAAAATTGTTAACTCCACCCACAAACAATGGATTTGAGAGATTTCTATTATTTTTAATACAATATAGCCTCAGATGATTTGAGACTCCATGAACATACATGTATATACATGTAACATGTGTATTGTGTAGTAGTAGTAGTTATCAGTCCTAGCTTAGAAAACAAAAACTCATCTGATTATAATAGACCATATCTTATTATTATATGGTTCGATCATACAGGAAAAGATGGCCTGGTTTCTAGTACGATACAGAGCAATCAAAGAGGTGCAAACAAGCGAAGCAATCATCATCAGGGATCTGCCTTAGCGAAACGTCCCCTGATCCTTGTCCTGCTTTCTGCGCGAACCTTGCGTGATTCATATCTGATGTGCTTCTCGTACCTTCGAGATTTCTTCTTTGCTTTGTAGCGAGAGAGAGCAGAGTTTCTGTCAAGAGTGTTGATCTCATGGAAAGGCAGTGCGGACCTTGTACTATTGCAAACCGGAACCATCACCGATGATGACTCTTGTTGATTGCAGCCTCTCCGGTTCGCATTATCACCAGACTCAGACAAGTTGTTTGGCAGAGAAGAATAGGGAAACTGCTCGTCTTGTTCATCCTCGAACCATTTCAGTCCACTCACCTTCAAAAAATTCGAGAGAGGGAGAACTTTTTAGAACCCTCCTAAATAAAAATTGAAATAGTAATAAAGTATATAGAATACCTCACAAGTAGAGAACAAATCGTCGTCGTTTTCCGGTGACAGGAACTGGAATCCGGCATCTGTGGTTTCGTATTTCAGGCAACTCGGCTCGGGTCTCGAGAGTTCACGGATCTGCCTGACCATCTCCTCTTTGTGTTTCCCGCAGGTGGCGTGACGATTCTGACAATTTTTTGACATATATATATATATATATATATAAAAAACACATACATTTTCAGCAAGCAAAAACAGAGAAGTTTACGTTTCTGGACTCGGAAAAACAGAGGACCGACCTTAGGGAGAGGGGGAACATCCATGGCCCGGAAATTGTGACCGGAGGCAACGACGATCTCCGGGGTCTCCCAAAGCAACAGATCGGCGGATCCGGGTTCGGGGGTAAGCAGAGCTTTGTCGGTGAGGTCATGGAGGCCCACGATGACGAGAAACTCGGAGGCCGAGGGACAGCCGGAAAAGCCTTCGACGGGTCTTCGGAGGCGATGAAGCGAGGAAGAGGCGGCGTGGAGTTGCCAGTCGCAGTTCTGGCAGAGAAGGGAGTTGTCGGTCTCGCAGAAAACGGAAGAGGGAGAGTCGTCGCAGGAGTCGCAGAGAAGGGACCTGAAGTGCTTCGAGAAGAGCTGGTTGGTGACGTGGACTTGCCTGTCGCAGGCGATACAGAGCTTGGCAGAGTCAGCTTTGCAGTAGACCAGAGCCACCGAGGAGTCGCAATAGTCGCACAGGCGATGCTGTTGCTGCTCGTGATGAGATCCTCCTCCTTCTGCTTCTTCTTCCATCGCTGGGATATTCATATTGTAGAGAGGAAGCCCTAGAACTACAAGAAAAGGCGATATTTTTCTTCTTCCAACTACTTTGGGTGGTTGCTTATGTAAAAGCCATATACATCTTTGTTTGACAAGTCAACGTTTCTTTGGGAACAAGCTGCAAAGTGCAAACACACTCTAGCCTCTCTCCCCTGCTTCCCGTGGCTTCCCTACTAATTATATTTATGTAAATTAAGATTTTGGGATATATTAAGTCTAATAATATTAAAATAGTGAATTCCCCAAGAACAAGAGACGTGGCAAAATTCGGGCCAAGGCTTAGTCACGTTACCGACATAGACATAGCTAGAATGCTCGAAAGTGAGCTTTGGGTTGCTTTGCTGACTACTACTAGACAAACGGAAATGGATCCCACAAACTAAACAAATATCCAATCCAAAGTTGAGTTAGCTCCACTAAAACCTTATCATTTCTCCATAAAACTATATTTATCCCATTAGTAGCTCATCAAGTTACGTCGATCAAGTTCACTCGCGTATATTCTCGAACCCTACGTACTGACTTTATTTGAAGTAAACCCCAAAGCGTGTGGAGGAAGCAACCTTCAGAAATCGAGCCTCCTCCTCTTTTCGCAAACCATATCTACTTCAGCTCTTATTAATTCTACACTCAACTTTCTCTCCCGACTGCATCTTTCCCTTCAATCTTGCTTGGTTCGAATTACCTACTTATCCGAAACCGAATCATGTACCATTCCACTTTGGTGAGTTTACGATATTCTTCGCATGAGCTTCGTTCCTTTTAGGAGAAAAAAATGGACCATTTTCTAAGTAATCATAGAGCTTCTCTATATATCTTTCTGGATACGAATCTGTAGCTATAGCCTATAGTATAGAGGTATGCTTTTCTCACGCGCCGGTCAAAGAATCTTGGATCTTATAACAACGACAACATTTGTGAATGTGGTTCTTAATTACTTCTTACACATCCTATACAACTTCCGATTAGATTCTCCCAACTCCCAATATCCCAAGAAGTTGGAGGTCAAGAAAAGTTGTTCCATACATCTTGTAAAGTGATTCCTTCACTCTTTATTATTTCCCTTCGACCCTTTTGAACTCAATAGAATCATATTTTCATAACAAAAACTCAAAGGTCTATATTGAAGGCTTTTACACGCTTTTCATTGGACAACTTTTAAGCATGCATGGTTACAACTTTAAGTAACTAGAGGCAAATAATTAGAACTCAAAAAGTGTCCGTAAATTTAAAGATATGTAATATTTACAAAACAGTCAATCTTTGGTAGCAAAAAGTCGAACTGAGAAGAAAGATATGATTCGTTATCGTGATGTAAAGCTGAAAGGATCATTTATGTCCTGTGTAATAGCTACTATTATTCAATGATTCCTTAGTAAAAAAAAATTTTGGTTTTTTTTCAAAAATGTGCATCATATTATTGATAATGTGAAAATGTTTATTAAATCAGCAGCTAACGAAAGAAAGAAAGAAATGCATGTATAAAAGAATAAAGAACACAATAATAAACATTCCAAATTGTGCTTTTAAATAATTGTTTTAGTCATTTTTCTTTTGTTAGTATTCAAAATAGAGAACACAATAATAAAACGAGAGATTCTCAAGAAAAGAAAAAGATTTCGTCTAGCCATGATATATATACTTTGGACCGCGAAAGATCTTCTACTCGCATTTGGCCACCAATATCTTTTTCCTTTTTTTTCCAGGGTGTTTTATTAATATGATCCACTTTCTCTGTACATATAACGTTGGTTGGTTTCGGTAAATATCATGTAACCATAAACACAGGGAATTTTTTTTGGCACAGTGTTCCAAATGGGCAATGTCTGGCTAATGAAGAAAAACAATCGTCCGTGAATAAAAGTACGCTCTAAACACTAGTCTTAAAAGGCTGACTAAATATTAATATCGACGAATATAATCCTACTATTGGTAGATCAATGGGTCTTAACTTAAGAAGCCTACCAATTCGTTTATTTTAATAATCAGAAGACGAGAGTTCATTGATGGTTAGCAAGTCACTTAAAACTCAACGTCACAATTTTTCCCCTAAAAAGTGCAGATTTGATATTTACAAAATGTTATATAGAGTATTAAGATTTTTATCAGAAACGAATATATACTGTGGATGGGAAATTCATGACTATTCTAGTATTATCAGAACATGTTGTACTCGGTTGGTATTTCTCGTATAGTTAAAAAGTTTGGAAGCTCTTAATTCAATCTTGGAAATCTATTTGAAAGAAGAAAAAAAGATATATTATTTGAATACTCTTTTCATTAGCATAAACAGAGACTTATACGTACATCAACATACACCAGTAGTTGATAAACTAAACTGAAACACGAAAGAAGCTAAACAAATAGAGGACACATACATGATCACACAAGTTTTCAGAAGAAGACCTCATCTGAGTATCTAGCTAGTAGCTAGTCATGTATGGAGCTCTTAATCTAGCTAATTGGTTTTATTCTCACTAGCTAATAATAATTATAAGGGATCTTGAGTTTGGTACGAGTAGCTAGTAAAGGAGGGACTGATAGGGTTTGATCAAGGGGACGAGAGAGCCACTAAGGTGAAGGGACATGACTTCATTGGTGGAACCAACGAGCTTGCCTCCGACGAAGACAGCTGGCACGGCCGTGGAGCAACCGATACGGAGGAGAGCTTTCTCGATCTCACGGCTGTCCGGATCGTTGTCGATCTCGTGGATCGTTGGTTGAACCCTAAGGTCACGGAACAAGATCTGCACGGCGTAGCAGAGACAGCATGAGCTCTTCGTGAAGATCACCACTCCTTTCTCTGACGACATTCTCATCACCTTGTCCATCAGGTCTGACGCCTAGGGTTCAGTTAAGCTTTTTTGTAAATGTATGTTGTTTTGTTTGGTTTGAGTGTGTAAAATGCTTGAAATCTGCATGCCTATTTATAGGAAGGGCGTGAGTGTGTTTCAACTGTTTTTTTTTTTTTTTTTTTTTTTTTTTAGAATTTAGAAAGAACATTCAAAAAGTAATTATTATTATATATTACAGAGAAAATATCAAAAGGAAAGATAAATATCAGATGCCCAACGGAAAAAAAAAGCTAAAAAGACGGCTATGTGAGTATTTTTATTCGTCTCTATATTCTGTTTGACTGCACAAGTTGCACATAACTCACTTTATTTGATTTCTCCTCTAACGCTGCAGTTGCTTCGATCATCATAAACAGTTGATTAGTTGTTCTCGAATACGATTCGAAACAATAACACTGTTATTCATTACAAATTTCAACATGGGTTTCGTGAATTATTATTGACATTGGGAGTGACATAGATGCGTACGTGTGTGCGTGTTTCTGCATGGGCTGGCCCTCATTAAATTTTTGGTTTAATTATGTGTAAAAGAGGCTATAAATTAAAGCATGATTGCATTTTTTTTTATAGGTGGGAGAGAGTTAATCATGTTAATTATATATTGTTGGCGGGACAAGTAGGTTTCTTGCGGACAAGTTTTGTGTGCAAGCATTAGTCGCATACGTCAAAAAATTTGGTTCAAATGAGTGCGTGTGTTGGAATATAATACACTGCATATATGATCAGCATAAACGTTAATACTGATCAAATCAGGCTACAGCAGAAATGACGGGAAATCAAACAATTTCTTATAATTTTTCTGCAAACGCTGTTCTTAATTATACTGATATTCAAACCAGTTGTTTGATAAGAAATTTAGCGTGATATTTGTGAACGCCGTCAAAGATCAAAGACGCCTGTCTCAATGTTTCACCCATTCTCAGTTCATATCATATCATATGTAACTCAAAATTAATTACAGTCATACCTTTTAACTCTCTTTTTAGAGACGCTAATTAATATATATATATTTTTTTTCCCTAAATAACTAGCATGATTTTAGCTATAGTTATACTGGTAGACCAAAAAAAAAAAAAAAAAGAAGAAGCTGTCAATTTATAATCTAAATTATTCTCTTAACATATCTCCTTTGATGATTGAATCTTTGCGCCAAAGAGAGGGAAAATGGGAAAAGATTCGAGCTTTCGGTGAGAAAACATATATATATGCATAGTATGGTGATTCCGCCATCATCAACTTGCCAACGACAAATATTCTTTCCTATTTATTGTTTATTTTTATTTTTTTTGTTTCAGTAGTAAAATTATATGAGTATATTTGTTTCCTCTTAAATATTCTTCTCTTCTTTCACAATGTCTCTCTTGCCGGATCACACGCACGAGTTATCGGCTGCTTCATTCTTGGTTTAATTTTCCGGACTGTTGGACATTCATCTTATCAGAGGATACTATGCTAAATTCAGATTCATTTCCGAAACTTAGGTTATAATTGATTACATTATAGTGCATGTCGTCATGATCTACTAATGATCTAATCTACAAGAGCATACATATAGTGTTCTATAGGTTCTTCTTTGGACAACAAATTCACAATCTGCTTATATATATGCACAGCATTTAAGACATCCGCAAAATGTATTATATAAATATACGTAGAATATATATCATTCACGAGGTGACATAATAAACGACTGGAGATTGTATATGTAAGCGAAATAATAATAATCATAACCAAATGGCTTTGGAGGCCTTTAGCATCTCCTTGAGCGAACCATCCACGTGGAAGGAGATGACGTCTTTAGCTGAGCCGACATACCTCCCGCCTATGAAAACCGCCGGGAGAGCCTGGTTAGAGCCAGAGGTCCTGAAGAGGGCTCGCTCCATGTCTGGGCCATGTGGGTCCTTGTCGAGCTCATGGATCGCAGGACTTGCCCCGAGCTCGTAGAAGAGAGTCTTGATGCTATGACACATGCAACATGAGCTCTTCGTGAATATCACTGCCGCTTTCTTCGATGCCAAATCTCTTACCCGTTCCATATTGATCAGGAAATAGTAATTAGCAGCTACACACTGAAGAAACCTTGATTAATGTGCTGAATGCTGAACAAGCGCCTGGATCAGCTGTTATTTATATAGTCCCTCGTACGTGTGCTATAGCCTATAGGTTTTGGATATTTTGTATGATTAAAAAAATACACATCTAATCATTTTCTATATAGGTAAACCAAAAACATGGACGAGAAGTAGTTATTCATACACATTTCAAAAAGGCTATGTAGACGTACCTTATTTGAAATAATATTACGCGATCAAAAGCTATGATTTTCGGTAATTTAAAAACTGCATAGTTCACAAAAAACAGTTGTGTCTGCGACAAGCAGCAGCATCACATACCCTTACCTTTTATCTATACATATTAATAATTTGTTTGGAATATTTATATGAACTAAAAGGTGATATTTAGTGCTTCTAATAGATTTGTTAATTAATTAAACGTTTAATTTAATTTTGATGTTATACTTAGGGGTGGGCACTTCGGTTTTTGGTTTGGTTTCGGTTCGGTTTCTTCGATTTTATGGTTTATCGGTTTTACAAAAATTCAAACCATGTAAAAGCCATATATATTTCGGTTCGGTATGGTTTGGTTTTTTACAGTTCGGTTTGATATGGTTTGGTTTCGGTTTTTTTAGATTTATACTATTACAAAAAAAATTGATTCTAATGGAAATAATAATAATAATTGCTATGAGTGAAAAAAAAAAGTTCAAAAAATAAAATCTAAATCATAACAAATTCATCAATAAGGACAGATTTTAAAACAGAGAAACAAACAAATTATCAAATCTTTCATAATCAATAATTATAAAACAATAAACAAATCTAGATTAAAATTTAATACCTATAACCTTGGAACTAGAATTAGAAGACTTGAATGTGAAGAATAAAGAATTAATCACGTTTTTATTGAAAAATTAAGGTTTAATTTATTATATATATGTAGATATTTTTTATAAATATTATATTTTAAATTTATGAGTTAAGTTAATCATATAATATATAAAAGTTGATGGCATAGGACATTGAGAGCGTCCACATGAGATATAAAAACTCGATATGATTGGTCCATATCAGCATATTCGTTAAATAAAAAAATATTAAGTATGATTAGGATGAAAAAACTTAGAAACTATAAGCCCAATAATAAAATATGTACCTAAACTAAATTAAGAAACTAGGAAAATATAAATAATTTAAAATTTAGTTTAAAAACCGAAAAAACCTTTTGGTTTGACGGTTTTTAACCAAACCAAACATAAACTAAAATTATAAAAAAATAATGGTCAAACGGATTTTTAGGTTTAACCATACCAAACCATATCACTTTTTTTGGTTCGATATGGTTTGGTTTTTTCGGTTATGGTTTTTGTACCCACTCCTAATTATACTTGTGTCAAAGTATCTTGAAAAGCGGAAATTTGGTGTTGACTGGTGTGGTGTGTCATCTTGCTGAAACCTGAAATTCTGACAGCACAAGATTATCAAATTCATATGTAACTCTCATATAAACTTTTGTTCCTACTTCAGAAAATATTGATCCTAGTATTTATATTTGTTATGACTAGATTGTTTCTACTGATAATTAAAGTAATTTAGAAAAAATATACTATATGTTTAAGATACTTCTGTCATTAATATATTCCTTGATTCCGATATAAATCAGTAAATATCCTCATCTAAATTCAGGTAAGATAGATAAATGTCTTATCGAGGATCCGAGGACGTGGCAAATACAGAACCGATTATAGTAAATAGATTCTCTTTCGTTAGCATCTCAACCGTCCATAGATGCATAGGTCGTAAATTAAATTCTTTTTTCCATTGATCAGAATCATCATCACAACGCGTTGACATATATATATATATTGCAAACAAGTCCTTTTTTACCTGTAAGATTAGGCCGTCACTGGAATAGCTTTTTGGCACGTGTAATTTGAAACCACTAATTTAATCAATCCTTAAGGTTGTTTGGTGGGCCGTTGTCTCGTTTGAATTTTGGGTAAGTCTCGACATATCTTCTACATTTGTATGTCTAAACTAGTTAGTATAAAATTCGTAGGGGTTGGGCCGACTCCTACCTCAACATTGGGCTGCGGTCCAGGACATATCAGGGGCTGGACCGACTCCTAACTCGAGCATCATGTAATCATTCTCTAACGGGCAGGAGACTGAAATAGGCTATAGCACATCTATATATGGGTTGCAACCCGAATGTACTGGCTGTTCATAGAAACATGATCCTTCTTGGAATCATTTCAGTCTGTTCGTCAAATTATAATGTTATACCATCATGCATATGAAAGAAAAGTGGGTTAAAAAGAGACGAGAGAAATTTTGGAAACAAGTAAATTTAGGATTTCAATTTAAACTGGGTCGATTCTAAAAAAAAAAGTGTGTTTCCCTCAACTCATCCCAGCTTTCCTCCCAAAACATTTGTAATAAACAAATAAATACAATTATGGTGCCAAGCTTCAAGACTATCTCAACAATACTTAACATGTAGAGTTTTTCCTCACCATAACATATCTAATGTGTGTGAAGCATAACAGTAGCAAATCAACAACATACATGTCTCAGCTACAAATAAACAACACAAGAGAAGTTCACAAGTCACCAATTCGCAAAGTAAAGGGGAAGAAAATTCTAATCGAAGAGGTTCATTTTTTTTTTCTGTTCTGATTTTCAAGCCACAGTGGGTCTGAAGTAGAAGAAGCACAGACAAGATAAAGAAACCTTGTCCGTCTCTATACAAACATTATACACACAAAAAAGCCTTTCTTCTCTTCTTTTTTTTGGGGGGTCTTTTGTTTCTGATATATGCACATATACAGATCCTTTGATATATGTGATTCTCACTCAGTTCTTCTACTCAAATAGGCTTTTTTAGGTAAGGAGGATTATATAAATTCACATCACATGCTTCTATATATAATAATAATAATCATATAGATTAAGAATTGCAAAAGGTGATCCAGAGGCCTGCGTGTGCGTACCCTTTTTTCTTGAAGGTGATCAATTCAAAAGGATCGACGGATTTCTCGGCCTTGTCGAGTGATTCTGGTAGCGGTTAGAGGAAGAGAGGTCTGGCTGGAGAGTTGCAGGTCAGAGAATGGGATTGAGCCGCCGCTCTGGGAGAATATCAAACCTGCGGAGATGTTAGAAGTGCTTCTTGAAGCAGGCAGAGCGGACAAGTAGGGATCTTTTGCAGCGAGCTCAGTGGATGATGAAGAAGGCGCGGCTGCGAGAGCACCCAGGAGAGAGCTCACTGGGTATGGAGCCACCGGTGCATCAGCCAGAGAGGACGCAGAAGGATTGTATCTGATGGTCCCCATTGGATGATCAAATTTACATGTTGATCCAAACTTACAGAAGCCGTTTTGTACGTAGAAAGTGCAGCGTTGCACACCCTGTTTTGTTTTCAACCCCAGAGTTAAAAAACGAACACTATGATAAATGCACAGAGGCTGTGACAGAGACATAAGAAAGAGCATACCGGGCGTAGAGGAAGACCAATGGGGCTGAGGACGCAATTAGCTCTTGGTGGAACCCGATCTCGAGGATGATGAAACTTACAAGATGTTCCAAACTTACAATCTCCTGTCTTCAGATAGAACTGGCACTCTGGTTCACCGGGTCTCTCTGGAAAGGTCTGTTCTTTCTGAATAACGCCTGTAGGAGAGGAGAGGGATGTATAAAGCCCGGGAAGCGAAGGAGCGGTGGAAGAGAGCTGTGCAACTCCGTATAAAGAAGTTGCCCCAACAGCGTGCTGTGCACCAGGAGATAGAGCAGGGCTAACAGGCGCCTGGACCAAACGCAAAAGTGAGAGAGACAGAGACAGAGATAAGAAAGGTGTGTTTTGATGATATTACAGAAAAAGGGTTACCGAGTAAGGACTCCAGGCTGGAAGAGGAACGACCCCTGGGGTTAGAAGCATAGGACCATAGGCGCCTTGCATATAAGATCCGGGAAGAAGAGTTCTGGCAACTCTCAAGCTAGAGGATGGGGCACCATACTGGTCAGGGACAAGTGACTGCACCGACGGATAAAACTGAGGTGCAGATGCTGGTGTAGCACCAGCAGGCTGAGGATGATGAAATTTACAGGTTATACCAAATTTGCATTGCCCCGTTTTCAAATAGTAGGAGCAATCACTCTCTCCCTACAGTTACACAGAGAGAGCATGCAAAACCCAAAAGCGACCCCTTTAGTAGATTTGTTGTACATGTACAAAAAAAGAAGAAGAGTGAAACAAAGGAAAGGAAGCTCACCTCTCGTACTGGGTATCCATATACGTTTAGAGGAACGTGGCTCATGGATCCACCTGCATTCTTTGGATGGTGGAATTTGCATGACGCCCCAAATTTACAGGTTCCGGTTTTCAAATAAAACTGCAAACATAACAGGAATATTATTATAACAGTCGAGGCATAATCAACACATCACTTGAACATGGACTGGTCGGGGTTACCTGACACGGGGGTTCACCTATGCGTTCAGGATACTGCCCTGTGGCTCTAACAGTTGCTTCAACCTAAAGAGGCAATGGCGCAGAGTAAGGAGTTTGTTTCAATTAGGGGAGGGCAAAAAAAGAGGCATTTTTTTGTTGAAACAAGAGGAGATGGAAAGTACCGAGGCACGATCGCGAGGATGATTGTAGCGACACCTATTGCCGTATCCACAGACACCAGTTCGCATGTAGTAGGCACAGTCAGGGGCACCTGCTCTCTCTGGGTACGTTTCACTGCCCAACCCTAATCGCCACATCGATTCTGCAGATTACGATTGCAACCACAAAAATGCGTCATTTCGCCCAAACCCTAAAGAGGCCGCACACAAGCTGAGAATCGAGGCGCATGCGAGTCAAAAGAAGAGAAGAAGAAGAGACCTTCGAGTCCGGTGTCGGCATCTCCGGGGGTCCATTCCGAGCCATTCATCGGCGGATTGCGTCCATACATGTCCATCTATGCCCCTTTTTCTTAGGGATTTCGTGTACAGTAAAGTTAGTAAGTCTCATCTCACCTACTACTACTACTACACACAGAGACAGTAATGAACAAATGTCAAAAGGTCATCGACGGAGATTTACCGGAGAAAAGAAAGCGATGTTGCAGCCAAAGTCGAGAGGAAAAGAGATGCTTCGACACTGATTGATTGAGAGAGCTTCTTCTTCTCCTTCTCTCTCTCTCTCTCTCTCTCTCTCCTCTTTCGCCCCTTCAGAAAATACCGTACGGTCTGCCTCTGCAGTGTTTCTTTTTTTAGCTTTCAATTTCTTTTTTACTTTCTTATTTTTGTATTTTGATATTTCACATTTTTTTAAATTACAGTATTTCTTTTTGTTCTCTCTTGGTCCTTGGGTCGCCCAAGTAAAAGCATCCCACAGAAGCCAAGATATTTCCAAGGAAATAAATATATATACAAATAGTAATAAATTATTCAGAAGTTTTGTAATTAGAGAATGACCGTAAGGCCCTTGCGCGGGGATAGCGCGCGAGTGGCCAACATGCTAAAAAGAGGCAGTTTTCACTTCCTAACTCGCGAGTGGTCTGGTCCGAAAGTGGGGACACATCCGTCTTAACATTTTTAACTGCTATCAACTCGCTCACTCGACCCAGCAATGCTCACAATTTTATGATATAACCGGGTTCGTTAAGCCCATTAAAAACCAGAAACTGTATATAAGCCCATATATCGGCCCAATTAGCCACTCGAAAGAAGCTACACATTCTCTCACTGTCCGTCACTCTCTCCACACATGGCCGTCGTCGCGGCAATAAACCCTGAAGGCACTTCCTTTCTGAGGCTCTTCCTCCGGAAGTCACCCTTTCCCTTTCCCGTTACATCTGCAAGAAGCTTTCTCTTACGGAGACCACTGTTGGTCTCCTCTCCCCACGCTCAGTTTTCTTCTCCCAGAAACCCTAAAGATGAGCAGCAGAGGCTCTCCTTCACCGTAGATTATCTTGTAGACTCGTGTGGGTTATCTCCGGATTACGCCATCGCAGCCTCTCGGAAGCTCTTGCTGGATTCTCCGGAACGCCCCAACACCGTTGTAAAGCTTCTTCGTGAGCATGGATTCTCCACGGCGCAGATCTCCAGCCTCGTCAAGAAACGCCCCGTCCTGCTGCTAGCCAATGCCGAATCCGTTCTCCTCCCGAAACTCCGATTCTTCCTCTCCATCGGCGTCTCCAAATCCTTGCTCGCCCGAACCCTTGCTTCTGATCCCACCATCTTGACCAGAAGCCTCGTCAACCAGCTTATCCCTTCCTACAATTTCCTCAAGAGCGTCCTCGAATCCGACGAGAAGATCGTCGCTGCGCTTCGCCGGACGACCTGGGTATTCCTGGAGGACCACACCAAGAACCTCGTCCCCAACATCAACTACATGTCGGAGTCCGGCGTCCCGCAGAAATGCATTCAGCTGCTCCTCGCCCATTTCCCCGAAGCGGTGATGCAGAAGAAGCACGAGTTCCGCGCAATCACGGAGCAAGCTAAAGAAATGGGGTTCGACCCCCAAAAGTCAACCTTTGTGCTGGCGATCCACGCCCTCTCTGGGAAAGGCAACAAATCCATATGGGACAAGTGCTTCCAGGTGTACAAAGGATGGGGCTGGTCGGAAGAAGACATCATGCGCGCGTTCAAGAAGCACCCGCACTGTATGATGCTGTCGGAGAGGAAGATCAACAGAACGATGGAGTTTCTAGTCAAGGAGATGAATTTGGAGGCTCGATCGATGGCACAGTGTCCCGTGGTACTCTTCTTCAGCCTGGACAAGAGGATTATCCCAAGGTGTTCGGTGATGAAGGTTTTGGCATCAAAGGGGCTGGTGAAGGAGGACTGGAGCTTGACCTCATTGTTGGTTCCGGTGGAGAAAGTGTTCTTGGAGAAGCTCGTGGTCAAGTACCAGCACCAATTGCCTGACTTGATTCATGTCTATAGACGCGGAGATCACTGCAATCCAACAACTTAGAGAGCCCTGTTTCCTCTCTTTTTTTTTAGTTCCTTTGCCAAGACAGTGTACAAGTATAATCCAATTTTGGTAAATATAAAGAGAGAGTTCAATCTATAAAATAGTCGTAGCCTCAAAACAAAAGATGATTCTCAATCCTGAAACAAGGAATTGGTTTATCGTATGACAGCACCAAATAGCTCAAACAAAGGGCAGAGAATTACCAAAGCAACACAAATTCAAAAACTGAGGCTTGGGAAGGGATGAATTTGAGGAATGGTGAAGCCATATCTCTCTTGAGTACAGGCAACAGCAAAACGAAGATTAGAGACCATCTCTTGTTCGCACTTGTGTAACAGCAAACCAAAGTCCTCCTCTTGCCCATTTCAGTTCTTTATTCTTCTTCTTTTTTTACTTTAAAACTAAATAAAGATGCTCTCTTGGGGACCGATCAATCACGATGATGACTAGAATGTTCAACGCCTCTGCGATCAAAATTAACGTTTAGCGAGTGACGTCCATCTTCACCGAAGTTTCGATTTTGATCTGAGAACCCCTGAATGGGTATCCTGACTCCGATTTGTAGGTCGTCGCTTTCTCGATTATCCCTCCGCCATCGTCATCTTCTTCAGTCTTGTTCGCTGCTCTCGGAAAATCCTAGTTTCAATTTCTCCAGAAGGTGGCATTTTGGCCACCCTGATCACCAACGTCAAAGGTCCGGAGAAGAAGGGGAGAAAATTTTCCGGCTTGGTCTCACCGCAGATATCGGTTTATCTGTCGGTAAAGCTCTCACCGGTTACCTCTGCGGCAGCACAGCCATTATCGCCGACGCTGCTCATTCCGTTTCCGATGTGGTAACCTTTCATCGCTTCGCCACAAATGCTTGATTTTTAAGGATACACACAAGTGAAACAAACTATCCTCTCTCTCTCTCTCAGGTTCTAAGTGGTGTTGCTCTCTTCTCTTACAGAGCTGCAAATGTTCCCAAGGACAAAGAACATCCATATGGTTGGTTACTCTTCATCACTGCTTACGTAGTCCATCTCTTGCTTTACTACATTTCCTGGAGGTTTCTTATTTGCGCAGGTCACGGTAAGTTTGAAACTCTGGGAGCCCTTGGAATCTCTGGCATGCTTTTGGCCACTGGCTGTGGTATTGCGTGGCATGCTCTACACCTTTTATATGTATGCTCTTCTACTGAGTACCTCTGCAACATGTTGGTTTGAATATGTTTTATTGGGCTTGACTCATGTGACATTGATATCTACTTTAGAGCCTGAGATAGCATCTGATCGTCAAATGTAACTTTAACTATCCTGCATTTTGGTACATGTATAGAAAACAAAGAAGATAAAGAGAATTAAAAGGTTGGGTATACTATGTGAGTATGAGTTGTGCTGAGACTTCTTCTTCTCTCTTCCTTTCTCATTTGCAGAGTGCAGTGTCCGCAGCTCCTGAGGTGGTTCAGGAGATGCATCATCACGGAATTGATATGAGCCATCCCATTCTCGCTTTGACTGTAACTATTGCTTCCATTTCTATCAAAGAAGGGTACGAAAGATAGTTTCTTCTACCTTTTTAATTCAGCAAATAATTGTGTTTACCTTTTTGGTCTAGCTTCGGCTCAGGAAGAGATTTTGAAAGTCTTTTGTGCTATATCATCATCCATATCTTTTCGTGTATTTTTATCACCCTGCCTGAACCTTTTGCTTCTCAGGCTTTACTGGATCACAAAACGAGCAGGAGAAAAACAAGGGAGTGGGCTGATGATGGCAAATGCATGGCATCACCGCTCAGATGCAATATCCTCTGTAGTTGCACTAGTTGGAGTTGGTAAGTATTTACATCCAATGTAGTGTATATGTAAATCAACTGTATATCTTTTGTTTCATGCAATATGGCTATTAATAAAGGGAGACGTCAAGTTCTGAAAAATCACGTCATGTGCAGGAGGTTCCATTCTCGGAGTTAAGTTTTTAGACCCCCTGGCTGGTCTTGTTGTCTCGGCAATGATTTTCAAAGCTGGACTGGAAACGGGGCACCAAAGGTACTCACGCCTCTCCCCGTGCTTTTTTTTTTTAATTAGCCTTTACTACACAAAGGTTGTAGTAGCCTGGAGAAGAGGATTGAACATGTAACAATGGTTACAAGTCTATCTTTTGGTTCCAACACCATGTCCATTGGTGAATTTTCATTTCTTTGTTTAGTGTCCTGGAACTGGTGGATGCTGCTATACCAGCTCAGCAATTAGAGCCAATAAGACAAACCATACTACAGGTTGAAGGAGTCAAGGTACGGATTATGGATCCTTGTAAATTTCACGATGATAGGCATATCGATGTTTATTTACTTCTAGAATCAGTCTCTGTGTGATCAGAAAGCATGTCTTCATGGTTTTTGCTATTGATTGCTAATGAATGTCAATACGTTTCCTGATATTCTTTGTCCATAGGGATGTCATCGGCTAAGGGGTAGGAGAGCTGGTTCATCGTTGTATCTTGATGTCCACATTGTGGTGAGTCCTGCTTCCTTCTGTATCGAGTCGAAAGAAGTATCCCATTTAGGAGTGCCTTTTCCTTACAGGTAGATCCCTTTTCCAGTGTGAGTGTTGCACATGAGGTAGGAGAATCTGTACGAGGACAGATCAATAAGAGCCATCCTGAAGTTTCTGAAGTTTTCATTCATATAGGTATGTGAAGAATATGTTTAATCAGCTTATCCACTGATTGTTGGTCTAAGCTATGGTCTCAAATTGTCCTTGCAGATCCAGCCTTTTTACAGTTTTCTTCTAGCATGATGGATCATGATAGTATAAAGAAGGAAAGTAATCAAGAAAGTAACATCTGCGAAGAGATTAAACATGTCGAAGCCACTGTCTCAGACATTTTTTCGTCACAGTTCTCTGAGGTGCTCTGTTTTTTTCTTTTTCTATGGATCCAGACCAAACTCAACCTCCAGTTATTTGTGTTTATTGAAAATGGAATCTTTTACATATCTGCAGAAAATGACGGTCAAACGAGTTACACCACACTTGTTGCATAGCAAGATCTTGCTCCAAATCGAAATCGCGATGCCATCAACCATGACAATACAGTAAAAGCTTTTCCATGTCTGCACTTGTACGCCATTTGATTACTCTTGCAACCATCTGACAAGTATTTGGCTTCTCTGCAGGGACGCCATGAAAGCTGCTGAAGATGCAGAGAAGGAGATTTTGAAGGCAGCCACAAATGTGGCTCGTGTCAGCATTCAGCTTAGTCTTAAGAACTCCTTGCCTCAGTGATTAGCCCCTGGTGTTTGAAGGAAATAACAAGAGAAACCCCGCTCTGCGTATCTGCAACTATGTACAACTTATTATACAAAGAAATATACAATGAGCCAATTCTGTTTATAACTATGTCGGCGTTTCGTTTATATTTCTCGAAAGTTTGCAACTTGATGAGTCCAAAGCTGAGAAAAGATATTGGGTTTGTAAAATTGCTGAGCAATGATTCTGCGTTGGATAAGATGGAAGTAAAAATAACATCATAGCTCTACATAGCTTCTTTCAGCCCTGACATTGTTACAATGAGAGTAACATCAATAAGAAACAAAAGGCAAAACATTGAGGTATATGCAGAAACGTCAATTTCAGATTAAGGCTAGGACTATTCATTCTCGTCAGTGTTCGAACCATCCTCCACAGTTCCGTTTCTAAAGCCAGAGGACACAAGTGAGCGACGATGGATGCGCTTTGTAGACTTTGTTCTTGACTTGTTTCTCGGCGACTCTTCCGTAGCCTTTCTCTTCTTTTTCGAGTTACCAAGGTACCCAAAAGCAAAAGCTTCCAATGCCTTTGTAGTCAACGGTCGGGTCCTTGTACTCTGCCTTCGACCAGGAAACAGATCACCGGTTACCAGCAGCTCCTGTGGCTTACACTGCATTTCCACATCCAATAGAAAAGAAGATGACTGCTCTGCACAAGAACTCTCACTGTTCTGTACCACGTCTGTGATGACAGTATCAGTACCATCATCTTCACGTTCTAGTGAGATTTGCGAAACGTTCAAGTCGAAATCTTCTCTGGCTTCAGGTCTTTCCGATGATATTTGGCGATCCTCATTTCTTCGACAAGAGCTATCTTCTGCAAAGGAATCGGTTGAGGACAGTTTCGGAGTTTGATCTTGATCGATATGGTCCTCACTCATCAACACTACATTTTGATCAGCTTCTGATGGGTTTGGTCTCATCTGTGTCCCCTTTTTCACTGTTTTCTTTTTCCTGTACTGAGTTTCACCAAAACAACCTGATTCTCTCAAGGTACAGTCTGCCAAGCTACTCCTTTTGGCGCAGACGGGTAACAATTTTGAATTTCTTGGTCTCCCGCCTTTCCGGTTCTTCTGCTGTCTCTCATTGAGCGAAATGGTGGTCCGACTCGTGGAATTGTCCATGTTTACAGAGCTGCTCTTACCAGAACTAATACAGTCCCCACGGCACACTCTTGAAGCCATTGATTTAGCTGTTGTCTCTGCCTTGTTTTCAGATTCTTCTGACAGGTTATCCTCAGATTCGCTCAAGTGACTTGGGGAGTTTGCTATTGAATTGCCGGCCTCAACAGGCAGTGATCTTAGCTCTTTCAATGTACATCCTTCCACACCATTCGCCTCACTGGTATCCACAATAGTAAACATGGTGACCTCCTCCTGACTTTTGCAGCGTGGTTGTAGGTACCTTTTCTTCTTCTTGCTGTTTTGTGAAGAATCATCAGAATCGTCAAAGTTTAACGGCGGGTCATTCTTGATTTCCTCTTCTTTGCTCACTCTCTCCTCTCGATCCTCATCAGTTGTGAGCTCAAGAAGCGTGGGATCTAAAGCAACTTTGTTCAAGACATCAGTGAGAGAATCAAAGTAGTGATTCCCCTTTGACATCTTCCTCCTGGAAAACTTATTGGCTTCCGGTATGAGAAAAACAAGAGAATTCCTCGGACCATCTTTCGGCTGCTCAGAGTGCCACCCTCTTGCCAGTAAACGTGGCCAAACAGCTTCCCAGAAGAGGTCACTGGACCGCGTTTTGCTCAGCCTATACTCTCCGGTTAAGAATTTGACAATATCGGCAATCGGAAGGTCATTGCGTATTCGTACTCCAGAGGCTCTATGATTCAACTTGGTTGGCTCTAACGCGCAGTTGGACAAATCTTTTTTTCCTTTACCTATACCAATCGCTTCTGTAAGCATGTCGATACCAACCGTGTTCTTTAAAGTGAACACATACTCCTCCAGTGCAACCTTATCTTCTCTAAATGCTTTGGATACCTACAATTACAACAACAACAAAAACACGAGATAGAATCCTCAACATTCTGCATTTTTCAGTTTCAGATTACTCCGAAGCAACTAATTAACAAGAAGCATACGTACCTTAAGCAACATACTGTTGCATTCCTCAGATACATGAGACGAGATCCGAGAGAGCAGTTCTTGTTGCCTCCAGCCTGTCAACAACTTGTGGCCTTGAACAGAGCGTCTGCTTCTCAGCTTGCGTCCATCTACCCACCTCAGGTATGCATTGGACATGTAAAAGCTGCCGTAATAGTATGCGAGCATATCTCCCATCTTTTTGCTCCCAACAAATCTCTGCACCAAGGCAAGGTTTTTCCCAAGACAGTAGAGGCCAAGAAGAAACCTCTCCTGCTCGGTGTCTTCCCAAGACTCACCCAAAGTCCCAGGGAATGGATAGAGGCTCTTCTCGAGCCACTCGAATTTGAACTTAGCGTTTCTTTGGCATGGCAACGCAAGCACCATACTCCTCGGTTTCATTCTAGGTTTCTCCAAGGGAACATCGCTTGTGGGATTCCCTTTCTCACTCTCGGCTTCACGGAAACCTCTGAATTTCTCACTTCTTGCCCACATGAGTGGGATAGGCAGAGGGAATGTGACCAGACTCTGCAGGTGAGGCTCTGATCCGAAGCATCTAATGAGCTTTAAACGATCGTGTTCTGGGACTAGAGCCGGGATATCTGCCTGGTACTGATCTCCAACACGCGGATGTACCTCAGGCTCTCCATTGATTCCATGCAGATATGCAGAATATGGTTGTTTAGAGGATTCATCGACCACGCCTTCCATGTCATCATCTGAGTGGATTGGCTCCATCTGGGCAAATCACCAATAAAAATCCACAGCATCAAAAACGCAATCTTGGTAACTGTTTCGGAGCCATACACAATGATACACACATCCAAAGCAATTCTCTAGAGACAAAGTTAGATTCCTGGAATCAAATTCAACCCCAAATACTCTAATCCCTAACATTGAAAGAGAATGCAGAAAAATTTCACGAGCTAAAGAGTTGAGACACTTTAAGAAGAGGTCGAGAATACTGAGTGAAAGGATTTCGAAACCTAAAGCTGCCGTTTTTAGGTAGCATCAGGAAACCAGCTTAAGGGAAGAAACAAACTGAGCCAATTCATACCCCACAAAAGTGACTTTAAATCGAAAAGCACTAAGATACCTCTGATTCGTTTCGATAAGAACTTGTTACAAACCAAACTAGGAAACAAAAAGAAACCATTTTTAACGCAACTACATTAGACCCTCTCGTATGTTCACGGAAGAAGAAAGCGAGAAACTTTGGTTGCTAACCTCCACGGAACAAGTCCAACATTCAGAAAAAAAAAAAAGCCAACGTCGAGCAAACAAAATCAAAACCAGAGCAAAGCGAAATGGGAACCCAGAAGGTTTATGAATCTATTTTGAATCTAGATGTCAACTTCGCGTGTGATTCGTATAACCCAAAGAGCTAACGATACGAACAACAAACGGCGAAACAGACAGAGCAATGGAAAGAAACGGTGTATTATATTTATATATATATTAGAGGAACGAAAAAGAAAAGAAAAAAAGACAAGTCGCGTGAAAAGACGAAGACGAAGAGGAAGAAGAAGACGACGACGACGACGACGTGGTATAAAGGAGAGAGCTTTCAGATTTACCTCTCGTACCCAAACACAACTCAGCTTTGGCATCCACACCAAAACTTGCGAATTCTCTCGCAGACTTTCTGAACCAAAATAAAAAAAAATTTAGGAAATAAAAATGGAAATTGCAAAACCCATCTGTATCTTATTATAAATATGCGTGTGTGTTTTTTTGCATATACACACACATATATATATATAATGGATCTTACGCTTTGCTTAGAATTTATTAAGAGCGTGAGACCACGCGTTCTTCTACTAGATGGGCCTTTAATAAATGGTACTAAAATTACTGACTTACCCTTGTACTGCCGTCTGTTTCTTCTTCTTTCTTTTACCTGTTTCCGTAATTTCTAGTTGTGTTTAATTGTCCTAATACTGCTGTAAAACGGTAAAGAAAAACCCTAATTATGGTCTTTAATATAAGTAAATGAATGCGTCTTCTTCTTAAGTAGTCGTTTATAGAAGAAAATACAGAGAAATTTCTTTAGTCTTATACTGTGAAAACTGCATTCCATTGTCACTTTTGGCTCGCTAATAAAACGCAAGAATGGACTTTACATCAAGATTTATGTGTCAATTGATATAGAAATTATAGTATATATACTACCATCTCTATATATTTCGTGTTCTTTCATTTTTTTTTCCAACGAAACTTAAAACTAAATGAAAGAGAACGATGGAAAACAGATCATGTATAGAAAATGTTGTTTTGTATATTAAATTATTAGTATCCATCCAACGTGACCAAAATTAGATAAAATAATAATAGTTACTGTGTAACAACTCCGTACAAGCTTTTTGAAATAATTTCCCTTGGAGGCGTTTGGGGAGCAATATAATATTGACTTCAACGACTATGAGATACAAATCAAAGTTAGTTTCTGAAGTATTTTTTTTAGTTCAGAATAATGCGTCTTTTTTCAATTTGAAAAACAAAAACTATTGTGTGAATTGATATTTATATATAAGCTATTTACAAGCTTTACAACATAAAAATTCTTGATCGTTTATTAGATCATATTTTTAGCTTCAGCCACGCAGTAGTCGGTTCCAAATCTCAACGATGACACAATAATAATAATTCGATAGAGTACTAAAACCATATTCTTGTGTATTTTACATTTGTTTAAATACACATATTTTTTTTCCGGGAGTTTTTTCACACAGAATATAAAATTACTTTTTAATCAGCATGTATTAGCACAGTTACACAAGAGCCATCTGATAATAGTGTTATATTGTTCTAAGATTTCTTGTCTAATTCTGATTTTTCGGTTACAAATTTTTTTTTGTGAATTACAGAACACGACAATAAATTTGTTTTCTAATATTGCTGTGAAAGAACCTAAGCAAAATAGAAAGAAAAAAAATATGTACTATTATTATACTTGTTAAATATGAAAATGATTCATCTATTGAAAAATCATATTTTGTTGATTATAGTAGGTCAGTGATTGAATAAGATATGAACAAATACAGTATACACTATACAGTGTTGGTATTAGAATCAGCCTCATTTAATATGCAACCCAAAGTTAAGGATAGGCGGCCCATTACACACAAATGCCGAAGCTGAGCGGAAGCCTCATAAACCACAATGTCATTACGCTTTAATTTAGAATTTAGGCTTTTGCGGATTCGACATGCAATTAAAAGCAAATTAAGAAGAGTAATGTGAAATTAACCTGCGATTTCTTTTTAGGTATCTGTAAATTGTAATCCTAACATATCTCATAGCTAGGGAAGCGGATTATACAAAATTCTAACCCTAGTTAACACCTTTTGACAAAAACAAAAACAAAAAACATTTTAACTTAATGGAGTCTCATCGGTTGCTACTTCGTTATCACTGTCTAAGCATGTTGTGCAGCTACAAGGAAATGGAAGAGTATTATGAAATTAAGTTGGGCAAGAAGAAAAATAAGTTTTGGAGAATGAGAAGAGACCCGAAGTAGGTGATGGGTTATGAACCAACGGGCTTTCTGTCGATCATAAACTGGCCCACATGTGATTAAGCTCCAAATACATTTCCGGGTCAAGTCAACATATTTTCATGACAGTATTTTTTTTTACCGAATAACGAGAAAACTGAAGAAACAAAAAAAAAAAAAAAAAAAAAACTGAAAGAAGTAAAAGACCGACAAACTTTGTATAATTGTATTGTATTTAACAACATACTGCAATAATGTTAATGCATGGACCACACACAAAACTACTCGCACGCTTAAATAGTACGTTGATTAGATTCACTAAACTCGATCGTGACAAGTGGGAATAAAAATCCCACGAAAATTTACTTACGATAATAATTAAAGAATAACGCATGACCATGCCTTCTTTATTCGACATGAAGTAATATATATACTTCTGCGATTCATTTTTTTAAATAAAAATTAGATATTGGAGAATCGACTATGTATATATTCTTGATCAAATTTAAAAGTAGCATTTGCTTTTTTCTCAAGCCATTTTAGAGAATACTTCACAAAGGTATAAGTTTATGGACCAACTTTAGAATTTAATATCTTTAAAACTGTACTATATATTATATTTGGGTTCAACAACTAATGCTGATGCTATATATGTTTGATCTTCGTGACTTTTCTTTTGTTATTAATTACTAAATAGGGATATTAATTGTTATTCTTATAACCTAAGTATGGCACAAAATGTTTACCAAACACAACTATGGGTATATATATATATATATGTGTGATTTGAAGGAAATACGTTTTCATATAATCATGACCTACCTTGAACAATTGAAAACCGCTGACGACGAGACGATTTAACCATTTGGTTAGGAGGTAGAGATAGTTACTACACTTATAACCTGAGAAAGTAAAAGTAATGACTTTATCATATACATTATAAACTAGTACTTTATAATATATTAATGCTTTGAACGTCATAATGCATCGTTTAATCAATTGTATACCTAAAGACGACGTACATAATTTGTTTATCCGTTGCAAACTGGTCCAATCCACCATCGGCCGACACTTGTCCTCAGTTTAATAGTTATTTTATATATATATAGCTGTGTTAATATTTAACCACCTGACTTAGGTTTTTGGGGAAAACAAATAAGATATAATATTAATACACAAGTAGTATCATACATTACTTCTAGAACATCCTGCTCACCAAAACCATGTAAAATCCTCTTTCTTGACATTACTTTTTTAGATATCCAACAATGACATAGAAAATGGGAATGTTTTGTTAAACAGCTCCAATACTCGTCCACATAAGAAGGCGACAAAGATCATAAATGTTTTCGTCACAATAAATGAATTTCTATTATGGATTGATTTCTTCTTCTTTTGTTTGACAGAGGAAAGAATTGAGTATTTTCAGTGATATACTCCCGAGTCCCGAATAGTACTACTAACGAACTAATTAATCCCGAATCTTAGATATGAATCGAAGAGAATTGAAATACGTAAGTAGTAATAAAGGATCGTTATCCTTAAATTCACATGAAGAACACTGAGAAAGGAATGATAAATTAGTTTCATTTATGCTTTTTAAAGAAACAAACACCTATTTTTAGGCTCTTCATTTGGCAAGCAGACTACTAATTATAGACCACAAGACGTGCTCTTATATGGTCCACAAGTTTAATATTATTGCTTATTAAATGAACTCTTAGTTCTAATTATTTATAGATTAGTACTAATTATAGATACTTACTGAAGAATAATTGTATATACATCTTTATATATTAGTTTGCTCCGCAATAAGTATATCACTATCCACACCAAATTACATACGATATGATCCATGATCTTGTAAAACACTTCCAATAACTCATTTGTATATTTTTTCAGTTACTTATTGATTACTCCCATATACATGATATGATCCGGGGGGAAAAAAATAGAAAGGAACATTCGATGCAATGATTGAAATGAAGATTTTGTTCAGTGATGATATTTGTTCTAATAATAGCATTTTTTTTATAAAACTCATACAGTACATAATAGTGTAAATTACTATCCTTTCCGTCTTTATACAGTACTTGAAAAAGTTCACAAACTATATTGTCGACGAGTTTGTATATAGGAAACTACCATGTATCATACCATAGTTACGTCGTCTCTCCCGATTGTTAACCTAGATCTAGTGGTCGAGGTTCGAATCTAGAACAACTTTCTTCATATTCAAGAACCCGACCCAACAGGTGAAACTATCTAAAATAATCCTTACCAAATTAACGAGATGTCGCATAACAACAACAGATTATTGCTTGAGAGGAGTTTCAAGTCCAGCCGGAATCTATATCGACCTGTGTTGACTTCAACCACAGGATATGATATGTTTCCATCATTACATAAAATTTGTTTGAAATCTAACTAATATGGACAAATTACAAGATATATAGTATTTTGTAAGCATATATTTGATTTCCAAAACAAGTTTTTAAAGAAAGGAAAAGAGAAAAATTAAATAGATAACAAATCTCAATCAAATTAATAAGTTTTAACCGCAATGGGGGCTTAGGAGAAATTAAACAGAAAAGGAGAAAGTAGCTTGACCTGCCACATTGTCTCCCCAGTGACCTAGACCTCTCTCATTGGTTGTGTGACACGTCATCACCATCTATGACCAAAAAACAGATACTCCCCATTAATGGTCTACTACTCTACTTATATAAAGCTAATTTAACTACACAAATCTCTGTCAAAACGAATATTTTCAGATTTACACATAAAAACATACACAATGTAAACACCTCTCCTTTTTCTTTTCTTTCTTCTGTGCCATATATCGTTTGGCGAACAACATCATTTCGATCAAATTTTTAGTCTTAGTCGTTGTTCTTGTATTATATATCAGATTGAAACCCTTCCACACACACACACAAGAAAAGAAAAACACGATTTCTCCTCTGTTTAATTGGATTTGATGGCCGGGAACTACCCTTCGTTCCAAAATCCAATCCCTAGATTCCAAAACTACAACTTTGCGAGCAGCTCATCTCATCAACATCATGGCTTACTGGTGGAGGACCAGCGAGAAGAAGAAAACATGATGATAAAAGAACAAGATAGGCTACTTCCAATAGCAAACGTAGGAAGGATCATGAAGAACATTCTGCCACCAAACGCAAAGATCTCCAAAGAAGCAAAAGAGACTATGCAAGAATGTGTGTCCGAGTTCATAAGCTTCGTCACAGGAGAAGCCTCCGATAAATGTCACAAGGAGAAGAGAAAGACTGTTAATGGAGACGATATCTGTTGGGCTATGGCAAATCTAGGGTTCGATGATTACGCCGAGCAGCTCAAGAAGTACTTAAATCGTTACCGAGTTATTGAAGGAGAGAGAGCCAATCATCACGGCAAAGGAGGAGCTAAATCCTCGCCGGATAATTAATTGATCGGTGAATTATTTCAGATTTCCCCTTACATATGTGTGTTCTTGTTTGATTTTTTCAAACAACTTCTTTCATTATATATCATATATAGTTCTTCTACATATATAAACATATATGATTATATAAGAAGTATATATGTGGTTTGAGGAGAAATCTGTGTGCTGTTCTTCCTGATTTTGTTAACTTATATTATGAAGTTTAAGGGTGCTTTTCATTTTTAACACTACAATGTCATTCCGTACAGGTATCATGTAGATATATAAGTTTACTACTTCGGTATCGTTTTTTAAAGCTAAACGAATATTTAACCTTTATGTAGATATGAATTTACTATTTTGGTACTCTACTTTCTGAACAGTAAATAGTACTGTAGAATAATAATTACAAATTGGTTAAATTGATTTGTTAAGGGAGAGTGGTCCATAAATCTAGACCAATTCTCACTGGTACTTCTTTTGAGTTTTACAAACCCTAGGATCCCTGGACCATCCAAATAAAGAAAGTTATATATATTTAAGTAAGTTACGCCCAAAAGAAAAAGTTACGTATATATATACTCTTATATTTCGGACTCATGCTTGAAACGTATACTATATATGCTTTTACTCCAAATTTTTAAATTGACATTTCCACCTGTTGTTAAGAGTACCATTTGAACAGTTGATCAAACAAATATATACAACACAAATGTGGATAAAGCATCTGAAGTAAAATGTTAATAATATTGGAATATAGTTGATGATTGTTAACACTATATATATTATGTAGCACATAGTTTGTTAGAATTATACGAAAGTCGTTTTTGATAGTATATATATGTAGCGCACATCTACAAGTTTGAATGGTCATTTGCTGGAAGTCGTATCTCATAAAATCGAAACAAACTTAGTCTAAACTGTAAAACCAAATACAAACACTTGGATATTATACCATTTCAAGTAGCTGGTGATGGAAACAAACGGATCAAAAACAAATCAATGAGCACACAGTATACATATGGTGAGTGCGTGTGAAAATATTTGAATCCGATTGGCGCTGAGATCATCGGTGGTGTTGGGTCATAAATGGGCCCAAAGATTAAAAATGGGCCATTTTTACTTCGACGCTTAGAGAGAGTTAGAGAGCTGATCATCCTAGTAGACTAGTTTGGATCAACGAAACGAACCCTAACAGCTGAAGGGAAGGAAGAACCGAAAACATGGAAGAAGCGTCGGAGATGGAAGTGGAGGTGCAAAATCGTCAATCTTGTGGTTCGGGTCAAAATGTGAAGAGATTTGGCCTGAAGAACTCTATTCCGACCAACTTCGGCTCTGACTACGTCTTCCAGATAGTCCCAAAGTAAGGAACCTGCTCTCTATATATCAAGCAAATTGGGTTACTGAGAGAGAACCCATCTCTTGTTTTTTTGACAGAGTCGATTGGACAGCAATCGCGGTGTCGTTATCGACCAACACCGTGAAGCTCTACTCGCCGGTGACAGGTCAGTACTACGGCGAATGTAAAGGCCACTCCGGCACCGTCAACCAAATTGCGTTTTCCTCGGACTCGGCGGCGTCTCCTCACGTTCTGCACTCTTGCTCCTCCGATGGGACCATCAGATCCTGGGACACGCGCAGTTTCCAGCAGGTGATTGGTTCTTTTACTCTAGCAGGTTAATGTGATTCCTTTTCCTTCATAGAGAGCTTATCTGATTTTGGTGACGGGGTGCTTTAGGTTTCGTGTATTGATGCTGAGAATGGTCAAAAGGTTTTCAGCTTCTCCTATGGAGGTGCTGGAGACAATCTTTTGGCTGGTGGATGCAAAAAACAGGTTGAGCATTTACATTCAGAACTTTGACTATGTTCCAGCTTGTTACAATCTCAAGTGATGGTGCAGGTTCTTCTGTGGGATTGGAGAAACTCAAAGCAGGTTGCTTGTTTAGAGGAGTCCCACATGGACGACGTCACTCAGGTCTGCTGCTTATCTTACTGTTTCTGCTCACCTGGAATAGAAATTAGAATCTCCGGAGTCAAGTCCATGACCATCGCGTGTGTGTTGATTACTTTCTGTATTGTGAACCACAGGTACACTTTGTTCCCAACAACCGGAACAAACTTCTTTCAGCATCTGTGGACGGATTGATATGTCGGTTTAACACCGAAGGTGATATCAATGACGACGACCATCTGGAATCTGTAAGTCCCATATTTAAGATCCGATAGTCAGATGGGGAGGGTACCGAGCTCTTGTTTCCCTTTGTAGGTGATCAACGTGGGGACTTCAGTTGGGAAGATAGGTTTCCTTGGGGATTGCTATCAAAAACTGTGGTGTCTCACCCATATAGAAACTCTAAGGTACCTATTTCCTCTCCATCGGTAGTCTGTATATTTGGATTTGTGATTGCGCCGCCTCTAATCTGTTTACTCCTCTCTCAAAGTATATGGAATTGGCAAGATGGAAGCTGTGAAGTCAACCTAGAGAAAGCTCGGGAACTTGCATCTGATAGTTGGAGTCAAGATAATGTGAATATCTCGTCACGTCCCCCTTCCCTTGTAACGAAACCTATTAGTTTGGTCACTAAAACTCAACGGGTTGTTTTGCAGGTTGATTATTTTGTTGATTGCCACTGTCCAGGAGGTGAAGACTTATGGGTGATCGGTGGGACCTGCGCAGGTACCATCGGTTATTTTCCGGTCAAGTATAAACGGCCAGGATCAATCGGTCCCGCAGAAGCTATACTTGGTGGAGGACACATAGATGTAGTGAGGAGCGTTGTGCAGATGCCCAGCGAGTATGGAGGAGGAGCAGGGTTATTCGGATGGACTGGCGGTGAAGATGGGCGCTTGTGTTGCTGGCTGTCCGATGCCGACATCAACCGGTCTTCTTGGACTTCAAGCGAGTTGGTCGTTAAGCCGCCCAGGAACCGCATGAAAAACAGACACTCTCCTTACTAGTAAAACAATACCAACAACACTCTTCTCTTGTGCGTCTAGTTTTTTTTTTTTGTTATGACAGTTGCTTGCTTGAGAACCATCCTCTTGTTATGTTATTTAAAAGGAAATTTTGTTTTGATGAAATGTTGAAAGAAGATCGCATCTTGAAATGGAAATGAGTCAAATAAAAATACAGAGAACAGAATTGCGAAATGTTCTTAAAGAAGGGAATCTTTTGGCTTCATTCACTGAGCCTGAGCCATTGAGTGGGAATGATCTTGATCCAAAATATCAGAGATCTTCTCGATAGGGATCATAGGTAGATACTCTGCCACGTAGTAGTCTCTGTCTCCGGCGTAACGAACGGCGTCGTTGTACTTCTCCGACCAGTAAAACGCCGTCGGGATCACTAGCTGCGCAACTTCCGGGAACAAGGGCACCCGATTCAGCAACCGCCACAGGGCCGCTGCGTAATACTCCGCCGCTGGCTCGTACTTGTCGCAGACGCTCCTGGCGATGCTCTTCGTCGTATCGAGGACGCCGGCGCGTTGCACCTCCGTCACCACCGTTAACGCTTGGCTAGAAGCTTGCTTCACCAAAGACGGAACGTATGTTTCCACGTCGAAGAAGACATCGTCCAGCTGCAAAGCAAGCACATCACGTAACGTGCCGTCCACAGAAAACCAGAGGAAAGTGGCAAAAGATTCAAAAGTCGGATTGATGATTATACCTTACGATCGACGAATAGGAGAAGCTTGAAAGGAACGTCATGGAATCTGTCGTATAACGGCGAGAGTACCGTTTCAACGGTAGCTTCTATGTTCTCGACACCGAGTTTGAGAGGACCTGAGTTGTCCTTAGCGAACTCGTAGAGAGTCGAGAAACAGACGGCCATGTAAATCGCCGCGGCTTTGACGAAATCCAAGTGCTTGAGATACGTCTCATCCTCCTCGTCTTCAACCGTTACCGAAGAAGAAGATGGAGTCACTTCCTGTGATTGCTCCTCGTCTTCCACCGTTACCGAAGAAGAAGATGGAGCCACTTCCTGTGATTGCTCCTCGACCACTATTTCATTTTCCGCCATTGTCAAACAAACCTTCGAGCCGTTGCAGACGAATTTCTTCTTCGTCTTTAAAAAGAGGCGGTCACCGGGCGATTCGACCCAAGATGGACGGATGAGATTTAAAACTGCTTAGCCACGTGGCATGCGCTTTGTTCTTTAGCTTTAAGCGAAAGGGATTTGGATTGAGAGAGACGAGTGACCGCTAGGACACGTGTATTGTTGCTAATGGACCGTCTCTAACGCTTGGCAGGGCATGGGTTGAGAGAGACTGTTGCTCGATAGGCACGCCCATTCCGTTGGCACGAGACTCGAGGGTCGATCTGTTTTTGTAAGCCCTCCTCTCTCTATACATCATCACCACCTCACGAGACTTATAGGGCCTTAATTATTGGGTCCCATCACTAACTTAAAAGCCCAAATAAATCTGTTGGAATAAAATCCGAACGAGCGGCCTATTCTAATTTTGTGATATATAGAGAGAACGCTGTAATTAGAATGATCATCATGTATTATTATAACTTCGGTGAAGTCTTTATCTAAATGCATAATAATCACGAGAGCCATAACCGAATCAACTAGCAAACTTCGTTACATATATTAGTCAGTCAGTCATTGCATATTAAGAAATACCTCAAAGTAAATTTGATTATACCTCTACTGGTTTGGGTTATAAAAATCTCGTTTTTATAGCAGCTTTTTAGTTGTTGGCTCAAATACTGAAATAATCAGAACTTGCAAAGAGAAGAGAATCATGTTCATGTCTATCACTCCCGACTCCACACTGAGAAGAAAATATTGGATCAGAATGACACCTTTATGTATATATCACAAAGCACTCATAAAACGCTTCTACAACAACGTATCACAAAAGACCATCACGTTCATCGTTGGCTTATACAGATCTCACGCGATCGCGAGCTTTACATTAACGGCGGCTACATACGCAGCAAAAGCCAAACACGGCTTTACCAGATTACCAGCGACCGGACTTATCTCATTAAAGGCCTTGTAGCATCCGAACAAGGCTGCAGATTGACCCAACCACACCACAAGACCGGCTAATCCCGACCCGACCCGAAACATAACCGGACCCCAAACCAAACAAAGCATAAACTGAGCCAAGTAAAGATACAGAGCATTAGGTTTCTTGTGGAAGCCACCGTCGACCCACACGAGCCACGCAGCCAAGCCCATCAAACCGCTCGAGGCGAGACGCATGGCGTGTAGGACCCACAGAGGTAGGATCCACGACGAGGACCGAGCTCGAGTCCCGTAGCCGCCGCTTGTGCCGAGGAAATACATCGCGAAGAGCGTCACGAGCACAGGAGCCGCAACAGCTACCGTCAGCGATTTGAGACCGCGTTTCGCCATCGCCCTCTTTTGATCGCGTTTGCCTTTGCTGTTGTCGTCAGCGTTTTTCCTCTCCGTCTCGGCCATAGCTGTCGTCGCAGCGTCTCTGTCGTCTCCGCCGCGGTGCCTAATATCCTGAGAATCCATTAGAACGTCCAACGCAGGATATTCAGATCGAGGGATTGAGAAATGAGAAGAGAAGAAGCTTGGTCAAAGAGAATAATCAGGAGATGAAGTTTATAAAGAAGAAGCCAAGAGTCGAGGCTCTGGTGTTGGAGAGACACGTGGCGAGTCATTGACAGAGATGTGCACACGTGGAATGCGAATTAATTGTTTTTTTTGGGGGGGATATTAAATTATGAATCGAATTTATGAAAAAGTGTGTACACGTGCTTATCCTACGCTCATGTCTGATGCATATATTCTCATTTTTACAAAAAAAAACCGCCAAGCAACCGACTAAAGATAATAAGCCCAATAGTGATATTTCATGAAGTGGGCTATACTATGGGCCGAAAATAAGAGTCAGTTAGAAGTACATACTTGTCTGTTTCGCGGCGTACATGCGATTGTCTGAACGCATCATCACCGGCGAGTATGGAGGCAAGCTTGGGAGATTCTCGTAGCCGCCGGCATGGGAAGGAGATGAATCAATCCGATCTGTTTAAAAAGCCGAAGATTCCGTTGGCCTTCGCGTTAATTCTCGCTGATGCAATCCTCGTCGCACTGATCATCGCATATGTTCCATGTGAGATCTAATTTCCTACATTTTTGCTTTCGAAATGTGCATTGGAGATACCTTGGTCTTTCATATTTGTTTTTGTATTTTTGTTGCTAAACAGACACGAAGATCGATTGGGATGCTTACATGTCACAGGTTAGTGTTTGTGATGATCATTGAGTCGATTCCAGTAATATACACAAGTCAATGCGGGAGCTGCAAAGAAGTGAAAGTTGTGAAAATGGGGGCAGGTTAGTGGGTTTCTCGGGGGAGAGAGAGAGTATGGGAAGCTGAAAGGCGATACAGGGCCATTGGTTTATCCGGCGGGTTTCCTCTATGTTTACTCGGCAGTGCAGGAGTTAACCGGAGGGGAAGTATACCCAGCTCAGGTACTTGGAATTGCCTCTCCTTGATTCACGCACGTTTGTGATTTAGCTGTGGAGGAACTTGACCTCTCGCTTACTTTCTGCAGATTCTTTTTGGTGCTCTCTACATTGCCAATCTGGCGATCGTCTTGTTCATCTATGTGAAGACTGATGTGGTATAGTGATGCCTTATTTCTTAATGGACGAATCTTTTGGTGTTGATTCACGATTGGGCAAGTACATATTCTGGTGGATTAAGGGATCATATTGCTCCTTGTATCCTTTCGTATTGCAGGTGCCATGGTGGGCGCTTTCTCTGCTGTGTTTATCCAAGAGAATACATTCAATCTTTGTTCTCCGTCTCTTTAATGATTGTTTCGCCATGACTCTCCTACATGCATCAATGGCTCTTTTTCTCTATCGCAAATGGCATCTCGGCATGCTTGTTTTCAGGTCAGATTGCTGCTTTCGTTATCATTTTCTTTTTCTTCCCTTTCCTTGTCATTGCCTACTCTGCTTACCTTTTTTTTTTGTCTATATAGCGGAGCTGTTTCTATAAAGATGAATGTACTTTTGTATGCTCCACCTTTGTTACTTCTGCTACTAAAGGTATGTCTGAGGAAGAGATTTAGTTTATGGATTTGCCTTATTCTTCTTCTACCAATGATTCTTCATATGTCAAGTTTTACTACTCACAGGCCATGAACATTATTGGAGTGGTATCTGCTTTAGCTGGTGCAGCTATTGTTCAGGTTTCACTTTATTATCTGTAACAAGTCTCATTATTCACCAATTGTTATGCCTAGTCTTGTTCTTTCATATAAAGCTGGAAACTTGTTAACTATTGATTCAATGTACATGTAGGTGAGTTGTAGCATCCAGCGAATTATAATTTTGATCATGCAACAAGTGCCGTTCAACTGGTCCGTGAATGGTTATACAGATACTCGTGGGGTTGCCCTTTCTGATAACATATCCGGTTTCCTACATTGCGAACGCCTTTGATCTTGGACGTGTTTTTATTCACTTCTGGTATTGTTCTCTCCTCTCCCTCTGAACCTGATAAAATTGCTAATCGGAGCTGAATATATTAAGGCTTCTTCTTTTTTTTGAGCGCTAACTCTAATTTGAGCTGTCGACAGGTCTGTTAACTTCAAGTTTGTTCCAGAACGAGTTTTTGTGTCCAAAGAATTTGCAGTATGCTTGCTCATTGCTCAGCTTTGTCTCCTTGCGGCGTTTGCAAATTTTAGATGGTGCAAGTAAGTAGATGAGCTGCAATTTGTGCTACGACAGTCCATATCTTGTGTGTATATCGATTGGTTATAACGAATGTGTTGACTGTTGTAGGCAAGAAGGCGGGATTATAGGCTTCATGCGTTCTAGGCATTTCTTCTTGACGCTTCCATCTTCGCTCTCGCTCAGTGATTTCTCAAACTCAGAGATTCTTACGAAAGAACGTAAGCTTTTACTGATTTGTTTGTTGTCGGCATTTATAAGTCTATTCTATGCCCAAACTAACAGGCTCTCCACTTGATTAACAGATATTGTGACGACCATGTTTGTTGGGAATTTCATTGGCATTGTATGTGCTCGGTCTCTGCACTACCAGTTCTACTCATGGTAACAAAAGAAAAATCCCGATTATTTCTTTTTTTTTATTTGCGTTGTTGGCATTCCTTGAGACTCAAACCCAATTCTCGGATGATCACAACAGGTACTTTTACTCGCTGCCTTTTCTGCTATGGAGAACATCGTTTCCTACTTGGCTGCGGTAAAACCATTCTTTGCATTCCTTAGCACAATTTTTTTTAAAAAAAACCCTAAACACTAACTTGTTTTTGTTTTGAGTGAAAAAAAGGTTGATATTGTTCGTGGGTATCGAGCTGTGCTGGAACGTGTATCCATCAACAAGAGTCTCCTCGGCTTTGTTACTGTGTCTTCACTTGACCGTCCTATTGGGTATCTGGTTTGCTCCTTCAGATAATCCTTACCAACTCAAACAAAACCAAAACCAAAGACGTCACAGTAAGCACATGTGAACCTTTGATGTTCTTCTTATTTGTCAAGATTTGCTAGAGATTAAGCTAAAGAATTACAACTCGACTTTATATATGTGACTTTTCTAATCATGGTGATTTTATAATTGGGTTTTTTCACTTTGTTTTTTCTCCAAATTGTACGTGTGTTGTAATGTTTTTCTTCGTAAAAGTAAACGTTCAGCTTTTACAGTTTAACATGTACGTAGAATCAGGAAATGTAATTTTAAAAAAACCACTAGAATCTGGAAATGTTGCATTGCATTCGTTAATTTACACAATCATAAATCTTGGTCGTTGTCATCTCGATCTTGGCATAGTGGGGTGATTTCAGGATGAAAACAAATGATTTCACTTTTTTTTTGTTTCTTTCCAAAAGCTATTGATGTCGTCACAGGTGTTTGTTCTACTTGGGTTATATGATTCGTAAGTCGCCACCAAGGAGAGAAAGAACTTATTTCGTACGGCCTAGTCAGTTCTCATCTCTAGGAACAATTTGATTTGCTTTCCTACTAAAAGAATAGCATATTTTCTTTATAAAAAAAGGGTTTGTGGTAGTTCATAATCGTTATGCGCGTAAACTGGGTTCTTAGCTTTTCCTTGAATTGACGCGGTGTAGAATATATGTGCTTCTTTAGGAATAACCTGTTCTTGCAACTGCTAAATCAGATGGTGACTTGCAGATTAGACCTTTCACTCTTGTTCTGTTACTCGGTTGAGTCCATGGTAATAATATCTTTCGTCCTTTTTCTCTCTTTCCTTCGAGTAAATTTCTCTGTCTCTGAACTTGATCATGTAGCATAGAACCTTGTTATTTATGAATTATGATCAACACGGGTCAACCCGGTATGGGAGTGGAATCATGCTGAATCTAAAGGGCAAGTAAATAAATCAGTAAAAAGACCTAATTTTTCTATCCCCTTCATGATTCGTGTCGTTAGGACATGATGGCTTGGGATTTTCTCTGTGTTCTTGGTTTATTGGTCACTGTCTGTCCTTGTGTACTGTTGGTCATTACCTAAAGGAAGTAAACAAATGAGCTTTTCAGTTGTAGAAACCTTTTATGGTCTCGTGATGTTTCTGTTTAACCTTGGTAGAAAACTGTCTCCGTTAAAACATTGGCTTGACGCCAGAAATAGGAAGACGTGGGTTTTTTTGCATAGCCTTTTGCTTCACCTTGTCTCTCTATTTTTATTTCTTTTACTTAATTTTGTTCTTTACCATGCATGTGTCATCTCCATTTATTTTTCTTTCTCTTAATACATAGGATAAGACTTGGTGGTTACATAGTCTCGTGATACATATAATTTGCAGTGTTCTGCATCCATTGAACCTAAATGAAAATCTTTACTCTTGCAAATATTCATAGTCACCTTTCAGATTTGCCTTACATAGACAACTTCTTCTTACAGTTGATAACAGCTTGTCTGTTGCTTTTTTGTTGATTGTGGATTCCATTAACACAAAAAAAATTCCAAGAAAAGTGAAGTTTTGATCCTTTTCACAAGTTGCACAGGAATAATTAATATATCACTGATAGGAGTCAAAAGTTTGATTGTGACATTAGAACTTGTTTTTCGTATGGGAATGGTGAGAAGTGAATCACTATGCATGGATTACTCCGAAAAGGGTTAATAGTGAGATGAATTATATGCTAAACTGAGTCACCAAAAGGTCAGAGAGATCCAAGTCTAGCTTTTTGTATGCTTTGTTTGTCACTAAGCTTTCTGCAGATGGAAAAAGAATCCACCCCAATAGCCTCCACAATGTCTGGTTAGAGTTGTTCCTCTTGAGGGACAGAGCAGCGTCAGCAATTGTTTAGTTAGTGGTGGACTTTCGCTCGCTACATTATCAGATGCGGCGAGCACCAAACGCATCATGTTTTAAAAGCTTGATGATCATGACAGTGGTTGATCATAAAATCAATGTGGTCCCTTTTTGATAAAAAAAATGGATGGTTGAGATTGTTTCTATGATTCTCATGCTGAACAAAGTCTCTTCATAAATGTTAACGACTCTTCTTTTGTAGCTGTAACATGACTCATGCTGTTATTGATTATTCTTATGCATAGCCATTAAGGTTCCCTATTTGAGCTGCTAATGACCCTAAGAGGTGTTGTGTGACAAAAAGTCAACTTAAAACTGATATGCAAGATTTGGTTCAAAGTAAAAAGTAGAGAGAAGCTATGTGTTTACGCAATATTGTTTTGTTAGTGTCTTTAAGTACATATATTTCTTATACGTATTGTCCTTGACATTGAGCTTGCATTATTGATGATATCAGCACTGATCTTTTTATTTATTTATTTATTTTCCGTTAACTGATCAATTGTAAGGACAAAGTTAATATCCATTTCTAGGTACGTAAATATGGGTAAACCCACTATAAATACACCTCCTTGCTTTGAGTCCTGAGGCATTCATTGCCTCTCTTCTTCTTCTCCTTCTTCTTCTATTAAGCTGAAAGATGTATGAAATAAAGCTTGGTTACAGCTACAAGGGTGACAATGCAGTAAGAGAGCTCGAGAGGATCACCTCGAAAGCTGCCGAAGTTCAAGATAACATTTTATGTGAGATCTTGGAACGAAACAAGGACACACAGTATTTGAGTAAGTACATGAAAGGCTCTAAGGACGTTCTGGAGTTTAGGCGCGCTGTGCCAATCATCAAGTACAAAGATGTCTGTCCTTACATCCAGAGAATTGCAAATGGGGAAGACTCTTCTCTTATCACTGGTCATCCAATCACTGAAATATTATGCAGGTCGGTTTCTATGTCTGCCTTAATCTTTCTTAGTTGCTGCCTCTTCTTCCTTTGTGTCTGAATATTTCTGGTTGTGTAGCTGAAGAGATGTATTTGCTTTCTTGCATTTTGTAGCTCAGGGACTTCTGGTGGAGAGCCAAAGCTAATGCCAACCATTTCTGAAGATCTTGATCGCCGCACTTTTCTCTACAATCTTATTACTCCAATCGTTAACAAGTTAGTTAAATCCTCCCTTGTAATTACTGTTAATATTCAGGCATGTCACCCTCTGTGAACATCCTCAATGATGTTTTCTAAAAGCTCATCTTCTTTTAAGAGTGAAAAAATGAAATATTTACTTGATAAAACAAAGTGGCTGATCTCATATTCCATAAAAGAACCACTAGAACTGTTACTGTAGTTAAAGGATATGTCTCAAAAGCTTGATCTAAGTGGAAGGGCACATCACATCACATTCCTCAAGTGTTATTATCCACTGGAAATATTGAAAATAAAAATGGCTTTTCTTAAGGATAGGCCTCTGTGTAAATATAGTTTCCGTAATCATCTGGATACACATTCATACGTACAGGTACTGGCCGTGGTACCAATAAAATCATCATAGTATATAGGTTTCTCACTAAGGAAGTTTGCTTTCTGCTTTGAGTTTTGTTTCTTTTGGCAATTAGTGGTTTCATGTCATGTACTATAAAGTTTGCATCCATCATCTTTTATCCACACGCCAATTTTCATGTCCCCACTAAAAGATTTTCTTAGAATTTTGAACAGCACTCACTAAACCTCAAGAATCTTTCATCATATATCCATATCCATTGGGGTTTTCTTATTTATTATTATAGATTTACCTCTTTTACCATCATCTTCTTGCTCCTCTGTTTTTTGACTGAGCTTGACTTGTGACAGGTATATAGCTGGACTTGACAAAGGAAAAGCGATGTACCTAAATTTCGTGAAAGCAGAAACGTCAACTCCTTGTGGTTTACCAATCCGAGCAGTCCTCACAAGCTACTACAAGAGCAAACATTTCCAATGCAGGGCTTACGATCCATTCAACGACTTAACCAGTCCGATCCAAACCATCCTCTGTGAAGACAGCAACCAAAGCATGTACTGTCAGTTACTAGCCGCTCTAATCCACCGCCACAAAGTCATGCGTTTGGGAGCTGTCTTTGCTTCAGCGTTTCTCCGTGCAATCTCTTATCTGGAGCAAAAATGGAGCCAGCTCTGTCAAGACATCCGCACCGGTCATCTCAGCACCATGATCACCGATCCAGGATGCCAGATGGCCATGTCCTCCCTTCTAGCGTCGCCGGATCCAGAGTTAGCTAACGAGATCGAGCAAATCTGTGGACGCTCGTCGTGGAAAGGGATTCTCTGTCAGCTGTGGCCCAAAGCAAAGTTCATTGAAGCAGTAGTGACGGGCTCAATGGCACAGTACGTACCAGCGCTCGAGTTCTTTAGCCAAGGCAAGATTCCATTGGTTTGTCCAATGTATGCTTCCTCCGAGACTTACTTTGGAGTCAACGTGAAGCCACTCTCGAAACCATCCGACGTCGTTTTCACACTCTTGCCTAACATGTGCTACTACGAGTTTATCCCTCTCGGCAAAAACGGGACCCTCTCCTTTGACCAAGACGACGATGATGAAGTCTCCTGCGAGAAAGTAGTTGACTTGGTCAGTGTCCAACTCGGTCGCTACTACGAGTTGGTGGTCACAACTTTCGCAGGTAAAAATTGGTGAGACTTGGATTTCGTTTTTGTTTTTTCTTTTTTTACAATTGATTGGTTCCCTCCTCTTTCATGTAACAGGGTTGTACCGTTACCGGATCGGCGATGTTGTTCAAGTGGCGGGTTTCTACAACAAAGCACCACAGTTCCGGTTTATATGCAGGAGAAACGTGGTTCTGAGCGTGGATTTAGACAAAACCAACGAGGAAGACCTTCACAGGAGCATCACGCTAGCCAAGAAGAAGCTTGAGAACAAGGCATTCCTCGCGGAATACACGAGCTACGCGGACACGTCATCAGTGCCAGGTCACTACGTGCTCTTCTGGGAGATCCAAGGGCTCGAACCCGGAGGCCAGCAGCTGGAGCCGAGGCTGATGGAAGAGTGTTGCATTGCGGTTGAGGAAGAGCTCGATTACATTTACAGACAGTGCAGGACGAAAGAGAGATCGATAGGGGCGTTAGAGATAAGAGTGGTGAAGCCAGGAACCTTCGAGGAACTGATGGATCTGATAATTAGCCAAGGAGGCTCGTTTAATCAGTACAAAACCCCGAGATGTGTCAAGCCCAACACTGCTACGCTCAACCTCTTGAACGCCCACGTCACCGCTTCCTTCTTTAGCCCTCGTTACCCTACTTGGGCCCCATGACCCATCCATTCGAGGGAGACTCTCGGACCTAATAAGATCTTTTAGTGTTGCTGCTCTTTTAAGGTGTTGTTGCTACGCCTAAGAGCCTACTAGTTTTCTGATTAAAAGAAGATTTTGTTATCTTGGTTTAGTTTTGAAAACGCTACTAAATTAAAGCATTTAAGCAAAATATATAAAACATACGCAATCATGCATCGAACGTTCAAAAAGATCATCAGTCTTTAGCTACATGCATATTTACATGATGAAGCAAGCATGATCCACTTTGTTCGTCTTCATACTCGTTGGCGTTGAAATCTTATCGGATTCATGGCTCCGACCATGTACGCCTCTTGATCCAACGGAGATAAAGTCGACAAAGGAGATCCAACCACAACCGTTGCTTCATTGTTACGGCTTTCTCCGTCTCCCGCAGATCCACTCTGTTTCTCCATCTTCTTATTTTTCCTCCGTTTTCCAACGTAGCCGCCGGTTTTGTAGCGTAAAATTCACAGAAATACAGGTTTGGGACAGAAACCTACGTTTCAAACTCTCACGTTGTCTCCCAAAATTCACATTTCATTTGCAGCATCCAAAATCTCAGAAAACGTATTTAACAAAGATAATGTTGGGCGAAACAACAAGAAGCGCATCTGGTGTAGTGGTATCATAGTACCCTCCCACGGTACTGACCAGGGTTCGATTCCCTGGATGCGCACTTTCCTTTTTTTTCTACATGTATATCAAAATCCGAGATTGTAGAAAATTTCATCACTCATCTCCATTTAAACTTGGAATTTAGTATTTTTTTTTTACCAACCAACAGAAAATTAAACTTTGTCGAGTTGATAAATGATTGGAAATGGTTACAGACATGAGACACTTGTATTATTAATCGGCACACAAAGCCAAAGGGGCGGGAAGGTGAATCACCGAATTAGTTGTTGTGGAGAGGAGTCTACGAATTATTTGTTTTAGTGTCTTTGTGAACCGATGAAGCAAGACTTGCAGCTGCAACAGAAGGAGACACCAAGGGTCGACTTCTTACAAGCTTACATTGGTCATTGGTGCTATGCTCAAAGCCGTTAGGTAAGTCAAGTGTTTTTAACTGCATCTTGTCTTCTCTGTTTCTGTTGGTGTAATAAAGAAAACAAGACAATTACTACGTGTAGGAATGGATCAGTCACGAGAAGCTATTTTGTGTGGTCATTTATGGACTTGTATGAGTTACTGAGTGGATACACGTAGTACAGTTTTGAGAATTCCAGCGATCCTCATCGCAAGAGATCTCCCAAACTCTCTGCTCATTGGTACTCTGCTTTTCTCAAGGGAAACACAACCTTTCTTGGCTCACAAGGCATTAGGCAATTGCAGAGCAACTTATCTTCTTCTTTGGCTGCTTCTTCCTAGAAGTGTTGCGTTTATATATTCGTTTCGGAGATGAATCCGGTTCGGTTTATATTGGAAGCAGGATGCTATTTTCCAGTTACATAGACGACACTAAAACAAGAAAAGATAAATTAAAATCGTGCAGAAGCAGGAAAAGGATACAATACTGAGAACACACACAAGTAGCTCCTCATTACACAAGCAACAAAGACAGTCATTTTTATTTGGCACAAGGAAAAGCTCAAGCAAAAAAGAAAAGCAGGACAAAAGTCTTGTTCAGTGCTTCTGGAGGTCGACAACCTTAGCCCAGGCTGGCCTGGCAGTGATCCGCTTGACCCACTCGCTAACCTTAGGGCGAGACTCGAAGAGCTTCTTGGAGTCGGTGCCCATCAGGTAATGGATGGCTGGGAGGTGGTGAAGATCAGCGAGAGTGAAGCAATCGCAAGCGAGGAAGTCAGATTTGGCGAGCCTGGCCTCGTAGATGTCGAGGACCCTGACGAGCTTGCCTTCGAGCTCTGCGACGGCGGCTGGGTCGGTGGTCATGCCGAACATGCCTTTGAAAATACGCTCGAAGGCAATCTTGGAGGCGACAGGGTCAAACTGCTGACCTTCAACTTCAAGCCACACCTTGGTGATGGCCTTCACTTTCTTGCAGCCTGGGCACATGAGCTTCTCACCTTTCTCGCTGTATTCCTCTGCTATGTACTCTGTGATGGCTCTTGACTCTGCAAATCACCCAAAATCGCAGAGTGTCATTTCAGATCAATTCAAAATGTGGGTGTAATCATGATCAAGAGTCAAGATCAGGAGATCTGATTTAGTTTCTGGGCAATCATGGTGAGAGGGTGACTGATCACCAACCACTTTTGAGTGAAGATATATAAAAAAGCACTCACCGAAAAGCGTCAAGTCACCATCTTGGAGAGCAGGAATTTGACCGAACGGCTGAATCAAACAGAGGAGAAGAAAACGTCAGATATGATTGATATATATATATATATATATATATATAATGAAGACCAAAAGATGATTATAGAAATGAGAAAGTTACGTTGCGGGAAAGGAAGGGCTCCTGCTTGTGAGCACCGGCCCGCATGTCGACGGGGATTAACTCGAAATCGAGATCCTTCTCGTAGAGAGCGGCGAGGACGCGCATGGTGGCGGTGGACATGGGAACTCCGTGAACCTTGATGCCGGCCATGGTGATTGGGATCGTCGGAGACTGGGTTGAAGATTTGGTTCTGAAAATGGAATTGGAATTGGAAAGGGATGGAGAAATCTGGAGGGGTGAATGAGGAGGTTTTATAGGAGGAGCCAAGGGAAGAAGAACAAGTCTTGCTGCCATTTGTTGGGTTTGTCTATCCAGAAACTTCTCACCACCACGTCTCCACCTTCTCTCTCTTCTTTTTTTTTTTTGCTTTTTATTTTCCTCTTAATTACTTTTTTCTTTATCCACATTATCTCACATTTTGTATTAAGTATATAATATATAACACCATATAAAATCGTGATAAGCGCTTTATTTATGTCATTATTTATTTTCGTCAGAAACATAATTAACCATTTACTATACAATCACATCATTATCTTCATTGCCTTTTTTGTATGCTTTTTTTTTGTATGCTTAAGCAAAGAATAAACTTTGTTAAAAGAAGATTGTAAGAGTGAGATGAAGCTCATGTAGAAACGAATGTTCGATCCATCTTTCTTTCCAGATATTTCAGATATTTAAAATGATACAGTATAGTACATATATAACGAAGATAACCCAATATTATATACCGGGCAGGACAAAGAAAAAGGACTACCGACAGACCCCCACGGTTTTAAAGAAAGACGTCAAGTCGTGTGATTCATCAGTGACGTCAGTTTTTATCAAATGTTACCATTGTAGAAAACCTCTACAAATATCTTCAGCTGATGGGATTCTTCTTCATTCATAAATTTCGTTACAATGGTAACTTAATGTATTTGGCCTGCGCATTTATTTCATAGACCTAACAGTTTTAGTGTTGGTACAATCTTCCTTCGTAAATACCACACCCTCCATGTCTCCAAATTATCGTGCTACTTTGGGCCTTCCGGGCCGCCAAACTCATACTGGGCCACGTTAAATTCAAAATAGTCGGTCGCATCAGAGAATTTACGAATCAACGAGGACCATCCACGTCATCAAAGAGAATCGCATTCCTCTTTCACTTGTACACAAACTCTCTTTTCCTTTTATTTATTTGTTTTTACTTTATAGATACAAAAACAGGGGAAAGCTCTTTCTCTCAGCTTCAAACAACACATAGGAATCATCATCATCCCTCTAGGCGTTTCTTTCTAAGCATAATCAAGAGGCGCGTTTCCTTCACGCCACAGATCAGTTGAGAGATTGATGGCTACCGGAGAGGAGAAGCCGGTGATGGTCGTCGGGGTCGACGAGAGCGAGCAGAGCACTTACGCATTGGAGTGGACGCTCGATCGCTTCTTCGCTCCCTACGCTCCCAATTTCCCTTTCAAGCTCTTCATCGTCCACGCCAAACCTAACGCCGTCTCCGCCGTTGGTCTCGCCGGTCCCGGTAACACACTGTTCTGTTTCTAGAGGATGAATGAATATGAAACATCAGAGACAAATCATTTTGGGCTTTTATTTTATTTGGTTAGGAACTGCGGAGGTTGTGCCTTATGTTGATGCCGATTTGAAGCATACAGCTGCTAGGGTTGTCGACAAAGCCAAAGCTCTTTGTCAGAGCAAATCGGTTTGTGGATTCCTTCCTGCCTTCATTATTCATCATACTTTCTATCAATATTATTTGAAGAGAAAATTTACTTAGAAATTGATATCCTTTTAGTTCTCTGATTTTTTCACCATCATCATGTATTGGTGTGTAATTGTGATTCTCTACAACACTAAATGATATAAAAAGCTTCAAGCTAAGAAGCACTAGATTTTGTCTTATCTTGGGTTAGCTCCCAGGCGCAACCACCTTCCTTTCAATCCTTATAGGTTTGCTGTGTAGGTTCATGGCACCGTGATCGAAGTTTTCGAAGGCGATGCAAGAAACATCCTATGCGAAGTTGTGGATAAACACCATGCTTCTCTTCTTGTTGTGGGAAGCCATGGATATGGAGCTATCAAGAGGTATTTTCATTCAGCCTTCTTGTATCCATCTTTCAACCACTATTTTATTTAGTTTTCCGGTTCTCCCGTGACATTCACCATCATCATCACTTGTCGGTTTGCCACAGGGCGGTTCTCGGGAGCGTGAGCGACTACTGTGCGCATCATGCTCATTGCTCTGTGATGATCGTGAAGAAGCCTAAGATCAAGGTCTGAAACCTATCCGTCAAAGCAAATTCTCTGCCTAGTCAAATCAATTTCAGTAATAATCTATCTTGATGCAAGACGATCTATCTACACACGCATATATGTGCGTGTGACATGTACTGTTTAATACTACTGCCTAGTATCTCTGTGTAATTGTTTATTACATGTAGTGTTTTAGTATTCCTAAACTATACATTCCCGTTTAATAGTATTTTAAGTCTGTGGGCTATCTTTCTCTAGTACAAAACTTACCTTCACAATTGCAAATACGTTAATCAAAACCAACTAATAGAAAACAGATCTAGATCAGTTTCCACATATCTTGACAGAAAAAATTAAGAAAACTCAAAAAATTTAATAAACATTTTTTGTGTGTAATTAATAAACACATCTTCACAAGAAAACTAAAAAACTCAAAAATTAAACATTTTTTGTGTGTGTTAATACATATATCTTGATAAAACAATTAACGAAAAACTTAAAAATAACATTTTCTCGTATGTATGTGTTAATACACATATCTTGATAAAAAAATTTAAAATAAAAACTCAGAAGTTTAGCATTTTCTAATGTGTGTGTTAATACACACATCTTGGAAAGTAAATTAAAAAAATAAATAAAAATTTAACATGTTTTGTGTGTGTGTGTTAATACATACATCTTGGTAAAAAAGTTAAAACATTTAACTATCTAATATTTTTTTTTTGTATGTGTTAATACAGACATCTTGACAAGAATTTTTTTAAAAAAAAAACTCAAAAATTTATCATTTTCTTATGGGTGTGTTAATACACACATCTTGGCAAAAAATTAAAAGACTTGAAAATTTTATATTTTTTGTGTGTGTGTGTTAATACACACATCTTGACAAGAAAATAAAAAAAATTAGACCCATGAACTTAAGAAGGAAAAATTCCCCAAAAAAACTAAATTTAACATTTTCGTGTGTGTGTTATATACACATCTTGGCAAGAAAATTATTAAATATGAAAATTTAACATTTTCTTTTGTGTGTTTGAATACACATCTTCACAAGAAAATTTGAAAAACTCAAAAATATAACATTTTCTTGTGTGTGTGTTAATACACACATCTTCACAAGAAAGTTTAAAAAACTCAAAAAATTGATATTTTTATTTGTGTGTGTGTTAATACACACATCTTGGCAAGAAAAATTAAAAAACTAGCAAATTTAACATTATTTTGTGTGTGTTAATACACATATCTTGACAAGAAAATTTAAAAATTCAGAAATTTAACATTTTCTTGTGTGTGTGTTAATACACACATCTTGACAAGAATATAAAAAAATTAGTCATGCAAACTTGGAAGGAAAACATTTCCTAAAGAAAGTCTAAAATTTAACAGTTTCTTGTGCGTGTCAATACATACATCTTGGCAAGAATGTGTGTGTGTGTGTGTGCGCGCGTGTGTGCGTGTGTGCGTGTGTGCGTGTGTGCGTATGTGCGTGTGTGCGTGTGTGCGTGTGTGCGTGTGTGTGCGTGCATGCGTGCGTGTGTGTGCATGTGTGCGTGTGTGCGTGTGTGCGTGCGTACGTGCGTGTGTGTGTACGCGTGCGTGTGTGTACATATATATTAACAAGAAAATTATGAAAACTCAAAAATTTAACATTTCTTGTGTGTCTTGGCGATAAATATTAAAAAAACTCGTAAATTAAACATTTTTTGTGTGTTAATACACATATCTTGACAATAAAATTGAAAAACTTGAAAATTTAACATTTACTTATGTGTGTGTTAATACACACATCTTGATCAAAAAATAATAAAATTAGTTGTGCAAACTTAAAAAGGAAAAATTCCCTGAAAGAAACTAAAAAATTTTAATATTTTCTTGTGTACACACATCTTGACAAGAAAATTTAAAAAAAAAACTCAAAAATTTATCATTTTTTTATGTGTGTGTTAATACACATATCTTGGCAAAAAAATTAAAAAAATTCGAAAATTTAACATATTTTGTGTGTGCGTTAGTACACATATTTTGATAAGAAAAATTTAAAGAACTCAGAAACTTAACATTTTCTTGTGTGTGTGCTAATACACACATCTTGGTAAGAAAATTAAAAAACTCAAAAATTTAACATTTTCTTTTGTGTGTGTTAATAGATACGTCTTGGCAAAAAAATAAAAAACTACAAAATTTAATATTATTTGTGTGTGTGTGTGTGTGTGTGTTAATACACATATCTTGACAAGAAAATTAAAAAAATCACTTGAAAATTTAACAATTTCTTGTGTGTATATTAATACACACATCTTGAAAAGAAAAATAAAAATTCTCGTGATATATCATGGTTTTGACCTGTTGCTGAAATATAAGTCCCTTTTATAGAGTCTTTTTGGTATATTTCGAGTCTTTTAGAGTCTTTGTAGGTTCAGGTATGTTTGGAACCTAATAAGATATTTTGAAACCATTTGGATCTATGTTAAAATTGATGCTGAAAAGACCAAGTCGGAGAGCATATTAGAGCAAAGTGTCGATCAACACCACTTCTTGGAGAGCATATTGGGGCAGAGCTGAAAAAAACACGCGTTATATACATTTTTTTATGTGTGTTAAGACACATATCTTGACAATAAAATTTAAAAATTCAGAAATTAAACATTTACTTATATCTGTGTTAATACACACATCTTGACATGAAAATACAAAAATTAGTCCTGGAAAATTAAGAAGGAAATATTCCCTGAAAGAAACTTGAAAATTTTAATATTTTCTTGTGTTTGTTAATACACATCGTGACAAGAAAAATTTTAAAAAAACTCAAAAATTAATTATTTTCTTATGTGTGTGTTACTACACACATTTTGGCAAGAAAATTAAAATAATCGAAAATTTAACATATTTTGTGTGTTTTAGTACACATATTTTGATAAAAAAAAACAAAAACCCAAAAATTTAGCATTTTTTTGTGTGTGTGTTAATATACACATCTTGGAAAAAAAATTAAAATACTCAAAAATTTAACATTTTTTTGTGTGTGTGTTAACACACACATCTGGAAAAGAAAATTTAAAAAACTCAAAACTTAAACATTTTTTTATGTGTTTGTTAATATACATATATTTACAGTAAAATTTAAAAACTCGGAAATTTAACATTTACTTATGTCTGTATTAATACACACATCTTGACATGAAAATACAAAAATTAGTCCTGCAAACTTAAGAAGCAAAAATTCCCTAAAAGAAACTTGAAAATTTCAATATTTTCTTGTGTTTGTTAATACACATCGTAACAAGAAAAGTTTTAAAAAAACTTAAAAATTAATTATTTTCTTATCTGTGTGTTACACATATTTTGGCAAAAAAATTAAAATAATCAAAAATTTAACATATTTTGTGTGTTTAAGTACACATATTTTGATAAAAAAAAAAAAAAACAAAAACCCAAAAATTTAACATTTTCTTGTTTGTATATTAATATACACATCTTGGCAAAAAAATTAAAATACTCAAAAATTTAACACACACACATCTGGAAAAGAAAATTTAAAAAACTCGAAAATTAAATATTTTCTTATGTGTTTGTTAATACTCATATCTTGACAGTAAAATTTAAAAACTTGGAAATTTAATGTTTACTTATGTCTGTGTTAATACACACATCTTGACATGAAAATACAAAAATTAGTCCTGCAAACATAAAAGGCAAAAATTCCCTCAAAGAAACTTGAAAATTTTAATATTTTCATGTGTTTGTTAATACACACATCTTGATAAGAACTTTTTTTAAAAAAACTCAAAAATTAATTATATTCTTATGTGTGTATTACTACACACATTTTGGCAAGAAAATTAAAATAATAGAAAATTTAACATATTTTGTGTGTTTACACACATATTTTAATAAAAAAAACAAAAAAGCCAAAAATTTAATATTTTTTTGTGTGTGTGTTAATACACACATCTTGGCAAAAACATTAAAATATTCAAAAATTTAAAATTTTCTTGTGTGTGTTAATACATACACATCTGGAAAAATAAAAAACTCGAAAATTAAACATTTTCTTATGTGTGTCTTAATACACATATATAGACAAGAAAATTTAAAAAACTCTAAAATTGAACATTTTTATATGTGTGTTAAAACACATATTTGGACAAGAAAATTTAAAATACTCAAAAAATTTTATGTTTTCTTGTGTGTTTGTTAATACACACATCTTGGCAAGAAAATTAAAAAAACTCAAAATTTTAACATTTTTTATGTGTGTGCTAGTACATATATCTTGAGAAGAAAATTAAAAAAAAAAAACTCAAAATTTTAACATTTTCTTGTTTGTTTTTATACACATATCTTGACAAGAAAATTAAAAAACTCGAAAATTTAACATTTCATTGTGTGTGTGTTAATAATACACATATCTTGACAATTAAATTAAAAAAACTCAATTTCTTTTGTGTGGGTTAATACACACATCTTGGCAAGAAAATAAAAAAACTACAAAATTTAATATTTTTTGTGTGTGTGTTAATACACATATCTCGACAAATATTTTTTTAAAAAAACTCGAAAATTTGACAAGAAAAATTAAAAACCTCGCAAATTGAACATTTTTTGTGTGTGTTAATACACATATCTTGACAAGAAATTTTAAAAAAAAAACTCAGAAATTTAGCATTTTTTTATATGTGTGTTAATACATACATCTTTGCAAGAAAATTAAAAAACTCAAAAACTTAACTTTTTGTGTGTATGTTAATACACACATCATGACAAGAAAATTAAGAAAAATCGTAAATATAAGTTTTTCTTGTGTTGTGTTAATACACACAACTTGGCAAGAAAAATTAAAAAAACTTGCAAATTTAACATATTTTTGTATGTTAATACGCATATCTTGACAGGAAAATTTAAAAACTCACATATTAAACGTTTTCTTGTGGGTGTGATAATAATACACAAATCTTGACAAGAAAATAAAGAAATTGGTCCTGCAAACTAAAGAAGAAAATATTCTTGGAAAGAAACTCGAAACTTTAACATTTTCTTGTGTGTGTTAAGTACACACATCTTGACAAAAAAATTGAAAAAACTAAAAAAAATTAACATTTTATTTGGTGTCTGTTAATACACACATCTTGGCAAGAAATTTAAAAAAACTCAAGACTTAACATTTTTGTGTGTGTGTGTGTGTGTTAAGTACACATATATTGACAAGAAAATTATGAGAACTCAAAAATTTAATATTTGTGTGTGTGTGTGTGTGTATTAATATACACATCTGGCAAGAAACATTAAAAAAACTCGTAAATGAAACATTTTTTTGTTTTTTATTACACATATCTTCACAGTAAAATTGAAAAACTTGAAAATTTAACATTTACTTATGTGTTGGTTAATACACACATATTGATAAAAAAATAATAAAAATAGTCCTACAAACTTAAAAAGGAAAAATTCTCTGATAGAAACTCGAAAATTTTAAAATTTTCTTTTGTGTGTGTTAATACACACATCTTGACAAAAAAATATAAACAAAAAACTCAAAAATTTATTATTTTCTTATGTGTGTGTTAATACACACATCTTGGCAAGAAAATTAAAAATCTCATAAATTTAACATATTTTGTGTGTGCGTTAGTAACCATATTTTGATAAGAAAAATTAAATAAAAACTTGAAAATATAATATTTTCTTGTGTGTGTGTACACACATCTTGGCAAAAAAATTAAAAAGACATGCAAATTTAACAATTTTTGTGTGTGTTAATACTCATATCTTGAAAAAAAAAATTACAAAATCAGAAATTTAACATTTTCTTCTGTGTAAGTGTTAATATACACATCTTGACAAGAACATAAGAAATTAGTCATGCGAACTTGGAAGGAAAAATTTCCTAAAGAAAGTCGAAAATTTAGCAGTTTCTTGTGTGTGTGTCAATACACACATCCTGGCAAGAAAATTAAAAAATTTATATTTTCTTGTGTGTGTGTGTTACACATATTTTGGCTAAAAAATTAAAAAACTGAAAAATTTAACATATTTAATATGTATGTTAGTACACATCTTAACAAGAAAACTAAGAAAACTCAAAAATTTAAAATTTTTTGTGTGTGTATTAATTATACACATATTTGCCAAGTAAACTAAAAAACTCAAAAATTTAACATTTTTTGGGTGTGTGTTAATACACATATCTTGACAAAAAAATTAAAAAAAAAATTAAAAATATAATATTTTTATGTATGTGTGTTAATACACACATATTAGCAAAACAATTAAAAAATACGCAAATTCAACAATTTTTGTGTGTGTTAATACACATATCTTGACAAGAAAAATTTAAAAATCAAATACTTAACATTTTTTTGTGAGTGTGTAAATATACAGATCTTGACGAGAAAAAAACATTTAATTCTGCTCAGTTTAGACGGAAACTTCTACAGAAAGAAACTCAAAATTTTAATATTTTTTGTATGTGTTAATACACACATCTTGGCAAGAGAATTAAAAAATTAGTCTTGCAAAGTTAAGAAGGAAACTTTTCACTGAAAAAATCTCGAAATTTTAATTTTTTTGTTGTGTGTGTGTTAATACACATAACTTGACATGAAAATTAAAAAAAAAACTCGAAAATATAACATTTTCTTGTACGTGTTAATACACACATTACAATAAAAAAAAATTAAAAACTCAAAAATTTAACATTTTATTGTGTGTGTTTTTAAACAGTCATCTGGACAATAAAATTTAAGAAACTCAAAAATTTAAAATTTTCTTGTTTGTGTGTTCATACACACATTTTGACAAAATAATTAAAGAAAAACTTAAAAATATAAAATTTTCTTGTGTGTGTTAACACACACACACTTTGGCAATAAAAAATAAAAAACACTTAAATTTAACAATTTTTGTGTGTGTTGATACACATATCTTGACAAGAAGAATTTAAAAATTAAAAATTGAACATTTTCTTGTGTGTGTGTTAATACACACATCTTGACAAGAAAATAAAAATTAGTCCTGCAAAGTTAAGAAGGAAAATTTTACAGAAAGAAACTCGAAATTTTAACATTTTTTGTGTGTGTGTGTTAATACATACATTTTGGCAAGAAAATTAAAAAATTCGAAAATATAACATTTTCTTGGATGTGTGTTAATACACATATATAGATAAGAAAATTTAAAAAAATCAAAAATTTAATATTTTCTTGTGTGTGTGTTAATACACATATTTTGGCAAGAAAATTATTAAACTCAAAAATTTAACATATTTTATATATGTGTTTGTACACATATCTTGACAAGAAAATTAAGAAAATTAAAAATTTTAATATTTGTGTGTGTGTATTAATACACATATCTTGACAAAACAATTAAAAAAAAAACTTAAAAATATAACATTTTCTGTGTGTGTTAACACCCACATCTTGGGAATAAAATTTTAAAAACACGCAAATTTAACAATTTTTGCATGTGTTAATACACATATCTTGATAAAAAAAATTAAAAAATTAAAAATTAAACATTTTCTTGTTTTTGTGTGTTAATACACATATCTTACCAAGAAAATAAAAAAATAAGTCTTGCAAAGTTAAGAAGGAAAATTTTCAAAGAAAAAATCTCAAAAATTTATAAAATTTTTGTGTGTGTTAATACACATTACTTGACAAGAAAATTAAGAAAAAAACTCAAAAATATAACATTTTCTTGTGTGTGTGTTAATACATATATCGTGGTAAGAAAAATTTAAAAACTCAAAAATTTAACATTTTATTGTGTGTGTGTTTTTATACACACATCTGAACAAGAAAAATTCAAAAATTCAAAAATTTAACATTTTCTTGTCAGTGTGTTAATACACACATCTTGACAAAACAATTAAAGAAAAACTAAAATATAATATTTATTTGTGTGGGTGTTAACACACACAGCCTGACAATAAAAATTAAAAAACACGCAAATTTAAAAATTTTTGTGTATGTTAATACATATATCTTGACAAGAAGAATTTAAAAATCAAAAATTTAATATTTTCTTGTGTGTGTGTAAATACACACATCTTGACAAGAAATTAAAAATTAGTTCTAAAAAGTTAAGAAGGAAATTTTTACAAAAAGAAACTCAAAATTTTAACGTTTTTTGTGTGTGTGTTAATACATACATTTTGGCAAGTAACTTAAAAAACTCGAAAATATAACATTTTTTCTATCTGGACAAGAAAATTTAATAAACTCAAAAATTTAACATTTTCTACATCTTCGCAAGTTAATTAAAAAACTCGAAAATTTAACATTTGTGTGTGTGTGTGTGTGTGTGTGTGTTTATACGTATATTTGGACAAGAAAAATAAAATAAAACTATAAATAATAATAAATTCTTGTGTGTGTTTATATACACATCTTGATTAGAAAATTAAAAAACTCAAAAATTTAACATTTGTTGTGTGAGTATTAATAATCATATCTTGACAACAAAATTAAAGAAAAACACTTTTTCTTGTGTGTATTAGAACATCTTGACAACAAAAAATTTAAAATTAAAAATTTAACATTTTCTTGTTTATATGTTAATACACACATCTTACCAAGACAATAAAAAATTTAGTCCTGCAAAGTTAAAAAGGAAAATCTTCACAGAAAGAATCTCGAAAAATTAAACATTTTTTGTGTCTGTGTGTGTGTTAGTACACATATATTGACAAGAAAATTATGAAAACTCAAAAATTTAACATTTCTTGTGTGTGTTTTAATACACACATCTTGACAAAAAATATTAAAAAAACTTGTAAATTAAACATTTGTTATATGTTAATACACATATCTTGACAATAAAATTGAAAAACTTGGAAATTTAATATTTACTTATGTGTGTGTTAATACACACATCTTGATCAAAAAATAATAAAATTAGTCCTCCAAACTTAAAAAAAAAATTCTATGAAAGAAACTCGAAAATTTTAATATTTTCTTGTGTGTGTGTGTTAATACACACATCTTGACAAGAAAATTTAAAAAAAAAACACCAAATTTATCATTTTCTTATGTGTGTGTTAATACACACATCTTGGCAGAAAAATTATAAAACTCAAAATTTTAATATTTTTTGTTTGTGTGATCGTACACATATATTGATAAGAAAAATAAAAAAAACTCCAAAATTTAACACACTCAAAAATTTTATTGACAAAACAATTAAAGAAAAACTTGAAAATATATTATTTTTTGTGTGTGTTACAGCTTGGCAATAAAAATTAAAAAAATACGCAAATTTAAAAAAAAATTTGTGTGTTAATACACATATCTTGACAAGAAAAATTTAAAAATTGAAAATTTAATATTTTCTTTTGTGTGTTAATACACACATCTTGGCAAAAAAATAAAAATTAGTTATGCAAAGTTAAGAAGGAAAATTTTACAAAACGAAACTCAAAGTTTTAACATTTTTTTGTGTGTGTCTTAATACATACATTTTGGCAAGAAACTTAAAAAATTCGAAAATGTAACATTTTCTTGTATCTGGACAAGAAAATTTAAAAAAACTCAAAAATTTAATATTTTTTACATCTTCGCAAGATAATTAAAAACTCGAAAATTTAACATTTGTGTGTGTGTGTGTGTGTGTGTGTGTGTGTGTGTGTGTGTGTGTGTGTGTGTGTGTTTATACACATGTTTGGACAAGATCAGAAAATTTACTTATGTGTCTGTTAATACACACATCTTGATCAAAAAATAATAAAATTAGTCCTGCAAACTTAAAAAGGAAAAATTCTTTGAAAGAAACTCGAAAATTTTGATATATTCTTTTGTGTGTGTGTTAATAGAAACATCTTGACAAGAAATGTTTTTTTTTTTTAAAACACAAAAATTCATCGTTTTCTTATGTGTGTGTTAATACACACATCTTGGCAGAAAAATTATAAAACTCAAAATTTTAATATTTTTTGTTTGTGTGTTCGTACACATACATTGATAAGAAAAATAAAAAACTCCAAAATTGAACATATTCTTGTGTGTGTGTGTATATGTTAATAAACATATCTTGACAAAAAAATTTAAAAAAACTTGAAAATATAACATTTTCTTGTGTGTGTTTATACACACATCTTGTCAAGAAACTTAGAAAACTCATATATTTTAACAGTTTTTATGTGTGGGTAAATACACATATATTAACAAGAAAATAAATAAAAACTTGTTTTCTTGTGTGCGTGTTAATACACACATCTTGGCAAGAAAATAAAATAATTCTAAAATTTAATATTTTTGTAATATGTCTAGAAAATTAAAAACAAAATATTCGAAAATTTAACATTTTCTTGTGTTTGTGTTAATACACATATCTTGACAAGAAAATATAAAAAAACTCGAAAAGTTAACATTTTCTTATGTATGTGTTAATACTCACTTCTCGGCAAGAAAATTAAAAAATTCGAAAATTTAATATTTTTTGTGTGTGTGTTAATACACACGTCTTGACAAGAAAATAAAAAAATTAGATCCATGACCTTTAGAAGAAAAATTTCTCGAAAAAAACCCAAAAATTTAGCATTTTCGTGTGTGTGTGTTATATACACATCTTGGCAAAAAAATTATTAAATATGAAAATTTAACATTTTCTTGTGTGTGTTAATACAAAATTTTTCACAAGAAAATTTGAAAAACTCGAAAATTAAACATTTTTGTGTGTGTGTGTGTGTGTGTTAAATACACATATCTTGACAAAACAATTAAAGAAAATCTTGAAAATATAACATTTTCTTGTGTGTGTATGTGTGTATGTTAATACACACATCTTGTCAAAAAAATTAAAAAACTACAAAACTTAATATTTTTTGTTTGTGTGTTAATACACTTATCTTGTCAAGAAAAATTAAAAACCTCGCAAATTGAACATTTTTGTGTGTGTTAATACAGATATCTTGACAAGAAATTTAAAAAAAAAATCAGAAATTTAGCATTTTCTTGTGTGTGTGTTAATACATACATATTTGCAAGAAAATTAAGAAACTCAAAAATTTAAATTTTTTTGTGTGTGTATTAATACACATATCATGACAAGAAAATTAAGAGAAATCGAAAATATAACATTTTATTGTGTGTGTGTTATTACACAAAACTTGGCAAGAAAAAGTAAAAAACTCACAAATTTAACATATTTTTGTGTGTGTTAATATGTATATCTTGACAGAAAAATTTAAAAACTCAGAAATTTAACGTTTTCTTGTGGGTTTGATAATAATACACAAATCTTGACAAGAAAATAAAGAAATTAGTCTTGTAAACTTAAGAATGAAAAATTACTGGAAAGAAATTCGAAACTTTAACATTTTCTTGTGTGTGTGTGTGTGTTAATACACATATCTTTGCAAGAAAATTAAAAAAATTGAAAATTTAACATTTTCTGTGTGTTTTTGTGTGTGTTAAATGCACACATCTTGACAAGAAAATTGAAAAGAACTAAAAGTAATTAACATTTTCTTATATGTGTGTTAATACACATATCTTGGCAAGAAAATTAAAAAACTCAAAAACTTAACATTTATGTGTGTGTGTGTGTGTGTGTGTGTGTGTGTATGTGTGTTAGTAGACATATACTGACAAGAAAATTATGAAAACTCAAAAATTTTACATTTTTTGTGTGTGTTTTAATACACATATCTTGGTAAAAAATATTAAAAAAACTCGTAAATTAAACATTTGTTATGTGTTAATACATATATCTTGACAATAAAATTAAAAAACTTAGAAATTTAACATTTACTTATGTGTGTGTTAATACACACATCTTGATCAGAAAATAATAAAATTAGTTGTGCAAACTTAAAAAGGAAAAATTTCCAGAAAGAAACTCGAAAATTTTAATATTTTCTTGTGTGTGTGTTAATACACACATCTTGACAAGAATTTTTTTTTAAAAAAACACAAAAATTTATCATTTTCTTATGTGTGTGTTAATACACACATCTTGGTAGAAAAATTATAAAACTCAAAATTTTAATATTTTTTGTTTGTGTGTTCGTATACATATATTGATAAAAAAAATAAAAAAATCCAAACTTTAACATATTTTTGTGTGTGTGTGTGTTAATAAACATATCTTGACAAGAAAATTATATAAAACTTGAAAATATAACATTTTCTTGTGTGTGCTTATACACACATCTTGTCAAGAAACTTAGAAAACTCAAAAATTTAATAGTTTTTATGTGTGTGTTAATATACATATATTAACAAGAAAATAAATAAAAACTTGTTTTCTTGTGTGTGTGTGTTTTAATACACATATTTTGGTAATAAAATAAAATAATTCCAAAATTCAATATTTTTGGGTGTGTATGTATGTTAATACACATAATATGACTAGAAAATTAAAAACAAACTCGAAAATTTAACATTTTCTTGTGTTGTGTTAATACACATATCTTGACAAGAAAGTATAAAAAACTCAAAAAGTTAACATTTTCTTTTGTGTGTGTTAATACTCACTTCTCGGCAAGAAAATTAAAAAATTCGAAAATTTAATATTTCTTGTGTGTGTGTTAATACACACATCTTGACAAAAAAATAAATAAAATAGACCCATGAACTTAAGAAGGAAAAATTCCTTGAAAAAGACCCGAAAATTTAACATTTTCGTGTGTGATACACATCTTGGCAAAAATATTATTAAATATGAAAATTTAACATTTTCTTGTGTGTGTGTTAATACACACATCTTCACAAGAAAATTTGAAAAACTCAAAAATATAACATTTTCTTGTGTGTGTGTTAATACACACATCTTCACAAGAAAGTTTAAAAAACTCAAAAATTTAACATTTTTATTTGTGTGTGTGTTAATTCACACATCTCGGTAAGAAAAATTAAAAAACTAGCAAATTTAACATTATTTTGTGTGTGTTAATACACATATCTTGACAAGAAAAATTAAAAATTCAGAAATTTAACATTTTATTGTGTGTGTGTTAATACACACATCTTGACAAGAATATAAAAAAAATTAGTCATGCAAACTTGGAAGGAAAAAGTTTCCTAAAGAAAGTCGAAAATTTAGCAGTTTCTTGTGTGTTTCAATACACACATCTTGGCAAAAAAATTAAAAAATTTAAATATTTAACATTTTTTTGTGTGCATGTGTTAATACACAGATCATGATTAGAAAATTAAAAAAATTTAACATATTTAGTATGTGTGTTAGTAGACATATTTTGACAGAAAAATTAAGAAAACTCAGAAATTTAACATTATTTTGTGTATGTATTAATACACACATCTTCGTATGAAAACTAAAAAACTCGAAAATTAAACATTTTTTGTGTGTGTTTTAATACACATATCTTGACAAAACAATTAAAGAAAAACTTGAAAATAAAACATTTTCTTGTGTGTGTTAATACACACATCTTGGCAAAAAAAAATTAAAAAACTACAAAACTTAATATTTTTTGTTTGTGTCTTAATACACGTATCTTGTGTGTGTGTTAATACACATATCTTGACAAGAAAAACTAAAAACCTCGCAAATTGAACATCTTTTGTGTGTGTTAATACACATATTCTGACAAGAAATTTTAAAGAAAACTCAAAAACTTAGCATTTTCTTGTGTGTGTTAATACATACATCTTTGCAAGAAAATTAAGAAACTCGGAAATTTAATTTTTAGTGTGTGTGTGTTAATACACATATCATGACAAGAAAATTAAAACAAAATCGAAAATATAACATTTTCTTGTGTGTGTATTAATACACACAACGTGGCAAGAAAAATTAAAAAAAACTCGCAAATTTAACATATTTTTGTGTGTGTTAATACGCATATCTTGACAGAGAAATTTAAAAACTCAGAAATTTAACGTTTTCTTGTGGGTTTGATAATAATACACAAATCTTGACAAAAAAAATAAAGAAATTAGTCCTGCAAACTTAAGAAGGAAAAAATCTTGGAAAGAAACTCGAAACTTTAACATTTTCTTGTGTGTGTGTATGTTAATACACATATCTTGGCAAGAAAATTAAAAAAAAATTGAAAATTTAACATTTTGTGTGTGTGTGTGTGTGTGTGTGTGTGTGTATGTGTGTGTGTGTGTGTGTGTGTGTGTTAACACACACATCTTGAAAAGAAAATTGAAAAAACTAAAAAAAATTAACATTTTCTTCTGTGTGTGTTAATACACACATCTTGACAAGAAAATTAAAAAATACAAAAACTTAACATTTTTGTGTATGTGTATGTGTGTGTGTGTGTGTATGTGTGTGTGTGTGTGTGTTAGTACACATATATTGACAAGAAAATTATGAAAACTCAAAAATTTAACATTTCTTGTGTTCGGTGTTAATACTCACATCTTGGCAAGAAATATTAAAAAAATTTGTAGATTAAACATTTTTTATGTGTTAATACACATATCTTGACAATAAAATTGGAAAACTTAGAAATTTAACATTTACTTATGTGTGTGTTAATACACACATCTTGATTAGAAAATAATAAAATTAGTCCTGCAAACTTAAAAGGGAAAAATTCCCTGAAAGAAACTCGAAAATTTTAATATTTTCTTGTGTGTGTTAATACACACATCTTGACAAAAAAAATTAAAAAACTCAAAAATTTAACATATTTTTGTGTGCGTTAGTACACATACTTTGATAAGAAAATTAAAAAAACTCAAAAATTTAACATTTTCTTTTGTGTGTGCCAATACACACATCTTGGCAAGAAAATTAAAAAACTCAAAAATTTAACATTTTCTTGTATATGTGTTAATACACACGTCTTGGCAAGAAAATAAAAAAACTATAAAATTTAATAATTTGTGTGTGTGTGTGTTAATATACATATCTCGACAAAAAATTAAAAAGAAACTCGAAAATTTAACATTTTCTTGTGTATGTGTTAACACACATATCTTGACAAGAAAAATTAAAAACCTCGCAAATTGAACATTTTTTTTATGTGTTAATACACATATCTTGACAAGAAATTTTTTTAAAAAAAACTCAGAAATTTAGCATTTTCTTATGTGTGTGTTAATACATACATCTTTACAATAAAATTAAAAAAATCGAAAATTTAACTTTTTTCCGTGTGTGTTAATACACATATCAGGACAAGAAAATTAAGAAAAATTGAAAATATAACATTTTCTTGTGTGTGTTAATACACACAACTTGGCAAGAAAAAAATTAAAAACTCACAAATTTAACATATTTTGTGTGTGTTAATACGCATATTTTGACAGAAAAAATTTAAAACTCTGAAACTTAACGTTTTCTTGTGGGTGTGATAATAATACACAAATCTTGAGAAAAAAATAAAGAAATTATTCATGCAAACTTAAGAAAGAAAAATTCTTGGAAAGAAACTCGAAACTTTAACATTTTCTTGTGGATGTGATAATAATACACAAATCTTGAGAAGAAAATAAAGAAATTAGTCATGCAAACTTAAGAAGGAAATATTCTTGGAAAGAAACTCGAAACTTTAATATTTTCTTGTTCGTGTGTTAATACACACATCTTGGCAAGAAATTAAAAAAATTGAAAATTTAACATTTTCTTGTTTGTGTGTGTGTGTGCGCGCGTGCGTGCGTGCGTGCGTGCGTGCGTGCGTGTGTGCGTACGTGCGTGTGTGCATGCGTGCGTGCGTGCGTGTGTGTGTGCGTGCGTGTGTGCGTGCGTGCGTGTGTGTGTGTGCGTGCGTGTGTGTGTTGTGTGTGTGTTAAATGCGCATAACTTGACAAGAAAATTAAAAAAATTATGTGTGTTAATACACACATCTTGACAAAAAAAATTTGAAAATTTAACAATTTTGTGTGTGTTAATACACACATCTTGACAAGTTTAATAAAAAAACTCGCAAATTTAACATTATTTTGTGTGATCTTAACAAGAAAATTTATCAATTCAGAAATTGAACATTTTCTTGTGTATATTAATACACACATCTTGAGAAGAAAATTAAAAAAAAATAAGTCGTGCAAACTTGGAAGGAAAAATTTCCTGAAAGACACTCGAAAATGTAACAGTTTCTTGTGTGTGTGTTAGTTAATACATACATCTTGACAAAAAAATTAAAAAATTCGAATTTTTAACATTTCCTTGTATGTTTGTTAATACACACATCTTAACAAGAAAATTCAAAAAATTTAAAAATTTAACATTTTTCTCTGTGTGTGTGTTAATACATATATTTTGGCAAGAAAATTGAAAAACTTGGAAATTTAACATTTACTTATGTGTGTGTTAATACACACATCTTGATCAGAAAATAATAAAATTGGTTTTGTTTACCAAAAAAAAGAAGAATATATGTAGTTTGGTTTATGGATGAATGTTGTTGGTCGAGAAGCCAATGGTTCGATGTATCCGAACCGAGAAAACAATATTTAAAAAAGAATTATCCACAGCGAGGCGAGAAAAGGGAAAAAGAAATGTAGAGTCCAATGTCCTTGTCTGGTTTTCAACCACGTCATCTTTAACAGGTCGGACGAGAGAGAGAGAGAGAGCAAAGGAAGGATAGATATGTAAGAAAGATTGTTACCGCATCGGCCTTCGAAAAGGTGGACCAAGTCGGAGAGAGAGAAAGCGAGAGCAGAGGGAGATGATCTTTCTTTGATTTTTGTTTGACAATTTTTTTGAAAACGAGATTTTTTGTGGGTTCCCTCCGACGAGAGTCTGTCTGGTGGAGATATGGCCGGAACTGAAGATGATGATCGTAACCACCGCCGGGGTTCTGGCCGATCGGTGGACTCCGCCGCAGATAACGGTGGATGTGTCCCTGGAAAACGCGGGAACGAGGATTCTTCGTCTCCTGTTGAAGTCTCATGCTCGATTTGCCTGGAATTGGTGGTCGACGACGGTACCAGATCCAGGGCGAAGCTCCAATGTGGTCACGAATTCCATTTGGGTATTTCAATCAAACTTTCCTTGCTTCGTTTCTTCTGGGTTTGTTGGAATCTTTGGGGATTTTGCATTTCTTCCGTCAGGATCGCTAATCTGCCTTCGTTTGATCCAGTTTCTGGTCTCGGATCCAATTCAAAGCCATAATATAATCATTAGTGTAACTTTCTGATGAATAATCCATGGCTTGCTTAGCCTTACCCTTCGGATTAGCTAGTCCCCCTTTTTTTTTTTTTGGTCAAACAGCTAGTCCCCTCTTTATGCATTAAGATTTAGACGACGATATCCCAAGTGAGATTTCGAATCAACATTATCATTATCATATATACTAGAATATAGAGAAGCATCAGGATGTGGGTAGTGGATCGGTTTCTTCTTGCTGTGTAGAGCTGTATGGTTTGCAAGTTTCTCTATTGATATGGCCTTTGTTGCTATATATTGCTTTAGCTTTAGTGCCATATTTTTGGGTGGGTTTCTTGCAGATTGCATTGGATCGGCGTTTAACATGAAAGGAGCCATGCAATGCCCTAACTGTCGGAGTGTCGAAAAGGGTCAGTGGTTGTTTGCAAGTGGGTCTGCTCGCCCTTTTCCAGAGTTGGATTGGATCCCCGAGGAAGATTTGTATGCCTTCACTTATCCGGAAATGGTAAAAGCTCCACTTCTTTGTGCCCCCATATGCTTTCGTTTCCTGTACGTGACAACTGTGCTTTTACCCCTTTGTGAGATCGTTTATCCTAAAATCTTGTCGTGCTTGCAGCAATATCGGGTCCATTGGTGCCCGTTTGGTGAACTCTCTCAAGCAGCTTCTTTCGAGTAAGCGCACACCTTTACCATGATCTTTGCTACTTCCTTGAAACCCGAATGCTTGAATTGACTTACACCATCATATCTCCATAATTGTTTCGATGATTTTGCTGTGTGTTTCAGGGAACTGGAACCTGCAACCGCTACATGTAAGTCAGGCGCTGATTGATTGATTCTTCTCTCTGTATGATCATGCAAACCGTTGATAGTGTTAAATGGCAATTTTTCTATTGTCTTCCTTAGATCATAATGAGTTCCATGGACACCACGCCGCTGCTGTGAATCATTCATATCTTGCGTACGTTGGACCAGGCCCAGCCGCTACTCTGACAAGTGGCGATGACAGCAATAGCACAGATGACCATCCCTGGAACAGCCACTCTAACGACCACTTTCGCCAGCTGGCTGTTGCTCCCCAGTATCATCATCATCATCATCATCATCATCATTCCCCATCGTTTTCTCTACCCGGTGCTCATGTGCTTGATGGTGAAGTCGACTCTTCAGCAGCACAGGGCATATCTCATCCGCACCCTTTTGTCTTTAGTTATCGGTTAGCTTCTCGAGCTCGATACTGCTCTCAACTTTTTTGCAGCAAGTTTTTTGAATGTTGTTTGGATTTTGGGCAATGTAGGCCTAATCCAAGAACCTCACCAGCAATTAACGCTCACCAAGGAAGCAGCACCCAAATGCGTGAACACCTTCACACCCAAAATCATGTTTTTAATCATCAGAGGCCACCACACCATGCTAATGGCCCCAATCTAGCACCGCCTCTCGTCTCCGTGACAAGAAGGGGATTACCGCCGCCGCCGCCGCCGCCGCCTATGCCAGATCAGAACGTCGGATTCTTCATTTATCCACCAGCGAACTCACCAGGTGGGCACCGTGAACCAGAAACTGATCAGTTTCATGCTTGGGAGAGAGATTGGTTTCCACATTTCCCTGTCCCGTCGAATCACCGCACGGTCTCTAGCTTCTGGCACAGACACTTCTGAGGTAAGGGAAATTGTGTGTAAGTCGCCTGGAAGAATTCAATCAGGCAGTGTATAAAAGAAAACTGGAGACTTGTTTGATCGATCAGAACTTGTTTATGATGTAACTATAACTGGTTCCTAATGTACATTGTGAGATTTCCAAGAGCCGTTGTTGTTAAACAGAAGGTTTCTTGCCAAAATTCTAGCCACTTGAGTTTCCTGGTTGGATGGAGTTAAACTGAATAAATGTTGCAGATATCAACAATTTTAGGAGAAAAGAGTACATGTCTCAAGGTATGTTGGAACTCAAAGTCGAGAGACAATGAACAAGAAGAGAAAACATAACATAATTCGATGGAAACTGCAAACTGAACAACAACAATCAAAGCGTTTTGAGAATCTGTTTTGAACGACCACATACAAAATCTTGCATGAACCTTATTTATTCTTGTCAGGAAGCGGGTGAAGACGCAAAGTTGGAGGAGGAGTGTTGACTAGCGATGGGTATGAGTGTCATCCCCGCCTTCTTCAACTTTCCTCGAGGCTGCTCTTAGTTTACGCTGCTCCTCCTTGTATATCCTGTTTCTTCTTTGAAACTGTAACATGGTACACAAACACACATGCCTCAATATGAGCCCAATAACGAACCAACTGTTGTCACTACTGCATGTAAAGAAACCACTGCTCATTACTGACACAAGTGAAACAAGCAAGAGCGCACGTGAAAGGTATTATCTTCCACAGCACAATGCCAAATCGAAGAAGATGTGGAGCTGATTCTAAGCTCAGTGAAGATATATAATTTCACAACTAGAGGAGGAAAGGAACCAGTATTACAATCAATGTCAGTCTATATAATAGAATCTAGCAGTTAACCATGGCGAATTATTTTGCAGGCATATATTCAAAGTAACCCAGAATCGTATCCATTTCGCACGAACTGATCTAAGATATTGGAATTACTCCAACCCCGTGATCTAGGGTTTGATTGAAACAGGGAACAGTGGCTAACCATCAAATCAACAACAATTCTTCGAGCAGGGATCAAAGGCAAGCCCAATTAAAAACAGCAGCAGCAGAAAAAGAAGAAAGGCGTACCTCTTTGGAATGGTGGAGACACTCGAGGTAATCTTCGCGAAGAAGCGAACAATCCTTGGGCTCTCTGCAGTGAGACATACATTCACTGAAATCCATCCAGAAATCGTAGCATCTCCCTTTGTTTCCCGTTATTCCCCATCCCGACGCCATTTCGAAACCAGCAGATGATGGATGATCGATGGTGTGATGATGATGATGGTGAGTCCGTCAACCCAAACTTTTTTTTTTCCCGATTTGATTTGATTTCAAGGACACGACGAACTGGTTCGGGTTTTTTTTGGTCTCCAATAGATGATCCGAATTATAGTTTTCTATTGGATTTTTGATTAATTAATGGGCCCTGTTACTGGCCTGATTCCCTTTATTGCAAATAAACATGGTTTTCAATCAATTTTTTGATTGCCGGCACTTTTTGCCTTCATGGACCAGTATATAGCGGGAAGCTCTCAAGTGTGGTGGCGCAGCATACACCCGCACCTCAACAGACTTTTGAGACGGAGAGAGAGAGCAGAGAGCAGACGAGTGAGAGAGACTTTGAGACGGAGATGGCGGCGGTTTCTTCACCGGCTTCGTCTTGCAACTCTTCGGAACCCTTTCCGTTGCCCTCGTCGAGCTTCACTTCGCTTCCCGTTGTGGCGATGAAGAGGAGAATCATCGAGAAAATCCTCGAGAATCGCGTCACCCTCATCGTCGGCGACCCGGGCTGCGGTACGTTCGTTCGCTTCGTTTTTTCTCTGTTTCACTACTTCTGTTCCTTAGTCGATTCTGGTTTTTGTTGATTCATTATTCGTTTCTGTCTCATGTATCTTAGGGTAATTTTTAGCTTCGACTGTATGCATTGTCATGAGAAACTGGATATCGGTTTATCTCTTCCGTGCTATGGTTACTCTTCGTTGATTTCCCCATGATTTCCCCACATTTTGTCCTTATTTGCTTCAGGGAAGAGTTCGCAAGTTCCACAATTCCTTGTGGAAGCAAACATGGCACCCATTTTGTGTACACAGCCTAGGAGGTTTGCGGTTGTAGCTGTTGCTAAGATGGTTGCGAAATCTCGCAACTCTGAAGTTGGTGAAGAAATTGGTTACCACATTGGACATTCCAAGATGTTGAGTGAAGGGTACCTATCACACTCTGGATTTTTTTGATCTTCATGAAGCATTACAGGACAGGGCAAACGTAAACTAGTGATATCCTGGCTCTTTCCTCTTCTATGCTAATATTCTTCTCCTGCAGCTCGAAAATTGTGTTCAAAACTGCTGGAGTTCTGTTGGATGAAATGCTAGACAAAGGGTTGAGTGCACTTAAGTACAAGGTTATCATTCTTGATGAAGTCCATGAAAGATCTGTGGAGTCCGACCTTGTTCTTGTCTGTGTTAAGCAGTTTCTCATGAAGAATAATGACCTCAGGTTACAGCCCTTTTCTACTACTACGATGTTGCTCTTTTTAAGATTCTTTAACTTGGTTATGTTTGCTGATGATGAAAGATAAATCACTTTGATACTTCTAAACAAAGTTTTAAAAGTTGATGTGTTTTTGTTTACAGGGTGGTCTTAATGTCTGCAACTGCTGATATTACAAGGTACAGAGACTACTTTAAAGAACTCGGCAGGGGTGAACGGGTAGAAGTGGTTGCTATTCCTAGTCCTGACCAGAGAACAATTTTCCAGAGAAGAGTGTCATATCTTGAGCAGGTTAAACTTTTTGAATATCACACATTGGATCTCTATCAATCCTGGAGATAAACTAACAAGCTTATCGATAAAACTAGAATCCTGTTGTTTCCATTTAGGACTCAAATGAGTAAGCTCAGTTTTAGCGAACTAGAATATTCATGCTTATCATAGTATGCTTACTACTATAAGTAATTTGGAATTTTTTTTTAATAGTTGTGGTACACTACTTAGAATCACGATGTTACATATATGAAAATAACAATTTTTCTGCGTCTATCAGAGTATTTGTGTAAGGACTAAGATGTATCATTTTTGTCCTGGTTTTCTTATTTGATGGCGAGTCTCTTCGTGCTAATTGAATGTGGCTCTGTTTCACGAAGCAGGTTGCAGGATTGCTTGGTGTGAGTTCTGATTTGTCAGCTTACTGTCCTGGTCCAAGTCCTTCAGCTGATACTGAAATCAAACCTGAGCTGCAAAATCTTATTCATGATCTCATCTTATATATTCATGAAAAGGAACCAGACATTGAGAAGAGTATTTTGGTTTTCCTTCCAACATACTACTCACTTGAGCAGCAGTGGTATCAATTGGCACCATTTCACGCATCTTTTGAGGTACACATATTGCACCGAAGCGTTGATACCGAACAAGCCCTGGCGGCTATGAAGATATGCAGATCCCGTCGCAAGGTCTCCCTTTTAACTTTCCATGTTTCTTCTTCTGTGCATTATCTTTTAGACCTGCAGGTGGGAAGATCTTAATTTAAGAGTGACGCAAACACTTAATACTTTCAAATGTAGGCTGTTGAACATCTTGTGGGTTCAGGCATCATTTTGTTAAGCATATGGGTTGATGACGCTCGCTAGTGTAGTTTTTTAATTGATGAGATGATAAAATTTACTTACATTTCAGCTTACCTAATATGTAAAATGTTGCTGTACTTTTTAGCGTAGAGGACTTATCATGTTTTGGGGAAACATCAAACTCATATTGATGCAAATTCGGATTCCATCATTTGCAACTACCATTTTGTGGTATCGATGATTCAATAGTTAATATAACTTTCATAAACTATTATTCTCAGGTAATATTGGCTACAAATATTGCGGAATCTTCAGTGACGATACCCAAAGTAGCCTATGTCATCGACTCGTGCCGGTCTCTGGAAGTGTTCTGGGATGCATCCAGGAAAAGAGATGCAGTGCAGCTTGTTTGGGTCTCCAAATCTCAGGTATTCCTGGAATTTACCATTTATGGAACAAAAGCGGGTGTCCTAAAATTTAGTTTTTTATGTGGAGTTATAGGCTGAGCAACGTAGAGGGAGGACAGGTCGAACATGTGATGGTGAGGTGTATCGCCTGGTGCCGAGTGCGTTCTTCAACAAGCTTGAAGAGCATGAGCCCCCAGCTATACTTAAGCTGTCATTGAGACAACAAGTTCTCCATATTTGTTGCACCGAATCCAGAGCTATTAATGACGCAAACGGTAATAATGTTAGGATTTGTATAGAGAATGCTTCACTTCTTTCATTTTTAAAAAAATGGACTGAAACTAAAAGACAGTATCTATAACGTTTTTGCGTCTGTCTAATCAATCTACGTTGATTGAAATTGTTCTCTACAACTTAGCGTTGCTGGCAAAAGCTATGGATCCACCAAACCCAGGCGTCATTGATGATGCTTTGAGTATGCTGTTAAGCATACAAGCATTGCGGAAATCGCCTAGGGGACGCTACGAGCCCACATTTTATGGACGGTTGCTTGCTAGCTTCCCATTGTCCTTTGATGCATCCATTCTCGTCGTCAAGTTTGGTGAAATGGGAATGCTAAGAGAAGGGATTCTGTTAGGTGTCATGATGGATACCCAACCGCTTCCTATCAATCGTCCTTTTGGAGATGATTCACTGGTATTTCCTCTCGGGTGAATATTTCTGCAATTCTGCATGCCTTTTTTGATCATGATGTGAAAAATGTAATGCTATGTCTCCTTTTGCAGTTTCTGGAGTATGTGGACCACTATTTCGGCGGTGATAGCAGCAAGACCATTTCTGGTGGCCGAAGGGAGGTGGTACTCATGGCAAACCTCTGTGCTTTTCAGTTCTGGCAGCGTGTCTTTAAGGTAATTAAATAGTTTCGTCATATTCTCAAGTATAACTAACTTTTTTTTTTCTTGGTCTTACCAATGTTTCTCTCCTTGAAGGATAAGCATCGTCTTGAAAACCTGAAACAACTTTTGTCTAAGGAGAGAGACAAGGATCTCAAGTTGATGTTTCCTGAGATTGAACAAGAGTGGTGTAATTTTCACAATATTATCCGGTCGTCGTTCTACCATGTGTCTGAGATGTGTAAGTTCATGGTGCATCATCATAGAATAATTTTCCAATTATTTTTCCATTTTACTCATGCTAATATCCTTTTTTCTATCTCCTCCATTTTCTTCTGCCCCTTCATTGGAGTTTTTCCTGTTTTACAGATGAAGATATACTTGGCTCATTTCATCGTTTCAGACCTCAGTTCATCAGTTATTCAGATTCGCTACCAAGCTATTACAATCCATACGAGTTTGATCACACATGCTATGTTGAGTGCAAACCCTCTGAGGATAGAATTCCACACTCTGTGGATGAAGATAACAATCAATCACCCGTTGAAGTAAGGAAATGTGTGTCGGTGCCATTTGTTCCTCCAAACGCATTCCAAGCTAGTGCTATTGCGAAAAACATGGCCAATTTTATCAAAGAGGTATTCATTTGCAGACCCTGTTTCTTGTATCTGTCATTGGCGTTTACAGGCTTATTGATCTGCAGACCCTGTTTCTGGTAGAGCTTGGAAACAATGTTTCTTCTTTACAACGAATTGATCTTTTACTGTTTCCATTTGCCACAGATAAGAACTCAGTGCGCAACATCTGACAATGGCCATGGAGCAATCGAACCTGAGGATTACAGAGAGGGTCGAGAGGTGCCAGTGTGTGTGTATTTTCTGAAAGGAGTTTGCAACCGAGGTGACCAGTGCACGTTCTCTCACACTCTTGAGTCCACAAGACCAGCCTGCAAATTTTTCGCGTCATTGCAGGTTCATTTGGTTACTACCATCCTTAGTTGGATCTGTCTTGAGTTTCTGTGCTAATGAGGTCTGGGTTTTGCAGGGATGTCGAAACGGAGAATCGTGTGTATTTTCCCATGTCATGCGAAGACAGACAACATCATACTATGCTCCGCCCCCATGCCTTCCAGAGGAAGAAGAAGACCCTTCTTCCACTTCTCCCCTTCTGGATTTGTTTCCAACATCTTCCGAGGGATGTGTACTTGTGTTCGATGACTCTGACATGCGTTTCACTTCAAGCATAGCCAACCGTTATCCGTCATGGAGAATACTCTCAACGTCATCTTCTTCGGAGACGCTGTTCTGTGATCCATCACTTGCGGACACAAGAATCTTCTGGGGGCTCCGTCATCCCTACGAAACCATCATCTCAAAAGCAGGAGGGGAGAACCCCATCCCATGGAAGGAAGTGAAATGCGTGCTCTGGTTCCTTAACCCAGACAGCTACGCGGAAACTCCTGAGAAACAGAAAACAATTCTGCAGAATTTCTTCGAGTACATGGCAATCAGAATGCTCGGCGACGCTCTTTACGAAATCCGACTAGTTCTCACTATGAACAACACCAGATTCTCACACTTGCAGGTAAAAATAAGTCTTTTTGTTGCTTTCAGTTTGTTTTTCCATCGTTTTGTCTAACCCCATTCAATTTCTTGAAGGTTGAGAAGCTGGCCAGAGACAGCTTCTTCTTCCTTGGAGAGTCTTTCCCGCACAATTCAACAAGCTTCGGAGAATTCTCAGAGACATTCACCAGCCAGAAGCCTATGCTAGTCTCCAGGCCAGTCTCCTATGTCTTTCATCTCCATCCGCCTTCTCACATCCAGTTTGGTGACTACACCTCTCTCCTTCACAAGTCTCTTCACAGTCAATGATCTCTATGTGTTAAAACCAAAAACGAAAGCCTAACCTGTGATACTTTTGTCTCTGTCTACGACCCCAATTAGCTTAGCTCTAGCTGGTTTTCCTTTTCCGAAACCAAAAGAAATGATCTGAAACTTGGTTTAGACTTTAGAGTGTGACCACGAATTTTCGATAGGAATTCTATATGACCATTGGTTTCAGTATTGATCACTCTCGTACCGTTTTATCATTACACATAACATAGATTATTAGCATCTTACTTACCATCGTCAACCAAAACCCTTGTTCGTTGGCTAGAAAGTTCTTGAAATGATTATAATAATTAGTAAGTTTATGCTTGTTATATATTGTCTCTCTTGATATTTTTGTAGTCATTCATGTGTTTCTTCATAGGTTTTATCTTATGGTCATCCCGATCATGTGAATTTCTATAACCATATTTCGTTCGACCTCCCAATTCATGTGTGATCCATCAAACTTTACACGACATACTGTAGGTTTCTCACCTTCTCTTTCTATTCCACCTGACATTATGTTTGTCTTATTCGAACCGTACTGATAAGTCTTAAACCAACGCCTGATAATATTGTGGTTAGGTAGTTAATTTGGGCTAACTCAGTGGGCTCGTTTTCAATGCGAACACACATCATATTAAATGTGTATCAACCGGTTTAGATAACGATATTGTAACCGGTCCCTTTTTTTTGGTATTCAATGAGTTGATTCAGACCCCAAGTATATAGCCATAATTGTGAAACGAACTCCACGTTCCAAAATGTTCTAAAAAACAACTAAAATTTCCCTCTTGCTTCAAGAAAAACAATAATCAAATTCAATAGTTCACAGCATTAAATGATTAGAGGATCGAAAATTAAGCTTAAAGAATTACCAATCCATCGACTCCAAGTGACTTTTTTTAGTCTTTTAATTTTCATTATTGCTTGTCACCTTTCTCTTGCTTCCTCTGCAACCCTCTTTTGATTGCTGTTTTTATAATTGGCTAAATCCGATTATTCTTCATTTTTTCAATTATCAAACTAATTTAGAAAATGATGATTTGTGTTTAAGTCATTTATATTATTAATCTGTGAATTATATAACAGTAATGGTCTTCTGTTTTATGATTGAGCTAAGCTTTGTTTCGCTTAATAAACTCTGTATGATTCTGCGATGTTGATTTTCTAACCTGTAATAATTTTCATTTTTAATTTATTTCGGAGAATGTCACAGAAAAGGGTAAAAAACCAAAACCAACGTCAATCAATTCAAAATATCTTTAAGTCTAGTTTTAGGAGGTTGTGGTAGTTCTACTTAAAATGGTAAAAGAAAATAAAACTGAAAATTTAAGACTACACCATAGACATAAATAAACCCGAAAATGGCTAAAAGACTTAAACCATCGATATAATGCTTAATCGTTTGAAATGGTTACAACGATACCTACAAATGTACCGCCCCATGTCCTAAACTTCAATTTTACGTCCTAGTATCTTAATTAAAAGGTTAAAAGTTAATAATTAATTGAACAAAATTTAAAAGTTAATTCACATGTGAGTGTATATATATATATATGATCCCCCTCTCTCTCCCAAAATCTAAAGTATCGTCCCAATTTCTTACAGTTTGGATATTTCTTGAAACGAAACAAAACACATGAATTCTTGTATCACGCTTACGCTTCTTCTCGCTCTCCTTCTGGCACTAAGCCCAAACCCGTCGTTAGCCTCCAGACGCACCCACACAGACGACACAAACGCGTACAGCGTAACGCGATACAACAGATACGTTAAAAACGCGTGCAGCGTAACGCGATACCAAAACCTATGCGTGCGAACGCTGTGGCCGTTTGCAATCGTCGCAAAAAACAACTCGAGCAAGTGGGCCCGAGCTGGCGTCGCGGTGACCATAACGGACACGAAGCAGATCCTAAGACTCTTGCTCAAAACGCGGGATTCAGCGGTTGGGAAACGCGAGAGAGTCGCGTTATCGGACTGCCGAGAGCTGTTCGTGGACTCGCTCGACAATCTCTACAAGTCGCTCGCCGTTCTCCGGAAACTGGACGCCGATGAGTTTCAGCGGCAGATAAGCGATCTCGCCACGTGGCTAAGCGCTGCACTCACGAATGAGGACACGTGTCTAGATGGGTTTGAGGAGGCCTCCATTAAATCATCGACGGTCAGGATGATTCGGAGGAGGGCTACAAGGTGTATGCACTTATGCAGCAACGCTCTGGCTCTCCTCAACAAGCTTGCTTATGATGGCTTGTAATCTACGTTTTCATTATTGATACACACACACACATATATATATATATATATATACTTCTTCTGTCTTCTTACACTCTCAATAATATAATTTGATTGTGGTCCGCTGAATAATAACAACTCGTGGAGATTATATCATGAATTTATTATTTCATCATAATTACTCCGTTTGGCTTCGGTATTTCATTTTTTATTTTACTGATGTCTTTTTTTAATTTTCGTTTTTGTTTTGTATATATAATGTTTGATCACTAGAACCGAACTCGTGATCTATATCCAACCGTTTTGCCATTTCGTAGCTTCCCTTAATGCAATTGACAAACAATAAAAAAAAAAATGTTATTTTCAACTACATTTCAGAAAATCCATCTAATGATTTATTATTATATTCCTTTTTGATGGTTTCTTCATTCCACCGACGTATATAGTGATCGATAAATTATCTTGGAAGTATCGAATTTTCTTTGGGTGAGGATATGTTCACATCTATGGAATCGGAATGTGATGATTTGAAATTTTCAATTATTGTGGCGAATATTTATTTTATCAAAAATTTCAGAGTGGGAGGATTGTTTGCTTTACTAATGAAAGTCCAAATTCGAGAAATGATGGGCTTATAATGTTTGAGAAATTGAAGGCCTACTACGTTGGGATCCATATTTCTTAAATCTGGTCATTTCTTTCCCTTTTTAACGGCCCTAAAGATACAAAAGAAAAGAGAAGTAGTGTATAACCTCACTCGTGTAGTAGTACAGCCCATTTACCACAATTTTACTAATTCCATGTATCATATAAAATATGGAGCTAAATGCATCAAACTTCTAATATTATGAAATTGATCTCAACCAACTAACGTATTTGATGCTTTCTAAAGTAACCAGAAAAAAGGTAGCATCATTTTAGGGAAAATAACGAGAAGGAAGAAACACAGTACATCCATCCAATTCCAAACTCTAAAAGCCAAGCCCTTGTCACGACTCACGTACATCTCCACTGCAATCATTACCAAACATAATGATTAAGCATTCATCAATTTCATACGTTCAGTAGTACATCAACCACATCATTTGTTTCTGTCTGCTATACATATATTCGACTAAATATAGTCATAGTAATTAACTTAACTTAAATTCAATAATTTAAATCGTTGTTCCCATGGACGTTGCACATAAATAGTTTTTTTTTTTGGGTAGCCAACAATATAATATATAAAAGTTTGGTGTCGTATTCTAATTATTATAATTTCTTTATATAAATATGGTGGTTTTCACTGCTACCACTATTTTGTTGTGTTGCTATCTGTATTTAATCTATGATTAAAAAGAAAAAGAGTACATGATAAAGTGGCAATTGCAATAATTAGCGAAAAAGGAAAGAATAAGAGAAAGTGGCGTCTAGGCTCAAAGACGCTCCAAAACGGGGCAAAGCAGAGTGCAGAAAACGTGGGAGATGATAACAGAGCTCCACGTGGCGTTCATTCTGAGTCAACGGCCCAATTCCCGTCACCTGTGCTGTCTTCTCCGACGTGCGACCCTCTCTCCTCCTCCTCCTCTCTCTCTTCTCGTCATTTTCTATTGTTCTCTCTCTCATAATTAGGGAATAAAGTAATGCCAAACACACAACGTTACTCTTAACGACAAATTATTAATCCGGTTATTAGTGTTTTTACCCACACTCTGCTGATTCGATGCACTTACATAAACCGAAACAGCATAAAATATTTACTATCGTATTACTATATTGCACATAAGTTAACTTGGGATAAATGATTCAAGGCGTAGAAGAATATTCTTGCTGGGATCTAATGACATACTAGTATTTAGTATGTTATCAAAAGTATATTAAATTTTCTATAATATTCAAATGCGAGTTGCATTTATTGACTACAAGTTTGAGTCCAAATTTGTCTGATCTGAAATAAACTTAAACTTGGTTTGATTGATTTTTCTTTCTTTCTTGAGATTTCAGTATAAAAAAAGTAACACGAACCGGACCCTTGACTATATTCAAAATCATATTTAAGAAATGTCTTTAGATTATAGAAATGAAATCATAATCAAATTTCTGCCAATCCGGGTTATGTATGCATGTGTGTTGGATCGTCACTATTTGGCCAACCATGGTTAAATTTTTAAAAATATATACTCTCTCAGTTTCATAAAGAATGTCGTTTTAGAGTTTTGTTTTTGTTTCACAAAAAGTGTCGTTTTAGATTTGCAATGCAAATTTATAACAGAATATCCAGTTTTAACCTTGTTATTTTAGTGTATTAATTAGAAAGAAAGAGTTATAACAGAATACTCAATTTTAAACTTATTGGAAGTGAACTAACATTTTTCTGGTGAAAGGAATATAAGTTTGTTGAGAGATGTCAAATTAATAGCTAAATCACTAGAACAACAGACAAATTATAAATTGAACAAACTTGAAATACTAAACAACTACAATTTATTAAATGAATTAAAAACTGTTTAAACTAGTTATAAATTTAGTATAATAAAATATATTTGTACAATATGCTTGTACTAAAAATACAAAGTCGGTATAAAATAAGACCAAGGTTCACATTTTTTTTCCACTTAAACGTTTTGTATGTCACGTTTCTTAACAAAAAAAATAAAACGTTATGAATATTATTTATTAAACGTTCAATACCACTATATTCCATCGTTTTAGCCTTTTTGTGGAATACTTATATACTAGTATTCGTTAGGTGAAATATTAATGGAAAAAAAAATAGGTTTCTTCATAAACAAATGAACGTTGAAATCACTCAAAGTTGTCATCAAATTGGTTTTGCGTGCCAATTAGGCGCTTATTGACTTTCTCAATGCAACATTACTTTACTTTATGAACTCTAGTATAATACTCTATCTTGTTTTTAATTACAACAGAAGTTTAGAAGTTCTAATCCGGCGTACCAACATTATACCAAATTTAAAACTATTAATTACTAGGTTGATATATAACCTGGAAACCTCCGACGAATCTGTAATTTTATACGAACTAAAGGCTGATTAATAAGTATATATTGTACCTTAGTTATAAGCGGATCATCTGCAAAATTCACTAGCACAATTCTATAATATTTGGACTTTAATGGTCATTATAACTAAAAGGGATTGTTGGATCCGATTATATTGTCATTTTAGTGGATGCAATTATTCAAAGTAAGAAACAAAACTTACCTGCCAAATTCAGTGAACTAAAAGTTCTAGTTACTACTTTTTCACAATAAAAGAAAACACAAAACAATTGCTTTCATAATGTTAGGAAGTGTTATTGCCCACTTTAGTAATTTTAAGGATAGTGTTAAAACTCAAATGGACAGCTTCTAAAAAATGTTTAAATTGCAATTCATAAAAAATAGCTAAATCATTAGCAAAAAAAAAAAATGGTGTGGCTAAGTAAAGTACATATCAAAGACATTGACTTAATACACATTAAGAATTCTGTCCAACTATAAGGTTTTGAAAGACTAAATTATCTGTGCTCATAATGCATTCAATTTCCATATATATATACATTACTTTACTATTTACTAATTAGTAAATATGCTGAAAGCTTGAATTTAAGCACTTTCATGCTCAATAACAAAACCAGCAGTGCTATTAATTTGATGGGCAGCGTGTTCAGACCAAAAATGTAGTAGACTTTTTTTTGGAGTGAATGGTCTGGTTTGTTAGTGTCGACAGTTTCCAATTCAAATTCGAGAGTAAGCTTTAGAAAAATTAGTTCAGTTGTTCTTAATGACAATGAATAACATAAGTTATAACTTAATTATGCAGAAATTTTAAAATGCATAGAAAAAACCAGTACTTGCCAAATAAAAGCCAGTAATTATATAATTTATGATAAAGTAAGTAATAAATACATAACCGTAAATTAATGATGCTTATTTAATTTTGTAAAGACAATTTTTTTTTTTGTTTTTGTTGTTGATAAAACTGTAATTAGTCAAGGAAGGCGAAACCTGAAAAAGAGTTTACTTTTCCAACCTGAAAAACGCCTAAAGGAGAAAAAAAGAAAAGGTGAAACCGTAAAAGAGGAGAGAGACCCTACTAAGTGCAGGGGTATTGTAGTAATAAAAGTGAAGAGCGAGGGTTAAAACAGTAACGCGTCTTCTAGTTAAATACAGAAAACCCATTCGCTTTTCACTCCCGTCCTAAAGGTCGACTCAGTCTCCGGCGAGTTCGACTCGGGAAATCAAAGACATTCCGAGAATTTCTCATTCGATTCATCTCCCTCTCTCTTTATCTCGATCCTGGATCCAAAAGTTCCATCGCTGATTCCCGATTTCAATTGGTGAAGAAGATGGCGTCTGAGCTGACATACCGAGGACACGAGACGGAGCAGCCAGATGCGCAGGCTTACCACCGGAAGCAAACGAAGCCGTGGTTCGTAGCGATTCGTCCGATCCGTTACATGCTCCGGGAACAGAGACTCGTCTTCGTTCTCGTCGGCATTGCAATCGCCACATTAGGTTTCACAATCTTCTCTGGATCCTCAGACCGACCGAGCCCCTACGCGGATCCGCTCTCCGGGTACGGAATGAGATCGGAGTCGTCGTATGTCCCGGCGCAGAGGAAACCGAGCATCGAGTACATGAGCCGGATCGGATCGGTGGGGGGGAAAATCCCCCTGGGCCTGAAACGTAAAGGGCTAAGGGTCGTGGTGACCGGTGGGGCCGGGTTCGTCGGGTCTCACCTGGTGGACCGGTTGATGGCGAGAGGAGACAACGTGATCGTCGTCGACAATTTCTTCACGGGTCGTAAGGAAAACGTGATGCACCATTTCGGAAACCCAAATTTCGAGCTCATCAGGCACGACGTCGTCGAGCCTATCCTTCTGGAGGTTGACCAGATCTACCACTTGGCATGCCCGGCCTCTCCCGTTCACTACAAATTCAACCCGGTCAAGACCATCAAGACGAACGTGGTGGGAACATTGAACATGTTGGGTCTAGCGAAGCGAGTCGGTGCCAGATTCCTCCTGACGAGTACCAGTGAGGTGTACGGAGATCCCCTGCAGCACCCTCAGGTTGAGACTTACTGGGGCAACGTTAATCCCATCGGTATAATCTCCTTTCTCCTTTATTGGTTTTTTATTTTATTTTATTTGGCCTGAGCCTTGGTGCTTTCTTCATCGGAAAATCTGAAAACGCGCGTCGCTGTTTCTCACCTCCGTAACGTTTTGACACGGCGCCATTTCGAGACTTTCTCTCTCTCTCTCTCTCTCTCTGTCTGCTTTTTTGTTTTCTTCCTAATTCCTAACATTACGTGTGTCCACAAAAGGCGCACGTTAGGGGAGAGCGTACGTTTGACCTTTGTGGCTCATGTGCTTCCTTTCCGCTAAGCTCTGGTCAAACCGTTTGTAGTGGGTCCCTTCATCGTACGGGATCTGGGACGTGTCCCTTTTCTTAGACGCGCCCACACACAACATTTCCGTCTCCTAAATTTGACGTTTTTGCCCTTGGCACCTCACATTAGGATTATTTTTGTCAGAGAAATATGCTACTTACTGAGAGTTGTGTTATTGAATTGGATTTGTGATATGGCATTAAATATTGGAACAGGTGTTCGGAGTTGTTACGACGAAGGCAAACGTACGGCGGAGACTTTGACCATGGACTACCACAGAGGCGCTAATGTTGAGGTATGTGTTTTTCTTTTTTACTAATTTTTGTTCCTCATCATATTCATTGATAGCAAAATATACACATACAGATTTGTAATAATAAAACTTGTACTACAAACAGGTTAGGATTGCTCGGATCTTCAATACTTATGGCCCAAGGATGTGCATCGATGACGGTCGTGTGGTTAGCAACTTCGTTGCGCAGGTGGGGGTTTTTTTATATTTAATAGTAATGGCATAATTGAGTTAGATCAATCAACTAATGAAAGGGATTGATTGTTGGTTACTTTATTAAAGTAATGAAAACGGGAATGATTGTGCAGGCATTAAGAAAAGAGCCATTGACTGTTTATGGTGATGGTAAGCAGACAAGGAGTTTCCAGTTTGTCTCTGATCTGGTAAAGCCCTTTTACTTTTTCCTCCCAAAGTATATATACACAATTGATAATTGAATAGTAAAAGCAAAGAAAAGTTCAAATCTAGCACCTTTTGGATTAATTGTTACTTTCATGGGGTATATACTTCTTCAGTTTTGACATGGTTGTTCTATTTAGCGCAAAACAACTCTCAAGGGCTAAGATTTGTGATCGGGATTCACTAACTTGATGTAGAAAAAGGGATTGCCTAAGACCATATAATAAAATGGTTTAGTTGTACACAATGTGGCATTAACTTTGGAAATGAAATAGTATAAATATCATTCAACATGACCGAAAGAGTGGTGATAACTTGAAAGTGAAATGTCATGTGATAGGTGGAGGGTCTGATGAGGTTGATGGAAGGAGAACATGTGGGGCCATTCAACCTCGGTAACCCTGGTGAATTCACCATGCTCGAGCTTGCTAAGGTCTCTTTCTCTCTACTCTGTTGTTACAATGTATATTCACCTCAAAGAGTATTTTGTTTGAGAAACTCACTCGTGGGTGCGCAGGTGGTTCAAGAGACGATAGACCCGAACGCAAAGATAGAGTTTAGACCAAACACAGAGGACGACCCACACAAGAGGAAGCCGGACATCACAAAGGCTAAAGAGCTTCTTGGTTGGGAACCCAAGGTGGCTCTACGCCAAGGACTCCCTCTTATGGTCAAAGATTTCCGTCAACGTGTCTTTGGCGACCAAAAACAGACTTCAACTTCTTCTTCATCAACAGAATAATTAAATAAGTAGCTCCTTCCTCCTACATAACAAAAAACAGAGTTTCCTTCCATTTTTACCTTTTTGTTATTTCATTTTGCTTCTCCTGTCAATGTAGCGGAGATCGGACCTCACCGATTTTAAACCTTTTTTTTTGTTTGATTTTGGTTTTAATGCAATTACCCTAGTTTGGTGCTCTGGCCATGCGCACAGGTATACTCAACACAAATGCCGATTACGGGCAAAACATCCCCAAAAAGATCCTTGTCAAACTTATGTCATGTTTTTCAATATTAACGAAAACGAGACGCATAAAAAAGCCAAGATACCTACAAGAATTTTATCATTTTGAGTACAAACAAGGAATAAGATGCCCCTTTTAAGTCTCTCACTCTCACTTTGGGTTCCTGAGGACGATGATCACTGAGTCTCCTCGGAGAAACATCTTGCTTATGAACCGATCCCTGTTAACCGGAAGTGCCTTCTTCTTTCCTTTTCCAGTTTTTGGAACCTAAAACCAGAAAAAAAGAGGTCAATATTCATTCTGAGACACACGAGTACAGCAGCTACATACACAAACAGATTTCAGTTTACCTCAGTCCACATCTCTCTGACATTTTCAAGAACCATGTTGCAGTGTCTGTCAAACGCCCTCACTCGCCCAAGAAGTTTCCTGTTGTTCCGGCAATTGATCAACACCTGAACACAAAACTCGAGCTTGCTAACCACCACATAAACACTCTTCGCATATACATTTACCTAACAAACGATCGATCTCTTCTCTATACATACCTGAGTGTTATTCTTGACGCTCAACATCAGAACCGAAAGCGGCCCGGTGTTGAACTCCTCCTCCTCAGTCTTTCCCTGCTAACAACAGTTTCAAGCATCATGAACAACACTCGAGGTTGAGGACACCGAAAGATTAACATACAAGAAGGAACTCAATCAGTGCAAGGTCGAGCTGTATAAAGAACACAATCAACATCCAATTGCAAAAGGCCCAACTCTAAGAAATCAGAGACGACGAAAACAAACACTTCCCTAAACGCTTTCTCGTATAGGAGGAGAGGAGAGGAGAGCTTGCAACTTAAATTCAGTGCTAATGTTACAGCGGTTCATTCCTATTCAAGCATTCAAGAGCCAAAAGATTGCCTAAATGTTGAAAATTAAATTAGGGTTTATCACAACTCGAGAAAGATATACTTACGTTGGCATCTTCTTCCATTGGCCTACTGCGAGATAAAATAGACAATCAAGAGTGAGAGAAGAATCTAATTAAGCAGGAGGACGAACTAACGGAGAGAAAAGCTCAGAAAAACCATCAACAGATAGATATACCTCATCTTTGCTTGTCGCGCGCTCGTCTCGGCAAAGTTCACGGGATTCGTTGAGCCTAATCAAAATTAAAGAATACGAAAGAGATTCAGGACAGCACGACAACAGAGATCTCACAGGGAAGGCAAATCGAATAAATTAGGGTTTTACCTGATAAAATCTCGCTTCCGTTTTCCAGAGATCTCTCACACGGAAGAGGACGACGGCGACGAGTACACACAATAGGTGTAAATTATAGGCCTATCAATCCACTGGGCCTTCTAACTTTATGGCCGTAAAGGCCTTGCGTTTTTTTGTACTTTGTAATATTCAATTTTTTATTGGGTTATATATGACTTCTAACTTTATGGCCTTTAAGGCCTTGCGTTTCTTCAATTTATTGTATGAGACAAAATTTGAGGTGAAAAAAATGCATTTTAATGAAACAAAACCTTATGAAAAATATTAAAACGAAAATAAAACATAACCAGAAAGAAGCACAAGTGACAGATATAACCCGACTCTCACGCTTTTACAGATAAATTGACTGAGAAACAAACTTCTCATCAAACCATTAGTATTACACTTCACGTAGGAGATCGGGGAACCAAACGGCCACCGTTCAAACCACAAAGCAGACTGAAGTAAGAACGTTTAGGCCTCCTTTGACCGTTGCTAACGCCGTTAACAATAACCCTCTGGACACTAGCAGTGGTAGTAACTCGTATAGGAGTGACAGTCAATGACGCTGAGTCAGCTGTTCGAAGGTCAAGCCAAGTGATGATGTCAGCAAAAACAATATCGACGTTGTGGTCAGGCTCACCTGACGTCAGAGCGTGCCACATCCCAGGATACAACTTGAGAGTCTTGTCCTTTGAGCTAGCTTTCTCGTACAAAGCTTTGCTTATCTCTGGATCCGTCACTATATCAGCTTCTCCATGTAACACAAAGAACGGCATTGTAATCTGCGAAAATTACCAAATCAGGGGATTAAAGACTCTGCATTGACGTGTGCTCTTGGTCAAGTGATTTTGTTAGGTTAGGGTGAGTTTATTAGAGTTGAGACCTAAAATAATACGTTTTATAATAAGAGCCAATTAGTTTTAACTTATATAAGCTCATGCAAACTTAGTCAAACCCAACCTCGTCTAGACTGTCTTCGAGGTTCATGCTTGTCCGAAGCATTTCAAGTGCGGTTTTGAGTCTAGGTTTCTCTTGATAAATCAGTTTGTTGCTTTTGACCTGTATATACCACCAAACCATTTATGCCAAATTTGCATGAAGAGATGTTATTTATACTATAAAACTAATATATTGAGACCTCTTCTCGCTTGGCAAGATCCTTGAAAGCAACGTCGATTACGTTTTTTGTAGGAACTATTTTCCATTTCGGTATGATCTCTTCAACTCTAGTTAACAGATTAATCACCACGGGATGTGGCTTCACCTTCTCAGATATCTGCATTCATAAATAACACATATATAAATATGCATTTCAATATATCTCCCAAAGACTCTCACTTTTACAGTTTTACCTTACACATTGGAGCGACAAGAACGGCACCGTTCCAAAAAGAAGGATCTTTTTTGTGAAGCAATAAAGTGACTGCACCTCCCATGGATTCTCCATACAAGAATCTGCCTTTTTCCATGAACTCCTCTTGCGCTGGTATCGCTCAAAATTAAGAAGTTATAGATAAAATAAAAGTGGAGAATAATATAGGAGATTACTCCAAACTCTAGAGAGAAAGAGAGATGAATGATGTTGTTAAAGTTATACCACAAATAGAGGTATAATATTCATAGCAATCATTCACAATGTTTCTAAACTTCTTGATGTAGCAGCGAGCTCCCATGGACCGACCATGACCTTCATAGTCCATACCAAAAACCGCGTATCCGGTTGAAGATAGTCTGATTCCGCATTCTAAAACCGAAACATGTATTGAGTCAATGCCAGTTTAAACAACCAATAGAATGAATTTTCTCAACCACCAAGCCATAGATCGAAGGTGTTCATTCACCTAACTAAAAATAGAAAGCTAATAGATTAAAAATTTTTTAAAAAAATGTGAAGTGTAATTGATTTTGATAGAGATCGGTTTACTCTCTAACCAAAAACTAAATGCATTTAAATAACCTAAAATTGTCTAGGGTCGTTCTCCAACCCAAACCAACCACATAATTAAGACTTGGTGACCTACCGGTCCTAACAGCCTCCGTGACTTATTTTTCAGAGGCATTTACTACTACTATTATTACACATAACCTTTAAATGCTTGTCAGGTCTACAGTGAAACGAAACAAAAATGTCCTAACATGATAAGCTTAGCTAACTCAAATTTCACTAAGAACAAAAAAAAAAAAAAAACTCAAATGACATGTACAAGTAAGAATATAATCAAAGTTGTTTGATTGACATGTTTTGGATGAAATTTGGATGCATCAAATGTAAACAATAAATATATATATTTTGTAATATTCAGTGATCCCACACATAGATGAAAGATTTGCAACTTAATTACGCAGTGTCAAATCTTTAATTACTTGTTATCTTCAAATATTCAGATGATCCAATGCATGGAGGAAGAAGATAGATTAAATACCTCTCATGGAGTCGCTACACTCCATCCCGTAACCTGCACAAATTATCAAATTCATTTAATTGGTTACTTATGGCAGAAAATATCTTTAAAAACAGAAGAAGATCATTTACCATGGCAGAGGAAAACCAGAGCTTTGGGAGGAGAAGATGATGGAAGCCATCTACAAGTGAACAACTCAACACCTCTGGAATTTACTATGTAATCCTGTTTCAATAAACATGATCGGGACTCATCTCACAACGATTTTACTCTCATTTTCAATACTTTCTCTGGATCTGAGGACTTAGTAGAGACTAGAGAGAGAGAGAGAGAGAAAGAGAACCTCATGGTATTGGAATTCCGACCTCATTTTAGTTGATGAATGTTCTGCCATTGAAGACCCGAGCGAGATCTCTGGCTTTCTCTAACTGACAGAGAGAGTCGAGGAAAAGGTTTTGATTTTGAAGGCGGTGTTACCAATTTTATAGACTAACACGATCCATTCCTTTAGATATATTTATGTTTTCGAACTACTATATGGTAAACAAATGAGAAAATGATCTCTTTTTATTTAAATGAAAATTGATTGACGTCACACAGTGAGCGTATGAATGTAGAGAGACCCATACATGATCCCATTGGTCAGACAAATCGACAAAGATGAATGTAAACAAACCAACCTACTCTTTTAAGTCAAGAAAGCTTCTCTACATTTAATAAGAGAATAGTCTGGCAAAAGTCAACAAAGCAAATCGATTCTTACTAATCTGAAGCATCCTCCTACGGACAAACAAATCTACACCAATGAGACAACCAAACAAACCCAAAAAATAAACGAAAAGAGAGCATCATTTCACGTATGTATGATCCCAACGTTTGGTAATACCGCCACGGAACGCGTATTGCAAAACGCTGATCCTCTCTTGGAGAATTGATTCCTTTACACCATCCATCACTCTCTCTTCTTCATCCATTATCAATTCCAAGTGGTCCAGAAACTTCAACTTGCTCTGCAGTTTCTTCAGCTGAAAGACAATTCCAAAACCGTCCGGGTCAAGACACAACAAACACAACTGACACGGAGACCAAATTTACACTCGCAGCTAGATGCTCTTATTGTTTGAGCCAATGGAGCAAATCGAATCTTATTGTTTGAACCAACCTGTTGATCTATTACACTCGCAGCTAGATGCTCCATCTCTCTTTCTTCTTCATCAGCCAGTATTTTCGCCTGAGCAGCCGCTGCTCCCAGACCTGTTGCCACCGACGCTCTTATCCTTAAAGCTACAGGTAGATCCTGAGGCCCCTCTGCATAATTATAAGGATTATAAATCTCAAGTCTTGAGCTTTCATTCTACGAATTCGACCATGATAAAAGTTACCTTTCCCTCCTTGCTGCTGCTCCTCCATATCTGTATCTTTGTCTCCATCGGCTCTGTGAAACAGCGAAAGTTTTAGAATTGTCTTGACAGCGACATGAGAAGCAAAGCCATCAGCAAATTGAGGGGATGGAGAATCAAACCTGTCAGGTGCTGAATGTGTGTAGTCATCGGTTTCGAAGAACTCTTTTGGACATGAGGCTTCCTCACAAAGTGCTGCAATTGCAGCTTTTGCAGCAGCGGTTGTGACAGATGGACCAACTCTGCATGCCATTGCTGCGACCTGTTGCACAATATGTAAAGATGTTATCTCTTGAAAATTTGATCACACTGAATTCGAAACGGCACTCTTTGCTACAGTTGAGGAATCCGAATACTACAGCCATATAGAAGATAATGATGAAACACAAGACACATTGCTTAACCTGTTTCATAAGTGAAGTATCGCCGTCTGAGATTAGTGCAACACGTTTCCTTTTTGCAAGAGGCTCATCTTCATCCACGAGATCTTCCTTTTCTTCCCCCATCTCTGTTTCCCTGTGTTCTTGACCGTCAGGATGGGATGGAGAGGAATGGTGTCCACTATTTTCATCCTCGGTGGGGACAGAGGAAATGAGTCTTCCAGAAGCAGAGCCCATCAGAAACTCTCCAAACGGGAGCTCAATGAGCTTCGAAATGCAATCTAGCCTACTCTTTGTAGAAACGCTTTGTGCAACGAGTTCCCAATCATCTCCATGTTTGAGCACAGATTCTAGCAGCAAGAGGATCTCTTCCTCGGTCCACACAGCTGCAGCACCATTCCCAATCAACTTGAAATCGTCCGCGGAATTGTTCTCCCCGTAGTCTCCATTCTTGAAGCACTTTTGGCATATGTTGACAACACGCTGCCAACATCAAATGTTAAGAAAACAGACCAGAAGCAGAGGAGATGAAACATGCTAATCCGTAACAAACAAAGTTTTACCTTGTGATGTTCATAGAAATCAGAATCAAAACGTTCTCGGCAGTGCCCACAAACCAAACCATCATTACTAGGCTTCTTCAAATCACTGAAAACATCTGAATAAGAGGTCAGAGGAGGTAATTTGAGACCAGACTCAGCTCTTTCCTCAACAAGGGGCGGTGCGGTGATAGGCCTCATTGAATTCGGGGCTGCAGTAACACGAATCCCAGCGGGATTCCCTTGCTCGATCTTAGCAACATGCTTCTCTTCAACCTCCACCAACGACGCATCAGAGCCGAAATTGATCAATCCCCAATGTTCGAGGAAGAGAAACACTTTGCGGAGCAAATTGACATCGCCCACGAGGAACTTGCGGATACTGGTGAAGGTCAGCCTCCTGGTAGTGTCCTCTCGGTACTTGTTGATAATGAAGTCTCTATATTCTTTGTAAACCTTGGGGGTTCTTGTGATTGAGCTCTCACTGAAGAACTCCTCAAATTCGCGTCTTTCTATCTCGTGTATGTCATCCCATAAGAACCAACCTATCAACAACACAAATCCCCAGAATTCAATTTCGGTGGGAACGAAATTCCTCAGAAAACCAAACCCTAGGACTCAAAGAAAAGCTATTCGTAGTGCGACGAGACAGTAGAACCCTAAAAATCAAAATAAGAAAAACTAGAAAGATGTTCTTCGATTCCACGCAGTGAAAGCTTGGCGAGGCAAAGAGAAACGACATAGACCTAAGAATTGAAGGAGGCATTGGAGAGAAAGGAAGCAGACATACTGGATTGAGCAGGGATGGTGTAGAGCTCAACTTCTGCTTCTTTCCAGCTTGGATCAGTGACTTCCATCTCCCTTCCAACACTAAACTATTCAGATGAATCAATCTATATCTTTTGCAAATCGCAGCAATGTCCAAGGATGATTAATAAATTTAGGTCCAAATTCAGAAATATTCGAACTTGCAGGAACCTCAGATAAAATATATGATAGATTCATCATTTAAAAAACCTGTCAGCGTTCTGTCAAAAAGCCCAAGCCCATTTTTTATCAGCTTTAATTTTTGCCAACCCATTGGCTTTTGTCGAAAAAGGCCTTGTAACTCCGAAATTAGCGTCCTCTCAAAAAGCCCAAGCCCATTTTGTATCAGCTTTAATTTTTGCCAACCCACTTATTTTGGCCTTTGTCGAAAAAGGCCTTGTAACTCCAAATTTCGACAAAACTACCCCGAAACAACGTTAACTAAAAAAATTGTACATTACGTAAACAAATTCAAGAGAATTTTTATTCATCCAATGCAATGATAATTTAGCTTCGATGATAGTTTAATTGTCAAGATTAACGTGGCCAAAATGATTTAGCTCGAATAACATAGAAACTGTCTGAAGAAAGTGCAAAACATCCATAAACAAAAAGATCCAACTAAAAAGGGTACTTGAAGAAACAGCTAAACAAAAAGCTCTAACAAGTTTTACGAATCTCTGAGCAAATGACTTTGGGCAAGACCGAAAACACACACAAAAAGATCCTTCTTAGGTCATCCTCTGGGCAGCCTCCTTTGCAAGAACCCTTTCCTTGGCCTTTGTCTTCGCTTGGGATTTGGATCCCATTATGCCTCCTCCCCATTTCTTCCTGTACTCGTCGTACTTGTCGTTGAAGTTCGCCTGTATTACCAAAAACAGAAACAAACATCATCAGAATCTTGTCGAGTATATATGTTATAGCTGATTCTCCTTTATGTTGTCAAGAGAAGTCTTTATACCTTGATGGCCTCAAGGATTTTGCTGAACTCTAGCTTGTCTTCGTTCTTGACAGTGGTCAAACACAAGCAAGCAGCAGTCTTTTGGTGAACAATCTGCAAGTAAGAGACAAATAAAACATAAATACACCGATTTTAACAAGAGATGTGAGTGCAACTTATTAGATCACGAGATGAACATATCGCGTACCGCTCCAAGACGAGACTTGCCCTTGACAATGCAGTAAGGGACTTCCATCTTCCTGCACAGAGCAGGCAACCAAACGACCAGCTCGATTGGGTCGACATCATGAGCAATGACAACAAGTTGAGCCTTGTTCTGCTCGATGAGGTAGGTCACATGGTTAAGGCCGTACTTCACAACAATAGGCTTCTTAGATTCAGAAGGCTTTCCCTCAGCTTCAGCTTGAGCCTTCTTGACAAGGCGCTCTTTCTTGGCAGCTTTGTCCTCTGGCCTATACTTCATAAAGATCTTAAAGAGTTGGCTTGCTGCAATTATCAACACAGGATAGAGTCAGGCACTTAACTAAGGGCGGAAAAGAACAAAAGCATGTAAATCATTCCCCAAATCATATAAAGCAACAGCACAAACCAAACCAAAAAATATACAAAACTGGCGAACATTTCATTAAAGGATGCAATAGACTCACCAAGATTCTTGTCAAGCGTCTTGGTGAATTGGTTAAGTGCCGGTGGCACCTTCAACCTCTGCTTAAGGATCCTCTTCTGCCTTTGAAGACGGATTGACTTGGGCCATTTGATGTAGCGAGTAAGATCCTTCTTGGGAGGCAAAGCTCCACCAATACCAAATTGCTTAGGCCTCCTCTCAAATAGAGGGTTCGTTACTTTCTCCTGAAAAATCAGATATCATAACACAAACTTAAGAATCTTCGGAAGAAGAAAAGAAACCATAATAGAAGAAGACTATAAGCTTCAAAACAATTCGAGAACATACCGTCTTCTTCTTGGCAGCTACCTTCACTCCTTTCTTTGGGGCCTAAAACCAAACCATGGCGTGATTAGATAAATAAAGTCACCAATGAAGATGACGTAAAATGATATGAGAAAACCATTGCTCTCTGTGCAACATCTTAAATTCATCCATTAGCACTCTTTTACCAAATCTATAAGAGAAAATCCTAAATCCTAAGCAGGTCAGTAATGCTCGTCTCCACCCTCAAGTAAATGAAACCAATATGATGTGTTCGTCCCTAAAGATAATGCAAACATGAGAAGTAAAACACCAGTTCATGGCAGATGAAGATAAAAAAAACCTAATTCGTTGATTCTACCACGAGAACAAACAGCTAAAAGATCCCAGTGAATCGATATCAAGAAAAGATAAAAACGTAAAGAATAAAAGAGAAGGGAGATCTACCATTGTCGTCCTCCTGAGCTCCAACTCCAAATGGTTTCTGCAAACGGACGGCTGAGTCAAAAGAGTATCCTTAGGGTTTTGCCTTATATACTACAATTGATAGGGCTTCTTTATTTTGCGTATATTTTGTCTTCAAAACCAAACAAAAATTGGCAGCCCAGCCCATATTTTCACAAAAGCATAATTTCCTTTCCGAGAGATATGGAGTTTTTATTTATTTTCTTGTAACAAAAAATTAGATATATACATGTGTGAGTTATTCGATGATGTATATATATATAATATATATAATATATATATATATATATAATCTTGGCGTGGATCATTTTTGATTATCAAAAAATTAGACAACAGAAAAAAACTAAAACACGATAACACTAAACAGAAAGATAGAAATGTAGCGTTTTTGTTTTAGAAACATAAAATTAACAAAGATGTAGGTGCCGACGAATGTCAGCAATTGACTGTTTGTTTAACAATCAAAATGTTATTTGCTTGTTAACTTGAATTTAGTAGTCCTAATCTCCATCTGTAAAATCTCTGGTATCTCGAAACCTCTTTATACTTGCTTTCTTTAGATATCGTCCTCTCTCGTTTTTGTTCCCCATCGTCATTATTCACTCACGATCCAAATTTGAGATTGCGTGTTTCTATACCCAATGATGTCATACCAAAACGTTGATATACAATTACGACGTGTATATTGGATGACAAATAAGTATGTGGCACAATAACTAATAACAAGCACGTATTTTGGACTTGCTGGTTTACACACGTGATAAACAAGAAGGTGGAGTGATGTCAATGTCATAACATCACCAAATTGGCTAAATCAAGTGAAATGCCATAATTCAGATAAATATCTAGTTGCTATTACTGTACCTCTATAATTCTTGTTTGCTTATGAGTTTTTTTTTTTTTTTTGTAACTGGATATTGCTTATGAGTTCATATATATCTTACTTTTTTGTTTTTGTTTTTTTTCTCATGAAAATAAATAAATTATTATTATATAGGCTTTGTAGTCTTGAGTTAAATCCGTTTTTTTAACAGATATGTACATATCTAAAATTGAGCATAGTTTTTGGTCTCGTGTGAGATTTAAAAGCAATGGCTATCTAGGGTGATATAAAACAAAGTTTGGGGACTAAAAACTAATTAAAATTTGATAAGTAAGGGTCTCATGTTCTTAAACCTGACCAAAACAAAGGCGACGTAAACAGATCTTAGTTAGTCAACGACAAGTATCCAATAGGGTGAGGCCACGTGGGGGTCTCGATGCGATGCGAACCCGTGTAAGATAACAATTATTGAAGAGTCATGCAGAGGTTAGATGTGTGTTTGCAGATATAAATGGCTGACGAGCCTCCACCGCAAAATCCAACTCCTGACTCGTTCCAATCAACGGCTCTCGCCTTCCGTTTATCGGAAAATTTCTCCCGTGACCGGCGGGCTGTGAATGCCGTTCGCTGAGATTTTGATCCGGTACGTTAGCATTCATCTATGCCCCCTCACGCGGGTCACTCTGTTTCATCAGATTTCCCTTCATGCTCTCTTATTTTCCTTGTGATCTGTTCCACCGTCTTCGATAAATTTGGGGTTTTTGCTTTCTAATTTTGTAAAATAAATAAAACCCAACTTTGATTTTACGTTTACCACTAGCTCACGATCGATGAAATTTTTCATCTTTCGTTGCGTTCTTTTGATCTGGTGACCTCTGGATTTTGATTGCGCCTTAAGTTCTTGCTGCCTCAGTTTCACTCTCTCTTTCAATAATACACTGCGTGGAAGTGTCACTAGTTTGGTTACAGACTAGATTCCGCGCTTCTTGCTTCGTATGTTACATGCGCATTGGATCCTTTGCAAGTGTTTAGTTTGTGTTACGGATTCTCTGGAAAGAAATCTATATTGCATGTTCCGTTTGTTTCGCCTATATACTGCGAACTATTAGATCCTTGAAGTTCTTCTAATCGTTACAAGTCGCGTTTCGTGTGTCCCCAGGGAGAACAAGTGTACAGTTGACTTATCGGGGACGGTTTAATCAGCTTCAATGGCCTCTATTCTAAATCAAACCCAGGAGTTGCAAGAATCTTCCAAGGTTCTTGGGCATGTAAGATGTGAAGGCCACTTTATATTCCCCGGAGAAAGTAGTCTGTCAGATGGTTTGAGGGCTGTTTTCTATTTTCTCGGTCTTGCCTACTGCTTTATCGGCTTGTCAGCGATCACTGCACGGTTCTTCAAGTCTATGGAGAATGTCGTCAAACACTCGCGTAAAGTGGTTTCGATCGACCCCGTTACTAACGCTGAAGTCATCACATACAGGAAAGTTTGGAACTTTACTATTGCAGACATCAGTTTGTTGGCCTTTGGAACCAGCTTCCCTCAGATTTCTCTGGCTACCATTGATGCAATACGGAACATCGGGGAGCGTTATGCTGGAGGTCTTGTTCTTTTCTGGTCGTCTTGCATTTCAAAAATTGAGTAACTCTAGAACTTGGATGTGAAATTCTATTATAGTTAATGTTATGTTATATATATATATATATATATGTATACAGGTCTTGGTCCTGGAACACTTGTTGGATCAGCTGCATTTGATCTTTTCCCCATCCATGCTGTTTGTGTTGTGATGCCAAAAGCTGGAGAACTGAAAAAGATATCCGACTTGGGCGTTTGGCTTGTCGAGCTGGTTTGGTCTTTTTGGGCTTACATTTGGCTATACATTATCCTCGAGGTAACTGTGTGAAAAGCGGTCTAAATAGGTTCTGTTGAACTTAATATACTCTCGAGGCCTAAAACGCTGTTTCTTTCTTTCCGTATGTCACAGGTCTGGTCACCAAATGTAATTACGCTCGTGGAGGCACTATTGACAGTAGTGCAATACGGATTACTTCTCATTCATGCGTATGCGCAAGACAAGAGATGGCCTTACTTATCTCTACCAATGTGGGTTTCTTCCTTGGACTAATAATTTTTAGTTTCATCCAAAATGGATTTTCAGAAAGGACTGAATCTTGGTGTTTGTATTTGATCATTGAAGGTCAAGAGGCGATAGACCAGAAGAGTGGGTTCCAGAAGAGATTGATCCTTCGAAAGATGACAATGATGTTCATGACGTGTATTCGGATGCCACTCAAGACGCTGTTGAATCAGGAATCAGAAACATTGTCGATATCTTCTCTATTCATTCTGCTAACAATGATGCAGGTACTAATTTCTGTGTATGTTGTCTTTTTACTAATATAAGAGCAGTTTTAGAGTGATTTCCAAATCCGTTATACATCAAAATTTGACGAACACTTGTGCAGGGATCACCTATCATACAGTGGCAGATACTCCACCCGGATCTTCGACTAAGAGGGGTAAGCCGAAGAATTCTACTGTTTTTGACATTTGGAAGCATCAGTTCGTGGATGCAATTACGGTAATTAAAGATTCCAACTTTCCGAATGTGCTTTTGGGATTTTCATTTATCAAGACATCTTTCTTAACTTTGTTTCTCTCACAATTCTTAATCAAACAGTTGGAAACCTCAGAATCAAAGAAAGTTGATAGCATTTATCTTCGAATTGCGAAATCATTTTGGCAATTACTCCTTACTCCTTGGAAAATTCTTTTTGCATTCGTGCCTCCTTGCAACATCGCTCACGGTTGGATCGCTTTCATCTGCTCTCTTATCTTCATCAGCGGAGTCGCCTTCGTCGTCACAAGACTTACCGACCTTATAAGCTGTGTCACTGGTACACACACAAAAGCTCTCAAAAAGTCCATCAAAAAGATTCAACATTTACAGCTCTTTGACATTTGAAACTCCTATTTCGGTTGGCAGGAATAAACCCATATGTGATAGCATTCACAGCACTCGCAGCTGGAACTTCGTGGCCAGATTTAGTAGCAAGTAAAATCGCTGCAGAGCGACAACTAACCGCAGACTCAGCCATTGCAAACATCACCTGCAGGTAAATTCTCTAGACCCTTTCCCAAATATCAAAGATCATTCTTTTGATGATCTTTTTCTGGTGATAATTCCTGCAGTAACTCGGTGAACATCTATGTGGGGATTGGAGTTCCATGGCTGATAAACACAGTATACAACTACTTTGCATACAGAGAGCCTTTATACATAGAAAACGCCAAAGGGCTAAGCTTTTCGCTGCTGATATTCTTTGCGACATCAGTGGGATGTATCGTGGTGCTTGTGCTGAGAAGGCTGATTATAGGAGCTGAGCTTGGAGGTCCAAGGCTGTGGGCTTGGCTTACCTCTGCATATTTCATGATGCTTTGGCTCGTCTTTGTTGTTCTTTCTTCTTTGAAAGTTTCAGGCGTCATATAGAAGAAGCAACCAATGAAAAGGAGAAGGAAGAAAAAGTCTTATTACCAACGCATGTCCTTCTTCTCTTTTTCATAGCAGTTGGCTACATATGTATTACAAATATAAAGCGTTATGGAAAATTATTTTGGAAACTTTGAACTTTAGTTAGGAGGTACAACACATTTGAAGTAGTGTTTATAGTTCTCAACTTCTTATGGTTTATAAAAAATAGTTAGGAATGTTAGTTTAAATCTTTTCATTCAGTGATGCATCATCCTTCCACTTTTTTAAGTTAAGGAACGGAAATGTGTAAATTCTTGAGAACACAACTTGAGCCGAAAAAAAAGTTTTTTATTATAATTCATTCTCCATACCATACACTTGGAATTCAAAAGAGAGCAGTTAAGTCCTGTCTAGAAAGCACACAGATAAATTCACAGAGACCAAAAGTAGTACAAAAACCAGATTGGATCTAATTATTCCGGTCGCCTGAAAATTTCTCTCAAGGTTTAAGCAAGAGCGCCGGTACAGGCTGTAGCAGGACCAGCCTCGAGCTGCGTCTTTGCCGAGCTGTACTTCTTGGTTATAAACCTGTTTACGAGTATAAAACACACATCAAAGCCAGATTCAAACAAAAGACAAATTCTACTAGTTGCGGACAAGTGAAGAAAGCAAGAGGCTCACCTGAAGAAATCCCTCCATAGCAGCTCATACATTAACCAGTTAAGTCCGGTATCTCCCGGTCCGTTCCTGAGAAAACCATTGCAAAGAGTATTGTAATTGGAGACTATGTTCAAATCGTTCAACCAGAGTTCCCAAAGGTGTTGTGTTTCTGAGACCCATCGTTTACCTTGGAGTTGAGGATGCAGAAATTGTTTTCTTCAGCTCATCGAACATGGAACGAGGAGAGATGCTTCCCATGGCTAACCAAGGTGATATCTTGCAAGAGAAGTTAGCACCAAACACACTGTTATTGCCTCCTTTCTGGTTCCCCTTGGTCAATCGTGCTTTACAATCCGCTGCAAAGCTCTTTAGCTTATTCAACGCCTCTGTCTCTCCTCCAATCATTGTCTGTTTCCCTTCCTGGACGAAACAAAATGTTAACTTCTAAGAATAGGTGTAAAGAGCAGCAGACACAGAGTGCAAAAGGCATCAACTTGATGACATTGCGCTGAAAAGGAACGTTCTTTTAATCCATGATGGACTTTCAAATAGCGTTACTGAAATCTGTTTAATGGGCAAATTCTGAACCTTTCAACGAAGATGAGTCCTGAATCAAGCTTAACCAAGGATCAGGAAAACACAAACCTGGCTGGTCCTAGCACTTGGGTTAATGCCGAGATCCAGCAGAGAAGGAATGTCGCCAAGTTGTACGTCTCCTCGAGAGGGCAAGCTTTTCAATTGATCAAGTGCTGCGATTGTCTTCCTAATCTCCAGTTTCTGGACTCTGTCCTTGAATGCTCCGTAGTTTGAGGGCAAATCTTGGATTTCGAATGGTAAATCGTCGAGATGATAGAGAGTGCTTCCCCAAAAGTACTTCACTTCAACGCCTTCCTCCTTCATGGCCGTCTCTATCTTCCCTTCCGCCTTGACCTCGTCATGAGACACTTCCCTGTGAGCATAAATCGCGTCGGCTCCGATTTCCTTGGCCAATTCCACCAGAACAGATTCGGGTTTCCCGACCCGGACGACGAGATTCGACCCTCTCGCCTGGAGATTCTTCCGGAGCTCAGAGACGGACTCGATCAGGAACTGGGCACGGAAAGGCCCCGTTTTGTCGAACCCGGAAGAGGATTTGCCATAGTCTCTAGGGTCGAAGCAGTAAACGGGCAAGACGGAGACGCACTCGTCGTTGGCGGAGTTGAGGCACTCGTTGTCGTGGACGCGGAGGTCATTGCGGAACCAGACGACGGCAGCGCGGCGGAGAGCGGCGGCGGAGGAAGGATCGACGGGACGGCGAGGGGCGATGGAGAGAGGGGACTGGAGAGGGGTAGCGGAGATGGTGGATTTGAAGGAGATTCTGGAAGGCGGAGGAGAAGAGAGGGAGAGATGGGTGAGGGAAGAGGCTTGCGTAGGGATCTTAACCTTGTTTGGGTGACGAGAGAAGAGACGAGAGAATCTGGGGTTAATGAGAAACTGGGTGGAGCTGGGAAAGAAGGAGAGAGATAGAGAGGCGATGGGTAGAAAAGAAGGGATAATGGCGACTTCTTCTTCTGCGGAATTAGCTTCTGTGTTTAGGATTTCTACAGCATTCGAATCCATTTTTTTAGGGGTTTTGAGAGAAAAGAAGAAAAGAGACTCTGTGCTATAGAGTGAGAGACGAATGAGGACGATAAGCTCTCGTCGATTCTCTACCTCATCAGTCTTTCCCCTTCCTATTTTCAATGTTGGTTTTCTATCATTGAATTGGTTAACCGTGTGAACATTCACGTTAAAACTGTTATTTTTCTTTTCAAACAGTAAAAAATTAAACTAATTAACATTGAACTTAAAGATAAAACTTGAATAGTGAAATGAATTAAAATTTGGATGATGTAACATTTTGGTTTAAAGGTTTTTATTTGCTATACATTTTCAGTTTTGTTGAATGTTGATCATTTGATATTTTTCACACGTATCAAAATTCTGAATTATCTATTATACTCCTTAATTACTTGTATAATACTATTAGAAGATGGTTGACAAAAAAAAAAAAACTAGTAGAAGATGTGAAAAAAGGATTAAAATTATTGTGGAAAGGAAGTAGAATAGAACCAAAAGACAGTTTGGTGTTCTTGATTCGACGATTAACATCTCACAAGTCACAAATGCCGCTGAAACGTCAAGAGAAACCTTCACAAAAGCTTAAGAAAATGTATATAATAAAATATTCTTTAATTAGGATATTAACTTAAAACGGATAATGCTGTTTGCAGTAAAGTGTATATATGAATATGACGAGGAAGGTCGAAAACATTATCGTCTCGTGATGGAAACCAAAGACAATTGTATGGAGAAGATAAAGATTGAAAATAAGAAAATATGTATTCTAGAGACTTAAACATCAATTCTTACACATAGGAGAATTTACCACCTGATATAATTCATAGCTTAGTTTGAGAATAAAAAGATAAGAGTTGAAGAACAACCAAAAAACGTTTGATCAAAGAAGGTTTAAAGGATATAGCATCAATGCCAATGGTGAGAAGCTCATGTTGGAGGAGGGGAGCACGTGCAAAGGACATGAGACAGATTTCGTATTTGTTGGTTTGCACGTGCCCTGCTTCTCCAACGTGAAGATTCTCACCCGCATTTCCAAAGTATACATGCGAGCTTTTGTAATAATCTATGTGAGAGCTTTGGTTATGCAACTAGCTTTGTATATATAGGCCCAAAGATTGCATTAATGGAACATACATATATATATAGAGAGAGAGAGAGACGAATATGCATGTATGTATGTTGGCGTGAGTGTGTTTTACGTAAGGCTGAAGAGCCATGCCATTATAGCCATGATGGGCATCTCACGCAAAAGAAGGGTTGAAGAAGAAAATTGAGAGAGTGAATAAACTAGTGTAGGTCCAAACAATATACACACCCTGTCGTCTAATTATTGCAAGTTTCAAAGCTTTTCTTTCCAAATAAAATGTGTGTTTTCAAGCGTGGGGGCTTGTCTGCCCTAAATTTCACAAACTCCACATAATTAGTTGTACCATATTGTGTGTCATTGCAGGATCCTATGCAGTCTGACACGCTTTTACAAGCAATCTATCTCAGACCTACTTTCTCTGCAAGTCTTAGCACCTACTCTAATGGTAAGAACCGCTTCCATCCGTTAAATATTCTCTGAACTTGTTTGCAGAAAGGGAGAAGATATTCAAATACTATAAAGCAGTATATAGATCGAGTGAGAATTCAATTTGAAACTTTGGGTGTTTCTAGTATAATTGATCGAAATACTGATCAAACATATTACTAAAGTTACTACCCTAAAAAGCTACAAATGTTTTCTTACCGATTCACACGGACTAAAAATCAATTAATTACGGATACAACCAAATAAAATGGATCGGTAATCTATCTTTACCTAATCTATATATGCATGCAATTACCTAATCTATCTTACCTATCCTTAAGCTACTCTTTGAGTTCGAATTATACATTTTCTCTCAGTAAATTGTATATTTCATAAATGAAAATTATATAATATAGTTTCATCTATATATCACAATGATAGATGCCATAGTATAAAAGAATCATTTGGAATAATAACATAAATGTGTGTGTGAGACAGTGGTAAAAAAAGGGGAAGGTGTGTCGTCAAAGTCTGTTGGGGGCAAAAGAAGATGGGAATAATGAAAGAGTGCTCGCTCGTAGGGCTTTGCGTGTTGGTCTAACTTTCTCTAACCTTCAAAATATGATTGAGGTTGTAAGGTCCCTCTCTCTTTAATTTGTTATCGACTAAATCATTTGTACATACGACGATTAACAATCTAAATACGCAATATTCTGTTGTTGTCAAATGCTTTTAGCAAAAGTAAGATGCTCACGAAAAACATCATGAATCAAATCTCAGGTGTTTACACATCTACTACATGTTTCATTACTAAAACTATGCTTCAGCCATTTAATAAAACAGAACAGCAAGCTTAGAAGTGAGTGCGCAATACACTAATTAGGTGGTGTCACCCAGAGATGAATCAGCAAGTCTTGTAAAAAGAGTCAGACAATGAAGTCATCACCAAATCTATCAACACATTAATGCTTACGTGTCCGTATGACACTCGTGTTTCCTACTAAATGCTAATGAATGCTTTTGTAGTTCGATAACTCAATTCGCTTCACGCACGCACGAGTTTTGACCTACTAACCGGCTAACCGCTGACGTCAGCACCAAACAAGGAAAATAGCTACACAACCAAGGACTTTTCTACGACCAACCCAACATCACACAATGATGATTACTTCCTCTTCTTTTTCTTCTTCATAGATGTCCAAGATTCTACTCACTCAAATCAAAAGCATAACTCTTCAACCAAATTTCATGGAAGAGGAGCTAAAGGTACTTACTGTTTAGATGAAAGTCTGATAAGTTAGATAATTGTAGTATTCTAAAAACAATTCTACAACAAAACACAGAAAAAACCATGGAAGAAGTGACATTAACGGGAGATAGAGCAAAAGGTCTATTTCTTGGCATAGGTGATGAGCATTTGGTTTTGCTCAATCTTGAAACCTTGAAGTTCATGCATTGCAACCGTTGACTGCATCTCATCTGTATACTCCACAAAGGCAATACCCGGTTTGGCTTCAACCATCCTAACCTCCTTCAAACCTACGTACCGGCCGAAGAACTCCTGAAGCATCACTGGAGTTGTCTCGTGAGGAAGGTTTTGGACAAAGAGGATGTTATTTGGCGGCGCCGGTGCCTCCGGAACCATTGGTTTCACACCACCAGGGTATGGTACTTGCGAAAGCTGTGTGAAAATTTGAGAGCAGCGATTATAAATACATGACAAGAGTTTAAGAGAGAGCAACGATTAGAAACACATGAGAAGAATACAGAGGATTTCCCAAAAGCATGCATGTGAGATTAAAGAGAATGAGCAAGGTTGAGATGACTCACAGGAGGTGGGACTCCATAGACACCTGGGTATGCAGAGTTCATGGCCATTCCCATCTGTGTAGAATCATGATGCTGGTCTTTCCTTTTCTTGCCACCTGCAATTCCAAAAAAACGATTTACAGATTCGACAACATACCGTTTATAGGTTGGAGAAGCAAAGATATTTCTCAAAGTCACCAAGGCTTCACATTAGTATGTGGGAATGAGGAACAGAGCAATACATCTACATGTACATTTACTGAGCCAATGACGCAATGACAAAAAAACTTTAAAGTCTCACCTTTCTCCTCGTGTCTCTTTCTCTTCTCGCGAGGAACAAATGTACCATCGGCCTTGGCAACAACATCTGATTTTGTTTTCGCAAATTGTATTTTCTGTTCACATTGTTAAAGTACTTATCAGAGATAATACTGCAAAAGTGATTGGCATATTTCAACAGAAACTAAAAAGGATAGATTCAGCTAAAATCCCAACAAGGGATACACGAATAGTTGCCCACAGCCTAAAAATCTAACCTCTTCTATAACCTAAAGGCAGAAAAATCGATGTAATCACAAACAATTTTTTCTGCAATTCAACCGCTCCACTCGGTGAAATCAAACCCTAATTATGCATTTTAGGTAATAGCGAAAGCCACCGACTTTGAATCCAGAAACAAAGTAAAATCGAGGAAGTGTGAGTAAAATCGAACCATGGGTTTATCGTAGAAGGGAAATCCATTCATCTTGGCAATAGCAGTGGAAGCAGATTCGGCGTTCTCGAAGACTACCCAAGCTTGCCCTTTGTGCTTCAGTGTCTTAAACGCCAACACCTCCAGTATCTTCCCGAACTGAGAGAACACGGCGTTCAGAGATTTCTTCAGCTCTGCAGAGTTTCCACAGAAGAAGAAGACGAAAAGTCTCAATCAACTGAAATCGGAGAAAACATATGACGAAAAAAAAGAAGAGATTGATCACCATCGAGTTTCACTTTTTCGTTGAGATTGTTGATGTAAATAGTCTGGTTTGGAGTAACCTCCGATCCTTGATTGGCCTCCTGCATCTCCATCTTTCTCTGATTCACGAAATCTCCGGCGAAATAGCGAAAGCGGAGATTATAGCCGGCAAGCCAAAATCCAAAGGTGAGGTTTTTACCAACAAAACTGTATTTGTAAAGCTCTAAGCCCACTTAATAGCCCAATATTTATATTAATGGGCCATACATCCAAAAATAATATCGACTCAATGGTAAACTGACATGTAACTACATTATTCCATGTGTAGGTTGATTATTACCCAAATAAATGGAAACTTGGATTCTTGATGATTCCTTGTACGTAGTAGTAATCTATAAGAGGCACTCCAAGAATTCTTTCGGATTTTCAAAACTTTTCATTGCCTCTTCTCTTTTTTTTGCGCATTATCTGGTTTTTGAATAAGATTAATGTTTGATCTTTTTCTTTTATTTGGGTATCTCTCTTTGTCAAAAAATACCTTTAATTGAGCCAAACGAATTTTCACACTTCTCACGCTATGTTCGAGCCTTTTAGCTTGATTTGAGAAGAACAATCATTCTTTGTTATGCCTAAGCTTGTCTCAAATACTGGCGTCGCTGTTTTTCAAAAAAAACAAGCCCTTCTCTGAAATAACGTGAAAGAAAAATAAAAATAAAAAGGTGAGGAAAAAAGTTAAATGTAAAAAAAGTAAAAGTAAAGGGGAAAAAAAGGTAGAGGAGTGAGCTGGCCATGACTAGGCATGTCAATGTGTGAGCTTGACTCGCTGTTACATCATGTAATTACGCATTCTCACGGTTCATTACATTATTTCTTTATGAAATTGAATCAATAATACCGGTCACATTCTAATTTAAAAACAATTGAACTACGTTGATATTTGTTTAGATTATCATCAGCAGAATGTAGATTTCTTTGATGTTTTGTTCGTTGCTAAATTTTGGGAGGAAGTTGGACCGTAGGATCATTTGACCGGTCGCTTCAATAGTAAACCAAAATGATTCATTAACTAAAACCTAATATCTTAATTATTATATCTAGCTTAATATAATCCATATGTGAAAATGGGAAAGCTGGTATCCGTCTATTATTTCCGTAATTAGAGAGTTATATTATGAATCGCGGTCAACATATAAAATGTGGTAAAAGAAAAAGTAAATGATATTTTGATAGATTTCTAGATTCACATCACATGACACAGACACACATAGGAGGAAGAAAACAGAAGTTTATCCCAACTTGGGGAATGTTTTGACCATTGGGCAATCCTATCTTGTTCATAATATCACCTTTTTCTCTCTCTATTTTGCGATTGGTTAAACAAAGTTACATTTTGCATGGCAACTACTTAAATACCCATAGATTCGCTATTTCTACGGCCGCCGTCAGAGCAAACCAGTGGATGCGAAACCAACTTGTGTTGTTTATACATCAAAATACTACTAGTATTTAAAATAACATTTCACTAAACTCGGTCAATTTATTAAGCGAAACTAACTTTTTGTATATAGGTTTATAATTATTGTAATGGTGTTGAACACCGAGAAGCAAGAAAGGTAAGAATAAGAGTGAGAAAAGGGGGGAAAAAGGTGAGGGCAACTAATCAGAGAAGAGCAAATATTCATTGAATATATGTAACTACTTTTTTTGACCCATGTTGCCAATGGGCGAAATTATATTTGATTATATAACAGTTAAATTTAAATTAAGATGAAAAAGATATAGTAAAAATCTTGAATCAATATATATATAGTGTTTTGTACAATTTTATGTCAAATAATATACATGTGATTTTGGGGAAAATCACAATATCCCATGCCAGTGTAGTTAGTATATTTTAATAAAGACCATTGCCACTTTGTAATTGTTTTCTTTCAATAAATATTGTAGATGGTATATATATAGACCAATGTTATTTAAAGTAGTAACAAGAAAGAAAAAGGCCTCGAGCATTAAGGTCGTAATCAATTTGTAAAAAACACTACAAATTTCCAATCGGAAACCCAAACTACATCCTCTTCACGACAAAACACTTGTTAGGTTCTGATGTGTAAAAATGGTCTTAAAGCTGTATTTTGAAAATGACTCAAACGAAATAATTAAAAGCTACATTTGACGAACATAGATAAAAAGAAATAATATTTGTTTTAGAAACAAAGAAAATAATTCATCAAAGCAAAGAAGGGTCTAAGATTGAAACAGTCTCTTGAGCATCTAGGCAAGCACACTTGAATGATAGTCTTCTGTGATTGTTAATCTAGTTATGATTTTATTTTTTCAGTTCATATCTATTAATATTGTTATTACCATTCATATATAAAGTTCTACGGGTTACATAATATATGTTAGATTCCACGGGTTACAAATCATCATAGTAGTCAAAAAGGGAAAAAATCTAAAAACTCACAAAAATCGATTGTATAAACGAATTGGGGAAAAAAAAATACAAGAGTAATATATGGATGCATAAAGTAATTTTCAATAGACAGAGAAGTCACAAGTGGGTTCAAGAACTTGTCAAGTACATTTAGCCTTTAAGCATATAAATAGACTGAGAAGTGAGAAGTCACAAGTGGGTTCAAGAACTTGAAGACTTTCTTTAGGCGTATGAAAATCTCATGAAGAAAAGTGGCAAAACACTTTTCTATTTTGACCCAAAAGGACTTTATTTTCCAAAACAATCACAATAATAGTTATGATGATACATCAACTTTCAGTTGTAGTCATTAGTAAATAACTTCGACAAAAAAAAGAGTCATTAGTAAATAACTATGTTTACTGTGTAATACGATCGGTTGTTCTTTTTCACACTTTTGTTGTCAAAATGCCGTTAAATAGCAAAGTTAAAAACATAGTATATGAAAGGAAACTTTGTCAAGATAATGAACAATAACATGTTTAGTCGAAAGAAAAGGAAACTCTTAGAGACAAAAAAAAAGAGGCAAATTTTATATTGTTAAAAAACTAGGAAACTTTTTTTTCAATAAAAAGATGTATTCAAATTATACAGGGCATGGATATAAATGCAAGATAATATAATTTTTTTAATACTAGTATAAAAATTAGATAAAATGAAAATTCATTACAAAATACTATATGGGGACCCAATGATTTAAAATAGGCTATAAATAAAGAGGATCTAAATCTGAGACACATCAAGTTCCCACACTCTTTCGTCCCTCTCTCATCTCTCTGTAAGTAAGTGTTGTAGTAAACCTCCTTTAGCTAGAAACCATGGGAATCGGGGAAGAAAGCAGCAAGCCAATGTGGGGGAGCGTGATCCACGCGCCTCCAGGCTATGCTCTCAACAGCAAAATCATGCTCTCCTCTGTGATCATCCTCTTCATGGCCGTGATTATGATCCTCTGTTTCCACACCTACGCCAGATGGTTATTCCGCCGTCAGAACCGTCGCGTTCGCCGCCGGATTCGTGCTCATCTCCGGTCTCTCTCCGCCTCCACCATCTCCTCCTCCCTTTCCCCTCTCGATCCCGCGGTTCTCGAGAAGATCCCGGTCTTCGTTTACTCCTCCAAGACTCACCATGAATCGCCACTAGAGGATTGCTCCGTCTGCTTGTCGGAGTTCGAGGAGGAGGAGGAAGGCCGTCTTCTCCCGAAATGTGGCCACGCTTTTCACGTCGATTGCATAGATACTTGGTTCCGCTCCAGGTCCACTTGCCCGCTTTGCAGAGCTCCGGTTCAACCCCAAACCCCCGAACCGGCAGCTCCGGTTAAACCGGTAGAGGACATAGAAACCGCAAGCTCCTCTTCCTCCGCGTCTTCTTCTCCGTTGAGATTTCCGATGGAGGCCTGTGAGAGAGAACCGATCCATCTACTCGATGTCTCAGTGGAGATTCCCAGTGAATTTGAAGGCTCCAATCCGGTTCTACCCAGCCATAACGGATCTAAATTTCCGGGTAATCCGGTTTTATCTTTGAAAAGGCTATGGAGCATCTGATATATTTAAGCGGGTGGGTAAAAGAAACTAAAACGGGTTTGCAATTTTTCCAAAACCGCATGAAACTTCGACACGCGGCACTAATGTCAGCCCACGTGGCGTTGTCCTGGACCACAAAGAGCTTCTAAAACTTCATTTGTTATTGGGTGGATTATTAGTGTAGCCAGTCTCTTGTAACACGTTTAAATTCCGAAAATAATGACTCGGTTGTCAATAATATTGTAGATAAACAAGTATTAGTAATTACTTATGACAAATCCTAGCCACCGTGGGAATGGAACCAGGCATCACTAAATTGACTTGGATACACAATTATTTAATTTAGAAAAAAAGAACACATGAATGATATATATATATATATATATATAAGTATAAAGTTAAGTTATGCAATCAGTCCACCTACGAAAGGCACTCCGGTTTGTCCGATCCAACCCTCACCAACAAGAAAATTTGTGACCGTGAAATTGGAAGCATCACTAGCGTTAATGACGTGATAACCGGGCCAAGTGACTCGGTTTGTCGTGTTTGAACCGGGTCCGGTATTATTGAATTCCGCATAATAAAGCGTGCTCAGTGCGAAATCGCCGCTCCATGCGTTCCAGCCAGTCGGTTCAAGAAAAGCATCAATGTAAGTCTGCATAACAACGGTTCTCGAATATTCCTTCCACGGCCGACCAAGATACGTTTTTACTGTATAGTTGCTCGTAGCCAAATCATCCGCCGGTCTTATGGTACACCCATGGATCGCCGTACCAGTGTTCTGGTTCGGATCGGTACGACCCTGAGCCGTAACTTCGTTCGACTGACCTTTGCGAGGCTGACGTGGATAGAGATTACAGTTCTGTAACACCACCGCAGCATTACCGAATATAAAATCAACAGTGCCGTAAACATCGCATTCACGATAAAACTGTCGGAGAGAATGCGTGTATAAGGTATCTTGATAGGCTTCAAAGCTGCAACTGTAGAAAACTGAGAAGTCTCCACCGCTCCTCAATGCGACGGCTTGACCTTTGGTCGGTCCTGCCGTGTTGCGGATTGTTATGTTCACGCCAATAAAATTAGTACCTGATAGAACTGCCATTTGTGAACAAAATGTAGAGTTAGTTAATTATTTCATCAAGACAATCCTACAAAAAAAAAAAAAAATACTCATTACGGCGGTTGGTTCGTTGGAGGAACATTTGGGAATAGTTTAAATTTGTGAAATAATTGTAGTTTAATGGACTATGGTATCATGTTAGTTGAGGACACGACGAATTGACGTGGAGTCAAGACTTTCGGTGGACCATCCGACCAAGTCGCCTTCGATTGCATGGGAAAGTCTATTTTAAAAGCTAAGTGGACTTACAATAATTATTTTCTTTTATGTTTTTGCTGGTAAATAAACTATTATGTCTTAAAATATTAAGTTATATATGCTTTTGGGAAAAAAGGTTTCTAAAAGAATAGTTAAATCGCACTTGCACGAAGAAGCCATGTCTTGTGCACATGCCTTGGTATTTTTCAACCAATTTTCTAATTTGTGGTGCTAAACTCCAATGCTATTTTTTTTTATATTCATTGAATTTAAACCGCATATATTTCTGTTCTACTTTTTGCACGTATAAATATACTGGTATATATGTTGTTGAGGATAATAAAGGAAGAAGATATTTTCAATAATAAAATTGGTTTCGTATGTAAATGAAGTACAGTACTTACTAAATGTGGCGGAATTGAAAGTGGTCCATCCGTCAACGACGCTCCGGTTTCCGGTGATAACCGTTTGGTTAATGCCATCACCGATCATCATCACGTACCTCTTGTTCTTGGGAACCTCCACGTATTCCTCGTACAATCCCGCCGTTACGTAGATCAAGAAATAACCGTTACTACCGTCAGTTTTGTTAGGCGCGGCTGCAACGGCTGCGTTTATGGTCGTGAAGTTTCCCGTCCCATCCTGGTTCACCGTCACAATGTCGCTCACCTGAACGGCGTCTGCTTCAGCTTGCAGTAGTTTTCTACCAGACCCAGTCACGGTGTTGTAAACCGCACGTGCCCTTTTCGTCATGTTTAACGGTAATCTACGGTTGCGGAAACCGAAAAACTTTTTGAATCTGGCTTGTGGTTGCCAAATCGGTCTCGATCTATTCCTTCTTGGCACCCAACCTGTAAAGTCAAATTCCAATTTATAATTTCATTTTGCAGTTCATATATATAACACATATACATAATAAAACTAAAAAATTCGTATTTACCAAGATTTTATTGTCGTACCTTAGTAGATAATTATAATCTCAAAAAAATAAAACACTAATCCCACAAGCAAGTGAAAAGAACCGGACGTAACCATATATAGTAATAAATCTTTCAACTATTAAACCTGAAACCTCATGAGTTGGTTTTCTAACGATCGCCTCTTAAATAAAAATTGAAAAAAAACGTTAACGAAAGCAAGAATCGTAGAAATAAAATGCGAATAAAATGCAGATTTCGTGGCACATTATAGAAGACGTGCATATTTAAATTAAAATAAATGGAGATTACGTGCATGTTAATTGTTTTGTATGTACCTTTGGAAAAGAGGGCAAGAGAGACCCCATAGAGTTTTGTATCGTAGAAAAGATCACCGGAGAGACCATTTTCCGACGCCGTGGATTTAAGTCCTTCAAGACAAGTCTGTTCGTTGGTGATCGCAGCACTTAGAAACGTATGAACATCATCGGCCCTCGAAACCGACAGTGTTTTGGTGGCATCGACGGTCCGTGGACTTTTATAATGTCAAGGGTATATATAAGATAATTTCTATAAAGTGTATATTTCAATCAACTAATTTTCGTTTATTATATTGCTACTTAACCAAAACCCACTAGCACTAGTTGTTCGAATTACGCGGGATAAAAGCATGTGCCTCCTCCATATTGCATTTTCAAGGCAAGTTTCGAGTTGTGTATTAATCATTTGACTTTTAATTTTGTTTTTTCTGCCTCCACTGCCCTTGGTTCTTCGAATTCTGGAGTAATAATCACTATTCACTGGGAAAATAATCTCTATATATTTATAAGTATATGAAGCAGTTGTCCCAGTTTGACAAAAAATAAGCACTTGCCCAAGTGTAATATTTGAAATTATGTATTGGAAAAATAAATTAGTGGAGGTATATATGTACCGTATAAGATACTATAAACAGGTTATAATTAACCAAAGGAAAAAATCACGATAAGCATAATTTTGATCGGTTTATTATTAATGTCCAAGTGCTTATTGACGTACTGCATGGACCTAGATCCGTTCCTAGTGTTTTGGATGTCAGAAGCGGCTACATAACTAATACCGTTATAATTGAAGAAAATAAAAACGATTGATCACTTGTAATATAAATAACATTATTAAATCAATAAAATCATAATTATATAAACACCAAATTTTGTATATATTTAATTTTTTCTAAATATATATAATAATAGGTATAAAAAAGAGTTTTATCAATAAAACATGTCAAAATTACCGAAAATGGTGTAGTCTTTTTTTACTATAGAAAGAAAAAGTATATTGGAAAGGTGAAAATAATATATTAAGAGCTTTTACATGTAAGAGTTATTTTAAAATAATATATGTTCATATTGTTTGTTCGGTGATAAACTCTAAAGGAAATTAAATAATAAAAATCACCAATGAAAATTTAAATTCGTTTCATTATCGTTAATTTAGTGATAATTTGTGACGATTACTAAACTTAAGTGAACAACAAACGAACGTTTGACACCCGGACCATAAAAATTTTGGGCTCAGAATATATAATTGGCTCATGAAGGCATTTAAAAGAAAGGAACAAAAAAAAGCATCTAGTAGCCGTTGGGGATAGACTTGTCCTGAGTTTCCTCAGGCGAGAAGGCGAAAGGGCCAACGGTGAAGAGCTTCGTCTTGCTTTTGTTTTCTAGGAGACGATATTTCTGTAGAATGGCTCCGCTTTCCACGGTTGATTTCCGTCGGAAAAGAACACGTGTCAGCCGGTGAAAGCTCAAGAAACGCTCTGCACTCTTTGATCCTCACCTTCTCATAATCCTTCACCTCCGACGGAGAAAGCGTCGCCAGGAAATAACCCTTCCCATCAGTCGCTTGGCTAAGCACCGTCACATCCTCCGCCTCGTAACCGTATTCGCCCGCTGTCTCGCAGGTCACTCTCGCCACCACGCCTGTCCACGTGTGAATATTAATTACTACATTTTATGTCTATTTATTGGAGTCTGTAATCAACTTTTGCAAAGAAAGTTTTACACATCAAATTACGTTTGATGAGAAAAAAATTAATGTGGCCTGAAAGTAATGAAGAGAACTATAGTCTTTTTTTTTTGGAACTCGCGACATAAATTCGTTATAAAAAAAAGCAAAAGGGCTATAAATGCTGTATTCAAAAGAGCTAAACTACTCTAACAAGTTTCGATGTTGTATTGTTACAATTTGCTCAAATCAGCCAATACGAACATATCTAAATTTTCCTTTCTTTTTATGTGCGGCACCCATCACAATATATAAATATTCAACTACGTACTCGTACGGTGATGGAGGGGTAAGTTTAGATCCTTGTTTACAGTAGATGAGACCCTGAACTCCGATCATCGAAGAAAGCAGTTCTCCGTGGGTGACTGTGGCTACTCCGGCGGCGAACAGGGACGAGAGAAGCAGCATGTAGGAAATGAATAGAGCCATTTTCAAGTTTCTAACTGGTAACTATATGAGCCTGATTCAATCTTCAGTTAGCTGTATAAATGTGTTTTGTTGACGAAAGAATGTTGTACGATATGAGAGGTATATAAAGGTTTAAGCGATAAGGTTTGAAATTCCAAATTTGTTGATGAGAATAAGGGATGTGACTTGGGCGCACGTTTTAGCTCATGATCCTATAATCATTGCATTAGAGCATGTCCATTGGTGAACCCCAAATGAGTTTCTTAACAATTTTTTAATTTAAATTTTCTATCATTCTATTTTAAAAACTCTACTAAAAGACCTTCATTTTTTTCTCTTCCATTGGTAGAATCTTATTAAGGATTTTTAAGAATTAAAAAATTTATATTTTAAAAATTATTGATGAGAGAAATGAGTTTTTCAAAATAACACTTTGGAGCAATCATCCATTGCTGAATGTATTGACCTTTGAGCCGTCTCATTCGCCCACTAAATTGATCGACCAACAAAAACTTTCGAATCTCATGCTTTCTCAAATTGTGAGAAACACAAAGGAAAGAGACACCAGCCAAACATCGTTGACGCCCTCTCCTCCTCCTCCACCGCCGTTTATCTGCAGCAGCCGGTGATTGCTCACTCACAATCAGAGCTTGAATTCGCTTATAGAAAGCTACCGCGACGGATTTTAGCAGAGAGAAAAGGGAAACTGCGAAATGACAATATTTAAGGAGAGAGTCGAGAAAAAAAATTGGAATTTTATTTTTGTTTTGTTAAAATAACCAGATCTAATCAGAAATTGACACGTAACCGGTTTTAAAAAGTTCTTAAAGTTGTTAGATAAGGAACGATTGTTAGCAAAAACTGATATTAAATAATTATTTTTATTATTTTGTATCTTAAGAAACTCTTAAAAATCTGTTTAGAAACACCAATGGAGGTGGTTTTATTATGCACCCAAAAGTCTCTTTAATTTTTATGCATTAGAGGATGTGCAGTGCAGCCACTTTTCTATTTACTTTTAAGCAAGATTTATCATAGATTTAGTTTCAGAAATTTCCACCCGATCGATAATCTAATTTTAATCTCATAATTTATTTTGCAAATTAGAAAAGAAGAAAATCGTGTTTCAATGTTTTTAGCCCCCAAAATATCTAACATTCTAAAGTACCCGAAAGCCCACCATACCTTTACGGGCTTTCATTTAGGCCCATTAGTTTGGTTTATATACACAGTACATCAAACTTAGAAAAAACCCTACGACGGATCGGGGACTTGTGTCTGTGATTTGGTTTAGGTTGAGAGGATGGCGTGGGCGCAGCCTGAATACGCGACAGCTCAAATAGCGGTGTGGTGGGACATGAAGGGCTGTCCGATTCCAGAGGGTTATGATGCTCGTCGGATCCGTCCGAATATGGAAGCGGCGTTCAGGAAACTTGGCTACTCTGGTCCTGTCTCCATCACTGCCTATGGCGACCAGACACAAACTCCTTGTCACCTCCTGCGAGGGCTCTCTTCCATCGGAGTCTCTATCGCACATACCAAACCCGGTTAGTCCAATTGCTATCGATCTCTGGAACTTAGGGCTTTTAAATTTCAACTCAAGTCCTTTGCCTTTGACTGATGAAACAGAAAGCACATGCTCACTCATGTATTCCGATATGCTGGAGTGGCGAGCTCAAAATCCTCCTCCGGCTACAATGTTGCTCATCTCCGATAAGGTGCAAGATGTGTTCGATTGGGATCTGGCCCGTCTACAACAACGGACGAAATATAACTTTTTTGTGGCTACTCCATCTAGGCTTATCTCATGTTTAGCACTGTGCGCTTCAGAGTGGCTCTGGGGTAGAATACTTGAGCCCAAAGTCGCACTTGTTCAGGACATGAGCAGTGAAAGTAGTGAATTATCTGCCATGTTTTACTGCAAATCGTGCAAATCGTGCTCTTTCAATGGTCGAAGCCTCACGGGTTTCAGGAAGCATCTCTCGAGTAAAAAGCATGCAGTGCGAGTAAGAGAAAGACAACCTCTCTCTCTCTCTATATATATATATATATCTGTGCATGCATATTTGAGCTGTTTCCACTTCACTCGCAGGAGGCTGTGAAATATGCGTATGGAGATCTTGACCCTGAGACGAGGACGTGGGGAAAGAACTACGCGGCGACGCCTGAATACGCGACAGCTCAAATAGCGGTGTGGTGGGACATGATAGACTGTCCGATTCCCAAGGGCTATGATGCTCGTCAGGTCCGTCCGAGTTTAGAAGCGGCGTTCAAGAAACTTGGCTACTCTGGTCCTGTCTCCATCACTGCCTACGGCAACCTACAACAAGCCCCTGATCACCTCCTGCGAGGGCTCTCTTCCACTGGAGTCGCTCTTGCACATGCCATTCCCGGTTAGTCCATCTCTGGAATTTCAATTATTCCCGGTTAGTCCATCTCTGGAATTTCAGCTACTGAAACGCTTTCCTTTTGCTGAAACAGAAGTCATATACATGCGCATGAATGACGATTTTAGAAAGTGGCATATGCATAATCCTCCTCCGGCGACAACGATGTTCATATCGGACTCTGTGGATGAGTACTTCAACAACGGCCTCGTCCATCAACTACAACAGAAGAAATACAACCTTTTTCTGGCATATTCGTATAGGCCTCACAAAATGTCAGTCCTGGTCACTTCTGCAGAGTGGCTTTGGGAAAGCTTACTTGCAGGTGCTTGTTTGCCCACTAACGTTTGAAACTAATTACGCTGCTGTTTCTGAGCTATAGTTTGTTTTTATCTTCTTCTTTTCCACATGTTTCAGAGACAACAAGACATGTTTCAGAGACAACAAGACATGTTTCAGAGACAACAAGACCCGTGCTTCGCAAGTGCAGTGAAAGGGGTGAATCTACCGAAATGTTTTTTTGCAAATTGTGCTTTTGTGATTGCAAAAGCCTTGATGATCTCATGGAGCATCTCTCAAGTGATCAAAAACATGCACTCGGAGTAAGCATCCTCTGTATCATCACTACATTGTTTCATTTGAGCAACAACCTGTTTAACCTTTTCCCTTCGTTGTCAAGCAGGAGCGTGCTTTTCTTGCGTCTCGTCGAGAAAACAAGTACAATCGAAATGGATCTATAAAGGCAAGTTTTTCTTGATGATAATTATAGATTTTCAACAGAGAGAAATGCGTACAAGATACTCATGTATCATATACACATCTTGTAGGCAATAACACTCGCAAAATTTCCAAAGAGCAAACGTTTGAGGAAAGCATACCGGACGGGTTTTGGCCATCTTCATAATCATTTACGTCTTGCTGATCGTTGAGCTCGAAAATCTCAAACCTGCAAGAAAAAGTGATTTTTGGTTATTTACTTTTCATTTCGTTTTCTTGTTTAAAACTGTGGTTACTCAAGTGATGTCAGCTCTTATTTTTCGCTATTTATTGAAACAACAGTGATGTATTATTAGAATCGTTTTTGTACTCGGTCTCTTCTAAGGTTTTCATATCTAATCGATCTAGAAGAAAAAAAGAGTTATTCAAATAACGGAATTGCGGTTTCTGTTTGGCATTCATTAATAATTTTTCTTCAAATAAGTTCGTGAAACTCTCTGTTCTTAGACCTTCAAGGACCAAAGGTATTTCCTCACTTGCATTCTCTCCAAATTTGGTTTATTTTGTGAAATAAGTGATCATGTTCATTTCCATTTTCAGAGAAAACCTGAAAATTAAACTCCTTTAGACGGCAAAAGAAAGATGTCAGAAATCAATGCGGTCCGCGGACCAAAGAAATCGAAGACGATCCGCTCTTGTAATGCTGCTAAGCCAGTCACTGGTGCTGCAAAAAGGACGAGAAAGCGTACCAGAAAATCCCCGAATCCTGCAGGAAATGTTGAGACAGCCCACTGAGGGTGAAACGGAAACTGTTGTTGTGAATTATATAGTTTCTCACAACTTGAGTGTTGTTTTCGGCTGCTTGAGAAGGGATCTTCCCTTTCTGATTGTTTGTTTACTAATCATGTGTAGGCGGCAATGGAATCACCATTAGCTCAGGGTTCTGGAAATCAAATGGCTGACTATGTGATCAATGGTGCTGCTACGCCAGTCGTAACCCCTCAAGTGCTACCAATAGGTAGTCTTTATCTTCCTTATCTCCAGATTCTGTTGACTTCTGTGTTAAATGGTTTGACTTTAACCTCGCCTGTTGTATCAACACTTAGTGCGAGCTTCTTTAGCTCCAAAACCTGACCGATTCTCTTGTCCCTTTTCATATCTGCATCATGAAATTGATCTTACAGTGTCTTTGTTTCCAGAAAAGTAATCTGCTCCACCTGAAACCTCTGTCATAAACGCAGCAACAAAGGTGTTGCATGTGCGACATTCTCTTGCCCGGCGATTTCAATGCATCGCGTCTGTAGAATCAAACCTTGTGGCCTAAACATCGATACCGATCATAGAAAGAGATTCTCGTGTCGACTAGCTGTAGCTTCTGGAGATACGACGGCTAGGGTCTGTTTATTCTCTGCACATTTTTGCTCTTCTTTCTTTTGCTCGTCTGAAGCAAACGATTTGAGTATGTTTCGCTGATAACTCAGGTCGTCGACAGTGAGCTTGACTTAGAACACAAGAAACACGACCTTCTGAGAGCTGTTCAAGAAACCCAACGAGGACTCACTGCCACTTCTGATCAACGATCTGTCATCGAGGAGGCTCTGGTACAGTAATTGAGCTAGATGTTGCTGCTGTATGATAGTGAGTGATGAGGTGGTTTTATGAGTTTGGAATTGGCAGAAACTTTTCAGGTGACTGTGCAAGGGTTTAATGGCGGTGAAGCCATTGGACATGGAGGTTACTGTATACAGCTGCACCTGATGTTGTTGGTCTGTTTGAAGCTGCTTCAAGGTTTCCCTTCTTTCAGGTGGTGATGATGATGATCAGACAAAGCAGGGAGACATTTGTCTGAGTTTCGGTTTTAATCCTTTGTTGATTTTGATCAGGTGGGTCAGATCTTCCAGAAGTTCGAGTGCAAAAATCGATCAGACGGTGGAATCATTCGGAATGTTGTTCAGTGGAGTGTTCCAAGCTTGTTAGAGGTTTCTGCTTCTTCTCTACTTGTAACCCTTTTTCAATTTCACATTCCCAGACATTTACTGTAAATGAATCCATGGCAGGATCAAGAAGGTGCAACACTTGTTGTGACTGCAAAATTCGATAAGGTCACTAGTCGAAACGTCTACCTTCAGTTTGAAGAGGTTACTTGATTGTCTGCTTTCGAAGCTTTCAGTATTATAGCCTATAAATCGCCAAAAGCAATCTAAATTTCAGTTTGATGAATCTTTTGCAGATAAGTGTTAGAAACATTAACATCAATGAGCAGCTTCAAGCTCTTATCGCACCTGCAATTCTTCCACGCTCATTTTTAAGCCTTCAGGTAAAGAGAGAACTTTCTAATATCAACAATGCCTAGAAACCAAAAAGACCTTATCAAAGAGAATGACCAAGCTTATAACTCCTATATCGGTTTTCCAGATTCTGCAGTTTATACGTACTTTCGAAGCTCAGATTCCAGTTAACGCAACCAGCCCAGGAAGGTAGATAATTACATCTTTTTTTTTATATATGTCTATGGATGCCTAAGATGTTCAAGATATGTCTATGGATGCCTAAGATGTTCCCTCTATTGCAGGAGATCTGTAGGTGGACTGTATTACCTGTCTTATCTCGATAAGAACATGCTCCTGGGTCGATCTGTTGGAGGAGGAGGAGTATTTGTCTTTACAAAATCTCAACCCCTCGAGCTGTGGGAATCAGAAAAATTCTGTAAAACTCTGCTTTTGAACTGTATATCATGGAGAGTAGATGAACATTATGTTAGCAGATTCTATTTGTGTACAATTTATTCGGGTTTTACTTGAAATCTTATACAACAAAGAAAATATGTTACTAGATTGCTTCTTTCGAACACAGAGTATAATCAACCAAGCAGACTGTTCCACAGTTCTTTAAGAGAAACATAAGCCTGAGCACAAGGAACAGCCTGTAGCTTGGTGTCGCCATCTATGAGTGTCTCTGTTACTAGACCTAGTCTCACCAACGTGCTTATAGCCTTTTCTACTCGCATCTCAACCTGTAAAATGGTTTAGTGAGTCAGCTACAAGGTGTAAACATAGTAGAGTTGCCAATAGAGTTCAAGTTTTACACAGAACTTTATTGTGAAAATGTCATACATGAATCTCTCGCATCTATATCCAGTAAGACATATTCTGCAGGTAAATGGTTTATTCATGAGCATTTGCGAAAAGCTTGATCTATCCGAAAATGAGGCATGACATTAAGACCAGAGAGTGGCTGGTTATGTCTAACCTGATTCTTTCCTGCTTGTATAGCAATTGCATATGTCAATATAGCCTCCTTGTACTGCAGATAGTGAGTAATTGGAGAACAAAACCATAAGTAATAAGTGTAAGATTTTTCATATGAAATTCCTCATGCATATTTCAAACGGAATAAGAAGGGAGAAAATGAAGGAGATCTTGCCTGTTGCTGCTCCGAGGCATCCAAAAGGAAGTGGACGGAGCCAAAACCACTGGCTAAGGTTTTCTCATAAAGCGTCTTGTTAACTAGCAAATGAGGAAGTAAATCAAATGCAAGGGAGATATTCAGAATCATAACATTGAAACCCACTGTAGTGAAGGGAGTATGAATTTGGGATTCAACTCACTTGATATCTAACCCATGTCTGCTTGTAACCCAAAACCACACGTGTTGCGTAGATTACCAAGGCAGCGACGGCGATCACATCAAGAAATAGTGCTGATCTGTATTGCAAACAATGTGAAGCAAAGAACAAGTCTTAACTCTCTGTGCTTATAAGACAAAGTGACGTATGGAGAAGAGTGTATAAGAAGACATACGGGGATGATGAGATGTTTTCAAACTTGTGGTTTACAAGGTACGCCGTAAGTCCCAAAATACTGGCGATATCCAGACGTACCTAACAATAATAGACTCAGAGTATTGGGTCAACAGATACAAGATCAGTAAAATTGAGTGCACAATGAAACCGCACTTACTGTATCTATAAAGCTTCCTGTGAGGGAAAATTACCTGCATAAAACAGAAAAAGTGGTGGTGAAAACTACAGAGAAAAGCTTAATGGCAGAAAAGAAACATGAGGAGACAGTCACACTCATGATGCAGATGTAATATTCTTACAGGTAAATCTGGAATTGGGATTCTTTCAAATATCTCCAATTGTAATGATGATCGGGTTTCATCTTTATTTGTATCGCCCTTTTCATTCGCATCCTTGGTGTAAAGCAAGATTAGTTCTTCAAATGCAGGCTCCTATTCACCAGAGCAAAAACAAACACTAAGAACTGTGACCCTGTCGCCATAGCTAATGATTCATTCAATTGAGGGAAGTTTGACATTGCACTGCAGACTGAAACAAATTATATTATTTGCACAGAAAAACAATACCTGCAGTGTTGACGGTGAGAAAAGAATGGAAATCGAAGTTTTTAACCTTTTCCAGATATCATTTACGCAAGCTTTCTTTGAAGCAGGTTTCCATATATCAGCTAGCGTCATCCTTGATAAGAAAATCGGCCTGAGTGAAGATGAGATTTCTAATCAGGTCGAAGGTTTAGAAAACATGACACAAAGAATTTTTTATTTGATTCAAAAAGTTCAACAAGATGCTAAAAGAAGTGATAAAAAACACATCAAGGGACTTCCACACTTGTTTATACTAAGTGAACATATCCCAAACTAAGCCTTGAAACACATATCCGATATTGACATAGAGATTCTTCATACTTGAGCAACCAGAGACCAAAACATAATATAGTGGCAAACAAAGATGACTGAGAAAAGAAGCCACACACCTCAAATAAGGTTCAGATGCAATAGTATTTCATAACCAGGAGAAATCAAACCAATCCATGTGAGCAACTTTCTGAAGAGCTTCTCGCGAGGACCAACAGGTGTGAGAAGCCCCTCGTACCGACTGACTGCTCTTTGTGCTGCTAATCGCATGGGAGGACTGAATCTGAACGGATCTCCCTTTCCAATAATTTATCAGAAGTTTGGACTCGTTCTAGATACGATTCCTTAAAAAGACAGAGCTCCTTGAGCCAAACTTTCATTCTCTCTGACAAATCTTGAATTTCTTGAGTTTGAGAAGCCTCATTTAATGCCTAGAAAAAAATGACGTTCAAGCTTAGCAACTAACAAATCTCAAAGGTTTGCTTTTGATCAAGTAAGATATCATTTTCCCTTAAATCAAATAGGTGTTAGACCTTGTTTATCAATTTCCCAACTTTCCTCAGGGGTTTTGAGATGGTAGAGAAGGTTCTTCGTAGAACTATAGACTGAATATAGTCTAGCTTCTCCACAAGCAACAAACCCTTCTGCTTCTCAGTTGCATATCCACGCCTGTTACAGAAAGGTAACAGATTCTCAATGAGAGAGCACAAGACCTCAAGGTTTGCAAAAAGAACATGGCTCAAAAAGCAACCGGATATATTAACATTTACCTGAAAACAATAGCATTGGACTCCGATGTCTTCTTCCAGTCAACGTAGACAGGCAAAGTAAGAAGGTAATCAGTGTTGAGAGCCGACGTCAGTGCCAAATCTCTAGCTGAAAGCTCTTCAAAACCGGCATTGTCGAGAAGCTGAATGAAGGAACGCTGGAACCGCGTCGCAGCATTAACACTGCATTTCAAATATCGCCAAAGCTATCTATATATATTCAGAGTTTCATGGCACAGTGATTCTCTCAAATCTCCCAATTAATTTCTAAATACCTTTCAGCTGAACGTCTCTTTGCATGTTTGCCGGAGGAAATCAGAAAGTTCCAAATGTCGAAACCATCAGCCAAAGGGATTGATAAACCCTCGTATCCATTAACACTCCTGGGTTCAGATTTCTTGGCTTTCGAATTAACTTCCTCCTCTGAGTCAGTTTCTCTACCTGAAGAAGTAGAGCTTTCTTCGTCACCACCAATGTTTACTTCTTCCAGAGATTGAGTGGCGACGAAATCGGCTCTCATTTGCTCTAAAATCCTCTTGTGCTCCGCGTGAAGGATAGAGTCCAAGCACCTAAAAGAGTTCGAGAGAGAGAGAGAGTTTCAAATTGTAACTATTGATGATGCAATCTCGCGTTTGACTTGGGAATTTTAGTAATCTCGCTTACGAGGCAAGGAGGAGAAAGATATCAGCGTCTCCGTCTTTGGAATCGAGAAGCGTCGTTACGATGCCGTCAACGAGGTCAGATTTCGAGACACTGATGTATTTCTCACGAGGAACATGTATACTGGAAATCCCCTCTTCTTCCTCCGATTCGTCATCTCCAGCTCCGCCTTCACGTCCCTCGCCGCCATCTTTCGCAGAGGGAAACTCCTCTTCAGGAGTCTTCCAGCCACCGCCATTTTGAAGCTCAGTCAAGCTAGCAATCGCTCGTTCCGACTCTCCGGAGACTACATCAAGAGGCGCAAAACTTGCCGCCTCCGTCAGACGGCAACGAACTGATCGACGACGCAAAGTCGGCGACGGCTTAGACCGCGGTGGAAGAGCGACGAAGCTAGTGAGGCTTCGAAGCGAGAACATATTGGATCCGAAGCTTTTGCTGAATCGAGAGATTCAGACGCATTTGCAGGAGATTTGTTACATGTGAGTGTGACCATTGAAGAAGAAAGAAGCCGGAACAAGCGATTTTGATTATTTCCTCCGCCCAGCAATACGAATACAGACGAAATCGTGAATTAACGGCTCAAAACGATCTACGAGTTTTCTGGGTCCACAAGTTGACTTTGATTAATGTTTAGATCATTTGATGACATTCTGAAATTTTTGGGTACCAAAACATAAATATACAACATTTTTGATTCATCTTCTGTTGAAAATCATAGAAATAGAAAAATCAAGCCTTCTTTTTCTTTTCTTTTACTTCTGGAAACTGAAAAGATTGTTTGAGAACAATAAAGCCAATTACAAGAAATCCTAATTTTTGGTTGTTGTTGTTGATTGTTGTTAATTCATCTATTGAATTTTTGTTTTCTCTCTGGATAATATTGTCCAGACGACCGCCAAATCCTTCCTTCAAGGGACACAATCATCACAGAGACATCATCATGGTACTTCCTTCGGTCTCCTTGAGGTACACAAAGATATTTTTAAAATCAAATCAGCAACCTAAAGATCATTCCTTCTCTTCTCCTTCCTGAGCAGCAGCCTTTCTCTCACTCCTTCTCTTCTCCTTCCTAAGCTTCTTCATCCTCTTTCTTTCCGTCTTCTTATCCACCTCGGCCTCATCATCACCCTCAGCCTCAGCAGCCGCCTTAGCAGCAGCCTCAGCAGCCGCCTTAGCAGCAGCCTCAGCAGCAGCCGCCTTTCTCTCACTCCTCTTCTCCTTCCTAAGCTTCTTCATCCTCTTTCTTTCCGTCTTCTTTTCCACCTCAGCCTCATCATCACCTTCAGCCTCAGCAGCAGCTTCACCAGCCTTCTTTCTCACCTTCCTTCCCTCCTCCTTCCGATGCTTCTTCTTCCTCTTTTTTTCCCTCTCCTTTTCCAACTTATACTGAGCTTTACTCTCACGACAAGTAAACTCCTTGGGTGCAAGATAGAGAAATCCTCTATAATCCCAATAACTTTCTACTCGAGCAATGAGTACCTGCGACTCTTCCCTATCAGACTTACACACGTACACACGGTGACCAGCATCTACCATACGGTCCACATAGTCACTGAAACCCTTATCCCCACTAAACAAAAATATCCTTCTTCGGGGCCGGTGGGGTTTTTTCTTGAGCCAAATATCAAGTCTCCTTTTGATCTCATCATCTGCAACTTGATCAGGCACTCTTTTTATCCTTTTTCCATCTTCATCGTAGATTCGTTTTCTTTTAGGTCCTGAAAGATGAAAAAAGGCGTTATTGTCAATAAAGGCATGTCAATATCTCTAGTATCTCACGGTAAACAAAAAAAAGACTTACTCTTAAAGTTTTTGGCACGATGGACTGTAACATCTTCGTCTTTACTCACTTTAGTAGGCACTATGGAGTCTTTGTAAGCAACCACAACCTGCATTTTAACTCTGCCGTTAAAGCCCAGTTCAGTCATTCTTCTACGGATGGTGTCACACACCTCTCTAGCTGCCATATCGGTGGGAACTGGCTGGTTTTCCAGGTCCCACCATATATCAATCTTATCATCATGACCTTCCTCTTCTTCTTCCTCTTCCTCTTCTTCTTCTTCTTCTTCCTGGGGATCGCCTTTCTCTTCTTGTTCCTGGGGATCATCTTGTTCAGAGCTGCATGCAACAAGAGAGCCAACATATCACTGGATTGCATCAATTAAAGTGAATCTTCTTCCATCAGCAAATATAACCAAGTGGATCGGTGCAAGAATCTGCAACAACGCTAAGAATGTGTGAGGGCAACAGTATGTTTACCTCGAATCCTCTTCTTCTTCTTCAATCCTTCTTCTCTTTCTGTCAGCTCCATCTTTACTAGCTTCCCTCTTCTTTTTATTATCTTCACGTGGCTTGGAGGAAGAAGAACCACCAGACAAGCTAACAGCGAGTGCCTGAGAGCAGGCTGGTCTTGTTGACTCAAGAGTGTGAGAGAACGTGCACTGGTCAGACACACACACTGGCACCTCTCGATCCTTACTGTAATCATCAGGTTCGATTGCTCCATGGCCATTGTCAGATGTTGCAAACTGAGTTCTCATCTGTGGCAAATTGAAACAGTAAAAAGATCAACTCGTTGTAAAAAGTACTCATTTAAGTCCTAGATGGAAACAACCGGATTCTAGTTTTATCGATAAGCTTGTTAATTCATCTCCAGGATTGATAGAGATCCGAAGTGTGATATGAATCCGAATTTGCATCAACATGATTACCTCTTTATTGATTTTACGGCAGGCATCTTCTATCTCCTCCTCTCCAGTTAAGAACACAAGGACATCTCCAGGTGGCTCGCACAAGTGAATCTGAACAACGGTCCTTATAGCAGCCTCGTGATAGTCCCTCTCAGGCTCCGGCGTATAGAAGATCTCCACTGGATGAAGCCTACCAGGGACTTTCAGCACATCCGTGGCCAGAGTTCTTTCATGAGCTTCGTGGAGGACAATAACTTTGTATCTCTCTAAAAGCGGGTCCGCCATTGCCTCTCTCAGCAGCATACCATCAGTCAAATACCTGTAATGGTGAGGGAGAAAGGTTAAGATCAGATCACAACATAAACGTTAAAATGAGAAGCAAAGCCACCAAAGGAAAGACAAACACTCACTTAAGCATGGTACGAGAGCTACTACAGTCCTCGAAACGGATGCTGTAACCGACTTCTTCTCCAATGGTCACATCCATTTCATCAGCAACACGACGAGACACAGACATTGCAGCAACTCTTCGAGGCTGCGTGCAGACGATCAACCATTTCTTACGCGTATCTGTGTTCTCAGCCACCACGGCATCTAAAACAAACTGTGGAATCTGTACAATAAAACAGCCTTCTACTGTTAAATTCCTATGTTCAAGCACATTATCATTTTCTAATGAGCAAGATCAATAATTGAGAGTTGAAAGTCTCACCTGAGTAGTTTTGCCACTCCCAGTTTCTCCGACGAGTATGAGCGTCTGATTAGAGTTCAAAGTCCGGAGAAACTCATCCTTCTGCAGCCAAATCGGAAGATCTCTCCTCTTCCCTGAAGCAAATAAGAACAAAATGTTGGGAAATCCACGAAATATTACCCTAAGATACAAAAACATGAGAATGAATCAACAAAAACCAGAATCGACTAAGGAACAAAAGCAGCGAAACAGAGACAAAACGAAGCGAACGCACGTACCATATAAGCACCCCTTTTAATAATTACACTCAGTTTCAATCAACGGAGATTGATTAGACAGACGCAAAAACATTATAGATACTGTCTTTTAGTTTCAGTCTATTGTATTCCTAAATCATATAAGCACCCCTTTTAATAAAAAAAAATGAAAGAATAATTCCACCATAAGCACTAATAGCTCCACCTAAGGTACTTCATTGTCAAAGTTTGACCTCGTCAGAAGTGAAGCATTATTCTCTATAAAAATTCTAACATTATTACCGTTTGCGTCAATAACGGCTCTGGAATCTGTGCAGCACGTATGGAGAACTTGTTGTCTCGATGACAGTTTAAGTATAGCTGGGGGCTCATGCTCTTCAAGCTTGTTGAAGAACGCACTCGGCACCAGGCGATACACCTCACCATCACATGTTCGACCTGTCCTCCCTCTATGTTGCTCAGCCTATAACTCCACATAAAACACAAAATTTTAGGACACCCGCTTTTGTTCCATAAATGGTAAATTCCAGCAATACCTGAGATTTGGAGACCCAAACAAGCTGCACTGCATCTCTTTTCCTGGATGCATCCCAGAACACTTGCAGAGACCGGCACGAGTCGATGACATAGGCTACTTTGGGTATCGTCACTGAAGATTCCGCAATATTTGTAGCCAATATTACCTGAGAATAATAGTTTATGAAATCTATATTAACTATCAAAACATTGATGCCACAAAATGGTCGTTGCAACTAATGGAATCCGAATTTACATCGTAGTCCTTCCACAAAAACTCTGATAGACGCAGAAGATTTGTTATTTCCATATATGTAACATCGTGGTTCTAAGCGGTGTACCACAACTATTAAAAAAATTCTAAATTACTAGTGGGCATACTATGATAAGTGACAGAAAATCAGTTGGATAACTAAATAGTTTCCTAAAGAGCAACAGATATAAAACATAATCTCAAAAAGTTTAACTTGCCTTTGATATTGGGGACACCAGCAATGACTCAACACGGATAACATAAACAATCCCATCAATGGTTAAAGATGTTTCAGCAATGTTGGTCGAGACGATAATCTTTCTACCAGCAGGGCCAACTTCTGCTAAGGGCTCTGGTGCAGGGTCGAAAATCTTCTGCTGCATCGCAGGTGGGAGAGTAGAATACAGCGGCACAACTTTGATCGGCCCCACTTGGTCTCCAAGATTACTGACCTCTTTATTGATTTTACGGCAGGCATCTTCTATCTCCTCCTCTCCAGTTAAGAACACAAGGACATCTCCAGGTGGCTCGCACAAGTGAATCTGAACAACGGTCCTTATAGCAGCCTCGTGATAGTCCCTCTCAGGCTCCGGCGTATAGAAGATCTCCACTGGATGAAGCCTACCAGGGACTTTCAGCACATCCGTGGCCAGAGTTCTTTCATGAGCTTCGTGGAGGACAATAACTTTGTATCTCTCTAAAAGCGGGTCCGCCATTGCCTCTCTCAGCAGCATACCATCAGTCAAATACCTGTAATGGTGAGGGAGAAAGGTTAAGATCAGATCACAACATAAACGTTAAAATGAGAAGCAAAGCCACCAAAGGAAAGACAAACACTCACTTAAGCATGGTACGAGAGCTACTACAGTCCTCGAAACGGATGCTGTAACCGACTTCTTCTCCAATGGTCACATCCATTTCATCAGCAACACGACGAGACACAGACATTGCAGCAACTCTTCGAGGCTGCGTGCAGACGATCAACCATTTCTTACGCGTATCTGTGTTCTCAGCCACCACGGCATCTAAAACAAACTGTGGAATCTGTACAATAAAACAGCCTTCTACTGTTAAATTCCTATGTTCAAGCACATTATCATTTTCTAATGAGCAAGATCAATAATTGAGAGTTGAAAGTCTCACCTGAGTAGTTTTGCCACTCCCAGTTTCTCCGACGAGTATGAGCGTCTGATTAGAGTTCAAAGTCCGGAGAAACTCATCCTTCTGCAGCCAAATCGGAAGATCTCTCCTCTTCCCTGAAGCAAATAAGAACAAAATGTTGGGAAATCCACGAAATATTACCCTAAGATACAAAAACATGAGAATGAATCAACAAAAACCAGAATCGACTAAGGAACAAAAGCAGCGAAACATAGAAAAAACGAAGCGAACGCACGTACCGCAGCCCTGGTCGCCGACGATGAGGGTGACGCGATTCTCGACGATGATTCTCCTCTTCATCGCCACAACCGGAAGCGAAGCGAAGTCCGACGAGGGTAACGGAACGGTTTCCGGTGAAGAAACCGCCGCCATAAGTCTCTCTATGCTCTCTGATCTCTGCTCTCTCTCTACTCTACTCTCTCTCTCAAGTCACCTTCTCAATCACGGTTTTAGGGCTTCACCCACACACTGCTTCCCGCAATTTACCGTACGAAACCCGGGTCCCACTAAGGGTATGGAAAATAGATATTAGAGGACCATTTCTTTGCAACAAAGTAAATGAGGCCCAGTAAGGCCTATTGATTAATTAAAAAATCCACTAGAAAACTAATTCGGATCATCCATCCATTGGAGACTAAAACCCGAACCGGTTCATCATGTCCTTGGGAATCATATCGGGCAAACAAAAGTTTTGGTTGACGGAGAAAAATGGCGTCGGTTAACTGCTAGATATTTTACTATACATAGACTGACACTAATTGTAATACCCCGATCTCGATCTGTCACTCTAATTCCGGTATTATCTAAACCGGTCTAGCAACAAGGTTTATTAATTATTCCAAAATATTATTAAAACCGAATGTTTTCTCCGATTTCCGGCATCTCTGTTCACCATCGGCGTTGAAACACGAGTCAACAACACGAGACCGATGAAGCTCAAGAAACGATCCCGCTTGGAGAAAGGTAATAGTCGCTTCCGTTTAACTTTCTATCACTCAATCCAGTTTTATTGAAATTTTTGTTTCTTGCTCTGATGAAGAACCCTAATTGAGTCCACTCTTCTGCTTTCTATCTTCACTCAGTGTTAAATCCATCGAGAGAGAGAAAATGGTACGAGTCCTAAGGTAAAAATGTACTGGATTCGACGTTAGGATCTCTTCTCGAGGTATGACGAAGGCATCGAAATGGATGAAGAAGGATGGTACCGTGTGAGTCCCGAAGAAATCGCAATCAAACAAGCAGAGAGATGTGGTAACACTATCCAATGTGCTGAAGTGTAAGCTCTGTCTGTCTCAAAAACAAGAATGATTGATTAATGATTGTATGATGTGTTTTTATCGAAACCAAAATCTTCTTCTTTTGTTTTAATAGATCTTCTTCTGTTGTTGCTATCGACATTGATCCGGTAAAAGTAGCATTTGGCAATGAACAATGCAAAACTGGTAACTGCACGGCGTTGGTCTGGATTTAACAGTTCCGTTGGTAGCCTCTGAATAAGCGAGATTGTTTTTGGCAGGTTCCAGGAACATGGAGATGGATGCTTGGAATCCTCCTCGATGGCTTTTCTTGAAGAATCGTAAATCGGAAGCCGTCCAAGTGCTTGTGAGAATGTTTGACAACTCTCGGTTAGAGGACGAGATTGACATCTTTAGAGGAAGAGAAGCTAAGGAAACGCGCTGTTAGGATGTTTTTAGATCCAAAGAAATGAGCATGCTCATGTTTTGTGAAATTCCGGTTTAGCTTTGCGATATGAATGTGATGTTAGGAACTGTGTTTGTAAATAAACACGTTTAGGGTCCACTTTGGATTCCAATCTTTTCTTATAACTTTATGTTCTAGAATTTATCTGTCAGCAGATCTCTACGGTGCATGTGTCACTGATAAAAAAACGGTGAGCATTGAAGACATGAATGTTGATTCACAAACATAAGACTTGTCTTAGGAAACTGTATAACGTATCCTTTGTGTTTGTGCTGTCTTTGATGTGTCACAATACAATGTAGGTTTGTGATTTTTTTTCTAATTCAATAGATCTATCATTACTTTAATAATCTGTCTTCATTTTTTTGGTACTTATATGAAAGATACTATCCCCTTTTAGATATGGTTATCTTGCTGCAAAGTTTCTCCATGATATAAAATAGATTCTGTGGACAAAAGTTGAATGTAAAATCATTTTCCCCCTCTTCTCTCTCACGGCGGCTCCGGCTAATCCAGAAGAAGAAACGACCATAAAAAGCAGAAAGAAAAACGCCGCCGTTTAGGTGAATTACTATTTTCGGCCCAACAGAAGGCCCATTTAAAATTGTCTCACGTAGGACCCACCAAAGCCGGAAATTCCAACGGTGGCTTTCCGTTGAAGGTAAAATCCCTCTTTTCGATATACTGTATATATATATAATTGACTGTGACTGAAAATAATTCCATATCCACTTTTCAATTAACATGACAATTATTATTTGATGGTGATCGGAAACTAAAGAAAAAACTTATTTGGATTGTATATTTCGTGATCCTTCTCCTACTGAATATTGAATTACATGCACTATAGATATGTTTGTTACAGACTCGCAGTGTGTATAAAAAAGTTATACTAATATGAATGTTACAGACTCACAGTGTGTGTATAAAAAAGTTGTACTATAGTATAATGTCTGTTTCGTGAAAATTACTGGTCAGTAATATTTTGCACAAGCTAGTAATAACTCAAAACTCAAACCATTGAACAAAGATATTTCAAAACGAATATATTCACTCGAAATGCTCGATTTTGTTCTCAATCCATAACAATTGTGTTTTAACACATCTGAATGGTCTTCGCGATAATATATATATATATATATATATATAAGAAAATAAAAAACAGTTGTGCATCATTTACTATGCAATTGGAAGCATCAGTAGTGTTAATGACGTGATAACCGGGCCAAGTGACTCGGTTTGTCGTGTTTGAACCGGGTCCGGTATTATTGAATTCCGCATTATAAAGCGTGCTCGGTGGGAAATCGCCGCTCCATGCGTTCCAACCAGTCGGTTCAAGAAAACCATCAATGAAAGTCTGCATAACAACGGTTCTCATAATATTTCTTTCCACGGCCGACCAAGATACGTTTTCACTTCGTATAGTTGCTCGTAGCCAAATCATCTGCCGGTCTTATGGTACATCCATGGATTGCCGTACCAGTGTTCTATTCCTTCTTGGCACCCAACCTACAAAGTCAAATTCCAATTTATAATTTCATTTTGCATTTCATATACATACAATGTAAAGTCGGTAATAACGTGTGTGTGTATCTATAACGGTGACGGTGTCACAAAATTCAAGCATATATACCATATGTTTATAATATTCACACGTATATGTATGTCGGTCTCTCACTGTATATTAGACAAATAATCACCATAGTTAAGGAGTAATTAAACTCCAATCCATCATCCTTGGGAAGTATAATTGGGTGTTTAGTTGAAAGTTAATTGGTTATTAGTATTATTTTATTTTTTGGTTTTACGAGTTTACTTGAAAAAAGTCAAATTTTGACCAACTTCTGCTGCTGCAATTTGAATTTTGTATAACCAGGGAGGTTTTTGCAATTTAATTTTGTCAACCAATGTTAGGCATGTGAAGAAAATTATCGATATTATTATATACATGTTGGTAATGCAGCACATTACTCATGCATTATTAAAAACTCAAGATCTTGACATTATAAATTTTGATAGACTAGTCAACGACCCTTGCAAATAAATTTTGTTCTAAAACTGTATAGTTGGTCGAACTCTCTTTTTTGTGTGCTTTTAAAATTTAGCTTCTTGAGCCGGATTGCAAAAGTGCAAAAAGACTAAAAGCTATAGTTTCCTTGTGAGCGAAGAACAGAGCCATAAGGCCTCAGAAATTGGAGTGAACGCATACTCGTGGCTCGATTTTCTTCTTATGGTTCGTCTCTTTATATAGTTTGATACATAATAATGCATTTTACATTATTACAAATATATATAATAAATAGAAATGGCCTTATGCTTTCCGTAATGTTTTAGTTTCTATGTTGTATATGTTTACTTCTATGTTGTATGAGCATGACCGTTTACATCATAATTTGTTATTTTTCCTTTTCTTCATTTAATGTATGTATCTCTAAGTCTCTAGTTATTTCCATCACATCTATCTCCAACGGCCCACGACGTAACGAATGTTATATTAATGGTTTAGAAAGCCTTTTGGGTTTCATATCTTATTATTTGACTTTAATGAGACTTCCACTGTTAAAGTCTGATTCCAACCTTAGAAAAAGCTAGAAACTACATCAGACTGAATGCCATTCTGTTAATGAAATTATAATACTGTATAGTTTTAATCTATGTATATTGTAATTATATTAAGTGGAAGTACATAATACGTTAAGCAGAGTGCTGTACACTAAAAGTACGGAAGACGCCAGCAGAGAGCTGTCACTGATTAACTAATGAAACCTCAACGATTCTGATTAGTAATATTAATTATAAAATTACGTATTTTCAATAGATCATAATTTTACGAAAAATGCATTATATATCTGTTATCCTCTTTGGTTTTCTACTCAGAATGGTTAGGTGTACCGGACTGGTGACAATAAATGCATAATTTATTATAAACAGTTTTATTTAATTTATGCCTATAATAATACTGAAACTTCTGTTTTCGATTCACGATTATGTATGTTTCACAAATCATAAAATTTTACGAAAATGCAAAAGTATGATAAATTCTGCTGTTTAATAAAAAGACAAAACTAGGATAAATTCCCTCATTTCGTAACCAAGTTGTATATCCTTTAATTAGCGACTCTCTTATTCTATTCACTTTTTGTTCTTAAGATTTGAACCATCATCAATTCGGGCAGTGCTATATCTTCATATATTAACTACCGGGTTCATCTTACATTTATGGTTCTTCTATCTTTTATTTTCATTTCTATTATATATATAAAAATTAGCTTCAGAGTTTCTCTCCAAAGGAAGAAAACAAAATGGAGAAAGAGAGAATGAAGTCTTTCGCGGCAAAGGTGGAAGAAGGAGTTAAAGGGGAAGATGGGAAGCCATCGGTAGGTCCGGTGTACCGGAATCTTTTGTCGGAGAATGGCTTTCCTCCTCGTCATTCTGATATCACCACTACGTGGGACATTTTCAGGTTTTCTTTTCTTATAATATCATATGGCATCCTTTGTAGTTTCTTAAAATTTGTTGTTTCCTTGTTATTAATTAAATCTCTTTTTCATTTTGTTAGTAAATCAGTAGAAAAATTCCCTGATAACAAGATGCTTGGATGGCGTCAAATTGTCGATGAGAAGGTGAAATTCTCAAAATTCCCATACTAAGAAAAATGAGATATATATGTCGATTAAACATTTTTTTTCCTCAACAAACTGTATTTTACTGGATTGTAACACATCAAGAACAATAATACACAAACCATTATGGTATAACTTATGGTTTTTAGAATAAACTTCTATGTGTAGATATTAAAACGTATATTTGTATGGATTGGTTAGGTTGGACCGTATATGTGGAAAACGTACAAGGAAGTATATGAAGAAGTTCGGCAGATTGGCTCTGCGCTACGAGCCGCCGGAGCTGAACCTGTGAAAACTTTATATTTACGTTTTTTTTTTTCAAAATCCTCTCATTATTATATATAACTTTGCACCGAAACAGAATGGACTAATGTCTATGCGTACATGTAGGGGTGTCGAGTGGGGATCTATGGAGCTAACTGTCCTCAGTGGATCATAGCAATGGAGGTTCATCTTATTTCTAATAAATATTTCTCTGAATTAAAATTTCTGAAGTCAAGATCTAACAAGAATTATATACACATGCATCTTTGTGAACATATTTAGGCTTGTGCAGCTCACACTCTAATCTGTGTACCTCTATATGATACATTGGGTACGTTAGATCTTATTTACTTTTGACCATGCACACTTTCGTGACATAAACACTCAATAATGCGACTCAAAGGAATTGTTTGCATCCGATGTTCATCAGGTCCCGGAGCAGTTGACTATATCGTTGATCACGCGGAAATCGATTTTGTGTTCGTTCAGAACACCAAGATTCAAGGAGTTAAGATCTTTGAGATGAATTTCATCAGTTAAACTATACTTTTTGAAATTTTATTTACTGATGTTAACATTGATCGAACTCTCCTTTTTTTGTATGCTTTTAAAATTTAGCTTCTTGAGCCGGATTGCATAAGTGCAAAAAAACTAAAAGCTATAGTTTCCTTCACAAATGTGAGCGAAGAACAGAGCCATAAGGCCTCAGAAATTGGAGTGAAAGCATACTCGTGGCTCGATTTTCTTCTTATGGTTCGTCATCTCTTTGTATAATTTGATACATGATGATAATGCATTTTACATTATTACAAACCTTATATATAGTAAATGATCTGACATTTTTTTACTATTTCTAGGTATTTAATGATACGCACATGTTAAACCAACTTGACGAAATAATGCGTTTGCTTTATACGTATAGAGAAATAAATGATTTAAGTGCCCTACGTTCAGACATTTGGAATATATGATAAAAACAAATTTTGTTGGCTATTTGACCAGGGACGAGAGAAGCCGGAAGAGATAAAGCCGCCTAAGCCGTCTGACGTGTGCACCATAATGTACACGAGCGGCACGAGCGGTGAACCTAAAGGTGTTGTTTTGACCCACGAAGCTGCCGCGACTTGCGTTATAGGGGCAGATCTCTTTATGGACCAGTTTGAAGACAAGGTGACGACTTCTCAATCATTTGTCCGTCAATTTCAAGAAACACTATTACGATAAGATTATATGAATAGTTACCACTTCATTGAACAATGAAAATCAATCTTAAATATAATGTTCACTTCTGCTTTATTAATATACATACAAGTGATTAACATTAAATGATGATGTCTCGCTAAATCATTTGTTTCTTTTTGACTAATTCTCTGTTTTTTTTCTTGGGCTTAAAATGACGTGTCCTACTGTCAGATGACACCTGACGATGTGTATCTCTCGTTCTTGCCGTTGGCTCATATTCTTGACCGTGCGAATGAGGAATACTTCTTTCGTAAAGGCGCTTCCGTTGGATATTACCATGGAGTATGTTAATTAATCTCTTAAGCTTCATGTATATATAATCATCATCAAATTACGGAAAGAAAACGGATTTATTGATTGATTGGTGTCTTAGGATTTAAATGCGTTACGCGATGATATTCAAGAACTGAAACCGACATTTCTAGCCGGAGTTCCGAGAGTCTTCGAAAGAATCTATGATGGGATTCAGAAGGCTCTTCAGGAGCTTAACCCAAGAAGGAGACTCATCTTCTATGCTCTCTATAAATAGTAAGCTTCACACAGTTATTTGACAATTTTTTTTTTGTAATTTTAAATAATTCCCTGATAAATTCATTAAAAACTTGGAAAGTAGCGTCTTATTACTTTCAAGAAACTGGCTTTTTCAGGTAAAATCCAATAACTTTTTTTTTGTTGATGGATGTATATATTAGCATTTTTATATTGATATTCGCCAAACCAATTAGTATATATAGTTTTGCATATTGGTATACAACTTTTGCATACTGATATATGTCTACGTTAAATGAGCATAGCTTTACATATTGATTAACGTTCATGGTCCTCACATAAAAAATAAAACAATCATGTACCAGAAAAAAGTACTACTTCTCTTATTAAAAATCAAATGTTCTATTGACACAAAGAAAATTCAAAATAGTGTAACCTTAAGCAAAAACAAAAAACACATCTTATACTGTTATACATGACATCTGCTATTTTGTGACAACTCTGTGTTTTTTGCTTCCCACTCCCCTCGCAATAAATTTATATTTATGATGCAGTAAACTTGCATGGATGAATCGTGGATACTCTCACAGTAAAGCTTCACCCATGGCTGACTTCATTGCTTTCAGAAAGGTTGGAAAATAATAATGGTTTTTGCTTGAAATTCTTTGATGATCTTGACATGTACCCAATTTGACGATTTTCATTTTTTGGATTAAAGGTTAAAAATCAATTAGGATTTTTTGATGATCTTGACATGTACATTTAATCAAAAAAAGAAATCAATTTGACGATTTTCTTTTTTTGGATTAAAGGTTAAAAATCAATTAGGAGGTCGAATCCGGTTGCTAGTATCTGGTGGAGCACCACTGAGTCCTGAGATCGAAGAGTTCTTGAGAGTTACTTGTTGTTGCTTCGTCGTCCAAGGCTACGGTACATATATAACCGTTGGACCCCATTACAGGGTTTCTCCTTGATTTCTTGATTCTCAAGGAAAGTCAATGCTGCTGTGATTGTTTGCATTAGGTCTAACGGAGACTCTTGGAGGAACGACATTAGGCCACCCTGATGAGATGTGTATGCTAGGGACAGTCGGTATTCCGGCGGTTTACAACGAGATACGGCTTGAAGAGGTGGCGGAGATGGGCTACGACCCATTGGGGGAAAATCCGGCAGGCGAGATCTGTATAAGAGGAAAAGGTCTGTTTTCTGGGTATTACAAGAACCTTGAACTCACTGAAGAAGTCATGAAAGACGGATGGTTCCATACAGGTGACTGATCTAAACCAAATTAAGATTTCGATTGTTTTGATTTTGGTTTCTGAATTGTTCTTTGGTGTTTGTGTTTTCAACAGGAGATATAGGTGAGATTCTTCCAAACGGACTGCTCAAGATCATCGACCGTAAGAAGAATCTGATCAAACTCTCTCAAGGAGAGTACGTCGCTATTGAGAACTTGGAAAACATCTACGGGCAAAACTCTCTTGTCCAAGATGTAAGTTGCTCAGCTCTGAATCGTAATTTCTTGTGAAGCAAGCAAGCAAACCTTTTTAGGGGTTCTGCTCAGTTTTCATCTAGTTGTTGTCTGATTTTTGTTTATGTTTGTTTTCTCAGATATGGGTTTATGGAGACAGCTTCAAATCAATGCTTGTCGCCGTGATTGTACCGAATCCAGAAACCTTGAACCGGTGGGCTAAAGACTTCGGTTTTACTAAACCATTCGAAGAACTCTGTTCTCTCCCGGAGCTACAAGAACACATCATCTCAGAACTGAAGTCCACGGCAGAGAAGAATAAGGTTTGTTTGAATATTTGTCTCAATCAAAGTTCTTCAATTAAAGTACATAAATGCTAACAGAAATTATTGGTGGATTTGAACATATATATAGCTAAGAAGGTTTGAGTACATCAAAGCAGTGACGGTAGAGACAGAACCTTTCGACATAGAAAGAGACTTATTGACTGCGACGCTAAAGAAGCGGAGGAACAATCTTCTCAAGCACTATCAGGTTTCAATGATCTTAATTTCACTTGATTCTTTATAAGATTAGTTAGGGCTACATGTTTGCAAACACTAAATTCGTTAACATTTCCATTATATAGGTCGAAATCGAAGATATGTACCGAAAATTGGCGACAAAGAGATGCTGAAAGTATTGTGATACGTGTGCTATCAATAAATAATTATGTTATATGTAACAAAACCCAAAAAAAAAAAAAATGAACATTCTGCTTTATGTTGTATAATAATTGACACTTGAACTGTCAGTTTTTCTCTTATGTAATATTTGAAGTCTCTCCCACTCTACGTGTTTATTTTCGTGGATATATATACTACTGTAGTTCTAATAATATATAGAGTAAAAAATAGCACATTAGCACTTGATTTTACGTGGGTAAAAATCGTTATTAATAAAAACTATTAAAATGGATGTTGTGGTTTGTGAAAGGCGTGCGTAGAAAATGAAATTTCTTCGTTAGACAACGATTGCCAACAAGATGAAAATACTGATGGGCCTTGTATCACTTAAGAGCCCAAAAAGAAGCCTCGATACTTCGAGAAGCTTCTGAACGTGAAGGAAAATTTACATCAGGCCCAACAACAAAAGCAAGCCCAGGAAGATGCAGCTGTCACCTGCAACAAAACAATTAAAAGCTTCACCGTACAAGAGAAGAAACAGAGTGGTGGAGGGGAGAAAGCTGTGCTCTTCCTGTGTAGTACGATCAAGCCGTTGCGATCTGATAGATTCTTAACACCTGTAATGTGATGCGGAGCCCTAGAATGGTCCCTAAAGTTGTATAAATATCACCTCTTGTATCAGAAAAGTTTCTTCGTTTATTCACAGCTTCCTCTGCTTGCTCGCGATAAATCAGGATTTGAGGTATGTAATCACGACTATCTTCAGCTAGATACTATGTCATTGTAGTTAGTTAATCAACCACGTTTGGAACCATTAAACATGTTTAAAGCCTAAAATTAGTGGGTTTCGTTAAATCGACGGTGGATGTTATAAGTTTGATCCTGCTTCATGATTTAGGGCTATATAGATATTGATTGAGTCATAGAGTTTTGTTGTCGCTTATACGTGTTTGGTCCATTATTTAAAGTCCTCTGTGACTCTTGATAATATATTGTTTCTTTTACTCATGTTGGGACCATTCCTTGTTGCTTTGCTCTTGTTGTGCTTAGAAAAACTATAGACCAGAGTCGGTCTACTGCCATGAGAGGTGCCTTGCGATGGCCACTTCCGAAGCGCAATACACACGCCCCGCTTGCATGGCCAGCGTTTACTCTTCAGCCACTAAGTTTGCCGATGTTGCTGCCAAGATTCTCAAAGTGGTTAAAGGCTGACACGGCGACCGGAGTTCCTCATCTATCTTTGAGTCTCTCATCTCTCATCTCTCATTGCAGCTGCTATGTTCAGCTTTGAGTTCAGCGCAAGGGAGGATCACTGTCAGTGGCTCTTCATCGGCTCGTATCCGCTTCCTAACTCCACGACGCCGGGTTTCGAGTGGAAAGGAGGCCGTTCCAAGATGATTGGTGAAGCCTGCCATCGCCTCTTCAAGCCTTCTCCTCCTGCGCAAGGCAACAAATGGAAACTTCATCAGTATTCGAGTCCGGATCTTACGGGGAAAGCTGTTTATGTGATGCATCGCGACGTATGGCATCGTTTTTAATATATCGAATCCTCATGTTATGAATCTTTTTTAGATCGGATTGTTATCTTTCATCTCTACTACAAGACCTTTTAGATTATTGCTTCTTTGCCTGAATTTTGCTTCTTTGGTTTTAACATACTTGAGTAACTTTTTTTTATTTAGGAGCATCCTACTTTTAAAAATCTTGAGAATCATCCTTTACCATTTATTGTATACGCACAGAGAGCCATACTCACAACTAATTGCAGACACTACATGATGTGATATGCATATATAACATCATTGTATATTGTCACTACGAACTAGCACTGTTAATTATCATCTTTGTAAATAAACTTCAAATTATAATTGGAGTATAACTTTTGTCATCTATTATTTAGCTTCAAAATAACAGAGCTTTTGTTGGTTTTATGTTCTTGTATCATTTTAGATATCATTACTTCTTGTACAAGGCATAAATATATGATAAAGAAAAGTAAAATAGAATTTGGAAGAGAAAAGAAAACAGAATATAAAATCTGGAAAACTTCTCTTTATCTCCACAATCTTACACTTACACATCACTAACACTATCTTACATAAACTTGTAAGAACACAATTGTTAGTAATAATACATAACTGTTTGTCACTTAATACGTACCCATTAGAATCCCTTTATTTTACGTAACTTTCACTTATATAATTAATATATAAGCAAACTTAATTATAAACTAACAGCGTTGGCTTTGGATAAAATGCGCATGTTAGAGCCAAGATCATCTTTTATACGCCGATTTTTTTCGCGCCCGATTTTCTCGATACCAACGGCTACTCTCAACCGTTTGATCGACCATCAGTTGCGCAACGATGGTTTGGTGGAAGCACGCAGAATATTCAATCAGAACCGGACATCGCTGGACATCTCAACATGGAACATGATGATTACGGCTTATCTTCAGCGTGGTCAGATCTTGGAAGCTCACCAGGTGTTCGATCAAATGCCTGAGAGAGACGTGTTGTCGTGGAACACCATGTTCACGGGCTTGAAGAAAACCAGAGATCCAGGAAATGTTGTTAGGCTTTTCATAGAGATGCGGAGATCAGGTTTGAATCCAGATGAGCACATTGTCCCTGCGATGATAGATGCGGTTTCGGGATCTGCATTTAAGCTTCTTATTCTGCAAATCCACACGCTTGCTGTTCGATTAGGGCTTAGCTCAAGCGTTTATACTGGCTCTTCCTTGTTGAGAGGCTACACAAGTTTGAGGGATTTCAAGGGTTTAGAGAGAGTGTTTGAGGATATTTTGCTGGCGGATGTTGTCTCGTGGAATGTGTTGATTACGGGTTACATGAAATTAGGTTCCGTGGAAGATGGCGAGAGAGCATTCCGTGAAATGCCGGAGAGGAACATTATTACTTGGCACACAATGTTAATTGGATACGTAGACAACATGAAGGTCGATAAAGCCAGGGAGTTGTTCAATCAGATGGGTCAAAAGAATGTTTTTTCTTGGACTGTGATGATCAATGGCTACGTGCAGAGCAGAGAGTTTAAAGTAGCGCTGATGCTTTTTCGGGAAATGGTTGAATCTTGGAACAATAGGCCAAGCCACTACACGTTTTCGACCGTGTTAAAAGCTTGTGCAGCTTCTTCGTCGCTTCTTATGGGGAAACAAGTGCACTCGATGATCACAAAGCGTGGAGTGGCTTGTGACGTGGTCTTGTCGACTTCGCTCATAGACATGTATGCCAAGTCAGGTGATATTGCGGCTGCTTCACATGTGTTTAACTCGATGCCAATGAAGAATCCGGCTTCGTGGAACTCGATGATCGGAGGATTTGCAAGACATGGGTTAGGAGCGGATGCTTTAGAGGAATTCGAGAAGATGGTCGAACGCGGTTACAAGCCTGATCAGGTGACTTTCATCAACTTGTTGTCGGCTTGTGCTCACGCCGGGCTAGTGGAAGAAGGGGAAAAGCAGTTCGTGATGATGGGTAGCTTTGGGATAGCTGCAGAGAAGGAGCATTATGCTTGTATGGTGGATCTATTAGCAAGGGCCGGTCACTTAGACAAAGCAGAGAGATTGATAAAAGGAATGCCTTTTGAGCCTGATGTTGTGATTTGGGGTGCTTTGCTCGGGGCTTGCGGATTGCATTCGTGTTTGGAACTCGGTGAGGTTGCTGCTGAGGGAATCTCGAGGCTGCGGAGAGAGCATCCCGCGGCTTATGATGTTCTGTGTAGAGTTCATGGGGAGAAAGGAGATTGGACTAGTGTTATGGAGTTGAAGAGATTGATGAAGAAGACCAATGCCAAGAAGCAAGACGCTAGTAGCTGGATTGAAAGCTCTTAGTAGTTAAAGATTGATTATCGGAAACTGACATTTCTGTGTGTTTGTTGTTTAGAGTTGTGAAACAGAGCTTTTCTGATATGTCAATCAATTTATCGAGAGAATCTCAAAGAAACAGAGATTTTGAAACAAATAAATAATGCAAGATTCTTTCATTGAACATAAGCAAACGACATAGTATCCAACATTAAGCTTAAAAAACAAGATAGTCTTATGACTTGATTTGATTCTCTTCAGTCATCACCTTCGGCTCTTGCTCTCGTCCTTCTCCTTCTCTCTCTTCTTATAAAGCTTCTCGAGGACTCGTTTCGCCTCGCAGTTGGGGAAGTTGGAAAGGTCATAGTAATGCGGTGCGACATCTACTAACCTGCATACAAGCATAGATGGTCCGTTTTCACAGGTTTTGAGTTGAAAAAACAAAGAGATAACAGAGACAGGAGATGGAGGAACTAACCAGTCACCGCGGATATCTGTAACAGTGCGAATGAAATTCCGAGTAGTCAAGACATATTCATTATAAATCACCCACTCCGGTTTGTGATCCAGGCAATTGGATGGATGCAAGTGAACCACCTGCCCATCATCAAATACAAGTAATAATAAGCAGTCTCTCTTTAATTGAGGGAAAAATCAATATGTAATTGAATGCAAAAAATGGATTATGTTTTGACATACTTGGTTATCTTTGACGGTCAAGTAATGGCCGGTGCGCTCCAGGTGAGCCACCTGCATGAAATAGCCGGAAAGCATGGCCTTTCTTATGTTGACGTAGTAGTCGCGGCTGTTGAAATCCGTGCTGCACATCCTCAGATTAAACCTTGACATTATCCTCACCAGCTGCTGCCTAACATTGTCTGCAGACTTCATTGCTCTATTGTTGACAAAGTTCTCGAAACACCAGTTTGGGTCTTCATCTGTCAAGTTCCCAGGTTTGGTAGGGTCAACTTAGTTGTCTTACACAGACATATAAGAGAAAAGCACAAGGTAGAGAGAAGAGATAACTCACTGTTTTGCTTGTAGGCGTGGTACACGTTTAGCAGCGTGAGGTGATCTCCATCAATGTGTCCAAACCTAGCTTTAGCTTCATCTGCTGCTTTTTGAGCCTCTCTAGGCCGGACAAAGCAATTCGGTACTAGAGAAACAATTGGTTTTATAACAGAATATGCCCATGGAAGAGGTCAGCAGATGCATAGAGGCGACAGAGACGATACCATTTGCTTGAGAGAATACTGAGAAACTGCAACTAAATGCATCAGCACTTACTTAGATATCCCCAACCATGGACATGGACATGGACAACCCAAACTAGTGACCTTGCTTATAACAACCTAACTCTAAGATTTAAGTCTAAGTGTCTAATGGCAAACACATACACAAATGGATTTCCTCATGCAGACACATGGCATGCTTGTATGCAGTGGATGTCCATGCACATAGACCAATTGCCCAAACAATATAGCAAAACAAAAAATTACCATGGCAAAGGACGTACCTGATAACATTGCAGAAACTGAAAGAATCTCATTGGAACAGTTGAACTCAGGGCTGACTATGAGCATCTTTGACATCTGTGGATCCAAGGGAAACTCACTCATGATCTCACCCGTCCTTGTCAAGTTACCTTCATCATCAAGTGCTCCCAAATAATTCAAAACCTCTAACGCCCTCATCAGTGTCTCAGGAGCAGGGGGATCCATGAAATCGAAGTGCACCAAGTCATCTATACCCAGCTTTTTCAATGCAAGGACAGTGTTAGCAAGGTTTGATCTCAGTATCTCAGGATATGTCTGCGGCTGCAGATCATTGTTGAAACTCCTCTCTGTGTAAAGCCTGAAACACTTTCCAGGCCGAGTTCTACCAGCACGACCTGATCTCTGGTGAGCACTTGCCTTTGATATTGGGGACACCAACAATGACTCAACACGGATCCGTGGGTTGTAGACTTTCTGCTTAGCGAAACCAGGGTCAATAACATAAACAATCCCATCAATGGTTAGAGATGTTTCAGCAATGTTGGTCGAGACGACAATCTTTCTGCCAGCAGGGCCACCTTCTGTTAAGGGCTCTGGTGCAGGGTCGAAAATCTTCTGCTGCATCGCAGGTGGGAGAGTAGAATACAACGGCACAACTTTGATAGGCCCCACTTGATCTCCAAGATTACTGACCTCTTTATTAATTTTACGGCAGGCATCTTCTATCTCCTCCTCTCCAGTTAAGAACACAAGGACATCTCCAGGTGGCTCGCACAAGTGAATCTGAACAACGGTCCTTATAGCAGCCTCGAGATAGTCCCTCTCAGGCTCCGGCGTATAGAAGATCTCCACTGGATGAAGCCTACCAGGGACTTTCATAAGAGGAGCACCGCTAAAGTATTCCTGAAACTTTTCAGCTTCCAAGGTCGCACTCATCACAACTAGCTTAAGGTCAGGTCTATTCCTCAAGACCTCTTTCAGAAGACCAAACAGCACATCCGTGGCCAGAGTTCTTTCATGAGCTTCGTCGAGGATAATAACTTTGTATCTCTCTAGAAGCGGGTCCGCCATTGCCTCTCTCAGCAGCATACCATCAGTCAGATACCTGCAATGGTGAGCGAGAAAGGTTAAGATCAGATCACAACATAAACGTTAAAATGAGAAGCAAAGCCACCAAAAGGAAAGACAAACACTCACTTAAGCATGGTACGAGAGCTACTACAGTCCTCGAAACGGATGCTGTAACCGACTTCTTCTCCAATGGTCACATCCATTTCATCAGCAACACGACGAGACACAGACATTGCAGCAACTCTACGAGGCTGCGTGCAGCCGATCAACCATTTCTTACGCGTATCTGTGTTCTCAGCCACCACGGCATCTAAAACAAACTGTGGAATCTGTACAATAAAACAGCCTTCTACTGTTACATTCCTATGTTCGAGCACACTAAAACCAAAATTGCTGATGAACATTATCATTTTCAAATGAGCAAGATCAATAATTGAGAGCTGAAAATCTCGCCTGTGTAGTTTTGCCACTCCCAGTTTCGCCGACGAGTATGAGCGTCTGATTAGAGTGCAAAGTCCGAAGAAACTCATCTTTCTGCAGCCAAACCGGAAGATCCTTCCTCTTCTCCAGGATCTCAAAATACCTCTGCGAGTAAGCCTTTCCGTTCCATTTGTTGATCAGATCGCTGACACCTGCCGCAGCTCCGAGACCGTTGGATTTGGTGTTCTTCGCCGAAAGTGATGGATCTTCCATAACATCGAACAAACTAACCTTCCGTTTTCTCTCCGTACCCATGACGAACGAACGAACGAGAATAGCAGGCGGAGAAACGAAAGCTAGGGTTTGTGGCGCGAGGACAGACTTTACAGGCAGACGATAAAGTTCATCTAATTTACAACTGTAATCCCTCATCTTTCCAGTATTGTCTTAGGGACCAAGGCCCGTCAAGTTTTAATTGGGCTGAAATTCTACTCAATATGTAGTCAACGTTTTAAGTGGCTTGGCCCATGGGTGGCCTATTTTTTCAAATTCATCCATCTTAGTCGAGGCCGATTCCCTTATTTAGGAAATATATTTCTTGACAAATGTCAAATTTAAATAAATTTAAAGATACCAGGAGATGAAGATGAAGATGAAATGGGTTCATGCGCTGTGTTTTTTTTCAAGATCAGGAGTACAGTACAATACATATCTATTGAAACAACTTGTTCATAAAAGGTCTGTGGTAATGAACATTTGCTTCTCTTTGTTAAGAGTGTACGAGACTTGAGGTATACAGGAAGTTAATTTCGTCACTGCTATTGCTTTCTTGCAGCTTTAGATTGGTAGAAAATGTGTTATGAGTAGAAACTGCTTCGAGACTTTCGAGGGACCAGTTGGGTTACTAAACGAGAAAAGTTTGTAAGTTGTTGAACCAGTGGGTCTCTTTAAGTTTGTATTTTAGTTCATTTACTTTTGAAGCCATCAAGTGTTGAGGTACTTTTGCTTTCGGTTGCAGTCGTGGCATTGTTTGGAACAATGATTATGTACCTTTGGTTACAGGATTATCACTCACCGTTAAGGTCAATACAGACATACTAAAGCCAATGGCGTTGCCATGCACTCACTAGACAAAAAGACAAAAAAGTAGTATTACCTCATAAGATTGTTTCTTTCTTTCTTTCTTTTTTGCTTCCTTGTTCGGTTCTATTGAACATTTTTTTCAGTCACACACATGGCCGCAAAAGTATCAAAAAAAGTGAATTTGCATGGTAACTTGTTTCCCTGCTTTTTACTTTTTGATTATTTGTTTGTGGGATTTGGTTTTTTTACCTTTTTCCAACAAATCCGTGCACTTAAAGCAATACACAAACGTTGATTGTTATCGCTGATTCGCTATTTCTCAAAACCACTTAAGGATTTGCCAAATTGGTATCATGCGTTGGTTTCACGTACGGTTCAATTGGGTTAAGGCAAAAGAGAAAGGAAATTGCACTGGCGTTTACATACAAATGTTAAAAATTTCAATTCAAAAGACACATTTTGTTTTTTTGTTTTTTCTCAAGCACAGATGATTTTGTACTATTAATTTATAATTTTGTAAAGTTTTTCGATACATAAACGCATATGAAAGAAATACAGTCGTATATACTTAGGCACAAAAAAAAAGGATATAACAAAACAGTCTCATCAAATATTGTACTAGAAGACTGTAGTAGTATGTCACATAAATTTATTGAAAGCGTCCTTAAGTAAGAGAATGGGACTCTAATCTAAACACGTTTATATTAACCAGAATAGGAGACTATTCGAGTCTTCATCACATGTCATTGTTTTTCAAATGTAGAAAACATTTGTGAAGTGAGTGTCCAATTTTTTTCCTCTTATTTTCGTTTTCGATTTTAAATTTTGAAAAAGGTAAATAAAAATAGCAAACGACATAATACAGTGCACACGTCTTTTTCTTCACCGTAGTGTAATCATGATTCATGAAACAGCAAGAAGAACAAAAGCAGTAAATAAAATAAAATTTAAATAGATAAAACCACGAACGTCAATCAAAACATAGAAAAGAGTAGGTAGAAGAAGTAGTTGAGTTTATGCTTCCAGTTTCGCATTAACTTCCTCTTTGATTATCTCGCTTAATTGAAAACTAGCTAAGTTTTTTAGATTCCAAGACAAGAACTTAAGCAAGGCAAAAGTAATCACAAAAGAAATATTAATTGACCCTGTCTTTGAATAGAGATAGAGTAACCTGAAACCCTAGAACGCATTAGAACCGTATATTTGATTTTTACTTTTTATTTAAAATTACAAACTACAAAGCCTATCTATGAACATAGAGTTCATGCAAAGCACTTACACTACCAAATTTTGAAAAGACGACCATTATTATATAGACTGTGATCGGTAGTTTACAAAATAATTATGCAATTTAGAAGTTTTTGCGAGTTATAATATTTACAAAATTTCTGATTCATGTTTAATGCTAACTACGCCAGTAGCCTACCAATGTTAGTATGTTACCATAGCTAGTTATTTCGTTTCGTTATAATTAAACTTTTCCTGGCTAGTAATTATTCCATGGTTTCATCGATGAAAATCATCAGTGCCTCAGATGAAAATGAAACACCTCTCTCATGAGAACCAAAGATTAGACAATTTTACAAATAAAACCTAGAGTAAATACTAAAAATTACAATACTATCCAAGAATAAACTATACTACTCTTCCTTCAACATATGAGACGGGACAACATCCTGAAGAAGTCCATTATCTTGAACCAAACCTCCACTCTTCTTCACATGATCATCGTCACCAAATCCACTTGCGTGGCTATTAAGGTACTCGCTAACTCCTCCAAAACAAGACACCAGTTCTTGTTGTTGCTGTAGGTGGTGGTAATTGACAAGTTGTTGGAATTCAGGAGAGATTAATGTTGAGCTCTCTATAGGAAACCCGAAGTTACCGAGATTTGAAGCAACTCCTGATGATCCGAAGAAGCCTCCAGTGGAAATTGGACGAGACGTGAGTGGACTAATGTGTGTGTGTTGACCTTCGTAGGTTGTAACCACAGTGCTAGGATCTCTGAATGATCTCTCCACTCTCTTCTTTACGTTACATGAAGCCGTTGTGCAACGGTAGTAACTCCTGCAAGCGAAACACCATTGCGTGTACCAAATTAGGTTACTTTTTTTTTTTTTTATCAATCTTTCTTTTGAATTGGAAATTGTGATTGCAAAGGGAAAAGTTGTCATTTAGGTTTCATGTTTGTATTTTATAACTTTTGAATGATGTTGCGTTACGAAAGTTTCAAGCTTTCCTTAATTTTACAATATTAATAAAGTGGTTTTAATTAACACACAAACATTTAGAAACAATCGGACACTAAATCCCACAACATTAAACATAATGCATGTCCTAAAGAAAATCAGAGGATTATTATTAATGTATTTTTAAGCCTATTACTGCTCGATGTAATTTTAGTTAATGGAGACGTATAAACAGAAAAGAGAAAACAAAAGCATGGTCAAAGGATGGATTTTTTACCTGGGAAAAGGACTGTTTTTGACAGCTTTTTGACCATATTTTCTCCATCGATAACCATCTTCGAGATGATCAACCTCACTCTTTGTCATGAACGCTACTCTTGCCTCTCTCTGTCTCTTCTGGTTATTCTTCTTTGGTTTCAACCTGTTCATACAAAAAAAAAAGCATTTTACTTTATGATACCATTTTCTCTCTGAGTCTTTTTCTCGAACAGCTTCCGCACATTGAAAAAAAAATATGTGAAAATCAAGAAGACAGAATGGATCTCTCACTGTTTATTAGTAACACTCTTCTTCTGCTCCTGTTCATCTTCTTCTTCGTCGTCTCTTTTGGCTTTCTCTTCATTTACAGCCTCGCTTGAGGCCGACGAAATCGACGACGAGTTAGGAGTCGCCGGTGGATTCATCAGCAAATGTTCTGAACAGAAAGATTCCACCTTTGACGTCACTGGTTTATCCGCCGTAGTGTTTGACGGTGGAGCTTGAAGGATAGTTGAAACAGAAGAAGACAGTTTCACCGATGATTGCGTTTGCGTTAGCGTTTGCGGTTGGGGCGTTTCGAGGAGGAAGGAATGAGGAAAAGGAGTTGTAGCAAAGTCCTGAAGCTGATGATGTTGCTGCGAACCTAACAACTCCATAAACCCTAAGGAATTCCTCTCGGCCGCCGCGAAATCTCCGAAATCCCAAACGCTTTGCGACGACGGGTGATAAAAGCTCGTCTTCGAGAAATCCGTAAACTCCATGTTGTTCTTCTCTCTCTTCCCCGGAAAATAAATCAAAACCAATCAAACACTGAAACAGAGTGATCGCACCAAAACAGAGATGGACGCGAAGAAAAAGAAACAAATACAGAAGATCGATCCTTCGATTGATAAGTGAAGCGAGAAGAAGACGAGAGAGAGAGAGAGAGAGGCGATGAGAAAGGGAGAGTTTTTAGGGTTAAAGAAGAGGAGAGAGTGAGAGAGATTTGGCTTAGAGAGGAAAGAGAGATAATTATTGTCGAAGGATTTGATATTTGTCACACTGTGTTAAATGGGGGGTGGTGGATTTTATGCTGACCGGCAGTAGTAGGTTGTTATACAGTACGGAAAAGTTACAGTAACCGGTCACCGACCAAGTCTTTTCAAAATTGTAGTCACTGGTCAACGCGCAAGTGTACGCTTTCATACGCCTGGTTTTGACTGGTTCGATTATTAACCGGTTTTTACGCGCTAGTGTGAACGAGGACGAAAATAATTACTAGTTTTGTTGCTAAAACTAAAAAATTTCTTTTTAATAAAAAAGAGAGCCTCGAGTGCATGGGAATATCAATTAATGTGAACGCGAAAGCTTGGTTTTTCTTTAAAAAAGACTCGCCCTTTAAATTTCTTTTAAATATCTTATAAATATAGATAGATATCTCACCGATGAGATTTCTCAAGCCATATGAGACATTTGTGGGCGGTGAGACCATTGTCCGTGAATATTTATTCCGACCACAATTATAAGCGGTCACGTAAAAGGAGATTAAGACAACTATATATCATAAATCAAAATATTTAAAGTTCTGAATGTGTAGTATTGTTTCGGGGTATATATCTAGACGAAGATTAATTGTAAATTTGTAAATAAAACAATTTAATTTGCCAACGTTACATGATGTACTTCAACATTAATTGATTCTTCTTTCTTTTATTTATCAGAAAAGAAGCACGTATAGGTGATTAATAAATAAATAAATAAACAAACTTAAGTGGTGGAAAATAAGATATGCATCAAATTATATCAATATATATATATGTCATATATACATAGAAAAGGCCGAATTTAATGGACCGTGTTCACATTACCTTTTGTCTTTTGGAATGTGATTTATACCCAAAAAAAAAAAAATATCTGATGAAAGCCTGCTGCGCAGGTATAATATTCTTTTTTTCTTCTGTACAACTTCTTGTGATCGAATTAATGCCATGTTAACAAGAACAACAAATATTCAGTATCACGAAACAAATCAAATAACGATAGCGTGTAAAACACTAATATAAAGTTCCTAAAGAATACAATTTCTTTCTTGCTCAAAACAGCATAAAAACTCTAATATAAAGTTACATACAGTGTGCATATATATAGTATATTTGTAATTGGAATCTACAAAACCCTATATAGGTTAATATATGTATATATACACTCTTTCAAAAAATGTATATAATGTAATATAACATATGTAGTTCAGTCATGGGCACGAACCTAACTATATAGATTGGATTTTGCCTAGTTCCGAAAAAAATGAAATTAACTTATAATTAACTTAATAATAAACTTGACAACATAAATATTTTAGAGTCATGATTGTTATTTATAAATCCCATGACAGATCCACAAATCCGTTGGATTTTCTAATCACGTCGTTTATAAAGACGAGCGAATTTGTTTGTTTTTTTTTACATTCGTAGCACCAATTATTGGTGTGCCCTGTATATCTACTACATACATGAATCTATGATATAGTGAGAGATTTATATAATTTGATTAAAAAATATTACTATTATCAAACTATTAATGCAGTTTTAAATAAAAATCCGTGGACCCAAAGCAAATCCGAAATAGATTAAAGTTAAGGGCCCAGATTTATATAACTCCTGCATGCCTCATGAATTTTTATAAAAATCAGAGCGGTGATCCCGATGGCAAAAACAAAAAGATAAAGGTAACAAAAGTCAAGATTTGAATTTCTCTTTTTGTTTCTTTACCGATTTTCTAAACAGAAATTTGCTTTATCCTTTTGAATTTTTTTACCTCGGCTTTGTACATTATATTTAGAATTAACTAAGAAAAAATAAGAAGAAGAAGAAGCATGCACGTGTGGTGTACCATGGGAGAAGAAATGAGAGGACCCACTCCCGTATAATTTGCTTGCAAACTTAGCTCTCCTTTTGCATGCTTCCATGATTTTGTTTTCCCCCTTTTTTTGGTAACCCATTTTGGTTTTCATTTTATAAATTTATTGAATTCGACCCCGGTGCATCATTTGATGTAGCCTAAGTAAAATATGGTATTTGTAGTAACTAAAACATTTCTGTTGTGTCGCATTTTTTTATTTTGAGTTTGTTGTGAATTTGTAAATTTTTGTAGTGAAAAAGTAAAAAAAAAAAAATGGGGGGAAAGGGTCTCAATCAATGGTCGGCCGTGGGCCAAAAGACGCGCGGCTCGGTGTTAGCGTCGGGTTGCGCACATCAAGGGTGGCGTATGTTAGTCCTACGTTTGCAAATATTACACGTGTCTTGTTTTGTCGGCTTATGGGTCCCATCCCCTAAAGAGTCCACCTGGCACCTTCTCAAATCCAAGCTTTCATTTTACTTCTTGTTCATTCGTGCCGTTAGATTACGAGCAAGGATAAATTATTTGTTTTTGAAGAAAATTATCTCCTAACTTTTACTACTTATTTGTTTCGATAAATTTATTTGCTATTTCATGCACATAAATTTAAGATGGACGTGAAAGTAAAGGCTCGAACGTGCAAAAGAAGATGGTTGAAAATAAATAGGATGATAGAAAAGGTAGGGATTCGTATCACCGAAGGATAAAGAAAAATAATTATTTATTTATATTTTCTACTAGGTTGCTTCTTGGATACATTTAGGATCTAAAAAAAAAAACGTAGTGGATTAATATTAATAGGAAAACAAAAGTTCGTGGAAGTTTATAAGGAAAAAAAAAAAAAAGAAAAAGCTAGAAGAAAGGAGATACGAACGCAAACAAAATAAATGGATTTCACTCCGGTCAAGAGTCACGGGTCACAGGGTAACGAGACTTCCACTATACTACATACACAATGCTGCGACGATTCATAAAACAATAGTTTAGTACCCTAGGATTATTAAATATACACAATGTAGTCAAATATTTGAAATGTGACGTTCCACTATACGAACACGTATGTATATTTTAACATTAATATACACACCCTTACACACACAAAGACAAAATTGGTGTTTTGATACGCATGGTATCGCAAATTTATGGATGGTTTTTCTAATATATCTCCATTTCGACACGGATGTCTCTCAACCCTTTTTCTTCCTTACTGATATTTTAAAATATTTCAAAAATTAAGAGAAAAAAACATATATTTGAGTTTTAGTTATAATGTACAGGCTAAGCTATTATAGAGTTGTATGTAGTTTCAACTGGATATTAAAATGTAATTTAGATCGTAAGTGTAATCAATTTACGTCAAATAAATTGTTTTTGTGTGAGTGTTTTATATATCCAAATATGTTCCCTACCAAGAGAAAACCTTCTACTATAGTGTCTATATGAGCTGAGGAGGCCTGAATCAAGGGATACTTCACGTTGTTTCTTTATTGGATACTTATGTCTCGTGAATGCACAAGTAGCAATCAAATCCCTAATTACATGCCTTTTTGTTAGTTTAATTGAAAAGAATACACAAACGCAGTTCGTATCTCATGTGTTGACCCACTTACGATTTTTTTGTTTCCAATACTAAAATGAAGCCGTGGATGAGTTAAAAACATAAATAATTAATTAATAACCGTTGCGTTGGTATTTGCACATGGTGTAAGTCAAAGTAAACGCATTTTGGGATCTTATTTTATTTATTAATCGCCGCATCAAACATGATGCCGGTTAATATAAATCCTGTCTGATGGTAGCTAGTCATTAATATCATTTTATTACTAGTACATGTATAATTTTTTTATCTCCAACGAAACACGTAACTTCAAAATATACTATGTTTAAATTACGTATTATGTATCTTACAAAATTTACTAGTTATTAATTTACCCGTTCCGTTATCTCTAATAGCGGGGAAAAAATGGAAAACGTATTTAACCATAGAAATAAACTATTGAAAAGTAATCGAACTATATAAATGGACGGTTTCCATTACATGGACCCAAACGTTGTTATGTTAAGTCGTGGCCTCCACACTTACAAAGCCCAACGTTAAACGTTCTTCTCTCAACATTCGTCTTTGGTTATATTGGTAAAACACTTTGTTTTGGCCTCCCAACATCTGTATGTCTCTAACTGAAATACATAATTTTCATAGATTTTGTTTATAAAACCTTTTTTTTTTTGCAATTTATAAATCTAGACACCTCTTACAACAAATTTTAGTTTTTTACAATTCTTCGTCATTTGTTCATGACTGCGCATAACATCTACTCCCATGGAATGGAACAGTTATCGAATTATATATATATTTTCAGAATTTTGTTCCCCAAAACATCATTATATCGTAAATTTGTGTTTGCGGAACATACATCAGCAATGTAAACCAACCTTTTTTCTATATAGCACAACAGAGGACAATCACACATGATAATAATAATAATAAAACACGGACAAATAAAAACTAAAACACGTATCATAATATGATGATAATAATGATTAAAATACCCAGCAAGATTTACAAAAAGTATATATATTAAGGTCATTTTTATACACAATCAGTTTCGGTCAAAACCTGAACCATTGTCTGCATAACTCTCACTTTCATTTCCAAAGCCAAAATATAATCCGCAGTTTGTCTAAAGAGTCCATCCAAACCTTCTGATGATTTGGTGTTGGGAACAAGCTCTTTTAGTGTCTTGACTCGTCTATGAATCGCACGACATGGTCTTCTAGAAGCTTCTAGACTCTTCTTTGGTCGGATCATGATCTTCTTCACAAGTGCCCTTCGAGCTCTTTGTCTTCTCATCAAAACCCAGATTGATTCCTTTCTTTGTCCTAATTCTAATGTTACTCCCATACTAAATAGTCTTTGTGGTTAATTATGTGGTGAAAGAATGTTGTATAGACAAGAACTCTTAAAGATGATATAATATGATGCAGATATGAGATGGCCTTCGTTTATATAGACATAGATAAAGTTTTGTGACCTTTAGATATAACTTAAAATGGAGATTACAGCTGCTGAGAAGGTTCTCTTTTCTATCCCAAAATAATTGGATGCTATTAGGACAAGTGTCCACAAGAGTGTCTTGTTTTTTGTTTTTAAAATGTTGTTATCGATGGATAATTAGGGCTTAGGTTAGATTAGAGGATATGTCATCAAAATACAACTCAATGCACATGCACTCACATGATTGTCATCATCACCCAACTCTCCTACATGCTTAAACACCAACTTTCTTCCCATTCACATCACCATAAACACCCTGTCTTATTCCTTCTTTGTTGCGATTTATAATTTTCTTATATATATATATATATATATATATATATTTGCAGCCAATTAGTTCGAGTTTACCAAAGTCGGACAGATCAACGTTAAGAATGTAGTTTTATATGCTTTAATAATTCTATATTAAATTCTAATATAACTTACAAACAATATATTAAAAAGGCGGTGGCTGAAATATATAAGTTGATAAGATGGAAAATCAAAAATATTATGGATTTTGTGTATGTTTCTTTCCGAGTTTAAGAAACTCAGAACAACTATAGATTTTATATGAAGCTCTTCCATTTTGTTGTTTGTCTGATTCATTAAATATTTTAGAACCATACACATATCAAATCAATTTGTTCTGAATTTGCATTTAGTTTGGATTGATCTTTATATTGATAGACATGATAAAATATGAGTAATTGGTTGTCACAATGCTTTTGCTTTTATCGAGTCCTTGTATCTCATTATTTCCAGCTGATATAATCCGGCGCAACTAATGATAAAATTACAAAAGCACTCTCCGATTAGTTTAGGTGTTTTATTTTTGTAGACAAAGTAGATAACGATGTTGGGAAATGGGATAAGGTTTTAATCAAAAAAGACATAAGAACATGCGAATATCTTCAATGTTTCTTTGAATTTGTGGACTTAATATTTATGGAATTTTATTTTAGTGAGTTGATTTGATTGAAACGCATCTTTAAGATTATTATGTTCTTTGCTCGTCATGTGTTTGTGTGTTTTCCTATTATTTTATAAAAGAAAGAAGAAAAAAAGGAAGAAAAAGAAGAAGCAGATTCGTGGAGGGATGTTGATCAGACATCCTAGGAGACTAATAGATTCAATGTATCTCCCCATCGCCGTCAACACGAAACGTTGTACTTAATAATTGATCTCTTAGACAGATATGTACGTCTAATAACATATAATTAGCTTAACACTAGCATGATTGAACAGTGTACTATGTGTATATAACTTATGGGTTTGAAGGTAACGTGAAAAGTACCAAACTTAATGAAGGTAGGATTATATAAATGAAGTAGCCATGATGGAAAGTTTAGTGGTCGAAATTGATCGCTTGTTAGCACGTTGTTTTATGTATATAATAAGCTCAACGTGAATGCACATGTTCTTATATCCTCCTATTCGTCTAGGCCATCCAAAATGAAATACCAAATTCATTTTTTTATTTTTTTTAAAGAAAAGCAAAAAGGCCAAAAACTATTAGACCGAATAACAGCACTGTGACTACTGGGCCAAAGTTAGGAATAATAGTTGGGTATAAGGCCCATTTATTATAATGAGGTTAAAAGTTGGCCCACATAAACCTGATACTTCTTCGATAACTAATTCTGTCGACGATAAAAAAAAAAAAAATTAGGTCTAGGAGGAGCTGATAAGAAGGAAGCTCTCTCTCTTTCTACTTTTGCGTCGGCGAGAAAAGTCTATTCTGGAAAAGATGGCGATTGCATAAGAAGAGTCATATTACATGTTTTGTGCGTGAATCTAATTCGAAAGCTTATGTAGCAGATTGTCAAATCCGATATTTGTTGTTGGATTAGATTCACGCACAAACTCGTAATCTGTCTTTTCAAATTTCTTTAGATCTGTGTTCGTTTTGAACTCGAGGAATCAAATTTTTGTTACAAGGTCTTCGATGTTGTTTAATTGCGTCAAGATCTACCTTTCTACTTTCGGGAAAAACAGTTTTTTTTTTTTTAATTACTCGATTTCTGTTACCAATTTTGGTTTTTTACCATGTTTGGTATGAATAGATTGGCGAGCCATGGGAATATCAATCACAATAATAATCGCTATTTATGTATACTGTACGAAAGTTTCAAACAACTCGTCCCTTATGACATGGAATCTTTACTTTAGTAACAAGTTTTGTGGATCTCTGATTGCACAATGCTTTTTAATTTGCTTTTTTTAGAGAAACTCACTTCCCTCGCATAGGCATTTGCAGAGTCTTTACTAGCTTAGACCATTTATTGTTCAAGTACAGATTAATAATATTGAGTAAATGCGTGGTTGCTGTTCATAACTAGGGTTGGTAAGTTTAGTGACAAAAAAAGTAGATTAATAATCTTGAGGAAAAGTGTGAACGTTAACTTTTTGTTTGTATTCTTCTAATAAAGTTATCTTTTCAAGTGCTCTGTTTTACTTTCAAGTACTATTTGTAATACAGTTTTTACTCTGGTCAAGTTCAATAATGTAATTTGTTATACAGTTTTTAGTCAACAGATGGTCTGGGAAGATCTTTGTCAATAATGAGATGTTCTTAAATAATTCTTCTTGTTGTACGTATTACGTTGCATATAACTGAATAGACAAAATAAGTAATTGTGCTAAACTTAATTGACCAAGAAAATTAGTACTTGTTTAATTTGTACCTCGTTTTTTTTTTCAACACTAACTCTTGATTTGTATTTTAAGTGATTTTGTCGAAGATTACTACTTGTAAGTATAAAATTTTAAAGTATTTCTAAAATACAAGTGTTAAGAGTAATAAAATGAATACTGATTAGTGGAAAAAATAAGTGAAACAATTTTATGTTCAACTTGTTTTTGTTTTGTAGAGTATAATTTTAAAAGGAATAAAGTTTATTTCTCTACATTAAGTAAAACTCAATTTAATTTGGAGTAACAGTCATTCACTTTTAATGGTTGAATTCTTCTAATATGCAATTTCTCCCATTTTTGTTCTTTTAGAGTGTCAACCATTTGCATCCTTAGTTTAGAGTTTTAGGGGGTGTATTGAAATCTGAAAGAATCTAGAATGATTTGAGTTTTTAGATGATTTTGGGTAAATTAAGGAATTTGTTATAATTTGTTATTAAAAATCTATGAAATCCTATCTAAATGTATGAGATTTGGTTTTTAAAATTTTTTGACTAACAAACTCTACCAAAACCACTTAAAACCACCCGAAATCTTATTAAATCCACTATTTAAAATATTTCTAATAACAGTGGATTTGATTTAGTTTTTATAAATTCTTGATTGAATAACATAAGAATGCAAATGATTTTAATTAGTTTTATATAAATTTCATGTTTAATAACATATGATTTTGTAAGACATTTAGAAATCATTAAGGAGAGTGTATTGAAACTAAAATTTTAGAGAATTTGAAAAAATTTGAGTCTTAATGAAATTTTAGATGATATTATGTGGATTGAGAAAGTTGATATGATTTGATATTAAAATTATATGAAATCCCATCTAAAACAATGAGATTTGAGTTTCTATATTTTTAACTAACAAACTCCACCAAATTATTTAAAAGTACTCAATATTTTTTAAAATCCACTATTTAAAATATTTCTAATAACAGTGGATTTGATTTAGTTTTTATAAATTGTTGATTGAATAACATAGATTTTTAAATGACTTTAGTTAATTTACATAAATTATATGTTCAATAACATCAATTTTGGTAAAACATTTATAAATCATTAATTCAATAACAGAGATTTTTAAAACAACCATCAAAAATCTTCTAAAATTCTTAATCCAATACACCCCTCTAATTGAATAACATAAGATTTTAAAATAGTCACAAAATCTTCTGAAATTCGTAATTCTTAATCATTAAAGAAAAACCCATAAAGAGTCAATTTACAGTAACAACAAAATGGTAAGAAAAACAAAGTAGTTGACTGTTCCTCTGATCCTCTCTCTGACTAATTAAATTTCACACTATAAAACGACGTTTAACGGAGTAAGAATTAGCATGCCACACCATAACACTACACCTTAAAACTAAACACGCAATTGATGCCTTGTTCATTGTTTTTCATAATATATTTCTAATACAAAAAAAATGAAAGGAGTGACATTTTATAGTTTCTGTTACCATAATTACTACATCGTGTGTCTAATGGTGATCATATTGGTGAACGAATCTCATCAACATTTACATGGAATCTCCACCCAAATAGCTAACACCATAACCGTCGATCTTAACGGCGAGGGAAACTACAAAACGGTTCAAAGTGCGATCGATTCAATCCCTCTTCAAAACCAGAACTGGATTCGTATTCTCATAAAAGAGGGCGTTTACATGTAATGAGTACATATTTTAGTGTTTCCTTTTCCCACTATTTAATATGATTTTAATTAAATTGTCACGTTTGCTTAATGTTGAAATACGAGTTAACGAAGTTTTAATGTAATAATATTGTAGAGAGAATGTAACAATACCAATAGGTAAAGGATACATATATCTGCAAGGCGCAGGAATTGAGAAGACGACAATAGCTTACGACGATCATCAACTCACCAACACTAGCTCCACTTTCACTTCCTATCCTGACAATATCATTATCTCTGGAATAACTTTTAAAGTACGTCTTTCTTTTTCTAATTTGTCATATAATATCATAAATACATTATTTATTGGTTATAATTTTAGAAGGAAGTATTTTTTTAATTAGTGTGGATCTATAACTTTTGTGTGCAGAATACGTATAATATCGGATTGATAACTTCTTCAAACAGACCGATTAAACCGGCGGTGGCGGCGATGTTGCTTGGAGACAAATACGTAGTGATGGATTCTAGTTTTGATGGTTTTCAAGATACATTGTTTGACTGTTTCGGCAGACATTACTACAGCAGATGTGTTATTTCCGGTGGCATCGATTTCATTTTCGGTTCTGCTCAATCCCTTTTCGAGGTATATCTACAAATTCATATATATGCTATAAACCTATTTATAATATTTTTTCCCCGTAAAAGTGGTATAAGTATAGTGGATATGTTTTATCTTGCATCGACCGCTTATATATTTGTGTTATTACTTCACAATGCAAGAACTATAGAAACATACAAATTTAAAGAAAAATAAAAATTGTAGGAAAAAAAGAGAACGTTTTGTATGTACTTCATCGATTTTATAGTGTAAAGTATAATAAGAAATACATGTGCTAACAAAGTAAGTAATGGTGAATGTAACAAAAAATAGGGATGTACGTTAAATTTAACGTTGGGAATCTACGCACCGGAGAGAATGTACGGAACAATAACAGCGCAAGGAAGGGAATCGCCGGAAGATAACGGAGGGTTCGTGTTCAAAGGCTGCACCATTACCGGAAACGGCAAAACGTTACTTGGGCGAGCGTGGAAACCTTACGCACGTGTCATCTTTTATAGTTCAACGTTTAGTGACGTAGTTTTGCCAATTGGTTGGGATGCTTGGACAGCTAAAGGCCAAGAGTATATACATAATCTCTTCTCTCTCTTTTTTTTGTTTTTCTTCACATTTTAAATATGTTACTTTTGTATGATTATAAACTTTTGTTTGTTTATTAGGAGCCATACAACGTTCGTGGAGTATGGTTGCAGCGGAAGTGGAGCTGACACGTCGCAAAGAGTGCCATGGATGAAGAAAGCGAGTGCAATAAACATTGTTAGCTTCACCGATATTTCCTTTATTAACCAGGAAGGTTGGATTAATAAGCTCCCTGTCAAAATTTAAGATGAATCACATCAGTACTATAGTTAGTGATAATAAAAGTTTTGGTATATGTACTGTTTTTCCTTTTTACTTGTTATGAATGAAATCGAAGTTTGCAGTTTATATTAAAACAAACATACAATTTCAATTTTGGTTTGATGTGAAACGAAAAAACCAAAATCCCATTTACAGTAACCAACCTGCAAAGAGGCAAAGAGCTCATATGCATCAAAGTAGTAATAAACTGTGCCATCTCTCACAGACAAGTCAAATCGTGATCACATTTCGGATTTCGACCCAATAGCCCAGAACGGTGACGTTTTAGTAGTCAAATTTTTATTTAACCGAACCACATCGATAATCACAGTTCCGGTACGGGAAACCCCCTAAGACTGACTCTATCTCTCGCCTCTCTCTCTCTATACCGGCGCCGGAGAATTTTCCCGATCATTCAATCTGAGACTAGTGCGACGAGTTCGGTTTATCGAGTCAAAGAAAGGGGTTTTAGATGGAGAGACGCGTCGGGAACGCCTTCCCCGGTCAACCACCGCCACCAGTTCCGTACTATCATAACAACAACAACTACAACCCTCACCATCACCAGATTCATCCGCCTCACCACCATATCGCCGCCGTTGGATTCCACCAATACCCCCAAAACGACAACAGAGATCAGCGTTTCAACCAGCCGCATTTTGATAACCATTACCCCGCCCAACAACAACAACAACAGCACAATATGATCGTTGACGCTCCGCCGTTTCCACCGACTAGTGGCTTTAGTCCTTCTCCTGTCAGCTTAAGGAAGAGACGCTCTCTGTCCTCTACCCCAGGTTCTCTCCAATTTTTGATTTTTTTATTTCTTTCCTTCTCTCTGCTTCATTACTAGACTAAAAAAAGGTTTAAACTTTTAGTGATTCACCATTACCAAAATACTCCTTTAACTACTTTCTTTTCGTTCTTGTTTTTGTGTTTACGAAGATCCTAGTGCTGCTGATGGTAGTATTGCCAAGTTATATGTTGCGCCGGTCCCGAAGACAGCAACTGAAGAAGATGTGAGTTTCTTGGCTTACTATTATCGTTTTATGAAAATGTTTTCCAATGAGATTCTGTGTCACACAATCTGTGTTATATATATCAGGTCCGTCAGGTGTTTGAAAAATATGGCAATGTCACGGAGATCATTCTTCCCAAAGATAAGAATACCTGTGAACGAGCAGGTGACTTACAATTACTTGAAAAGCATACTCTTTTTACTGCTCTTCACTGATGTTCTTGCTTCTCGTTGTTGCTTATAACATCCTCTATGTATAATGTATGTAACAGCTTACTGTTTTGTAAAGTACAAAAAGTTAGAAGAGGGTAGTGCCGCTATTGCAGCTTTAACGGATCAGTACACCTTTCCTGGGGTGGGTCTTTGCTGCAATGCTCTCTTTTCACAACATTTACTCCACTGATGCGTGATTCTTTACAAAAGTTTATTTCTTTTTCATTGTTTCAGGAAATGGCTCCAGTCAAGGTCAGATATGCCGACGCAGAACGTGAACGGGTTGGTAAGACTCTGCCTTTCATACTCTTAGATAGAAACATGCTTGATAGTTTATTAGTATGGGAACTCTTGAACTTTTGAATAACTTAGTTAGTCTTTGCTTTCTCATGCCTTCATCTGCTTCTCGTTCTCCCCCCTTTTCTTAATAGAGAGAAGATGCAACTTTCACGAGTTCCTGAGTACGAAAGATATTCTCTTCTTTTTTCTCATATGTGTATTCTCTTTTCATCTGGACCTTAGGGTTGCCAACAGCTCAAACTCCAGAGAAACTCTATGTTAGATGCCTCAACAAACAAACAACAAAAATGGATGTCCATGAGGTATGGCGGGAGTCCTTTGACGTTTTTTATTTTCAGTTAATCTGAATTCTTTTGTCACTGACAATTGACTGAACTGTGTGGAAAATTTTGTTTTTCTTTAAGTTTATACTCTGCTATACTCTCCCTGGCTTCGTTTTAATGTTAATGAAGTCTCAAAGTGTACTCTTGTCAGGTATTTTCTAGGTACGGAATCATTGAAGATATTTATATGGCACTCGATGACATGAAGATTAGCCGTGGTATGTCTTTTTGGTGCTTGACTTTGTAATCATGATTCTTTCAGACATCCTAGTGTGAATTGCTCGGATTTGCATGAAACCTGATTATAACCAACTTCTTTGCTCTCTGCAGGGTATGCATTTGTTCAGTTTCTTCGTAGGGAGATGGCACTAGCGGCAATCAAAGGTTTAAATGGAGTCTTTACCATGCGGGTAGTTCAGACAGTTCTTTGTCGTTTCCCAGCGTTTATTTGGCTTCCACTTTTCATGACTTGGCTGTGTTTATGTCTTCCTCTCAGGGTTCTGATCAGCCTCTGACTGTTAGATTCGCAGATCCTAAAAAGCCCCGTCTAGGGGAACCAAGGTTGTTTCTGAGGATTTGCCTAATTTTCTTTTCAATTACAAACTCATCTTCTTGGCTCGTATCACTTGTTGTTTTGCTACTTTCAAAACTTTTTCAGCAGCATTAATACAATACTGCCTGTTGATTTATATGTCCATCTCAACCGATTTTGGCTGTTTCGTGTCTTCAGGTCTAACTTTAACGCTCCACCTGCAATGCAACAGTTCGACCAAAATTGGCATCCACAACCATATCCCCAGTGGGGAAACAACGAGCCTAGAGCCGCTCAGCATCATGATTTCGCTTCACAGCCGAATCACTTCCCGCAGCAAAATGCTCAAGCAGCATCCGAGGTTCATCAAGATACTCCACCTCAAAATTCTGAGACTGCCATCGCCGAGGTACTCCTTTTGTAGGATCTGCTAATGGCAGACGGATCTTCAACTTCTGGACCACGAGTCATATTCTCTTTATTTGCAGACTAGAGGCGATGGTCAGAAGATTTCTAGCCAGTCAAACGCATTCCCTGAAGACCAAAATACAGTGAGCCCTGAGTGTGACTGGAGCGAACACACTTGTCCTGATGGGAACAAGTATTACTTCCATTGTGTCACTTGCGAAAGCACGGTAATACTTTTTTACCTTCTTTCATTGTGTTGTACTCCACTGATGGCATTTCTAGTTAAGACTGATTATATGGATGCACACACATTCCAGTGGGAGAAACCTGAGGAGTACTCCATGTTTGAGAGATGGTTCGACGAGCAAACAAGGCAACAAGATGATAAGCTTGTATCTCCGCCGTTAAACAATCAGAGCCAAGGGGAAATCGAAGAAAACAGTGAGCAACTTCAGTCTCATCCAATGCAACAGACTACCAAACTCCAGCAACCATCCTTATCCACAGCGGTTAGATGTAATTTCTAGAATGTGCTTCGCATTGACACACTTTGACTTCTATTTATTTTACAAGAAGAGCAATTAAACTCCAATGTTTCACGTGATGTGTGTTTTCAGGATGAGGAGAAGAATTTAGTATATCCGGTAACACGAGTGGCTGTTGAAACAACCTGCTCATAATCTATGGTCTCAGGTAATGAACAGTTAGATTCTCTTTATTAAGGAAGCTAATATTACATCTCGCGAGATCGTATCATCATCCCTAATTGCATTCCTCTGTTTCAATACAGGAAATCTCACTAAACAAGTATTTTGGAAAAAAAAAAGTTAACTTCTTCAGGACTCGGAGCATTTGGTAAATAGAAAATGTGTAATGAAAGTGGCATAAAACTTTGAGACGTGTAAGAACCGTTAAAATTTTCTGATTATGGGCTCGCAATTGCTCAATTGTTTTTTGAGCAGCAAGACTCTCTAGTGATGTCCACCACAGCTTTTAAAAATGCTTCCTTGATCATTTCAAAAAATCTACCTGAGCTCTTATTTGTATCAATCGTTTTATTTATCTGGCACAATACTTTTTAATTATTTACTATAGCAGCTTAGTGGGAGAATTTCGAATTTACACACTAAAGCTAGAGCCTTCTACGAAAACACATGGTGGGGCTTAAAATGAGGAGAAACAAAACCTAAACCTCTGTTGTGCTTGGCAATACGCTTATAGGACTAATCTTCAGGTCGTGTTGCTTCGAACCAGTATGTACGGTTTCGATTTAATTACATATTTGCACGAGCATATTTACCAATGTTTAATGAGCATCTTTTAATTTTAAAAATGCTTCCTTGGTCATTTTAAAAAATCTACCAGAGCTGTATAAGTTTCTTTCATAAACATGCACATTTTTTTAAAAAAATTTAAGGACACTCTGTTTGTAAATCTGTTTTTAAACATATAATAACTGAATTTGTTTGCATTGACATTGAATCATGCCAGCGTACCAACGCAAAGAAGATATACACTCACTATCCCGATTCTGTTATATTTCTCCCATCTGATGAAAGTAATTATGGAGTAATTGTAATTAAAATTGTATTCATAAACAACAGAAAACTGTTTTTCAATTTTATGTGATTATTATTGAGCTAAAAGACTATCAAGTGCTTATTACAAATAAATAAACTTTTTTTGTAAGAGTTCATCAAATTTGAGATCAAATATAACTGTCTTAATCCTAATTGAACTGAATTTTAACATGTTTTTTCCCTTCAATAAATGAAGATCGATTTATATATTGACATTATTACTATTTACACATATAAAAGTAATTAATAAAAACGAAGCTGGTATATTTAGAACCAAAATGAAAGAAATAAAATAGAGATTACTCACAACAAAAACATGAAAATATATATATTTATGATATTTTTATTAAATTAATGTCAGATTATTGTATTGAAAATTTGAATTTGAATATTGAAAAATCAAAAAATTGCAATTACAATTTGAAAAAAAACAACCAAAAAACATTATAAGATAAATACAATTACAAAATCATTAAAGAATGATGGTAAATTTTTTTTTCTTAACGTGAAATGCTTGTTGAAAAAGCTTTTAACCTGAAACAATATAAAATACAACACCAAATTTCAAATTTTGTGTTAGATTCAAATTTTATTTAGTATTGTTATTATTATTATGATCATATTTTTTCCTAATAAAACCGATTGATCTGAATTAGCTGTGAAAATAAATTGAACATAAATAATCTCTAACGACCAAATGAATTCAAATAGCTGGATACCATGTCCGGTTAGTTTCACAGCTAATGTAAATCTAATCGATTTTAAACTAATTCAAATTTTAATACAGATGTATATAGAAAAACACAGAATAGAAGACATATCTTTCTTCTTTAGTTTTTTTCTCCTCTCGGCATCTCTTGCTTTCCTGATTTCAATTTGTGGAAAAAGTTTTAAGCTGAAACAGTACAAAAAACAATACTAAATTTCATGTTTGTGTTAGATTCAAGTTTTATCTAGTGTTGCTATAATTATTATTACCATATTTTTTTCTTAATAAAACCGATTGATCTGCATTAGCTGTGAAAACAAATTGAACATAAATAATCTCTAACGACCAAATGAATTCAAATGGTTGGATACCACGTCCGGTTAGTTTCACAGCTAATGTAAATCTAATCAATTTTAAACTAATTCAGGTTTTAATGTGAATAAATACTAATAAAAATAGAATAGAAAACTTATCTTTTTTTTTCCGGAGTTTCTTTCTTTTTAGCATATCTGATTTTCGGAGTTTTATTTTATAGAGAAAGTTTTAACCTGAATCAATACAAAAAAATAACATCAGATTCATGTTTCACTTAGTGTTGCTAAAATTATTATTAGTATTATCATGTTTTTTCCTAATAAGAAATCGATTAATCTGTATTAGATGTGAAAACAAATTAAACATAGATAATCTCTAACGACTAAATGAATTCAAATAGGAGGATATCATGTTTGGTTAGATTCACATCTAATGTAAATCTAATCAATTCAAATTAATCTAAGTTATAATATAGATGAATTAGAAAAAAAAGAGAAAATAGAAGACTTATCTTTTTTATTGAGCACAAGGCACACCACTGCAAGCAACAACGAACCATGCAATAATCACAAGGGGCATTTCTGCAAGAAAATCACAATTGATCAATGAGAGATTATATCTGGAAATATACGAGAATGATCTGGTGTTGAATTTTACTTACCTTGTGTTGATCGTGTGATAGCAAAACTCAAAATCTGATGCTTCTCCATCTAGAAAATGGGTCCTTGAGTCGCTCTGCTTTCCTTTGGTGGAGGAACCCATCGAGCTTTGACGCTCACAACCTCATACTCGATGAGCAAAAGATTGTTATCTTCCTTCACGGCCGCCACTTTAACACGCCCCCATCTGTCAACAAGAATTGAATACGCAAAGCCATGAGAATTGAGAAGTAATCAAACACAAGAATAATAAATTTCAGGCTTATAATTCCTAGAAAGTAATGACATCTCACCAGAGACAAGCACAAGTCGTCGAGATGCTTATGACACTTGACGGTACTTTTCAGGCTCAGGAGATAGTAGTTTCTTTTTCTCTTCCTGGTACATATGCAAGGGAAAAAAAATTGGTTTATTCGTCTCTGTGTATCCAGATTTAAGTTGAGAAGTGCAGCTAAAATAAAACATACCACAAGATTGATGCCACTGAGTGCTGTGACATCATTAAACTTCTCAATACTTCGATCTTTACAAGTCCCAAGTAGTTTTTGTTTCTTGCTGTAAGTAAACACTTGCTATAAGACTTCAATAATCATTATAAATCGCAAATGAATGCTGCAAGTGGTTCATCTTTTACAAACCAGCCACCTCTATTACCTCGATGGTGGCAGCGAAGAACCTTGTGTCTTGAGAGGTTTCTTCTGACCGACAGAAGGCATTTTGGGTGTCGTCCTAACACTGGCTCCTGTGGGAATGGTCCTGATCTGTGAACCAAACAACTTATCTGTTAAATAGTCTATTTACTCTTCACAATCAAGGATAAACATAATTTAATAATGAAAACAAAAAGAAAGTTTAATAATGAAATTAGTGTGTGTCAATTTTTTTTTTTTTTTTTAAAAGGTTACCAGTCAATAATTTAAAAATCAAGTGCCTCTCGACGAGAGAGAGACTATCGTAAGTCATTTCCTCTTAAAGGCAAATAGATTCGCAGACTGAAAAGAATTCACTCACTTTGCGGAAACAGCATCAACTTACTTCTCAACGTTCTAACTTGTGTTGTAACTTACGGAGAAGACGAAGGTTAGTCTTTACTCGAGTTCACGTTCCAGATTTCGATTTCTAGTCTCTTCGCTTGAAGATATTCGGATTGATCTGAGATTACCTTGGAATCATTCGATTTTCGCCACATCTGAATTTCGCTCGTCCTGTCTAGATCGAGGAAGAACAAGTATCGATCCCGTAGATTCGTTTTTTTTCTTTTTCTACAGAAGCTAACCGGTTTTGAATCTGATGCTTTTGTCTGATTATGATTCGTCTTGGTCTTGTTCTTCTTCTTCAAGGTTTTTGGGATCTGAAGTTTTTGTGCAACTAATGGCGAAGATCAAACCCCAAGCTCTGCTGCAGCAAAGCAAGAAGAAGAAAGGACCGTCTCGTGTAAGCATAACCAACATCCTCATCTACAGCTTGGCTGTGCTATTGGTTGTCTTCGTCCTCTTCTCCGCTTACAGGCGTTGGACCCAGAGGTTGCTCACTTCCTCCATTACCTACTGCTCTCTCTATATTAGTTGACATTTGATTCTATCATTCCATATGCTTGGACTAGTCGAACATGTTTAGGAAATTATACTAGCCACCAAGACCATCTGTGTTAATAGTTTCTTTGGTGCCTAAGATTTTTGAAAAAAATACTGAGGAGTTGTTGTGGATTTCAGATCTGAGACCCCAACGCACAATGGTAGATCAGTTCTTGAGGTATTTATTCTCTATGAGTCTGTTTCTATGGCTCTTACTGCAATTGTTATGCCCTTTTGTGATTGAAATTGATTGTCCTGTGTAGGATGCAGCCTTCCCGGGATTGAAGAATACCAATGCCCCACGGTTTGCTGTGAGTTTTGTTGTGCCCATAGTGTTTTTAGTGTTTTCTTTTTGTTTCCCTTTCACTGTATCGTTTTCTATTTTGATCTCTAGACCTTAGACACGGGCAAAGGTTCAGTAACCATTGAGCTGTTCAAGGATACTGCTCCCAATGTTGTCGACCAGTTCCTGAAATTATGGTAAGCAACACTTCTTCAGGTCCATAAGGTGTTAGCCTCTGAACACTTGTAATTTTTTGTTTGTTTTCTCATTGGTGTGGGCATTTCTCATTGGTGTGGGCAGTCAAGATGGGTATTTTAAAGGAATCTTATTCCGTAGAGTTGTAAAGCACTCTGTGATTCAAGCTGGTGACTCTGCTGAGTTTGATGTTGTCAAAGATTGGGCACTCCAAAGGAAGAATCTTGATACCAGGTTGGTACTTAATAAGCTTAAAACTTTTGTATGATTGTTTGTTTGTTTGTTTGTTTCAAACCTAAATAAGGAAACTTTCTGTGTGCCGTGATCAGTTTGAAACAAGAAGAATTCATGGTGGGAACTCCTAAAGCTAACAACGAGAAAGGAGGATTCGAGTTTTTCATTGTATCTGCTCAGATCACGGATCTGAACGAGAAATTGACAGTCTTTGGTCGAGTTGCAAAGGGACAAGAAGTCGTTCAGGAGATCGAGGAGGTTGAGACGGATGAGCAGTATCAACCAAAATCACCAATAGAGATCATGTCCGTTTCTTTGCTTCAAGACATATGAAACTCGTGTGTTATTCTTGATGTTATGTTACTTTGTAATTCGAACCCTTTTGATCACCTCGTTTGTACTTTGAAGTTGCATAAATTTTTATTTATCTTTTGCATCATTTCTCGTAGGTAGTAACTAGTAACAAACAACACACGTGACATGTAGATATTCGAGAGCTGAACCAAGAAGGATAAATAACATTTTAAATGATACAACAAGATTGTAAAAACACTTGCAACCATTGCTAACGCAATCAATTATCCCAACCAGATTTTCTTTTCCTCTCTCTTGGTCGACCTTCAGAACTGCAATCATAGGATCAAATAAAACCAGTCAACACTACGTTACAACTAAAATAACACTAGTAAACAGTGAAACTATAAGGAATCAAAGCTAACCTCTGTGGATTCTTCTGACTTGAGTTATGTAATGAAGCGTTATTAGTAGGAGTTGCTGCTGGGGGCGTTTGACTCTGAGTTCTACCCATGTCCCCACCAATGGTCCCACCTGAGACAAATCCCATTAGGGATGGTCTCTTGTTCGGATAAGCCTGGCTTTGTGGGTTCGATGGCGTAGCAGCCACAAAGCTATTCTTGAATTGGGCCATTACTCCGGTTCTCACGGAATTGATCGCCCCGCTTCTACTTGGTGCAGCTTGAGACGGTGTCCCACTTGATCCTGAGTTGAACCCAATACCAAGACCAAAATCAACTCCTCGTACTCCTCTACTTCCACCTCCTCCTCCACCTCGTCCTCGACCTTTCTTCCCACCTATTCAACGAAGAGATTTAGAGATATGCACAAGTTTTTGAATGGATAAAAACTCATATGCAAAGAAAACATTGACCACAGCTTTTTCTCTTTCGGATTCAAATCTAATCAAAAATTTCTGTTCGCAGATTTTGGCAATAGGATATAATACTGAACAGAGCTAAACTATGCTTACCTCCTTTTCTTCCGTCGCGCTTGGACTTGAACCGTCCATCCTATTGATTTACAAAAGTAAATTTCACTCAATAATCATGTTTTCGATTCATTCAAAAATGGAACTTGAGTGGTGGAAAGAAGCTAGTCGGATGAACAATCACAGCATGAATAGTAGACACTAGAAAGTACGATCGTAGCTTTAAAAAAATAGAAAGAGGAGCTGTTATTACCTTCATGGCGAGATCCATGAGTTCTGGAGGGACATTCTGACCAGCAGCAACCAGACTGTTTATCAATTCACCAGCAAATCTAGCCTCTCTCTGCGTAACAAGTGTGTAGGCAACCCCGTCTTTGTCCCCAGCACGTCCTGTTCTGCCAATACGATGTACATGCATGTCCATGTCTTTTGCAATGTCGTAGTTAACCACTGTCTTAAGCGATTTGATGTCGAGACCTCGAGCAGCAACATCGGTCGCGATTAGCACATGGTAGATTCCAGATTTGAACTTCTGCAAAGTCTCCATTCGCGATGCCTGGTCCTTATCACCGTGAAGGGCAGCAACTTTGAAACCATTTAGAGTAAGCTGAGCTTCAATCTCATCAACCGTGGCTTTTTTAGAAGCAAACACTAATACGTCACCATCATCAATCATTCGAGGTAGCTTCTCAAGTAGCCAAGGAAGTTTTTCAGAATCTGACGGTATCACATTGACAACTTGTGTAATATCTTCATTGGCCATCCCAACCTCACCAACAGTGACTCTAATGGGATCTGAAAGGATTTCCCTGGCTAACTTTTCAACTTTCCACGGCATAGTTGCTGAAAAGAGTAAAGTCTGGCGATCTGGACGGATCTGGCCAACGATAGACCTGACCTGTGGCTCAAAACCGAGATCAAACATCCGATCAGCCTCGTCAAGAACCAAATACGTGGCTCTCATCATCGTCAAAGCCTTCATCTTTAGCATGTCTATCAACCTTCCAGGAGTAGCAACAACTATCTCGCATCCTGCCTTGAGTTCCTTAAACTGTTCATGTTTAGACATTCCACCATACACAGCGGAGACTCGTAGGCCATATGCTTTAGAGAATTTCTTCGCTTCCAAGAATATCTGATGGGCCAGTTCTCTGGTTGGGGCACATATGACACCAATTGGACCTTCGTCTTTCCGAAGTTCTGGCTGATCCATAATATGTACAATCATGGGAAGAACAAAAGCTGCCGTCTTCCCTGAACCAGTTTTGGCTATGCCAATAACATCTCGACCAGATAGGACGATTGGTAAAGCCTGACGCTGGATGGTTGTGGGTTTTTCGTAAGCTTGCTTTTTTATAGCACTCATGATCTGTGAGGAAAATCCACAATCCTCAAAGGTCTTCACTGGCCGAGGAACATCAAAACCCGACACACGGATTCCCAAACTCTGACGGTAATCCAAAGTTTCTTGTTCACTCATTCCTGTATAAAGAAATTTGATACTTTGAGTCATTCAAACACAGAAACTCAATTTGGATATGTTGTTACTCAATTTAGATAATTTCAAAAAATCAAGTAACTTTTAACTTGGACTTACGCGATATTGATTCCACCTCCTCGTAGAAGTCTTTATTAATCGGTTCGTAATCGACGGAGCTATGATCCAGAGCTTGAATTGGCTCGATCTTTCTTTTATCCACGACGATCGGATTGTCATCGGAATCGTAATCCAGCATGCCAGCATCTACCGCCTTGGCTGCAGCGTACACCTCCTCGTCGGAGTTATAACCTGCGTTGAGAGCGTCCGCTGCTAGTGTGAGGCCCAAATCCTTCTTCGCCTTCAGGAAACTCTCGACAGGATCGTCATCTTCGTCGTCCATGAACCTCTCCAATTTCTTGTTTGGCTTAGGAGGTGGAGCAGCCTTCACTTCCTCGTGGATTCCCTCCATAAAGGCGTCCAGTGGATCGATCTCATCATCACCTCCACCATTATCCGCTGCTGCAGAGCCGCCGTTCTCAACGTCTTCTTCAGCCTCTTCGTTTTCTAAGAAATCAATATTATCTAGATCGGCATCTTCGGAGTTATCTCCGCCGCGAGAGGACGGAGGGACGTAGAGACGTTGCGGTGCTTTAGACCGCTCGAAACTGTAGGTAGTTTGCCGATTTATGCCGAATCCTTCAAATCCGGACTTTCGATTAGACATCTTTTGCTTAGGCTTCCTCTCTCGGCTCTAGCTTTGAACTAAGAGCTCGACTGTTGTCAAATTTTAGGGTTTCGTGGTTTTTCCGGTAGTATGTAAATCGGAGGAAGGAGACAATCTCGATTTCCCCGGGTTAGCCGACTTGTCCAAGTTTATATAGTTGGGGCAGTAATGGGCCGGCCTTTCTTACGAACTTCACTTATATCGTAGACCCACAATTAATGAATTACTGTGTTAATTTTCTTTTTCCTTCAACATCTGAACAATTGTTATTTTGATTATATTATGAAACACAAAATAATCATATATATGAATAGAGGTGAGCCCTCTCCCACAGCTTGATACATCATCATTTCAGATGAATTTCTAAGTGATAAGTGTCAAATAATTATTATTTTTATTAATGCATTTGGTGAATATGAAAAGATTATTTATTTATATATTAAAATTGTAAAACTGAATTAATTTATCTATAAATAATCAAATTCATATTGAAAAATTAAATTTGAAATAAAGAATATTTAAGATATAATAAAATCAGATAAAATTAATTTAGACCAAAGTAGAAGATAAAAAAATAATTTGACAAATGTGTTGGTGTAGGCATATAAATCGGTTTTGTCGTGACAAGTGTCAACTTAATATTAACACCACAAAAATAATCATAATTATTTCTACTAATGTATTTTGAGGATATGAAAAGTCTATTTGTTTATATATTTAAGTTGAAAAACTGAAGTCATTTATCTACAAATAATCAGATCCATATTAAAAAAAATTACATTTGAAATAAAGAATATTTAAGATATAATAAAATCAGATAAAACTATTTCATGCCAAAGTAGAAAATAAAAAGAGAAAATTTGACAAAAATGTTGGTAAAGAAATATAAATAAAGTTTGTCGGGTCTATGGAACTCTGGTGATAAATATATAAAATTATATTTGATAACTATGTTTCATCGATATCTATAAGATGATATGCTTCCTTAAAAATAGCATATAATGTTATAAATTAAATTCTAATATATACAGAAATTCATTACATTTAGTAAATATACATTATTTAAAAAAGAATTTATAAATTTGATAATAAAATATATTTTAGAAAAACTCTGCACATATGCGAGTGTAAGTTTGGGATATTGAAGCACAAATGAGCACCACTCCTTTAATAAATTTTAGCTTTTCCCGAAATTCGTCACTTTTTAAAACCAGTCAATATATATAGCAAATTGTTTACCGTTTAATTATCAATAATCACCAAGCTAACAACTTTTTTAATTTTTCTTTCTAAAATGGAGTCTTACAAAGCAGTTTTCCTCATCGTGGTTGCTATATGGTTTACATTCACCGATGTTCAAGCCACCAGCCGTGCGATTCAAAACATATCCCAAGTCAATGCTTCATCGCTCGAAGTCGAACCGCCCGTATCGGCAATTTCAGCCGTTCCAGCCACCGCACCCGCCCCCATCTCCAAAGACATTAGCACTATGAGCCCCGCACCGGGACCCACGCAAGAAGATATCAACATCGACTTTAACTCCGTCACCAACGTAGAAGATCTAGCCCCGAAATTTGACCATATAAATAAATTCGATTTCTCATCTATGAAAATCGACACGACAGCGAAAGATGTATGCAAAGATACCGACCACAACAACGAGTGCCTCGCCGCGATTCTCCCGGATATACAGAAAGGTGTCGGTGAAGGGAAAAGTGGATTGAAGGCGATGGATATAATGCGAATGCAAACAGAGTCTTTGTTCAAAAAGGCAAACGCGACTCTCGACTACGCGAAACGCGTGGTGGAAGACAATAAGACGGAGATGCCGGTGAAGGAGGCGATGAGTGTCTGCGTCGAGAATTACGACTCGCTGATCTCGAGCCTGGAAGATGCGAGGACGGCGATGGACGGTGGCAATTACGGGAGATTGGAATCGGTCATGAGTGCGGCGATCTCCGATTTGTCGACTTGCTCTGATGCTTTCACGGACGTTTCTGGTGTAGACTCGCCGACAGCGTCTCTCGATGAGCTCATGAAGAAGCTTTGTAGCAACATTTTGGCCATGTCTCAAAAAATCAAGAACCGTTAACTCCATTTGAGGATGTGATCAGTAAACTTTTTTTATAAAAACTCGTTTGGAATTCAATTTTTCTTTATGGTACATGTTAGTCCTTATCCCACACGTGAGTATGTTTATTTTATTTTATTTTTTGTCAACCAATGTTTTAGTGTTAAAGAAAATTTAGCTAAACTCAGCCTACTAATGGTTAAGATTGATTACATTTTTTTGATCATTTTTAAACATGGAAGAAAAATAACAACTAGTACTATACCAGCATTTTGGCTAATTATATATCAACTAGAAGTGAATTTTTTATATATTTTTTTACGTTAAATCAAAATATTTACATACATTATTTTTTATTTTTAATTTTTTTTAACATAAATAGTTTTTACAAACATGTCAATTATTTAATTATTCTAATAGTGTTAAGTTTTGGTTGATTTGGATTGTGGATAGAGATTATTTTTTCGTAAATCAACAATCTAAAATTGTTTAATGAGATTTATATAAAAAAAATCTAATGGAAATAATTTATCATCATAAGGTTTTTTGTGGTAAATTAATTTAAACTATTTAATATCTATGACATTTTAATGATTAGAATTTAAATTTGCTTAGTTGAACAAAATTAATTCGATCATTTATAATTTTAATCATTATATGAATTCAACCATTATATTTAACCATTTTTGAATTTTACTGTAACTGTATTATGTAACTGTAATAGAAAATATTCTAAAATTAGATTACAAACATAAAAATAATATATTTTATATATGTAACATATTTAACATAAATAAAATTATAACGTGTAATACACGAAATAAAAAATAGAGATAATAAGCGTCGAAAATATTTAACATAAATAGAATTATAACATGTAAAACACGAAATGAAAAATAGAAACAACAAACATCCAAAATATTTAACATAAATAAAATTATAACATGTAGTACACGAAATAAAAAATAGAAACAACAAAGTACTAAAATCATCTCCAATCCTTAACACCATTTTTCACCAGATAGTTTACATAAATAGAATTATAACATATAATACACGAAATAAAATATAGAAATAATACGCGCTCAAAATATTTAACATAAATAGAACTGTAACGTATAATACACATAATAAAAAATAGAAATAATAGATTACTCAAATCATCTCCAATCCTCAACACCATTTTTCACTACATTTTGAAATAGATGATTGTACATAATGGAGTTGAGTTTTTTTCTAACCCACTCTAATATTCTCTCAAACATGGATGGGTTACATCATTTTTAATTTGAAACATGTTTTTTCGTATCTCTTGTTATGCTTATGCATATTTAATTGTATCGGAACATCGCGGTCACGTGCGAAGAAGACAAAGCGGCATGGGCTAACATACACACCGACGTGCATCTTCTTAACATGCGCACCGGCAAGTCTAAAAAAACAAAATCAACGCAGCAGAGTAGAAAAAAGGGGAAAGAAACGAGAGAGATGAGAAAGTCCGTATATAGGAAGAGGAAAATGGAAAAAAAAAAAAAATCGACTCGAGTCGCCTTCTGAGTTGGCTCACCGAGTCTATCTGTGGAAGGGGAAGGGAGCAGCAAAAGCCCGTATAACCGATAAAAAAGGGATCTTTGGATTTTTTTCCTTTCTTAATTTTTTTGTGTGTGTGTGTGTGGGTTGGTGTTGAAATAGCAAAAAAATGGTGAACGAGGAGATAATTAGTCTCTCACCTCTTTACTCCCTCCTTGTCTCAATTCTTATTCCCAACTCTTTCCCTAACCCTAATTCTTCCTGGATTCTATCCTCGATTTTTCCCCCAAATCCTGCTTATGTGGTTTCTTATCATCATCTTCTCTATCCTCTCAATCCGCCGTCAAACGCTGGTTCATCTTTGCTGAGCAGTCTAGGTATTTCTCGCCGCCTCTCTCTTGATTTGATTTCGATTGCTTCTAGTGATGATCGTTTTGTGTTTATAGACTGTGCTACTATTGGAGTTTTTGTTTTGTTTTCGAATGGTTTTGATTCGATCGTTTGGTATTGGTTTCAATTCGTCGAAAGTTGTGGATCCGCGAAAGATCGTACATATGTTTAGGGAAATCTAAGTTCGTGGCCGTATATGTCAATATCACACTCGTATTAATTGATCTGAGATTCTGGTGATACACTCGTTCTCATTGCACGCTCAATGAAATTCCTTTTGTGATCCTTCTGTTCGCTTGATTGTACGCTGCTCGTTGTTGTTATGCTGTGGGGCTAATGATTTACATGTTCTGTTTCTCAGTGTTCGAGCTTGGAGATTTCTCAACTCATCACTTAATCTTCAAGTTAAGTGGTTTGTTAAGAGCGAAGAGAGTGTATATGCCTATATATACTCTACAATGGAAGGTAACGGTGGTGCTCATTACGATGGTTTGAAGAATATGGTGAGGAAGAAACGTAGCTTGACCTGTCGTCGTCCTCGCCCTGAGGGATCGATTCTCTTAACACCTTCAGATGGTTTCAGCAAGATCTCGAGTGATGACATACCGGCATTTGATACTAACCCTAGGAGGAAAGAGTTCAGTCTTAGCCACTGTATATCAAGGGCTGAGTCTATAGCAGAATCCGAAAGAGGGAACAATGATTCTCGCCGGAGGGAGATCATCAACAGAAACAAACGTTCGACTGAAGGTGTACTCGCACCTGCCAGCTGGAAAACCCCTCGCCTGGAAGATGAAGGTGATGGCATGAGCAATGGAAAGGGAGCTGATTTGGATGAGAGAGTTGGTCAAACAAAGAAAATGAAGCTTAAGATTGGTGGTGTGACTCGGCTGGTTCATGCCAATGGTTCATCTGGAAAGTCTTCAAAGCCGGTGAATGATACTACTCGTTCTAACAACGAAATGGAGGTAAATGATCCTAATTTGGTATGCATATAAAGCTCAAGTTGTTGAATTATCTAGCATTCTAGCATACATTTAGATTGATATAGTAGTTTGTCATCCTTTTGCATTGAGTAACTTTTTCAGTAGCATTTACGCCCTACTCGTTCTAACAACGAAATGGAGGTAAATGATCCTAATTTGGTATGCATATAAAGCCCAAGTTGTTGAATTATCTAGCATTCTAGCATACCTTTAGATTGATATAGTAGTTTGTCATCCTTTTGCATTGAGTAACTTTTTCAGTAGCATTTACGCCCTTTTCGGGCCTTTGGCCCATAAATCTTTTCGGGTTCGGGGACCGGAGTAGGTTAAACTAGCCTCTTCTCGGCGGCCCGAGCTCAAAACAGTAAATGCTTTGCTGTTTATGGACAACAATTGGAAAATGTATTGTTTTTTGCTGTTACTCTGGAAAGGATTAGGTTGTGTCTTAATTTCTGTGGACTGTTTAGATACTGTAAAGTAATATATCTGTTTCCAATAAATTTTATTTAATGGCAGGAAAGTTCAGAAGATTGTGAATCCCCTCTAGATAAGAAGGCTGATCTCCAGGGAGTTACTTGGAACGCTGAGAAAGGCGAATCTATGGTGGGGAGGGGAAAACAAGGGGAGCCAACTGGCTCGGTTCGCAAGAGCAAACGAGCCCCGAAGAAGCGGGCTTTTGATAGCGATGATGATGACAATGATGATGAGATCCGATATTTGGAGAAGCTGAAATACAAGAATGTCTCTGTGTGTAATGAAGACACTGAGTCTGGGAGGAGGCAATTGAAGCCATCTGGGATCACAATTGGTGAAATTTCTGGTAAGAGGATATCTGCATCTGAAAATTCCCCCGGAGACATGGATCTTGCGGACGAACTTGAATCTGTGCCTGATGAAAAAGAGATTGGTAATGAGATTAAGAGGGAATCAACTTTGACTAGTCGCCAACGAGCCCTTGCTTCTTCTGCATCTGGCAGATCAAGCACGATTGAATTTCCAGATGGATTACCTCCAACAACATCGAGAAGTAAGTTTTGTTTTCTGTCTTTTGCTTCTTACACAAATATATCTTTTGCAATAAAGGCTCATAATTGTATTGTGAAATATAGGGAAGAAGGAGAATCTTTCAGAAATGGAGCAGCAACTGAAGAAGGCAGAAGCTGCCCAAAGGCGAAAAGTTCAGATTGAGAAAGCTGCAAGGGAGTCTGAGGTTGGTGTTTTTCTCCCTTTGTCATGCTATGTGCATTAATAAAAGATATTGGCAAATCCATGTGAGGGGATGGTCTTGGTTTTTGTTTTTACAGGCAGAGGCCATAAGAAAAATTCTAGGTCAAGATTCGAGCAGGAAGAAGCGTGAAGACAAAATTAAGAAGCGACTTGATGAAATGGCTCAGGTATTGGGAAATGCACACGATAAACCAACCACCATATCGTATAATGCGTTATTTGTTAAGTATGCTGAAAATTTGGGGTGACATGCGTTGAACTGATCACAGGAGAAAGCTGCACACGAGGAAATGGCCCCGACAAGCTTCATCAGAACAATAATGGGTCCTAGCGGAACCACTGTTTCGTTTCCCATTGACAAAGTGCCTAGCCTGTTCGATCAACAACCAGTCAGGTATGGTGCAATCTCTTTTCTTTATCCCAAACTCTGTGAATGGATTGACTCGAAATCAGAACTAGTTCATGAGTCAATGTCCCTTAAAAGAATCATCATAGCTGATAAATGTGGACTACTTTCTACACATGCTACAGCATTAGCTTGTTAGAGAGCAGTATATGATAGGGAATGCTCTCTAGAATTCGGCTTGTTTTGTTCGGTTGATTCTGTTTTGTGTTATAGCGTTTCATGTAAACATAAAGGTCATGAAACCTTATCTTATATACAATGTGTGTGTATCTGCTGCAGTTATCCTCCTCCTCGGGAAAACTGTGCGGGTCCATCGTGCACCAATCCTTACAAGTATCGTCATTCAAAGACCAATGCTCCTCTGTGCAGCCTCAAATGCTACAAGGCGGTTGATGCGCAGCGACAGACCACACCGGCGGTTGATGCGCAGCAACAGACCGCACCGGCGGTTGATGCGCAGCAACAGACCGCACCGGCGGTTGATGCGCAGCAACAGACCGCACCGGCTTAGATATTGATTGATTTATCTCCTTCGGAGAGGAACTTAGCTTCCCGAATTCTTTTTCTTTATACAGAGAGACATGATGTTGCTTTAGTTTTGTTTTACTTTGCTTTAGACTTGTCTGATCAGGGGAAGACCTCATTTTCTTTTGTGACGAGACGATATCTTGGCCGTCCATTGGCTTTTGCCAATCAATCATCATACCCGTTCATTTTATACAAATCTCCAACGGCTATCTCACAGTATCGTTATTTTATTATTAAAAAATATATATACAGTATTGCTCTATTATTGGGAGCGGGCGTCGTGGACTCGCATTACGCCGTCGTTTCTTAGCTGTGTTTGCGCCTCCAGTGATCATAAACTTCCAGATTTTGAAAATTTTCTCTCTCTCTCTCTCCATAATTTCTTTCCCGTAGTTGACAATGTGTGTAGACAAGAGAGAAACTTATTAATTGAAAAGAATAAAGGCCAATGATTTCTCATCACTCTTCCATTTGTTTAAGTAATCTCTTATTATGCGTATGTATCATATACTATAATATAAACGTATATTTAAAACTTGATTCTTTTTCATCAAACCTAACTTGAAACAATAGACATGGCACCCACTCCTTGATCTTTCCTTCAAACATAAACCTTCAATTTCCAAAAAAACAAAAGAAAAAACATATATATAAATAACACAAAAAGTGGATTTATGTTCCTTAACTTCTCAACCTTCTTTCCGCCTTAGATGAAAATGAGTCACGCCGGCGGAGGAAAGTGGCGGAGAGAGGCGGAGCAGCTGGTTGTTAAGCCTTTCCGGCTAGTGACAACAACTCTCCTCAGCCTCCTCCTTCCCCTTTCTTTCCTTCTCCTTAGCCGTCTCTCTTCAGCCTCCTTCCTCTTCTCCTTGATCAAATCTCCGCCGGAAACGAAACCATCCTTCTTCTTCTCTATCTTTTATTACACGAATCCGGCGATCCTATACGGCGTCGTTTCGTCAATAAGCGTCTACACTCTAGTTCTTGGTCTAACCACCAAGATCACAGCTACAGAACCCAACCGTTCGATTCCCTTTTATCCACATGTCACAATCGCATGGCTCACGCTTTTCCTTGTCCAAATCTCCGTCGGTCTAGGCCTGGAAGGAACGAGTTCAGAAGGTTTGATCATCGGAAGCGAACGTAATTTCTTGAGCAGGCTCGTGTTTTTCTTTGGTCTTCACGAGGTAATGCTTCTGTGGAGTAGGGTGATCGTGAGACCGGTGGTGGACAGCACATTGATCGGAGGAGATACTGCCGGTCACCACCGGGTAGAAGAAACGGCGGTGGAGAGAGTGGCTCTGGCCGTGAGCTGTGGAACGTTGTGGTGGTGGAAGCTTCGGGATGAGGTAGAGGCTTTGGTTGGTGTGGCAGAGGCTAAAAGAGCATTGTTGTTGTTGTTATTACCGATCGATGGAAATCTTAACGTCGGTTTGGATGTGGGAACGGTTGATTTCGTGAACTGGTGGTTATATTATATGGTTGTGACGATTGGTATGGTCAGGATCGTTAAAGGGTCTTTGTGGTTTGGGATGATTTTGCTTTTCGAACAAGGTAGAAGAAGAGATCCACGTGGAGTTTCTACTGCTCCACCTGTTTCTACGGCTTCTCCTTCTCATTATGACGATGAAGGTGACACTAAAGTGTAAGTAACGAATTGTTATAAATTCACTTGTGGGAATGCGTTTTTTTGTTTGTCCAAGTTTTCTGACCCCAAACACAAAGGTTCAAATTGATATTTGTAATGAGAAAGATGTTAAGATCTTCTAATTAGTGTAACAATGCTAGATTCAAAGAAATATGATAAAGACAGGCTTTACATTAGATTTCAATAAAAACATAAAAGAGATCATAAGCACAACTTAAGAATCTAAAACACAGCTTCTACAAGTATGTGTCTCTTCTTAGACCCAAACCCAACGATGTGGTTTAGATAAACTCTTCCTTCTTTCACAGTAGCCGACGAGGCAAACCGATGAACCATACCGCTGCTGAACCAGCCTTTCACAGAAGCTGTCCGCCACCCATCTGAGCTCTCGACCAATTTCGCAGAAGGATTACCTGAAAACACACAAAAATTAGTTTAAAGAACAAAAAAACTCGATAATCCAAATGCAATACTTGTCTAAAATTCATTGGTAGACAACAACAAAATCAAAACTTTATGGGAGATGTACCTGCGACAACAATCTTGGTGGGAGACAACAACTCAAGCCCATCTCCAAACCTCAATGTGCCACCAGTAACTTCAATTACAGTGACCTTATTACTATTATCACCATGGGCGGTAAGGTCGATCTTGTATAGTAAACCGGAGAAAGTGTGGATGACGATAAGGAACCCGTCAGGGTGATATACAATGCCGTTAAGAGCGACCAGGTTATTGTACCATCCAGGTGGAGTGAAGAGTGCGCTTTCAATGGTGGACTCAAGCTTTCCATTGACATCAACCTTCCAGATTTTACTGCCTTTTGCATCCGTAACATAAGCATTGCCTTGTGCATCAACAGCTACATCGTCTGCAAATGATTTCTCTTTACCTACATTCATCAAAATATTTATGAAAACAAGACAAGGAGAGAGAGAGATAAACACAGAAACTGAAATTATATTCAGATAGATGTTTTTAACTGTGAATCTAATTTCGAACTGTTTCACAAATTGACATTCGAATTAGACATCATACACTTCAGCAAGATTCTAGCGAATATCAAAACTTTGGTTCTATTGTTGATAATCTAGCAGAGACTTGACGTAATCGGACGGTCGAAAACCGTCGACGGACGAGGCTCACACAAGGCAGAGAAATTAGAAGAGCTTACTATGGCCGCTAAGCTCAGAGAGGAAGATGCGACGCCACGTGGACATATCATAGGCCGCTAGAGCGCTATACCGATTTCCAAGTAAATCGGCGACAGCGACAAGGAGACGGTTCCTGTCGCGGTCGACAGCGATTCCGAGGGAAGCGTTTCCGGCGAGGTCAATGTCTTTGACCAAAGTGACCTCCTTAAGAACGTCGCTGCCACCGTCGGAGTCTTTAGGAACAACCTCGCCGATTCCGCCTCCGTCCATGAAGGAGACGAGGAATCTCCGACCTACATCGTCCCATTTGGCGCACTCGCGGAAGAAGCCGGAGCTCTGGTAAGAGAAGACGTGCGTCGAAGGAACGGCTCGCTCTAGGAGAACGAGGTAAGCCAAGGGAATGGCGGAGATAACGAGGAAGAGAACGACGGAGAAACGGCCGGAGCAGAACGACGGCGACATTTTGAAAAGAATCAAAAAAAAAAAGAAAAAGAGACGGTTAGTAATTGGGTACGACGAAGACCAACTTAAGTAAAGTGTGGAGGAGCATAAGTTGGTGAGCGAATACGCTCGATTAAGACAGACGAGACACTACACAAAAGTGGGGCCCTCTAATTTGGTGGCCCGTTAAATGTATATTGGGCCCCAAAAGTGTATCTAGAATTCAATACCAATAATTATACATCCTGAGACTGTTGCCTTTTTACCAATTTAATCCAAGTCTTTTTTTAGTAGTGTTATTAGCATTTATGCTTAAAAGTTGCACGTGGTGATATTATTAGATAAGATTACTTATCCATTTACACTATAGAAACAAATCTAACTAGAACCATAGATAATTATATATATATCTGTCACACAAATTATCTAGGCCATTTTTGAAATATCATATTTAGCTTTTCTTTTAAAAAATTATTATAGCCATCCGACCAATTGGGCTCGCATATTATTAATATTATATGATAAGATTACTTGGCCATTTATACTAAAGAAATATCTAAATCTTCCTTTGTATGGCCTAAGTGGATCCACCAAGTAAAAATGATATCGTTTGTGTGTGACTGATTATATGATCATAGCTGTTTTTTTTTTTTCTTATTATAGCCATCCGACCCACTGGGCTCGCATATTAATAGTAAGATGGAATATCAAATTTAGCTGAGTTAGCCCGGCCCATTTGTTTTATCTATCGGCCCGGGAAAAATTAAAAAATAATTAAAAAAAACTCGAGTTAAATAAAATGGGCCGGACTAAGATGTTAACCCAATGGTTCGGATGGCATAATTATAATACCCATTGGGCTCACATATTAATAGTAAGATGGAATATCTAATTTAGCTGATTTTCCCCTCCAATCATCATAGCCCGGCCCATTTATTTTATCTATCGGCCCGGGGAAAATTAAAAAACAATAAAATAACTCGAGTTAAATCAAATGGGCCGGACTAAGATGTTAACCCAATGGTTCGGATGGCATAATATATATTATAGTACCCATTGGGCTCGAATATAAATAGTAAGATGGAATATCTAATTCGACTGAGTTTTCCCCTCCAATCATTTTAGCCCGGCCCATTTGTTTCTATTTGGGCTGGGAAAAATTAAAAACCCAAAAAACCTAGTTAAATAAAATGGACCGGCCTAAGATGTTAGCCCAATGGGTCGGATGGCAAAATATATTACAGTACCCATTGGGCTCGCATATTAATAGTAAGATGAAATATCAAATTTAGCTGAGTTTTCTCCTCCAATCATCTTAGCCCGGCCCATTTTTACATAGTTGGGCCGGGAAAAATTAAAAACCAAAAAAACCCTAGTTAAATCAAATGGACCGGCCTAAGATGTTAGCCCAATGGGTCGGATGGTAAAATATATTACAGTACCCATTGGGCTCACATATTAATGATAAGATGGAATATCATATTGAGCTGATTTTCACCTCCGATCATCTTAGCCCGGCCCATTTGTTTTATCTAGTCTGTCGCATAAAAAAATAAGAACTCGAGTGAAACAAAATGGGCCGGGCTAAGATGCGAGCCTAATGGGTCGGATCGCATGATATATTATAGTAGACTTTTAGTGGGCAAATTGATCAGTTTTCGCACCTGAAGAATCTCCTCTTCATCGGTTCCCGTCGTCTTCATCCTCACTCCGACTTGGTAAATCCCCAAATCCATCTCTCTTGATCTCTGTTCATTGCTTTTTATTATCTAGCATTTCTGGTTTATGTCGATTTTATCGTTCAGATAGTTACCCATGAAATTTCTAAATCAAATGATTCGGATCGATTCTTCTTCTTCTTATTGCGGCGATCTAAGGGAATCCAGATTTCCTTGTTAATTTTTTTTTTCCTTTGTTCTTGTGGGAATTTTCGGTTCTCTTCATGGGTGTCTTTTAGTACTGATTTTCATGAATTTTGTTTATCATTCTCGTCGGAGGGATGATATTTAGACTGGTTTTATATTTGTTAAAGGATGCAAATTTGGATCGCCTCATTTGTCACTGAATTGAATCAAAGTCTTTGATATCCCGGTTTTGAAAAAATCACTGATTGCCTCGAGAAAGAAGAACCATAGGCGTTTGATCTAAAGTGTTCATTTAATCAAATCTGCATATAGAGTTCCTATCTATTGGTTATGTTTGATCCAGTCTTTTCTAGTTACGAGTTTTGGTGTAGTGAAGATTGTTGGGACTAGGGATTCATGTTTGATCCTTTGGGGGTTGTGATGTCTCACTTTGGTAGGTTGAGAAAAGAAAAAACGAAAGAAGAGATGGCAGGACACAAGGTCGCACATGCGACATTGAAAGGGCCCAGCGTTGTGAAGGAGTTAGTCATCGGTCTGGCACTCGGTTTAGCTGCTGGTGGTCTTTGGAAGATGCACCATTGGAACGAACAGAGGAAAACCAGAGCTTTCTATGACTTGCTTGAGAGAGGCGAGATCAGTGTTGTCGCCGCCGAAGAGTAATGAAGCTGCGCAAAAACTTATTCTTCAAGACCAGTGCCTTCGAGTTCTGGTTTTTCTTTTTCTTTTTTGTAATAACTCTCAGATGAGTTGGGATTTTGTGAAATAAACGAATCTGATAATGGGATTTGTTCGATCATAAACAGACTCAAATGTTGATGTTGATTCAGACATAAAATCTCTGTTGTTTTGTTTTTGTATTGTTGTCTGAGAAACCACCACAAAAGGTGAATATTTTGGAAACTTATTCATGGAAGTATATTGCATTTGACAGAAAGTAATTCCAACTTTGTGATCCTTTTAGTTTTGCATTATTATATGAATCCGAATATTCTATGAAAAAAAAAATAGTTTGTTGTTGCATCTGCCAATTGCTATGTTCCATGTTTCTGCAAGTGCATTCGAATGCTGCATTTGCCCTTGGTGACCAAACCGGGCCAGAGACTCTGAAAAACAAAAAACATAACCAGAGATTTCAAGTTTTCAACAGACTGATCAGGTAATCATACGTGAGAAATCTTGTGGTTTTGTTTTCAGGTTGGGAAGTAGTGATCACGAATTTACCAGAGAAGTGATCTCCTTAGCTTTGAGTGATCTTCAAGCTCACCAAACTCAGGATTACCACCTCCTGTGGCAGTCGCTACTTTATCTGCAGAATCTGATTCTTCTTTGGATTGGTCTGGACTTGTGTCTACATCTGATGTGTTTGGAACACAGTATTTTTGAAGCCAGCGGTCAGTTTCCCAGAGAACGTGCATAATGCTTTCCCGCGCTGAGTAGCCATGGCTCTCGTGAGGAAGAACAACAAGGCGGCAAAGAGCGCCGTGACCTTTCAGTGCGTTAAAGAATCTATCCGACTGTTATCCAAAAGTATATGAAACGAAAGTAGTTAGAGAGAGCAACTAATTCAGAGAAAATTGGTGTGGATTGGAATCTAATCCGTTCCGGTGATTTTTTTTGATATTATAACCTGCATTGTTAGCGTTCCTGGGTTATTGTCTTCTTCACCATGGATGAGCAAGATTGGCTTCTTGATTTTATTAGCAGACATGAATGGGCTCATCTCTACATACACGTTAGTAGCTTCCCACAGTGTTCGGTCCTCATTCTGAAAAATTTCAGGCATAGTTAGAGTTTAACCAGAGATAAGTCAACTATCTACCCGAAAGCAGAGAATGAGACGAGAAAGAAAATGGTCATGGTGGCACCTGGAAACCAAAGGGCGTGAGTGTTCTGTTGTAAGCGCCAGATCGAGCTATTCCGCAGGAGAAAAGATGAGGAGCATGAGCAAGGAGATTTGCAGTCATAAACGCTCCATACGAGTGTCCCCCAACAGCAATTTTGCTTGGGTGAGCCACCTTGAAAAATGGGGGACCAAAAGAATACTAAGTTTCCACATTTTTGTGGTTTACTACAATAGCAATGATGGAATTGAGGATCAAGCAATGCTTACTCCACGCCTGACGACTTCATCTACAGCAGCCTCCGCACTTGTAACCAATTGCTCTACATACCTGAAAATGTTGTTTTTGTTGTTCACATTAGAACCTGTCAAGCTCAAGCACATCTCAGATCCAAAACTTAAGTGGTTTGCTATCAGTAGCACATTAGTTTTCTTATGCTTACAGGAAACTTTTATCAATAAAATGAAACTGGTTTCCACGTTTTAGCTACCAGCTTATCAAAAGTAAACATCATAGTACCTATCGTTAGCCTCTTCATCACCTTCACCAATTATAGGTATAGTAGGTCCAGATAATATAGCGAACCTGCACAATGCAGAAGAATCCAGATGGTATAAGCGAGCACTCAATCAACTAGCCCAACAAAATAGACTCCAGGACAAGCATAGAATTGGAAAATGTTTGATACCTTCTAGCAAGCCAAAGAAGGGCAGAAGTTGAACCAATGCCTGCAAATTCATTTGGGGAGCCACGGACTTGACTAGCAGCATCTTTGCTCTTAAATTCACCAGGATAAGACCAAAACAGACAAGGCAGAGGGCCGTCTTTTGATGGATCATAGCCTGGTGGTAAGTATAGTGTTGCGGTAAGTTGCACCCCGTCTTTTCGTTGATACCTGATCATCTCTTTCTGTAAGGAAGCCAACTGGGGATAAGGATGAGGGAAATTCGTTATCTGTTGCACTTTCCTATCAGGCCAAAGTTGGAGGGAATATTGGGTATTCTCAGTTTTTGACTCCTTTGATGTCAGAATTTTAAGCTCCTCCATCCTCAAATCCCCTTCTTTCTGGTCAGACATCAAGGCCACAACCGTCTCGAAATATTTTTCCTTGTCGCTCTCCCAGATCCTTTCTTTGTTGCCTGTGTTTCTAGATATATTTTGTACAATGTATACCCAGTTAATTACCACATTATGTCAATATAACCAAGAGAAGAAATGCAAGAAGGAGAAGCCTTTGTCAGCTAGGGCTTACATCTCAAACAAGTCAAGGAAAGGTACATTCCCTTGTGGTGTAGCCCCACTTCCGTTCAGTAAGACATAAGTGCCTTCATCATCTTCCTTCTTTATCTTTGCCATTACATAAGTTCCAGCAGCGGTTCTCCTCAGCATGGTTGAGCCAGGGTCTGAGTATACGTCTTCTGATGATCTATCGAACAATATGCGTGGACTAACATCGTTAGACCCAGGAGAGATAAGCCATGTCCTTGTCCGTCGTGTTTTATACCATGATTCATAAACCAGAGCTAATGTATCATCACACCAAGAAATCCCTCTGCAGATATAAAATCGAATCAACGTTAGGAACCATGCAGTTACTTTGATTTGCTGATAGAAGATGGCATTGATAATCTACAACAATATCTGCTGTGGTTTTAGTTTTTACCCATAGCGAAGATCAAGCTTGTGCAAAACTTCTGGTTCTTCTCCTGCCAGTGGTTCCGCAGACTGCATATAAACTATATCACGAGGTGAAGCTTCCACTTTGGCGTCACCTCCATCTTGTGTCTCTGCCCTACATATCTCAGAGAGTTGTAAGTAAATTATTTCCGAATCACATTTTTGAACCATGTGAATCACTTTGAATATCAAATAGTTACCAGTAGAGGGTTGACGGCTTGTCTGCTCGCCAATTTATAGAACGCATTCCTTTCCGCACACTATTGGAGGCTATGGGGATATCTTCGGCTAGGGGCAAGTCACATAGCTGTCTTACAAATTTACCATCAGCTGTCCAGACTTCCACCTTCTTTGGAAATCTACCACAAGGTACAATGAAAGAATACGGCCTGTGAAGGGACGAAACTAACAAGTACTTATGGTCTGTCGAAGGGTCTAACGACGTATACACAGCAGGTAACCCAACTTCCTTTGCTGTGCCATCCAAAGAAGCCAATACTAGTTGTGACGTAGCATAGTAGTCGAATAAATCAGCATCGTATTCATCCTTAAGCAAATCCTGGAACGTTCTCACTTGGACAACACTCTTCTTCTCGTTTGACAGAGTTTTGGGGCCAGACGGGACCAGAGGTTTCTTTGGTGGGTCTCCACGAGATGAAGGGATTGTGCTCACCAGCAAAGTGGAATCATCAATCCAAACAAAACTCTCGAAAATGGCATTCAGATGAATATCTTGTGACTTAAACAGTGGTCTAGCTTCTCCAGTCTCCACATCAGCTACCCATACTATAGGCTTACTAGTGTTTCCGTTCTCATCGATCCGGACGCTGAAAGCCAGATGCTTACCATCATTGGACCATGTAACAAAGTTGATCTTACCGCCATCTGGAATGCCAGTGATCTCCTTCTCTGGACTCAATGTACCATTAGGCAATAGCTGATGGATTCCTAAGCCAGTGTAGAATGACATCCTGCTTCTGGTGTTGCAATGTCCATCGATTCGAACACCCGCAAGCTTCTCCTCTGGTCTGGCTAAATCTGCCAACGGAGGCAAAGCTCTACGCTTGAGAAACAAGATCTTATCCCTATGTGGTGAAAATGACAACGCCGGGACAGGTGGCGCATCGACAATATCTCTGATTTCGGGTGGAGGGAGACGATATCCAGTGCCTGATGCCAATTCTACATGGTTCAATCACAAAATTAAATTACGTAAACACACACACACATCTCTCTGATTACGCAAAATTTCACATAAGGTATCATCGAACGAATTTAGAAAAGCAGGCCAAAACAAGCAATCATTTCTGCAGATAAGAGTTCGATTTCAGTGACAAGTAACAAAACTAACTATACAATAAACATTCAAATCCAATTTTCATGTACACAATCGACTGGTAGTAAGAAGACTTTCCCGTATCACTTGAATCGAACAAAAATCGGCGGAAATGGAGCAATTACCATCATCTTCAGTTGCCGTAGCGGAGGCTGAAACTGAGCCATTAGAGCTGCTACCACCACCGTCTTCTGCGCCTCCGGGACATACAGATGCGAGACAGCGAAGCCTAGAAGCAGAACGTGGAGACATGGTGACAGTGGTGAGCGAGTTTCCGGAGAATCGGCGAACTCTTGGGCAACGAAGCGTACGCAGCGTCGAGAATCCGGAGAGCTTAGGAGGTAGAAGGAGAGACAGAGACGGAGACGGCGGAGATAAATGGCAGAGAGGCGACAGAGAGAAACGATGACAAGCTTTGTGGAAGCGCATCATTTTTGTTTCTGACTTTTTAGCCTTTTTAAAGTGCGATGATTCCCTTTTTCTATTCGACGGTTGTATTGTATTGTATTGGATATAGTATCCACTAATAATAATTACAACAAGAAAATATCGGTTTAGGGCGTTTTAAGATACGGTCGAGTGCACCATATCTTCGTGGACGTCACTATATCTTATGTGGGCCTTAGCTATGGCCCAACTTGCTAGTTTCTTTTATAGAATATGGCCCAGAAAAAGTCCATCATTCCCTAAGCACTCAGCCGTTACAAATGTGAAATCCATATATAGAAATTTATCATTTGTAAAAGTGTTGTCAGTTTGCTGGAAACTGAATATTTGTAAAAAAATCTAATAACACGCGGCGCAATATGCTTGGTTGTTAGGGGATAAGAGGATCGTGTTCACAGAGTTCAATAGCAAGAAGCAGTATTTATCTTCTTCTCCTCTTCACATGAGAAAAATCTTTTTCTCTCCATCAAAATCCTCCAACGATGACAACCATAGCTGCAACCGGTCTCAACGTCGCGACTCCGCGAGTGGCTTTTCGACCGGCGGCTCGTCTATCCGCCCCGGTCCGTGTGAATTACCCGCGGAGATTCGGTTCGATGAACCGGATGGTTATGGTGAAGCCGGTGAAGGCGACATCGGAAGGAGGGATATCGGATAAGGTGGAGAAGAGTATTCAGGAAGCGAAAGAGACTTGCGCCGACGATCCGGTGAGCGGTGAGTGTGTGGCGGCGTGGGACGAGGTGGAGGAGCTGAGTGCGGCGGCGAGTCACGCTAGGGACAAGAAGAAAGCTGGTGGATCCGACCCTTTGGAAGAATACTGCACTGATAATCCCGAGACTGATGAGTGTCGTACTTATGATAATTAAAAAAAATGTTTTTGATATTTGAAAATTTAGGTACTTGTTCTCGCCGTCGTGTTTGGTTTGGTTTTGTATGTTTGGTGGCTTGTAATCTGATAATGAATATGATGAATAGTGTGCAACTACAATACACATGAGCTGTTTCATTGATTTCTACGTTTTTCTTTCTTTTCAATTAGCTTTGATGAATTACCTTCTGAGTCTGTGGAATTGAGAAAGAAATGTTAATTATTTTATTTGGAAAACTATAGTTCAAGTGTTCAACAGTATATTTAGAGGAAATACGATAACAAATTGCCACAACAAGAACATAAATCTGCGGAATTTGATTAATGAGCTGTACCACAATTCATGCACCAATCTATGCAAACAAATTACAAGTGGTCTAAAGCTTGTCAATAAAGTTCATGTTGGGTTCTTGAATACTCGTAAGTCGTGAGACCTCCATACAACTAAAGTCTAAAGCTAACCATTTTGTTCAGAGTTCGGACCATTGCCCAATATGCGAATGTTATTATTTTTCAATTGATTTATATTGATGCTATATTGGGCTTTCTTAAACATGGGCCGATGTATCGACCGGCATATAGAACATGCTAATGGCCACCCCACGGTCCTAACCAACAGTAACATAACGAATTAGTGACGCAAATTGCAATCTAATTGACCTGAACTGTATTTTAAAAACCAAAATGTAACAAATATTTTATAACAAATTTTGTGAAAGCTATGAACTTTAATCGAATGGATTCAAACCCGTCCATCTTATAGCGTTAAACTGTATTTATTTATTTTTTTTTAAAAAAAACATGAGTACTTTTCATGCTTTTGTGTGTATTTGCAATTTTGAATTCGTTCACTTAGAATTTTTGGCGGTAAGAAAAGTAGAATTTCACAGGAAATGCATCCGAAGTGGGCATCAGTATCAACAGTTAAATTTGATGGTAAGTAATATACGAATGTAATAAAACAACGAATTTAGGCGCAGATCTATTATTTCTTGTCTCGGCCGCCATAGAAGAGGTCATTTATACCCTTACAAGTTTCAGGCGGGTAAAGAAGATGCGACAGCAATTAAGGGGTGCATCTGTCTTCTTACACATACGTTGCCGAGTTTTCTTTTTCTTCTTATTAATATTGTATTTTCCAAATTTCATCACCCAGAAAAATCTACAGCGGTAAAATAAATAAAAAGGAGAAAAAAAGCGTCACTGCTCTTTGTTTCCTTCTTCCTTGTTCGCTCGACCTGGCGATGTCGTCGTACCAGGAGTCGCAGACAATCCGCAGAATGTAACGTTGTCACTGCTCGTCTCTCGTTTTCGCGACATCGGAATCATTCGGATTCGCTGTTCATCTCTCTGGTCTCTCTGCTCGTCGAATAGGAATCAAAAGTCATTTCATAACCACTCGTCAGGTGCTAGTCTTTTGGTAGCTGTATGTTTGTCCACACCCTAGATTTTAACGAGGTTAGGGTTCTGATTGCGCTTCTCCCTTCTCCTTTTTAGCTGCGGAATGCGGGTTTTTAGTTGGATTTCATTTTTATGTTTGATGGGTGATTTTCTATGTAATTCGATCTTAGGGATTTTGATTCCGGAATAACTCGTTCGAATCGCATTGAGCTTAGTGATGAACACGTAAGAGGGCGTTTAAGATTGTGTCTCAATCCTTTCAATTCAATTCCTTTGATGTTTAATGAAGTGAATCAACTTTCTTTGTGTATTCTGTTGTTTGTTCGGTCGCTGGGTCAAGGGCCGATTTTAATAAGCTGATAGATGATCATCTCCTGTGTAGGGATTAGGAAGGGAAGATAGCATTATTACCTCAGATTCCAACTAAAAAGAGAACCTTTGTTTATTTAATGTCATTTGTGAATCTGTGGACGTTGCTGCTCTGAAAGGGACTTGGTAGATTTTCCGTAGTGCATGCTGCATCTTAAGGATACTATCTTTTACTTTGGCAGTGACATTTAGTTGACGAGTGCGTCTCTATCCTCAGGCCGAGTTAAGCATGGAGTGGATACACAAATCTAACCCTTGTATGGAAACTTCGAATTTGGCAAACGCGGTTCAAAGAAATCTTCCTCTTCAGCGACAGGAGAGACTTGTTTGCCACTCGTTGCTAACTGATGTAGATATGGACCTTAGAGAAGTGTATTTCCTGATTTTGCATTTTCTTTCTACCGGCCCCTGCGAGCGAACATTTGGGCACCTGAGAGATGAAGTTTTTGAAAAAGGGCTTTTGCCCCGTAGATATCATTCTTGGTGGTCAAGAAGTGGCACTTGCAGTGGGCGTGCTGACGATGATGGCATCTCCCTCCCGTTGAATTATGATAAATTGGTAGAGAGGTATACTTTTCTTTTTCTTTGCTCAGCTCTTTCATTGTTACTGTGGAGGCCTTGCCATAGCCTATTGAATAAGTCGTACTGTATTTGAGGGTTCCCACCTCCCTACTTGACCTAACTATTTTGTCCTCCCACATGTTTCTTTTACTGACAGGTATCCTCATATTGAAAAGGATCACTTGGTGAAGCTTCTCAAACAACTAATTTCAAATCCACCTTTTCCTTCACACATGAGAGTTGAAGGAAATACTCCTAGTGCTGCTGATGTTCCAACACTATTGGGCTCTGGAAACTTTTCACTTGTGGATTGTACGTAATAACTCATATCCATCTACTTTTTCTTTTTTTTTGCCTGAATTTGAAATACTTATCCATGAATGTTTTTAGAAAAATGGGCACTTTGACGAAATGATGTTTGGAAAGCAGGATATCTTTTTTACTTTTGCATGCTATTCAGTTGATTTTATTCCGACCGCACGTTGTTTCTAGAATAGTTCGCTTGCCTTAAGGACAACATGTCTCTCGTGTCTTTGGATCTGGTACTTGGAAAGAATCGCATAAATGTATAAAACCTGAGAGTGGCTTTAGGGCTGTGCGTATTAGATTTATTTTCGTTCTGGTTTTGATAATCTATCCTTGGTAACATGACCTGTGTTTGGATTTCTGCTGAAGTAGATCATATAGGAGAGACTAAGTCTGTCTTCATGGATTTGATTTTAAATTTCATTCTGTGTGAAGATAAAAATATGGAGTCTCAGAAAGTCAGGCACGTTGCGTCATACTTACGCTGGCCCCATATGCATGCCGATCAAGTGCGCGGCCTAAGTTTCAGAGAAATTGGAGGAGGTTTCAGAAAACACCACCGTGCTCCGTCCATTCTTTCTGCATGTCATACTATTGCAAAACCATCAACAATGGTTCAAAAAATGCAAAATATAAAGAAGCTGAGAGGACATCGTAATGCTGTTTACTGCGGTATGATCTTCATTATACATCCTTTGTGATGAATCCATGGTCTGTGGGAATTCCATACTTTATATTGTCAGATGTGCAACCTTGTAATTTATTCCAACCTGATTATATATATAGTATCTTGAAGTCATAATGCAGTATGTCCTAATAGGAACACATTTGTTGTCACAGACAGTAACAGTATGGCTATTTTTTTTTTTTTTTTTTTTGCACAGCTATATTTGATCGTTCCGGAAGATATGTTATCACTGGTTCCGATGACCGGCTTGTCAAAATTTGGTCAATGGAAACTGCGCTTTGCTTGGCTAGCTGCCGCGGGCATGAAGTGAGCTATTGTTTTCCATATTTGTATTGTTTACTAGTCTATAAAATTAATTCTCAACTTCTCGCCTATGCATGTTCCCTGTAGGGTGACATTACAGACTTGGCCGTTAGTTCAAACAATGCTTTGGTGGCATCAGCTTCAAACGATTTTGTGATTCGAGTGGTAAGAATACAATTCCCAGTCTTTAATATCTTCACCGTTTTTATTTGTTTGTCAGTTATACAGTATTGATTTTTATGACAGTGGAGGTTGCCTGATGGAATGCCAATTTCTGTATTGCGGGGACATACTGGAGCTGTTACTGCTATTGCATTCAGTCCCAGGCAGGGGTCTGTTTACCAACTTTTATCGTGAGTTCTGTCAATATGTCTCTATTTTAACTAGTTCCTTTCAATTTGGTTTTATCTGTTCAAGAGACCACCCCTGGATATTTAGTCTGGATGTTTCATACTGCTTCCTGCATTGGTGATCAGTTATTTGTGCTTTATTTTTTTTAATCTATGTAGGTCATCAGATGATGGAACCTGTCGTATCTGGGATGCTAGGTACTCTCAATGTCTTCCACGAATCTATGTTCCAAATCCACCGGATACTGGCACTGGTAAGAAGGTGGCCCATCATTGTATTTTCTTCAATGTTAAAATATGTTTCGTTATAGAACTCATTGGAAGTTTCTTTTAGGAAAAAGCAATTTTACATCTTCTAACGCGGCATCTACGAGCAATGCATCTCAGAGTCATCAAATACTGTGTTGTGCGTACAATGCTAATGGAACCATTTTCGTCACCGGTAGCTCTGACAGCAATGCGAGGGTCTGTGTTAAACTTTCAACTTTAATTATCCTCCTTGGTAATGCAGAAACTACGGAGATGTTGTTAGGTTATAATTTGCTTGTTAGTCTTGATTGTCAGTATTTCCATAATCTGCAGGTTTGGAGTGCCTCAAAACCTAACTTGGATGATGCTGAACCGCCTACTCATGAGCTGGATGTCTTACGTGGCCATGAAAATGATGTCAACTATGTGCAATTTAGGTATTTTTCCAGCGAACATGATGCCTTTCTTAGATTGTGCATTTGTTGGTTGGAGAACATAAAAAAATATCTAAATTGTTTTCTTTTTTTTCTTATTAGTGGTTGTGCTGTGGGTCCAAGATCTTCAACAGCTGATACTCTGAAGGAAGATTGTTACCCAAAGTTTAAGAATTCCTGGTTTGTTTCACATTTCTTATAGTCATTACACTGTCTTCCTTCTATTCTTACTTTGAATCTGTTTAAGGTTTAATACGTTTGATTACTAGGTTTTGTCATGACAACATAGTAACCTGCTCTCGTGATGGTAGTGCAATTATATGGACTCCAAGATCACGTAAATTCCATGTAAGTTTCTTCAATCAACTGCGGAATGCAATGGTGGTTCGCAAGTTCATGACAGCAAATTTCCGATTTTATTATCAGTTTCCACAACCTCCTCGATGTTGTATTTCCAGGGGAAATCTGGACGCTGGATGAAAGGATATCATCTGAAGGTTCCACCTCCTCCACTTCCTCCACAGCCTCCTCGAGGAGGGCCACGTCAAAGAATACTTCCAACACCACGGGGTGTCAATATGATTATATGGAGCTTGGATAATCGTTTCGTACTTGCCGCTATCATGGGTAAGTATCATCAGAGGATATATTATGATGCATAGATTTTCATTGTGATGAATTTCTCTCTGTCTCACTTTGTTCTGGTCTTGAATAGTTTAATGCTTAACACTTATAGACGGTGTTTTTTGGTCACCTATTGGTGTTACGTGAACTTACTACTGTCTTCTGTTTCCCTGAACCTGTCGGTGTTTATTCAGATTGCAGGATTTGTGTTTGGAATGCTGCTGATGGAAGCTTAGTGCATTGCTTAACAGGTCACACGCAATCGGTAACAATCACCTAAATTTCTACTCCTTATCTTGATATCTTTTTATGGTTTTGATTTTGTACGCTTCATTGTGGTTCTCATTTCATGCCGACCTTCTCCCGAATGCCCTGTATTTTCCATATGGCATTTATCTTCATTTATTGTAGTTCAGCCCCAACTTGCTTGGGAAATACTAATATACGTATATGATCTGTTTCAATTATGCCCTCTTGGTAGTCCTATGTCTTGGATGTCCATCCTTTCAATCCTCGAATCGCCATGAGCGCCGGCTATGATGGGAAAACAATCATCTGGGATGTGAGTTTCATTTTTTTTTTTTTTTGAGGATATGAATAGTGATCTTATCAGTAGCATCACTTACCTCCTTAGATTTTTTTTCTTCTAGATATGGGAGGGTATACCAATCAAAGTGTACAAAATCGGGGACTTTAAGTTGGTTGATGGAAAGTTTTCACAGTAAGTAACCGATCAAACATCCAAGATAAGATCTTCTGTGTCCTATGTTTTGTTTCTGGGGTTTGCAAATGAGTCTGAAAATTGAAGAAACAGGCATGTTATGCATATCCAGTTGGGTATACAGTATTCATATTTCATTCATCAAAGACATCTGCTCCTAAAGCATCTATCTAGTCAGTGAAAATTATAGAATTGGTTACTTATCATAATTTTTTTCCTTGGTACTGTGTAGAGATGGGACATCTATTGTGCTTTCAGATGAAGTTGGCCAGATATATTTTCTAAACACGGGACAAGGAGAGTCTCAGAAAGATGCAAAATATGACCAGGTATGGTGGATTTTACATCTCGAACGCATGATCATTTTCTAATATATAGCTGTAGTCTAGTGATCCTCTATCACTTTCTAATCCTTTGTCTTGTCTTGTTTTCTTTAAGTTCTTCCTTGGTGATTATCGTCCTCTTATTCGAGATACCAATGGACATGTCCTTGATCAGGTTGGTTTCAAAAATACCTGTATCTTCTGTTTTCTTTCTACTAGTTCCCGTTGCGTTCTTTTTAAGAAATAACCGAATTACCCACACCTTCATGCTTTTTCTCTTGCTCCTCGTGTATGAGCGGAGATGTATGAATGATATCCTTGCACTTGCTTTATTGCTGACTAAATTTAAAGCTTTATAATTTCCATGGTGCAGGAGACTCAGCTTCTTCCCCATCGGAGGAACCTTCAGGATCTTCTTTGTGATTCAAGTTTGTGTTCAAAAGCTTATCTTTATGACAGTTATGCAAGATGTTGGTTATTCATAGAACATGTTCCTGGTGTTTTATTTTACTTCTCCAGGTATGATTCCGTATCCAGAACCTGACCAGACAATGTTTCAGCAACGCAGACTTGGTGCATTAGGAGTTGAATGGCGTCCTTCCTCAATAAAGTTTTCTGTTGGCCCTGATTTTAGTTTAGGTCAAGATTATATCATGCCTCCTTTGGCAGATCTGGATAGACTCATCGAGCCACTGCCGGAGTTTATAGATGCTATGTACTGGGAGCCAGAACATGAAGTTCTGAGTGATGACAATGATTCGGAGTACAATGCTGAAGTTTCCTCTGATGGAGCTAGGGCAAGCCCATGTTCCAACTCTTCGAATGAACTTGAGTGCAGTTCCGAGGACAGTGACGTTGAAAACATTCACGAATATAGCTATCATCGAAAAAGAAGAAGAAAACATCCTAGAGTATGTTTTGTTCAACTCATGCGTTTTTGTTTGTCCGTTACTAATTGACTAACTCCAGTTTTCTCAGGCTGAGGTCGCTGTTTCATCTGGAAGGCGTGATAAGAGAATTTTGGATGAGAATAATAACTCGAGATTTGGAAATAAGAGAACCAAGAACCCAAGAATTGGCGTGAAGGCTTCAAAAAGAAAATATTTTGATCTCAAGACATCACGACCGCAAAGAGCAGCGGCCCAAAATGCTCGGTCCTTGCTTTCAAAAATTTCTGGAAGCTCTTCGGATGAAGTTGATGATTCATCAAACAGTGAATCTGATAGAAGCGCACCCCTTTTGCCACTGTTGGAAAAACCATCTCAGATGCTGGAATCTCTTTCAAAGGACAAACAGAAGAAAATATTGATTGTTAAGTTCTCGGGTAAGAAGCAAACAGAGTGTGTGGAAAGCAAGGGAGATGTAATGAATCAAGCTGATTTGGATCATGTTTCTTCTAAATATGTGGAGGGGAATCACAAAGTGACTGGTAGTAAATACTCCAGAGAAGCTGGGTCAAGTTCTGTAGATGCAAAAGGTGCTTCATGGTGTCAGGATATGCCCCATTCTGTGAATACGCCACAGAGAGAAAAGGCCGAGAATCAGCTGATAAAATCTTCAGATCAGGGCCACGATATGTGCAAGTGGAGGGAAGAGATTCCTGTTTGTGAATCCACCGAATTAACTGTGCCTGAGAACATTGAAGAACCCCAAACATTTAATGGGTACGGGAGATCTAATTATGATTATCAAGGAAAATTATGTTCATATTAATACTTCCACAATATCTAATTCCTTGTATTCTCTTGCAGGGATGAAGATCTGTCTAGAGTTGAACCATTGTCTAATCAGTCAAGACATTGTGATATAGATACTTCCATGGAAGCTGAGGAGATTCTTCCAAAGAAAGTTCCACCACTGAGAATTAAGTTTCGGCTTCCCAGCAGTCCTCCAAAAGTAGAGCCTGATGAGGTAGCAGATGGTTTTGCATCCATAGCTCCCTCCTCCATGAATCCGACTATGGATTCTAAACCTGTTAGATACTCTCCTGCGCATGACTTTGAGTTTGGTGAAGCTACAGCCGATGTGATACGCAGGAAGAGATCCGTGAGACCGAAGGCCACTTCGAGTGAATCTAGTCCAAGAAATAGTGGATTACGTTTGAGGTCAGGCTCTGGATCTGTTGATAAAGTAAAGAAACAAGGAATTCCTTCCACGAGCGTGTATGATTCTGCATCACTTGAAGAATGGCCTTCTACCTCAAAAGCGGGGTCCCGGTCAAGATCTGCCAGCGCCAGCAAACAAAGTCTCAATACTGGGGTTAGCTTGAATAGTGTACCAAGAAAAATCTCATGGTTACTGTTGTCAGAACACGAGAAAGGGTGCCGTTATATACCCCAGCTAGGGGATGAAGTTGTTTACTTGAAGCAGGTAGGTCCTTTTTGTTCTGTCACTTGCATGTGTTAATTTGCTAGACCTGGAATTAACCAACTTTCTGTGGTTGTCGATTTTAGGGTCATCAAGAGTTCCTTAGTGGAGAATCAAATGTCAGTGATCGATCGAAGTACCTTCCTCGAAACCTAGGAGCGGTAGAGACTTGCAGAGTCGAGAAACTCAAGTACGATACATACCCTGGTTCTGGTGAGAGCTGCTGCAAAATGACCCTCAGGGTTGTGGAGCCTTCTTCATCACATGCCTCCCGCAAAGAGTTCCAAGTGACACTTCCTGAAGTGGACTTCCCGGATTTTATTGTGGAGAAGAGTCGATACGATGCTGCAATAAAAACAAACTGGGAAGTCGGTGTTGAATGCCGTGTGTGGTGGAGAGATGCGCTCCTTGGAGGCGGTACTTGGTGGGAAGGTAGGATTGAAGCTTCACAAGTAAAATCCAGTGACTTCCCAGACAGTCCATGGGAGAGATACAGCGTTGTCTATGATACTGGGGAGCAAAGTCTTCACAGCCCCTGGGAGTTTGAGTTTCCTTGGGAGAACCCTAGTATCGACCAAAAGACAAGAGACGAACTACTTTCTTTATTTGCTGGACTGGTGAAGCATCGGGTTTGTCTTCTCTCCCAAAAATCTCATTCCTCATCTTTCTCTTACCCTCGCTTTGCCTCTTAACCGGTTATTTGCTTCTGTTACTCCTCAGGATAGCTATGGAATCGAAAAGCTGAACGAAGCTGCTCAGAAGATGGATTTCCGCAATAGGTACACTTGTGCAATTGATTCTTTCAAACCCTCCCGTAATAAACTTGAAGTCAATGCTGTTTCATGCAACTCAGCCTCCGCACTTAAAAATGGCAGGTTCCCGGTTCCGTTATACCCTGAGCTGATTCACCAGAGAGTAGAGAATGAGTACTACAGAAGCATCGACGCGTTTAAACACGACGTGGATGCAATGCTCTCAAACGCTGATTCTTATTTTGCTACAAACACACAGATGGGTTCAAAGATAACGCGACTCCGAGAAAAATTCACCAAAACGTTAAGAAAGGTGTAGCAAAGCCTGATGATGGTATGTATCTTTTGATCCTTGCCGATCAAATGTCTTTGCAATCGCCTTGGTCGCAACATTTTTTTATAAATAATTATTATATAGCGAAAGAAAATGAAAAAAGTTTTCACTTTAGAAAAAGGAGGTCGGTATCTTGTTTGTCTGTTGTAGTCACCCGACACAGGTTCATGTATAGATCGAGACATCGAGTTGCTTTACTTGCACTAGACTAACATGTATGACAGAAATTTACTCTTTTGTCACAAGAATGACATCACGAGACGAAGATGATTATTTATAAATCACAGCTAAACTGTTTTCCTTCCTGATAATTACACTTCATTTTCGTTTAGAAAGTATTATTAATAATATGTGAGAAATCACAAATTAAAATGAGCTCAAAATAATAAAATAAAAAGTGAACAATATAAATAGAAAAATGATGATTAGAGAAACGCAGGCAGAATCCTAAAACCCTAATCTTCGGCGAAAAGAAGGAACAAGCGAGAGGCGGCGATCGAGAGCGAGCGAACAACAATGGCGGGAGGAAAGATGAGGAAGGAGAAGCCCAAGGGAGCTCCGTCGAACCAGTACCAAGGAGGAATATCCTTTCACAAATCGAAAGGTCAGCATATCCTCAAGAACCCTCTGCTTGTTGATTCGATCGTCCAGAAAGCTGGGATTAAGAGCACCGATGTGATTCTCGAGATCGGTCCCGGTACTGGTAATCTCACCAAGAAGCTTCTCGAAGCTGGCAAGGAAGTTATCGCCGTCGAGCTCGACTCTCGTATGGTCCTCGAGCTTCAGCGCCGCTTTCAAGGAACCTCTTCTTCTAACCGCTTGAAGGTAACACCAACTTTTTCGTTCGAGTTTTTGTTAGCTCCTTTTTTTTTTTGTCTCAGTGATGGTCAATGAATGGTTTGGTGGTCTGAAAGGTAATCCAAGGTGATGTGCTCAAGACGGAGCTTCCCCGGTTTGACATATGCGTGGCGAATATTCCTTATCAGATATCGTCTCCTCTGACATTCAAGCTCCTCTTCCACCCGACAAGCTTCAGGTGCGCCGTGATCATGTACCAAAGGGAGTTCGCCATGAGACTCGTTGCCCAACCTGGAGACAGCCTCTACTGCCGTCTCTCTGTCAACACTCAGCTCTATGCCAGAGTCTCCCACCTCCTCAAGGTCGGCAAGAACAATTTCCGCCCTCCTCCCAAGGTTGACTCTTCTGTTGTTCGCATCGAGCCAAGGAGACCTCAGCCTCAGGTGAACAAGAAGGAGTGGGATGGCTTCCTCAGAGTCTGTTTCATCAGAAAGAACAAGACCCTCGGATCCATTTTCAGGCAGAAGTCTGTTCTTTCGATGCTCGAGAAGAACTACAAGACCCTCCAGGCTGTGCTCGTTTCGTTGCAGAACACCGGAGAACCTGCTCTGAACACCGCCATGGATCTCGCGGGAATAGAAGAAGATGACGACAACGATATGGATGAGGATGATGATATGGAGATGGAGATGGATGGAGGAGAAGGAGGAGAAGCATCAGAGTTCAAGGTGAAAGTCATGAATGTGTTAATGGAAGGTGGGTTCGAGGAGAAGAGATCTTCAAAGCTATCACAGCAAGAGTTTTTGTATCTTCTTTCGTTATTCAACAAGTCCGGTATCCACTTCTCATAATTCATTTTATGGGTCGATAAAGTTTTGTCCTTTTTTCTTTTTAATCAATTCTTCATCAAAGGAAAGACAAAGTGTACCACCATGTTTTTGAAGCTTTGACATTTGAATGTGAAGAAAACCAATTTAAATTATTGAGTGATTCACTCTACCCTATTTCTTTTGCTCATAATTATTTTGTCTATTTGAGTTAAACAAAGAAATGAGAAAATTGACTTCTTAAATGTCTCTGGGTTGGGGTGGAAACTGAAAGTTGATAAAGTTATTGAGCCAAAAACAAGTTCTTCCCAAAAATAGTCATTGGATCTTATTTCAAAAGAAAACTATAAAAGAGAAACCGCTATAATGATTGTCATATTAACAACCTTTCTTCTATATGCATGGGGGAATATGAAACCCCCAAACCAACAGCACCATGTCAACAAAAAAGCCGCTTCCTATTTACTTACATAGTAGCATTAACAGTTTTCCACTTGCTATCGATTTGTCTAATGATGTTGGCAAGTTTGTCCTGATTCAGGTTCTTCTCTAAGAAGGCATCCATTCCAGCTTCTATGGTTTCTAATGCTTCCCTTGAACCAGGATCATGGCCAGATACAGCTATTATCGGTATATGCACTCCATATCTTCTCTCCACTTTCCTTATCTCTCTAGTTGCTTCATATCCATCCATTTCTGGCATCTGTGCAGTGCAGAAAGACATTATACTTCATTTTAGGAGTTGAACCATTTTATATGTTGTTTAATGGAGTTAGTCATTAGATTACCTGGCAGTCCATGAATATGTAGTCAAACGGAAGCACATTTACTGAAGCTTGATGCTCTCTCTGTGTAAGCCATTCACTCACTAATCTCACAGCTTCTTTTCCACTGTCGCATTGTTTGACCTCAGACACTCCCATCTTCTTCAGCTTTCTCGCTGCGACTGAAGATGTTATACGGTTATCATCAACCACCAGGACTCTCTTTCCTCTTAAGAATTCATCATCGTTCGCGCTCGAAGTTCCTTGCTCCTCCCCTTCTCTGCTCCCTAGAGGCTTTCGACCAGTACGCACCGACTTGTCCCAAGTCTCCCTCTCTGAATCTGTTGGTGCCATTATTGACTTGCCTAGCTTTTTGTTATACCTTGAGCTCGGTACCTCTTGGATTTCACCTCTCGCTTGTCTCAGTTGCGACTCCCTTTGCAGCTCAGTAGGTGCTTCTTTTGGATCAATTCCTCCAAATTCAGGCAACATCTTCAGCACTTGGTGAAGACGAGATCCGTGCAAAGGTTTCAAGCAACTAATGTCCCCTCTCTCACTTCCCCGGCCGCTCGGTTCGTTAAGCCAGACAACTTTACAGGTTATGCCATGGTGCAAGCCTCTACGAAACTGCTCGACAATGTCGAACAACTCAGAGAATGGTCCGGCTTTTGCATCAATCACCAGAAGGACAAGCGCAGAGAAACTGTTGCTTCTCCTTCTAGGAATCTGGCTCCTGGAATCAATAGCATCCATGGCAATCAAAGGTAAATCCCTGGAGCTCGGGCTTGAAATTTCGTTTCTCAAACTACCCTCTGCTCTTCCCATTGAACTCTGAGGTGAAAACCTGGCAAGTCTCTCCAAGACATGGCTCAGATGCTCCCATTTTTCCACCACTGTGACTTTGATTCCCAGGATCTTTATGTTTTTCTCCGTGACTCTTCTTCGTTCTTCATCTTTGAGCAGGAGAACCACTCGAGAAGCTTCCTGCTTTGGACTCGAGCTGAGACAGTTGTTGAATCGGGGGCTCAGGTTCCGTATGTTCCTGCCACCTCCCAAAGAAGTGTTTATAGTCAGACCGAGGTTGGGGGTGGATATGTAATTTTCTCCCGCTTCACTGTCCTGTCTCACTTTCATGTCACTCGCGGGCGACTCTGAGGTTGTCAGTAAAACATTGAACTGGAAACAGGTTCCCTTCTCTCCCAACGCCTTTTCAGTGATTCTTATCTCTCCTCCCATTAATCGTACCTGTAAAAACAGAAGCCATTAGATGCATTGCGTAGAGAATCAACCGTTTCAGTTTAGGCTTTTAGTTGCTTACCAGAGACTGCACAATCCCGAGTCCTAGTCCAGTTCCTTGCTGTCCTTGCGCTGTTTCTCTTACCTGAACATAGTTCTCAAACACCGATTTACGCATCTCCCCTGGAATCCCTTTGCCTGTATCGTCCACTTCAAACACAAACTCCATCGTGTTGGCATTGTTTCTTATGGAATTCGAGATCTCTGTCTCATAGTTCGATGGCTGGTCTTTATTCTTGCAGAAGAGACACTTTGAAAACTTGGTTACGCATCCGTCAGGGTCCGATGCCAGGACCACAGAGCTCTTGGAACCAGGCCTCTGAGCCCAAGCTCGGATCGATATGTGCCCGTCGACTGTGAACTTGACCGCATTGCTCACGAGATTGTTGAGGATTTGCTTGAGTTTGCCACTGTCCCCTCGCACATTCGAGGATTTGAAAATCGAGCCATCGTGCAGATCCAAGACCACATCAACCCCTTTCTTCATCGCGACGGGATGGAAGAAATCGACCACGTCTTCAAGAAGCTTCGCCATGTTGAACTCTTGTTCCTCTAACTGCATCTTCCCGCTTTCAATCTTGCTCATGTCCAATACAGAGTTGAGCAGAGCTGTTTTTAAACAACAATGCCAAGACTCTCTCTGTCAGGTCTCAAAATGAGAAAATGCGCATAAGAGAGATAGCTCAAGAATCACAGAGTCTTACCAACAAGATCATTTGTGCAGACATTCACTTGCTTAAGACTAGTGTCTAGCTCGGAGCCAGGTCTAACTTCTTCACGGCATAGATCAATGAGGCCGGTGATACCGGCAAGAGATCCTCTAATGTCGTGGCTAGCTCTCGCAAACGCTTGACTCTTGTTCATGCTCTTCCTCTCAGCCTGCTGTGTTGCTTCCATTTGGTTAATCAGCGTTGAACGCATATGCATCTCTCTTCTTGCTGCTCTCACCATAAACACAACAAACCCTGGAGGCCAGCACAATGCATAAAAGACCGTCACAATAAGCAGAGACAGCGCCGCGTTATTGATGCTTGTTCCTCCTCCTTTGTTGGGAAACATGAGTGCGTATCTCTAGTTAAAAAAAAAACAGAAGCTCAGAAACAAAGTGATGATTTTTATTACTATCAAGTGGAGAAGAACTAAAAAAAAAGTGTGTCTGATATAAGCATTTACCAGAGGCACGCCGGAAACTTCAAGAACAGAGCAAAAAGCTTGGAATTTCGATCTGTTGATCTCCACCCCGTAGCCACCGGAACTGCAACTTCCGGGGATGCATTGAGACCGCTCAGATTTTGGCTCTCCATCGAAGCAAATCGAGCCATTGGAGATGGAGAAAGAAGGATTCAGTGAACCTTCACGAACAAGCACCGTCCCGTCCTTAGTCCACATGTAAAGCTCTCCGCCGTGAAGATTCAAACGGTTCAAGACACCGGTTAAAGATTTAACCGGAAAGCCTAGCAAAATCACTTCTTTCTTGCTGTTCAAGCTAACCACGCTCTGAAACAGAGTCTCGTTATCTTCTCCTCCCAAACCAGTTCCCACAAAGGCGGTACCGTGATCTCTCAGTGCTGACTGGAACCAAACTGCATGGGTAACATCTAACGGCTGAGATCTCGTTGCATTACCATGGAGACGACCGGTTCTCTGATCAACGGTTTGAGTGTACCAAGTGTAGTCTCCACCACTCGAATTGGCAAAAACTGCGAAACTTGTGTTTGATTCTGTCACGTAAGAAAACAAGAGACCATCCGTACTAATGTACGATACTTGTGAGATTTGAGGGATCGTTGAATAAGCTTGAAACAACACTGGTGCGATCTGAAAAGCAATAACAACAACAACAATTATATATATATATAACAATAACTAAAGTGATCAACAATAGTAATCAAATCAACAACCTGTGTTTGAATCACTTGGAATTGGGTATTGTTGTCGGTGATATAAGAATCTATAACTCTGGCTAAACCGATTGTAGATGACTTCGTCTTGGGATCGATGAGTATTCCGATGTTTTCAATTTCGGAAACTAGACTTGACCGGAGATCTTCAGTGAGTAAAGCGACGTCGTTTGTTATGTTCTTCGTTGTTGTGCACCAAAGTACGATCGGTATGCACCCCAAGACAACCTAAATATCCATTGATACACACACACAAAAAATGAGTAAATTAGACAACCGAACGTTTATAGGTGAACAGTTGTCGTGTAAATTTTATTTTTATTCTTTATGTGCGAATGAGTAGACGGAAGACTCAGTAAAATAATTTGCGCTTGTCGAAGATGAAACCAAACAAAGTCGAAGACACTAGCTAGAGTCGGAACTAAGTAAATCCTAAAACCCTAAAGTCACGGCAAAAGAAAAACATAGATTATCATCTACAAATAGGCTAAATATATTAATAACCAAAAAGAAAATAAAATCATCGTATGAACACAAAACCCTATTAAGTAGCCTAATTATCCAACAATGATAGTCTAGAAGAAACAAAGAAATTACCAGGACGAAGAGGACGACTAATGGACGAGAAGTCACAAACTTTGTCACTTTCACCATCACTTCTGTAAATTTGAAGATCCACAAAACAAAAGCAAAAAAAAAAAAAAAAAAAAATCAAACTAATTAATAAGTGTATCTCTTTATCCCTTCATAACTTTCGATTCTCAAGATCCCTTTCTATATATAATTTTTTCAAAATTTGCCAAAACAATATCAAACTTTCTCATTTAAAAATAACAATAAGATACCGGTACGTTTGCCCGTTTTATAATTGCCAAAAAAGTACTATGCTACTATGTTGCCGTTTAACCGTCTGCAATAAGCTACAAGTGATGGGATTATCCTGTTGTTGGGGTTGGGGTTGGGGTAAACCAGATGAGAAAATCGATGGATTCCGCTAGGTTCTTTTTTTTTAAGCTTGTTGAAACTTGTTGTTTAACAAGAAGCTAGATTTTATAAATTGCTCCTTTATGGCTCCTGTAATTTCTTTACAGTTTGATCTTTGGTATTTTCTCAAAACGTTTTACATAGGATATACATGCATATGTAAAATACTATGTATGTATGATGATAAGAAATGTAAAATACTACAGACTATACAGATCTTCCACCAAACAAAATCTTAAACTCAAGTACAATAAGAATATTTATGAATATATCTTATGCATCGAAAAGGGAGAAAGAGAAGGTTGGTACAAACAAATCATGGTAATGAATAAAATAACAATCATCTAATTTTAGGAAACAATCTATTAGGCATAAGGATTTAATTTTAAATCTACATCTATTTCATTAAATCAAAATTCATGTAAAAGTTTATAGATCAAATTCAACGATCTAAAATGAGAGGAAAAAAACAAATTCGTTAAGAAATTCCAGATCAGAAAGGGCTGGTAAAATGATAAACCTTTGTGTAATTGAGTGAACAATGTGATATTGAGTGAACCATGAAAAGAAGGCAAAAGTAATGACATTCTTATATCCTTGTATACAGAGATTTATGTATGTGATTGTTTATATGTATGTACGTGTTAGGATGTATATATATGTTTGATAAAATGAAGAGATATTGACTTTTAATTTTCTGGTAAAAACTACGTATGAATGATGAATGAACAAGTTTGGATATTGTTTATTTAACAGAAAAAACTAATTTAAGGTAAACTTTTAAAAAAACCGCGGGAAAAATTATGTATACTAATAATTTTAAAAATCTAATGTATGTAATTGTTTATATGTATGTACGTGTTATGATGTATATATATGTTTGATAAAATGAAGAGATATTGACTTTTAATTTTCTAGTAAAAAAACTACATATGAATGAACAAGTTTGTATATTGTTTATTTAACAGAAAAAACTAATTTAAGGTAAACTTTTTAGAAAACCGTGGGAAAAATTATGTATACTAATAATTTTAAAAATATAATGTATGTAACTGTTTATATGTATGTACGTGTTAGGATGTATATATATATGTTTGATAAAATGTAAAGATATTAAGTTTTAGTTTTCTGGTAAAAAACTACATATGAATAAACAAGTTTGTATATTGTTTATTTAACAGAAAAAACTAATTTAAGGTAAACTTTTAAAAAAACCGCGGGAAAATTTATGTATATTAATAATTTTAAAAATCTACATACCTAATATAAACCGTAAATATAAATTCCAATAGTAACATAACAATAATAATATATATGTAAATACTGAAAAAATATTATATATATATATACTAAAAAATACTATTGATTTTTATTTTATACAGATTAACGAATTTATTTAAATATTGACAATTCATTTTCTATAAAAAATATATTTAAGTAACAGGTTTTCTAAAAATCATGGTACAATAAACCACTTTAATTATGCAAGTACGGTAGTACTTTATTAACTTACATATGTCCCACAAACCGTATATATATTAAATGTCCAATGATTACATAATAAAAATTCCAGTAAAAAATTGTTAGTATATAAACTTTTGTGTGATGGTACCTTTTTAAATGGTACTTTTTCAAAAAAAAAATGTGTAATAAATACAATAAATGTGAAATTTATTTAAAATTTACTAACAAGATTTATCATATAATTAAGTAGAGATAATTATAGTTAAAAAGAGAGTAATAATTACTATTTATCAGACATATATATACACATCTATCCAAGGACATTTAAAACACTATTATTAGTTTTTCATGTTGAATTAACTATTATTATTTAATTCCTTTAAAACATTAATTAAGCATCTAAAATTAAATTACAGGTTCTTCTAAAAGTCAACAAAAATCTATATGAGCTTTTTAACAACAAAAAGGATAATAGTTAAATGAGTATACTGAATATTTTTATATCTAAAATTTAAAATAAATTATTGGACGAACGTGATTTGCTGTTTATGTTTTACGGATTTACCAAAGAATTGCTGGTTAGTGGATTAGTGTCTTTCAAAAGCGGACAAATTTTTTATCTGTTTAGTTGGCCCAATAAATTTAATTTTGATATTTTTATAGCAATCACCAACAAACACTCAAGCCCACATATATAGAGCGTTGGAGACCTTTATACGTGTCTGTTTTTTCTTTTTTGAAGTATGTGTAGACCGGCTAAACTCAAAACAGTGATACAATTGATCTAATCATGTTTACGATGCATTTATTTTTTATAAGGTCAGTGTGTGAAATTCGGGTAAAGTCTAATCAGTAATCATGTCTGAACTTATATAAAACAGGTTTAGTGTTCAAAAGATTGTACCTCAAGAATTTAGGATTTTAGATAAAGTATAATCGGATTTTGATTATTTTTCCCATGCATGAACATCTTGGCATGGATACTCGGTACTCTCGTAGTCGTTTCTGTGCCCTCAACTATAACCTCAACAAATCGATCTCTCATATGTTTAGTCTAGCGAATGTAGACATGATCGGCGCCACCTCCACCTGACCCTAGCAGCTGACCCTCCACATCCATTTGAGTAGCCAGCGGCTGGTTCTGCTGAGAAATTGAATCAGCAAAACTATGATGTCAAATATGGTTAGAATCATTTCAGCTAAAAAAATCGTAGTTCAAAACTATAAAGCTTTTTATTTTTTCGTGTAAAATTTTAGATTTTTTAGTTTTAAAAATTTATACTTTAAATATAAAAGGATTTTTATTTTTATTTTTCAACTAATGTACTTTAAAAAAATTTCATGATATATTATTTTCGAAATCTGTTTAGCCCATATTTTTAGTCCTAACCTTTTTTCTACACTCCTGAGTGGGGCTAATGTATGAGTGTACCATGTGAAATGAGTTTTGACATACTCACAAATGTCCTACAAAGAACACATTGAGGACCATCCACTTATGAGATATACATGTGAGTGTCTCAATTGTTGTATCCTTATGCCTTTTATTAGTGTCCCACTCTCAATAAAACACACTTCAAAGTCTCATTCTTAAACGCTAATCGTAATCGCCAAACACAGTGCAGATAAGCGGCTGTTTCTATTAAGATAAGATTCTGTCCTGTGAGAGATAAAAGCCCATGAAACTCTATCATCAAAATCTGTGAATTCAGACTTTTATTCACATGTTTTCCCAATTATTGTCATTCCCTTTTTATTTTTACTTTTAGGTCCAGAGTACACCTTTGGATCGATTCTTGTCTCCATAACTAAAATTATAATCATTTTCGATATTCCGATCGAATTTCTTTAATACTTATATATATTTTTCGTTGAGTTTTTATTGCATTATTCACAGGACTTTTCAGCAAAGCATTGCCAAGCTGGTGCCTGACCCTCTTTTTCGATGCTTTCTTTTATTTCTTTTCTTCAAAATATTTATTACGTATATGATATACATACCATAGTCTCCTATGTAAAGGGAAAAAAACTTAAATAACGATATGTTAGTGACGTCAAAATAAATAATAATCATATAATTTTCTTCCTCTTGTAGAAGTTTTGTCTTCATTTTAATAGAATCATTCAACGTCAACAATGTCAGAATGTGTTTTTAATAATTATTGTAAATCAAATCTAACAACCTCGTTTTCATAAGCAGATATCTATTTCAGAAATAAACGAATAAAAAAAGGCATATACTTGCTTTACGTATAGATCAAAAAGCTTAATAACAGAGTAAAACGAAGAATTTGGAGATTTAATATTGTTAGAGTTTTTGAAAAATTAGGGCCTTTTGTGGAACTGCACATGGATAACTCATTCCCACGTGAAATCTAATCCGAGAACACGTGCCTTGGCTTTCAACAGAGGTCTCTCTGACTTTTTTGATTAGTTTCAGTTCCATCCAGAAACATAGAAAGAAAAAAACTAAACAAAAATATTTCAAAATCCAAAGAGGTGTAGATTCTTGGTTTGATGCCAACGTAAATATCATTTGGTTTTTAATATATTATAAAAATAATGACGTCCGTATTTGAATTGTGATATTTTAAATTATTCTACTGAATTCCAATAGTTGTTCTTGGGATATGTATTTCGTACGCCCACTTGAAAAATATTTACTATGATTTATTTGAAACCATATCGCCACCACCATATATACTGTAATATCAAGTATGTTGATGCTTATTAGAAACTTGGATATTTACCAAATTTTTCTTTAGAGCCTACGGTATAATTAAATATTTTTTTTCACATAATTAAATTTCAACATACAGTAGATATTTTAATTCGTGGTCGTATATGAAGATATTTTTAATCAGTTTAATGAGATTTTGCTATTGCAATGCATATATGCGTCTATATACGTTATGGTGTGCCTCCCCTAATACAAACATGTTTAAAGAATGGGGACCATGAATTACGTTTAATCAAACCTTTAACAATAAATATTTTGTATTTTAAAACTTAACAACTACTATGATAAATTTAAATTACTAAGTATATTAAAATATCTTCTTGATGTCATTATAATAACAGATAGATTCCCAGTGCTTTAAAATTACTCGAACCATCCTGGCAAAAACTGTGACCACCAGCTTTAAACCTAACGTCTCGATCCATGACAGTGTCTCTGGTATACATATAGTATATGTCCTAATTATCTATTTATCCTTTTCTCTACCAATGTGATTATAAATCAGGTCACAATTCATAAATAGTTTCTATGTAAATACATGGAAATTTGTGAAATGTTTGTCACTTTTAACGTTTGGTGGACTTCACTTGTTTATACCTTACAGTCATCCAAATTTTCATATTTTATTGGCAAACAGAACATATATGGAGACATGTTTTTTTCGATTTATTCTTCATTATCATCACATTCCAAGGACAAATGAATCAAAAAGAAAACAACAACGTGATTAAGAGGGAAATTAAATCAAATGTTCTTTCAGCATAAAAATTATAGACAAATGAATCAAAAAGAAAAAAACAACGTGATTAAGAGGGAAATATAATAAAATATTCTTTTAGCATAATATTTATAGATAAATATATTTAGATTTACCTGTCTTGAGATTAAGAAGAAAAAAATAGTACTAAAGTAATCATTTTGTAAAATAATTAGTGTAAAACATAGTATACTAGTATAATTTATAGATGCAAATAAATGTGAAAGAAAGTCGTATCTATAAAATAATCATTTTACTTATTTTTTTCCTTTGTTGAATTATATTATCTTTATTTTATAAAAGGTATAATTATACTATTTTCACACATATTAAAAATTAATAAAGGTTCTATTCTACTTTATTTTTATAAACATTTTTAAAATATATATATATTAATATAACAAGGTTAAAACTACAATTTTGTTTAAACATTGCATTACAAATACAAAATAACTGTTTTTATAAAACAAAATCAAAACCTCAAAGTAATATTATTTATAAAACAGAGTAAATAGTGATCTTCTTATCGAAGTAAATAAAGTTGCCAATTATAAAGGTTAACTGTCACTAAACATAAGACACAATACCTATGAGAAGAAATCGAATAAAATTGCATTATCTATAATCGTGTAATACATATTAAATTTTATTATAAACATTTTATCTGAATTAATTCAAAAGAAGTCGAGGCACAGCATGTGTATTTTCCACTTCTGCATTTATTTCTTTATGATGAGCCTGTCTTTTTGTTTTTGCCCTCTTCTTATTTAATGAACTAAGTCGTCTTCTTTGAATTTTTTTTTGATAAAGTCAAAAATGGTTATATAACGGGGTATTTTTGCTATTTTTTATATAACCATTTTTGAATTTTTGTTTTTATCACAGTTCTGTTCATATACAAAATGATTATATAATTTTTTCTTATTTAAAGTCGTCCAAATGTTAGCACAGTTCTGTTCATATATCTTTCTTAATTTATTTTTATTTTTGAGATTGAACAATTTTTTTTTTTTTGAACAACTAAATTGATTGAGATTTAAACCGAGCGATATTTATCTGTTTCAATTATACACATACATACGTGGCTATGGACCCAAAATTATTTTCCTTGCAGAACATAATTCACACCACTTATATATTAAGTCAGACTCTAATGGAATCTTCCACAATTATTGCGATTGCCACAGCTCTCAATCAGATTAAAATCTACTGCTCCCGCTTTCACCTTTTTTTCTCGCATTATTGTGATTGTAGTTTCATTTTATTCATAAATCTATACAATTTAAAACCACCAATTGTATGTTTGGATCCAGAGACAATCCTATGTCATACTTATTCATTCTTCAAAAATATATACAAGCTGGGATCGATGGTAAATACTATATAGAGTAAAACCAAAATATCATAAGACGATTAGAAATTATATCCAATAATATAGAGTTACAAATGGTATACATAAGTGTGGTACAATTACATAAAAAAATGTAGCTTGGAATTTTTTAAAAATTTTGTATTATGAGGTTTTTAAAAGTACACATGATGTATTATTGTATCCAATATATTATACGAGGGAAAAAAGTTACCATCCCAAGTATATGATAATGTGATATATATTACTCCTATATGACTCTGATTCAAAATACCAAAAAAACAGCGTTTAAAAAACGACGATGACAATGATATATTATATGTTAAAATAAATTAAGAGATTCTCTGGTATGCCAAATAGGCAATCATAATGATGTGTGTGTGGCAATGCACAACGCTGATCTGTATGCGTACCAGTCCTTTCGTTCATTGGTTAAACTGAAAGTACCACGTGTCACAAAATTAACTGGACTGTTTCCGACGTGGCAATGCATTTAATTATTTGAGCTGACAAGATTAGGCATCGTTGTCAAGACAAAATTGACTAATTAATCAGAGCCACAAAAACAAGAAAAACAAATTGAGTAAGAGGTCCGTATCATATTTCCTCGCACAGTACGTAATTCTATTTTAAGTTTAACAAACAAACATACTAATGCCCAATTTAATTATCTTGACATAAAGAAAAAAAAATACAATAAACTTTGTGAATAGTTGATTAGAAATCGAAAAGCACGATTCCTGTCGTGTTCCTTACAGCTTACAAGATCATTAAGAACCAAACCACTTTTTCGTTAAAACAAATCATTTGTGTAAGTGTAATATTAGATGCTTAGAGCTACTTTCTGATGTTACCACTTACACCTCCGATAATCTACTTAATTACAGTAATACCTTTGAGCCACTAATACAACCACCTTACGCACCACCCATTTTATTTGATGAGTTTAATTTTTGGATTTATTTTGTTTTGGTTTAAATTTTGAGATCATCATACTCATCTTCAACTATCTAGCTACAATAATCAACACCATTATTATAAAGATATATATACACAAAACAGTTTTCGTAAAATCAAATTTGAACCTGGCTTTTGATTAGTTTTCACCTATTTAGCACTTAAGTCGGATCGGTTTAAACTTTTTTTTTTAACACCCATAACGTACAGGAACATGTGTATCATTCAAGTACCATGTTGGTTTGCAGAAACCTTTAATCTTGATCATGGTATTAATTAAATCTAAGTAAACGCAGGAGACACCTAATTGATAGATGATGGAAGAGAAAGAATGTATTCGCTGTTTATTGGTGCTATGAAGTCCAATTAGTTCGATATTCATCATTGAACTATATAACATGCAAAATATCATGTATCCACTATCCAAGCATTATAACGTGCCACTGTATGCAAATATTCACATGGTCAAGACTCAAGACTCAAACGTCGCATTATCAACATTTTGGTCAATTTTTTATTTTTCTAAATAATATGGAGGAAACTAGAGTTGAATAATTGATAATGATGATAATCGTTATGGGTTTCTATAAATTCGCAATCATTTCGTTCGTCCAAGGTCACGGTACGATCGAGATATGTTTTTTCCAATACGACTGAACGTAAAAGTCCACGGGATTATTTAACGACCAGAGTGTTATCAACTATATCGAATTAACCTTTAAAACAAAAACATTATACTTTACGCTAAGATATAGTATATGTTAACAATTCCTAAAGACTGATCACCACGCCGTTTGCAGAAAAAAAAATAAAAACGCTGGACACTCCTTGTCCCTATCAATTGCAAATGGATGCATTTAGAGGTTAAACAAATACAAATGTGTGGAAATTATATTATATATTACGAATAAGACATTATTTGATTATTAATCGAAAATTGGGGAATGACAGTGTGAAACATAATATATGGCTATGAAGAATAATAGAGATTCATTGGAGAGAGAGAAAGAAGAGAATGTGTAAAAGAGAAATGGTGCCAGCTATGAATTTGAAGGATCAAAGCTTTCTCTGAAGGCCAAAGCTGTCATCTATCTTTCTCTCTCTTCCTTATAGTGCTCTGTTTCTCTCCACATTCACAGACACACACACTCTCTCTCTCTCTTCCTCTGTTCCTTTACATTCACTTCTCTCTCTTTGTAAATCTTGGAGGAGAAGAAGCAAGGAATTTTGGGGGGAGAGATTAAAAAGCTTCGACGCATTGAAGATTTGAGTCTTCTTGATGATTTCAATCGATTGAATCAATTCAAAAGCTTTTTCCAAACCAAAATCAATGGCGGTTCATCCTAACGTTAATAGCGATAAGAAGCACTGGTGGTTCACTCAAAGAAAGGTAATAAAAATCTCAAATCCATGAGGAAATATCTCCAATGAGAATCAACATTCGATTCGAAAGATCTTAAAATTTTCTTCTTCTTCTTCTTTATTTGTTTTGTCTCTCAGCTTGTTGATAAGTACATTAAAGACGCAAGGACTTTAATGGCAAGTGAGGAGCTAAACGACGTCACTTCAGCTGTTTATTTACTTGACGCAGCGTTGTCCATATCGCCGCGTTTCGAGACGGCGTTAGAGCTTAAGGCTAGATCTCTGCTCTTCCTCCGTCGTTTCAAAGAAGTCGCCGATATGCTTCAGGATTATATTCCCAGTCTTAAGCTGGCCGTTAACGACGAAGAAGCATCTGCTTCTTCCGAAGGCTCCTCCTCCTCCTCCTCTTCCTCTCGCGACGGAGTTAAGCTTCTCTCCGACGCGTCGTCCCCGGGACGCGACTCGTCGTTTAAATGCTTCTCTGTTTCTGAATTGAAGAAGAAAGTGATGGCAGGGATATGTAAGAAATGCGACAAAGAAGGGCAATGGAGGTATTTCACTCGTTTCTTTATATTTACTTAGAGTAGACGCACCGCACAAACCGCAACCGTTGATTTTTTAAAACGCTTGATTTATGATTTTCCAGGTACGTTGTGTTGGGGCAAGCTTGTTGTCATCTAGGACTAATGGAGGATGCGATGGTTCTGCTTCAAACCGGAAAACGCCTCGCCTCCGCCGAGTTTCGTCGCCAGAGTGTTTGCTGGTCCGACGATAGCTTCATTCTCCTCTCCGAATCCTCTTCCGCGTCTCCACCACGCAACCTCACGGAGGGTGAGAATTTCACTCACCTTCTCGCTCACATAAAACTCCTCCTTCGTCGTCGCGCCGCTGCAATCGCCGCACTCGATGCTGGACTTTTCTCTGAGTCAATCCGTCACTTTTCGAAGATCGTCGATGGCCGTCGCCCTGCGCCTCAAGGATTCCTCGCTGAATGCTATATGCATCGAGCCGCGGCGTATAGATCCGCCGGTCGAATCGCGGAGGCGATCGCCGATTGCAACAAAACTCTAGCTCTCGAACCATCGTGCATCCAGGCGCTGGAGACTAGAGCCGCGCTTCTAGAAACAGTACGGTGTCTTCCAGATTCGCTCCACGATCTAGAACACTTGAAGCTTCTCTACAACACAATTTTGCGAGATCGGAAACTTCCAGGTCCGGTATGGAAGCGGCACAATGTGAAATACAGAGAGATCCCGGGAAAATTGTGCGTATTGACAACGAAAACGCAAAAACTGAAGCAGAAAATCGCAAACGGAGAAACTGGGAACGTCGATTACTACGGTTTGATCGGAGTGAGACGCGGATGCACCAGATCAGAGCTCGACCGAGCTCATCTATTGCTGTGCCTGAGATACAAACCCGATCGGGCCTCGTCTTTCATCGAACGGTGTGAGTTCACCGATCAGAGTGACGTCGATTCGGTTAGAGATCGAGCGAGGATGTCTTCGTTGCTGCTTTACCGTTTAATTCAGAAAGGATATTCCGCTGTGACGGCGATCATAGCCGAGGAGGCGGCGGCGGAAGAAAAACGCAAAAAAAACATTGCGGCGGCTCAGGCTCAAACGCCAATGCACAAGACCGAAGAGCGTAAACCGGTTGGAAAATCCGGTTTGACTAAGATAGCCGGGTTCAGTGAACCGAAAGCAGTGGGAAAATCTAAGATAACAGAAAATACTGAACCGAAACCGGTAAATTCCAATGCGTACCAAGGAGTTTTCTGTAGAGATCTTGCTGCTGTGGGGAATCTACTAACCCGGGCTGGTTTTAACCATCCAATTCCGGTCAAATACGAAGCTCTCACCTGCTAAAAATTGAATCCGTCATTTTCTACAAAATCTTTACGATATGAGTTAAGATTTATTATTTATTTAATGTGGTCAAAATAAATAAATAAATTTAGCAGAGAAAATATTTAGTTTATAGGCGTAAAAATTTTAGCTTTTATATAGCAATGTCATATGAAAGTTCATATGCATGTGTATGTAATTTTGACTATATATATCAAATTTTGGTTGATTGATTCTTTAGTGGGTTGTTAAATAAAGAGTGTAATAGGTGGGTTTTTTAAGAAACAAAATCACGAGCCCATTAAGAAAAAGATCCAATCAGCCACTAAGGCCACCAAGATTGTTGGAGAGATTAGTTTTGGCCGAATAGTACACATTATCAAAGCTGCTAATTAGCCAAAAAACTCCCAGTTGATAGGAGAATTCTGAGCAACATTCTGACCTACAACGTCAATCGTCATATGCTCCGTGTTGTTCTGAATTTTAACAAACATTCACTTTGAGACAATCATGAACATTATCTATAAGTTTAGAAATTGCTACATAATGATAGTAACAGAAGTTTTTATTCAAGTGTAATGTTGTTTATGTCATATGGTTGCTCCACCATTATCTAAACTATTTTAGAGTTGTTTGAAATTTATAATTGCAAAAATAATTTTTTAAAAATTTCATTTATTTTAGGAGTGGTGAATTTGTAGAAAGACTTTCAGGAGGTGTTATTGATTCTTGTATTTTAATGTATTTGAGAATTCAAACCAAATTCAGTGTTATTGGTTCTTGTATTTTAAAATTTATATTGAAATACAGTGTTATTGGTTCTATGATTTTAAAATCCATAATGAAATACAGTGTTATTGGTTCTATCATTTTAGAATCTAAATATTATAAGGATTTGAGTTTTAATTGAATTTGAATGGATTTGGAAGGATTTTTATGACTAAAATACAAAGACCCAAATACAAGGTCTAACCTTGGTATTTGAGTGGATTTGATTTTTTTCTATTTTGCTGATTTTAAAATCAATAAATTTATCAAATCCAAAGAGAATTTATAAATCCACCAAAATACAAGAACCAATAACCCCTACTCAGTCTCTTTAATATATCATAAAGAGAAATCCCCACTTTGTTACCATCTTAATTACAATATTAGAAAGATTAGTTTTGGCCAAATAGTGCACATTATCAAAGCTGTTAACTGCAATTACTTTCTTGAAGTTCAAATTTATTAACATATTTTACACACGCAAATCTTTAGGATTTCTGGTGAAAGTTTTCAGAGAGCTATGGTTCCTTTCCGATTTAGGCCTAGCATATATGGATACATCTCATTAAGCTTTTTTTATGAGGTGGAATCCAGTGATTGGAGCTAATGATTTCCATAGAGTGTTGCGTAGCCACCTTCAGAGAGGACTGGTCAGCATACTCATGCATATATACCCTAATTACCATGCGCTAAGTAGAGATGGTGTTGTGCTCTATAATCCATCACCAGAAGAGATGAATTGTGTCACTATTAGGAATCGCCAACTCGATCTTAGATTCAGTTGTCATCTTCTACTGGCTATACTTACAATGGTGAACTAGTGTACGAGTGCCAAGATTCGAAAGGTTTGAACAGAGGTCAAATGGATATATCTATGTGGGTTTCCCTACTATCATCCGGTACTTCACTTTGGCTATTGATCCCATATTATCATCTTTTAACTCTTTTCGGAAATTTATCAGTGGCTATCTGTTTTTTTGTTTGTTATATGTTAAATGACTTTTATTACCGTTAACTCTCTTTAGAGTTTTAACCCTAACTATTTTATCTTGCGGTTTTTTCGTTTGTTATATGTTAAATGACTTTTATACATGGGTTATATGATCTCCCTACTAAAAAGCTGCCTCCGCCACTGGTCTCTGTTATCTAAATGAATATATATATAGCTCTCTGTGTATCAAGATAGAGAATCCAACGGCATAATTTCGATCCTACAAAAGATGTCTATTTTGATAGACAGAAAGATAGAATAACAAAATTCAAGCTCTAAGAGGACTTACTTTGTTTTTTTTTTCTTGAAACAAAGTTACTTCTTAAAAAAGCATATATATATAAACTAAAACTATATAAACTTTCCTTATACATCTTTATGTAAACAAATGTGACTTTTTAAGTCTTTAGAATTTTCCCTTTTTCACTTGACTTTTTTTTTGAGAGAAATATTATCGAATATATTGGGTTTAATTTTGACCGGTAACATGGAAAAGACACGTGGGCTGAAGTCCACAATATATTGCTAATAGGAAAAATAGGTCATATCATACAAGGCTTCATATTTCAGACTTTGTATGTTCACTTTGCGGATTCTATCGTGTGCGTACAAACAGAGAGACCCGTCTCCACAGCAATGCCATGGTAAATAGTGTGCCTCTAAGATGCAACTACTGCGTTGCATACCACTTTCAAAAAAAACTATTGCATTGCGTAGGACTTTAGATTCATGTGATCTTAACATTCATTTGTGTATAATTGGTTATTTTTAAAGGCTACAAGCTAATTTGAAGTCTTATTTTTATTGCAATTCTTATCCTTCAAATTTACTTATCTACATTTATCAATGCATGTTAATTTTATACAAATAGCTATTTGTTTTTTTACTAAGATTGAACTGTTACACTTGAAATTCTAACAAAAAGTTGAGAAATTGGTTTTCTAGAGTATACTAGTTTCGATGACTTATCACAAGTAAATATGAAATTCTAAACTCATTTCATGGTAATTTGTGGTATAAATATTAAACTTTCAAGTTAAATGAAAATGATTATAATTTGAAATATGCAACTTGATTTCCATCAGTTTAAATTTTAATCAATATAAATATTTAAAATGAGATAATTTCCAAAACAAGAAAAATTAATGCTAAAACCAACAAAAAAAAAAAACTAATACCTCTCGAAAATTAGGCTGGGTTTCATCAAAATTTTATTTTAAATGAAAAGTAGTTGCTTTTCCGAAAATTGAATAGTACTATGTACAGTACTACGTTCTCCACTACTCCAATATAACTACGAACGGAAGAGCCACCAGCACATTACGAAACGGCATATAATGACATGTGGGGAACACGTAGTTAGATGAGCAGTAAATGGGAAACATATTTTGTTGGCTGTCCTCATATTTTCGTGTATTGAGTTAGATAAGGAAACTTGTCAAATTTAATTCTCCAGAGATTCCATAAGATTCCCTCGAATATAATTGGTATCTCAGTATTTTTACAACTAACATTAACAAAGAATATATATATGGCGGACGGTCCATTTTAAACTTAGGCTGTTGCATTGCATTTGTACATTAGCAGATTTAATTCGTTTGCTTAATTAGGACCAAACACATCAATTAAAATTGGTCATTTATGGTTTAATTGAGTTCAGGTTTTATTCTTCTATAAGTTCACTAATCATCTTCTCACGTAACGTTTCTAATTTCTATATGTAGTTGAAATGGTCTACCGGCATATCGCTGATGTTATTGTACACGTGTTTACGAACGCACACGTGTTTTGAGTTCGAGCAAAGAGTAAAAGACCGTCTGGTCAGCGGACCAAGATCCGGATATTCATATACTATTATTCAAAACATGCGATTACTATCTCATCTACGTATTCACGTGACCATCAAGGCATCAATAACCAATAATTTCATTTTATTTAAAATATTTGATTAGGAAATTAAACAAAATTTGAAGGGAAGAAAAGAAAACACAAAGTAATGTCAACGATCTCGGCACACACTAAAATTAGCGTTAAAGAGAACCACGACGAGCCTGCTCGGACCGATCACGAGTTTCCTCGACGGTGAATAAGCCACGACTTCAGTCTCCTTCTTAACCGACGTGGCACTTCATACACCGCATACGTGTCATCATCTCCTTCCCCCTCGAAGGCGCGAGGCTCTTTAATCCCTATTTTAATTAATTGTCGATGTTCCGCTATAAATACCATCTCAGTCACTTTTCCTTGTGTTGTCTGTCACTCAGTAACTTCTCTTTCTTGTCCTCTCTCTCTCTCTCACTTACACAGACATCTCTCTCTCTCTCTCTCACTTACACAGACATCTCTCTCTCTCTTTCTCTCTCCATAGCTTGACTTTTGTGGTCAGTGCGAGAATCATAAATACATAAAACCGCCGGAGAAAATGGGAAGAGCGCCGTGTTGCGAGAAGGTGGGGATAAAGAGAGGACGGTGGACGGCGGAGGAAGATCAGATTCTCTCCAACTACATTCAATCCAACGGTGAAGGGTCTTGGAGATCTCTCCCCAAAAATGCCGGTAATCATATTTACACGTCTTTGTCGAATAATAATTAATTAAAATACATCAGTATAAACTATAATGCAACGCAAACTTCAAGCTATGACAATGTGTTAGATAGAGAAGAGAAGTAATCGTGGCTCTTGTCGTAACCTTCATAAATCATGGATTGTTGTTAGTTGGTTTTATATTTAATAATAATTTTAGAATAAAATTCTGTAAGGCTAGAAGTTTTACTTCAATCCCAGTCTCCTCTTAATTTCATTTCAGTTTTTTGGTTTTTTGCCAGTGTCAGAGTCATGCTTGGTTGTTAATGTAGGAATATAAAAGTGCTGCCAAGTGTATGCATTTAAGGGTTATAGACTTCAAAGTATACGAACAAATGTATACAAGGAAATACAAACAGATGAGTATTGATTCTATTTTGTCCGTTTTATATCAATAATCCGAGCAAACAGATGCATACTGGTATTGATTTGATTTCCAACTCCACTTTTGACACAAGATTTTTATTATTGCAGTAGTTGAGAAAATTATTAGTTGTGTATGCATATGATATACAAATACAAGAATGCTAAAACTATCTCGTGAACCAAAAATTATTCCCAGACCCCATAAAAAACACATATTCCTTAACCAAAAATAAAAATATACATATTTCGTGTACTAAAAAACAAATAAGCAGATACTGTTTGTTGTTTAGCTATAACAAAAATCTGACGTGTTTTATTAATTACTTTCTTGATTTTTATTTGTAAAAAGGATTAAAAAGGTGTGGGAAGAGCTGTAGATTGAGATGGATAAACTATCTTAGATCCGACCTCAAGCGTGGGAACATAACTCCAGAAGAAGAAGAACTCGTTGTTAAATTGCATTCCACTTTGGGAAACAGGTACTCTTTTAATTTCACTATCTTCATTATTTCAGACTTTTATCATATAATAATGACAGCATATCGATTAAATAAGTAAGGCTTAATGTTATTATTTCTTTCAGTTTAACAACTTTTTTTCCACGGTAATTTAACTTGACAGTAGATTACAAAGGTTACAGTAGTAAAAGCGAGTGTTTTAGTCGAACAAAAACCTTTTTTTTTTTCGTTGTGGGTCTCTCCCTCTTAATGCTTTTGACTGTTTTCGTGGAACAAAAAACAATTTTTTTTTGTTGTGTCTATTCCTCTTAATGCTTCTATGACCGTTGGTTGTTAGTCTTTTCTCTTTTGGTTGAGACAAACTAAATGTACTCTACTATTTTACACTACTTCATCTATTACGTTAGCATGAATTGGACCACACAAATATCTAAATATAAGTTCACATATTCAAAAAAAAAAAAAAAAAAAACTCGTAAACCTATCTATCTTTACTTTTTAAGAAATGAAAATTCTTACTAATAATAAATTATGGCAACGTTATGCAAATTATTTCTATTAATGGAATTGGTAAAAGTAAAACAAAAATAGGTCCGCCAACGTAAATGTCATAATGCTTGTTTCTAGAAACATCAAACATGGTTAGGTCAGCAGTCATATCAACGTAAATTAAATCAAATTTAAAACTGTTCAGGCCACTATTCTATTGTTTTATAGTCAGGCTACGAATTATTAGTTCTCTTATTCCCCGGAGGATAGTTTAATTTCTTTTAAGGTTGTTCAAAAATATTAATAATAATTGATTAATGTGATATTAATATATGTAGGTGGTCACTAATTGCGAGTCATCTACCAGGGAGAACAGACAACGAAATAAAAAATTATTGGAACTCTCATCTCAGCCGTAAGCTCCACAACTTCATCAGAAAGCCGACGATCTCTCACGACGTCGCCGCCGTAATCATGAACGCTCCTCCGACGTCTCCGGCAAAGCGCAGACCGGGGAGAACAAGCAGATTCGCAATGAAACCCAAAACTCACAACCCAAAATCTCGGAAGACGAAGAAAACGTCTGTACCGGCGGAGCCAAACGCTGACGTAGCGGTTAAAGCGGTGGCTGGAGAAGGAGCATTAATGGTGGAGTTAAGTGGAGCCGAGGGTGAGCGAGGACCATGTGACTACTATGGAGCCTGTGATGAAGGAAGAGATTGTTGCAATAATAATACTCTCATGAGCATTGATGGCGATTTATCCTTTGATGATGACATAATTGATCTTTTGTTGGACGAGTCAGATCCAGGCCAAGTGTTCGCATCGTGTGGTGGTGATGCGGAGTTGAGTAATATTAAAGACTCTGAAGGAGACAGGAGGTTCTCGGAGACTTCGAACCAAGGGAGTCTCGACTGCCTTCAATCTTGTCCGTCGGTGGAGTCGTTCCTCAACTACGAGCATCAAGTCAACGATGCGCTGACGGATGAGTTTATTGATTGGGACTGTGTTTGGCAAGAAGGTAAGAGCGTTAACCTTTGGGATGAGAAAGAGGGTTCTGATTCAATGGTGTCGTGGCTTTTGGACGGTGATAATGAGCCCACGGTCGGGAAAAGTGGCTGCGAGAACTTTGGAGAACCGTTGGATCATGCCGAGGAAAATGCACTGGTCGCTTGGCTTCTGTCTTAGAAGATATTTTATTAACATGCATGTTTTTCTTAAGTCATGTAGTCTTTTTGCCTTCGCTTTCGTTGTATGTTTTTTTCCTTCTTTAGGTTTTGGATTTTATAGATCGTGATGTATATATTTCAATAAAATTCGATCTGGGGATTTTGTAAAATAACTTATCATGGTCATTTTAGAGGATAAGCCAGATCATCTGGTTATAATTTTTCGTCTGAACTAATATACTATATATAAACATATAGGTGTACATTTATTTGGAGTTTTTTTTTTCACGGCATTTGGAGTTTTCAACCGCCTTTAAATATGTAAAATTATTAATTAACCTTGTGTCGGAAGAGCATAAAATATAAAAGTATGAAGTTTTTCTGATGAGTTTAATTATCAATAACTCATTATATTAAATTTAATTAGCTAGGTTAATAATATATCTACTTTAGTTCATCGTCTCAAATATTTAATTGGAGCAACCATGAATATTATCCTTTTACTTTTGTAACGGCCAAATGATGAAAGCACAGAAAATAAATCTCTATTATTTTAAGGCAAAAGCATAAAGCTGCATCACATCTGCGAATTATTACGTGCTATTCAAGTTTTTTGGCACGTGACGAGATCGAATCTAACGAAGGTTGTTCCAACTTCTTTGTACGAAACTACGAACAAGTAGATATATAATTATTATGGATGTCGGTTTGGAACAATAACACAGTATTGTCCTTTTTTAGTTTAAAGTGCATTGCCCTTCTTATCTTATCATACAGCCGTGAAAATAATTAAGTTTCTGTAAACTTGTAGTAAGTGATCAATATATGTGACCTTGAATGTTAATGAAACCATAGTTTAACTTTAAGTTCTCGTCAAGTAATTTAAACCTAACTAGATGATTGTGTTGAATATAATTAATACTCAGGTGTATGTGTCAGTTAATTTACATTTTTCTGTTTCTAATAGATTGATGTTTTGGTTTTTTTTTTTTTTTGTTTATCAAAAAATGATTTTGCAGAGTTTATTTAATACATTTTATTTTATAAATTAATTAGTACTAGTAAATTTATGGGCAAATAAATAGAAAAAAATAAAGGTTTACATTTTTTCAATACTATTCTTATTGAGCAAATAGTAGTTAATAGTTACTAATCCCTTTTTCTCTCTTTTAAAAACAAATAAAAACCATTTGTAAAAGTATATATATATATATATATATCTTTTTAATATGTGTGAAAAAACTTAAAACATCAGGCTATTTAGAATAGATGGAGTATAATAACTTTGATATATATTTTTGTTTCAGACTAAAAATGATGTATGATCTTAATAAAGAGTCTCTAGCTCCACAATTTTCTTCTGAAAACAGTTTAAACCAACTAGCAATTAGATGACCACTACCAATTAGCATGCATTAACGAATTTTCATAAACATAATAACGAAAAAGGGACCTAGAGATTATTTGGCTTTTTGGGGCAACAACACACGCATTAAATTTATGTTTGGTAGATTGATTTATGAAATACCAGTTGGCAACTTGGTAAGCATATAAAAACAATATAAAGGAATTTTTTACCCTTTTCTTAAGTTGATATTTTGAATATATGTATATATATAGCACATAAAAGAAAGGGGAAGTAAAACAGTCGCTTTCCTATAAGTCCGACTTGGTTCCATAGTCTTTGGAATTGCCCACGTGATGCCTTGCCTAGTACTTTTTCTTGTCTAGATTTTTATTTATTTTATAGTATTAGCGTTTCTTCTTCTCGTCTTGCTACATAACTATACATTTAAGAAACTCTCTAGCATGACTTATAATATAATTTACACTATCCCATAAAACAAACTTAACGAGTTACAGTTTTACAAAAAATATTATAAATGAATTGCTTAAAAATAACAATGTGAAAAGAAAATGATAAAAATGGAAATTCAAATATTTGGGCTTCTTTACTTAACCTGTATTTTAATTAGAAATTTTTGGGCCTAGTTGGACTTATGGGGGCTTGCTTGCTTAACCTGTATATTTTGATAAGATACTTTTCAGATAAAGCCCATTCAGGCCCAACTAAATCAGATTCGTTTCGTCCATCGATGTCGATGACTAGTAATACGACGCCGCGATGGTGTATCCCCTCTGCCGCTAATTCTTTAGAGTGCCGTGTAGTTTCGTACAGTTCGATTGGGGGTTAGATTTAAGTATTTGAAAAGTTATGGTGTTTAAATTAAAATATAGGAAAGTTCAGGGTCTCCCTTTCTGTTTTGAAAAGACTTTTTCTCTTCTCGTCTCCGTGAAAGATGTGGGTGGAGAGCTAAAGTGCTAAACCATTCATAATCCGACATGTAACCGAGCCACGTATTTAGAACTCTCGATCCACCGTTCGTATTAATTTGTGATTAAATCGACAATCCAGATCACGCCATGTCATTGTTTTATTTTACTTTATTTTCTCTCTTTTCTGTATCTTCTTCTCTAAGGGAAAATAAATTATGAGCAAATCCCTTTAATAACAGAGCAAGCACTTCTAAGATCAAAGCTTCAAGTGAAAGAAGAAAACAAAAAAATGGCGAAATCTCAGATCTGGGTTGGTTTTGCATTTCTCGCGTTGCTTCTGGTGTCAGCCATAGCAGACGATGTTGTTGTTTTGACGGACGATAGCTTCGAGAAGGAGGTCGGTAAAGATAAAGGAGCTCTTGTCGAGTTTTACGCTCCCTGGTATGGTTTAATTACTTCAATCGTTTTTGCCTTCCTTTTCTTTATATATGAGTAGCTATAGATTCAAGGATTCCGATGAGATCCTTATTGTTAGAATCGTGGGTTTGATCTGTAAATCTTCTGTTCGATTTATCTGGGGAAATGTTTTGATTTGCGATTGCAGTCTTCCGGATTGATAGGAATGAAATTCCAATTAATGGTTATCGAGGAATATGGCTGTATTGAGCAACTAAACTAGAGTTACTGATGTGCTGCTGAATTTCACAATTCCATACTTGAGTGTGGTTCATAAAGTTGATCTTTTATGACAGAGGCTTGAAGTTGTTAAGAATCCTCTTCTGAATTTGGTTCAGAAAGTTTAACATAGTTACTCTGTGTCATTACAGGTGTGGCCACTGCAAGAAACTTGCTCCAGAGTATGAAAAGCTTGGGGCAAGCTTCAAGAAAGCCAAGTCAGTCTTAATTGCAAAGGTCAGTGTTATTTCTTGATTTGTATGTAGCTCCAGTGTTTGAGAGATGATCGATTCTTTCATTAATTTGTGTATTTTGGTGAAGGTGGATTGTGATGAGCACAAGACTGTGTGCACTAAATACGGTGTTAGTGGATACCCAACCATTCAATGGTTTCCTAAAGGATCCCTCGAACCCCAAAAGTAAGCTTTTACAGATTCCGTTAAGCAGATGGATTAACGTTTTAGTTCATAGACAGTTGAATGATGTTTTTTTTTTTCCTCATCTTTTAATTTTAACAGGTACGAGGGTCCACGCAATGCGGAAGCATTGGCTGAATATGTGAACAAGGAAGGAGGTAATCTCGTTGATGATAGTAGCTAAGCTAGTCCAATTTTTGGGATTCACACATTCCATCTTTCCATATTTACTTTTCGGGGAAATTTGTTTGGACGTGGTAATTGGTATAAGAGTTAGATTCAGTTGGAGAATTTTATCCTCTGCGATGCATGTGTGAAATTGCTGGAAATACATTGGTTGACACCACTTCCTCAACACTGCATTAGGATACATAGTCGGAAATTAATTTTCTCGGAATTTTCTAATTCATTTTCCTGATATAAAAGTCTCAGAACTCTTCTTTGATAAATAAGTTCTTTTTGTGTACTTGCCTATGCTGCAAACAACTTGCTAATTGTTGAAACAAATATGTTTTCAGGTACCAACGTGAAATTAGCTGCAGTTCCACAAAACGTGGTTGTGATAACACCTGATAACTTCGATGAGGTTGTTCTGGATCAGAACAAAGATGTCTTGGTCGAGTTTTACGCGCCATGGTAAGATCTCTTTCTTCGTTTACATGGTTTTGCTTTCGTGCTATTATCTAATTTGTAAGTTTCGTGCTATTATCTAATTTGAAAGAATGCATTTTCCAGGTGTGGTCACTGCAAGTCCCTCGCTCCTGTAAGTTCTCAACTATTTGTCTACTTTTGATAGATAACAATATTCCACTCTCACTTTGTTACTAATGCTGTTTTTTATTTTCTTTGAATCATCAGACATACGAAAAGGTAGCTACGGTGTTTAAGCAGGAAGAAGGTGTAGTCATCGCCAACTTGGATGCTGATGCACACAAAAGCCTCGGCGAGAAGTAAGTTGGACAAAGGATTTTCGATGTACTGTATAATATCATGTAAAAACCGTTAAACCGAAGGATGAAAACAACTACTACCTTTTACTGTTCAACAGGTATGGAGTGAGTGGATTCCCAACATTAAAATTCTTCCCAAAGGACAACAAAGCCGGTGTAGATTATGACGGCGGCAGGGAATTAGATGATTTTGTAAGCTTCATCAATGAGAAAGTTGGGACCAGCAGAGACAGTAACGGGCAGCTTACTTCAGAGGTAAAAAAAAAAAGCATGTCTCTTCAGAGGTTAAACATCTTAGTATTACATAAAGTTTAAAGCTTTCAGTGATCTATCTCTTCTTTTTATTTTATATAAAAAAATAGGCGGGTATAGTTAAAAGCTTAGATGCATTGGTAAAAGAGCTGGTTGCAGCAAGTGAGGATGAGAAGAAGTCAATCTTGTCTCGCATCGAAGAAGAAGCTAGTAACCTTAAGGGCTCCACAGCAAGGTATGTAGTAGTAGCGTTTCCTCATTACATGGATTAAATGGTTTATTTTACTGTTTCCCTGAGCTTTGAAGATGTCTCTCTATAGGTATGGAAAGCTTTACTCGAAACTCGCAAAGAGCTACATAGAGAAAGGTTCAGGGTATGCTAGCAAAGAAGTCGAGCGGCTTGGACGCGTCCTTGGCAAGGTCTTTAAGAGTTTCTTCTTCTTATTCTCTTCTCTAATTAGCTTATGATTGCTATAAAGACTAAGTAATTTTTATATTTCGGGTTTTTCGGTGCAGTCAATAAGTCCGGTGAAAGCTGATGAGTTCACTCTCAAGAGAAATATCCTGAACACGTTCGTTGCTTCTTCTTAGAAGCCAACGTTTGGAACCTGAGAGAATAGGAGTCGCTACACTTTGATAATTAATACACGATTTGTAGAATCCGTGTTTTGGAGGTTTTATGTCTATCGAGACTTGTGGTTTGTTCTCAAACTCTTTTGAACAAAGGTTTCTTTTGTCTTTTTTTTGGGTAAACCAGCGACGATAATCATATATTTTATTCTCTTTCTTCTCAGTAAACATTAATGGTTTTAAGAGCACATCATCATCCCCATTTCTGGCTGCACATCAAAAATATCCCAAAACATTAAAATATTTCGGATAGGATGTAATTAATATTTTTCGTTGCGTAAACAGTGAGACTGCTGCCTTGAACAACAAAACTCGTCGGAAAAATAAAAACAAGTTACAATCGATGAACAATCTGACAACATTTATTCCTAATCCACCGGAATCCATCCTTGAGAGTCGATTTAACTTTGCCTTCAGTCGTATAAGCTTTATACCTCGCGATTCTCTTCTTCCTCTTCGTCTCTGCATCGGTTAAATCCCAAGACAGCGCGGAGCTCCTAAGCGCCTTTACTTTCACCGGAGGAGACGGCGGTGACATAGGAGAACCCCGAGTCCCGTAGAGCTGATTACTTCCTCCCACGCCGTAACCCTTAGCGCTTCTCCCATCGACGGTGTAAGTTCTCTGACCTGCACCGTACCCATACCCATCCTGGCCGGCCATTTCCCCTGACGCTGGAGCTCCGTCCGATTTGAGATCGGACTTGCGATCAAAGTGCAAATGATCAAACAAAACAAAAAACTCACCACTCTTATTTGGCCTTCCTTTTAACTTACTTAACGTCCAATTAAGGTATTATTTTATTTAACTAGTTACTGTAATAAAAATACATTTAATATTAAGCATCAGGAAATCATAAAAGCTCAAAAAGCTTGAACCACCTGTCAAATGGAATCTACTGTGTGGATTCACTGAATTTGTTTGTTTTTAGTTTTGGTAACACTACTATATATTGTTTCTAAATGGCAGCTGTTAAATTTGCGATACAGTAAAATTTAAGATTCTTTGAATCTGCTGCCATGCGTGATTGAGTGTGCATTCTACAATTTACTTTGATTTCTTTCGGTTTTTTACAAATACTAACTATAACAAAATAAAAATCATATTTTAGGCATTCAACATAACAGGCCACAAAAGGGTCGTTAGGCCTTTCCAAATCAAATACGGGCCAGATTTACGTGAGGCCCATACACAGTGGACACTCTGGAATCACCGAAATGATGATGTGAGAGGGGTTTGGTTGTGTAGTTGGCTAGTCACACTCTTTGTCCTAGTTTGTACTATTTTGTTTGGGGGTAAAATAAGCGTACAAGAAGCGGCATGAAACATTCAGATTTTGTTGGTCCATTATTTCTTATCAGACTCTGCGTCTGCATCGATGCATCCAAATTTTACGTAACCATATATTATTTATTCACATACAAATATTTAAAATATTAGAATAAATTATAAAATAAATGGTCTTGGTTAAAAAAAAAATCATCTACTATATATACCAATAAAAAATGAGTGCAGCTCATGATATTTTCTTGTTTTGTTTTTAAAGTTAACTTTAAACCTTTACTTATAGTCACGAGACGGGATGAAAAGAGATCCAGCGGTCAATAATGGTTCAGGGGTTGAGGGTGTATTTTCAACATTTATTGCAACAGCAATCATCCCGCTGTAAACGCGCATCTGATTGCGTTTTGTGAATTAATTTTCCCAAAACGGCAAGAGTTGAAATTAACGAACTCTAAAATTTATGAGTCTTGACATTCTATTATGGATATGAATGTGATCATATCGTTGTTGGTCTGATGAGAAATCCGTAGATTACTAATTTAATGTTTTCCTACGTGATAGATTAATTATTTCGGAATAAAACAATTATATCAAACTATTATACGTAATCCATAAGGCATGTGGATCCGTGCTCTGCTCTTTATAAACAAACCAAAAGTCTCCGTCTCTCTCATTAAAATCATCCACTGGTCACTCTCTCTCTCTTTCTCTGAAGAGATTATAGATAAAAACACATTTACATTTACATATACATATATAGTGAGAGAGTGATGGAGCTAAGGTATTGGCGGAGGCCGAGAGGATACGAAAGGCTAGATGGGTCGTCGGCGAAGAAGGCGAAATCGGGTCGGAGAAATGTGAAGCGGGTCAAAATGGATCGGACCCGGAAGAGACGGTTTTGGAGGATCAAGATAGTGCCGAAGCTGAGGATCTTGAAAAGGGCGTCTCCTAAGAAGCTTTTAACGTGGCTTCGAGATGCTTACGTCAATATGATGCTTCGCCTCGCGAATTCTCGGGTCATCGGCTCGTCCTACGGGTACGGGTCGGGTTTAGCGTCGAGGGAGTATGATGAGAAGAAGCTGGTGGAGATTTACAAGTCGATATTGATGGCGCAGGGGAATCTCTTGCACCACGACCTACCTAGCATTTCCTCCGATCCGGTTCTACTCTCACCCCTTAGGGTAAACTAAAATTCCATTTGCAAAATAAAAATGGGGACTATATATATATATATATATCATCCATGTTAAAGTTGTACTTGTGATCTGTGATCAACTTACCAAATCTAGTGGATCAACTTTTAAAATTAATTATTTATGAATTGTTGCTGAAGCTAATAGTCTGAAAAAAGAAAGATCAAAGGTTTGCATTAACGTCGTAACTTCTAACTGCCTTTTTCTCTTTTATAAATTCTTGCTTCACCGAGACGTGTTGGCATGGAGACTATTTTAACGTAACTTTAATATAAAAATTATTTCGTTGACTTTTTGTTTGATCCGACTACGCTTTGAATTCGTATATTTACTTGTGGTTATGATTTGTAAATAACGTAGGACCAACATTTTAAAACATTGTACAAGTAAAAGAGTACTTGATGGATGCTGTCCAAAGCTGCGAGTCAGTCAGAGCCGTCATTGCTTACATCATAGGCGATTCAATGATTTGTTCTGTATTTTTATAATTGTGAGATTCCGTTTGTAATCATTAAACCTTGATATGGGTTGATTCTCGCATAAGTTTACAAATCACCAACAAGCTGCATGTAATCTATAATCTTTTGATTTGTTAGAAGACTGTGAAAAAGGTAAACACTGTGATAAAGTACTGAGCTTTTAATTAAGAGTTACACTGCAATGATATGTTTTAAAGCTCAAATGAATCTATACAAAAGTCATCTGGCCCTAATAAAATACATTTATCTGGAATTATATCATTTGTGATTTGTCCATTTCACAGAGAAGAATCTGCATCCTTAAATTCGCGAGTAATCCACTTCAATTATTTTTTTTTTAATTTTTTTTAATGGAAATGTTAAATTAATTCATTCAAAACCAGTTTTACAATGACTGTAACTTTAGTCTGAAGCTATTTTGTAAGAAGAACTAAAACATTTTACAGGTTGAAATTTGGGTTATTGGAATGAAAACCAGGTTTCCATGGTTGTTTCATACTTCTGATCTCTCATGATCCTATAATCATTGCATTATATTATGCACCCAAGAGTGTCTATTTTTATGCATTAGAGGATGTGTAGCCACTTTTCTGTTTTACTTAAAAAACATTTACCATAGATTTAGTTTCAATTTGTTTTTCCACCCGATCGATAATCTAATTAAATCTCATGTTTTGCAATAAAAAAAAAAGAAGAAAATCGTGTTATGGTGTTTCAATATTTTTACTTTTAGCCCCCAAAATATCTAAATATTTAAAGTACGTACCCGAAAGCTCACCATACCTTTACGGGCTTTCATTTAGGCCCATTAGTTTGGTGTATATACACAGTACATCAAACCTAGAAGAAAGCTTGCGGATCAAGGAACTGTGTGTGTGATTTGGTTTTGGTTGAGAGGATGGCGTGGGCGCAGCCTGAATACGCGACAGCTCAAATAGCGGTGTGGTGGGACATGAAGGGCTGTCCGATTCCAGAGGGTTATGATGCTCGTCGGATCCGTCCGAATATGGAAGCGGCGTTCAGGAAACTTGGCTACTCTGGTCCTGTCTCCATCACTGCCTATGGCGACCAGACACAAACTCCTTGTCACCTCCTGCGAGGGCTCTCTTCCATCGGAGTCTCTATCGCACATACCAAACCCGGTTAGTCCAATTGCTATCGATCTCTGGAACTTAGGGCTTTTAAATTTCAACTCAAGTCCTATTCGCCTTTGACTGATGAAACAGAAAGCACATGCTCACTCATGTATTCCGATATGCTGGAGTGGCGAGCTCAAAATCCTCCTCCGGCTACAATGATGCTCATCTCCGATAAGGTGAAAGATGTGTTCGATTGGGATCTGGCCCGTCTACAACAACGGACGAAATATAACTTTTTTGTGGCTACTCCATCTAGGCATATCTCATGTTTAGCACTGTACGCTTCAGAGTGGCTCTGGGGTAGAATACTTGAGCCCAATGTCGCACTTGTTCAGGACATGAGCAGTGAAAGTAGTGAATTATCTGCCATGTTTTACTGCAAATCGTGCAAATCGTGCTCTTTCAATGGCCGAAGCCTCACGGGTTTCAGGAAGCATCTCTCGAGTAAAAAGCATGCAGTGCGAGTAAGAGAAAGACAACCTCTCTCTCTCTCTATATATATATCTGTGCATGCACATTTGAGCTGTTTCCACTTCACTCGCAGGAGGCTGTGAAATATGCGTATGGAGATCTTGACCCTGAGACGAGGACGTGGGGAAAGAACTACGCGGCGACGCCTGAATACGCGACAGCTCAAATAGCGGTGTGGTGGGAGATGATAGACTGTCCGATTCCCGAGGGCTATGATGCTCGTCAGGTCCGTCCGAGTTTAGAAGCTGCGTTCAAGAAACTAGGCTACTCTGGTCCTGTCTCCATCACTGCCTACGGCGACCTAGAACAAGCCCCTGATCACCTCGTGCGAGGGCTCTCTTCCACTGGAGTCGCTCTTGCACATGCCATTCCCGGTTAGTCCATCTCTGGAATTTCAACTATTCCCGGTTAGTCCATCTCTGGAATTTCAACTACTGAAACGTTTTCCTTTTGCTGAAACAGAAGTCATATACATGCGCATGAATGACGATTTTAGAAAGTGGCATATGCATAATCCTCCTCCGGCGACAACGATGTTCATAACCGACTCTGTGGATGTGTACTTCAACAACAGCCTCGTCCGTAACCTACAACGGAAGAAATACAACCTTTTTCTGGCATATTCATATAGGCCTCACAAAATGTCTGTCCTGCTCACTTCTGCAGAGTGGCTTTGGGAAAGCTTACTTGCAGGTGCTTGTTTGCCCACTAACGTTTGAAACTAATTACGCTGCTGTTTCTGAGCTATAGTTTGTTTTTATCTTCTTCTTTTCGACATGTTTCAGAGACAACAAGACATGTTTCAGAGACAAGAAGACCCGTCCTTCGCAAGTGCAGTGAAAGGGGTGAATCTACCGAAATGTTTTTTTGCAAATTGTGCATTTGTGATTGCAAGAGCCTTGATGATCTCATGGAGCATCTCTCAAGTGATAAAAAACATGCACTCGGAGTAAGCATCGTCTGTATCATCACTACATTGTTTCATTTGAGCAACAACCTGTTTAACCTTTTCCCTTCGTTGTCAAGCAGGAGCGTGCTTTTCTCGCGTCTCGTCGAGAAAACAAGTACAATCGACATGAATCGATAAAGGCAAGTTTTTGTTGATGATAATTATAGATTTTCAACAGAGAGAAATGCATACAAGATACTCATGTATCATATACACATCTTGTAGGCAATAACACTCGCAAAATTTCCAAAGAGCAAACGTTTGAGGAAAGCATACCGGACGGGTTTTGGCCATCTTCATAATCATTTACGTCTTGCTGATCGTTGAGCTCGAAAATCTCAAACCTGCAAGAAAAAGTGATTTTTGGTTATTTACTTTTCATTTCGTTTTCTTGTCTAAAACAGTGATGTCAGCTCTTATTTTTCGCTATTTGTTTAAACAACAGTGATGTACTTATTAGTGTTGCGTAGATTACCAAGGCAGTGACGGCGATCACATCAAGAAATAGTGCTGATCTGTATTGCAAACAATGTGAAGCAAAGAAACAAGTCTTAACTCTCTGTGCTTATAAGACAAAGTGACGTACACAGAAGAGTGTATAAGAAGACGTACGGCGAACTTAAAAGTCTTAACTCTCTGTGCTTAGTAGTTGTCTTATCGTGGCACTGAAGCTTGTGAACTTAAAAGCTTCATATTTAATGTTTTCAAAGCCTATTATTTGAGATTAGGGAATAAAATTTCAGAACATTGATGTTTGTGAAGTTCTCAAGTTATACAAAAACCATGGTTCGTTGCTTCTTTAAAATCTATACTTTCGATTTGTTGTGTGAAGCTCTTGAGTTTTTACGTCCCTTGTTTGATCATTTGAATAAAAATTCTACTGCCTTTTGTTCATAGTCGCTCTTGCATTTTGATATCATGTTCTCTAGCTCAAAATAGTTCACTCTTTAATGCAGAAGCTCAATGCTCGATTTCATAACGTTTAGCTCAATGCTCTTGTTGATTTGTAATGGTTCAGGGAAAGAACTTCACAAGAATGTGACGAAGTTGACTTGTTGATAGACGACAGGAGACAAAAATTTATCTTTATATCTTCCTGGAACAAGTGAAGATATCTCGTTACACAAGGAGCTAAGAGTACGTATACCTTGAAGAAAAGCACAAAGCAGCTGCAGCAGCTTTGGAGGTTGAAACTCAGAAGCATGGGGAAATAGAAGAAGAGGAAGAGGAGCAGAAGAATTCAGAGAAGTCTCTTGTTTCGTTAGAAGATGATAAACCGGTCCTGACGAATGGCATCTCTGTCTTCTCCGACCTGATAGGGTCAAGGCTATCGGCAAAACATGAGTGTGGTGTTCGATCCTTGGAATCCTAAGAGGAAGCCAATATCGACGCTGAGAACGAGTATCTCGTTAAGAACAACTTCATCAATTCATCTCTCCAAATGTATACATGCAATGGTGATCAATACTTTTATTTGTGTTAAGACGTGTGTGTTGAATTTAATATGTATAACATTGTGATTTCAGATTTTTTAAATGTGTTAAATTGAAGATGTATTTTAACATTGTGATTTTAGACTTTTAAGATCTGTTAAACTCTTAGATGTATAACTTTTTTTTTTCTTTGAATTTTTAGATTTGTTATATCAATATTGTTGATCAAAATCAAATTACAAATGTAGATTTAGATCTCAAGTTTTAGATTTATATGAAATTGTTATTCAAAATTAATTTATAAATGTTAAAAATAACAATTTGAATATTTAATTGCAAATATATTTTAGATTAAAGATTAGTATAGTCAAGATCAAAAAAAAATATTATCAAATTTTTTTAAAATGATTAAATGAAAATATGGATATTTTTATCATTTTTTTGTTCAGATGATCCATTCAAATCTAATATAACTGATTAAACAAACATCAAGATGAATGATTCAATTGAATAACCAAAAATAAAATGAACAATATTTGAATGGTTCATCTGAATAAAGCATCTAAATGGATTAGTTAGAGAAAATGACCAGATGATTAGTTGGATTGGTCTCTTCTTGGTCTTTTTGAAACACTTGCAGTCATGCTCCACTATTGGACAATAACAAGTAAGCAACTAGCTAGAGATTATCTTATAAAAGAAATAAAATTGTATAAGCTGATATTAATTTTTGTTTCAAAAAATGTTTATGCCGCTTTTTTAATTAAGCTCACGCTTATAACAACCTTTCAGTCCCATTCTTTTAACATTTGTAACAAAAAAAATTACGATTGTCACGTTTCCTGTATTATCTCTCTAAAAGCTTTTTCGGATTCTTCTTGGAAAGCTGTGATGTTTTTTCCAAGAAAGATCTTTTCCTTTCTTCCTTCGCTACTTTATTGGGATGTGATAAGTTAAATGCTTCGTGTGATTTTGATTTTATATTCTTGCGATTTCCAGAAAGGTTAATTGGTTATTCCTTAGACTAGTTTCAATTTATGTTGTGATGAGTTAAATGCTTCGTGTGATTTTGATTTTATTTTCTTGCGATTTCTAAAAAAGTTAATTGGTTATTCCTTAGACCGGTTTCAATTTATGTTAGTGTTGCATCTTTTTCAGATAATATACCAGATGAGAAAAAGAACACCGAAGTTCAGCCTGATGTCATAGGTTAGTTGGCTCCGCCAGTCTTAGGTCAGAACGTGGCTCAGGGAGACTTAGGTGAGAATGATCTGAACGAGAACTAGCCAGTTTTAGATCAAGCCTTAGTTGAGAACAACCACGACAATGCTCAGGTCTTAGGTCAGAACGTGGCTCAGTGAGTCTTAGGTCACAATTAGAACGAGCTCGTTCAGGTCATTCTCACCTAGTTTTTAGTTGAATTTTCGATGATTTTAGTTATGTGTTTCCGTTAATTTATATTTAGAGGAGTATAATTCTCATGACTTCTGTTATCTTGTCTTTTGAAGCAGCAGGAGAAGAAGCGAACCATACGTCAAGTTGAAGCCATTCTTGATTTGGCCCTCAACTTGAAGTGGTAGCTTGGGTGACGTGACTATCAAAGAATTCCAAATCAAAATCTTTGCAACATACGTACAACATACGTAACCATCGGTGCGGGGCGGATGCGGGTTGTAACGTTTTGATTTTTGTTTTTGTTAGCGTGTGTTGTGTTTGACAAAAAACTGTGTGTTGTTTAACGTAAAATGTGTGTCGTTTTAAACAAAACAAATATATATATACTTTTGGTTGAGGTAATATAATTTCCTTCAACCAAAATCGAAGGCAGCGGCATTACCCCTCTCTCTCTCTCTCTCTCAGGGGTCTTCTTCTTCTATTTCGTTCGTCATCGTCTAAAAACATACAGGTATATACACCTTTAGATTCGTATAAGCTCTTCTGTTCTACGTATCTATGTTTATCTCTGATTTGAGTGCTTTTCGTCTCCGTTGCGATTCTGAGATTCCTTCAGGAATTGGTTTTTAGAAACAAAACTCAAACATCATTATTATAAGTAAACTTGATCATAAGTGAATTTTGCTTTGTAGAAACTTTGATGTCATATCGATTCTGGTTCAGGGGTTTCAAAATTGCGATCAATTAGTTTATCCCGGCCCTTTTTCTTTTTATATTTCTTCTTTACGTTGCGTTTTTGTGATTCCGACAAGTATTTTCTGCTTGTGGAAAGTATAATTCTAAATTGTTAATGTTTTGATTATTGGAAAGCTGGAGATGGAATCAAGATCGACCTCTATTGTCTGTGGGAAGGAGGACATGAAGGAGGAGGTTGTGCGACTTGGAGTTGGGCTATCCCTCTGTGTGGCTCGGTCGATGTTCTTGTTGTGTGATCACATTCGCAGTATGTTATGGTTTTGTTATCAGATATGGAGAGATGCAAACATGGGCACAACTAGTGACAGTCACGTGATGGATAGGCTGATTCGTGTTATGCATTATGTCTACACAAAATATATCAAACCGAAGAATGGAGTATATCAAAATGATGGCAACTTTTCGGTCCATTGGAGATTGATTTGGCCAGCGAATGAGAGTTTTGCTCGTGGATTTGTGTTGTTGAATCGCCTTGTCCATTTTCTCGATTCAGGACGAATATATGGCCGAGTGTTTACGTCTCGTGTTGAACAAGAGGTGAAGAAGGTAGCGGAGATGTTGGGGTGTGCCAAGGGGCTTTCAGAGGCGAATGGGTTTGCGTGGGATGAAATGGAATCCGACATTTTGGACATGTGGAAGTCTCTCTGTGACACAGAAGCTAAGGAAGCAACGCCGACTGTGAAAGCCATAATGACTGACTTGTTTCTCCCTCTATATCACGAAGTATATCCACCTATGTGACGAGTTTCTAGGCGATGATTTTAGTTATGTGTTTCCCTTAACTTATATTTAGAGAGAAATATAATTCTCATGACTTCTGTTCTTTTCTTGTCTTACTACATAAACATTGCTTAACCAAAAGCATACGTTTTTTTCATTGATCAAAATTTTGAAAGGAGGGTACCTGCAGATGATGAACAAAACTAGCCGATAGTACATGATTATTGATCAAATTTTTTGAATAGGGTATCTTCCTATTCAAAAATTTAATTGAACATAGACATCGCTCTTCTGAAGCATTAACATTTATTATAGCAGAAAATATAAATGATTGGTATAAAAAAAATTTGTGGCATGCTGATGGGACCAGAGTTTGGTGTTTGGTTGGTCTTCTGATTCGTCTGGCTGAGAAGGAAAGTACAATAAGTTTTACTAAAAAAACAAGAGCCAATCAATAATAATTACAAATAATAAATCTATAAGAAAAAAGGCGAAATGTTGAATTTCTCATCGTCTCCCTCTCGTTCAATAAACAAGACAAACACGGCCTGTTCTGTTTTTCTGCGATGTTCTTCGTCTTGATCTCCAGATTGGTTTAACTCCGTTGACTCAAATTTTTGAAAGAGGGAGAAACAAAACTCGGACTTGGACTTGGGATCCTTGTCGGCAATGCGACGCTGGTTCGCCGCGAAATCCCTCTCGAGAGAGGAAACCACCCTTTTCTCATTCTCTTCTTCTTCGGCGACGCAATTGTTCTCCCCGCGTTTCCACAAGTCTCTTATTCTTCCTCTCTGCTCAGATCCAAGAGATGTCCGCTAATTCTCATCCTCCCAATTCCAAAAATGTCCTCTGTAACGCAGCCGCCGGTGCCGCCGCCGGTAATTCTCCGATCCGCTTCTTTCATAACGAAATTACGGAGCTGGTCTCGAAACTTATCTTTGATTTTGTTCTGGTTTCTGATTCGAGTTTCTGATTTACAGGGGTTTTTGCGGCTACGTTTGTGTGTCCACTTGATGTTATAAAAACGAGGTTTCAGGTTCATGGGCTGCCAAAGCTCGGGGATGCAAACATCAAAGGTTTGTCCTTTTTTTAAAAAATATCAAATATTCTGCTCACCCACCAAGGATTGCTAATGAATATGGTTTTGTGGTTTGATCATCAGGTAGTCTAATTGTTGGGAGTCTTGAGCAGATCTTCAAGAAAGAAGGTCTGCGTGGCTTATACCGCGGTCTCTCCCCTACCGTGATGGCACTTCTCTCCAATTGGGCGGTGAGTTCAACTTCTTCTTCTTCGAGCTATAGAGGTGTAACAATTTTACATCTTTCTTGATTACCAATCAAGTCTTAAAATTTATTTTCTTTCTGCAGGTTTATTTTACAATGTATGATCAGCTAAAGAGCTTATTATCTTCAAATGGTTTGTCTTTAAACACACAGCTTAATTACTTGCTTCTGCTTCGGTTTTTAATCAACAAGCGTTTTTCTTTGGGAGTTAATCTTCTCTGTTTGTGCCTACATTATTAGATAAGGATCACAAACTCAGCGTTGGTGCTAACGTAATGGCTGCCTCTGGTGCTGGAGCTGCTACTACAATAGCCACAAATCCTCTTTGGGTTGTCAAGACTAGACTTCAGGTCCGTTTTCTCTTTGCCTGCAATCAAATAAAAATGGGAACCTTACAATTTGGTATTGAGCATTGCCATTTAGTCCCGAAGAACCTCGCCATACATAGATGTAAATTTTGTGTTACAGTAAGAATCTAATTCGAACACCATCTTGATCCCTGTTCAGACACAAGGAATGAGATCGGGTGTAGTGCCGTACAAAAGTACACTGTCTGCTTTAAGGAGAATAGCTTACGAGGAGGGGATTCGCGGATTGTACAGGTTCTCAATCTCCCCAACACATTATCTGTTTACTTCTGAAATTTCGCCTAATGCCAAAACTCTTTGTGGTACCAAACAGTGGTCTTGTTCCTGCGCTAGCTGGTATCAGCCACGTTGCCATTCAGTTTCCTACGTATGAGATGATCAAAATCTACTTGGCCAAGAAAGGTAATTATATGCCATACATCTTGTGAAAAGGTGAAATCTTTGTTGGAGAGATATGATCAGATGAACTAAGTTTGTGAACTCGACAGGTGATAAATCAATCGATAACCTCAGTGCTCGTGATGTAGCAGTTGCCTCTTCGATCGCAAAGATATTTGCTTCCACATTAACCTACCCGCACGAGGTATGATAAACCTCTAAACAAATTTTCAGTTGGGATGGGTTTATATGATTCACCTGTTGATCTCGGGGCGTGCGTGCAGGTGGTACGAGCAAGGCTTCAAGAGCAAGGACACCACAGTGAGAAACGTTACTCGGGCGTAAGAGATTGTATAAAGAAAGTGTTTGAGAAAGATGGGTTTCCCGGTTTTTACAGAGGCTGTGCCACCAATCTCCTGAGAACGACTCCTGCTGCGGCTATCACATTCACGAGCTTCGAAATGGTTCATCGTTTCCTCGTCACTCGTTTACCTTCTGAGCAAAGCTCTATACTTTAGTTTGTTTGTTTGATGATGATGACGATTACATGGTGTGGTTTAGTGAGGTTATTTTACAACTGTTACTAAAGTTTCCCCCTTTCGGGGAATAAATCAGAAAATAGGACTTCGTTTCTGGGCAACCCTTAGATTCGTCTCACAGGCTTTTGTTTCTGTTAGGAGAAATCAGAACTTGTGTGGGTTTATGAAGAATGGAAACTTGAGAGACACACAAAGAATAGTGTTTATCTTGGCATTGTAAAAGACTGGTTCTTTTTATTTTGGTCTCTCTCTTTGATTTTGTGAAAGAGAGAGTTTGTGGTGAACAGGTGGGCTTCATGTTCCTAAAGGAACCATTGACTTTTTTTAATGGATTTTATAGAAAAATCTTAACTAAACAAACAAAAATATTATGAAATATCTGGGCTTTGTGGTTATGGATTAGACTGTGTTTTCTTTTTAGCTGCTGTATGATATAATTAGGTGAGCTTTGGATCCATATCTTGATATTTTATGTATTTAGAATTGAATAAAAATGAAAAAACGAAAAAGCCAATGAAATGGAATAATAATGAAATTGATGGGTTGTTGTTGCACTTTGCTTTTTCTTTATCAGTATCTATCAAAACATGGGATACTTTTTTTCTGTTCCTAATTTTGTTATAATGTGATATTAAATGAATATCTTAGGGTTTCACACCCATTCTACAGGTCAAGAAAAGCAAAAACATTTTTAAGGAGGCAAGCAAATGGTGATGCAAACGGTGTGTTGTTGTTCTGCAAACGTTTTGAGAATGTATTTTTGCGTTGATACTCAGCAAAATTGTATTCGTTGCACGACCACTGAAAACCAATAATACCAGATATGTATGAAAGTAATTTAAATTAGTTTTGAATTGACTCTTTTATCAATTTATAACAAAAAAAAATATACTAGTATAATTTACATAAAAATCATCATATTCACTATTTTATTTTGTCCGTTCACACTATTACCATTTGTTCATTCGGTTTTACATTACTTTTTCGGCTTCTATTCATTTTTCTTACATGTATATATTTGTAAAAATTCCTGATTAAGCTAAACAACAAAAAAGAATCCGAAAAAGGGAAACCAAATAAAAGAAAAACGGAAAAAGGAATCATATGAATCGAAAGAAAGTACATCTTTTGTGAAGCATATAGATGACAACATGTGATCGTAGGCTCGTAGCATTTTTGTAATTCCCATACGATTTATAATCATGTTTGTGGGATCGGGATTACATGTGATGTGAGCGGTGAATTTAATTTAAATACGAACAGTGTTTTTTTTTTTTTTGTGTAGGATGTGAGATTTAATATAAAACGACAAAAATACATCATGTTTTACAGTGATAAAGTTAAATACCAGTAGTTAATGCTTTAATCTATAGGACTAATCGTCTCTCATGTCGTGATTACAGTTCAAGAGCATATTAGGGATGATGAAAAATAAATGACGCCATCACCGTGTACCACGTTATGGTTTACGATAATGAAATTTTGCAATAGTCTAACAATAATGCAAGAAGTATTTTGTTTACAAATTTCAATGTTAGCTTTCTTTTCATGAAATGTATAATCAAAATATTTATTATCATTGTCCATATATACAAACACAAATGTTTTTCGTTAATCCCTTTAAAACAGTGGGGAAAAGGGGATTATTAGGGGATAAAAAGATGCTTTAGCTCACCAAAAAAAAAAGTAATGGTATTGAAACATCAAAAAATGTCTTGGAATTATGATTGAATCCCACATGCTCTGTTTCTCCTCTTTATTCTTTCTCCTCTATTTTGTTTAGTCGAAAGTTTTTCGAAAGGTAAATACAGTAAATTAATTATATTTTAGATAAGGACAATGTATAAACTGTTCTTGTGTTTCACATCACCAGAATCAAATGTTTTTTAATATTCAGGTAGCATTTTGAAATTTTGAAAAAATCTCAATAGTTTTCAATTATTTAGTATGCTTTTTTTTCTCCTGATGTCACCACTGTCACGTGGCAGTAATCTGTACGCTTGTGTTATTGACTCCGGTGACAGTCGGTCGTAGTACCAACCAATAGTCGACTTCTTTGTGCGACGTGGGTCCCCGTCAAAGACGCTCTACGTGGGGTTACTTGCTAGGCTCGCATTCCGAACCTGATTAGGTTCGGCTCCGAGGCACTAATTTGAATTTTTTGAACGTTGAAGCTAACCCACTTCCGTCTATCTATCTCTATATTCACATTTTCCTTTTTGAGCAATTGTTTGTTTTTTTTTATAAGAAAATGAGATTATTACTACAATCTCGAAATCATATATAATCGGACGCCTTTTCATCAAAAATATCGCCGTCAATGTTTGGTGGTGTGGTGATCTCATTGACACCATAAGATGTTGACAAGTTGCCCATATACAATGTCTCTTTTATTATCGACTATGGAATTCAAAACCTTGATAATAATAATTTTCCATATCCACTAACTCACCAAGTGTGTGCATATGAAAAAACTGATCAACATTGATCTTAAGATTTGTTACTTACTGTCACTTATAACAAAAATTTATATTGTCTTATATCCTTCACGACAACTAATATTTTTTTTTCTTCTAAAGACCAAAAATCTAGATTTGTATTTGCATAGATCAACAAAACACAATATAAACAAACCATGTGTTACACAACATAACTTTAACCAATGATTTACAAATCAGACCGGACCACTCGGTCAAACCGGTTGAACTACGGATCCCATACCTTATTCTGTTAAGATTTTGTAAAATCAGAATAGCAGATGATCCAAAAAAACGTCCAAAGATGTTTATTATATATTTAAAGTTCATTCTAATCCTGTGTAATATTCCAAATTAGTATATTTACTAAAACATAAATAAACCGGCCGTTATGTACATAGCTTATATGGGGAAAGAATCAATCTTATAGTAGTTACCAAATAATGAAATGAATAGTTTATGAGAGAAAGGGGAATAAAATAGCGAAAAGATTGAGTAATATGGATCTAATTATTGCAGTAACTCCAACTAACTCTCCATTTTTAAAGGTATATTTGGAAAAGAATGTCTCGCCTAACATTCTACTTATATAACAACATTATATTATAAATAAATAAACATTCTTTGTGATTAATTGTTTTCCTTAGGTCGCTCAATACTAGAGTAAAACTTTTTACTTCATTTATTTCTTTGCTTCTAATGCATTACTCATGAGATCAACCAATTCACAACTACTATTCTAGCTACGTCCATTTGTTACTGATTTTAATGATCCATCTTATTTCACTTTGAGAAACTAACATTATATATTCACGAACATATGAATATACAGAGCAAAAATAACAATATCTTCATGAATTTGGAGATCCATCCCTATTACTAGGATAACAAGTTTGAAGTTAGTTTTTTGCTTATGTTTTAGTTATACTTCCTTACTTTGTGATGATTTATACTTCCTTTTCCTTACTTTGTGATTATAACATAAAAAGTACAGGTAATACTAATATCAGCAAAGACTATTTGATTAATTATTTAGAAAAGTAAAAATTTAGTAATAAACTATATGATCACACATTAAATTGCATCAAATACATCTAGGATGATCACTATACCAAAAAACCGGAAAAATTTGATCATTGTTCAAGGAAAAAATCCAAGAAAATTGGACACGACAAAAATATACTAATAATTAAATAGTACTATTAATCTGGTAATATGAATCAGTTATGACATTGATACAATCCAAATTACGCAACAATACTAATATAATAAATGGATAAAAATAGTAAGGTTTATAAATTCCAAACGGTAGAGGAGGCTCTTAAGTCTTGACCGAAAAAGATTCTGGCGTGATCCACACGCGCGGGAAAAGAGAAAAACCTGAAAATACGTTTATTATATTATAAAAGGTTGGTTAGGGAGGGAAAAACGAAGCGTGTTTATTTATTAATTTGATCAACTCCGAAGCTGTTAGGTTCGGGAGTGGAGAGAATTTAGAGAGAAGGAAGAGTGAAGAGGACAGAGTATAAAGCAGTTAGCTTTACAACCTTGTATTTGAGAGCATTCATGGAGGTTATGAGTAGTATTCTTCTCTATTAATATACAAAATCTCACACTACCTTTATAAACTCAGGCTCTTCTTAAGGAAAAATAAAATAAAAACGTAGAGAGAAATCTTTCAAGCTCTCTCTCTCTCTCTCCTTTTTCTGCCGTTTCTTAATCCATTGCAATCCGATCCGGAGGATCAGTGTGATTGTTTCGAAATTCGCAGTGGATTTTCCTACTTCGGAGGATCTTTGGAGCACTGCGACGGGTTCATGGCGGAGGACGGAGGATTGAGCTTCGCGGCGGCTTCAGTAATGGAGGATGTGTTGCAGCAACATGGAAATGGGCTGAGAGATCATGATTTGGAGTCTCGTCGAGCTGAAGAAGCTGGTATCCATCTCTTTGTGCCCACTACTAGTTTCACAGAGAATGTTTGATCTGATAAATTGATGTTTCTGGGTCTGAATTTATCAGAGTAGATTCTTCTTCCTCGTTGTTGATTAGTAGCCGTAGCTTTGGTAGTTTAGTTGAATCGTAGAGGGAAAGTTTATGGTTTAAATAGAATTTCGATCTTCTGCATTTGCGTAGCATCGAGGAGGTACGAGGCGGCTAATTGGCTGAGAAAGATGGTCGGAGTGGTGGGAGCTAAAGATTTGCCTGCAGAGCCAACAGAAGAAGGGCTTAGGCTTGGATTAAGAAGTGGCATTATCCTTTGCAAAGTCCTCAATAAGGTTCATCCTGGGGCTGTTTCAAAGGTAAATTACATAGACCTTCACTTAGATCCTTTTCAAGATATATAGTTTTAGGAGAGGGTCCTGAGAAATTTTAACCTCTCTTTGTTTGAATCAGGTTGTGGAGAGTCCGTGTGATGCCATTCTTGTTGCTGATGGAGCGCCGTTGTCAGCGTTTCAGTATTTTGAGAATGTTAGGAACTTCCTTGTTGCTATCCAGGAAATGGGGTTTCCAACGTTTGAAGCATCTGATCTTGAGCAAGTATGTAGTCGGTTATCTCGCCAAATTCTGAATTTTGCTCACTGTTTTCAAGAACTGTTTATAAATATGCTTTTTTTGTTTTGTTTGGTTTGGTAGGGAGGAAAGGCTTCTCGTGTTGTGAATTGTGTCTTGGCAATCAAATCGTATGATGAATGGAAACAAAGTGGTGGAAACGGAGTTTGGAAATTTGGTGGTAGCATAAAGCCTCCTTCACTTGGGAAGTCATCATTTGTGAGGAAAAACTCAGAGCCGTTCATGAACTCTTTATCGAGAACCTCATCAATCAACAATGACAAATCTCCATCTGAGACTGATTCTAACAAACTGGTTAGCCTCGTCAACCGTCTCTGGTTGGTTCTGTCTTCTCAAGTGGAATGTTTGATGTTTAAGTGTCTTTGTACCTCTGTTTTCAGTCCAATTCAGGTTCCCTGAGCACACTTGTTCAAGCTGTTCTATCGGATAAAAAGCCTGAGGATGTGCCCAAAGTGAGCTTCAGACTACTTCATTTGGCTCTGTTATGTCTTTTGCATTTCTGTTTCTTCTGGTTACTTTAAACCGTTTGGCTCTGTTATGTTCTTGACTAATGTTATGGTTACAGCTGATTGAATCTCTGCTAAGCAAAGTTGTGGAGGAGTTTGAAAATCGAGTTACAAACCAGTATGCGTTGGTATGTTTTCAGTTTCTTCTACTGTATCTTCATTGTTTGTTCATTGCTTCAAAAATTCTTCTAATCAAAAGAATTCTTTCACGTGAAGGTTAGAGCAGCTCCAAGAGAATCAACTTCTGCACATAACAACAGATCATTTCATAAACCTCTTGGTGAAAGAGAGGTAAAAATCTTCACTCTGTTTCTGTAAAAGATAGGTTAGAAGATCTCGCTGATTACTGTAGTGTATTTGCAGAGGGAAGAGAAGAGTTTCAAAGCAATAAAGAAAGACGAAACCAATCAGAAAAGCCAGATTCTCGATGAAGAGATGAAAAATCGACAATTTAAACAACTGACAATCTTCAACCAACAACAAGAAGATATAAAAGTAGGCACTACACTCCTCCATTACTTTCTTCGAGTTTAGTATATCATTAGCGCAGATTCTGAGTGTATCTACTGTTCTTTATGTTCTACAGGGACTAAAGCAGACACTCTACACTACAAGGGCTGGTATGCAATTTATGCAGAAGAAATTTCATGAAGAATTCTCTTCTCTTGGTATTCAAATCTTTATTCTCTTACTTTCTAATATAGTTTTGATTATCTAAGAATTTGAAACTAATGGATCAATATCTGTTTACAGGTATGCACATTCATGGCCTTGCTCATGCTGCTTCTGGCTATCACCGTGTCCTTGAAGAAAACCGAAAACTTTATAATCAGGTGCAGGACCTTAAGGGTAGCATCCGTGTTTACTGTCGGGTACGACCGTTTTTGCCTGGACAATCCAGCTTTTCTAGTACAATTGGGAACATGGAGGATGATAGCATATCCATTAATACTGCATCAAGACATGGAAAGGCACTCAAATCCTTTACCTTCAACAAAGTCTTTGGCCCATCCGCGACTCAAGGTAAGGAAATTGAATTACCTCTCTCTTATTCTCCAGTGAGTTAAATTGATCCTGAAGGACTTCTCTTGCTCTTTGTAGAAGAGGTATTCTCTGATATGCAGCCATTGATCCGTTCTGTTCTTGATGGATACAATGTCTGCATATTTGCATATGGACAAACTGGATCCGGAAAAACATATACAATGGTAAGATTAGAGTTGAAACTATAATTTTTGAAGATTGTGACATTTTGAAGGTCTAGATATCTTATATGTTTCGCCTAATTGTAATTCCTCTAGAGTGGACCAAAAGAGTTAACGGAGATAAGTCAAGGAGTTAATTACAGAGCACTTGGTGATCTGTTTCTTCTTGCTGAACAACGGAGAGATACATTCCGTTACGATATTGCTGTTCAGATGATTGAGATTTACAATGAGCAAGTCAGAGATCTTCTTGTTATTGATGGAAGCAACAAAAGATATCCTTTTTTTCATGAATGGTTCTGCTTCTTAATGTTCTGGTTACAGAGATAGAGTTTCGTTTTTATGTCTCGATTCCAATTTCCTTAACGATTTTGATACATTAGAGATCAGGAATAGCTCTCAAAAGGGACTAAGTGTACCGGATGCAAGCCTTGTGCCGGTTTCTTCAACATTTGATGTAATTGATCTAATGAAACTTGGGCATAAGAATCGTGCCGTTGGATCAACAGCCTTGAATGATCGAAGCAGCCGTTCTCACAGGTAAAAAGGAAAATCTTTCAAGAGCAAAGAGAGCTCATTAATCGTCTGACGCAAATTCAGTTTAACATTTTCAATATAATTTTCTTGCAGCTGCTTGACTGTTCATGTTCAAGGAAGAGACTTGACTTCAGGAGCTCTTCTTCGTGGGTGTATGCACCTTGTGGATCTAGCAGGCAGTGAAAGGGTAGACAAATCGGAGGTTACTGGAGACAGACTAAAAGAAGCACAACACATCAATAGATCTCTCTCTGCTCTAGGAGATGTGATTGCTTCACTAGCTCAGAAGAACCCACATGTTCCTTACAGAAACAGCAAACTCACACAACTCCTTCAGGATTCTCTTGGTAAAAGGATATAAGTAGTTATTCTCTTTAGTTTAGAACTCAGTTTATTCTTTAACTTGGGATTGCAATTATTTTTACATCAGGGGGACAAGCAAAGACATTGATGTTCGTTCACATTAGTCCTGAGGTAGATGCAGTTGGAGAAACAGTAAGCACTTTGAAGTTTGCAGAGAGAGTAGCTACAGTTGAGCTCGGTGCTGCTCGTGTGAACAATGATACTTCAGATGTTAAAGAACTCAAAGAACAGGTTTTTTTTTCTTCAATTGACTCTCATGGCTTTAGTTTCTTGGCCTATAGTAATTGAATTGACTAACACATGAGCTTTGCTTTGTTAATAGGTTGCTACTCTTAAAGCAGCACTCGCGAGAAAAGAAGCAGGGTCACAACAGAAGAAGATCTTAACAACTCCCGGTGGCTCTGAGAAACACAAAGCCAAAACTGGTGAAGTAGAGGTGATTCTTCTCTTCTCAAACTCAAGTCTCTGGATTGAAAATCATGTCTCAAATTAGACATTTTTTTTGTCATTGAGCGATTGCAGATTCATAACAATAGCATCACGACAAAGAAAGCAGAGAGCTGTGAAGTGGAGGAGATTACAGTGAACTCACCACCTTGGCCACCAGTAGCAAGTCCAGGGCAAACCTACAGAGACGAAGACCGAAGTTTCGGGTCAAGCGAGTGGGTTGATAAGGTGATGGTGAACAACAGGCAAGACGAGATGAGAAGAGTGGAGAGTCTTTGGGGAGGAGGAACAACAGACAGTGACTTTTACAGGAGAGATCTGTCGTCAGACACTTCACGAATCTTCTCAGAACATTCTTACAACATCTTCATGGGAAACAACAACAGCACAGACGATGTAGATGCAGCCACAAGTGACTCATCTGAACCAGATTTGCTCTGGCAATTTAACCAATCCTCTAAGATATCAACAACAAGCAACATTGAGTCAAAACCCAAGAAACCCGTCTCAAAACCGATGAAAAGTCCTCAGTTCAGGTTCTTTTCACCAACTACAACTCTCTTACTAATAATTTAAACGCCAAATGCATAGAGAATCTCTTTGACAGTTTCCAAAAAAATGCAGGAACTCAAACACGGTTTCACGTCCTTCAGCGAATGGTCCTCGTGGCACGAAACAGTTTGGTCCTGCTGATATGAAGCGAAAAGCAAGCGCCAGACACTGAAGGCCACTCTCACTCACACGAATACATACATACATACAGTCACTGTTTTTTTTTTTTTCATTCGTTTTCTTATTTGATTATTTTCTTCCACTGGTTTCTTGTTTCTTCTTCTCTCTTTTGGCTGTGCAAGTTTCTATAGCACACAGACATAGTAGCTACACAATGCAGCAATAGTTTCTTCTTGTTGCTCTTCTTCCCTTTCTTGGTTTTTTGTTTTTCCTTCTCTGTTATATGTATAGCTGAACATAAACAAAGCTTGAAAGATTTGTATGTACACTATTGCTTGACAACTTTTCTAGTATATTCCTATAATGTTTGGTTTTCCCCTTGATTTTTGCAGAGTTATACCAAATATTTATTTATGAACTTTGGCTATCTTCTGATCGTCTTCCATCATAGTGGAAAGTGGAAACAGTAATAAGTATATTTTGTAAATTGAAATATATAAACAACAGTATATCTGTTGTAAGATAATGAAAAGATATTTATCATTTTGTTAGAAAAAGCGAAGAAAAAAAACTTTATCGACCCATACATACTTTTCAAATATCGACCAACCTTGTTGATTCGTTGAATTCGTTCTCTAATATAATAATTTGTTTTTTTTTGTTCGCCCTATCTCTCTCTACTTGCTCTTGTGCAACGTGATCCGTCGTCATCTCTCAACTCTTCATCTTCGAAGGTTCTTTTTCGCTATCGTTTACAGATTCGTTAAATCCTACTGTTTTCTGGTTTTAGAAATGCGTAATTTGATAGTTCTTCTCTCGCCTATTGTTCAGTGCAGTATTACTGTTAGGTAGAAGAATCCATGGCGATTTATGTCGCGTCGCGGCGGCTCTCTGTCGGAACAACTGCGGCGTCGCTGCGTTATGCCACGGCTCTGAGATCTTATTCGACCTCGTTTAGGGAGGAGAGGGACACCTTCGGGCCGATCCAAGTTCCTTCGGATAAGTACGGGATCTGATCTTTACCATATCGTTCATTATCTCTTTCCCATAGGGAAAACATTTCACACAGCGTTATCGCTGTCTCTGTGTCAGACTGTGGGGAGCCCAGACGCAGAGATCGCTGCAAAACTTCGAAATCGGCGGTGAGCGCGAACGAATGCCCGAACCAATCGTCCGCGCTTTCGGGGTCCTGAAGAAATGCGCTGCCAAGGTAATCAAACTCTAGCTCTAGGCTTTGGGGTTTTCATTTGCTTCTCTCGTTTCGGTTCGTGATGAATCGAGTGACTATAATTCAGGTCAACATGGAATATGGTCTTGACCCAACGATTGGGAAAGCGATTATGCAAGCTGCACAGGAAGTAGCCGAGGGAAAGCTCAATGATCATTTCCCACTTGTCGTATGGCAAACTGGCAGTGGCACTCAGAGTAACATGAATGCTAATGAGGTAATTTGTGTGCTGTTTTATGAAATATGGTCATGGAGATTTGTTTCTGAGGATGCCACTGTATAGTGCTACAAGACAAGTCTTTGTGATGCATCATCATAAAGCGTTTTCTTTTTTGCTCCTCGCAGGTCATTGCTAATAGAGCCGCTGAGATTCTCGGTCACAAACGTGGTGAAAAGTCTGTGCACCCAAATGATCATGTCAACAGATCACAATCTTCTAACGACACTTTCCCAACTGTAAGCCTTGGTTTCGTCGAATTGCTTTAAGCTGTTTGTTACTACTTATTGATGCTCTGTATTGTTTTTTGGTTTCGTCTAGGTCATGCACATTGCAGCTGCAACCGAGATTAATTCGAGGCTGATCCCTAGCTTGAAAACTTTATATAGCACTTTACACTCTAAGGTCTGACCTTTTTTTCCGCTCTTTCTCACATGATCTAGTCGCTATATTGCAACACACTACTCTTTTAGTATTGAAACTTGCTCTCACCTAAATGGTGTCACTGCAGCTCTTTGTGATTGTGGTAGTATTTACATCCAAGAGTTGCTTTAGAGATGCTATTTAATCCTGCTTTTCTAGCCTTATTCACATTTCTGTTGCATATGCACTCAGGCTTCATGGTCTATCTGCTCTGCATTCTGATATTTTACAAACTTTTCTTATCTTGCTTGGTTTTTGGCAGTCCTTCGAGTTCAAAGATATTGTGAAAATTGGAAGAACTCACACTCAAGATGCCACACCTTTGACTCTAGGACAAGAATTTGGTGGCTATGCTACTCAAGTAAGTTTTTTTGTTCAGAAGACTGTGTTTGTCTAGCAATAGTGAAAATCAAATTCAATCTGAAATTCCCAAAACAAAAAAATAAAAATTGATCTCGTGATTGTAGGTTAAGTATGGACTTAATAGGGTCACATGCACTCTACCCCGCATCTATCAGGTTTGGGAAATGATTTCTTTGGAGGAACTGATTCCCTCTACTTGTCCAATTTTCATTGAGCTCTGACTTTGCCAGAATTGTTTGGCCAGCTTGCACAAGGTGGAACTGCTGTTGGGACCGGATTAAACACCAAGAAAGGGTATATCTCATTTATAATTTTATTTTCATACAAAGTTCATCTCCTCTTAGTCCACTGTTGGTAATATCTGTATAGGTTTGATGTAAAGATAGCTGCTGCAGTAGCTGAAGAAACAAACTTGCCGTTTGTCACTGCAGAAAACAAGTTTGAAGCACTGGTGAGCCTCTAAACGAGACAAGTCGCTTCTGAATGGTTGATTTATGAAATCAGTTGCTGAATTATTCTGCTTTTTCAGGCTGCACACGATGCCTGCGTTGAAACCAGTGGGTCTCTTAACACAATCGCCACATCGTTGATGAAGATCGCCAATGATATACGTTTTCTTGGAAGGTATGTATCTAATCTTTAGGGATTCGTTTTTTTTCTTTCTTCAAGATGTACTGTGTTCTTATATGGTTTAGCGTGTCTTCATAAAGTGGCCCAAGATGCGGACTTGGTGAACTTGTTCTGCCTGAAAACGAGCCAGGAAGCAGCATCATGCCTGTATGAATGCGGTCTTTCTTTGTTCTTCTGTCCTTTTCATTCATTTTGATTTTAGCATCATGATTTTATCTCTTTTTCTCTCTCTCTCTCAGGGGAAGGTAAATCCTACACAGTGCGAGGCCTTGACTATGGTTTGTGCTCAGGTAAGTTCTGCTCATCATTACATTCTTACTGATATAGGAATCTAAATTGCAAATTTTTTTTAGTTCCTGACTCTTTGAGCTGCATCTTTCATTAATTGCAGGTTATGGGGAACCATGTAGCTGTAACAGTTGGTGGATCGAATGGTCATTTTGAATTAAATGTATTCAAGCCGGTGATCGCAAGCGCTCTCTTGCATGTACGCCGCTTGTGCATCTATTTCTTTGATTCAATCTAAAATATGCCAACCCTAACCATTTGATCTCGCTTCTTTGACAGTCCATCAGATTGGTGGCAGATGCTTCAGCTTCGTTTGAGAAAAACTGTGTGAGGGGCATTGAGGCCAACAGAGAAAGGATCTCAAAGCTATTGCACGAGGTAGGCTTCTTCTCCTTAATTTGCTGTATTTAAGATTGTCCATGGTGTGAAAATAATCTCCGGGCGGGAACTGATTCTTTGTCTTATGTATTTCTCTGTAGTCTCTTATGCTTGTGACGTCATTGAATCCGGTAAGTCTCCAAATATTAAACTCTGCTTTTAACAATTGAAATTACACCGATGCTAAGTTTTGGAATCCTTGTCTTCTTTACCAGAAAATCGGCTATGACAACGCTGCAGCAGTAGCTAAAAAAGCTCACAAAGAAGGATCTACGCTGAAGGTAAACAACAAACTCTTTATGCTTCAATCACGAAATTCAAACGGAGTTGATATTGAATTGCAACTAGAGAGCCCATGTTCTTGTCTGTCTCTATTAGTGTATTTGCAATATAGCTGCGGCTCTGTTTTGGATTTTAAATTTTCTTCAATGCAGATCATAAATTAGTTATCCTAAACATGTTCTTGTGTTTATCGGTCTGTTGAATCTCGATTTTTAAATTTGATCATACAGGAGGCGGCTCTGAAGTTAGGTGTTCTGAGTGCGGAAGAGTTTGATACTCTTGTTGTTCCTGAGAAGATGATCGGTCCCTCCGATTGATGGTTTTTATTTTATTTTTGGGTTATTATATAATAAATGAGCAAATGCTGAAAAACTGTAATTGAAATTTTATTGGGAGGGGAAACATTGTTCAATTCTTGAGGATTTTCTCTCTTATGTATCAATTATATTGTTGTTGATTTAGAGCAACAACCATTCATACCAGGAAGAAAGAAGATAGCCAAACTGAATTTGTGTGTTTAACTGAAAAGCTTCTGCATTGTGTAAATATACGTAAGCGCACGCAGGTTGTGGGCAGTTGGTGAATGAAAGGTAATTTCGAATAAAATGAATTCAAGCCCGTGATCGCAAGCGCTTGATTTTTTTTATTTACGGCCTTAGGGAGTTAGAATTGGCCATAGTAAAAAGCCCAAAAAGCCTAAAATGAGCTTTTGCCTCCTAAATAGGCGCGCGTGGGGTATCGTAGCGCCACTTGTTGTAGGCAGAAAGATGAAGAAAAAAAAATATCATTAAATTAAGAAAAGACGAGGATGTCCAATGTATCTGTCTCAACACTTTTCCGTTTTTGTTGGATTTGTTTTCTCTTTTTCTATTTGTTTATTAATTTTCTGTCTCAATCCATCAATGGTTGGTTCAATGCATCTTCCTTTTTCATCTTCTTCTTTTTTTATTGTCTTTCTTATAACAACGAGCCCATCATCCTTAACCCAAAGCCGTTTTGTTTCCGATTAAAGAGATGTAGTCTATTTGTTAGTTCATCATCTTGGACCAACATTTTTGAACCTAAAAAATAGTTTTAAAAATTCGTCTGATATTGTTTCGTTACTGAGTACAAAATAAGTAGAAACTTAGAAACATTGCATTTGAACATTGAGAAATCGATTAAAGTAAAATTATCAACTACTAAAATAGATATGGTGGACTTTGAAATATCCGAGACCGAATAAAATAATTGAACGCACCACCACTTGAGATGGACTCTTACGACCTATGGGACCTCTGAAGAATGGGAGTCCCTAAATACATCCAATTATGCACCGACATGTCACCAATTATTCCCACGTGTGGATTGAGCTTTACTCTCTGTAGTCCACGTCGTCTTTCGCACGTGCCATGACTCTCTCTCTCTCTCTCTCCGTGACGCTTTTTCCTCCTTTCTTTCCCTCTCCTCCTCCTCTCCCAGTTTCACTGTCGTCGTCTCTTTTCCCATGAAAGCTTCCTTAAACTGAGATCTCTGAGAGAGAGAAAGAGAGCTTTCCGTTTCTTCAAAAGCTACGGTGCCTCGTTCTTACGACCTTTCAAGGTTTGTGATGCCTTCTTCTTCATTTCGATCCTTGCCGCTTTCCGCAGCATTATTATGTTCAAATCTGTAGAAGATCTTCATATGTCTGGAGTTTCGATGAGAATCTCTTTAGCTTTAGGTGAAACGTTAATGGATGATTGATTTCACTGGCTTAGCATTTTTTCTGATCGATCTGTGTGGTGACTTGGTTAAGTTTCTCAGATCGGCCTCCGGCTTTTATCGTGGCATCGATGAACGAGGAATAAATTCAGTTGTAGATTTAATTCTGGATCGATTTTGTATGATATTACTTAGCTGGATCGATTTAGTTCTTCGTGTTTCCAAATTCATCTGATTGCTTTTCAGCAGATTCCTGAAACTTTTCCTCTGTTAAGGTGTGACTCTAGTCCTAATCTCTGGAACGTCACTGGAGATATTGGTGAGTTAAATCGCTAAATCAAAAACCTCCTGGGCTATGTTTTGAGCAGGTCAAGCGAGGTCCGAGCTCCAAAAATGGAGTCGTGTGATTGTTTTGAGACGCATGTGAATCAGGATGATCTCTTAGTGAAATATCAATACATCTCGGATGCGCTGATTGCTCTTGCCTACTTCTCGATCCCACTCGAGCTTATCTATTTCGTGCAGAAGTCTGCCTTCTTCCCTTACAAATGGGTGCTCATGCAGTTCGGAGCCTTCATCATCCTCTGTGGCGCCACTCACTTCATCAACCTTTGGATGTTTTTCATGCACTCCAAAGCCGTCGCGATCGTGATGACTATCGCCAAAGTCTCCTGCGCAATCGTGTCGTGTGCGACCGCGTTGATGCTGGTTCACATCATCCCTGATCTTTTGAGTGTCAAGAACCGAGAATTGTTTCTCAAGAAGAAAGCCGACGAGCTAGACAGAGAAATGGGTCTCATTCTAACCCAGGAGGAGACTGGACGGCACGTCAGGATGCTTACTCATGAGATCAGAAGCACTCTTGACAGACACACTATTCTACGAACCACTCTCGTCGAGCTCGGCAAAACTCTTTGCCTCGAGGAATGCGCCTTGTGGATGCCTTCACAGAGTGGTCTGTATCTGCAGCTTTCTCATACTCTTAGCCACAAGATCCAAGTCGGAAGCAGTGTGCCGATAAATCTGCCAATAATCAACGAACTCTTCAATAGCGCTCAAGCAATGCACATACCTCACTCGTGCCCCTTGGCTAAGATTGGGCCTCCAGTTGGGAGATATTCACCTCCCGAGGTTGTTTCCGTCCGTGTTCCTCTTCTGCATCTCTCGAATTTCCAAGGCAGTGACTGGTCTGATCTCTCTGGCAAAGGTTACGCTATCATGGTACTGATTCTCCCCACGGATGGTGCAAGAAAATGGAGAGACCACGAGTTGGAACTTGTCGAAGTCGTGGCGGATCAGGTCCGTATCTTCACTTTCCAGTCTTTGATGTTTTGTTTGTAATTAGTCTCTGGTTCTCACATTACTCATTTAGGTGGCCGTGGCTCTCTCACACGCTGCAATTCTGGAGGAATCCATGCACGCCCGTGACCAGCTTATGGAGCAGAACTTTGCTTTGGATAAGGCTCGTCAGGAGGCGGAGATGGCAGTACATGCTCGGAATGATTTCCTAGCTGTCATGAACCACGAGATGAGGACACCGATGCATGCCATCATCTCTCTGTCTTCCCTGCTTCTTGAGACTGAGCTGTCTCCAGAGCAGAGAGTGATGATCGAGACAATACTGAAAAGCAGCAATCTTGTGGCCACACTCATCAGCGACGTTCTCGATCTATCGAGATTGGAAGATGGGAGTTTACTCTTGGAAAATGAACCATTCAGTCTCCAGGCTATCTTTGAAGAGGTAAAGATTAACCACAGAGAAGTTCATTTATCTATAACACAAAGATAACATAACTGGGGGCTCTTTGAAACTGCAGGTCATCTCTCTGATAAAGCCAATCGCATCGGTGAAGAAACTATCGACGAATCTGATTCTATCTGCAGACTTGCCGGCTTATGCTATCGGTGATGAGAAACGTCTGATGCAAACTATTCTCAACATCATGGGCAACGCTGTGAAATTCACCAAGGAAGGCTACGTCTCCATAATAGCCTCTATCATGAAACCCGAGTCCTTGAGAGAATTACCATCTCCAGAATTCTATCCAGTGCCAAGTGACAATCACTTCTACCTATGCGTGCAGGTTAGTCCTAATCTGCATAATATATAAACAAAAGCTTCATACTGTAGTTCCAAAATGTTATGCTCTTGGTGCAGGTGAAGGACACAGGGTGTGGAATTCACACGCAAGACATTCCTTTTCTCTTCACCAAATTTGTACAGCCACGTACTGGAACCCAGAGGAACCATTGCGGTGCAGGACTCGGTCTAGCTCTCTGCAAACGGTAACCATCCGAAAGTATAAACTGTAAGCATAGGGTGTCACAAAATAGTTAAAGGGTGAGTTTGTCTCTGTTCAGGTTCGTGGGGCTAATGGGAGGATACATATGGATAGAAAGCGAAGGCCTAGAGAAAGGCTGCACCGCTTCATTCATCATCAGGCTCGGTATCTGCAACGGTCCGAGCAGTAGCAGCGGTTCAATGGCGCTACGTCTGGCAGCTAAATCGCAAAGCAGACCGTGGAACTGGTGATACATGACTGTGGGTGACTTCCACACATTGAGGAGAGATTTTTTAACTACACGCTGCAGCAAGAGAGAGGAGAATGTGGCCGGAAGGTCTCATCTTCTTTTAACTTATTGGATTTTGTTGGATGTAATTTGTAAATAAAAATACATATTATATATACCGGGATGGGTATCTTTCATCTTTTCACCAACATTTTATGGATCAGAGAACATGCCACATCTACTTGTTTAAAGATGGATACAAATCCTCAAGAAAAGAATAATCCTTTGTGGTTTTGTGGGAGATTCTATATTATACCTTTACAAAAAAATAAAGAGAGTGATTAAAGAAAAGTAATGAATGATGATAATATAGCTGAAACTCTCACGAAAACTAAAAACTTCGATTAGATTACTAAACCGTTAAACCCAAAAACAGAGACGCCCAAAAAAAAAAAAAACAGGACCGCCTGTTAAATCCAATAAACTCAGTTAAAACTCAGATAGAAGACCCAATTACTCACTCTGTTGACTGAACAAATATGTACATCTTGTGTATATAAAGAGAGGTGGATTTTTACCAGAGCAAGTCCATTCTCGCCTAGTTCTGCTTATATGGGCCGATAAAAAGTGGCTTTATTGGGCCTTAAACGGAACGGGACTGATGACGTGACAGTTTGACACAACAGAGACCATTGATGAAACCATGTGCGGCCAGAAGCCAACAGATTAATCAGCCGCCGTCACCGGCAGCTGTTTCTCCGTGACTGTGCCTGTATCCATAATATCGACTACGTTTATTAACTTTTTAATCAACAACTTTAGTGAAAAAATAAAAAACTACAAGCTTAAACTTAAATATTCAATATGTTGTTCATGTTTGCGTTTATCTTTAATATATATATTTTTTTATATGTAGAAATGAGCTTTTTATATCAGAAAAATAATTTTGTAATTGTCACATAAACATCGAAGAAGATAAACCGACTGTTGAAAAGAATTCTGCGTCTAGAGTAGTGTGTTTGATGATTTAAAAGTTGAATTTGAGAATCGAAGCTTCTAACTTGGATCGAAACAAATACTCCACATAATTGTTAATTTATTACACTTAAATTGGTAAACAACAATGGGAAAAGAAAAGAAGAAATAGTATTAGAAGTGCAGATAGTTTAGGAGTCTTGGAAGCTCCAGAGATTGCCAATGACGCTTAGTTGAGGAGGAGCATCGTCCGTGGCGGATTCGCCGTCGAGATACGGAATCTGATAGAAGCTCATGTAATCCTCGAAGGCCATAAGCTCCTCCGACAGTTTCTCTACGGTGTCTTTAGGAGACTCGCAAGCACTATAGTTTATCAGAACCTGTTTTTGACTGTCGCTGCTGTTTGGGAAATTAAGTTTGGCTTTGTGGCCACGTATACGAATGGCTGCAACGTCGTAGGCTCGGGCAGCTTCCTCGGCGGTTTGGAAAGTGCCAAGCCAGACACGAACACCTTTCCTCGGGTCACGAATCTCCGCTGCCCATTTGGCCCATGGCCTCTGCCTTATTCCTCTGTACAGATTCTTCCTCTCTCTCTTTGGTTTCGGTTTTGGTTTTGGTTTCTTCTCCATCCCTTGTTTCTGCGCACCACCTGTAGCGTCAAGATTCCCCACACTCAGAAACACACAACATGTGTCAAATAAGACTATGTCACTACTAAGAGTGTACCTGAGGCTGAGAAGACGGGTCTACGCTTCTTGATCGAGACAGAGCCACTATAGCCGAGTTGACTCGGATCCGAGTTGAAATCGGAAATCATAGCACCGCCGCACATTTTTGATTCTTGGGATCCAAACTAATGTAATAGTACTAATATGGGTAACTTACGAGTTTCTCGCTAGGGTTTACAGGAAGAAAAGAAGATGAATGCAGGTTTTTATTGTTTTTCAACGCATGCTAATTGGGAATCGGCTGTGCTTTTTATATAGAGACAAGTCAAAGGAGACTTTACACTGTTGCAGTTTTTACTTGACCACCAAGTTCTTCTAGAATGTTTTTGTTCTATAATGTACTTTTCCCAATTACAACCAATAATAGTTACGTAATTACTTCCAACGAATTTCATAAAATTGTTTCCTGGCATTTATATGAGCAATTTACAATAGCTTATATTTTGACAAAATGATTAAATCTCCACGTAAAATTAAAACATTAACAGACGGTATACATAAACGTACACAATAACGCAACTGGTCGTTCTTGACTGTTAATTATTCTCAAATTAAATCATTATTATTTTGGGCCGACCATTTTGATCGGAGATTTCACGACAAAATCAAACTAATTCACATAATAATTTTTTTCTTGTCATTCATACTAACGCATTCAAAATTTCAGGTGCCAAACTAGAGATGCATCATGCATATATAGTCTACATCGAGAATTTATTATATGGCATAATTCCGAGTTCCGACCATAAGATTCTGACTATTTTTGTTACTTAATCTAATCATCTCATAATCGTGAATGCCTGTATATACGTATCTATAAACACGTTTTTAAGTTGACCAACGTGGGAAAAAAAACTCCTCTTGAAGTAAAAGATATAAATCACAAAAAAAAAAAAAAAAAAAAAAATCGGATTCGATGAATAATTATTATTACAACATATCCCAATCAATTTTAGATTCTGGAGTTGAATTAGTAGCACTATGTGACACAAACTTAAACGTGCATCCAATGAAGTCTCTTCCCTCCAACATTTTATTAACATTTGTCTTGTAATCTTAAGATATTTCTATCACATTTGCTCTATATATAAAAGGCCATGCATGTCTTGAGATCAAACTTTTAACCAACCAAACAACACAAGAACAAGAGCTTAAACAATTAATGGCATCCACAGGCGCTGTCGCTTCCGTCCTCCTCCTCGCGCTGGTGGTGGTTGTGGCCACTGCTGATTACTACGTCTCACCACCACAACCTTACGTTCCCAAACCGTTGACTTCACCGGTTAAGACTCCATACTTTCCAATACCAAACCCTGGCATCGCCATTGAAGGTTTCATCTTCTGCAAATCTGGCTACGAAACCTATCCTATCCAAGGTGCATTTACATATTATATGATTTCATATTATGCGATTCATTTCATGACATCTTACAGAAGACAATTGTAAAACAAATAACTCACTTCGGGAGCAAAAACTCTTTTTGGGACTTGGGAGATATTGAATATGTATTCCTGAATTTGCGGTCGTTACAAAAAAAAACATATGAATCGTTTATTTTTGGGAAATAATTTTTATTCTATATCTTGAGATACACATTTAACTTTGAACCCCGGAAATGTGGATGTCCAAAATAGTTTTAAATTTTGTGTGTCCAAAATATATTATTCTAAAATTAATACCGTCGAAGCACTGATTCTACTTGGGCTCGTGGCTAACTCTGGCGCGGACTGAACCAACCTGGTGATGTACTTGACAGGGGGCAGGGTTAAGGTTGTGTGTCCTATCGTGGACTCCTACGGAAAGTTAGTGGCTAAGGTTACGATCTCGAGCTACCCAACGGACTTGAAGGGATACTTCTACTTCATCACGTACGGACTTTCCCACAAATTGAAGAATATCAATGGCTGCAAAGTGAAGCTCGAGAGCTCTCCGGTCTCCACGTGTAAGATTCCGACCAATGTCAACAAAGGTGTTATTGGAGTTCCACTCTCTTTCGACAACTCCAACTTCCATAGCCGCGATAATTTGAATCTATACACCCTTGAACCTTTCTATTTCTCTAGCCCTGTGGTTCCCAAACCGGTTTACTAGCAAATCAATCAGTAGACCGTGGTTTATATGTTTCTTTAGATTGTTTCCTTTTACTCTAATTTTTTGATTCTTGGCCATGTTTTGCCATTTTGACTTGCAATGTATAAAACATAAAGTAAACCTTAGTTTCCTAAGAAGAATATGATGTCAACGAGAAGAGATTCAAGAGAACCATGCTGATATATAATAACCATGGAAACCAATCTATAGATATATAACCATGCTAAATATGAAATGAAAGAAAATAAAAATTTACAAAAATATAATACAGACCACGATATCAATGGAAACGTGTGAAATATTTGACAATAGAAATAGAATTAGTATACAATGTTAACATAATCGCATTTCTAAATGTGACATATAAAATACCTTACTGAAGTTCTGGTGGGACATGGAAAACCAGCCAGTTCCACCAATTTGCCAGCAAATGAGGTGTATTGATGCATATGTGGAAATTTGGAAGAATTTGGTTTAATGGGCTGAGTAAAAATAAGAGAGATTGTTACAAAAACTTGATTGTGAACCTGGTCTAGACCAAAGTATTAAAGTCTATTGCGCTAGAGATTTTAATAGTAAGTTTTTTTTTTGTTTTGTTTACAATAAGATTTGGTATAACATGCATTAGAGAACTTTATAAATAATTTTATTGAAGATAAATTTTTTTTTTGTACTTAAAATGAACTGTTTTATTTCTCCATCCTTGTGGCTCCCAAACCAGTTTAGATAGTATAAGTTAGTAGTACCAAGCTACGAGTTGGGCCATTTGCTGCATAGTCATTGAATGGTCTTCTTTATACAATTTGATCTTGTACTTCTTTCTTTATGGTGTCCGTGCGGAAGGCAATTTCGAGGATGAAGAAGAGGGTTTCAGTGACCATGTGGGCAGAATGGTAGATGCTGGTCACCACGTTTATGTGTGTAAGACTGATGAGGAATAGTCGCATGAACTAATTGCTCAAGTAAGAAGGTACTGGGATTTTTAAAAAAATTATGTATCTTCAACCTAAACAGATCACTTGTCGTGAGAGAAAGGCTTGGCATAGGGAGGAAAGGATGAAAAAGATTATGGAAAAGAAGATGGAGAGGAAGCATTGGGTGGAGGAGAGAAAGAAGGTTGCGAAGGCTGCTGTTGAGGATGAGGCTGATGACGAGGCTGAGGCTGATGATTGAGGAACTTTGCTTGTAGTGGAGCATGAAACTTTGTTTGTCGTGGAGCTTGAAACTTTATTTGATTGTTAGACAATGTTTGCAAATGATTTTTAGGTCGCTGGTTAGAATCTTTTTGTCTTTCTTTATTTCAATTTTTTTAGATGTTTGATTTTAAAAATGTATTTGTGTATGAATCTTTTGAAACAAGTGTGGGGCGTGCCTACCCTTTGTTAAAAGAAACATTGGTGTAGGGCATAAAAAAAATTTCTATCTTAAGGTCATCAATTTTTTAGAAAAAGTTAATAATTTATTATTATTATTATTATTAAATTGTACTAATCTCAATTTTTAAATATGGGTTTAGTTTTCTTAAACATATATACGGGTTAACAAAAAAGAAGTTAACAATAAGTCAATAACATTTAAATTATTAAATAAAAAAATAATAATTAATATTAAAAAATTAGGATAAAAACTAAAATGATACTATCTTTTTCTCACTTTTTTAGCAGCGATGTAGATTTAATAAGACATTGAAATCATTTAGATATTGTTAATCATGATCTTTTTTCTTTTGTGAACGTAAGCTTCTAAAAAAGCTTTACCAAAAGAAGTTAAAAAACCTATTGAAGTATTAGACTTTTTTAAAAAATGCTGAAGATTTTTATCCAAATTTTTATTGATTATTTATCAAATATTATTAACCATTTTAATTTCAGTTGCATCTGCTGATATGAATTTTTCAAAGTTAAGGCTAATAAAAAACTTGTTTTTGCTTGACTATATTACAAAAAAAAGATTAAATGATTTTTTTATTTTATTCATCTAAAAAATTGATTATAAAAGTTTGGTCAAAGATTTTGTAGAAAAAATATATATATAATTTTAAAAATTATAGTTTAAATTTTGGATTTTATTCTATTATTTTTGTTATGTGATAATCATAATTTTTATTATAAAAAGCAATTTATAAATGAGGGCATTTTTTTTTTGTTTTTGTTTATGGAAGCCATCAAGCTTGGCACGGCTCTGGGAAGAGATATTAAACTGAATTGAAGAATCTTAGTTCTGGGAAAATGATAGGATTTGCCAACTCCATTGTAGCTCTGGTTTGCCAAAAAAGCAAGTTTCTTTACATGTTTCAGGAAGTATCGCGTATTAGATCAGAACATCCGGAAGATGACCAATCCATACTCAAAGACAGAGTCAAAGGCCAACTCAAAGTCACAAGATGACCAGTCCATTCTCAAAGACAGAGTCAAAGGCCGACTCAAAGTCACTCGAGCATTCGGTGCTGGATTTCTCAAAAAGGTAGAGACGTACAACAACTCGAACTTTCGTAACCATATTGTTTTAACTTTCATCTTCTGAATATTTTATTCATGTTGTTGCAGCCGGATTTCAACGAAGCTTTGCTTGAGATGTTCCGAGTAAGACTACATTGGAGCAGATCCGTACAGAACCGTGTACTGTCCATCACAGGCTCACTTCAAGCGATCGTTTTCCTGGTTTTATGCTCTGACGGATTGAACGAATACTTCAGCAACGAAGAGGTTGTTGCTCACGTGCTCAATACCTCATTGCAGAGCTTCTCTCTCGTGCGGCCACCAAGAACGGTAAACATCAAATGATGATCGGTTTTGATACGGTTTCTGGTTAACCAGCCGGTTCATATGAAAATTTAAACCAGCGACTCTGTGGTTGCAGGGATGGAGTTTCATGATCTGTTGGATGTAGACCGAAAGAAGCACTATGATGATGTCTCTGTGATGGTTGTGTCCCTTGAAGGAATGATTTGGCGGTCGTGTGGACAATATTATCCAGAGAGAAACAAAGATTCAACAGATGAATTAGCAACAATCAACAACAACAACAAAAAATTAGGATTTCTTGTAATTGGCTTTATTGTTCTCAAACAATCTTTTCAGTTTCCAGAAGTAAAAAAAGAAAAGAAAAAGAAGGCTTAATTTTCTATTTCTATGATTTTCAACAGAAGATGAATCAAAAATGTTGTATATTTATGTTTTGGTACTCAAAATTTTAGAATGTCATCAAATGAAAGAATGAAAGTTTGGCTCAAGGAGCTGTCAGGCGTCATTGATGATGCTTTGAGTATGCTATTAAGCATACAAGCATTGCGGAAATCGCCTGGGGGACGGTATGAAAACCTTGGAAGAGACTTGAGTACAAAAACGATTGTAAATAATACACCACTGATGTTTAAACTTTAAATAAATAGCGAAAAATAAGAGCTCATATCACTGTTTTAAACAAGAAAACGAAATGAAAAATAAATAACCAAAATCACTTTTTCTTGCAGGTTTGAGATTTTCGAGCTCAACGATGAGTAGGACGTAAATGATTATGAAGATGACCAAAACCCGTCCCGTATGCTTTCCTCAAACGTTTGCTCTTTGGAAAATTTTCGAGTGTTATTGCCTACAAGATGTATATAAAACGTGAGTATCAAAAAACTGCGCAACTATTTATAAGAAATCGAATCATTTTTCTCTGTTGAAAATCTATAATCATCATTAAGAAAAACTTGCCTTTAGAGTTTCCTGTCGATTGTACTCGTTTTCTAGACGAGTCGCATAAATACTACGCTCCTGCTTGACAACGAATCATAAAAGGTTAAACAGGTTGTTGCTCAAATGGCCAGACAAATGTAGTGATGATACAGAGGATGCTTACTTGGAGTGCATGTTTTTGATCACTTGAGAGATGCTCCATGAGATCATCAAGGCTTTTGCAATCACAAAAGCACACTTTGCAATAAAACATTTCGGTCGATTCACCCTTTTCACTGCACTTGCGAAGAACGTGTCTTGGTGTCTCTGAAACATGTCTTGGTGTCTCTGAAACATGTCTTGTTGTCTCTGAAACATGTGGAAAAGAAGGGGGAAAAAACAAACTATAGCTCAGAAACAATAGCGTAATTAGTTTCAAGCATTAGTGGATGATGAGAGGGCAAACAAACACCTGCAAGTAAGCTTTTCCAAAGCCACTCTGCACAAGTGACCAGGACTGACATTTTGTAAGGCCTGTATGAATATGCCAGAAAAAGGTTGTACTTCTTCTGTTGTAGTAGGAGGGCAAGAGGGCTCGAGATAACATGAACATCATTGGATATGAACATCATTGTAGCCGGAGGAGGATTACGCTCTTTCCACTTCCTATAATCTGAATACATGCGCTTGTACGTGAGTCCTGTTTCAGTAAAAGGAAAGCATTTCAGTAGAGGATATATAGTTGAAACTCCAGAGATGGATAACCAGAGAAGGACTAACCCGGAATGACATGTGCAAGAGCGACTCCAGTAGAAGAGACACCTCGGAGGAGGTGATCAGGGGTTTGTTTCTTGATGGAGACAGGACCAGAGTAGCCAAGTTTCTTGAACGCCGCTTCCATATTCGGACGGATCCGACGAGCATCATAACCCTCGGGAATCGGACAGCCCTTCATGTCCCACCACACCGCTATTTTAGCCGTCGCGTATTCAGGCTGCGCCCACGCCATCCTCTCAACCTAAACCAAATCACACACACAGTTCCTTGATCCGCAAGCTTTCTTCTAGGTTTGATGTGCTGTGTATATACACCAAACTAATGGGCCTAAATGAAAGCCCGTAAAGGTATGGTGAGCTTTCGGGTACTTTACAGATATTTTGGGGGCTAAAAGTAAAAATATTGAAACACCATAACATGATTTTCTTCTTTTTTTTTTAATTGCAAAACATGAGATTTAATTAGATTATCGATCGGGTGGAAAAACAAATTGAAACTAAATCTATGGTAAATGTTTTTTAAGTAAAATAGAAAAGTGGCTACACATCCTCTGATGCATAAAAATAGACACTTTTGGGTGCATAATATAATGCAATGATTAGGATCATCAGATCGCCGTGTCCTTTGTTTCCGGTTATTCCCCATCCCGACGCCATTTCGAAACCAGCAGATGATGATGATTGATGTTGAGATGGTGGTGATGGTTCGTCTGTCAACCAAAACTTTTTTTTTGCCGGATTTAATTTCTAAGGATACAACGAACCGATTCGGATTCTTTTAGTGGATGATCCGAATTATAGTTTTCTAGTGGATTTAATTAATTAATGGGCCTTATTACTGGGCCTGATTCACTTTGTTGCAAAGAAACATGGTTTTCAATTTTTTCATTGCGGAAAGCTCTCAAGTGTGGTTGGAGCACCATACACCTGCAACGTATACTCGTTGCACTCTATCACTGCTCCGCGAGGGCCCTAAAAGCGTGCTAGAGAAGGTGACTGGCAGAAAAAGAGAGAGAGAGCAGAGAGCAGAGAGACTTTATACAACAATGGTGACAATTTCTTCACCGAAATCATTTCCTTCTTTCGATATACGATTTATTCTATCTGTTCTTTTTTCTTTCATATTCATTATGTTTGTAAAAATGCTCTGAAGTATTAAAGTCTATCAAGCTAAAGATGTTAATAGTAAGTTTTTTTGTTTTTGTTTACAATAAGATTAGGTATAAATGTGTTAGAGAAATGTATAACTAATTTTATTATAGATAAAAAAAAAATTGCACTCAAAATGAACCGTTATGTTTCTCTATGGCTCTCAAATCGGTTTAGACAGTATAAATTAGTAGTACCAAGCTACAAGCCAAATAGAAAAGAAAAAGAGAAAAAAAATAAGGTGATCAAGTTGCAGATACGTACCTCAAAAGAGAGAATTTACCTTGGCTCATCAAAAACCTCCACTAGCGCCGTAGAAAGGTCATCGGTTTTTCCTAAATCAACATCAACAACAAAAATTAGGATTTCGTCAAACAATCTTTTCAGTTTCCAGAAGTAAAAGAAAAGAAAAAGAACGCTTAATTTTCTATTTCTATAATTTTCAACAGAAGATGAATCAAAAATGTTGTATATTTATGTTTTGGTACTCAAAATTTTCGAATGGCATCAAATGATCAAACAATAATCAGAGTCAACTTGTGGGCCCAGAAAACTCGTAGATCGTTTGAGCCGTGTATATACAACAATAAACAGTTCCTTGATCCGCAAGCTTTCTTCTAAGTTTGATGTACTGTGTATATACACCAAACTAATGGGCCTAAATGAAAGCCCGTAAAGGTATGGTGAGCTTTCAGGTACGTACTTTAAAATTTTAGATATTTTGAAACACCATAACACGATTTTTCTTCTTTTTTATTGCAAAACATGAGATTTAATTAGATTATCGAGCGGGTGGAAAAAAATTGAAACTAAATCTATGGTAAATGTTTTTTAAGTAAAATAGAAAAGTGGCTACACATCTTCTAATGCATAAAAAAGACACTTTTGGGTGCATAATAATGCAATGATTAGGAACATGAGCTAAAACGTGCGCCCAAGTCACATCCCTTATTCTCATTTGTAAATTTGGAATTTCAACCTTATCGCTTAAACCTTTATATATCTCTCACAACGTACAACATTCTTTCGTCAACAAAACACATTTATACAGCTAACTGAAGATTGAATCAAGCTCATATAGTTACCAGTTAGAAACTTGAAAATGGCCCTACAGTGTTCGTTTTTCTTCATTTCCTACATGCTGCTTCTCTCGTCCCTGTTCGCCGCCGGAGTAGCCACAATCACCCACGGAGAACTGCTTTCTTCGATGATCGGCGTTCAGGGTCTCATCTACTGTAAACAAGGATCTAAACTTACCCCTCTCCAAGGTAAATTCCGTCATATATATATATATATATATACCGTACGAGTTCGTAATTGAATAATTATATATTGTGATGAGTGCCGCACATAAAAAGAAAAGAAAATTTAGATATGTTCATATTGGCTGATTTGAGCAAATTGTAACAATACAACATCGAAACTTGTTAGAATAGTTTAGCTCTTTTGAATACAGCATTTATAGCCCTTTTTGCTTTTTTTTATAACGAATTAATGTCGCGAGTTCCAAAAAAAAGACTACTAGTATAGTTCTCTTCATTACTTTCAGGCCACATTAATTTTTTTCTCATCAAACGTAATTTGATGTATAAAACTTTCTTTGCAAAAGTTTATTACAGACTCCAAAAAATAGACATAAAAATGTAGTAATATTCACACGTGGACAGGCGCGGTGGCGAGAGTGACCTGCGAGACAGCGGACGAATACGGTTACGAGGCGGAGGATGTGACGGTGCTTAGCCAAGCGACTGATGGGAAGGGTTATTTCCTGGCGACGCTTTCTCCGTCGGAGGTGAAGGATTATGAGAAGGTGAGGATCAAAGAGTGCAGAGCGTTTCTTGAGCTTTCACCGGCTGACACGTGTTCTTTTCCGACGGAAATCAACCGTGGAATCAGCGGAGCCATTCTACAGAAATATCGTCTCCTAGAAAACAAAAGTAAGACGAAGCTCTTCACCGTTGGCCCTTTCGCCTTCTCGCCTGAGGAAACTCAGGACAAGTCTATCCCCAACGGCTACTAGATGCTTTTTTTTGTTCCTCTCTTTTAAATGCCTTCATGAGCCAATTATATTCTGAGCCCACGATTATTATGGTCCGAGTGTCAAACGTTCGTTTGTTGTTCACTTAAGTTTAGTAATCGTCACAAAGTATCACTAAATTAACGATAATGGAACGAATTTAAATTTTCATTGGTGATTTTTATTATTTAATTTCCTTTAGAGTTTATCACCGAACTAACAATATGAACATATATTATTTTAAAATAACTCTTACATGTAAAAGCTCTTAATATATTATTTTCACCTTTCCAATATACTTTTTCTTTCTATAGTAAAAAAAGACTACACCATTTTCGGTAATTTTGACATGTTTTATTGATAAAACTCTTTTTTATACCTATTATTATATATATTTAGAGAAAATGAAATATATACAAAATTTGGTGTTTATATAATTATGATTTTATTGATTTAATAATGTTATTTATATTACAAGTGATCAATCGTTTTTATTTTCTTCAATTATAACGGTATTAGTTATGTAGCCGCTTCTGACATCCAAAACACTAGGAACGGATCTAGGTCCATGCAGTACGTCAATAAGCACTTGGACATTAATAATAAACCGATCAAAATTATGCTTATCGTGATTTTTTCCTTTGGTTAATTATAACCTGTTTATAGTATCTTATACGGTACATATATACCTCCACTAATTTATTTTTCCAATACATAATTTCAAATATTACACTTGGGCAAGTGCTTATTTTTTGTCAAACTGGGACAACTGCTTCATATACTTATAAATATATAGAGATTATTTTCCCAGTGAATAGTGATTATTACTCCAGAATTCGAAGAACCAAGGGCAGTGGAGGCAGAAAAACAAAATTAAAAGTCAAATGATTAATAAACAACTCGAAACTTGCCTTGAAAATGCAATATGGAGGAGGCACATGTTTTATCCCGCGTAATTCGAACAACTAGTGCTAGTGGGTTTTGGTTAAGTACCAATATAATAAACGAAAATTAGTTGATTGAAATATACACTTTATAGAAATTATCTTATATATACCCTTGACATTATAAAAGTCCTTTAAATCTTCTTTGAGTTACGCAAACGGTCCAACTCCATTGGCATTGCATGGGTTTCTTCACGCGTTGTACTTTCATTTAAGCAAAACGCCGTCGTACTTGGGAATTCTGACACGGTTTTCCCCTTCCCTGAGTTCCATTTTCATTTTACATCTATCTAAACATTAAAATTTTAAATTAGAACGGTGGAAGATTAGTTTTGTATTAATATGGGTTTTGTCACAGGAAGCATGTTAATAACTGGAAACTAAAATTAATTTCGAAATTTTGTTGATTATCAAGATTCATGTAGATATGTTTATTGATTCACAATCCCATCACATTATTCCCTATATCGTTGACTTGCTGTTCTGAACACAAATTTCATTAAATCAAAGTGATCAGACATTATATTATTGTTTCAGTGTTTGGCATCAAATAAAACTTGATAGGCTTCCTAACTCCAAAATTAATTCACAACTATAATTTATAACATTTCAATACATTTTAATTCATGTTATGAAATGAAATTACGGTCATATACATGTGTAGGTATTGAATTAAGTAAGATCTTAATATCTGTCGACAGGAAACAAAATTATCAATATCTGTAACATTCTATTACACGGATTCATGTGTCATTATGTATACAAACATATCCAAATACGTATCTCTTGGCTGTCCTCTTAACTAAAAAGCAAAATTATTATACCCAGCCAATTTAATGCAGCAAGATTAACTATCTGATCAATAATGGAATTTGTTACAACTATATGATAAATATACACTCTTTTCTTTCATTCTTTCTTTTTTTTTTGGGTGCAACAAACAAACAAAAAAAATACATTTTCAATCCAAAATATGTCATCAAACGTGTCATTCCATCCGAATGTCTTCATCTTAGTTACTCTCATGTGCATGAAAACTTCCAACTATACAGTTTTAAAACGAATTTTATTTGCAAGGGTCGTCGACTAGTCTATCGAAATTTATAACGTCAAGATCTTGACTTTTTAATAATGAGTAATGTGCTGTTTTACCAACATGTTATAAACAATATCGATAGTTTTCTTGAAATGCCTAACATTGGTTGACAATTTTAAATTACGAAAACCTCCCTGATTATACAAATTCAAATTGCGGTAGCAGAAGTTGGTCAAAATTTGACTTTTTCAAGTAAACTCGTAAAACCAAAAAATAAAATAATAATAACCAATTAACTTACAACTAAACACCTATTTATAATTCCTAAGTATGGAACGGAGTTTAATTACTCCTTAACTACGGTGATTATTTGTGTAATATTTAGTGAGAGACAGACATATACGTGTGAATATTATAAACATATGGTATATATGTTTGAATTTTGTGACACCGTCACCATTATAGATGCACACACACATTATTATTGACTTCACCGTGTATGTATTCAGATTCAACTTCTCAAAAACCCTATAAATAATCCATCACACTTAACACAATATCTCAAACCAAACACACAATTAAGCTCAAAAGAAAAATCGGAAGATGTCTCAAATACTCGTGTTCCTGGTCACCCTTAGCTTTCTCTCTTTATCGTCATCCCAATCTTTCGCCACCGGAAATGCCACGTGGCCGTCAAATGTATGTCGCTTCGCCCCGGATCCATCTTACTGTCGATCGGTTCTACCAAACCAGCCCGGAGATATTTACTCCTACGGCCGTTTCTCTCTCAGACGTTCCCTCTCACGTGCCACCCGGTTCATGTCGCTGATTGACAATGAATTAAACCGGAAAGGCAAAGTGGCTGCTAAATCCACCGTGCGGGCACTCGAAGACTGCAAATTCCTAGCCAGCTTGACTAACGACTTCCTCCTTAGTAGCTCACGGACCGTCGATGCCACCAAAACACTGTCGGTTTCGAGGGCCGATGATGTTCATACGTTTCTAAGTGCTGCGATCACCAACGAACAGACTTGTCTTGAAGGACTTAAATCCACGGTGTCGGAAAATGGTCTCTCCGGTGATCTTTTCAACGATACAAAACTCTATGGGGTCTCTCTTGCCCTATTTTCCAAAGGTACATACAAAACAATTAACATGCACGTAATCTCCATTTATTTTAATTTAAATATGCACGTCTTCTATAATGTGCCACGAAATCTGCATTTTATTCGCATTTTATTTCTACGATTCTTGCTTTCGTTAACGTTTTTTTTCAATATTTATTTAAGAGGCGATCGTTAGAAAACCAACTCATGAGGTTTCAGGTTTAATAGTTGAAAGATTTATTACTATATATGGTTACATCCGGTTCTTTTCACTTGCTTGTGGGATTAGTGTTTTATTTTTTTTGAGATTATAATTATCTACTAAGGTACGACAATAATATCTTGGTAGATACGAATTTTTTAGTTTTATTATGTATATGTGTTATATATATGAACTGCAAAATGAAATTATAAATTGGAATTTGACTTTACAGGCTGGGTGCCAAGAAGGAATAGATCGAGACCGATTTGGCAACCACAAGCCAGATTCAAAAAGTTTTTCGGTTTCCGCAACCGTAGATTACCGTTAAACATGACGAAAAGGGCACGTGCGGTTTACAACACCGTGACTGGGTCTGGTAGAAAACTACTGCAAGCTGAAGCAGACGCCGTTCAGGTGAGCGACATTGTGACGGTGAACCAGGACGGGACGGGAAACTTCACGACCATAAACGCAGCCGTTGCAGCCGCGCCTAACAAAACTGACGGTAGTAACGGTTATTTCTTGATCTACGTAACGGCGGGATTGTACGAGGAATACGTGGAGGTTCCCAAGAACAAGAGGTACGTGATGATGATCGGTGATGGCATTAACCAAACGGTTATCACCGGAAACCGGAGCGTCGTTGACGGATGGACCACTTTCAATTCCGCCACATTTAGTAAGTACTGTACTTCATTTATATACGAAACCAATTTTATTATTGAAAATATCTTCTTCCTTTATTATCCTCAACAACATATATACCAGTATATTTATACGTGCAAAAAGTAGAACAGAAATATATGCGGTTTAAATTCAATGAATATAAAAAAAAATAGCATTGGAGTTTAGCACCACAAATTAGAAAATTGGTTGAAAAATACCAAGGCATGTGCACAAGACATGGCTTCTTCGTGCAAGTGCGATTTAACTATTCTTTTAGAAACTTTTTTTCCCAAAAGCATATATAACTTAATATTTTAAGACATAATAGTTTATTTACCAGCAAAAACATAAAAGAAAATAATTATTGTAAGTCCACTTAGCTTTTAAAATAGACTTTCCCATGCAATCGAAGGCGACTTGGTCGGATGGTCCACCGAAAGTCTTGACTCCACGTCAATTCGTCGTGTCCTCAACTAACATGATACCATAGTCCATTAAACTACAATTATTTCACAAATTTAAACTATTCCCAAATGTTCCTCCAACGAACCAACCGCCGTAATGAGTATTTTTTTTTTTTTGTAGGATTGTCTTGATGAAATAATTAACTAACTCTACATTTTGTTCACAAATGGCAGTTCTATCAGGTACTAATTTTATTGGCGTGAACATAACAATCCGCAACACGGCAGGACCGACCAAAGGTCAAGCCGTCGCATTGAGGAGCGGTGGAGACTTCTCAGTTTTCTACAGTTGCAGCTTTGAAGCCTATCAAGATACCTTATACACGCATTCTCTCCGACAGTTTTATCGTGAATGCGATGTTTACGGCACTGTTGATTTTATATTCGGTAATGCTGCGGTGGTGTTACAGAACTGTAATCTCTATCCACGTCAGCCTCGCAAAGGTCAGTCGAACGAAGTTACGGCTCAGGGTCGTACCGATCCGAACCAGAACACTGGTACGGCGATCCATGGGTGTACCATAAGACCGGCGGATGATTTGGCTACGAGCAACTATACAGTAAAAACGTATCTTGGTCGGCCGTGGAAGGAATATTCGAGAACCGTTGTTATGCAGACTTACATTGATGCTTTTCTTGAACCGACTGGCTGGAACGCATGGAGCGGCGATTTCGCACTGAGCACGCTTTATTATGCGGAATTCAATAATACCGGACCCGGTTCAAACACGACAAACCGAGTCACTTGGCCCGGTTATCACGTCATTAACGCTAGTGATGCTTCCAATTTCACGGTCACAAATTTTCTTGTTGGTGAGGGTTGGATCGGACAAACCGGAGTGCCTTTCGTAGGTGGACTGATTGCATAACTTAACTTTATACTTATATATATATATATATATATATCATTCATGTGTTCTTTTTTTCTAAATTAAATAATTGTGTATCCAAGTCAATTTAGTGATGCCTGGTTCCATTCCCACGGTGGCTAGGATTTGTCATAAGTAATTACTAATACTTGTTTATCTACAATATTATTGACAACCGAGTCATTATTTTCGGAATTTAAACGTGTTACAAGAGACTGGCTACACTAATAATCCACCCAATAACAAATGAAGTTTTAGAAGCTCTTTGTGGTCCAGGACAACGCCACGTGGGCTGACATTAGTGCCGCGTGTCGAAGTTTCATGCGGTTTTGGAAAAATTGCAAACCCGTTTTAGTTTCTTTTACCCACCCGCTTAAATATATCAGATGCTCCATAGCCTTTTCAAAGATAAAACCGGATTACCCGGAAATTTAGATCCGTTATGGCTGGGTAGAACCGGATTGGAGCCTTCAAATTCACTGGGAATCTCCACTGAGACATCGAGTAGATGGATCGGTTCTCTCTCACAGGCCTCCATCGGAAATCTCAACGGAGAAGAAGACGCGGAGGAAGAGGAGCTTGCGGTTTCTATGTCCTCTACCGGTTTAACCGGAGCTGCCGGTTCGGGGGTTTGGGGTTGAACCGGAGCTCTGCAAAGCGGGCAAGTGGACCTGGAGCGGAACCAAGTATCTATGCAATCGACGTGAAAAGCGTGGCCACATTTCGGGAGAAGACGGCCTTCCTCCTCCTCCTCGAACTCCGACAAGCAGACGGAGCAATCCTCTAGTGGCGATTCATGGTGAGTCTTGGAGGAGTAAACGAAGACCGGGATCTTCTCGAGAACCGCGGGATCGAGAGGGGAAAGGGAGGAGGAGATGGTGGAGGCGGAGAGAGACCGGAGATGAGCACGAATCCGGCGGCGAACGCGACGGTTCTGACGGCGGAATAACCATCTGGCGTAGGTGTGGAAACAGAGGATCATAATCACGGCCATGAAGAGGATGATCACAGAGGAGAGCATGATTTTGCTGTTGAGAGCATAGCCTGGAGGCGCGTGGATCACGCTCCCCCACATTGGCTTGCTGCTTTCTTCCCCGATTCCCATGGTTTCTAGCTAAAGGAGGTTTACTACAACACTTACTTACAGAGAGATGAGAGAGGGACGAAAGAGTGTGGGAACTTGATGTGTCTCAGATTTAGATCCTCTTTATTTATAGCCTATTTTAAATCATTGGGTCCCCATATAGTATTTTGTAATGAATTTTCATTTTATCTAATTTTTATACTAGTATTAAAAAAATTATATTATCTTGCATTTATATCCATGCCCTGTATAATTTGAATACATCTTTTTATTGAAAAAAAAGTTTCCTAGTTTTTAACAATATAAAATTTGCCTCTTTTTTTTTGTCTCTAAGAGTTTCCTTTTCTTTCGACTAAACATGTTATTGTTCATTATCTTGACAAAGTTTCCTTTCATATACTATGTTTTTAACTTTGCTATTTAACGGCATTTTGACAACAAAAGTGTGAAAAAGAACAACCGATCGTATTACACAGTAAACATAGTTATTTACTAATGACTCTTTTTTTTGTCGAAGTTATTTACTAATGACTACAACTGAAAGTTGATGTATCATCATAACTATTATTGTGATTGTTTTGGAAAATAAAGTCCTTTTGGGTCAAAATAGAAAAGTGTTTTGCCACTTTTCTTCATGAGATTTTCATACGCCTAAAGAAAGTCTTCAAGTTCTTGAACCCACTTGTGACTTCTCACTTCTCAGTCTATTTATATGCTTAAAGGCTAAATGTACTTGACAAGTTCTTGAACCCACTTGTGACTTCTCTGTCTATTGAAAATTACTTTATGCATCCATATATTACTCTTGTATTTTTTTTTTCTTTCCCAATTCGTTTATACAATCGATTTTTGTGAGTTTTTAGACTTTTTCCCTTTTTAACTACTATGGTGATTTGTAACTCGTGAAATCTAACATAGATTATGAAGTGGTACAACTTTATATATGGATGGTAATAACAATATTATACGCAATACATACATTAAATGAAGAAAAGGAAAAACAACAAATTATGATGTAAACGGTCATACTCATACAACATAGAAATAAACATATACAACATAGAAATAAAACATTACAGAAAGCATAAGGCTCATTTCTATTTATTGTATACATAATATAATCATCAATAGCACACACATCATCGCAACACTTTTCACATTTTCTTTGACGCCAATTTTCGGTACATTTCGTCGATTTGTACCTGTATAATGGAACGTTAGTGGACTGATTGGTGCAACTGCAAACATTTTAAATTTAACATTAACTAATCTATACAAAATTACTATAAATAAAAAAAATCTATAAAAAGTGAAATTAAGATAATTGAAACCTGATAGTACTTGAGAAGATTGTTCCTCCGATTCTTTAGCGTCGCAGTCACTAAGTCCCTCTCAACGTCGAAAGCTTTTATCTCCACCGTCACGGCTTTGATGTACTCAAACCTTCTTAGCTATTTATATTTTTTCCAATATTTTTCTCTTAGAATAAAATAATTTTTATAAAATTAAAGAATTTTTATTTAGACAGACAAATTTAAAACAAACCCTGTTCTTCTCTGCCGTGGATTTCAGTTCTGAAATGATGTGTTCTTGTAGCTCCGAGAGAGAACAGAGTTCTTCGAATGGTTTAGTATAACCGAGATTTTTAGCCCATCGGTTCACGGTTTCTGGGTTTGGAACAATCACCGCGACAAGCATTGATTTGAAGCTGTCTCCATAAACCCATATCTGAGAAGATAAACAGGGACCAAAACCGTGATAAAAAATTAGAAGACGGGTTTAAAAAATAATTGAAGGAACCCTAAAATGATTTCTTGCTACACAAGAAAGAGTTGAAAACTCACATCCTGGACAAGAGAGTTTTGCCCGTAGATGTTTTCCAAGTTCTCAAGAGCAACGTACTCTCCTTGAGAGAGCTTGATCAGATTCTTTTTACGATCAATTATCTTGAGTACTCCATTAGGATGAATCTCACCTATATCTCCTGTTAAAACATCCACACTCACATCAATAACAATTTAGAAACCAGAATCAGAAACAATCGAATCTTTGTTTCAATCAGTAAGTCACCTGTATGGAACCATCCGTCTTTCATGACTTCGTCAGTAAGTTCAGGGTTCTTGTAATACCCAGAAAACAGACATTTTCCTCTTATACAGATCTCCCCTGCCGGATTTTCCCCGAGTGGGTCGTAGCCCATCTCCGCCACCTCCTCAAGCCGTATCTCGTTGTAAACCGCCGGAATACCGACTGTACCCAGCATACACATCTCGTCCGGGAAACCCAATGCCGTTCCTCCAAGCGTCTCCGTTAGACCTAATCCATACAATCGCATCAACATTGACTTTCCTTGGACTACACGAAACATAGAGAAGAAACCCTAGAATACATACCGTAGCCTTGGACGACGAAGCAACAACAAGTAACTCTCAGGAACTCTTCGATCTCAGGACTCAAAGGTGCTCCTCCAGATACTAGCAACCGGATTCGACCTCCTAATTTGTCTCTAATCTTTAACGGAAATCCAAAACCGCGACAAGTCAGTTTAGATAATGACAAAAGAAAGTCCTAAAAACCATTATTTCAACTGTTTAAACCTTTCTGAAAGCAATGAAATCAGCCATGGGTGAGGCTTTACTGTGAGAGTATCCACGATTCAACCACGAAAGCTTGCTGCATCATCAATTTGTTTTTGCAAGGTTAAATCATTAGAAAACAGAGAAGCAAGAAGAAAAAACAGAGTAATCAACGGGTGAAGTTGCTTACTGTTTGTAGAGAGCATTGAAGATAAGTCTCCTTCTCGGGTTAAGTTCCTGAAGAGCCTTTTGAATTCCCTCGTGGATTCTCTCAAAAACTCTTGGAACTCCAGCTAGATAAGTTGGTCTCAATTCTTGAATGTCATCGCGTAACACATTCAAATCCTACACCAAAACACGTCAACGTATATCATACCAATTATTTCCTTTGTCTATATTGTTCCATAATTTGATGAGTGATTTTGTATCTTAAGAGATCAAACATACTCCATGGTAATAGCCAACGGAAGCCCCTTTGCTAAAGAAGTATTCTTCATTCATACGGTCAAGAATATGAGCCAACGGCAAGAAGGAGAGATACACATCGTCATGTGTCATCTGCTTGTATTTAAGCCACCCAAAGAAAACAGAGGATCAAGCTTTCTTTTACATGGCGTGGGAGTGGGATTAATCTACCGAAAAGGTTGAATAATTTGTTAGTATTGTTTAATAATTGATTCATAGTAGTGTTACCTTGTCTTCGAACTGGTCCATGTAGAGATCCATCCCAACAACGAAAGTCGCGACCGCTTCGTGAGTCAAAACCACACCTTTAGGGTCACCGCTTGTGCCGCTCGTGTACATTATGGTGCATACGTTAAACGGCTTAGGTGGGCTAGTTTCTTCCGGTTTCTCACGTCCCTGGTCAAATAGTCAACAAGAAAAGATATTTTATCATATACAACTATGGTCTCTGTGTTTATACGTACGGGCCACCTAATTCATTTAATTCTGTGCATATACACGAAAATCAAATGCCGTCAAGTTGTTTTAACATGTGATAGACATTAAATACCTCAAAGAATGGTCCGACCATAAAATATAGAGTTAACGTAAAGGATGCAAAATTATCATTTATAGTATAAAGTAAAAAAGAGAGAGACGAACCATGTGGAGAAATTCGAGCCAAGAGTATGTTTTGATTCCAATTTGTGAAGCCTTGAGCTTATGTTCTTTGCTCACATTAGTGAAGGAAACTATAGCTTTTAGTCGTTTAGCACATTTGCAATCCGGCTCAAGAAGCTAAATTTCAAAAAAGATTAAAAAAAGAGAGAGTTAATTTACCCACATAGATAAATACTTTTCAACACTAGTGAAATTGATTTCAAAAGATCTTATAACCCCTTTAATCTTGGTGTCTTGGACGAATACAAAGTCTATTTCCGCATGATCAACGATATAATCCACTGCTCCAGAACCTAAAGAATAATTTTGTTTGTTTGAGTCATACGTTATTGATTTAAGTCGCAAACATTTATATATATAGACACAAGCAAGTAAAATTTAACCTACCCAATGTATCATATAGAGGCACACAGATTAGAGTGTGAGCTGCACAAGCCTAAATATTTTCACAAAGATGCTTATATATTTATTGTAAGAAACTTTGATATATACAAAAATATCTCAAGAGATTTTTATATTAAAAAAGAGAAAGAAATGAGATGGACCTCCATTGCTATGATCCACTGAGGACAATTAACTCCATATATTCCTACTCGACACCCCTGCATATACCATTTTATTTCAGTATATAAAATAATCTCCAAGAACATTAAATAAGAATAATGAGTTGATTTTGATGAGAAAATAGAGGTATATTATAAACATATATTTACAGGCTCAGCTCCGAGAGCTCGTAATGCAGAGCCGATCTGCAAAACTTCTTCGTAAGCTTCCTTGTACGTTTTCCACAGATACGGTCCAGCCTAACCGATCCGTACAAATATACGTATAAGAACAATTTATCTGTACACATAAATTTTGATCAAAATCTTTTGTTTTAGTAAGAAAACTTTGCTTTAGAAGTCACCTTATCATCGATGATTCGACGCCATCCAAGCATCTTGTTGTCAGGGAATTTCTCCACTGATTTACTAACAAAACCAATAAGAGATTAATGACCTAACATTTTCTAGATTTCGAATGAGTTCACCTTTATTAAAAAAAAAACAAAACCAATAAGAGACTTATTAACAATAATTATACACAGTAAATGAAAATTATCTTTTTAGAAGATTATAAATAAGTGTACCTGAAAATGTCCCAAGCAGTGGTGATATCAGAATCCATAGGAGGAAAACCATTTTCCGACAAAAGATTCCGGTACACCGGACCTACCGACGGCTTCCCGTTTTCCCCTTTAACTCCTTCTTCCACCTTCGCCGCGAAAGACTTCATTCTCTCTTTCTCCCTTTTGCTGTCTTTCTTTGAAAAGAAACTCCGAAGCTATTTTTTTTTTTTTAAACTATAGAAATGAAAAAAAAAGAAGATAGAAGAACCATAAAGATATAAGATGAATCCAACCGACGTAGTCAATAATATATGAAGATATTACACTGCCCGAATTGATGAATGGTCCAAATCTTAAGAACAAAATGTGAAAATATACAATAAGTGATCACCAAAGGAAATATCTTTGTTACCATATGAGGGAAGTTAGTTATCATAGTTTTGTTATTAAATTAATAATATACGTAGTTATGCATTTTCGTAAAGTTTTATGATTTGTGAAACATATACATTATCGTTGAACGAAACAGATATTAAATTTAATGAATTAATCTGCTTATGTACTCCGTACTTTTCATAACCATACTTTATAGGCATGAATTGAATAAATACTTTATATTATGATATATGCATTTATTGTCACCAGTCCGCTCCACCTAACCATACCAAGTACAGACCCAATTTTTTTTTTTTTTTTTTTTTTTTGCGAAAGGGTTTACAAACCCAAAGTTTACAACATTTACCCCCAAAAAAAAAATCGCAAACAACACAATATATTATTAATTTGGCCCCAAAAAAAAATTACTAACAACTCCATTTAAATTTGACACTAATTTGGTTTCCATATCTTGTGATTTGTTCCAACCCAAGAAGTAGGAGTCGAGTCATTTAATTTAAAATTTCGTAAAGTTTTATGATTTGTGGAATTATAATTAATAATACCATCAACTAATTCACTAATTTAAGAATCACGCCCTAAACGTGAGCGCATGGCTTCACCACCCTCTTTATCCTTCTTTTCACCATATTCTCTATATTACATGAAATTGCTGAATGCAGAATTTATTTGAATATAAGAAAACCTCGATCTGAGGAAAATAAAAACGAAGAAGTATGAAACTGATGCTGCAGTTGTAGTTCTTAACCATCTTCATGCTTGGAACATTTAAAGTCATCTACTCTCTTTTGTAATATAAGGGAAAACTGACATAACGATATCAATTTTACTCTTTCCTCCGTAAATAAACAATCTTATTTATTTTGTTATTTTGTTATCAAAATAATACTCTTTCTGTTTCAAAAACAATAAATAAAAAACATGAGTGTCTTTCGTTTGCATTAGTTGAACCTTTACATCTAAATATACAAGAAACCATTCTGATCTAAAATACCAAAAGCAGAGACAAATGAATAGAACACAATGATAACAACGAGCAAGGCAAAAATTAAGCAACAAACCTTATTAGCTCAGTTGGTATAACGGAGAACTGTGGTAATTTGCAAATGATCTTTAGGTCGCTGGTTAGAATCTTTTTCACTTTCTTTTCAATTTCTTTTAGATGCTTTGTTTAAAAAAAAAATGTATTTGTTTGTGAATTTTTTAGAAAATGATCAGGGAGAAAGAAGATAAGTTGAGAAGCTCAGAGAGAGTCGTTGGTTTATATAATATTATATGAGTTGGTTGACACAGGCCTCGTTCATTTTAATATTTTTATTCTTAAATCTTCAATACCAATATGTATATACAAGAAAAAAAGCGAAACAAAAGAAATTTATTGATCCAACCAGTAGATTTCATTAATTAATTCTTTGTCTTATATAAGCTATAGTGTTTTGTTCGCCGAAAGTTGTCTTTATCATCAAAATCATCAACTACTATTTTCCATTTATTGAATTATATACGTCCTTTATATAAAAACAACACACTTTTATGACTTTATAAAGCGTATATATGATATGTGGATTATATATAAAACGGTCTCTTTCTACTGGGATAACTTGTAATTTGAGAATCAATTTGCACAACAATTTATTATGATTCGTTGCGACTACCAAACCTTTTTTTCTCCCAATTTGCAACTTGCATGACACTCTGAGAATCAATTTGCAAAATCAAAATTTCCCCTTTTCATAATGGTTTTGTGACGAACGCTTTTTTGACATTTTCCCAAACTAAAATGCTTTGTAGTTCATTTGGCAAAGTTGTTTTGTTTATACTATTGCATTTATCGTATGTCACGTGGTTACTGATCAGTAACATATACACTACTATATCATAATTATCAGTTTCTATTGTGACTTATGTTTGTTTGTAATTACATTCACTCCTAGTTTCCATATTCACTAGCTACTTCGACTGAATCAACGCAACACTTGGGGTTTCGAATTATATAATGATTAAATGTGTGAGATTAGTAAAAAACAGACCCATGATCTCGATTCTCGATAGACATGTTGAAACTCGAAACCCTTCGTTAGTCAATCTATTCACTTTCAAAAGATGTGGACCTTGACCAAAAACACACTTCGTTTTTTTATATTTGTAAAATTTCAACGACCATGACAATTAAATACTAGAATATCCTGTAATTTATAGTATTATTTTGTAAGAAGTCGTTCATGTTTGAAATTGTGGAGAGGCTCGACATCATACAATATTGTCGCCTTTATATTAAATTTTTCTCATAGTCCGTACATAATATTAATGGAACCATATTTCTTTGCTCGGGTCTACTACATCTTTAATATAACACATTTGAAAAACATCACCGAATTTTCTGATAGCTTTTTATATCTCTTAGAACACGCAAGCCAATCCAAGTATCCAGCTCGTATATTTTTCTACGGATTAAAGTTGAAAAACAGTTCTTATAAAAAGTTCAGTCTTGATTAAAATAGATTATAATCTTGTAATGTTCAGTCTTGTTCCAGTATCATCTTCGAAAAGTTAACGATGTTTCGGTTTAAAAGATCTAATAAAAAGTGTTTGTTTTTTTTTTTGGTTGGTTAATAATAGTACATCAAGTTGTGCTAATTTGTAATGGCCGTGTTAGTCTTATTTCTAGTAACCGGTCAAATACAAATGCTTAATTTTCAACTTTATCTTTTTGTTTAATAGATCACCAAATAATTTGCAACTTTTTGTTTGTCAGCTTAGCTTTTTTTTAGTTATTGATGTGCCATCCAACTTCTAACTGTCAAGTTTCAGCCTCAAGAACTGCCGGTCATTATTTTGAAATCGCTTTTTGTTAACTAATACAGTAGATACGAGTAGCAAATAATTTAGCTAATTTATATATATATATATATAATGGATCCATATATTTAATTAATTTATATGGGGACAAATTATTGTACTTTTTAAGCTCCTGTTTATTTCCAAATTAAAGAACGTTGTCAAGCATTTAGAACGAAACCTAATTAGGTACAATGTGACATTAAAAATCTCCAACCTTCGATACGCCTACTATACCATTAGTATATATACATATAGGAAATAGTTTTTTTATTGATATAAAAAGGGGGTCAATATTGATATGTTGAATTAAATTTTTGCAGAACATTTGAATAAATAATAATTAAATAGACGTAATGCTTGGACAAGAAGACCGTTCGCATTAATATGTGTCACAGACTGAGTTGTAGGGTTTATACAACTGGTTTAAACGAATTCAAGCTCTTGTACAAATGGCCAATCGAAACGATATATGTAACATAGGAGAAAGACTGAAGACAGACACATTAGATATTTTTGTGGTTGTTTTTTAGATCCAACGACAATATAATTCAGCATGCAGTAACCAATAAAAGAGAGAGTAGCCCTTTTTATAAAAAAATAAAAATAAAAGGAAGAGTATTTTACTGCAACGTGAAGAGCCAGTTGTACAGAAACCTTCTAAATCAATCCGAGACTTAGGCTTCTGTCTTTTTTTTTTTTTTTTTACTGTACATTGTTGTTAATCTCCATCTTTGAGGTCATTTGGGAATTGGGGAACATAAACGTAATATCAATATGGAAATGAATCTACAAGATATCTTATCTATATGTAAGAATATGTTGTTAATCTCTCTTTCTTTTATGAATTAATGTTTAGAATCTTAGATTTTTTTGTAATTGAGCATCTTTGCGAAATTTTGAAGTTTCTAGCTACACAACTAAACAGTACTAATTATCCTGTTACTAATGGAATCAGAAAAGTAACCCCTTTTATCATAAATTACCATTTCATAATCACCAGACTACCATTGAACAGGGAGTCTTCATATCTTCATCATAGAAACAGTCAAACAGATTAGTTAAGAACTTAAAACTAATTGCATCATCTACCATAACCATAACCATAAGGGCCAAAGTCTTCCTACTTACTTTGAATCTTAGCTTTTATTTGCAAAACCAGATCTTAGAGCTCATCATAGTTACGGTTGATCATGGAAATATCACCAAGGAGCAGACACGATCGTGCAAAACTCAAGCTCCACATGTTGAATCTTTTTTTCAAGATCTTCCGTACACAGCTGCATTTGAGCAATGTCTTTCTCTGAAGCATCCTTCTTCTCTGTCAGTTCAGCTTTCTGGCTCCGCAGCTCGAGAATCTTGCGCTCAATATCTCTCAGATCTTCTTCAACCTTCTGCATTTTGCTAGCTTCCTCTGCCATCTCTTTCTCAGTAGCTTTTAGTTTATCCACTGTACTCACTTGTTTATCTTTGAGAGGGAGGAGCATGTCGATCCGCGATATAGGCGCTGTGACATCGAATCCATACTTATCAAGCTTGGAAAAGCACTCTTTAAGCCCCTCTAGTGTGCTTTTGGGAGTGTCAAGTTGCAGGTTTTCTACTCTCTCTAATAGACTGTAGAATTTCACCATCTCACCCACAGCTGACCCTTCACGGAACTCTTCTCTTGTCTCCAGCAAAGGGATGAAATGAGGACTCTGCTTTACTGTTTTAAAGACCTCCATTGATTCAAACACTTTCCAAATCGGTGACTGCTTCGCAAAAGGCAGAACCATCGCTGTACACTCATTTGCTCCGGGTTCCTCAGCAGTGGGCTTCTTAACCGCATTGGGGGTTCGATCAGGGGACAACTCTGGATAGAGCAAAACAAGTGAGAAAGTAAACAACTTTATTTAGCATGCTGTTCAAAAGGACACATCTAAGAAGCTGGAGCAAATCTATATGAAAAAGGAATCGATACCATTAGATGATTTTCCTGCGACGAACCACGAAGAAAGGAGCCGACCAAAATCATCGTCACTTGTATCAGCCACTGGAACCATTGCAAGACTCACGTATTAGTTACTCAAATAGAGAATTAGGAGGATTCAGTAAGAAATCAAATAGATGCCAATTTATGGACATACCAGTCTCTTTAAGGTTTGAGTCATGCTTTCTTTTTCTTTTCCTTTTATAGCTGTTTTCGTTGCTGTTATTCTCTTCAGACGTCTGCATAAAAAGGATAGAACCATCCCCAAAGATAGATGACAATCAAATGACGAAGTAACGAGAAAGTGAGAATGATTAATGTAAATAAAAACCATGAATTAACTCTACCTTCTCTCCAGTTGAATTAACTCCAAAGCCATTTTCCATCCTCGTTGGCTGAAGGGTCTTCTCAGGGGATGCCGTTCCTTGAGTTTCAGCCTCTGGTTTTCTCACCGGTATTGCTGCGTTTACGACAGAGGTTTCAGGTGGAGCAAATTCCTTTTCTGGAAGACAAAGTATGATCAGTTTCATGATGCAGATATGAAAGTAAACAAGAGAATCCATCAGGTTTTGGAGTTAAAGAAGCTCCACCTAAGTGTTGAATGATACAACATGTGAGGTTAAAGTTAAACCATTTAAGACAGAAGTCAACAGAATCCGGAGCTAAGGAAGATCAAGACTTTACCTATTGGTATCACTTGAGAGGTTACGACTGGCGTAGCAGCACCATTGATCATATCGTCAGCCATTTGATTTCCAGATTCCTGAGTTAACGGTGATTCCATTGCCTACACATGATTAGTAAACAAACAATTAAAAAGGGAAGATCCGTTCTCAAGCAGCCGAAAACAAAACAACACACAAGTTGTGAGAAATTATAACTCACAGCAACAGGTTCCGTTTCACCCTCAGTGGCTGTCTCGACATTTTCTGCAGGATTCGGGGATTTTCTGGTATGCTTTCTACTTCTTTTTGCAGCATTACAAGGGCGGATCACCTTCAGTTTCTTCGGTCTGCGGAGCGCACTGATGTCGGACAACGTAGTTTCCGTAGGTAACAACATCTTTCTTTTGCCGTCTAAAGGAGTTTCCTTTTCAGGTTTTCTCTGAAAATGGAAATGAACATTATCACTTATTTCACAAAGTAAACCAAATTTGGAGACAAATGTAAGTGAGAAAATAGTACCTTTGGACCATGACGCCAAACACCATCTTCCCACTCCTTTGAAGGCCTAAGATCAGAGAGTTTGAAGACCGACTCCTCCTTTGTGGCCACGAAACTCACTGAGTAGCGTTTGTCAGAGAGAACTCCCCTCACCAGACCTTGACGCCATCCCTCGCCATGGAAGACGTCAACGCGATCTAGCAGCTTATACTCTTCAACAACAGACGGAGGAGGGATAGGCCTGACGTTGCACGGATCAACGGTAAAGCTTGGGTTCACTTCATCAGCGTCCAAGGTCAGTGACTTGTTACAAGTCTTGACAATGAGCTTCTTCTCATCATCCACTTCAGTCTCCTTGATGACTATCGCAGGGACCCACGCAGCTCCCAGTACACCAATCTCACGACTCGTTTCCACCATTGTCCCGGATCTAAACAAGGACTTACTCAATTCCTTCATTTTCAAAGACGGAGAGATATAAAATAAGCTACACAAACCAAAAAGTCCAAAACTTTGACATGCAAATCAGAACAAAGGCTCGATTTTTGCATACCTTGCTTTCGGCTCGGACCCAATCCGTGTCGGTCCAGTCAAGATGAGGTCTCAGCTGCTTCCTCTCGAACTGGGTTATGTCAGGAGGAGAATCGAAGTAAACGAAGAACTGACCATCTTCCAGTTTCTTAACAACGACACCGGTCCACCATCCATCTTTGAAATCGGCGTCGACCACCGAACCTTCCTCGAAAACGACGCCGTCGTTCATGGCATCTGGTGGGACCGGTCGGATAAACCTGGGTTTGACGATTTCGGTGAGAGGAGTCGAACTGTCGTCTTGGAGCAACGTCGTGTAACGGATTCGGAGCTTTTTGCGTCTCGATTTCGTCGGGTTCTCCTCGAGGATTGCTCTGTACCAAGCACCTACGAACCCTTCTTCTTCTGAAGAGACTTCTACTTCACAGTCTTTTGCAATGGACCATTTTTGCTCTTCTTTCTCCGGATTCTGCAACATTGTTCCTCACTCTGAATAGACCCTAAATTGAAGCTCAAAAACGCGCCTTTTCTTCTTTTTTTACCCTAAAACTGAAACCCACTTCTCTCTTTCTCTTCTTCTGAAACCTGAAAAGTGTAAACCCTAGAGCTGTAGAAGAAAAATAGTAGAAACTTCTCGAAGAACTTGGGGAAGAAGACGATCCGCCATGCTTTAATTGTTGTGGAAAGATAAATTGACAAAAATTAGTTTTTACTTTTTAATTTAGTTTTCAATTTTTCTTTGGCGCTTAAAATTATTGTAATAAATTAAGAATATCAGAAACCCAAACTAACTATTGGGCCTAAATTGACATATCTAGCCTAAATTAACGACCCCATTACAAAGCAAATTGTTCTGTTCTTATTTTGTGTTTTTCATTTAGCTATATAGTTTTTTTTTGGCGCTTAAATATTGTAGAGGAAGTTAGAAATGTACAATTGCTTTGTAATTGTCGTTCTCCCATCTCTGTTATCGCTAATCACTAAGAGTAATATTAACTTTCTTAAGATTATAGATTAATAACAAAGGCTTTTTAACTTACTAATTAGTTAGTCTTATAAGACACGTTTTGATTCACATGTCAAGTCACAGCCACATCAGCTTGTTTGACTAAAAAAACTGCAAAATACATTCGACTATGATCTTGATCTTGATCTACACCTTGCACTTTTGTTCATCTTGCTTGGGTTTTCACCTGAAATCCACAAAAAGCAAAACTGAAGCTAAGAGAGATGGCTTAAAGTTCGATACAAATGCTGAAAAACAAAGAAGAGGGATCATTAAAAGTAGTAACTATCATCAACAACTAACTCAAACACAGAGAGATCAACATAGTTTTGCTTTTCACTCAAACTCAAACTCCATATCTTCAAGCTCTACGCCAAGATCTCTTGCACATGACTCCATCCTACATATATCTTTGTAGGTTGTCTCTTTCATAGCCACATGTTGCCTCTTCATCTCAAGAATCTTGGCTTCCATCTCACTCAAATCTTTTTTCAGCTTTATGCTTTTGGCTATCGAAACCATTTAGCTCCTCCATTATATTCAGTTGCCTTTCTTTGAGAGCCAACAGCTCGTTGATCCATGCTAAAGGCCTTGTAACATTGAAACCATGTCTCTCTAGCTCGCCAAAGGAATTTTTGAGATTAACTAGTTGGCTCATGGGAACGTAGGTTTCAAGATCTTTTAGTTCCTCCATTAACCTGGAAAAGGTCAGCATCATACCAAAGGCAGACCCTTCACAGAAAGCTTCTCTAGCCTCCACAAGTGGGCTGAAATGAGGACTTTGAGGTATTCTATAAAAGACTTCTATTGTGTCTCATTGTCTCATGTCTTCCAAAACGGCGACTTCTTTACAAATGGCAAAATCATTACTGTGTCCTCAACACCAGCAGTAAAACTAAGATTTTTTTCTCTTTTCCTTTTTCAATTGTTAACCTCGTTACTCTCCTGCATCATAACCATGTATAGTTACTGGGCCAAAACTAATAAACTTAACGAGTTGAAAGATGAATATATTTTGTTAGCTTGTAAAATGTGCTCTCATTCATTGATCAAATTTGAACACATTTTTAGATGCTTTATGGTTCGAAAATTTTAAATTGTCAAATTGAATGTTATGATCTGAACTTTATCAAATTTGCTGTTTATCTCGATTCTAGTTTACATGAATCTAACTCACTAAGTTGAGATTGGTTAAACCTAAGCCAAGTTTTTTGTATCATACTTCTGAGAATCACTTTGCAAAATAAATTTTTCCCTTTTTAAAAATGGATTTGTGACAATTTTTGTGTGTGACAATTTCCCAAATTAAAACACTTAGTGTTTCATTTGGCAAAGTTCGTTTGTATATACTATTGCATTTATTTTGCACAAAAAATACTATTGCATTTATTCCAATAACCAATACATAAACCTTCTAAATCAGTCGGAGACTTAGCTTCTATACAATTTTTAGCTGTCACCACATTGGTATTTCATCTCCCCCATCTTTAAACTCATTTGTAATATTGGGCTTTGTAGTTTGAAAACGCTAATTTCTTAACTAAGTATTATTATGTTGTTGTTTAGATAGAAACATAATTTTCTTTTTTATTACAAATCTTTTTTTTTTGAGATTTAGTCATAACGTTTGCATTTATAATAGAAAAAGTTGTTTACTTTATTTATTTATAAATAACACAAACGTATTACCAATATGGAACTAAATCTACAAGATGTAACAAACAAAAATCAATCGAAGACATTGTTGCAGAAATATGTTGCTAGTCTCCTTCTTTATTGGATTGATCTTAGCATCAATTCGATATTTTATTGCTTCCAGCTATACAACTAATCATAACTAATTGTCCAATTAATAATGGTGGAATCAGAAAAGTATGACCGCTTTAGCATGCATCAGCAATTCATAATTACCAAAATATCACTGAACAGCTTAGTCTTCAAATCTTCATCATAGAAACAGCTTAGTTAAAACTGAAACTAACCGCTATCATCTACCATAACGATAAAGGTCAAAAGTCTTTCTACTTACTTGGAATCTAGCTTTGATTCGCAAAAACAAAGCTTAAAGCATCTCTAATATATTGCTATTTTTTTCTCTATTTTTTTTTTAAAAAATAGAGATGTCATTTTAAAAGAAAAAATATAGAAAAAAAATAGGTATATTTTTGTTTTCCTTTAAAATAGAAGTATTTCTCTTAAATAGAAATATATTGACAGAAATATACTTCTATTTTAAAGTTCAAAAAAATAGAAAAATAGATCGGAGATAGTCTTAGAGCTCATCATAGCTTTTTGTTTTGTTTCTAACTTTGCCTTTAACATGAGAGAACTTACGGTTGATCATGGACATATCACCAAAGATGGATGACAATCAAAGGATGAAGTAACGAGAAAGTGAGAATGATACATGTAAATGAACCATGAATTAACTCTCCGGTTGAAAATCAACTCCAAAGCCATTTTCCATCCTCGTTGGGTGAAGGGTCTTCTCAGAAAATCAGAACGGGAAGATCCCTTCTCAAGCAGCCGAAACAACACACAAGTTGTGAGAAACTATCGCTCACATCAACAGTTTCTGTTTCAACCACACGTCTTCATCACTTGTCGGAAGCTTTCTCATTTTGGCGCGATTATGAAAAGAGTATAATAATATAACTACTGGGCCGAATCTAATATAAACTAACGAGCTGGACAATGAATAATTTGCTAGCTTATAAACTGTGATCTCATTATTGTATTATACAAGCATTTCAGTTAAAATTGTTAACAACAGATTAATAATGCGTCTACAAAGCTTTTAGTTTAATAATTCATTAGGTTGATGAGTTTTAGACCAGTCTGGTCTTCACAGTGTGAGGCTCAAAACGAGACTTGAAATCACAAACGAAAGATTTGATTCTCGGGACAATGCAAAAGCTGAAAATTGTGCAGTAAGGTAAATATATACATACACATGTAAATTGCGACTAGATATTTTAGAGATCAGATGCTTTCATCTTTCTGGGCCGCTTATGAGCTGGTGAAGGAGTGTCTGATTGTCTTCCAGGACCCTGTACAATTCACAAACGTACAGTAAATTGAGATTCATAGGATTTTCAGAGAAATCGATATGGAAAGAAAGATGCACCACCTTGCGCTTTTGTTCCTTCTTGATGATTGGTCTTTCAGCTGAAATCCACACGAAAATGAAGTTGGAGATGGTTAAGAAGTAGATACAATGCTGAAACTAACAAGATAAAAGGAAATGTACCTCCAAAACTGAACGGGTCAGTTGCAAAAACTCGATCCTGATCAAATATGAATGGATTAGAGAGATCAACAGGAAGATGAAACTGCAGTATGAATTAAAGCGATTCAAGTTTTTGATGCTGACCTTTGGAGTATCAGGCATCGCGGCGGCATATGACCCTTCACGCTGTTGTGACGAACCTTCTGATTCTTTATATTGTAGCTGAAATTACGAACCAGGCCATAAAAGGAGACAAAGTTAGAAAAAAGAAGTAGCTCTACATTTGTGAATCTATTAGAGAACTTGTATCCTATGGTTTACCTGCTTCTGAAGATTCAATAGTGTTAAGATTTCTTTTCGTAACTCAAGATGCTCATCACATACAGTTTTTGTAGGAACTTTTGGCTTTAAGTTTACCTGTAGACAGAAAGCTCTATATACTCAAAATCCATTTGGCAAATTTTAAAAGTAGCTCCAATCAAATAAACTGATAGTAACCTAGCCTCTAACAAACCCAAAATCCCCATAAGTTAGTAGTAGAAGACATATAAAAGCTAGCTTGAGTGAGACTCTCATTCATCATTCAATGGGGAAGATAAGCAAGTTATATTAGGAAAACCAGAAAGAGTTAAACATAACTAGAAGCAAAAACAAACCCCCAGATCTTGCAGAGTCTGCTCAACGCGCTTGATCGTTCGAAGACCAACAGCTGAGCTTGCAGCTTGGACCATTTGTTCAAGTCCATAGGTTCTCAAGTATACATGAAGCTGCAAATTTCACAGATTCACCAAAAAGAATCAGATGGTTGGAGACACAAATGAAAAAAGGGAAGAGAAGAAAAGAGAGACACTCACCATGCGCAGAGAAGCAAGGGTGGAGGCATAATCTGCCATAGTTAGTGTTGATGGAGCCACAGCAGTTGCAGGAAGCTGAGAATTAGATGATGGAGATACACTACGCCCTGGAACTACCCCATCAGCTCTATCAACACCCATATTCTCATTCGCAGACACATCAGTCTCTTCCGCACGCTGGACAGCCAAAAAGACCAATAGTGTTATGGACAAAATGATAAGGATAGAGTTATGATATGCGTCTAAGGTAAAAAAAAGGGTATCTTCAATCATGGTAAGCACATTACATCTATTGTTATGTAGTTAGTATGAGTGAGCATATTGATTTTAAGTAAGCACTTACACGTGCGGCTAAACGCATCTCTGTGATTCTTTTAGCCTCAGCAAGAATCTGTAGTCATGGGAGACGGGTAAGAGAAAGCAAAGAACTATCTTATATTTTTCGGTGGGATGTTTATTCAAAATTAACGTGAAAAACCTCAGCATCTTTCTTCTCCTGATGTCTACTCTGGGAAAGGACCATGGACAATGCACGTTTGCGCTCTTTGTCGCGTGTAAGATCATAAGGCTCCTGTTATGCCAATATATTGCGAAAAAAAGAGCTTTTATAGAGATGTTCCCTTCAGATAACACGACGAAGATAGATTGCTAAATTAAACAAATATATGAACATAAGAGTCCTTCTTAGTTAGCTATGAAGAAATACAAAAGAGGAAGTTCACCTTCATCAGAGGGTGGTTTGCAACATCTGCTGGAGACTGAGCTCTAGCACGCAACAGGGCCCGAGTTACTACAAAAGACATTACGTAAGAGAATTCTCAGTCCTCGTATTTTCTAACGAACCCTGGTGCAACGCGGAATGGAAACAGAGAGAACAAAGATGCAAAACAAATGAAAGGGAAAGGTGGAAGTGAACGGGTAACGGTTTGAAGACGGATAAAGGTCCAAACATACCACTATAGTAACGATCCTTCAATTCCTCTACAGTCCGTGATAATGGAAAGCGATCAGCAATTATAGTGAAGCGAAGATCAAACCTTTCACACAATCCAAACAACTGATCGGTCTCTTCCTTGGTCCACACCTGCAAGTTGGAGCACAATCATCGACCAAGTCAACAATCCCTAAAACAAGCATGTATCAAGTGGCGGATGCAGAAAATGTCTTAACGTCATACATAAAAGCAAGAAACAGCTACTGTTAAAGCACGAAACAGAAACTCTTCCTTGAGGAGACACTTACAGGGTCCGTTAAATGATTCTCATACTCATCGTCTGTGTATTTCAAGATATCAACTGACTGCAATTTTCACATTAAGATCATAGAAAGATGTCAGAAGAAGCATAAACGGGTGAGAGGAGAGTACAAATCATCAAAGGCAAAACAATAAAAATACCTTGTTGTATTTGGCAAACGAGTAGTCACCTGTTGGTGGAACACCATTAACCACTCTAACCTGTGAAGATACAGATCATTAATTATAAAAAGAAGGAAATGCTCAAGCGCTCCTGCAATGGCGTTGCACAGATACGGAACTTACCCAATGGTAAAGCTGCAAATCATCTTTCCGAGCAGAGTTTGTAAAGGGAAGCCATTGCCAAACGACCTGAAAGAAGGGCGCTTATGATTATAAAACAACAATCATGACACTAAAACGCGAAGAGAGAAGTCTCAAAAGCCATTAAATTTGACCTTCTCATCTGCCGGAGGACGGCGCTTTAGCTGGGTAACATCAATTGAAGGCATGAGAGGCGCAACGCCGCCGGTAAGCGCATAAACCTGAGATTCAACAACGACGGTGAAAAACTGAAGCTCGATACGAGAAAGAAAGGAAGCAAAAATCCTTGCGATTCACCTCGCGAGAAATGCCATCTGGTTTTCTGTGGGACTCCTTCTGGGGTCGAGATTTCTTCTCTTGAGTCAAAGACAGTGGAGTCTTCGGCAGTCCGAGAATGTCCTTCGCGTCCGTGCCACCCATTGCAATTAGGGTTCCGAATTTACCGGGAAGCTATCATCCAATACAGAAGCAATACGACCTTCGATTCGATCAGGATCCCACTTCGATTTCAGAAGTTAGGGTTTCCAATTTCAACGAGGACGACGATTTTGGGGAATTGGGGGTTTTGAGCGCGAAATATTGCTTAAACCTTTGGACTCACTCAGCGAGTCTTGTCTACCCTAGAAATATATAATTAAGGAAAATAATTATTGAATTTTTTTATGAAATGAAAATTAGGTTTATTATGCAGTTATATTTATTTTGTAGTAGTATTGAAAAAAAAAATATCATGTAGATATTTAGATAGACAAAAAAAAATTGTTTTCGCGAAAATAGAATTTTGAAAAATAAGAAACACAATATATTTATTGGCCAAAATGTTAATACTGTATTAGGCAAAAAAGGGAGAATCTAGAAGGTTGTCCAACCATCATTGACTGGCGGTATATGGAAGGATTAGATCAGAATATTTCTTTAAAACTTCTCTTTAACATTCTTACTCTTTTCTTTAAATTGTGTTTCTTGCTGAAGATGAACTCTTTTCTTTCTCCACAACATCAAAATCATAAGCTGCGAAAGACCATAATGCCCTCACTTTCTGTTCTTACAGGCTCCATGTTGGCATCCCGTCAAGTCAATTTCGTAAATTAACAATACTGAGCAAAACTAGATTCTTCTTCTTTGTCCTGTCTTGTTTCAACATTCAACAATGGTTGTTAAGACTATACACACACTGACACAAGCTCACACACAAACGCACACATTATATATACATATGTTTTCTGGTACGCAATTATCAACGCAAACTAAAGCATATATCCTACGACGTCGGAGACACATGGCGTCGATAGTGATGCTCTTCAAAGCATTGATGAGTTGTCGTCTTACGCCTAAAGACGAGCCGGAGACAGCAGATCATCATGCTTCTTCGTCGGCGGTGAAACTTTACAAAAATGTCGCCGGAGACGAAAACACAACGAGGAAGAGAATTTCAGTGGTTGAAACATCGCAGTGCGGTGATAATCACGAGTTTATTATCGAGAGTACGAGTGGGAACAACGATATGGAGGAAGGGTTTTACTGGATTATCGTCAGGAATCACTTGTTGATGTGAATTGATAAAGCATGTATATATAATTAAATTTGTGAGTCCTTGCATAATTCTATGTTTTTTTATCCGTACTTTTCGTTGGATCGACCATGCATATTTCACGTGAGGTGTATGAGCATTTTGGACTACCAAAATTGTAGATGTCCTTAAATATTAGTATATCAAAATAATTCATGATTTGTGACAATTTGAACCAACCAGTGGTTAATTAACCGTCAAATAATAAATTAGGTTATATTTTCACGAGTGTTATTTTGCTCGATCCTTGTTCATTTTTGTTGTGAATGAAACGGACCAACCCAAATATGAACAGATTCTAGTTAGTCTACAACTTTGGTATAAGAACTATCCTTGACCATTTTCAAAGGAAAAAAAAAACGTTATATTTAATAATTCACATATATCACAAATCACAAGTATATTATACCCTCGCCTGATGATCAGATCTTATAATTTGATCGAGGAAAAAAAGAAAACGGAAAAGAAAAAACATACTAAATTAAGTCAAGATTCGTATACCAAAGGCCGTATCTAAAGTGGCATCACGCACGAATGAATATTACACCAAACGTGACGCAATTGAATTCCTCGTTACGTATCGTAATCGTATATTTTTCTTAATTATACGAATACGATGCCGTTTCGTGGCATAACTGGTCCTGCAAGAACCAAAAACTCTCGTCATCGGTCCACATGTTGTCCCCACCAACACAGTCCCAATCGTTGAACTCCCCGAAACCCGTTTGACCCACCGGGTCATAACCCGACCCGTTGACCACCCCACCTTGAACGTCCGAAAACGTCTCAGCTGGCGAATTCGAAGACGTTGCGGACAATTCCGACGCCGGTACGAACTGCTGATGATGATGCGGGTGAAATCGAACAGAACCCGGTTCGACCGTATTCGGTTCGTCAATAGGTTGACCTGGGTCGGTGGTGATCATTGACTCCATAGGCTCGCAAGTGGTGGGTGATGATTGGGCGTTGATTCTCTCCACTAATCTCGGCATCCAAACATTTCTCATTGTCTCCTTGAAAAGATGGCTATTAACATCGCATCTAAGGTGCTTAGCTTGCTTCTGCACCCGAGTTCTCCAATAATTCTTTATTTCATTATCTGTTCTTCCCGGTAGATATTGTGCAATCTTCGACCACCTTTTATATTTCATCAAATGTACGCATATATTAGTTTATATCCATACAATTTTTTTGTAAAAAAAAAATATAAGTACTGCGTTTCTAATAGTAAATGGAAACGCAAATGTTTACATTTGAATATTTAGTATATGTATACCTATTGCCCCAGAGAGAATGGAGTTTGAGGATCATAAATTGTTCTTCGAGAGTGATGTTGCCTCGTCTAACATCTGGGCGTAAGTAATTAAGCCATCTTAATCTGCAACTCTTACCAGTTCTCTTAAGCCCTGCATATACGAATACATATAAGGATGGATTATTAATATAAAAAATAAATATGTCGATTAATTTAGAGATTTGATGTTTAGTTTGATACCAGAGGAACGAGCGATGTGGTTCCAGCGAGCATCGCCGTGGATTGAGACGAAGTTGACGAGAATAGCATCTTCTTCCTCAGTCCATGGACCTTTCCGTACATCGGAATCTTCTTCATGAGCTGGAGAGTTTGAGTTTCGCTCGTAATCTTCCATTTTTCTTTATTTTAATGAGAAAAGGAAAAAAGAGAGAGAGAGAGATGAGATGGTGTGTGAAAGGTTTTTGTGGATAGATTTTGAAGTGTTTAAGCAATGTGTGATTTTTATATATATAGTGAAGGAACACGAGAATAAAGGATTTTAAAAGTAGTAATTTATTAAGGGCATTTGAAAATAAGTAGAAGAATGAAGAGTGACTGGAACACGGCATAAGTGTGATAATCAATATTATTTTTTATTCTTGTTTCTAAAGTGGAATTTTGCAACTATGTTGTATAATATATACTATTCTTATAATAATTTATGCTCCATTCCGTCAACTTTTTGTGTGATTTAAAATGCTTAAGGTTTGACCCTTTGACTTGTTCAAATGCATAGTAACACGCACTCTCACTTTGTTTTTCGTTGGTTAAGATTTCTATTTTATAGAGTTTCTAGATTTTACCACACAGTAGCGCAGACGTAAGTTGTTGTATACTACTTGTTAAAACAACTCTGATTTCAATGGGCGAATTGACTTTATCAATCACATATTGTTTTATGAACGAGACAATAGAAAAAAATAATGAATCATAGCTAAATCGTGTTTGTTAAATATGTGCTTATTTTTCTACTAAATTAAAAAACCATTAATTTTATTTATATGAACTGATACAATAAAATAATTATAACTAACATAAATAAACCGATGGTGGGAAATGGTTGATAAACTACATTTCATAATGTAAACTCGTAAAGATTGTGGAATCGATTCAACTTCCAAACAAAGTCATTTCGCATGGACCAATTGGTCTTCACACGGTGTGATTATATCTAATGAGCTTGTCCACAGTCTATCTATCGAACTAGTCATGCTTGTCTACAGAAAGATCATGTCATTACGAACAACAACATATTGCGTGATGAATCTCTAGCTCCGGTCCGGATCACTATTAAAATATATATCATCGATTCGCTTTATGGATAAGGATATTAGAGATAAATGACCCGTGAAATTATTACAGGTAGATACAAATGTACTAGATTATCTAAAGGATAAGATTACAGTTTTATGGAATATCATCGACTCACTTTATCTACAATAATTTCGTCGATTTTTTTTTGGTACTTCTTTGATTTCCCATATCTGCGACATTTTTCAACATATTCTGTGATCTCTTTATGAAATGATATTATTCCAGAAGACTATGGGGTAGAATCAATGACTAGTAATAAAATGGAACTATATATTGCTTTTTTTACCGGAATATTGTGGATGGAAACTGATCAAACTAGTCCCTTTGTGCATCAGTGACATGTAAAATTCCAATGTTTTACAATTCTAACTAAAAGAGTTTCATGTGTTTATTTATGTATATAGGCTACAAAATGAGATAATTTCACTGTTATTGCTATGTTAACAATTTTATGTTTATTTTTGAAAAATATGAGAATAGTCTTAAGTATTTTTCTTGGTTGTACTTTATATGGAATTGTAATTAATACGTAATTGTTTCTTCAACAAATCGAGTTTTCTTAAAAAAAATGTTTATGTTTCTTGAAATTAGCTAGCATTAAGAAACTACTCGGTAAACAATTGCGTAATACTAAAACTAGTTTACGATGGAACTATCTTTGAGTATATAGTAAAAACAAATCTTAATTTCCAAATTTGAATGTAGCTAAATAACATAGGACTATTGACATTTGAAGCAAAGTCAAATGAGAAATGGAGTTAGGCGAGCTATGGACTTTGCTTTTGAAACTTTAGCACATTTTTGTTTATAAGATTGATGAGTAGTCAAAGAGGCGTCTTTCCTATATCTATCACTATGACTTCTATGCGTATAGTTACACAAACGGTAAGACTTTTATGAGTTCTTTTCAACGAAATTGTATCGTACCTTAAAATAATACTGATAAACAATGTATAAGTTATTAATAATGTATGTGATAATTTAATATTTGCTGTAAGAAAGAAAAAAACACCTGCAACCTTCTCTTGCCTTTTTTTTTTTAATTCTTTGAGAATTCACGAGAAGAGAAAATTACTTACTGTAAACCCTGTCTCAGTAAAGACGAACTTCTAAAGAAATGGAAAAGGCTACTAAAACAGGTCACGACGGTTTCAATTATTAACATGTGTAAGTGTAACAAACTAAAAAGATAAATGATTCTTATCACAAAACATATAGTGCACATTGATTAGTAAAAACAAATGTGTTATTGTGATTTCATAACTATTAAAAAATAAACCACAAGATTTGTTATAGTCGCATGCATGCATGATTCCCTATGTACTAACGTAAGAATATAGAAGCATTGAAACCCAAAGAGAACATCTATGTAAGAACATAAACATTCTAATCAACTACACATTATACTGGGTTAAAATTTTACAAATATACAACACAAAAAGGATTATCGAATACATTTTGATGCGCACATATCAGAGCGACCCACTATATTAAAATGGAGGGTTGAAAAAATGTTAATAATAGTATTAATTAAAGTAAAAAGAGTTTAAGTAATGCAAGTAAACACAATATTATTACACAAAGACACATAAATAGTAGCCTCCATAGTTCTTGGGAAAGCAACACTCTCGATTAAGTGTATGTACCTGAGAAGCGAATCAAGATCTCAGTGTCTTTTTGAGACACTTGTCTGCTTCTAACTTTCAGCCTACGACAAAAACACAAACAAGTGGTGACGTGTCAATTTGATTTGAATATAGGTTAGATTTGGGTTGTTTCAGTATCTTAGACTTTTAGTAAAGAAAATAACTTTTTTTTTTTGTTGTAATACCCAATTCAGTGAATTGTTACATCGATTGGAAATTTGATATTGTATGACAGCCCAAAGAAGCTGATGACAAGAAGAAGAAAAATATTATTTTTTCCTACTCACATGAAAAAGACCGCTATTTTGTATTAATCGATTCTCAGTGATTTATTTACTTACTGCGAGAACATGTTCCTGTTTACAGCAACTATTGTGTATATCGGGGACATTAAACCAAACTTGAATGCAAATTTCATTAGACTAAAAAGGAAAATCACTTTGATGCCAAAATGTATGAGAGACTAGAGATAGATCCACACCCCTAAATTAGGTTATTTGCTTAAACGAAAACTACGACACGTTTAAAAAGGTTAAAAACAACAAAAGAAATATAAACTTGAATCCAGTTTGGTTAGACTTAGAAAAAAAAAAAAATCGTGGTGTTACAGATTTAGCAATTTTAATGGGTGTTGGCTTTTTTATTTTGATCGTCTCATCGTTCCAGGTAATTTGGTTCACTAAACGAAACTAGAAAAATGTAAAAAAAAAAAACCACAAGAGAAAGAGATAATTAATCAACAAAAAGATGAACAATCAACCTAAAAAGACGTTTACGATCTATCAAAATCAAAAGAAGTACCAAAAGTAGAACCCACAATCTTTTTAACTTACACGCTCGAAATTCTGTCAAATTCATATGCAAAGCCTCTTTTCTTTTTTCTTTTGTCATCTGGGTGGTTATGTCCAGTTCCGATTTGATGCGACATAACACATAAGCCTCCAACAAAAAATCTCTATAAGATAGGTCAATCTCAAAATCGAATAACACGTTTAAAAATGACAGGGCAGTAGATAAGACTCTAAAAGCGAAGAGGGCCAATGTATTCGTATCTTTTTCGTATTTATGGATCCGTTTTAGGTCAAGGAGTCGTGATACATCTCCTTTAAAAGAAGAACTTTTTTTCTTTTATTTTCTGAATTCTATTTATTTATAATCTGTAAACTGCTTATAAATATTTTTGTTGTGCATGGCGTAGAAGCGATGACGTAGAGATGATGACGCAGAGGAGAATCCTCTAATGAGGTTCGAACTTTAAACTTTAAAGCATCTATATGTGGTTCAAAACTCGAAAGGCATGACCATGAAAAAATCATTTGTAGTTCTTTTTCGTCAACGCACATAAATAGACGTATTCATGTATGTCCATATTCATGTATTTATGTAGTATTTCTATATAAATATCTGCATTAAAGGTAGGGTCTAAAGCATGTATCAGAGTTTGGAGATCCATCTTCTGGTTGAGGTTCGATGTATCAGAGTTTTTGATAAAGCATGTGATATGATATTCCCTTCAAAGAAACATCCCATAATCAAAACATTAAATTCTAAAGGGATCCCAATTCTAAAGGACTCCGCACCTTAATAGATTTTTAATGGTTATAATAAAAGAAAATTCCAGCAGTATTGACTCAACCAATTTGACTATCCTGACTTTACAAAAAGAAAACAAAAATTCCGTTCGAAATTCCAATTGTTACATTGTATACATTTTTTTTTCTTTATGCTCTTATAGAAAAAGTACTTTCTATCTTTAAATATACATAACTTGATAACTAAGTAATTACCCATGATCTAATAGACTAAAGCTTCAACTGATAACCAATAGTAATTTTTTTTCCTACCATTTACTAATAATATATTTTTTATATCATTCCTTCTCAAATTTGTTTTTAAAATTATAGAAACAAATATAAAACAAAAGTATTCCTTATTTATAAAATAAGGGGAGAAACCAAACAAATTTATTTATTTTCTTATATGTATTTCATTTCCATTTATTTTTTTATTTTTTTCTTTTCATTTCTGTTTTTTTCTAGTGCCAGTTAGAGTGTATACATTATACACCTTAAGGAAGTGTAAAATAAGTCAATAAAAGGAGTTGAAAGAAGTCTACCATTTAGAGTTTTTTTTTTTAATTAAAGAGTATTAAAATTTAAAAGGTTAAGTAAGAGTCTACCACTAAGGCATTAACGGTGAAAAAGTGAAGATTCAAAAAACTGTAAGTAAATGTAAATGCATGTTGCCAAAACTCGGACACTATAAGAGTTGACTTTGATCGGTCGGAATATGTTCTCACAAAAGCAATAACTTCAAAGCTTTGTAAAAGGAAAAAAAAAACTAAAAAGAAAGTAAACTAGAAACATATACAATAATGGAAACAGACGAATATTAAGGAACCCAAATCAAAGATGACCGGCGATGATTAAGGTAAAAGTCAATCCCCAACCGACACTTTTGGCAGGAAATTTAAAAGACATCGTAAGAGACCCATTCTCATTATTTTTTCTCTCTTCTTTTGTCAAATTTTGCAACACAAAACACGTTTAGAGTCAATGTCAACATCATGATTCAACAGACAAAGTATGTGTTTAAGTCTCTAGACCACACTTAAAGCCGATTGTACCGTTGAAGAGAAACGAGAGGCAAGTGTTTGTGTAGCAAATGCTTGAATCTGCTTCTTGGCATCTACAAAAGTATATTAAAAAAATCAATCATATAATCCAAAGATTGCATTTTTTTCACATTTCTAATGTGTTGTAGAGTTACAGTTTTGTACCTTTTTGGCATTTGGTGAATCCAACGATGTTTGCAACACTAAGAGTCAAGCAAACTCCAATAACCAGAACATAATCAGGCTCGAATCTTATAACTGAAAATATCCCAAGAATGATCCAAGCAGCTGCCTAAAGAAAGAGTAGCATAATAAAAAGTTTCATACTTTGGTGACAAATGAAACATACAGATAAACTAAGTACATAGATACACTCACATTGAGGTACAATGTCCACCAGAATAACCATGAATCTTTCTTGCTCAAACGAGCCAATGACTGCAGCAAAGAGAAAATAACGCAAGGATGAGACATCAAACATAGACGAAACGAATCATGAAACCAATCAGAATCTAGGGTTTTTAAGTTACCTGTTGGTCAAGTGACTGAAATTTCCAGACACTCTCGCCCAGTTCATTGACTTCGTTCCACCACCTAAGGCCGACCAAGATACGGCCACTAACGTTCTTAACAACCCAGAAATCAAGAGCAGCTAAAACAACAGTGACCACAAAGATGATAACAAAGCTGTTCACAAATATAGCTGAGAGTATATAGAATGCCAGTGCTGCTGCCTACAGAACAAAACAAAGCCCAAAGCTACGATTTTTAATTGCTGTTATGATCGCTGCTTTGTCTTAAAGGACAGTTAAGAAAGAAAAGAAACTACCTTGAAGAGCACATGGAACAAACATGTTCTTGGATTGGCATAGTTATCTCCAGCAGGCTGCGGAAAATCAAAAAATTTAAAAAAGCTCAACAACGTACCCACAATCACTAGTTCATTGCAGAAAATTAGGGTGATTCTGAACATATCAAGATATATCAGGGTCTAAATCACAATCTCGAACTGAAATTTGGGATGAACATGACTCGATGTCGATAAAATTGTGCCGAATTCGATTCAGCTGCTGACTAATTGAGTATGCGAGAAGAGTGAGAGTGTAAGATTACGTGGCTTAGATCCATTGCGTGAGATTCAGATACAAACTTCCTCCAGAAAATTGGAATTTTCCAGGAGAATTATACAACAGAGTTGCGTCGTATTTCCCAGAAACTCAGATCCCCCATAGGCGCACTCAGGCCAAGAATGATAATCAGTTATTTTGGGCTTTTATAGGCCCATATTTTGTTTATTACAAAGCCCCATCCTAGTGAAAGATAACTAAATCAGATTAGTGGGAGAGTGTGGGGTGGGACAATTCAATAATGGACATTATTTCACCGTGATGAGCTAAACCGTGATGATAACTACTAAATTAATTAGCAATACATTATCTTTAGAGTCTGACAGTCGTCATATTTATATATTTTGCATTAAACGAAGTTTGTGTCACCAAAAATATCACAATTGCTACTAATGTATGACAAAAACAAAATTATTTAAACTTATTAATGAGTTTTTTTCACCTATATAAAAAGGATTCAAATACAAATAGCGAGGACTACGGAAATGTTCAATGCACCCACACGCAGGAAATAACAAATCTTCTATTTCTCACAATACCGTAGCTGCTTCTAGCATTTTCCCTAATTAACCGTAGTTTTAAATTTCTCGTGATGGTCCCACTTCCAGAACTTTCACCAAACGCCAATCACCACCGTCTGATTTTAAACTTACACGTGTATGTTCCAGATTTAATGATCACAACTAATCCTAGCGTCTATAATAATCACCGTTTAGTCCTTCATCACTAAACACAAAAGAAAACAACAACAGCATCGAAAAAAACTTCTCTAAATCGTAACGTGCTTCTCACATGGCTCCGGAGCTTACGCAAACCATGCCCGCCAAATCCACCGTGATGATAACCAAACCGTCACCGCAAATCCACGGTGGTGATCGAGCTTACGTGACATTTCTTGCCGGAAACGGTGATTACGTGAAAGGAGTCGTTGGTTTAGCCAAAGGATTAAGAAAAGTCAACTCGGCGTATCCACTCGTTGTGGCGATATTACCCGACGTTCCCGAGGAGCACCGTCGTATACTTGTGGAACAAGGTTGCATTGTCCGCGAAATTGAACCCGTTTACCCACCCGAGAACCAAACCCAGTTTGCTATGGCTTATTACGTGATCAACTACTCCAAACTCCGTATCTGGAAGGTATACAATACGCCGTCGTTTTCATTGCTCTTGTTATGGCAAATACGTCGTCGTTTAATGCTCTGGTTTTTGGTGTTGTGTGCACAGTTTGTTGAGCACAGTAAAATGATATATTTAGATGGAGACATTCAAGTTTATGAAAACATCGATCACTTGTTTGATCTCCCTGATGGTTACTTCTACGCGGTGATGGACTGTTTTTGCGAGAAAACATGGAGTCACACGCCGCAATACAAGATCGGATATTGCCAACAATGCCCTGAAAAAGTTCGGTGGGCAAAAGAGCTTGGAGAACCACCGGCTCTCTACTTCAACGCCGGAATGTTTGTGTTCGAGCCTGACCTCAAGATTTACGACGATCTCTTAAGTACCCTTAAGATCACTCCCCCTACTCCTTTCGCTGAACAGGTAATAAAAAAAAATATTTAATATAATTTGACTGGTTATGCTCTGTTTTGCTCTGTTTTTTCATATGTTTAAAGCTGTGGTTTGATTGTGTAGGATTTTCTGAACATGTATTTCAAGAAAATCTACAAGCCAATTCCTTTGGTTTACAATCTTGTCCTAGCGATGCTATGGCGTCACCCAGAAAATGTGGAGCTCGATAAAGTCAAGGTGGTTCACTACTGTGCAGCGGTGAGTTTTTCTTATATCCCAATTTTGTTTTGTTTAGACCGATGTTTCTCATTCTGAGTTCTATCTAATACGTTGTGTGTTCTCGTTACAGGGTTCGAAGCCGTGGAGATACACAGGGAAGGAAGCGAATATGGAGAGAGAAGACATCAAGATGTTGGTGAACAAATGGTGGGAGATTTACAACGATGATTCCTTGGATTATAAGAAATCTGTAGCAGTAGCAGACCTCGAGAGAGAGTCCGGTCTGGTGAATCTGAAGCCATTCATCACCGCTCTTACTGAAGTTGAACGGGTCAAATACGTGACTGCACCGTCCGCTGCTTGAATGTCAACAAATTGTTTGCAACTTCAATTGTCGGTGGAGTACTCTGGTCTAGGGGTTATGTGTCGGCTCCACAGCCACACATGGTGTTTCTTGTTTGATTGCTTTTGAGTTTACATGTGATTTTGCTTCCTCTCGTGTGCTTTCATTAATTTTTGTGCAATGTTTATTCTATTGTATATATACGGAGTTGAAATTTGAATAACGAAATTAATATGCGAAGTAAAGATACGACTTCTGTCACTCTGAAGCTCAAAAGGAGCCTTCGTCAGTTTTGAAAGAGAAATGTGTTCAAACATTTTGGTCTCATGAAACTAAATACGAGGAAAAAAACTGATTAAAAGAAGAAATATACCCACTTCAGGAAGAAAAAGCAAAAAAAAAACTTATGAGTTACATTAAAGGAAAGTACAAAGCGTGAAATGATTTGAATTTGAGACGAGATACGAAGAAGAAGAAGAATATGATAATAAATCCTTGATTTATAAACCAAACAAGCAAAGAAGAATCTTGCTACCTCCTTTCTAAGCCTGCACATCAACATACGTCAACGTGTATCAGACTCTACCCAAAATGATTATGAGAATATTTGAGTTTAAAAGAGAACAAGTAGATGACAGTTAATACCTTGTTTGCGATGTTGTTGGAGAGCCAGTCAAGTCCCTCGTAGAGTCCTTCTCCAGAGGTGGCACATGTGCTCTGAATGTACCTGTTACAACAATGATCAAATCAGTAAAACATGTCAGAGTTTGGACTTTGGATTATAGATCGAGAGAGTTGTGTGTGTGTGTGTGTGTATTTTGGCCCACCAGTGTCGTTGGCGGAGAGAGTGAAGTCCCAGCTTGTCAGTTATCTCAGCAGCGTTCATGGCGTTGGGAAGATCTTGCTTGTTAGCAAACACAAGCAGAACTGCATCCCTCAACTCATCCTGCCACACAAAAAAGAAAATGCATCAGAAAGACAAAAACCAAATGGTGCATACAAAATCATTCATGATGTAGAATTGATTCTTATACGTTACCTCGTTCAGCATCCTGTGAAGCTCGTCCCTGGCTTCAACAACACGGTCACGATCGTTGCTGTCGACCACAAAGATCAGTCCCTGTGTGTTCTGGAAGTAGTGTCTCCACAGTGGACGGATCTGGATTAGTAAAAAAGGGAACCATTAGTCACAATTCCACGATTACAGATTTAAACTGAGAGAACATAGTCCATTAGGAAAAATGAGTGTTAATACGGGAAATGTCAGCCGGAAAAATGACATTTCTTTGAGAATCAAAGCATGCTAAAAAAATTCCGGCTGAATTTGATTTAGCTTATCAATTGTAGAGTACTGGTATCGGAACTAAATACCAGAACTGAACCTAATAAGCAAACCAGCTTCGAACAAAATGACACTATACATGGATGATGATAGATAAGCAAAACAATACAAGCAGAATCTGTAATGCTATGAAATGAGACGATACCTTGTCCTGACCCCCGACGTCCCACACGGTGAAGCTAATGTTCTTGTATTCCACAGTTTCAACATTGAAACCTGAAAACAAACATCAACTGTCAGATTTGTGTCATACAATTACAAAACGAAGTGAAGACACTCGACAAGTTCATCATGAAGTTTACTCACCAATGGTTGGAATGGTGGTGACGATCTCTCCAAGTTTGAGCTTGTACAGGATCGTCGTCTTACCAGCAGCATCGAGACCAACCATGAGAATACGCATCTCTTTCTTCGCAAAAAGTCTGCTGAAAAGCTTTCCGAATGATAGCCCCATTTTCTCAAGCCTGTCCACAAAAAACAGATTTGATCAATTTCAAAATATATTTACAAAAAACGCAATTGAGGAACCATCAATATATCTAGCGACGGGAGACAACGAGACCATTGTGGACCTAAAATGATTACAAATTGCGTCGGATCTCATTCGTATCATCAGCTTTGGATTGAATCATTCCCAAGAAAATATCTAATTTCAGGGAATCATCGACAGCTAAACCAGAGTATAAGAGAACAGCCTGATCTAGAAAAATCAAATACCATCAATACAGATCCAGCATTACGAACTAGCAAATCACGATAAACCACGTATATTCGTATAAGAAAACGGAAGAAACACGACAGATCTGGAAGTGACGAGCCATGAACAACGCACGGATCAGGATCGCGGGAAGGAAATTCGAACAGAAGGAATCAGGTAAACCGAGAGAGATACAGGGAGAGAGAGCGAGAGAAAATCGACGGAAGCAACGTACCGGAGAAATCACGCCGCACGAGATCTAAGCTCTTTCTCTGATGCCGATGGTCGTCCTACGAGAAATAGCCTTCGAACGCTTCACGATGATTTTTTTGTGGGACACAATTCTCTTCTTATAATCTAACCCAGAGAGCGTTAAAAATACGTCGAATATATGTTTTCAATTAAAAATACGTCGACGGATTTTCCATAACTAAATTTTCCTTATGGGTCAGCACAGTTCGGCCCACCGTTTATCAAATACTGATTAACAAAATAGGCCCATTGGGCTTATGGACCAAGAAGTTAACCCTTTTCGCTCACCAATTTGAATCTTCACCAAGAACGAACGACGTCGCAAAATAGCTTTCATCTTTCTTTTTTTCTCTCGACTGTCATAAAAGCTTTTTATAAGGAAGAATCATATCCATTCATTGTTTCCGAATTGGTCGGTCCTTGTGTCTGAATCAATTGCGTACAAAGTTATTTAATTAATGGTAATGATTCGCGCGTTTGATTGAATTGTGTGAAGTCAAACTATGCGACATTATTACAAATCTTGAGGCTCAAAAGTTCCCTGGATCTCTTACTAAAAAATAAAAAATCCATAAACGATTTATACAGAAAGAAATACAGTACGTATTATGGTTTATATTGAAATTATATTTGCTGTAGTTAAAATGAGGATGGAAAAGAAAGTGAGACATGATAATGAAAAGACCCTACCACAAGCAACTAATATTATTTATAGACATTGGAAGTCTAGCCTTCATGCATCGATGTTTCATACTTTATTGTATAAGTGGACGACATTATGTTTCTTACATCCAAATTTTCTAAATTTAACTTGAGAATCAAACCGAAAACTCTAGATGTCTTGCTTTTTTTTTGTTCGTGGTAAATATGTAAGAATATTTGTACATAGCACATCAAATATATTTTTAGTAACAAAAGACGTTCGAATAATTTGAGACAGCGTTTGTATATACTATGCCATACGACGATCGGCAGTCTCTCTTTCGATATGGAAACAATAAATAACAAAATAATATATATATATAGTAGGATATAAGATAATGTTAAACATAAGTTATATCCGTAATGTATTTGTGCGTAGAGAGATTCAGACGCATTAACAAACAACGCACAAACGTTAAGGAGACGTCATTTCGACCCAGGCTAATCAATTGCTTTGTTTCTTCTTTTTCTTTTTTATATACATTTCATTTATTTAGTTTTTAGGATTATATTGGTCAAATGTTGCGCATGATATCTAACTCGTTATAGATATGAGTGATGATCTCTTTTTCTTGTTGTTGTTGTACTTCGTTTAGTGTAGAACTTTTAAAGATACAGGGTCGTGTTTGTACTCGAGATCGATCTTACACTTATAAGTTAAAACTAACAAAAAACGAACTAGGTAAATTATGTTATAAGAGAAAATAAGTGAAGTAATAGTGAGGTAAATGAGTAAAAATATGTGAGAGACAAAGTGGTAATCCTAACAGCAACGTGGTGAAATGAAACTAAGGTCATGATGATCAGTGTAGGTTAGGTAGTTGACCTCCAATGGAGGAAAACTCTAGAAACCAGGGTCTTTGTGTTCTTGAGTTATGATGGAGAAATGTATGGGTCATAATAATGTGAAATTGTTGTTGAAGCGAAGGGTGTCAAAGGGGGAAAAATGACTAAATGAGAGAAATGACGAAGGAAAAGGACCTACCACTTTGAGAGGTGTTTTGTTTTGGTTATTATGGGATTAATTATAAAGTTATCTACAGAGAATAGAAGTGGAGGTTCGGCCTTTTATGGGCCCGTCACCTGTTTCGGCTTTATCCACAGTTGGTTTTTGTCTCTTCTCACTTCACTTCTTTTGCTTAATAGTAATACTTATGTTTTTAATGTTTTTGTTTTTCTCCCATAATTGTTTTACCCTCTTTAAAACAATTGGTTTGGTTTGTTCAACAAACTAAATACTCTAAAACTGATATTTCTTTTTGTTGTCATCAGTTTTCTATACCACTAGCTAGATCACATATTCGGTAGCTCTCACCTGAGAGTTTCGAACCCACAAATAGGCTAGGATGACTTGGATAAGTTAACTATTTTCTTTAAAATGTTATTTAGGTTTAGAGAAAAGGTTAAGCCTCACAATCATTTTCTTTTGATTTTCTGACCACTTATTAATTTTATTTTAAAACACTACAATATTATAAATATGCACATTAATAGCTAAAGACAGAATTTTGCCCCCAAAAAAAAAAGTTAAAGACAGAAAAAAACAAATCTGTTTTTTAGCATTTTGACTTGCGCACAGGGAAAGGGGGACAAATACAAAACTGCGATGAGTTGTCTATATAATATCTTCTTCTTCCACGCCCAATGTTCACTGTTAGTTTAATTGATGGGTCTAAAGGCTAAATAAATAGTTTAAATTGACCACATTTGGAGATTGATATACATGCATGCCTCGTATTGGTTATGGAAAGTGAAAACGAAGAATCTCCCTCCTGTGTATCAAAGACAAGACAAATGTTATGTGGAGGCTCTCTGTATTCTCCACTGGTAGTCAAATAAAACCAAACATGCTTCTTTATACACAAAATGCAAATGAGTGGTAATTTATTGGCAGATTTCGAATGGTGAAAATTACTCATATGTACGTGTAGGGTTAGGTGTTATGTTTTTATCTACAAATTTCACTGTTACCTCATGTTTATATATTGTATACTTATGATTTATGAATGACAACAAATTCTGATTCGGTTGGCAAAATCACCTCATGGAATATATAGAAATAAAATATATAAGGTTCTTTTATAGTTTTTTGTGTAATATATAACAGCTGGATAGTATTTACTAATTTTGTTTTACGAGCAAAAGATTACGTTCAGATGTTAAAAATCCATATTTACAAAGTTCTTTACTTAACCCTGTTTTTACAAAGTTCTTTAGTTAACAGAAGAACTCAATAATCTAACCCTGTTTTTACAAAGTTATTTAAATAACAGCTTAAAGTAAGCATATATGTTTTAGCATGTAGCGTAGATATATACATATAAACGTGAAAAATAATTCCGTCCTAAAGAGAGGATTTATTATTAATATACTTTGTTAAAGCAATATGTGCATGCAATGACGCGATAAGGCATTATAGAAAGCCGATTAAATTCATTATCACACGGGGATTTCCGTAGATATTTGCTTTTTACAACTCTTATTTTTAATGTTTATCGTTAATTGTCAAAGTATTGATCCTGCCGATTTTGTCTATTGAAAAAATCTATCATATATAAACGTTTATAGCTGCGTTCTTGTGCATAATTTTCATATCGTATAAGATGAATGAGTTGAAACGAATGTAACAGTTGTTTAGAAAGAAAAAAAAAACGAATATAACAACAAAAAAGCACAAATATGAAATTACGACTTGATCGACACATTACTTATTTTTTAAATATATAAAAAATGGATTCAACGAAACAATCACACGAACTGTATATCGTTTTGATTGTTTAATAATACTTTTGTTATCGTTTGAACTCTTTGAATAAACAAGGTATGGACCCACGAGGAAAGGTCCCGATACAAAGTATATGCTTTAGGAGAAAAAAACTGTGGAAGGGTTACGTAGATTACAACGTCATTTGAGGCATGGTAGGCCGTCGATTATGAGTTCTTCGGCTACATGATAATTTAAACAAACTATATCATCACATAATGTAACTATTTATATATATTTAAATTACCCAATGACTTATCATGATTTTTATTTGGTTTGAGTAATTTATCTCTAATCAAATGTATCGCTACTATAATTCGTGGTTTGAGTAATCTGAACAATACATCATACATGTATTTACAAGTATTTACGATAACTACAAAAACCCCAATAAGCTTTAATTTTATACAAACTGAGTGATCACTGCAGAGAATATCTTAAAATTCTGCATTCGAGAAATATTTTTTCTTTTGTTAACCAATCTCGAGTAATCTATTTTAAAATAAAAAAAATCGTGGAATTAGCTCGGGAAATAAAGATCTCTAAAACGTTCCAAAATAAATAATTAAAGATCTCTAATGTATTGTGGTCGTGAGATTGCGTCGAGTTGTCTATAGCACATGGGTCAGAACCTCTTTTTCCAAATTATATATTACGTATTTGTTATGTATATATGCGTAAGCACATGTACGTGTATCACACAAGTGCATACATAACCATTATATATAATATAGTGTCCCCCTTAACATCTATCTATGTTATCTATCTACAAAATGTAACACATCCACATAACACTTTCAACCTCTACAAATACACTTTTTATAACTGCAAAATATACACTTTTGCTGGAACGAATCCATAATTATCCGTACACTTATCGAATATTTCAAAAACAAATCAGCAAAGCACATATCAAAAATCTAAGATAAATGGAGAAGAGTGGGCCGTGCATTCCTCACGTATAAATATAATATATAGCTTTTTTTATTTAATTGGCCTTTACTAATTTAATTACTCTTAAGTCTCTTATGGGTCATGTTTAAAGGAGCCAAATTAAGCTATGCGTGCGAAACCGCAGCCAAACATTTGAAAGACAACTTTTAAACGTATCTGAATCCAAATCCTAACAAATAATTAATATTAATTTAGTTTAGTGAAAAAGTTATAATTGACGACAAAAGAAAGTGAAAAAGTTAAATTAATTTAAAATCAAATGGGATGGGATAGTTAGGTCAAGTTTGCTTCTTAGTTCTTTAGATGCTTCTGCGTGTTTGGTTGAGTTCTTACTATTGCCACATCACTGCATGATTATTATAAATATGCATAATATCTGCAGCATCTACTATTCTATTACAACTAATTAAAAATGTTACTTTTCCTTAATTTAGTATTTTTATGTTAAAAATATCTTATATGCCATGGTTTATTGATTCCTATTTATCATAAATGCCTAATTTATATCAAAAAATATTTCGACCTTTTTCCTAGCTGAATATTTTTCCAGTCTCGACTTTTAGATACTAAAGAAGATGCTTTAAACGATTATTGCGAAGAAATGAAGTACAAATAGTTAATAAACCCGAAAATTAGAAGATAAGATTCTAAAAAATGCAAGTTGACCAATTGATTATCGAAACGATCGACAGATCGAGGAAGAGTAAGCATTTAACTTCGATATTTTATCAGATTGAGACAGCCAAAACAAATAACTCCAAACAGACGCATGTCAATCTCACTCACCATTTTTTTTTTTAATGTTTGTAACATCTTTTAAGAATTTGTTTTTTGTAACGTAGCCCTTTTTTATATATTAACATTAACATACTCCGAGTTCCAAAAAACCATTCCCGGTTTTCACGTACATTGGCACTCCACGTATAGCATAATTGTATCCGTGTCTTAAAACTAATACTCCCTCCGTTTTTATTAGATAATGTTTTAAAATTTATTTTTAATTCTAAAATATATAATATTCTCAAATTTTTATATAAAAATTAATTGTATTTTTGTTATTTTAGTTGTTTTAATTTTCAATCTTATTTTTTTATTGGTTGAACTGTTTTAAAATTAACAAAAAAATATATTTTATTTTTAAAAAATAAAAATTAAATTAATTCTTAATCTGTGTACATATCTCTAAAACATCAACTAATAAAAAATAGAAAGAGTATTGTTTTAATAACATTGCTTACTGTATTATTCAATTCTACCCACCGTGTGGATTATTATGTATTAATGTAGTTTTCTTAAACTTTTAATTTAATCTTTACTAATTTCCCCACTGATTTTTTTTTTTGTTTTTGGCAAGAAAAGAGAAATTCTTATTAAAAAAAGAAAAGAAAATAGATTATTACAGTTTGACCATTTTTTCAGTATAGTATAGTTTGAATTATGAAATAAATAAAAAAAGCGGGGAAACAATGAATGATGATGCAAAAAAGAAAAGAAAAAGGTAATATATTTTCTTATAATTTCTCCAACAATCGCAAAATTCACGCAATTGTCTCGTCTCTCCTAAATCATCTTTTTCTTCCTTTTTGGTTGTATTTTTGTTTGTTTTTAATTATAAAATATTTTTATTTTTTATTTCAGTAGCTTATATAAATGGAGATTCCTTCGGCTTCATCTTCCTTGCCAGTTGCCACCAGACATAAACACATAATACATTTTTTGCAGCTTCATGTAATTCAACGAACCACCACTTTCTTGTCATCCAAATCAAAGATAATACAGAGTTTCTCTCTCTCTCTCTCTCTCTCTCTCTCTCTCTCTCTTTCTTTTATTGATTTCTCGATATCATGTAAATTTGATTCCATGTATCGTTTCCCAGTTTCTTCATCGAGATTCGATCTTCTTCTTCTTCTCACGAACCTCCTTATTGGGTTTTCTTGCATTTCTCTCTCTCCTGCTCTTCGCTAAACTTGAATTGAGAGATGCTCTTCAAAATGGGTTTGTCCGGTTTGAAGTAGTTTATGAGTTGTTCCCCCCTTAAATCGGGTTTGAGCTCAATCTTCTTCCCATATCGGAGAGTATCTATCACTGCAGAAGAACTCCAAGTGTTTGACGAATTGACTGAACGAAGCAGAGCGAGTGAGTGTGGAAAGTCATGGAAGAGACTTTTGTGCCGTTCGAAGGAATCAGGAATGATCTTAAAGGGAGATTGATGTGCTATAAGCAAGACTGGACCGGAGGATTCAAAGCTGGATTCAGGTATATGAATATTCATTGATTATATACCTTTATAAATATATGTGAATTATTCATGGATTATGAGCTTTAATTGCGTTAGGATTCTGGCTCCCACCACATACATATTCTTCGCGTCTGCGATTCCTGTCATCTCATTCGGCGAACAACTGGAAAGAAGCACCGGTAAATTGCAACTAGATTCTCCAATAAAGTTTCCATCTTTATCAATTTCCACATCACTATCAACCAGTATCAGAGATTTGCAGTTTATATCTGATGGTTTTCGAATTGGGTTCTGAAATTTCCGCAGATGGAGTTCTCACCGCTGTTCAGACCTTAGCATCCACCGCCATTTGCGGCATGATACACTCGGTTATCGGAGGTCAGCCACTGCTTATACTCGGAGTTGCAGAGCCAACTGTAATTATGTATACATTCATGTTTAACTTCGCAAAGGCGAGACCTGAATTGGGACGGAACCTCTTCTTGGCGTGGTCGGGATGGTAAGCTTTCTTTGAGTTTTGATTTGCTTAAATGAGTAATCAGGTGCTGTAGAAAACACTGTGAAACTGTTTGAATGTGTGTGTGTAGGGTTTGTGTTTGGACTGCTTTGATGCTGTTTGTGCTGGCTATATGTGGAGCTTGTTCCATCATCAATAGGTTCACTCGTGTAGCTGGGGAATTGTTTGGACTGCTTATCGCTATGCTCTTTATGCAACAAGCTATCAAAGTATGAACCTTTTTAAGCAAAGTTTCCGGTTTTTTGAGAAAATGTGGGTTTTTTTTTACCATCTCTAACGCATGATTATCCAGGGGCTAGTGGATGAGTTTCGCATTCCTGAACGGGAAAATCAGAAGCTCAAGGAGTTCTTACCTTCCTGGAGGTTTGCTAATGGGATGTTTGCTCTGGTTCTCTCCTTTGGCCTTCTTCTAACTGGACTTCGAAGCAGAAAAGCCAGATCATGGCGGTACGGAACTGGTAAGTCAAAACCACATCCCTAGTCTCATGAGCTTGAGACTCTTCTCATCTCTGGGATTTACTGACTCAGTTTGCTTCTCTTCGCCAGGCTGGCTCAGAAGCTTAATAGCTGACTATGGTGTACCACTCATGGTGCTAGTGTGGACCGGTGTCTCCTACATTCCAGCAGGAGATGTTCCAAAGGGAATTCCCCGGCGACTTTTTAGCCCAAATCCTTGGTCCCCTGGTGCTTATGGAAACTGGACCGTAGTAAATGTATGTCCTTTTCTTTGATCCCTACGCTCATATGTGCTTCTACACATTCAGACTTATAATGCCTAGTGACTTGAAAATTTGCAGGAGATGCTTGATGTTCCCATCGTCTACATAATTGGAGCTTTCATTCCAGCATCAATGATTGCTGTGCTTTATTACTTCGATCATAGTGTAGCTTCTCAGCTTGCGCAGCAGAACGAATTCAATCTGAGGAAACCGTCTTCTTACCACTACGATTTGCTTCTTCTTGGGTTTCTGGTAAGAAGAAGAGATTCTATCTACCTACAGTGCTTGAATTTTCTCTTGGTGCTTATTGGTCATAATCAATGCAGACCTTAATGTGTGGTCTTCTCGGAGTCCCTCCATCAAATGGTGTCATTCCTCAATCTCCAATGCATACCAAAAGTTTAGCAACTCTTAAGTATCAGGTAACATAACTCACCAGAGCCTTACTTTTCAAGGGTATCACTGCGTTTTGAGATCAACGTTTGCTCTCTCTCTCTCTCTCTCTCTCTCTCTCTGTGCAGTTGCTTCGGAACAGATTGGTTGCAACAGCACGAAGAAGCATCAAGACGAACGCGAGTCTGGGACAACTCTATAACAATATGCAAGAAGCTTATCATCACATGCAGACACCATTAGTATACCAGCAACCTCAAGTAAGAATATGTCCCATAAAACTTTCGTCTTTTTTTCGTTCTTTGATAGAACACGGAACTAAGAATAATTTCTTGCCACTTGCAGGGTTTAAAAGAACTGAAAGAATCGACAATCCAAGCAACTACATTCACAGGGAACCTCAATGCTCCAGTTGATGAAACTCTGTTCGATATAGAGAAAGAAATTGATGATTTGTTACCAGTCGAAGTCAAAGAACAACGGTTAAGCAACTTCCTTCAGTCTACAATGGTAGGAGGATGCGTTGCAGCTATGCCTATCCTCAAAATGATCCCAACATCAGTCCTTTGGGGATACTTTGCATTCATGGCCATCGAAAGCTTACCCGGAAACCAGTTCTGGGAAAGAATCTTACTTCTCTTCACCGCCCCGAGCCGTCGCTTCAAGTAACTAAAGCTCCAACCTTTTTTCTCTCATTCAACTTCAAAAAAAGACTCCTCCTTTGCTAAATTTGGCTCAATCGTCTATTTGCAGGGTTCTTGAGGATTACCACGCAACGTTCGTAGAAACTGTTCCATTCAAGACGATTGCAATGTTCACTATATTCCAAACGGTTTATCTCTTAATCTGCTTCGGCCTCACATGGATCCCAATCGCAGGAGTCATGTTCCCTTTAATGATCATGTTCTTAATTCCCGTACGACAATACATCCTCCCTAGATTCTTCAAAGGAGCTCATCTTCAGGACTTAGACGCAGCAGAATATGAAGAAGCCCCTGCTTTACCTTTCAATCTCGCAGCGGTAACCAAAAAACCCCAATTGCAAATCCAATTACTCTGTTTTTTTCTCAGAGTTTTCTCTGTTTCTTTAGCTTCTTCTTTTCTCATCTCAAACTTAAATTTCCAACAGGAGACGGAGATTGGATCCACAACTTCGTATCCAGGAGACTCAGAGATTCTTGATGAGGTTATTACACGAAGCAGAGGAGAGTTTAGACACACGAGTAGTCCTAAGGTCACGAGTTCGAGTTCGACTCCGGTCAATAACCGGAGTTTGTCTCAAGTGTTTAGTCCGCGAGTGGGTGAACTCAGGTTGGGTCAGATGAGTCCTCGAGTCGTCGGGAATAGTCCGAAACCGGCGAGTTGTGGGAGGAGTCCCTTGAACCAGTCGTCGTCAAACTGAGATTATATGTTCAGGAAGCTCAATAAAACAAACCCTATGAGGATGAATGTTTAATTAGTTAATTAATTTGATCTTTAGTTGTTAAAATCAAAAAACAAAAGCTTCTTGAATCTCTCTTTAGTTTATGTGTTGTGTGTGTATTATGCCCCTTCTCTGGTGTTTGATCTTGAGTCTTATGTAAAATTTCTTACTTATTTCGTAATATATGTAATGATATGGGGCAAATATGTAAAAAAACTTAAATGTTAACGGTAAGCAAGCTTTATATGTTTGTCTGTTTCACTCTTGTTACTCGGTCAATTTTTACATTTTCAACGGCTACATTTGCATGTGTTCGTCAGAAAATTTAGTTTTATAAACACGATTTCTTTAAATCACAGAAATTTAGAGAGTTCGAAACTAATATATTATTTAAGTTATAAGAAATTACATTGAAGTTTTTTTTTTTTACAGATTAGAGACTAAAGAGTTATTAGTATTATTTTCTCTTTTATTCTATTTTTTGAACAAATTATTTTCTCCTTTGTTACTCTCAGGTGTAGATTACTTTTACGTAGACACGACTGATAAGTGATAAAATATCTGTATATTTGATTTTTTCCACTTAGTTAAAAGATTCAGGGTTTCTCTCACTTGTAGATATATAAACATGCATATACAACCTTACCAAAGTTTTGGCTTAAAATCCAAAACACACTCATATTATAATAAATAATGTATTATAGTGGCTCATGTTCAAAATATTTGAAGACCTCTATTTTCTTACAAAAACGATCAGTTATTTTCAAACTAGAGATACGAAAAATATTATATATATATATATATATATTATAGTTTTGTTGTTCTTATATCTGAAATACAATTGGAGATTTGTATATAAATATTGTGTTTTTTGTAGATCATTAAAATTTAACATTTAAACAAAAAGAATATAAGAAAAGACACACTGATAGTGATACCAACAATTTCCACAAAGTTCAGGATTACGTGCGCATGATCATGCAAATCAACAGTCTGTAAATCAAATACATCATGATGTTAGACTTACATAAGTACGTTTCTTTGGTAAAGGAGTGGCAGATAAATGGAACAGGAAAGCGTGAATGATTACATACGGTTTTAGAAGCAAAAGCAAATGCTTTTGAGCATGAAGAGAGTGGCTATCTGGTTAAAGTTAAGTCATGTCGTTTGAAGAAGCACTTTGGTACTATGCATATATATAAAACAATACAAGGGTCAACTTGTAATCCAAAATCGAACCAGACGAAGACAAAAGTAGCTACAACAACACGCGAGTACTGTTCGGTTTTAATAAGGAAAAGCGATGCATCAATAGTTTTTAAGCCTTTTGATTTCGAATTTCGTCATTATGAGGGAAAATGAAAAGGAATGGTCTCTAATTATCCTCTAAAAAGGAAAAAAAAATTAGTAGCACTTGAGTAGCAATATGTAATGTATGAGAGGTCAAGAGCCAATTGAGACCGACCCTGTTGGGAAAAGAAAACCATTTTTATATACATTATGTTAATATTAGGGTTTATTTGCCGGTGTAATCATATGATGGAGGTAAAAAAGAAGGCTCATGGTGATCATAATTTAACATACTATCAAGTATCAACTAATACGTACTGTTGAAGTATGGTTTCAAACATAGGATATTACATCCTGTATATTTGATCTCGGGTCTTAGTTTAACCAAGTGATTTATCTAAGGTGTATCTTAATACATTGTAATCAATCGACTTTCTACTATTTGGTCTCCTAAGCTAAGGTAGATTTGCGAGTTTTTTTCCTCTTTTTTGTTTATTAGAGACATGTCACAACTTTAAGAGGTGATATACCAATAGAAAGATAACTATTTTTCTGAGTGAGATTTCCAAATAATATAATATAATTCTCAAATAAATAGTGTTTTAAAGATATAATCCAAGTTTCAGTCCAGCATGTACATATGATAATATGTGAGCTAGACAACATAACAAATTATACAAAATGACATTTACGCATAAATTTATACTACAAAGTAAAATCGATTTAACAAAAAAAAAAAAAAAATCAGCATGCTAGGGTTTTGTTTAAAATATAGCTAGAAAGAAATTAAATGAAACAGAAATGGACGCATAAACACTAAAAATTACGCATATTGCACTATATCACGTTCACCTAACGCATGTTTTAGTATACATTAATTTGAGATTCCGTCGAAAACACCGGATTAGCAAAGCAAAACTTAAGAAAGAAACGTGGGTGGCTAATCAAAGAAGAGCTAGTAAATGGAACTCTTGCTTATCTATTTTTTGCCTGAATTTGTTTTTAGCATTAAACCATTGACTCAACGATAGTGAAATTTATTGTGTATCATTGATATTCTTGCTGTCTGCAATAATGAAAAATAAGAAGTTGGCTTATGCATAGGTCACCGTCTAAATCATGCAATGGATCTTTGTTTTTTTTGTTTTGCGACACTTTATTGTCTCAGACTAAAACAGAACTCTTTCGCATTCACTCCTCTCTTCCTCACCTTAAAGGAAAACCCACGTTCTTGAACTTCACGTTTGATGGAAAGAGATTAGGACACACTCGTTGACCCCTTTCCACGTGTCAATCCCAAAGTAGCTTGGCCAAAAGCCAATAAAACAGAGAATTGATATCACTATTATCCAAACACAGTTACAGTATATCCTTAGAACTCATTTCTGTTTTTGCTATGTTAATTTTTCTTAAGCCAATAGTATGGCTTTAGCTCTTAACAACACCACGTCCATTAATACCACAACTATTTCAAAAAATGTAATGTTAAAACATGCGATTACAGTTCCAACCAGTACTCACTCTTTATAGAAAAAATGTGTTTTCACGACAAGAAAAATATAGAAAACAGTGTAGTCCAACTGTAATTCTTTGAAGTTTCAAGCACACAACACAACAATTCATCTTGGGCCGTGGCTCCTCGAGCAAGGTAACCAACTTAGCAAACGTAATGGCCTTTTATCAAGAGGTCGATTAGGGCTTGATGGGTCAAGATTGCCCTCTATTGTAAGATTAGGCCCATGAGACTAAATTTCAAAAATTTATTGCGTCTATCATCCAGCAATACCAACAGTATGAGATATCTTCATGTGTGATGTTTATATACTAGCAATTTTGCTGAGTAATTTATACATTTTCAGTTGTTTCATCTTTTATTTTATTTTCCAACCAGTTGTTTCATTTACGCAGATGAAAACTAAAGACTATTTTTGTTTGTATTTTTTTTGTCTATGTTAAAAATATATATATCGGTGCTTGTGTTTTTGAAAAAAAACACACACAAACATCTTGAATTTTTTTTTATAAATAACATTATAAAATATGACGCACACGTACCAAACAATCAAGACTTTAGTGCCAATCGATTGAGTTTTTTTTTCTTCTTCTTTTCGTGGTGATTATATTACATTTGACAAGTTCTGGAGTTATTATAAGACTTTTCATGAAACACGTTTCTTCTATTCATTAGTCGACGGATCTTTAGCATCTTGATGGAAGTTTATGATAAAATTTAAATTAACTAATTGTCCTTTCCAGCTATTAAAGTAATTAGTAGAGATGACTCATCGATCGCTAAAACAATATAAGTTTTCTTTATTTGTGGACACAAAAGAAAAAACCAAAACAAGTGATAGAAATAAACATGTTTTCGATCATAGCAACAACAACTTGACTTATTCATCATCCATCGCCAAAGAAACATTAATCTAATATCCAAGATGATAGATATAGTTGGATACTTGGATGTATGGATTCTGTGGGTGAACCTGTCACGTTTCTTTTTTCTTAATGCCATTGCCGATAATCGTTACAAAAGCACATGCTTGCGTGGCACGACTGACGTTAAATCATTTGAGTTCTCCAAATAGTTGTTTTCACTTTCTGAAAAAGTAACATAAAATTAAAGGCCCTTTTTAGATTTTGGATTTCAACTCCAGACGCGTCTAGAGTTCTCTGGGCCGTCGAAAACAATGGGATCCAGTCTGAGCTAGTGGTTCAACGGTCCAGATTCACCCCCTTATCAATACAACCATGTAATATAAGAATAACTTGGGGGCAATTTTATCAAACTGCACAACTTTCCTACGTCTCGAACAAGCTACGCAACTTTCAAGTGTGAACGCGATAAGACATCTTCAGATTCTGGTCGGTTAATCACATTCCACAACTGCCCCCCAATAAAACCTTTTATTTTCGGAAATAGTTATAGTTGAATCATTAAAAGTCTGCCATGGTTGGTGTTCAACGGAGGGTGTTTCTGTCATTTCCTTAAAAACTACGCGCGTCAAAGCCAAAACACAAACACCAAAAGACGACACGTGTCATTACTGACTGCCTTGTTTTCGCCGTGTAATCCACACACTAACTTCGAAAAACGCCACGCTCTACTGTCACGTGTCCTTCCGGTTAAACTGTGGCCACCGGTTACCGGTACCCACACCTGGGATCAGATCGTATATATATTAATCAGAAGACGCACACGCGTCACAAAAAAGCTTTCGTCCACGAGAAGAGAAACAAGCAAGCGACTTTAAGAATTTCGTTTCAAACACAAGTGACGCACACGCACGCAGTGAAATTCAGTAGAAGTTTTCTGGAGAAATCGAAAGTCGAAAACTTTGTGATTGATGTGAAGAGCAGAAATGGTGGCTGAAGCAGAGGTTATGTTTCAACAAAGTTTACCGGTGGCTCTGGATGTCCAATTGTTCGGAGCATCAGCCGGGGTTACAGATATCGACGGCGTCTCCGCCGTGAAATCACCACTTTCTTCGTCGCATCTGGGTATCCGTCGCCCTGCGGCGTCGGTCTCAGCCGACTTATCCACTTCTCTTTTGGTAAGCGTTCCCGATAAAAGTTTGATCTTTTTATTTCTCTCTGTGGAGAAATCGAAGAGGTTTGGCTCTGATAGAATTCCAATAGTTGAGAATTGGCCTAAATTGTTTAGATTTGGGATTCGTTGATTTATCAAAGAGGATGTCTTGATAAATTTGAAGAATTTAGTTCCCAGGATGTCTCTATGTTTCTCTGAGATTTGAATAGTTTAGTAAAGCGAAAGACTTTGGGGACTCAAAAGGGTCTTACATGCTCTTCAGAGATTTTGTTTAGTGTTGACAACTCAATTGATTGGTAGGTTGAAAAAATTGCTTTACAGGGTTTAAAATCTGGTGATCAAAATACGGAAGTGGATGATGATGATGATGATGATTGCAGTTCCAGTGTCTCGTTTTATGTTCCGGTGATACGCTCGGGAAGCTATGCTGATATTGGACCTCGGAGATTCATGGAAGACGAGCACATTTGCATAGACGATCTATCTTCTCGAGTTGGGTCGCTTTGTGAGTTGCCAAAGCCGACTGCTTTCTATGCGGTATTTTCATTTTCGCCTCCTTGCCTCTAATGCAGACTCTTTTGGTGTCATTTGCTTGATTAGAAGATCAGCCAGTTAATTGTTTTTTATTTTATTTTTTTTGGCATCTTTGTATGTAGGTTTTTGATGGCCATGGAGGACCGGAAGCAGCAGCGTATGTAAGAAAAAACGCCATTAGACTCTTCTTCGAAGACGATAAGTTTCCACAAACATCGGAAGTGAACAGTATCTATGTCGATGAAGTCAAGACTTCTTTGAAGAAGGCGTTCCTTCAGGCTGATCTTGCTTTAGCAGAGGACCGTAGCGTCGGCTCTTCTTCTGGTACCACTGCTCTTGCTGCCCTTGTTTTTGGAAGGTACGTTGTGCTCAATCCAAGCATGTCCTTATAATGTCGAGTTTGAATGTAGTTTTTGGCTGTCAATGTCCAACGTTTGTTCTTGTGTTTGTGCAGACATTTAATGGTGGCAAATGCGGGCGATTGCAGAGCCGTTCTGTGTAGGAACGGAGAAGCCATAGACATGTCTCAAGACCACAGACCAATCTACTTACCGGAGAGAAGAAGAGTGGAGGAATGCGGCGGCTTCATCGATGACGGTTACTTAAACGGCATCTTATCAGTCACCCGAGCTCTCGGCGATTGGGACATGAAGCTACCTCGAGGCTCACAGTCTCCGCTCATAGCAGAGCCAGAGATCAAACAGATCAATTTAACAGAAGAAGATGAGTTTCTCATCATCGGATGCGACGGGATTTGGGATGTTCTGACAAGTCAAGAAGCCGTTAGTATTGTCCGACGTGGGTTACGCCGTCATGATGATCCGATGAGATGTGCTAGAGAGCTTGCCATGGAGGCTTTAAGGCTAAACACGTTCGATAACCTAACGGTTGTCGTTGTTTGTTTCTTGTCGGTTGATGACGTGGCTCCTCCGGTGGAGAAGCAACGGTGTTGTAGTTTGACAGCAGAGGCTTTGCATAGCTTGAGGAGCTTATTGGAAGGCTGAATGAAACGGAGCGTTTTATGGCAAAGAAACGAAGATATGATGGTGATGATGATGATAACGTTCCCTTTTGTTTCTTGGCTGGTTTTGGCAATCTGATAACAGATTTGAAGCAGCTGAGATCTTTTTTGTTTTGTTTTTGTATATTTGTTGTATGTATGTAACGTTAATTGTCTACGTGCTCGCATTTTTGTGTAAGCGGTTATTTAGTTCGTGTATAGCTTGTTTTAGTTTATGAAGACTAATCGGATTTGGATGGTTGGTGGTTCTTATCCTCCGCTAATTACATTTTCTTACAAACAAAATACTTTTAGAACTGTAATAAAGTTCAAAGTCGGTTTTACGTATAATAACGTCCACGAAGATGATTACATTTTAAAATTTTTAAAAATTTCATGTTTTCAGTTAAAATTTGATGCAAATGGTGAAGGAGGCCGGAGGGGTTGAGGGAAATTACATATAGTAATCGTGGTTAAATCAAGAAAAAAATATTAGTAAAGAAACTACATTATTATAAAAATGAATTAGTGTAATTATTACGGTTCATACGGTCAAACAATTCTTGAGCCATTAAAAAAAAGTGAAACCCACTTGCCACGATAGAGTTGACTTATTCACATACATATATATAACATAGTTCTCTTATTGAGCTATATTCATCAAAACAAGCTCAACAATGTCTGGACGCAGGCAATTACCCTCATCTCTCGTACCATTTATGCGAAGATACATAAATGTATATAAATGTAATGATCTTCTGATTACTTGCAGATTAGAGGGCAAAATCGTAATCATAACCGGCGGAGCAAGCGGCATTGGGGCGGAGACCGTCAGGTTATTTACGGATCACGGCGCTCGAGTCGTTATTGTTGACGTCCAAGACGAGCTCGGTCAAAATGTTGTCGTTTCGGTCGGTGAAGACAGGGCTACTTACTATCACTGTGATGTCACAAACGAGACGGAAGTAGAAAACGCTGTTAAGTTCACCGTCGAAAAACACGGAAAGCTTGACGTTCTGTTTAGTAACGCCGGTGTTATAGAGCCGTTTGTGAGCATCCTAGACTTAAACCTCGACGTGTTAGACCGAACATTCGCCGTTAACCTCCGCGGTGCAGCCGCAATTATCAAGCACGCGGCACGTGCCATGGTGGAGAAAGGTACGCGCGGCTCCATCGTTTGCACCACTAGCGTTGCGGCTGAGATCGCCGGGACGGCACCACACGGGTATAATCATAGTTTTTATTTGTAAGACAACTTAACAAAATCTAAGTGGTAAACAGTTTTAATTTAAATGTGAGATTTATAACAGATACACGGCGTCGAAGCATGGGCTACTGGGATTGATCAAATCGGCTTCAGGTGGATTAGGGAAATACGGGATAAGAGTAAACGGCGTTGCTCCGTTCGGTGTTGCCACGCCGTTAGTATGTAACGGTTTCAAGATGGAGCCAAAGTTGGTGGAGGAGAACACGTCAGCGTCGGCGAATCTAAAGGGTATTGTGTTGAAAGCTCGCCACGTGGCAGAAGCTGCTCTGTTTTTAGCATCGGATGAGTCGGCTTACATTAGCGGACAGAACCTGGCCGTTGACGGCGGTTACACGGTGGTTAAGCCGTAGCTACAACTTGGCCTCAAAGATCCCACGATGATGATTTTTCCTTTTATAAAACTATTTTTAAATTATTGGGGTCAAAAGTTGACTTGGGGATTGAGGTAGCAATTTTCCTTAAAACGTGGGATGTTGCATATTTATATGGAAACATCCATGACCCATTATCCCAATCAGATGCACATCTCGAGGATAATAAACTATACTACAAGTTTGTTCCATTAGATTATGGGCCTTATGTATTCGGGTTTTAATACTCCTTTTAAAACGTTTGGGCTTTCATACATATATGGCCCTCTTTGAAGTTTGCTTTGTTCTTTTTTAGTTAACAAAAATTCTGTAAAACATATTTTCAAGATTTAAATAATTTATGAGATGACTGCACCTGCCGTAGGCTGACAAGATTTCTGTCAACATATCTTCAGTATCCCACTAAACTGAAGAGAGAAGTGCAATAATTTAGGATGGTGTAAAGTCCCACACATATTGTCCACACACTCAGTTTTTTTGTTATATCCAATGCTTGCTCTAACCCGTAAGCACATGTATTATATATATATATATTGTGTAAATTCTAAACATTTAAAAATCTCATTATTTTCAGAAAATATCTTGTGACATATACAGAAGAAACGTTTCGAAACAAGAAAAATAAAGAACGTTCTTGAACTCCATGACTATAAAAAGTCATATCCGTGTAATTTATTTTCCTTGCAATTTAATAGAAAAGAACGTTTATTTTAGGATGCTCATTTTCAAAAAATCGGCTGGAAGTATTTTCATCATAAATGTTTTGGCCAACACAATTTGAATACAACACGAAAAAAACCCCCAATTATTTTGTTGTTGTTGAAATTACGCATTAAACATTTCTTAATATAGGTGAGACTTGTAAAAAAACAAATTTTATTAAATAGATGGAGTATTAAGTATCTCTGGTTTGCCGGAAATCGTCTTTGTTAACCGATAGCTTTACATTCTTGGTTCTATTTTCTAAAGAGTAAGTAAGCTATATAAAAAAAAGAGTAAATATATATAGAACAATCAGGGTCAGTAAGGCATCACGTCACGTGTATATATATAATATACTCAGCCTCGAAATGTTGTTTCTGTATCCTCTCCATCAACAATGTCAGGACTGAGGTAAGTGCTCCAAATCATTAATATATGTTTACTAAATTTCATACAAAAAAATATGTTTACTAAATTAATTTACATTTAAGTCACAATACGTTTACGAATAAACAACAGATTGGATGGCAAGGTCGCAATTATAACAGGTGGAGCCAGTGGGATTGGAGCCGAAGCCGCTAGGCTGTTCACGGAGCACGGAGCTAAGGTGGTCATCGTTGACTTGCAAGAAGAGCTTGGTCAAAAGGTCGCCGTTTCTATCGGGAAAGACAAAGCAATTTTTCACCGCTGCGATGTTACAAACGAGACGGAAGTAGTGAACGCCGTTAAGTTCACCGTCGAAAAATACGGAAAGCTTGACGTTCTGTTTAGCAACGCCGGAGTCATGGAACAGCCTTGTAGCATCCTCGACTTGGATCTCAAACAGTTTGACCGAACGATGGCGGTGAACGTTCGTGGTGCAGCGGCGTTTATCAAACACGCGGCACGTGTGATGGTGGAGAAAGGTACGCGTGGGTCCATCATCTGTACAACGAGCGTTGCGGCGGAGATCGGTGGTCCGGGGCCTCACGCGTACACGGCGTCGAAGCACGGGCTTCTCGGGCTAGTTAGAACGACTTGTGGCGGGCTGGGGAAGTACGGTATTAGAGTCAACGGTGTTGCACCGTACGCGGTGGCGACGCCGATGAGTAGCCACGACGAGGAAACGGCGAGGATGGTGGAGGGATATTGCGCCACAACTGGGATTCTGAAAGGTGTGGTGCTCAAGGCTCACCACGTGGCTCAAGCGGCTTTGTTTTTGGCTTCGGATGATTCGGCTTACGTTAGCGGCCAAAATCTGGCGGTTGACGGTGGTTACAGCGTAGTTAAACCCCTGTGAAGCAATTATAAAATACTGTGCCGTAGACTCTGTTGCGTTAAGGTATTACTATTAATGAATAATTCCATATTAAAAGTATGGTATTTGACTATTTCATGAATATATTCATTCCACATTAATTAGCCATCGGTTTTCTTCTATCTGTACACCATGCAGATCGCTTATACGTAAGCACTTACGTGTGTTAAGTGTATTGTGATAAGTTTGAATAAAATAAGAGTGGCTGTGGAGCCATCAGTCGTGGGGAGACAGAACATGTGAAAAATACTGAAATTTGCTTATATCAAATCTCATGATACGATTAGTTTTTTCTTTTTCTTTTTTCTTTCTTCTTCACGTGATGTTACAGTTGAGGGTACAAATAGTTATCACACTAGATGAATCAAATATAAGTAGAACTGAACGAACGTCTACATTTTACTGAAAACATTTTGTTTTGCTTAAACGATATATTATCTTCTTTCAAAATCATCAATCTGAAACATGTTATCACAGTCAAGAAAAAATACTATAGAGCAATATCATGGACACGCACTCAAATCTATTCTTCTCATCTACCTAATTTTATTTTTCTGTTATTTACAAGAAAACTAAGGTACTATATGGAAATGCTCAAAATTAGAAAAAAAAAAAAAAAACATTCTTGGCCTTTTGACAATGACATATTTGTTTAAACGCTAAATCTGATAAATGCCGGCTCCATGCATGTGTAGCCTTTGGAAAAACAATGTCGGGACTCAGGCAAGGGAGTCATCTCTCGCTGCTCAATTTTGCATATATATGTATTTACATACAAATGTAGATTAATTCATTTTCTTGCCTATTGTTATTGGATATGTGAAAGAAGCTTGGATGGCAAAATCGTAATTATAACAGGTGGAGCCAGTGGTATTGGAGCTGAATCCGCTAAGCTGTTCTCTGACCACGGAGCTAAAGTGGTCATAGTCGACGTACAAGAAGAGCTAGGCCAAAACGTAGCCGTTTCAATCGGTGAAGACAGAGCCAGCTTTTACCGTTGCGATATAACGGAGGAGACGGAAGTGAAGAACGCCGTTAAGTTCACCGTCGAAAAGCACGGAAAGCTAGATGTTCTGTTCAGCAACGCCGGCGTCTTGGATCCGCCGGGAAGCATCCTCGACCTGGATCTCGAACGGTTTGACCGAATAATGGAGGTCAACGTTCGCGGCGCGGCTGCGTTTATCAAACACGCGGCACGTGCAATGGTTGTGAAGGGCACACGTGGGTCAATCGTATGTACGACGAGCGTCGCGTCGGAGATCGGTGGTCGAGGACGTCATGGGTACACGGCGTCTAAACACGGGCTTCTCGGGCTGATTAGATCGGCGTGTGCCGGATTGGGTAAGTACGGCATTAGAGTAAACGGTGTTGCACCGTACGCGCTGGCGACGCCGATGACTAGCCACGATGAGGAAACGGCGAAGCAGGTAGAGGAAGAATTTGGCGCCAGGGGGATTCTCAAGGGTGTGGTGCTTAATACTCACCACGTGGCTCAGGTGGCTCTGTTTTTGGCTTCTGATGATTCCTTTTACATCAGCGGTCAGAATTTGGCGGTGGACGGTGGTTATACTGTCGTTAAGCCAATGTAACAAAAAAGAGTAAATTATATCAATAAATCAATGTCGAAATAATAAATAGAGATTATTACATTTCGTGAAAATATTTGGGCTTTTATTGTTTTTGTTCCTCACAATCTCAAGATCACACATTGTGTAACAGTTCTGATAGAGCAAGGGAAAACAATAATTAACTTTTAACTCCAAAATATGAAATCGTTATCTATATATATGGCCTCTAGATTTTGTATTCATACATTTGATCACTTACTATTTTGTATCCATACATTTGAATCACTTACTATTTTTCTTCAAAAATTCATGAATATTGTACAAGGGAGCATCTATACTTGATCTAACTGTCAATTTACACGAGCGAGTACCAAACGGTCAAAACTGCTGGTCAATTTCTAAAAACCTTGACATTTACCAAAGAAACCAGCTAGCCAACTAATGAAATTTCATCAAACAGTAAAACTATGGCACTGATCGTTTACTGGTACGACTTCATATGCTTTGGTATAGTTTTGGCTGCAATCGCTGCGTCCTTGTGGTTTATATTGCGCAGAGAAAGAGGCTGCATAGACGTTGAAGATACGGCGCACAATAGCTTGTTACTGTCTAGATCAGAGTCAGAGAGCCTTGGTCCGGCTCGGTTATGGACGAGTTGCTGGAGAAGGTTACATCCTGGGTGGCTTCTCTTGACGCGTTCCATCTCTTTTCTCTCCATGGCTGCTCTATTGGCTTGGGACGTCTTGAAGTGGGACGCAAGCATCTTCGTCTATTACACCGAGTGAACTTTCTTCTTTCACAAAAAAATTCCAAATATTGTTGTCCTTTTACTTATGTTGCTTTGTTTTTGTAACAGATGGACCTTCATGCTTGTGATGATCTACTTTGCGGTATGTCGCAGCAGATTAACGCTTTTTATATAGAAGTGATAAATCTGGATTTCGAATACATTGATTCATCGGTTTCTCTGCAGATGGGGATTATGGCTTCATTATATGGTTGCTTGGAACATTCCAAAAAACCAACATTGGGAACTGGTGAAGATGCGGTTGTAAACAATGTCGGAGATTATGAGTTAAGGCAAAGATTAGGGGTTTATGGTTGCTTCATGGAGAGAATTTTTCAGGTTAGTGACAACACAGAGACCCAAGACTTTTGCTTCATACACACATTCAGAGACTAATGCTGGTGCCGGGTTTGTGTCGCATGCAGACAGGTGCAGGAGCAGTGGTGCTCACGGACGTTGTGTTTTGGCTAGTTATAGTTCCTTTCATATCCAACACCCACCTCGGCTTAAACATGGTGACAACAACATTCAACGAATCTCTTTGTTATAAATCGACTTTGACTTAATCGGATTAATGGGCTTTAACTTTTTGGATTTATGCTCAAGCAGTTGATGATTTGCATGCATACGGCAAATGCAGGCTTCCTCATACTCGACACGCTTCTCAATAGCCTTGTACGCAATTTTAAATTTATAAGAAAGAAGAGATTTTAAGATAAGAGCCCAATAACATATGGCTTTTGTTCTTGTTTCAGCGGTTCCCATGGTTTCGAATAGGATACTTTGTGCTATGGAGTTGTCTCTATATTGTCTTCCAATGGATCATCCACGCATGTGGACTCACCTGGTAAGTACAAATGATCAACATTTCTAAAGCAAATGTAAAGATATATTGTAACCCATCTACACTATCAGGTGGCCATATCCATTCCTCGAGCTTGATCGGCCATGGGCTCCCATGTGGTATGCAATTAGATTCATCACGCGTAATTACAATTTCTAAAACTATTGTAATTTTCGTTACTAATGATCGATGCAAGCTATTCTCAGGTACTTATGCATGGCAATTGCTCACATCCCTTGTTATGGAGTTTATGCTGCAATTGTAAAAGCCAAGAACTCATGCTTCCCTAGCCTATTCCCAAATGCGTTTCGTTAAGCCCTAAACATAATCTCTGTAATCTAAAGATTTGATAATGTGATTTGTGAGGTTTCTAATCATGCAATAAGATATGAGCAGTGAATTAGCAACAAATGAGCAAAGCATTAACGGAGAAGTAAGAGCATAGTATCCATAAAATAAACCTAGAAATTCAGGGTCAAGATACGAAATCAAGAGCCATAGATGTTCAAACACAAGATCCAAAACAGATCAAAATTCCCAAAATTAAAAAGAAAAGCAGTACGACAAGATAAGAGATCTACGATTAAGCGAGATCATTCTTCGGCTCCTTCTTTCTGGTACACGTAAGTGAGACCGCACTTACCACAGTAGTGACGATCGAAATGGCTAGCCATGAAAGTTCCAGCACCACAGGTTGCGTTAGGGCACTCCTTCCTCAGACGCTGCACCTTGCCGGAGCCATCGACCTTGTAGAACTGGAGCACGGCGAGCTTGACCTTCTTGTGCTTGTGCTTGATCTTCTTCGGCTTGGTGTAGGTCTTCTTCTTCCTCTTCTTGGCGCCACCACGGAGACGGAGGACCAGGTGAAGCGTCGACTCCTTCTGGATGTTGTAGTCGGCGAGGGTGCGTCCGTCCTCGAGCTGCTTCCCGGCGAAAATCAATCGCTGCTGGTCCGGAGGGATTCCTTCCTTGTCCTGGATCTTCGCCTTGACATTGTCGATGGTGTCGGAGGACTCGACCTCAAGGGTGATTGTCTTCCCCGTCAGGGTTTTCACGAAGATCTGCATTTTTGCTTTAGGCTAGCGAACGGCTGAAGCAAAAAAACTTATTCTCTTCTATATGCTGAGATAGTAGAGGCTAGGGTTTTGGACTTCGTTTGTTAAATTACGTAATTACCCCATTTCTGACGATCTGCCAAGAAAAGCAAATGGGCCTTTGCAGATTGGGAAATGGGCCTTCAATTAGAAGGCCCAAAAGCTAAAATATAATTCGTGGAGATGCGGGGAATCGAACCCCGTGCCTCTCGCATGCAAAGCGAGCGCTCTATGTTGTTTAACGTCTAACACTAAATATATACATATAGTTCTGTAAGTGATTGCGCCAGTGCCGAAGAAGATTGTATACAACTGTTTGAACACTGGGCTTATTATCAATTGGTATAACAAAATGTAATATGGGCCTATTATCAATTGATAATAACAAAATATAAAATGGAGATGCGGGGGATCGAACCCCGTGCCTCTCGCATGCAAAGCGAGCGCTCTACCATTTGAGCTACATCCCCGCTTTGTTAAATTTTCTGATTGTTATTAATTATTAAAGAGTTTGTTTGTTTTCGTCTCTCGGGAGAGAGACTTTTGCGATTCTTCGGCTGGTCTTTAAAGTTTTTCCTCATACATTTCTTGCTTGTAATCTCTCTGGGTTTTGTTTGTTCGTGTTGTTGCGTCTTAGGAGTCGGAAACACAGTAGAAAACATGGATGATAGTTGCGCCGTTTGCGCAGAGAATCTCGGATGGGTTGCTTACGGATCTTGCGGTCACCGAGAGGTTTGCTCTACATGCGTCGTTCGTCTCCGGTTCATATTCGGCGATCGCCGGTGCTGTATTTGCAAAACCGAATGTCCCGTCGTCTTCGTTACAAAGGTTCGAGCTTTTTCTCCTTTACTATTTCTTAAAGGTCCAACCTTTGTTGCTCTTTTGTGGCTGAGACATTTGGAGAAGATAGTGTGAGAAACTGAAACCGAAACTTGTAAATCTGCTTGAAATCACTCGAATCTCGGGCTACATTCACACCATCTGCTCTTTCCGCTGCAGGCTTTTGGTGATTATACAAAGACGATTACTGATTTCTCGACCTTCCCATCAGAACCAAAGGAAGGTCGAGTAGGATCTTTCTGGTATCATGAAGAAACAAAAGTTTTCTTTGATGACTTGAACCAGTACACAAGGATTAAGGCAATGTGCAGACTCTCGTGCACCTCTTGTGACAAGACAAAGAAGAGCCAACCAAAGAAAGGATCTAACCATCGTTTGCCGTTTAAGAGCGTTCAACACTTGAAGGATCACTTAATTCATCAGCACAATCTGTGCATGTGCAGCTTGTGTCTTGCAGGTCGTAAGGTCAGGATCCGAAATCACCCTCTTTGGTGTAAGATTTCTGCTAACGAGTAACGATTTCTCATGAAGAAGCTCACTGCTTTTGTTATGACAGGTTTTCATTTGTGAGCAAAAGCTATTTACTCAGGCACAACTGAATCAACATATAAGCAGCGGTGACTCGGAAGTGGATGGAAGTGAGAGTGAGAGAGGAGGCTTCACTGGTCATCCTATGTGCGAGTTCTGTAAGAGTCCATTCTATGGTGGCAATGAGCTATACACTCATATGTCTAGAGAGCACTACACCTGCCATATATGCCAAAGGTTAACGAAAATTTGTATTTATTAAAGTTATGAGTTTGATTGACCTCGAAATGATTTCATTTGCTTCAATCTGGCATTGCAGGCTGAAGCCAGGACAATATAAATATTATGGAAACTATGATGATTTGGAGGTATATGAATGTAAACTTATGGTATAATATCGTGGCTGCATTGTGTTCTAACTCTTTTTAACTGTAAATGCTTGACACTTGTTTTGGCAACAGGCTCATTTCCGCAGCGACCATTTTCTATGTGAGGACGAGTCTTGCCTTGCTAAGAAGTTCATAGTTTTCCAAATCGAAGCTGAGTTTAAAGTAATCACTTTTTTTCTTTCTTCCCGCTGTTTCTTATGCTCTAAGTTGACACACAGTGATATTTAAAGGCTGACTTGCGTTTGTTTTTATTTTTGTAGAGGCATAACTCTCTTGATCATGGAGGTAGAATGTCTCGGTCTCAGCAAAACGCATCGCTACAGGCATGGACAGTATCTTCTTCAGAGTATTGCTCTTGCGTTTTGCTTGCATAGGTTTAATATTCGGTTCTGTTTCAGATACATGCGGGTTTCCAATACCCGAACAGCCGCCGTGGAAGAGGACGATCATCTCGTCGCGGGACTAATCTTGCACTTCTGGAATCTCAAGCATCTTACGCCATTAACGATGGACATCCTCTTCCTCAACCTATGAGGAGCCCTGGAGGTTTTGGTCTGGGAGAATCTTCTTTTCCTCCACTCTCTGTGCAAGCAAGCCGTGGGCAAACACGAACTGGACAAAACTCGGAGAGTTTACTTAGTAACACCATGACTACTACTCATCTAAGACATCAAACAAATAGAAGTGCAACTGCTGAGTCTTCTCGAGCCTGGCCAGCGTTAAACCGAGGCCCAACACAAGCGTCTATTACAAGCAGTGCACAATCATATAGTGCTTCTGCTCAATCTCAATCTAGGCACCATGCCAGGGCTGAAATCACTAGAACTCTTGCTTCTGCAGTTCCACAGGATGCTCGTAATGAACCTACGGCAGTTCGTGGATTTTCATCTGGTTCTTCACTGAGTTCTGGCAATGCAAAGAGGAACCATCACTCATCTTCAACTCCTAAAATGTCTGATACAAGATCGATAGATGAGCCTTCTCATTCTGGTTCTCCTCCAGTTTCTGCTGTGAAAAATCGCAGGTCATCATCATCCGCCAGTGCAAAGGTGTCGAACATCCAAGAATCACAAGGTGTTTCTGATGTACAGTCTGCCAATAAGAGTTTGATTGAAAAAATACGTGCCAGCCTGGGTCACGATGAAGAGTTATTCATGGCCTTCAAGGATGCATCAGGAAAGTATCGTCATGGTTCGATCGATGCAAGAACTTATTTAGAGTACGTGAAAGGCTGTGGCTTGTCTCACTTAGTTCTTGACATGGCTAGACTCTGCCCTGATCCTAAGAGGCAGAAGGAGCTCATTGATACCCACAATGCTTGCTTGAGAGGAGGAAACGATACGGTGCGGAGCAGTTCGAAGAGTTGCGTTTTGAAGAAAAACAAAGGGAAAGCTGTCAAGGTTGAAAGTAGCAGTGACTCCATGGGAGTGAAGTTGCAATTCTCTGAGGATGAAGACAAGGATGCATACCGTTCAGACAAAGGCAAGACAAAAGTGACAACAACTGTGGATTCTTCATCTGGTGGAGTGGGATTAGGCAACACAGGCAAGCAATGTAAGAAAACATCAAAGTTTCACAGAGCACGTCTAGGCGAGAAATCAATGGGTGCAGTACTAAACCTTAGGAGTTCTTCTAACCCAGAGACTGAACCAGAATCTAAGAAGGATAACTCCAAAAGTAGCCAGAGCTCTAGCGGTGGATTGCAACTTCGTGGTGCGTGGCGGAGAGGAAGTGCAAAGCTCTTCTCCTAGTAACACAATCTCTGGTCACCTCTTTTGCTTCTTTTTTGTGTGGGAAATACAGGTTGGAAACGAGATTTGTGGTAGAAAGATTTTGCACAGATGAAGCAAGTCTAGATTATCAAACAGATCTGAGCTTACAAGTGTTTTTGTGTCTTTTTGATGTAAGTGACAAAGCTTATGCTGAAGTATATGTACTGACATCGTTTTGGTTTCACCAAAGTTTTCTCACGGCTTTTTAACGCATTGTAAACAACGAATCCATCTTAGTCGTTGTAAGATCCCATTAGAGCAGCTGTAGAGACAAAGGAAAATAGAATACAACAAACAGTGGTGAAGCGGTGCTCAAAACTTGGAACCGAATGAATATAGGAACCAATAGAGGTGATGCTCATGCTTTAAAGCTTGTCAAGCTCTACAAGCTTCAAAGGCGCAGATGGGAAAACATTATCATAAAGTCTGAAGGAGTTAGCTATAAAATTTCGCATTGATTCTAAACATTGTTTCTTGTATTGAATTTGAAAATCCAAATCAAATAAAATGTTATTGGTTTTATGATTTTAAAATCCATATTAAAATTCAATGTTATTGGTTCTATGATTTTGAAAAATTATATTGAAATCTAGTGTTATTGGTTTTATGATTTTAAAATTCAAATATTATAAAGATTTGATTTTTTTATTGAATCTGAATAGATTTAGAAGTTTTTTCATGACTAAAATACAAAAACTCAAATATAAGGTTTAACTTTGTTATTTGATTAGATTTGAATATTTTCTAAATCAAAAGAAGATTTTCAAATCCATTAAAATATAAGAATCATCTCCACTCGATAAGATTGAAATATATATATTTTCTGCCATCTTTTCATCTTCAAATTGCTTTTTTTCAAATCAGCTGTAGCTTTGTGCACTCATCGGACAAAATGCTAACGTATTGTGCCGTCGGCTCTGTTAAATGGTTGATTAGTATCCCAATCGAGAAACAAAGAGATTTACCAAGCTAAGGTAAAGTGAATATAACCCAGCTCCCTTGGAGTTTGTAAAGTAATATAAATATATTTGAAAGAATTTTTCATTTATATTAATCATAGGCCATTGCCTTATATAAAGGTTTACAATATATAAATAAATTAAGTAGGGATTATTGGTTCTTGTATTTTGGTGGATTTATAAATCTTCTTTGTATTTGATAAATTTATTGATTTCAAAATCAGCAAAATAGAAAAAAATCAAAAATCTTTTCAAATCCATTCAAATTCAATTAAAACTCAAATCTTTATAATATTTAGATTCTAAAATGATGAACCAATAACACTGTATTTCATTATAGATTTTAAAATCATAGAACCAATAACACTGTATTTCAATATAAATTTTAAAATACATGAACCAATAACACTAAATTTGGTTTGAATTCTCAAATCCATTAAAATACAAAAACTAATAACACCTCCTAAGACTAGATTCTATTTTTATTTCTAATCAAAATGATCATTAACTCTTTAGAACCTTTTCTAATACTCCCCTCAAATTAAATGTATACACGTTTAACTCGCACAAAAAATTATTAAACTTATTCTCCATCAACTAATCGGGTTGTGGGCACCTGCCTTGCGGTGATAAAACAATCTTGAGCAGCATTTTGCATAATATGATGATATATATCGATATGAAACATTCAATATGGATATTAAATTCTTGAACTGAAGTCCACCTGATGAAAATCCTGGAAAACACAAACCTTGTTCCCAACACTCTATAACCAATATAATTGAAATCACGTCTAAAACGAAACAATAACTACCATGCCTTGACCAAGACATTACCACCAGAGATTAAGAAAACACGTCTCATAAACTACAACAACAATGATGTTAAAAAAAACAAAAGTTGAAAGCACAGCTTCCATTTTTTTTTTCCTTTTTAAAAAAAAAACAAACATATATAATGTATCTGGCTCGTCTTCGTCTTTAGACTGACTCTCCATGATAAAAGATCATGGAACTAATAAAGCAAAAAATTTAACTTTGATCCTCTATAATACCATATAAAAGTAATCAAAATATATTTGGGAGAACTTGTCATTTATATTAATCATAGGCAACTGCTATATAAAGGTTTACAATGTAAAGATAAACTAGGACTAGATTCTATTTTATCTCTAATCAAGATGATCATTATCCTAAATATATCACGTCTAGGCAAGAAATCAATGGGTGCAGTACTAAACCTTAGAATTCTTCTAACCTTGACCCTGAACCAGAATCTAAGAAGGATAACTCCAAAAGTAGCCAGAGCTCTAGCGGTGGGTTGCAACTTCGTGGTGCTTGGCGGAGAGGAAGAGCTTTTGCTGCTCTTCTCCTGGTAACACAATCTCTGGCTTCTTTTGCTTTCTCAGGGAACAATGATATAATAAAGACTAAAGGGGAGCCTTATTTTTGGGAGAAGTACAAGTTGGAGACGAGGTTTGTGGTAGAAAGATTTTGCACAGATGAACCAAGTCTAGATTATCAAACAGTCAGATAAGCTTACAAGTGTTTTGTGTCTTTTTGATGCAAGTGACAAAGCTATGTGCTAACATTGTTTTGGTTTAACCAAAGGTTTCTCACTGCTTTAACGCATGGTTAACGAATCCATCTTAGTCGTTGTAAGATTCGTCGATCGAGTCCATTAGAGCAGCGGTAGATAGAGATGTAGAGACAAAAAAGAAAACCGAATTATCTCGTGGAACCTGACCTAACATCATCTTTTGCCAAGAACAATTTAAAACTACTTCATATAATCTCATCACATGGAATATACTATGATGAAGAGATTATGAAAGATTTCATCCGAGATTTCTTCGCTGACTGTATTTTCCTATGATGGAGACGAAGCCAAACGAATCAAATGTTAATATGTTGGAGGTTAGTATTCTTAATTATTACTTGATTAACAACCAAGCGGGGATAGCTCAGTTGGGAGAGCGTCAGACTGAAGATCTGAAGGTCGCGTGTTCGATCCACGCTCACCGCATTTTTATGTATTTTTAAGTTAGATAGAATGAGATCGGTTCAAGAAAAAATTCTATTAATAAGGTCCTTTTTTAAACGAGCATTAATCTTCTTCTTTTTTTGTCTTGCTAAATGATCTTTGATCTACGAATACGGTGAGTTATAAAATGATTTTGAATTAAGTCATAAGTATGTGCTGACTGCTGAGCTAAAACGGTTTTAACATTCCTAGCTCAAAAGAAAATCATATATGACGACTTGCTTGTTTGCTTGATAAACAAGCCATATTCAAATTCAACACAATTGCTTGCTTTATATCTGAATAAAATTGTTTAGCAAACAAGGAACAACATTGAAAATCCTGATAATAAGATTGAATCAGTCAAACAGTAACATGATCTCAGATTCAGCAAATGCAATTGAAACTTGCAAAAACTTGCCAAGTAAAGACCACTACTAGTGGTTCATCATGGCGAAAGTGACTCGCTAGTTGCAGCAGCCTCAAAACGCTCCCTGCATAAAGCAACATGTAAATCAAATTCAACACAAAAGCTAAGCCAAAATTCTAATCATATCCAGATATCCTCATCAAAATTAGCTACAGTGTCAAATACAAGCCTAGTCAGGTTCTGAATATTAAGAATTGCTTCAAATCGATTACAAAGACAGAATCTCTTACCATTTTTTGAACTGAGAAATCATGGGATGCATATCATCCCCATTATTCTTCTCATTATCCGGATCCAACAATGACATGACCTCTCCGCTCTGCTCGATAGCATTGAGATTCTGTGTGCAATAATCGATCCCGGATCCTTCATTACCTAAACCAAAGTGTACAGCAAGTTTCGCAAGCTGCATATGCATTGGTTAAAAACAACGTTGCGAAATCACAAAAATAACAAGTTCACAAAGACCTAGCTAGAGAGATACCTTCGTGCCGGACTTGGAGAAGGCTCTCTGCCGATTTCTTCAAAGGCTTTCTTCAATCTATCAACGTCGGGTTTTATGTCATGGCCCATCCAAATTCTTCCGTCGAGCATGTGGTAGACCCAATCGGAGATTTCAAGGAATGTAGGTACCCCTTCGAGTTCGAGCCAATCTTGAGTTTCGTCGCGAATCGTAGACACGGATTCATCAATGCGCTCGAGCGTCTCCGAACAAATTGCGATCACTCCCAACCGCAGGATCCCACTGGTATCTCTTTTGAAATCGAAGAAAGCAATTACTGGGTCGCTCATCATCTCAGACATTAGGGCTTTTCTGGATTTGGAAGCGGAAGAACGAGACTTGCAAGAGGTGGCGGCAATTCATTAAATAAGATTGGTTTCACTCTTGTCTCCAATCAGACAAACTACAACGTAGGCCCAAGCCCAAATTTTATAAACCCGTCGTCACTTTTTTAAATTTTGTGGGCTTCTTCCGTTTGGTTTTGGTAAATATTAATTGTTTTTTTTGTTTTTTATATATCTTTTCAATAATCAAAACTATAATAAATTTACATAAAATAAAAAGATTTTAAATATAATATCTAGTTTTCTCTTATTTTTATTAAATAAAATAATAATAGCAGATATCCAATTTTATTACTCTACTTGATTAAATAAGAGGTTAGTTTTATTAAATATTACTTGATTAAATAACTAACCGACTTTAGAGGTTAGTTTTATTAAATATTACTTGATTAATAACAAAGCCAGGGTAGCTCAGCTGGGAGAGCGTCCACGTTCACTGCATTTTTATGTATTTTTAACTTCTAATGATGAATTCCTTGATTAATTAAGTTGGATGTATGAGATTGGTTCAAGAAAAATATTTGCTATTAGTGATGCCTAATAAGTACTAATAAACTAATAACTGTCCTTTTTAGAAAAACGAGCATTCATCTTCTTATTTTTTGTTTTGCTAAAATGAGACATTTTTAAAAATTCGATCTACAAATACGGTGAGCTATAAAGTGAACTGAATTAAGCATAACTATGTGCTGACTACTGAGCTTAAAACCCACTAATCACACACACCAACCGTACGCTCCACAAGAAGGACACGTCACATCGGTTTACACACAGTATTTTCGGTTTAGGATACGATTTTGGTTTTGGTTAAGTTCACTAACTTTGAGGCAAAACAGTACTCCTTCTGTTGCATAATAAGTTTCATTTTGAGAAAATGTATCTGCATTATAACTAGCTGCATTATAACTAGATGTATTAACCTCAAAACACATTCAGATACATCCAGTTATAATACAGATACATTACAGAGGAAGTAGATGTTTGGTATTGGTGATGTGCTGACTCATGGCATCATGGGATGGGATTCCTTTCATTCCATGCCGTCAAGCTCAACTTACCGGCTAGGGTTGGTGATTGTCCGGTGATTTCTATAAAAGCAAGTCAAGATAAAATATGACGACTTGCTTGTTTGCTTGATATACACGCCATATTCAAATTCAACACACTTGCTTGCTTTATATCTGAATAATACTGTTTGATACGGATGTGTTTCAGTTTTAGTTTTGTTTTTGCCATGATAAACAACATTGCAAATCTGATAATAAGACTGAAACAATAATATGATCCCAAAGAGAAAAAAAGAAAAAACTATATTCTCAGATTCAGCAAATGCAATTGAAACTTGCAAGTAAAGGCCACTCACTACTATTGGTTCATCATGGCGAAAGTGACTCGGTAGTTGCAGCAGCCTCAAATCTGCTCCCTGCATAAAGCAACTTGTAATTCAAATTCAACACAAAAAGACTAATCCTATCTTCATCAAAATTAGCTACAGTGTCAAATAACAAGCCTGGTCAGATTCTGAATATCAAGATTGGGAATTTCTTACCTAGCTCGCAATGTATTCTTTGAAATGAGAAATCATGGGATGCATACCATCGCCATTATTCTTGGGAATATCGAGATCCTGCAAACAGAGATACTGTTTATGCTCATACAACAATCGACCACTCTTAATGTTTTATACAACAACTTACCAATAATGACATGACGTCACAACTCTGCTCGATAGCATTAAGATTCTGGATGCAATGATCGGTCCCTTCCATCAAGCTAACAAAGGACTAGCTAGAGAGATACCCTCGTGCCGGACTTGGAGAAGGCGAGTGAATCAATTATAGATTTGGGCCTGGGAGGCTCTTTGCCGATTCCTTCAAAGGCTTTCTTCAATCTATCAACGTCGGGTTTTATGTCATGGCCCATCCAAATTCTTCCGTCGAGCATTTCGTGGACCCTATCGGAGATTTCAAGGAATGTAGGTGCCCCATTGAGCCAATCTCGATTTTCATCGCGAAGCGTAGTCACGGATTCAACAATGCGCGCCAGCGTCTCAGAAGAAACTAGGATCACTCCCAACCGCAGAACCCCACTAGTATCTCTTTTGAAATCAAAGTAAGCAATTACTGGGTCGCTCATCTCAGACATTAGGGTTTTTCTGGATTTGGAAGCGGAAGAACAAGACACGGAAGAGGTGGCGGCAATTCATTAAATAAGCTTGGTTTCACTCTTCTCCGATCAAACAAACTACAACTTAGGCCCAAGCCCAAATTTTATAAAACCCATCGTCACTCTTTTAAATTTTGTTGGCTTCTTCCAAATTTTATAAGCCCAACTTAGGCTCATCGCATTTTTATGTATTTTTTTAGTTCTAATGATGGATTCCTTGATTAATCAAGTTAAGATGTATGAGATCGGTTCAAGAAAAATATTTGCTATTAATGAAGCCTAATAAGTAATAGCTGTCCTTTTTTAAAAAACGAGCATTCATCTTCTTATTTTTTGTTTTGCTAAAATGAAACAATCTTTTAAAATTCGGTCTACAAATAGGGTGAGCTATAAAGTGAATTGAATTAAGCATAATTATGTGCTGACTACTGAGCTTAAAACCCACTAATCACACACACCAACCGCACGCTCCACGAGAAGGACACGTCACATCGGTTTACACACAGTATTTTCGGTTTAGGATACGACTTTGGTTTTGGTTAGGTTTACTGACTTTGAGGCAAAAAGTAGATATTTGGTATTGGTGACGTGCTGACTCATGCATCATGGGATGGGATTCCTTCCATTCCGTGCCGTCAAGCTGAACTTACCGGCTGGGGTTGGTTATTGACCGGTGATTTGCACTTTACAAAAGGATATATAATTAGACAATTAGATATGTATAAATCGTATAAATATTTGGATAGAGAAGAAACGGGCAACTGTCATTCTCTGTCACCAACTACAGCAGATCTATACCGTTGAGGTGTTTTATCCAACGACTGTGTCATCACTAGCATGAATCCACTATTTTATATGATTTTAATAGGAATTAAGTGATGAAAGTAGTATATACATCTGTGAGATTCTCTACTTTTTTTTCTCATTTAATGCTAAAGTTTTTTAAATTTTTTTAAAACCAAAACATGTCTTAAAAAAGTTTGGCAAGTATATTAGTATTATTTACATTTGATCAATTATATTTTCGGATTTTTTAAAAGTTTTTTAAATGAAGTAAAAAACTGTTGAGTAAATTTATTTCTGCAATAAAATCAACAAAAATATATATAAAGAGTAAAAAGAAACATAATATCCAATGAATATACATTTAGTAGAAAAGAAATATATATATATATATATATATATTCATTGCTAAACAGTAGAGTTTATGCCACAAATTTCAAAAATGATGTTTTGGACTGTTTTCTAGAATAGAAATGAAATGGATAATGGAATTCCACTAGAAAATATCCGACCGATTCAGACGGTAACCAGTTACTACTCAAGGTGAGAAGAAAAAGGAAAAAAACTAAGGAGAGAAAAAGAGTCTATAAAAGGGAGACGCGCAGTGGCGTTAAGGGTTGCGTCCAGTGCTTTGGTGTGTCGGCTGCTTCTCTCTCAGATTTTCTCATCAATTCACAGGTCTCTCTCTCTCTCTCTCTCTCTCTCTTTCCCTCACAGTAACTCTCTTTCTCTCTCTATTTCACTCACCATTTGATCCAGATCTGTGCCAATCATTTGCCGTTTTTGTTTGATTTGATCCTTACTAATTTAATGATTGTGAGATTTGCTTCTTCATATGGATTACTAGACTTAGTCTCGGTTACTGATCTGGATTTAAGCGGTTACACTTAAAAATTGATTAATCTTCTTTCGGGATTTATTTTTCCACTTGATGCCGAGTTTCAATTCCATTAATCATAATCCAGATTTCGTTTCGCTTGTTTATAGTAAGATTTTGAGCTCTTTCAACTCGTGAATTTCTTTATTTGGTTAAAATATAATTGCAGGCTTGTAAGATAGAGAGATGGAGTCGTTTCTGTTTACATCGGAGTCAGTGAACGAGGGACACCCAGACAAACTCTGTGACCAAGTCTCTGACGCAGTCCTCGACGCCTGCCTCGAGCAAGACCCTGAGAGCAAAGTCGCGTGCGAGACTTGCACCAAAACCAACATGGTCATGGTTTTTGGAGAAATCACCACCAAGGCTAAAGTTGACTACGAGAAGATTGTCCGTGACACGTGTCGCGCTATCGGCTTCGTCTCTGCCGACGTGGGCCTCGACGCCGACAACTGCAAAGTGTTGGTCAACATCGAGGAGCAGAGCCCCGACATTGCTCAGGGTGTTCATGGTCATTTCACCAAGCGCCCCGAGGAGATTGGAGCCGGTGACCAGGGTCACATGTTTGGGTACGCCACTGATGAGACTCCTGAGTTGATGCCGTTGAGCCACGTTCTGGCCACGAAGCTCGGTGCGCGCCTCACTGAGGTTAGGAAGAACGGGACCTGCCCGTGGGTCAGGCCCGACGGGAAGACTCAGGTCACCGTTGAGTACTACAACGAGAACGGTGCTATGGTCCCTGTCCGTGTTCACACCGTGCTTATCTCGACCCAGCACGATGAGACTGTCACCAACGATGAAATCGCCCGTGACCTCAAAGAGCATGTGATCAAGCCCGTGATTCCTGAAAAGTACCTCGACGAGAAGACCATCTTCCACCTCAACCCATCCGGCAGATTTGTCATCGGTGGCCCACACGGTGACGCCGGTCTGACCGGACGCAAGATCATCATCGACACATACGGTGGTTGGGGAGCTCACGGTGGTGGTGCGTTCTCGGGTAAAGACCCGTCGAAAGTGGACAGAAGCGGTGCTTACATTGCTAGACAAGCAGCTAAGAGCATTGTAGCCAGCGATCTAGCGCGCAGGGCGCTTGTTCAGGTCTCTTACGCCATTGGTGTCCCCGAGCCCTTGTCTGTCTTTGTTGATACGTATGGAACCGGGAAGATTCCGGACAAGGAGATTCTCAAGATTGTGAAGGAAAATTTCGACTTCAGGCCAGGCATGATGACAATTAACCTTGACCTCACCAGAGGTGGCAATGGCAGGTTCTTGAAGACTGCGGCGTACGGACACTTTGGCAGGGAGGATCCTGACTTTACCTGGGAGGTTGTTAAGCCTCTTAAGGCCGACAAGGCTTAAGATCGTTGCTTTGTCGTCTAATTTACTACGTTTGTGTTGTTTGAAACTCTTTAATCTATTTATGGTTTTGCAGTCTCAAATCTGTTGTGGTTTCTTTATGATATAATCTACTCTTTCATGGAATCGAATTGATTGTCGTAACACGTAATAGAATGATATTTTAGTGATAGAATGATATTTTGTGAAATTCCATTTCTATGGCGGAGGATACAGTGAAGCATATCCTTTTCTCCAATATTGATCTTGCGCTTCAAGTTATCGAAGCCTCAAACGAAGCCATAGGCTCATAGTCATCAAGATGGTCAAGGTACAGAAGCTCTTAGAGCTGCTGAAGAAAGCCGAAATCGGTAGCTCCAGTCTCTGTGAAAGTCGAGTGATGATGTATCTTAAGCTTGAAAGTTACAAATGCAAAGTTTCTTAGTATTTATTTTCACCACTAAACCAAGAAATGAAGAAAAATAACAGGTACGACATCATTCCCATTGTAAAAATTACAAAAAGAAAGTTATAATTATGTCAACCAAAAATATACTAATTAGAGAGAGAGAGATAGAATCCTCAGGTTCCCGGAGAGAAAGGAGAGGCTTTTACACACAACAACAATAACAACAATCTTCTAATCCCAACATCTCTATCTCTTATACTCATATAGTTACACGTAGAAAATCACACAGTTTTTATATAAGTAACATTTATGTTTATTTATCTTTGGGAAGATTTCTCAGACTTACACTCATCTTGTTCCATAGTCCAATAACTCCCACCTGAACGGTTGAAACACATAGAGCACTTCTGGGCAACTCTTGAAGAGAAGTGCCACACAGACGCAAACCGCAGCAATCGCCACCATTGACAACATAGCTGGTCTGTATGCTACAGACCGGCGTGCTGTCCCATACACCAGTTTATGGTCACAGAGCTTGCATTGAAGCTGGTTAGTCTGTGTGGTGATCTCCAAGGCTGAAGCCATTGGACCACCTGATTTTGATTCCTTCCGCTCTGCGTCTGAGAAAGAAACAGGGATGTTTACCACAACGTGATCTTCGGTTGCTGACTTTTTATTGATCTTGCGCTGAATCAAGTGGATGTATGAGAAGTGACCGCGTAAGCGTGCATAGTCCTCTGGTGTGAAGCCGGTGCTGTCCCGAGATGTGTTCCACGCTTTAATCCCCACCTGAATCAGATGCAAAAAGGATTTAAGACTTTTTGTTCTGAGGATCAAAATTCATGGCAGAAGAAAAGAGGGAAAAACTCAAAGTCACCATTGCGGGATCTTCCGTTAGAGCGTCCAGTACATCTTCTGAACAATCTTTACCGGCTGCAATGTGAAGAGGTGTTAAACCGGCTGGACCAGCAGCATCGGGTCTAAACAAGCTGTGCCTTTGCTGCTTGGGAACGTATCTCAAGAGCATTTCAACCATAGGCTTAGAGTTTTTCCTTACGGCTCTGTGAAGAAGGCACAGTTCTGATAGCCCCGCATCAGAGGAGGAGGAGGAAGAAGAATCACCGACCGCTCCTTCAAAGAACATGTTCAATAGCTTTCTGATCACAGCGCACCACTCTCGGTCCATCGAGAACTCGATTAGCCACTTGAATCGTGTTAATGGGAAAGCCTCTGGATTTGGGTCTGAGTCCCCGAGCTTGCTTCTGTGAAGAAACCAACCGATTTCGTGAATGAACTCCATAGCTTGCTTAGCAGAATCAGTTTCAGTGAACTCTAATGTGGTTTCAAGTATACGGATTTCAGAACAAACATCATCGTCTTCAACCACTATGAAAGGGAAGAAACTGCTGCTGAGCCCTTGGTCTTCAATCTGAAAATAGTCATCAAGCAAGCTTGAGTCAGATGAATAAACAGGTGAAAGTTGTTTATTGATGATCAGACTAGAACATAGAAAATTCTCTTACCTCCATGAATCCTCGACCGCTTGTTATGGGCAAATTACAAGAAAAATTGACACACTCAACAATCTCATTATTCTCCTTGAGATCGTCGTTCTCTTTCGTGGAGTCATGTTTTGTTTCCTGAACCAAGTATTTTCCTTCTACAGCACAAAGTAGCCTGAAAAAAAAAGTTGGTCAAAGACTGTTAGATATGAATAAGGAAGAAGGGGGAGAAGAAAATGCGAAAGGCCAAGGCTTCAAAGGACACATAACCTTGTGCCAGTTCGACGGAGATTAATGCCTTTTACTGTAAACTGAGCTTTTCCTGTTGCAGCTACAGCGAGTGGTCTAACACTAATAATGTGGCTATAATCACGACTTTTTAGCGGTAAGGAAGTGTCAACAACAACCTGACCTGCAACCCCGAATTTACAATAAATACTTTATAATTCTTGAGAAATCTTCAACTGCTGTAAGTAATCTCGAAAACTAACCGTCAAATACAAATGCAAGTTGGTTTTGCACCCTGGCATAAATCCATCCAGTTGTCCATAAAGGATCATCTGAGAAATCTAGAAGCTTCCTTAAGCTAAAGCCCAGGTCATCAGAAAGCTGCAAGGCAAAATCAAAAACAGAGAATGCAAGTTCATGAGCCTATGACTTCAAAACAAGACGAGATGAAATGTCAAAGAGGAGAGAAAGTAAGCTTACTTCTTCCCAAGCAGTTTCAGCTTGACGAAGATAAATGGTCAACACGATACAGCCAGGCCTAATGTAGCTCTCCATGTCCGTTGGACTATGCGATAACCAGTTAAGAATCTGAGAATATCGAGAGATTAACACATCGATAAAAATTTCCAACATCACAAAATAAGAACTTGAGTTCACAAGCAGAACAGTACCTGTCCACGCAAGACAACAGGAAAATCATTTGGCTCTTTCCCAAATAGTTTGAACACAATGCGACCTGTGCGCATCTGAAGGTGGAGTCAAAAGAAAGAAAGAAAAAAGGCTACAGTGAATTATCAGTGTGCAAATGGATCAAGACAATAATGTATGATGAGGTAAGAGATTTATATACCTGAGCATCTTCGCTAGAACTTGATGGTGACTGGTCAGATGCTGAATCTGAGTTCCTACTTGTCTGAGGTGGACTTGACTGATGTATCCACGAAGGATAATCAAGAGAACTAGTTGCTGGGTTCGTAGGAGGAGGAGATCTTTCGATATCTGTACCATCATCGGAGTCTATATAGATGTCATTCAAATCAAAATCATTTACTTTGACTTGTTTCTCTGATCTGTTCTCGGTAGCTGCACCACTGGCAGGAGCCTGCTTTAAATCCTCTTGAGGAGCTTGCTCAATTGCAAGCAATCCCGAGTTTCCAATATTTAAGGAAGCCTGAGATCCTCCTTGCAGAAGAAGCTCAACTAAGTTTTTCCCTAATTGTTCACCAGCATGGCTCACAAGGCTCTTCAGAAGATGAGACATCAAATCTTGATCACCCGGATGGTCTGACCGATTGGCTGCAACAGAACACACAAAATTAAATAACACTAACTTCAAGACAAAACTGAAATGTTTTTATTCTTTATGAGAGGATTAAGTAACATACAATGCATATTGGAGAGTATCTTCAAGAGACTAATCAACAGATAATTGCTTGACTGATGATCATCACTCACAGGATTCCCGTTAGCACCAGGTTCGGGATTTGTTTTCCTCCTTCGTTTATTGTGCCCAGCCAAACGCCTACGGCAACTTCTCTTCCCTTCATCAAACTCCTCAAGAACATGGAACCTGCAAGATAGAGCAATAAAGTCGATTCATTTTCTCGATTCCTTTCCATCAGGCTTTAAGATGCTTCGGGGAAAAATGAAGCATACCTACTACATTGCTGGCAAAACCGCTGCATAATCCCTCCGACGATTGCACTAGTAGCCTTAGAATGCATCTCACACACCTTATGACGTCTGTGATAATCCTTAACTTTGCTAAGATCAGCTTCACAGTTTTCCACCTGACAGGCCGCACGATTCGTCACACCTCCGAGTTTCGTCTTCTTGGCAGCAGAGTTCCCTTCTACCTCACCGTTGAGGTCATAACCATTGTCTCCAAGCTTCAGAGTAAGAGCACCGCCGTTATTATCATCCCCTGTCGCAACAGCTCTCCTTTTCTTCTCAACTTGTCCTGTTCTCCTCGCCGTTAGCTCAGTGTTGTTCCCTTCGTCAGAGCAAGAGGAGGAGCTGTTCGAGGAGTTCCCCAGCGGGAAAAACTGACGTCCCATGGTCTCGCTACCACCACCAGGATTCAGTTGTGTAGCTACGAAGAGATCGCCGTCCCATTTCCAATCATTCAAATCCCACTCCACGCTCCTCTTCCCTACCGACCTTACATCCATGCCTCTATACCCATAGAAATGTTGAGCCTCACCTTCGATTCTAGCTTCCATCACAGATAAACTTCCACCGATTGATCCCAAAATCTACTCTCAAGAGATCGAATTCAGACTTAACATAAGAATTACAACAAAACCCTATTGAGATTTCGTTAGATCGGAAGGTGAAAAGCACAAAGCTTTAGGCTTCTTCTTAATTAACCTCGATTCGTCCCCAGAAATCTAGAAATGAACACAGTGACAGATCCATGGTTCCAATTAACCCCAACACACATGCCCAGAATCCAATTCACGGATAAATCAAAGACCTTTCGCCGCCATAGAAGACCCCTACGAACCTCTTAATTCAATCCAAAAAGCTCTTCAACCCCACAACCAATAAGAGAAAAACTGACCTGTCCCAACTCCAATCAATTCAAAAGAAAAGTAACTCCAGAAAACACCTTCAAACAGAAAAAAAGAACAGCCACAGGCGGTGGAGATGCGATGAAGATGAAGAAGAAGAAGAGGATGATTATGTGAATCTGTGTTTGTGGCCTGATGGAGAAGAGTATGTATGGTAATGGTTATGGGTAGTACAAAAGGTTAGGGGAGAGAAAGAGTGAGAGAGAAAGAAAGATGGTAGGAGAGAGAAACCAATTAAAAGTACAGAAAAACAAAATTCATTTTAATTTTGAGAGAAACAAAATAGTGGTGGGACCACTTCCACACTGATAAAATATATATGAAAAATCAAAATTTTATAAGATAAAGAAAAACATAAAATTAATTCTTTTGTGACTTTTGTCTACCTCTTTTCTTTTCCCATGTGAAGCAGTGTACTAATGGAGGTCAATTAATCACCTGTTTCGCGGAACAGGGGATAATTTCGTGTACTCAGAGTTGCTGTTCCCTGTGGGGCGGTGTACGATAAGCTTTTAGTTGGTTGCGATTTCTCTGGGAGCAGAAATCGAGTGTTTCAGCGACTAGTGAACAACCGTAGTAATCGCTAGTTGACAAAGAAAGTGTCGGTGTGTGAACGCGGTTTGACTTTGACCCAATGAACCAAAAAAAAAGGTACCCAATTGGGTCAACCTTTCGTCTCCATGTGGTCATAATGGTCTGGGCTTTATTGGCCCACTCATATTTGGCCCACTTACTAACCCACTTAAATTAATAAATAATAGATTAGGTTTGTTGTTAATCTCGTTTTGTTTTTTGTTTAATGTGGATGATGAACCTTAATTTAAGATGGAAAGGAATATAGAAAGAAAACGAATTTTGTTAGTGTGAGTACAAAAAGACCAGTCACATGAGAAATAGAACGGAGAATCCAATGCGCCACGTCGGATCATACTCATGTTCCTCGTCTTGGTAGCTTTCGAAATTCAACGGATCTAATTCCATTAAATTATGCAATTTCATAATCGTCCTAAAAAGTATAATTTATTCCTCATTTTTATATAATCATGATGCTGATAATTATTGGTTGTACATATGTTAAGACATACATTCCGTTCTAACACAATCCATTTTGTAACAAAAAAAAACTAGATATCAAAATATATTGAATTAGGAGCCGAATAAAGTCACAAATGATGAATTTATAAAGTACTATACCAACCGCAGCGGCAAGGTTTCGGCAAATAAATCCTCATAATCTAAAAAGAAATTAAAAACCCGAAAGAAAACTTGAAACGGCTAATCATATGGTTCAAGAAGTGTTAAAAATAATGGTGGTGACCAAAAAGACACCATGATTCCTCTCGAACATGCCCATATTTTGTTCACATGCACGACAACGACTTCATATATAATACGACCCACAACTCACCAAATCCCATCTTATCATTTATTTATATATTTTTTCGTTGTTTCTTACGAAAGCAACGCAATATCAAAAGATAACGCGTAAACATAAATTGATACGTAACATAGGAAAGTAGCTAGTTATACGAAATGTATACGTACGTAGTTATAATCAGTGGTTTTGGGAACCTAGTAACCCATGCATGTATAAAATATGGCACTAATTAACTACACAAATAAAATATACTATAAAACAATGTCTAATTGCAGAGATTACTTCATAAGAGACGTCTCTATCAAAATTAACGTATGTAATTTGATGTTAAGAAAAGAATCAATAATTAATAACTTTGAACCATGCTCTTTGAAACGAATAGCATTGGTCGCAAAAAAGCACATATATAATATCGTAATGAAAACAAAATTGACATTTCACATAGGATACGAAATAATAATCCCAACTACCAACGGCTAAATAATAAAAAGACAATGGTTCGTTAAATGGCGGCCGACGGCGGAATTCACGCCGCTGTTTATAAACGATAATTCCGGACACATTTTTGCCATTTCATTCGATAAATAATCAGAAAAAGAAAAAGAAAATGATATGGCGATCTGGTCGTTGGCTTGCGAAATTTGTCAAACAATCCAACGGCGCTTATGATGACACGGTGTCAAGTGACAGCGTTGAAATCCAGTCAAAAGTTGGGAGAGCTAAATCACCTGCTTCACTCCACCGATGATCGAGCCGGGATTTTTTAAAAATATTTATTTTCTTATTTGGAATTAAGTTTCCGCGTTTTTCAATTTTCTTCCCCTATAATTTCGTACGCTCAAAAGATTGCCACTCTTAGTCTTATCGAATTCGCCGTTCTTCAGATCTCCACAAATTGTCACATTCCACTGATTCGTCTCCTTGGATCGAGGTAAAAGCTTCTTCTTCCAAGTTCTTAGTGTATTTTGATTTCGTTCTCGATTGCTCTGTTCCTCGATCTCCCGGATTTGGAGCTGGAAGTGATTTTTCTTCTTTTCGAGCTGTTGCGTATGATTATCGTTTCGATTAGATTAGTGACTATCCGTCGCCGAATCGTTTGAAATTAACGCTTTGATTCATCCTCGTCAGATTCGGAATTTTCGTATTTGGTAAACGTGTCTGTGATTGTTAAGGCTTTTTAGTTTTAAACTTGCATTTGAATTTCAGTTTCTGAATTTGAATTCACGCTGCGAAATGAGCTGCTTTGGGTGCTGCGAGGAAGATGATATGCATAAAGCTGCTGATTATGGAGGCCAGAATACAGCCAAACACCTTGGAGGTATCTATTTATGACTCTCACTAAGCTAAAAAAGTCAAATTTTTTTTTTTTTTTTGCATTCTTAGTTCCTATTTGAAGAAATTCTTATGACGATGATGTCTTGCAGGTAACGATGGGAGGCACCACGCCACTGAGACAGCACAGAAGGGAGCTCAAATTGTGAAGGTGCAGCCTATTGAAGTACCAATCATCCCTGTTGCTGAGCTCAAGGAAGCAACGGATGATTTCGGATCAAACTCTCTCATCGGAGAAGGCTCTTACGGAAGAGTGTACTACGGGTTGCTGAACAACCAGCAGCCTACAGCGATCAAAAAGCTGGATTCTAACAAACAGCCTGACGATGAATTCCTTGCCCAGGTTTGGTCTCAAACTACCAATCTTCTCTGTATCATTTTGAAAAGAACTTTGTGAAAACTTTGGAGATTTGATTTGCGTTGCAGGTTTCTATGGTGTCGAGGCTGAAGCATGATAACTTTGTTCAGCTGCTTGGTTACTGTGTTGACGGGAATTCACGGATACTTGCCTATGAGTTTGCTAAAAACGGATCTCTCCATGATATTCTTCATGGTACGTACAGTGTTTTACTACTCCAGTAACACACATCTTTTTTTCTTTACTTTGCGGGATTTTAACACATCATGATTCCTCAGGGAGAAAAGGTGTGAAGGGAGCACAGCCAGGCCCTGTGTTGTCGTGGTATCAGCGAGTGAAAATCGCAGTTGGTGCTGCAAGAGGGCTTGAGTATTTGCATGAAAAGGCAACTCCTCACATCATTCACCGTGACATCAAATCCAGCAACGTCCTACTCTTTGATGACGATGTTGCCAAAATTGCTGACTTTGACCTCTCTAACCAAGCTCCTGACATGGCTGCTCGACTTCATTCAACCCGTGTTCTTGGAACTTTCGGTTACCATGCCCCTGAGTAAGTTGGCACATCGCTTCCTACTCGGGTGATGATTACATGTTATAGCGTGAGCTCTCATTATCTCAAGTCTCATATATATATATGCTCTTGCTTTCTCTTAACAGATATGCCATGACCGGGCAATTGAATGCCAAGAGTGATGTGTACAGCTTCGGTGTTGTGTTACTCGAACTTCTTACAGGTCGGAAACCTGTTGATCATAGATTACCCAGAGGCCAACAAAGTTTAGTCACATGGGTACTATTTCTCTCTCTCAATCTTACACGCTTCTCTTTCTCTTTCACATATCGCGATTTTCAACCATGAACATATGCATCAGGCTACACCTAAACTGAGCGAAGACAAGGTTAAACAATGCGTTGATGCAAGACTCGGTGGCGATTACCCTCCTAAAGCTGTTGCTAAGGTAACCAAAACTGTCCTTTGGACATATATGTGTGTTTTATGAAGTTGAAGTCTTAAACTCTCTCTTATGAATCTTATGGGTGATGAAACGCAGTTAGCGGCGGTTGCGGCGTTGTGTGTGCAATACGAAGCAGATTTTAGGCCGAATATGAGTATTGTTGTCAAAGCTCTTCAACCTTTGTTGAACGCTCGAGGCGTAACTCCAGCCGAAGGATTTCATTAGCCACACCACTTTCTCCGCCGTTTATCCTACTTACCGGAAAAATTTTACTTCCAATATATACAGTGTTCATACTCTTAATGTGCATAGAAATCTCCTTAATGAGCTATTTTTTATTTTATTATACAAAAATTAAATCCGTTCCCTTATTTGGATTCTTGTTTTGCCGCCCATCAAATTTCTGACTCTTCCTCATATTGAAGTTGTGGTAAAAGCGAAAACAGTATTAGTATTTTAGATAATTTTATGTTGAAATGCTTGTTTCTTAAATATAGTAATATTTAAAGATAGTTTTCTTATAATCTCATCTAATTTCCTAATTAGAAAAGATACAACGAGTGTCTCTGTATGTGGGAAATACAAATAGGAGGAAGAATTAGTGTCTATTTGGAGTCTCCAGGATCATGGCATGTCCACAGATTAAAAACGCCACAAATCACTCGTTATCATCCATTTACCTTTGAATATAGTCAAACCCAAAAACAAAACACATCCAAATTTAGCAAAACCATGTAAGCATGTATATATATATATATATATATATACGTACCCTCTCTTCTTCCCATTTTTCTATCTATATTCCTTTCCAATCCACGTCCAGTAAATATAAAAAAGCCAAAAAAAAAAAAAATGAACACTCCAATAAAACTCGCCTTTCTCGTTCTCTGCGTCGCGCTAACCGCAACCGCATACGTTGTCCCAACCAAACGTGACGCCGTTACACCGGAACACGAGAAAGCCGTCCAAGGAATCTGCAACGTTGTCCAAGACAAACGTCTCTGTAGCATAACCTTAAGAAGCGTCCCAAGCAATGATCCCGCCGTCTTGGTCCGTTACTTAGCGACGGCAGCAGAAACTTCCGTTAAGAAAGGTTTGAAGTTCCTCGCCGGAATCAAATCCAAATACCAAGGAAACGCCTTCGCCACAAATGTCATCACCGGTTGCGAGACACAGCTAAACAACGCCATGGAAGACTTTGCAGATTTCTGGAAAGCCGCAGGGAAAAACCTAACGAGCATGGCTGAGAATTACTTCACGTGTAAGAAGAAGATGACATCCATCTTCACTTACCACTCGACTTGTCTCGACGACATTTACGACAAAACGTTGTTGAAGGAGGTTCAAGGAGGGATTGGGCTTGGGAAAAGAATGAGTGGTGAGTCAGTGGATGTGTTCGCTGGAATGGGCAAAGTCTTTAACACTTTCAACATTAAGACCAAACTTAACCAGCAAGATACCGATACCTTGCTCCCACCACCTTTGTCGTTTTACTACAATTAATTTTATTTATTAATATATATTATATTATATATATATATATAAAGAAAAAAAAAATATGTACGTACGGCGTCATTGAGGGTGATGAATAATTTGCATCGACTGGGTTTTTCAGATATTTTAGGAATCTTGTAAAGAAAGGTTCCTCTTGATGTATGTTTGTAATTAATATGTTATGGATTATAATCATGTATGGACCTCGTGGTTGGAAAGGATATGGAGAAAAATGTGATTATCCAATAATAATAAACTTAATTTAATAACGTTTTCGTATCATTTATTTTACGTATATATACATTTAAATTCATTTTCTTCTTCTTTGAATGATTCTGCATTTTTGACCTGATTTTTGAATGGCTACATAATAGAAGATAAAACGGATTTAATGCACCAGAAAAATGCGTCCAGATCATGCATAATATAGGACTAGGGCACACTAAATTATATATGTTCAAACATCGCTAACTAATTCCATAAATGTTAGCAACGAACTTTACCAAACATGCTACTCAGCAAAAAAAAAAATGAAGGACTTTTTTGCTATCTAACCATATTTACAAAACAATAAAATAATATAGTCATATTATTCAAATAATATACAAACTAATCATGGCCCACGTAAAAATTACTAAAAACTCATTTTTCTTAACGTTATAAACATATGTTGCCCATATTTCTTTATAGACTATACTATAATATATAATTTTTTCTGGACTATACTATAATATATAATTTTTTCGGACTATACTATAATATATGTTCTTACACGAGAAGGCTTATATAGTATAGTACTTGAGGTTCTAATTATATATTAGTTTTATATTAATATATTGTACTATATCAATTTTTGTATCGTACTATACTATTTATAAAATTAATTATTTCACATAATTTGTATAATATGAATCATCAAATGGAAAGGATAGGAGAGGGGAAAGGGAGAAAAATGGGAGGATGGGAGAGGAGAAGACAGGGAGGGGAGAGGAGGGGAAGAGGAAGAGAAGAGATAGAAGACGTGAAGGTAAGGAAGGAGAAGGGGAAGAGAAGACGAGAAGAGAAAGAAGAAAAGGGTAGTTTGGTATATATTGTATAAAATATAAAGAATACTATAACACCCCTTTTCATATGATCATTCTATTAATTTCAACTGGTCTTGTGGTTATTACAGCCAATTTCCCAAAAATGAATACCATTTCAGTGCTACTTACATTTTTACTGCTACAATCCTGTTATTGTTGTTGTTGTGTAGTGAATTAGTGATAAGACTCTTCTTGAACCAAAAATGTGTAATGATAGACTCTTTCTATTAACTTTTTATTTTTTTCGCTCTAGTATGCAAAATAAGTAGTTTTAGATATTTTACAAAAAAAAAAAAAAAAAAACCATTTACAATCCTACAATCCTGTTTTTGTTGTTGTTGTGTAGTGAATTATAGTGATAGACTCTTTTTGAACCAAAAAATGTGTAGTGATAGACTCTTTCTATTGACCTTTTTCGCTAGCTAGTATGCAAAATAAGTAGTTTTAGACATTTTACAAAAAAAACTTTAAAAAAAAACAACTTACAAATTACGTCATTTGTGGATCATTAACTATAAAACAAAACTTTTAAAGTATAGCTTTGTTTATAAAGATAAATTTAGTCAGCTAAATGTGTAACTATCACTCTTAACAACTTCAAGCTAGCAAGGTACCACTAACTACACACCGTAAGAAGCTATTAAATCGAACGGTGATCATATTAGGAAGGTAAGGGCTTGATATAGACATTCGACCACGAGGAGGTTGATAATGAAGGACCCGGTTGCATAATTATCAAGATGTTAACATGTTGACTCAGGGCTGAAAACATGCATATTTAATCTTAAGTGAATCAATATATATCTGACTTTTTTTACCGTGTGACAATCAATGATGATATATTAATTTGGTATTCTCATGAACACAGTTTGTGGCGATATGCATAACAGAATTATCGTTGTCACAAAAAGTTGTTTAGATATAATTAGTCTTAATTTTACCCAAAATAAGATATAATTGATCTATTCATCCAAATTCAGACTACATTATTATATCGTAGCCCTTCAAATTCTGTTATCTGAATGTTATAGAACCGACCCTGAATGATCACTTAATCATATATACACCACACCTTCTAATCAGGAGACGTATCGCCAAATTTATCTTGCGGTGACCAATTTTAAACCTCACAACTAAGCAATTACGTTAATTCAAGCTTTTTTTTTTGACCAAATACTCTTAGCCATTCCTCCACCGTAAATCTCTCTCTCTCCATGCAAAATCCACGCACGTCCCTAATTTTAGAAACCAAAAAAAATGTATAAAAACGTCCCGAATCCATCACAAGATTCACTGGCCCAAGTCATTAAACAACTTGGCTTTTCTCTAATAAAGCCCCTCCCTCTCCGATTAACCTCTAAAATAAAACCGGAGGGAGAAAAACCAAAAAAAAAAAAAAAAAAATCAAAAATACACAAAACAAAAACACTAGATTTTTTTTTATAAAAAAATGATTGGAAAGGTAGTTGTCTCGGTGGCCTCCATCCTCTTGGTGGTGGGAGTAGTCATAGGAGTGGTTGCATTCGTTAACAAAAACGGGGACAGTAATCTGTCTCCGCAGATGAAAGCGGTCCAAGGAATTTGCCAGGCTACTTCCGACAAAGCGTCATGTGTCAAAACTCTCGAGCCGGTCAAGAGCGATGATCCAAACAAGCTGATCAAGGCCTTCATGCTCGCTACCCAAGATGCTATAGCCCAATCGTCAAACTTCACGGGTAAAACCGAAGGAAACATGGGTTCTAGCATCTCCCCCAACAACAAAGCCGTTCTTGATTACTGCAAGAGAGTTTTCATGTACGCGCTTGAGGACCTCGGTACCATCGTTGAGGAAATGGGTGAGGATCTTAACCAGCTTGGGAGCAAGATCGACCAGCTTAAACAATGGTTAACCGGTGTCTACAACTACCAAACCGATTGTCTTGACGATATCGAAGAAGACGATTTAAGAAAGACGATTGCAGAAGGCATTGCAAGCTCCAAGATTCTCACCAGCAACGCTATCGACATCTTCCACACCGTCGTCAGCGCGATGGCCAAGATTAACGGCAAGGTCGAAGACTTCAAGAACATGACAAGCGGAATCTTCGCTCCTTCCGACAAGGGAGCAGCTAAAGGAGCAGTTCCTGCCGTTGATGAATCTCCCGTGGCCGACCCAGATGGTCCTGCTCGTCGTCTTCTTGAAGACATTGACGAGACCGGTGTCCCAACATGGGTTTCTGGTGCTGACAGGAAGCTGATGGCTAATGTTGGACGTGGCGGAGGCGGCGGCGGCGGTGCTAGAATCAGAGCAACCTTTGTTGTTGCCAAGGACGGAAGCGGACAGTTTAAGTCCGTCCAAGCAGCCGTTAACGCTTGCCCCGAGAAAAACCCAGGGCGATGCATCATCCACATCAAGGCTGGTCTCTACAGAGAGCAAGTTATTATCCCGAAGAAGAAGAACAACATCTTCATGTTCGGAGACGGTGCAAGAAAGACCGTTATTACTTACAACAGAAGTGTTAAACTCAGCCCTGGAACCACCACTTCTCTCAGTGGAACAGTCCGTAAGTTCTCACCAAAACCCTAACTTGATAATCACTCTAATACAAATGATCAAGTATATATGACTCATTTGTAATAATATGTATTCGTGTAGAGGTTGAATCTGAAGGATTCATGGCTAAATGGATCGGATTCAAGAACACAGCCGGGCCAATGGGACACCAAGCCGTGGCAATCCGAGTCAACGGAGACCGTGCCGTGATCTTCAACTGCAGATTCGACGGTTACCAAGACACTCTATACGTCAACAACGGTCGCCAATTCTACAGGAACTGCGTCGTCTCAGGAACAGTCGATTTCATCTTCGGCAAATCCGCGACAGTTATCCAAAACTCACTCATCGTCGTCCGTAAAGGAAACAAGGGACAATTCAACACCATCACAGCCGACGGAAACGAAAAGGGCTTAGCCATGAAAATCGGTATCGTCCTCCAGAACTGCCGCATCGTTCCCGACAAGAAGCTAGCCGCGGAGAGGCTAACCGTTGAGTCATACTTGGGAAGGCCGTGGAAGCAATACGCGACCACCGTGATCATCAACACCGAGATCGGAGATGTGATCAGACCAGAAGGCTGGAGGATTTGGGATGGGGAGAGTTTCCACAAGACATGTAGGTACATTGAGTACAACAACCGTGGACCAGGAGCCATCACTAACAGGAGGGCTAACTGGGTTAAGATCGCTAGGTCTGCCGCTGATGTTAACGCCTTCACCGTGGCTAACTGGTTAGGTCCGGTTAACTGGATCCAAGAAGCTAACGTGCCTGTCACGCTTGGATTATAAAACGTTTACATAAAATAAAATAAAAAGACTATAGTACGTGTTCATGTAAAAGGTGAAAACATACAACGTTCGTTTTCGGTAGGATGGTAATATGCGCGGGGGATGAAGTTGTAAGATTTGCTTTTTGTTTGTCTCACGTATGAAAGATGAGGAAAAAAAAATTAAAAATTTATTGTTGTTTGATTTTTGTTATTATTATATATTTCGAATTGTGTTGTACCATCTACGTCTAATAATTTTTCATATATGTAAGTTTCTGATTATTAAAGTTTTTTTTTTTTCTGTAACTTTTCTAATTTCTTTTTATAAAGTTAGAGGACCCATATATATATATATATTGCTAGCCCAATAAGAGGGAGAGCCCAAACATATGCCGGGAATGAAATGACGAAATAACCCTTACATGAGATATGGAATTGCAAATTTACCAAAATCCTGGAGAGTTTCATTTCATCCTTTCTCGACGGAGACGAAAGGGAACCGCCGTCACGAGCTCCGGCAGAAGTTATTTCATCTTCACCGCTGGGTCTGAATATCAAACCAGAGGCAGACGGAAAGATAACCCGGAGATTTCTGCTAAGAACGAAACATGTTTCGGGCAATTTTTATGAGTAATCTGATTCGATCTTGCTCGAGAGGAACGCATCCAATCGATCGTAGCATACGATCGTTTCTCTCGTTGAAGATGGTTCGTCTTTACTCCACAGGTAAGTTTTTTCTTTACATCCTCAAACAATAGGAAACAAATTTGGATTCAGAATTTCAGTTTGATAGTGAATGAAATTGGGATCTCTATGAATGCAGAAATGGAACCTCAGTTGTCTCCAGATCTTATTAGGATAATGGATCAGAGACTATCGGCGATAGAACACCGAAATACTGTTCTTCAGAGGCTTATTAACCAGGTGATTCCAAGGATTTTGATATTTTTATTGTTTTCAAATCCAAGTCACCTCATTGTTGTTTTAAGCAAGCTTTTTCCTTTCTCTAGTTGATCTTGACATGTTCAATAAACTGTGCTCTGTTTGATTGAAGACAGCCCGAGTACTCACAAGAAGAGTTTTCAAGAGCTAACAAGGAATTTCGGAAGATGAGAGACTCAATGGAGCTGATCAATGATTTGAGGGCTATACAAAAGGTATTGCCTTTGCATTTCCTCCTTTTTTTGTGGTTTTACAGTCTCTGCTTTTGTATTTACCCAAAGGTCATCATGTATATAAGGCGTATTTCCTTTTGGCAGGAGATTGATGGGTTGAAGTCTCTGGTTTCAGAGAGCTCGGATGATAAGGACATGCTTGATATGGCTGTTAGTGAATTAGATGAAGCGGTTGAAGAAGAAAATAGACTTCAGACATTGCTGCTCAAGTCTTTGCTTCCTAAAGATGAAGCCGACGAGAGGGATTGCATTTTGGAGGTGAGAGCAGGTAGACTTGTGAACCAATGATTTATAAACACTGTGAATTTTAAAAACTGTCTCTAGTAGTTTTTTTTTTTTCCTTTTGACAACTGAATACTTTTGGTTAGGTACTGGTGGAGAAGAGGCTTCTTTGTTTGCTATGGACATTTTCAGAATGTAAGTTCATCCATATTACTGCAAGTGGTAGCTAGTTATTCTTCTTCATGCTTGAACTTTGGTTTGTTTTTAATATGGTTTTGGAATATTGGTAGGTACGAAAGGTATTCACAGAAGAAAGGTTGGAAATTTGAAATTGTAGACATCACCGAGTCTGATATGAAAGGATATAAAGTAAGTACTATTTTAGTTCTTCCTTGTGTGGATATTATTATTAGTATTCCACTATTGCTCTGTTGTAGTGCGGCTAAGATCTTGAATGTAATTGCCAGGAAGCCAGTGCTGCGATATGTGGAGCCAGTGTTTACGGAAAACTTAAGTTCGAGAGTGGAATCCACAGGGTTCAGGTATGTTATATATGAATCACATGCTGTTTTTTTTTTCACTCTCAAATACATTTTCATATGATACTCTCTAGTTATCAACACTTAAAAACATATTTCCACAGCGTATTCCTATCACTGAGAAATCTGGACGTATTCACACCAGCGCTGTATCTGTCGCCATCCTTCCCCAGGCTGATGAGGTGCCAAAGTTTCTCCAAGTTTATTAATGTTATCTTACAAAGTATCAAACTTTATATTTTCTTTGATTATCTTTCTTATCGACTAATATGACAATCTGTCTTGCAGGTAGATGTTCAGCTAAGGAATGAAGATTTGAGGATTGATACGTACAGGTCTGGTGGGTGCGGTGGTCAACATGCCAACACAACCAATAGTGCAGTCCGAATAATCCATCATCCAAGTGGGATTATGGTCTCGATCCAAGATGAAAGATCACAGCATATGGTAATTTACGGCATCAACCACTAGCCTTCATTCCCTCAAACTTCTACTTCCTACTTCAAAGAAAATTCCACTTTTTATTGTAAATATTTAACAGAACAAAGCCAAAGCACTCAAAGTACTCTGTGCAAAGCTCTACGAGATCGAAAGGTTGAGATTACAGAGCAGTCGATCAAAGCTACGGTCGGAACAGGTACATATGTGAATAACAATAAGAAAATTCTTATGTTTGCAGGCAGTCTTACATCATTGTCTTTTAATAGCTGACGAGTGGTGTAATCATATTAACAGATAGGCAGTGGAGACCGATCAGGACGCATCCGTACATACAATTTTCCACAAGGGAGAGTCACAGATCACCGTGTGGGAATCACTCACCATGCAATTGAAGATATGATGCAGGGAGAGAATCTGGACTCCTTCATTGATGCCCTTCTCTTGCGCCAAGAAATGGACGCCATTGCTTCTTTCAGCTCCACTACATGAAGCACAGAGGTAGACCAAATCCCTTAGCTTAGTTCATCATCAGCTGGTCCGTCACATGGCGTTATTAGTAATAAAAAATACCCATTATTAAAGGAGAAGAAGAAAGAAAGAGGGAGCCAGGGAAGAGGCAGTGCATGGGAAGAGACAAAACACAGTCGTTTGATGTTTTAGTAAACTCAATCCATGCTCTGCTTGTTCCCTGTCTCTCTCATTTACCACTTTGTATTCTTCTTTCGACCGGTTATAGAAAGGCTTACCTTTGAACTTGACCAGTTCCTTGAGTTGATGTTATGTCATAAGGTTTAAATAGATGTTTTGGAACTGTGTTTTATGATGTACTACTACACGAGAATTCACCAGTTGTACTCCTTTGTTTTGCAAATTCTTGTACTTCGATCTAAGCTAAAAAAGAGTACAATTATTAATTGTTCTTGTAATGCTATCACACTCTGTGTTGTACTTTTATACGACTTTATATGTTTGGACATTGGCAAATCGGGTGGTATGAGAATATTAGGCTGCCACGTGGTAGGACCCAATCACATCGCAAGTACATTTTTTGAAGGGTTAAATTAGTAGTAGTACATTGCTCTCTTTCTGGTACACCGCTACTACAACTACGTCACAACAACCTCTTTACATCAAAATTGATTTGGTTTGATTTGTACAAAAGATCAAACACTTCTGCTTTTGTTTCGATTGGTTAGAAACTGGTTCGGATTTCGCGAAAAATATAAATTTATAAACAATTACCATTATTCAATTTCAATACTCTGTTTAAATTTTCCATTCGGTTTTGGATTTTTAGTCAGGGAAATGAAATCAAGTAATAAGAACATCGAAATCAGAAAGATGCCATTCTGCAACTGCTTCATCTTTATAAATCTCCGTACCCACATCCACCGATGTCCATATCCTCCTCGCCGGAGCCGTACCGGGATCCTACAACATAAACAAACCGCACCAAAATCAAAATCCAAACCGGAAAAAGACCCGGTTGAGTCAATCAACCAATCAATTACCTGGTAGAAGTAAAGGCTACTAGACAAAGCACCAACATCAAGCTCCCAAGTTCTCGGGTCACCCACCCAACCATCACCCATCCGGGTCGGGTATCCATACTCACCCCAAACCGGGTGAGGCAAAAGCTGAAGAATCTCCTGAGCCTGTGGGTTACTAAAAGCATCGCAAGTCCCCACCGGAGGCTCGAGGTGCTCGGCGTTTCCAGGCGCACAGTAAACGTGGTAAGCCCCGTAAGGGAATCTCCGACTGTCCGTACGGTGGACTCTCGTGCCGTTTCGAAACGTGTGGTACGGTGGACAATTGTTGAGAGACTTTGGGTTGCACCAAAGGGGGGTTTCTGGGTTTATGATCATCTCCGAGTAACGAGTTACGTCGGTGGTTACGTCACCGTCGCAGGGATCGCCGTTGTTTTTCCAGCAGCTTCCGATGTCAAGCAAGTAAAATTGACTCTTCGGTCCTCCTCCTTGTTTTATATTTAGGGTTAGTCTCACTTTGAAGTTTGGTGACTCCGGGAGCTACACATTTCCATCAAAAGATTAAAACAATCACACATTTGAATCAAAAGATCAATAAGAGAGTACTTTTTAGACAAAGGACAAAAGGTTTTTGGTGCTTCTTACTGTTTTGAGCATTCCTCTAGTGTCATAATGGTATCCACCAGAGAATCCTTTAGTTGCGTCAGCTCTAAGGTAAAGCATAAGCCATGGATACTTTTGTGAAGTCTTAAGCTTGTGTTTAAACACCCAACCACCAATGTCACCGACTCTCTTCTCCCACACAACCTCGTAATAACTTATCCCATCGATTCCATTTCCCACATCTGCTTCAAGCTCGTACGTACCATTGAACCATCCCTTCATGGTTCGACCGTCACTAAGGAGCTCGGTCTTTCCGTGGTTCAGTACCGGTTGGTTCATACAGCCTGTGTCGAAACAGGGGAATTCTCCGGGTTGATTAAAAGGTGGGATCTTTTTGCCGTTTTGAGGGCAAAGACCGGATTTTGTGTCGTAGTTTCCGTTTTTGAGCATCACCATCCAGAAACTCCATGGGTTTGGCTCGTCTGAGACTTGACAGAGGGAACCTAGATAGAGTTCTTTCTCGACCGCGTAAAGATCTGGGTTTTGTAATGCTGGTTCTGATATGATTCCTGGTTTACGATCTCCGATCCCTAGCTTGTTATCCGAATCTGGTACCTTGTGCACCAAGGAATAACCACCACCTGCTCAAGATTCTAGTTTAAAACAGAGGAAACAGAGAGATGAATAAACAGAGGAAGGAGAAGACGGAGCTCACTTCTTGTGATGTTTGATTGATATTTTCTGTGTGATTTGCTGCACTTGGTAGAGACATCGAAGCAATCTGCGGCTCGAGGACTGCCCATGTGAGGAGCTTCGAAACCAACCTCATTGCAGAAGTTCCAAGCTTCAAATGCAACTCTGAGACCGTCTCTCTTCATCCCGGGATCTCCAACCGCTGATGATAAAGTTACGTCATCTCCATGAACCAGGAGAAGCAAGTTTATCACGGCGAGGAGTGGAGCCAATTGCTTCATTTCTGTTGTTTTTTCCTCTGCTTCTTCATTTAGTTTCTCTTGTGTTTTAATGTGTAAGAAGAGAGAGCCTTTTTTGGTGGACTCTAGTGGTAGTTGGTGAATGATTCAATGTGTAGTAGTAAATGCTTTCACAAGTCAAAGAAGCTGTTATTCTTGTTTGTTATCTTAGTGGCGATAAATGAGGATTAAACCACGACTTTCTCTTCTTGATCCAGATTAAAGCAATGCCTATACTATGCTTTTAATCAGATCCATATATACACTCTAAAAATGCATTATGTTATCTTCTCCGGGGGATTATCTTAAAAAACCAAATCCTGATTCAAATCCATCATAGATGTATACTTGATGAGTTCGGTATTCCTAAAATGGTTAGATGATGCTGCTATGATCTTAAGAAATAAGAACTATAGGATTGTTGTTATACCCAAGCATGAAATCCTGATTTGATTGAAACTGAAATAGCCGGTGTGTGAATGGCAATAACACCATTGTTGATAAAGTTTCAAACAATTTTCTTCTCTTTTCAAATGTTGCGTTTCTCATTTGTGCATTATGTTATATCGCTAGGCCCATGGGCCTAATTTAAGATCGATGGCTCCGAGTTCTCAGGCCGGGTGAACATCTAATTGTGATTACAGATTACGTTTCTGAATTTATGGGTAGGTAGGGAAAAGGATTTAGGTCTACTTTTGACACATGGCATGATTCTCCCAAAGTTTAGTGGGGAATCCAATGGTTATAATGGTTTATTTTTCCTGCTAAAATAAACGATCAAAGGCATTTAAAAACTTCAGAATTTTTTTTTTTCTACAAATCAGATTGTCAGACAGACAACAACAGTACAATTACGACCCAATTGAATACAGAGTCTCATTCTCTCTATATATAATTTAAAGGCCAAAAAAAATATCGAGTTACAAAGTCATGTCTCATTGGCGCCTCACTTGATTCAGTCACTGTTAGCATCAATATTTGAAATAATAGTATTGCAAGTAGTAAGTAATTTTATTCTTTCAAGGAAAGTATGATAAATATATATGATACGTGGGCAAGAGATAAATATAGAAAGCAGTTTAGGTCAGGAATGACGTCAGGCTCTTAATTGGTTAGATAGATAAGAATAAGATTCATTGATTCTGAAAAATGCGCAAAAGAAGTAATGGCAGACAATTCCTCCCTGAGACTCCCTGGAAAAAAAAGAAAGGTCTCTCCTTCTTTTTATTTTCCGTACTTTCGACTTTGTTTATTTCATTTTCATCGATAACAAATTTTGACTTTGTATCTTTGCTCGTTAGGCAAATCAGATTCACGTGGTTCCCCAGCTAACATGTTTAATGCAAAGATATGATCAGATCACAAATTCTATCGTTTTTTTTTATAAAGTTTTAGCAGTATGATTAACGAAATCTAGATTTTGGGAATTCGTATATTTTTCTTTCTTTCAACACAAGCTAGTATATAATGCATAATTATGCGCACATGCTTAATGATCTACATCCGTTGTCAAAACGCAGTTGTGATTACAAGTTGGACTACTTAGAAAAAAGGGATGTTGCACTTGTCGTAGTCACAAGACACAACTAATACTAACGAGATAGTCAACTAAACCGATCGAAGAAAATTACAACAATTCAGCTTTTTTTCTTTTTATATATTGATTTCTTTGTGGTATACCTGTTTTTTTTTTCATAGAAAGTGTATATATATAGCTGGTAATGCGAGAGATTAAAAACTACTAAAATGTTAGTGAAACTTGTTTTTTTCTTTTGTCAACATTATTATTAAAACTTGTAATTCTCTCTCTAGTCACACTACTACTAATCGTACAAATATGCGCAGACAAACACGAAAATACTATATTCGAGATAACAAATTAATTAGAACATGTATGGAGGCTTCCAAAAAACATAGCAAATTAGCTCGTAGAGATTTGTTTTATAATGATGATTTAAAGAGTACTACACCGGATTATTAATTATCAACCGGATCTGCCAAATCAAACGTTCAAAACTTTATGTTAAAATAATACTAGAGTTGTAGTTGAAGAAAACAGCTAGATTACTACTCTTTATGATCAATTCTTTTTTTAAAAAAGATACTTAATTATTTAGTCTGCATTATGAGACAGGAATGGACAGATACGCTAATTTAAAATTAAGACAAGCAAAAAAAAAAAAAATCTTACAAATTCTTTTGAGCTAAAAAAAAAGAGAGTAATAGTTCATAAGACAATATTTTATATATTTCCATGAATTTTAATTATTATTTGTTTGACATCCATTTTCTCTTTCTCTTGAGCAAGTCACGGCTTGTTCGTCAAGAAAACAGAGCAATATAAAACTGACTTTAGTCTTTTACAAACTTCACTTACAATTATAAAAAAAAGAAATAAACAAAAAGATAGAAGCACAGAGATCTCTGCACATTTTTCGCTTGATACGGCAGACACCAAAGAAGTCGCTAAACCCCTTTTCACTTTTCAGCTTCTTCTTGTTCCTGTTCCAGGTACATATATACATATAACATGTGTATAATACTCTCTGCTTTATATGTATATATTCTCTACTTTATATCTCTAGGTTTTGTCTGGACCAAAGCTTCTGTGAAGCCTTGTTGTAATTGAGGGATCTTGCTTCAGGTTTCATCATTTTCTCAGATGTTCTTGGAGAAAAAAAAAGATTTAGAAAAACAGAAAAAACCAGATCTTTAGGGTATTTTCATGTTTGGTGAAGATTGAAATTGAATTAAAAAGGACACTGTTAACTGTGAAAGCCTTTGTTTTGTTTCCTAAATGTTTTTTCCCTTCTTGGTCTGACCTTTATGCTCCCCGTTTAGAAACTCACTCTCTCTCTTGTAGATCTCATTATTTCAACTCATAGATATGGAAACTTATTATGTCTTTCCTCTGTTCTTTTTAAATGCTCAGGATCGTAAGGTCTAATGGCTTCAGAGAGAAGCCTGAACGGAGATGCAGATATAGTAGAAGAGGTTTCCGAGACCAAAAGAAGCAGAGAGGAAGAGGGAGACGACAAACAAGTGAAGAAAACAGAGAATAACAACGAAGATCATGATGAGAAAACCAAAACGGTGCCGTTTTACAAGCTCTTCGCTTTTGCAGATTCCTTTGATTTTCTCTTGATGATCCTCGGGACGCTTGGATCTATCGGAAACGGTCTCGGCTTCCCTATTATGACCATACTGTTCGGAGATCTAGTTGATGCTTTCGGACAGAATCAGTCTAACACAAATGTTGCCGACGGAGTCTCTAAAGTAAACCAAACGATGTCTTCTCTCTTAATCTGGGATCGATTTCAGATTAGATTTTTTTTGCTAATAATATAGTTTTTAAACTCAATCACAGGTAGCTCTGAAGTTTGTATGGCTTGGAATCGGTACTTTCGCGGCTGCTTTTCTCCGTAAGTTATTGAAAATTTAAACTTTTGGTAAAGATATTCAAAAAAAAAAAAAAAAAACAGAGCTTTTAACGTTCTTGACTTGTCTATGAATGTTCAGAACTGTCTGGTTGGATGATTTCTGGAGAGAGACAAGCAGGAAGAATAAGGAGTATGTATCTAAGAACAATACTAAGACAAGATATCGCCTTTTTCGACGTGGATACAAATACCGGAGAAGTCGTTGGAAGAATGTCCGGTGACACTGTGCTCATCCAAGACGCCATGGGAGAGAAGGTACACACACACACGTTTTGTGTAGTTTTCAAGCTTTTTTGGTTTATTTCCTAAAATGGCAAAACAGATCTTATGAGACGACGAACGTTTTTGCAGGTGGGGAAAGCTATACAACTTCTATCAACGTTTGTTGGAGGCTTTGTGATCGCTTTCATAAGAGGGTGGCTTCTAACTCTAGTCATGCTATCTTCAATTCCTCTTCTTGTAATGGCCGGTGCGGGTCTCGCTATCGTCATTGCTAGAACAGCTTCTCGTGGACAAACCGCTTATGCCAAAGCTGCCATTGTCGTTGAGCAAACGATCGGTTCCATAAGAACGGTACTTATATAAGCTCACACTCTTGTATACACAGTTTGCTTCTTAGCTAAAATTACTAAGGCAGGCATCACTTGTGAATTTTAGGTTGCTTCGTTTACGGGAGAGAAACAAGCGATAAGCAATTACAATAAACATCTAGTCACAGCTTATAAAGCAGGAGTGATCGAAGGTGGTTCAACTGGATTGGGACTTGGAACGCTCTTTCTCGTAGTCTTTTGTAGTTACGGTTTAGCTGTTTGGTATGGAGGAAAGTTGATTCTTGATAAAGGCTACACAGGAGGACAAGTTCTCAATATTATCATCTCTGTTTTAACTGGATCCATGTAAGAACCCTTGATTAATCAACAATGCCTGCCTCTTTTGTTTGTGTGTTCGTTAAGTTTCCTGATTTTGATATTTTTGTCATGTTCTTCTTGTATTAGGTCGTTAGGTCAAGCATCTCCTTGCCTAAGCGCGTTTGCAGCTGGACAAGCTGCTGCTTACAAGATGTTTGAGACAATAGAGAGAAAACCTGACATTGATTCTTATAGTACAGATGGTAAAGTGTTGGATGACATCAAAGGGGATATTGAGCTTAAGGACGTCTACTTCACTTACCCGGCGAGACTAGACGAGCAAATATTCCGCGGGTTTTCGCTGTTTATCTCGAGTGGTACAACCGTGGCTTTGGTTGGACAGAGCGGGAGCGGGAAATCTACTGTTGTGAGTCTGATCGAGAGGTTCTACGACCCGCAAGCCGGTCAAGTTCTCATAGATGGGGTTAACCTAAAAGAGTTTCAGCTGAAATGGATCAGAAGCAAGATCGGGCTTGTGAGTCAAGAACCGGTTCTGTTCACTTCAAGCATCAAAGACAACATCGCGTACGGTAAAGAAGACGCTACAGTCGAAGAGATCAAAGCCGCTGCGGAGCTTGCGAACGCGTCTAAGTTTGTGGACAAGCTTCCTCAGGGTTTAGATACAATGGTTGGAGAACACGGAACTCAACTTTCAGGTGGTCAGAAACAGAGAATCGCAGTGGCCAGAGCGATTCTGAAAGATCCAAGAATCTTGCTTCTGGATGAAGCTACAAGCGCGCTTGACGCAGAGTCTGAGAGAGTGGTTCAGGAAGCGCTTGATAGGATCATGGTTAACCGGACCACGGTCGTAGTGGCTCATCGGCTAAGCACCGTGAGAAACGCGGACATGATCGCTGTGATTCACCAAGGAAAGATCGTAGAGAAAGGCTCTCACACGGAGCTACTAAAGGACCCAGAAGGAGCTTATTCTCAGCTGATCCGTCTGCAAGAAGAGAAAAAAACAGAGGAGAATCCAACGGATGAGCAGAAGATGTCATCAATTGAATCATTCAAGCAGTCTAGTCTGAGGAAATCGTCTCTAGGCCGGTCTCTAAGCAAAGGAGGATCATCCAGAGGAAACAGTAGCCGCCATTCTTTCAACATGTTTGGTTTTCCAGCAGGAATCGAAGGAAACGACGCAGATCAAGATCAAGAAGAGGCCGCTACACAGACCAAAACCAAAGAAAAGAAAGTCTCTATTCGCAGGATCGCTGCTCTGAACAAACCGGAGATCCCTGTGCTTATACTCGGAGCGATATCCGCAGCAGCAAACGGAGTCATACTTCCTTTATTCGGAATACTAATCGCAAGCGTGATCAAGGCGTTTTTCAAACCGCCTAAAGAGCTAAAAGAAGATACGAGCTTCTGGGCGATTATATTCATGGTTCTTGGTATAGCATCCATCATCGCGTACCCAGCACAGACCTTCTTCTTCGCCATAGCTGGATGCAAACTGGTGCAGAGGATAAGAAGTATGTGTTTTGAGAAAGTGGTTCACATGGAAGTTGGATGGTTCGACGAGTCAGAGCATTCGAGTGGAACCATAGGAGCGAGGCTATCAGCAGATGCAGCAGCGATACGTGGCTTAGTGGGAGATGCTTTGGCTCAGATGGTTCAGAATCTCTCGTCTATATTGGCTGGATTGATCATTGCGTTCTTGGCTTGTTGGCAGTTAGCTTTCGTAGTCCTCGCGATGCTTCCGCTTATTGCACTCAATGGGTTTCTATACATGAAGTTCATGAAAGGTTTCAGTGCAGATGCAAAGGTAAAGTATACAAGTTGCGTTCTTTAGTTTTCATACGTGTTTTCAACAACAATCTGTTAAAGCTCCCTCTCTCTCTGTGCTGAAATCATTCGATTTATGTAATCGTTGGCAGAAAATGTACGGGGAAGCTAGCCAAGTGGCCAATGATGCGGTTGGAAGCATAAGAACCGTAGCTTCCTTCTGTGCAGAGGACAAAGTGATGAACATGTACACAAAGAAATGTGAAGGTCCTATGAAGACAGGGATACGCCAAGGCATAGTCAGTGGTATTGGATTCGGGTTTTCTTTCTTCGTCCTCTTTGCTTCTTACGCCACCAGTTTCTACGTGGGCGCGCGGCTTGTCGATGATGGCAAAACAACCTTCGACTCTGTTTTCAGGGTAATATATATTAAGAAACAGAACAAAAGTGATGATTTTTTTTGTCTCTGTGGTTTTGTTGATTCGTGTGATGTTTACTACAATGCAGGTTTTCTTTGCTTTGACAATGGCGGCTATTGCTATTTCTCAATCGAGTTCGTTGTCTCCTGATTCCAGCAAAGCCGATGTAGCTGCTGCTTCGATTTTCGCGCTTATAGACAGGGAATCGAAGATCGACCCAAGTGTCGAATCCGGAAGAGTGGTGGATAATGTAAAAGGAGACATTGAGCTTCGTCATGTTAGTTTCAAATACCCAGCAAGACCAGATGTTCAAATCTTCCAGGATCTTTGTTTAAGTATTCGAGCAGGAAAGGTTAGTAGGATTCAAAAACATTTACATCCTTATCTTTGAAACAAAAGGCAGGACCTTTAAGAATATCTCTGTTTTTTTTGTTCACTTTTTTCAGACAGTTGCGTTGGTCGGAGAAAGCGGGAGCGGGAAATCAACGGTGATCGCTTTGCTGCAGAGGTTTTACGACCCGGACTCAGGGGAGATCACTCTCGACGGTGTGGAGATCAAGAGCCTGCGACTAAAATGGCTGAGACAACAAACGGGACTCGTGAGCCAAGAACCCATCTTGTTTAACGAAACAATCAGAGACAACATTGCTTACGGAAAAGGAGGAGACGCGAGTGAATCCGAAATCGTATCTGCAGCTGAACTATCAAACGCCCACGGATTCATCAGTGGTCTACAACAGGTAACCTTTGGGGTTTCTTTGATTCCAATTCCCAAATTCCATGGAATTAGATTCTCGGGTCGGGTCTAAATAACCCGGGATTATTTTTCTGATTCAGGGTTACGACACGATGGTGGGAGAAAGAGGGATTCAGTTGTCCGGTGGTCAAAAGCAGCGAGTGGCCATTGCGAGAGCCATCGTCAAGGATCCAAAGGTATTGCTACTTGACGAAGCCACGAGTGCTCTTGACGCTGAGTCTGAGCGTGTGGTCCAGGACGCGCTTGACCGGGTTATGGTTAACCGGACGACAATTGTGGTGGCTCATCGGTTATCAACAATTAAAAATGCTGACGTAATCGCCGTCGTTAAGAACGGCGTCATCGTTGAGAAAGGGAAACACGACAAGTTGATCAGTATCAAAGACGGAGTTTATGCTTCGTTAGTGCAGCTTCATCTGAGTGCCGCTTCTTAGAAATTTTGTATCTTTATATTCCTTTATTTTTATTTTTGGTTAATTATTTCCCATTATATTATATATTGTTTGTCAACTTTTTGGTTATTGGTGTTAAAAAGAAAAGAAACAAATCACAACGACAATGTACATATTATTATACAATTTGAGATTGGATGGTCAAAACAAGAATACCCTAATATCACATTTTCACTGCGGTGAAATATTTTGTCAGTTGGTTTTTCACGACTACAAATTTGAAGCTGACTACAATTTTTTTTTGTAATAAACTTGAAGTTTTTATGTTTGCCAAGAAAGGAAAAGAACCATGCTCTATAGACTATAGTCTATATTCCTACATATATGGGCTTTAAAGCTGGCAAACAAAAACTTTGTATTGCATTATATGGATGGAATCAAATTGGGCTTCAGAAATTGAGAAAGTCCATTTAGTTCCCAACAAATTGAGATCAGGTAACCAACGGTCTGATTCATCCAATATTTGGTTAGATTCACTGAAACAAACTCGAACCAAGATTTAATTTGTTTCTCCAAATCCAATAATTGTTCTTTTAGTTCAGAATTTTGTATGTGCTATGATCATAAAAGAAAGAGAAACGAAATAATTTAATACATATACGACGGGTGATTTACGTAATACAAAAAACTATTTTTCTTGGCATAACTTTCAACTAAACACACGTAGACAGACTAATAGTTACTCCCTCAGTAGTGGTAAGCTCTTGAAATCTTCAGTCTTGTCACAGTAGACAAAAACATCCTACAAAACAAAACCCCAAAAACAAATATTTAATTTCAACAGAATAATCTAATAAAGGAAATTATAAAAACTTTATAAGAAAGTAAAATAAAAAAGGAATAATTAAGGCCGGTGCTTACTCCCAAGGAACATCCCCAACCATCATCCAGTCACCTTCCTTGTCCGCGTACGTTAGCACATGACTCTTCTCGCTGCACATCTCTTCTTCTTCAGCCCCTGTTTCCATTTATTTTTGTCATTGTCAATAGTTTTCGTTTATATCTACGATTTATTCATTATACGTTGCACACTACACAAACAAACAAATTGTATGAAATAGTAATGGGCGTTCGCTATCAACGAATAAGTAGCAATGGGCAGAAGTGTTTTATTGCTGTCATAGATTTTTATTTTCTGACAGAAATTTTTGTTTCAAAATGACTTATAAGAAATTAAATTGATTGGTAATATTTTTAGTTACCATTGATTTAGTTTGAGTTAAAAGAATAAGTCAAAAAAATTATTAATCAAGTGTCAAACAAGATTTTTTTATTTTAAATTTGAGGTATGATGAGTTGTGGTTAATATATAATTTTGAGTTATCTTTTTGTTAAATTGCTAACTCTTTTATTTTCTGACAGCAAACACACAAATAAAAATTGTTAGAAATTTGCTATAATAAACTGATCTGATATGGCACAATTTGTTTTCTCTTATTATCAGTGGAAATCTCTAAATCCGACTTACCAGTTGAAACCTATAGTCTATGTCTATATGTACTTACAGAGAATAGATGCGTCGAACATGAAATCCAGGGTTCTGATCAAGTCATGGTAGCCACTAAGAGACATTAGATCGATCTTTCTTCCAATAGGAACTCCCTCCATGTTCACCTTCACGTAGAAGCTCCCTACGCTGTTACACTCGTTCACTTCTTCCTCCTCGTCCGCCACTGCTACCGCATACTCCGCTTCCTCTGCCGGCGCTGGAGCAGCATTAAAGGAATACTCGTAACCACCGTTGAAATATTGCGTGCTTAAGGACGTCCCGAAGCTGAGTCCCAGCCTCAGGTCCGTGCTTAGGTTTCGAGTACTTGACGAGCCACCGAATGGGTTGCTCTTGCTGCTACTATCTATTGAAGAAGAAGACGAACTTCTCCCTCTTCTCATATCTTCTCTATCTATCTTTTTTTTTTTTTCTCTTATTTAGATTTGACACAAATGAGTAATGAGCCGCCATGCTTGGTTTGTACGTGTTTGTTTAAATAGAATATCAATACTAGGAATATTAATATTTTATTATAGTTTGGTATGGTTTTCGTATATTGTTTTAAAAATCATACACAGTCACAAGTACAAAAGCGACGGTGGAATGATGAGACAGCATCCGCTAAGGATGTTGTTAGTGTAGCAGACAAAAACACGTGTCAAATGGTGATTTGGTTTAAGTGTTGGTTATGATTTTGTGGGTTCGGGTTTCTCTCTAAAACTAGATATAAGTAATTCTCTCTAAGAATTAGTAAACTATTGACGAACGAATTAGTTGAAACAAAAACTATGAGTTCAAATAAGTAACAAATTCATTGTATCAAGCGAACAGTTTCCGATTTAAAAATTAAGTTGTTATATTGTTATTGACTCTAATAAGTATGTACACAAAACTAAAATGACCAACAAGAATGTTCGTAACTGTATATATCATTCTTGCATAAAAAAGTATATAATTATGTACTTATCGCTTATGTAGCAAGTAGTATACGTTATTAACTATCCATATGAATTTACAGATCTCTTTTAAAGATTTCAACCTAACAAAAAAATTTATAGTTTGTACAGGTTCATAACGTCGTGAGATCTCTTTAGTTAGACTTCTATTGAATCGAGAAATTAGGCTGTATATAGTAATTTAGTATAAAAATGAGTTGCGACTGTTAATATATCTACTTTTTACTTATTGATTAATCTTCTTTATTTATTTTTTAAGTGAATTAGACAGACTATGGTATTTTAGGGTAAAATTCAGCTTGACAAATGCAATAATTAATCATATTCATTTGATATCTACGTTAAATAAACGAGTTACGACATAATGTAACTTGTTTCACTGTTTGGCTCATTTTAGATAGTCTAGTGATATGAACATAGATAAATTAGATGGACATATACCCAAAGACGATATGAACATCTTTATTTTATAAGTACACGTAATAGAAATTATATCAAATACCTGGAAACAAAGTTTTTTGAACTTACCTGGAAACAAAGTTCCAACATAATTAAGAAAAATATGTATAATTGGGTGTTTTAGGGTTTAAAATTGAATGTTGGGAAATTACATCGTCCTAAGTTAAATCATGTTCACTGTTCAGTGCATGAGGAATTATCGTGACGCGCATTGAGGCATTTGTGGAGCTACTTGCTACCCCCACTTCCAAAACTAATTAAGTGCTTTTTACCTTTTTATGTATATATAACTTCGAATTCGATATACTTTTTTTTTTATATACTTAAGTTAACACTTGAACCAAACAATTATTTTTATAAAGTCTTAACTCTTAAGGTGAAAGCTTTGCTTAAACATCGGTTTAACACTTCCCTCGTAAGTTAATTTTTTTTATATATAGATGACGAAAATAACGAAAATCATGATTTGCAAGCATGACACTCTTGAGCCAACTATTCGAGTACATGTGTCATTTAACATAAAACGATGCGATTTATTTCAATAATTACAATAATCAGAATCCAATAAATATTATATAAGCTTCAGGATGTTGAACAATGTGTTTAAACTTCAGAGTATTCTAACAGTTAAAATATATCGAATTAAAATAAATGTCGTGGTAGTCCAGAAACCTGCGGACCGAGTTGGCACTGTTTTAGTGGGGTAAGTTTGATGTGATTTTCGTAGATTTTGAAACAAATCAAGATTTAAACTGATCCAAATCTGACAATAAAAAAACTACTAATCTAAATCATATCCATCGAACATATTTTTGGTATATGACGATTGACTATATATAGATTTGTCCGCGATGCAAGCAGACGGGGGCGGAGCGATAAGTTTTCGTAGGAAGGTTCTATTAAACCTAATCGATCTAAACGGACCGTTCTAGATCGTGAAGCCAGTCAAAAAACACGCTCATTATTAATGATGTAAACCATACGTAATATATCATCGAGAAGAGATATCGATTGTTATACGTAATAATATCGTAAACAAATAAATAGAGAAAAATTAAAAAGTTTTTTTTTTTGCTAGAAATTTTAAAAGTTAGATTAAAAGAAAAGGCGAAGGAAGGGAGGGGGCATGAGTAATGAATGGTTCACCTTAAAGAGAGGACCTAATGAGAGTTCCTTTGTCTATGGAGCTTAAGGAGACGTCACAATTCTCATATTTGCAAGCACGAGAAAAAGGAAACACACACACACACGACACAACGACCAACGACTACATTTCTTGTCATTCCACACGTGGCACTTGTTATTTCCACGTGGACTCCCTCAAACACAGCATGTACACTGTATAAATGGGTGCATGCCATATGGTAAAACTAATTTTTCAAGAGTGAAATTCAATGTAATAAATTATGCCGTTATTAAACACGGAAGAAAAAACCACATGCAAGTATGGTGTAGTTTGATTGAGTTAAAAAAAATAAAACTATAATTTCAGTTTTGGTTGGTCAATGTTGAGGTAATTAGTTATACAATAAAATAAAATTATACATAGTCTGAACTTTTGCTCAGAATCTCTCACTTATATAAAAAAAAATTGAATAATGAAGGGTTTGGAGTAGGTATTTTCGGGTTCCCTCCGTTTATAAATTACGATAGTACAAATTACAAATTCCTCACTTTATATAGTACAAAAGAAATCAAGATAAAGGAGAGATGTTCCCTAACAACAGTACAAATTACAATTTCCTCACTTTATATTTTCCTTACTGCTTCCGCCTCCTCTGTGTCCCCTCCGTTTTTTCGTTATTTTCTTTACAGCGAGAAAACTGAAAACCCCCTCTCGTAGGCGTATGGTATGTTTCTAGCATAATTAAAAGAAATCCATATATTTTGTACGGAACCTAGTATACAATATAGAATCGCATTTTTATTGGAAACATACAAACATACGTAGGGGTTCAAGTACTTTTTTCATATACTTTCTTTATTTTTCGCTCTAATTTTGAGAACTCAACTTTACTGCGTCGTGGTTGCTTGTCAGTCAAAACTGGGGCTTGCTTTTTAAGATATGCGTGATTGCTTTTGCATGTCTCGTGGCTATTTATTTTCTAGCCCCTCTTGTTGGACTAATCATAGCCTCTTGTTTTCCCCTTTGCTTTAAGATTACTGAAATAATCGGATTGTTTTATTTTAATTTTTATATATATGTATATATATATATATATATATCTACATGTATTCGTTACAATATACACGTTTGAAAATGTTTTTTTTATTTTATCTAAAAAAAACAAGTTTGAAATGTTGCTCCCCTCTTAGTTTTTAATTAAGTTGTACACTTGTACTTGTATATAATATAACTCACTAATAATACATGTTAACATGTGTATCAAAGTTAGATTTTGTTTTAGTCAAACACTTTTACTACTTTTAAAATATTGAACGATTTAATCTGTTTAATTGCAGACAACCATTGTTTTAAGGAAAATGTAATTGTAGTTATAAGAAATTATGGGTTTGCTATTAAAAAACTGATTGATAATGTCTCACATGTTGTTGAATGATGTGTTTTGCATACATGATTAACCAGATAAAATTTTAACAATCTGATTTAGAATTTGTTTGTATGATTATCTTTATGAATTGCTAAAAGGCTTTATGATTTGTTTTCTTTTAAATTAATGCTTTTTTTTAATTCAAGTTCGGAATATATATTGGTCTCTAAACGAAACTATCTCTTAGTTGATGAAAACAAAAACCAAAAACTATAACATTGGAGATGATATCCACCTAACGTACATATGAATGTTAATTTAACATTGGAGATGAAATATCCATCGAATACAATATAGTTATAAAAAGCACATTTACCAATATTTTTTTTTTTAATTTACCAAAAAACTTGATGCAGTACTTAATTACTTTTATTTTTATTGTCGAAAAACAATTTTACGAGCAAAAATTTTAAATCTATAGTTTGAAAGAAAAATAGTCGTATTTGTTTATGCTGAAGCTCTTAATACGTTTATAAAATACTATAAATGAAGCTCTATAAAGTAAAGATATACATGCATGCGTGCGTGCGGGTAATTGAGTCGAGATGTTACGTGCGTGTCTTTTTATAGATACTGTATAATAGTATTCATCAAAATCTTTGAAATGTTTAGATTACGCACGCAATTCATGAATTGTATAGATTTACCAAAACTTTAGATGATTTTTTGTATCTTACTAAGCAAAAACAGTGGGTACTGTGACATTTTGCCTTTGTGGAACCTATATGACGTAATCTCGTTTTCCACATTATGACACTTAAATTTGATTGTTTGTGTATTAGCCCAATAACTTTCATCTTGAGAATACTTAACTAATTTATCATTTGTGCCAATAACTTTCATCTTGATGGTTGTAAGAAAAACTGGATAGAGAGTTTTGCTTTTCGACTAACATGTTCTCTTAACATGCGTAGAATAATTCTAAGTTATGTTGTATATAATGTTTACTAAAAATAATGGTTTTTGAACCCCTAGTTTGGTGTATGTAGGTTTTAACTGATGACAAATAGAAAAGAAATTAAAATGAAAAAGAAAAGAATAAAAGAAATAAAATAAAAAGAATAAATAAAAATAAAATACATATTGTTTCTATCTAAATTTGATAAGAAATATCTTTTTTATATATATTTTTAAAAAATAATAGAAAACAGAAAGAAATGATATAAAATAAATATTACTAATAAAACATCAAGAAATAAAAAGTAATTCAATATTTTTCTTCATTTTTATCATCAATTAAAGCCGTAGTGTTTCATAACTATATATCAATACATTTTTTAAACATATGTATCCTTAATATATATTATTATATAGATTTAAGAGTATATAACTATGTATATTATAGATGTTAGACAAAATCAAGCAACTATTTATCAGATGATAGAATGTTTTAAAATTGAAAAATTAACGATCTAGTACGTTATGCATGCTACTCACAAAATCTTCTTCACAGTTATATACGATCAAAGCTATATGTTTTAGATTTTTTTTATACGACATCTAATTTGTGAAATCTCAGAAGATTTGAATAAAAAATCCCTCCAATAGATATTGATTGGAATTAAACCCTTAAATTATAAAAGTTAATATAAAAACCCCTAACCCCCTCCATCTATAATTACATTATTAATATCTAGATGGATAAATCAAATATATGTATTTTAGATTGTAAAAATGATATATGTGATTTTAAAATGTGTCATAACTTTTAGAACAAAAATTTTGAAATCTCCAAATAGATAAATCCTAAACTTGTCAAACTCTAATTTCAGATAGCAAGATTTTTTTTTGGTAAAGATAGATAGCAAGATTAGGTGGCTTGAAAGTTAACTGGAAAATAAATAAATCTCAAATTCCTTTACAACTTGAAAAATTATTTTAGTTTTCAAAACTCTAGATAAAATTATACCAAACAATTGATTTATATGTCTTCTACAATCACCTTTATATACTACAAAGACTTTTATTATTACATTATTTAAAAATTATCCATTTCAATTTTTTTTAATTCAAATAGTATATATGTAAGTTAATGTTGACTCTTTATGTTTAAATGTTATTGTAGACAGAAGAAGGGGTTTCATATTAAATTTATAATTGAGAGATTTATTTTTAATACATCTGAAGTTGAAGGTTTTTTTATTAATTTATTTTTACAATCTAAAAATTTAGCATTGGCATTTAAAAATGTAATAATATTATAAACGGAGGGATTTTTCAATTAACGGATTTATTGTTAAAGGGTTTTTATGTTAAATTTATAGTTGAGAGTTTTTTTCTCAATTCATCTTTAGTTGATGGGCTTTTCTCTTAAAAACCCATAAAATATCTATAAGCGTCACTTAGCTGCGTCGCATATATGCAATTCAGCGGGTTTCGCGAAATCAAAATTTTCAGTTTCCCTCGCCTCTCTCACTCTCTCCTTGCTCATTTCTCAGTTTTCTCCGATCATATATCGCAGTCGATTTTCCGGTAATCTTCTTATCCTAGAGTCAGGGCTCTCCAACTTTAACCCGCGAGCTCCGAGTAAGTTATTCTTCGTTATTGATGCCTTCGCTCGGCTTTCTCTGATTTTATTTCCGATTCATGGTCTCATACTATCCGATTCTGTAGAAATTCGCAGCGATCTATTCCCATTCGTTTAAATTGAGATATCGTCTCGATTTCCAAATCCGAGACCTCTTTAGTGACTGCGATATAGTTGTTGTCCTGCAAAAATTGGAAAGCGTTGGTATGGATTTTGTTTTTTGTTTTTTTTGCTAGAGATCTGAGGTCGCTGTGGTTAAGGTTTTCTAATCTCGAATGAATCTCTGCTAAAATCTCTGTAGATTTGCTATCTTCAGTTTGAATACACAACGTTACTCATCGTTTTGAGTTTTGCATCTATAGTCTGCTTCTCCTCCTCTTGTCTTCATCATACTTTCTAGATCTAACACCGTCTTTTGCTGGGTATTTCGATTGTAGATCTTAATTCTTCTTGTAAAAAATCCGGAAAGGGTGTCATCTTGTTCTGATATGAGTGTTGTTTCTCTGGGTTGTAAATTTGTCATTCTAATTGATTCTCATCCATTATAAACTCAGTATAGCCTGCGTTGTAGTCCTTTAGCAATCTGTAGCAAACTTGTGTTGCTATCGGCGTGAAATCTACTCTCAAACCTAGAATATTATTGTGCTAGAACAATCAGTGACTTGATGTGCGATTTTATTTTGCATTCTTTTCCATGAAGAGTGGTTTAACCATCTGGTTTCTTATTTCAGGAAAAGATGAGCGAGTACAGAAGCTTCGGCAGTAACTATCACCCATCAAGTCAATCTAGAAAGATTTCCATAGGTGTTATGGCCGATTCACAGCCAAAGAGAAACCCTGGGCCAGATAAGGGTGATGGAGATGTTATTGCTAGAGTCGAAAAGTTGAAATCAGCCACAGTCACTGATTTACAGGCGAACAAGAAAGTTAAAAGTGATTTAGCTGCCAAGCAGAGGAGTTCAGCTAAGGGCACAGAACATGCGACATCACCATGGAAGTTTCCGAGATCTTCTTATCGGAAATTGGGGACTCTGGAGAGTGTTCTTTGTAAGCAAATGCCTAGCTTGTCTGGTAGCAAAGGATTAGACAAGGGGGTTAATGGAGCTCATCAGGCACCAACTCGTGACTTTCCCATCTCTAGTCCTCAGCACAGTGATGATGAGCTGAACGGTGGCAGGAACCATAAAGAGATTGATAGGAGTCCAGAGAGGAGGGAAGAACCTCCATCTGCAGTCTCGCAGCAAATGGTTGCGTCACAGAGAGAGGAGCTGGATAAACCGGAGAAGGATCAAAATGGAGGTACTGATGTTTTGAGATCGAAACTGTGGGAAATATTGGGGAAAGCTTCGCCAGCGTATAATGAAGACGTGAACTCTGAGACCCCAGAAGTGGTTAAGACCAATTTCAAGTTGAGTCAAGACAAGGGTTCAAATAATGATCCTCTTATCAAGCCTAGGCACAATTCAGACTCTATTGAAACTGATTCTGAAAGCCCTGAGAATGCAACCAGAAGGCCGGTAACTAGATCTTTGTTGCAGAGGAGGGTAGGAGCTAAAGGTGTTCAGAAGAGAACTAAAGCTGGTGCCAACTTAGGTGGCAAAAGCGCAGAACAAGTAAATAATATATTCTCTTTTGAAGAAGGTTTGCACGGGAAAACTGGCACTGCTACGAATACCAGTGTTAAGCCGAAGAAACAAAGGGGTAGGAGAAAAAACACTGCTGTTAAATGCCGTAAGGTTCAGTCTTGTGAAAAGGATGAAGCTGATGGAATTCGGAAGGTGATGGGCAAGAGTATAACTCCACCACGTTCTGATAGCACGAGATCTGGCAAAAGGTCTTCATTATCAGACAAAAAGGAAGCTTCCATTGAGTTTAATCAACAGAGCAAAGCCCGGAAACAGAAACCAGATAATGGCTCAAGGGAAGAAGATTTTCATCCATCGCCAGAGGCTGAAACAGGAGCTACGCCAGAGATGTTTCATGGATTATCTAAAAACGGGGATGAACAGGAGAGGCCTAGTAAAGTTGTCAGGGAAAAGTCTGTTGAGCCAGAAAACGAATTCCAGAGTCCAACATTTGGATATAAAGCACCGATTTCAAGTCCTTCCCCATGTTCGTCTCCTGAAGCATCCCCTTTGCATCCTAGGAAAATTAGTCCCGCTTTTGAGGAGACTGACACACCAATATTTAGCTTCGGTACTAAGAAAACCTCTCAAGGGACAAAAGGCCAAGTTTCAGATACCGAGAAGAGTTTGCCTGTAACCTTCATATACTCAAGCTGCTTTATTTTCACTTCAAAATTATGCATCTATGATTTACATATTCTTCCTGTGTTTCCTTATTTATTTTCAGGACTTCTTGGAGAAGAAAGGAGACTATTGTTTCGGAGGAGACAGTTCTCCGGAGCCAGATGAAGATTTAGTTCTGTCAGATCCGTCGTCTGATGAGAAAGATTCAGGTGGATCAAGAGAGGATTCCCCAGCGCTGGGCCATTACAACAGTATGCTTCTTATCTTATTATTTTTCCTAAACCATATACAAACTGGAGGAACTTAGTTTCTTCTTAACAGAATCCATGCTTTACTTATTTTATTGATCTTCTGATTCAGGTTCCGAAGAAAAAGAAACTGCTAATTGGAGTAATCAGAAACCTAAGCCAGGCTTTAGCTCAGCTAAACGAAACTCTAACCGCAAGGGCAAAGGACGTGTCGTGTTGAGTCCTACCTCATCTTTGTCCAAAGGTATAATGATCATTTCAAAGTCTATTGAATTGTTGAATCATGTGTTTATACGACACCTCATGTGTTTTGTCCTGGAAACTGAGCAGGGATCCATAAAACAGATTCCTTCCAGCAGTTTTCAGAGATGGATGACGATGAAGGCTTGGGAAGGTGGGTCTCTTGTAGATATAACCAATATTACGTTTATACCTTATATCCTCTTTCCTGTCTTGATTTGATTACTTACCATGTTTCAGGGCTATTTCGTTGTTTGCTGTGGCTCTTCAAAACTTTGAGAAAAAGCTGAAATCAGCAGCTAAAAAGAAGTCCTCGGAGATTATAGCATCAGTCTCCGAGGAGATACATCAAGAGTTGGAGAATGTCAAGTCTCACATCGTCACCGAAGCGTATGTTTCTTCAATTGTTTCTGCATTGCTCCTTTTTGGTATTCAATCAAATGATCATTGATACTTTTTTAAATTACGGCACAGGGGAATGACGAGTAACCTAGCCAAAGCTAAGAGAAAGCATGCTGAAACAAGATTACAAGGTATTGATCATTGCAATTTGTTCCACTGTAGTAAGCAATCTTGCGTCTTTGATAGGAATATGCAAGATATATGCTGATAATATGATTTGTATTACAGAGCAACAAGAGAAAATGAGAATGATCCATGAAAAGTACAAGGATGATGTTGGGCAACATCTTGAAGATTTCAAGAGTACTATTGAAGGGCTTGAAGCAAACCATGCGGAGTTGAAAGGAGCCATAAAGAAGCAAAGTAAGTTTTACTTTTGTATTCTTTCTTGCTTTTCACTACAACGAATACTAACATTACAGGAAACATGATCCGTGTATGAACACTATTAGATCAAAGTCAGATTCGTTTTGGCAAACAGAGTTTTGTGAATACTCGTGTAGGACAAGTCTCGCCTAAACTCACTTGAGGTTATATCTCTTGTTGACAGGAATATCACACCAGAAACTCATCGCGCATTTTGAAGGAGGCATCGAGACAAAGCTTGACAATGCGGCTAAAAGAATCAATTCTGTCAACGAGGCAAGACTTGTTCTTCCCTTTAAAGAATCAAATCTAACATTAAATAATCATTTCAAAGCATATCTTAAATCGTTGTCTTTGGTCACACAGTCTGCAAGAGGCAAGATGCGGCAGCTGAAGATGATTGTGGCAGAATGTCTGAAGGATGATATGTGTTAAATTGAGCTCAAGTCTCGCAGAATCAATCACACGTAAGTCATTTTATCCACTTAAAAAAAAAACACTTCCGAAACATCAAACTTTACTTTAACTAGAGGACCTTGATTTGACATTCCTCTTTAGTAAATTTTACACACAAAACAAGAATAATCCTCTCAACTACATTCTGTGTCAAGCGGTCTCATGGGTTCACATGAATAAAGATGATGTTAGATGCTTTTGCCTCATTCGGATAGAAGAACAATTTAGTGAGCCCACAATATTATAGCCCAAGAGCCTTTTATTATAGTAATGCTTTTGTTTTGTCAGCAACTAAAAAGTTTTCGTTTGACTAAGATATAATCTCTAAACTGAAACAAAACCAAAATTAAAAAGGAAATACAATTGGATATTTATGCGTACTTTCTAAATTCTCTTTGTTACATGTATTTCATATTAATATATATTGGTATGAAAGTCAACCAAACTGAACAGTTGGCTCAAACGAGACCTTAACGAGTGAAAATTATTGGATGTGTGTAATTCGTCAAAGATAACACTTAGGTGAAGATCATTTCCTTTGGAAATAACACAAAAAGATTTTTCATTTTCTTCCTCCAAATTATTGTTATTTAGAATCGGTAAAAGAATGTAGAATGATATATACGTCGTCGTGTCGAAAAGCAAAACGACAAGTTTTTCTTTCTCGCACAAAACGACAAAGTAGTAGTAGTAGGTAGAGAGGGGGAGACAAAATAACACAAAGGAGTTGATGAATCACGCGGCATCACGTGAAGTGCACGTGAAGGTGGCCAAAAAGCCAATTTCTGAGTCCCATTTTAAAGATGGGCCCATCCATATCTCTGTGGCGTGAAGGTTATTTCCACTGACGTGGGGCCTCTTTCTGGTGTGCCCGTCACAACATACACATCACTCTGTTTTTAAAAATTAAAAGAAAGTAATTGCATTATTGTATATCGTTGGAGCATCGTCGTGAGAGACTTTATGGTCCACCGTTATATATTTGCATGGTCCACCTCCACCGTTATACATATTTCATGAATTGAGTATCATAACGACAAAAAAAATTGCAATATAAAAAGCAACAAGTGTAGTAGTTTAATTTCTTTTCTTAAGCTTTTAGTTACTAGGAAACAAACGTAGATAAATTAAATACTTTTCTGAGAGTGTAATTACTGTAAACTATATTTCTCTAAAATAAACACTGATCAGACGGTTAAAGAAATGACCATGGTTATAACTATTTTTATTCATTGATACTATTATTTGTATATTCAAAAGTCGAGTGATTATTCTATCATTTTAAATGGGACAAAATAACAAATGGTCGTCGTAGATTTGACTTTATATTTGTTTAATTTCTGTATTCTTTTTGAAGCACAGAAAAAGCTGGCGGTGGAGAAGAGAAGTTGGTCATAGAGAGTCACAAGGTTGTCTCTCTCTCAGTCTTTCACTATCGCCCATACATTCTTGTCTTCGCCCATACTATACGAGGAACGCAAATAAGTGTAATTACCCTTATGGCCTTTATATACCAATTTTCCTTACATTCCTTATTATTCCATTAATATATGAAACAACTCAACTACGATATTTATATATATACTACTAGGCTTTTAATTCGCGCTACGCGCGAAACTGTATTAATAATTTTGTTTAATTTTTTAGCTAATATATTTTTAATTATCAAAATTATAATATATTTGTAGAAATTTTATCTTATATAAAAAATTAAAACATATTATGTACTATTTCTTATTTTTGTTTATAAAATTATAAATCTTATTAAGTAAAATCATAGTAATGACACCTAACGAATTATCTTCGATGTGCATATGTTTGATTTAGAAAATGATTTCCTAACTAAATTTTTTTTTATATGTTTAAATATTTAATTTCTTTACTGAATTTCGCACTAATGTTGTGTACATATACATATATAATATATAATATATGTTGGTTCAGATTTACTTTTGTTAGTAAGCTACACTAATCGTATAAAGCTGCTTTTTGCTTTTCCATCAGATCTTCTACGAATTTTAGGTTATATCTCTATTCAATATATAAGATCTGTTTTATTTGCAGTCAACTATTTGCTAATATTTATTTTTAAACATGTAAGATGATGTTGAGACTTCACATTATCATTGTTTTTTTTTATATCTTTTGTGTGTTTATTCTTGTTTTGATTTGAATATTTTATCTTCATATATTCCCATTTGAATTTGATTCATAATTTTATCATATTATATTATTTAAATAATATTTTAGAGGATGTTGCTCATGTGTTGTTCATGTTGACTAAGTTATAAGCAATTTATATGTATACAAATCAGACTTTATTACTTATTATATTTTGAATGTAAAGTTACTTGTGTAGTATTTTACTTTGTTATTTTTTCAATCAGACGCAACCAAGGTATCAATCTTTATAAATTTAAATAATATGTTTGATTTAGAAACTTGTATAACCTATTAAAACTTTATATGATTATTCATAGTCAACACCGATATTTTAGAAATCATGAATGTTTTTGGAACTATATTTCAAACTAATTTTCTTCTTAGATCTTGTTTTTTATTATTTTAAATATCTTCAATGGTAATTTTATATTTTATTTTAATTATCTAATTTTCTGCAGGTTTGATATACTTAAAACATATATATTTTTAATTAATCTCTTTTGTTATTGATTTTTCAAATAGGTAGCATATATAGTAATCTAATATCTTTTACATAAATGCATTTTCTTTGTTAAATTTACTTTTTCAATTAATTAAAATGCTATTTTGACATGCTATAACTGATTATTCTAAATTTTAAGTGAACTTCTTTCAAAAGCTTATACCATTATTTGCTTTTTTTTAGTTAATATTTGTTTGGTAGTTAGCCTAAATATCAAGCTAATTTTACTTTATACGACTTTTTCCTTTGATAATTTACTCTCTTGATATTGATTTTTATTTTATTTTAACATACCATTGTTTTTAAAATATTGATATTTTGAAGACATAAATTGTTTGTTAGTTAAATATTTTGATATGATTTTTTAAGTAGTTAGTCAGATATCAAGTCAATATATTTTTCAGTAATTTTTTGAAAAATAATATCTTGTAAAACTTAATTTTCGTTTTAGTTTTTTAGTTAATTTAACTTTCTCAATATAGACTTTCATTTTAATTGTGTTGACATGTTGTAAGAAATAATTTATGTTTTGGTTTTTGTTAGTTAAACATTTTTTATATTGCTTTCTTCAGTAATTGGCATAAAATATCATTTTTGTTTTGTTAAGATTTTTGTGATAATTTTTAAAATATTTCCCCAAAAATTATAAGTTTTAGATGACTTTCATTTTTGATAATTTATGATGAATTTTTTTTGGTTGTATTAATATTTTTAAATAAAAAATTTATATGTTTATATGAAAATTTAATCTTATTATTTTATTCTAAATAAATTACTCATTAAAATATATATGCTAATTTTGTTTTAATTTAACTTTTTCGTTATTGATTCACATATTTGTTTTTGTTAGTTTAATTTTTGTGACAATGAGTTTCCATTTTATTTTCACAATAGATTTAGAATTTTGACATAAATTTAGTTTATTTAGTTAAAAAAATTATCATAATTTTCTATTCTATTGTGATCATTTTTACTTTTTATGTTTTAATTTATATAAAATATTAATAATATTTTTTTTATTTTTTATGTTTAATGAAAAATGCTGATATAGACTAATCAGACTGAGTATATATGTCATATGTAGACGCTCTCATTGGCATAAGACATCAACATGGACCACAACTAATATATATTATGTTAGCAGTTCAGATTTTAATTGTTTGTCGTAATTAAAATTTTAAAATAATTTAATTATGGTCTTAAATAACGTTTTTAATAATTTTATTCAATATATATGATTTTTCTTTCATAATCTATTTATATGTTAATTTACCTTTTTATTGTTAATAGAAAAATACGATTTTTTTAAAAAAATTCTTTTTTATTAATAACTAACTTAAAATTTAAAAACTTTCCTAATAACAACAAAAACAAAATTAATTAAAATTTAGTAATTTTCCTTATAAAAATTAAAACGAATTAATTAATTTTAATATATATATATATATATAATTAACTAAAAATAATGATGATGTGTACCAATAGAATTGAATTTTTAAATCCTATGTGGACACCTTTAGAGGTATTTAGCATCAACTTTTATTAGTAATAGATACGAGGAACGCAAATAAATGTAATTACCCTTATGGCTTTTATATACCAAGTGCGGGCATCAACAATTTTTAAAATATAATTATCTAAATAGAATATCTAAATCTGTTTTAAATATTTTATTATTTTTGTAATATATAAAACTCAAAGTGAGTTTTTGAATTATAAGACTTTAAATTAAGTAGTAAAATATGATCTAATTCTAACTAAACATTTTGTTATAACAAAAAGTTCATTTATATTTTGAGTCAGACTTGAAAAATAATAATTAAATTTGGAAAACACAAAACTTATTTTTCCATGATCAGACTTTGTAAAACTTGACCAGTTATGTTAGAAGGTCAAATGGATCAAACCCGTGGATAGCTGGTTACCTTTTTCCAATTTGTGGATCAAGCTGCAAATTTTATCTTCTCTGTCTTTTTTTTTGAACAAACGTTTTTCATTTTCTTTGTCTTCCTATAATCTTTCTCAATTTAAAGCATTATTTCTTCAAGGATTCCGTCATTGTTGGTCTCAATCTACTTATATGTGCGATTTTTCTACTTATAATTTTATCAAGTAGACTCTACAAATAATTGGAAGACCATCTCCACTTAAGCATCAAATGCTTCAATTAACCCTATTGCAAGACATGTTTCAGCGAAGGTTGAATATAAAATTTTGTTTACTGTTCTATTATTTTTTTAAACATACTGGTCTTCTCTGAACATTTAGCAACATTTTAAGGTAGAAAAGTTCACCATATTCTTCTGAAACTTCTGGAAGGCTAATATCGTAGGGAATATTATTTTTTCTGTTGCGAGGGAGCCACTTCTTAATTTTTAATACCAAACCCATTTGTTTGGAAATTCAGTGTAGCGATAAAACCTTGCTTCATTACACTCACGATTGGAGTCTATACAACCTTCAAGTTTCATTTTAGCCATATTCGATTTAGATAAATGGATTGGTAGAATTGACATGCCCGCGCTTTGAGTTAGGGTTTGATTTGTTTGATACTCATTGTGTTGTGATGTTTTCTTATATCAGGATCCGAGTATCTAACTTTTTCATTAGTTATTTGGGATGAACGTGATTTTATATGGATCTTTTTAGTTTTTATTAAAAGGACATTAAACTTTTCAAATAATGTAGAGGATAATTATTTTGGTTTTTCATTAGATGCACGCTGATTTTTTAGGATATTCAACTTTTGTTACGAAAAATAATGTAGAGGATTATTAAATCGAAATCTTATATTTATATTTGTTACTGTTTTTAAACTAAACTAATATTTTAAAATTTTGAATATTCTACAGAAGATCACAATAATATCTTATTTTATTATTATAATTTTGTCAACTAAAGTATGTGAAAATATATGTGAACGTAAATGGAGCACCGCCTTTACAAAAAGTATGAATTATTAAGTAAACGATTTGATCAATATGATTTTGTTATTATAATTTTGTCTACTGAAATATATGAAAATATATGTGCATGTATTCCATATGAATACAGTATTATAATATATATATATATAGATATGTGTGTATTTATATAGAAAGTTACAGTAATCCACGATACTATATATATAATATAGTATTATCCATATATATATACATATAGGCCCCTCTTCATAAACCCCAAGAAAGAAAACCAAAATGTGCGAATCTAAATCTCTCTCATTCTGCAATTCATAAAGACCAAAAAGAAAAAAAAAAACTTTGATCATTTAATCACCTCAATGGGAAAAAGTCCCTATGCATCATCATCCCAACCAAACATGAATTCTCCATCATCGAGCTTCAAACCAAAGTAAGTTTTATTTATTTATTTCTTTCTTCTACGTACACTTCTTACGAGTTCTATACACATATTATATATGATTATATATGTACGTACGTGGAGTGATGTTTGTAAATACGTGACTCTTTTTTTCGCAGATTAAACGATCAAGATTATATGGAACTGGTTTGCGAAAATGGAATGATTTTGGCTAAGAGTCGAAGACCCAACAACAACGGTTCTTTTCAGAATCAGCGTACGCAATCTATCCTGGATTTGTACGAGACCGAGTACGATGAGGGTTTCAAGAAAAACATAAAGAATCTTGGAGAGACACAAGTTGTTCCTGTGAGTGAGTCTCGGCAGCCACAACAAGATGAAGAAAATTATGAACAAACGAATGATAATAATAAGAAGAAGAAAAACTCCTCCAAGATTGGGTTTGAAAAAGATGTTTTAAAAAACAAGAGAGGTTTTGAGTCATCAACATTAAATGATGACTCTTTGAAAGGTCTAAAGGATGTTGGAGTTATCACAGCTCCTGATGAGCACTCTGCAGCTGTTGGAAGATCCACGGAATTGTATTTTACGTCTTCATCGATGTTTTCTCGAGAAACTTGGAGAGATCTAGGTTGTTGTTCTTTTAAAAGGAGGAAGTATGGAGATATTGAGGAAGAAGAAGAATCAACCTCTCTTAGTAATGTAAGATTAATCAGAAGCTTTTTATTAGATTCTTGTTTTAATTCTTTCACATGGTGGATCAAAATTTATGGTTCTTGTTATGCAGAATTCAGATGATGAATCCGATGATGCGAAGACACGAGTTCCTGCGAGAAAAAGAAAGACAGTGACTAAGAGAAAACGAAGCACAGAAGTCCTTAAGTTATCTGAAAGAGTGAGTTAATTATGACTTTATATGCACACTTTAATGAAATTTCACCTTAGCAATATTGAAAGAAAATAAAATATATATACGTATGAATGAAAATGGAATCTGAATAATGGCAAATGATATGTAAAACAGAAGCGAAGAAACGAGATCAACAAGAAAATGCGTGCTTTGCAGGATCTACTACCTAACTGTTACAAGGTTTGAGATCAACTTAAAACCACATTATTAGATTGTTACTTGATCTTCTCTTTGTGGAGAATTCTAAATATGTTTAATCGTTTATAGGATGACAAGGTATCATTGTTGGATGAGGCTATCAAGTATATGAGGACCCTTCAACTTCAAGTTCAGGTATCCAAATTAATGCATCAATTCAAAAAAAAAAAAATATTTGTCAATTAATAAAACGATTCACACCTGTCAATTGTTTCAAACACGAATTTGCGTTTACATAGTTACATGTAAATTTTATTTTATTTATTTATTTTGTAAAGTGTTTTTCTTATACATTTATCTGCCGTTAGTTTTTACATCTACGTTTTAAAACTGACTAAATTACTATAAGCTAGCTAGCTTTATTTATATAAAACTAAGCAAATTATAAACGTAAACATTAATAAAACAATCAAAACTTATTTCTTAATTCTTATACAATTTTAATACGTAGATTCCTAACATGTTATATTTGATCATTTACAGATGATGAGTATGGGAAATGGATTAATACAACCAGCTACAATGGGTCTAGGGATGCATATGGGAGCAGCAGCAAGAACAACAACTTGTCTACATCAATTTTTGCCTATGAATGTTCAAGGAACCGATTTATCAGGGATTAAAAACGCATCATCACCACAAATGCTAAGTTTTCTTAATCACCCCACTGGACTAATCCCAAACTCTCCCATCTTTTCTCCATTGGAAAGCTGTTCTCAGCAATTCGCCGTGCCTTGGTGTGTTCCTCAGACTCAGGCTACTTCCTTTACTCAGTTCCCAAAGTCTTCGTCGACCTCAAACTTAGAAGAAGATGCGATGCAATTTAGAGGGAGAAATATTCAAGATTTGTAGATACAGTTGATGTCTTCTCCAACTAACTTACTTGGAAAAATATCATTATTCTAAGTATAGTCTACTTTGTGTTGTAGTTAGTCTTGGGATTTTGGGACTTAGACAGATTGAATCATGGAATGATTAGTCGATGTCCAATGATTAGTCGCAACTAAATAATCTATAATGTGAATCATGGAATGCATGTAGAGGATGTGCAATAAGTCAATGTTGACCAGTTCATGAATGCTCAATTCGGATAAACCAAATTTATTGTTTGTTAAAGTTGTTAAAAGATAATAATTGAGTGAATACAAAACCAAAACTGAATTAAAAAAATGACATTGACCGTTTCTCCTAAATCTTAAAACCGGAAAGCCAAGTAAAAATCTCACAAGAACATTGTTTTTTCAACCGAAAATTGTTTTTTCCACGAAATCCCTGAAGCTCTGGTGCAGATCGTCCCTCCTTCTACACCATTTTCCCACGAAATCGTTGATCAAGCTATAGGTACACATCTTTCCTCTCTCTAGCATTTTTCTTAACCTCCTCCTCCTTAGGATCACAGAAGAAGATCAAATCCACCATTAACTCCACATTACACTATTTTTGGAAAAATACCTTTCTTTGCAGCGGAATCGATGTCGGGTTTCTCCTTATCTTCTTCCCCAAGTAAACCCTGTGACGTACCTTTTCGACCTAAACCTTGGAATTTGAAACGAATTGTGCCAAAGTTTTTGGGTTTACAAAAAGGAGGATTCTAAACGACGAATACAATTGGGCCTGATGGGCTTACTGTGGACTTATGCTCCATCCACTAATTTAGATATTGGGCTTCAGTTAGTGAATCATTTTGGACCACGATCGAAGCGGCTGGGCTGCAATTTTTATGTTTGTTTCAAAGTACTTGTTAAGTTGGGCCGACCCATTTAGAATATCTACTTCCTATTGCTAGCTGTTGACGTGGAGAACGCTATTGGTCCGGGATGATGAGTTTCCTTCTTCAGACATTTTAAGTCAAATTAAGCTTAAAGGCTCACACGTGTAGACTTCGCATTGGTCAAATATTTATACGACTTGGATACGAAAGCCTCTATATAATAAACCGAGAGATGATGATGGGGTAACCAAAAAAAAAAGACAAAGCAGAGAAAGTTCTTAATTAGAGTTAATCGTAATTACGAGCGACAAGCTAGAGAAGAGGGTATATAGGTTTCGTCTGCTTCCTATAAAATCTCAAAAATATTTTTAAGGTTTTACTTGTTTGTGTTCTTGTGGCTTTTGCGGGAATTGCGGTGAAGAAGCTCACCGTCCTGTGGATTGTGAGACGGTGTCAAAATGGATACTGAAGAAGGAATTCATGCACATGAGTCGGATGTATATGGGGATTACAATGGCTTGTCCTCACTGCCACCAGGACGTGAAGAACCACGGACGTAACCATACGAGCTGCTCAGTTTGTAAATATCAGTTTTGTTGGATTTGTCATTGTTCACTTGAAGGTCACAAGGACTGCCACAAGTATAAGGGTTGTGGTGAGACTGGAAGGGCGCGAGATCCGATCCATAGATACATGCATTATGTTGAAAGATGGGCAAGAAACCACTCTTGGAGGCTAATGGCCATGGAAGATTTGGAGAAATGGCGATCGGTGCAGCTTAAGAAGCTAAGTGTCAAAACTGGCACACAAAGGCATGGCTTCAGGTTAGTGGATACACATGTAGAGTAAACATGATTTCACGAATATTGGAGTTAGCAATGAGACTCTAAGTTGATTACAACATGTTTCTTAAAATGAATCGATGACTCATGTGATTAATCTTTCGATTGCAGATAGTCGAGTGTAGGAGAGTCTTGAAATGGACATATGCATATGGATACTACCATCTTCCTGAGCAGGGACGAACCAAGCGACAGTTTTTCGAGCATTTGCAAGGTGAGGCTGAAGTTGCTTTGGAGAGGCTTCATCGTTGTGCAGACCAAGAGTTGAAATCGTTTGTCAACGAAGCTGAAGATCCATCTAAAAGTTTCAATGATTTCCGCAGGAAACTAATTGGTTTGACTAAAGTAACCAAAACCTACTTCGAAAATCTGGTCGAAGTTTTGGAGTACGAGTGCAAACCAAAAGCAAGCTCCGAAAAACAGAGGCTGGTATGAGGATTTTTTTTTCAATCTGTTTTATGTTTTTCCAAGGGCACTAGACTTTGAGACAGTTCTACATTATTCCCTAATTATTCTTCAGCAACGTGGCATTGTTACTTATATTAGAGTTGTATTATATAATCATTAAGTTTGAGTGTGTCAACGAAGTACACTCGAGGAATTCTCTACCTAAAATAAAGAAGATCTTGACCACATCTCCAATGGCCAATCAACATGTTCAGATAGAATTATATCCCCAATCAAAAAAATATTCTTGTGATTGATTAATAAACTTTTGATTCAAAGAATTTTCTCTAGAATGTCTTTATAACAGGTTTAAAAATGGTAAATCCACAACCAAGACGATCAATTTCTGTTTATCTGACATTATCCTGACTGTAATTATGCGGCATATCAAAGCACCTCCATCGGTTTTTCTAAACCAGGTATGTTAGAATTAAAATAATAAAATAAAATAGAAAAAAAGGAGAGAAACATACATCTATACTATTAAAAGAGAATCATTACTTTGAAATATCCAAAAGTTACCATGTTATTTACTAAATATGTCATTACATTTGCTAGATATTTTCATTAATTAATTAAAGGTAATTTAGTCCTATCATTAAACTGATAACAAATACATTAAATTAAATTAAATTATATTAGTTTGTTAACAGATAATACCAATAAATTATATCTGATCCTAATAAAATTTAAATTAATTTAATTTCGAAATTATTATAAAATCTTTCATAATATCTTAACATAACTACCACATATATATATCATGAATAACTAATATAATTATATATATTATACTACAAATTAAATGTAGATTATATTATAATCAATTTCTTCTCTATAATATTAAAATAAAAGCACTACTTTAAAATGTCTAAAAACTATTATGATATTTACTAAATATGACAATTTATAGTCAATGATGAATATGTAATCATTATTTTTTGTTTACCTATGAGAAAAATATTATGTAAATAATTTAGTTTTTATGGGTTGTTAATGAGTTTTTGTGGATTTGACCAACACAATTTTGTAGATTTTACGGATTTTACAAGTTTTAGCGAGTTTTATAAATTTTAGCGGAAAATATAGTTTTCCGAGAAAATGCCGGTTTGACAACAAATGTGTTTTTGTAGATTTAGCAGAAACACATTATTTTTGAAATTTGGTCATAAATCACGATTTTGTAAATTTTTCGGAATGTACGGGAAAACACGGGTTTGCGAAATGCGAATAACGCAATTTTGCGGGTTTTATGGATTTTACAGGTTTTAGCGAGAAAAATGTAGTAATACAGGAAAATGCGGGTTTGTGAGTTTGAAAACTTGATTTTGCAGGTTTGGCAGAAACACATGAGTTTATAAATTTAGTCGTAACACACGATTTTATGGATTTTACAATTTTACGGAAAAACACCTACGGAAAAACACGGGTTTTGGGATTTGGTGGAAAACATGTTTTGGTGGGTTTTATAGGTTTTGATGGAAAAATATGGTTTTATAAATTTTATTAAAAATAACGAGAAACACAATTTTGCAGGTTTGACAAAAACATGTAATTTTTGAAATTTGGCCATAGAATATGGTTTTATGGTGTTGGGAAAAAACATAATTTTTGGGTTTGTTAAAAAATGTGGACTTGCAGTTTTGGCAAGAAAATACGATTTGATGGAAAATGCTATTTTTACAGTTTCTACGGGAATTTCCGGTTCTGGTACAACAACGTGGTTTATAAAAATATTTGGTATGGGAATTCCCCGTTTCTACGGGAATTATCGGTTTTTGTACAACAACATGTTTTGGCGGGTTTTATAGGTTTTGATGGAAAATATGGTTTTATGAATTTTATTGAAAATAACGAGAAACACAATTTTGCAGATTTGAGAAAAAACATGTATTTTTTGAAATTTGGCTATAGAATACAGTTTTATGGTGTTGGGAAAAAACATAATTTTTGGTTTTGCTAAAAAATATGGGTTTGCAATTTTGGCAAGAAAATACGATTTGATGGAAAATGCTATTTTTACAGTTTCTACGGGAATTCCCGGTTTTGGTACCACAACATAATTTTATGAAAATATTAAAATCTTAATTACAAACAAAAAAATCTCTCTTGCATTAGAAAACATAATATTTTAAAATATTTGTTACAAAACTTAGCAGAAAATCTGCTAATCAAAATATTTTTATTTTATAAAATCAAATCTAAATAATTTTAAGAACATAAAACTATAATGTAAAAATAGTTTATATAATCTAATAAAATTCTATTTGGGCCACAATTTTAGATTTAATAATATAAACTACTTTTTTGAACAAAAGTTTAATATAAACCAATTTTTGATGTAGCCTAAAAATATTTTATGAAAAAAAACTCGCGCAAGTGTGCGGGTCCAAACGCCTCTTAAACGAGAGTTTATGGATACGGTTGTTAACCATTTATTACGGTTGTCATTGTTTAAGTTGTTATGTTACTTTTATATTTTAATTTAATTGTTTTAATAAATTATAATAATAAATATAGATTAAATATTCTTTGGAGATATTTGAGTAATGGAAATAGTTTTACTGTTTAAAATAAAAAAAAGCGCATAATATGATATACTGCCATCAACGTCACCAACGTCACCAATGTCAGTATTCCATAGATTAAATATTATCTGGAGATATTTGAGTAATGGACAAAGTCTTACTGTCTAAAATAAAAAAAAAGCGCATAATATGGTATACTGCCACCAACGTCACCAATGTCATTATTCCACCACTCTCGCAAAATAAAAAAGAGCGGAATTCCAGATCTCCGAGGGAATTTCAACATTTTCTTCTAACCACCTTTTATGCAACCTCATCATTCTAATCTATTTTTATAGTCTGTTTGACAATGTCAAATAATTAACCATTTTTGTTGTTGTTTCAGAGACCTTCAACTTTTTAATTGAAATGGAAAGACTAAATTGTGAATTTTTTTTTTCCACTAAACATGCACATGTTAACATATATGCATTTATGGGTTATTGTGTTCCACATAACTATAGTAAATGAAAAAAAATTATTTGGGGATCCTACATTTTATATATAAAAACATGATATTCATATATATGATTAACTTTTTTGTTTGCAGTGAAAATGATCACAACTACTCTTTTTATAATTCCAAATGATTTCTTAGTTGCTTTCAACTTTCCTCTAAGTTACGCTAAGAAAATATAACTTTTTGGTGATGCATCATACATGGATCCCTAAATTGCATGACAAATTATGGTATGCCTCCATCTGTTAACCAATATAATTTCGCTGCAACTTGGACATTCATTGCGAAGTGAGATCTTAAGGTCACTTGGGTTGTTAATCTAAACGCATTGTTGCAGTAACAAATTGCAAGTTCCTAACATTTTGAGGAGCGGAGATTACCATTATGCTATTTGTCTTGCTACTGATGCCCTTTTTGGCTGCTCTTCTTAAATTCTCTCATATTTTTGATCGTTCAGCTTCCGTTGTTTTAGTTGGCATGGAAACTAGAAGAGGACTGATTAGTGTTCCTCGATTAATACAGCATGTCCCACTTCCATCCTAAGATGAAAGTTTCTGAAGATAATTGTCTTCACCACCGTTGTTAGAGACCTGAGCACTTGCCAACAAGATGGTGTGTCACATCTCAATCTCCATGCTTAACATTGATATTAATCTTCAGCTTAATACAGAAACTTGTTTTATGGTATGTAAAAAGTTCTGATGATTTTAACCTTCTAGCAGGTTTCATAAGCGTGTGACAACATCTTGTTGTCCTCAAACAGAGCTGGTTAAGAGAGCACTGAAAGCCAAACTTCAAACATCAAAAATAAAAAGGTGTGTTTGGTGAAATGCTTTGGTCGATCATAAGTATCTAGAAGCAAATCGAAGAACCATTGATTGGGTACATCAGGATCACCATCAAATAAAAAGCATATTTGAAACTTTAAAAAACTTGGACCCCAAGAAAGAAGCGTGAACCCTACTCTCTCCCATTCTACAATTCATAAATACCAAAAAGAAAAAAGCTTTGTTCATTTAATCACTTCAATGGGAAAAAGTCCATGTGCATCATCATCCCAACCGAGCATGATTTCTCCATCATCGAGCTCGAAAGCAGAGTATTTTTATTTATTTATTTATTTCTTCTACGTACACTTCTTACGACTTCTATAAGCGAAAATGGGCTGAATCATCAGGGACTAATTAAAAACGCATCATCATAAATTTTGACTTAAGAAAAATTCTAACCTTGAATAACCAGCAAGCAACAGATACGCATATCGATCAGGTTTAATTAGGAATCAAATCCTAAACCAAGTTATGAAACTATAAAGGGTATAGGGATCAGGTTTAATTGGGAAGAGCAAGAATCTGACTGACGAGTTGCAGTATCTTGTTATCATCAGCCTCAATTTCCGCTTTCATCTCTTGAAAAATCTGCATTTTCCGGAAAAAGCACTTGGATCGTATGAACTCTCCACCACTCCCTCTACTAAAGCCATATATCTCCAACACCTTCACTTCACTTGGACCAATGTAGAGTCCCTGGATGAGCAAGCATATCACAAAGACAGAGATGGATTGTGAATTAACTAATTATATATCTACTTATATATATATATTGAGAATATAAGTTGATGATAATACAACACACCTTGAGGACCAAAGTTTCAAGTTTCGGAGAATATTTGAGCAGACTCGGAAGCACTTGCCAACGTTCTTTTGTATCATCACTCTCTACAGAAAGCTTAACAAGGTTTACAAAGGAAGGTAATACCGTTAACAAGGTACCCGCTGTCTTAATTTCCTGAAACACACACAAAAACAAACTTGGTGGAGTGGAGATATATAAATATAATCAGACCAGAAAATGATAGTAAGTAAGGCAAGGAAGAAGCAGACACACCTTAACAGTAGTAGAAGACAGGGAAAGGATCTTAACGTTAGTCATCCAGTTAATGATTCTAGACAAAATACTGAATCCTGTATATTCAGATAGTGCTCTCCCCTTCTTTGTCAAATCAACATCTAGTTTGGCTTCGACAATGGAATCCAAGAAATTGGCAGTTGAACTATGATACTCAGGAGCGTGACCAGAGAAGTCAAGGTAAACAAGACTCGGTGTGTCGAATCTGGTCTCTAGAGAGAAGCCAAGATCCCCGAAACAGTTATTGTAGTGAACTGTGAGTCTCTTGAGAGTTTGGTGGGATATGAATAACCCATCTGAAACATCTAATAATCGGCATGAGTAATACTGCAAGGATAGCTCCTCAAGCACAGGACAACCAGGAAGCATCCCATTGTACAATGACTCGCATCTAAACCAAACTCCATAGATGGTGAGGCTCTTTAGCGCTGGAAGAAACACAGGCTCTTTTCCTGGAAACCCTATTACTATTTCACCAATCTCTATTCCTAGAGTTAGCTTAACCAGCGTCTTGTTTCTGAAGACAGTATTTTTAAGCAACCAAACTGCCTCCCATTTCAAAGCCGTTGTTAGACGCAGATCAAGATCCACGAGACCTCGTTCCAAGGCAAGGCGTATCCATTTGTCGGTAAGACAGACACTGATACGACCATCTTGACATTTTAGCGTCAGTTTCTTTATGAAACTGCGACCGGAAAGTGCTTTTTCCACGAAATCCCTGAAGCTCTGGTGCACACCTGCACTCCTCCAATACTTTTTTACAGGATACACTAAATCAGAGTCGTCTAAACAGAGATGATGTTGAGAAGCAAAGAGATGATTCATCAATGGAAACAGATTCCTCCACCTTTTGGAGAGGACAGATGTGGAAACAGCTCGTTTCGTGGGAAGAAAGGACAAGATCTGAGCAAGAACCTCATCTGGCAAAGAGCTGATTGCATCGACAGAGCCAGATTTCACCGTTTTGGCTTTCACGGGACGCATCGATCCAAGCCCTATACCTAGCAGCCAAAATATGAGACCCCTAGTCACAATTATTATATTCAACAGTTTTTTTCTTTCTCATACAAACTAAGGTTTCTAAAAGCCCTATTATTGACACTGCATCAAAAAAGTTTGGGAATATACCTTTTTTTCCAGCAGAATCGATGTCGGGTTTCTCCTATCTTCTTCCGCAAGTATACCCTGTGTCTCCCCAAGTAAACCCTAAACCCAACTAAGATGTGATTCCAAGGCATTGGGCTTCACTTAATGAATAACTACGGCCCATGATCGAAGCGACTATGGGCTCTCACACACGTTCATTCATGATTTATTTACTAACTTTTGATGATAAGAAAATAAAAAGGCATAAAATTAGCAATAAGTAATGAAAAGCAAAACACAAAACAATTAAATACATATAAAATGATAAACTTTGAAGAGGAGTGACGGAGAAAAGTGTCAGCCACATACGACTGCCGGCACCACTAACTCTCTTAACATTTATTGTATAATTAATTATGAGAATGATATATATGATTTGTTCGCACCACATATTTTATGTTGTGCCTAACAAAATAGATACCACATTGATAACCATATTGTTACAGTTTTCAGCTTACGTCTTTAGAAAAGGTAAAAAAAAAAGGTTTTCGACTACGCACGAGTATAATTTTTCCATACCGTTTGTGTGTGTGTGTAATTGTTGAGTGCCCATTAATTTTTTTTTTTTTATAATGAATGCAAACTTCATTTCCGATTATTAAATTTTGTTTTTCGCATATTGCGCAAGTGTTAGGATGAGGAAAGTCTACGGTTAATATTTTATCCAATTAATTAACTTATCAGTTTGGTAAAATCGTAACTATTATTGGTTGTAGAATAAAATATATATAGTTTGGTAAAATCGTAACTATTATTGGTTGTAGGATAAAATAAGAAAAAGCATAGTATTGGTTTTATGAAATTATTAATCGTATGTAATTCCCGAATTGCCCCTAATAGTCGAGGCATATGGGACCAGCCTTGACTGTAAAAATTAATAACTAATGAAAAGATCCTCAAACGTCAAAACGATCCTTCGTCATGGTTTAGAGCATATGATTATATTATCATACTAACAAAATGCAATAAACGGTCGATTACCTAAAGCTACAATTTTGGATTATGCATTAAAACACGCGTTACAGGTGTCGCGCTAGTTATAATGCTGAGAGTGATGGCTTTGAAAAATGTCTGAATAGTCGGTCTAACTTAAAACAAATTAAAAAAGGGTGTCACTAATCTGGTGACGTTAAAGACCAAAACAGTGTCGAGTTTTCTAAATAAATAAGATAGTCGATATAAGATTAAAAATAACAAAATATTAATTATTTCGATTTTGCTGTATATAAACGTTACGCATAGGCAGTTTGATTATTTGGCTTTTGTTCTGGTTATTTTATTCCGGTGTGTTTATGAGAAACTATTTGACGTATAGGCGAAATTTGGATATCTGAGATTAAACAAAAACTACGGAGGCCAAATACGTAAATCCCGCAAAATCCGAGACTCATAAATAAGATCAGCCGGGGAAAGCTCGAGTTGACTCACTTTTCACTCAAGAAAGGAAATGAATAAAATCTCTTTTGGCAAAAAAAAGAAGAAGTAAAAACGCTCTCAAAACGTTACAGTGCCTCTTACGTACCCTTTCTTCTAGCTATCTTTAATGGCGTCCGAAGAGAGCTTGCTGATCAACACTTGTTCCATTCTAAACGACGAGTACGACGACACAGACGATGGGTTTCATTATCAGACCAGGCAAAGCAGTTTGTCTAGGTTATCAATCTGCACGAGCTCCTTTCACGAAGACGACGAAGATCATTGCGCAACTCACCCTTCAGAATTGGGTAATTTCATCTCCGAGCTATCGCTAGAGAGCTTCGACGTCGGAGCCGAGGCGGACGGAGAAATCTCCGATGACGGTGAAGATTCCGATTCCGACAAGGAATCTCCTGGATTTTACTCTCTCCCGACGACGATCATGTCTCGTCGGAGAAGAAAACTCTCTGTTGTTTCGACCGGTTTACAAAAAGAGAATGAGATGAGAGTCGATGGCAGTAAGTGTGGTTTAGTTAAACAGAGAAGGGTATTAAGGGAAAAGAGTAAAAGAGGGAACCATTATTACGGTCACGGGTTTAACGGTGTGGAGAGAGAAAGCGACGGAGACGGAAACCGTAACGGCGGAGGAAGAGGAGAAGAATTGACGGTGTTAACGAAGGTGAGAGGAGGAAAGAAGTCGATGAAGATGGGGTTTGAAGAAGTGAAGGCTTGTAGAGATCTCGGGTTCGATTTCGAAGTTCCGGGTCGGGTTTCAGTATCCACCGGGTCAAACCGGGAGACGCAGACTAGTAGTGGCGGCAACTCTCCGATTGCCAACTGGCGAATCTCTAGTCCAGGTAATAATCATCACATGTTAATCTAATCATCACATTAATTAATTTGTAATGCAATTAGGATCTTAATTTCTTTTTGTATGACTATAATTAATATTAGGGGATGATCCGAAAGAGGTTAAGGCGAGACTAAAGATGTGGGCACAAGCGGTAGCTTTAGCTTCTGCATCACGTTAAGCTTATAATTATGTTAGGGTTTGTCTTTGGAAAATTTAGGTTTTTGTCTCATAGTTTTTTCTTGTAGCGGTAGTAACTCGTTTTGTGAATATGAAAGCTTTATATTGATTGTTTCGTTGAATGTTTTTATAAAAACAAAACTCCATACACAAATTACTTGTAAAGAAACCATTCACGTGGATTATGTGTTACTCTGTTTTTATCTCTCTTGGTCTGTGATCTTAGTGTGGAATATCTTTTTGAAAAGCGATCAGAAAATGGAATTTCAACACAAAAAGGACCCATTAAATACTAAAAGCGCAAGCACTCAAATAAAAATCACCCTGTAAAAAGGTTCACTTTAATCAAAAGCAGAGTATGATCTGATCGATTTAGGATTTGGATGCTTTGTGTATTAAGTCCAGTGAATCCAAGGAATATGTTCTTTTTTTTTTCATTGAATATTACTAATGCAAGGATCTGAAACTCGTCATTACTCTCACTAACCAGATTCGCTGATATTCCATCAAAGATAAAGAGAAGTTCGGCCAACAAGGAGAGGATCACATACATTATGTAAAGAATGTTTCAGCAATTGTTACTAATGGTAAAATGAGTATAAGTTTTGAAAGAATCAGGAAGCCGTTTGAGTATGATGAATATGTTGTTTTAACTTTTAAGTCACTTGAAGATGAGATTGTGACATGTTTTGTCACAAGGGTAAGGACAGTCAACGGCTTTGACTGCTGTTCTGTCAAAGTACCAGTCACCAACAGATTCAGCAACGCTCTGCAGAAAAGAAAAATGGAGCAAGCAAACACAAACAACAAGTTAAAAACAATATCTTGCAGAAACTTAAACCATATTTTATCAACTGTCAAAATATGTTTTTACCTTGCCGTGAAGCTTAGGAGAATCTGGCGCAAACCAAGTGTCCTGTCTTTCGGATTGGCAGTGCGCGAAGCATGAGTTAATGAAGACACCGTTATGTGTAGACGACGAGAAGGATTTTACAGCATCCACCATTTGTGTCCTGAAGTCTATATTGTTGTATAAGAGAGAATAAACATTAAACACCCACGATGATGATGATGATGATGATATAGTTTGTAAAGTGAGGGATTGTGAGTCAAAGGAGTCACCTTGGAAGAATTGGATTTGAGATGAATTACAATGCGAGTGATCTGCTTTGCATGCTTTCCAAAAGCCACCAGGATCAGCAGATGGAGGAGCTAAGCTCTCTTGTACCTGATGGAGATGATTCGTCGTCACTGTTTTTGGTGAGAATTGAAAGAGAAGTGATCAGAGAAGATGAAGATCAGGGATTTACCTGCCAAGCGTCGTAAGCTGCATTTAGAAGAAACATTGGAGTCTTGATCTCTGAAACCAAATTCTGAGGAAAGAAGCACTGAGGCAAACAGAGCAAAAAGGATTATTAGGTTGAAGATTCTCGAGTCCTGTCTGATTGCGAATGTTATTGTAAATGAAAAAAGTGACAAATATTACCGAAGTTGGATCCAGATGCTTGGTACAAGTAGTGGACAGATCCTTTTGGAGGTTCTAGATTTTTTGACATAAAACTTTAGAGTAAGCATAAGACAAAATAGTATGTAATCCCCACAGCAAGAAACTCTCTGAGATTACCTGTACTGTAACAACACCTTTGAACATGTTCCGGAGCGAGTGGCCTCCAGATACATCAACGCTACATTTTTTTCAATTAAAACGTTTTAAGTCTTTGATGTGTTCATCATTAACTAAAAATAAATCAAAATGCAAGATGAAGATAATTACGCATCCATAAACATTCCAGCATCACTTAAGCATTTCACTTTGGTAGTAGCAGGTAAGAGTTCCTTAAACTGATCGCAGTGGAGGATCGAAGCTAATCCTCCAGCTGAACATCCAGAAAGTAGAGCCTGTGTGACACATATTTTTACTTATACAGGTGAATAAAAAAAAAAACATGCAAAATCCAATGATATAGGGTTGAAAAAATGCATACAAAACCTGCTCTGCTTTTTGCATGCCTTTAGAGAGCAGTTCCTCCATAGCTACTTGCCAGATTCGTTGTCCTCTGTAGTAAAGTTGTGAACTCTATATATAAAAAGAAGACATTATATTAGCCAAGAGAAAGAAGGGTGAGAGTGAAACAGCGTATACAAACTGAAGAACACTGTTATCTAAACCTCGTCCGCACTATCGCCTGTGAAAGAGGCACCATCACAGTAACGCAATTTAACTCTGTTCCAGTTGAAGAAGTCTGCAAGCACACACACAAGATAACTGAGTCAATGCAATCAAAATGTTAATAAGCTCATGAGTTTATGGACTAGTATACTACAAACCAGGATTCTCATCAGCTTTGTTGCTCAAAATCCCAGTGAAGGCCAAAACTTTCTCCATGTATTTTGACGAACCACGGCGAGTGGTTTTCCGGAAGATACAGCTCCGGCGAGTGTTGCACCATCCTCCACCCTGCGTCACAAGTAAACCAATAAAAACTAAATATTTTCTAGTTTTAAAACTCATTAGCAGAATTACAATTGATGACAGAACAAAAATGCAAAACACCTCGAGTTGAATGAGCCAGCGGTTAGCACCAGAACCAGAACCAGGGTGTAGATGATAACCGGGTAGTGTTCCATCCAGGCAAACTGCATTCAATTTAGTGTTTTTTAATGAATAATTCAACTAATCTTGGACAAGATACTGACTCGTTTCCATCATCAAGAACTAACTAATCCGATGCATCTTAGGGAAAACAGATTCAGAGACAGAGAGAGAGAGACACAAGCGTACCAAAACGAAAAGAATGACATCAAAGTTTCAGCCTTTCAGCAAAATTCTAGAGTTTTCAACTTTACATCAAAAGGTAGCATTCAAGAGAGAGATGGTGAGTGAGTTAGTACCAGCTCCTTTGGAGGCAGCTCCCTGAATCAAGGTGAGAGGAACCATGAGAAGCTGCGCTGGAGATTTCGCAGTCAGTTGATTTTCCAGCAACGAGATCGCATCTTCAGTATCTCTTCTCACTTTCCCAATTCCATCGCTAGATCCGCTCCGGACCACACTTACGTCGGAACACAGCCAAAGCCACCATAACACCGCCGCGATCCGCAACACGCTCCTCATTTCCGCCGCTGTCGTAAGCTGAGATGGAAATTATTTTGACTTTGAGATTGATTTCCGTACACGAATCTTCTCTTCTCACTGCATGTGTGTGATAGCGAGTCAAGTCTTTTACTTTCTTGGCTTTTCCAGATAGACTCTCTCACTTATTACTTATTATTATTACACTTATATATTTTGTTGACTGTTGTGTGGTAAGAATTGATTTACGTCACAGAAAAATCTTGGAATAATTGTCTGTTCTCCCTTAATAAATATGATTCTAAAACTAAATGATATTTTGACATTTTTGCAGATCATTTCTTTATTAAGAGAATTAATTTTCTTATGGCTTTTCTTGGGGCGTTATTAGAGGATTTACACGTTTACCATCATGACAAGAGCGTGTCTCTCTGTAGTAGTTGAATGTTCCTCCTCAATTACTGCAAAAGTCACTTAATTAAAAAGTTAGTAGTAATGTTTATATTGTCGGCATCGGCTCCCTTTAACACTATCTTACGCTGCATGCGCATCCCAGATCCCACGTGCTCACTATACTACGCCCGTTTCGAGGCCTCTTTATATAATGGGCCTATTTAACGACCACATAGCCCAGCTTACTATTGCCTCTCAAGACCAATAGATCTTCTCCATTTTGAAATTTCCATCTGCATTTTCCAATTTTTATATTCCATGTACAGATGTTTTATTATTGTAAAAATGAAAAACCAAATTAGGTTTTCAATATATTTCCCAAATTTTTATTCTTTTTTTAGTGAGACAGGGATGTCCACTCCAATAACTTTTGTTTTATTCTGGGATATTGAAAGAAAGAAATAAAATAACTTGTTAATTTAGTGGATGATTTGATAATGGCTTCGGTTTTGGATCTGTGGATTCATTGACGCATAAATAAATAAATAAAACAAAACCAAACAATGTGAAACCAAAAGCATAATTTTCTTGGGGCGTTGAAAGAGTTTGTCAGTAGTCAGAAACTCAAAGGCAAAAGCAGAGAGTGGATTTGGTTAAGTCAACAATTTGTTTCTTTTGTTTTCTTTTAAAATGTGACTCTATTTTTTGCTCGTGGAGTTGGTCTCTCTTGCAAGTTAGGCATCATGACAATCTTCCAAATTTCTTGTATTTTTGTCCTAAAAACTATAAAGTTACACTCAGTCATTAGATTCGACGATGAGCCAAGTTGCATTTCTACAGTTTAGATATTTTATTTTGGCATATTAGACATGTAAAAAATATTAACTTGACCTCTTTAAATAAAATATTTTGAGCCACTTGAGATTTAAATAAAATTGCTAGGCAGAATATGATAATATTAAGAAAGAAGATTAACAATGTTAACATACTTCAAAGTTCAAACTATATTATATTATTAACACCGGTCAAATCTTGAAACGAGGAGCAAGATTCAATGCAACCAATTATAAAAAAATTTTGAAGAACATCATAACAAAAGAACGAAATTAAATAAGGTAGACACATACGTAAAGAAGAACAAATAAAAAAAATGAGAATCGGTGTGAATAAAACGGGCCCCACAAAGAAAACTTCAACCCATGCAAAGGGTCCATCGATGAGAACAATAATGACGTGAATCACCTGTAATTGTATACCTCCAATCATTTGCAAACCCCATAAATATAAATTGTAAAAGCTTTCATCTTTTTTATTTTTTTTTGGAATTTCGGTAATGGAAAGGAAAAACAAATACAACCCTTCTGTTTTTCTCTTCTTTCCTGTTTGCTCTTCGATTTTCTAATTATGATTTTAATTATTTTGATCTCTTATTTTCTTTAGCATCCCAAATGGACGTAAAACGGTATAAAGTAATAGAGAAAAGAAGAAAAAGATAATGATGTGGTACGATTTTCTATTTGATTATTTGATTTATTATCTGTTTATAATGGCTATAAGGATCATTTGTGAGCTTAATATATAGGCTATGGAATATGGAAAATTGACCCTATTATAAATTCTAAAAGCTTTCATTTTTAAAAATTCTATAATAGAAAGGAAAAAAACCCTTAAAAGACGCTCTTCACTTTTTGCATTTTTCAACGCAATTGTTTGAGAATTTTTACTTTGTTTTTATTGTCTTTTCGTTTCTTTCCTGTTTGCTCTTTAATTTTTTTTTTAATTTTAATTAGTTTTTAATTTATTTTTATCTCTGTTTTATTTTTTCTTACCCTCCCAAACCATTTGAAAACCCCGAGAAAGAGAGAAGACACCTCTTTTCTCCTTCTGCTCACCGATGAGCTAAAAAGAAATTTAAAAAGTAGAAATTATCATTTCTTGGCCTGCTTAAAGAAAAATCAAATTAAACCCATTGCAGTTTCAAAACTCCATCGTCTTCTTCCTCTTTAGCTCCTTGGATTACGTTTCTAGTTTTGTCGATTTTGAATCTCGGTTTCTCCGTACATCTGAAAGAAGGGAAAAACTTTAACTACCGTTCTGGGTTTTAGGCTTTTTTTTTTTTTTTTTTTTGGTTTTTCCTGAAAAGAGTGGATCTTTAACAGCTGGTCGTATCTGCATGGTTCAATCTCAATCTGGGTCTTGTTCCTTCATTATTTATATTTTGTTTTCTGTTTTTATTTTTGTGTAAATTTAAAAAATGGTTACTTTTTGTCAGATTCCCATAGAAATCTAAAAGGGGTGTTTTTTTCAACTTACTGTCTCTATTTGCTTCCGATGTGTTCAATACACTGTCTCTTTGCCGCTCCTATAGATCTGTTTCCAGATTCTGCTTGATCCATCTCCTTATTCAAGCTCTGAACATCCGTGAGAAGGTCAGATCACTGAAAATTTCATCTCTTTAAGCTTCCATTTCAAGAGCTATGAACCGAAGATTTCGGGAACATTCAGCTGATTTTGCATTTTAACACCTAATTTGATACAAGCAGGTACTTGTTTGCGTCTCAATGTTCAGAGATTGAACCTCAGATGATGCTTGGATTCTGCAAAACGCGTCGGATCTTTGTAGGGTTTATAAGAATTTCGCCTCTTGTTCTTGTGTTTGTGATGTGTTGTGGTGCTGGAAACTGCGGGAGCTCGCTAGAGGTTCATCATGGGGTTGTGCCTCGAAGGTGTTTGTAGTTTTGCCAGAGTGATGGGAAACGGAACTTCCCGCGTGGTCGGTTGCTTCGTGCCGTCGAATGAGAAAAACGGCGTTGATTTGGAGTTTCTGGAGCCCTTGGATGAAGGTTTAGGCCATTCCTTTTGCTACGTTAGGCCAAGCATCTTCGAGTCTCCGGATATCACTCCTTCTAACTCGGAGAGGTTCACGATTGATTCAAGCACCCTTGACTCCGAGACACTCAGCGGATCTTTTCGGAACGTGGTCGTTGATGATCCTTCTTTCTTGCACAGACACAACAGTAAAGGTTTGGCGGAGACTACGTTTAAGGCTATCTCGGGTGCTTCGGTTAGTGCCAATGTTTCCACGGCTAGGACTGGGAATCAGATGGCATTGTGTTCAAGTGATGTGTTGGAGCCTGCTGCTTCATTCGAGAGCACGTCCTCCTTTGCTTCGATTCCTCTGCAGCCGCTCCCTCGTGGTGGTTCGGGACCTTTGAACGGGTTCATGTCAGGACCCCTGGAAAGAGGCTTCGCATCTGGTCCTTTGGATAGAAACAACGGTTTCATGTCAGGGCCTATAGAGAAAGGAGTCATGTCTGGACCTCTTGATGTATCTGATAAGTCTAATTTCTCGGCCCCGCTTTCTTTTAGACGGAGGAAGCCTCGGTTCCAGCGGTTTGTGAGGAGCGTAAGCGGACCAATGAGAAGTACACTAGCGAGGACGTTTTCTAGACGGTCTGGAGGGTTAAGTTGGATGCATCGCTTCTTCATGCAACCAGACTCTAGGGTTTCCTGGCCGGTCGGAAAGGATGGCAAGTTACACGAGGAAGACCCGGAAAGTTGTCTGGAGAGCAACCGTAACTTGCAATGGGCTCATGGGAAGGCTGGAGAAGACAGGGTTCACGTTGTGCTTTCGGAGGAACAAGGATGGCTCTTCATAGGGATTTATGATGGGTTTAGTGGACCGGATGCTCCAGATTTCGTAATGAGTCATCTGTACAAAGCTATAGACAAGGAACTGGAAGGTCTTCTCTGGGATTATGACGAGCCATCTGTAGATAATCCGTTGCAGCCAGACCAAGAACCTCTTTCCACAGAAGATAACTCGTGTGATCCGGAAACTATTAGCCAGCAGCATTCGGAGTCAGTAGTGGCAGCAAGTGAAGAGGTTATGACTGTTAATGACATTAGCCTTGGAAACGCCGATACTCAGATTGCTGATGGTCCTCCACCTGGAAGTTTAGCAGGTCCTGGCAAGAAAAGCATGAGACTTTACGAGCTACTTCAATTGGAACGGTGGGACGACGAAGAAATCCGACTGAAACATTCTCATGGAGGAACTGATATGACCAATCAGGTTGAAAATCCATCAACTTCTGGTGGAGGAGCTGAAAACGATCCGTGTACCACCGAGGGTAGTGTTCTTGATGGGCTTCCGACCTCAGAACAAAGCCATGGGACTAGAAAATCGCAGATAAGCTCTAAGATAAAAAGAATGTATCAAAAGAAGAAGTCTTTACGGAAAAAGCTGTTTCCTTGGAGTTATGATTGGCACAGGGAAGAAGGGACTTGCGTTGAAGAGAAGATAATGGAGTCGTCAGGACCAATTAGGAGGCGCTGGTTAGGAACTGTAGACCATGATGCTGTTCTAAGAGCAATGGCTAGAGCACTAGAGAGTACTGAAGAGGCTTACATGGAAATGGTAGAGAAGTCTCTTGACATAAACCCAGAGCTTGCTCTGATGGGTTCATGTGTTCTCGTAATGCTAATGAAGGATCAAGATGTTTACGTGATGAATGTTGGGGACAGTCGAGCGATCTTAGCTCAAGAAAGGCTCCATGATCGTCACTCTAATCCCGGGTTTGGAAATGAGGAGGGTATGGGGCATAAGAGTAGGTCCAGAGAATCGCTTGTCCGTATGGAACTGGATAGGATATCAGAGGAATCTCCGATACACAATCAAACCACTCAGATCAGCGTCACAAACAAAAACAGAGATGTAACTTCTTACCGGTTAAAGATGAGAGCCGTTCAACTCTCAAGTGACCATAGCACAAGTGTCGAAGAGGTATTATTCTGAATTGAGGAATCTTAGTTTTGGTAAAATTATAAGATTTTGCCAACTCCATTGTAGCTCTGGTTTGCCAAAAAAGCAAGTTTCTTTACATGTTTCAGGAAGTTTCGCGTATTAGATCCGAACATCCGGAAGATGACCAATCCATACTCAAAGACAGAGTCAAAGGCCAACTCAAAGTCACTCGAGCATTTGGTGCTGGATTTCTCAAAAAGGTAGAGACAACAATTCATAACGAAATTACTTTATATACATAGACGCATTCATCTTCTGAATATTTTCATCATGTTGTTGCAGCCGGATTTCAACGAAGCTTTGCTTGAGATGTTCCGAGTAGACTACATTGGAACAGATCCGTACATCACATGCGAACCGTGTACTGTCCATCACAGGCTCACTTCAAGCGATCGTTTCCTGGTTTTATGCTCTGACGGATTGTACGAATACTTCAGCAACGAAGAGGTTGTTGCTCACGTGACTTGGTTCATCGAAAACGTTCCTGAAGGTGATCCTGCTCAATACCTCATTGCAGAGCTTCTCTCTCGTGCAGCCACCAAGAACGGTAACAATCAAATGATGATCGGTTTGATACGGTTTCTGGTTAACCAGCCGGTTCATATGAAAATTTAAACCAGCGATTCTGTGGTTGCAGGGATGGAGTTTCATGATCTGTTGGATATACCTCAAGGAGATCGAAGGAAGTACCATGATGATGTCTCTGTGATGGTTGTGTCCCTTGAAGGAAGGATTTGGCGGTCGTCTGGACAATATTATCCAGAGAGAAAACAAAAATTCAATAGATGAATTAACAACAATCAACAACAACAACCAAAAATTAGGATTTCTTGTAATTGGCTTTATTGTTCTCAAACAATCTTTTCAGTTTCCAGAAGTAAAAGAAAAGAAAAAGAAGGCTTAATTTTCTATTTCTATGATTTTCAACAGAAGATGAACCAAAAATGTCGTATATTTATGTTTTGGTACCCAAAAATTTCAGAATGTCATCAAATGATCTAAACATTAATCAAAGTCAACTTGTGGGCCCAGAAAACTCGTAGATCGTTTTGAGCCGTTAATTCACGATTTCGTCTGTATTCGTATTGCTGGGCGGAGGAAATAATCAAAATCGCTTGTTCCGGCTTCTTCCTTCTTCAATGGTCACACTCACATGTAACAAATCTCCTGCAAATGCGTCTGAATCTCTCGATTCAGCAAAAGCTTCGGATCCAATATGTTCTCGCTTCGAAGCCTCACTAGCTTCGTCGCTCTTCCACCGCGGTCTAAGCCGTCGCGGACTTTGCGTCGTCGATCAGTTCGTTGCCGTCTGACGGAGGCGGCAAGTTTTGCGCCTCTTGATGTAGTCTCCGGAGAGTCGGAACGAGCGATTGCTAGCTTGACTGAGCTTCAAAACGGCGGTGGCTGGAAGACTCCTGAAGAGGAGTTTCCCTCTGCGGAAGATGGCGGAGAGGGACGTGAAGGCGGAGCTGGAGATGACGAATCGGAGGAAGAAGAGCGGATTTCCAGTATACATGTTCCTCGTGAGAAATACATCAGTGTCTCCAAGTCTGATCTCGTTGACGGCATCGTAACGACGCTCCTCGATTCCCAAGACGGAGACGCTGATATCTTTCTCCTCCTTGCCTCGTAAGCGAGATTACTAAAATTCCCAAGTCAAACGCGAGATTGCATCATCAATAGTTACAATTTGAAACTCTCTCTCTCTCTCTCGAACTCTTTTAGGTGCTTGGACTCTATCCTTCACGCGGAGCACAAGAGGGTTTTAGAGCAAATGAGAGCCGATTTCGTCGCCACTCAATCTCTGGAAGAAGTAAACATTGGTGGTGACGAAGAAAGCTCTACTTCTTCAGGTAGAGAAACTGACTCAGAGGAGGAAGTTAATTCGAAAGCCAAGAAATCTGAACCCAGGAGTGTTAATGGATACGAGGGTTTATCAATCCCTTTGGCTGATGGTTTCGACATTTGGAACTTTCTGATTTCCTCCGGCAAACATGCAAAGAGACGTTCAGCTGAAAGGTATTTAGAAATCAATTGGGAGATTTTGAGAGAATCACTGTGCCATGAAACTCTGAATATATATAGATTGCTTTGGCGATATTTGAATGCAGTGTAAATGCTGCAACGCGGTTCCAGCGTTCATTCATTCAGCTTCTCGACAATGCTGGTTTTGAAGAGCTTTCAGCTAGGGATTTGGCACTGACGTCGGCTCTTAACACTGATTACCTTCTTACTTTGCCTGTCTACGTTGACTGGAAGAAGGCATCAGAGTCCAATGCTATTGTTTTCAGGTAAATGTTAATACCCGGTTGCCTTTTTGAGCCTTGAGGCCTTGTGCTCTCTCATGGAGAATCTGTTACCTTTCTGTAACAGGCGTGGATATGCAACTGAGAAGCAGAAGGGTTTGTTGCTTGTGGAGAAGCTAGACTATATCCAGTCTATAGTTCTACGAGGAACCTTCTGGACCATCTCAAAACCCCTGAGGAAAGTTGGGAAATTGATAAACAAGGTCTGACACCTATTTGATTTAAGGGAAATGATATCTTACTTGATCAAAAGCAAACCTTTGAGATTTGTTAGTTGCTAAACTTGAACGTCATTTTTTTCTCTCCGAATTTCATGAGTAGGCATTAAATGAGGCTTCTCAAACTCAAGAAATTCAAGATTTGTCAGAGAGGATGAAAGTTTGGCTCAAGGAGCTGTCTCTTTTTAAGGAATCATATCTAGAACGAGTCCAAACTTCTGATAAATTATTGGAAAGGGAGATCCGTTCAGATTCAGTCCTCCCCATGCGATTAGCAGCACAAAGAGCAGTCAGTCGGTACGAGGGGCTTCTCACACCTGTTGGTCCTCGCGAGAAGCTCTTCAGAAAGTTGCTCACATGGATTGGTTTGATTTCTCCGGGTTATGAAATGCCATCTCAGCTGGCTAATGATACTAATGCATCTGAACCTTACTTGAGGTGTGTGGCTTCTTTTTCTCAGTCATCTTTCTTTGCCACTAAATTATGTTTTGGTCTCTGGTTGCTGAAGTATGAAGAATCTCATCTTCACTCAGGCCGATTTTCTTATCAAGGATGACGCTAGCTGATATATGGAAACCTGCTTCAAAGAAAGTTTGCGGAAATGATATCTGGAAAAGGATAAAAACTTCGATTTCCATTCTTTTCTCACCGTCAACACTGCAGGTATTGTTTTTCTATGGAAATAGTTCTGCAGTGCAATGTTAAGCAGAACATTTGAATGAATCATAAGCTATGGCCACAGGATCACAGTTCTTAGTGTTTGTTTTTGTTCTGGTGAATAGGAGCCTGCATTTGAAGAACTGATTTTGCTTTACACGAAGGATGCGAATGAAAAGGGCGATAAAAATAAAGATGAAACCCGATCATCATTACAATTGGAGATATTTGAAAGAATCCCAATTCCAGATTTACCTGTAAGAATATTACATCTGCATCATGAGTGTGTGACTGTCACCTCATGTTTCTTTTCTGCCATTAAGCTTTTCTCTGTAGTTTTCACCACCACTTTTTCTGCTTTCTGCAGGTAATTTTCCCTCACAGGAAGCTTTACTTTCGCATCATAGATACAGTAAGTGCGGTTTCATTGTGCACTCAGTTTTACTGATATTGTAATATTGTACTGTTGACTCAACACTCTGAGTCTATTATTGTTAGGTACGTCTGGATATCGCCAGTATTTTGGGACTTACGGCGTACTTTGTGAACTACAAGTTTGAGAACATCTCATCATCCCCGTATGTCTTCTTATACACTCTTCTCTGTACGTCACTTTGTCTTATAAGCACAGAGAGTAAAGACTTGTTCTTTGCTTCACATTGTTTGCAATACAGATCAGCACTATTTCTTGATGTGATCGCCGTCACTGCTCTGGTAATCTACGCAACACGTGTGGTTTTGGGTTACAAGCAGACATGGGATAGATATCAAGTGAGTTAAATCCCAAATTCATACTCCCTTCACTACAGTGGGTTTCAATGTCCTGATTCTGAAAATCTCCCTTGCATTTGATCTACTTCCTCAGTTGCTAGTTAACAAGACGCTTTATGAGAAAACCTTAGCCAGTGGTTTTGGCTCTGTCCACTTCCTTTTGGATGCCTCGGAGCAGCAACAGGCAAGATCTCCTTCGTTTTCTCCCTTCTGTTATATGAAAGATCTTTTGCTTATTACTAATGGTTTCATTCTCTAATTACTCACTGTCTGCAGTACAAGGAGGCTATATTGACATATGCAATTATTCTACAAGCAGGAAAGAATCAGGTTAGACATAACCAGCCACTCTCTGATCTTAATGCCATGCCTCATTTTCGGATAGATCAAGCTTTTCGCGAATGCTGATGAATAAACTATTTACGTGCAGAACATGTCTTACCAAGGAGTTGGAGATAGATGCGAGAGATTCATGTATGACATTTTCAAAATAAAGGTCTGTATAAAACTTGAACTCTATTGGCAACTTTTACTATATTTACACCTTGTAGCTGACTCACTAAACCATTTTACAGGTTGAGATGCGAGTAGAAAAGGCTATAAGCACGTTGGTGAGACTAGGTCTAGTAACAGAGACACTGATAGATGGCGACACCAAGCTACAGGCTGTTCCTTGTGCTCAGGCTTATGTTTCTCTCAAAGAACTGTGGAACAGTCTGCTTGGTTGATTATATACTCCGTGTTCGAAAGAAGCAATCCAGTGACATTTTTGCTTTGTTGTCCAAATTTTCCAGTAAAACCCTAATAGATTGTACATAAACAGAATCTGCTAACATAATGTTCATATCCAAAGCAGAGTTTTACAGATTTTTCTGATTCTCACAGCTCGAGGGGTTGAGATTTAGTAAAGACAAATACTCCTCCTCCTCCAACAGATCGACCCAAGAGCATGTTATTGTCGAGATAAGACAGGTAATACAATCCACCTACAGATCTCCTGCAATAGAGGGAACATCTTTAGCATCCATAGACATATCTTAAATAAGTTATGGCACTTTAAAAAAAGAGTTATTATCTACCTTCCTGGGCTGGTTGCGTTTACTGGAATCTGAGCTTTGAAAGTACGTATAAACTGCAGAATCTGGAAAACCAGTATAGGAGTTGTTAGCTTGGTCGTTCTCTTAAATAAGGTCTTGGTTTCTAGGCATTGTTGGTATTGGAAAGTTCTCTCTTTACCTGAAGGTTGAAAAATGAGCGTGGAAGAATTGCAGGTGCGATAAAAGCTTGAAGCTGCTCATTAATGTTAATGTTTCTAACACTTATCTGCAAAAGATTCATGAAACTGAAATTTAGATTGCTTTTGGCGATTTATAGACTAATATACTGAAAGCTTCGAAAGCAGAGAATCAAGTTAACCTCTTCAAACTGAAGGTAGACATTTCGAGTAGAGACCTTATCGAATTTTGCAGTCACAACAAGTGTTGCACCTTCTTGATCCTGCCATGGATTCATCATTTACAGTTACTGTCTGGGAATGTGAGATTGAAAAAGGGTTACAAGTAGAGAAGAAGCAGAAACCTCTAACAAGCTTGGAACACTCCACTGAACAACATTCCGAATGATTCCACCGTCTGATCGATCTTTGCACTCAAACTTCTGGAAGATCTGACCCACCTGATCAAAACCAACAAAGGATTAAAACGGAAACTCCCTGCTTTGTCCGATCATCATCATCAGCATCATCACTACCTGAAAGAAGGGAAACCTTGAAGCAGCTTCAAACAGAACAACAACATCAGGTGCAGATGTATACTGTAGCCTCCATGTCCCATCTAACTTCACCAGATCAATGGCTTCACCGCCATTAAACCCTTCCACAGTCACCTGAAAAGTTTCTACGAATTCCAAACTCATAAAACCACCTCTTCACTCAGAACCATACAGCAGCAACATGTAGCTCAATTACTGTACCAGAGCCTCCTCGATGACAGATCGTTGATCAGAAGTGGCAGTGAGTCCTCGTTGGGTTTCTTGAACAGCTCTCAGTAGATCGTGTTTCTTGTGTTCCAAGTCAAGCTCACTGTCGACGACCTGAGTGGAGCACCGAAACATACTCAAATTGTTTGCTTCAGACGAGCAAAAGAAAGAAGAGCAAAAATGTGCAGAGAACAAACAGACCCTAGAAGCTACAGCTACTCGACACGAGAATCTCTTTCTATGATCGGTATCGATGTTTAGGCCACAAGGTTTGATTCTACAGACGCGAGGCATTGAAATCGCTGGGCAAGAGAATGTCGCAGACGCAATTCGTTCCATTTTCTGCACGGAAAAAAAAGGCGCCAAGCAGAACAATCACCACCCAAAACCTGCGATGGATAAGCTTATCGAAATTCAGGTTTTTTTTTTGTGTCCCTTCTCCAAAATTCAATTTAATTACATAGTTCTCTGGATAAATAATAAAGAGAAGCGAGCAAAAAAGGCGATACCTTCAAAGCTCGAAAGCTATTCGACGAACAGTGTTTTTCTTCTTCTTTTTCTTTTCGTCGACGATTGTATAAAAAAAGTCGAGATTACGTGGCCGTATAACGACCTCATATGTGAACCGGTCGGCTCGAGCTATAACTGAGCCGGATAACAGCTCATGATGCGTCATGGTTTTGAACTTTTGATCGATGAATATTGAAAAGCTATCAATGATTCTACTAGAAATAAGAATATGAATTGACCAGAAACACAAAAGTATCAAATCTCAAGAGTAGTAAAGAACATATGATGCTTAACTTAAAAAGACTAATAAACCATCAAAATGGCGCTGTACAACAAAAGCAAAGGCCACATGTGTCGGCAAAAACATTTTGTAAATTTTTCTTCTAATGAACCACCAAAAGCTTTGTGGCAGTTTTATTCTTTTTGCAGTCAGAACCAAATTTAGCCATTGTTGTCTGGTCGGCGATCAGCATTTCCATCTCCAAGATTATTCCATGGAAGAAGTGTCTGTAAAAACACACCGACTGGATTCCGATTTGCCACATCAAGTGGCGGTGGTGGTGGTTCTTGGTGTTGGTGCTGACCACCGCCGCCTACTGCAGCCACTTGATCTCCTCCCATTCTCGGATCAGCCACAAAATTCTGCAGATTATCTGGTGGGAGAGTCGGCATCGAATCAGAGAAATCATGTGTTGATAAATGAGAGTACCTGTGAATCAAATTAGAACACAATCATATCTGTGATCAGCTCTAGCCAAAAAAAAAAAGAAAAGTTGAGACTTTGAAAACACTTACTCGTTATACTTAGCAGGGAATGCTTCTTCCCTTGCACGAAAGAAGTCCTCTGCTTCACTTTCGTTTTCTTCCAGCGACTTGATGACTATATCAGCGGCACTCCGAAGCAGTTTCTGGACATCAGGAAGCCTCCATATAAGGTAACTCCTCTCCACATATATGTTGATAAGGTGATCCAAGGACGGGTTCTTCGACTGATCTGATCGGAAGTAGGAATGTTTGAGTATCTTCGTCCATGCCTGATCTTTTAAAGGCACCTTGTCCACTAGTTTCTTGACTACTGTCGGATGAAGCTTCAAAGCTTGCATCATGAGATCTAAAGAGCTCGACTTTGAAGTATCTACATGAGTAGAGGAAGAGGAAGACTCCGTTTTCTCGAGGTAAACACGAGCTATAGCAAGCGAATACGAGAAATTCGGGAAGAGCCATAAGGAGTGTTCGCTTTGGTACTCCTCCGAGAACTGCTCCAACCACGCATACTCCTCCGCTCTCAAAGCGAAATAGTCCACACAGAACAGCACACCAACTGGATTGTCTGTGTCCAGAGAAAGCAAGAGTTTGCATACCTCCAAGGCTGATCTATGACAGCCACGCCTATCCATGTTACTCATGTAAGTGAAAAGCGTCTTGAAGAACGGCTTGTTCGTCTCGTGAGTAAACTTCAGCCTGCAGTTACCCTGGAACGGAGTGAACATTGGGTGCCACGCGCGCTCCAAACCGTACAAGCACTTTCCGATGGCATCAGCAGCCATTTGATGCTCACCGGAAAACCTAAAGTAGTCCGCCATAGTTATAAGTGAATCGATATGGTAAGGATGGTTTATAAGTACACTTGCTACGCCATTTAGATCGTGACTATCTTGTGCGGCCTGAAATACCCTCTGAGCCTGCTCATATGAGGATGAATGGGTATATCTGTGTGCATAAAAGGAAAGCCTTTCATCAGACTCAAGATCTCTATACTATATTAGCCACACACACTGAAACACACAAACAAACGAAAAAAAGATGTTACCTGAAGTAGTTGTATCCATCTTTAGTCTCTAGAAACTCCATTGAGAAAGAGCGATCCCAGCGAGACCAGTTCTCCATTGGAGTTATCAAAACCGTCTTCGCGATGTGATGGACTCCACGTCTCCCACCTCGTCCCTGTCTCGAGCTACCACCACCTTGACTGCTGCTCTCGAGTGATCTGGCGACCTTTGAGCCATACATTCTCCTCAACTCGTTTTCAAGATTCAGATACTTGGTTTCTATTTCCAACACAGACCGTAAAGAAGAAGCCTTTCTCGCGGAATCGGAGTGTGCTTGAGTTTCCTGAGCCTTCTCTTGCTTAGAGTTAGCTTCGAGAGAAAGTGCTTCCAAAGTTTCATCCAGAGTGGTTTCAGCCTTTGCAACCACATTAGAGCGACTCTCTTTGTTTTTCTTCTTCTTCTTCTTCTTCGACTTATTCTTTGAAGCAGGTTGCACATTATCAGCATCTTCATTCTTCTTCTCAACTATAGCCTCGTCTTCTATCTCTATCTCCTGCAATCAAAACCATTATGGATAAGCTCCAGAAACATCTACGATCAACCTAATTACACTATCTGCATTCAATTTAACTCGAGTAGTGCCCAATTCAACATCTACGATTGCAATTATCAACACATATACGGATATATACATCAGCACAATTCGAGATACTACAATCCATTAAACAATCTTATCGTCAAATGTTGGGGAGGTAAAATCCAAATATACTGACCTTTTCGGAGTCAGGATCATCATCACCTTCGTTCAAGAGATCAAAAGGATTAATCGAGCCTCTCGAGCCACCAAGATCCTCGTATTCTTCGTCTTCTTCTTCGTCGTCGTGGTGATGATTCAGGTGTTTCGATTCTTCATGTTCCTTGAGAACCTTCTTCAGCAACCTCCCAGACATCTTTTCTCCAGCTTCGTCGCCTCGAAATCAGACAAGGTCGATTTAAGACGGCGGAGACGCCGATTAGATGATATTTCTCGACCGACGATATGATAATCCTCGCTTGTCTTCAGAATATTAGACCCGTAAGACGAGAAGGTATCTTTCCGGTTTATACGTAAACCGGCCGGCTATTTAAACTTGGTTACTTAATGATGATCTGTTATCTCAATCTCTCTAATGCTCTTTACTTTACTTCTATTGAATTAATAGTGCTGATCCTCTGAGTTTAGTCAACTATACCCGATCAAATTGATAAACTGGTCATAACAAATTGATAAACCGATCAAATTGGGATTTCTATACAAGAACGACGCCGTTTGTAACAGTTGGAATGTTGGATCATGGATGCAATAATCGAACTCGTCCATGGTGTAAGGTGTAGTTTTATATATTGTATATACTAAAGTTCACATTTGGACCGCATAGAAAGTTGTTAATTTTAATTTGGAGAATCTGACTAGTTTAGAATCCAATGCTTTCGGCTAAGCTAATAATTAGGGTCATTTTTTCCTTATTTCTTCTTAACCACTTACATTTAGTATTTTATACTGTATCGATTAATGTATATCGTACAGAACACTATTACTTTCACTTATATAATACTCCCTCCGTTTCAAAAAGTATGATGTTTTGACATGTTCACACAAATTAAGAAATAATTATGGTTTAGTCATCAATGCATTACCTTTTTAACAATGATTACTTTTTAATAACTGTTAACTAATAATAATTTAAGAATATAAATAATTTCAGTTACTTTTTTTGAAATCTACAAAAAAGTACATTTAATACTCTAAAATATCATATTTTGTGGAACAAAGAAAAAAACTAAAACATCATAGATTTAGGAACGGAGGGAGTAGTCACAAATTTCATTCTAATGATCATTACGATACAAATCATAGTCCAATTGATTTGAATCATTTTTAAATCACTGACTTTTGCGGCTCTTTTACAAAAAGATGTGCTTTCTAAAATCCAATTATTTTAACTTTCACTAAAGGTATAAATAAACAGAAGACTCTAATCATATCAGTGATCAAAGTGGGCCCATGTGGGCCCATAGACGCCATAGAGAACCCAACTCAAAAGCCCAAAGAGATTCTTTTAGCTCAGTTTATATAAAATGCACTCTCCTCCTTCTCCATTAGCCAACTATCAACGACTTCCCTCTTCGAGAAAATGAATCGGAACCTAAGAAACGCCATTGTTGCATTCCTTGCTCCACTTCCTTCTATTGTCTTCTACCTTTTCTTTCTCCGTAATTACTCTTCAACCTCCGACTCCGAGCTCTCCTACATTCATTCATGGTGTTTGAGTCACCCGCTTCTACTTGCAAACCTTCTCTTCTTCTTTAACGTCAATGTGCTCTTCTGGGTCATCGGTTTACTCCAATCCAGCCACTGGGTACGCATCCGTAACATTACCCATTTGTCCAAAATTTTGAAATTTGATATCTTTCTGAAAAATGTCAGATTTTGTTTTTCCACTATCCTTAAATTCTGCAGATGATCGATGTGTATTGGACTGTGATACCCGTAATGCTGGTTCACTACTTCGCATTGCATCCATCGGGACATTACAATAAGTGGAGATCCATGATTGTCATCACTCTGACATGGATTTGGAGTATCAGGTTGACTCATAACTACTTCCGGCGGGAAAACTGGGAATGGGGAGCCAGAGAAGACTGGAGGTTCAATGACTTGAGGAAACAGTACGGGAAACACTGGTGGTGGCTCTCCTTCTTCTCCGTCTACGTCTCGCAGCAGGTTAAGTTTTTCCACCAACTGTTCGATGAATTGCCTCAACGAGCTTTTCAGCTTTGGTGTTTTTAGTGATTTTTCCTTCTTTATAGTATTGACTTTCAAAGTAAATCAATCAACCAGAGAATGAGAGATTTTGATCATCCTGAATGATTGCCACAAGTTATCTGAACTCATATTAGCATGATTTGGAAAAATGTAGATTCGACTTGAACTTTAGTGTCCATGAAGTCCTGAATTTGCAGTTTATATCTCTCTCTCTCATTAAGATTGCGTTGATTGATACTTTTCTGCCTAGCTTACGCTCTCTGTTTCTTTGTCTTGTCTCATTTTGATCAGATCTTTCTCATAGGGATATGTCTGCCTTTATATATCATCCATTCCATTGATGCGCCACTAAACATCTGGGACTTGGTTTCCTCGGCTATATGTCTGACGGGCATTGTCATGGCCTACTACGCAGACACACAACTCCACGAGTTTGTGACTGGAAACCAAAAACTCAAGGAGCAAGGGAAGCCCAAAATCCCCAATCTCGACACGGGTCTGTGGCATTACTCTAGACATCCTAATTACTTGGGAGAACAGTTGTGGTGGTGGGGACTTGTCATATTCGCTTGGAACCTTGGTCAAGGATGGACTTTGATTGGTTCATTGGTCAATACTCTATGTCTGGTCTATGTAACCATTCTTGTTGAACGTCGGATGGTGAAACAAGAATACAGAGCTGAAGCTTACAGAGCGTATCAAAAGACAACCTCGGTTTGGATTCCATGGTTCAAATCTCATCCTGCTGTTGCTAAGGACAAGAACACCTGAAGACGCTGTATATTAGTTTGTTTTTAATAAGGTCTCTAGAGATCCTCTAATCGTGTGTATTATTGGCATTGTTTGGTTTGTTCCTGTCATTATTATGTTTCCTACCTTGAGATGCTTCGTTTTGTCTATGAAAAAATTTCAAAAAATAATTATATCTTTAAGTAGTTATGTATGCATAAAATAATTATATCATTATTATGTTTTCATGCGAAAACATAAAAAGGCTAGATGAACGTATATGTATGCATATTTACAAGTTTTAAAATACAACTCGCTCCAATAAACTCAACATTGATGTAATATTTCATCAATTTTCTTAAAGAAACTTACTATGCATTCAGAATATATTGGCACTGATTGCCAATCTCTCACATTTACATATAAAACCGAAAACATTACATTAAACATGCGTTTGATGATAATATATTTGCTAGAATAAGTGTCAAATTGTGATATAACAATACATTAGCTATACTATATATAAATTCATTTTCAAACCTTTTAAGTTGATTAGCTATACTTGTATATATAAATCATAACTTTAACGTCTGGGACGTTTTTGTGATGCATTGCAGCAACAATATGAACCTTGAGAACCATTCTTAGACCTTCATTTGAATATATCAAATCTGAAAATTCGTGTTATGAATCTCAAATTGGATTAATGTATACAATATGGATTTATTCGAAAACTTATCTTGTTCTTCCACCTTTTTGTGTGTATACAATAACTATATATTACAATTATTTCTCAAGTTTTTTAAAGTAGTATATCCAAGATGCTGAAGTTACGTAGTATATTCAAATTACTCAATATGTTAGCAAATTTGGGAAAGATCCAATAATATTTTTTTTATAAGAGATCAAACACGTATTTGATCATGTCTAAGTAATTAATTTATAAAAAGAATATATTCGAATCTGTTTGTTTAAAAAAAATCATCAGATTCTAGTTGTTTTCTCGTTTGATATTTTCATAAAAAATAAATAAAAATAAAGTAAAGCATATGCCAATTCAGTTGGATACTGATAAAGTTATACATTAGAAATAGAATATACCATTAAGAATATAATACAGTCGAGATTATCAAATCTTCATATAAAATCAAATCAATGCTCTATAAAAAACAGACTCGAATCCGAAAGAAAGGATTATTCATTCACTTTCTCATTTTTCAGTTACACTAGCATAAACAAACAAAAAACACAATGGAGAAAACACTAGTCTTATTCTCTGTTTTATGTGTTTCTTTGATCTGCCTAAGTCTCTCTTTTTCTCCGGTTTCCGCCTACGGTTGGAGGCCACTCCGGTTTAATCTCGATGGTCGGTTTAAGATACTGCAAGTGTCTGATATGCACTACGGTAACGGCAAAGAATCGCAATGCTCAGACGTAACAACAGCAGAAAGGCCTTACTGCTCCGATCTCAACACCACCGCCTTCTTACAACGGACTATCGCCTCCGAGAAACCCGATCTCATCGTCTTTTCCGGTAAAAATTAATTCATAACAAATAAACTTTATATTATGTGTAGGACTTTATTTTTATCCCTAAACAGAATTAGAGTTTTATCAATGTTATTTCAATTTATCCATGCAGACTTTAAGGTTTTTCGTAATATGTATCTAAATAAAACCATATATATATATATATATATATATATATATATTAACGAGCAAAAATGATCATTTGTTGTTTTTCTTATGTAACGCAGGAGACAACGTGAACGGACTGTGCGAGACAACAGACGCGGCAAAAACGATGAATATGGCATTTGCTCCGGCGATAGAGTCGGGGATTCCATGGGTGGCCATTTTGGGGAATCACGACCAAGAATCCGACATGACAAGAGAGACAATGATGAAATACATCTCGAAAATGCCCAACACGTTGTCTCAAGTAAACCCTCCCGGTGCTTGGCTTTACAAAATCGACGGTTTCGGGAATTACAACCTACAAGTCGAGGGTCCTTTTGGGTCGCCTCTCTTCTTCAAATCCCTTCTCAATCTCTATCTAATCGACGGTGGAGACTACGTTAAACTCGATGGGTTTGTTTACAAATATGATTGGGTCAAATCCTCTCAGCAAAGCTGGTATGAACACACTTCTAAATGGCTCGAGGTAAGCGCAAGATATTTAATTCTGATTTTTTTTTCTTTTGAGATATGATTTGAGATTTGTAGTCATCTAATCATGTTTATAATTTAGCAGGAAATAACATTTTTCTAATGAAATGTTATTTTGTTTCTCTGACATTTTTTTTGGGTTAAAGATGTGATAAATATCCAAACTGTTAATATTTTATTATGTTTCTCGTTTTCTTCATTTTAATAAATATCAGACATTATCCCAAATTATCTTTCATTCTTGTGAAATCTTTTTTATTACTTAATTTTTAATTTTACTATTGAAAAATACATTATTATTCAGGTTGTTAGACAATATAAAAGTTTGTTAGATTTCATATTACAATAAAGTTGTTATGGTAATTATGATGATCTCTATTTTCAAGACAAAAATGTTATTTACAAAAATTATATTTCTAATTCAATTTTTAACAGATGGAATACAAGAGGTGGCCATTTCCACAGAATAGTACGGCACCGGGATTGGTTTACCTCCACATTCCGATGCCGGAATTTTCAGGGTTCAGCAAACCGACGGAGATGACTGGAGTGAGACAAGAAAGCACATGTTCTCCACCTGTGAACTCTGGTTTCTTCACCAAACTTGTCGAAAGAGGTGAAGTCAAAGGTGTTTTCAGCGGTCACGACCATATCAACGACTTCTGTTCCCAACTCAATGGAATCAACCTTTGTTACGCAGGCGGTGCCGGGTAATAATAAAATTCCCAACTTAACTTGTACCACAAGCTTTTCATATACTTGTAAACCCTACTTAAATTATTTGTGACACACGTTAGGTATCATGGGTACGGAAAGGCTGGATGGGCAAGGAGAGTCAGAGTAGTCGAAGCTCAGCTTGAGAAGACTAAGTATGGACGTTGGGGAGCTGTTGATACAATTAGAACGTGGAAACGGCTCGATGATAAGAATCATTCTTTGATTGATACTCAACTTCTTTGGTCCAAGAACACAAGTAAGTTATATCAACTATATTTTAACCATTGAGTTTACATTAATGAAATGTTCTCTGATCTTAATTTTGGGGTTTTTGTTTTGTTGCAGCTGCTGAATCAAATTTCACGTTTACTTGCAGTCTTATAAAACAACACTGATCATTAAGCGGAGGAAATTCTTGTAGACTTAATGGTTGTTTTGGTTTTATTTTACTTTATTTATTTATTTAAGAATTCTCTATTATTATATTTAGAATAAGACAGAGTAATTTTCTTTTCTGTTACATTCGTTTTATATTTCTCAATAGTCTATCATTTGATTTTGATCTATGTGTACACTTCTGCAAATTTAATAATTTCTAAGAAAGGTATATAGATAGTTTATAATGTAGGGACTGAGTGACAAATACCGGAAGAGTGAAAGCGCTGGTCAAAATCAAACTTGAATTTCAACTTTACTTTGATTCGTTGAAACGCCAAGACGTTTGAATGCGTTAATCAAAAACTGCAAGTTGTTTTGTGAGTTTCACCGCCAAGTTGTTTAGCTTCAAATTTTCAGGTAATAGCAGCTATATTTATTGTGAAATATACATATGGTTATGATTTTCATATGCAACTTATCCAAGTAATTTTTGACCCCTTTTTTTTCTTTCCAAAAACTAACTTTTAGTGTATCATATTTTTATTTTTATTTTATTATGTATTGAAATGCAGTTTTAAAATATATATATCCTAATTTTTATAAGAATTAAACAATAAAAAAACTATATTTGAGAGTTTTGTTTCTGTAATGGAATCAAAACAGATAAACTCTCCTCTCATTAACTCTAAATCTTAATTATAAAATGATGTTTGAGCATCTACAGTAGATTCTCATAAGAAAATTTTAATATAAAAAAACAAAAAATAACTAAAGGAGAATGAAAATAGATTCTCATATGAGATGAGAAAGAAATACTCGACTCTGACCACTCAACGCTCTTTCTTCAAAGATTTTTTCCCAACATTTTTCTCCGAAGCTTTCCCATAGCGACAATGACCAAATGCCTGAGGGTTTGGAACCATGATCTTTACTCCAGAGTGAATAGAATTGCCATTCATCATGAAAAACCCTTGATAATCACGGTTTTCGAAAGTGACAGGATCGAGATGTGAGATTACATAAGAGAGAAGTTGATCGGAAGCTATTCTAATCGTAAGGGAGCCGTCCATGCGGTGGATTTCCTCCCACCGTGATCTGCGCTTTTGGTTTATCAATTGTGGATGTACTTTCAAAAATATCTGAAATTTCATATGCTTCCGTTTCTAGCATATCATCTCTTCATATAAGTTTAACACAATATAAATGATATACCAAACTAAAATATATAGATAAGAGTCCATAAGACCACTCCTGAGTTAAGAAGTATTGTGGACAAATCATTGATAAAGATGTGACACTACATGCAATCCTTGTGCAAAAATCTGAATTTGGACTTATAATGTCAAGTATTATAATGCCGGGTCGCATTTTTGGATGTCTACAACCTGTTGTTATTAGGTTAGAAAACTAATATTTTTCTTGTCACTAGCATAATCCGGCGTTGACCTACAAAATAAGACTAACATAATGTGGTTAATATGATGATGAATCATTCAAAAAAAAATGTATGGACTCAGACAACATTTAATTAGATGATAATGGTTTAATCGTAATCATTACGCTGATCTAAGTTGATCGTTGGTTTTTAATGTGCGTCTTTTCATTTTTGCCATACAAATAAACTGTACATGGATTATCAATTTCATAGTTTAGAAATAAAGGAAAACTCGACAACATGTATAAACGAGTGAGGGTAACCAACCAAAATTACGCCGTGTGGGTGAAGTGAAAAAAATCACGTCACACCAAATATCTTAATTACCATAATAATAACATAATGTCTCATAAACTGTTTAACTCGAGTATCTATTCTCATCCAAATCACTTCTTAGGTTTTCTCTCATCAAAATCAAATCATACAAACAAACAAAATTCTTTGTTTTGTTTGGTCAGAAGAAGATGGAGTCCGGTAATAGTAGTAGCATGCAATCTTCAAGCGGCAGCGGCGGAGGAGGAGAAGAAGAGTATGATTCACGCGCCGCCGATCAGTTCATCTCCGCCTTCTTCGATCACCATAACCACCACGTGTCATCTTTACCTCAACCACAACAAAACCACCTCAACATCTTTCACTTCGACCACAGCAGCAACAACTCTCTAATACCACCAAACTACTTCAACAACAACATCACCAACACATTCTTACCCGTAAACCAACAACCGGACCCGATTTCTCAACCCGACCTTCGAACCTTCTCTGCCACGTCATCACTCCCTCCTCCTAACAACCTAGGAGTAACCAAGAAAGCCAAGAAAAGATATCGAGCATCAAGAAGAAGAGCACCAGCGACGGTTCTAACGACGGACACATCGAATTTCCCAGCGATGGTTCAAGAGTTCAACAACAACTCTTCTTGAACACCACGCGCCTGAACACATTCCTCGGCTTGTCTTCTTTCCCAAACTTTTACAATAACAACAGTCTCTTGTTACGACCTTTCGCTCAGAAACTCCTCCCAGCGTGTCCTCTCCTATCCGGATATTCACGGATTCAGCAATTTCAAAACCCTAATAATTTACAGTTTTGAGAATATTAATTTACAGTCTCTTCTTCAGTCTCAGATTTCAAACCCTATAAGTAGTGGATTGGGACCTCGAGATATTCTTCTCTGTTACATTCGTTTTATATTTCTCAATAGTCTATCATTTGATTTTGATCTACATGTGTACACTTCTGTAAATTTAATAATTTCTAAGAACGATATATAGATAGTTTATAATGTAGGGACTGAGTGACAAATACCGGAAGAGTGAAAGCGCTGGTCAAAATCAAACTTGAATTTCAACTTTACTTTTATTCGTTGAAACGCCAAGACGTTTGAATGCGTTAATCAAAAACTGCAAGTTGTTTTGTGAGTTTCACTGCCAACAAAGTCGAGAAATCTTCTCCTCCAACTAGGTTTTCAGTTTCCACATCATCATCATCTTGATTCACATCGACCACTCTAGGTTTGATGTTAATTATCTTCGCCAATCTCTCACGATTTATATAAACCACACAGTTCATGTGAAAACGTAGAACGTAGGATAATTGTATTTTGTATACAACCCGCTAAAATGAATTTTAACACATAGATGTATTTTTAATGATTTTTCTCAAGCAACTATACTATAAAGATTGGCAATCTTGTCTAGCCGAAAGACACGGTTAGAACACAGTTTTTAGTCTAATATCTGATACATTTAAAATTGAAAATTATTCAACTACGACTTACTAGCTAAAACATGTATTTGATGATAATTTATTGATATCACGACTTAGACATATGCATTTGCATATTTGAAACATCACCAAATTCGTTTCCATAACCTTTAAGGTGAGCTAAGTTAGCTATATACTATATAAACCCTAAACTCGATGTTTGAGATTAGACTGATGAATGTATGCGTTTATAACGAAACCATTATGATGATGTATATAATATCCAGGAATATAAAACTAGCTATTTGATATAAGTATGTGATAAATCTTGATAGAAGCTCGTATATGATACAGAGATCATCACATCTTACGTATGTGTACATTACATATATTTACATTAATTGTGTCTCTGCGATGATATCTAGACATAGCTAGACTTAGCAGAGTTCAGACCAGGAGACGAAAAGAGAAACCCAAAATACAATACATAACTGACAACGAAAAATAAAACTGTTTTGTTAATTTTATGAACTCCATAGCCTTTAGCTTTTGTAATAATTAACTACTGCATCAGAAAATATATGTGAAAACAGATCATACCTTTTTTCAATCGCCCCAAGATGAAAAAGAGAGAAAAAAAACTCTTTTCTTTATGCTAATATAGACATCACACAAATATATAAAGAAAATGAGTTTTTATTATTATTGTTTTGTCACTGCCCATCTCCTGCAAGTCTACCTGCCTAACTAATATCCAGCAATAGCTTCAGAGAAAAGCAGCAGCAGCAGCCATATTTAGTAACCAAACATAGAAACCCATAACCAAATTAATTGCAGGGACAATAATTAATGATATATATACAAAATGCAGCAAATCTATGTAGAGAGACAATTCACTTTTTCTAAGACAGCCCATCAAGCTCTGTAACTTTCTGACCCCAGAGACATACAAGAGAGATATGGGTTTACACTGATCCCAATCCTAGTTCATGTCTCTTCTTATAAATCTCACTTATTTGTAACCAATTTTTTTCTACTCTATATACAGCCATACAATCTTATTACATAACCTATGATATGTTTTGCCAAATGTGTATAATAATTCAATCAATTGATATATGATTGAGAGAAAGTAGACAAAGAAAGAACATTTAACAAAAGATTCCTGAACTCTTGTGTCGAGCATTAATCATCTATATACACAATCAACATTTTGCAAATGACTATTCGAATCCGTAAAAATAAAGAAAAAACTATATGGACCATGCATATTATTAGATCATATATATCATTTCTCGATAAATTTATAATGAAATCAATGCATTATATATGTTGTCATATATATAGAATTATGTGTGTTTTTTTCTTTTCTTTCGAACCAAAATAATTTCATCATCATTATTGATCCAAATCAAAAGACAGTGAAGACTTTCCTTTCTTAGAGAAGTGATCCTCTAGACTGCTGCTTCCAAGCCTCAGCTGAAACAAAGAAGAAGACGAAGATGCGGCACCACCACCGCCACGTGGCAAACTCCCACCGGAAGATGAAGATTCTTCCTCCGTACTGTTGGTTACTCCGCTCTCGCCACATTCCATATCGACTCCAAAAAGCCTAAGCCTCTTCCCCGCCGTTCCAACAACCGCTTGAGCTCGAGCTCCTCCGTGCATCATCACCGGCACAGAATCGATCACTAATGGATCAGCCACCGCCCTCTGATCCACTGACCTAACGAAATACCCATATCCGAAATCTCTCGGAATCTGAGGATAATTATAACCATGAGTGTGCAGATGACGTGGCTGCTGATGATTATAGAGATTGTAACTTGCGGAAGTAGTTGTTGTCGGAAAACTGTAAAACCTAGGGAACATAGCTCCGGCAGAAAAGTGAGCAATCGATGTCGGATGGTCAGGGACTTTAGGTCTTCTCCTCCAATCGATAAACAAACGACTGTCTCTCCCTGAATCTCCGACGCATCTCTGGAAAGAGACAATGTCTCCGGCGTCGAGCTTTTTGTCTTTAACGAAACGGCTCCACCCTTTGGTCATTACATAGCTTTGGCTACTGTTCCAGTAAGAGTAACGGAACCTCCATGACTTTCCCGTGAGATCTTCGAAGTTTAAAAGCAGACCTTTCTCGTTTGAGGACGAATCTAGAGGGAAGTATCTCTCTGCGTGTTGCTTTGGGATCACGAGGCGGTTTAGTTTCCCGACGTCGCTTGGAGTCACCACTTTGTCGAACATGTGCTCTCTCTCCACTTCTTCTATGGGCTTCTTCGCTTCTGCTTCTTCTTCTTCTTCTCCTTCTCCTTCTCTTGTAAGAGACAGACTCGTCATCATCTTTACAAGTCAGATCTCTTAATGGTGTGGCCAAGATTGGGTTTTTGAACTGAATTCGATGATTTCTCTCAGCAATCTGATGAGAATTCAGAAGAAATGAGTTCGGATTTGAGAAAAGAGGAGAGAAGCAAAAGCCCTAATTTTTGGAAGGAGAGGAGGAGAATTGAAGGAGGAAAATGGTTAAAATTGGTGATGTGATTGACCTAATTATCCATAAATAGAAAGCTGGTTTTGCCTAACTTCACTGATCATCAGCACGATCTCGCTCTCTCTCTCTCTCTCTCTCTCTCTCTCTCTCTCTCTCTCTCTCCTCTCTTCTCTATCTCTCACTGTTTTCAGCAAAAGCTAGCTCTTGGAAAATTGGAGGAAAGAAAAAAACAAAAAACGTCTTGTTAAGATTTTTTAGAAGCAGAATGAGAAAAAGGAGAGAAATCATCAATCAATGTTATAATGTTATGATGAGAATGATGGAGATATGGGCAAGAGAACCAATTTAGAGGGACCCATGAATAATCTGGTTCAGTTCATGTGACCTTATTGTCCTTTTACCACTATCCTAGTTTCTTCCATTTTTTTTTTTTCTTCTCCTTATTCTTTTAATTAATTTCCAAAACAAATAAAACACACATATTTTATTTACCAAATCTAAAAAGAAAAAAGAAATCAGATTTTGTCCAACAAATACAGATCGTAAATGGTTGGGATATGAGGAGAAGGGAGATGATAATGTCGTGGGCTTAGGGAGAAATTTTTGTTTTTTCTTTAAATGATGATAATCTTAAAACTATAAACAATCAAATGATTAACAAGTACTAGTAATAAACAATCTCAACCTAATAAATGCTAATTATCGAAAGGGGAACTTTTTTTTATGGGTTTGCTGCAATTTTGGTCTCACAAAGACAAGATTGGCATGTTGTTTTTAGTCTTGGTCTTTACTGCTGACTTTTTGTTCTGGCTTTCCTTCTCTCTATGTTGTATACATTTACACACATACATTGTTATTTGTGAGTGTATTTTGAGTGTTACATGTTTTACTATTGCCATTTGCAACACTTGTTATATACTTTTTCCCACTTGGAAGAGATTCTTTCTATATTAATCACACATTTATACCTCTTACCTGCCTTTTAAAAAAAATACCAATAACCACTTTACTTTGTGTGCTCGTTGCTATCTATTAATATCTACAAAAACCTTTAAAATGATCAAAATTTAAAATCATAGCTTTGGTCAAAAAGATTATGCGTGGTTATAATCACCCTAGTTAGAAAAATAAAATATTTACAAATGTAATAAATCTATTGTGTTTGTGAGTATGGTGAGAGACTGAATTCTTGTTTGGGCCGAGACTCGAGTGTGAGACCCACAATCTTACTATAATAGAAAATTATGACCATTTTTTTTAATTTTGGTCGGCAGAAGATTAGAACCTAACAACTGAGCTAGAACACACTTCTGTTTGGAACATGATCACTAAACCTTAAATAGCTAATTAACTGGCTTTTGCCTAATAAAATTATATTAAGGAACTGGTTTTTGCATAATAGACTAAGTTAAGGATTCTTAAAGTGATATACTAATCAATATTATCTTAGCTAGTTTAAATAAAACAAGTTCTGTAACATATAAAATCAATCCACTTTTCATTTCCGGATTGAGAATACATAATTTCTTTAGTATCCAGCAAAAAACCAAGTCACTAATATGAAGTAGCTAGATAATGTCGTAATGGCTTAACATCGTAATCGTTTTTCTTTATAACATTTTAGGACGAGTATTATAAAATAAAACGGCACTCTTAAGATATATAACTTTTCAATGTAAAACGAAAAACAATACATTTGATTTTTTTTTTGGTTTAATGATTTTATCCATGTAATATAACAAAGTTAGTATAGTAATATTACATATATATGTTGCTCTATAACATAACGTGTCACTTGAACCCTCACAAATCCTTAATAGCTACAATAAATTATTTGTTATAATGCATGGTCAGTATTAATCTTATAATTTGGTACGTATACGTGGTCCTGACAGAGACTAAGCACCCTTCATGTCTCGTTGCCCAATTTCGTTAACAGTAATCAATGGCTGGCTAACGATTAAAGCTTAGAACTTTATCAAAAGTAGAATTCTACTAGCCTATTTCATCTCAGTCGACGTTATTAGTCGATTACTACTTAAACCAGTTTTTTTAGTATCAGTGTATCACACTATATTTTCATTGACGGCTGAGCTTATATTAAGTTGGGCCGAGAGGTTTCGATTATTAGATAAATTATGAAGCAGTAGGTAATGGAACATTCATAAACGTGGTCCAAAATCTCATCCTCAGTACATAATTGGTTGGACACAAAAGCTCTAGTCGTTACATTGTTTTCTTCTGTTTTATCGTTATTGATTCGAATCTTAACACAACACTATTCTTTTTTTTTCGTATCTTAATCAAAAACTACAGTAATATATATCAAGTTGCATTTAATAAAATTTACTTTTATTCATATAATCATTTGCATGGTTTATCTTCATCATTTCTTTGCAAACTTTCTAAATACAATGGGGTTTGTGTTGCCTTTCATGCGCATCTTATACCCTATTTTTTTGGCTTTGTCGCTTGACGCCCTCTTACTAGAATATATACAATTGATTTTAATATTAGATATCACCAAAGTAAAAATATGACGGATAAAATTATTTTCGAAAATTTGCAAAAATAGCGAAGCACAACAAAAGGCAATACGATTAGAACTTTCTTTATATAAATGAACACTATTCTTTTTGTTTACCTCTGTTTTTGTTGTTAATATTTTACATATTATCATCTCACTATTTATTTTTCTTGTAGACAGAGAGAGATGGAAAGACTAATACAATAAATATGAAGAAATTACGAGGAAACCGTAGCGTCGTCCTTTTCAAAGCTATGCCCTATTAGCCAAGGGGACCTCTCTATTTCAATACATCCCACTCTTCAATTCCTATCAACCTATTTGTTAATTTTAAACTTGAACCGAAACTATAAAAATGCAACTATGATTAACGCCTTAACGGATCATATATGAAGTTGTTATTTGTTTTACTAAAGTGTATATATATCAAGCTCGAGTCGTGAGCTAGAGACTAATGCATGTAACGGATCAGATTAATAACATTACGATCGAGTACTGTTACAAAATAGAGTATTCCTTTTTCGACAGCACGAAATACATTAAGCATCGTTACAATAATTACATAAACATCAAAAGTTCAAATATATATACAATCACACATAATAATTGGTAGCCTTTTGTATCGGTGTCATTTGTTTAATTAAGGGGCTGATTGGTAACCTATTAGTATAGCTGTCGAGATTTCAAAACCATATACACATCTAACAATCCTCTTTTTTTTTTTTAATTCCCTAGTGTTTTGTCTTTCAAATCCAAGAATATGTAATTTTCATTATTTTTAAAACGAAACACTTTGTCAACCAAACAAAACAAAACAAAAATCGGTCGAATAGCCAACTTTGTTTTCGAACCTTTTAAATAGCCAATTTCATAGCAATAAACTCATAATCACAACTGGTCTTAGACCCTCGATAACATTACCTTCCAATTTTGTACCTAAGTAATGACATACTATGGTTGAAATCGACAAACGAAAAAAACTGAAGGAAGTAGTTTGTTAGTCGTTGTTTTGTGGGATTAAACTAGATTTTTGCAAACCCACTTAAGAGTAGTTGTTTAATGTACCAAATTAGCTTATGATAATGATGGAGAGTAGGTGTATGTATAGAGATAGATTTAGCATATGATAATGAAAGAAGGAAAGGATGGGGTTTAGGGTAAGGACCACTTTGTAATTGTATACCGAAAAATCCAGACTTGCACACTTAAATTAAATGCCCACTCGCGCTTCTTTCTTTTGTCCACCACCTGAGACCCTCTCTCTCCCCTAGAGTCTCCTCCTCCTCTCAATTGCCAATTACAAATGCACACTCTATAATGTACATTTCCTCCTCTCATTTATTGTAACAGGACCTCAAAACCAAAACAATCTCTGTAAAATTCTGTTTGTTATTAATTTATAAATCAGCCATTAACCAAAAAGAAATCTCTATGCGCATTCTATACAATCTATGCATTTAATTCCATGTAAATTTACATTATTGGTTACATATGTTTATAAATAGTTTGATCAATCGACTGGGGCAGGGCAGGCCTGGCTTAGTGGCTTTTGCTCGATCCCTTGAGGTGTGTATGGGGGCAATACAATAAAACGTAGCCTTTATGAAATTAGGGTTTCTCTGTTTTTTATAAAGTAATTTATACAATATACTATATTTTAGTTGTACGTTTTTTTTGGACTGACGCGATCTCCGTAGAGTCACTCGTGTTAATTTAATTAAGTCGACAATTATTAATTATTAAAAAGGTATGCTATTACATATAAGATCGGTCGCCATCGAAGAGGTAGTGGTGAAGTAGAAGGCGGTCCATTTTTTAAAAATAATTTCATCATTTTGCTTAATATAATATTCAAAAATGAAGAATCGGTGGTGCGATAATGGCAACAACATGCTCCAGTTGTCAATTTGCCCCCAGAGTCTAGGACTCTCTCTCTCTCTCTCTAGCCAACCCTCTCCTTTAGAACAAAACATAATTAATCTTTAAGCATGCATCTTGAAAAGTTCATGTGCAAAATGAAGATAAAAATAAAGAAAAGTTAATGTAATTTTGGATATTCATTAGTTCCTGAAAATTCTAGTTCAGTAGTGATATCCATGCCTTCGGACAATTATAAAAATTATTCACAGAGTTGGATTCGTCCCCTTTTTTTTCTGTTCTCAGATTACTATTTATTATATAGTATTTAATGTTAATCGTGTCACGTATAGACCTAGCAGCTTATATTAGAACTAAAAGCAAACAAAACTGCGATAATGAGAAGTTTTAATAGATTAGTTTACGATGTAAATGCGAAGATATAAGGTGGGGTCGGTTTGTATGGAAGGATGGATACAAAAGAATCAACCACCTCAGGTTGTCTCAACTCTGAAGGCCAAAAACACTATTTGAAAATTTGGAGGCTTTCTTTGCAAAAATAGGATTTTAGGTATTCCCATTATATATTTATAACTTTAATTTTATCATTTCATTGACATATACTATATAATATATTATAAAATGTATTGAGTCCATCTCCATGGATATATAAGGACCCTGCAGTAGCTGCGAAAGTCAGCTTCCCCTGCAGCTCCTATATTCACATTTATTCATTCACTGTGCCCACTCTTAAATCTTGATAACTATATATATATACATCTACTTCTGTATTTATATTATTTTATACATATACATATATACTCACGTACACATGTCGGACCATATTTTACAATTAATTCGTCATTTTGTTGATTTTACGAATTTAAATGGAGGGGACTATAGTGTGGTCCCTATAAAAAGAAAAGTGAGGCCCAAAATAAATTCGATATATAGATGATAAATACAAAAGCCCATTCTCTATCTATGTATGTGCTACTCACGTTTAGTCGCTTTCTCATTTGGATCCACACTACGCAATATATTTGCCAACTAAAAAAACCTGTTTATATTCACTGTACTGTAGTGTAGTGTACACATACAGAGAGAATTTTCGTTAGGATTTTTTTCCCTTGAAAAAAATAAAACCAAATTTAGTACGTGTCGTTCTATAGTACAATTTGACTTTTGATTCACATTTGGGCCTCAAGAACATCTAAAGCCCATTAGTGGACGAGTGTTAAGCAAGTAAGAAGGAAAAAAGAATGAAAGGTAACATTTGTCTTTATATCAGTTTCAAACTTTCATCTTACAAATTCAACAAAACTGCAACATCAAAAGAAATAGCAAAAAAACAAGAGAAAACTGTAAATGCCGAACATATATCATAAATCGAGAAAATATAAAAAACTATATTCCATTTAAATATTTTATATGCGGATGCTCCGCCTGATCACATCTTTCGTAAACAACGTCGTGGTGTTTGTTCATCTCCTCAAGGAATGGAGAATATACTCAGCGTATAGATCCCTGCAAATTCGCAAAAGACTCCGATTCGTTACACAATTGTTCTTTTATCAAAGTTTGCGATTTTAAGGTTTAGGGTTTGAAGAATCTTTACATGGAGTACTGGATTGCTTCATGTGCGCTCTCTGATGGCAAGAAATCGTTCACAGCGACCTTCTTGTTCTCGTTCTTCTTGTCTAAAAGCAAACACGATATAACAAATTAAATTCGGTCGTGATTAATTGATTCATGTTTATGAAACTGGAGATGTGAATCAAAAGGATCTTACAGTCTTCGAAGAAACGGCGAATTTCTTGGAGGCGATGAGGAGCGAGCTGTTTGATGTCGGTGAAGTGTTTGTACTCAGGATCATCAGCACATACGGCGATGATCTTGTCGTCTTTCTCTCCCTGAAATGTTTTCCAGAGAAGCAAGCAAGCTTTAAATTTTTTACTCAGATGGGTCATTGATTCTTAAGTACACTCAATGCTAAAGGCTTTCACTTCTTTTTGCTCGACAAGAAAGATCTATTGGAAGAAAGGAGAAACCTGATCAATCATGGGCATCAATCCAATGGCTCTAGCACGCAGGAAACATCCTGGAAGCACTGGTTCCTATACTCGAATCAAAAGCTATATCAAAATGTGGGATTGGTTTGATAAATTTTCTGGTGATGTGAAGACACACTTGCCTGCATAAGGACAAGAACATCAAGAGGATCGTTGTCTTCACACAATGTCCGGGGGATGAATCCGTAGTTGTGAGGATAAACGACCGATGAGTACAAGATCCGGTCAACCTGAGGATCATATTCCATGTCGTCATCAATCACAAGAACAGTTAAGAGAAAAGAAGATTACACAAATCTGGGGATCTTCATTTTCACTTACCTTGATAAGACCGGTCTTTTTGTCCAGTTCATATTTCACCTTGCTTCCCTTTGTGATCTCAATAACCTGACCACCAGAGAGGATCTCGTTAAGAGAGAAATGAACAAATTTTTACTTGGATTATAAGGTAATGTATGAGAGACATACCACATTGAAGACCAATGGAGCTTCAGGACCTGCAAAAACAAAAAACTCACAATTGGTGTTGAATGTGATTATAAAAAGGACATGATGGTCAGAGTGAAGTTACCTATCTCAAGGTCGTGCCATGGATGTGCAGCTACAGATCTCCTTGATAGAGTAGAGAGAATCCTCTCGTTGAGTTTTGGAACTGGGCGTGGAGATTGACTTGATTCCTGAGTTTCTTCATACGTTTCTTCACTCATCTGTTGATCATTACCAATCACAAATTTCTTTGTCAAGATGATTGTTGAGATCTAATATAACCAAGAAACAATCAGAGATTAGCATTAATTACCTTTGGATCTTTCTTTGGGGACAAAACAGAGATATCTTCTGCAAAAACAGAGCTAATACCATATTATATATACTAGAAACCAGAGTTTAATAATAGCACAACGATTTGGTCAAAATCGATTTTTGATACTAGAGATATTCTTTCTCAGCCTTTCGATTTCTTTTTTTTTACCCAAATTGAATATTTAATTTAGAGAAAATGGGAAATAACAAAACATTGTACTTTGTTTAAGGTGTTTCTTGCATTCTCTTTGCCTTGCACGTTGTTATAATCGTGACTACCAATAGTTATCACGATTTTTGTTTAGAACATGATCTCGTAATCATTAAAAAGGCGTTTCTTTACTCTCAAGTAAAGCGTTTTAAAATTACATACAAAATAAAAACGTTAATTTTATTTTGTTAGGTCTTGGGGAGATAGATAGAATCAGGAGACATAGAAATCATCTGAAGCAAACTCGAATTCGAAAACGTTTCCTCAATTCCATCTCCTTTCTTATCGCAACCGCTTCCACCGTTATTCCCAGCGATCTGCAACAGCTCTCTAGCCGCATCAACCATCCCAAATTTCCCATCACCACCAAACAAAACGCACCTAGTCGCGATATCAGCAACTAAAGCAATCTGCTCTCTAAACGCCACCGGCTGCTCATGAAAATACAAAGAAGGATCCACGATTTCTTCAAGCTTGCCGCTTCTGATCCTCTGCAACGCTTGAGTCACCGTCTCTTCTCTCTGTTTTGATCCACTCACAATCTCCAGAAGCAAAACCGCGAAATCGTACATAGTGCTATCAATCCTCTGTTTCCTCTGTAATCCAAAGCCTGTGACTTTAGCTTGAAAGTCTTCGTCTAAGAAGATGCAACCACAAGCAATGTTGTTGTGTAGAATCGGTGGATAGTTCTCGTATTGAAGTAAAGCGAGCAAACCAGCGACTTCAGCTACAATGTTAACTCTTTTGCACCAATCAAGCCCTAGAAGCAATCGATCTTCAAGCGATCCGTTTACAGGATACTCGTACACAACGAGTGGACTATATCCAATATCCATACAGAAGCCTATGACTCTGGCGAGGTTTCTATGCAAAACCGCGGATAGATGATCAATCTGAGACGAAACCTCCAAGAACTCAATCTGGTTTTGGCAGAGAACCTTGTGGACGATCACGCGTGTCCCGTTTGTTAGATTCCCTGAGTAGATTGTTCCGGTTTTGCCTTGTGTGAGTTTATGCGAATCTTGAAACCCTTTTGTGGCTTCTTCAAGCTCACGGTATGTGAAGAGACGAGTCTTGTTGTAACCTTTGCGAAACGAAACACTACTAGTAGTAGTAGTTGTTGTCGTAGAGTGATCGAACTGTTGACCTTTGTGAGTTGTTGTTTCCGGACGTTTTAGGAGACAGAAGAGTGCTAACAGTGATCCGAGTATGAACAGAGGCGCTAATACTCCTGCATATTTATACACATTCTAACGAATTTAGCAAGAACTTTGGTTTGAAGAAGTTTTAAATTTATTTGAGATGGGATTTTATCTTAGTTACCGGCTAAAACGGTGAGTTTCTTCCCGTTGTGTTTCTTGATCTCGCATTTGTCTCCATACACTTCCTTCCCGTCTCTGTAGCAAGCTGCAACAGTAAGTCAAGTTAGTTGCGTGTGGCTGAAGAAACAGTCCTCTGATTAAATTAGGGTTGACCGAGATGAAGAAAAAAACTCACACTTTAAGCAAGATGTTCCATGGATGAAACCATCGCCGACGAAGCCATCTCGGCATACACAACGAACACTTCCTTGAATGGACGTAGCGTTAACAGTTTCAGCCTCACGATCACAAATAGCCTCCGAGGAGTTTCTCGGAATCGCCCACTCTAACTTAACTCCTCGTTTTCCTCTGTTGGTTCCTCTCGGCACAACCCACGAAGAGAATCCTCTGCATCCGTATTTACCAAATACAGAGAAATCGTCGCCGGCACGCCACGCGCTGTGATCGGAAAGTGGATAGCAGCATCCGATATCTCCGCCATTGGTTTCGTCTTCTTCTCTGCCGTCGCAACCAAAGAGATCGTTGGTTTCACAGCCGGCTTTACAGAGAGAGGAGTCTTCACAGTCGTAGAGACCGATGATGTTTTCGAAAGAGATGGAGAAGAATTGGTTTGTGGAGAATGGGAAAGAGCGTAGGTCGTTGAACTGGCGACAAGAAGGAGATGAAGGGAAGTCTACGAGGAGACCGTCGGTGAAGAACTCGATGATTCGGTAGGTTTGGTTGTTTATGTGGAGGAACAGAGTTGATGAGTTTGCGCAGGAGAGTCGGAAAGCGACGGAGGTAGAGGAGGAGGAGGAGAGATGGAAAGGGAAGGAGATGGAGAAGTTTCCGCACTTTTCCGGTGAACGGAGAAGTTCCGGCTGAGAGAGAGAGATGGATGTTAGGGTTTGTAGAGTTAGGAGGAGGAGAAGAAGTAGAAACAGAGCAGAGGAAGAAGAAGGGAGAAACAGAGGATGCATTTCAGATTTTTGGGTGAACAATCAATGAGTAAAAGATGTTTGTATAATGTAAAAGAATATTTAAGACTTTGTATTAATGCATCAAAAGCTACATTCGTGGGACTTGGAATTATGATATTTTTGTTAATCTTTTAAAAATATAATCTGGGAGTTGAGAAAATATTGAATATCGACATGCGTGTGTGCACAGTTGTCTTTGTTGCTCCGAGTTATTACGGAATTAAAAAGAAAAATGGGATTTTGGACCCAAAGCGCGAAAGAGATGTGCCTACGTGTCGAGATCATAAGAGGTATAGGTGGAAAGATGGAGGGTGGAGATGCGAAGGAGGAAGATTATAGAAGTTGGGGAATTTGGAAGACTAATGGTCCGTTGAATAGCTAACATTTAGCACCATTGATCCTCGAGCTCTCCTATTTTTACTCCAAAACGCTAAATCTCTTTGCTTTAATCAACGTTTTATTACTATTAATTATCCATCGATATTATGTACACGTAATACGTGTAAGTAGAAATACAAAATGTTTTAAAAAAAGAAGAAGGAGATTTGTATTTTATGAAAGAAAGATTAAGAATTACGGAATGTCAGATCTAAAGGTTACTCGTTCTCTTGGCAACAAAAATAAACTTGGGAACGGGACTCACGGGGGACTCCCGTTACGATGCTCGCACTACCGTTTGGTAACAGTGACAATCATTGCACCTAATAACAACAGTTCAGGATTGGTTGACATTCGTTACCAAACGTCATTGTTCCATGGCTTATGGTTTAGTGTTCTTGATAAAGAGAGCAATAAAGCTTGTGGAATTTCGAATAAACAGTTTATGATTTGTTGATAATACAGAGTCAAATGTTACAGGAAGACTATGGACAAGGGAAGTGTGTGTGGACAAAATACAAAAGGCCTCAAAGGACAGAAGAAGATGTTGAAATTTGAAAAAAAAAAAGCAGAGCACAAAGAAAGTTTCAACTTTTCATGTGGAAGCATGAGTTTCCAACCGAATCCGTTTGGGATCTTTCTGTTCCACATGGATGATAGGATTGGTGTGGATGATTCTACTTTCTTTGGCTTCCGTTGAACATCTTTTGTAAGGTTTGAAACCTGTTCTTCCTCTACTTAGCTTTGAAGCACCCAACCCGATTCCCAAAAATCCCACGTTTCTCTGTTCCTCTTGATCATCATCAACTGGAGTTAACTGAGCTGTGCAGTTAAGATCAAGTTCCATTGGATATCTATGTTGTTGTTCTTCTTGTTGTTCCTCTTCCTCCTCTCTGTTTTCTTTCTGATATGAAAAACTCTGTGGCAATACTTCTCTGGCAAAGAGAGCTCGGAAGGCAATTCGACCCTGAAAAATACAAATATTTGGTTTTAGCTGATTCAAGATTGAGAAAAAGGATTTGAGTAAAGGTAAGTTAAATCTTTTTAGTCCAAATACCTCATCTGACACAGCCTTCCATGGATCGGTTAAATTGGAGCTGATTCTACTGCGGCGTGCATTTGACTCTGAAGTCTGAGGATTAACAGTGTCTGCTGCATTCGCTTCTTTCACTTCACCATTGGTGTCATTCTCTTGCCTCTCTGATGCATCCGCCTCCACATCATCACTACTCGAGGGAGTGTTTGAGCCACACGAAGACCGGTCAACTTGTTTCCTGTCACTCGCTCCATCCGAGCCCTTTGCATCAGTCTCGCCTGCTGCAGAAGGCTGCTCATGACAACCTGGTTTACTCCCATTTTCAACCTCCTCTGATTCCACCGAAGATCGAGCCTTTGACGCCTCGGATTGTTCTTGTTCATTCATCCTCTCTCCGTTCTGCGCAGAAACACGTGGTAAAGTGCTTGCCTTTGTGTCGTCCACTTCACCGGACGGCCCAAAAGTAGCTGGAGGGGGACAGGTCAAACCACCTGGACTAAAAGGAGCACACAGAGGCAGCAATCCATTGGCAGCCCACCAAGCGCTTGCAGCTGCAACAGTTGCTGCAGCCATGGCAGCCAGATTCGGAGGTAAGTTCCCTTGGACAGGTGAGCCACCACCAACAGAATCGGGAGGCCAAAAGGATGATGCGAAAGTAGCAGCGGTGTAGAGAGACGGTGTCTGTATAAGGTTTGACACAATATGGTTAGGAAACGACTGATAATCGCCTGCAGCTGCGTGTGGATGACTATATCTTGGGGCGTCATTCTCGTCTGCCACTGAAGGAGGATGTGACAGTGGACTTGTCATCGAGCTCCTCAATGGCACTGGCACAGGGATACGCCTTTGATAAGTCTGAGGTCCTTGCTCATTATCCACCACATCGCTCTCAAGAGGTTTTGCATTCAAGTCACTGCAATTCTCTGAGTCTGACTCCTTTCTTATCCTGTTATTCTGCCTCACCTGTTTTTTCCAAACAGTTAGTTTCATGAAAAGATACTAACCGTCTTAAACCTCAAAATCAAATAGCAATGTAAGATTGGTTTTTACCTCTTCCCGTGAAGGTAAGAACTCCCGAAAAGTGGTTGTATTTGATGTCTCTACAGAACTTTTATTCATGGAAGGTGCAGCAGAGAGGTCTTGATGAGTGAAACAATCTGAACAGTTGTCTTCCTGCAGAGTCTCTTCCAGATTCGATTGTTCTTCATTGGCCATCTAAAAACATAGCACACGATTTGTATCAATAACACGAGGAGCAATGTGACACGCTACAAGAAGATGTTAATGACCATGAAACTCACCTCAGGGAGGGACACTTTTTCTGATCCAAGAGACTCTTTTCCATCACTCACACCCGTTTTGAAAATCGGGATATTTCCGCTTCCTGTCTTTCTAGGATAAGGATTGCTTGGTTTTCGTTTAGGCCTTGGAGGAGGAATAGCTATGTCCAGCGCTTGACCCATTGCTACACCTTTAGCTTCAGCCTCTTTCTCTACCTGAGAGATTGAGAGAAATCCTGTTACCCTCTAGACAAAACGAAAACAAACAAACAATAACGATTGGGATATAATGACACTAAGAAGAGGAAAATCAAAAATCGGTTACCTCTGTGGCTCATCACAAGGAACAATACACATATTCAGATGGTTCACCTTGTGAAACAGAAATTTCTAGGACCTACCCAGCTTTTTGCCACTACCTCACAGTCGATAAGACTTTCAAGAAATCAAAAGTTGCTCTCCCCTGACTTTCAAGAGAATCTAACATTCTTCTCAAGATATAAAACTATACAACATATAGACTTTTTAGACTCATGTCTAGTACGCAATCTATGTCCTGACTAAAGCAAGAAGAAGAAAACTTGCCTGTCTGTCTCAACAGCAGTTCAAATAAACCGATTTCACTTGGTTACCTTGGAGAAAAATTTCTGAGCATGACTTCTAATCTGCACAGCAGTTTTTGTTGCTACATGTTCTGTACAAATGATGGCAGAAAAAAAAGCAAATCAGATTGAAGAAACCTTCTGCAAGAAAAAGCACACACACACAAAAGAAAAAGAAAACCAAAAATCAACCTTCAATCTTCTGCCATGCTCTACCATAAAGCCTCAAGGCTTCAAGGAATCTATTATGTTCTTCCTCAGTCCATCGTTCACGTTGCTTTGTTATCGTATATGGCTTCCTCGTCTATAATTTATTTAATAATAAAAAAAACAAAACTTCACTAATTCTCCATCTTTGCTTTCACCTAAACTTGCAAACATTTTGCCTAAAATGAATTTAGTTACCTTGATAACCAGATCTTCTCCCGACGAGTTTGTCTCCATCACTGAGCTCGAGAACAAGAAGCTACACACAAGCTTCAGATCTTCTCTTACGAAACTCACTGTTTTATACGATTTCAGCTAATACACAAAAGCAGAGACGGTCGATTCAGGTTTACAATCACGATTGAGAAATTAGAGAGCCCTGAGGCAAAAAATCAATCCCGAGAAAACGGGAAATTAAGTACCTTATATGAGATTCCATGGAAGATGGAATCATTTGATTAGAAAGAGAGAATGGAGATCGGAGATGGAAGAAGTAAACTCAGCCTGGACTCGCTGAAGATCCCATGGTTTTTGGGAAGATTTTGGAGATTAGAATCTTAAGTTTCTGATTCCTCGGAGAAGAAAACAGTAAGAAATCTAGAGACTGAGAAGAAGAAGACGAAGAAGAAGAAGGAGAAGAGGAAGCAGACGCACACTCTTGCTTTTGATCAAGGAAGCAGAAAAGAGACCAGAAGCTACGGAGATGGAGAAATCTCAGCCACTATAATTTTTTCCCCCAAACTATTTAATTTCCTTTTAAAATTTTTGTTTATTATCTCAGATTTATTCGAGGCTACAAAAGAAACTGGCACCGTGAAGCTGCCACATGTCAATATATTAGTGGCTAATGCGATGAGACGGCTTCTTATGAATTTCCATCTTTATCCATCCCCAGCCCAACTTGTTCACAACCATCTCCGCATACAGGCCACGAGTTCACGACTACCTGAAGGTTAAAAACGTCAAAACGCTATAATATCTTGATATAGTGGGACCTACGAAAGATCGCACATCTCTCCCACAGTTTCTCGACACGTGTCTCTACACACAAGAATCATCAGTGGGACCCTGGAATCTTGAGAACTACTTCTCGAACAGTCGAACGCGCATCGTGTAGTTAGTTCACGCGTTCGATATATAAAGTCAAAAGGGCCGAAAGCACAAAGCCCATATATATTTATTGGGCTCCGTTATCCTATTGATTATTGGGCCACATTTATGAAATTGTCTATGATCAGATCTTTGTTTGCGATTGTGATTCGTAATCTTGAAAACGAAATGAAGACAGAAGTTTGAAAACTTAAGAAAAGTGAAACAAACATCTCATATGTAGTCTTGAGGAATTTACAACACTGACATAAAATGGATGATATTTTGAGCTAAAAAGGGAGCACACAGACACACAGATTGAGAGAAAGAGAGAGAGAGGGTGAAAAATTATTTAGTTACAAGAAGGAAAGGTCAAAGGGAAGGCCTCTTCATTCGAATTCATGAATGGCCTAAAAAGGTTCTTCTTTTTTTCTCTCTCTGATTCAGCTGCTCCCTAATATCTCTCTGTACGTGTCCTTGACCTTCTGGAACAGAACCTCCCTGAAACACGATACAAAAAAACAAATATGAGTTTCATTTTCTCAAAAGCCACTAGACGAAACCAAACACAGGTTTTAGAGAGTTGCTTGACCTGTCTGGTTTGAAGATCAGGTTCTTGTAAGCAAACCACTGCGTACAAACAAACAAAAAACATCAGGATTAAACCACATGATAAGTTCCATCACACAAAATGAATCAAGCAACTAACAAAATCATCTTTGAAATTCAAAAGCACTCATGAGAAGCAACAATCCATTTGTAAGATCAAATCTCAATATGGAAACGCTACATTGCATTTGTTCCGATACTCGAATCAGAGGACTAATCCATCTACAATTCTGAAAAAAACAGGTTCGCTAAAGACAAAGAAGATACAAGTACGAGTAGAAACTCACCCCAGTGTAACCAATGCCTACAAGTTCAAGAACACCAGGAACCAAGGGAAGCCTGTCGATAGCCTGTTTCACAACATCAAATCTGGAATCAAAATAAAAGAAACCTTAACACTAATTAGGGTTTTGAAGATGGAACGATTCTCCTCACCGAAATCAGTCCAGTAGATCCCCAAAGAGCAACCACACCAGCTAATGCGAGAGAACCAATTGCATACTTATCCTCCACTTTGTCCCACTTGAATATCAAATCGAAAATTATCAAAATTCAGTTCATTGCAGAGACAAAACAAGAATCATAAACCAGGAAGCAAAAAAGTGGATAAAGCAAATGTCTTTACAGCATCTTGAGCGCTCTTAACGATTTCCGGTAACTCTGTAGTGGCAGCTTCAGTAGTGGCAGGAACTTCACCTGTAGATCTCGTCACAACGTTCCTCACAATCTTCCGACCTTCGAATCAAAACCCATTTCGAACTTTAGCATTTTGACACTCGGAATCGGACATCTAAGTAACGAAAAAAAAAAGTTTCCAGATTTATCGAGAGTGGAAACACGTACAGTAAGTAGTGGCTTTTGCGACGCGGTTTTGGGACTGAAGAGGCTGAGGAGGAAGCGTGGGAAGGGAAATACACGACGGAGAAGAGGCGGAGGCGGAGGCTTGTCGAGGAGGAGCTCTTGAATCGATGATGGTCGAAGATGAAGAGACTGAAAGGGAAGCCATGGCCTTTGGCGCTCGAATCACAGAAACCCCCAACAATGTTGGAAAACAGATTAGTAGTATTATCTTGAGATTAGTGGAGAACGATTGTTTGTGTGTTGAGAAGATTTGATACTTTGGGGATTGTGGAGATGGTTTCTCCGTGAGCAGTCGAAAACGATTCGACCACTCGTTTTGGGTTTCCCGATCAGGATAGTGCTGACGTGGCGGTCGTAGAGGCGATCTTGTAGTTTTGCATTGGATAGGATTTGGTTTTTTGGTTTTTACAAATTGGGACTGAAATTTTTAAAATTTAATTCTTCCTTTCGAATCAAGAAAAAAAAAACATTTTCCCCGCTACAATTCACATACAAATCACCGGAACTGAATCAAGACTATACTCATTATTACTCTATAAACACGACGACAATATTTAGAACAAACCCCTTTATAATTTATCATAATCTTTTTGGTTACAATCTAGTATATATTTTTTTGGGTTAATTTAATCCTTCTACTCTATATATTTCAAGTTTTCAACTCTAATTCGTACTGTGGTTATCATTTTTCCTTATATCGCGTGACGTAAATACACATTATTATTCTTCTCTGCTCCCATAAAGTGCGATGCAAATGCAAAAAGGCTCAGAACTGTGAAATGTATAATTTTTAATCTTGAATCGATGAAATGTTGTGATATGATTATGATGGTTAGAAAACATGAAACGGGCCTCATTTGTATTTACACAAAGACATGTGGGCTATTTTATCTTGAACATTCAGACCCAATGCTATCTGATAAGATGTTATTTATTTATTCAAAAAGAAAGTCAACCCTAAAAAGAAAGGCTAAAGAGACAATGATGAGAACAAAGACACGAAGGTCAAACTTCATGTACATATCTATCAGGCGGGACCCAAAACTCTGTAGAGTAACTTAAGTCAAGTGCCATGCCGAGAAGACTCCAATCATAATTAATTTCGCATACTCGAGATAACGAAGCTACGAAAGAACGTTACGTTTCCTTTTTGGATTTTCGTGTTTTTTTTTTTTGTAATCCATTAATCAGCTTTCGAAAATCTGACGTATCGCCGCCGTTATCTCATCGGCCGATCCCAAATTGCAGTCGTCTTCCATCTGATAAAGAAAAAAAGACTGAATTTTGAAGGATGGTTTTTTGTTTGTTTGAATAAGTAAGTACCTTGAGGTTGAAGGAATAAGAGACAGAGGCATTGGACGGAGATGTGATGTTGAGGTGAAGAACAGTGAATCGAAGCTTCTCGAGCAGAATGATTGATCTGAGAAGCTGTCCTTGTTTCCTCGGGCATTGGATTTTGAGATTGACGTGGCTCTCTATCACTGTGGCATCGATTCTGAGATTACTGCTTTGTTCTTCACCAGTCGCACACAACTCGTTCGACGAAATGCCCCTGTGATCATTATTATCTTTGCTATCGGTTTGTTGAGTTATCTTTTGCGCTTCAAGGCATTGCAAGTGTTGCTCGAGGACCTTCACGAAGTCTATTGCTCCTCCTACTATCGAGGCTTGGTCTCCCTATGGAGAAATCACAGCAAAATTAGCTTAACTTTAATAAAGGTTGAAGTTTTTTTTTTTTTTTAGATACCCGTTGGATGTAGGAAGGTGGAATGAGGGAGCGGAGTGAGTTGAGATGAACGTTCATTTGGCGCCTGCGGTTTCGTTCAACCGCAATGTGCGTCATTCGTTGAGTCTCCATCTCTTCTGTGTTTTTTGTTGGTTTGGTTCTCCTTCGCTTTCTCTTTTCTCTGGTCGTCGATGTTGCCAAGCTGTTGTTTTTGCGTTTGCGTCTTGAATTCGCATTGTCTGTTTGGTTCACCTGAAATTCTTGGCTTGAGATTGCTTCATTGACTCGCTCCAAAGATGGATTCTGGTAGTACCGGTTGGTTTCAGAATGGATCGGCGAATGAAACTCTGGAACTTCATGTGGGAGGTAGCTTCCGAGTTCCCAAGGCTTTTCGAGTGTCTGAAGAGAGAGTAGTGCTAGAAAGTTTGGGTCTTTAAAGGACAAAACCGAAGAAGGGTCTTCTTCACTTTGTTGCATCATTTGTAAAAATGGAATTCTTGTATCTTGCAAGCTTGGAGTTGAGAACTGATCTTCCTCAAGGGGAAAGCTTTGATCCTCTGCAGATCCTTGAACTTGTATGCTTCTTCTCACATTTACTTTTTGATCCAAAGACTGCAAGTGAAGAAAAGAAAAAAACAGAGGAAGGGAGGTACCTACCATGTGAGTTGAGAGAAAAAAAGAAAGAAGTGAGAAATATTAAAAAGAGAATTGCAGTGAAATTTGGGTATTCTACTGTGAGTTTTGGTTAGTGGGTCAGTGTAGAGAAACAAAATTAGAATGAAAAATGGAATGTTTCAAAGAGAGGTAAACAGTTGAGAGCAGATTTGTTAGTGTTTTCGGTATAACCAACATCACAGCATTGAATGCAACCCATTATGGACTCATTTGGGATGTTGAGTAAATGCAAGTCCACATCTTTGATTAGAGGATCAATAGTGGCAAACAAAGACTAGAAGAAAAGAAATAAGAAAAATGAAATAACGTTCCAAATTGAGATAAGATACATTACACAGAGCTTGTTTTGTCCTTGAATCCTCTCCATTAGAAGCTGAGACCTCTCTCTCTCTCTCTCGGAAAACTTTGGGGAGAAATAAATGAGAGGGGGTTTTAAAGAGGTAAAAACAAGAAACTCATGTACTGGCTTCTGGTTTATGAAAGCTTCTGAAGCTAAAGCCGTTAGCTTTATATAGAAACAGTGGCCTTAAATTGTTATGAAGATGTTGAAGAGAAAATGGGTTATTGAAAGTGAGATATCAGAGAGAAAGGGAAGGAAATAAAGAGGTAAATTAAAATTAAAAAGAGATGACAACAGATGTTTTGTTTGAGGACTGAAGATGAGTTGGTGAGGCTGAGCAGAGCAAGAAGAGGAGAGAGAAAGGAGGAGAGAGAGAGAGAGAGAGTCTCTGACAGAAGAAAGGTCCCTCAAAGAAACATTATTGGCTGTGGCAGTTTTGTCTGGCAGCGAAGACAGACAGTTGTGGGGACTTTCGTTACTACACGGAAGATGATGAAGAAGAAGAAGAAGAAGAAGATGAGAGAGCTTCCGTTGATTTGTTTCTTAATAAAAAAGCTTTGATTTTTGTTGAAACCCAACAAATAAAAATCGAACCTTTCCAAGTCTAAGCAAGTGTGTGTTCATTCATTAACGCGTGAGTTCTGGTTTTCTTATCTGTTAAGCATAGAAGTGTCGATGCCTTGGCTTTAAGGGTACTAACCAGTGTTTGCCTCTAAATATCATTTTTTTCTTCCCTTCATCGGATTTAGTAAATACATAAACGGTAAATTTGTTTTACTTCTTTAACAAATGTCGTAATCAAATGGATCCAATTTCCCTTTTCGGTCCCTTACTCTGTAATATTCACAGGTTTCCTTGGATCTTCGTCATTCCAGTTCCAGATAACTACGTTTTGTTATCGATCAAATCCGAAAGCTTTATCACTTTGAGGACAAACAAGAACGTAGATTTTTGATCATAAAAGCTCACAAGAAGAGAAACCTTATCCATGTTCTCAGTTGTGGCCTCTGTTTATCTCACGTGCTAAGTAGTCTAACACAGCCAAAACTAGTCCCTTTTCTCGACGAGATCCAACACAAATTACCCAGAAACACGAAATCAGTTTGTCTGCATGCTCGAGCTCTCGTTCATACTACTGTAATAAGAACCAGAACGGCCTAAGCAAGTTAAAAAGTTTCAAACTTTACATATAGTCCCTTTAAATAATGGCATTAGGAACCTTATCAACAACTTTGGTTTTGGGAGACTTTCATCTCTGTGTGTACTTGTTGATGTAACTTAAAAGCTCTGGTTACTTACTCTCAGGACAAACATGGCCCACTTGTGACAAATCAATTAAAAGCCTAACAATCAATCAGATTCTGTTTCTAACACAATCACAAGCCCTGTGACTCCTAGGAAGACGATGAATCTAAATGAAAGCAGACCTCATCTCAGAAAAGTTAAAATGGCGTATCTGTTCTAAGTAGTCGTGTCCTTTGAACACTTTCTGAGAGAAGGACAAAAAGTTTCTTCCTTTTTAAGAGGAATAGTGCTTACTTTGAGCTGAACCAAACGATGATGACATATACTACACCAAGATACCTAAACAGAGATGTACAAGAGAAAGTAAAAAGAAGAAGGTAGAGACTTTATTGATTTTATTGTTAATGAGAATGCTGATACAAAATACTCCTCGGATGTTAGCTTTGCCTTTAGCGCTCGATTTGTATTGTGACGTGACTGATATTGTACTCCCTGCGGATGTAATCAATGACCTTGTTCAGAACCATATCTGCATCTGCTTCTGGTCTGATATTGACATGGCAAGCCAGTAAAACTTTTCCAACAGTGATGGCCCAAATGTGAAGCTCATGAACAGCCACCACTTCTTCCATTTCGAGCAAACCCTCTTCCAGTTTCGTAGCGTCAACCTCTCTGGGTGTACTCTCCATCAATACTTCAAGGATGCTTCGGATCATGTTGATGGTTGTTCCCAAGACGATAACCGAAAAGACGAGAGTGCAAATCAGATCGACTATTTTCCATTCCGGTTTGTACCAAATGACAGCTCCTCCAATCATAACACCAACGCTCTGGATGGAATCGCCAAGGACGTGAAGATAAGCTCCTTGGACATTGATGTTCCTCTTTCGTTTCTCTTTGTCCACGATCTGAGGCTTCGATTTGTCCAACAACTGCTCAGTCACATCCCCGTGAGCATGGTGCTTGTCCTCTCCATGACTATGACCATGGTCATGATGATGGTGATGCGTGGTAACAGTCACCCCATGGCTATGGTTCCCACCGTGACTGTGATGGTCATGTCCATGCCCATGCCCATGCCCATGACCATGACTATGACCATGATCATGTCCAAGGAGAACAGCCATTATGATGTTCACCACTAGTCCAAACGCAGCAACAAGAAACATAAGGAATCCATTAACCTCACTGGTCTCGGTGAGAAGTCTGCTAATGGCTTCATACACCAAAATACCGGTGAGCAACCAAATGAGCTGGATAGATACAAGAGCTCCGAGAATCTCGATCCTGAAAAACCCATAAGTCTGCCTCGGAGTCGCTTCCCAACCAGCAGCCCACAGGGAGAACAAGGAGATGGCAAAGGCAGCAACGTCAGAGAGCAAGTGTGCTGCATCGGTAAGAATGGCCAAACTATTGGCTTTAATGCCACCAACAACTTCAACGCTCATGAACAATAGACATAACACCACCGCGATACAGAGCTTTCGCATAGAGGCAGTGCGTTCCTCGGCATCACCAGAAGCATTCTTCGAATCTGAGAAGCCACACGGAGCTTCTCCACAGACTTTACTTGCCGCAACTATTCTTTCTTCATCAGGTTTTCCTACATTAATCTCAATGATGTGACCATGTTGGTGGCTTGAGGGCTCCATCTGAAAGAGCAGAAAGACGGTATTAGTTAATCCCAAATCGAAAGAAGCAAAATTGTTTTTCCAGAGTCTGGCAATCTGTTTCAACAAAAGAAAAAGGAAGCAACTTTATCCACAAAGAGCAAAGCAGAGGACAAGGACATGTATCCCACTAAGGAGTAGAATCTCAAAGCAAAACACAAACGAAAGGATTTAAAAAAAACAAACAAGTCAACGCCTTCACAGCATATAATAATCATCAAAACTATAGTCAAAAGCCATAAATTCAATTTTAAGATACAGCAAAAGTACTCATACCCCCAATAATATAAACTAGAGCGTTCCCATCACAGACCTATTCCAAAGTGTCACAATCACTAAGGTAAAGAATCTAACACGATTTTATCAAGCTCTACAGAGAGATGCATCGGCAAAGAATAGTTCAAGTTCGACCCAAATGAATAAACTATTGAAAAGATCTCAGCTCAGACCAATTCCAGATATCAAAGTCAGAATGTGAGAAAACAAAAACCCTAAAAACGTGGATGCCTGAGAAATGAAGGATTCAGAGAGGCGCAACAATCGAAGAACCCTAATACAGAGCCCTATAAAAACAAAACAGAGAAAAAAAAACTCACCAGAAGAAAGAGTCGAGATTCAAGTTTTGCTGGGTAAGGGGATTATTCAGAATTGATTGATTCACTCCTCCTTTTGAGAATCTTCTCTGTGATGTGCTCAAAAAAAGGAGTCAAAAACCCTTTTATAAAATATCGGCCGCCACCGATTACACGAGATTCACCTTTCCTTTTCTTCTGGGTCCCTTTTCTCTCTTATCTCCTTCCTTCCAGATCTCGAATCTGTATGGTTCCTTCTGTTTTTCTTTGACGGTCAAAATTACGTACACGTGGACCTAATGTCCCAGACCGTAATGAACCAAGCGCCCCTTTTCGCGGTTTGATGGAGTTAATTACCGGTTCAGTCAAATGATTGGGATTTGGTTTTCCATAATTAGTAATTTGTCATTTTGTGCTATTTTCAGATATATCTTTCTTGAAATTTTTAATTGGTTTAACAACTTGCGTATGAATTTAGGTATAAAAACAAAAGTGGAAACTACTTGAAATACTTTGAATTAGTCAGATAAAACAGAATCATATAGGTATGAGTTGGAAATACGAAATACCATCATAGTGGAAAAAGAAAATTCAAAGATAACCATTATGGATCCGATTGATAGTTTACTTACTTAATTACATAGTCAAGATGAAAAAAATATTGCAGAAATTGGAGTTACGGTTTTAAGTAGAGAGCATGATCATTCGCAGAGTTGATCTGTACAAAAGGGAAAAAAAATTACCCCAGTTTCTCAGATTAGCCGAGAAGAAAACACTCGCATACAATACAACAAAAGCCACACTAAATATAACAAATCTAAATAATTCTCTCAATTATACAATAAACCCAACAAAACAAATTGTGAGTTGGGCTTCAGGCTTTAGTAGACGCGTCTGAATTCACGGCACGCACGAACTGGCCTTTCACACGTGGACGCTGCTCCGCTAGCTTCTTCCTGCTCTGATACCGAACCTGTAATCCATTTTATACATTTGGCCCAATTATATCAATTTGATCTTTGAGATTTCATTGACGAAGAATCAATATAAGCTTTGTGAGAGGAGAGGTCTATTACCTTTTTATCAAAGCATCGATCTTTCCTCTTCAGTCGGAATTTCATCAGTGCAGCTTCTCTCTGGCTCCAACGTTGCTGAAAACTGAGACTTTCGTCTTCCTTTGGCTTCTCTGTGCTGCTGCTCTGTCCACTGGTGTTGCAGGTGCTTTGAGAACCAACTTCCACCTCCTTGTCCTTGCCTGCTTTCAGGCGAACTGATTCTTCTGGAAAGGAGGGAGAGTCTTGCGGGTGTTGCTTCTGATTCGTAACCGCGGACTGAAGAACTTGGTTCTGTCCGCTTATGCTTGATGATCCGATATTCTCTTGGTTACTGCTCGTTGTAGCGCTTCCGTGATCAGATGATCTTACTTTTCTCAACTTCTCATGTGATTCGCTTGGTGTCTTGGGCTCAGCTGAACTACTCGCCTCTAAAGCAACGACTGCTTTCTCTGCTAGCTTGCTGTTCTCATATCTGCAAAATCAAGTAGTCCCTGTTGATCAAAAACACTAATCAAAAGACTCAAGAGACATTGTTTTTCACTAGCAAGCGAAAGCAAACCAACCGTGAGAAGGCTGATGCGTCGGTGAGACTAAGCTTTGGATGCTTGCTTTCATCTTGCTTCTCGAAACTTCCAGAGCAAGATCTTTTCAAAGAGAGCCCAAGCTCTGGACCAACGCACTCGTCAGGAGAGTTGGCTTTACCGTAACACTCGGTCCGTTTGTCAATTCCACCAATCAAATCCATTGTCACATCGAAAGATCCAATTTTTTTGTCAGTTTCATCCAGCGGTTTGACATCCGCCATTAGCTTATTGTGACCGTTGTAGCTGATAGCCTGCGAAATTTAAATGTACACAATATCAGCATCTACTGAAATCAACCTCAAACTCAAAGTCATAACCACAACTCACTCGTACCTGAGCACCACTTCCTTGATCAGAATGATATCTGGAATCTTCTTCACTAGTTTCATCAGTATCTTCAAGGTTATGCTGTGAAGCTGGTAAGCTATGAGCATGAGCAGTACCATCATCACGCAACTGATTCATACGCAAATAAACACGATAAGACATTCAATCTTCAAATCAACACAATGAAACAGAGCTCTAAACCAAAGAAAGCAGCGAAGATAACTTACAGTAAGTCTCCTCCACACATGCTGCCATAGATTTTTCAACTCGTTTTTCCTCATGGGTTTAATCAGATAATCAGCAGCGCCTCTCAGCATACACTTCAAGACCATTGTTATCGAATCTTGCGAAGACATCACTATTCATTTTGCAAAAAAGGAAAGCATTAGAACAACAAAAAAAAACTCATGAGTGGCGTTTCGAAAGATATAAAGGACGTGGGGGATCACCATCGTACTTATGACAGGAATGTTCTTGCAAGCTTCATGCTCCATCACCAAAGCAAGGAGAGCAAAACCAGATATTGATGGCAAATCCAGCTCCGTTAGTATAAGGTCGATGTTATGCGACTTGCCTTTTAGAGTCTCCCACGCAGCTAAACCATCGGAAACAGCTACAACTGTTTTGAATCAAAAGCATGGATTCGAGTTTAATTTCACAGATCGAACGAATCTCAAATCTCAAATTTCAAATCAAGAGCTAAAACGAGAGCTAAAGCAATGAAGAAATGATCAATCGACCTTTGTAAGAGCATTTCCGAAGAAGGGCGGTGATGATTTGGCGAGTTGAGTCATCGGATTCGACTAGCAAAACCCTAAGCACCGTTTTCGGAAGATACTTCTCCCACCGGACAACTTCCGATGACTTGCCTCTGTTCATCATCGTCTCTTCATACGTCTCCATGCCATCGTCGCTACTTAAAACCACAATCTCCCCCATCGATCCGAGCTCGGGAAAAGAAAAAGACAATTTAGAGAGAAAAGGTACCAACTCGGTATCACCAACAACAAAGTCAAATACACAGCAAACGAAACAAAGAGTCTCGATCAACGAGATTTAGATCTTAATCCGCCGAGAAAATCGTTTCGGATCAAAGGATTGAAGAAGAAAAAGATATCTCAAGTTGTAGTGAGGAAGCAGGAAGAAGAACTCTTTCTTTAGTATATCAACTTTTGATCACAACCTCTCAAATCGCGAAAATATCTTCGCTGAGAAAGAAGACTTCTCTGCCCAGAGGAAAACGAAAAATAGAAATAAACAATTTGGGAAATCTAATTAACGGTGAATAATAAGGCGGGCCGTCATTGGGCTGACGTGGCTGAATATGGGCCATTATTTTGATTTTTTCTGTATCGCGGCTGATTCGGTGGAGGTGGTCCTCTGCTTCGCAGGTCCACAGTACACGTGTCAGTATGGTATAGTTTTACGGAAGTGAAGATATTCGTCTCGGTATTGCCACGTAAGCAACGAGGATCTAGTGGTCATATGGATGACACGTGGTGTACTACTGAATTTGTGTGGCCAAGTTTGATCCGAGTGATTTCGGTTGGCTTCAAAAGTAGATATTATTACTTTCAGCAGCTCTATCTATCATTCAAATTGGATGGCTTTTTTCTTTTTCTAAAAGCAAATTACATATCGCCTTAAATATATTTAATTTTTCTTTTGGAATTTAAAAAATGGACCATTAATAAAATGCCACTAGCATTGATTAAAGGAAAAATGGTGGTGATCGTGTTAAATTTCGACCCCAAATGAAAATAGAAATTCATTCTTTTTTTGTTGCTGTTTAAGTATAATAATTTTCTGTGGATACCCCCAAAAGGAATTCTAGAACAATCTATAGACAATAACAAATAATCTGTAGGTGTATGATATGGACAGTTAATTACGTAATAAACAATTTCACATATGCTTGCGTGTTTACATATGTATAAGCTTTTGTGGCCAGCTAAGTTACACATTTCACAAACTTAATGGGCTTTGTAAAGAGTTGGGCCTCAGATATACAAAAGCACATCATTTTGTATACTTAAGCCTTCTAACTTCATTGGTGTGAAACTGAAACCCAAATCTTCACATAAATTTTGGTTTTATAAGTCTAATAAACTACTCCCTTCCTTTTTTTCATATATAATGTTTAAAGTTTTGCACAGAAATTAATAAATTATTTAATCTTTTCTTTTTTTAAAACAAAACATCAATTTCAAAACAATTCAATCAATAGAAAAATAATATATAAAATAAAATAATTATTTTTTACATTGATTTTTAAAAACATCATCTAATTATGAATAATTTTTTTTTCTAAAATATCTTATAAAGAAAAACGGAGGGAGTATATATTATCCCTGATTCATTTTAAATACATTTTTTTAACTCAACCATCCAATTTTAATATTTTACATAATTTCATTTGATCAGTTTTTCGACAAATAGAAAAAAAAAAATCCGTTAATAGTTTCGCATTTTTTATCCATTTTCTATCTATACGTGCAGACAAAACCTACTTTTTTCTGTTGCTTCTACTAAAAGTCTCACATAAGTTGGAAGAAAAAACGAATTCAAATATACAGCTGTTTTTAAGTGCTGGTTTTATTTCAAAATTATTTAAACAATAATAATCATGAAATTTTAATCCATAGACAGAAGAAAAAGATCCGTTTTTTCCAACGGTCTTTTGACCGGAACTTTTGTCTTCATAAGATCCTCTTTGGAATCCAAAGACAAATAATCATTTTACGCTGAGAAACCGTTAAAAGAAATAATCATGGGAATTCAAATCAATAATAAATAATAATAGTAAAAGTTCAATGTTTCATATCAACAAGTTGACAACAAAAGAAAACGAGAAAATTCCAGCTGAAAGGGAACTATATGAACGAATTTTGGGTTTCCCTAGAACGCACCAGAGTAAAGATCTTATCTTCGAAAAGTTATAATCGTAATGAAGAACAAGAACAAGCAATAAGATTTAATTAAAACAATTTCAAGAATTACAAATGTGAAAAAGGGTCTTTCAAGCTTATCCAAAGCTTGAAATCCTGTTTGGGTTCAAAAGAAGACATAAAACAATTCTTCTGAACCTGAAAAATAAATCCCCAAATTAATGTAATTTGAATGATGCTTTCTGCATCAATCCAAGAATCCTAGAAAAAAGGCAACCAATGCCTTCTCTATGATTCTTTAACCTAAAAATGCGATATGAATCTTGAAAAATAAATAAAACAAAGAATGTAATGATGGATGTTTCTTTCTTCTTCTTCTTCTTCTTCTTCCACTTCCTCCTCCTAAGTACTAATTAAGATTCTAGAATCCTAAAAACGGATATGAATAAATGTTTCTGGAACATGTTGGAGAGATCGATGATGAGTTAGTGTACAAATGAAGTAGTTCCTTGCTCTGCTATTGTACTACTGAATCAATCTTCTATCTTGATGGATGATGTAATTGCTTCATGTCCATCTTTGTTACTTCCTTCAGCTGCTGCTTTCGTTGCCGATGTAGTAATCACTACCGTTTTTGTTGCTGTTGTCGCAGCTAAAATACAAAACAAAACAAACAATCAAGAATCAACAAACCAAGCATGATTCAACAAACAAATGGTTTTGATTCAGAGTTGAGTAGTGAAAATAGACCTGATGTGGAAGTTAAAGACGAAGCTGAAGATGATAACGACAGAGCCAAAGAGGTTGGGAGGGAGAGGATTGGAGGCGGAGGAGGCTGAGAGCTGAACTGCTGATGAGGCAAGTAAGGGTATTGCAACAGAGGTGTTGGAGCAGGAGGAGTTGTGTACTGAAAGCTGAAACCTTGATGATGTTGGTGATGAGCTTGAGCTTGAGCTTGAGCTTGAGCTTGAGCTTGATTGCTACTTTGTGCTGCGTTGTATTGAGCATAGAAAGGATAGTAACCATGGAACATTCCTGTTGCTCCTGGCGATGGAGTTCCCATATATGGAGAATACTGTTGCCCTCCATAGAGATGATGATTGTAGTAGTTCTGCAACAAAACAAACATAAAGTTGAAAATTTTACATTTGTGAAATGAAAACAGTCACATTGTGAAAGATCAATGAAAGTAACTTACCATTGGGTACATTCCCTCTTGAGGATAACCAGAAAACCTGCAGATGAAGAAGAAGAAGAAACACATACAACCTTATGTCACAAGGAGAATAACAAAAACACATAAACAAGATCAAATAATTGTTACTGATGTGATGATTCTGCTTACCCGTAAGCAGAGTAAGGAAAAGGGAATTGACCAGCGTGTTGCTGTTGCTGATGATGAACAAAAGCAGAGGAAGAAGGAGGGCCTCGAAACTGAGGAGAAGGAGCAACTAATCCTGCTCCTCCAGGTGACCTAAATCTCCCTGTTCCTGCAAATCAAAGCTTCGATTCACTAAATAGGCTCCACTCCTTCACGTGTTAATCAAGTAAAAAAGATCCAAAGACCCAAAGATCAGTTTTTTAATCAACTTAAGCTAGCTCCCGTTGCATTCTATATATATAGAGAGAGAGAGAGATAGAAAAAGAGTGAAACCATGTCTGGGAGAAGTAGGAGGACGAGGTTTCTGAGCACCGAGACAAGCAAGATTGCAGTTTGCTCTTCTTCCATCGATCACAGGATTCGTATTCTGACAAGCTCTCGCTGCTGCTTCTGCTTCCTTAAACGTCACCTGAACAATAAAACCGATTTGAGAAAAAAAAAAGTTTGAAACTTTATCTGAGAAAACGAAACGAGGTAAGGACAGAAGAACATACAAATCCATATCCTTTGGATCTTCCAGTGTTCTTATCAGTAATGACGACTGCTTCAACGATTTCACCGAACTGTTCGAAGTAACGTCTCATTGTATCTCTCTGCGTCTCCCACGCTAATCCTCCCACGAAGATCTTTGTCAACTTCGTATCGTTGTTATGATTATTACCTTCCATCGGAAACTGTCTCTGTTGAGCCATCTGATTCTTCTCCCAAATCAAAAACTAACCCTAATTCACATCAAAGTTTCAACCTTTTTTCTCCTCCGAAAATTTTTTGATTGCAAAAGACAAAAAAAAATATATTTTTTTCCCCTCCCAAAAAGAAAAAAAAAACCAAGCACACACTACAAAAAGAAAGATTAAATCTTTACACGCAGAGGGTGAGACAATAGAAGAAGAGCGAAAACCTCTGTTTGTGTTGATTGAAGAAAAACTGAAAAAGAGAGGAAGCAATGGAGAAGACAAGAAAGCTGCTAGTGGGAACCCACGTCAATGGCTATAGAGAGAGAGAACCAAATGAAATAATGAGAAAAGCCAGAGACCCAATTTCACCTTTTTCGCTGTATATATATCGACATATATGCGTGTAATATAAATATATATATTTGTTGGGTCCGCTGCATAAACATTTGCTTCGCTGTCTTCAACCTCCTCTCTCTTGAAATCTGCATATAAAATTAATAAATAGTAAAAAACCCAAACTTTGACCGTTTGTCTCAGAGATTAAATAAATAACTGTGAGAAAAAAGTTTGAAATCTTTTTTTTTTTCGCCTGTCGATTCGTTTTTCTCTATTCACAAATCTAATTATTTTCTACACAATTTTCTACCCATAAAAAGTCTTTTACAACTTCTGTTTTATTTTAGTTAATTTACATATGTTCTTTGACATGTCTATGCAACCGAAACATAGTAATGCAATGGTATATTTGTATATGAATGATTCTTTTTTGTGTGTCTCAGACTTTCTGGCACAACCTTCTAAATTTTTTCTTTTGAAACTCTCTTTTTTCTTTTATTTTTTGGAAATTTTTGGATTCTTTGGGTTTTTTTTTCTCGAATTTTAACAATAAATCATCTATTCTAAAAACATTAAGGTAATTATAGTTGTAGGACACACCTGGTTTTAAAACACAGAACCAAGCCAGGTTGTCCTCCTCAAAACATTCAGGAATTGCCCTTCTCAGCTATTTTTAATACTTTTTCTTCTCAGTTTTCATATATTAGCTTATCTTTAGGTACTATTTTCTTTTTAATTCGATCAGAGCCGTCAAATGGAGTACTATTAAGTATTAACGGTAATTGTGGAAATACATGCATTTTTTCCCATATATATTAGTAATATAATACTTCAAATTTGGTTGTAATCTCTCAAGGAATGACGATCGATGATGTGTCTACCAATCATTAGCCGATTTATCAACAGAAAATATAATCCATAATTCAAAATCTTTCACCGTAACATAATTTGGTAAAAGTGTCGTTATGCTCAAAACCCAAAACCCCGATTATTAGTATTACGCTTGTTATTAGCAAAAATGGGTTTTATACATTTATCTAAAACTATAATAAGTGAGAAACAACAATTAGAAAATATTGGACTTTGGCAGGCCAAAACTCTTCTCGTTATTATCACCTTCAAGATACATAATTCGTTCGATAGTTATATTTATTTGGCACCAATCAAATAACACCTTTGCATTAACTACCATCTCATTGATTTTGGCAGTGCGATTAATGTAATACAAATATTTCTTTTTTTAATGTAATAAATTTTCATAAAAGAAAAGTGAATATGAGAGTTATTTTGATGATGGATAGTGTCGCACTGATAAATCCACATGAAGGCTGCAAGATACAGGCAGGCATGCACATGTTTGTGGTCAGCCACTTTCCAATATTTAAAAAAAAAAAAACTATAATAATATTTGTTTTCTTCACTACTTGCACAAGAGTACCGTTAGATAAATCGCACTTTTGGATCCAACGGTGTAAATGATAATACTTTCCCACGCGTACGTGGTCCCGGGTGCATGGGATAATTGATCTTAAGAAAGAGTATTTGACGCGTGACGTGTCCAGCGATTTTGTTTCCTTAAAGTCTGAAATCCGTTAGGGACGCTGTTGATTGGTTTCTTGTGTCGTGGGCGTATGAACGTGACAGCGTGTGATACGGATACCGTTATCTTGACCGTCAACGTTCTCCTGCCACGTGGTCGAATATTCCTTACGACTTTTAATAAAAAAAGTGGATATCATTTTATCAAAAAGAGAACTTAATTAACTACTAGCATGTCCTAGAATAATAAGAAAGACTCTTCGTGGGCTTATGTCTATTCGTTATATTACATAGTCGGAAGCCCATTTTACGCATTTTTAAGCTATTCTTGGATGTGTGACACTAGGCCCGTTTTGTCATTTTGGATATCAATTTTTAAAATATTTTCTCTTATTATTTCACATGAAATTATCAAAAAAAAAATTACGGTTGTCAAAATTAGTTCATCTAACTATATATTGGATAATTGTTTTTTTACCTTCGATATGATTAAACATAATATAACTGACCGTTTATATACATAAAATACAATTTCAGATGTTCGATATATTTACAATGTAACAAAGTTTACAACTTTCTATTAATCAATAGCTTTAAACATGCCTTTACTATATTAATTAGTCCAATGAACAATAGCTTCTAATTTTCTGATCCTAAAATATTCAGATATCAAATTCGTGCCCAAGTCTATAGTAGAACGATATCGACTTTTATGGATGTACATTTGATCATGAAACGGTTCACGCCTTGACCAAAATTAGCAAACCGCTATGCTCTAGCTTAGGACGCCTAGTTATACAAAAACTGCTAAATTTTGCCAGCATATAGGGACACAATCATCACGAAGAGACAAATATTCTATAACCATCCATTGGGTGGTTGTGTAAAGAAATGAAAGCGCCATATAATAAGCTGAAAACGCTATACTATAGTTTTAAATATCAATGTCCATGCATGGTTCAAAATCAAAATTAAATAATCGTATTAGTTTATTATTTTGTGAAGATACGCACCTTCCTCTCATGCATGCAATTAACAATACGAGGTCGTCGAGAGATACCAATGCGTAGAAGAACACAAATATTAGACGACAAAGATTTTATTAAAAATCTAAGAATGATTCGGAATCAGGTGTTCCAGCAGCATCATCAACCAGCAAACTTTTTGAAAGGTAATGACGGTATTCTTATTATAAAACATCTATAAAGGATAAAAATTAAAACGTTAATTAATATCACCAGTGTCATGTAATTATTTAATTTATAGGTAACATTATACAAAATAACATAAATTTTTGGTAATTATCAGGACACTTTTTTAACCTTATTATAAAAATTATGGCACCTGTAGTTGAGTGAAAGTATTAGTTAATTTATCTTTACCCCGTTCAAAATTTTAGATCAAATGAATACATTAAAACTTATGAAAATGTTTGATGATGTTTTAAGACAATATTCAAGGGTTATTAGCTTTCATGGGTTTACTGTTGGATTATCAACTTCTAAACATGAGGTCATTAAAATATCTATAATCATATAAAGAGAATTTTATAAATCTTGAACTAGAATACTCTTTTTCTTGTTGGTAGTTTTAACTGTAACTTATAAGTTATATAACACTCTTAATCGACTGAAATTATTCTCTACCCTTAAAGTGGATTTGGGTAATTCATAAATAAAATCGAAAAGTCCTATACTGATCAATTCAGGGGGTTATGCTTTCATATGTGCTTTGAGTGTATACTTTTCAGTTTATATATATGCGTCTTAAAATAGAAATTAAGCATTTTTTCATCACGTACATATGATCATTTCAAGTTGCTAAATACACGTCATCAAGTACATATAATCATTTCAAGTTGCTAAATACACGAGATCCCGAAAAATTTATACGGCAATATCTAATAAAAGAATATTATCGTTTTAGGCAACGGTAGGTCTTAGGTACGTATATGCATTATTTTTTCTTTCGAAAAGAGCTACGTAATGCATTTGAGATGAAAACATTACAAAATGACAGATCATCCATCCATTTCACATATTATTCCTCCACGATTTGCATCGATATGCTCTACGTGTTCCCTTTATTTATTCACTTTTTGTTTTGTGTTTTTCCGGGTTTACCCAACAAATTATACAAATTCGAACGGTCCCCTCTCGGCTCGTCCGCCAATTATCAACAAGAAATTACAAAATCAACGAAGAAACGTCATTTATTTTGATAATCAATGTGTTAAGGTCTGTGTCTTTTTATATCTTTTGTATCTATGTTTATATTCTAAAGACATCTTCTGATCATGCATGCCTGTATGGCCTTGAGATAGAAACGTACCGAATATAAATTCATATAAATTCATATCACGCATAACATGGTGTAAATCTATATTTAATTTTAGCTGATCATATTACATGCATGTTTGAAGGGCCAAACGCCTTATAAAATATACAGATTAATGAATTTAATTAGCATTATTTCAAGAAATATACAGATAGAGATATATTGGTCGGGGAGGGATTCGAAAAAGTATGTGAAGATACTTTAAAGGCTCTAAACTCATTGATTTTTCCGTACCACAATTTTCTAGTTACATGAATATCATCAGCCCTTTTGTGGAGACATAATTGCTTCTTATACTTTTAAGCAAATTAAGGAGATAACACATTTATATATATAGTTCGGAATCGCCTGAAACATCCCAAGAAATACTATATAATATTTAACAAACAAAAACTATCTAATAATGCAATATAGTTACCTTGTATTTCTGAATACATACTACCAAAATCCAAATTCATGGACGATACGTACGTATATTTATGTTTATATATGACAAATTCTAACAAAGTATAATTTTCTTACTATTGTTGATAAAAACCCCAATCTTTTTTACTATTTGTTAAAACAAAAGCCAAAAAAAAATTTCTTATATTGAATTTTTAAACTACTGATGTTCTGTCAAATCGACGTTAACTAACTCTCTAAATTGTTACCTTTCAGACAAGTCTTTCAGACAAAGAAATGTTAAACAAAACCATGTCAAAAATATTATTATAAGATATATGACACACGTGTATATATCTTGAAAGGGTCCAAATTACATAGAAACTACGGAGTTACCCCTCGCCATTAAAGAAAACGGAGTCATGACGTCTCACCATTAAGGCTTAACAAATTTTGACGAAAATTCACCAAACTCAGATTGCTTCCCATGCAAACTTTCTTCATCTTCTAGAGAGTTTCCAAATTTATTTTTAACTCATACTATACATACTATACATATAGCGTATGCATGGTGATACTGCGTTGGAGAAATCTATACATACTATACATCTCACTCCATGTAACTTTGCACCAGTAACGACAAATAGTACTGACTGTATAGTCTAGATGCTGACCCTCCCCAAAAAACTTAAATGAAACGGTGCAATTACGAAACAAATTTGAAATCCGGCTTGTTAATTTGGAAGCTTTTCTTAAAAAGAAAAAATATTAGTTCCATAATTAGTCAAAATCACGAAAAATCAGATAGTAATAACCAATTTTCAGTTATTTATATCATCTATAGATTATTTCATAACATATTTATGCTAGATTATGATTTAATCGAAGAAGAGCATATGAAAATTATGGTTTAAAACTGAAAGAAAAAACAATTAATTATATCGGCGCGTTGTTATGCAAACTTTGATATGGGTGCGTGTCATTGAGAGTAGTAGAGTACGTACATGTATGTATATATGATATGCATGTGATATATATTTACGACATCAACTTGTAAGCCAATAATTGACATCAACGAAAACTACTATACTTAACGTGCCTATGAAAAAAAAAAACACCGAATCTATAAACGTGATGCCCCAAAAGCTACGTAGTTAACTATACGCATATCGATGGTTTGTTTGTATAAATTGAGATTTAGTTAATTTGGTGATGATAATGATACCTTACAAACGAAAGTTGTTGGTGATTTCATCCTATAAACAAATTTGTTTATCAAAGATGGAGGAAAAAGCATATTATCAAACAACACAGATTTTTAAAGCGCACCCAATAAACACATGGAATTAAGACACATAAAAAGTTGGGTGCAATGTCATTAATCAAGCTAAAAAATAATGATTAGAAGCATGGAATTCTGGAATTGGAACAAAATGATTCTGTGTTCAGAAAATTGCAAAAAGGCCTCTTAACTAATCTTAAACAAAGTCTAGTTTCAACCCACTGTTAGTAATCACATTAACACTCTTTAGCTCCATTAACTTTGTTTTCTAAGTTACGTTTCTACTTTCTACACAATAGGCCTAGGTATACCATATACTGATATACGTATACATACTTACACTGTACAATTTTAGAGTGTTAGTGATCATAAGGTAACTACGTGACTTTTGACGTCATCGTTACATTTCTATCGCCCCACCTTTATGTAGTGACTCTAGCAGAACATAACAACCAACTGCTAAGAATAACAGCCTAACACTTTACACTAGAAATTTAACAAATGATAAAGAGAAATTTATGTTTGGGTCGTTACGAAAATGTAAAAGCATCATTAAAATTTCAACAACAAAAAATTGGTTGTTTTTATATATAAACGTTTTATTATAGACAATCACATCAGTAGATGTATATATCTTCAGTTTTTGGAAATATAAATAATACTATTAGAAATGTTATTAATAGTTAACGAACTTTAACAAAAACCAATAATAATAGTTTTATTTTGGGTAAAAACCAATAATAAAAGTTAACGAAAGTAAAATAGATTAGTAACCCTTCGAAGATGGGACAGGAACACTGATCAGTGCCCAGCTTTGTAATCACTCTAACCCAAATTATCAAGCGTTTGGGGTATATACAGCTCTTCGTCACATCCCAAAAAACCACCCTTTGTCAAATCATACAGTTTTTAATAATGAGCAACTTTTTTTTGTTTAAAATAACAAAAAAAACTTTTGTAGTAAAACGTTTAATTATCGATGAAAAAAGCCACATCTTACGGAGGGAAACTTTTTAACATGCGTGCATATAAAATGGAGATATATTACGAAAAATGAAGAGAACAAAAAAGAAAAAGAAAAAGAAGAAGACGAATGCATTACTATTATTACGATGTGTGGGTTGTTAATTTGTTTAAAGGGAGCTTTTCTATAGAGATTTTTAAGGTCAGGGGTCATCGTTACGATGTGGGCTTGCTTCCTACAATCTAGTTGCCTTATGGACCCTACTTTTTTTTTTCTGATAACTACATCACCTTTTTGTTTTCGTTTTTCTTATTTCTTTGTCTTAGCGATAATTTACTCGTTGGTATAGATGTAATTTATGTAAATATACAGAACTAAGGTCTTTGGAAAACATAGAAAATATATCAAGATAGGTTCTACAAAATCATCACATTTCATGATTTTGAGTTACTTATTTCAGTAAATGCTCTATAGGGTTTTTATATATACTTGTAGAAAATAGTGATGGATGAAGATAGCATTCGCATAATTGTACGCTTGATGGTATTTAGTTATTGAAAACGACAAGCAAAATCAAAATCACCTTAGAGAGAGATTCGTGTTTTAATTTGTAAACCAATTAGGCAATGACAAAAAAATAGCAAAACTATAACAAGAGTTGAAACAATAATAGAGAAAAGAGCTGAATTTAATGAAAACAAATGGGAAAAATATAATAAGAGCTCAATTTAATAATCGAGAAAAACAAAAAAGGTGTACAAAGAGACACATGCGTTTTCCTCATGCATCTTGTTTTTAGACAGCAATATATATTGACTGATTCTCCGCTAACTCTCTCATTCTCCAACTTTCATATTCGTAGTTATAAACTAAGAAAAAAACAGTACATACTCTGTTCTCTTGATCTTGTTTTCTAAATTAGCTACTCTGGAAATCTGTTGATCATGATGTCTGAATCTATGAGCATATCAGTGAACGGACAATCTCAAGTGCCTCCTGGGTTTAGGTTTCACCCGACTGAGGAAGAACTGTTGCAGTATTATCTCCGGAAGAAAGTCAATAGCATCAAGATCGATCTGGACGTTATTCGCGACGTTGATCTTAACAAGCTCGAGCCTTGGGATATTCAAGGTTTATTTCCATAAATAAATTTGCTTTTTCCTGTATAAAATTCTTGTTAATTTTCTCTCTTTTCACAATCTCGTCATTCAATTTCCGAATTTGATCATAAGTTTACTTTTATATAAATGGTTTTCTTGTTTATACTACTTTCGATACATGACGTCCTCATGTATCCTTTTACGAGAATATGACTAGAGTACAAAAAAAATCTACACTTAGTCGTTGTTGTCGCTTGTTTATATTAGGAGTTGGTTACGACAAAGATCCAAGATAGGCTTGGTTAATGACATAATTTATGTTAATTTTTTTCTGATTATATTTTTCGTTATGCAGAGATGTGTAAAATAGGAACAACCCCTCAGAATGATTGGTATTTCTTTAGCCACAAGGACAAAAAATATCCGACGGGAACGAGAACTAACCGAGCCACGGCGGCTGGATTTTGGAAAGCAACGGGCCGTGACAAGATCATATATAGTAATGGCCGAAGGATTGGGATGAGAAAGACTCTTGTTTTCTACAAAGGTCGAGCTCCTCACGGCCAAAAATCTGATTGGATCATGCATGAATATAGACTCGATGACAACATTTTTTCCACTGAGGATGTTACCGTTGGTGAGGTACGTATATATCCATCTCATAACATTTTAAATACGAGTTATTATATCTATTTGATCCTATAATAAGGTCCCAACATATATATATGTTTTCTCTCTTGAATACGGTGTCACTGTTAAGTCTCATTTAACATGACAAACTCGATTTATGTTTTTGATTTCGAGCCATTGACCCTTGGTAATATTTTTTTTCAAATAACATTTTATATAAAGTATTGTCATGATTTTCACATCAATCTATCATGTGGAGATATTATAGAATTTTTTTTATATCTTTTTCATTATAATTACGAAAGTTGTATAAATACAAAATATAGCACATATATAAATTACAAAATAATAGTTTTAATAAGATTCTTTAATGATTATTAAAAACACACACACACAAGAAAACTATGGTGAATCACGACTCACTCCAATTGTAAGTGAAGTATTATGTTATATTAAGCAAGCTCTCTTGCAAACAAGATCTAAATATACTTTTCTCTGATGTAAGTTATTTTATTTTGAATATTTAAGGTGGTGAGTATTATTGGGGAGGCGTCACAAGACGAAGGATGGGTGGTTTGTCGCATTTTCAAGAAGAAGAATCTTCACAAAACCCTAAGCAGTCCCATCGGTGGAGCTTCCTTTAGTGGCGGCGGCGACACGGCGAGGACGACGTCCTCATCTCAGATCTTCAACGACGATACTCTCGAGCAATTCCTAGAACTTATGGGGCGATCTTGTAAAGAAGAGCTAAATCTAGACCCTTTCATAAGGCTCCCAAACCTCGAGAGCCCTAACAGTCAAACAGTCAACACCAACTGCCACGTCACCTCTCCTGACACAAATGATGTCCACGTTAGCAACATGGTCGACACTAGCTTCGTCACTAGCTGGGCGGCTTTGGACCGGCTTGTGGCCTCGCAGTTAAACGGCCCCACGTCGTACTCAATCGCAGCGGTCGATGAGGGCCACGTTGATCAAGATCATCTCGCCTTGCCTTCCGTCCAATCTCCCTACCCTAGCCTAAACAGGTCCGGTTCGTACCACGCCGGTTTAACACAGGAACATACACCAGAGATTGAGCTATGGAACATGACGACGTCATCTTTATCATCATCGTCTGTCCCATTTTGCCATGTGTCTAATGGTAGTGGATAAAGGAAATGGAGGGAAAGAGAGAGAGAGAGACACACACAAAGACATTTCACATTGTGTAGAAAGATATAATCATACCATATAGTTGTTGAAACATTGAAAAAGAAAGTCAGATTTGTGATAATTACAGTGGTTATGTGAAATATTGTAAAATAGATTAATATAAAAGGAATTTAAAAGAGGAGAATAAAGATCTCAAAAAGGAGAGATTTCGTTATATATGGGGTTAGCATTGAGTCTCATTAATCAAAACGTCTTCCATATAATTTCATGATTTTGCTTCTAGAAGAAAGAAATAAATAAATAAACATATTACACCCATGATCCTGAAAAGAATGTTTTTGAATTTCATTTTCCAGGAATTAAGTTTTGGAAATTATATACTATATTATTACGACCAAAAAGCGATACCTATACAATTACAGCTTGTCGGAATTTCAAACTTTAATTAATTTGAGGTGTATAAATATTTTTCTACGTTCCTAAATCTCATTTTTGGATATATAATACATCTAATCTTTATACATAATAGATCATAGAAAGTGTAGGTGTTCTTCAAGCAGGTAAAGAGAATAGTAATAGATTATCTTATCTTAAGTACTATCAGTCCATTCTATGTTCGAGATTAATAGATTACGATTGAGTATCATTGATGACAGTAGACAGTATATATATATATATATATATATAAAAAATTCGTTCTTACTCAAGAAGGTAAAAGGAAAAAGAAAAAGAAAAAGAAAAAAAACAGTCAAAATCTATTAATCGATCTCAAACATAGTATCGACTATCGAGTGATATAGTACTTGACATAAGGTAAGCTATTACTATTATCTTTCTTGACTATAACAATGTATCGCTTAAACACATGTGCATCGAAATCATTTAATTAAGAAAACTCGATGGTTAAGAGAAAACGATTATGTATATATAAACAAGTCGTTTAGGTAACTGTTTTTGTTTTATTCAAACTTGTTGTGACCGAGAAAGTGAGAAAAGAATCAAAACTAGATCGATTTTGTTTCATTTTTCGCGTACAGTCAGTCTCTCCATGGTCGTTTAAGTGCTTTCCGTCTTCTCAAATATCTATTCAGTCTCGCCTCCTCCCTCGAGAATTATAAAAATATCATCTTCATATATTATTTGTAGAATCTAGAATAATATTCAACTTATTTATCTGCAATAATAACTGTTTCTACACATAAGACCAACAAAAAAAAGAAAAAAAAGAAATTTTTTTACACGTGATTATAAGTTATAACCCGACATTTGGAGATAACACAATTACTATGGAGATTGTCCTCCTTAGCTAATTAATGAAATTTCCCCTTCTTTATTTTGTCATATATCTATGTACTGATAATTTAAAGGTATGGGTCGATAGATCCTCTCTATATCCAAGTACATCTATCTTCCCACAAAGTTGACAATTTCTCATTAACGCCATAATTAATATACACATAAACATATCATTGATTAAAATTCAAAGGGTTACTAAGTATAGTAAAAGGCATGATATAAACTTATAAGAGCTGCAAAATTTCAACAACGCACGACTCAAAAGTCACACATATATAAATATATATATTTTCCGCGTCATCACTTTTGTGTTGGGTGAAACGTTCATATTGTTTTCATAGTTTGTATACACAGAAATTTGATCTCTATGGAATCGGAAATTACAAAGTACGTGTCCACGATATTATATAGTACTACTGTCCTAATATGCACATACATATAGACGTCAATTTGGTTGAAATAAATAGATGTTAAATTAGTTGAAATATAGACCTTAAAATTACGCAACCAAAAAAGTCTCTTAAAGATAATTAACAAAAAACTTAATTATTTCGATATATATGAAAAAATGAAAATACGAACAAGTTACAAGACCACAGAATTAAACAGAGCGTAACTAATTCATTGGTCTCAAAAATGTCATTTTCTTCAACCCCAGAAAAAGGGCAAACGGGAAGAAAGAAGAAAGGGGGAAAGTTAATGATTCCTTTTTTTTTTTAAATGATGTTTGTTGTACAAATAAAACCGTGGTGTAGTCTCCACAAGTAACCAAAAATAATTTTAAGAAAAAGTATACATTCATATTACATACAGTCTGCATGCACATATATGCAAAATTGCAAACACACTAGCGTAGTACAAATTATGATTGTAACACACCATCTTTTCCGATCGCGACTACAGAAGCTAAAATCGCTTCGAAAAGGAGAGTCCGAACAGAACGGATTTGCCGACAAAAATTAACCCTAAAGTTTATCACTTTCTAATTTCTTGTCATGCCTTTTTTTAAATTAATTTTTGCTTTTTATTTTCCTCTCATTTGTTACTTATCTTATACTAACGAGTTTAAGGCACATGAAGATCTTTTATGTTGATGCTTTCTTTAATTCACTGTCCATGAGTGTCTATCGCTCATCCATTTGCTCTTTTTACCTTTATGAATTTCTCACCATTAATCATACATAAATCTTATCCTTAACAAACCCACAAGGATTATGTAGGGGAAAAAAAACTAAAAATCATTATTAGAAAGAGATAGCTATCAAGATCATTTAAAATCCATATTATGCAAGGTCAGCAAAGAGACATTGCTTTTGCTAATTCGAATTCAAATTGAAAGGTGACTTGGAATGAATTGCTTTCGTAACCAAATTAAACAATACATATTTAAAACCAAATCTTAAACTAATTTATGTCTGAAATATGTAAATGCCATATAAAACTTTCATAGGGTTATAAGAAAAGGCACCGAATGCCTTTATCACTGGTTCGATCAACATAAAGATGATTATTGGACTAACAATTTTCAACAAAGATGGAAGTATATCGATCAAAATTAAAATTGGTCGAGATAATTGTGTAAGATTCTTTTTTGAAAGAATATTCAAGGAGATGATTAACGGTAGGTGCGATGGGATAGTGCAAGCTCGTGCCAACGAGGTCTAACATCTATGTCGAAAATAATAATATTTATATATATGCGAAGGAGCCATGACAATCTAATTTTCGTGGTTCGAATGTGAAAAGAAATAAATCAATAAAAGGTGATTGGGATCTTCGATTTAGTTTTTCTCCTTTTTGAATTTAATTTCCCATCATTTTGATGTGATTAAAATTGGTTCAGAAGCTATTACGCTTTGAGCTTTAATATTTCCACTTTATGAAACTAGATTCAATTTTCAATTAATTTGATCATGTGTATTCGAGATACAACATCACATTGAATTTGTGTTTGATCCATTAGATATGATAGTATAGTCTATATGTTACAGTATTCATAAACTAAATTATACTTTACTAAATCTCAAATTAATGCGTACTTTAATTTGAAAACTTGTGTTTATTTGAGGCATATCACTTCCTTGTTTGAAACATACGGAGTACCGTGCTTAGCTTGTTAGGAAAAAGGTATTTGCCTCAAGCCCAAAGTTTATATATTATAGTTCTCTAAATTCAAAAGTTATAAAATAGTGTATTGGTCAAATGTACATGTCTTTAGCTGCATGTTACGAGTTTGAGTCTCTGCATACTATTTTAAGTGTTTTTTTTTTTCTTTCTATCTTTCAAATGGACAATATTTATACTACTTTGGGCACGGCATTCAGAAGTTGTCATATATCTTTTTTTTTTTTTTTTTTGGTCAAGAGAAGTTGTCATATATCTAAAGACTTAAAATAGTATGGACACAACAAATATATGTAGATGGGATACTTTCGGCTACTAAACTATAAGTATAAATTATTAACCTGGAGCTATAAATATGCATGCTGCAGCGGAAGGCAATAACTATTTACCATTGCCAAATGCCAATATTCCAGTTCTCCAAGTTTTTTTTTTTAATTTTTTTTTCAGTTCTGCAAGTTAAAAAAGAGAGATTTTTTTTTTTGTTCTAAGAACAAGAGAGATTTAGCTCATTAATTAGTAAGTAAATAAGTGTAACTGTGTAAGCATTAAAAATAATACGGTTTTGGTCTTAGGTTTTCTTGACCGTCTGTCTAATTAGTTACGTTGTCAATATTAGTTATTTAATGGTCTGTTTAGTAATAATCATATTGTAGTCTAGGTGTTGGTTATATATAATATATGAAATTGTCATATAAATTTTAAATATTTATTTTGTAAAATGCTACGTACGTACCATATTATATTGTCTTGTAAAGACACACACAAACACAAATATATAATTTTGGTGACTTGGGCAACCCCTTGATAATGTATACCTTTATAAGAGAAAGCTTCGTTTTCTTTCGAATTGATTAGTTTTTTTTTTCTTACGGTATACCTTAACATTGATTGATAGATCCAGTGTATAATGATATCAAACGTTGAATTTAATTTCATTATTAACAATTATATAATTTGGACCGGACTGGACTCCCGGTTATAGTTTGATTTATTTTCTGAAAAATTGTGTCTATTCTTACTATTAATAAAGTCGGGCTCATATCAGTACACAGATATGGGCTTATTGGAGCCTAATTTTATAAATCGGTTGAAGGCCCATATATGTTATATTGGACCATCTGAACCGATAATATATTTTTCTCTTATTTCCATATTTTTCCTTCTTATAACGAATATATTTCACTAAAATAAAAAATATGATTTTTTATTGTCTACTACATAATATCATAGATAATGCATTTTATCCAATTACGATATCAAAACATATGATCAACACAATGGAATCTTTAATAAATTTTGCATCTATAAATTATATGAATATGCATTTGTAGAAATCAAAATTTATATTTACTGTAGAATATTTAAATTTTGACTACCAGAATAATGAACGTTACACAACCGTGTTTGTGACACAACAAATGACTTAAAAAGAGTTAACTATTAAAATAACAAAAAACAAAAAATCTCTTGAGACTGAGAGATTTTGATTAAGAGAAATTTGGTTTAATAACCCAAAAAATCTTGTTAGAAAGAATAGAAAATCAGCTTTAATTAAACTTCAATCATGCATATTTTATTTGCATATATTTTCTTGCTAATACTTGGCTGTTGGTTAATGGACATTCATATAATATTATTTAAAAAAAACTAGTCTTATTCCCTATCTTATACAGTATAAGTACTCTTTTTCTTGTTCATCCATCTAAAAATATATGGAACCAAACTAGAGATCGGTGGCCCATCGAGAAGTTGAATCGCTTCAGAGAGTCAGTGAAAAGAAAACCTTGCTTGAAGTTAATTCTATCTAACATCAACCTTCCAAAATTTCAAGATTCTAACAACAAAATTACGTAACAAACTTATAGCTCGCTTCTTAATATTTTTTGGCTAATTAATATGTGTGTTCACATTTTACCCCATTTGTTTCAAAGGTTAACAATTAACAAAAATGCGTGGACTAATATTAATATACAACTTTTTTAGGTAATGTTAGTAATTTGTCACAAATGAACAAAATTATTATATAGCGAAACTTTGAACTTTGAACATAAGAGATCATTTGCTCCCTTTTTGCTCATACATAAGAATAAGATTATCCAAAATATGAAAACAACTATATAATATGAAAATCAAAATTGGTAAAATAAACCCACACGTTTCTATTCGTTCCCTACATTTGACTCTCATTGGACTTGTCTAAATTTTGTGAAGACGTACGTACCTTGGCAATTCATATCCTTGAATTTATATATATAAATCAAACTGCTATATAAGCAAATATTAAGCAGATGATAATTTTTTGCCTGTTTTGATATATATATCACATTATATTGTTTACGTTTTATCCGTCCACTATGACCGCGCGCTAAACTTTTTACGTTAGGCATAATTCCCAGCTGCTGGAATGGGAGTTAGAGGTGGAGGGAGAAGAGGTAGAGGGAGAGGGAGAGATGGCGGTCGACTAGGTGGCCGTGGCTGTGGAAGTCGCGGTTTATGTGGATGCCAGTGTACTGAATGCCTCCATTGTGTAGGTGGAGGTCAAGGTCATGGAGGCCGTGGAGGAGACCATATAGGAGGCCCGTGGCCGCCTGCCCGGTGGGGGGCGGCTCCTCCGAGGCCGTGGAGGGATTTTGGGTGGTCGAGGAGAGGCTGAGGGGGTTGTAGCCAACGCTGCGAGATGGAGGCGTCTATCTAGTACATTGCTGCAGAGGAAGAAAGTTTGTGATGGTTTCCTTCACGCTCCGCAGAAAATAATACTATGTGATACTTTTTATTAAATAAATTTGGGACTATAAATAAGTAATTACCAGAATAAGAACAAGAATTTTCATAAATACTTAAAATAAGTTCATTTTTCCGATACTTGCTGATCATTTTTTCCTCCGTTACTTAGCTGGTTTTACTTTTAATAGTACGGGTGTATTCCATTATGTCCGGCCAATTAGATCGAATATTTTTTACTCTAGTGTTTTGTTGAATCAACCCTAATTAAAATAACTAGCTACTTAATTAGATAGCCTAGCTTGACGGTTACAACCTTTGTGCGAAAAAACTTGAATTATTACCAGGTGTCAATAATTATGTGGCCATTGTTATGTTTGATCTACTACTGAGCACATTTTTTTGTTATTACAAAGTTTTTACACAGGAATTATAGAATATGAAACCAGTTTTGGTTTTTGATTGAGGTCTCCTATATATCACAAAGTATAGTAATGCATGTAGAGCTCTATTTTGTTGGATATATCATAAAAACATTATATTCAAATGAAAACGAAGAGATGGCAAATGATGAATCGGTCTTAACATTAAAACCACAAAAAATGATGAATCGATGAAATAATAACGAGAGAAAATGATTATAACATGATCATTAATCTTATCTTACAAGCATTCATAACTCAGCTTGTCTTATCTACCGGATATTATAAATTACATCACACTAAAAATTGGCCTTTTACGCTACATAACCTCTATATATACCAAACGTATATATGTACCAAAAAACACACAACTAATGCGCAATACATTTGAAAAGACACCACATTAATGGCATTTACTTCTTCTCCTTCGTACGGTTCCCTAAACGCCGCGTTTTTGCGCACCATCCTCATATTACACTGTATATCTACACTAGTCTTCACTACTATCTCAACACCACCTGAAGATCCTGTGAATTGTGTGTCGGGAAACTCGGATTGTACTGTCACAAACTCATATGGGGTCTTTCCAGATCGGTCCACGTGTCGAGCGGCCAATGTGGCGTATCCAACAAGCGAAGCCGAGCTCATCGCTATCGTGGCTGCAGCCACAAAGGCCGGACGGAAAATGCGAGTAACCACTCGTTATTCCCATAGCCTCACCAAGCTCGTGTGTACCGACGGAACAGACGGTTTGTTCATTAGCACCAAGTTTCTAAACCACACGGTGCAGTCAGATGCAAAGTTCATGACCTTGACGGTTGAGAGCGGTGTGACGCTTAGGCAGTTAATCGCTGAAGCGGCTAAGGTTGGATTGGCGTTGCCTTATGCTCCGTATTGGTGGGGACTAACCGTGGGTGGTATGATGGGGACCGGTGCTCACGGGAGCTCATTGTGGGGTAAAGGAAGTGCTGTCCATGATTATGTTACCGAGATCAGGATGGTTAGTCCTAGCTCGGTCAACGATGGGTTTGCAAAGGTTAGAGTTTTAAGCGAGACTTCGACTCCTAACGAGTTTAACGCGGCTAAGGTTTCTCTTGGTGTTCTTGGGGTTATCTCTCAGGTTAGATCGGTTAAAATTTCAGTTTTTTCTTGGTCAAAATTTCACCTTTAATAAAAATTTAAAATTATAATGGATAGGTTAAAATTTCGCTATCATATCTCTGACACATTTATTACAATTGCTCCATAAAGGTGACTCTTAAGTTGCAACCGATGTTCAAGAGATCGTTAAGGTATGTTATGAGAAATGATTCGGATTTCGGGGATGAAGCCGTGACATTTGGGAAGAAACATGAGTTTGCGGATTTCATATGGTTACCGAGCCAAGGCAAAGTGGTGTATCGAATAGACGACCGAGTTGCGGTCAACACGTCAGGCAACGGTTTGTTTGATTTCTTGCCGTTCCGCTCGCATCTATCTGCGGCATTAGCCATCATAAGATCTTCAGGTTCATCCTTATCTCTAATGCTTTTTTTTTTTTTTTGTAGAGTTTGCATATGATAAAAATAAATTAAAGATATAAAAAAAATTCTTCCTATTTTTATATGTTGACTTAAATTCTTCTTCTTTTTTACTGTCTTGTTATTAATTAGAGGAGACGCAAGAGACGTTCAGAGATGCGAATGGGAAGTGTGTAGGAGCCACACTAATTTCATCTACACTGTTTGCTAGCTCATTCGGTTTAACCAACAATGGTAATTAATTAAAATTAGATTCACTTTTCCTTGAAGATTTCCTTTGGTTTTACATCGAGAATATTAACTCTCTCTTACCTTTGTGTTTCATCTATTCACCGGTATTAGGCGTTATATTTACCGGTTATCCTGTCATTGGAAGCCAAAACCGTATGATGTCATCAGGGTCGTGCTTAGACAGTCTTCAAGATGGGTTGATCACGGCGTGTCCATGGGATTCACGTATAAAAGGCGAATTTTTCCACCAAACAACTTTCAGTGTTCCACTTACGCAAGTCAAAAGTTTCATAAGCGACATCAAATCTCTTGTAAAGATCGAAAGGAAATCTTTATGCGGTCTTGAGCTATATAACGGTATTCTGATGCGTTATGTCACATCATCTCCAGCTTATCTTGGGAAAGAAGCAGAAGCTCTAGACTTTGACCTAACTTATTACCGAGCCAAAAACCCACTAACACCACGACTCTACGAAGATTTCATCGAAGAGATCGAGCAAATTGCATTGTTCAAGTATGATGCATTGCCACATTGGGGTAAGAACAGAAATTTAGCATTCGACGGAGTTGTAAGAAAGTATAAAAATGCGCCAGCATTCTTGAAAGTAAAGGAAAGTTATGATCCAACGGGTTTATTTTCGAGCGAGTGGACGGATCAGATCCTAGGGATCAAAGGAAACACGACGATTGTAAAAGATGGATGTGCATTGGAGGGATTGTGTATATGTTCGGAGGATGCTCATTGTGCTCCGACCAAAGGATATTTGTGTCGACCGGGAAAAGTTTATAAAGACGCTAGAGTTTGTACACGTGTTAGTGGCATAAGCGTGATTCAATCAGTACATTATAATTAATCTTTATTGCTTAATTATCTGAAAGCGCTTTTATGTGTATGGGTCGATATTTATTACGACGAGTTACTGCTATTATGGCAGGGGCCAGGGTGCCATAAGATTGGAACTTTCGAGAGACATGCTTCACGATACTTTAATAATTCCGCTATTTTTTGTTGTTTGTTAAAGAATGCTTGTTTCTACTTTTCTTCCAACGGTGACAACTATTTTATACACTCTTCTATATTATAAAAAAAAATATAGGGAAAAACCCAACTAGCCAACGTGTCTTTTATAATAAATACCCAACCAATGTGCGTATTGTATAGTTTGATTTTGTCAAGGAAATCTAAAGTTGAATCTTGAATACTTGAGTTAGTTAAATAAAGCCAAACTAATGTGTGTATTATATATATAGGTAGGTTAATTTTGTCAAGGTATTCCGCAGTTGAGTTCTAGAGTGCTACGTCGACATTTGATGATAATAACAACTAGTTGAATTTTCGTGTATATATAAATATCTGTAGTTGATTAAATACTCGCCCGTCAAGATTTTCTCCGTTTTGAAAAACAATGCATAAACCGACGAGTCGAAAACTTTGACTAAAACATTTTAGAAAACAAAAAACAACAAGCGATGGCAGCGGCAATGGGATTACGACTATGATTAGAATATGGATACGTCTTTAACATGACAGTTAAAAATGATTGGATCGAATTTGATTAGTATACTTCTACTAGTTACTATTATCTTTCAAGCTAGCACTATTATTTTTCAACCCTTTCCTAATATAATTAACAACAATATTTTATTTAAAACTTACAGAGACGGGGTTTTTACGCCACACAAGACAACCTCTATATAAACATACCAAATAAGCTTTAAAAATACACCAATATTAGCAATTCCAACAAAACTTAATCGAAGCCCTATGGCGTTTGGCTATTCTCATTTGTATGGTTCCCAAAACGCTGCGCTCTGGCACACCCTTCTAGGGTTACTTTGTATATTTACACTTGTTTTTACGGCGGTCTCAACACCACCTGAAGATCCTGTCAAGTGTGTATCGGGAAATACGAATTGTACGGTCACAAACTCATATGGAGTTTTCCCTGATCGTTCCACGTGTCGAGCCGCCAGCGTGGCCTACCCAACAACCGAAGATGAGCTCATCTCCATCGTGGCTGCAGCCACTAAGGCCGGACGGAAAATGCGAGTAACAACTCGATATTCCCATAGCATCACTAAGCTCGTGTGTACCGACGGAACAGACGGTTTGTTCATAAGCACAAAGTTTCTCAACCACACGGTGGGAGCGGATGCAGAGGCCATGACCTTGACGGTTGAGAGCGGCGTGACGCTTAGGCAGCTAATCGCTGAAGCGGCTAAGGTTGGATTGGCATTGCCTTATGCACCGTATTGGTGGGGACTCACCGTAGGTGGTATGATGGGAACCGGTGCTCACGGAAGCTCATTGTGGGGTAAAGGAAGTGCGGTACATGATTATGTGAACGAGATCAGGTTGGTTAGTCCTGGCTCGATCAGTGATGGGTTTGCGAAGGTTAGAGTTTTGACCGAGACTACGACTCCAGACGAGTTTAACGCGGCCAAAGTTTCCCTTGGTGTTCTTGGGGTAATCTCTCAGGTTGGATTAGTTAAACTTTCACTTTTTCTTTAATGTTGTTTTTTTTTACTACAAAAGGATAATATCATGACATTTTAACTACAACTTTTTCGGTTGGACATATTTTTTTTTTCTTTCTAAAAGGTGACTTTTAAATTGCAACCGATGTTCAAGAGATCATTAACATATACAATGAGGAATGATTCGGATTTCGGGGATCAAGCCGTGACTTTTGGAAAGAAACATGAGTTTGCTGATATGTTATGGTTACCGAGCCAAGGCAAAGTTGTGTATCGAAGGGATGACAGAGTAGCGGTCAACACGTCGGGCAACGGTTTGTATGATTTCTTGCCATTCCGTTCGCAACTCTCTGTGGCTATAGCCATCATAAGATCATCAGGTTACCTATCCTTTTTTATGTTCTAAAGTTTTTTCTTGAGTAAAGTGTTTGCATTCAATAAATAAACGTTACAATTTTGTTCATCAATTTTTTCCTTGAATCGGCTGGAGAAAACATGACCTAATCCAAAATCATATTTAGTCAGTATTTTTTACTCAATATTTTTTTTTCATTTTCATTGAATTCCTTTAATTTTTTCATGTATAAAAATATTTACATGAACCAAAAACAATAGATGTGAAGCAAATGTTTGCATCATTTTCCTTATTAGAGGTAGTTGGTCAATAGTTAATAAGAGAGAGAGGTAATCCGGTGATTCTTGCATTAGTGTTGTATAAAATTATATCTCTTGGATCCAGAACCAATATCTAAAAAATAATCTAATTAATGTATGGTTGTTAAGGCATTATCAAGTGACGACAATTCCAATAATATTCTTCAAAAAAAGTATATAATTATTAACTCTGTTTTCTTGTATACGGAGTATTAATTTGGTCTTGTATATACTATCAAGTAAATTCAATTCCAATAGAGTTCTACACGTAACTTTTAATTGGTTTTCTTGTAATATTAAAGAGGAGACGCAAGAGACGTTCAGAGATGCGAATGGGAAGTGTGTAGGAGCCACACTAATTTCATCTACACTGTTTGCTACCTCATACGGGTTGACCAACAATGGTACTCGTTTTTTCATTTTTTTCATTTGTACTTATACATGACAATTCACTGATTTCATGCACATACAATATTTACGTACTCTTACTTCGATGTTTCAAATATTTATCGGCTTTAGGTATTATATTCACTGGTTATCCAGTCATTGGAAGCCAAAACCGTATGATGTCATCAGGGTCGTGCTTAGACAGTCTTCAAGATGGGTTGATCACGGCGTGTGCGTGGGATTCGCGTATAAAAGGCGAATTTTTTCATCAAACAACTTTCAGTGTTTCTCTCACGCAAGTCAAAAGTTTTATCAACGACATTAAATCTCTTGTCAAAATCGAACCAAAATCTCTATGCGGCCTTGAGCTCCATTATGGTATTTTGATGCGTTACGTCACATCTTCTCCGGCTTATCTTGGGAAAGAAACAGAAGCGCTCGATTTTGACATAACATACTACCGAGCCAACGACCCACTAACACCGCGACTCTACGAGGATTTCATCGAAGAAATCGAGCAGATTGCATTGTTCAAGTATAACGCATTGCCACATTGGGGTAAAAACAGAAACTTAGCATTTGATGGAGTATTTAGAAAGTACAAAAACGCACCCATGTTCTTAAAAGTGAAAGAGAATTATGATCCGACCGGTTTATTCTCGAGCGAGTGGACGAATCAAATCCTAGGGATAAAAGGAAACGCGACGATTGTAAAAGATGGATGTGCATTGGAGGGATTGTGTATATGTTCGGAGGATGCTCATTGTGCTCCGACCAGAGGCTATTTGTGTCGACCGGGAAAAGTTTACAAAGAGGCTAGGGTTTGTACACGTGTCAGTGGCATAAATGTGGTTCAGTCAGCAAGTTATTGATCTTCATTGCTTCCTTCTTATATAAGAAAGCGGTTGTTTATGTGTGTGCTAATATATGTTATCATAAGTTACATATTTCTTTGTGCTGTTATAATAATTTTATTCAATGTCTGGCTGCAATAAAAATTGGATTTTTGTTGAAGTACCGAAGCCTTATAATTTCACCGTGTTGGCTGCTACAGGAGTTACTTTTACAAAAACAATCTGACCCCACGACTCAATTAATTATGAACTGGAGCCAGATGTACATTAATTTTACGTTGCGCATGTTCATAAATTATTTGGTTAACTAAAGAAATTTGTATCAGTGATCTTTTAAAAAAAAAAATGTTAGCAATTCATACATTTATTATGATTTACTGTCTTTTTCTAAATCTTTTGGAATGTTGATACATTTATTATGATTTACTGTCTTTTTCTAAATCTTTTGGAATGTTGACACCGGCTTGTGAGTTGAGAGAGCCGTGCATACCATGGCATTCTTATTCTCCATTGTACATATAAAAATAACTTTTATAATTATATTTAAAATTATATGACAAAACCCAACTGACTTTTATTTTTGTATAATAAATCCCATCTAATGTTCCAACAATTTCAGCCGCTTATCAATCCTTCTACGACATCACATGTTCATATGAAGATATTTTTTATGAAGATATGACAAACGAAGGCAAGTGATGATCACTACAAAAATATATATATTACAGTTCATTTTTGCTAGAAGTTTGCATTTTGCAATATTTTTTTAGATATTTTTTTTATTTTTGCAATAATGAATAACGCCTACAATTATATTACGAATTTTTCGTATACTTAAGAAAAAACTATCCGTTGAAATTTTTGGTCACCAAACAACTTTCTTACGACATGAAATTATTTTCTACAAATTTTGCAATAAACATTTAACCATTCTAAATTATGGCTGTTTCTCAAGAAAATTATCGTAAAATTAAATACATGGTCAAATATGGGACTAGATACTATTTTTGCAATATTTTAGTAACTTTTTCGCAACACTTTTCTTCATACATCCATGATCCATGTTCCCTAATCAAGATGGTGGAGCTAGTGACGCATAACTGAAGAATGAAGTCCATACCTCAGTTGATACAGATATTATATTTAAATCGCATTGAGCCAGCCTTTTACACCACTCAGCCTCTATTTATACCAACGATACCATTCGCAATTCATTTAAAAATATTCAACTAAACTTAAACAACAGCAAAAATGGCATTTGGTCATACTCTTCGGCATGGTTTCCAAAACGCTACGTTTTGGCAGATTGTTCTCGGGTTACATTGTATATTTACACTTGTGCATACAGCGCTCTCAACACCTCCGGAAGATCCAGTCAGATGTGTGTCAGGAAACAAGGATTGTAGCGTCAAAAACCCATACGGAGTTTTCCCAGACCGGTCCACGTGTCGAGCTGCCAACGTGGCTTACCCAACAAGTGAAGCCGAGCTCGTCTCTATCGTCGCAGCAGCCACTAAAGCCGGACGAAAAATGCGTGTAACCACTCGATATTCCCATAGCATCCCTAAGCTCGCATGCACGGACGGAACTGACGGATTGTTCATAAGCACCAAGTTTCTAAACCACACGATGCAGTCAGATGCAACGGCCATGACCTTGACGGTTGAAAGTGGCATGACGCTTAGGCAGTTTATCGATGAAGCTGCTAAAGTTGGATTGGCGTTGCCTTATGCACCGTACTGGTGGGGACTAACCGTGGGTGGTATGATGGGAACCGGTGCTCATGGGAGCTCATTGCGAGGTAAAGGAAGTGCGGTCCATGATTATGTGACGGAAATTAGGATGGTTACTCCTGGCTCGGCCAACGATGGGTTTGCAAAGATTAGAGTTTTAACCGAGACTACGACTCCTAACGAGTTTAACGCTGCTAAGGTTTCTCTTGGCGTTCTCGGCGTTATATCTCAGGTTATATCGGTTTCAAATTTTGTTTTTTTGGTTTTACTAAAATAAAATACTTTATAGAGTTCTAATTAACCCTTTCTAACTACAATTATACCGTCGTAATTATTATTATTTTTTTTTTGGAAAGGTTACTTTTGAATTGCAACCGATGTTCAAAAGATCGGTGACGTATTTGATGAAAGACGATTCGGATTTTGATGATCAAGCCCCGATATTTGGGGGAAAACATGAGTTTGCGGATCTTGTATACCGAGCCAAGGCAAAGTGGTGTATCGAATGGACGACCGAGTTGCAAACAACACGCGGGGCAACGGTTTGTATGATTTCTTGCCATTCCGTTCGCAACCCTCTGCGGCAATAGCTGTCGTAAGATCATCAGGTTCCTATCTATCCTTATTTCTAAAGGTTTTTTACGGTTTGGATTTATGTTAAAAAAATATATATATATATATATATAAAGTAATTGTAAAAAGCTTTCTATTAATTTCATTTCTTTGTATAACCAATAATAATTTAGAAGAGAAGCAAGAGACATTCAGAGATGCAAACGGGAAGTGTGCGGCAGCCAAACTAACTTCATCTACACTGTTTGCTAACTCATACGGTTTGACCAACAATGGTAAATAATTTTTTCGTTTTGTTATACATTTTTGGTTAATTCAAATCGAATATATATATATACTCACTCCCACCTTTTCTATTTTAAATATTCAACGGCATTAGGGTTTGTATTCACCGGCTATCCGGTCATTGGAAACCAAAACCGCATGATGTCATCAGGATCATGTCTAGATAGCCTTGAAGATGGATTAACCACAGCGTATGCGTTTGATTCGCGTATAAAAGGCGAATTTTTTCATCAAACAGCTTTTAGTGTTTCTCTCACGCAAGTTAAAAGCTTCATCAACGACATTAAATCTCCAGTCAAGATCGACTCGAAATCTTTATGCGGCCTTGAACTCTACAATGGTATTCTAATGCGGTATGTCACATCTTCTCCGGCCTATCTTGGAAAAGAAACACAAGCTCTAGACTTTGATATAACATATTACCGAGCCAAAGATCCTTTAACACCACGACTCTACGAAGATTTCATCGAAGAAATCGAACAAATTGCGTTGTTCAAGTATAATGCATTGCCACATTGGGGTAAAAACAGAAATTTGGCTTTTGATGAAGTGATTAAAAAGTACAAAAATGCACCCGAGTTCTTGAAAGTAAAGGAAAGTTATGATCCAAACGGTTTATTCTCGAGCGAGTGGAGAGACCAGATCCTAGGGATAAAAGGAAACGCGACGATTGTAAAAGATGGATGTGCATTGGAGGGATTGTGTATATGTTCGGAGGATGCTCATTGTGCTCCGACCAAAGGCTATTTCTGTCGACCAGGAAAAGTTTACAAAGAGGCTAGGGTCTGTACACGTGTTAGTGACATAAACGCATAAGTATGGTCCAGTCCAGTCCAGTTCAGTCAGTAAATTATTAAGACTTCATTGCTTCTTACATCAGAAAGTCCCATTGTCTTTATTACAGTACTTAACTACTTATGATGATAAGTTATTGTTTACGTTGTACTAATAATTATCATTATAATATTTATAAATGGTACGGTAAAAATTTGAATTTTCGTTAGTCGTAAAGCCTTTAATTTCGTTGATGAATGACAATAAGATTATTATATGCGCTTGCGATAATTTTAACAGTATCGTTTAAAACGAAACACAAAGAAGAAAATGAAAAAAAAATATATATACTCTGTGATGTTGAAGCAAAGGTGGAAAGTCAAAGTCAAAGTTCTGTGTCTCGAAACTCTTTGAGAAGTTTCTCGAATTCGTCTAGTCTCCGTCCCCAATCGCTCTTGATCCTTAACGGCCTCACGTTACTGTAATCTACACCGTTATCTTTAGTGGACTCGCCCGCAGAAGATGACAGCTCCACACCTGTTACCTCCTCCTCCTTCTTCTTCTTCTTTCTATCGGCGCTCGATCTATTCCTCTGAGCCGTCGCTCTCTGAATCGCCCAAAGCACGTCTGATCCACTAATTTCCTTTTTCTTCGGGTTTGGTTTATTCTGGTTCGGTTCGGCGGAGTGGAGGAGGATTTGTTGGCCTAATCCGCCGACGGATTCAGTTCTTTGCGATTTCGTCGGGATGTTACAGAGTCGAAAGTGGATTCCGTCGTAATTACCCGGCGGAGGCTGTGAATAGCCGACGGAAACTGTTCCTGTTAGTCCCCTGAGAAATTGAACCGGCATCGGCGCCGGTTTCACTGTCCACATAGTAACTCTGATTTCTAGTGCGAATATTATCTCCGTCCCCTTTTGTTTGCGGTTGTGGAGAATCCAGTCCACATATATTATTAGTAATAAAATGTAACTTATTGGGCTTTTTAAATAAGGCCCATTAAACTATTGTCCAAATGTTGATTGACACATAATGATTTCTGTAAGAGCATCTCCATCGCTTACATACAGATGGAGAGTCTTTTAACTATTAATTACTATTATTTAAAGATAATTTATATAATTAGTTAATCTTTAATTTTAAAATTAAAAATAAACCAGTTATAAGATGATAAGTATAGTAAAAGTCTAAGAAACGTATATAAAAGTTGTATCTGAAGAGACGGTTTTGAAGGGTTTTCAACTTTTTATTTATTTTCTTATTTTTTTCATTATTTTATTCTTAGATACTTTGTTAAAAGACTGTCGTTGGAGATGGTCTAAGACCAGCTCCATCGGTTACATACTCAGAAAGTCTCTTAAAAAAAAAAATATTAATATTTAAACTATCAAAAGATCTAAACCAATCATAAGAAGGCATATGTTAAAAAAGTTTGTTAAAATACCTGAAACCGTGCTTTAGAAAGGAAATAAAGAAATGTTTCTTCTCCTTCTTTCTTAATTTTTATTATTTTATTAATATTTTTTTTGAAAAAATTGTGTTAAGAAACCACCGATAGAGGTGGTCTAACAATCCAATAATGGTTTTTTTTTATTTTAACTAAGTACAGTAAATAACAGAATTAATTGATTAAAAAAAGTTGTCTAATTGAGATTTGATTCATTAAATTATAAATCCTCCTTTTTAATTGAGAGTACTTTTAGAAGAGAAAAGACACACAAGTAGCAAATTACTGACACAATTCGTCAACATGATAAGCTTGATCTTCATATATATATATATATATATAGTTGACCCATGACACCTTATCATGTGACTTCACTTCCCACGTGTACTAAAGGATAAAGTTATGTCACATGAACCGGGTACTTGTGAATCGAGTCACCCCACGGGTTACCTACCAATGACTCTTTCGCCGGAATCGTTTTCAACGCTCTCCACACAATACTATTGCATTTAAAACCCGACCCGAACGCCAACTGCCATACCCGATCTCCTCGCTTGACCCGACATTTAGCCTCCACGTAAGCCAGCTCGTACCACAGAGACGAGCTCGAAGTGTTTCCAAACCGGTGCAAAGTCATCCGAGACGGCTCAAGATCAAACTCACTGAGTCCAAGTCCTTTTTCAACCGCGTCAAGTAACGCTCTACCACCAGCGTGGATACAGAAATGCTCGAAGCATAGTTTAAAATCCGGAACATATGGACTAATCTTTAACCGCAAAAGCTTACTCTTTACAATAGAGAGGATAAACCGGAGCTTTTCAGATAAGGGCAGAACAAGTGGACCAAGTGCAGTTAGATTCGTCTTCAACGTGTCACCAGCAACAACGGTTAGTTCTTTAGATAGTGAGACTCCGACGATACCTTTATCGTCTTCTTTTTGGTCGGCACAGGTGTAATGTTTATCGCTAGCGCCTTTGTGAGTCCTTACGAGATGAGTCAACTCGTACTTAGACCGAACTCGGTCTTGGCTTCTATTTGATAGCAAAACCGCAGCACCTCCTACCCGAAATAGACAGTTAGGGACTAACATGGACCGGTCGTTGCCTCGATACATGCTAAGAGTCATGTTCTCCGTGCTAACAATGACTGCATAGGTATTAGGGTTCGCTTTAAGAAGATTCGTGGCGAGATCGACAGAAATTGCGCCGGCGCTGCATCCCATACCGGAGAGATTGTATGTTTTGACGTCGGTTTTGAGCTTGTACCGGTTTACGATCATTGACGAGAGAGATGGGTTAGGGTTAAACAAGCTACAGTTTACAATGAAGATTCCAACGTCTCTCGGCTCGACTCCGGTTTTCTTGAATAGTGAGTTAAGAGCTCCGAAGATGACTAATTCGGCTTCGTGCCTCGCCTCGAACATTGAAGGTGTTGGTGGAGAGGTTAACATGCAACGTGGGGCGTACGTGTCATCTCCTAAACCGGACCGGTTTAGTATCCTCGTCATGAATTGGATTGTTTCTTCGGTGTAGAGTTGAGCGCCTTTGGCCATGTTGAAGAACGTTTCAGATGAGATTTTGCAAGAGTCTGTGGGTTGGTGACAAGAGAAGTCGACGAGGTAAACCGGTGTAGACCGGGTAGTTGAGTAGGCATATAAGAAGAGAGATATGATGAGTATACTGATCTTAACCGGGAAAGAAGAGAAGAAGTCATGGTGAAAATGAAGTAGATTAAGATGGGAGAGAGAGAGAACGAAAATTATAAGCAAAGGAAGCTTGAAACTTGTCATTGAGATATGAACTTATGAGAAACATTTGGTTATTGGGTGGGTTTCCATTTATAAGCAACGTACCATCCAACCTTATTTAGGGTATGAACAGCCTTATTGCGTTAAGGGCGTTTTGTGCCGCGGCGAACGCGGTGTGCGTTTAAGGCTATAGCCAATTAGCCATACATATGTGAACGCACTTTTAAAAAGTTGGCTATATTTTACATATGCAAAGAGTTGGTTATCTTTTGTGTTTTGATTTTCAGAAAATGTTGGAGAATATTATTGCGATACAAGAACATCTAATTATTAATTACAAACGATTTGAACAGATTTTAAAATAGTTCGATCATGATCAATTAATATATTTTTTTACGGCAAAAGTAGAGCAATTTGTTAAAAGGTTTCCAACGAATACTAATTGCTAACCTATTTATTACCAAACATAGATACAGTTTTCTGATTGTTACGTGTCGACTGCACGCACAGGTTTCATAATATTAACTAAACTCTCATATATTTAAATTTATCGGCTTCGAAACATTTACACTTTACGTGAAAGAAGTGTGTTAGATAGAATCATGTGATTGGTTGATTGGAGATTGATTTATGTAGTTAAGTAAATGAATCCAAAAGAGGAAACTCAAAAAGAGGACTCCAACCAAAGAGAGGGATAATTTATTACGGATCAGTGTTTGGTTGGAGATTTGTCAGTCTATTTTAAATTGTAGGTGAAGTGGTCAGTGGCTGGCCAAGTTGGAAGTGGACCAATGAGAAACAACTATTGAGACCGTGTTTCGTACGTTTGTTGTTGTGTTAGTTGGGTCATTTATTAATTTATTAATACATAGTTATAAAGTCGCAATTATTTCGCAGCCAGATACTGTTGTATCCAACATTCCCTCACAATTAATTCAAATTAGATATACTAAATTAGATATACTAAATGAGTATCCACACATTTTCTTTTAAAATCTTTTGTCTAGAATTTAATTATACTTTTTTATTTTTATTTTCTCCATGATCATATTAAAAATTGTTTGTTATCTGACATCCGTTTTAGTTAACTTTTTATTATTATTTTTTTGTCTTCAATAAAACTTATTAAAATTCTTATACTAAAAATGTTAATTGCAACATAGAAAATCTAACGTATCATTAACAATTTAGATATAAGAATCCACAAATAGTATATTGCATTAGTATATATATGCTACTTAATATTATGATTAAAACTTAATACACATATATATACTAAATTTAGATAAACTTATTACGATCTTTTTTCTTATTTCTTACATCTTATGATGAAGTAAAAGGTGTTGACGAGTGGGAAAACGCAATGAAGGAGGAGATGAATGCTCTCATGAAGAACGAAACTTGGGATTTGGTTCCAAAACCCAAGAATGCCCAACCTGTTTCTTGTAAATGGGTGTACCGGATCAAGCGCAAAACAGATGGAAGCGTTGATAGATTCAAAGCAAGGTTGGTTGCTCGGGGATTCTCTCAAAAGTATGGAGAAGACTATGATGAGACCTTCAGCCCTGTAGCCAAGATGACTACGGTACGTTCTCTCTTATCTTTGACTGCAAGTTTTGGTTGGAAGTTATGGCAATTAGACGTGAAGAATGCTTTTCTATATGGAGAGCTTGACAAGGAAATCCTGATGGAGCAGCCAGTTGGTTTTATATCACGAGAGCATCCTGATTATGTGTGTAAGCTGAAGAAGGCCTTGTATGGGTTAAAACAAGCTCCACGAGCCTGGTATGGAAAGCTTGCTCAGTTTCTTCAGTTCTGCGGTTATGTGGCATCAAACTCTGATCCGAGTCTATTCTTCAAGAAGAATGGAGGAGTCCACGTGGTAGTTCTCCTTTACATGGATGATATGATAATTACCGGGAATGATGATGCAGAAATTACTCGTTTACAAGAGGATATGTCGATAAGGTTTGAGATGAAGAAGTTGGGAGAGCTCAACAACTTTCTCGGTTTGGAGGTGGAAAGGGTAAAGGGTGGAATATTCATCGGCCAACAAAGCTATGCAAGAAGAATCGTTGAGAAGTTTGGAGTACACGAAGGAAAGACACGCTCTACTCCAATGGATGTCAACATAAAGCTTAAACGCGATGAAGGGTCCTTACTACCTGATCCTCGGCCTTATCGCTCTCTTGTAGGAAGTCTTTTATACTTAACCATTACAAGACCTGACATTGCCTTCGCGGTAGGTCTTGTAAGTCGGTTTATGCAGGCACCAAGGAAGCCACATCTAGAAGCGGCAAAGAAGATATTGAAGTATGTGAAGACAACTCTTGGCATGGGTCTGGTGTACAAGTATAATGCCAAGGTCTCTCTTTATGGCTTCACGGATGCTGACTTTGGTGGAGATCTTGATGATCGGAAATCAACTTCAGGATATGTTTTCCTATGTGGGAACACAAGTGTCTCATGGTGCAGTAAGAAGCAAGCAACGGTGTCGTTATCTACAACTGAAGCAGAGTATAAAGCGTCAACTCTAGCAGCTCAAGAGTGTATTTGGCTTCAGAGACTCCTTGAAGATCTGTTCGAGCCAATCAATAAGCCAATTGCAATTTATGGAGATAATCAAAGTACGATCAAGCTGGCCAATAATCCGGTGTTCCATGGGAGGACTAAACACATTGAGTTAGAGCATCACTTCATAAAAGAGAAGGTGCTTGATGGGACAATTGAAGCTTTGGAAGTTCGAAGCGAGGACAACGTTGCGGATATCTTCACCAAGTCATTACCAAAAGGTCAGTTCGAGTTACTTCGCTCGAAGCTCGGGATGACTGACAAAATCAAGTTTAAAGGGGAGTATTGAAGTTAAACTTGATTTTGGGTTAAGCTTAATTTTGGGTTTATAAAATAATTATTAGTTATTAGATTAGGCCCAAAATTAAGCTCAAGTTCTAGAATCTCTAGAAACATCACTAAAAATCATCATCTTTCTTAAATGTTCTAGAGAATTCTATTAGTTAAATATCTAGATAATTCTATAGATAATTCTAGATGTTGTAGTTAAAATTCTAGATATTATTGTAGAAAATTCTAGAGATTAGGAGAATGTTTGTAAGATATTTTGTAATAAGTGGAGCCTATAAATAGCCCACTACTCCATCATTTGTAAACAAGAGAAGTTGAACAAATAAAGAAAGAGTGTTCTTCATAAGTTCTCTTATTCTCTCTAAAGTTCCTTCAAGTTTTCTCTAAGTATTCTTTCATCTTATTATTCATACTTAGAGGGTCTTTGTTTCTTTCGGATCTCTCGGGTATTACGGTCTTGGGCTAGTGCTTGGCACTATCGGTGTTTTCTTTACATGGTATCAGAGCCATTCTGATCTGGTTCTTTTTCAAGATCGGATTAATTGAGATCTCAGATTTACTCTAAGTATGGAGTCAATGGGTCGCGTTGTTGGGTTGGGAATGGAGATTCTAAACCAATCCAATTACCGGTTATGGAAGTCATGCATGGAGTCATACTTGGTGAGTGAGGACTTATGGGATGTCGTCGGCGGCAGTAGCACAACACCACCAAGGGGAGCTGCTGCAACAGCGGAAGCGACAAAGGAGTGGACACGGAAGAATGCCAAGACGGAGTTTGCATTGAAGAGGTCAATATCCTCGGGAGTCTTTGAGCATGTCTCAAGTTGCACATCCGCTAGTTCCATTTGGCAGGCGTTAGATCAGTTGTTCAACAAGAAGAATGAAGCTCGGCTACAACTGTTAGAGAACGAGTTGGCGAATGCAAAGCAGGGGGAGTCTTCAATCTCAGAGTTTTTCATCAAGATAAAGAATCTTCGCTCAGAGATTAATATTCTAAATCCGGAGGAGTCAATTTCCGAAGCACGTTTAAAACGGTATATTATTCGAGGTCTACGACCTGAGTATACACTGTTTGTGACTTCGGTTCAAGGATGGGCTACACAACCTTCCTTGGAGGAGTTCGAGAACCTGCTAGCTTCGCAAGAGTCATTAGCTACGCAAATGGCAGGAGTCAAAATCCATGATGACTCGGGGAGCGCCTTTGTAGCTCGGAAGCAACACAACTTCAAAGCCAAATCCAAATACGTTGGTGCAAAGAACATCGATGGACCGGAAGGATCTTCTACTGGAGATAAGAAGCGATTCAAGTGCTACCGGTGTGGAAAGCTTGGGCACTTCAAAAAGGATTGTCGAGTCAAGCTGAAGGAGACAAATATGGCAGAATCAAAAGGTTATATTGAAGACGAAGAATGGGGGAAATGCTTCACGGTGGAGGCTGCATCTTCAGGTATATCCACAACTAAAAATCTTGAAAATGATTGGATTGTGGATTCGGGTTGTAGCCACCATATTACCGGAGACGAGAAGCTATTTTCTAGTCTTCAGCGCCATGATGGAAAAGAAGCCATAATTACCGCGGATAATTCAGTTCACCGGGTCGAGAAGGAAGGGACTGTTGTCATTGAAGGAGAAGATGGAAGCCCTATCACCCTCAAGAATGTATACCATGTCCCTGGAGTAAGGAAGAATCTTCTCTCTGTGGTGAATGCAGTAGACTCAGGTAACTACGTTTTATTTGGCCCAAGAGACGTTAAATTCTTGAAGAATATTAAAGAGTTAAAGGCGGATGTGGTTCACACCGGATCGCGGGTTAAGGATCTATATGTCTTATCTGCGTCCAACTCATACGTGGAGAAGATGAGTACAAACGACAATGCCTCTATATGGCATGCTCGGCTTGGTCATATAAACATGACTAAGCTAAAGGTTATGGTGAATAAGGAGTTGGTAAATGGGCTTCCGAAGCTGAAGATCCAAGATGAAGGAAAGCTTTGTGAAGGTTGTCAATATGGAAAATCACATAGACTTCCATTTGACAATTCTACTTCACGGTGCAGTGCTCTGTTGGAGAGGATCCATAGTGATTTGATGGGTCCTACAAGAACACCCTCATATTCCGGGTTTCGGTACATGTTGCTGTTCATTGATGACTTCTCACGGCACACTTTGGTATACTTTGTGAAGGAAAAATCAGAAGTATTCTCCAAATTTCAAGAATTCAAGGTTACCGTAGAAGGGGAACTGGGTCGGAGAATCAAGACCTTAAGGACAGATAATGGAGGGGAGTTCATGTCCAAGGAGTTTCTCTCTTTTTGTCAAAAGCATGGAATAAAGAGAGAGTTTACTTGTCCGTATACACCTCAACAAAATGGAGTAGCGGAAAGGAAGATTCGACATCTAACTGAGACGTGCAGAAGCTGGCTATATGGGAAGGATCTGCCTAAAGCCTTGTGGGCGGAAGGCATGAGATGCGCAGTGTACGTCATAAATCGGATGCCACTCAGCCCAAATAACATGAAGTCTCCGTATGAGATGATTCATGGGAAGAAGCCGTCAGTGAAACATCTCAGGATATTTGGATCAGTCTGCTACGTCCATGTGTTTGATTCTCAAAGAACCAAGTTGGAGGCAAAGGCGAAGAAGTGCATCTTCGTTGGCTATGACGAACAAAGAAAAGGGTGGAGGTGTATGGATCCAGAGACACACAGGTACGTAGTGTCTCGAGATGTTGTTTTTGATGAAGTTTCCTCATTCTATGGGCCACCTCAAGTTTTAGTTGAGCAAGAAGGTGGGAGTTCCTCCAAGAGTGATAAACCAGCTCTGAGTAAGGAAAAAGGTCCTGAAGAAGAGATGCAAGGTGAAAGGGGGAGCACTGATCAAGAGGAGGATGAGGAGGAACATCATGGTTCCACGGCTAGTCAAAGGCCTAAAAGGGACATCATTAAACCTGCTCGGTTCAGAGATCCAAAGTTTGTTACTACCTTCTCGTGCTATTTTGCAGCTCCATTAGATGAAGATGAGCCAACATCTTATGATGAAGCAAAAGGTGTTGACGAGTGGGAAAACGCAATGAAGGAGGAGATGAATGCTCTCATGAAGAACGAAACTTGGGATTTGGTTCCAAAACCCAAGAATGCCCAACCTGTTTCTTGTAAATGGGTGTACCGGATCAAGCGCAAAACAGATGGAAGCGTTGATAGATTCAAAGCAAGGTTGGTTGCTCGGGGATTCTCTCAAAAGTATGGAGAAGACTATGATGAGACCTTCAGCCCTGTAGCCAAGATGACTACGGTACGTTCTCTCTTATCTTTGGCTGCAAGTTTTGGTTGGAAGTTATGGCAATTAGACGTGAAGAATGCTTTTCTATATGGAGAGCTTGACAAGGAAATCCTGATGGAGCAGCCACTTGGTTTTATATCACGAGAGCATCCTGATTATGTGTGTAAGCTGAAGAAGGCCTTGTATGGGTTAAAACAAGCTCCACGAGCCTGGTATGGAAAGCTTGCTCAGTTTCTTCAGTTCTGCGGTTATGTGGCATCAAACTCTGATCCGAGTCTATTCTTCAAGAAGAATGGAGGAGTCCACGTGGTAGTTCTCCTTTACATGGATGATATGATAATTACCGGGAATGATGATGCAGAAATTACTCGTTTACAAGAGGATATGTCGATAAGGTTTGAGATGAAGAAGTTGGGAGAGCTCAACAACTTTCTCGGTTTGGAGGTGGAAAGGGTAAAGGGTGGAATATTCATCGGCCAACAAAGCTATGCAAGAAGAATCGTTGAGAAGTTTGGAGTACACGAAGGAAAGACACGCTCTACTCCAATGGATGTCAACATAAAGCTTAAACGCGATGAAGGGTCCTTACTACCTGATCCTCGGCCTTATCGCTCTCTTGTAGGAAGTCTTTTATACTTAACCATTACAAGACCTGACATTGCCTTCGCGGTAGGTCTTGTAAGTCGGTTTATGCAGGCACCAAGGAAGCCACATCTAGAAGCGGCAAAGAAGATATTGAAGTATGTGAAGACAACTCTTGGCATGGGTCTGGTGTACAAGTATAATGCCAAGGTCTCTCTTTATGGCTTCACGGATGCTGACTTTGGTGGAGATCTTGATGATCGGAAATCAACTTCAGGCTATGTTTTCCTATGTGGGAACACAAGTGTCTCATGGTGCAGTAAGAAGCAAGCAACGGTGTCGTTATCTACAACTGAAGCAGAGTATAAAGCGTCAACTCTAGCAGCTCAAGAGTGTATTTGGCTTCAGAGACTCCTTGAAGATCTGTTCGAGCCAATCAATAAGCCAATTGCAATTTATGGAGATAATCAAAGTGCGATCAAGCTGGCCAATAATCCGGTGTTCCATGGGAGGACTAAACACATTGAGTTAGAGCATCACTTCATAAAAGAGAAGGTGCTTGATGGGACAATTGAAGCTTTGGAAGTTCGAAGCGAGGACAACGTTGCGGATATCTTCACCAAGTCATTACCAAAAGGTCAGTTCGAGTTACTTCGCTCGAAGCTCGGGATGACTGACAAAATCAAGTTTAAAGGGGAGTATTGAAGTTAAACTTGATTTTGGGTTAAGCTTAATTTTGGGTTTATAAAATAATTATTAGTTATTAGATTAGGCCCAAAATTAAGCTCAAGTTCTAGAATCTCTAGAAACATCACTAAAAATCATCATCTTTCTTAAATGTTCTAGAGAATTCTATTAGTTAAATATCTAGATAATTCTATAGATAATTCTAGATGTTGTAGTTAAAATTCTAGATATTATTGTAGAAAATTCTAGAGATTAGGAGAATGTTTGTAAGATATTTTGTAATAAATGGAGCCTATAAATAGCCCACTACTCCATCATTTGTAAACAAGAGAAGTTGAACAAATAAAGAAAGAGTGTTCTTCATAAGTTCTCTTATTCTCTCTAAAGTTCCTTCAAGTTTTCTCTAAGTATTCTTTCATCTTATTATTCATACTTAGAGGGTCTTTGTTTCTTTCGGATCTCTCGGGTATTACGGTCTTGGGCTAGTGCTTGGCACTATTGGTGTTTTCTTTACAACGGAAAAAGGATGACAATGTGAAAAGGTTTACTGTGAAAGTTCCTTCTTTGTGTCACTTATTCTATCTCAATAGTACTGAAACCTACAATGATGTAGGAGACAATGGTAGGTGCTTGGTTATTGACACTCCGGTGTTAGTGACGCTCAATATCTTTGATGGTTCGGGAGATTATTGCTCAATCGATAGAATTCCTTCTCTTGATTATCATCCTGCTGACAGATTTTTCAAATCAATCTCTTTGGTCCTGTCTCTTGACTTTTATTTATCCCAGCTTGTGTATTTGTTGTAGCGGCATCTACTTCTCTCGCCTTACAGAGTTAAAATTAAAAACCAAGAAACTCAGATCGGATGGAAAACCTTATGGTTTGCTAAGAAATTATCCCAAAATTAAAAAAACTCAAGGTTGTCTATGTAAGTACTATCTTTCTCCTGTTCTACTCTTTCGATGGACTCAAAAACCCTAAGTTAAAATTAATGTGTACACAATTCGTTTCTTCATATTTAGGAAATTAGCGACGAGGATCTCCCTCCTTTATGGAACCAACCGAGTTCTATTCCCGAATGCATGTCCTCAAATCTCGAGTTTTTTAGGTGGCAAGAATATGGAGGAAGACAAGAAGAGGAAAAGTTCTTGACATACATTCTTGCCATCGCTAAGTGTTTAAAGACCGCAAAAATCTCCTTGACACCAACCTTGACTCTTGAAGAGCAGCACATGATGATAGAGAAACTGAAAGATATTCCTACAACATCGAAATATTGGAAGGATTTCAAAAACTCTTTGTTTGCTTTGTCATATGAACCGGATACTCGTGAATCGAGTCACCCCACGGGTTACCCACCAATGAATTGTTCACCGAAATCGTTTTCAACGCTCTCCACACAATACTATGGTTATTACTTCACGCATTAAGGTCAAACGACGACTACGGCTAAATTAAGTTAACGTCTAGATCATTGTAAATTCTTCCTCTTTGATCACATATTTCTTTTTTTAAAACGTTCAAAAAACTAAATAAATATGATTGATTCATGGCTTCATGCATTTTTTCTTTTATATACTCTAAAGTATTCCGTTGGGAAAAGTTAATCTACGAGAAACAATAAAATTTAAAACATAATGTGTAGCATACTGATATAAGTCATCAAATTAACAATTTGAAAAAAAGAGTCTTCCAATTAAAACATTCGGCAAACATATTAAAAAAAGTCTTCAAACGAGAGTCATCTTTTCTTTTGTCCATATCCTTAGCGTCCCTCTCGGATTGTTACCTCTTCTCTTTTTTTCCCTCTCTTTTATCTCATTTCTCTTCTTTTTGTAGATCTTACTTTTAAGATCGATCTAGATCTATCTATGTATGCAACTGATGATTTTGATTTGCATATATATATATATATATATATTAGTTTTTCTTTGTCTACTCCTTTTAGTACTAGAGATTTCAAATTTCTTTTTGCATTTTGACTTCTAAGATTGATCGAGATCTATATATATAACCGTTAAAAAGAGATTAGAGACTTTATCGTATGTACATTTTCTGGACATTGGAAATTTTGGTTCATTCATACCGACTTAGAAGGTTGGAGAGAGAATGAAGCTACTGCATAAAGATCAATCAATTTGTATATATATATATATATATTCATATGGTTTGATTTGTATGGTTTTGCTTTGTATGACTCTCTCTTATTTCGTTTTACAATTTTTGTTTGCTTTGTAGAGATTTCAATCTAGATCTATCTCTTTGTATATGTATGTTGGTTTTGCATTTTGATTTGTATGGTTTTGCCTTGTATGACTCTCTCTTATATCGGTTTTCAAATTTTGTTTGAAAGTAGTAGAGATTTCAACCTAGATCTACATATTTGTATGGTTTTGCTTTGTATGGTTATGCTAAAGGGAAGAAGAAGAGAGGAAGAGGGAAGAAAAAGAGAGGAAGAGAAAGGAGAGGAAGTGGGAAGAAAAAGAGAGGAAGAGGGAAGAAAAAGAGAGGAAGATAAAAGCGGTGGTAGCAGAAGAGAAGATTCGTCAGAGGAATGTGCAGCAAAGGAATCGTGAACACTGGGAGAGGGAAGCTAGAGAGAGTAACAATAAGAAGTTGGCGGTGGCTCTTTTTGCCCTGGTCGATAATGATCTCGTCAAAAACTTTTACCTCTTCTAATTATTATTATCTTATGAATGTTTTAATTTGATGTTTTAATTTGAAGAAGACTCTTATATCTATTTTTAAATTTGAATTTGAGTTTGATCTATCTCTTTGTATATGTTTGTTGGTTTTGCACTTTGATTTGTATATATATGTGATTTGATTTGTATGGTTTTGCTTTGTATGACTCTCTTATTTTGTTTTTCAATTTTTGTTTGAAAGTAGTAGAAATTTCAATCTAGATCTTACATATTTGTATGGTTTTGCTTTGTATGGTTATGCTTTGTTTATATATATGATTTGATTTGTATAGGTTCTGGTCTGAATTCATGTCACGTGATCCAGAAAAATCTAAGGGTCATATGCGTCTTCTCCTCAATCGTGAGAGGAGGAAGATTGACAAGCAACACAGTAGTCTCTAAGGAAGTCCTCTTGACTTTCTTAAAGACTATACCCCATTACTTGTCAATCTTCCTCCTCTCACGATTGAAGTGGAGAAGAGGAAAGAAGAAAAGAGGAATAGGAAAGAAGAAGAGAGGAAGAGATTGGAAGCATGAAGAAAAGGAGAAGAGAATGCTTCAAAGAATTGAAGAACACTGTGCGAAGGCTCATAGGGAGAAAAAGAAATAAGAAGCAGCCATCCGCATAATGTTGCTTTGAAAAATTTGGCAGGGCTCGCCAAGGATCTAGGCCACAACACCAACATTCTCTGAGCATTGCATTGCAGAGATATTATCTACCTACCAAATAAACTCCATAATCCCACTGTGGTTTGTGTTCTATCTTTATCTTCTGTTTGTTGCACATTTCCCAGAAATATTATCTACGATAAAACTTTGTGTTATATTTTTTTTTCCAAGCTCCTTATGAATTATGATCCCACTGTGGTTTGTGCCGTTATATTTTTGTTTTTTAATGTCAAGGGTCATCGACTCATCGTCACCTTTTTGCTTTCCTTTTTCTTATTTCTTTGTCTTAACGATAATTTACTCGTTGCCATAGATGTAAAATATACGGAACTAAGGTTAAGGTCTTTGGAAAACATAGAAAATAGATAGATTTTACAAAATCATCACATTTCATGCTTTTGCGTTTTACGGCTATATAGCATTCGCATAATTGTACGCTTGATGATATTAGTTACTGAAACAGACATGCAAAATCAAAATCACCTTAGAGAGAGATTCGTGTTTTAATTCGTAAACTAATTAGGTAATGACAAAAAGTAGCAAAACTATAAAAAGAGTTGAAAGAGAAAAGAAACAAAACCACTTGGGCTACCGTAAGTTTGAATGGAAGTTTCTTTAGAACAAAAAAAAAAGAAAAAAAAGAAAAGAATAATAATACTTAATAAGTGAAAATTTCATTGGAGAGGTTATAAACTAATTAATGAAAAACAAATGGGAAAACTATAATAAGAGTTGAATTTGATAATCGAGAAAAACAAAAGAAGGTGTACAAAGAGAATGATATACGTCCAAGTGTCAACATCCTCAATAAACTCGTGTATTACTAAAAAACCTATAATCAAATTTCAAATTTCACCTGAACTTCATCACTTGCTCTGGTGTCAACACATCAAGGTGGTGATATTTAACCCCAAAAAGGAAACGCAAAAACAAAACAAAAATTCGCTAGTAGGAACAGAGAAGACTACGTTCTTACTCTGTTTTTGGAACAGAGAACAGCTCTGTTTTATGGAACAGAGTAGGGTTTTCCCTCAGATTAGAACTCAGTTGAAAAAAAGATTTCGACCAGAAATAATATTTCACATGCATGTTGGTCAAGTCGGTATGAATGAACCAAGAGTCCCCCATTTCCAGAAGATGACTTAAAGGTAACCTCTCTGATCTCTAATACGTTCATTTCCATCTTTTGAATTTATTGGATAAACTTTATACCTATTTCAATCAACTAACACCTATAATCATCGTATTCCACAATATTTTTTACACTCTCAAAAACAAGAAAAAAAAAAGAAAAAAAGGAACGAAAGGGAGATATAAGTAAATTTTACCAAGGCAAAGAAGAGAGACGTGAACCCCAAGCATCTCGTCCTCTTCTTCCTTCATCTTGATTACTTACAAGAGGTTTCTTTGCCGATTTGTTTAATTGAAACAACGGATGCTTACACAGCCTCTGAACAGTCCCAATATCTTCACTTGTATCTTTATGATCATTTCTCTTCTCCATGTTCCAAAACTCTTCTTCATTGTCAGCCTCTAGCCTACACAGAGTAGCCACTCTCAAGAACTTAGGGTTGTTGTTGGGTTTCTCAGGGCCTAATATCTCAGAGTGTTGTGAATCCCATTCTTCCGATGGATCTGATGTTTGTTTCTCGATCCACCTTGCTTTCGCATCTGCGTTTTCCCTCTCTTTGAGGTTCATTAGGATCAAAGTCTTGAGAAAATTCATCACTTGCACCGCGTGGATCAGTGCAGTTAAAGGATCCGCCATCTACAGTATCAAAACATTTTCATGAGAAAAAAACTATAACTCACTAAAAGGAGAAGCACTTTTTTGTTTTGGACTGACTTGGGTCATGTTTGGAGCGAAGACCATAGCTACATTGCGAGCATTCATTTTGTTGAACTGTTCATGCTCCACCACGTCCGCCATTAGACCGATGGCCCAATCGAGAAGCGCAGATTCAACGGGAGGAAGAAGAGTCACGAGCTTGCTACAGTCTTCTTCTGTGTTACACTTCATCACTTGCTCCGGTGTCAACACATCAAGCACTCCTGTAGGCAGCTCCCTAAACCACGCCTGATCCAATTAAAAATGTCAAGAAAACAAAAATCAAACCTTAAAAATGTTGAGGAAACTTAAAAGTTTTGTTCTTTTTTTTACACCTTTATCAAACCGGCCAAACAATGAACGTCGATTCCACGCGGTACCACACCGCGGTTAAGCTGTCTTCGGACATGCTCTTCTTTGCCGTTGTCCGGATTTATTCGGAATATTCCTTCGGCCTTAAGGCAACAAACAATCACACTATCATTAGAATTCTGTTGACTCGAAAGTAGATCCATTGTTGTTATGAGTAACAAGAGAGAGTAAAGACTTACTTTAAGACCTCCTTCTGTGTAAAGACGTTTCTGCATCCTGAGAAGGATCGTTGGGACGCTGTTTCCTCTGTTGTCGTAAGAGCATTGCATCGACTTAGCCGATACTCCAAAGACACTCACACTGCAACAAAAGAAGCAATTTTGACACATACACAAACCAAACTAGTGAAAATTCATATGTTTGATGGTATGAAGAACCGCTTTTTTTTTTTACTCTTATAGAAATGAATCCACTGAAAACCCATAAAGCTTGATAAAAAAAAAAGAACCACGTTTTAGTGAAAACTCACAAATTTGATCATAGAAATATAAAAATCATGAAAAACAACTAATCTGTAGTCATGTAGACATCTCTCTACTGAAAATCCACAATATATTTACTCATGTGAAATTTTATATTGCATGAAATTTAACATTTTACCAAAAAAAAAAAAAAATTCTATTGCATGCATGTGGATGTGGATGTGGAATTTTTTCTGCAATGTTTTCGTCTACATTTAAAAAAAAAACTAATTTAAATATTCAATTCCAATATTATCTTAAACACAGAGTCAGCTTGTCGTGTATGATGATAGATCGTTATATAATCAGGTCTTTCTTGGTATATGATATATTTCCTGTATGATCTGATTTTTTTGTATATCAAGTACTGCCTATTAATGTTCAAAAAAAAGAAAAAAGTACTGCCTATTACAAACTAATTAAATCTCTAGTAAAAAGCCATGTAGATTCATCACAAAAAACCAAGTTTTCTTTTCTGCCTAAAATTGTTTGAATTCATATTGTTCGTGGGTTATAATAGCTGGTTCTTTTTGGGATAAAAACAGAATAATTGGTTCTTGAATTTTTCAGACTCTTGATTATTCTTGTATTAAAAAACAATAAAAGAAACTTCTTTTGTGAACAAAGGCGTGTCGTAATCATGCATTTAGTCCAAACAACAAACCAACTTAATGATTCTATCCAAAACAGTAACATGTCAAGATACAGATTTCCAGCTATGAAAATAATTATTTAATTCCTCATATCAAGACATATATATGGAATAAATATATCAACGAGTTGAATTTTAAATATTTAACTTGATGAAATAACGAACCTGGCGCTAGGAGCTCGAGGAGGAACCTCCGGTTCGAGCTCAGAGGGAAGACCGAGAAAACCATTAAACCGGTCGAATGTCACGTGACTCACGTGCTTAACCTCCGTCGGCCAACCAATATCCATAGACGCAGCCACGTCATTATTACCTCTCTCCATGCTACAAGACATCACCAGCGACTTCCTCAGAACCGCCGCAAGAAGGTCGAGTACCGTGAACTGACCCGACCCGGAACCGGTCCCGGATCTCGACCCGTGTGAGCTCAAGGGCGTGGATACGTCGTAGTAGTCTGTGCTCGTAGTGCTATGTTCTTCTTCGTAGTCTTCGTCATCGTCATGGATGTTCTCGTATATGTCTGGACCGGGTCGGGTCGGTTTAAAATTCGGGAACCCGGTAGCTCCGGTGGATTTGGATCGGGAGAAGTTAGTCATCGTTTTTTCTGGTCTGCCGGAGAATATGAGAGAATGTAATATAAGCAGAAGAAGCTTTAAATGTGAGAGAAAGAAAGAGAGAGAGAGGGATATAAGAGACTGTTTGGTGAGAAAGAAAATGCGAGAAAACGAAGGAAAATTACAGATAAATCGCGTAGAAACAAAGGGACATTCGTTTTTTTTTCTCTCTTATTTTACCTTTGTGTTTTTGTTTTTGGGATCTGTGATTAGTGGATAGAGAGAAAGAGTGACGGAGACGTAAATGAAAACGAAACGCAACTTATGAAGTAAAAATTCATGGTTTTGTCGTAATGGTGAAAGAAAAAATAATAATAATATTAAATGTATATTTATATGTCTTGCTTGTGATAAGATATTATATAGAATAGTTCGACGGCTCGTGAGGCTGCCTAGGAGATGAATAGATGAGATGGGTGACAACTGACAAGTAAGAATGGGGGACATACGAGTCAGTGTTATTTTTGGATCTTTCTTTGATTTTGTTTGATTTACATGGTTAATTCATTGACAATTTGGTTTCTAGGGCTCTTGACTCTCTGTAACTCGTGTTAATTATTATGATACCTCTCTCTCTCTCTCACCTTTTGACCAAGAGAGTTTCACATATTTGTGAATTTGAATGTTGCTCTTTAGGACTCCTTCTTTAAATTGTAATGTTTCTAGGTTTTAATAAAACCTGCAGAAGTTATAACAAACCAACATATTGACGTAATAATACTACAAAATGATAAAAAGATAAAAAAATTAAGAAATATATTTGCTAAATCATCATAAAAATAAATTAGATGACATTAATTAACGGATGAACCATCAATTAGATGACATCATTTATCAACTTTTTTTGGTGCGTGTGAGGGAACACAACGTTCCCTCTGTTTTATTCAAATTCAACACTCATTACAATCTCATAAGGCTAGTTGTTCCCACTCCATTCCTATCGTCTATTACAATCGACATGATCTCATCTGGAGGAACATCAAAGAATCTAATATCCAATGGTTGAGAAAAGGCTAAATTAGCTAACCCATCGGCCACCCGATTTGCTTCTCTAAACACATGTGAAACACGGGTTAACCAGTCCCTTGACAAAAACTCATAGCACAAATGTATTAGGAATGAGAGGAGGTGAGAATCGCTTACCCCATTTGTTAACTTGTGAAACCATTTAACTACTAAACATAAATCGTAGTCTCATATTTGGTATATATATTTACAAGATCGCCAACTATATATATACATGCGGTATTTCTTTTTCTTCAACCGTTGGTTTATGAAAATGTAAGTACCAATAATGATTAAACCTATACGACGTCGTTGTTAAGTGGGGGCGACGATATTATAACTTAACATCACAATAGACGACTTCGCTGTATTGTCTTGGCTACTTTTTGTTTAGTTTTTGTTTTGGGGATACGTTATCACATGGTTACATGTGCACTGGTTCGTCGACATTCTCGTAACACGTCAAATACACACACAAAAAACATATTGTATCGTAACGCTTTTATTTTTTTAGGATTCGTTTAAGTCTTAATTAATTATATGAAAGAATCAAAAAAAATTGATGACAATTTATTTTGTAATTAGCTCATACCTAGCTCAAGTCGTGTTTATATTGATCAAGCCTAATGATATAAAAACGCATTATATTTTTGTTTGTTTATGCGTGTAGAGTAGTAGAAAACGATCGTGCTGGTATATTCGATATATCATCATTGTTGATATGTATAATGAAGCTTTTATCTTTCCATAACTAGACCACTTAATCACAATGTAATATCGCTTTTTCAATATTGTTTATTTCTTATTTAAATGAAAATTTAGCCATCGTTTAATTACGGTTTTGTTTAGATAGCTTATGATTGTTTTTTTCTCTGAAGTCCAACCCGTAAAATATTTTATCAAGACACTGAAATTATAATTATGTCAAAAAAAAAGTGAGGCAGGCTATATACATACTACTATACTAGTATAATAATTAAGAGCGTAATTTACTGCGCAGTAGTAATTTTTTTTGTTCTAATTACTTAACTAACGGGCGTTAAATCCCTACAGAAGGAGTAAACGCCGTTAATGTCTGAGTTTAACGATCGCATTTAATGAGCAGGTTCACGTGATATCCTCTGTTTTAATTCATCGCGTTGCCGTACGATGAAGACACAATAACAAACAATCCGACGGTTCACGTGATATCTCTTTTACCTAATGTTCTAGTGTATAATTTAGTGTTGTCTTCTCTATACTGTCACTGGAAATGAAATAAGTAGAACTAAAGCAAAATTTTACTTATTTCCTTAACGAGGAGGTACATTAATCCGCAGAAGTTATTTCAGCGTGTCGAAAGCCATCTTAATTGTTACATAGGCCCCCAGGTCATATATACTTATAAAATTAGCATAAAGTTTTCCATAAGAAAAGTAACATTTTTGTTTTAACGATTCTTTATTGTTTTATTCCCGTCGATGCGGACAAATGTTTGCCACTAAATGATCTTTTTACCTTTAAAGGGCAAAAACTAATGTTAAATCATAAAATGTCGATTTAACAACAGCAGTCAACATTGCAATAATGTGTTTAGGAATTGATGATATCTAAAATAAGATAGTATTATTTCAATTGTAGCGATTTATTTGTTTTTAATAAAATGTTTATGGATTTTAACATGTTATCAGAGTTTGAGAAAGAAATTTCAAATATAAAATGTTTGACGATTTTAGAATGAGATATTCAGTTTATAATGTTATATATATCCTTACATAAAAAAATGGCTTAAAAATAGAAAATAAGAGGCAGTATTTGCCGATTCATTACCAATTAGTTTTACATTTGCAATCCATAAGGTTTACCATAATGCACTACAGAACTAGTCCTTTCTTTTTGCTAAGTTTATACAGCTTTTATGTTACTAAATTAATGTTGGAAACCAGTAATTGGATTTTTATAGTTATAAAGTTAAACGGGCATGTGATCAAGATATATTATGGTTAGTGGTTAAGATTTTTATTTTTAAAATATCTGGTAATAAAGATCAATTACCAAATGAATAAATACTAAGATGGGTTAGTGGGAGCAAGGTACAAAACGCATGCGCGGAATCTAAAATTAATGAGCAAAGATGGCCTTGGTACTTAGCAATTAAAAAAACGTGCATGCTGATGCAATGCAAATGGGTTTAGTCATTTTAACAAAGAATATAATTCGGTAACGTAACAAATTAAATATTATATATTTTGTGTGTTTTGATCATTTCATTTTAGTTAGGATGCCAATAAAAACAAAAGCTTTGATAGCAAAGAAGCTAATATAACATCGGACACCGGGGAATAATATTAGTTATGTTTTGGTCAAATTTGGCTCCATATGAAGAGTACATTTCAAGTAATTAGAAACCTCACTGAAATTTTGTTGTTGTTAGAAAGACCTCACTGTTTGTTAAGTATGCAAATCAGCACAAACAAATAGCGCACCCGTATAACTTTCTGTATATTATATAGTTTTTAGAAACCAACTAGTGCTTTTCTTAGTGTAGATTTCCCCTACAAATCGATTGATTACATCGATGAAGTAACTTATAGCACATTGCATTAGTTATTATCACGGATTCGTATATTTCTCGATTTATATGATTTCTTTTTTAGAAATATATAATAAAAGAAACTGTGGTTATAACTTATCAGATGATTCAGATCGTTACTCCATATGTAAAAAATAAGTTAAAAAGAAAAAAATACCATACTGAATATATAATGTATATGCGTCTGCTGAAATTATCAGATGATTCCAACAATCCAACAACTCCAAAAAACACCGGTCCAAATGTTCGACTGCATGCTTCTTGCAGAAGCAAATATATATATATATATATATATATATACAATTTAATTATTTAAGCGAACATTGATTTTTTTTAAAAAAAACCAACACAACATACACGCATGTATGTATAGAAAAGGGATTGGAATAATTATTAAGTTTATATATAGAAAAGTGACATTGACATATATTCGTATGATTGTTTAATAATGTTAACTTCAAAGTTACTCTTGGATTCTTAAATTGTTTCGTCACTAGATTTAGGTGTTGCGGCAACGACCTTAACCGAAACCACACCAACTACTGTATAGAGAGACAAGTGCCCTTTTCAATGTTTCGTTTGAATTAATCTTAAGTTACCATTGAATTACTTATATTACTAATGCATTTCAATATATATTCACATTTAATATTTAGTGAGTGAAAACAAAACCAAGTTTCTTTATCAGGTCGGTGGGATTCTTTATCAGTTCTATTGATTTTGAAAAAAGATGAGAGTTACTTTTTTTTGTGTGTGTGCACACATGAGAGTTGGTTCATGTTGACCTTTTGGGATCATACTGGGCTGACATGTTTGGCTGGGCTTTATTGTTTGGGTCTAACCATTCGGACATATTATTGGTTTCGGATATTATTTACAACGTGCTTAAACTATTAATACTATTTCCTTTATTTCATAAAGACATAATTTTTGTTTTACAAAAAAAAAAAATTTCGATGCAAATTTTATATTAAGTTCTATTTTTATTTTAGTTTATTAATTAAAAAAAATTGATTTAATATATTAATAAAAATTTAATAAAAATTTAATTTTTTTTTTAATTTGTGTGAGAAACGCCAAAATGACATTTTTGTATAACATAACAAAATTTCTTTTTGACAGATAGTAACAGTTATAAACTTATAATGACAGTTATAATAGAATTTTCTATAAAATTGATTAAAATCCCAAAATATATAAATTATTAAAAACTGTAAATTTTTCATTTATGAAGATTGACATGTTGCAATCTTATAAGTTAATCGTGGTTAGGGATTATATGAATCATTTAGGTTTGTGGATATTAGGAAATTATTTGAATGTAGAAAAAAATTTGTACCAGAATCGTATAATTACTAGTTCACATACTCTTGTAATTGACTGGTCAATTATTAACATTTTACTTTGGAGAAAATTTAAAAGAAAAAAATACTGACATATAATTCATAATTTAACCAACTTTTTTTTCTTGAAATTTTTTTAATATATTTTGTAATGTCCTATAGTTTTTATTTTTTTAATTTGTTTGTTAGGTTTTATTTAAAATATAATAATTGCCATTACTACTTTTAGTCTATTACAATAGCAAATTTTGCTCATGTTATATTTTCATCTTTTAGCAAATTTCCAGATGAACTCATTGAAAAACTATTAGGAAGAATCGAATATTGCGACTTTTTTGAATTGGCAAGACAAACAGTTTTAGTATAATGAGTTTCAACATCTCTAGTAACCTCATGATGAAGATCGCAATACTCGGTTCTTTCCAATGATCTTCTGACACAGTGCTAAACTTGGCAGAGTTCATCTGAAAATTCATTAAGAAATGAAGATGGAGCATGAGCAAAAATTTATCATAACGTTGGGGTAAAAGTAGCAATGCTTGAGTAACTTCAAAAAATTCCCATTACATTTAATTGTGTCTTTATAAATTTCTATGTTTAAAATTTTGATATACATCTAATCTTATTATAATATATCACCTTTATGTTAGGCAATATGGACATGTATTGATGAAAAGTAGTTTTTAGTGTTTCTTAAATTATTAAATTATGTTGATACAAAGAAATTTGCTTCAAATTTTGAATATTCTTAGTTTTAGTGACATTAGTTCGAAAAAAATTGTAATCACACCGTGTATTTAATTCTCAACAATCACATTTAAATGCGTAAATAAATTCGTCTGCAACGGTTCAGATCTTGCCACGTAGAATAACGTATTCCATATTTCCCTTCTTTTTCCAACTTTCCGACCAGGTCGCAAGCACATCCATCATGTTGTGAGGATATCCATATGGAAACTCCGTTTTAGTTACATCCAATAATGTCATAACACGTTTCATTAAAAAGTCCGGCATTCTCTATAAAACCCGTTTTAGTATTTTAAATTTGTTAAAAATCTCTTACAATTTTTTTAATGAAACCAAAAAAGTAACAAAAGACAAAACAACTAAAGGAAAAAGGAAAGCGTAAAAGAACTCGTACTACCATATAGTATATAATAAGAAAAGAAAAAGACATAGGGACAAATAAACATTATTTTTATTATTTCATGAACTAAGTTTGAAAGTGTAAAATATTTCCTTAAATGCTCCCCAACAAAACTAGCCACAATGAGTGAGCCTAAATATATATTACAAATAAACCAGAAATACGAAAATATTGGTTTGAAATAATCCAATGTATATATTTACTTATTTGTCAAACTAATTCAAATTACATATGTATTTTGTATTTGAATTGAATATACATTTTTACCTCAAAAGTTGTGAGGAAACTAAATGTTCCTAGAAATTGATCGAATACAAACTCTATACCCAATTTCCCAACTTCTCAATTCATATACCAATTCACAACAAGGAAACAAAAACAAAACTAATTAAATTACTTTTCTTTATCAAATATTTAAAACGGAAAATGAGATACTAGCAAAATAGATACCTGAATAGCGGAAGGGTAGTTGTTGAATGCTGCAGCTGGAACGAGTTAAATGGTTCACATAAATAAAAATCAAAAATAAAAAAGTCATCGAGATCTCCACCATCCATTTTATCACCTCAGATTTTAATCCAACGGCCAATTACAAGAAGAAAAAAACACCACCGTCCCGTTCCGTTCCGTTTTGCCTGTCACTTGGTTTCTCTTTTGTCTCTTTTAACACTGCCTTGTCGTCTCTGTCTTCTGCTTCTTCCTCTCTCTCTCTTTCATTCCTTTCGTTTATCGTTTTCCTCCGGCATTAGATCTCCTCCTTTTGATCTGATCCGTATAGTCTCACTCTCCCTCCGATGCCTCAAATTTGATTCTTCCCTTTCCTTGGATAATAGTTTTTGGATTTCTGTGTGGGAGTAGTAACGATGGGGCAATGTTACGGGAAGGTTAATCAGAGTAAGCAAAATGCCGGAGACGAAGCTAATACGACTACTTATGTGGTTTCCGGCGACGGGAATCAGGTTCAGCCTCTAACTCCTGTTCACGGCAGAGCTAAGAACACTCCAGCTAGGTCTTCGAATCCGAGTCCCTGGCCTAGTCCTTTCCCTCACGGATCAGCGAGTCCTCTTCCTTCCGGCGTTTCTCCTTCTCCGGCGAGGACCTCCACTCCCAGGAGATTCTTCCGACGGCCTTTCCCTCCCCCGTCTCCGGCGAAACACATTAAGGCTTCGTTGATCAAACGGCTTGGAGTGAAGCCTAAGGAAGGCCCGATCCCGGAGGAGCGAGGAACGGAGACGGAGCAGTCGCTTGATAAGAGCTTTGGATATGGCAAGAATTTCGGGGCTAAGTACGAATTGGGGAAAGAAGTGGGTCGAGGGCATTTCGGTCATACTTGTTCTGGGCGTGGGAAGAAGGGAGAGATGAAGGATCACCCTATTGCCGTCAAGATCATCTCCAAGGCCAAGGTCTTAATCTCGATCTTTGATCATCTCTACTTCTGGTTTTGGGAAGATTTGAATTTTGATTTGTCTATTGCTGCTGCTGCTGCTGATACTAGTGGAATCTTTTTTTTTTGAAAAAAAGAAGTCTGTGATGAGTAATGCTAAACATTGTGGTAATTGAGGTAGTGAAAGACGATTCTTGGGTTTTGGATAATGGCGGTGGGACAGTGAATTGTCTTTTTCTTCCTGCAGATTCTTTGAGAGGAACAGTGTTGTCTCTTTAGATAGGAAACTCTTTTGGCTGGCAGTGAGTTGAGTAGACCGTAATGTGAACTTTTGTTGATTTGTCTGCATTAGGACAGGATGACCACTAAAGTGTGAGCTTCTTATTCTAATGTTTCACGAGCTTTTGTATTCTGCATGCTTTTGTGTATTGTGTACTAGTTAAGCTCGTGTCACATTTAGGTTACATTTTGATTTGCTTAGCTGTCGATTTGTAAGAGTGTTAGCTGTTGATTTTGTAAGCATGTTATTGTCTTCCATCTAATATTTGTTTACAGAAAAGATGACAAAACGTCGATTCGAAAATCTTTTGTCTGCATTCGGACATAATGTTGAAGTATGAATTTTTTTTTCACTTTCGAATGCTCGTGATTTTGTCTCTTCGCATGTTTGCTTATCTTAGTATTGAAGTTTATCGTCACGTTCTTGGTGACAATTGTGATATTCTTTCTTATCGATGAAACAAAACAAGAACGAGTTGCGGCGTGTGATTTGTTGACTGGTTGATCTTTCTTTGCTTGGCAGATGACGACAGCAATCGCAATTGAAGATGTTCGGAGGGAGGTGAAGTTATTGAAATCATTATCTGGGCACAAACATCTAATCAGATACTATGATGCATGTGAGGACGCCAATAACGTATACATTGTCATGGAGTATGTCTTGTTTCCCATTCATATCAGATATCCTATATGTTACCTCTTCTTATGTTATACCACACAAAACATTGCTACAGATTTCTGAACTGCATATCTTGTATTGTTTCTTTGTAACCAATTGATATCTATAGTTCTGTTTGACCAGGTTATGTGATGGTGGAGAACTATTGGACAGAATTTTAGCAAGGTGTGTGATCTAATTGTTCTTAAACTGAATGCTGAGAGTTTATATACATTTATGCTCAAAACATTGTATTCTCTTGACTTTCAGAGGTGGAAAATACCCAGAGGATGACGCAAAGGCTATTGTTGTACAAATTCTAAATGTGGTTTCATTTTGTCATCTCCAAGGAGTTGTGCACCGGGACTTAAAGCCAGAGGTCTGTCTTTTCTTATACTTTCTCTTATCTCTATCTCTATCTCCAGTAGCAAAACTCATATTTACTAAAGACTCTCCTATTACCTCGTTCAACAGAATTTTTTATTTACATCTAGCCGCGAAGACTCAGATTTAAAGCTTATTGATTTTGGTCTCTCAGACTTTATCAGACCCGGTGAGATTTGTCGTACTTGAGAGGCTTTCCTTGATTAGCTTTTTCTTACCGTCTAATAGTGAGCTTTTTGTTCTCAACTATACAGATGAAAGGCTGAATGATATCGTTGGAAGTGCCTACTATGTCGCGCCTGAAGTTCTACACAGATCATATAGCCTCGAGGCTGATATATGGAGTATTGGAGTTATCACATATATACTCTTATGTGGAAGCAGGCCTTTCTGGGCACGGACAGAATCTGGAATCTTTCGCACTGTGCTCAGAACTGAACCGCACTACGATGACTTACCTTGGCCTTCTGTTTCATCAGAAGGTAAAGAGTTTGTGAAACGACTTCTCAACAAAGACTATAGGAAACGAATGTCTGCAGTTCAAGCTTTGAGTGAGTTTTTGTTTTCTCTCTCTTTCTTCTTCTTTTCAAACAATTCCATTGCAACTTGGAGTTATACTGTTGTTGTAATCATTACAAAAACTGATGATCTGCTATATTTCTTATCTTCAGCTCATCCGTGGTTACGGGATGATACTCGTGCGATTCCTTTAGATATTTTGATCTTCAAATTGGTCAAATCCTATTTGCACGCAACACCTCTTAGACGGACTGCTTTAAAGGTATTTCCTTCTTCTTCTTCTTTTGGCACAAATTTTTGTTAAGAGTTAATTTAGAAGATTGAAGCATGTGATATGTTTCTTGTTTAGGCTCTAGCAAAAGCATTGACTGAGAACGAGTTAGTCTATCTTAGAGCACAGTTCATGCACTTGGGACCAAACAAAGATGGAAGCGTCTCCCTCGAAAACTTCAAGATGGTAAGTTAATCAAACATGGTTATATTATATAGGTCAGAAGTTTGTTTTGTAATCTAAATAGAAAGCTTTAATATGGCTCTCAATTCTCGCAGGCGCTTATGCAAAACGCAACGGACGCAATGAGAGAATCCAGGGTTCCTGAAATTCTTCACACGGTGAGGATAGTTTACATATAAAAAGCTGAAAAATCAATCACAGATGGAATTTAAAAGCTCGTGTTTACCAATGATGTGTGTTGGCAGATGGAATCTTTAGCGTATAGAAAGATGTATTTCGAAGAGTTTTGTGCAGCAGCAATTAGCATCCATCAACTAGAAGCTGTTGAAGCTTGGGATGAGATTGCAGCCGCCGGTTTCCAGCATTTTGAATCCGAGGGAAACCGAGTGATCACCATCGAAGAACTAGCAAGGGTAAGCATGTAAAACCCCAATTCATCGAACCGGTTTTTTTGGTCTTGCTCTCATTACAAAAATCTAATTTCGAACCGGTTGATTTGAACAGGAACTGAATGTGGGTGCGTCTGCGTACGGACACTTGAGAGAGTGGGTAAGAAGCAGTGACGGGAAGCTGAGTTTCTTAGGGTTCACTAAGTTCTTGCATGGAGTTACTCTTCGTGCTGCTCACGCAAGACCTCGCTAGCCCTTCTTTTATTTTTTAGATTTTTTGTTTTAAATATTTTTTTCTTCCTTCAACAGAACAGAGTAATAGACTTGTGAGAGACGACGAGAGGAGTATTTTCGTCCGTTTGATTTTGTTTTTTTTTTTTCTCTTTTTCTTTTCCTTATCATATTATAGAGTTTAAATTTTAAGGTACAGAAAATACTAAAACGCAAAGGAGAACAAAATGTGCATAAGGTAGATGGATTTTACTCATTATTTTCCAATATATTCTATGGAATAATAACTATGGTTTCGAGTAATATTTTACTTTTACGTTTTCCTGTAATCGAATCACCTCATCATCTCTACTAATACATCAAATCATTTGGAAATTTTTGATATCATGATTAGAATTGTTCTGATTTGTTAACTTGAGAACATTGCCAGCAATCATTTGATATATGTATGATTCATGTTCAAGAAACTACTAAACCAAAATGTTTCTACAAAATGCAACTTTGTTCAAAGTAAGGCTAAAGGCTGTAGCCTGTAGCTAAGGGACAAGAAAGTTACGCAGTCCTAATCACCAAAATTAAAATTGAAATGAAAAGTTATAAAACAACAATTAGTGATAAGATAAGCCAAAAAAAGCTAAGCCTTTCCTTTTCTGTAATGGGTGCCGACAATCGAATCATGACCATTTATTACAAATTATGATAGTGAGTTGAGTAGGTTTCTTCGTACCCACTAGTCTTCGGAAAAACAGGGAATCTACAAATGTTTCAAGTGCATTTCTCTTGTTTCACAGGTACTATTCATCATAAGCAACCTTGATTCCACACAAAATTACATGTCTACTATTGGATTATTTATCTGTTTAGTATCAATACTTTGGTGTTATTAAGAAAACTTTGGTTGAAACAACAACTATTTTCTTATTATAAAGTACAAAAAATTGACATTAAAATATCTTTGTAGTTTGTTTCTTGAAAAAAAACCACTCATCGTTTCAGCTTCTAGTGTATTTATGAGTTTAGAGTTGAATACGATACCTGACGTTGTCGATATTCACTGCGATGTTAAACCACTTCACACGAATGTCAATCCTGTGTTGAATTGGATCACACATCTTCAAACTAATGATAGTTTAGCGAGAAGAACAATCTTTCGTCGCTTAAAGCACTATTTTACGCCTTTAACAAACAAACAAAAAACACTATCTACGCTCTCCATTACCATTTGCTATCACAGGACAAGACATATAATCGACCGTTTACCATATGCTCTAAAGTAATTTTTTTTCTCCATAACGAGGGATCGTTTTGACTTTTGAGGATCCTTGTAGTTTCGAAACCCCCCCTTCTTATTACAGCCAGAGTTAGTCCCATATACCTTCTTTATTGGGGACAATTCGGGAATTACATTAGCTATGCGTAAGTTAATAATTTCATAGAACCAAAAAACATATACGTCATTTGATATGCGTCAGTTAATCACTGATTAGTTATGCGTCAGTTAATAATTTCATAGAACCAAATGACGCATATGTTTTTCACTGATTAGTTATTTAATTAGAATTTTAAAACATATTAACTGTAGATTTCCAGATTCTATAACTCATACGCAATTTGCAAAAATTAATATATATTAAAAATCGAAAATTAAGTTTGCATTCATCAATATTTTTCTTTTGAAAAAATGGGCAAACTTTCATCAATCACACACAAAACGGTATGGAAAATCATACTCGTGCGAAGCTGAAATTTTTTAACCATGTGTCGATAAATTTGTGTTGGCATATTGGGCATGAAACACATTATATGTGGTGCGAGCAAATAATATATATCATTCTCATAATTAATTACACAATAAATGTTAAGAGTTAGTGGTGCCGGCAGGGATGGTCGTTTGTGGCTTACACTTTTCTCCGTCACTCCTCTTAAAAGTTTATCATTTATATGTTTTTAATTGTTTTGTGTTTTGCTTTTCACTATTTACCGCTAATTTTTTGCCTTTTTATTTTCTTATTATCTATCTAAAGTTAGTAAATAAATCATGAATGAACGTGTATGAGCACCAGACCGGGACCCATAAGATTTATTTGATTTTTCGTTGTTAAAATTCGGGAGCAAGCTGAGCGTAGGCTCATTTGAACAGTCGCTTCGATCATGGGCCGTAATTATTCATTAAGTGAAGCCCAGTGCCTTCGAATCACATCTTAGTTGGGTTTAGGGCTTACTTGGGGAAGAAGATAAGGAGAAAACAGACATCGATTCCGCTGGAAAGAAAGGTAATTTTCCAAATATTGATTGATGTTGAGTTAATGACAACTATTGGGCGAATTAGAAACCCTAGTTTTTATGAAAAAAAATAAAATCAGTCGAATAGATGTCAAAAAAGTTTCCAGTGTCTCATATTTTGGCTACTATCTAGGGCTTCGATCGATGCGTCCCGCGAAAGCCAAAAAGGTGAAATCTTGCTCAAGAGATGCAATCAGCTCTTTGCCAGATGAGGTTCTTGCTCAGATCTTGTCCTTTCTCCCCACGAAACGAGCTGTTTCTACATCTGTTCTCTCCAAAAGGTGGAGGGATCTGTTTCCATTGATGAATCATCTCTTTGCTTCTCAACATCATCTCTGTTTAGACGACTCTGATTTACTGTACCCTGAGGAGGAGGGTAAGAAAACACTTTCCGGTTTTCGTGGAAAGTGTTTTCCGGTTTACTGTATCCTGAGGAGGAAAGATGTGCACCAGAGCTTCAGGGATTTCGTGGAAAAAACACTTTCCGGTTGCAAATCCGTAAAGAAACTGTCGCTAAAATGTCAAGATGGCTTTATGTGTTTCGCTCTTGCCGAAAAATGGATACGCATAGCATTGGAACGAGGTCTCGTGGATCTTGATCTGCGTCTAACAACGAGTTCGTACGAGGAGGCATCACGTTTCCCTCGTAGTATTGTCTTCAGGAACAAGACGCTGGTTAAGCTAACTCTAGGAATAGATTTTGGTCATATTCCTATATCATTTTCACAAGAGCCTCCGTTTCTTCCAGTGCTAAAGAGCCTCGTCATCTATGGAGTTGGGTTTAGATGCTATCAATTTTGCTGGTATATGCTTCCTGCTTGTCCAGTGCTTGAGGAACTATCCTTACAATATGACTTATGCCGTGAGAAAATAGGCACTGCACCAGAATTAAGAATATCCCACCAAACCCTCAAGAGACTCACAGTTCACTACAATAACTGTTTTAGCTGCTCTGGAAGCGCCAGATTCGACACACCGAGTCTTGTTTACCTTGACTTCTCTGGTCTCTCCCCTGTGGATTATTATTCAACTGCCAGTTTCTTGGATTCCCTTGTCGAAGCCAAACTAGATGTTGGTTTGAATCCGAAATTTATTCAATACACTAGTGTATCTACAATCATTAGTTGGATGAGCAACGTTAAGAGCCTTTCCCTGTCTTCTACATCTGTTAAGGTCTTTCTCTGCGCCTTCCTTGCCTTGAATAGTATCATTTTGTGCCCTGATGATGACTACAAGTTTGTTTTCGTGTGTCTTTCAGGCCATGTGTTCACGCCGTCCGGTGTTACCTTCGTTTGTAAACCTTGTTAAGCTTTCTGTAGAGAGTGATGTTACAAAAGAACGGTGGAAAGTGCTTCCGAGACTGCTCAACAAATCTCCAAAGCTAGAAACTTTGGTCCTCAAGGTGTGTTACGTTGTATCATAAACTTATCTCTCAGCAGAGAATTATAGTTAAGTCACAATCCTAACTCTGTATTTGTGATGATGCTTGCTTGCTTGCTTGCTCATCCAGGGAGTGTACATTGATCCAAGTGAAGTGAAGGTGTTGAAGATATATGGGTTCAGTAGAGGGAGTGGTGGAGAGTTCAGACGATCCAAGCGCTTTTTCCTGAAAATGCAGATTTTTCAAAAGATGAAAGCGGAAATTGAGGCTGATGATAACAAGATTCTGCAACTCGTCAGTAAGATTCTTACTCGTCGTAAGAAACGATAGACTAGTCACTTTTGGTTTTGGTTCGTATGCACTCAAAAACTTTAAGATTTTGCTAGCTAATTTCGATATTTTGATTAAAAAAACAATAAATTTGGTTTCAAGATTTGTGGATTGTTCGACATCCAATTATTGCACGTAGTAAAAAAAAGGATATTGTTATTAACATGATTCTATCATTAAGCAATATATGTTTATTTTGAACGGGAAAGAGTATAATTTTGTTATTTTCTCATACACACCATCGTTAATATACGTCAAATGCAGTAGTTTATTAAGAGTTTTAATGTGGTCAGCAACTGAGGTCTGCGCATCAATGGGTAATGACGACCAACAATTAATATTGGGTTGGTGATTTATGAAAAAGGTTGAAATTTTGATTAAGTACTAAACCGAGTAAATTAGTCAAATTAGTCGACAAATTACTGTTTTACCTTAAAGGTGAAGAAGCTACATGTAGTGAGGGAAACTATTTTAACAATCAAGAATATTAAAAGCATGATCAAAGTATAGAAATGAAATTTAAAATGACTATTCTCAGGCATTCAATAGTTTAGCAATTCTCATCATAAACAAACTTGTTTGATAGTAAAAAAAGTTACATATACAAGCTCCGGCATATGAAAGTTACAGTTGTAAAAAGGCAGACTTACAATAGAGTGTGTGATAATATCAGGGAAACATTAAAACGTGTGCAATAGTAATCTAAATCACTTAGTATAAAATGAGTAATAGACTTGTGAGAGACGACGAGAGGAGTATTTTCGTCCGTTTGATTTTGTTTTTTTTTTTTTCTCTTTTTCTTTTCCTTATCATATTATAGAGTTTAAATTTCAAGGTACAGAAAATACTAAAACGCAAGGGAGAACAAAATGTGCATAAGGTAGATGGATTTTACTCATTATTTTCCAATATATTCTATGGAATAATAACTATGGTTTCGAGTAATATTTTACTTTTACGTTTTTCTGTAATCGAATCACCTCATCATCTCTATTAATACATTAAATCATTTGGAAATTTTAAATATCATGATTAGTATTGTTCTGATTTGTTAAGTGAGAACATTGACAGCAAATTTCTGTATAGTGTGATATATGTATGATTCATGTTCAAGAAACTACTATACCAAAAGGTTTCTACAAAATGCAACTTTGTTCAAAGTCAGGCTAAAGGCTGTAGCCTGTAGCTAAGGGACAAGAAAGTTACGCAGTCCTAATCACCAAAATTAAAATTGAAATGAAAAGTTATAAAACAACAATTAGTGATAAGATAAGCCAAAAAAAGCTAAGCCTTTCCTTTTCTGTAATGGGTGCCGACAATCGAATCATGACCATTTATTACAAATTATGATAGTGAGTTGAGTAGGTTTCTTCGTACCCACTAGTCTTCGAAAAAACAGGGAATCTACAAATGTTTCAAGTGCATTTCTCTTGTTTCACAGGTACTATTGGTTTCTGGAACTGGAAGAAGAAAAAAATTGTTAAAAGGGTTTTCATTTCTGGAAAAAAATTATGTAAAACAAATTATTTATTTCTGATTTAAGTCATACCTATTCAAGTTAAAATTTAAATATAGATGAAAACTCTAAAGATAAAAATTGAAAACGTTTTCGTGGTCTTATCCTTTGTGTGTGTGTGTGACTGCTGAAATAGGATCTTTGGAATAAACGCATGAGAGTAATTGAGTAAAGGCTCGGAAGTGCATGCTCACCTGCTAGCATTGGAAGATGTATTGCTATTAACTTCATGTAATTGATTAAAATACAATAGTAATAAATTTTTAGGTCAAATGAAATTAATGCTTTAAGGATCAGCCGTTACAATGGAGGATAAAAGGAAATATCTTAAACGAAAAAAGAATTTGAGTATCTTCCTTTTTTCCTTTGTTTCTATTTGAAAAATAAAATTTGACTACATTTTTAAAAAAGGTTTGTTTTTTTTTGTAAATACCACATACATATATGCTTGATTATCCAACTATAAGTAGAGATGTTGGATCTCATATTTATTTTATTTATCGTAAGTATTTTTTGCAACTATAAGTTATTTTATTTATCGTAAATATTTATCTCATATTTCCTCTGTTTTAATATATTTAACTGAGGGAATTTTATGTTTTTCCATTGTTATCAACTAAATAACAAATGTGAATTTCCACACCCAATAAAGTGTCATCTTCTTCGTATTTTTTTGTGATCATTGTCGTCGTGATTATCTTCAGTCATTAAAAATGGCTAAAATTGAAACAAAATATCACAGACCTAATTTTTTTATATCTCGAAATATTCAATAGAAGATACAGAAAATGAACTAAAATCGATAAAAAAAAAATCAGAAAATTCACTTAATTCTTGGGTTAGGCCAATTCTGGCTCCACAACTCTACAAGATCAACCAAAAGAAAAGGTGAAAAAAATTAACACACAGACAATCCATTCATCTTCATAATTTATCCAATCATCAAGCTCTGAAACATCCAACAAGGTGATGATACTGGTCACGACCGCTATGTCTATGATGATGGTTATTATTACCATTATACACCGATTTCTCTCCATCAATCAAAGCTTGCACGTAACGAAACTCCGCCACGTGGCAAGGAATTGTGATGGTGCCCTTTTGATCGAATCCATACTCATCTTCTGCTTCTTTCAAAAGCTGCATGAACAATGGATGATTAAAATACAAAACAGGAACTACGAATCTCTGTTGCTCTTCTCCTTGTGATCCCACTTTGATCGCTAAATATCCTTTTGGAACATCTTTGATTTTGACCGTTTGTTTGCGATGTAAATGAAAGCTTTTCAGAGATTTTTCTCCAGTACCCATGATTTTTAGAAAACGTTTTAAAAAGATGATCAAGAAACCAAGAAAGGCTCAGAAGAATAAAAAAGTATTCTAGCTTTCTTGCGTTTTTACTTTTGAAAGAAAAAAAAATCGAGGAATTAGGCTAGAAAGCAGGCCATGGGTCTTCAAGTGTAAGAGATGAGAGTTCGAGAGAACTAATCAAGTTGCTCATTTTTTTTCGTGTGGAGGTAAGGAACAATGAATGAAAGAAACAAAAGAGGAAGATTTGTTTATAAAGAGAAAATATAGTTTTTTTATTAAAAAAAAGTCCATCAAAATGAGATGAGACGCTCCTATTTTCTTATTCAATTTCTCATAATAAATACAGTGTTGGTATTTTAAAATTTCCTATTTGGTTGTCATTTGCTTTATAAAATAAATCTAATAACCACCAATGGGTATTTAAAAATTATATAGTCAGCAATAATTATGAAAAAATCAACGATAATTAACTATAACGTTTAAACGAAATTTTATAAAGTAACTTCCTACATTATATAAACAAATACAATAAGTCATTCTGATCAAGAATGTGAAATGCGAGACTTTTAAAAAGGGCAACGTATATTCTTATTAATAATAATACTTCGTTTCATAAAATTATACGAGTATGTTTTTTGCATGCAGTAAAAGGATATTGTTACTCACATTATTCTATCATTAAGCAATATATATTTATTTTGAACGGGAAGGAGTATAATTTTGTTAATTTCTCATACACACTCCATAGTTAATTATACGTCAACATGCAGTAGTTTTTTTTTTGAGTTTTAATGTGGTCAGCAACTGAGGTCTGCGCATCAATAAGTAATGACGACCAACAATTAATATTGGGTTGGTGATTCATAAAAAAAGGTTGAAATTTTGATTAAGTACTAAACCGAGTAAATTAGTCAAATTAGTCGACAAATTACTGTTTTACCTAAAACGTGAAGCTACATGTAGTGAGGGAAACTATTTCAGCAATCAAGAATATTAAAAGCATGATCAAGTATGGAAATGAAATTTTAAATTGATTATTCTCGGGCATTGGATAGTTTTTCAGTTATGAAATTTGGCAATTCTCATCATAAACAAACTTGTTTGATAGTAAAAAGATGCATATATACAAGCTCCGGCATATGAAAGTTGATACAGTTGTAAAAAGGCCGACTTACAATAGAGTGTATTATAATATCAGGGAAACATCAAAACGTGCATAATATTACTACTTAGTATAAAATGTCAAAGACAAGTTCAGTCCACTAGAATTCTTTCGTAGCTTCGACCAAAAAAGTCAAATATATACTCTCTTTTGTTATATGATGTTACGCTTATTTTTATTTTTATTTTTTTATAATAATTGTTGATGTAGGATATAACTTGATGTCGCTTAATATTAATAAAAAAGTATGAATATAACCAAAAGTCCAGAGTCAAATTATTATTTAGGAATATAATAAGAAATATTTTACTGTTTATATGTTCAAAAATGATAGTTATATCGAAATGGATGGAATAATTTCTAAGAAACTTATTGCACATATCATCATTTTTTTTCTTTCAAATCTGATATTGTTTTTTTTTTTTTTGTTTATAACAAAGCTATAAATCTAAGAAATGTAATAAAATAACCAAAAGACATTTTTTTAAATTATTAGCACACTTTGTTGATCACTCGGCTGCTTTCGTTTCGTTATACTGTAAATCTGTGTAGCAATTATTCATTCATTATTCGAGCGGCTTAGGTATTGTTAGTTATAAAGAAACCGAATCAATGTCGTCACATGATGAATATGTGGAGGCGATGCATATTTTGAATTCGTATAATCAAAACGTCCAATATTAATGTTATGTATGAGCTCATGTACACACTATTCAAATCAATATGTTTTTTTTACAACTACATGTATAATATTACGTATGAGCTCATGTACATAATCCAAAGTCGGGGACAATTCGATGAACAAGAAGCAGCCGGTTTAGCCGTCTAGGACATGTCAACATATAAAACCACCTTTAATATTTAGAAATCATTCAGTTATTTTTAAATATTAAAGGTGGTTTTATATAAGATTGTAGGACAATAACTACTGAAACTGGCTAATAGATATGTCAAGCACACATAAAGAATTCATATGAAGAAAAATAGGGGGGAGAGAATATTCTAGCCAAAAAAATATGTGTTTTCGATTTCTTGACGAGTTGAATAAAGAACGAGGCCGTCCATGTTGGTGGTAGCGACATGGTAGCGAATACTAATGGTACACAGAAAAGAAAAAAAAATACAAAATTCTTAAAGTAAAAAAAAGACACATGGTCACTCTATCAGTATACCAGAAAATAAATAACAAACAAAAAAATGAATATCTTAGATCCGTTTAAAATTATAGGAAAATCGAAAAGATATTACTTGGATCGTTGAAATAGATAAGATAAAGCAGAGCACACTAACAAGTAAAAATATTGATAACAATAATCACTTTGTGTGGAAAATGAGACAGCGATATTAAAAAAAGGTCAACTTTGTGGGACGGAGTGGGTCGACCTTGGATTACATATCTTTATTTTATCGTCTCCTTATATACTTTTTTGAACTTTAGTTTCTAAACACAACTATTCCATTTATGCGCCTGCAAATAACAAAAAAAAAAATGTTAGTTATAATGGATAATTTGCAAATAACGAAACAAAGCTGATAGAAACAATTGGTATTTATATCAATCATATCTAACTATAAATTTTACGAACTGCGATTTATGTTTCATCTTTTTCATTCACAAGTTAATAACAAGATAAAAAGTTTTTCGGCTTTAGTGCTTTACATATAGGAGTAAGTTTTTTCCACATAATTTGGTTTCATATTCAGTAAATACACTTTTCGATCAGATTACAATATTACTAATCAAATTATAATTCTTTCGTTGACAAAGAAAAAACCTATAATTCATAGTATATTTTTAATCAAATATTTTTCACACATGGGAAACTAATGGGCCAAAATATAGAGAAGTGTTTTGCAAATTGTAAGTTTATATAACTTATAATGAACTATGGATAGGGAAATGGGCCTTTTGTTAACTAAGTCAATATGATCGCCTATCGTGGCCCAATTTAAATCCATGATTTACACTATTATCCACTGAATAAACATTTAAAATTTAAAATCAATCATATGTATGTCTAATCAGCCTCTTAGAAAATAAATTCACTTTTATTAAAACACATAAATTTTTTTAAATTAATAAATATCACCTCTGGAAAATTTTAGGATAACCGCCTTCAATTGCTTGACTGACAGTTGACAATTCGCCATATATTTATCAGAATAAATGTCATTTATATAACGTTAACAGAGATAAGTATAGCCGTATAGGTTTAGCAGGAAAGACACTGAAAACCGTAGAAGAAGTAATGTGGTCAAAGTCTCCGGTAAAAGTACATAGTAAAAAGATAAATCCGATGAGCCATAGAAACTTGTGTAATCCGTGAAAAACTTTAGGACGGCAAAAAAGAGCATCACTTTTAGAAAGATTTTTCTCTACATATGTTTACAAATATTTCTTTATTTTGTAAATTCACTTCGGGAGACATACAATAAAAAAAAAATTAGATTTTTAAAAGCAATAGTTTAGTTTTATTTTTGTCTATCAAACTATCCAATCTTTAAGAGCAACAATTTAGTTTTATGTTACCTCTTCTTATGTTTTAACTTTTAATACCACACAGAACATTGCTACGAGTTTCTGAACTGCATTTCTTGGATTATTTCTTTGTAACCAATTGATATTTAGTTCTGCTTGACCAGGTTATGCGAGGGTAGAGAACTATTGGACAGAATTTTAGCATGTTCTTAAAATTTTCTCTGCGTGTGTCTCACCCATCACTAATATGCGCATAAATGGAATATATAGTTGTAATTTATTATCCTTTTCTATCAACTAATATTTTTTTCTTGATCAAATTAATTACATTATCTATTAGTCATTTGCATGTTTAAGACGCTCTCTTTTTGCCAATAACAACGTTCTTTCCCCGACTAATACACTAATTTTATTTATTTTCCTTCGATCAAAATTATTAAAGTGTTTCTTAATTTCGAAATAAAACTTAACAAAGCAAAATCGTTTTATACGATTCTATGCCGAATTGTATTACTCTAAAATCTACAGTATCTCCATTTTTCTAAATTTGTGAATGCTTACACTAATATATATACATATAATTTAATTTGCTCATCTCCCCTGTCTAGTTTACGAAAAATCTCGAATCTGTTCATCGTACAGTAGTAAAAGAATAAGTTTATATGTCTGGATTGCAAGAAGATTCTTCATTACACAAGTGAAAGATCTAAGGTATATCCTAAAACAACTCTCCACGAGCAGATGATACAACATTCGAAATAAGAGAATTACATATCACCAATTAAGTAATAACATATACATATAAAAAAATTATTACACTTTACAATGCGAGTAATTTAGAAGGGAAAAAGATATCCAAATGGAAGCTCTTCCCATGCAAAAGCATCTGCATAAGTTATCCTAAGATTTAAAAGTATTAGTACAACAATGTATTCACATGTATTGTATAATTAACTTCTTGATTTCAGAAAGAATCCAGAAAACCCTAGTTAAGTCATAATAGTTAATTAGGAATTAAGATTCAAGTCTAGTAGATCTGGTGTGTTAAGAAACAGACAGATCTAAAACTAAACTATCATCGTCATGCATGACCATGAAGATCTAATCTTATAACTTCATTCTTCCTGACAAAAGAAAACAATCATAGCAGAATCATAGCAGTGCGGAAAAATTCAAAGATAAAAAACATATGTGAAAAAGGTGGTAATGATGAAACTTTTCAGATACCAAGAGGAGTAACAAAAGTCAGATTCTTTCATCATTACACCAATCTGCAAAAACCTGAAAACTTTTTTTTTCTTCTACCGGTCCCCAAAGACCCCAAAAAAAAACTTTTATAATGCAGGTAATCAATAAAACATGTAACTGAATCCGAGAAAGCAAGCTAAAAAGGATCAAACCTCTAACATGGGTTCAGTTCCAAGATCTGAAACCCTAAATTAAGAAAATTGGGAAGAAGAACTGTGGAGTAGTAAGGGAGCAATAATTGGGGGGAATGAAGCCTGGTCCGACGACGCTAAAGCCCTAATCAAACCTGTAGGTTCGATTCGATTATATTAGATCGATGAAGATCCAACATAAGTAGAGAGAGCCAGAGTCCTCGAGCCAGACAACATTCCCCTCAAAAGAGAAAGCCCCTTTCATTTTAAGAACCACATCGATCGAGAATAAAAAATATATGGCTCGTAATTATTTTTTTACTCTCTCTTTCTCTCTCTGTATATTTATATCTGTTCCTCCTCCCCCATGAGACCCGGCTAAGATCAAGGGAGCTTCAGAGAGAGAGAGATGGAGAAGAAGATAAGTGAGTGGTGATGATGGAAGAGAGAATGAAGAAATAAAAAGGGGTTTTTATGAAGAAATTGAGTAGTGGAGAGCCAAAGCTATACAAGACAAGAAACATGGGTGTGTCTGGCCCCCACACGCTCTCTCTCTCTCTCTCTCTCTCTCTCTGTATATATATGTGGCTTTTCAAGTTTCAAGATCTCGCAGTAAAAAACATTGGATTTACTTTTTGAGACATGTCACTGGATCCCCATTTACTATGTTATTACTTGTTCCAGCAACAACTAAAATCTAAGTTCCCATCCCTTCTTCTAATTCTATAATGAGCCTATTTCCAACGTTCTTTATGTATTTACTTACGTAATGTTACATATTTATATCAGTCATAGAATGGTTGAAATATTTATAGTTTGATTATTTATTCCAATAACTTAGTAGATAAGTAGAGTCATGTTGTCGACTCATCAAACGATATATAACAACATAATACATGAGATATCAGTGATTAGTGTGGATCAAAAGTTAAAACATCGATTCACTTAAATTGTTATTACTTAACTATAGACTAATTTATAAACTGATTTACTATTTTTGAGTGAAATACAAGGTACATATATCGTAGGCAATATACCTTGCAAGCACAAAAATGTTTACAAATAATTGCATTCTAATACTAGTAGATATACGAGCATCATGTTCTGTCACCAGTTCTTCTGCAACAATTACCAGTTTACAACCTCGAATTTCAAATAACTCAATCGTCAGCATTATAATTGATTTCCAACACTTGTATGACTAATATTATTATTACGCAAACAAATTGTTGATTCAGCTCTCTATGGTCCCCGGAACATAAAATAATGAAAAGAAAATGGCTGAACCGCGTAAGAGCGGTGAAAGAGAAATGAAAAAGTAGCAAAAGTACAAAGACTATGAATCACAAAATAAATTATATAAGAATCAAGAAGAAAAACATATATTTGAGAAAAATGGAAAGGGAATCAAAAAGGGGAAAAGGAGTGACTATAAAAGTTAGTCAGAGGAGTGGTTGAGTTATTGATCTGCCCAATATTAGCATTCTTCATTTATTGTCTCTCACCTCTTTTTTTTTCTTTGTTTCCGTCGTTATTTTAATATTTTTGTTTTACCTTTATTAAATTCACCCATTTCATTTCAATAGAAAAAATAAACAGCTCTTTTTTTTACCACCCATCATCCCCTTTTCCTTGAAGCATTATATAATTCGATATTACAAGAAATCATATCTGCTCACTTTTTAAAGTGATAACACGGTTTCATAAACAACCAAAATATGACAAGAATAAGCAGTATATAGCAGCACAATAGAGTCTTATTCACTTAAAATTAGATATTTTTTTTTAAAGTCTAGACAATATCTATCACGAGAATTTACATATAACAAACGGTGATTTTACCATTTACCGATTTACGACGGATTAAATGATCCCAAACAACATATAGACATCATTTGTACTAGGATAATATTCATAGCGAACCACGTAATTTGCAATATGAAATGGTTTTCATTGGCCTGTATGAAAATCTTTGACTCATTATGTGAAAAAACCGTTTTTTCTAATATTTTAAATCACAAACATAATGTAAAGGCACTAATCGTTTTACGAATTGTAACACCGGATGCGTTTTTACCGACAACTCGAGGTTTTATCAGCAATATGTTTTCAAATCCATAATGTTAATTTATAGATAAGTTTCGAGTCGTTGGCCCATTTCGGCGACTCTTTTTATGGTTTTAAGTCAAAGTCTTCGCCTTTTCACACAGTTTAATTAGAAAAAAAAAATAATTCACTAATTCATTTTATAGTTAAGCTTCGCTTCAAACAACCCAGTGAAGGCTGAAGGGTTTGGAAATTTTTGTTTGTTTGCTTCAGAGAGTAGTAGAGTACTGTTTACCTAGGTTAATTTGTCGTACAGATCATAAGTTTTTTGAAATATTAGTATAAAATAAAGGCTAAGTCATTAATACTCGACTTGGGTTTAAATTTTGTTAGGTAGAAAAGTTTCTCTAAATTGATGAATGGTTTTTTACATCTGATTTCATCCTAAAAAATAAACTGTGACAAAGCAACTAAGCAAGTAACGGAGATGAAGTCATCATGTTTTATAACGGTAAACGCTTTGGTCAACGAGGAATAAAAAGAAAAGCGATTATGTAATCAATCTGGTAATTAATACTCTGATTTTTTCGAGATTTAGCGAGAGATTTAATCTGTCTGTGCATTGTTTTCACGCAAACAAATCACTTTAATGAACTGGCAGTTATAATTATTCTCTCTTACGCAATAATTAAGCTCAGCAAACTTTATTCATTTATTTTTCTGTATTTTTTCTAAAAAAATACATTTTTTACTAAATTATGTTCACACGATAATAATTTGTTCAATCTCTCTTCTTGTCAATATTTTCTTCTACTACAAAATGAATTATTTTTTTCAGTTTCTATTGTGTCCCCTGGAATTATGTCAAATACGTGCATTGTAAATGTAATTATTCTACGCTAAAAACGAGAAGAAAAAGGAGTCACTTTTCTATGAGTCGCTTTTGAAATAAAGTTATGTCCTTTAGTCAACTAATTAAAACCTACTTTTGTTTGTGTAATTTATATTGCTTTAATAATTGTCATTTTTAAATAAGCTAATCAATCAGCCAGCTGGAATACGAATAGTTAATTGGTAAAAAAGTAAGAAACCCTAATTAGATAACCTAAACATAGAACTAGAATCGTAGTTAGTGTATGGGAACATGTATATGGAACGTTGTGGTGCATTAAGATTTTGATATGTCATTGTCTCATTTATATTTGTAAATATATATGGTACATCGATCATTCATCACTTCACTACAGACAGAATAAAAAAAAATGAAGAATTCAAAAGACAGAGAGTGCCCGCGACAAGTGCTGCAACATTTTGTTTATCTAGCTAGTGTCCAAAAAATCTAATGAATTTTCCACGTAGATTTTTAAATAATGGGATGGTATAAGAAATAGAAAGAAACTGTGGATGAGAATGACAAATGGAGAAGACGATTCTGGCTACAGATTTCAACGTTTTTGACAGTCTTCGAGAGTTGTGTTTTGTGTTGTGTCCGAGAGAGAGACGACGTAAATGTCAAATCCCTGCATATCCGAACCCACGTTGTCCATTCTTACATTCCTTTAAGAAACAAAGCTAATTAGTTTTACATCTTTTATTGATTAATTCATTTCTCTATTCTATTGTTATGTTCATTTTTTCTTTGGACGGTATAAAAGTTTAATTCTCCACGTAAAATTAGACTTAATTGACCGGTCAACCAAGAGAACAACACTTTTTATAGTTCACTCTATTAAATTTATACTTTTGCGATGAACTATTATAAGCATATTTTTCAAATTATTGAAAACCTAGTAAATTTTACTGAATTTCAAAGCAAACACACTAAATTATGCGTCTAAGTGATGCAATGACACATAACCATGCATCTGAAATATAAAAAAAATATAATAACATTGCATAGTTTTAATTGAAAATTTTGTACCAACATCTTAAAGAATTATCATAGATAATTTCATTTACATATTTCTTTTTTTTATTAAAGCGCATATTTGAAATTACAATGTTTAGATGTAACTTTCAGTAGTCTATTTAACGAGCTTTCAAATTTCAATCTCATAAATCAATTGACTAATACTGGTTCTTTGTTTGTAGTGTACTTAAGGAGCGACCGTTTCTTATATATTTAAGGACTAAACAAACTTGATGGTTCTAAGGAAAACTGAAATAAAGCAATTAGAATTTAAGAAAAAGGATAAATCAGTAATTAAGAACTAGAGGAGGAGCGAGGGGTAGCATTGAAATTAGGGAAATATAGAGGACAAGTGCATTTAATGCCTCTTTGTTCGTATTCTCTGCCCATTCAATTTCTCATATCAGATTCCAAATTTCCATTTTTCAAATTTTCAACTATATTTCCTCTTAACTTTTTTTTTTTTTTTCCTTTTATCAAAAACAAAATCTTAGCTACACATTTTTAACAAATTATCATATATATGTTAGCTGGGTTACGGTGAAAAGGGTGTAAAAGAAAAAAAAAAGAATCAATAATAATCAGAATAAGCCTTTTAGCAAAAATAAAAATAAAAAATCAGAATAATATTATGAAAAATGTAACAGTAAAAATAATGTCGAATAAATATATATATATGTAGGTATGTAAAAAGTGTAGATCTCAAGGTAGTGAACATAAAGACCCTTTCTCGAATGTCTATTGATGAGACCCTTACTTGTCAAAAACTTTTATTCACTGTATTTTTAACCATTTGTTCGATGTATCTCCATCAATCCTTTTTACCCCTTTTCATCTCCACACATACATACATACATATATTATGGTGTTACTACTTACTGGTGTATCCAAAACTCATAATACAAAATTTACACTATGTCGCGAGTTTACGAGTCTCAACGTCACCAGTTCGAATTCTACAAAAAAAAAAAGTTCGAATTTTGATATTAAAAAAAATAATGAAATTTACATGTTCTATCTCCGGCCTGAAAATAATAAAAGAAAATAACAAAAAGTTACGCAATTGTAGTCAATAATCACATCGTATAATTTGGTCGAAATCAATTATCGATTAACTACATGTATTATCGATAACATATACCCATTTGGGCTATATAGTTCATTTAAGACGAGTCCAATGGAATTCTATTCACTTTCTCAATTGTCAAGTGATAACGGGCCTTAAACATCTATAATGGGCCTTTTAAAATAAAAAGATTTCAATGCTCACTCTCTTTTTTCCTCTCCTATTTGGTGGGTTGGTTTTAAGAAGACAAAGCTAAAATATTTAAAAGATAACACATAACACATTTCAATGTAAGAGATAAACATCGTTTTTCGGGGGTCGAAGTAAAAAAAACTGAGAGTTATATATGATCAAATAAATATATATATATATATATATTGTAATTTTAATATTAAAGTTGGTTTCGGTGGTGGAAATAGATCGAAACCTAAAGCAAAAAAAACAAGTAACATGTACTAAACCAGGTTTTGGTCCGACTAAGTCAGCACTAAAAACCATATCACACTTCACACCTAATCTTTGGTTTCTCTTGACATGGTACTATCAGCTTCTATGCCTAATACAATGAACAATTTCTTTAGCTAATATAGTTACTAGTTTAGATAATTATGACACATAAGCGACAAATTAATGTTTCATGTACAATGAACGTACTTGTACTAGCATACTGTAGATACTTTTACACGTAGAAAGGGAAACCAAAAAAGAAAATTCTAATACGGATAAAGTTCATGTCATATCACTTGTTATCTTTATCAAATTTTGCCTCCTTCGTTCTGTTTTCTTCCTAATTTCGTTTTTACTTTTTATAATAGTTATATTCTATAATCTGTAACATATTAATAACTATATTTCTGTAAAATAAAAGTTAAGTGTGATCTCTGCTTCAATAGTTAATCTAACAAATATATTCCAAAACAAAAAAGTTGTCCATCATATAAGATCAATGAAACGTCAAAATTGGAAATTTGGTGTATTTAAATAAAATATACTCTCTCCATTTTTGTTTATATGATGTTTTAAAGATTTACACATAAATTAAAAAAATTTGTAAAATATCAATTATAACCCTTTTATTATTATTTATTTATTTGGTTATCAATTAATTGAAGGATAATACAAGTTATTAATTAATAAATTTTGTATTGATTTCTGAAAATATTATATATTTTCAAACAAAAAACTGAAAAAGTTTTAAAACATGTTATATTAAAAACAGAGAGAGTATTAATCTGATTTAAGGGGGATTAGTTTGTTTAATTACTCGATAAGAAAAGTCGAGCCGCTTTATTTTCCAACATCGCTTTAGCGAGTAGTAGTAGTTAAAGAAGTAGGGTAAGATTGTTGGCCACTTGAGTCGTCTGTGACAAAGAATTTACGATTATTATTATCCTTTTTTGATAATAACATTATAAAACCAATGATGATTTTGACCAAAAGTAATTAGATATTTCTTTTTCGTCTATTAATTCTCTAAAGTTATTATAATCAGGAAAAGATAAGCTTTTTTAAGACGGTGCGAAATGTCTCTTCCCAATTGGCAGCTCGATGGCATCGTATATATCGACACCATCAGATATTCAGATTACATATTGTTTTTTTTAGAACAACAGATTACATATTATTTCGATCTAGTAGTTCTTAAAACAAAATTTCTATCATATTGGAAAATATATATGAAATAATATTATTTATAATTTCTTCTAAATTGCTATCTTTTCCTGTTAATTAGTGTAGTAGACTCGTAGTAACACAAACGGAAGACCAAATCACGACAGAAAAACTGTAGGATTAAATTCAAGAACAATATGGGACGAAATTAATTCGTGGTAAAGAACAAAAACAAGTGTAGAAGAACAACAATTTTTTTGAAAAAAACTTCAATCTACGCTTCTAGTTTTATTTTACAGTTACTCAAGATGATACGTTTGATAGTAAGCGGTATCTCTCATTAAGAAAATACTATTCCATAGTTATGCAGGTTTTCCAAATTTTAATTATGTAAACAGATGTGGAAACCGGGAAAATGGTGAACAGAAGATGTTGCTTTTCAGAATATTTTATGTGCTGGTAATACTAAATAATGTTAATATTTTTGAACCTGAAGATGGATTAACAATTAACAGTCTGTAAAGACTTCTAAAATAAAATTGAAAAAAAAAAAGACTTCTAAAATTCTACGTCAAAACTGTATTAAGTCGTCCAGTTGTTTCACACACTATTACACTGCCGCGAGATTAGAAACTTTGAATAGAATTATTTTAGATAGCTGTGAAATCCGTAAATAGAAGCAACAAAAAGTAGTACGGTCTAAAAACGAAAATATAGTAAGACAAATTATATGTTTTACAAGATAATATAAGTAAATGTTAAAAAAGAATAGCGCCTAAGTAATAACAGCAGAAACAAATGTTAATTAAAGTTATCCATTCTTTACCGTTTAGTTCTCTCTTTGCATGTTTTATTGATTTTGATCATCAAAACTGAACCTCTACTAGAATATCACTACGATATGATTTCTTATTTTGGCCTCTCAAAATGCCATAACGCCACAAAACAAATTACTACGATTGATTCTCGTGCACACTACATACAAACACTAGATTCAATATGTATAATTTTTTGATTAAAATTAAATTTGATTTTAAATGTAATATAACGGTAATATTCTATACGAAGATAAAGATTTATATATGGATAAAAATACTAATATTATTCGGTAAAATACGGCACATCTCTTCGTTTGAAATATTGCGATCATGTAAAAACAAAAAAAAACTTTGTGAACGTGACACCATACTGATAATCTAAAAAAGAAATCCTAATTAATTGTTAAATATATAAGGAAAAATAATAATACACGCGGCAAGTCGAGGAGATTGCAAATACAAACAAGACAAGGAACCGTGTTTTCCCCGAAATTAAACTACAAACATAAAAAAAATAATTGAAGAATTTGTCTTCTCCTACGGCTCTTCTCGGAAACAGCGATATTTAAGTTAACTTCGACACGTGTGACCATTTGCTGGACAAAAATATTCAGACACCACCATAAATCATCTGCCACGTCATCTATTCTATCAACTTTGATGTCCCAAAGCAAAAGATCTCTCTCATCTCTGATCACAACCAGTTGGCTAGTTTTCCCTGGCCGAATCTGATAGTTTTTGATTTCCACTTTCTCTAGATTTTCAGTCTAAATTACATGTTTTTCATATAAAAAAGAGAAATGTCAACTGAAATTTCGATACAACTTTTTCATTTTCTTGTTGGGAATTATGTATTTTTCTTTCCCAAAGATCAGAGTTATGTATTGGTTTGAAAGATGCCATGTCCAGGTGGCCCAATTTCATTTGCTGTTTGTGTTAATTAGTCAAATGAAATCTCCGACAAGCAAGGTGAACGTAAACCTTAAACTAATCGCAAAAGCAATAATTAAAGTTGCGTTTCACATTACTACTACTAATACTATTTGTTAAATTATTATCATTATCGTTACCGTAAAGGAAATAAATTCTATATTCTGGTTTATAGTTTGAAAAAAAAAGTCTATTAGGTTTAAGATGATTTTCAAAAATTTTATTTTTAATTTTCAGAAACAGTAAACACAACGAAAATGATTGTAAAATCATGATTCATCAAAAAAAGAAGAAATAAGTTATTTTAAGAATTTGTTTTCGGTGAAACATACCTCTATTCGGTGAAAACATGTCAACAAGTGATCACAATTAAGTTAGCGTTAGCCGGTACGTGTGTTATGTGTGTAAATGTGTAATCACTTGCATGGAAGTTTTATAATGCAAAAAAATATACATCTGAATTTTTTTTTATTTAATTTCTGGCATACGTAATAAATACTAACTGCCGTCCCACATCCTGACTTGTGAAAACGTTAGATCTGTTGAACAACCATAAATTAACATTGGTAAAAAACAACCCCATAAATTAACTGCATAAATATATATGTATATTTTTTTTTACTTTTTCATAAAACTACACTACTATAGTATAGGTCCTTATATTCACCAGACATATACTGGAAAAGAACTCATATCACATGATGATATTAACATACTCCCAAAGTTGTACTAATTCGTTTGTGCGTCCGTGTATGTATTTTGTGCTTGTTCACTTTAATGATGATACAATTAATGATCATTTAAGCTCTTAATTAAGAATAAGAAACGATCATTAAACCCATATAAAATCATTGACGCGTTTGAAGCGTTTTGTGTTGTACCATATCAAAGATCATCCATTTATATAGGAACTTTGTAAATTCCTATATAAATGAATGAACAACTTGAATTATTTTTTAAATAGTTGCAAATTGCTAATTTATTCATCATTTCGAGATTCAAAATTTTGGTTTCGAAAATACTATATTTATGGTAACCTTAAATGTATAAAATACCCACAAAAAGTTGTAGAAGTTTTAATCTGATATATATAATTTAAAATAGTAGTGATATTTTCATTTTTCGGGGAAAAAGAAAACTACAAGTTAATTTCAAGAAAGCTTTATAAATAAAGCGTAGTTATCTAAAAGTAAAAGAAAATAAAAAGGTGGAAATTATTAATCAGTAGTTAGATGATTAGTTCACGTTGAAATGAAACTCGACTTAACAAGTGATAGCGACGACTCTATAAGCAGCCAAAATCCGCCCCTATTGCTACCTGTCGATCCACAAATCGTTTAGCTCAAAAAAAGAATACAAAACTTACAAAAAAGCAACCCTTAGTTTATATCTTATTCAAGAAAATAAATAAAAATTTATCAAATTTTATATATAATAACTGTTAACATAATAACCTCAGCCTCAACACACATATATAGAGAGCCAAACATAGAGATTCCAGAAAGAAAAAAGAAATCATAGGTCCTCTGAGGAAATTCCGATTAGATGACAGAAGAAGGAGAATATTCTCCGGCAATGATGTCAGCAGATTCTTTCGTGTCCATGAGGAAGATGAAGAAGAGCAACCACAACAAGAACAATCAGAGAAGGTTCAGCGACGAGCAGATCAAGTCACTGGAGATGATGTTCGAGTCTGAGACGAGGCTTGAGCCAAGGAAGAAGGTTCAGTTAGCAAGAGAGCTTGGGTTGCAGCCGAGGCAAGTAGCTATATGGTTTCAAAACAAGAGGGCTCGTTGGAAGTCGAAGCAGCTCGAGACAGAGTTTAACATTCTCAGACAAAACTACAACAACTTGGCTTCTCAATTCGAGTCTCTCAAGAAAGAAAAACAAGCTTTAGTCTCTGAGGTATGATTATCTTAACATCTGTGCTTTTATGGTTAATAAATAATAATTATCTATGCTTTTTTGTTTATTGGTTAAATATTGTAATTAAAAAGAGATCTTTGATGAGTTGTTGTTGCTATTAACTTTATGCAGTTGCAGAGGCTAAACGAGTCGATGCAGAAAACAGAGGAGGAAGAAGAAAAGAAGTGTTGTGGAGGTGATAAAGCGATGGTGGCTCTAAGCAGCACGGATCATGAATCAGAAAACGAAGAGAACCGGAGGTGCGAACCGGAGGAGGTTAGACCGGAGATGGAGATGTGTGAGAAGGATCATCATGATGATGATTATGAAGATGACGAGGGTTATGAAAACAGCATCAAGAGAGAGTATTTTGGTGGGTTTGAGGAAGAAGCAGATCAGCTAATGAACATTGTGGAGCCAGCTGATAGTTGCTTGACATCATCAGATGATTGGGGAGGTTTCAAATCAGATACTACTACTGCTACTCTCTTGGACCAATCAAGCAGCAATTACCCATGGTGGGATTTTTGGTCATGAAAGAAAAAAAAAATGGAAGATGAAAAACATATTTCAGGAAGTCTTACTAAAAAAGATCAAATAGAGAGAGAGATTGGATACATATTCAAAATCGGAATTTACCGGTCCGTGGCCAAACCAAACGTATCCATCACATGACTCGAGCCATGGATATAGAGAGGTCCAGCAAATGAAGCAGTGGGATTTTGATCTGAAATCTCAAGGTTTTGTTTGTGTGTATAAATTATGTGTTAGAAAGTCGTATATTCTCGCAGTTAGTCTTTTATAATTCTGGTAATAAGTAGTATGTACTCATCATGCTTTGTAGCTACGTAGTAAGTTTTAAGGCTTGATTTGGATGAATAAAAAAATTCAAACGGCAGAGAGAATCATATGTATATATGTATAATTTAATTCTGCATCGATATATAAGGATCAACACAAGAAGTAAAGACAAGACATCATATTATACAAGTTATACAACCAGCATATACAGTATCCACAAAACAGAGCCAAATATATCACTTCAATACGGCGTCGTCTTCCAAGTTATAGACCCTATGGGCTTTTTAGCACTTTTAATAGATAGGCTTCTATAATTTGAGCCCAGTTGGTTGGGCTCAAAACCTTTATTATAAATCATTACTCTTTTGTTACGTTTTGAGGGTTTTGAAAATTGAAAATTAATAAAACGTCACTTCTTTATAGTTTCTTTCGAAACCACAATTCCATCTAATAGATGATGAACTCGCAAACCTTATACTGCCTGATATATATAAGACTTTTGTTATAGGAAATATAGAGTTGAGATAGTTGTACGTGAATAGCTGAGATTAAATGGAGAAACGAAAGGCTGAGATTGTAAATAGCTTGTGTTAAAGAGAAACGAAGAAAAAAGAGTAGGGCATTAAAAAAATCAGAAGATTTGTGATAAAGTATATTTTCTTCCTTTCTTAATTCTCTTTGTAGCAAACATTCTTCATTTTGTTTGAAATCAGTTCTGCTTTCTATAATTTTCTGCAAATAAAATTAAGATTTGTTAGTTTTAGAAATATCAAATTTCTTTACCAAAAATATTCCGTGATTTTACCTTATTTAATTTATCTGCATTACATACAAATATATATAAAAATATAAATATTTTTTAAATACAGTTGAAATTATAAAAAATAAGTTAATTTTTTTGAATTTTTAATTTTTTTTTGTGTTTTCCAAGAACCACCTTGTCTCATATTAATTATGAGAGAGAGAGTACATACCTCATATGTTTATCATATCATGTTTCACTGATGCCAAATATTGTCATTATTTTGTCATCTTTGTCAAATTCGCATGATAAAAAAAGGTATGTAATTTAAAATTACTTAAAAAGAAAAGCTTACTTTTTGTGAAAATGATTTTATTATGTTAAGTTTATGAATATTAAATCTTATTAATAATTCAAATTACTAATTTTAATTTTAAATTTATTAATATTGTTTGATTTATCTTTAAATTTATTGATATAATATTTTTGAACAGGTTTTGCATTATCAAAAATAATTAATAATTTAGTAATTAATAACTTTATAAAATGATAAAAGTTTAAATTGTTATCATTATAATTTTTAAAAGTTTTAGTATTAACATTTCATCTTTACTTGATCGTCTTGAAAATCATATACTTATGAGCCCCACCACTTTCACAATTTAATGGAGAATCGAGATGATTTTGTTAGAAATGCATACATTCATTAGTCTAGTCAAAGTTCGGATTTAATGATTTGCATATAATAGCTACTAGCTAATCACCTTAAATGTTTGGAAATGAATTTCTTGACGTTTCAATGATGCATTTGCACATCACTTAATACAAAAAAACATCAATACATATATGTTAAAATGGTGACATAGCAATATATATAAATCATAATTTTGACGGCATACACAATGCTGGTTGTATAAGGGACAAGACATCTTATTATACAACAAAACAGAGCCAAATATCAATTCACACGGCGTCGGCTCTTTTAACACTTTAAATAAATAGGCTTATATAATTTGAGTCCAGTTGGTTGGCCTTTTGACAAACCTTTCCTAATTCTAAACCATTATTTTTGTTGTTACATCTGAGGGTTTTGAAAATTGCTCCTCGTCGAATGGAATTGGACTTGGTAATATTGAAGAGTTGATCTGATTGTCTACAAGTTCTCTTCGTTTATGATGATGATTCAAAGATTTCAGTTAAAATTTTGGCTTAGTGCATGATTGGTCCGAGTTCAAGTCGTAGAGCTTCTTCATCCATCTTAAAATTAAATATTCAAACTAATGGGACCATATTGTGTAGACAGTTGGTATAATGGAGAAAAAAAGTCTTAAGTGCGGTCAAAAAAGTTTTATTTGATGCATATTCAAACTCTAGTCTAGTTGGTTAACGATTATTCAAAGTATAAAATGTTTTAAAATTTAAATAGAGAGATGAGATTATTGGAGAAAAAAAGAATGATGCAAGAGTTTTTGGTTGGAGAATTTTCAAGGTGAGACATAGAGAGGCTTTTGCATCCAAGTTGAGTCTATGTGACTCCATCAATACACTTTAACTATCAGAATCAAATCTTCATTTAGCTTGGACCGTGTGATCGAATCTTAATTTTAAAATAAGTTAATTCGCCAGTGCATCATTACCTAAAGACTAGATTCATTTTCGCAAACCATGCCAAGTTTCTACAAAATATTATAGCTATAAATATATTATTTATTGGGTGGGAAAGTAGAACAAAGCTGCTAGATTCTTCTTCAGATATTTTATTGCAAATATTGTATATTCGGGTGTCCATGAAAATAACATGTTGCGCCATATCTTGCATACTGCTTTTTGTTTTGCTTGATAGATCTTACTTTAGTCTCCTAGTAGATTTCGAATATAGAGCAGGCGCAATGAAAAAAGTCAACCACCCCTCTAATTGAATCATATCTCACAGACGTTGCTCATACACATAACGTGTTCTAACTATTTGAAAACGAAAATTTATTTAATTTTTTTTACTAAATGAGCAGCAAAAGCCCTCCTAATGCAAAATCAAGATCAAACGTAGAGAGTATTGAGAAAAGATACTTCATTTCTTTTGACTACGTGTCTACGGTGGTGCTTTCTTATAGGTTATTTAAGAAGATACATAGCCACGTGATTTCTTTTGAAATGATGACGTGGCTTTTGATAGTAGATTTTTATGTCCTCTTCACTGCGTCTTTAAATCTTTAATGGTATTTCTTTTGGTACTAATCGGGAAATTCATAATATGGTCTAAACATTTTCATTTTACAAATAATATTTACCAGCTAAGTAGCTTAACGTAATATCTTATGTTATGTTTGACCTTTTTGTTCGTTATAAAAATGATAAAGCCTAACATAAATTTGATTAAATAATATTTTTGAAGTTATATATATGATATTGAGAACCATAAGCTACTTAGTGTGATTTACTTCAGAGACAAATGATTGGAATATTACGATGGAATTAACAAAAACCAAAGCTTTGATTATATAATATCTCTAGTTATTCGATATCTCAAAGGTGATCCTCGGAATAATGTTGCGAGTCCATTTGCATTAATCTGTGTAAAGTACAAAGATGCTGTGTATACGGCGATGGCCGATTCAATGGTGTACCATATGGAGTAATACATATATCATGCATAAACATAGAATAATATGTATAATAATCATGATTATGCAATCAGATGGACTAATAAAGAATCCATCCAATATTTGCTTTAGACATAACATTTGATCAGTTTCTTACATTAATACCAATCCAACTCGAGTGATAACATTTAGAACATCAACTGCCAGATTAATGATTATTTCAAATAAGATTGACTTATTCAAAGAATCTGCTATGTAAAAATTTCCATCATTGCTTAACTATAGTTGGTACTAATGGCTATATGAAGTACTATAGCCTATAAATACTTTTGGCTATAAAATGTATGCATGGTACTATAAAATTTGAAATAATTATTGTCATGTATTGTCAATTTTGAAATTAAACACATCAACGACATAATAGTTTGCCCCATCTCAAAAGGGAAACGATCACACATTAACCTGAAAGGCTATATGTTCATATAGAGACACCCATCCCTCCAAGAAGTTGACGTATCAATACCCAACAAAACGATTGATGAATGACCCTAATTGTTTCTTTGTCCTCTTCATTTTGTAACATAATAATCTAATCTTTTTCCTCAATTTAACTTGCTTTAAAATATTATTAGCAAACCCAAATTCTATTATATATAAAGATTCCGGATCATTTGTTCATATGTAGTCTTTTTAGTATCGATATCAAAACTATAATGCGTAAAACGTACGTTGTTCACCAACTTTAGCTAGCGTTTTAGCTTTATCTTGGGCATGTGTCTAATACTTAAACTATATGTGGGTGACTCATTATTTGGAATCGCGAGAACTAGCAGCATTCACATGTTTCTACCCTGTAATCTGAAAGGTAAAATATATCTGGACAAAAAAACACTTATAAATAGTTTCTTTTTTTTTTGTTAAAGGAAATATGACAGTTTCTTAAGTCTTCATATTTATAGTCAAGTTGTAATGGATGGTGAATAAGCTCAACCTTTTAACAAAAATAACAGTACAAATAAAAGATAATTTTTCACTGATAATTTTTTTTTCTTCTAAATCATAGACTTAAAATGGTGTTTTAAATTTCTGTCATTACAGTTATTTTAGTCCATAACAAATATCAAAAATTACAGGTTTGACATCTATACAACTGAAATTTTGAAAATTAAAATTGTAACAACGGCCAATTGAAATACATGTGCTATATTACAGATTGTACGTAGATATATTTGTGAAGAAAACAAACACATGTAAAGGAAATATATTAGTAGTTACTATTAAAAACTGTTAAGTATGATGGTACAAAGTGTAAAATCCGAGTTGCTGGTTTAAATGAAAACGCGTACAATTCATTCAGTTTCGTTTCATATTATAGTAATTTGCTAGTGAATACTTTCTTTAATTACATATAGCATCTAATTTTTAATACGGTGGCCAAATTGTGAATAAATAGCTCTATGCTGGGGGAAGTTGCAATCCTAATCAAACTATTTATTGACCCAAGTCTCGTATTTGGATTGATTCACACTGATATAAGACCAAAACCGTAGAAAAACAAAAAACATGTACATAAATAAGCATGACAAAACAAGATGCATGCAGACACATATATACAAACATACATAGTCTCGTAAAATAATTTGTTTGTTCTTTAAAAATAAAAGGTAAAGCTGTATATTACTTATTGCTAATAAGTTGATGCTAGATCAACGGCCAGGCACTTCTCATTAGATACATGAGAGATGATCTAACCGTTGATATAAGCCATCGACAAACACTTAGCAACTGATGTTTGGGACCATATAGATTTTGTGTTTAATCGAATCATGTGGGTTGTCTGATTAGCAATAAATGACTATTGTGCCCTTGCCTTTTAGATTATCAATGTTTAGGTAGGGGGTATTGTGGTCATTCTCCAACCAGTATTCCACTTACGCCAAGTGTTCATATGTCAATTATATAACACACTGAGAAACTTAACACGATCACTTGAATCTCACACGTGCCGCAACGGGAAAGCGATGGTTCGAATCTGGAAACAAAATCAACGGCTGTGAACAGAAGGTGTCATCACTTGGGTACAGAAGACCGCACCATAGCCAACGACCAAAATCCACGCAAACACATTATAGATTTTTTTTTGTTATTAAAATATAAATAATTACTAAATCTTAAACAACTATTAAAATCATCATAAAATAGTTCTAGAAATACAAATATCCGCCCAAACAATCAATTTCTAGCTCAAATACTCTTTTACAGTGTTTTTTTTATAATTAAATTATTGATATTCAACTCTGTTGGATTCTTTATTTACAAGTTCATATTGTAATATACGATAGAAATACAACGAATCTTGCATTTAAAAAAAAAAACCATGAATCTTGTATCACAAAAATATTTCAAGAGGAATCTTATAAGAATATTCTAGTTTTAAAACATAACATTTTTCGCGGCAACCGAATTATAAACTGATAGCAACAATCATGTGGACAAGACAAGGATTAATTAGTTTTCAACAATTATCAACTGATATTTGAGTTAGTGTACAAAGACTTCTTCTAGATTATAGTAATATGTATATGTGATATGACGACCTTGAATTAAGAATGTTTAGTAATTTATATATATGACAATCATGGAAAAATTGTAATGATTTCTTTTTTAAGTGTATGGTGGTAAATATTTATAATATACAGTATATAGAATATAAAAAATTATAGTTTTTAACAAGAAAAAAAAGAATATAAAAAATAGTAACTACTACTCTTAGCGACCTCAATCGTATTGCTGTCACTGTAAACAGCTAAAACTTGAACAAATCGTATAGCTGCCAATCTACCATACGTCATCTAGCACAGAGCAGATATCACACATAGTCACATAGAGAGGTAAGAAGTAAATTAATGTTAAACAAATAAATTGGTCTCGTGGATAAGTAGTATATATTAAGTACAACAGTACACGCTATTTTCTGTTAACAATGTGGGTTTGAATTCTTTAACTTTTCAAACCGCGGTTAGTTTATACTGGATTCGTTTTAGTTTTAAATTTTGTTAATGACAAGTTTGTCTCTTATTATATTAGAAAAACAATGAAACGCACATGTGGACAAGCCCTATTGGAGAACTCCTTAATCGCTCCCACGTCCTCGATTAAAAAACGTACCGAGAGGATTAGAAAATGTCAAGAAGCGGTTATATTTATAAGTTATAACTCCTGAATCACGCGACTGATTAATCAAGAACTAGTCAAATATTTAAATAATGAAAAACCCAAATCCTGGTTTACAATAGAGCGCCATAGTACACAGTCGCCTTTTTTTTAATATTGGTTACCATTATATCTAAATGTGTATCTTTATATAGTTTGAGATAAACCTAAGTTCTTACCAAAAACCTAGACTGTAAAAGTTAAATTGTTTCTAGCTTTCAGTTATTCCCGTTAGCCGTCAAAAAAAATAGAAAAGTTATTCGAGTCAGTTACAGTATTGACTTGCGTTTTAATTTTTATTGTTTTACTGAAAGATATTGAACATGGGGCCCATAAAATGACGTCACTCGAAGGAGCAGCATAGATAGATCCCATGGGATTGGAGAGGTAACGTATGACGGCGCTGAGCCGTTAAAAGTATGATTTACTAGTAACGGTACCGTGATGAATGCTGTCATCGGTGATCGACTAGTTGGTTTTAAACTTTTGAGCAATATTTATAGTTCGTTATACACATATATTTGTCTATATATATAGTATATACTGTACATGTTAATGTGTGTGTGTGTGCGAGTATTAGTTAAATAGTTAATAGTGAAAGAAATATTTGATATGAACACACAACAAAAATTGTATAACTGTTACACAACTGACAGATAAGTCATTTGGATAAGTCAAGTCAACTGGATTACAAATTAGCAGATAAAATTTATTTAATTAATACAAGCAGACTCCATGATTTACGTTTGATTCAAATGTCACGATGATAATTAAGTAGCGTTTACAATAAGTTAATTGATGTAAGTATGTAACCATCACCTTACACATATTTATTACATTCTTTACTTTATTCCGCTAATTAAGAAGATTCATGTTTTCTTTCATTTGCGGTTATATATAGCCACCTGTTGAAAGTTCTTTTGTTATAAAAAAAAAACTTATTTTACTAATGGCTATATGTGCACCATGTAAAATTATAAACTGTGGTTACATTTTGGAATCCATGTAAAATGATTTCAACGATTACATTCAAAGTGGTCTTGCTTTTTTTTTCTTTAAACACCTTTAACTTGATGTTTGTTTATCAAATAGATCGGTGAACAAGACTGCAATCATCTTTATCTTGTGGCTGAACGGTCTTGCTTTTTTTTTTCCTTTAAAAATATGGAATCAAATCTACAAGCACTTTCAAATTTTCAATTATTAGATATTCATACAAAAGAGATTCACAATCAACGTCGATCGATTCTCATAGAATAAGACTCGGCAACTCTAGTTAGCTAGCTAACGGGAAATTACATATATTTGGTTCCACAGATGTATTTTATGTACCCTCTTACAAATATTGCATTTCAGAATCTTCAAAAAAAAAAAAAAAAAAAAAAAAAATTGAACTTTTAGGTTATTATAGTAGTCATGACAACAAGGAAATAATATGTACAGAAGTATAGTTTTCGTCCATATAAATGTGAAGTATCGGCAAAAAGGAAAATCAAATTGTACTTTACCGATCAAAAATTTAACCACATATTGGCAAAAAGGAGAATGGTGATTACTTATGAAATAAAAAGTATATATGTCAAACAATGAACACATTCTTAACATACAGAGCGACAATAAAATAACACAAGTACACAGAATATAATTTTTTAAAAAACATCAAATTATTATATATACCATTTAATATTAAATAAAAGAATGTACACCTTTTTTTTATAAAAAGGAATTTTCTGATTATCTATATAAATACCAAGCCAATCTGTTGATCTTTTAAGTCCCACAGACCAAAAGACACTCTCCTTTTGTTTCTCTCTCTCTTCACTTACTTTCATTTGATCCGCCATGGCTACGGAACTCGAAAGCTCCATAACATTTGCCCTTTTGTCCAAATGCAGCGTTCTAAGCCAAACTAACATCGTTCTCTCTCTCATCGCCGTCGCAATCTTCTGGCTCTCCATCACTCTCTTCTTCTGGACCTTTCCCGGTGGACCCGCATGGGGCAAATACCTCTTCCGCCGATTAACTAACAAAACCGGAACGGTTATTCCCGGTCCAAGAGGCTACCCTCTTGTGGGAAGCATGTCTCTCATGTCCAGCACTCTAGCTCACCGCCGAATCGCAGACATAGCAGAGAGATTCGGAGCCAAGCGGCTTATGGCTTTCAGCTTAGGCGAGACACGCGTGATCGTCACGTGCAATCCAGACGTCGCTAAAGAGATTCTGAATAGCCCGGTTTTTTCCGACCGTCCGGTTAAAGAATCAGCTTACTCTCTGATGTTTAACCGGGCGATTGGTTTCGCACCACACGGTGTTTACTGGCGAACTCTGCGCCGGATCGCTACGAACCATCTCTTTAGCCCGAAACAAATCAGACGAGCCGAGACGCAGAGGCGAGTGATCGCGAGCCAGATGGTTGGATTTCTCGAGAAACAGAGTGCCAACGGACTCTGTTTTGTTCGTGAGTTGCTTAAAACGGCGTCACTAAGTAACATGATGTGCTCTGTTTTCGGAGAAGAGTACGAGCTTGATACAGACCATGATGAGTTACGTGAATTGGTAGAAGAAGGCTATGATTTGCTTGGAACATTGAACTGGACCGATCATCTTCCTTGGTTATCGGAATTCGATCCTCAGAGAATCCGGTATAGATGTTCCACACTCGTACCTAAGGTAAACCGGTTTGTTTCTCGGATTATATTCGAACATCGCAATCAAACCGGTGACTCTCCTCGTGATTTCGTCGACGTTCTGCTCTCCCTCCATGGTTCGGATAAATTATCCGACCCGGACATCATCGCCGTTCTCTGGGTAATTTAAACTTTTAAGAATGTTAAATTCTGATTAAATTTAAAAAAAAAGACAATTGAATTTTAGACGGAATGTGACGTGGGTGGGATAAATAAAGCCCTAAAATATTTATTAACAGAATCTATATAAAGTAATAAAGAAGTACTTACGAAATTAAAATATCGCATTTCTGGTTTTTTATTATTACAGGAGATGATATTCAGAGGAACAGATACGGTGGCTGTTTTAATCGAGTGGATCCTCGCGAGGATGGTCCTTCATCCAGAGATTCAATCGACGGTACAGAACGAGCTTGATCAGGTAGTCGGAAAATTAAGAGCCGTAGATGAGTCTGACTTGGCTGCACTCCCATATCTAACGGCTGTGGTGAAAGAAGTATTGAGGCTTCATCCTCCAGGCCCACTTTTGTCATGGGCCCGCTTGGCCATAACAGACACGATCGTTGATGGTCGTCTTGTTCCGGCGGGGACCACAGCAATGGTGAACATGTGGGCCATAGCGCATGATCCACACGTGTGGGTCGATCCTTTGGAGTTTAAACCCGAAAGATTCGTGGCGAAAGAAGGTGAGGTGGAATTTTCGGTTCTCGGGTCGGATTTGAGGCTGGCGCCTTTCGGCTCGGGTCGTCGGATCTGCCCCGGGAAGAATCTGGGTTTGACAACCGTTACATTTTGGACTGCGAGGCTGTTACACGACTTTGAATGGGGACCGTCCGATGGAAATGGCGTTGACTTATCTGAGAAACTGAGGCTTTCATGTGAGATGGCTAATCCTCTTGCTGCTAAAGTGCGCTGCAGGCGCATTTAAAAAGAAAATTGAAGACTTAAAATTAATGGAAACAAATTATGCAGCTTTTTTGTTTTATTAGAACTAACCTTTTGATACGTGAGGTGTTTTTGTGTGAGTCTATGTTGTGATTTGTGAGTTTGAAAGGTGATGTGTTTCTACTGTTGTAAATACAGTGAAAGAAGTAATTTATACCGTTGTGTTTTTAATTTCTATATTTAAAGCGTAATTTGTTTTAGTTATAATTATATAATAATATTAGAGAAATGTTTACCGTGATTCCGGATAGTGTTATATCGATATGTCACTTTAGAGTTTAGAAATTACACAGACTCGACACGTATACTTGTAGTTTTTTTTTTTTTTCTGAATAAAATGAAGGAGAATTATCTCTTGAATGCGACAAAAAGGAGAAATGTTTACTGTGGTTAACCTGAAAAGTAAAGCATTTTTCAAAAGTACCATTTCAAAAAATTCTTATTAACTCTGGAAAATGTTTTACTTTTTTTTTTAAACATCTATATAACCCTTTTTCAAGAATAATATTCTCACATTTTATTTAAATATTCCGCATGAAAACAACAGCATCGCAAGAATAAGTTAAAAAACTATATATATGAAATACTAATTTACATGAAACCAAATAAGTTGTCAATTCATAAAATTTAAAATCAATATCTTTGTGTCTATTTTGTCAAAAAAGATATGCATATATTGTTCAAAAAAAGAAAAAAAAAGACATGCATATTTATATCATTAATGTGCCAAAAAAATTAACCAACAATATAAAGGTTGAAATTATACACGTGGAAAGTTTTTTGCTAGAAATACAGAATGCAAAAACGTTATAGATAACATAAAGATAAATCAGACATTATAGTTTTAAATCCCATTCATGGGCCTTCGCATGAGAAGCCCATTATTACGACGAACACACAAAACCCAGATTACATTACAACACTACCAATGGTGGATCTTTCATCATAAGACCCTTATTTTTGTTTTTTTAACTTGTCTGCTTGTTGTTGTAGAATCTGAGAACGAAAGCAAGGCCGAGAATCAACAGAGGAACCAAGTAAACAAGGGTCTTATTTGCAGATTCCTCTTTTGTGGTTACCGTTGTAGATTCCTTCTCCCACGGGGGAATATACTTCGCCGTCACCGGAACTGTTGACTGGTCAACTTCACCGATTAAATATTTCTTCATTGTCTCCTTTGCTTCATTGCTATGGTTCACATCGTCAAAATCAATCGACGCGTCCTTCCCTTTTCATTTTCAGTTTTTTTTTCATAAGTTCACAAAATCACTAGACAATGATTTAACCGATAGAATCTTACTTACCGGTGACGGCGAGAAGAACATTGTCACCGCCGGGATGCTCGTCCATGAAAGTGCTGATGTCATAGACCTGTGGAATCACTGGTCTTAGAAACAGAAGAGAAAGCTAACCAAAAAAACAGAGCATTTCAAAATCTTTAATTTTGTTTATGTGGATTTAAACAAAGAAAAAAAAAGTAGACCTTTCCATGGATAAGAATCCAACAATCGTTCTTGCACTTATGTTTAGCCACATCATGAAACGAAATTAGATTCGCCATTGATTACTTTCTGATGCTCTTGCAGATAAAATGAACCTGAAACAGAGGAAGTGTTTGTGTGAATGATTACAAACCTAGTTAAAACAGAGAGCAACTTCTCGATACCACACGCGTTCTGTTTATATTGTGAAACTCCTGAATATTTTATTTCCTGGTTTTAAGAATATTATAGTCTTTTTTGGGAATTGTAAGAAAGGGGTAAATGGTTTTTTTTTCCTCAGCTTTTAAAAATGGACGAGGAGCGAACTATGTAGTAGTTAATACCTTACCTACAATTATTTATTTACAGTTAGTAAATAACTCAAGGCGTTAGAAGAAACGTAAAACATGGTACCTACCATAGTGAAACGTGAAGAATATGATGTTTGTAAGCTTATGGTAGCTGAGACGCCTCAGCGACTTCGGGTTGGTGAAATTCTTCACGTTTTATTTTTCTCTTAAATAACTTAAAAGAAGTCAAGCTTCATTTTTTTGTTTTTGTTTAAACTTTTGAAAAAGCCTCAAAATCACTTTTCTCGTCAGGCCCAATGACGCAAAAGAGCTTCCTACTTATAAATCTCACGTATTTGCTGTATAAAGAAAAGTTTCGACGTGTAATTGATAGAAAGTCGATGATGATTCTGAATAGTATATGAAAAGATTATGCCGAATATAATAATTTAGTAGGTTAATTAGTTTATGACTATATATGGAAATTTTCAAAAAAAACTAACTAAGCTATGGCATAATGGAATGATACCTCGGAATCACACATTCACAATCACAACCGACGATTTTTCTTGATACAGAAAACTTGTAGAACGATGCAGGAAGTATATAAATAAATACATCTAAAAAAAACATGTGACTACACATAATAACAAAATAAAATATGCATGAAACTGGAACAAACAACTCCGTAATGGTTTGTAATAAGAAAGCAATACATCTTAACAATCTTAACGATACCACCAACACATTCCCAAATAACAAAAAAAAAAAAAAGAAAGAGGAAAAGAGAAATCTCATATAATATGAAAAGCATACATCCAATAATCGCTCTCGTACGACGTCGTTCTAAGACTTCTAGGCCACGCAATCTGTCCAACAAAGCAGATGAGCAAAAAGATAATTCAATGGAGCACTTATGCAAATAATTAAAAAAGGACGAACCTTGAATGTTAAGAAGATAAAGTGACTCGAGAGCTTCACATTTCCGGGTTGGCTTGTATGGAACGTCATTTTTAGAAGCCTTAGTCGCATCGATATCTGGATGGATCTTCTTCTTTAACATCCTCTTTATCATCTACAATTAACATATATAAATAATGTTGTAGTCGTACACATCGAATGGATATTTACTCACATATAATAAGTACACTTATGAAGCAACAATGTGATACTAATTGATAGTAATAGACATGCGCCGAAAAATAATAATAATAACAGACAGGCAACATTATCTAGAGCTTGACGTGATGTCTTTTTGTTTGAATAATAGAGGCACTCAGGCACATGTAACATATTCGTATGTCAAAATATAAATTAGCTTACCTGATGCACTTTCTTGATTGGACGCGAGTCATGCACTTTTTTTACTGGACGCGAGTCTTCTTCTTTATCTTTAGACTTTGAATTGATCATCTTCTTCTTAGCAAACGAGAGCTTACTAGTTAGCTTTGACCCGTCTTGTTTATAATATTTTACCTCCTGACCATCAACATTAAGATTAGGGTTCTTTGGTTTCTTCTTGCCGGGACACGTACCATCTTCTTCGATGAAAAGCTCGGCTAGTGTTATCCTCTTCTTCTCCGGCTCAACCTCGGCCTCCACCGCGGCCACGACCACCGGCCTTTCAACGGTTTTGACCGAGTCAAAGTGATCAATGTCCAATACCTATATAGATTATATGATAGAACTCAAGTAAATCAATCTATAAGATTATATCATTGTACGTATAATTGAGGATGGAATAGTTAATCTTTTAAATATGGTTTCCATGAAAAACGTATTTATGAATTGTTTTGACTAAAATGTTCGCACATTGCGAAAAATTTTGACAAATTTTTTGTTTTTTGCAAATGCAAACGTAAACGCCAAAACAATTGGATATTTTGACATATGCGACTTACATTAGGCAAATGAAATGTGCTTTTTAAAATGTTTGAAGTTGTAAATTCATTTGAAACGAAAGATGTTGTCGATAAAGAATTCATGTACGTAACGTACCACTAAATCCTCATGATGATCATAAAACTTATTTTCACTGGAGATAAGAGGATGTGACTCTTGGTTAACGTTTTTGACGATACTACCATCGATTACGACATAGTCGAGACCCTCAGTCTCACATTCATCATCATCATCTATTTCGTCTTCTTCTTCTTGAAATTTCAATGTGTCAAAACCGAATGTGCCGATGGTGAGAACTCCATCGAACCAGTTATCAAGAGCACCCACTAACCCAACCTGATCAAATATAGCTTTCGTGTTCTTCTCTATCTCACTTTTTCCTTCACTCTTCTTCTCCTTCTCGCTTTTTGCCACACCATCTATTTCTTTCACCATATGAAAATACACATGAATCTAAATATAGCCTGGACAAACATTATGATTGTTGTAACGCGCGAGTGTATAATAAGTTTCATATAAAACTAAATAATAAACAGGGAAGCACATGATCGTATACGATATAATGATACTATACAAAAAAGTAGCGCACTATACTTCTAATAATGAAAATACTGATTTAGAAGTAACAAAAAAAAAAACTAACCTTTGATGACATTTTGGTGCAGCTTTTTCTGCACCCAGTTAAAGATCTTCGAGAAAAATCCAGAAAACAGGACGGTTTTAATTCACAGCTATAAAAAAAAAGAGATTGAACAAAATATTTCAAGTAGAAGGAATAACTACAAATTTACGTACCGTCATGGTTTTATAATTCTTCCCGAAAGAGTGAAATGGGTCTGAAGCAAAAGAATAATATGAAATGAGAAATTTATTGGACTCAAAAGGAGAGTGTTTCAGCTCCTGACACGTGTCAATAAACGGACAGTGGGTGAGATAGGTCTGCCTTTTGGGAGGCAAGGCCAATCAGTAGGTGCCACATGTTAGTGGTGTTGTGCTTATCTGGTCTCGATTATTAAGAAATTACTTTTTTGACACGATCACTTATATATTATCAAAGTTTGACCCAATAATTTAATCATTTTCAGTTTTGCCTCCTTGGTTCATTTCTTGTAATCTTGTTGGTAGACTTCTGTTGCTTTCGATGCTTTATCGTTTGATTTGACACTGAAGGAACAATTCGTTGCACAAAACCGATAGTTCTGGTTTCAGTCAATTTTTACACATTTTTGATATCTTATTACAATAATTATTATTCAGCAACTTTGGATTCCCCTTAAGAAGGTCCAAATCTAGTCGAAGCAATGCAGTTACTGTGGTCACTATAACAGAAATGTCGCGGTTCGTTCCTTCACGATCAACAATAATATATTCAAACACTAGCGATCAAACATTAAGAGTGATGGTTACCGAATTTTATAAAAGTTTGACGTAAAATCATTTTCTAAGTTGGAAACAACTATGTCGTTTCTGTTGACAGAAACACTTGCTATATTTTTCTTCATTATTGAAAAACCTATTCCAAATTGGTCCTTATTAAACTTCTTCCCCAATACGTTACCATTTGTGATGGATTTTGCTACCAAATCACAATCCGAACCAGCTTCTCCCAAATGCGTCGCTTTTTGATGATTTGGTAGCGAAACTAATATCATCACTATTATTAAGTAGTCATAAGGTCGTTGGATACCTATTAAATCCTCAAAAACATAATAGAATAGGAAGGCCATGCATCACATGCAAAGTACCCCAATTACACAATACCCCACACACACTTGTCTCTCCTTTCTCTTTGTCATTTGCTTCTTGGTCCTAGACCTTTGTTATCTTTTGCCTAATAATAATGTCTACTTTAGCTCTATACTTCTATTACATAACTTTTCGAAAGTATATTATGTTTTTGTTAGGTCAAGATATAACCATGCCAAACTTTTAAAATCTACAAAAATTGAGTTAAAACCAATGAATTCAATAACAACAAAATATACATGTTATCCTAGAGATAATATATATATATATATATATATATATTTCAGTAAGATTATTTTTTAGAGAAAAAACTTACCGTCTCGAGAAACCACGAATGATAATTTTAAAATGTACGTAGAAGTGTAATAGGAGTATAGCAGGGAGACTGAGATGAGACGTTATAAGAATGTAATTTTCTTTTCGTCCTTGTTACTCATGATATTTATATATATTATATAATTAGCCAAACAGATATTATTAACTGGATAAGTATATGAATTTTTTATTCTTTTTTGAACATGATAAGTATATGACTTCGTTGGAGATATTTTGTAGGATCGATATTTAGGTAGATAAAAGAGGACTTCTGGATTTATTGAAGCATGGCTGCATGAGCTGCGGCCTAACGGGATATGTCTCGTAACGGAGCTGACATTTGAGTTGAAGTAATTGTGTTGATTTGTGAAAGCCATTTGATTAGTAACAGGATTAGTTCTCTTCTCTTCGCATAAATTTGTCGCTTGTGACTATATTATTAAGAGTTATTTAATTAACTTGAGTTAAGAGAGTACGAGTTGCTCTTTTGGATTACATTATATAAATCGTTACCCTTTGATTCCTTTTGTCTTATAAGAACTTTTTTTTTTGGTATGAATGTTATTGTCTTATAAGAATTAAGAGGTAATCCAAGTTTACTTCTATTTTCTCTATCTTACAAAACTTCCAAACGAGTGTATAAATTTGTATAATAGGTGTGGACCGTTTTGGTAGCGAGATCTGTTCGAGAAGGAGAGGACTTTTACTATTGCCTCTGTTTTTGTCTCAGTTAGATTATATATATCGTTGCTTTCAGTTTTTCAGTTCTGTTTCGCGTGGCTTTTTTGTCTGTTTTTTACTATTTTGGAATAAGAATATATATCAGGTTTCATTCAATACAAGTAACTTTCAGTGAAAAGAAAAATATCGTTACCTCAATGTATAACAGTAGTATAAAATGTATGTAAAGGCCCAAACTACGAAATTGAGCCTACCCATTAGTATATTGGGTCCACGGTTCCTCACAATAAAAGGCTTTACCGGTAAAGTACTACTAATACTGAAACAATTTCATGATTATTATTATAATACTAATACAAGTAAACATAATCCGTTCCAGTAAATGAACCAAAGCCTCCAAATGCATGAGAGGGTTTCCAAAAGCTTACAAGAATCAGAAACCATTACCCCACTCTTTTTTTTTCTTTCTTTATTCCTCATTTTCTTTTATTTTAATCAAATTCAATTTATTGCAAATTTAAACCCAAAACCTTTAGACTTTCTTCTTTTAGAGATGATTTTTTTCTTTCTCAATTGGTGTATCCGCCGTCATTATTACCGTAATCCTTGACGTCGAAACCATTTCCGGAGCCAGGTTTCCGGGAGATTTTCAGATGAACGCCGGGATCGTGATGAGTCGCGGTCGAGTTGTAAACAATAGAGTTGTTTATCATCTGAACGTTACTGTTCATAAAAGCTTTCATCGGGAGATTACTATTATTGCCAATGTTGTTATGGTTCTTCGTCGTTTTCTTCTTTCCTTCTCCTTCGTCGCTGCTGCTGCTACTGCTGCTTTGGAGTCGCCGTCCTTTCTCTCCCGCGCCGTTTAAAACCCTAGAGGAATGTGTTCCTGTTCCTCCGGTTTTGTTGCTTGAAGGAGATCGTAGGATCTCCATCACCGCACCTTTGTTTTCACCTGCAATGGTGATGACTCGTGTACCCATTATGTTTTCGGATTCGGAAAATAATGGCGGATAATGAGTCTTCTTGGTGTTGCTGCCTTGATGATTATGGTTCTGGTTCTGGTTCTGGTTATGGTTCTGGTTCTGGTTATGGTTATGGTTCTGGTTCTGGTGTTGGTTATGGTGTTGGTAATGATGATTTGGTTCATGGAGTTGGCTTGTTTTCTCGGCTGTGAGAATGTTTTTCTGAGTGGTTTCGCGTTCAGAATGTAACTGTGGAGGCGGGAGAGAGTAAGGAGAGAGTACTCTCGGTGATGGTGCTTTTCGAGGACTCTCTGATGATTCAGATTTTACTGACCGAGTCGAATGAGCTGGACTCGGTGGTGAAGTTGGTTTTCGCGGTGGTATGGCTTCTTGAACCTCCTTGGGAGATGGTGGCGGCGTGTACGAAGACCTAGGCGGTGGTGGTGGCGGCGATAGCGACGGAGACGCAGCCTTTGGTGGGGTCGGTGGTGACATGTGGCGGCTTGGTGGTGAATGATATGAGGACCGCTCTTGAGGATGTGGAGGTGGAGGAGTTTGCTGACGTGGAGGGGAAGGAGGCTGTTGCTGACGTGGAGGTGACGGCTGTTTCGGCGGTGGTCTGACTTGGACCTGACGGCGAGGAGTTGGTCGGGGTTGAGGTGGAGGAGGTGGGTCGCTTGAGCCTTGTGATGTAGGCCTAGCGATGCTAGAGAGACGGAACCATGGACGAACGTTAGACATTATATTTCTAAATTTGAAATGTAAGATACTATTATTAGTGTGAGAACACAATGCAACGATTCAGATATGTAACCAAAGCTTATACATATATACAAGTGTGTTGAAGAAAAAGGAAACACGAGAAACATGAAAAGAAAAAGTAATTGGAGAAGAAAGGTATCAGATCCATGCAATAAGATTTCCAGCTTGCAAAAACCACAATTTACGACTGGTATCAATCGTTAAGAGTCATTTTCAAGCTTTTCCTGTAAATTATTTTTCACCGTTAATAGATTAATTTAGATTCTATATTCGTTGCCATGTCTGGAAAAAAATGCATCTAGGAGCAGACACAAAAGACGACTAATTAGATCGACTAGAACAAAATCTTTACAATAGTACTTCGAACTACTTGCAGAAAAACGACGCATAAATATGTGATATTTCAATTCATAATTAATCTGCTAGGCCAACAAATCATGACAAATCGATTCATTGGTACCATATATTATCATTATTCGATTGAGTTAATTTCAATTTATATCATAAGTTTAATATATTGGTTACTCTTTTTTATTTTGAAAGATTGAAAGAATGCCCATAAACACTAACGAGAGTAGTGTTTACCACTAGTTTGAGACACAAATTATTCCCATATTCTCCTCTCTTTTTTTTTCGATTTGACGACTAGTTAAGTATATTATTATATATGTACCAACCTTTGTATACTTTTTATACGAACGGTTGATATTATTTCATTTAGGTTGATTTTTGGGCAAGTAGCTTTTATATAAGGATTATTATTAATTTATCGAAAGGGAAACTTCAGAAACCAAACATCGAATACTGATGAGCACCGAGCAATAGAAAGTATCTCTGTGTCAAGCATCTTCTTCAGCTTTTCTTTTCATTATATTCATAGATTTTAATGTAAAATGTATTGATCACTACTCTGAGCCACTAGTTCTTTCCTTTACGAAGTTTTTTTTTTTTTTTAAATATGCGACAATATATTAAAATATATGTGTATTTTAGGTTATCCTTATATTGGGCATCAGAAGCACCTATTTGCAAGCATAGCATTACAAATGTAAGTCAAATTATCAGAAACTGATTAAAAAAAACCTACATACCTGCGACTACACAAGCGTGAATAGCACGAAACGAATTGTGGCAAACATCACATTTACTGAATCAACAACGTTCAAATGTTTTCTAGAATTTAGCCGTTAGGAGCAACATTATTGGGCCCTTAATAGGCTTATAATCAGAGACAAGACTGTTAATGGCTCAAAAATTCTGTCTAGAATAGAGTAACTTCTACAACTGTAAATTTTAAAGAATCACTAAAACAAAATCGAAATATTGTATATGTGAAGTTTTGTTAATTCCGTTTTTCTATCTAAACTGAAAGTTGTAACATGACCATTGTTGTTGGTTATCGAAAACATAAATAAAAATATTTGGGTAATTTGGTAAATTGCGTAAAGGCCGCTTATGGGCTTCATATATTGGGCTTTTATTAAGAGTTCGAGGCACTATATAGGCAAAATTTAGGCCCCGCTTTTATCCAAAACAAAACAAAAACGACAGGTTTTCTGAACCAAAACAAAAAAACGACAGATATCTGTTCAACTTTCATTAGCTCGTCGTATAGACTACTTATTTAGTCATAATATCGGTTTATTGAACTATATCTATCTGCTATAATAAGTCAATGTCATTGTCAAAGAAAGACTACATGTACTTCCATGTTCGGAACACGTTTTCTTTGTCATAATTTATTAGTTTTACTAAGTTTGTTTCGAATTGTCAAAATATACAACACATGGAATGGTTTAGTAACGTGAATAATAAACATGTTAATGAGTATAAAAAAAAAGTTGCATGAACATATGCAAAACCTGTAATTGTATTATTTAAAATATGAGTATATAAGATTTTAGTTTATTTTGGATCGGACTAACCAGATTGATAAAGTCTATTTTGAAATGAGTATAAAAGAGCATAGAATCATGATGAATGCACACACCGATGACGTTCAATTGGTACAACTTTACAGATTATCGATTAGTGCAGAACATGTAAAGCAAAAGTGGAAAACTGATTAAAATACCGAAAATACATTATTTTGCAAGAAGAAAGAAAAAAGAGACTCGTTGTTCCCAGTAAATGTAATAATTCTAAATATTGGACCACCGAGTATGGTAGTAATGTATGGCTTTAGAAATTTGAAATCTCCCCATGCTGAAACATTCAAAGTCTTTTTGAGTCCGCCTATACTTCACCAGCTGTGCAACAAAACATTTAAATTATGTTTTTAAAAAGAGGGAAAAGCATGTCTATATGATTCCCATTTGTAGCTATCAACACACAACAAAGCTTTTTGTTTGAGAGTTTACCAAAAATTTACAACTTAACAAACCTATTTTGTTTCATTGTCTTAAATTAAAAAAAAAAAGATAAAATAATCATTGTAATTTAGTTAGGTTTAAAATAGAAACATAGAAAGTTCGCATGACATTAGCTGAAAACTTACTCGAAAGTTAATGAAACTGGCTATATTACAAGAAACACAAAGAAAACTATTTGGAGTCTTGTTTGTTCCCTGTATATGTCTAAATCGATAATTTCCCACTATTTTTTTAAAGCAAAGTTCAAAGCACGAGTGCACGACTAATCTAGTATAAGGCAAGCCAACAATATAATTGTATGTTTATGTAATGTACAAAAATCACGTTTTAAGTAAACAGTATCGTAGTCTTCTTAAATTTGCAATCAAATTAAGTCACGGGTTAAGAGCGCCATAATATAGAAACAACAGAAAGGTTCTTGTAACAAACACCAAACTCATACAATCTTAAGATGCCACAACTGTACTTACTCATGAGCATGGCACTTGACTTGTAACTGTAGCTAATAATTATGATTATGGTGTGATGTTTGTCCAAATATGAGTCCCCTTTGAAAGACGTTGTTTTTGGACTTTTGGTCGGCTAAATCCCTTTATTAGGCAGGTTTTTGGTGCAAGATAACCAAAATGTATTCTATATTACAATTTTTTTAAAAAGATATATAATCCATATTAAATTGTCAAAAATTAGGTTGTGAATTTTCATGCAAGGGATATATATACACTCTCATTCGTCAACACTAACAATTTACTTTTAAAAAGAAGCATAACGGCGTAAAGGGTCCACTATATATATTCTTCTGCTATATTGTAAAGGAGAAATATGCGGCTATTCCGGAGAATTATAAAAAAAAATAAGAGTTTTATTCATTGGATAGATTAGTTGGTACTGGATAGATTAAGCATTTGTGCTTAATCATGAATCATGCACTATACAAATGCTGCCATCTGATCTAATGGATTCTTTTTTTCTCTTTTTCAGTATCCCCTGAAAAACTAAAAAGTTTCAATGAGTCCAATCATCCATAATATAATCAACTGACTAATATTCCTTTATATTAAAGCTTTACGAGTTAGTTATCATTTTGTCAGATCAAACCTTTCAAAATTCCAAAGGGTTATTATTATGCGACTTGCTGAATTAATTATAGATTAAAATTTCTTGAACCCTCTTGCGCCGACCTCAAAATTTCTGACAAATTAAAAAGAAAAAATGACAGACAAATTTAGCTAGTTTTTTTTAAAACTAAATTAGATATGAACTCCTGTTCTTGATGTCGATCGTAATTATTATATGTGGAATATTTCAGTAATGAAAAAGATAATCCTGTTTCTTTTTTTCCTAGTTCAAGTTGACTTTACAAGTTTCTCTTGTCACGATACCTGTGGAAACTAATTCGCAACGAAGAATATTTCAGTTGCCGTATCAAATGCTACATGTACATTTTATATCTTTACACCAATTGGTTGCGCTGTTAATCTTCTTTATGCCTATAAGATTAAATATTTAACATTTTAACAAAAAGAGATAAATATTCAACATGGCAAAACAGTAACATAATTAAATGTTTTGAAACGTGATTTTGTTTGTCTTATGCATTAAACATATGTCACCACCATATTTGGTGTGATTGATAGAGCAACAAGTAAGATCAACTCTTGTTGTCTCTTGTGTGGATACTTTGTATACATGATCAAATCTTAGATAATTTATTCGTAATATTGTTTCAACTACCATGGTTGCTAAAATATGTATTTACAATAATGATTTTTAAAATAGTATTTGTAGCTAGTGCACCAACGTTACAATTAGTTATGTCGTCGTTTGCAAACTCCTTAGAAAAAAAAAGAAAATAGCGTAATGTGGCAACATATCTATAACTGCATATCTACTAGGTACAAAATAATAGTAAAATGAAAACAAATTTGAAATTTAGTAAAAAATATAAAACTATTTGTTTAATATTTTTAAAATTTCTAATGATAATATCTTGACTTGACTTTTTTTATTCATGAACCCTCAACTTTTTTACCCTTTAAGTCATGTATGTACATAGTTTTGTTTAATATTGTTATAGACATTTGTGGCTGTGTTTGAATATATTTGGGTGTTCACTTGTTTGGCTTAATTTAAAAGAACTCTAGAGTAATTCTTTAGACAAATACAAAAAAAAAATTTAAATTTGATAATTATTTGTTATTATAAAGTTTTTTGCTAAACTTAAACATTTATTGTAAATCTGTATCATATAATTAAATTTCAGGATTTTTGGCTAAGCTGATTCATGAACATACACGCAATACCAAAACTCTATACAGATGAAGAAATTAAATGGAAGATCCAATGTTGTTATAAACTACTAACTCTTTTCGCCGTGTGGATTACCTTTTGAAACCGAATCATCCTAATCATCATCACTAGTGCAAAGTGATTTTGTTGAACCTTTCAAAACAACCGAACGATAAATCGCCGTCACCTAAATTTGTTAAAATACCGAAATTACCCTTTGATTGCTCAGTGTCATCGTCCCCGTCACGCCTCTTTTTTGTGTATTAGAAAAATATATATCTCTCCCGTCGTCCTTTACGGCTTTCTTCTCTGAGTGTTGTTATTATTCTTTCAAGTCTCTCAACCCTCTAAACATCCGTCAAAATAATCAGTCTTTCACAATTCTTCGAACATGCCTTTGATTTCTATATTCTCTAATCCCAGCAAGTCTTCATTGTTAGAAGTATATATGTTCGTTTAGCTCTGGGTTTTGGAAACAGAGAGTAAGTAAATTTAATTTTTTTTTTCCGGGAAAATTTTGTCATGGGGATTATCTGGGATTCGTTTCTCTGGTTGCTTGTGGCGGGGATTGTTCTGTTCTTGGTTAGGATTGTGTTGTTCAAAACTGGATTGATCTACATGGTGAAGAAATGGCGGAGGACGATCTTCGATTTGTTCCATGTTTACCAGTTCTACAAGGTCCCAGAATTCAACGAGAACGTGCAAGAGAATCAGCTGTACCGGAAAGTGTACGCGTATCTGAACTCGCTGAGCTCGATCGAGAACTCCGATTTCACGAATCTCTTCACCGGGAAAAAGTCTAACGAGATCATCCTCCGCTTGGATCGGAACCAGGTCGTCGGCGACGAGTTTCTCGGCGCTAGAGTTTGTTGGATCAACGGGGAAGACGAAGACGGGGCGAGGAGTTTCCTTCTCAAGATTCGTAAAGCCGATAAACGGAGAATCCTCGGCTCGTATCTCCAGCATATACACACCGTGTCTGATGAGCTCCAACAGAGGAACACGGAGCTGAGGCTGTTCATGAACGCCGGAGACGATGACGGGAAGAGGAAGAAGAGCGGACGGTGGAGATCGATTCCTTTCAATCACCCTTGTACCTTGGACAATATCGCCATGGAAGCGGATCTGAAGGACAAGGTTAAATCCGATCTCGAGTCGTTCCTCAAGGGTAAACAGTATTACAATCGGCTTGGTCGAGTATGGAAACGGAGCTACCTCTTATACGGACCTTCCGGCACCGGGAAATCAAGCTTCGTCGCGGCAATGGCGAATTTCCTGGATTACGATGTTTACGATATAGATCTCTCGAAAGTCGCGGATGACTCGGATCTTAAGATGCTTCTGTTACAGACCAGAGGCAAGTCTGTGATCGTGATCGAGGATCTCGATCGATTCATCTCGGCGAAATCAACGGCTGTGACCATTTCAGGGATTTTGAATTTCACTGATAGTATTCTAAGCTCTTGCGCCGCCGATGAACGGATCATGGTGTTCACGATGACGGGAAAAGAGCAAATTGACCCGGCTATGCTCCGACCGGGTCGGGTCGACGTGCACATCCACTTCCCGTTATGCGATTTCACGACGTTTAAAACGCTCGCCAGCAACTACTTAGGTGTGAAAGAGCACAAGCTTTTCCCTCAAGTGGAAGGGATCTTCCAAAACGGTGCGTCTCTGAGTCCCGCCGAGATCGGAGAGCTGATGATCGCGAATCGTAGTTCGCCGACTCGCGCGTTGAAGTATGTCATCAATGCTCTTCAGACCGACGGAGATCGCAGAGGAACCGGACGGCGTTTGCTTCTCGAAAGCGGCTCGAGAAAATCGACATCAGGAGATGCCGGAGATATGAGTGGTCCTCTCTGCGGCGGCGGAGGAAGCTCGCCGGCGGTGAAGGAGTTCAGGAAGCTGTATGGGTTGTTGAGGATCAAAAGTAGTAGAAAATCTGAGTCGTACGATGTGGCTCGAGAGATCAGGGACGGCTAGTGATTAAAGTTTTGCAAAGTCAACAGCCACGTGGATTTATTTTATTGGCTGTGAGAGTCTGGATAATTGCAGACTAGGGAATGTTTACTCTGTTTTGTTTTTGCTTTAGTTAATGTACAGAAGAAGTTTTAGAAGACAAAAAAATTGTTTTGCTTTGGAAGAAAAGAAAACCCCAATATTATTTTGATTTAGGCCCAAAGGTTTAAGGAACATGTTGGGCCGATTATTAAAAAAGCCCGTCACGTAACGAAATTCCAAATATGCCCTTTTATGATCGAAGGGCCCTAAAAAAGAAGCAAATTAATCAAACGGTCATGGGGCGTCCCCGGCGTCAATAACACGCTTTGGTTCATTATAAAGTGCGTCATTAAACCAGTCTTCGTCTTCTTCTTCTTCGTCATCTAGGGTTTTACTTTCTGGTTGCCTCCTCATATTCTTCACGGTAAGTTTATAAACTACTACTTCGAATCTTCTTGGTACTTCAGCGGGATTTTCGATTATATACGTGCTGATCTTTTCCGTCTGTCGATTATATTTGGTGTTGCATGGGTCAGCGATTCGATTTCTTCTGCAAGTATGAGGCCGGTGTTCGTCGGAAATTTTGAGTATGATACTCGCCAATCGGATCTCGAACGGTTGTTCAGCAAGTACGGGAGGGTGGAGCGAGTCGACATGAAGTCTGGTAAAATATAGGAAACTATCAATTTTCTTTTGAATTTCTGTTCTTTCTGGCGGAGGGGAGATAACTGGAAAATATTGGAAATTAGGGGATAAATTGTTCATTTGATCATTTTGCTGCTCCGTTTGATCTAAGATTCTGGATTTTTGAGAACTTGCGCCACTTTCAAGAATGATTTTGCAGTTGTATTGATACACTGAAGCATGATTTAGTGTTTGAGAGAAATCATTCAAAAGGAACCATTAGTGGGGATTTTGGTGAAGAGAAGGGATTCTCGTATTTAAGTGTTTGTTTGGTCGCAGGAACTGTCTCCCAAAGGAGCATGAGTTTCCTCTTTTCATGGACTTGCCCAACTTCTTTCCTACATTTTCGTGCCTACTACTACCTTAATCATGTTGTGCCTACAATCTTGGATGAGTCTAGAGAAACCTTGGAAGTCAATTGAATCCATCATCCATTGCCTTGTTTCTTCATGCCTTTCATATCTGAAACTCCTACTACTATCAGAATGGCGAAGCAGGGCTTTGCAATCATTCAGAATTGTTAAAGAACAAAAAAATTCGATTTTATTACCTTTTGATAGGCTACAACTACACTTCTCTGCATCTTTTGTACACCCAGCCTTCACATTGATGCAGGTGTTTTACATTTATTTAGTTTTTTTTTAATTTTCTCTAGGTGAAAAGGTGTCTTTTGTAGTTGCCAAGCTCCTGCATTGCAAATTTGGTTGGCTGAAACATCTACTGTATTGTCAGTTTATCTTCCGCGTTTTCTTATCTTGTGTCTGTTTTTGTCTTTGCAGGGTATGCTTTTGTGTATTTTGAGTATGAGCGTGATGCTGAAGATGCAATCCGTGGGATTGACAATATCCCTTTTGGCTACGAGAAACGCAAGTTATCAGTCGAATGGGCCAAGGTTTCTCTTTCTTTCTTCTCCCTTATGAATCATATAATATGCTCTGATTTGTTGAGAGAGCTCTAAGTTTTTTTTTTTTCTGGCTTTCAGGGTGAACGTGGGAAGCCTCGTGATGGAAGGGCGGCCTCGAATCAGAGGCCTACAAAGACACTCTTCGTCATCAACTTTGACCCTATTCGCACAAAAGAGCGTGATATTGAGAGACACTTTGAGCCGTATGGTAAAGTTCTCAATGTCCGCATAAGGCGTAATTTTGCATTTGTCCAGTTTGCAACCCAGGAAGATGCAACCAAGGCCCTTGACTGTACTCAAAACAGGTAATGACATTAACACACACCTTTAGTAAGCAGCAACACCTCTCTCTTTTTTTTCAATCTTAAGGAGATGTTGATTCGATTCTCGTTTGGCAGCAAAATAATGGACCGGGTTGTCTCTATTGAGTATGCTTTGAGGGATGATGATGAGAGAGAAGATAGATATGCTGCTAGTCCGAGAAGGAGATCTCCTAGTCCAGTGTACCGGAGACGCCCTAGTCCTGATTATGGCCGTCCTCGTAGTCCTGAGTACGACAGGTACAAGGGTCCAGCTCCATATGAAAGGCGTAGGAGCCCAGATTATGGCCGTCGCAGTCCAGAGTATGGTAGAGCGAGGAGCCCAGAGTATGGTAGAGCGAGGAGCCCTGGTTATGACAGATACAGGAGGTAACCAATACTTTGTCTCTTCTTCATACTGTTTTGATTACCCAGTACTAAAGCTCTCTGTTTCTCTAATTGTTTGATTTGTTTTTTTTAACAGCCGGTCTCCTGTTCACAGAGCAAGAGGTTGAAGATGTTGTTCTGCAATGAGTGTCCGAGTGGTTTGGGTTTCTCTATGTTAGTTTGAAATTAGAACAAAGTGTTTAGAACGAGTTGTTATCACTGGAAACGTACTTGCTTTGCTGCTATTATGTGCTTGTTAGTTTTTGTAGCTTTTATTATAATGACAATGATAATATCTTTTTGAATAATGTTTGAGTCTAGTTTCTTTCCAAGTGGTTCAGTGCCAAAAGAGCTTTTTATATTTAAGTTTCGGAGAAAAGAGAATAATACAGAAAGAAAACAGGTTGTTGTTCATCAAGGGAGAGAAGAGTGATTGTGGTTGCAGAGTTCTTGGGTGATTGCTTTGTCGAGCCAAGTTTCTGCATCTTCCATCATCTCGGGGCTTAACCGAACCATGAGAACGCAGAATTCGGTTTGGTTAAGAGCACCGTCTCCATCAAGGTCTCCTTCTCTAACCATACCTTCAGCGTCTTCCTTGCTCATTCCTTGAATCCCAAGTATCCCTGAGTTTCTCCTTAGACTCTCTGCTGTGATCACATCTCTCTCCGGATCCGCAAGCAAACTGAAACCTTTGCATAACTCTGATACAAACTCTTCAACATCCATCTTCTCCGCCATAATCGGCAACATATCTTCGTATTTGGTCTCCATCTTCGTAGTTGTTTCTAGTACCATAGATTTCTTGCTTGGTGGTTCCATTAGAGGAGAAAAATGATAATGGAGAGAGAGAGAGAGAGAAGAGAAATTGTGAACTACTAGTCGAATGGGAAATAGATTTATAAGTGGGCGTATGTGTACCGATGTGGTTGTCACGTTCGATAGAACCTAATCGTGTGGTCTAAAAACTCTCTTCTTACTGTTGGATTTCGAGAGTTGAAGTAACGAACGGCTGTGATTCAGTGATTTGGTGTGTACGGAAGCATCTGATTATTAGGTGGTTTCCTGGAAACTTCGAATGGGCCGTGAATACGACGTTTTCCGACTCCTATATACTATAATTTATATTTTATCAAAAGGGAAGAGAAGAAGTTGAAAGAGAGGAGAAGGAAAGTAATTTCGCAGAAGTTTCGTTTTCTTGATTTCTTCTGCCGGATCTTTCTCTCTCTCTTTTTGGTTTTATTAGTGTTATCTTTATAAATTGGATTCTCTTACAATAATAACGACACATCATAAGTTTATCTCTTTCTCCGTCCAAGTCCTAACTGATTTGACGTAAGAAGGGTCACCTAATCGTGTTATTTTGACTTGATCAAAGTTGATAAATTGAAGAATAGGGAAATTTTGTTTTACAAAAAAAGTTAAACAATAAAACAAAAATAAATTGAGACGTATAGTCCATTTTAGTTTTCCCTTTGACACAGCAAGTCAGACCATTGAGTGAAGAGTGTGAACCACACATGACACAACCTACAAGATTTCGAATTGCACATCTCTAGTGTTAGAAATCTTAAAATCTTAAAAAGATTAGTAAAACGACTGTCACACAAATATATTTACAAGTGTTATTTTAACATTTTTCACACAAATTTGAAAAGTTAATAAAAAGTCTTTTCTATCCTTATAAATATATTAAACAACTCTCTTTTTAATTAATACAGTATTGTAACAAAGTTAAACTAATATATTTGGTAATAAATTTGCATTGAAAACTCAAAACGGTATTTATTGTGAAACAAAAACAAAATTCTAAAATAACATTTTTTATGAAACGGTGGGAATAATTATTAGAGCAAAACTCAAAATAAATCGTGTTTAGTTTGTTATTACACGTACGGACATAAAAAAAGTAAAATTCATTTCAAAAGCAAAAGCTGCCAATTAATATCCATCATTTACCTTATTATTACTCCAAATTGCTCGTTTTTTCATATCAAATTAATCCATGCGATGCTTTTGATATTTGGAAAAGTGTAACTTAACAATCACAACATTTTTTTAGAGAATTTGGATTCAAAAGTTTATTTTGTCAAAATAAAGCTATCGTTCTGATTTCGTATACTAAGAACAGGATGAATATTATATTGATCAAGATACATAATTGTGGTTGTTGGGTTTAAACTTTGAAAAGACTAATAATGTTTTACGGAAACTTTTAAATCGATTACAGATATGAATAACCTTTTATGAGAACACTTAATTATATATACAGATAGAAGAAACGATGAATACATATCATGTAACACTCAAGAGATTCGTATTCACATATTCTTCTACCCACACATAACTCCCGTATTACAACATATAATCTAATTAATCAGCAAACCAAAGTGAAAAACCAACCCGAATTACCATCAAACCCAATTATAAAACATTTAAAAAAATAAATATTGATTTAGACAAAACAAAAAAACCCAAAAATAAGGAGAATAAAAAGACTATGCTGTGTTAGCTAAGTTCTGACAACTTTAACTAAAGTACCCCATGTGACTATGTGAGGCAAAATATCATGAAAGAGAATTAGAAAGCTAATTTCATAATCTCTTTTGATCATTTTGCTTCACCATGAAGATCCTCCTCCTGTAGTACTGAACATCCCACTCCAGTATCCATTATTAGGGCTTGAATTATTATTATTATTACCATGATTCTTCTGTTGTTGATTATCATCATGATCAACTTCTTGTGTTATGTTTGATGAAAGCTCCTTCATTTGATCCCCAAATGGAAACAAAACCCTACCTTGGTGATGATCATTATGAGCATCATCAGACCTGTTGTTGTTGCTGTGTCCAAGCCCTTGATGATCAGTCGAGAAAGAGAGATTACTTGGTTTGTAATCCACCATTGCTGGAAACCCTGAAGAAGTGTACAGCACATTGTTTGATGAATCCATCATTGGACCAGAAGGCATAAATGAGTTGATCCCTGATCTTGAAGAAACATTTACTCCTGTTCTTAAAAGCTCAAGAGCTGAAACAGGAGACGACGAAGAACCATAGAGAGAAGAAGATGAGGAAGGCTGATGATGAGTTATGTTTCCATTTCCTTCCATCTTAGGCATCTGAAGAAACTGAGACATGTGAACATGATGATTGTGATGCTGATCTTGCATGACCGGGAAAGACAATAAATTGAGGTCTTGTGCTGACCCTTTTGATTTATTAGGGATTTGGTTTGAGAAGAGAATTGGTGGGTTTAGATCTGGAAGTGATGTAGTCAAACCAAGTGAAGATGGTGTTGTCTGAAGGATGTTTGATGATGATGCACAAGAAGAAGATGATCTCTTGTTCTTTCTTGAGCTTCCTCCGACTGGAACATTCCTAAGAGATCCACCTTCGGTCCAATACCTTCGACAACCTTTGCAAAAGTATCTTGGTTGTGTGAGACTATAGTTGTTGTAGTAACAAAACTTTGTGTTGGTTGAGTTGCATCTTGGGCAGTTTAGTTTCTCTTGTGGTCTTGCTTTCCTCTCCACCACAACCGCCGTATTGTTGTTGTTGTTGCTTACGCCGGAGACGGTGGCTCCTGGGGCTGAGACGCCGTTTGATGTGAGAATGGGGTTTGGCCTTGCATTGGATGTGGTGTTTGATTGATGTGTGTTGTTATTAGGAATCATGATTTGCTCCATTGGTTTTACGTTCATCATTTCTTGAAATCCCTGGAACATTGAAATTTAAAGAGTAAATTAAAAAAGCCAAAAAAGAGGAGCTAATTAGAGTTTAATATAAACCCTAAATCAATATAGATCACAAGGACTCATATATTATAATAAGCTGATTAGGTCATGAGACCTATGATTTATTTCTATCATGCTTATCAAATTTGTAAGCACTAGTTAAACAGAAAATTTGAAACATGCACTTTAGATTTTCCTTGTTTAGTATCTTAGAGTTCTAGAGGATTTGGTGAAAAAGCAAAATAGATAACACTGAGAACAAAGATTAAATAACAAATCATGACTTTTATTTTATCTCTTTAATTGTCATAATATAATTATAATCTATGACTAATTACATAGAAACGCTGAGAAAAAGGTGTTAGCGAGGAGCTATAGTATATATCCCTAATCTTTTCTTTCCAACCTCGAAACCTACAAAAATGAGAAATTTTCCATGCAAATTATTCATTGAAGTATGTGTAAAACTCTTAAATACACATAATATATATCCCTATTCTCTATAACCACAAACACATCATGATCATGGTATTCATCTATCTCTTTATATATATATATATATGTATAATAACAAGATAAAATGGTATGAAAGCTTATATGGAACATTGAAGTGAGAAAGAGAAAGAGAAGAGAGAAAAGGAAGAATTAGATAAGAAGAATTAAGAAGAAACAAAAGAGAAGAGGCAAAGGAAAATCTTTTAAGCACCTGTGTCCACTTCGTAGCGTCCATGACTTCCGACAAAGAGAAAGCCAGAGAGAGAGAGAGAGAGAGATGTGTGGGTTTTGAGTAAAGGCCAAAGAGAAGAATGTTTTTTGGAGACTTTTTTTTTTATTTGCCTTTTCTTGTTTGTGAGTGATGGCTCTTCTATGCGTTGCCTTTCACTTTATGGATGATGAAAAAAGAGCCAGCGAAGAAGACGGAGAAGAGAAGCACCAATTTTAATTTTTTTTTTAACTTATTACCCAAGAGAATATATCTATAGTATACACATGTTGTTGAGTTAAATAAATCCGATTCTATTGGAGTATAGTTTGAATATGATTTATGGAATGTTGAAAATAAAATTATCTACCCGTCTAACATGCTTTTGCTAAGAAAATAGTAGAATAACGAAATGAGTTGACACAAATCGCATTTATTATGCCAATTAAGATGACCAATATGAACTAAAATTTTAATCTAAAGATTATACTATGATTTGTATAATTTCATAGTATCATCCGCCCAATTCGGGAGAAAACTATGGACTGAACTTTTAAGAAAATTTCGGTTATAAAAAGAATAAAAGTAGGAAAAAAAGAAAAAGTTGGGTTTGTTGATTTTGACTAGTGATGATGTCTCGTGACCGCTCTCTCTTGCTAGCTCTTTCTGGTCCCTCTAAATAAAATATACTTTTCTAAGAGAAAAAATCGTGTGTAAGGAATTATGTCCTTTTGTTAAATTACTATATTTATGAATGAAAATAAAACTCTTGTGTGTATCATATAATGCATAGTGTTAGTGGAACTATGAGTTGTATGCTATTTCTTGGCCTCCCATTTTGTGATTGGATACTATTTGTTGGCCATATGGTCCATCAAATCGCCTAGCTACATTTTTAAAATCCCAATACCATACCTATATGTATATACACCACATGTCTTGCGTACATGTGATTAGTGGCTTTGACACCTAAATTTAGCTCGACTTTGCACTTTACTATATCAATATATATATATATATATATATATTATTATACTGGTACCGATCTAGATTCTATGAAATTGATGAGATGAGTTAAAATATTGCGTACATGTAACTGTACATACAATTTATACAAGTTTGTATAATCAAAACTTACATTTAGACATATATCTTTATTCTGTCATTACATTTTTTTCAAAAAGAAAAATATAAGTGTCATTCTAGTATTCTTTTGTCTGATTATTACACTTCATAAAATATGTTACCAAACAAAATCAAAACATACTCACATTTATTTTATTTTAGCAATATATTTGGCTTTTCAGATGTGATAAAAGGTCATTAGATGCACACATATCTAAAGTTCAATATGATATTGATTTAAGTGATAAAGATGAGGATCAACATCTTATTTATACATAAAAAAACATGCCCATGAGACATGACATTTAAGTGTATGCAAGAAAAAATCATGAAACCAACGATAACCATGTCCATGTGACCCTTTTAGGTAAATGATACTACACGAGCCATAAAAGCAAAATTAAACCCTGCCGTCTTGCATACAAAAAAAAAAATCTATAGAATATTGGTTTAATGGATGAAGAAACTCTCTATCAATTCATAGATTCATTAGGCAAATTATCTTTTTCCTTCTTACGATTATACAACGAAAAGACTACTCCAAATAAATTTTTATTAATAAAATACGTATGGACTGCATCTATTTGGTTGGAATTTTCAAGGAGGAGAATTTTGAAAAAGAAGACGAGGGAGAGAAGAAGAATTAGGAATGAGAAGACCGACAGGAAGCGACAAAAAGGAGGTGGAGATGGGTCCCACTCTTCGTGGCGTGACTGAGATTTTTATTTTATTATTTTGCTTGCTTTTTTACAAATCTTAAAGACTGTTCCAGTATAATTTTCGTTCTTGATGTTGACATCTGTCTTCTCTTACCCAACACCCTCTCCCACCCAATCCTTCTCTCTCCATCTATCTTGTCGTTTTACTGTTCCAGCTTCCCCTTGCCTGCCGTCTTGCTTCAACGACTTACCAGATGCCACATGTCCTTCGATTTGCAGATTTTTTTTTCCTTTAATCATCGAGCATTATTATAGTTTAGGCCCAAAAGTAATCCTGGCCCAGTTTAGAAACAGAGTTAGTTAATCAAGTAATAGGCCCGATAGGCCGATACCACTAAGCAGCCGCAAACCGACGCCGTTTTTACACTGACGGTTCGCAAATGTGTGATGATATTATCACTCTGATATGGAAAGACCGAACATCGGTGACGAAGACGATGGCAACAGCTGTAGCGCCATGGAAGCAGCTTCTCTTTGTTGCGATTGAGTCGAACTCTCACCTAAGCCACTCTTCTTACGTTCAGCTCGTATGTGTTTTCTTTTCGATTTTGTTGTATGTTTACTTTCGCGTACAGAAACGAGCGATGTTCTTCATTTGCTGATGTTGTGTGTTCTCAGGCGACGATCGGTATTAACGGACGGCCTTCGAATCGCACCGTCGTATTCAGGTGATACGAATACGTGTTTTTCTCAGCTTAAATTATGCTATCTTCTCGTGTTTTGATTGCTTCGAATATTGAAAAATTTGTCGGTGGCAGGGGATTTGAAGAGAATAGCGACAGGATTAAAATCAACACCGATCTTCGTAGTCGTAAGGTCATATAAATTTCCTGATTATGTCGGCATTTGTTTTGTTGATTTTGGTTCTGTTTTATGATGTTGTGGCTTCGTTTCAGATAGAAGAGCTTAAGCATTGTCCGTTTTCCGAGGTAAGCAATGTCTTGTAAGGTCGATTTGGATTAGAATTGCCGAATTACGCTCTGATTATATGTTGTTTTCTCTCCAAGATATGTTGGTATTTCTCTGATTCCTGGGAGCAATTCCGGATCAATGGGAGAGTTGAGGTCATTGATGCCTCGAATCCTGATCAGACCAAACTTCAGGTCGAAAACACAAAACTCAGTTTAACAACTTCGTAACTATCCTGGGAAGGAAGAAAAGACTGTTTTGTCTTTACTTTTATGATGTCTTGATGTAGCAAAGAGAGAAAGCTTGGTTTGCTAATTCGTTGAAGTCAAGGCTAAATTACATCTGTCCTACTCCTGGAAGTCCGTACAACAGCGAGCAGCCAAACCAAGAAGTTAAATTAGATCCCTCAAGTGGTCCAGTTCCTGAGTATTGCCTGCTGCTTCTAGAGCCAGAAAAGGTTTTTTTTTATGTTTTTTTTTATATAAAAAACTCTTCCTTCTGCCTTCTGTTAGTCGTGGATTGTTTCGTTAATGATTCCTCTTGATGACAGGTTGATTACTTGAATCTGAAAAGTAACCAGAGGTTTTTGTTTTCGTCGATGATTAGTGGAACAGGAGACAAGTGCTGGACTTCAGAAAAGGTTAACGCATGATTAAGTTTTAATGTCTGAGACTGAGAGAGGGCGATTAAATAATTTCTTATATTTGTGGTGGATTTAGTTTATGTAGTATGTAGCAGTTCGTGATATTTTCAAATATTGTTTTTGGCTCTCAAGCAGTGTAGTGTGTATCTTTGCATTCTGGGTGGGATCATATTGAAAAATCCAAAAAAAATATGAATAAAAAAATCTGAATCTTTGTCTTCTATACCATAGTTCTCTCTATCCCTTTGAATGACATTTCGTTTGTTCTATAGTAATGAATAATAGCAGGCAAATGGAACCGTCTCATTCTCTATCTGTGGTTGTTACCAAAAAAAAAAAAAAAATCCTCTTCTGGAAAATACTTGCTCTGTCACCATTGAAGCTAGCACTTTGGAAGATCTGCAGGAGGATGAGGTAGGCTCTCTTGCACCGTCTTGCCATTTTTCACTATGATCATCGTGCTCATTCCCCATGTTTGATGGATGTCGAAATGGCAATGCAATAACCAGAGCCCTGTTCATTACAAAAAGAAGAAGAAACTTTATCAGCAAAACTGTCTATGTGGGTTGCGATGATGCTAAGTAAGAGTACCTGGATTGTTGGCAACAAACCGAATTGCAGCCCATCCTCCTACTGGAACTCCAATGGTGTTCAAGTAAGGAGGATCTTCCAGGTTGAATCTTGCTGTTCGTTGATCATAGTTCCCTGTGCCATAGCCAATGACGTAGAAGCTGTGTCCATGAAGATGAATTGGATGGTTCTCAGTTGTGAGTGTGCCTGTATTCTGGAAGATGATTTGTATCCTGCTCCCATACTCTAGAACTATTGCTCTTGTCCCATTTGCAGCTTGCGTGTCATTGGCTATGTCATTGGGTGCTCCATTGACAAAGTCATAGGCCTTTTCCGGCGAGGTTGGGAAATCTAAAGTGAAGTATCCTTCCAGTTTCTTGTAGTAAGCTTCCAAGATTGAGACTTTAGGCTCGACGAAGCTGATGTTGTTCATCGATGCTGCTAATCTCCCTTTGCTGGGGCCTTGGCACTTGTTGTTTGGGTTCTCAGAGTTACACTTGTTTACATTTATCCCAATTGTGATAAAGAGACGAGCATCGATATCTTTTGGAACATCGACTGTGTTTAGACTTCTGAGCCCATCCATGACAGTCTTAACAGCAACATTATCGTTGTAAACAGGTAACTTAGCTGGTAACGCTACACTGTTGGGCAATGCACCAAAGTAATGGAAATAAGCTATCGCTGATGTGTTTTGAAACTTGACATTCTTGGCAGACTCGTACGGACCCATGGCGATGGAGTATTTCCCAATGGCTTGGTCAGCTGTGACAAGAACGTTCATTGTCTGTCCGGGCACGAGCATCACACGCTCTGTTGTGAAAGGTTTTGTGTACTCGCCATCTACTTCCACTATGGTCAACCTGTGATTAGCTATGGTGAAGAAGCTCTCCATGTTAATGCCAGCGTTTATCAGCCTTAGCAGGTATGTCTTCCTTGGCACTATCTCAATCTTATAAACATCTGAAATATAAAGATAAAGAAACAAAACAAGGATCACAATCTGTTTTTTGTTTTTGTTTTTCTCGTTGTAAACCAATCAATAGCATTTCTTGATCTTTATAGCTATTACCTTTAGAGGAGCAGTTATAGTTAGGTCCTGGCTGACCATTAATTGTGAATGCATCTGCTGGAGGAGGAGGTCCTCCACTCTCCAGTACATGTTGTTCCAGCTCTACCACGTTCTTAAGCCAATACTCTCCTGAATTATCATGAAATGACAAACAACTCAGTAAACGCAGTTAGTGAAAGAGACCGACTTTGTTGAAGAAGAAAAGATGACCTAGGAGAATTGAATGCTCGCTGAAGGGTTTCTTGAATGGGTAAGGAACAGAAGCTTTAGGATATACAATAAGTGGACCGTATACTGTAGCCCTTAGCCAAGAAAAGTGTGCATGCCAAAAAAATGTTCCCTTTTGTTGCGCTACTGTGAACTCGTATGTGAAACTCTGTCCACTTTGAATTGGACATTGTGTGATATAAGATGGACCATCATACCAACATGATAGTTTTTGCTTTATACCATGCCTGCACATAGTAGAAACAAACGATTCTTGTTAGGCTAGATTCGTCTTCTAAGTATTAATGATGCACATGTTTGTATTCACCAATGAATTGTGGTGTTATAGGGGGTCATGTTGATGACTTTAACGACAATTCTGTCGTCTTCTTGAGCGGATATTGCAGGGCCAGGGAATTTCCCGTTGATTGTTACAATCTCTTTGGTCTGGCATAGTCTTGTGAGTCTCATTGTTTGTACCTGTTTGAAAAAGTAAGTAACACAACAGAGTTCTGTATAAGATGATATATTGACTATGGTTTTAATATTGTTAATTCTTACTTCGAATTGGTAGAAGCTAGTTGCAGCGCTAATCATGCCAACGTTCAGTACTTGAAGAATGAACAAGAAACAGCTAAGACGGAACAAGGCTGAAGTGGTCATCTTTAATGGAGAAAGAGACAGCGAGATATGAGAGTGAAAGGTACCGATTACTGAAACTGGTTTTTATAGTCTTTGAAGGCGAAAACTAGGGAATGATAATGTATGCTTTCGAAAGAAAGTTTCATGATTTTGTAGAGTTGGGAACAGAGACACTAGTGATTATAAGGTGTTGGGAAGGCGTGACTTGTTCCTTGACCCCAGCGTGAGATTTTGAAGGCAACTCACGGGTTGCTTACTCTAAAAGGAGATATATACATACTCTTAATTAACGTCTTCTCTTTTGATTCTGGATCAGTAAAAGCTTTTATACATTATGCTTCAGGATTCTCTACCAAACTTGTGAGGGATATGAAACTGCTGATTGACACCTGGACCGACCCGGTTTTCACCGGGACTACAAAGCAACCTTCTCCTTCAAGCTCTGGTGACTATTTCTTTCCATCTGTCATTGTTCATCAGTTAGTTGTTAACTTGTAATGATTTCGTTTGATTTACCTGTATGATTATACATACGTGTATTAGGATTAGCCGGGATAAATGAGGTGCATGATTTAGCATCATTAGAGATTGTTTAGTAGGGTCGTATTGGTATTATGGACATTACACGATGATGTTGTTTATGGTTTTTTTTTGTAGCGTGTGGTATAAATAGAAAGAAGAAGAAAGAGTAAGAAAGGATCAAGTTCCTTGGTCGGTATTTTGGATGGACTTAATTTCTTTATTGGTTGTGTCATCATCAAAATTCGTGCACGCCTTAACTTGTCAAGAACTCATCTTACTACTAGTACAGTATCTCTTTTTTTAAACACTTACAGATTTGAAGAACATGATGATTGTTCGAATTTGACCGACTCATTTTTTTCATACTCGAAAGGGGAAAAAGCATTTATTTATACCAGAGGTTGTTTTTGTACATTGTTGAGTTTGAACACCAAATCATTCGTGTTCGTCTATACACAACGGATCAAAAAAAGAATAATGTAAAACGATGCCATTCCGCTCAACGTTAACAAAATGTTCATGTATTTTTTCAAGAATAACATTAGCGATTTAGCGTTATAAATTATGAGATTTCACATGCTATACAATGAAGATAGATTTAAGAGAAAATAAGCCCAAATCAGAAATGGGGCCCAATAATTAATCGTGGTTAGTAACATTGTGTAGCGCAACCGGGAAAATAAGTTTTGGTAGCCTAATAAGATTTGTGTTTCCGTTAAAAGCCGTGGAAAATGTCGGAGACGAGTCACGACGCGATCTCCGTCACAGATCCGATCGATCAGTTACCTCTCCGGCTACTCAGATCGGAAATCGTTCCACCTGCTCCAACACGATCCCAATCTTCTATCGACTGGCTTCCCGACTTCGCCGGTTACTCATGGCTTGCTTACGGAGCATCCACTCTCCTTGTGATCTCTCATCTCCCTTCCCCTCTCCGCGGCCAAGACTCCACCAACGGACCTTTTTTCCGTCAGGTGCTCGAGGTTTCCGCCGACGTTTCTTCTCCAGTTACCGCCGTTTCCTGGTCTCCTGTAACGCCCTCTCTAGGCGAGCTCGCGGTTGGGTCTGGGAACTATATCTGCCTCTTCACCAGTGATTTGAATGGTGAGCCTACATATATATATTTAAAAAGCTTTTCGACATTTTTAACAATTCGTATATCCAATCTTCCGAGTTTAATTAGTATAGTACTGATACTGATACTGGGAAAATGATAAGAATGTGTGTCTTCCTTCTCCAGTTTTTAGTTTGGATATCTTAAGTTTGTATGTCTTTACTCATATTCAGGTTCTTTTTGTTGGAGTCAGAATGCCATATTGGTGCAAGCAACAAAAGTCGAAGCAATTGAATGGACAGGATCCGGGGATGGGATCATTGTTGGTGGAACTGATATTCTTGTGTGGAAGAGAAGGAACCAATCTTGGGAAATAGCTTGGAAGTTCCCTGCAGGGGATCACCTTCATGATCTCGTTTCCTCCACATGGTCACTCGAGGGTCCTTTTGCCACAGCAACTTCTTGGACCACGTTTCCAGCCGACTGTGATGACGCAGGTAAACGTGTCTCGGCCTACTATAGTGACGGGGAGTCATTTCGTACAGTTGAATTGCCTCATCCGCAGAGAATATCCATGATTCAGTGGAGACCTGTGGAAGTATGTATAGGGAAATCGATAAGGAATGTGCTAATGACATGTTGCTTGGATGGGGCTGTAAGGTTATGGAGTGAGGTAGATGGTGGAAAGACTAAAAAGGGCGTGAAAGATGTGAATGATCATAAAAGATCTTTTTGCGTGGTAGCTGTGATAGAGATAAATCAGGTCTTGGATGGCTATTTGGGCAGAGATATATTCATTTCTTGGGGAACTCGCACATCTGGTATATTGAAAACCATTGAAGGTGATAATCAGTTGTTTTCTGTTGAAAAGTATGATCATGAGAATGTTGGCAGCTGTGAGTGGTTGGTAGGGCACGTCCTTGGGAAATCGGCTTCTTTGTGGGCTGTCCATTGTCTTGATGACATCTCGCCTATGAGGTTTCCGAGGATCACATTGTGGGCGAGGCAAAAATCAAATGAAATCGGTGTGGAACCACTCTCTCTAGCTGATGCTACAGGTGGTTCTGATCATTTACCGCTGAGAAAAGCTTCTGTATTGAGAAATAACCTTTATGGCACACCGCTTATCTGCTCGTCAATTTATATATCTCCGCGGAATACCATTCATTGGTCTTCCTTGCACACAATAAAATCACATGCTTCAGAAGATTCATCTCCACATGAATCCAGTGTATTGAAGTGCGTCACGGAACAGATATTAGATCTTGATGGTCACGGTGGGAAAATCCTACAGATTGCCTTCGATCCTATCATATGCGAGGCGGGATACACTGCTTCTCTGGATTATAATGGTTTGGTAATAATCTGGTCCTCTTCTGATTATTTGAAGCGTGCTACTGACCATCCTATATCAGTGCCCTCTTGGAAACCTTGTGGACGGCTTCAAAATCGAGAGTTAAGACTGAAGTACACGAGTATATGCTGGGCACCGTCATCATCGAATCGTGAAAGATTTCTACTTGTGGGACATGTAGAAGGCGTTGATTGCTTTAGCGTGAGGAATTGTGGGAGAGGTTATGATGGTTTTATGACCCATTACATATGTACCATACCATTTTCAGTTAGCCGCCCTTTGGAGAATGGCCCGACCAGCATATTTGCAAGACCTCTGTCTAATTCTTGTGGAAAGACATTCAAAAGTAACAGATTCTTGCTTTTGAGTGTATGGATGAAAGAGAAACGGTTTGAGGCTCTGTCATGGAGAGTGACCTTGCATCATTTCGATGCAGCAGGAAGCACCTGCGACTGTGATTTTCATGATTTTGATAGTACTGAATCGGGCAAGTGGTTGTTCGAAGAGACTTTTGATGGTAAGAAAAATTGCATTGCTGTTAGATCGTGCTCTTCAGAAATACCTGAATCTCACCGTTGCGATGAAGTTACCAGTTTTGCTGTGGTCATTCCAAGCAGCAGGGCGCTAGAGAATGACATGAATATTGAAAGTCAAGCTTATACTATGGCAACTGGCCAAGCTGATGGCTCTTTAAAACTTTGGAGAAGTAGTCTTCAGAAAAGTTCAACCCCTTTCAGTCCGTGGGAGCTTGTTGGCATGCTCACCATTGGTCAAAATCCTGTCAGCGGTATATCTCTGACTGATTCAGGACACAAGATAGCAGCCCTCTGTACAGATAATCATTCAAAAGCTGTTTGCACAATTAGTATATGGGAGATTGTACACCTTATAGATTCAGGGGTTTTCATACTAGAGGAGAAGTTACATGTTGATGCAGAGGTTGTTGCTGTAAGATGGTTAGCTGTGGGCAATGGTCAGCTACTGGTTGGAGTTTGTACACAGAAGGAGATGCGGATGTATGGTATTGCTCGGCAGCCCTGCAAAAGTTCCAGTTTCGCCGTCTCTGATTATTCTCCAGAGTCACAAACTTGGCAATGCTTTGCTGTTACTCGTACATTTTCTGCTATTCATGATTTATGGTGGGGATCCAAAGCCATGACTGCCCTTGTTCATAATGATTATGTTAGTCTACATGGTCAATGGCTGGCTGTTATTGATAAGAAGCAAAAGATCGATAACAATCCAAGAATTTTTGCAGCCAATCTTTCCAACCTAGTAAATGCTACAGAAGAAGGCAGAGACTCTGAATTGTTATCTGATTCTGGTATTAATGATCTCAAAGAAGCTAATGCGGCATCTATAAGCAGAGCGTGTATTCCTCTACCTCTAACAAGTAATGCAATTGATGGGTGGCAATCCAATAGTATGCCTTTAACTGGGGCCGCATATGGTTCAGATACTATTAATGACATTACCAGCATGCTAAATATGGTGGAGAAGTTAGGAGGTGCTTTGCCACTTTATCACCCTCAAGCCCTCCTTGTTGCTATACGTTCAGGTGATATGCTGCAAGTTTTTTTTTTGTTTTCCTTCTTCAATAAGTTCTGAAACTAAGCTGTTTGCTTTTATTTAGCCTTCCCTTCTTATTTTTCCTTCGTGCAGGGGCATTACCTGTGTCATGCGGTTAATTTCACCTTAGCTAAAGATTGTTAACTCTGATGTGTTCAGGCAATTGGAAACGAGCAAGCGCAGCTTTAAGGCATCTTGCAGAATATATTACGTCAAGTGATGCCTCCGAGAAGGATTACGCTGTAAAGTCAGATCTCTGTCCGGAGATCCTTTTGTCAAAATATTACGAAGGGTCTCTCTCCAATGGCCCAAATCTTAAGGATTTCCACTGGGGTGGAACATCTGGTTCAATGCTGCAGCATTCACAGTTTCAGTCAAATTTCAGTATGGATACTTATGGTCCCAATAGTAGTCACAGTTCACCTGCAACAGACTTGGAATTTAGTGGCTTCTGCGAGCAGCTGAAGAAGTTATCAGATGGAGGAAATATTTCCAGGATAGAAAAGATGCAATATTTTGCAATTGTTGACCTTCTTTGTGAAATTAGTAATCACCATTCTACTTCTGTCTATGCAAGTCTTGATGAAGCTGGGAGAAGGTACGATAGTCCGTGTAATTTTCTTAGATCTAATATACAAAGGACTAATTAAATAACATGGAGTTGCCAAAGAAATAAGTTCCATCACGTATGTTTGTTTTTTCCGTTAAATTGTAAAGAGAGTTTCATTCATGGACCAATATTGATAAGAGGGGCAGTTTTTTGCTTTGCTTCATGAATGATACTTTATGCTGATTGGTATTCACGGATTTTTGTGCTCTTTCTGCTGTGTAGATTTTGGGTCACACTTAGGTTTAAACAGCTGTACTTAGCTCGAAGTTCTGGCAAAACAGCATTTATAGAGGAGTTGGATATTGACTCTAGTATGATAGGATGGGCTTTTCACTCAGAGTCTCAAGAAAATTTGGTTGGTTCTCTTTTACCCAATGAATCATCATGGCAACAAATGCGATCACTGGGTTTTGGATTTTGGTATTCAAATGTAGCACAGTTGCGTTCACGAGTAAGTTTCAAAATTTAATGCTTGGTCCATACTAGCTGTGCTTGCTTTCGTTAATGATGTTCTCTTTTGGTACCAACAAACAGAGCGTAAAGGAAATAGATCTGCATCTCTTATTTTGATGCTATTTCCTTTCTGTAGATGGAGAAACTGGCGCGACAGCAATACCTGAAGAACAAAAATCCTAAAGATTGTGCGCTTCTCTACATAGCTTTAAATAGAATTCAAGTTTTGGCTGGTCTTTTCAAAATAAGCAGGGATGAGAAAGATAAACCCTTGGTGGCTTTTCTTTCACGCAATTTTCAGGTAGTTGGTTCAAACCATATTCGTATTGGGATGATATGCTCCTTTTCACCTTTTTTATTTCTGTACGGCTTCTGGGATCTAGGATATTATATTAAGTGACGTATCTCCTAATTTGATACATCGTTTCTTCAGGAAGAGAAAAATAAGGCAGCAGCCTTGAAAAATGCATATGTGCTAATGGGTAAACACCAACTGGAGCTGGCTATAGGTTTTTTTCTCCTTGGAGGTGAAGCTTCATCTGCGATAAATGTTTGTGTGAAAAATCTTCAGGATGAGCAGCTTGCCCTCGTAATTTGCCGGCTTGTTGATGGGCAGGGTGGGGCCATGGAAAGTAATCTTATAAAGAAATATATACTCCCGTCTGCAGTTCAGAGAGGAGACTTTTGGCTGGCAAGCCTTCTTAAGGTAATTATAATTGCTTGTGAATTCGCTTTTCTTTTTTTGGGGTTTCAAATTATGACTATGAAGCTATCTCTGGTTTATACAGTGGGAATTAGGAGAGTACCACCAGTCATTTCTTGCTATGGCCGGATGTCTTGAGAATCCTGTTAATGAGAGCTCTACTGTTACTTCAAATCACATCTCTTTTGTGGACCCTAGTATCGGCCTATACTGTCTAATGTTGACTACAAAAAATAGTGTGAAGAATGCTTTGGGGGAAAGAACTGCTTCAAATCTTAGTAGATGGGCAATTTTGATGGCTTCTACCGCCTTCAGCAGATGTGGGCTCCCGGTAAGTTACCTTTTTTAATAAGTTGTTATCCTTATCTGCATTTTTATTGATCATACGGCCCGTATGATACGGCAGAGTATATCCTTTAGACTTTGATTTCTTTTATTGTTCCTGAGATTGAGTTTGGTCGTCGGTGCTGTCAAATCTGAATTTATCTTCTTTTAATGAGTTGTTAGCTGGAGGCGTTAGAATGTCTTCAAGCATCTGCCAGCGGTCATGGTGGCATGCATCGGGCTAGTGGGCCAAGTAATGGACATTTGCGTACTCCACATGGTGTTCTGGAGCTTTCTGTTCCTGATTCATCTAATTGGGTATCAAGTGGTGTCTCATCTACTGTGGACACTCATTTTAGATTGGGTTTAGCCGCCCAGTTCCTCTCAAAGCTATTACGGGAAGCAACTGCACTCTTGATGAATTCTGAAATTGTTTCCTGTGAGAAACTGTCAGGATTTCATCATAAGCTACAAACAGCTTTGGAGCTATTTAACCAGAGGTTTTCATTGTCGTCATCTTGCCTACGTAATATGGTATGCGTTCTCCACTACGAATACTTGCACATCATAAATGTTTTCTCAGTGAGGCTAATTTAACAACATATGTACGTTTGATTGCCATGTGTAATCTCTTTCTTTGTTTTCTGTCGGCAGGTGATTCTGTCAGCAGACACCCGTGGGTTACTATCCATGGGGTACAAACTGTTTCAGGAAAATTGTTCATCAGGAGTCTCGGTAGACAAGTCTCACACAGATGAAGATCTCATCCAAAATTCAGCTTTGTGTAAATTGGTTCTGAAAGCGACTGAAGAGAAATCACTCGTATTATCACGTATCATTGCTGCATGCAGTGTCACTTGCTTACACTCAGTGCCATGCTTTGAGGAAAACAAGGTGTCATCTGGAACTGAGCCAAAGTGGTCCAATGCTTTGCGATTTTACTTTCAGGGAATTCTGCAATCGTTCTCTAGTTTAAAGACTTCTTTAAGGCTGTGCTTGGGCTCCTCTGAGGAAAACCTGAAAACGAGACTCGCTGTTGTTCTTGATTTAGTCGAGTATTGCTCAAGACTCGCAATGGCCTGGGTTCTGAGAGATGTAAATTCTCTTTCTCGAATGGTGCAGCCCCTTACAGAAGCATATTTTCATGGGCATGTGCCTTCTGAGATTGACTTGGAAAGCCTGAAGAGGGTATACCACCAAGAAGTTTCTGTTAATGTTCCAGATGCATCAGATGTAGGAGTTAATTCTATTGTTGAGAACAAAGAAGTTGGCTATCCAGTGTCCTCAATTCCGGAAGATGAAAGGCGTTTTGTAGCACAAGCATGTTTCTGGAAGCATGTTTCAGACTTTGTGAAACATAAGCTGGTATCTCTTTCGATCGATTTAGATGATGGTATCTCGAATAGTGTTTCGTCTGAAAAATTTGATGTTCAGACATCATCGGATTCCAGTGATGACATTGTATTTGTGACTGAGAAGATCATGTCCGTTCTGGGAAGAACACTGATTAGCACCCTTGCTCAACTCTCTTCCTACCATGTAAAACAACTTGTATTGCTTTTGAAACTGAAAATAGAGAAGAGAATCCAGGTTCCTACCTTGTTATGGCTGCACGTGCACGAATGTCGGGAATCTCAAGCTTTAATTAATCGAGCTATCCCAGATGCAGTTATAGAGAATGGAGAAGACAACGGTGACCTTGCAGTTTCTATGAGGTTTTGGAAGCTTTGTGTTGATCCTCATTTAGTATTGGAAGCGTTCTTGCTAGAAAATTTTGATATATTTGAGTGGTCAAAATATAAGCCATTGGAAGATTGGAGCGATATGTACAGAGAAGTAACCGGGAAGAATGAGGCCAATGTGCCATGCAATCAAGATGGTAGGAATGAGGTGGCTTCACTTGCAAGCCACGCTTCAAATTCTTCGCCGAAAGCTACAATAACTGCCAATGAAAATTCTCCTTTCCAGAACCCCAAAGAAATCCACAAGAGGACAGGGGAGCTTATAGAGGTAATTGTTTTACTTACATCGACGAATAAGTTACTGATATTCTTTGGTGATACTTTGCTATGTTTGGCGATTGAGTATTCTTATCTTTCTAACAGGCCCTATGTATCAACGCCATCAACCATCGGCAAGCTGCATTAGCTAGCAACCGCAAGGTCAGTTATTGTCGCAGTCTGCCTGCCGTTGTTCTAATACTATTTTTTTGTGAATTTTGAGAAGTTGTAGTAACTTGGACTATGCATAAGATGAGTCTGAATCCTGGCAAACCTCCAATCATTTTATGTCTTTAGCCTGCATCAGTATTTCGAGATAAAAGTTTCTGATGATATTGCATGTCGCCATAGCAACACCAAGTTTATGTCTATTTGTTGTTGTAGTGTATTCTTATGCGTAATGCTAATGTGGCATGAGACATAAACACATTCCTGAATGTGGATTCTGTGACATGCAGGGTGTCATTTTCTTTAACCTTCAAGATGGTAGTTCCTGCGATGATCAGTCGAAGTATATCTGGTCAGATGCTGACTGGCCACATAATGGTTGGGCTAACTCTGAGTCAACTCCTGTTCCAACATGTGTCTCACTCGGTGTTGGTCTTGGAGACAAGAAAGGAGCACACCTTGGATTAGGTGGGGCCACTGTTGGTGTTGTTTCTCTTTCCAAGCCTGGGAAAGCTCACAGAGTTCCGGGTTACACTGGGTTAGGAGTCTCTGGTCTAGGTTGGGAAACTCAAGAAGATTTTGAGCAGGTTGTTGATCCTCCCCCAACAATTGAAACTGTTGTAACGAGAGCATTCTCTAGTCACCCAACAATGCCTCTCTTCTTGGTCGGCTCAAACAACACTCACATTTACTTGTGGGAGGTATGAGCCTAAGCATTTGCATCATCTGTTTAATTACTTTTGTTTCATTTCGCTTTAACCATAAGAAATGAAGCATTTCTTAATATACCTGTGCATCTTATTATGCAAACATTACATCTTGCAGTTTGGGAAAGACAGAGCTACTGCAACTTACGGTGTTCTGCCTGCTGCAAATGTTCCTCCTCCATATGCTTTGGCGTCAATATCAGCAGTGCAATTCGGTCCGTGCGGACACAGATTTGCGAGCGCTGCTCTAGATGGAACGGTATGCACTTGGCAATCAGAAGTTGGAGGAAGAAGCAATATCCACCCTGTCGAATCATCTCTTTGCTTCAATGGCCATGCATCGTACGTTTCATGATCCTTAAGTCTCCTAGTTCTTGTTCACTAATGTGGTAAAAGCATCCATGGCACCCAATCACGAAGAAAGCGACAATTTTGTTCTGTTGATATGGTTGCAGAGATGTGGAATATATTAGTTCGAGTGGATCTATAGTTGCAGCTTCAGGATATAGCTCAAGTGGTGTCAACGTAGTTGTATGGGATACTCTAGCTCCCCCTTCAACCTCTCAGGCATCTATCAGTTGTCATGAAGGTCTCTTTCAATAACACAATTTGAAAAGTCCGTCATTTTCACCATTACTATCATTTTCACATAATCGTAACTCTGTTTTTGTATTTCTTCCACGAAGGTGGTGCACGCTCTATCTCGGTATTTGATAATGACATTGGCAGTGGCTCAATTTCTCCTATGATTGTAACTGGTGGCAAAAATGGTGATGTTGGATTGCACGATTTTCGGTATATTGCAACCGGTAAGATGAAGAAGCAAAGGAACTCTGACGGAAGATCTTCAACTGATGGAGATCAGAACAAGAATGGGATGCTTTGGTATATACCAAAGGCTCACTTAGGTGCGAAACCTTTACCCTCCCTGACTTGACCTTCATGTTCTGTCTAAACCGGAAAATATTTATCTAATAAATATGGTTGGTGCAAATATTAGGGAGTGTAACCAAAATATCGACAATCCCGCGAACGAGTCTGTTCTTGACGGGAAGCAAAGACGGAGATGTTAAACTTTGGGATGCAAAAGCAGCAAAGTTGATTCATCATTGGCCTAAACTACACGAGAGACACACTTTCATGCAGCCAAACTCTAGAGGCTACGGTGGAATCATCCGGGTAAGTATCAGTTTTGATCTATTTGGGTTTGGTTTAGATTAAACTCAGTTTCTGTATCATCGGTTCAAGTTTGTGTTCTGTTGAAAATCTTTGGTGCAGGCTGGGGTGACTGACATACAAGTTTGTACGAATGGGTTTATCACTTGTGGTGGTGATGGCACTGTAAAGTTAGTCAGCCTCAGAGATTCCTACGAAGATGTATAATTAAAAAACATTTTCCGGGAAACTATTACAGCCGAGAAAGCGAGTGTTTAGTTTCAACGTGATTTTTGATAAAGTATTTTCAGATTCCTGATTTTTTTTTTGTGTGCCTGTAATGTAAGTTTGTTTCTTTCTCTATGGCATTGGTGTATACACGGACATTTGAAGCAGTGGAATGAATCTTGAGTTGACGCCCTTAAGATATATATTTAAATTTATCTTTGACTTGACTTCAATACACGATCATCTCTATTTATCTATCTTTGACATGGTTGCATCGGACTTTGACCGGATTAATCCGATTTGAGTCCAATCAGATTGGAGATTTTAAGTTTGAATAAAGATTTATGTTTATCAATTGCTAGGATTCGTTCAGCTATTATTTTACAACTGTATATATATAATGCTAGTGTATATTAAGATATTCAATTCTGTTTTGAAGATTCTAAATTTTGGTCTAGTTTTTGCTTTTTCTCCCTGCAATTATTTAGGTACGGTACAATAGAACCAAAATAAACCTGAACAAATATTTAGTTCGCTTTTTTTTTTGTATATATGATTTTGTTCGGGGGTGGGTTTAATAAATTATGAAAATCTCTGACGGCTTTCGTTGAAAGAACCTGGCCGCGATTGTATTACGTAGTAGATTATATTATCTTGTGATTTATTTATTAACAGAGCCATAATCTGTGTGATGCAGACGAATTGATATGGATCATCAATTCAGATGTTTGATTAAACCCGTTATTATTCATAATATAATTAAGTAAAGAAAAGGGTCCATTTCATCAGATAATTATTCTAAAGAAGTTGGTTGCATATATATTGTTTTAATTATGACGAATATATTAGTGCTGACATAAAGCATCTTATTAGAAAATCTTTATTGTTTAATTTTTATAAGGATCACGTAATAAAAAAATATCTACTGTAACTGTCAATCGGAGAAGTGGAGAGAGAAAAATTATGAATTAACCATAATGACTTGAAGAAAATTTGCTTCACCTAACGTTCCAATTACTAGGCGACGCCACATTTCTCTCTCTGTACCTAATTTTCAAATCTATTTTAAACGAAGTTTAACACGTAAGAAATCGAGGTTTATATTTTCAAGATTTCTTAAGGTAATTGAGGCTAACATTACAAATAACAAAATGGGAAACGTTATCAATGTTTTAGGAAATGTTAGATGTTCGTCAATCATTAAATTAAAGTAATCGATCTAAAGTAACTACTAGACCAGATAATTCATTAACTAATCAAATACTAATTTATTCGATTTTAACTAAATAATAATTTCAGCCAGCAACATTACAATATTTTGTTTTTGTTTACTGTTATTCATTAGGACATAGCGCGTGGCGCGTATAATGAAAAGCCAGATTTCCCTCCAAATAATGTAGATAAAAGGTCTTATCCGTAAAAGGAAGAGAGAGAAGCCTTACTCGATCTTCTTGTTTCATGCCACGTGTAATTGATATCTAATCGAACGGTTCTCGTGTGAAATCTATGGGCAAATCTGTGGACTCAAAGACTCGGAAACATAACTATGGGTCCTAGAAAAACGGTGCCGTTTAGCGGAAGCTTGCGTGCTGAATGACACAGGAGGAAAACGATAACTGCAAGATTCAAAAGCTTAATCGGAAGCAAACAAAAAATCTCTGACGACTTCAAAAAAAAATATCAGACAACTCTATCTTTCTTTTTTTCCCCCTCTTCACGAGAGTGACTTATCGATTTGTTAAATCTGATTGATTCCTTTTCCGTCGTCCCTGACTGATTACGGTGTTACTCTCTCCTTCTGGTTAGTTTTTTCGTTTTTTGAAATTCTGCAAATTATTGTTGTTTCATTGAGATTTCTCGTTTTTAGTTGATGATTATGGTCCCGACAGTTTTAGGTCATCATCCGCTGATTTCGTGTCTTGTTTCTCATCGGGTCTGATGTTTTTCGTGTCTGTGTGTGTGTGATTTTCTGGGTTTTATAATTTAGTTTAATTTTGGGGGGTTTGATTCTAAATTGATTATAATTGCAAAAGAATAATTGTTTGGTTGGTAGATTGAAAAAGAGTTTGCTTAAATTTGACCCAGAATCTGGCTCTGATTTGTTTGCTTCTGATAAACTTAGGAACTAATTCTTCGATTTCCCTTAAAGCAAACCATCAGATTCTCTCTTATTGAAAAAGGGTTTGTAAGCTTTTTGGTGATGGATCTGTCTTCTCTTTCTCCCTTAGAGGTTATATCTGGCCATCTCAGAAAGATTCTTCCTTTAAAAAAAAAAATGATTCATTTTTCTTACATGAATGGAATCAAATTGGTTTAGTAAGAATTTTGCAAAAACTGCCTTGATTTCTGAATTCAGATTGATCTCGAAATTGATTGGCTTTTTTCAATCTCTTTGCCTTAATTTCAGAGTTATGGTGAAATGATGGCAGGAGCTGAAGCAAGAGCAGTGTGGCAAAGAACAGTTAACCGTTGCTTCGTCCAAGAAGACGCTAAGAGAGCTCCCAAGCTAACCTGTTGCCAATCCTCATCATCGTCTTCATCGACTACTTCAACTAAGCAGGTTGAAGATTCTGCATCTTCTCGAGCTTCTGTTGATCCACAGAAGCAACCACCTCGTGCAGGTCTCATGCCTCTTCATCGAAACCCGAATTTCCCTGAGCTGTTACCCCACAGCACGAGGTTTTGGGGCCATCATCATCAAGTGAAGACGCCATTAGAGGCTGAGGTTGATATCTCTGACAAGAAACCGGATTCATTCAAGTCCGACAGCTTTATAGACTTGATGGAAACAAGTGAGAGTTATGATGAGCCGTCTGAGAAAAAGTTATCAAATGAGCTCTCTTTCGATCCGAGTTCTCCATGGAATCCTCTCTCGAGCGAGAAAGCTGGACCGTGGTGGCGAACTACGGATAAAGATGAGTTAGCTTCCTTGGTTGCACAAAAATCTCTAGACTTTGTTGAGAACTGTGATCTACCAACACCACAGAAGATGAAACGCTCTTACTATGGTAGTCCACGTCGTCTCGACTCTGATGGATTCAGAGATTACTCTGTCTCTAACCAAACCATCCACGAGCACGGGCCAAGCAAAGGAAACAGAACCGAGGATTCGTCTGAGCCTGGTTTGAGCAAATCGGAGCTGCTAGAAGCGCTGAGGCGTTCTCAGACGCGAGCTAGGGAAGCGGAAAACATGGCGAAAGAAGCGTGTGCAGAGAAAGAGAACTTAATGAAGCTCTTGTTCAAGCAAGCCTCGGAGCTTTTCGGGTATAAGCAGTGGCTACAACTGCTTCAGCTCGAAGCACTTTACCTCCAAATGAAGAACAAGAAGACTGAGAGCAGCAACAACAACGAGCCACCGGTTTCCATGCCTTGGAGCAATACGAGAGCAAGAAAACCGGGGAGAAAGAGAAGGAGCAAAAGGGCTAAACCGAATGCAGCTAAGTATGCGGTTAGTTTAGCGTTGGGGATGAGTCTTGTTGGTGCCGGTTTGCTTCTGGGATGGACTGTTGGATGGATGCAGATGCTATCTTTTTAGTCGAAACTGAAAGAGAAGAAGAAGAAGAGGAGAGAGGCTGCGAAAGGTTTTATGGAAAAATTTCACTCTTTTTCTCTTTGATGATGACCTTTAAAATGTGAGTGCAGGTTTTGGATTTCGTTAATGAGAATGTAAATTGTTGTAAGAATTTTGTTAATATTGGGTTTCTCGAGTTTGGTCCTTTCATAAAAATCATATGAAATGATCTTTTCATGTAACATCTGCATATTTTATAGCTATATATAAGCGGCAGAAAAGCATACTCCTTCTGTTTTATAAAAAATGTTATTATAAAGTTTGATTTTTTTTTTTAATAAAATATGCACATTACTTTTCAATACAGAATTTTAAATAAAAACCCAGTTTTGTTTATGATTTTTTGCATCTTTTCAATACAAAACCAAGTTTCCTATTTTTGGTTGTCCAAATCTTTACAGTTAGGAATAGCGGACCTTTTGCATCATTAGGGAACTTCTATTAACAATGAATTTTCAGATTAAGTATAAATGGCTTCTTGATTCTACAAAAATTTTATATTGTATTTTTTATTTGCTTATTCTTACCACTGATTTTGGATGCAATTGGTAAGATTTGTTATCTCAGCCGCAAAATAATCACTAATGTACATGTGGTGACTAGCGGTACAATTGTTGAAGTCATGAAGTTGAACTTGGGAACCAAATTCAAGGCTGAAATTGAAGCTTTTGGCCATGATTGCGACTTGCTTTATTAACAGTAAATAGTGAGCACTTTTGGGAAAACTTGGAGCCCTTAGAGCTCATCAGATCATTGTCTAATCTTTTTTAGCCAGTGTTCATTGTTGGATATCCTAATGATATGTAAATTTTTAATCGTTTTGAAATGATGTGGATCATCAGATATTTGTAATTTGCATAAGTTATGAACTTTATAAGATTTAGACCACTTATTTTATGTTTTGAATTGTTTAAATTTTAGATCGTTTTCAGTTTATTTCTCTTGCAGTTTTATTTGATAAAAAACTTTGAATACATTTGAATGGTTTTATAGTTTTGAAGAAATTCAATGAAAAAGTTTTTTTAAAGTTTTGAGAAATGGAAAATTCAAAGACATCACGTGAAATTAATGCCGATGAGTTTATCTATGACAATGTGAAGATCTATTAGGTATTTTCCCTCTTTTATCAAAATTTTCCTCTTTATTAATTTGTGTTTTCTTAGATATGAGACTTAAGCTAGTTTTGTTTTTGTATATATTAGAGAATAATATTAATAGGAGATATATACTTCAATCGGCAATTTGAAGAAGATATATTCGATACTATCTTTCATCTTTGAAAAAGAAATGAAGTAATTACTATTTTTTTTTATTGAAAATAGGAAAAACACAAAACGAGATAGTTCATTAAAAAAATTCTAACAATTGTATGAAGTCATAACATACTCTTGTCAAGCTAAGCAGTGTCGAAAAGTTTCATTGAAAATTCACAGCTAAATTTTCTTTTATTTATATTACATACATATAAAAAGTATGAAAACAATATATTTTATCTTAAAATTTTAATTAAAATATGATATTTAAAAACTTTGGAGGCCCAAGGCTTTGCTTTTTATTCGGCTGGCCCAGGTTCGGCCTTGGTTGTAACCTCTTTTAACACGTAAAGTCGTATTCCAACGATTAGCCCTAGAGCCTCTCGTGCCTCCTCATTTCATTCATACCTTAGAGACGGTGATGCAAGCCTTTCGTAACGCCGGAGGTCAGTAATACCTTCGTAGTTCTCTTGTCATATTAATCTCCGGTTTTAGATCTCTCCTTTTTCACATCAGTTATATATCTTGAATTTTATCATCTCGATGAGTCTTTTCTAATTCAACTCTAAACCCTTGCTTGGGTTTGTGCTAGGGCGTCGTTTGTTTGCAACGGTTGGAGGAAATGGCCGCCGCTTTCCACCCAGACGTGTTCTGCCTAAAATCGTGCCGGGGGATTCGTTTGGGAGGCCCAGGCCTCTGCCCAGACTCATGGCGTTGATTAAGCAAATGCAAGGACTCTCTCATAAAAATAAGCTTAAATATGGTTTTATATTCAGTGAGATCCTCGGCCTTCCAAAGCCTCCCGAGTTACCCAGAGGAGCCGACGAGAATTTTGCTGTCAAGTTGGTCAAGTTTGATCCTGACAAGCGTATGGCTGTGCTTAGAGCAGTTGCATGGGTCAAATCGCTGGATTCTATCAAAGTCGTCAAACATTTGTCAGAGATGGGTCTGTCACCAACGCTTGATGCCGTGGAAAACGTCCCCTCCGTGATTAAAGAAGGTGTCTCCGAGGAAGAAGCCAACCAAATCATTGCCAAGATCCAAGCCGCCGGTGGAGTCGCTGTCATGGAACCAATGGAGTGAAGTCATTATGTCTCAATGGAAGAAGCTCATTGTGATTTGGCTTTTCTTTTAATTTTTTCTTTGTCTTGTGATTACTCTACGTTTTGCAAGAGAACAATTAATCACTCTTAAGTAAGAGTTGATAGTTGATTCCAACCAATTTTTATCTCTTTGCATTGAGCAATAACAGTATTAATTACTAGTCAATTCACAAGCTTCTCTAGTACTACTAATTCACAAGCCATATATACTTGTGGAAAACCAAGATTATGACGTGGCAAAACCACAAAAGACCAAAAGTGATATGCGGGCAAAAATTCCAACTGTTTAGACCCGGTAACCCGACCCGACCCGAAAGGGTGCGTGCTTAATCCCAAGTTGGGTTTAGTCCCGGGACTATCTCTATCAATCGAATCAAATTTAAAGTCATCGACGAACGAGCTCGGAAAATTCAATCGGATTGTGCGAAAATGCCGGTCATGGAGAAACTGAGGATGTTCGTCGCGCAGGAACCAGTTGTCGCCGCTTCTTGCTTAATCGGCGGTGTTGGTATGAACCCTAATTCATTATGTATATCTCATTCCTTGCTCACAGATCGAAATTTTAGATCGCCGCCATTCTCTTTCTTTCTTCCTTGGAAACGATTTGCTTTTCCGTATTTTACCAGTTTTTTTCTGGAGATCATCGTTGAATCATCAACCTATCGCTAATTTGTTCAATTTTGATTTGAGAATCTAGAAATGCATATGCAAGGGAACATCTCGTTTCGGAATCGCCATATCTAGGGTTTTTCGAAATGCCTAGGCTCAAAAGTTGGGATTTTTTTGAAATCGAATTCCAGTTCAATTACTTCGATAGCCATTATATTAGCAGCAAAAACACAATGTCTTTTTTTTTAATACTGACTGTAAATTTAGCAAAAGGCAAATGTGTTGTTACGTTTTCTGATTCGTTCTCTTCATCTTGTAGGACTCTTTTTGCCTGCTGTTGTGAGGCCTATCCTAGATTCACTCGAGGCCTCCAAGCAAGTTAAAGCGCCTCCACTTACCGATGTAAGTATCAGAACAAGTTTATCTACTTGAAAGCTTCTTTGATGGCTAAATTCTCCCCTCTTCTCCTATCTAATGGATCTCGAATTTTACCAGCTTCTTTGATAGTTTGTGTTTGTTCTTGTATGTTTGTATGGGCAAAGTGATTCTCAATGTTTTGCTTCTCCTCACTCTACTGCATATTCTTGTGATTTGCTTTGGTTCATCATGTATGACTCTGAAAATTCTATGCTTTTAGTCATGGACGAGTGTCATGATCACGTTTGGTTAATATCAAAAAACAAGGTTCATGAATAAAATAGACTTGTTGGTTAACCCATTGTTTAGTATAACTCAGTACTTAAATATGCATATTGCATAGGCAAACAAATGCATCGAGTATTTGACTCAGTTCCAATTTGCTCTTGCAGGTTATTGCTGGTGTCACAGGGAAGAAACAGAGCTAATCCAAAGCAATGGTTTCCCCTGTTTTGCTTATATTCAGATTTTCCATATTTCTTTTTGTCTTTTAACCATTTCTATTCACAAATGAAATAAGCCAGACTCGTGTTTTTGTTCTGAAACTTATATATAAAGGCATGTGTGTATCAGATGTATTATTCATCTCTTGATGACAAATCGAAAAGCTTGAAATTTTTGTTGCCATGGCTCATGAGTCTTCTTTATATATAGCATACATAAATACATCACAAAGATATTAGTTTTACATTATCATAAAATTGCTAGTCTTACATACACTCTTAGTAGCTCTTTAACATCAGCTTGATCCTCAATAGGTAGATCGAAGTTTTGTTGTTGTAAATTTGTCGTAATGCAATTGAAAACAGGTTTAAACCTTTTCGATACTCAGCTTCTTGTTCTTCCATGGCATTGCTTGCTTCAATCCCTTACATAAACTCTCCTGCATTTCCCCCAAACCAAACTCCATTAAGTGTAAGACAAAAAACTTGGGAAGACCAAGTCACCAAGAAAGAGCCAAGAAAACGAATACTTTACCCAAAAGTGAGATCCTTTTACAGCGCCACCACCATCGAAACTCCCTGATCTGTTAAACTTCATGATCTTCATGTTATGGTTGTTGTTGATCTCACCTGCTCTCTCGTTCTCCGATAGAAAGACATAACTACCCCTGACGACAACCTCCCCTCTCCCTTTCCTTCTCAGGAACCCAAAGAGCCCATGTTTCCTCTCAGGCAAGGGCATGTGAGTGAATTCACCAGGAAGGAGCAAACGAGGTGGCAAATCAAGGCATTTAGGGTAAGAAAGAGGACGAAGAGGGTTCTTGGGCTTGCCTGGTTGCTCTTCCCAGCAAAACGGAACAGAGGCAAGAGTGTGAATCGGAGAAGCAAACACACGTGGACTTGCAGGTGATGACGTGTACAACAATGATCTTGACTTTGCAGCTAACACAAGTGCCAGCTTCGCCTTCTCTTCTTCCTTTTCTTCTTTCATTCTGGGTTATTATTACTCTGTTTCTTTCTTCTTCTTCTTCAGCGCAAAGGCTGTTTCCTTTTAGGTAGTGGAGAGTGAAGAAATAAAAGACAATGCATTAAATATGTCTCAAATCATTTAAATGATCCAACGGTGGATTTTCCTACTCTTGACTAGATAGACAACCATTCATAAAAGTCAATACTCTTTCGTTTTAGAGGAAATTGACAGACCACGTCACCAAATAATAGTAATAATATTATTATTTGTTTATACTCTTCAAAGAATATGATGTCACCATATAGTATTGACTTTAAATAGTGATTTTTTTTACAGCATTTTCTTACTTCTAAGTTCTAACTGTATCCCTATTGTTTTTTGTTTTCTTTTAAATATCATTATAGTTAAGGAACATTAGAACAAAACCATTATATGTTTGCTCAACGAATAAATTTTGATAGTAAAGCCAGTAATTTAAAAGGAAATGATTTTTGAAAGTAAAACAATTCTTTTTAAGAGTAAATAAATTATTCCTTTAAAATTTTTAAGAGGTGTAATGCAACAGTGTAGTAGGTAGAAATGGAACGGAAAATACCCACACGCACCTGAACCACGTGGAGCGCGTGATCCTTAAATGCAATATGGGTTATGCCTTTTTGGGATAAAATGGAGAAAGAGAGGCCAAAAGCGCGTGAGATGCTCTTTATTCTGTTTTTAATTAATGATGGGTGATTAACATTTAAACATCTTCTGTTCATGCATATTTCATCACAGACTGCTTGTGGATTGTGTGATAGTACTCTGAATTATAAAAAATTCTGTGATTTTAAATCTTATCTTATACAATTGGTTTAAGGAATTATGGAATCGACGTCAAAATTATCTGCCGACAAATTGCTTTATTGTGATTAACGATGTAAAGAAAGCTCAATCCGGACCCATAATTAAAATGTGGTTTCATCACTGAACATTCCCACCGACACCGAACTTATGATCTCTCTTAAGCTTAGTGTGATTTCGCATGTGTAAAGATCCTAATGATGATAACTATTTTAACATAATTAATTTTTTTAAAAGGATGAATGTGGTCTTAGGTGAGGAATTTTTAAATATTAAAAAGTCAAATTATCAATAACATATATAATACTACTAATAATCTCCTGAAAATAAAAGAGGGGTGGGTCTTTTGTTACGCGGAACCCAAGATTAAGGGAGCAGGTTATTTGCATTTGTCTTTATAGATACAATTATTGATTATCAAAACGGATTATTATACTAATAACATTACTGACTTACGGTATCAATTTTACAAACATTTATGTTTATACTCCCTATTTACAATCTCTGTAAAATGTATTAATTTAATCAACCAAACACTACTACTATAATAACATTATCCCTAACACTACTACTACTAAAATGTAGTCCAACACTCTAGCTCACCGCCGAATCGCAGTCATACAAAAAAATTCAGCCAGGTGGCTTATGGCTTTCAGCTTGGGCGAGACAGGCGTGATCGTCACGTGCAATCCAGACGCCGGTTTTTGCTGACCGGCCGGTTAAAAAATCAGCTTACTCTCTGATGTTTAACCGGGCGATTGGTTTCACTTTCACACCACACGGCGCTTACTCGCGAACTCTGCGCTGGATCGCTTCGAACCATCTCTTTAGCCCGAAACAAATTGGACGACCCGAGATGCAGAAGCCAGATGGTTGAATTTCTCGAAAAACAGAGTGCCAACGGACTCTGTCTTTTCGGAGATGAGTACGAGCTTGATCAAGACCATCGTGGGTTACGAGCTATGATTTGCTCGGAACATTTAACTAGCCCGGTTATCTTCTTTGGTTATCAGAATTCGATCCTCAGAGCAGGCCCGATCCTGCGCCCAAACTGACCAAGCCCATACTTACGCCCCACTTTTTATATAAATATCTTAGTTTCTAAAACATATCTTTTAGAATAATCATAATCCTAACTAAAAAAAAAAATCCCTAACAATTTGTGGCAACGGTCCTCTACTTTGTTGTATACAACCATCATATTCATAGTCATACAGACATATTAAAAGTTATTCAAATTTTTAGAATTCAGCATTAGATCTTTCGATTTCAAAGGTAATTACTAATTGGTAGGTTCACGTCTTGTTTTTGTTTGTCAACGTGGAGATCACTAAAAGATAATTACTAATTGTTAACTAACAAGGTTTGTTTTCTCGAAATAATATATTTCATTACCTAAAATTAAAATTAAGGAGTAGAAATATTAGTTAAATATTGACGAAATCATAGATTTCATTAATTTAAACTAAGGAGTAAGAATATTCGTTTAAGCAACTTTAAAAATGGGTTGAGGAAACACGAAACAGAATAAAATCAGAGAAAAAAGTAGTCACAAAAATCATCGGACTAATCTTTGATAACAGGCTATAGATTGATTGTGTATTCCATCGCTAATTGTAAAGCTGTTCTTAGTAAATATGAAAAGAAAGAAGCGGCTGGGTTTTGCTCTCGGAGAATTTCTACACAAACAATTGAAAATCCAATGATGAGGGAGTATTTAAAGATGAAAGAGAAGATGATTGGAGTTCTTTTTACTGAGGGGTCATGAACTAAAAGACTTCTAAAGCATGATGATGTGCTCCTCCACATTGATGACTTGCCCATTCAAAACGATGAGAAAGGTATTTGAATTAATCTGATGTCTTTTGAATTATTTGTCTTGTAATAACGTAAATCAATCCACAGTATGTTATCAAACAAAACTGTAAAACAAATAAATTCATAATCTTAATCAACATTTACAAATATTTGACATATGTTAAACATTTAACCTATTTTTTTTTTGGTTTCAGATACATTCGATACAATGTTGTCGCCTAGAAAATCATGTAGTGTCTCGTAGTCACCTCATGGATACTCACTGGATGATGCATAATATTTCCCAAGACTTTGAAGAAGCCTTGTCACATCTTCATAAACAACAAAATTGAAGAAAATGAAAAATTACAATATTCATAGTTTGTGCAAAAAATATTTAAGATATATGAGTTTCAATTATGCAAGTGGATAAATTCACTATGCAAAACATGTTTAAAGAGTTTGCCCATTGTAAAAAGGGTTTCTAAATACTTTTTTTGATAAAATATAAATATTATATGAATGAAAGTAATGGTTTCTTCCCTGTTTTCTTTTGCAAGAGAAAGAAGAAGAAAGATAAATATAGGGAAAATGAGAATTTCTTTAATGGTCGTTGGCTTCTAACAGTAATTGGATTAAAGCGACCGATATGTGTCGTACTAGATGGGCTTAGCAAGAGAATACTTATTGGGTTTTCTTCAACACTTACCATAAATTTGTTTCGGATTAACAAGCAACTAGCAGTAAATAGTTTTTTAATAATAATAATTTCTCATACTGTAATAATATAATACCTCTATATTTTTACCATGATATATTTTTGTAGATACGCGGGCATATCATTACTAGTCTCATTACAAATCATTGAGTTAGAGAAATTCCCTTTAATCCCCAAAAAAAATTCACCTCTAATCATTAATCTCACTTTCTCCTCAAAAGTGTGGTAAATGTTACGAAGGAGGAAAACACACGTGACCTAAAGAATGGGGAGAATAAAAAGAATGTCAACAATGAAGTAAAACAAGTTATGTTTTTTTTCTTTTAGCCTTGGAGTGCACAGCAATCTCGCCTTTCAAAGAGACTTGAGAACGAGGAGCAATGACCACGGTTATAAAATAAAATAAAATGATGTGAATCTCATAAAATAAGGTACGCAAATCACAAAGTGCTGCTCCGAGATTTTTACTTGCGATTATTTCCTTCCACAAAAGGTAGATTATTATAACCTGAAACCAAAGCTTTGCAATGACTGACTTCTGTTGCAAACTACAATGTTGGCGTTTTTATTCTTCTGCTTTCTGTTGTAATAAGTTGTGTAAGGCAACATTGTAACTTTGTAAACTCCAAAATTTCTTATGAGTCATGAGTCATCATGCATGGAGTCTCACTGTCACAAAGGAGGAATAAGAAACTATGCTCCTCTAGTTATTGTCTTGCACAGGAGAGTTTGTAGTTTTTACTGTTGCTTTCATGTGAACACTAAATAGTTGCAAACACCTAACTTCAATTTTTTTTTTTATAAAAAAAAAACAAGCCACCTAACTTCATGACGTGAGATAATCCAACCAAAGAAGAAGAGAAATCAAGAACTTCGTAGTTGAACGTGAACTGTCCTCTGGTCCGATTCAAGATTTACGATCGTACCTTCATCATCCAACTGTGACTTTGAGCTCGTTTTCTTGACCTCATCACTCGAATATATGAATAACTTCTTCGCCATTTTACAAAACTCACTGCACATTCAAGAGTGCACGTCGAAAAAAAACAATCATAAAACTAGAGAGAGTTTAAAAGTTAGCAGAGAGAGAGAGAGAGAGAGTCACTTACTCCCATGGATCGTCTCCTACAAGCATCATATCCCCTTCATCGTCTGTAAACACAATATCCCATTTGTCTTTAGGATTAAGCTCCCCTTCAATCTCAAACATTTTCTCTAACTCACTGATTAGTTCTTCGTATGATTTCAACAATGTTAAATCCACCGCGCGCCCAACCGCTGTTCCTTGCATTTGCACCTTTCCAAGAACAAACCGCCTTTTTTGAGGAAAAACAAAAGTTTGTCTGTTTTTGGAGTTTCAATTGAAGAGTAATGATTTGTTTTACCTTGGTTCGGCTTCTTGTTGATGTTTGTTGCTTCTGGTCATTTTGTGAGTTAGACGAGTTAGGATCTTGACACTTGGTAGAACCAAAGTTGCTTGGATCCACACTTACAAGCTGCTTGTCAGGAGGAATTGGAGCAGAAGCAGGCTTGCTCATGAGATCGAATCCGAATAATCTACAGCAACTTGTGACAGGAGTCTCGGTTTTCTTGCATTGCAATTCACTTGAAATTACTGGTTTGTTCGAGTTTCTTTCGGTTGATGGATCCTGAAACAACAGTTTTGGTGATGGATCGGACTCGTGGCTCAAGAAATTAGAAGCGACAGGGCTCCCAGTGATTTCTGCAATGCAAGACAAAAGCTTCATCTTCAAGAATCAAGTGTTCGAGATCTAATTTCTTGTGGTCAATTCCAAAAACCGACTCTGCTTATCTTACTTGAACATATATGTTTATGAATGTACCTGAAATTGATGAATTAATGGGTCTGGACCGTTTGGACTTGGACTGTGGTTGAGTAGGCGTTGGGCTTAGCGTGGACGGTGAGAAAGGCTCCATCTCCCACGCTGAGACCTTGTTTGGTCTCTGAACTGAAGATGGCTCGTCCCATTGAATCTTTAAGATAAGAAGAAAAAGATTGAAAATTTTACAGAAAGTTGGCAACAAGAATCATATAATAGGAATGATTCATATTCACTGAACCTGCAGTGACCTCCATTTCGAAGCTGGCCATTGAAGAGATAGATCTCCAGTACCAATAACCGTACCGGTAAATCTGAAAGAAGAAACCAAACCAGAACTTCAAACAAGAACAATCAAGAGAGTATTATAAAAAAAATTCGACAAATGATGAGAAGAGGATGAATCTACATTCTCTCAGGGGACTCTTCTCCTTCAAATCTCATCCTAAACCGCATACCGATAGAAAAACCATTCTTCATCGCCACCATATACTTGTTCACACCTATTATGAATTGGCTTATCCTGAAAAAAAAAACAAAAGAAAGAAAGACAACATTAAGCTTAATATCCCATCTTTCTTCACTAGCAAGATGCAAAGTTAGAAACTTGACCTCGGCTTATAGAAGACAACAAACAAAGTTTTGGTGTTAACAGCATGAGAAGCCGTAGCAAGAACTCCCAAATGCATACTCTGACTCGACATCACGGATGCAGGCATTGTGCTTTGTTGCCTCGCTAAACGTCTCACGCCAACTCTTAAATCCCCGGTTTGGCCCCTTAAAAACAGCATAAGATTACTATGAAGCTCACGAAAGTAAAGGACTCGAGCTTTTGTAAACTACCTCAAGAACACAAATGCATCTCCTGCAACAAGTCTTTTCGAGGTTACAAATGTACTCCAACCCGTTGTAAGCAAATGCCTCCTAGGTTGCCCTATTCGAATGAAACAAACTCATTAGATAACTCCTAAAACCTCAAGAAACTCTTGAGAGACCCTCTTAGAGAGTTTTGTTACCTCTGAATATATGCTTAAACCTCCACTCGTAGCCGTGAAGATCTCTAGCCACCAGTTCTTGAGTCGGTGTAGGTTGTGTCAAATCCTAAGAATTGGGAATCAAAACATAAAAATGACAAACTCGGCAAAACAAAAAAAAAAAAGATTCGAAAAAATCGGATGAAAGGGTTTACAAGTGAAGGCAAGCACTCAGTGGCGTGTTTGCGAAGAACAGAGAATCCACCATGAGTGCTTGTATCTGAAGCTGTTAGAATCTTGACAAACGAATCTACAGTTTGTTTAGCAGGTTCGACTAGTGGCGGATCAAGGCTTGTTGGTTCACTTTGCTGAAGAAACAATTCATGAAAACTCGAAATCAAATTCACATTAGGGACTGATCACATTTTTTGTTAGAAAGAAAAAAAAAGACTTACATCTTCCTCTGGCTGTAATGTGATCTGAGCGTATACCTCGTCTGTCTCATGCTCTGCTTTTAGCATGACACTAAGAACTCGACAAAGTATCTTTGGAGGAAGATTAAAAACTGGTATTTCTTGATCAACGACTCCTTGATTAGTCGAAGCCACCAACTGCAAAACCCAAACCAAAAAGGAAGTCTTTATAAATTGAGGAAGAACAAAACAGAGGAAAGACGAAGAATTTAGAATATTTATTTGTTGTAGCTTTACTTGTTCCATGTGACCTTGAGGGAAGTAGAAAACTCTTTCACCAGAGCGAGGAACTTCCACAAGTGGCCCTGCACAAGCTCTCCACAGCTCCATGTACAATTGTTCATCATTAGACCCTAAAATTCAACAAACATAAACAATCCAACCTTCAATTTCAAAAAAAATATAGCTGTAAAACTCAAAGCTTTATGAAATAGAAAGAAATGGGTATGAGTTTATTAAGCTTGATAGCTCGTGAAAGAACCAAAAATGTTGACTTTTTCCCAGGAAAATGTTAGGAAGTAAAAAAAGAAGCTGGAACTTGGGATAATTGAAGTCAAAAAAGAAAAAAGAAACTACAGTCTCTCTCTCTCTTTCTCTTAACTCACCTGATCTTCTGAAATCATCATCAACATTCGCCATCGAAGAAAAAAAAAAAAAACCAACGGGAAGCTAAAATTGAGCTTCAAAAATCGAATCCCTGAAAGCAACTAACCCAGTCAGAGAAACACACAAGAAGAGAAGAAGACAAGAGTCATCAAACACAGAAGGGTTAAAAAAAACTCTCTTTTCTTTAACGAGACACGACGGTTATGTCTGTATTCATTACAGGACATAAATTCATTACAAAAGCACTGTTGGATTAAAAAAACAAAAAAAAAGTAATTTGATTTTAGTTTCTCTTTTCCGGGTTTTTCTCTTCGGCTTTTCAGTTTCAGTTACGAAACCGCTCCTTCTTCCTTCTTCCTTCTTCCTTCTTCCTTCTGCCTTTCTGTCTTCCTTCCCTTCGTTCAAACTCCGTGTCGTTTTCTCTATCCATTCATAAACTACTTGCTGCTTTCTCTTCCTTCAAGTTTTTTTAAAAGAAACGTATGGTCAATTATTGTGAGATCGAATCTGAAGCGTTAGATTAAAGACAGCGACGGTTCTTGTGCAGTTGTGCGTTAGTAAGTTAGTAAATGTCTTTTCACTTTTTCACTAACCACTCTCACAATTGGCAAATCATAGCCTCTGACCATAACAAGGCGCGTGAAGCCAAAAGCTGTTGGTGTGGTTTCTTTGGGTTTTATTCCGTCACGAGTTCCGTTAGATTTGACAGAGACGTTACTTTCTTGCTTGTGTCTAGCACGTGGCATGCAAACATGTTGGCTCATGAAATGTGCCGGCAGAGATTTTGCAATCTATCGAACGAACGTTATGGTTCATTGATAAGCGTGCGGTATTTCTTAATCTTTCGTTTTTGTATTTGACTTCACAAAGTTAACTCAATTTCTCTCATGCGCTCTTGTTTCTTCCTTCTCCTCATACCTGCTGACTTATAGAATCAATCTTGAAACGATAGGTTGAGATAGCTCACGTAAATACTTCAATGTTTTTTTTTCTTCTTTTCTTCGGATGATTCTTCTCTGCATGGCCATGGAATATTATGCATTACGTATCACATCGATTCCAATGATTAACATTATATATTACAAAATAAAGATAGTGTTCTTTTTTTTTCTGACGGGATAGAAATAAGAGACTTTTATTCAATCAGACTGTTTCATTCCACTGCTGTACTTGTATTTGCTTTTGCTAATAACTCATTTAATCGATAAAACCAGCAAAATAAAACTAATTCATTTGGTTGCTATCTCCGATTACTCATTATCCGTCCGACACTTGTCATAATATGTGTATATATATAGAGAGAGACATATTTGAGTTTCCATAAAATAGGTTCAGAAAAACTAGAACAAAAAAAAAATTTATTTATGAGGAAATAAATAGATAAAGCGACTGCGAGACATAATAATAAATTATTATTGAAATGTGACTTCACGAAGTATTTAACATTTCAAGTCTTAATAGATTTTTCTAGGAATAGCAAAGATAGTCAGGTTGATTGTTAATGACATAGATGAGTCGCTAGACCATGTGCGATTATCGCGGTTGTTGTCTTTGTCCACCATTTTTGCTGTTCTGCTATATCATCATAATAGTTGTAAAGTAACAACACATGACGGAAATAAAATTACGTCAACAACGAAAAAAACTAAGCAATATGCGTAGTATTTACCACTCAGATATATTAATTTTTAGCCGTATTTTTTTTTATTTTGACTAAACAGAGGAAATTAACTTTCTACTGATTTTAACAAACGAAATGTATGATGATACCACGAGAATCTGATCCTTATCAAGACTCACAGTCACAAATATATAACCGTATATATATATATATGTTACATCCCGCGATGAATTACTTTACACAAGTTGTAAATACTTTAACGCAAAAAATCCTTTTTACAGATAATATAAACTATTATTAAAAAATAAAGAGAAACCGAACAATAAAAGTAGAGGACCGTTTGCCTCGAATTGATGGTTAGGAATATGATTATTCAAAGTGTTTGGGAACGCACGGATGGGAATATAACCATTTATAATTGCTTGATTAATGGTACAATGGAATAAATTTATATAGTTTTTACCATTATTTTGTTCTTCTAATGTTACTTTTGATAGTCCGTTTATTTTGTTGGCCAACGGGCATTATTTACATTTATAGTTAATCACTTTATAGTTAATAACTCGTTTAGTCGTAATCGCCGAATCAATAAGTAAGAATAACGAATATTCGGTTTGTAGATATGCAAGTCTCAACTAATAGATCGTCATCGAGTCGTATTTTAAAAAGAAAGTGAAGTTATGGGAAAATGACATCATGGCCTCTTCTTTTTTTTTGTATCTAAATATAGTACAAACTAAGAATTTGAAAATCTATAATAATTAAATAGAAAATAAAGTCATGGTTATTGGCTTAAGTTAACAACGCATTCGAGAAAAGAAGATTTGATTCCAACGCCCGTATCTATTATCTTGGAACTATTACAGAAATTAATTTTATCATATATACTTTAAAAAATACTGACTTTTTGATATAGTTTCAAGTTCTTAACTGGTTGATAGGACATTACACGTTCTGAGGTTGTGAATACCTTCCACTAGCATAAGATATTGGTTTACTTGCGAGTCGAGTCAAAGCAAGGGCACGGTGTTGGTGAAATGTAGAGAAACGTCAGAAGTAATTTAGTTACCACGCACTGTTTTTGATATATATATATGTATAAAATCACGTTAAATACAATATAACATTCATTTTAGATCAGATGAAAGCAAATAGTATTATACTATTTCATTCATTTAATATGCAAGAAACGACCCTTCCTTCACTTAAGAGTGTAAGGGTCATAACTCGTAAGGAATCTCTTAAACACTAAAGCTCATGGACCTGGCTAATAAAGATATCAGAAACAAGATTAAAATTCGGATTAATTATAATATGGTTATCTTGGTTATTATGATCCATTTATTCGGCTACGATTTAGAGGTTAGATTCGTGTATTCTAAATTGCCACTTGTCAATTTACAATTCAGAAAAATGCGTTTGGATTTACACTTTCTTGTTATTGTTTTTTTTATTTTAACTAAAATTTCTTGCTAGTGTTTCAGCTTTCAAAATTATCATAGTTATATCCAATTGCAAAACAAAAAAAAAAATTATCATAGTAAAATTAAGATAAATATATATGTCCACAAGATATACATTTGGTTATCACGATCAAAACATGACAATTTAGTTTATCCCAGTAAGAGAATCATTAATGCCCCAAAATGCATCGGTATTAATTTTCAGATCATTCTTTTCTCAGCATTATAACTGAAATACTATTTCTTTAATTAATAAATCTTTAGTAGAAAATAATAACTAGTAGTAATAATTAAGTCTTAGTGCATAATAACTAGTGGACTGGGAAACCTCAGGATATCTTATGGAATCTTTCTATAGTTTAGTCAAAGAATGAGAATCACTGCCTCCAATAATGCAGATAACCTCATGCTTTAATATTACTAAACTTTTTTTTTTCAGGATCGTGAATTCGTGATTGATCTTAGAGAAGAATATCTAAAATATCACATATAATATGGTATCGATAATTTTTTCAATGTGTTTATATAATAGTGAAAGCAAATTACTCAACACATTGTTTCAAGTACTATATGTTCATGTTAGTATCACGTACTTGGCGAATGCATAATTCCGATAGCTATTACCTCCGAAGACTTGATTATCGAGATAAGGATGAATGTTAAGTGTTAATTAGGGATCCAATCATATACATAGACACGTAGTCAGTGTACATATTGTAAAACTAAAATCTAACATGGAGAATACTACATCTATAATCTATTGGCATGTTCCGACCAGACATGCATATATCTAAAGACCAGTTTCTAGCTCTTCTTCTTACTATGTTCCTGGTCGAGTAATAAAATGCTTTTTTTTTTTTTGCATGCACATGTCCTGAAAGGCTGAAACCTCAACTCGAAATGTGATCTCATCACACACATGTGGCACATATATATATATATATATATCGAATCATTTATTGAAACTTTCTATTTATTTTCAAATAATGGGTCATATCACGAAAATAAAAGTTATAATCGACTAGACTATTATGCATAATTTATTATCGAAATGTAATATCACGAAATAATATGTTACTACAACTAATTTTACAGCAAAGAGATTATTTGTATACAGAAACTCCTATAAGTAGAATGAAACACATAAATTTAATATGGAAACAAAACTAAAAGTCGTAAATTAGAAACTGTATATTGTCCTTTAAAAAAAAAAAAAAAGAAACCATTGTCCTTCTCATTTTTCTCATTGACCAATGACCATGTAGTGGATGTATATGTATTACTTTGTTACATAGGGAAAGGATTCCTAGTACGCGTTTGTGACCTTTTCCAATTTATTCAATTAAAGGCACCCTTACATGTGTGACAAATGATTGGTCGATTTTTTTCTTAAAGGGATTAGGGGGATAACATTAACATTTAAATAAAATAGTCAAAGAAGTTAGCACTCCATTTGTAATTGGGAAATCTGGTATTCTTACACTGCAATGTCTTGTTAATCTAATGCAGGTAGACATATGAAATCGAATTTGAAAAACTACATTTTGCTGTTGAGTACCATTAAAAGTTAGCCCCCCGTATATAAATTCAAAAGAAATAAAAACAACCCTCTAGTTAGTTCCCTAATTATTGAACAAATGACTACGTTTATTGGATCTACTTTGGCCAATCCACACAAAATCACAAACTTGAAAACTATTAACAATGCTTGGGACCATTATAATATTTCTTGAAATGCCAATGTCGTCTTACATTATAAAATGAAAAGGAAAGTAACAAAACGAGGGGACCAGATGCTAAATCACATGATCATATCATATGACCATCTCTTTCTCACTGCCAGGATGAGTCTCAATCATATCATTATTTACAATCTAACACATAATACTATAAATGGTTGCCGGAAAAAAAAATGACAATAATTGAGATCGCCGACGTGGGAGGGGGCACTAGAGAATAGTAGCAGACGAGATTTAATGAATAAAACGATAATTGAAGATAAAAAAAATATAGATTATTTGAAAGACTTTTGTCGACATCAGATGTTTTTCTATAAATATGTTTGCAAAGTAAATATATCACGATTATTATTATTGGTGTCCAAAAACCAAAAATGCTACCATTTCCACCTTCCTTTATACATGTGTTGTGTTAATTACGATATGGTTAAATAAGATTAGACAGGGTTTAGTGGTCATAGGTCCATATGATTAGCACCAACAATAGCCTATATCACCTCCTAACCTCTTGTTCCCCATTTTCTCTCCTTTTCCTAATATTATAGGCGAACACCTCACTAGGAGGAAGTCTCGACTGAAAGACAGTACAGCCCACTAATCAACTTGAAAAGTAAAATAATATATCTACTCATACAAATACAAACCTACAGAAATGCTGAATTGTTAGATTGCATTATGATGGGCCACCACCCAGGCGAAGTTGTCAGGCTTCGATTACAAGCCCATTTGATAGGCGGCCCACATTTGAACTAATTAACGATATCAAATAAACTAAAAGCTTTTGGGAGGATCAAATTTTTAGAAAAATGTTTTCTCCATTTATAAGAATAATAACCTTAGTCCATGCCTCCATGACCATCAGACAACGACAAAATGCACATAAACACATAGTACCATATGCTCTACTTGGAAAATAAAAACAACCCCCCATGAAAATTTGAAAGCCAAACGAAGAAATTCCAGTTTTGCATGGTAACGCTCTTCTCTAATCTATAAATTCCAAATCATATGAAACTCCCGATTTAAAACCCAAAAAAACATGATGATTTTACCACACTTCTTCGCAGACGCAATCCAATGCAATGTCGCTGTGTTTTCATCCTCCTCCTGAAGAAAACATTTTAAAATTACATCAAGATTGATTCCCAAATCCAAAATCAAGAAGAGAATTACACAGAATTTGAAAGCATTAATACACAACTTACTTCAAGCAATTACACAGTTGTAAGCTTGGCAGAGCTGGAGCAAAGCTGCTTGATTAGCTTCGTCGAGATTCTCCCCAATAATCTGAGGGTATCTACCAGGAGAAGCAGCAGAAAGCCTGGCCAAAGAAGCAACCAAAAACTGCTTTGGGTCTTGAACGTCTTTGAGAGGATCCTCTTCTTTTTTCCCAGCGTTGTAAAGTTTCACAAACGCAGCCGTGTATCCAACATTCTCCGAGATTTCTGGCATTTCAGGTTCATCAGCAGCTCTTTCCTGCTCAGGCCGTGAAACAAGTGTCACGATACTGTCAAGCGCCTTACCCCAGAGTTTAGAAGCTGCTGGATCCAGAAGAGCTGGAGTCTCACATATGAGTCTCGTCGCAGCTACTGCACTTAACTTCACCTCGATAGTTCCCATTATCAGTTTCAGGTTCGGAATCCAGATATGCTCCAAGATACTAGTGAAGATGTTCGGCTGAACAGTGTTCATGGTGTTAACTAGATAAGCCGGTCCGTGCTTCACCAAGAAGAGGGACACGAATACTACTAGGGATTTCAGGAACTTGACCGTCTTTTTGTTTTGAAGGCGTTTGAATAGAGCAGTCCATATACCCGTCATGTACGGTGCAATCACACTGTAGTCCAGATACTCAATAATCGTGTTAAGGATATAAAAGCCTTGCTCCTCTGTGCTAGGAGCTTGAACCAGCGTGTCGAATATCCCCAGCACTTCGCTCAACCGATTCTCCTGCGTGACCTCATGAGGTGCTTTCTGCAGGAAAGCCTGAAGCAAACGCACCAGAGCTGGAACATTGCCGGGTCTCTTCCACGATTCACGCGGGAGGAGCAGCAAGAAGATCTGCATGTAGTTCGGCGAGAGAGGCGGCCTGTTCAACTCAACAAGCTGAGCCAGCAGCTGAAACGCATAAGGCAAGAACTCTGCGATATCATTGGCCAAAATCATCTGGAGGCTTGGGAAGAGACTCGTTTCAAATGCAGATATAAGAGAATTATCACGCTCACATGCCCGTCGAACAAGTACAGCCACAGACTCAAAGATATAGTGATTAAATGTGGGGTTTTTAGGATTTTTGCAGACTTCACTGAGAACAGAGGTCAAGCCCCCGATGCAAGGTCCAGCAACCTCACCAGTGATTTCAGCAACGCCAAGGACCCGCATTATACACTTCATAAGATACTGATTCTCCTCAGATTCTGGAAACTTGAGTGCCTCAAACAGGTTCGTCATCAACTGCAGCAAAAACGGACTTATATCACTAGCGACATACCTACTCCTTCCACCTTCGTCCTTCACTAGCAAGAGCTTCTCTATGCAGCTAGCAGCATATGAGTGGACAACGTTCGACTCTGCTTTAAGGAACCGGACCAGCTCCGGGAACATCTGAATTGCAAAAGGCTTTGGTAGGTGACTGCGAAACATTGTTAGGAACTTCAAGGACCCTGCCTTTAGCATTGGAAAACTATTCACGTCGTGGCTTTGCAACTCTGGGAGAATAATGTTGGCAAAGAAGCTTTGAACATCAATGAGATCCGTAGACACAGACGCACCTCCTGCCTTCTTAGTAGCAAGTGAGACGACCAGGTAAATAGCACAGTCCTTATCTTTCCACTGTGCAGCCGGATTTGTTGCAAACGAAGCCAAGAGCTTCTGTATCTCAAGAGAAACTGCTTCAGTCACTTGTCTTTTGTAGTTTGTGGCAAGTCCCTTGACTAGCTCACAAGCAATTCTCCTTCTAGTGTCCACGTCACTTCCCTCCATGTCTCTACGGATAAACTCAATGTAGTTCATCTCGAAGAGTTCTTCATCTTCCTCCCTCAAGGAAACATTAGGAACCACAATACTTTGGCAAATCTCCTTGATTACATTGTCGCCTGCAAACAAAGCATGGTGCGCACTTGTGCTCACGGTGGTCAAAAACTTGATCGCTGTGGTAGCTAGTTGGTCCCTGCTCGGAGACTTCGACACGTCTCGGAGTAATGTCCAGACCGCTGATGCAAAGCCCTTCAAAAAGCGTTGGAATTCTTCTTCGTACTTCTCCATATACAGGTTAATATTCTCACAAACGGCAGCGCGAAGATCATCAACAAGCGCCTGCCCGTCTGCTGTGCTTTCCAAGGCGGGATAATGCGAGGATAAATACTTCTCAAACACTCCCATCCACACGTTCATCTGATCCTCGAAAAACTCGGGCAGGTCCTGAGAGTTCAACGAGAAGAAGATCCTGCAGCACAGCTTCTGTGACTCAAACAAAGGCTTGAGGTCGGCACCAGAGCCCGCAGCAGCAGAATCAATCAGGGAATCCGTTTTTAGGAACACTTCTTGCAACGGAGGAGCGAAATTCGACAGGCAATACTTAATATCCAAAAACAGTTCATTGGTTCTATACTGATGCCTAAAGTTTTTGAAAATCGAGTTAGCGGTCCCGAGAATACCATTGACGGACGCGTAATCGCCAAGGAGGACAGCTTTTTGGAGGCTGGAGACAAGCTCGGGAAGCAAACCAGGCCAAGATTTCGGGAAATCGTGCTTACCGATGACGGCTAGGGCTTCACTCAGCTGGCTCTGGATGCGAGGTGCAGAAGAAAGCATAAGGGAAACGATGAGCGTCTTGATCTGCTCCTTCTCCGAATCAATGATCGGTGATACACCAGAATCGCCAGCAGGCTGCCATCGCGAGCGGAGATGATTCTTAAAGTTGACAGCAGCGGCGTGCCGGGACTGTTCATCGACTGAGCGGTCAGCCACCAGATGTAGAACGGCTAAGCCGTAGTTAGGCCGATCGGCGGCCTCCGATAACGATCTCTCAGCAGCACGACGAGGCTCCGGGACCGGAGAGAGCGTCTGGAGAAAATTTTGCGACAGGAACTGTCGAGTCTCCGGATTCCACTCCATCTAGGGTTTATGAGACGAATCCGAGAAACTAGTGCGAATACAGAACAACTATCCGATTAGGGAAGTAATCGAGCGCAACAGACGGCGATGAGAGAAACGAGTAGCTAGGGTTTTTGATTTCACAAAGAGGGAAACGGATGGATTTTATTTTCAAAGAGATCGGCTATGAAAGTGAAAAATTTCCGAATTCCGATGAGCTACTCGGTTTATCGGGTTCGCGAGAGAGAGAGAGAGAGATACGACTCTTAATGGGCCTTTGTTCATTCATTTAATAAGCCTATGACTAAGATGGGCCGAATCCGAAATCTTTTTTCAAAAATTTAAACCTCGTGAGCATTGATATTAATGTTTTCTTTTTTTGGTAAGTTACGAGCATTGATACATGTACGTCTATGGTTTCTGAGCAAGAATTTCTGTCGGTGAGACTTCTCGTTCCCGAATCTGTCGGTATGAACCATAATAAATGTAAAAAGTGTTATTGTTCTTAAAATTAATTCAAATCCCTTATAAAAACAAAATGAAAAATAACAAAAGAAATACATGAAACAAAAAATCATGGCGTGTGGAGACTGGAGAGTAGTGTACGTGAAAACTCGTGCATCGAAATAAGAATGCCGATGGAACGACGACGTATTCTTTCGTCCACGTCCGTCACGCTGGTCCAAACATATCACGTTCTTCTGTCTTCAATATAAAAAAATAGTTTGCTCAACATATATAATAGAGTTTCTTAGTCATATAAATCATCATATCATGACGTATTTTTTTTTTGGGTGTTTGATTTTAGACTTTTATTGATCTTAGCGTTGTTAAAGCCAATAAATATAAATAATTTAATATAAATAATTTGCACACGAAGTTTTCACCTCGAATAAAATTTGCAGCAGGATAATTACAAAAGAAACAATATAAGAAGCACGACATCTGTAAGACTATATATTTAGCTTGGTTTCTTGCATCTTTTATCAACTAAACCAACCCCCCCATTAGTTTGATTAATTACAATACATTATATAAGTAATTAGTTTGCGCTAGCATCATTTGTCACACGTGAGACGTGCGAGATTATGATATACATAAAATGGGCACGTGGCGCATGATGTGTTTTGTCCGTATTTAAAAATAAATATTAAATGTCGATTTCATCGGGCCCATCGAAGCCCACGAAAAACGCGTGATGGATAAAAGAGATGAGTTGCGTAAACCAATCGATTTTATTTATTAGTCCCTTTGTTCCCATAAGCTATTGGATTTTCCCCGTAACTTCCTAATTTTTTTTGTTCCTAAATTCTTTCTTCTAATATAAATAAAAGAATGATTGGAACGGAAACAAAATTTCTTAACCGACATCATTATTATTCATCAGCTTAAACGATTTTAATCGTATCGTCTTACACGTACTGTATTTTAGTAATTATCATCGTATAATACGCTTTACAAAAATAATTATGGAATTATACTATTATTTTCATGACACATCGGAAAATATAATATGCGTTTGAAAAATAAAGAAAGAATGCGAAATTTGAGGCCAAAAGAAGTGAAACATGGAGAAATCATAAAAAAAAAATTAAAAGCCATGTGAGACAGGAGAAGTAATTGTCTGTAATTAAGACCACCGTAGTCACGAGTGTCTCCACATGACCCCACATTTCTCCTCTCATTCGCTCTGTGCCATACGTTAGTGGGCCCAGCCCTTCTACTCTTATCCATTGCTTCTTTATTTTATTTCGTTGCTTGATATGCATATCTCGTTATGTAGTGCAACATAAAATACTCGTTATGATTTAATAGGCTTGTTACAGTTTTACGAATGATTATAAAATCTGATTTGCATCCTGGTAAACAAACCTGATGTTAATCTTACTTGAATCCCTCGGATTATGTTACACTGAATTTGGTTAAAGCTAAATAAGTATATATATATATATATTCAGATTTAAATTAGCCTCTCTAGAAAGCAAGAAAAGATATATGAGTGGGATTCGAAATTCAAACTGTAGAAATAATATATAGAGTGAAGTTCAAAATGCAAACTGTGGGACCAGTAGCAAACGTATCTGTGCTGAATTCATATTTTGTTTTGGTAAATAGTTTCTAAAAATGAAAGAATATTCGAACCAAAAAATTGAGTAGAAAATAAGGTTGAAAATGAGCTTACGTAAAACATGTATTTTGGTTATAGTTTCTATACTCGATTAAATAGGAGATAGATGTTTGCTTTATCAAAATTAAAAAAATTTCTTAGTTGGTGCGACTTCCACATTACTCAAAGAGACACCAATCATGGCGTTGTCATCTTAACCTACAAAAAGGGTCAAATGTTGCATGTCATATAGAACATCATACATCATAATATATTTTACTTGAGTTTCTGTATATTCTTTGCCAAAAAGTATTCAATTCGTTCAAAATATTTTACGAAAGACACGAAATATAATGATTTTATGTCATCTATGGAATCCATCGAGTAATCATGTGTCTAAACAGAGTTTTAAAAGTAGTTATTGTATCATATTCCACATACGAAACCTGTTGTTGAAATTGTTTAAGATTAAGGGTAGCAAAACAATTAGAAAATTACAAACACATGATGATAGAAAAGTAAGTTAAAGTCATCACATGTGCTCTCACGGAACGAGACTCCTTTTGCTGAACGTTACTGTTGGGCATGAGATTCACGCAAATCCTATGCGAAAAATAAATCTCACTCTAAATTTAAAGATTAAAGAAAAGTACTTGTATTACATATTGAATTAAAGGACTATTAATGAGAATAATGACAGAGTTCAATTTAATGGACCCACGTTAATAACGATGTCTGAAATAACCAACACCCCACCAGACAATTCAGACAATATATTTTTGTTTTTTTATGCATGTGAGTTTATTTTATTGATAGAGAAAAAAATGATATAAACAATTCAATTAATTTATTAGTACTATTTGGTACAGAATAAATTAAAAATATTTCGACCATGTGATCTTTATTTTTTTTCTTTGGTTTTGTTTGATGTGATCTATATTAACATATACTTCTTAAGTTATTGCAGCTCACGTAGTTACATACACACGTGTGTACATATCAAACTTTATTATATACTTTCTCGGTAAATTTTACTAACAACGAACAATTTCTGTTAGTGATTAGCAAAGATTTAGGAATCAAACGGATTTGGAGACGAATTCAAAGAGAATCGAGATTTAGGGGTAAACAGACCAGGAAAGAAGATAAAGTTTGGTTCATAAATTTCAATAATAAAGATTATGATTTAACTTTACTCGGAAAGAAAATATCAAAGTTAAGTGAACTTAAAATCAGGAAGTAGAGGTTTTAATTCACACACTAATCGGAGGGTTCTAGTTCTAAACCTTGGAAACTCAACCATGGTTAAGATCATAACCCGAGCCTAATACGTGCATAAGTAACCATGGTTGGGTTTTTAAAAAAGCCCTTCATACGTACTTACCCCACTCCTCTCGTCGATTTCTCTCTCTAACTGTATCTTCTTCAACCTCTTGTTTTCATACTTTGAAACCTCGTTCAATTGTTCAGCTTTGTTCAAAAATCAAAGCTTTTTTCCACTTTCTCTCGAAAAAGTTCTCGTTTTGATTCGAAACTATCTCTCCGGCGAGAGTTATTTTAACCGGCGCAAAATTCTGTTGAGCGTGATTAGTTACCGATTTTGCATCTTTTTTGCTGGTGGGTAATCTTCAATTTATCTCATTTTCTCCTTTCTTTTCGAAATCTGGTTACCAAAATCTGAAGCTGGAGGAACTCTGGGTTTATATGGTTTCAAGCATCATCGAGCTCTGTCGTAGAAAGGAGCAGGTTTCTCGGTGTTTGTTATTTGAAAATCCAGAGATTTTTTCCGGTTCTGGATTTGGGAGATAGATTAGAGATGAATATGAGTGGTTTGGGATGGGACGATGAAGAGAAATCGGTGGTTAGTGCCGTTTTAGGAAACCTAGCTTCTGATTTTCTTAGAGCGAATTCAAATTCGAATCAGAATCTGTTTCTGGTTATGGGAACTGACGATAGCCTGAACAAGAAGCTCACTAGCCTCGTTGATTGGCCAAACTCGGAGAATTTCAGCTGGAACTACGCGATTTTCTGGCAACAAACCATGTCTAGATCCGGACATCAAGTCCTAGGTTGGGGAGATGGTTCTTGTCGAGAGCCTAACGAGGAAGAGGAATCGAGATTGCTCAGGGGTTATAACTGCAACGGCCTTGGGTTAGAGGAAGAGAGATGGCAAGATATGAGGAAGAGAGTGTTGCAGAAGCTTCATAGGTTGTTTGGTGGATCTGATGAAGACGATTACGCTCTGAGCTTAGAGAAAGTTACAGCTACAGAGATCTTCTTCTTGGCTTCCATGTATTTCTTCTTCAACCACGGAGAAGGAGGCCCTGGGAGGTGTTACGCCTCAGGGAAACACGTGTGGCTCTCTGATGCGGTTAACTCTGATTCCGATTACTGTTTCAGGTCTTTCATGGCGAAATCCGCGGGAATCAGAACGATCGTTATGGTTCCTACCGATGCTGGTGTTCTCGAGCTTGGTTCCGTTTGGTCTTTGCCTGAGAATGTTGAGCTGGTTATCTCTGTTCAAGCCTTGTTCATGAGGAGAGTTCCTTTGATGGTGAATTCAGCAAACACAAACTTGACCGGAGGAGGAGGAGGGATTCACAAGCTTTTCGGGCAGGAGCTGAATAACTCGGAACATGGAGCTCATCAACATTTGGATGAGAGGTTCGTGACTCGTCAGTCTTGGGAAGGGTATAGCAACAAAGGCTACACACCTCAGAGAGTAGATGTGAAAGCTCAAGTCGTTGTAGACGATAACAGTTACAAGATTCAGATGGAGTCTGTAGCAGCTTCTTCGAATCCTTCTACAAACACTCAGCTGGAAAAGTCAGATTCTTGTACCGAGAAGAAACCAGTAAGCTTGTTGGTAGGAGGAGGAGCAGGAGCAGTTTCTGTTGTCGACGAGAAGAGACCGAGGAAGCGAGGGAGGAAGCCTGCGAACGGAAGAGAAGAGCCACTGAACCACGTGGAAGCTGAGAGACAGAGACGCGAGAAGCTCAACCAGAGATTCTACGCTTTACGCTCGGTGGTTCCAAACATTTCTAAAATGGACAAAGCCTCTCTTCTTGGAGACGCCATCTCTTACATCAAAGAGCTTCAAGAGAAAGTAAAGACCATGGAAGCTGAGAGAGTCAGAACAGAGAGCAGCAGCTTACCGGAAGAAAGTCCAGAAGTTGACATTCAAACTGTGAACAACGAAGAGGTTGTTGTGAGAGTAACCTCACCCTTGGATTCACATCCAGCATCAGGAATCGTACAAGCTATGAGAAACTCAGAGGTTAGCTTAATGGAGTCTAAGCTATCATTAGCTGAAGAGACTGTGTTTCACACTTTTGTGATCAAGTCTCATAACGGGTCGGATCCATTGACGAAAGAGAAGCTTATAGCTGCGGTTTACACGCAGAAGCCATTACCGTCTTCTAGCTCACAGGTTTCTGGCGAATTCTAGCAGTTTCACCTTCAAGTGAAAGATTCTTCTCTTGACTCTTGTTCAGTATAGAAACATGTCAGGTGCAGCTAGAAATAGATAAATCCTTTTTTGTTCTTGTCTTTCTTAGAATGAAAGGTATCCAGTTTTCGTATAATATACTCCTTTTACTAACGCGTTATATAACTCACATATTTCATATTTGTATCTTGGAAATATTTTTCCTTTACTTTAGTAAATCAAATAAATTTGAAAGATAATTTGACTTTTCTGCTTCTTTGAATTGTGTGTGAGCGTGGTAATAACGAAGGTCTTGTCTATCACAGTCGAAGGTCAGGGTGAAGATTAGTGGAAAAATATGAATGTTATTAATTAACGGTAACTTTTTTTTTTCTTTTTGACCGTTGTGAATTTGAGATCTTTTAAATAGATACGAAAATCAAATTATGGAGCTTTAGCAGAAAACATTCCAACTCTTCAATTTAAGAATTCGATCTAGACGACGTCGAAGGAAGACAATGAAGAAGACGACTCGTGGAAGGACTGGGGGAAGAAAGCCTCGACGCCGGAATTCGATCCGCCTCCGGATTTCTCCAACATGGGATTCGAACAGATCCAAGCGGAAATGGCTAAACGAACTTTCGGACCTGTCGTCGGATTCGTCAAGCTCCGGTTAGGCGTCCGCCGTACTAAGGTAAACAAATCTCTAAACCTCTCTCCCTCTCTCTCTCTCACCTCTTTCACATCCTCCGATAAAATCATGAAAGTCCAGTTGCTTCAGGCGATTGAAAATCGTGATTTGTTTGTTTGATTGGAATCAGGATATGGTGGTGGAGATTGCTATGAAATGGACAAAAGTTCTGAGAACAGGAGGGGTCGGAGTAAGATTCATGGCCGTAGATCGAAGCACGGTGATGTTCAATATGCAAAGTGGCAAGGAAGTGAATGAGGTAAGGAAAAAAAAACACAGAAACACACGTAATGATGAAGCTTTGTTTATCAGATTAGTCAAACATCTCACACTAGAATCAATCTCTTTGTTGGTCGATATTCAATTAGCTAAGGGATATTCTATATGATTAGTATATAAAAGATTCTTCTGTTTTTATCCGCAGCTTAAGCGAAGGCAAAGCCAGAGCCAAGAAGAAGCGTAAGTCGCCCATATCAAAGATTTCTTCTCTTGGAACATTCCAATATTTAAGGTTCAGTCTATTTCTTTTACCCGTTGATATTATATTCCGGAGGTCAACAAGTTTTAAAAGCGTCTGATGGAACATTCTTGTACCAATTCCATTTGCAGGTGTTGCAAGTTTCTTCATTCCTAATGAAGTTAGTTTGACGCTACGTTAAACATACCCAACCAATCAAATATATTTTCAGGTATACTAATATATTTTTCAACCGACTTTTTTTTTCGTTTTCACTAAATTTTTAAACTTAAATCAAATATATTTTCAGATATATTATATATTTTTTAACCGATTTTTTTTTGTTTTAACTAAATTTTAAAATTTAAATCAAATATATTTTCAGATATACTATATATTTTTCAACCAATTTTTTTTGTTTTCACTAGATTTTAAAACTTAAATGCTAAAATTATATAAATGTGAAAAATAATCGGATTTAGTATCTTGTCTTTTTAAAAATCGTTATCGATGCCAAGTTCGTTTTGTCTTCACAATATAATATAAATTTTGGCACTTGAGTTTATATTATTTCTTTCACTGATTTTTTAATTTTCAAAAGGTATTTTAGATTTTGAAATGAGTGCTAAAATTTATAATTGTGAAAAATATTCGAATTTGCTATCTTGTTTTTTAAAGATCGTTATCGATGCTAAATTCGTTTTGTCTTCACAATATAATATAAATTTTGGCACTTGAGTTTCTATTATTTTTTTTCACTGGTTTTTTGTTTTCACTAAATTTTAAAACTTAAATCAAATATATTTTCAGACATACTATATATTTTTCAACCGATTTTTTTGTTTTCACTAGATTTTAAAACTTAAATGCTAAAATTATATAAATGTGAAAAATAATCGGATTTGGTATCTTGTCTTTTTAAAAATCGTTATCGATGCCAAATTCGTTTTGTCTTCACAATATAATATAAATTTTAGCACTTGAGTTTCTATTATTTCTTTCACCGGTTTTTTGTTTTCACTAGATTTTAAAACTTAAATCAAATATATTTTCAGATATACTATATATTTTTCAACCAATTTTTTTCTTTTCACTAGATTTTAAAACTTAAATGCTAAAATTATATAAATTTGAAAAATAATCGGACTTGGTATCTTGTCTTTTTAAAGATCGTTATCGATGCCAAGTTCATTTTGTCTTCACAATATAATATAAATTTTGGTACTTGAGTTTATATTATTTCTTTCACTGATTTTTTGTTTTCACTAGATTTTAAACTTAAATGCTAAAAAATAATCGGACTTGGTATCTTGTCTTTTTAAAGATCGTGATCGATGCCAAATTCGTTTTGTCTTCACAATATAATATAAATTTTGGCACTTGAATTTCTATTATTTTTTTCACTGATTTTTTTTTTATTTTCAAAAGATATTTTCAATTTTGAAATGAGTGCTAAAATTTTATAATTGTGAAAAATATTCGAATTCAGTATCTTGTCTTTTTAAAGATTGTTATCGATGCCAAGTTCGTTTTGTTTTCACAATATAATATAAATTTTGGCACTTGAGTTTCTATTATTTCTTTCACCGGTTTTTTGTTTTCACTAGATTTTAAAACTTAAATCAAATATATTTTCAGATATACTATATTTTTTTTCGATAACGATTTTTTTTTGTTTTCACTAGATTTTAAAACTTAAATGCTAAAATTATATAATTGTGAAAAATAATCGGACTTGGTATCTTGTCTTTTTAAAGATTGTTATCGATGCCAAGTTTGTTTTGCCTTCACAATATAATATAAATTTTGGCATTTGAGTTTCTATTATTTCTTTCACCGGTTTTTTTTTTCATAAGATATTTTAGATTTTGAAGTTTGAATGCTAACATTTTATATATCTTGTCTTTTTAAAGATCGTTATCGATGCCAAGTTTGTTTTGTCTTTACAATATAATATTAATTTTGGCACTTAAATTTCTATTATTTCTTTCACCGGTTTTTTTTCCATAAGATATTTTAAAGTTTGAGTGCTAAAATTTTATAATTGTGAAAAGTATTCGGATTTGGTATCTTGTCTTTTTTAAGATCGTTATCGATGCCAAGTTCGTTTTATCTTCACAGTAGAATATAAAATTTGGCACTTGAATTTCTATTATTTTTTTTACCAATTTTTTATTTTCATAAGATATTTAGATTTTAAAATTTAAGTGCTAAAATTTTATAATTGTGAAAAATATTCGGATTTGGTATATTGTCTTTTTAAAGATTGTTATCGATGTCAAATTCGTTTTATCTTGAATTTCTTATTCTATAATTAATTTTTATTTTATTATTATGAGATATTTTAGATTTTGAAACTTGAGTACTCGCTAACATTATATTGATTTAGCAATAAATGTACTTTTTTCATCGATTTTTAACACTAGACATTTTTCATATATTTTTAATGAAATATTTTAGTTTTTAATCTTTTTGCTGAAATTACTCTATCTCAGTGCCAGTCACACCATGTAGTTTGAAAATGAGAGAATTGTTATAATAATATTTGAATTTAAACCTCTGAGTATTGTGAAATCAAATTGTCACACGATCTGACCTAGTTGGGCTAGTGAGAAGATGAAAAAGAAGACTGATCGAGTGAAGGTGTCCTGATTTGGAGCTGGATTCAAGAAAAATGGATCCAGCTCATAAATGATATGGGCCATATGGCTTTCTCTCCTAAAGCAGCAAGGCATTGATAACATCCCATCAATTTCCTTTGTCTTGTTTATTCCAACTCCATCGAATTAATAAACCAATCTTATATTTATAACTACACTTGACCTTACCTTCGTAACATCTCAGTCACTCTCATCTTCTAATCTTATCGTTCCCATGATCCATTTTATGTCAAAAATTGATTGCATCCCATCATTTCCTTTGTCTTGTTTTGTTCTTACTTCATCTCACTTTTCTATTTTGGGCTTTCAGTATTGTCTGAAAAGCCCATAGTAAAAAAGCCCAACTCTTTCAATGCTTCTCTCCTCCTCTGCTCTGATCATCCATTCATTCACTTAGGGTTTGTTTTCTCCGATCGGATCCAATTGCAAGGAGAAAGGTCAAATTGAAATTCTCAACCCTTTCCTTCTCCGGCTGATCTCTACCCCGCCGCGATGTCTCTCCGCCGATCTATCATCGGTCTCCACCGCCAAACCAACAACCTCTCTCTCTCAAAGTCTTCACCTTTCTCGATGAGCCATATCTCCTCCCCGTCCGCCGCCTCCGCTTTCTCAGCTGCCGCCGCCGTGAGAAACCCGCTTGGAAGAGACCTCTCCTCGGTCGCATTTGCGCTAACCCAGAAGCTGAAAACAGACGCTGGGAATCTCGCCACTGATCGTTCGATATCTTCTCTTGGGCAATCTGATCTCGTGAGGGCATCGCAATTCTCTCGTCTCCCATCTTCTCGAGGTTACACTACCAAAACTTTCTTACCGAAAGTCCATTTACTCTATCACATAAATGAAGGAATGGAGGAAATTTTGGCGGATTATGTTCACCAGGAAATGACCCGGAATCTGATGGTGATCTCTTTGGGATTGTTCCAGTTTATCGTTATCAAAGATGTTTTCGTGTTTCTTTTCTTCTGAAGAAGAAAAACATCTCAGGAACTTGATCATCACCTGTTAATGAATAGTGGGCTATAAAGTCCTTCTTTTTATCTTCTTCTATGAATAAGAACTCTGATGCAGTCGCATCTTACCTTCAAGCTTCCTTGTGTTGCTTCAGTTTCTCTTTTTTTTTTCTTCACGTTTGGTCTATTTGATTCACTTTGTGTAGGCCTGGAGTTCTAACTCTGTTTGAACCTCTTTACGTTCCTGTTTTGAGTCTCCAGTTTCTTCCAGACTCTCTGTTAAGCTTGTGATTGAATAAAGAGAAGTTTTCTCAGCTTTATTTTTTGTAATTTCGTCAAATTAATCAAGTCTCTGTTTGCATTTTTTTTCCATTGACCCCATTTTTGCCGAATCTGAAGTTGTGAATAGAGTCTCAGTGTTTATGGTTTTGAGTATTGTAGGAAACTCTTTTGGATCGATCAATTAACTTCTCTGGGTATATTATATGGAATTTGAGAGGTTTTCTGGTTTTGGATTTAGTTACAACAGAGAATTCCTCAGGTATCATTACTTTGAGATCAAACATGAGATTCCTAAGAAATAAGCTATCAAATTGAGTCTCAGATCATGAACCAATGTCTATGCTTTTGTTTCACAGGAAATGTTGAAATGGACAGAGAGATGAAATAAGTTCATGTAAATGTTTTAGCGCGTAAAATGACATTTCGTTGTAACCGACTGATCACAAATCTTAACTGAGATAGAAACTTAACAAAACATTCGGAGTTCGGACACCAAAAAATCAAGACCGCATCGGTTGATTGATTTTTCAATGTCTCAAATGTCAATGAGCCAGTCCAGCTTTCATCGTTGATGGATTTCCTTTACGTTTCTGAGATTAATCATGCATTTTTAAGCTGCCCCAGAATCAAATACAAGCTTAGAAATAAGTGCTAAACCCATATATAGTTATCAAAGAAATGATCAAAAGGCCCAACCTTAAGCCCCATACGAATGGCATTTCGTTAGACGACCGGTTCACTGACTTCAGCTCTTCCTTTAACTCTCCCAAACCGAAATTTTAAGCTTGTACCGATCATTATCCTATAAACGGTGATATAATTATGATTTTATTCCTAAAAACCATCTAACGTCACCATGGAAACAAATGGAAAGATAAGAATAAAGTAATTAACATAACTGCCGTAGTACACCTTTGACAAAAAAAAAAAACAAAAAAATAGGAAAACTTTATTATACGCGTCATCGACGCATTCGAGGTGGTGACACGTGGCATTCGTCGTCTTGCCCTTTTCGAAAAACCTCTCTCTCTCATAAGTCTTTGACCATTGTTTCCGGAGCTGCGAATCCTTTGTACGCCATTGGTTTTAACCCTAACTCTCAGATTTTGCTATTCTTGGATCATCCTTAAAGCTCCACGTCTTGTCCCCTTTTCCTCTTTGGTTCTTTCCTTCTGGTAAGAATCCGCTCTCTTGTTTTTATTTTATGGTACGTCATCGATTTGGTTCTTCTGGATTTTGATCTGTATAGATTGTTCGTCGATTCCTCAAAATTCACCTCTAGCTATCGATCCCTGATCTGTTGGATTTGATCTTCTCTTTATTTCTTTCTCTCTAGGGTTTATTGTTGTTTCTGGAAGAAGGAGAAGCGATGGATTTGTAGGGATTATTGCGGTTTGTTGTGTATATATAGCGAGGGGTTTCGTAAGAAGCAAATCCTGTTTTTTTTATTTGTTTTGCCTGGTTAGAACTTCGAGTGCAAGATGTCATCAGCTGGTGTTGCGCTAAGTCCGGTTCGTAGCGAGGCGTTTAACATGCCCCTTGTTCGTGCGAACTCTTGTGCTGATTCAATCCCAGACGAGACCATTTTGATCTACCTAACACTCCCGGGGACGTTGATACCAATGCGAGTGCTCGAGTCTGACTCCATTGAGTCCGTTAAGCTCCGGATCCAGTCTTATCGTGGCTTCGTAGTGAGGAACCAGAAGCTCGTTTTCGGGGGACGAGAGCTAGCTAGGAGCAACTCCAACATGCGTGATTACGGTGTGAGTGAAGGCAACGTTCTCCATCTGGTCCTCAAGCTCTCTGATCTCCAGGTACTTGATGTTAAGACCACCTGTGGTAAACACTGCACGTTTCATGTGGAGAGAGGCAGGAACATCGGGTATGTGAAGAAGCAGATTTCGAAGAAGCGTGGGGACTTTGTTGTTGATCCTGATGAGCAGGAGATACTCTACGAAGGTGAGAAGTTGGAGGACCAGAGTCTCATCAATGACATTTGCAGGAGCGAAGACTCTGTTTTGCATCTGCTTGTGCGGAGATCTGCGAAAGTTCGTGCTAAGCCCGTGGAGAAGAACTTTGAACTGTCTATCGTTGCCCCACAGTCAAATGATAAGAGAGGTCGTGAAGCTGATAGCATTGTGCCACAGAGGAAGCCTTCTGATCACATCTCTTTGGAGCCTGTCGTGATTAATTCCAAGGCAAAGTTATCTCTGGTGGTCAAAGATATGATCCAGTCTGCTTCTGATGGACTAAGAATCGGGAACTCTCCAGTCAGGTCAAGAGAGGGAACGGGAGGAGCTTATTTCATGCAGGGCTCATCGGGAAATGAGTTCGTTGGTGTGTTCAAGCCAATCGATGAGGAACCAATGGCTGAAAACAACCCACAGGGCTTACCTCTTTCTCCAAATGGAGAAGGTTTGAAGAAAGGAACAAAGGTAGGAGAAGGTGCGTTGAGGGAAGTTGCTGCTTACATATTGGATCATCCCAAGAGTGGACGCAGGTCTATGTCTAGTGAAGAGAGAGGTTTTGCTGGTGTGCCTCCCACAGCTATGGTTGAGTGCCTGCATCCCGGTTTTAACCATCCCAAAGGGATCAAAACCAAGATTGGGTCGCTTCAGATGTTTTCAAAGAATGATGGCAGTTGTGAAGATATGGGTTCAAGTCCATTTCCAGTTGAGGAAGTTCACAAGATCTCTGTGCTGGATATCAGACTGGCCAACGCAGATAGACATGCTGGAAACATTTTAGTGAGAAAGTACGAAAACGGAAAGATTGTTTTGGTTCCCATTGATCATGGATACTGCTTGCCTGAAAGCGTAAGTTCTCTGCTCTTTTTTTAGAACTTTGTTTTTTTTTGCTTCTCTTTATTGCGACATTGCCATGAAACTGATTTTTTCTTTTTGTTTCTTTGCAACAGTTTGAGGATTGCACGTTCGAGTGGCTTTACTGGTCACAAGCCAAGGAACCATACTCTCCCGAGACGCTGGACTACGTAAGGTCACTGGACGTTGAGGAAGATATCGATCTCCTGAAGTTTCATGGATGGAAAATGCCATTGAAAACTGCTCGAACCCTCAGAATATCAACGATGCTTCTGAAGAAAGGAGTCGAAAGAGGATTAACAGCATTTGAGATTGGAAGCATAATGTGCAGAGAAACACTGAGCACGAAATCTCTAGTGGAGGGGATGGTGGAGGAAGCTGAAGAAGCGGTGCTTCCAGGGACAAGCGAGGCTGCATTCATTGAAGCCATGTCTGATGTGATGGATTACCATCTTGATGAGATGGTTCGCTCTCAGGAACACTAGAATTGGTTCCTCTGTGAATCCTTCTCTTAAACTTGAAAACTCTGGTACATATACTCTTTGGTTTGCCTTTACATAAACCTGTTTGGCTTTTGTTTTTGTTTCCGTCATTCTTTGGACATGTTCAAGTTGTTTGTTGATTTCACCGTAACTTTCCTGGTAATGACAATTTCAGTGTTTACAATACGCTGTTGCTTTTCTTCAACATTTCATCTCTTCTCCATTACATGTCTCTGTGGTGGTTAAGCAATGAATGAAATGAGGTCAAAAGTAGTGTGATAATCATACTCCAAACAGTCACTAAAAGACGACGAATTGATCGAAGTAGAAGAGACGCAATTAGATAGATAAATAAATCTCTCTGTTTCAGTATCCACTCTGCTACAGCTAAAACACGTGTGAATGCTTTCAAATCCACCGATACATGGGCATGTGGTGCGAGGACACGTTCCATCCAGCTAACTGGTGACATCATAGTAATTTCTTGATATCTATAGTATGAGAGAAAGAGAAAGAGAAAGCATGGTTTAGTTTGGGGAAAGCAAGATGGAGAAAAAGACTTATAAGAAGGAGCAAGAAGGAGAAGCTGAGAAAAGAGGAAGACAAGAAGAAGGAAGAAAGGGGAACATGGAGAAGAAACAAGAGGGAGAGAAAAGAACGGTGAAGGGTCTACCACACGAGCAAGTGCCTCAGCCCGGAAAAGATTTCTCCAGCGAAGCTCTCGAGAATCTCCCAAACACAAAGTGAAGATTCCTCTTGTGAAAGGGTGTTGTCGGCGAGCAAGTAAAAAGTCAAAATGGAGGTGCGGGGAATCGAACCCCGTGCCTCTCGCATGCGAAGCGAGCGCTCTACCATATGAGCTACACCCCCTTGATGCTATCTTTGTCTCTTTTTTATTATTTTAATCACGTTTTCAGATTGAATAAGAAATCTTGGATGTGGAATCATCATAGACCTAGATTCTGTGGATGTGTTTGTAAAATATAAATGATTCCTTAAAATCTGAATTATGTTGATCAAGAATGAGAAACATTTCTGGATGAATTTTTGCCCTGTTAAGTTAGTTAACGTTAATGTTCTCATTTGAATACTAAACCAAGTCTCTCAACATGTCTCCCATCCAATTTCTAACATTTGTTTTGTAGCGAGCATCATCTAAAGAGAACAAGTACGACCTTTCTCTAGATCCTCCCACTATATATAATACTTTTAGTCGATCCAACAAATTATATATTGTAATCTTAAAATATAGATATATCCTTAAGTAACTATTGATATGAAGTTGTGATAACAAGTCTTGGTGTCCCTCCCTTAGTACCAAAACCACAATATGACTTTCTCAAAACAACTCTTCCTTTTCTTCTTCTCCCTCTTCCCTCTCCTACACGCTTCGCACCCACAAGAATGCTCTTCTTCCTCATGTGGTGGTCGCGAGGATACCCATGTCCGTTTCCCTTTCTGGCTACTCCCGAAGCAGCCTGAGTCCTGTGGCCACGCAGGATTCGATCTCCACTGCACACTTAATCACGAGACGGCTCTCGAGCTTCCTAATTCCGGAGCATATCTCGTCCGGGAGATCGACTATACGAGCCAACATATTCGTCTCTATGACCCTGAGGATTGCTTGGCAGGAAAGCTTCTGACCTTTGACGTTTCGGGATCTCCTTTCTCTGCTCTTTACCTTGTCAAATACACGTTCTTGAGCTGTCCTTATGAGGTTGCTAAGTCGTCGGGGTTTGACTCCATCCCATGTCTAGGAAACTCTACGTCCTCGTTCTTGGCTACAACCAGTTTCGATCTCGCGAAATCTATGCTGCCTTCTTGTCAGATCGTCAAGACAGTAGCTATTCCGGTTTCTCGACCGGTTGTCTCCAAGAAATCAATATTTTCGACTGATGTCAACGATCAAGACCTCTGGCTGAAATGGGACTCTCCAAGTTGCAGCGACTGTGAGAGGGATCATTTAAGATGTGGATTCATAAGCAATGCTTCTCTTGAAGTCAAATGCTTCCCTTTTGAAAGATCCGGTACGAATTACTTATCCAATTCTTTATCTCGTCATTAGAATTCCATTAATTTGTCAAATCAAAGAAAACGTTGATTTGCTTGCGGGTTTTCAAATAATTATCCACTCATTAAACAACTAGGGAAAGAAAAAAACTATAGTACAAGTAGGCATTACATTTGACATTGAGCCATTCACTATTGATTAAATAATTGTTTAGTTACATTTTTTAGAGGATCAAATCCAATCTTTCCGTATACCAAAAACCTTATAATACGGGAATAATACGTACATGCCTGGTTAATTAAATTTTGACCTTAATTTGAAAAGGTGATTTTGGCAGGCCATAACAACACGGGATTACAAGTGCTTAAAATTGTAAGCCTGGCCATATTCGGACCGGTCATAATCTTTGCTACTTGCATTGCTATCGGAGTTTTCACCTCCGATAGATTCACTTCCGGGAGACGACGAAACGTGGCTATCGCGGCAGCTCAGCCAAACGAGGTTCAAGTCACGACTGGTCTTGACGAATCAACAATAGAATCATATAAGAAAATGGAGTTAGGAGAGAGTAGAAGATTACCGGGAACTAATGATGATATCGTTTGTCCCATTTGTTTATCGGAGTATGCCAGCAAAGAGACCGTCCGGTGCATACCGGAATGTGATCATTGCTTCCACATTGGTTGTATAGATGCGTGGCTTAAGATTCATGGTTCTTGTCCTCTCTGTCGAAATTCACCATCTCCAGCGCGTGAAGCTGTCTGAAATGTTAAGAACCTGTAAACGTAAAACCATTTCTATCTTGTAGATAATGTAGAAAATATGAAGAAGGGAAGAGTGTTTTGACTTATAAGGTCGAGATAGCTCGTTATTATGTTTTGTGATAAATATGATATGCGAATGTTTCTGTGGAGTGAAGATTTATGTTATTGATTAAGAGATTAATTGCATATTGCGATCGTTTTGCAACGGATTTATCCGATCTATGACTTGAAATTTTTGTTCTCGGCTTTGATTATTAATTAATTTCGTTTTTGCTACACAAGAGAATCTCAAGAACAAACGAAGAAGCCATAACAAAGGCTAATCACACAGTACTAACCACGAATTTATAAAATAGAAATTTCTGCCAATATCGCAACATCAAAAATTGTAAAAAGACTGCACAAACCCTTCAAAGTTTGATTTTGTTTTGGAAGAAGACAATGGCGAGACTCACACGTAATGAAGGAATACTAATTAAAACGGTGATTAGCAGTTAACAGCCTTTAATGTGGAAATGATCGTCATCATCAATCATCAAATTCGGTAATCGTCCATCCCAGCTGATGATGGCGAGATCTGCTCTGATCCTCTGACGCAGGAGCTTCCACCGGTAAATCGGGATGAGCCAGGTTTGTGAGGGAGGAAGACGAAGAAAGCGATTGGAGATTAGAAGAAGACGACGAGGATGGGAAATTCATAGCCAAGATGTTGCCTTCGCTCCATGACCGTCGGATCGGGAACGAGATGCTCTCTGAGCTTCCGTGGCGGCGGCAGGATGTCCGCCGCTGATTTTGACTTTTCCCAGCGCCGCGAGATCCGTTGTGAAGCGCGCAGTCGCAGTTTTTGTGGTAAGGACGCCGCTCGATGGCGGAATCAAGGCCGGAGATACAACCTTCGAAGATGCAGCGGAATATTCCGTCGGCGGCCATCGTTGGTTGATCTCGATCTGGGAGATCCGGTGAAGAGAGAAAGGATCTGAATCTATCACGAGACTCGATTTAACTATTTAACACGATTTTGTGTTTCAGGTGTAGGTTTAATGGGCCTCATTAAAAACAGGCGTCGCGGGCATAACATCGCCATTGAAACGGTGACGTTTTGGTTCTTCTAACTTTCATTTTCATCAAACGACGGCGTTAGGTTTGCTGGCATTAATTTAACGATGCCTTTTTAGGTTCGTTTTCCTAAAACGACGGCGTTAAATATGTACAGCCTGGCGTATGTCAAATGACGTCGTTGACTTCTATCTGAGCAATGGAGTTGGAAACGACGCCGTTATTGTTTCCGCAGCATATAAAAAGCCGTTTTTTGAAATATTTCTTGTTACAGAAGGCTTAACAGATCAGAGAGCAACAAAGACTTGGCGAGAGAGAGAGAGAGAGCGATTCATTTTTTGGCGATCGTCTCTAACAATCGAACTAGGGCGTTTCCGATGGCGAGGAGATTCAGGTTCAGAGAACTCCATCGCTATTTGATCCCAGTGATCATGGGGTCTCTCGGCTTTCTCGTTTATTCCGCACTCTTTCTCGGCTACAGACTTCACTTCCGTTCTTCGTTTGGTTTGTTTTTTTTTTCTTTTCACCATTCTTTTGACTCCTAGATCGTTTCTTTCTTAATCTCAGTCTCACCGACTGTTCTCGATTCATATTCCTTTTTAATTTTCCTCTGAAGTTCCTGAGATTCATTCGATTAGTCGCTCTTTCGTTCTCCTACTTGATTTGTTTTTTTTTATTGATTACGGGATTGAAACACCACTTGATGATCGGAGATGTCTAGTGAAATTAGTTTCCCGGAAAGTTTCTTTTTCTTGTACTTTCTTTATCATTTCGGTGGATGATCTGGCGTTAATGGCGATAAGAGGCACGAATTTGCATTCTCACATTGATGATGCTAGAACTTTCCGTAATTCTTCGAAGCTGTTCTAATTTCAGATCAAGACAATGCTGGGAATCACTTCATCGATAAGGTAAATTTATCAGCTTATCATCATCACGTTGTACTCAAAATATTGGAAATCAATAATGCGTTGATTGATTTCTTTCAGGATCGTAACTGGAGAGAACGGGAAGCTATACAATCTGTTCGATCTATTTTCTCAAAAGAGGCAAGTCTCACTTTTGGCTTTGGAAATTTGATTCTCTGCTTTTCTTATTTTGCTCAAAGTACTTATGCAAGCGTTTGAAATATAGGTCCTTGGTGCTATCAATGCTACTACATCTGATTTAGATCCCTTGAGCCTCGAATCAATCAGGAAGAAAAGACTTTCTATGCCATCATGGAAAGGAGGAGAATTTGAGAATTCTTCTGAGGTAGATATAAACTTTTCATAACTGGGTTTTGATTTTCTCTACTTTCTTGACCTGTACAAAGTTAGCTGATGCTTGTGGTATCTTTCACCTGTTGTTTGAAGGGAAAAGAGAATCAAGTGGTTCCTAATTTTGGTCATGGTGTCTGGAGAGGAGGAGTCAGAGTGTTGAAAGATACGCCAGAGAAGTTGTATGAAAGGGTAACTTTTCATCTTTCTTTATACCTTTCACATGGTTTGATATGGTTGCTTTATCTGATCGTTTATATTATCCTCTTGTGTTGTTCAAGAGCCTGAGACATGAAAGAAGAGCGACGCGGGCAAATGAGCTGATGAATGATGGTACTACTCGAGAGTTTGAGAAGGAAGCCCTCCAACGTTCGAGATCTGTCGATACTGCTGCACCAGGAAACTACACCATTTGGAAGAATGAATATCGGAAAGGCAAGAGCTTTGAAGACATGTTACTTTTGCTGAAAGATCAAACCACTATGGCACGAGTTTACACCACGATTGCGAAGATGACCAACAATCTTGCTTTGCACGAAGAACTAGAAACACAACTAGCGAAACTAGAATCAATGGAGGAAGTGTTGAGTGATGTTGATAAACAGGAGAGGTAATGTCATGATCAAATACCATATTGTTCTTCTTAAGATGAGGGTCATGAAATGGTCTACTCTGAATCGTTGTACCCTTTTGTTATTGCAGCATAGTTCTTGATACTATCAGAGAAATGGGCCAACTTCTGGCCAGAGCAAGCGAGCAGCTACATGAATGCAAGTTGGTGACAAATAAGCTGAGAGCAATGATACAAGTAGCTGAAGACGAACTCGAGTACACCAAAACCTATACAAATTTCTTGACTCAGCTGGCTGGCAAATCACTACCAGATGCTATCCATTGCTTGACCATGCGCTTGACTCTAGAGTATCATCTCCTTCCTGCGTCAATGAGAAAACTCCCAAGAAAGGAGAACTTGGAGAATCCAAATTTTTACCACTATGCTCTTTTCTCTGATAATGTGCTGGCTGCATCAGTTGTTGTCAATTCCACAGTCGTGAATGCACAGGTAAAGATGAATCACAAATTAAGACTCTAAGATAGTTTTCACGAACAAATGCAATCAAACCTACAAGGCCTGTTGCTTTTTTTGTTGTTGCAGGATCCTTCACGGCATGTTTTCCACCTTGTGACCGATAAAATCAATATGGGAGCAATGAGTATGTGGTTTCTGTTAAACCCTCCTGGAGACGCGACCATTGAAGTTCAGAGATTCGAAGATTTTGCTTGGCTCAACTCATCTTACTCTCCAGTTCTGAGACAGGCCGAGTCAGCAGCAATGAAGAAGTTTTACTTTAAGACAGAGAGGTCTGAGTCAGCTGAATCAGGCTCAGAGAACCTCAAGTTCAGATACCCGAAATACATCTCAATGCTTAACCACTTGAGATTCTACATCCCAAAGATGTTCCCGAAGTTGGAGAAAATCCTGTTTCTTGACGATGACGTGGTTGTTCAGAAGGACTTAGCTCCGTTGTGGTCAGTAGATCTGAGAGGGAAAGTGAATGGTGCAGTAGAGACATGTGGTGTCACTTTCCATCGCTTAGACACTTACTTAAACTTCAGCGACCAACACATTTCAGGGAAGTTTGATCCGAAAGCCTGCGGATGGGCTTATGGGATGAACATCTTCGACCTTAAAGAGTGGAGAAAGAACAACATCACAGAGACTTATCACTTCTGGCAGAACCTGGTTAGTTCTTCATCTTCTCTCGCCTTATGATCCTTTATCATTTCATCTCCAAGTGTTAACATCGATCTGTTTTGTTGTCGGCTTTGCAGAACGAAAACCGGACTCTGTGGAAACTTGGGACATTGCCACCTGGACTCATAGCGTTCTACAATCTGACTCAACCGCTTGCTAAAAAATGGCACTTACTCGGATTGGGTTATGATAAAGGAATCAATACAAAGAAGATTGAGAAATCAGCTGTTATCCATTTCAACGGACACATGAAGCCATGGTCAGAGCTCGGGATCAGCAAGTATCAGCCATATTGGACAAAGTACATCAATATAGATCATCCTTACATCTTTACTTGCAGGCTGTTCGAGTGAAGAAGACGAACCTCTTTAGGAACATACTGATAACACACATTCATGTAAATAGAAATTGTTTTTTTCCCGAAGGTATAAAAAGAAGTACTGTATATAGAATGAATACTTCAAACTGATCCATATGAAATGAAAGTTGCCTTTTTCATATTGGTGTATACACGATCATCATCTACCTTGTTTCTTGTCACATACGGTACATTAGCCAATTGGTCTATGTAAGGCACCCAAATGTTTCCTATAAAAATGGCATTACTTCAAAATCTTTATTTCCCAACGATACTTCATCTCTTCTTCAGTATCTCAGCTAACAACATAAAAGAATCTCTCACTTCTTCTTCTTCTGTCGGTCTTTGAGTTGTCTCTCCAGAGTTCTGATTCTCTGATTCAGAACTGAGCTCCGTGAGATTCTTCTATCTGGAACACTCGAAGATGACGACTCGGAGGAAGACATAGGAGGAGGATTTTCTTGAACATCACTTTGGTCTTTTGGCTGCGAAAAGGAAAATGGTATAGGCGAAGCTGGTGATGGCTGCTTAGTAGAAGAGTTGATAACATCTGGGAGATTCAAGAGCCTCCTCACATCAGGTCGTCTTAGTGCTGCACATATATACACATGACAATCAAAAGAATGTCAAATCAGAACTCTTTTGGATTTGCAAATCTCACGACTAAAGACAGTTGGAAAAAGATAGCAATGTTGAAGGGGACTTGCCTAATCCATACCCAAGAGTAAACAGGTTGGAAGTGAGCCAGTAACAGAACAATGCCTGTAGAAACAAACCATACGTTTTATGTAAGCGAAACGTAATCTTTTCACCCTTTTCAATGCTTATCAACATCAAAGACTCAACAGAGGAATAGTAATCTTTACCTTTTCAATGCCTATCAAAACTGGAATAGAGAGAACGGCAATGATTCTTGAGAACTTCTTCATAGTTCCAGCTACTGGATTTCCTTCCAGACCTTCTTGCATGTTGGACTACAGAAAGTACAAAAAAAAACAAGACTTGTTAGATAAACTACACCTGACACTACCGAAAGTAGTAGAGAAAATCTTAGACTGAAGAAAGCATTAGGAAGCTCCTACCTCCACCATAATCATGAAAGTCACTGCAGTGAGAAGTGGCAAGACATAGGTAGTATCTGCAGTGGTGAGATCAGTAAACCAAAGAGTTCCACCGGTTTTAAATGATGGGACTTTCTCGGCCATATTCCTGATCTGTGGACGACAAGTATCAGTTAGCACATAGAAAATAATGATCAGGGTCAACTGTCAAAGATCAAACTACATATAAATATCTTACCGCGAAGAAAAAGCTGATGAAGATGGGACCTTGAATAATAAGTCCTTTGAGGGGAGTAAAAGGAGTTACTCCATGCCTAAGCCAATACAGAAACCAATAGATGCATATCATCAGCAAAACGGGGAGCTAGTTGTAGTACCTTTAACATGAAGAAACAATAAAAAAATTTGGACTTACTGTTTAAACAATAGTTGCATTCGTCTTTGGCCATCCGCCATGGCTTCCTGATCCGTAGCCTAAAATAGAGGGGAAAAAGTCATAAACACGACACTCTAGAAACCTAGTCAAGACAAGTAAGACAAGGAGCAGAAACAACTTGTACCTTAGTGCTCATCTCTTGTCTTAACTCCTCCAGTTGTGGCCTCAGAAGCTGCAAAAACATGATAGGTAAATCACACAAGTGTAAAAAGAGGCATACCCTAACCTATGAAAAAAAAAAAAACACTCGGAGATCAAAAAATTACATTGAGTTTGTAAGTAGCCTTTAGTTGATTCAAAAGAATGGGAACTGTAACTCCACGAATGATCACAGTCGTCAGAACTATCGAAGCCCACCTGCCAAAAAAACAATGACCACGGATACATTACAAAACAGAAACCGAATGAAATGAGCTTTAAAGAAACTGTGTATTGTATATATACCAGTTCATGCCAGTTAACGAATGCACACCATCAATCAAATGCTGCAAAGCAGCAACAGGGAAAGCAGAGTCTGCAGCTGCAATAGCAACCTCGTTTAGAGCAGGAACAGCTTGGCTTGTCGTCACAGCTTCGATGATTTGATCGGGAACAACTTCCGCCGCCACAAAGTCGATTCCGTCAACTTTATCAGACCATTCCGGAGGTGTAGAAGAACTCATATACCGACACGAAGACAATCCGAGACCCAATGGCCCAGCAAATGACGACTGGTATTGCATAGAGCTACGCTTGTTAGTCACACTGTGTGCAAAGGCTCTACGGATCATTGTATCCGAATTCGGAGGAGACGATTTAGCTCCATCTTTATCATCGCCGAGGAGATGACCACACGATGGATAAGCTCGTCTCTGTAAGAGATTCACTCTCTTCGATATGACACGCAAGCAAGACATTATGAAGATCCTGCTAAAAACAAAAATTTCGGACTTAGCAGAGAGAGTAACAACTACAAATAGAGCATTCGAAAGAAAAAAAAAACACAGCATTTTCTCGAGAAACCACACAGAAAACGAAGGAAACTGAAAGATTACCTGACTGAGAAACTCTCAGGAGACTGAGAGACAACACAAAGGATTTCAAATCGCCACAGTCGACTCCAAGTCTTTAAGGGTTAGACCTGAGCTCCGCGTTTCTCTACCTGACGGCCATCGCAGGAACCTAAAACGCACCGTTTCATCTGTCAACAACATGTTTCATCTATCTAACACTAAAAGGCTCACAGTCATTGGGCTTTTTTATCTAGTTAAATATTGGGCTATTCACGCTCAGTTGAGGGTTACCCAACTTGGCAAGTAAGTTTACTAAAAGGCTTCAGAGTCAGTGGACCTTTTTTAAAAATCTAGTTATATATTGAGCTATTGAAGCCCAGTTAAGAGTTACCTAGCGTGGCAAGTAAGTTCACTAAAAGGTTTCACAGTCAATGGGTCTTTTAAAAATCTAGTAAAATATTGGGCTATTGAGGGCTATAAGTTCACTAAAAGGTTTCACAGTCAATGGGTCTTTTAAAAATCTAGTTAAATATTGGGCTACTGAGGGTTATAAGTTCACTAAAAGGCTTCACAGTCAGTGGGCCTTTAATAAAAATATAGCTAGATATTGTGCTATTAAGGCCAAGTTAAAGGTTATCTAACGTGGCAAGTAAGTTCACAAAAAGGCTTCACAGCCAGTGGGCCTTTTAAAAATCTAGTTAAATATTGGGCTATTGAGGCCCAGTTTAGGGTTACCTAACGTGGCAAGTAAGTTCACTAAAATGTGGGTGAGTAATACATTTGTGAAAATCGTTTATTTTTCGTGTGCTGCTGCAACCATATTCATTACGTTTCCATGCTTTAACTGCTTCATATTTATTAACCGGAGGGAACCGGGAACCAATGTTTGTCTCTTTCTGTACTACAACTACACGAGAAAACAGCCTCTACTAATTTAAATGGGCTTATGTACCTAGCTGACTAGTGGGCTTTGTAGACCCAATTGAGTGTCATGAATAATAAAGTGCATAACTACCTCAAAATGGCAAGTACTTTTACAAAATTGGCGGAAAGCAGAGTTCGTAGAGTTACAAATTTGTGAAAAAATCTGATAAAAGCTCCTTACTTTCCCCATGGAAGCCGATTATGTGTTTCTTTGTCTCGTTTTGGGAGCTTAGGGTTTCTCTTTTCTTAAAATTTGGGGAAAAAATCTCGCCTTAATGTTTCTCTCTGTCTAGATTTTGCCTTTACTTCTGTCTACAAAAATTTAGCTTTAGAAATGGCATGTCTTCGTAGCTTCTCAAGGAGGAATCTTTCCCCAAAATGGTTTTGCAAGACCTCAAGCCCTCTTGTTCTTCATCGTATCAAAGACTATACTGAATCCACTTTACCGGATTCAAGTCTTCTGATTCGTAGGTTTCACAGGCAAAGTTTCTTTGAAGATAAAGCCAAAATGTCTTTTGCTCAGCCAGTGGGTTCTGGAGTATCGCTATGTAGACACTTGTCTTCTTCTTCTTCCTGCAAACCAGAAGAATCGTGCATAAAGACTGATGCTTTTGGAAATGTTGTTGAGGAACTTGTCCCTGAGAAATCTTTGGAAGCAATGGCCACTACAGTCCCTACTACAGATGAGTTTTCGGCAGCGATTGAGAATCTTTCTTTCCCTGAGGACTGCGTCCAGCAAGTCATTAATGGAATCCATGAGCTTACCGGCTTCAACTGGTATCGATTGATTATGCTTGTTATTTTGGCTTGATGATTAATATCTTAAGATTTCACAGTGATTTGGTTTCTCTAATCTTGTATAGGTGGATGTCAATTGTTCTTACCGCATTTCTGGTTAATGGACTCATGTCACCAATCTCTCTGCGGATTCAGAGACAAGCTTGGGAAATACAAGTTAGTTTCTCATTGAACTCTTTTGCAGGTTTTGCTTTTGAACCTTTACACAACTCTTACGTTTATTTTTTTGTAAACCAGCATTTGGGTAGGAGCATTCAGAAGGTGAAGAGATTGATACTGATTTGTGATCCAAAATTCCTGGCTAAATACAAAAAATGGGAAGCAGAGTGGACGGGAAAGTGAGTCTCTTTACACAATGTCGTGTCCCAAACAATGAATGTATATCTCTTTGACTTGCTTTAACTTTCTCTTTGTGGATCAACTATGGCATCAGAGTTGGAAAACGTTGCTTGTCTTTCCTGACACTAAGCTTTGTTCATGTATTCATCACCACCAGCTTCATCAATGGGGTAAAAAAGAGAAATGAAATTCTGTTTTTTTTTTTGGGTTCTCAAGTGTTTACACTCTTGCCTACTCACTCGACAGATTAGTGCCATGGCTAAGAAAATTCCAGGGTTTGAAAATGGTGGAATCTTCTGGTTCACTGATCTTTCAACTCCAGACAGATTTTACATCTTACCTCTAGTGACAGGCTTCACTTTCTGGTTGACATCTGAGGTTAGAGAGGTTATATAAGAGAGAGAGAGAGAGAGAGAGAGAGAGAGAAAAACAGACATATGGTTTGATGCATAATCCAAACTAACTTTGGCATCTCGTTATTTATAAGATCCCTCCCATAAGCCGGACAAAACTTTTATCCAAAATGAAGAACCTCCCTTTGATTTCCATCTTCTTCATCACGGTCCAAGCTGCATATGAATATGAACCGGTAAAGCTATGCTCTTAGAGATTTGATCTTTACCATTGTATTGAATCCTGTGGCGCGTCTCAGTTTTATGTTTTTGTGCAGGCAGTGTACTTTTACTTGATCCCATTTAGAATCTATATATACACATTATTCCTGAGTAAGTCCCTCTCTCTCTAGTCCTTAGCCACCTTCTTCTCTTCTCTCTTTGTTCAATCTAAAACACTTAACTCTCTCTCTCTCTCTTTTCACTCAAATAGTGTTGAGATCCAAGCAGATAGTACATTTGAGAAGGTCACTGGGATGGCCAGATGTTCCAGTAACGGCCTCTGAGCAGCGAAGGATCATGGCGAGAGTGGTAACTCTTATGAGAGAATTTATTGACGTGGTGAAGAAGAAAGACAAGAAGTGAATCTTGTTTTGATCTCTTGGCCGCTCTGGCTTTGCCTTCGAATCAACGCTACTTGAATACTCTGTTTTTCATGTACAAGTTATGGTAGCCATTTTCTGATTTTGAATCATTTCTTAGAGCAGGCTTGAGTAACAAACAGCAATCTATCTAGTTTTGCCATTCATGATTCTTGTCTGTACCAACACAATGTATTCACATTTCCAAGTTCGCTCGCAATTTGTCCTTACTAAAATCGCACACGACCACATAGCTAAAGTGTGTTGATGTAACTCTGTTCCATGTTGACAAGGTTATAAGTCTAAATGAGATATTTCTCTTGACGTGGTGAATAAGAAAGACAATAAGTGATTGAAGAATCTTCGTTTCCGCTTTCTGAGTGTTATATGTGTCTTGTCTTCTCAAAAGCCAGAATCATCGACCGTATAAATAATAATGTAATTGAGTGGCAATGGTGAAGTATTTGCAAAAAAATTCTACACAATCACTTACATTAAGGTAAATAGAAAACAATGAGTCTTCACTTTCCTCAGCTATAGACTAGGCTTCATCCTTTGAAAACTCTGGATCGGCTGGTTTGTGAGGTACGGGAGGTGGAGATGGGGAAAACCCTGATGTATTTCCCCATCGATATCTCAAAGCTTTGTACACAAATCTCGACACGTAAAGAGTTGCTCCGAAACTGAGTTGTGGTGTTTGCTGATCTTGTGTCTTCCTTAGGCAGTGTACCCTCCATGCTGCTTGTATTAAGCATGCTCCCCATGTCTTCCTTAGGCAGTGTGCCCTCCATACTGCTTGTATTAAGCATGCTCCCCATGTTTGCCATTCCACTGAGTGGAACCTGAAACCAAAACAAATAAAAAAAAAAGGAAAACTTGAGAGGTCATGTGGTTTGATTGAGGTAGTATATAAATAAATAAAAGAACATCAACTGCTACTTGGGTTTCTAAGCCTTGCCTTAACATGTGTTTGAGCCTCATGTTTTGAGAGCGATTGAAGTGCGAAGCTACGAACTTGACATCATCAGGCAATAGAATGAAGCCTTCGACATCTGTATGTGTCTTTACGGTTCTGTTTGATCTGGGAAGGCGAGAGCCAGTATGTGGATCAAGAATCAAAAAGAGTTGTTCTCCACATATGTCACCTGCTCCGAGGAGAACAGCATTGAACCATCCATGAGACTCAGTTGAACTTATAAGTTTGCCTTTGGTTACAATCAGTATTTCCTCAACCGGGTCACCCTGTCTCACAATGTAGCTGTTGGCCGAGTAGAACACAGACTTCACGCGGTCGCACAGTGCTTCTAGTAGCCAACCATCATCCATGATGTTGAGCCAAGGAGCACGTTTCAACAGTTGCATGTAAAGATGGCGTTTGGTTTCAAGTCTGATGTCTTTTGGAAGGCTGCGAAGAAGAGCGTCCTCTTCGATGCCTCTAGTTTCTCGCCATTTGTAATCCTCGTATCCCCTGATGCGTTCCTTGAGATACTCTGGTAGCACCCTATATGACATCCATTTTTCTGTGTCTCTCTTTTTCTCTTCCATTTCATCTACTCTAATAGTAGTTGATTGCAAGTACTTCTGTCCTCACCAAAACAAAACAAAAATCTTGAAAGAATCAGCTTTTGCGACATCAAAAATCGAGTTTGCGAGCTGAAAATTATTACCTGGACGTTTCCAATGAGCACAGCAAACAATAGTACACCAGAGACACATATGATTATAGCAAAAATCATCTCCCCTACAGAGTTGCTTGTAACTAGGTTTTGGCCCAAAGCGCTGTTATAAAGAGCGGGTTAAGCTATGATCTTCTTCAGACAACCCAATATGGATTTCTCTTGGAGGTAAGATGTACTGACCTAAGATTTCGAAGACCCCACCAAAAGCAGTAGAAGAACTTCCTTGGAAAATCCCTTGACTCTACCACCCGAGACTTGAGTGCATCAATGTACATACCAAAGTTGAAGACTGTAGAGTTTGTGATTTGGTCAGGGTCGATCAATGGGCATGAAGTGTTCAGAAAGCGACTATTGTCTCTGGCACCTCGTGCACAGTAGAGATCCTTGAGATTACATCCAGATGTATTAGCACATGCCTCACGCCAGCATTTGTCTTTTCTTTCTATCGCACTCAAGTACCAGAAAGCTCCAATCACCTGGCCATCAATCTCCTTCATAGCTGCAACAATGGTTGTTGTGTTTGACAAAATATAACTAACCGATATGAGCGAGAGCAAGGACTTACATGACTCGGAAGCATGTAGAGGAAAAGGTTTAAAGTCGCTCCAACCCACTTCGTTTCGGCTACTGTACCAGACGCTCTTGTCACTTCTTTGAAAATTGGATAGATACGGATGCTTCTCGGTATATATTGACAGAACATAACCCATTTCAGTGTCTCCTTTGTCACCAGTGAAGTAGTTTGTTCTTGTCTTGGAATGAGAGCGAGAATCACCACCTTGCAAGATTTTCAGTTGCACATCTCTAATCGTTTCTGACTTTCTCTTCAAAACTATAGTAAATGTCACAGAGGAAGAGAACACACCTGTGGAATGGGGAGAATAGAAAGAATGTCAACAATGAAGTAAAACAAGTTACGTCTTCTCCTTTTAGCCTTAGAGGGCACAACAATCTCTCCTTTCAAAGAGACTTGCGATCGAGGAGCAATGACCTCGGTTATAAAATAAAAAACGATGTGAATCACATAGAATGTGTCAATAAAGGTACGCAAAACACAAACTGCTGCGGCAAGCTTTTTGTCCAAAGTAGAGCAGAATCTGTGAGGATCGATCACAGGGATAAATAAAAACATAGGATCAATAGCCAAAGCCACAACGCAAACGGACAAGACAATCTTCCTCCAGTGTTCAATGGTTTTCATTTTCCCGTAAATCTTCTTTAAGCCTCGTCTAACATTCTTGAAATTCACATTTACCGATAGAAAGGTTGAAGAAGATCTATCCAGATTCCTAGCATCAAACCTGTATAACCAAGATAATCACTACAACAACAAATCTCTGAACAAAGCTATAGTTCATTAAACATCGGAGGACTACCTCCCAAATTTACTCCTCTGGTAATTCATGTATCTATGTAGTTTCTTCTTCCTCTGCTCAGTCTCCTATGTTTTCCCAGAGAGAGATCGTACAAGAAAATGAAGTCTCGGTCGTCTCTCTAAGTGTAGAGGATAATGCAGAATTTTCAACTTTTCTTCCTTCCAAAAACCAAAGTGTCGTCTCTCAACCTAAAGTCAGTCAACGGCCCCACTAAATTAATTTAGTGGTATTCTTTAGATACCTCTATTAGTATGAGGATCTTAATAATTAATTATTAGTATTTGGTAGAATTTTTTATTTTATTTTCTGTGTTAATTTTTTTTTTCCATTCATATTTTGCCACTTGTTTTTATCTGTTCTTAAACCAGAAAAAAGGATCCTATTTTAGACAAAAAAAATCATTTTTAAATTATTTTTTAATTCAGTTATATTATTAAAAATTTATTTTTAGATCCCTACAGATCTGCATTGGAGTTGGTTTAAAGTAAAAGACCAATCCAATGGATATTTTTAGTGTCTGTTCTTAATAATAAAGTTGAATAAAAAAATAGTTTATAGGGTCTTATATTTTTGATTAGTGTCTAAAGTAAGAATACATATATAGCAAACTGGGAGTTGACGATGAAAAATTCTAATTTCTGAATTACATTTCTATAATTTATATGGTTTCATGTATTATATTTTTGGAAATATATTATGTTTTAAAAGTTGTAAATAAAAGCTTTTACTTAAATTTATTAAAATATATATATTATACATTTTTATAATTTATATGTTTTCGTGTATTATATTTTTGAAAATGTATTATGTTTTAAAAGTTGTTAACAAAAATTTTTACTTAAATTTATTAAAAATATATATATATATATATATATATATTTTTAAGACATCCATAAAAAATGTCTTCGTTTCGATGCATGCTCTAAAACAACAAAATAGTATAAAATATCTTATATATAAAGTACATTAGAATGTTTTATATATAAAGTATATAAAATACTCTACTACTATTTCTTTAAGCTAAGATATACATTAACAAAAGTTTCACATACAGAAATTTTCTGATTACATAATTAATTGAAATCACTAACGATCACATGATCGCACGGATTGATTGGCTTCAACTGTACACACGTTCCTTATTCTATCCGTAAAGTAAACACGATTAGGTTTCATCCATTTGAAACTCAGGATCGGCTGGTTTCTGAGGCAACAAAGATAGCATCTGAGGAAACCTAGAGTTGCGAGCTGCTGCATTAGCCCTCAGATTCCTTAGAGCATGAGAAGCAAACCTAGACGCATAAATCGCAGCACCTAAGTTAAGTCTATTGCCTCCCGAGTCATCGTTCTCAAGTGTGTTTTGTAGTTTGCCTTCTTCTTCACGTAAAGCCCTTGAGAGCTTCCTTCTACAATGTCTCTTCCATGCTGCTTGTATAAAACATGCTGCCCATGTCTGCCATTGCACCGAATAAAACCTGAAAAAGATTATTGCGGAAAAGAAAAAAATTACTTAAACTGAAGGTAACTTGAGACACGGGTCACAAGGTAGGTCACAAATCTTTAGGGTTATTACGCTGAAAGTAACTAAAGATCCCACACACCAAATACTAATATGAAGTCAAGCCCACGGATTTCACTTCTTCATAATATGGATTTAGTAATTAGTCAAGAAAATATATAACTTGTTCAAAAAGGTAAAGAGTCTTGCCTGATCATGTGACGGAGTTGCTTGCTATGGAGGCGACGATACTGAGTAGAGACAAACTTGAGATCATCAGCTGAGAGGATAAAGCCTTCGACTTCTGTCAGAGCTTGAACGGTTCTACTAGAGATAGGGAAGTGAGAAGTGTGAGGATCTAGTGCCCAGGTGAGAAGATGATCTCCACAGAAATCACCAGCACTCAAGCTAACAGAATTGAAGAATCCAGTTTTGCCACCATAAGTCGTGGCGCTAATTAGGTTTCCTCTCATTATAAACAACATTTCTTCCACTGGTTCGCCTTCGCGCACAATGTAACTCTTCTCTGTGTAAAGAACAGTTTGCAAACGAGCACATAGTGCATCTAGTAACCGATCATCCATGGCTTTAAACCAAGGCACCTAAAACAGAGAAGTTGGTCAAGTTTGAAAACAGAGGACTTTTGACATTTTCATATTAAATTGAGAAATAAACAAATGTAAAAGCCTTTTATACCTTTTTAAGCAAATTCAGACAAAGGTGTCGTTTAATGTCTTTTCTGAGATCTTTAGGAAGACTAGAGAGAAGAGCTTCTTCCTCAACACCTCGTGTCTCTTGCCATTTATACTGTTCGTATTTGCGGATACGTTTTCTCAAATCATCTGGCAACATACGGTGAGACATCCATTGCTCTGCATCTCTCCTTTTCACTCTCATTTCCTCAACTCTTACCGTAGTTGATTGCAAATATTTCTACCAAGAAGAAGGATCATTCTGTAAGAATCTGTTTTTAAGAGCTTGAGATACTCAAAGAAGAAGAGAAATTAGTTTTGTACCTGCATGTTTCCTATGAGAAGAGCAAACAAGACCAGTCCAGAGACACAAATGACAATCGCAAAGATGATCTCTCCTTCAAAGGCACTCGTCTTCAAGTTTTGTCCCAAAGCACTAATACATAAAACTGTTCACTTAATCCCGAGACTTAACCAGACAAGAACTGAAGCTGAGAGTTTAAGATTGTTTACAAACCTGAGATTACGGAGACCCCACCAGAAGCAGTAGAAAAACTTCTTGGGGAAATCTCTCGACTCCACAACTCCAGACTGCAATGCCTCAGCGAATATACCAAAGTTGAAAACCGTCGAGTTTGTGATTTCCTCTGGATCTATCAACGGGCAAGAACCCTTTAAGAAATCCCTATTGTCCACTCCTCCGGTTGGCGAACAGTATAAGTTCATATGATTGCATCCGGTTATGTTAGCACACGTTTCCCGCCAACATCTATCTTTCCTTTCTATCGAAATCAAATACCAAAAAGACCCAAAGACCTGTCCAAAAATTCACAGTTTTTCAAACCGTTACTTTCGGTTCGAACAATGAGTAAAAAGATTCACATAAAAAAAGGGCTCTTTCTTCTTACATGGCTCGCTAACATGTAGAGGAACAGGTTCAGTGCAGCTCCAGCCCAAGCAGTTTCAGTAACAAGACCAGAAGTTCTTGTTACTTCTTTAAAAAGCGGATAGATTCTTGCTATCCTCGGAACATATTGACAAAATATTACCCATTTTAGTAGCTCTTTTGTTACCAGCGACGCAGGTCGTTCCATCCTTGGAACTATAGCTAGAACCACTACCTGTTATTATTGCAACCAAAGATTAATGATATTTTTAGATATCTAACCAAAACAAAAAAAAAAAAGATTTTAAGAAAGACAGTTTTTACCTGCGGAATAGGGAGAATCGAAAGAACATCGATTACAAAGTATGAGCAGAGGTATCTTATAGCGATTGATTTAAAATTCTCGACAAGCTCTCCTCTCCCGAAACCACGAGAAGAAGGAGCGATGAAACCGGTGCGAAACTGAAACAACATGTGAACTACATAGAAAGCGTCGATGAAACTGCGGAAAACGCAAGCGACTGCCTCCAGTTTCGTGTCTAGAGTAAGACAGAACTTCTCCGCATTCACCACGGGGATATAGAAAAACAGAGGATCAAATGCTAAAGCTACAACACATAGGAGCAAGAAAATCTTGTTCCAGTTTTGAAGATACGAGTCGTTGGGATTCATTACTCTAAGTATCTTGTTCTTGTTCTCCTTCTTCTTCGGAGGATGAAACTTTAATGGCTGCTTAAAGGTTTTGATTTTCTCTGAGCCTTTCTCCAAGCTTCGTCTAACGATTTTCATAACTGAAGTTACTGATGGTCTACTGGTTTTCGTCCATAGATCTTCATTTTCAGTAAACCTGAATATTTGTAATCAATATCGCTACATAAAAAAAAACCCTAGTTGAAGAGATAAGCAAATCCAAGGAAGAACTAATACAAACCTTACGAATTTGTTTCTTTGGGTGTTAATCATCTCAGCTTGTTTTCTTCCACGAGGTTCTCCAACCTGAGAAAAAAAAATTCCATAAGAAACTCCATTAACTACTAAAAACCCTAAATTATCCCTTCATCTCTACCTCAAAGAGTTATTTGACAACAACAAAAACAGAGTAAGTTGACGAAACAGAGTGATTTATAAATACTAAAATTCGAAAAAGAAAAGAAGCTCCACGATAGAGACAAACCTCAGTTCAAGAGGAAGGATCAAGTGAGAACAAAAATTGTTTTCCCCCTATGTGGTTCTTGGAGAATCTTTTTTCTGGTGAAAAAATGGAGCTTGAAGATTCGCCGACAGAAATATTGAAAAAGGAAGAAAAATTAATTGTTTCCTGAAATGGAATGAAGAAAAGAGAAACGATGGAGGATAATGATGTTCTAATTTAGTTGAGGTGTGATAGTATACTACTACTTTGAATTGATGCAGTTATACATTGTTGAAAACTAAGAGGTTGAAGAAGGAACGAGACAGGAAAGCATGAAAAGGCAAAGTATTGAAAATATTAATAACAATAAATTTAGGAAAAAGAAAGGGAAGATGAGCTGACTTTTGACGAAGACTGAGTCAGTCAACCCAAAAAAAAATATTACGATTCCAAAGTTTGGCTTTTCTTGAGACGAAATATGTTTATATGAACAAAAAAGAAATGGTATTCCTACTTTGAGAGAGCAAATTACATGCTATATCTAAGTAATATCGTAGATACGATGATAATATAGTATGCTTGTTATTTACATAGTAACTATGTTTGGGATTTAAGCCCTTTTTATAAAAGATAAAAAAACTATGTTTGGGATTTACACACACTCACTCATTAATATTGGACGTACAACACACACTCATGAGTCATGATGACTAGTTGTACACTCTCTGGCTTTTATTTTTCCTTTTGCATTTTTATGGACCTATTTGAATATGCATTTAACATTTAACAGTGATGGTATCGAGCGTATAATAATTTTACGAACACTTTTATCTGATATTCTAAATCCGCAAATGTTGATTAGTCTACCTATGTAAGAAATATCGACGAACTTTCTGTAACACTCACAAAGTTTAAATTTCTGGATTGGAGTTTAGTGATTTTAGTCTTCGGGAGACTTTCAAAACTTTTTTTTGGGTACGTCATTTTCTCTTCCACAGAAATGATCAATTATTCTTTAGAGCAATCTACAATAACTTTCAGATTTCTTTGTAATGGGTTCAGCATATTAAAGAAAAACAAAACTACTATAAAAAGAAAAAAAATCTAATCCCATGCATAAAAATTACACCGTCCGAAAATCATGAACTATCCACCAAGAAGATAGGTTATTGAGACATATTATACAATGATATGGTCTCTACATGCTTACACATTCCCAGAAGAATAAAGGTGCAAATACAGCTTAAAACTGACCACTAAGCAATTAATCTAAGTCTAATTTATTTAGCCTTAAAAGAGGAGAGCAGAGAGATCATGAAACCCTCTAGTCCAATGGGAGGGTTTCTATGATAGACGGAAGCACTAGAAACCAGTAACACCTTGCTTGCTACTGACCAAGTATCATGGCTTGACTAAGACTTGAGATTATGGGAATTAAGACTTATCTTCATCTGACTGAGAACACGGAGGCCCTGGGACCGAATCCACAAAGAATTCATCTACATGATACGGGAAAACGAAGAAGTTTGGTTAGTCTAGTATACATATATATGATCACGGAACATGTTTGAAACCTTTCATGTCCAGACCATTCTTACAAGACGCAGATTGAGATTTGATGTTTACCTATGTCCTCTTGTTCCGGGGAGTCGAGCAAAATCTCTGAATCAGATGGAAGAAATGGAGAACCGGGATAGTTTCCTAAGGCCCCTAAATCTGTAAATCACAAAGATCTCACTTTTATCAGAAACTAAACTTTGAATAAAGAGAACTAAACTCGCAACTGCTATGGATAAAGAGAACTTACCGCCCAAATTTGACAAATCAGCAGTGAGATCAGAGAGGCTAAAGTTCCACGGAATCTGATCAAATGGCCTGAGGCTGTCTCTGGAGTTGCCGGCTCCTCCATCTGGCCCAAGTTGTAACCCGACAGAAGTCGCCACGTCAGACGTGAAAGCAGAATCAAGAGCTGACGTGTCCATTCCCATGCCTGACATGTCGGAAGCAGCAAACGGGAAGTGTCCGCTTGACGCCACAGAAGTTGGACTCACTGGCATCTCTGACATTGATGACATCCCACTGCTTGGTGGAATCATTGGAGTTGGATCAGCCGCGGTTGTATCTATTACCATACTACATCAAGAGACAACAAACAAAGGAATTAGAAAAAACACTAGTCAAGTCTGAAGCACCATAACAAAAACAAAAACTAGAAAAAACCTAGTTCTTACTCATTAGTCCCTGAGTTCATCCTCATTGGTTGGTAATTCCCAGGTGCAGGGACTCCATTAACCACGTGGCAGCTTGACATTCCACAACCCATTGGATCAAGATGGGGATGACCTGGAGGATGCATTTGAGGATGCTGTAGCACTGGGTATCCCATGGGCATGTTGTTAACTGCGCTGCAAAATTCTAGTGTTAAATATAGGGTTACTGCAAATATAAAAGCTTGAACCATCTACTTGGTAATTTAATGTAGGGTTCTCTCTCTTGTTGGGTATATATAGTAGATGTCAATTACTTTCAACTTCCATTTTTAGTAAAATTATAAGATATAAAAGAAAAAACCAAGAAGTTTGCAAGTGATATAAGAAGTCGAACTTACCAGGTGCCATTGGATGAATCCCGTTCTGCATTGGGACCAGAGGAACTTTTGGATGTAAAGGATACTTCATGAGGTGGTACTGGTGCTCAAGCAAATGGTTGAATACAACTATTTGCCTCTTCAGTTTCAGTCTGATGTAATATGCTCTGAAAAATTCTGCGTTTTCTTCTTCCAGTTTCTGCCATACTAAAATTCACAAGAAAGTTTTCACAATTGCTACACAAATGTCACCTTTTTAATACTTATCTATAGGAGACATCAAGAAAGGCCAAGACAATACCTAAAGTTGTAAATCCAGGGTCGATTCTTGCACGGGTCAAGAGGGTCTTCACGACTTCATCTCTGTTCATGTACAGCTGAAGACATCTTTCTATCAAATTTTGGACCTACATCAATCATTTTTGAAAGTAAGCTTTGATGAAATGATTAAAAACTTACAAGGAGGTCACATGAACAAACACGCATGCGCGCACTCACAAGTATATATATAGAGAAGGAGAAGGTGGCAAAGTTTTCTTACAAGTTCAATATCTTGCCTTGAAACTTTCCTACTGTCATTACTTGAGGCAGAGACAGAACCAGAATCTTGTATAGGAGCTTCTATTGGTTGGATATTTTTGTGATCACCTTGGGACTCATGTGAAACTTGGGTAGAAGACTGCAACTCCTGTTTGCCCTGTGATCCAATAAAACCTTTCTCTTATTTTCACTTCTTGGTAAATCCAAGTACGTATACCAAGGCTATAGTAGCTAGAACATTCTTTACAGTCAAGCATGATGAAATTCATATAATGGTTCCAGCTTCCTATTGCTTTCAGTTTGGAAAGATCTCAATAGTAGAGAAAGCTTCAAAATTACTCAATAATTAACACTAAAGCAAACAGTATAACAACAGGAAAAAAAAAAAAAGTGGAAGACTTTGTTTTGGACGAACCTGTGCGTTCTTCATTAGAGCTGAATACAGAAACCACGCATCCTTCAGTAACAGCTATTCTGCTTAACAATGTTCAGAACAACATCTGGGCACGCATGTTTCTGATGTTTGACCATTTAAAAACCTGGAATGACATAAATTATAAGTTAATTCAGCATGTAAGAAAAGAATGATTAAAGAAAGAAAGCATCTTTTGAAGCTGCTAATGATAAGAAGCATGAAAAGTGAGTTCTTCTTTAACATTGTTTAATAGGAATGTTAGATATCAGGCACACGCACACTGCATAATCTAAGTAATAATAAAATAATTCATACAGTTATCACATAGCCTAATAATAGCTTCAAACTACACACAAAACAAAAATAGTTCATCATCATAGTCTCTTGTTTCGTAATCATAGAAAAGTCTGAATAAAAAACGTAACTTTACTATTCAGATAGTATATTGCGAGTAATCCAAACAAATCTGCAGTCACTGTGAACCCAACTCTCTAGATTTTAACCATTTCTGGAAGACAAATCATATGCGACGAAACATGAAAAATCTAAGAAACCAAACAGATCTCGTTCCTAAACATTTAGCTGAAATTCTTCTGTTGTGTTTGTAACAATTTGAAGATCCTCCTTCAGAAATCTAGACTTGGAAAAAGCAACAGGAAAATTCCATGAGATTGTGTGCAATCATTATCGAACAATAAAGAAGAATATAATATATACATCCCTGAACAGATACTCCCCCTAATTAAATATTACTTTGAAAAATCTAGTAAGCTAAAAGTCTGTGAACAAACACGACCAAGATCATCGAGAAGAACCAAGTCGTATCACCTTAATTTTAAGCTTCAAAACTCACAGCGAATCCAAAATGGTACACACTTCCGACACAGGTTTTCTCGACGAATTTTTGGAGGACGAAAACACCAAATACGAACAGTTCTCTCGAAGATTCAGAGGATATAACGAAATCTGAACCAGATTTAGACCTAGCGGGTTTTTGTTTTGTAAAGGAATTGAAAGAAGATGAGTCGGAGAAGTTCGTTCTAGCAAGATCTGGCGATATTTATCGAAGGGTAGAAGAAGAAGAAAAAAAACAGCAAAGAGAAAGAGACAGCGAGAGAGATTTCGCTACGCCATTACTGATGAGCAGAATTAAAATTGCAGAAAGTTGAAAGATTGCAATTTGCGAAAAGGAGAAGAAGAGAACCGCGGGGAAGGGGGAAAAGAGAATCTCACCATAAATTAATTTATATTAGTGTACGTGTTACTTACACTGCTATAGGAGAGGGATTCCTTAAAAAAACAATTACTTTAATTAAAACACACCTTTTATTTTAATTTTTAGGTAATAAAACTAATTACAATGTTCAAACCCCAGTTTTTTTTAGATTTCTTTCTCTCTTTGGCACTTTTGATATTTTCTAACTTTTATAATGAAAATGTATTGTTATCTATTCTCAATTAATACAGTTGATTTGATATACGTACATTTAAATTTTTGATCGGTTTTTAGTTAATAACGTCTATATTTTAAATTAAAATTGATCTGAAAGACAGATTGTCTGAAAAAAACAAATTAGACCGATTTTAATGTAACTTTTATATGAAAAAAAAATAAGTAATTTTGGTATGAACATTTAAGAAACGAAAAATTAAAAAGAGCCTAAAATTCTCAAATCAATCTCTTTTTTTTTTTTTTGGGAAAAAACCAATCTCTAAAACACACAAAAATAATCTAGTTCCTATTGAAACTATGGCCAATATTCCGAATTCTTAATCATTTTTGGCAAATACAAACAATTTCTCTCAAAAATAGCCGATAGTATATGCTTCTTTCTTAGATACGACATTGTCCAAAAGAAGTTCGTCTCGTTGTGCATAAAAAGCCGAAAGACTTGTACTGCATCCATTAATTCACTTTCAGTTACAACTTACAACATTGATTTTCACGGCCAACTTTTATTTTGGTACCGGCATCTCAACCGGAAAGAGATTCTCTATCAAAAAGAGTCAATAAATCTTTTACTACAAAAATATTAAAAAAAACTACCGCTTGGTAGCTTGGCTCGGCTTCACTCACGAGTCACGAAAGATGATAACAACTAATGTATATAGTAATTGGGAAATTACTGTAGTAACGTTACGTATAACCAAAAAAATAGTTACTCCATTATCGTTGTAACCGTGAAAGTAGCCAATACCCTTTCACTTTCACACAAGGTATCTATTTTTTTTTTTTTTTTTTTGTTATAATGTTAACAATGCGTCTCGTTGTTTATGATGTTCATAGTTTGATAGAGAAAAAGTTATAGAGACATGTATATGTCTAACAGCTAGTAAGTGAAGCCAAATAGGCCAATGCCAACTTGTCGAGTGTTACGAGATGGCATGGACCTCCACTGTACTCACAGTCTCCGGGAATAGCATCTATTTCTTTTCTGTGTTTTTATTATATTTTCCCAGGACCACTTTATTTTTTAATTTTATTTTCCATAGCAAAGAAACGATTCAAACAAAAAATAAGAATATATATCATATCATATATACAGGATCTCATGATTGCGAGCCTATGGTTTCCTCTTTTATTTTTTTTCTTCTTCTGTTTGTTTTAAAGTTATATACTACTGTATAATTAAAAATCTTAAACGGTGTATATCTTTATTTTCTCAAAATACATTACATTTCCTAATAACGTTTTTAGATTAATTTATAGGAGTATTTTATAACTTTATCCTTGTATTTTGTGATTTTGTAGTTTGTAGTTATCAACAATAAGTCGGTATTAATTGCTTTTGGCATTTACAGAATGAACGTAAATTATTATTGTTCTTTCTAATAATTTTGTAGCAAGCTGAGTATATAAACACTGAAGCCGGCTAACGAGCCGTCACGAGTCACACACTTTGACCACGTGAACCCAATCAAAAACTGTGACTTTTTTGATAAAACGCATGAATTTAATGAAACAGACACATTCATTCACCAATACAATACGTTAGTTCCATTAATCCGCTGGACCCACCAATAAAAATAAAATAACGCTGAATAAAAAAGTGTACTCAAATACGAAATTAATAAACGTCCGTAAAATAAGTTCGTCACGGAAATAGTTTTTGGTGGAGGTGGATGAACCACTAGGGAAACGACATCTGTAATACATAGCCGGCGAAGTTAACGTCGGGAAGCTGGCCGCCGCGTGGCATACAGATGCTGACAAACTCGGAAGAGAGCGGTCATAGACACGTGGCAATAAAAGAGAGGAAAAGCGTGGATGAGGCTTAACCATTTATCGCCTTGGGATTTGAGACTTTTTAAGGGGCAAAACTGGTAAGACAAATCAGCAATTCGATAAAAAAAAAATTCTTTTTCGTTTACCAAATCTATGTTAGTTCTTCTAACCACGTAAACACTTCTTTAAACCGACCAAAAAAGATAATTAAAGATTGATTGATAAGTTTATGAGTTAAGCACTCGAGCAATCTTTCTCTATTTTTTTATATAAAAAACGACTTGCGCAATGATATTATAGACAAATAAGTATTTTCAAAAATTTTAGATATTCGTCGAACCTTTTTGTAAGCAGAAAACTATATTACAGTAACATTATGATATCGATATCGATATGTATGTTTTTAGTATCATCAAATTGTCATGACGTTTACTCATTTTCCAAAAATGTTGTTGTTAAAGAGACGTGTTTGTAAGAGAACATCCGTCCACAAATTAACTATAAATACAATATTGATTTAATTAAGAATATATATAAAGTAAAAGGAGGGCATAGCATTATTGAACCTGAAATTTGAAGATCCTTCGATAGTGAAGAAAGCTGTTGGTTTACTCTCAACCAACTTCTCGGTTCAATTTCTGGTTATTTGGTAACTAACTGGATTTTTTTCTAGTTGTAATATTTGGGCTTCCAAAACTGGGCCACAATTGGGCTCTGTAAACTTTCGTTTCTCATGTCTTAGATTGAATATCCAAATTCCAAAAGAAGAAAAGTTGCGATAAATGGACGAGCATAGTGTTGGTACTTCATAATATTATCCAAACACTTAGTCATGGGCCTTTCTAGTATGGGCTCAACCGCTATCAGAAGGATCGATAGCACTTTAAAACGAACAATTAGACCCGTGCGACTCATTAAGGCCGATATAAAACATTTGATAATTATACAACATTTAGCATAGAACTGTTTAGACTGGCATATATTATATATATACGAGGCATAATACATATCACAACTTTGGCTTGTTTTTGGTTACTCAAGAGTTGTCTATATACCGTTTAAGATCATGCAATGAAACATGCATGCATGTATGAACAATGTTATTAATTTATCATAACATCTACCAGAGAAAAAATTAAATAAAGTAGCTTTACATCCTTTAGACTTATCTCACATCCTTTAGACTTATCTCACATTCACACTGCAGATATCATATCACACGAGATCTGAAATAACAAGAAAAGCATTTTAAAATTAAATATATAGAGGAGGTAAAAAACTCATATAGTCTTTTTGGTTGATTAAATATTCATATCGTTGGTGACATGTCATAAATATTTGTTGGTAGATACTTGTCTGATTCATGCCTTTTTCTCGAGTCGATGCTTTATATAGAAACAAATGTGACTCTTTGCTCTTCATCTCACTCCATTTGGGTTTGATTCCATATGTGACATAATAATAAAGAGATAAAACCCTTGAATATATAAATAAACCGGTCTCGAGATGCGGTTAAAGCATATTTGTAATCAATATTTATCTTAATTAATTAACAAAATAAGTACCGGACCACATCGGACCACAAGACGCACAAGCATACGGTGTTGTGCCCACTTTTCACGACATTATTATCAGACCAAAGGAATATATGAAAAATTCATAGAGATTTGTTCTCGAACTAACTATATACTTCTCTTTACTCTCTTCTTTTCTTTTCCCTTCTCTCTCGTTTGATTATAATATTATATTTTCTTTTGGTGTTTTCTTCTACCAAACTTTCCTCTTATATCATCAAACTTTCAAATGGAATGTCTGAGATATTTCTTGCAAAAACAAACACTAGTGTTGTTATTATATTGTTATAGTTTCAGTAAAGCTACAATATACGATTAAACAATTCTGTTAAAGCTTTGATAGATTGTTTTTTTCTAATGCATCATCATAGTTAGTTCCATATAGTTTAAGTGTAATTTGCAAATTATTGGTTTAACAAAACCGGGATGCTAACAAGGGACATTTTGGTATTTTACAAAGTCAAACCGAGAGGAGAAGCTTGCTCCTTCGTCCAACTGTCTTCTTGTAAAGGAGGAAAATTTACAACCGCAAGTCAAAGGGTTTAAAGATGTTATTAAATTAAAATAAATACAAGTAGTTATGGTTGTATCTGTCGTTCTTCTTTCTTGATGAACCAGGCCGTTGAAGCAACACAGAGTGTGTACTACACCGTCTACAGATTCGTTTTCGTCTGCTCATGTAATTAAACAACCAATAAACAGTCTATTTGAATAATTGAGTATGATATGATAACATTAATAAATAATTAATTTAGGAATTAATCAGACACGGGCAGTTATAAAATAATCTGTTTGATTTTCTTTTCTTTTTCGAGCCCCTCTCTCACTCTTTCTTTCGAGGTACACAAACAACAACTACAACAAAACGCTACTAATCTCGTAAAATTCTTTTCTCTTTATTTCTCGAGATTTCTTCTCTCTCTCTCTGTTCGTGACGACGACGACATATTAGTTTATTTTTCCTTTTCGAAATGGATAAACGACGCCGGAGACAGAGCAAAGCCAAGGCGTCTTGTTCCGAAGGTCAGATTTCTCTCTCTACATGTCTCTCTCCCTCTCTGTCTCTCTCTGGATTGAGTCTGATTCTTGATTGTTCGCAGAAGTGAGTAGCATCGAATGGGAAGCTGTGAAGATGTCGGAGGAAGAAGAAGATCTCATTTCTCGGATGTATAAACTCATCGGCGACCGGTAAAGATGAACACTCTCTTGATCCATCTGATTTTGGTCTTGTTTTCTTTTTATGTTTCGTGATCTTTCGTCGAATCTGTTTTTTTTTTAAATTGGTACTTTTTTAATTTGATCTCATAAAGTCGGTCGTTTTTTTTTATGTATTTATTGTTTTTGACATTTTTTTGCTATTATAGTATTGGGCTGAACCAAGCTGTTGATGACTGTGAGCCTGATTTTTGATCCGCTTTTGATTTTTTTTGTTTTTAATTAATTTTGTTTAAGATGATTGTGTTTTAAAAAAATGAAATTAAGATGAGTTTTCTTCATAAGGTTTTGGTTCGGTCCATATATACGTTTAACCAAATTATAAAGTTTATTCGGGTTTTTAATCTCAAAAGTGTATTTCAGTAAAACACTGACAGTTAGTTTATCGTACGTGGCGCGTAGGTGGGAGTTGATCGCCGGAAGGATACCGGGACGGACGCCGGAGGAGATAGAAAGATATTGGCTAATGAAACACGGCGTCGTTTTTGCCAACAGACGAAGAGATTTTGTTAGGAGATGATTTTTTTTTTTATTTAAAAATATTTCCCTCTCCTTGTTTCCCCAAGACAAAAAAAGGAAAAGGACCTGTCCTTGAATTCCTATTTTGGAATGTATAATTATCTATATATAAAAAAATTGCCTAGGAGTTTCAATTCTTATAATCCATCGACATCTATATAAATTATCGTATATCTGTGCTAAAAAAAACAAAACAAAAAATGTCACCAGCCATGAATTTTTAAAAACCCTGCGAAATATTAAAATCGACTGTGAAATTTTGATAGAAAATCCGAAGTTCTCTTGCCACTGAACAAAGAAAATTCACCGATCACAATAAATTTTCTATTGTATTTAAAATTTCAATTTTCTTTTCACAGAATCAATATTATCTCTCTAGGGGACAAAACAAGGTTGAACTTTAACTGGGCCTTCAAAATATGATTTATTTGTTGGTGGCCACAAATTTGTACAGCTAACTATGGGCCTAAAAGCCCATTACTTAGTCAAAGAGAAAGCACATAAATATGGGTCGAGGAGGAAGCCTCCTATTTCGTATGTGCATTTTCACAGCAGTAGACATGCATGCCGTTTTAATAATTTATGCATTAAAATTGTGTCGTTCTAGGTGTGGTTAAATGTAACTGCTGTCGAATAGTATATACAAAGATTCCTTATTAATCAATTAAGAGTTTTGGTATCAACTGAAATGCCAAAAGTATATTACCCCATTTGTTGTCTTTGGTAATTGTCTAAAGAATCAAAACTTTATTAATAGTGCGTAGTAATTTTACGATTTATTTTCGAAAAACCTCTGTTCTTTCATTGTTTGTATTATCATTTTATTTTTCCCAGCTACACTGTGCTTTCTCATATAATTATGTGGCCATGGATTTGTTTTTTTACGCATAGCGATGCTGATTAAATGCGACAACTTTAATCTAAAAGACAAAGACAATGAAAGTGTTAATATGTTTTCCCACGTGCTTGCTTATCATCTAGTAAGACTTTGTGTGTTCACACTTGGCGTGATAGACACTGAAATTTTCATCGGAGACAATCAATATTGATTGTTGTTAATATATTAAATAAGTAATGAACTAGTGCACTAGTCGTATGTATATATGAACTAAATTTCAGTTTCTCGCGTCGTTAGGTAATCATGAAAATTGATTTCTGAATTTGATTGTGTAAATGTAAAGCTCCATTTTACTACTTTTTTGCCTTGTCTAACTCTCTAACACCGGTTTTGATTTGTACAATTTGTAAAGATATAATTAATTTCTTTTTAAAAAACAAATCTATAGATTTTCATGACATGAGGAGGGAGCCCATTTTTTAGCTAAGATTTTCGTAACTCTCATTTATCTGTTCACATAATATTTGATCGGCAATTCGGCATGACGTGACCTTGTGGGCCTTAAAAGGACGTTATATCTTTGTCTACGCGCACCCAACGGCCTTTCGTGGAAACTACCAGATATTTTTTCTGAAATTTCACTGAAATTTCATTATTTGTATATATGTATGTGTATATTTACGTGTATCTATCTATTCCGAATTTCCAATGGCTCTTGGTTCTTATCCTCCCCCTTGATATGGAAAGATTGTGTTTATAAGTTTCGTTTTCTTAAAGACACCATCACTAAAATTACATATTCACATTTTCATTAATGAGGTTAAATAACCGTTTTAAATTTAATTTGACGTGTTTTGTGTGATTACTAAATTTTCATGCAGCAGAACGAACAAGTATATATTTGGTTTGGGGGTTTTAATTCCAACTTCAGATCATTATTTTTCTCTAAGTGTCAGTCTTTGACCATGACATATTGCTACTCAAATCTAGTACACACTTTATGTATTTATTTAAAACTAATTTATCTTCAACTTCAGAGGATAAACCACATATGTACTAGATTCGAGTAGCAATATGTCATGATAAAAAAAAATACATCGTAGAGAATGCTTTATGTATACATACAAAGCGGTTGGAATATTTTAAAGAGCTGTAGATATCTTCTAATCAATTTTACAAATATGAGTCGATCATAGATTTCGAAGTTAGTTAAGTAAGCTTCTAGTGAATGTATGCATTAATACGGCAACGTTCTGTAAATAAAAACAACACATGTAAGATTAATCGTTGATTTTTTTTTTTTTGGAGACAAAGTTAAAAACATGTTTTCCGGTTTATAATCGTTAGCTGTTATCAATCCAAAGTAAGAACAACAACCCACAGGTTAAGTTAAAACCACTAATAATAATATTATTATAGTCCATTTGAGTTAAGACTAATTATATTATAATCATGATTAGAGTTACCTCATCTATCACAAAAGGGCCATGTGCACGTAGATGCTACTCCTCTCGGCCAGTTTACTTAAATTAGTTAATCATAAACTATTCATTTGATCAGACGCGTCGAAAAGAAGAAGCAGACGCGTTGCAAAGATTATTAGATTAAACACCCATTAGAAAATTGTATCTAATTAGTTAAGCTCTACCAGCAGCCTCTAATCACTAACTTCCAAAAACTAATTAGTCTGGACTCAGAAAGCTACAAGGTTGATAACTGAGAAACATAGAATAAACAGTAATGTTGATATATCAATATTATCTACTATATTCATAGTATACACGATACTATACTGACGCATTCTGTACGATGAATATGCCAGATGCATAAAGCCATACCCAATAAGGTACCATCTTATTATTTAGACTAAATTTGTTGTACGAGCAAGAAAATTTGTATAAATAGAACAAGACATAAGGCAAAAGGGGTGTTCTCCATAAATTTATAACTTTTTTCTTTGTGTACAGTGTACTCTTCATACTTAATTCTAACTTTTAAAAATAATCTGTTTAGTTCTCTTTTGTTCAATTATATGTATTCAGATGATATGCATGGTGAATACTACTATGACCTGATGATGATGAGTGAGTGTTATCATGGTATCGAAAATTAATGATGATGATGATAATACGTCGCTGTCAGTTGTGTGGAAGGGAAAGGCGCATTAGTTCATGCATATTCTCTAATCCACACCTGCATCCGTAGATTCTCCATTTGCTTTTTTAGATAATACTATAATCTCGATCTCTGACCCACCTAAAAGCATAATTAATTACATAATTAACATACTGTATACAATGTTTGATATCTTTAAATCGAATAACCAAAATGAAGTGAATTAATTGGCATGACATCACGATCCTCACGTCAGCGGAACAAACAAAAACATTCAACCCGGATCAATAACGCGGTAGGACTATGAGGTCTCTTTGAAGATGATTGTTTATTGGTTTACTCGGCTGAATTGTTATTGCCATAAATAAATAAACATTTTTTTGTCAAAGTAAATAAATAAACATAAGATTAGCTAGATTTATTGAGTGAGACTTCACCAAATATGGGTTCTATTGTGATTGGGGATACATAGTTGACGTTTTATATATTATAGTATATATGATAAATAGACTAGTTGATCTAATCTAGAAAAATTATAAAAGGGATACTTATATCTTACTGATAAAAAAAAAAATAACAATAGGAAATAATATTGTGACAGAAAAACGAGTAACCACTATAATAAATACATTCGACTTTTTTGGCATACCCATATGAATTTAACAATTTGATATATTCAAGAAACAGTGGAAAATAATAGTAATAGTAACCACCTTTTTGCTCATTTCTCTCCAAGATCCTTCTCTTTTCCACACAACTTCTTGTCTAAGCTAAAAAAACAAAAATAAAAATAAATATTTAAAAATCTTATTGTCTAAGCAAAAGGACATTGTACCACCATAGATTCTTACCATCATTCATTCATTCATTTATATAAATACACAGAGACACAAACACACGAAACTCACATTTCATCAGACTCACTGACAAAGAAAACAGAGAATTCTAAAAAGATTCTTAATTTCGCTAGTGATTTTGTTAAGTGAATGCAGAGATGATGATGGAAGAGAAACTCGTGATCAACGAACTGGAACAAGGGAGAGAGCTTGCGAAACGATTGATGAGCAATCTCAAACACACTTCTTCAATTGAATCCAGCAAAACCCTGATCTCTGAAATCCTCCGTATTTACCAGAATGCCATTTTCATGTTGAGCGTCAACGAAGACGACAAGAACATCATCCTTAAGCGAACCCGTGAGATCGATAACAAGGATTCTAAAAACGTGTCTAAAAAGAGGTAAATTGAGTTTGAAAAGAGTTATTCTTGTGTTTTGAGGAGTTCCAATTTGGGATCTCACGTGTCTGATTCTTTTGGTTTTTTTTTTATGTTTGTTGTAATTTTGCAGGAAAATATCGGAGGAGAAGAAGACCGAGAAAGTTAAGGTTTTTGTCGGAGCAGGACAAGAAAAGGGTTCTTCTATTGATGATGGTTGGTGCTGGAGAAAATACGGGCAAAAAGAGATTCACGGATCCATAAATCCTAGGTAAATTATATCACTTATCATCATCTGGAAATTTCAAAGTTTTGATTTTTTTTTTTTTTTTTTTTCTGGGCATTTGCTAAATTTTATGTCTCTGTTTTTGTTACTACAGAGGATATTTCAGATGCACGCATCGGTTCACGCAGAACTGTTTAGCAGTGAAGCAAGTCCAGAAATCAGACACAGATCCTACGATTTTCGAAGTGAAGTATCTCGGAGAGCACACTTGTAACAATTCATCTCCGAAGACGACGACCACGAAGTTCTCTGTTTCAATGCTCGAGGAAGAAAACAGAGCACACGTTACAGAGCAGCCAGAAGACATCAAACCGAAGAAAACCGAAGAAGTGATGATAAGTCTTGAAGATCTGGAGGACAAGAAGAACATTTTCAGAACGTTTTCTTTCTCTAACCATGAGATTGAGAATGTAGGTGGGTGGAAAAGTAACATCTTCCCGGAAACTTTGATGGAGAATCTGTCTCCTGCAACATCAGGGTCTGGAATTACCAGCGAGATTGTAGCTGCTCCTGCTTCTGTTGAGAATTCGGAAACCGCAGATTCGTATTTCTCGTCTTTGGACAATATTATAGATTTTGGACAGGATTGGTTGTGGTCGTAGCTTATTATAATTGGTGGATGTAATGTATCTTATGGTAAAGTAGTGGTGAGTGTAATTTTAGTGTTAGGTTATTTTTGCCGATGAATAAAGGCTTTTTAAGTATATTATTTTTGCCTTCTTTTGATCAGTCAGGTTTGTGAATTCCATATAAAGAAAGGTTTCTTAAGGTTTGTTTACACGTTGGCAGCTTTTGGAATCGTGGGATTATGTTTAAATTGGTAAAAAGACATTTAGTCAAGAATCATTAAAGTACATGTTTGCTTTGTAAAATAAAAAAGATGCAATTATTCCAATGAACAAGATCTTTAAAAGTCTTAATTCTGCGTTATATTTTCAAACATAGTCGGAAAAAGAAGCAGACTTGACATAGTACAAATGAAAGGACACATACAAAAGTGGAGTGGGATTAGATTCTTCTAGATGGAAGAGAAAAAATGTGGGATGGTATGGTGCTAAGGCCTACACTCAGCTTATGTCAGCATTGGAATCAAAAGCCGCAGCTTTATTATGGAGTGTCTCGTTCGTGTGTTGAGAATTTGGGTTTTGAAGATGTTCATCTTCGAGAGTGATTCAAAAGACTCTTAGATTATAGGTCAGAGGTATGCTTGTTTGAAACCTACATGAGAACTGTATGTGCTTCTTTGTTTTGAGATCATTTTAATTGTATTACTCCTTCATGGTTACAACTTACATTGGTGAAAGGGAGAAACTGTATGTGCTTCTTTGTTTTGAGGTGAAGAAAGGTTTATGGGCCTGAAACCCAAGCCCAAAACTAGTCTTAAGTTTCAAAATCCATATTTTGTTTCGTTCACAACATATTTTGCTAAGAAGGGAAACAGGTGTCTTTATGGGCCTGAAACCCAAGCCCAATTAAATACCCAATCTCGAACAGAGGGACTTCAGTCGATTTCATCGAAAGGATCCTGCAGAGAGTCGGAGAAGACCACGACAAAAGTTCCCAAGAGGTAGAGGAAGAAGAAGAAGAAGAGGAAAAAGAAGAAGATGATTTACCGAAAGTGGAGCCTGCTTTCTGGTCCAGCGGTAATCCTCGGCGGAGCCGTAGTTTCTGCCGTCGCCGTCGGCATCTTATTACAGAACGTATTTTCCTTCTTCACCTCTGATTTCGATCGTTTTTTTCGTTTTAAATTTGTATAGAAAGCCCTAGATCCTTAGATCCATCTCTTGATTGGCTGGTATTTTCATCCTTGCATTGGTTTGTTCGCAAAATATGTTGTGCTTCTCTTTTTTACTTTCGCAAATTCATTGGCCTTTCGAGTATTTTCGAGCCCAGAGGGATCAAAGAATCTTCCTTTGATTGAAAGTTTGTCTTTTTCTTAGGCTAGCCTTAATTGGTGGATCATGCTTGCTTTTATTCGGTTTTCAAGTTGAATTTAGAAAGCTAGTTACAAACGGTTTAAAGGTTTTGATTGATCAATGATGTCAAGCTTCTTTCTGGAGATTATGTTTATCACATAACAGTACATGATCAAGTACATTTTTTTACGGTATCCAAAAATTTGATTTTGAAGTCGATTTTCTGATGTGTCATGATCAGGTTACGAAAGGGGAGCAGAAGAAGAATGTCTCACCAAGCAAGTGAAGATGGAGAACTGGAAGATGCTACAAAAACGTGGTGTGGATCATGTGATTTGAAACATTTAGTTCATGCAATGTAAGCTCAATAATGCTTTTGGAAGCTTTTGAAACACACAGATCTTTTTGGTGATTTTAGTTTCTTTGTTGCCAATAATAATATTTCATTTTACACATTCTCATTCATTCTTTACATTGAACAGAAGCCTCTGTAGAGTAGTAATAACTTAGAAACCTAGAATAATCTAACACGGATGCTCAGAGGCTCACGAACATTTCTTGAGATTCCTTCATGGAGCCCTCCTCGGAACTCTCATCCCAAACCCACGCTTCAGCTTATCGACCCTGACCATTTAGCATCAAACACAGATGCATTAACTTGAAAGGTAGGGCAAAAGAGAGGTGTTTATATATATATATATATTTTTTTGTGAAAGCTTACGTTGGGGCAAGTTTGCCAAGACTATCTAGCTCTTCACCGGTATCTTCGTCTATGACTCTACCTGAGATGTAGACAGTGTAGGATCGATCACTGTCCCTTGGGAGACCTCTGGCAGCGAGCAAGCGCAGGTCTTTCTGATGAAGCTCTCTTCCGTTCACAAAGACTCTTGTGGTTCCTCCTGCGCAGTTCTCTGGCATTGGGTAGTTGAGCTCTTCAATGAAAGGCTGTTAAGAAAAGAGTCACCTTTCTCCAACTTTAGCACACATTCAGAAGAAAATGAAGATAGACTGAACATTATGGTTCGGTGGTGACTGATGTTTACCGGTAATATTCCAAGACATTGACCTCCCATTATTCCCCAGAATCCAGCTCTGTAGTCGTACCTGGCACCAAGAAACAGAACAGAAGAAAGCTATTAGGGCATGTAAAGGAGAAGAATTTACTGAGACAGAAGGACCTCGTGTACCAGTAGTTCCCCGGCCGGATTGGACCAGCCTGCTTCTCTGCCATTTTCACCAGACGTTCAGCTACAGGATGCCCATTCACCATAACATCACTTCTTCCTTCGTTCTGTATGGATTTCTTTAGATCCTTGAAGCTATTCTTCACGATACTCGCAAATCCGCCCTTCCTGGTTCTTCCATGGTCCTCTCTATGGTCACTGGCGGAATCTTGACTGTTGTGAGAGTAGTCATTAACGTCCATCTCAATTGCAACGGAAGCTTCTTTCATAGAGTTCTGTCTCATGGATGTCTTGCTGCTCAGTGTCACCCTGTCCTGTTCTGAACGAGAGCTTTGGCTCCTTGGCCCAGACCGGTCCCTTACATTGATCGAAGAGCAATCCAAATGTTCGCGGAGAGGTAATTCTGGAATAAGTTTCCTGCTGTCTGAACTTAGCTCGTCTTCAGACACGCTAGGAGAAGTAGAATCCGCAATCTGCATTTCTTGAGCTTTGTCGGAGATCAAAGCTGGACCGGTTGATACATCATCATCTGCTGGTCCTCTGTCCATCGCATGGAATTCGTAAGCAGGGTCATTATCATAATCATCAGAAGAGAAGTTAACAGCAGTTAACCAATGCACCATTCTATGAGACTCTGCTTTTTTAGCTGAAGCAGCATGATCCTTTGAGAGAACGAGCTTCTTATCAACAAATGAAAACTCCACCAAACAAGAGCACGCTCCGCAGCGCAGCCTCTGTTGCTTTCTCGTAGCAGAATCTGTTTCGTCTGGCAACTTTAGAAGCTTGGAACAGTTCTTACAGCTTATAAATGGCGCACCACCAGCCACAGGGCGGATAAGGCGAGAACCGCCTGAAGAAGATGATACGGCTTTAAGGGGACGAAGACGAGAAATAGGCGCACCTACAAATTCACTCGAGCGTCTTCCATGGAGCTGTGGACCACGAGATTGAGAACCAGCATGGTGAGGTGGAATAAAGGTTCTAGGACTATGCAAGGAAGAGCGAAAACCGATACTTCTCTCGTGAGGGTAATAACCTAGGTTGTGCAAAGCATCAGGCAACCCCGAGGGAGGAAAAACTGAGCCTGAAGCTCTATGATATGGATCATAGCAGTGGAGGCAAGAGCAAGTTGACTGATGAAGCATCCCATTTCGCGGCTGTGTATTGAACAAATCATGACCATTGTTACCACCAATATACTGTCTAGAGTAATGTGGATGAGATTGCTCCAGAGTTCCTTCATGCATCTGGAACCTGTGAGGAGCTGGAACACGAGCCGTGGGACCGTGCAGAAAAACATCAGGGTTACTGTTGTAAGGACATGGAGATTGTTCAGGTTCTGTATATTGATGGTAATAGGAAGGACCTGCAACGTGTTTCCCAGAACTTGGAAACCGCAATGGAGCCTTTTCGAAACCTGAAGACGAACTCGGAATATGTTGCTCTTTAGGTTGAAGAAGCTCTTCTTTTAGCTTATCCAATTTTCTCACCAGTCCAGCTCTGTCTTGCCGGATTGCTTCGTCACTAGACAGAGAATCTGGAAAGTAGTTAGAAGTGGAGAATCTGAATCCCTCGGAACCGTATCTCTTTGTTGTTCTTTTCCTAGAACGAGCCAAACCCGATTGAGAATCGTTACTACCGGAATCAACAACATTCAGTTTCGAACTAGGATCCCAAGTCTCTGTTTGACCAACTTGTTGGTGTCTCTCTCTTAAGGAAGCATCTGAATCAGATTCTTCTTCAGTTGAACCAGAGTTAACCTCAGTTTCTTTGGCTCTATTCTCCACGGACTTGTCTGCCACTGGATCTGCTTCGTCACGGCCCTTGTTTTTGGCTTTACATATACAAAACAGAACAAACAAACAAAAACTCTTTTGGGTCAGAACAGAAAAAACAAAATTTACCCTTTTTACCCAATTGACGTCAAAGAAATAAAAATCCAGAATCAGAACATTGTATGAGTGGTTGAAACATGAAAACAAGAACTAATCTCGAATTTTTTTTTTTTTTTTGGTGGCCGAGCGTTCTTTGTGTAAAGAGGAAACTAACCGCAAAGAACGGTTCCACAACCACCGCACTGGAAAAAAGAACAATCTTTAGGCTCTGGTAACAGATTTTTGCACTTTGGACAACGAACTAGCTTTACTTCGAGCGTCGACTCGGCCATTACCGGGAGAAATTAGAGGAATTTTCAAACAACACGTTGTCACTGAGCTGAGAAGAAAAACTAGTAAGAAGCTCTTTTTTCAAAACCTTTCGTTTTCCCGGAAAAGTAAATATGAAGAAAAGAAAATCAGAGAGAGAGCGAGAGAGAGAGACTCTGGGTTTATGCTCTGAATTTTCCTTCATCACACGGCAATGAACTGGAAATTGATTAAAACGACGTCGTATTGATTTAGACTTTTAGGACAATCGGAAAACGGTGTTGTTTGGAAGTTAACTTAGTATTTGTGAGTCTGTGACGCAACGCAATGATCAGACAATGGTTCGGACCGTCTCGGGACGTTTACATAAAGGGTTTAGCCGTTTAGGCTTTTGATTGTTTTCTCAAGTCCAATATCTGATTTTGCTTTCAATACACCAAAGAAAAAAGACTGACAAAGTAAGCTCGTAATCAATTTCATTACTGGCGGGACAATCTACAAAGTGGGCCATTGCTTCTTTTTTTTTTATTCGATATGGAATGAAATAATTCAAAGATAGTCTTTAACTTTGTTCCTATATTTATTTTTTTTGAAAATTCAGACAGACTATTTCAAAAATTTACTGGCCAGTTTACTCTTTACAAACAAAAGAGTGAATATAATGTTTAGAGATAGAAGTAAAATACTGTTAGGATAAAAGAAGGAGAAACGGTCAAAAGCCAAACTGTTTTTGGAACATTAAATTGATGAGGTTGTGGAAGAGAGAGTAGTTACTTGTCTGTTTCTCATTTATTTTTTCTAATTCTTAATTGTACTGACTTTGACTTTCTTATGATGCATTTTTCTTTCATTTGTAATTTGAGACTTTGAAGACCTTATTGTTTCGTTTTTATTTATTTATTATCGAGTGGTTTTAGTTATCCTTTTCCATCCTTTTTTTAATAGAAAAAATAAACAAACCGTGTGAACTTTCTATCTAACATTTTTAACTTTTGAAAATTTGAGAAACAAAAACAAGTTCAATTAGTGAAAATTTCAAAAGATTGAACGAGGGAAAGGAACCAAACTTGTTCCAGTTCATAAGAGTACAAAAAAATTAAAGCAAAAAACAGAAGATGTGGTCTAAGGCTACTACACTACACTACATAGAATTTAAATTTTTAAAGTACAAAACAAAAGGTAAAGCAAAATAGCTTTTATGTCTCAAACTCACTTCGAATCAATTGACATTGAGTTTGTAGTTCTACTAAAAAAAATTCGCAAACTGAAATGGGCCTAGACGGGCTTAGGAACTTAAGCCCACTCGTAACATGGTTTCTTTTCCGCTCACACTACACACTTGTCAAGTGAAAATTGACTTTGTGTACTGAAGAACTACTGATTGTTACGCAACTAGGAAATTACCACACAATATAAATTCTTAATATATATTTTATTAGCAGGATAAATCTCGGTCATCACTGTAATGGATCTGCGATCTCTGTAGAATGTTAGAGATTGTTACAATTTAAAACGTATACAGTGACCAATTATCGATTTTATTTAGACAATCTTATTTAATACAAATTTGTTTTCATCACATAGAAAACTTCAAAATAATAACAATTGTTACATAGTCTTAGACAAACAAGTTCTTGTAAGACGAATTCCACCATAAAAAACAGTCAGACATCTTCTTGTTCTTGGATTCTTCCTTCACTTTGTCATTCTTCTTTCTATTCCACAAATATTTCCTCTCATGAGTAGAACGCGTCGTCGTCTTGGAAGCAGAGGAATAGTCGTCTTTATCTCTATCCATCAGAGTTCGTAGACTCAAAGGAGGCGGCTGAATGCGAGGAGAGAAAGGCAGTAGTTTGCGTTCGATGATGTGAGCAAAAGAGACGAGCTCGTACGAGTCGTAGAGAGGACTCTCACAGTCCCATATATTGGGATCACGACTCTTCTCTGCTACTGGGTCTTGTGAGTCACAAATCTCATGGAGTCTTGCGTGTTTCATTAGTGAAAGACTGAAGAGTTTCTCTATGTTGGTTTCTGACGATTTCTTAAGAGTGTTTTAAGGTTTTTCTTTTTCTTTTGCTCTATCTCTAGCTGGATCGATGTTTGTTGTTATATAAGGATTGAAAAATCTGAGCTGGCCAGATAGAATTTTGTGTGTGAGTGTTATTTTCATAATTATAAATTGTTGGACGATTCTATTTTTAGTCAAAAAGAATGAAATACATATGTATTGTTCACAAATGTTCATGCATTTAAATGATACCAAACTCGTTACTCACCGTTACACTGTATGCATGCATGTTCATTTTGTCTCTATCATCATTTCCAGCTATCATTCTTCCTTTTGTACTTGTTTCAAAATTGGAAAATTTTAATACACCATATCTATATATTCCACTATTGGCTTTTTGCTATTATTTAGGATGATTATCTAAACATTTCATGTATTTATTTTATCCAAATAAAGATGTAGGGTGCGTTATAGACCTATACTTCAGAAATGGTCACACACACATGGACATGCATGAGTGGATTGGAAGAGAGTTATACTTCGCGCCTCTCTGTCGTCTGATAAGTGATAACTTTACGTTGACTAAAATCATATAAGAACTTGTCTTTCCATGCATTATGCATATGTTATAAAATATAATGCATGATCATAATTAAATAGCCAATGTCTTCAAAAGCAAATTGTTGTTAAAGGCATAGATACGTCAGGAGACGATAACGTTACTTATATAGAGTTGTGTTATCTTGTGATTATGTAAAGTTACTTTAAGATTTGCATTAGTGTTAAGTCCACTCGTTAACAACAACTCGCTTTTACATTTCGAGGCCCACAAATGATGTCATAATCACGTATATAGATTCTAAGATAAAATGGCACCACTATATTTTGCTCTTTACTTACAATTATTTGTTCTTGTAAGAAAACACCAAACTCCAAAAGTTATTAGAAGATTATATTGGTTCAACAATCATATTATTGCTTTCGGTTTGGTTCCTTGAATATAGAAAATGAAACAAAAACAATATAAAGACCTAACTAGATCTGAATCCGGTTTATCAATTTTTATTCAATTCGGTTCAGGTCACATCTGTTCGATTATCAATCCGGTTCAGGTCCGTGTCTACAATCAAATATAAAGTCCCATCAAGAATCTATTTATATCCCAAACATTTAATTGCACAAAAAGCAAAGTAAAACCACTGTGATACATATTTCTATGTAAAGATAAAAGTTTGTCTCTTTATGCTGAAATAAATAACAAAAGTAATAAACTATCTATAGACAATAAAGACAACAAAGAAGAGAAAACCACCTTTTTCTTGATTTCACAGTTTCAGTCAAAAGCTGTGCTGAAGAACCTACTCACCACATTCTCACACAGAATTTGCAGAACCTTAGCGTTACTTGGCTTCACACATCTTGGCACCTTAAACTGTCCAGCCGATGAACCAAGCCCAAGAAAATGTTCTTGAACCTTCCGGAAAGTTCCTTTCTCGACAACTCTCAGTTCTAAAGCTCCAATAGTCTTGCATTTACGGGAGCTCATATATCCCGCGTCGATGAATCCTCGGTCTAAATAGTTGCAGCAATCTTGAAGAACATCTTCGTTCGCTTCACCTGAAATCTCCCAGAATATAACGTAATGTCCTGGATCCGTCGAGACATCCACGTGGCTTGAGAATTCGATGACTTCGATCTTTTCTTCTGAGAGCCTCTTGGCTGCGGATTCAACCGAAAGCTGAAGGTCTCGCTCGGTGTTCTTGTCGATGTTGATGGAGAGAATCAGGTTTCTCCTACATATAAATTTGAGTAGAGGAGTTTTGTTGTAGAAACCATTGATCTTTACCACATCTCCAAGCCGGTATCGATACAACCCTGCGCAATGTATATCGCAAATTGGAACTTAAGTACCTCATAATGAGATTTGATAATCCGAGAATTTAAGATTTAAACAATGGTTAAGCACCTGCGTAATTAGTGATGACAACCTCGTACTCTTGTCCGATTTTGACATCAGTTAAACCAATCGGTTTGTGCTCCTCTTCCCCTGTTTCAGACAGAGGGAGAAACTCGAAATAACCGAGATTCGGGATCACGGCGAAGGTAGCTTCCTCTGGAGGCAAACTCGGGTTAACATTAGCAGCGATCCATCCTTCGGAGCTACCGTAGTCATGGCTCACAAGAGGTAGATCTCCCGCGTAATGTCTCAGCTTCTTCACATACGGCTCCATCGAGCCGGTCATGATCCCATAAACATACTTTGCGTTCGGAAAGAGCGCGGGGATCAAGCCGTACCAGTTGCTCAAATTCATACATTTGGTGCGGATCGTGTCTGCTAGCTCGGGGTTAGGCGTGAGCAGCTTCGACATTGCGGTACGGACCGAAGGAACGGTGATACGGCTGCTCAAGACGCCGTCTTCGATATCGGTGATGATCTCTTCCCAAACCTGTTCAAAGGTTCTAAAAGCGTGGACTATACCGTGAGCGAAGGATGCAAAGACGTACTGGACTTGGTCTCTGAAGAGGATTCCGGATAAGAGATGGCAGTACAAGGCTTGATGAACATCAGGACTGAAGATAACTTCGTCGGGGCTACAGCAAAGGGATTGTATTGACTTCATCCCGGTTTTGAAATTAGGGTTCCGGTATACGTTTGTGGTCGCGGTTCCAACCGGGACACCTCCCGTTGATACGTACTGCTTGCTGCTGAATATAAATTGCAAAGCTCTCCCATTGTCATCAATCGGAAACTCTCTGTAGCCAACGAAACATCAAAAATGTTAGAAAGTCTGTTCATAGTAGTTTCTCTGTTCATCTCCAACAGAGAAAAGTGTGAAATGTGGGGAGCATAATCACTAATTCAGTATATATACCTGTTTCTGAAGGCAAAAGCAGTGCGAAACAGTTGTAATGTGTTCTCCATTAATTCATCAGTGAAAGGAACAAACTTTGGACGGCCTTGGCTAGTTCCAGAGCTGTGACGACAGATACAATCATTAATCTCTGAGATACGAAAACAAAAATGAGATCTTTTAAAAAGAAAAAAAAAAGAAACCTTAAGGAAATGGCTGGAACGGGGTGACCAGTGAGGATAGGTGAAGTGTCACCATCGACCATTCTTTTGATGTAAGGCTCTAAGTCAAGATCAGTGACTAATGGAACCAATGCCTTGAAAGCTTCTGCATCTGTTGTGTTCCCATTGATCCCAAAGTTTCGCAAGTAAATGGCGGATTTGTTCTTCTGTATAATCTCTTTGAGGGTTTGTTTCTGGACCTCTTCTGCGTTTCTTGTCATTTCCTCGAATTCATCGATGACTCTGTTCATGTCGAAAGTCTCGACCTTCTCCAACATCCTGATTTAGCAAAAGAACAAGAAAAAAAGAAGTGAGCAAACAATGGCAATAATTCATCAAAATAGCAGGAGACAATCCGTACCAGATTCTCAGATTTAGCAAAAGGCGGCAGATTCTGACAGATTTGCAGATAGCTAAGAGAAGAAAAAAAAGAGAGAGAGACAGAGAGAGAGAGAGATGGAATAAGGAAGAAGGAAACTTAAAAGCTCTTTATGTATGTGAGCATCCAGAAAGGGAAAGTTTATAAAGAAAAACAAAATTTCAACAGAAATTAAAACAAAGTCGGAAAAAATATTCAAACTTTTTAGCAGATTTTTTTTTTTTTTTAAAAGGGGGAAAACGGTTTTCCAGAATCTACGCATACACTCTTTGTGAGAAAGAGTATGGAAGGAGGAAAAAATATCAGAACAGAACAAACACGACTCTGATGAATGATGATGACTCCCACTCGGTAAAAGATTCCCAAGAAAGCTGGTATTTTTCTCGGTAAAACTCTTAAATTAAGAACGAGGAATCACGAATCGACCGTTTTTCGAGGAACCCAGAAGTTTTCTGGAGGTTACAATCAGACCCTAATCGGAATCTATCAGATTGGGAGAAGACGAGAGAACTTTGGAATCTATCTGGAAAAATAAAAAAGAGGAGAGAGAGAGAAAAGGAAAAGTCAACGAGGTCAGAGCCGGCGAAATCAGAACTGTGTTTTCCCGATCAGACGAAACGAATTACAGAAACTTGGATACGAGCAGCAATAAATTTCCCGATGAAGGAGTGAGAGAGAGAGAGAGAGAGAGTACCTGGTGTTTGCTGCGAGCTTGGTGGAGGATAGAGAAAGAGAGAGAAAAGATTGAGGAGTGAGAAAGTTGAGTGATTCTGGAAAGTCAGAGAAACTGTGAAATTTATAGGAATAAGAAAGGACGGAGAAAAAAAGTTTTGATTGAATGTCGAAGGCGATTGATGAGTGGAAGCCGTTACTGAGTTTTTTCCACTTTCTTCCTCTTTTTCTGAGAGAGTCTCGCAATTCTCGCCGACTGGATTTTGTTCATTTTTATTCCTTCTCCGACCACATTTTTGTTTTATTTTCCTCACACTATACATTAAAAATTGTGCTATATATATATATATACAGATTATCCATAAAACGTTATTGTTTTTTTTTTTGTGATAACAAACAATGCCAACTTTAATTTATTAATATAGGCTTTATTTAGACGCGAATTTTCATGTTACAACAGTAAACAAAACAAAAAAAAAGACTCCTATGGACAAATTACATTGAATGGTCTCAAATCTTGATTTTAAATGATAAAAGGATAATATCAAATATTACTAGGTGTTATTGATTCTTGTATTTTAATAAATTTGAGAATCCAAACCAAATTCAGTGTTATTGGTTCTTGTATTTTAAAATTTATATTGAAATACAGTGTTATTGGTTCTATGATTTTAAAATCTATAATGAAATACAGTGTTATTAGTTCTATTATTTTAGAATCTAAATATTATAAGGATTTGAGTTTTAATTGAATTTGAATAGATTTGTAAGGATTTTCATGACTAAAATACAAAGACCCAAATATAAGGTTAACCTTGGTATTTGAGTGGATTTGATTTTTTTCTATTTTGCTGATTTTGAAATCAATAAATTTATTAAATCCAAAAAAGATTTATAAATCCACTAAAATACAAGAACCAATAACCCCTACTAAATAGTTAAGGTAAAGCCAACTTTTTGTTAAGAGGATCTCTTCTTCTTTAATTTACTGAATGTTGTTGCTTTAATAAATGTTGTTACTTTCTCTATTTTTTCAAAAATGACGTTTTAAAAAAAAATTTGTTTGTTAAAGAATAACGCTTTATTTTTTAAATAATATTTTTTAGTTTTTAAAGAACAGTTAGTAATAATATTTTAGATAAAATAAGTTAAAATGAATATAAAATTTAGAAAGAGAAAATATAATAATTAATATAAAAGTAAAACTAAAAAAATAAAAATTAAAAAATAGAAAAAACAGTTATAAAATTTTGTCTTAATATATATGCAATATCTAAAACGTCGTATACTAAAAATAGAGAGAGTAAATTATATAGGGATCTCTTCTTCTTTAATTCATTGAGTGTTGTTGCTTTAATAAAATTTGTTAAATTATATAGAGATCTCCACAGTTTATATACTGATGGTATAAATTATAAATTGAAACCGGATTAACATTAAAACCTACAGCCAATGTGTAGATTATGTAATGCTACTACTACGTGAACTTTAATTTCAACATTAATCTTTACCAAAAGACCTATGATTATAGGACAACCCATCATTTAGATTTAACAAATACTTCCTCTATACCACATTTTTAAAGATATAGGGAGTACTTGATAGGCTATATATATATTTTTTTCTAGTTTGTGATAACAATGGGGATAAAGATAGTGCTGTATTAAGTATGTGACATTTGGTGAGAAAACAATACTGTTTAAAATGATTCAAATTAGTAGTTACATGCACATTTGTTCACAAGTTTTTGTAAATCTTGTTAAAACGAAGCCGAGCAACAGAGTTTAATTTTGTTTACAAAACAAATTATTACTTTGACCTACTAGAATATAAGATCATAGATATTTTATAAAAAAAAATATATGGAAAATGAAATCATGGTCGTTTTGCATCACTATTTCATTCATACTTCTACCGAGAAAATCATGAACATCTTAAAGAAGTCTAAACATCTTGACTCGTTTAAACACTGTCCACAATCTACATGGATGACAATTCAACACAAATTACATTTTCCCCCATCATTAAATGTTTTGAGCTAAAAACAGTATTGTACCATGACACACCATTTTATTGTTGACCGCTGATGATATTATTTTGTACCTAAGTTTTTTTTGTAATTTAATCAATTTTGGTTCTCGTTTCACAACAAAAGAACCTTGATTAGGTGGAAATTAATTTAATATATGTCAATGAAGTTACGAGGTAAACGGATCCAAAGTCCAACACACGTCAAAAATGGTAATTTACAACGGTAGCTTAATTTGATTGCCATAGTGAATAGTGATATAATCAGTTTCGTTAGCTTCTAATGTGATCATTTTGACACGTGGATGATTATAATTGGAGAGGAAGAACATAATCCTCTGGATCGCATTTAGTAAGACGGAAGTGCGTTCCCCTATTACACGTGGCAGGTGCTGTCCACTTATTTCGTCTCGTCTCTTATTATTTTGTCGGTCACAGTCTTTTCGTTTTCCTCACTTTCACCCCAAACTATTGCACCTTTCATAAAAGACCGAAAATTAGTCAGGTCCATTAACATCACTAATTACTTAAAAAATAAAAATATCGCTTTTCTTACTGCTGCTTAATTTGTTCAAGTCAGTTCTGGTATATGACTCTGATTCACATTAGTTAAAGTTCGGTTTTTTCTTTTCATGCTTCTTAATTTTCTTTTGAGTAGTATTAAAATTAAATTAAATCTAATATGAATATGTTTGATTCGAGATCAGTTTTGGCTTTAGATGTAGTTATTATTCAAATATGTATTTAATATTAGTAAATTAAATACTGTTTTTAATTGTAGTTCAAACTCAATTTTTTAGTTTTTTATTTATAAAATTATATAACAGTGAATAATATATTGATTTTATGTTTTTATATTTTAAGAACTTGATTTTACTGTTTTTACGTTTTTGATAACATAAAAGATTTCTTAAATTTTGACATTTTAAAAATTAATTATATACAGCTGATGTGTTAAAAACATAATTAGTATAGATTATTTGGTGAAGGAGAAAACAAAATATGATTATTGTATCTAAAATAGTCGTCCAACATTTTTATGATTATTCAGTCATGTTAACAAATGTTACTATCCCACAGATCAATTCAATAATTTTTTGAAAATATATCATACCAATTAGAAGCCTCTTCAAATGGTCCTATCTTTACTAAAAAAAAAAAAAAAAAAAAAAAAATTATAAACCAACCACCATGAAACCACTATATATAGAATTTCATTTTTGAGTTATTTATATTAATAATCATACATAATGATGTCTCTATGCATTTGTCATTAGTTAGTTCATCGAATATTTTGCTACCATAGTGGTCCTTAGATTATGTTGTCTCGTTTTATAGACGTCTTATATTATATGTTGTTTAGCTTTGTAATTAACTAATGGAGACACACATTAGCTGAGCACATTAGATATCACAAATTAATTTTAAATTACCTATAAAAACGAGTTGATCACACCCAACAGGCCAACACTACAGTACTATGAGACTATGACAACAAAAAAGTGTACAAACATTTTATTATTTTTATAAATACTTATTTTTGTAAACACGATGTGTAGGATTAGTATTGTGACTACGTAACTATCCGGATTTAAACTCACATAATACATCTTCTAGACAGAAAGCTAATCTTTTTAAGTAATCTCAATGGGAATATTATTCAGTTTTTACATACCAAAAATTTGTAAGTAACCATTTCGAATATTTTCTTCCTCGCTCTTATGCGAATCATAGACAAAATACTGTAGTACATCAATCAATAATTAAAGTTTTCCTTGTAACTTCATGTAATGAGATTTTGTAACGTTCTTTAAAAAATATGTTTATTGATATTTACTTTTAACTTTCAAATTGTATACGTGAGAAAAAATCAAATACCATGAACCATGTGAGAGATCATTTCATGCATGGTCTTGCTGATAATTACAAACATATTTTCTAAAGATATATATGTAAAAGTCCTGGATTTGATTTTGCTTTTTGAGACGTTTTAACCATTTTATTTTACCACGTAAAATCATTACAAACACGGTCGTCCTCACTAGAACAGTGGTACAATCTGCATTCAATAACGCAATCAAATAATTGAATAAAAAGGTGAGACCTTTGTGAGCAAGGCTTCCATGAACGACAAAGTACAAAATTAATATAGCCAGTTAGCTACACAAAAAAAAAAAAAAAAAAAAAAATCGTTTAGTTCACGTACGTATCAAATGATTGATCCTTAACTATATTTGTCATTTTTACTAGTTTACCCATTTATTCTATAAACTTAAGATCATATTTAGTGCTTACATTCTAACTCCCTTGATAAATATCAATGACTAATACTAAACAGCTTCAAGTTCTAAATTTTCGTCTGTTTTGTAAAAAAAAAATTCAAACTATAACACGATCTTTGCTTCTAAAATTTGGAGTGGTTTTTTGGCGTTTCCAATTTTTGTTCAAATTACATTGTTATGACTTATGACTCATCATGCATACATAATATTTGTTGCAAACAAAATCAAATGGATGAAAAACTTAAATGTGACAATAATTGTCACTGTGTCAACTCATAAGCCTTGGTCACTATTCATTAGTGACAAAACCAAACTTCTTTTTGCACAGTGACCAAATTTGGGTTTGCGAAAACGACCCCTCGTTTATTACACAATTCCGTTTCCGGCCACTTTTTTTTTGTTCGGCTGTTTTTATCATCGCTTTTTGTTTGTTTTCAAGTCAATGAGACCCATCGTGTGAACATCTTTTCCCTTCGACGGCTAGCCGAAATTTATAAAGATCCAACACTTTGTGCTAAACAAAATAATTTGTTTCATAATAATAGCACATTTTCGAAAAAGTCTACCGCACGTGTTGTATATATTTATATGATATGTCGCTGTATCATGTATTATAATGTACATGATACTGCGGAATATTCGACCGACCGAATTAAATTAGCTAAAAAAGGTTTAATTCTACCAAGGTCAGTGAATGCCGAACTGCCTATCTGACATTTTCGTGTGGGATTAATTATAAATTAACATTAGTTATTGTCTTATGTCGTAAGAAAGGAAGAAGATAAAGTTAAAGGGACTATGGATTAGGTTTGTGGGCGTCAACTAATTATTTAACAATGATTGTTTAAGAGGGAGGTTCGGTAGAGGTTAATGGCTGTTAATCATGGTTACATATTATTATTAAGTCCCCTACCGACCATGGAGAAGAGAAATAAAGACATCGTTTCCAAGTCTGAGAGCCTGAAGGTTCTGACTTTTGTCTTGAAAGGTTGCTTTTCTTTGATTGAGCTTTTTGGACCCATAATGCCTAACTGTAAGAATGAACTAGAGGGGAGATATTGTTATATTGTTATTTTAAGAAAAAGTTAAGATTGTTATATTGTTATTAATTTATTGATTCTTATATTTTAGTAGTAAACACGTATAATTATTGGTTTTTATGATATTTCAATTTCATTCAAAATCTCTTTTCATTCAAAAATGTTTATAACAATGAACTTTGGTTTGTTCATTTTCGTTTACGTTAGCTTTATATGTCATATCTTTCAGATTCTCATTTGCGTTATGACTTGTGTCTTCAGAGCAAATATAATACAATCCAAGGTTAATAAGATGAATTTCCAATTTCCATCTCTTATGTAGTGATACAAAGATTGGATATATCTTATTTACAAAGTGAAATATTGCTTTAAAAGTCTTTTTTTTTATAAAAAAAAATCTCTTTATAATTTGTTTTCCATGCATCTTCACATAATGCTCAATATATAACAAAATTTTGATTGCAATACATAAAATATGATTGTTTTCAGCTTCTGGGACAATCACAAGAATAGTCACGTTCTTCACATTTTCCTGTAATGCCTGCGCATTATATAGACATAGAAGGGTGTGATAAACATGAACATAATGGAAGCTACAATAATCCAAACAAGTGATTTCACCTGAATTCCTTAGCCATGGGCTGAAGCACGTGCGTCCTTTTCTCCATCAGCTTTGTGTCCTTCATAAACCTCTTGTTTGCACGTGCTCTAGATTCACGAGCCGCGTGTGCAGCATGGTCTCTTCTCTCTTTCTCCAAACCCTTCTCGTCTTCGTTATTCGTCGTACAAAGCTGAGAGAGAAGCACCACCATGAGATTTACATCCACCACAGAAGTTGTCTCGTCTCCTCTTTTCTCCTCCTCGTGGTGCTCCCGTTTATCTTCACCAGACGAATCCATAAACCCAAAAGAAGACACAAAACGATACAACTATTGGAGGTCTTTAATTAGTCCCAAATTTAGTCGTCTTTCGAAAATTAAATTATCTTCTTCTTTTTTTTGTGTGTGTGTGTGCCATTCTTAGTAAACTGCGTTTTTTTTTCTAAACTACGTTTTTAAAATATGGCTGCTACTACATCAATTTGCAAACTTTTTGAGTGGTCGAGAAATAAGATTCTAAATTTTAACGAGCTAATCGATGATAAAATGCTAAACTAAACGCACTTTTTTTTTTTTGGCTAACATAAAACGAATGCTTTGATTCATGGATTTCTATTTTTCTCCAAACAAAATTTTAATGGATTTAAAGATATACCAAGTAATAATAATAGGATTGCACCTAAAATCAGGTTAGTTTTCGAATTTAAAATGGGCCACGAGAAAAAACTACCAGATCAAGTTTCGAAACGGCCCAGCCCATAAACTACTAGTATTGTATAGCGTGGAGTATTATAATTATTCGGCAATATCGTGGCTTATTAATCTCCACATCTTTCACGTGACCCCCCCCCTCGAATGGCGAATAGATTAAGCGACGTTGACGTGTTTTAATCTCCTCCTCTTAACAAATATCCCCTAAAAGATCACTTCACCCATGCAACATTCTTAATGCCCACGCCTTTTCTCATTATTTACCAATCCTGCCCCTATAGCTACACATAGTGCTCACCAAAGAGGAAAACCAGGAGTGGCATTTTCCGTAAATAACTCCCAGAACAGCACCTTCTCTTTAGCTGATGTCACTAGTTTAGAGTTTATCGACGTAGTCTTGTGTCATAATCTTTTTTAATCTCGACTTAAACAACAATAATAATTGGGCAGCCAGAAGAAGGAAAAAAAAATCTTTCCATTTTTTTCATAAAGTAATAAAAAACTAAATAAAATAATGTTCGAAAAATTGTCCGCCAGAAAAAAGAAAAGCATATGACTATGATATGTGGCTTGAAGCCTAAATTAATCATTAAAATAATAATTTTAAAGTAAAAAAAAATAAGGAATGAAGAACGAATGATTCCAGTGTAGAAGGAGATTCATTGTGTTTCGAGTAGATAATTTCTTTTCGTGATTATCAATATGAGAAGTTTATAGCCTCTCACCTTTCTTCTTCTTCTTCTTCTCTGTTTGTTTTTTTTGAATTGCTTTCTTCAAGTTTTATTTGAGGTTTCTTGGCTTCTGCTCCACTTGCCTCACCGTATAACAATCACCGCTTCGCTGTATGATCTGATTGTGATCTCTCGGTATCCGCAACTTTTTCGTAAGCGAATTTGATTCTGTGTATTTCTCGTTTCGCGTAATTTTCATGATTGGTTAATCGCTTGCTGGAATTTTACATAATCTTCGTGTGTTCTAATTAGCTGCTTGAGGTTACGCTGATAAATACGTTTTCAAATTTGCTTTTCGGATTTGTGTGTTTCACTTAGTTTAGAATCTGAACATGCGGAGAATTTAGTAGGTTTTTTTTTTCCTTCTTCGTCTTGTCGGTTTGATTCTGATGCGATTCAAATGTTTGTAATTATGGTTATGACGATTAGGGCATGGAGGCTGTAGTGTTGATTCGATGAATTTGAATGCCTGTTATGGAAAGAGTCGGTGAAGAAACGGTGGCGAGTAACAACATACAATTGAAAGGACGAGGGGATGATGTTCCTTGTAAGCTGGTGGCTGAATCAGAACCTGGGAACGACTCTTTGAGGAGCGATTGTCCTGGAAGTTCAGCTCGCAGGAATGTTGACATAAACAAGCCTCCGGAGGAATCTGCCGGAGCCAAGATCTCTGTTGAAGAGGTGACACTGGGGAACTATAGGATAGCTCAAGGGAGCAACGCTATGGATAGTTCTAGGGCGGGGAAGTTTGAGCACCTCTATCGTCTCTCTAGAGGGTCTGCGTTTAGGGCAGGAGACGGGGATCTCGATTCTCAGCCTCGTGACATGGATCAAATGCTCTCGAGAATCAGGCAGCAGCTTGCGGGAGCTCCTTCCGAGAGGCAAAACTTGAAACCTTTTGTGAACAGGAGGAGCGATCAGAACCTTGAAGCGTTTTCCGAACGCCTAAGAGCGGCTGGGGAGAACAGCGTTATGAACGCTCCTGCATGGATCAACGAAGGTGTCCACTTGAAAACGCCCTTGGGTTCTTCCAGTTTTTCGCAGCTGATACTTAAAAGAGCTATGAAGGGGAAAGGCGTTGTGGGGAGAAACCAGGAAACTCCTCCTGAAACCGCCTGCGATCAAGGCGTAGGACGCAAGGAGAAAAAGTTGGATCATAGCAAGTCGCCTGTTCCTCACGATGTGTTGACGACGCTAAAACCAAATCTCAAAGGAAATGGGATTGTATCATCACATGGTGATGGGAATAACGCCAAAACTTCTTTTGGAATCACTTTGAGGGAGTTTCTAAGATCAAGTTATGGTAAACGAGAGAAACGACACAGCCTTTGTCTATTCAGGCAGCTGGTGGAGCTGGTTGGCTCGGCCCATTCTCAAGGTTTATTTTTGGTGGACTTGAGACCATCCCTTTTCACTTTGGTCCCATCGAAGAAACTTAGATATATTGGTACTTTTGGAAAGAACAATGTAGACTCGGATGTTGACGAAGATTTGAATAGGAAGAGGCCCGTGGTTCAGGAATCGTCTACTGTAGGAAGGGATTTGAAGAAAAGAAAAATGGACTTGCATGCGCATTCTCCAGGGAATCAAGTTCAGGCCACTTCAACCGGGAGACCTTTTAAAAGGAAGAGCCCCGTGATTGATTTAAATGTGGTGGATGCACGTAATCCAGACAGTTGTGAACTTCAACAGCAAAACTATATCAAAAATTTAGCCGTGGCTTCAGTGACGAGAAAACAGTCTATGTCCACATGGCTCGAAGAGCAATGGTATACTTGTCCAGAGGAGATTAATGGAGAAGATATCGGAGAAAAATCAAATATATATGCCCTTGGGGTTCTTCTCTTTGAGGTAAGGAGTTCTATCTTTGAAATCAAAAACTTTTGTTTAGTTAAGCGTGTTTCAAGGATATGACACGCCTTTGCGTTTTTCTTTCTTTCATCTTCTGTCTGTGTGCTAGTTTGCAGTATAATTTGTCAGTTTTTCGTTTACCTTTTTGATCCGTTTATGCGAAGACGCTTACTGACATCTCTAGCTCGAACATGGTTGTTTCAGTTGCTATGCCATTGTGAATCCAGTGAGATGCATGCTGCAATGATGGCAGACTTACGTCATCGGATTCTCCCACCAATATTTCTCTCAAGATACCCGAAGGAAGCTGGATTTTGTCTTTGGCTTCTACATCCTGAACCCTCCTCCCGACCAACGGCTAGGTATTTAGCTGAGTGCTACTCTGAAATTAATCATGTGGAGAATATTTACTAGAAGTGGTACATAGGATAATGTGTGGACCATCATTTTTTATTCAATGTTTTCCCTCACAGTTGTGAAGAATTAGTGTCATGCCACTGTGAATTATCTTGTTGTTTTCTTTTTGTATTCTCAGAGTCATTTTTTTCTGTGACAGAGAAATACTGAAGTCTGAGTTGATATGCGAGGAGGATCCAGTTATATCAACTGCTGCTGATGAGGAGATATCTGAGCTGTTACTTCATTTTTTGTCTTCACTAGAAGAGCAGAAGCAGAAAAATGCATCTAAGCTTTTGCAAGACATCCAGACCTTGGATGATGATATCAAGGAGGCCGAGCGAAGATATTCTTCAAGTGCATCTCTGGTGAGGTCTCATGGAGCTACTGAAAGAAGAGTGCGATCATCTCCCTTAGACGAGCGCTGTACAACTTCTTCTGGCGCCTTGTTTGTTCCAACTGCTAATACAGACAGGCTGATGAGTAATATCCGTCAACTTGAAGATGCATATTTCTTCATGAGGTCACAAATGAAGTTATCGGATTCTGCCGCTAGTGCCCGTTCCGACAAAAGCCTTCTAAAAGACAGGGACAGGTGGTCTGAAAACCAAAGTGAGAATCAGGATACGAAAACCAAAGGAAAATCGTCGGATCAACTTGAAGTTTTTTTCGAGGGGTTGTGCAAATTTGCTCGGTACAGCAAGTTTGAAACCTGTGGGACAATAAGAAGTGGAGACCTTTTAAACTCTGCAAGTGTGATCTGCTCATTGAGTTTTGACCCGGATGAGGAACACATAGCAGCAGCTGGAATATCAAAGAAAATCAAGATTTTCGACTTCAATGCATTTATGAATGAATCTGTCGGTGTTCATTACCCACTAGTAGAGATGGTCAACAAATCTAAATTAAGCTGCGTTTGCTGGAATAGTTATATCAAAAACTACTTGGCCTCGACCGACTACGATGGTGTAGTTCAGGTGCGTATGAAAATCAATAGTTTCTCCCATCTTCTTCCTCTAAGAGATGTTTACATGTCAATCTTGTGATAAATTAGTGATATAGAGCCGTCTAAGTGGTTCACTTGACATTTTCTTACTGTATGGTTGCTTGGTGATTGCAGATATGGGATGCCGGGACTGGACAAGGATTTTCGCAGTACACAGAACACCAGAAGAGGGCCTGGTCAGTTGATTTTTCTCCATCTGACCCTACAAAATTTGTCAGTGGAAGTGATGACTGTTCGGTAAAGCTTTGGAGTGTCAATGAGGTACGGCTCTTCCCCTTATCTCATAATATTAAAACAAGTTTTTAATCCAAACGTAGTGGAACTTACACTCTTCTGTTGTGGGTATATGCAGAAACGGTCATTAGGCACAATTTGGAGTCCAGCAAATGTGTGTTGCGTGCAATTCTCTGCTTATTCAAACCACTTATTGGCATTTGGGTCAGCTGATTACAAAGTCTATTGCTATGATCTTCGGTATGTCAAAACTCCTTGGTGCACATTGGCTGGCCATGAGAAAGCTGTTAGCTATGTTAAATTTATGGATTCAGAGACCATTGTCTCTGCTTCCACTGATAACTCTCTCAAGCTTTGGAATCTCAACAAGACAAATACCTCTGGTTTATCTCCTGGTGCTTGTTCATTGACGTATAAAGGACATACAAACCAAAAGGTTAGTCCCAAAAAACAAAAAAATCTATCTACGCTTAGCTTCTCATCCAGCATCATTAGTTAGTGCTGATGTCTAATCTTTTACCTGAATACAGAATTTTGTCGGATTATCAGTCTTGGATGGATACATAGCCTGTGGTTCAGAGACCAATGAGGTATTTATCAGTTAACACAAAGTTTCATCCTTTAGGATTCTCATGGGTGCTTGTTTGCATTGATTATGGTTGTAACATATAAAAATCCTTCTTTACTTGGAATTTGCTTCTCAGGTATATAGTTACTATAGATCCTTACCGATGCCAATGACTTCATACAAGTTTGGATCGGTGGATCCCATTTCCGGAAACGAATACTTTGATGACAATGGACAGTTTGTGTCAAGCGTCTGTTGGAGAAAGAAATCGAATATGCTTGTAGCTGCAAATTCTACTGGAAACATGAAGCTACTAAAACTGGTTTGACACTGGTCTCTCTGAGTAAGTTCTTTGGAAAAGTCTCAAAACCTGATCTCTGAGTCTCTGAATCTACGACAACAATTTTGACTTGAAGCAAAGTTTTTGTCCTAGAAACTCTGATCCTACATGACCATGACAAGTGGGGCAACAGCAACAACAACAACAACAACAAAAATCACAAGTCTTGGAGAAGTTGAACTGCCTGTGTCTGTGATAATAGTTGATTCTTCTTGGTGTAATTCTATATATATGGTACAATTTGAGATAAAATTCTCAGATTCTTCGGAAGTGATTCAGGTTTGGTCTTTGCAAAAGGTCGGCATCAATGCGTAATGATGAGAGAGGTATATAACTGTACAAGTGAGCTTTAATTATGTAATTGTCGTTAAAGGATTCACTCTTAGAGATAAAAAAAAATAGAGAGAAAAGAAGTCTCTGATTATCATTTCTCCGTTTGAGTAAATCATTATTCACTTATGGCTTTCTTCTCGTCTGCATTTTCCACGATTTCTTTTCTAACAAGCATCTATTGATTCAAAAAGATGGCGCTATGAAAATGAGAACTTGCATTTTGTAACATTGCGTTATAGTATAGGAGATTACAAGGATACAAAACATATAAATTAGTAGAAAGCTGAGAGAAACGCATTTAAGCGTGATTTCATCCCCATGTGCATACGATGTTGTTAGTGCGATCAAGCCCCTAGAAAAACGAGTGTGGCGTTGATGAGAGGAACACATGGGTTATATTGTGTTTTTCTCGAAATAAATTTGATATGTTCGTTGTATCTATATATGTCCAACATGTAATGTACAGTTACATTGTATGGTTATGACCAAAATTAGGAAGATGTGATTGATTGCTTGATGACGTGGTTTTAGGCCTTTGAGCTACCGTTTCCTTGTTTTCCGATACTGTTTTTTTAATTACGGGCTTCTTTAATCGAAAAAGGTTTGGACTTTGGATTGGCCTTCGTCATTGATCAAGTGGGTGTTATATTTCATTCAAAACAAAATATATAACTATCAGTATAACTACAAACAAAGTCATAAATTTGGTTTGCAAAATATAAGATGTAGAAGAAAAAAAATGATCAGATAAAAAAGTATTTAAAATATAATAATTCAAAATCACTCGGGAACTCATGTTGGGTAAAAGAAAAACAATGTTCAAAAAAAAAATCAAAACATCAAAATCTTGGAGATTTTGGTTCTATGCTATCTCTTGCAAGTCATCTTTCACATCAGCAGGTAAACGTCTTTTGAAATTTCCCCTTTGTAACATGTCCGGACGAAGACAAAAATAAAAGAAGATGGTTTTTTGGATTCAACAGAAAATGAATGTACAATAAATCATCAGTGAATTGGCAAAATATCATTTTTTGGACATTTGTTCATGTCTCTAACAGTTCTATCATCCTTGTTGTGTCAAATAAACATTTTCTTATATGTAAACATATTACTACTACCATCTACCAAACTTGAGAAACTAATAGAATTGGAACCAAAAGAGACAAGTTGGGTTCACAGGGCACATGGTGTTACTTCGACAAGCCCATTACTCCATCTCTTTTCACTGTCTCTCTATTTCAGGCTCTTTGTGCTAATCTCTAATTTCTTTCTTTTATCGAAATATCAACATCAATATTTAAAATTTGTTCCTAGATAATTAATCTATAGAATGTAAGAAAAACTATGCCTAGTAAATATTGATGTACATATCGATTTATTTTATATCTTCACTTGGTTAAAATCTCTCTGATATTTTGATATAATTTTCTAGAATTACGAATATCATTCTATAATATTAATAATATACAATTTTTTCCCCACATCCTTTCAACACGAATTGGGATAAACCCTGCCTTTGTTAAAAAAAATATATATATATGAAAGGTGACCCTACTACTATCCTACATTATTTCCAACTGCAACATGCATGTTCCAGTAATATTAGGAGATTATTAAATTTTTGAAACATAAAATTATTGATGTAACTGATCCAACGGCTTATTCCTCTCATTAGTTTGTAAAATAGCTACCTAATAAAGATTACATGAATCATTATATAACAAATATAGTTTATACAACAAATCATTCATGATGTCGTACATTCAACAACTGAGGTACTCCATATTAAAATAAGTCAAGCATAATCATATGCCTCCTTTAGTCACACAAAAAAAAAAAATTATAGTATATGCTCCTGTTTTATTTGAGTGATATATAACATTGCGATAATCGAAAAAAAAATTACAAAATGTATGATGGAACGGTAAAATCACTAAATAAGCTCACTAAAAGTAAAACTCATTCTACTAAAGTTATCAATTAAAAGTGTTTTTTTCCCAATTTACTACTACTTTTATGAATTTGGGTCAAACTAAACCGAACCTAACTAGCATTTTCGATTATTTTTTTTATGTTATGTGTAAATCTGGATGAAGAAAGAAAAAAGTAAAAGCTTATAAACACTCTACGTAACAGAAAACAACAAAGTTTAGGTTATACACCAACGACATCATAATACATATATTGTTTTTCTTCTGAAACCACATGTGAGATACGAAAATATTCTCCAGAAATCCAAATCTTGGCGGATTAACCGATAATCACGCTGATTAACACACCTACGACAAGTCTACTAGCCGTTAAAGTAAATGAAAAATAAAAATCACGATGCATAATTTTTTTTAAAATAGATAAATATCGTAAAAAAGAAAAGAAAAAAGGAAATATAAGAGAGACTAGTGACGAATAAGTCCAGTTTGGCTGCCAGTCTGTCAGCCCCCACCATTACACCCCAAAAGCTTTTCTTTTGCTTCTTATTACTATTTAACGAAAATGCTCCCAAAATTAAAAAAGAGGTATAATCATATTCATATCACATGGCCTTCCTGTAACGTTACTAAACTAACCGCCAAATTCAATTAAAGAAATTTTGTTTTTTTGTCTCGAATTTTTTTTCATGTTTTATGTTAGCTTTATTTATAAAAGAAATCCCGTATTTCTCTAAACTTATAAAATAAACCTTCTGAACAAGTGATTTTGAATAATCTGTTTTTTTTCGTATGACCAAGTCCAACTACTACGACAGCTATCTTTTGTTTAAAAATCAATCCATTCAAATTTACAAATTCAGTTTTATTTTATTTTATAAAAGGGTATTTTAATCTAGAAACATAGCAAATGTCAAGGGTCAAATAAGAATAAAGAAAAGAGAGAGACTTCGAGGAAAATCATCGGATGCTTGAATTTTTTTAGCTGACTGGTAAAATGATTTTGATCGGGTGAATTACCGGTTATAACCGGTAACCTCTAACCGGTCTTCTACTATAAGAGGAGCACATAAACACAAGTCGTCTCCTCACTTCCTCATCCTCCTCATCAAAGGGTTTCTTCTCTCTCTCCTCCGTCTCTGTTGTCGTCTCTGCAGATACACTCGCCGGAGTTTTTAATACCTGCAGAGCTCAGATTTTCTCGAGGATCCCCATTTTTCCGTCGGATCAGACATCAGAGAGATGGCGTCTAGAAATTCCTTTGCCGGCTTCGCGATATTCACCTTTGTTTTCGCCGTCATCTCGTCTCTCGCCGGCGCTCAATCGCTAGCTCCTGCTCCTGCTCCGACCAGTGATGGTAAGTATCACATTTCCGTCTTCTTTTTTCTCTCTATCTCTCCATCCAGATCTGAATCCGGAGCTTTGTCTACATTCCGCGTGAAATCTGGAAAAATCGATATCGATTCTCTCTCGCTCTCTCTGTAATCCTAAATTGACATTGGAATATGGATGACAGGTACATCGATAGATCAAGGGATTGCGTATTTGCTAATGGTGGTGGCGCTTGTCCTCACTTACCTAATCCATCCTCTGGATGCATCTTCTTCCTACAGCTTCTTCTGATTTCTCTTCCATCATCAACTTCTAGTTTCAGTTTGCCTTTTTTTGTGGATAAATTCAGGAGTCTTGCTATTAATTTGCTCATGATTTGTGCCTTGTCTCGATCATGATTTCGAATTTCTGGAGATTGATCTCTGTTGTCACCCATTCTTGTTCATTCTCTTCCATATTTATTTAATTTATTCATCTATTAAATAATGAATATAGCTTCAAATGAATTGCCACAAATTTTGACAATTAGAATTTACTTTGAACGGGACAAATTATATAAGCAAAAGCAAATCCGGTTATTGCTCCAATTTGGCCTCCCAGTGAGAAATTTGACAACTTCAAAATCAAAATATGAAATCTAGAAATTTCCTGCCGTTATTTTCGATTCTTTTGAATAATTCATGTGTTATATAAAACGTCATTTACAGTACCATTCTCAATTTTCGAACTTCTTCACTGGTAATAATAGAGATGTCAAATGATATATAAAATAATATAAATAAATAAGATACAAATTGCACATGATAAAAAAGCAGATATCCTGTAAATCACGGGATCCTTTATGCCATTTCACATGTTATCAAACTCCTGACTCCTCACCATGAAGTTATTTATATTCCTCCCAAACGAATCTCGTGTTGAAAAATAAAAAATATAATATTCGATTTAAAGAAAAAAAACTGAAATGTTTTCAAGTCACTCTTTTGTTTGCTGTGTGGGAGCAATAACCCCTCGTAAGGTACTCTGTTATTGAGTTAGATGCGGAAGAGTTGTTTAGCTTCCGCATCAAAACTTAATCTTTGTAGTAACAAAATGGTCCTACTGTTTGTGAAAGTGGTGTAGTCCGTACTTGACCACTTCGTAAAAGGAAACCACAATGGCTACAGATGGTCCTGCTCGTCCCACTCGAGCCCCTGCACCACTGAACATCCCTCTCATTCCTCCGTCCCTAAACCAAAAACCAAACATGGATCATAAGTTTGGAACTTTCTGGTTATCAAAAACGAAAACTGTCTCTTTTTTTTTTTTTGCTAATTCATACCTCCAAATCTCTGCCACGGTTTGTCTTGTAGTCATTCTCATGGCTCTATCTGCATTCTTCTGCAAGAACCAAAAAAAAGTTTGAATGTTATCAGGTTCAAGAACCCGGAGTTACTTAATGCAGTTGTCTAAAAAGCTGGTGATGGATTCTAATTTCACCTCAATCTGACGCCGAGTCTTTGCAACATCTAGTGGGCAAGTAGCAGCAGCAGCAACCGCACCCGCAACAAAACCAGCAGTGAAGTTTGCACCTATTATACTACCTGCTCTTGGTTCTTCACCCATGAACGAGAGAATGCTTCTCCGGGTCTACAAGTCATAATGGAACAGCCGTGAGGACCAGTACAACGATAGCAAAGACACAATGGAAGAATTGTAGATGCTTTCTACAGAGACAGATTTACTCACGGGCTCAAGTATCGACCAGCATATTGCAGAGAACGGAACATCCCGAGCAAGCTGAGCACCAAGACCAGTCCATAACATCCTGTAGTTTTGTCCATTACTTGAGCCCTTGATTGGATTGACGGCGTCAGCTAATGTCTTCCAAACGCCAGGCAGTTTCACATCTCTGTGCGTTCCCTTAAATGCCTGTTGGTGAAACCAAAGAATCAATCAGTATCCACTCTTGTTCTTTGTCCATCTCTCCACAAGGGTAAAGTTTCAGCTGGATAGGTCTACTAGACTGCTAATACGGAGTTGCTAGATTCAATCTCGACTCATTAATAGCTTAACACCTAATGAAAGTATTACCTGCATCCGTGTTCTTGCCAACTCAACAGGATAACAAGAGATGCAAGCTAAGGAGCGTGCTAATGTCCCGGCAACGAGTGGGACATAAGGTGTCAAAGATGGAGACTTGTCTGCCGTGAAATCCTCCATCAAGTTGCGGAAATAATCATAACAAGGCATGTAGATCCCAACCTAGAAGCATAGTCAAAGAAGAAGCCCCCATGATCAAATAGGTTGCAGAAGCATTTACAAAGAAGGAACATTATTTGTCAAAAGGGACTCACGGTTGGAACGGCCAACGCTAAGCTTGCGTTTGTACCTCTCCAAAGCCTAGAGAACCCTTCCTGCATAAAGTTGTTCCTGTGAAACTCTACCAATGAGTAAATACTGAACTAGTTTTCGAATAAACATTCCTTAGTAGATCATGTTACAGTTTCCAAGACAAATTTGCATTACACAAACACTATACCAGAAGCAAGCAAGATGGAAAAACCATGATTCACATGAAAACTGAAATAAATATATCCACACGTCACACTGTAAATTTAATAGACAAGGCAAATTTTTCTAACCTGGCGGATAATTTTGTAGAAGACATCAATTGTTCCCTTGTACTGATTATCTGAGCAAACAGTTGCAGAACCAGTGATTCGACACATCCCTGGAGAACTACTTCTTAAATCATGTACAACCTGCAATAAACAGATGGGAAACCTAAGAAGCTAACAGAAGATTGTAATCAATGCTTCAGCAATCCAAAATCCATTTCAAAACTAAAAATCTGCAAAGTCAAAAATACCGTGGAATTCGATTCGAAACAACCGAGACGACATGAGCCTTGGTACGGAACTCCTGCAGCCTGCGCTTGTAATCTCGTCTGCTTATTACAAACAAACAAAGAAAGAAAACACAGAGCTCAAATCAGATTTTCGCAATCCGAAAAAACCGGACCAGGCGAAAAAATTGTCTTTTTGTTTCGAACCTTAACAACATCGAGAGGATTGACTATGACCGCCGATATAAACGCGGCGCCGCCGGCCGACAAAGCCCTTTCTCCGAATCTCAGATTCTCATTCGGCATCGGTTTGGATTTTGAATCCAATTTTGCTTCTTCCACCATTTCAGGAAAACAAATTCACAATCAGGATGAATCACTTCAATTTCAATCCCTGAGCAAATCAATCAGATTCTGCAGCTACGCCAGAATCTTCACGTCGGCGTTAATCTGATTGCGTATCCTAGGGCTTTCCAATTTTGCATGGGGAATCTAAAAAAAGAAAGAAGATTATTCTGAACATGATTCATTGCGACGTTGTTGGCTTGTTGCCATTGATATTAAATCAAGCAGACAAGTACGCACTAACACGCCGCCGTTTTCAAACCTTTTGACCGCACTGCTTGCCGTTTTGGACTACTCTTTGTTCACATTACGGGCTTTTTCTCATGGGCCTAACTCTCTTTTTGGTCGATGAACTAAAATATTCTGAGTTGGGCAAGTAAAAGCGTTGCTGTGTTCTACGTATTGATGTAAAACCCAGAACTATTATTTTACAGAGTTAGACCAAGTTTAGTTATTGTAAATCAAAGATTTCAATTTTATGTTTTTTTGGGAAAGCGGTCTATTCAATAACAAGAGGAGGGTCTATATGTTTTGTAAAGACAAGAATGAGAACCAAGCTGGCGAAATCAATACTAATAAGTGCTATCTTTCTATCGACCCAGTTTTCACCATGAGCATTTCACCAACCAGGTACTATTATCACCTAACACTATTATTGTTAGTGTTATTAACAAAAAGAAAACACCCACACATTATTATGGGAACAGTGGGATGGGATTTGGCATATTAAAGCCAAAATCATCCATCATTCACTTACTTCTTTTCTTCTAACAAGAAGGACACAACATTTTAATATATATAATATATTTGATGTATCCAAACCACGACTGGCTCAACTAGTTCCACAAATCATTGTGTCCTATTGGACCCGGATCCGAATAGGCGCAACGTGTAAAGAATGGTCAGATTCGATAAGATGTACAGTGTACTCGAATCCGTATTCAATATGCATTTGACTTGTTTTGAATTTAATAGTAGTTGAATAAAGAGATAAAAAAAAACAACCCAAGCTATAATCTACATCTCTCTAGTCCTTTTTTTGTTTTTCTGTGTAATTCCTAATTTTCTCATCTCTCTTTCTAGACAAGAGATTTAATTTCAGTTTTATTTGCAACTAGTGTCATGGTTTTTATGGCGTCGGGTTAGGAAGGAAAATCTTGTCGAATTCGTTTCAAAATTATAATTATGAATGGTAATATAACATGAGTGAACAAGTTGGAGCAAAAAATAAACAATACTTTTGCTTTTATTTGTTGTTCTTTGTCTTGTGGCCTAAATTGGCAACACAATGCCAAAGCACATATGACACAGACAAACCTTTTATCTTCCAATTGATAACTCATAACCAAAAATTTACCAGCTTTGTATGTACAGTATAACCGGCATTAATCTAATTTTTAACACATTAAAGTGTAAAAGTGTTTGAGATGGTTTTCACTTAAAGATCTTCTGGGACCCATAACAATCTCATTGGGACAGAGATTTTGTAGGCAACTTGTCTCACCTCTCAATTTGATTTGGGCCAACCTCTGTCTGAAAAAGACATTACCTTTTGCAACGTGGTTCGCTATATGGGCTTAGACCCACCTTTTTAGTTAACTACATTACATCTATGTGAGATATTAGAAATTAAAGTCTTTTGAATTTTACTGCGGAAAAACGATTGGTCAATATTTTTTAAAATATCCATTATTTGTTCGACGTCATTTTAAATCTGACGTGCATCTCCTGCCACACGCATTAAATGATCCAAATACTCTGCACTAAAGGATTGCTTATGTTATTTTGTTTGTTATATCATTTGCATGTCTTAATCCAACTAGATCTTATAATATGAATATCTTGTTTTATTTTTTCTAAATCTTCATTGTGATTCCATAGGGCCAGTGGTCAATTTTTGTCACACTCGTGAGTCTTAAATCGTGATCATGGATTACGTATTATATGCACATCCAAAGTTCTGTTTTATATGTTTTTGAAACAGACAGTTACTATATTTTTTATATCACTAAATTATATTGATAAAAAATGATAATCTTTCTTACCCAAAAAGATCATACACAACCAAAATGGATTGATAATTTTCTTGTATATAAAACAAAATGTGTGAGCCAAGCATTTACCAGGTTTTAAAGAAATGCAATATAAAAAGAAAGTTCCCAATTAAGCATTCGAACACAACAAGAAACGATTAAAATTTCAGTTTCTGTTGTTAAAAATTAAAATGTGATAATTAAACAAAAAATTTAATATATGGAATGGAGCGTTGCTTCTGAATGAAAAAGAGGGGTTGCGCAGACTAGTCGCACTTCGGGAAGCCAAAATTGGACTGGTCCAGTTTTAAAAACACGAAAGAGACAAATCTATTCAATTGGTCAAATTAAACCTCGAACGGACCAAATACTGTTGTTATTGCCGTTTTTGGTGAAGGCTCCTTTTTACTTCTAAAACATTTTCTCTGTTATATCCGATTTCATATCAGATGTTTTATTTGTTTTTTTGTAAGTATACTTTTACTGCTTGTCTATTTTATATTCATATTCTTGTCATAATTGGAAAAAAAAAATATAGTTAGTAGAGAAATGCAAGAAAAGTCTACAATCAAATTTAAAACATTTCCAAAAGTAGACAGAGAGTGATAGATTGAAAGTGAAACCATGTGAATAAATAAATGGCAATTCCACGAGACATTTCTGTAATGATATTAGGAAACGTCGTAATCGAAAGATTGATTAATTACAAAAAAAAATTATAGTGGGGGACTAAGGTCAACGACAAGGTAATGAGAAGTCTTCATCTTCATTGGAAGACTCTTTCCTTTAAATTCCCATTTACCAAAATAGAGTTCTGTGATTTTTGACAGAAAGACATCTAAATTCATGTCCCGATACATTGTCTTTCTCTTCTCACTACTGTTTTATTGCCTTTTAGCCAATTTTCTTTTCTTTTCTCCATTGAATATGTATATATAAACTAATTACATAATCTTGTATGTTTTGAAAATTTGTAGTTTATATCAGAATGTATAGTTTAAAGCAGTCAATAGAATCCAGTTTTATATACGTCATTTTCATATGTAAATGAAGAAAAATAATAATAATTTTGCAGTTATTCAGTTATATTTTTATCCTATTTTGCAGTTTTTTTTCTTCATAACAATTTGCATTGTTACCTACCAAATCTTATATTTTAGCATTATAGAATTGACAAGATAACTGTTACTAGTATTTTAGGTTATATACTTCACATCCATTCCCTTGTACAAGAAAATGACCCATTTAATAACTAACAAGACATCACCTTTCTCCTTCAGAATTGATGCATACCAAACTTTTGTATTGTTTTGTTTTGTTTTACGGTTTGTATCAAATCGTATTAACTATTTGCGTAGACATGGACCAAATTTTGGATACAAGAAGGAAAAAGAAAAGTGTAGTCATTGTTTTTCTTTGAAATTGAGAAGGTTGTTAAAGTGGAGACAATTTGTAGGGTTACATATGATTCTATGAGTTGGTTCTTCACATTAATGGGCATTGTTGCTCTGACACTTAGTGCCAAAAAAGCAATGAAAAAAAACACACAACAAGATGGGTTGTTTTGTAAAAATCTAAATCTTTTGTCTTTTGACTCGGTATATGTTTAAATTAGATACTAGTTGATTTGGTCTCAAGTAATATAGTTAGGATCTAAGATTTTTTTTTTTTTTTTTTTTTTTGTCAACAGTTAGGATCTAAGATAGTTTGGTAATTTTTTGTTTACCTTTTATTATTTATTAATGTTAGGAGAAGATTATTGATTTGACGTTTTTATGTACAAGAAAACGTGACATGTCACACAAACCCCACTTGCGAGATTCATGCGAAGGAACAAAAGACAAAGATTTACATTTAATAAATATATTATTATAAAAAAAATATACGGTCTATATACTGCTTCCTTGCATAGTGACAGACTCGGAGAGAAATCAAAAACAACAAAAACCTCCCAAAATCCCCAATTCAAAAACCCTAAAAGCTCTCTCTCTCTCTCTCACTCACAACATAAAATCTAATATATTTACTCGCAAATAAAATTAAAACTTCTCAATAAGAAAATAAATTCCGTTACGATTCTTGTTCCAGCAGATCGGAGCCGTCCACGTTCGTCGAACGGGGAAAAGGAAAAACGGACGGCCAAGATGCATCCCCGTCGTTATCATCACATCACTCACCACTCAAAAGAAAACAAAAGAAAAAAAGGAAACCCAGAGAACTTCCCTGAAAAAGAACTTACTCAATCCAACAAATGATCTTGGAAAAACTCATCGACGTCCCATGAGCAGGAGCTGAAATCGCCGATCACGCCTAACGGAAAACTCTCCGAGAAATTTGGATCCTTGTTAGATATTGAGCTCGTTTGTAACGACTGGATTTCGTCTAGAAACAAAGGGTCAGGGGTAATTTCGGAATCCCAGAAACAATCTCCGGCGCGAAACAGATCAGGCAAGAAAAACGGATCCGACAGCGAAGAACTCGCCGGAGTTTCTTCGTCGACGGCCTTTGATTCCGCCGACGAGAGCTTAACGGGTTCTGTTCTGTACTCTGTCTCCTCGTTCCGATTATACCGGAGAACAGAAGTCGGAGAACAGAGGCTCGTTTGGGAATCTCTCGCGGAATCGCAACCGGAGACGGTTTCGAGGTCGATTACCGGCGTTTCTGGCACCACCGGCGGAGGACAAGAAGGAGGAGTGAGAAAATTCGTCAGCGCGTTATGCCCTTTGAGTCGAATCGCGGCTCGGTCGTAGCCCATAGCAGCTTCCTCCGCCGTCGCAAACGTCCCGAGCCAGATTCGAGTACGCGTCGAAGGATCCCGAATCTCCGCCGCGTATTTCCCCCAAGGTCGTTGCCTCACTCCTCTGTACCTCACAGCCGCCTTCACCGATCTGTCATCACCGATGTCCACCGCCTTGTTCGTCGTTTTTCTCGCCGGCTTTTCCCGTTTTGCAGCTCCGTCTTCGTCGTTAAATCTAATCTCTTCCACGTAACGTTTCACTCTCGTCGCCGGAGCCATCGATTTGTCGTTTTCCTCGTCGCTGGAGGAATCAGTGGCACATGGGTCGGTCACAGTGATTTTCACGACTTTGGGGAAACCGTTGAACGGTTTTTCCGTCACGGAGGTGATTTTCCGGTGAACCGTGTACTTAACCTTTCTCTCGCGGCTTTTCATTTCTCTTAGTTACCGGAGAAGAATACGAACAAGAGGAAGAGAGAAAGAGAGAGAAGAGGGTAAAAAAAAAATGGATTAACAGTTGCAGCGAGAGAGAAAGAAGAGTCAAAAAGCCTACGAAGAAATCGCCGTTTCTTAGTAACATCCTTCTTAAATATAGTCACGCCCCATTTATTGCTTTTTCCCATTTTTTTAATCATTATTTTATTTTTTGTTTTGCTTTTTCTCACTTTCCTCTTGATTTTCGAAATTTCGTTATCGTTATGGAATTTCCGAGATTTGGTTAAGCGTAAACCTTTTTCAATATTTTTATGAGCCATAATTATGTTTTCTCTTAACAAAAGATTAAGTAGTAATTAAGAGAGAGATTAGTGGCGCTTCAAACGACTAGCCGCTTCTCTGGTTGGGGAGCTAGACTTTGGACACGTGGCGTAGCTTGGTCTACAAGCAACTTTAGAATCCCACACGCGCGATGCATGTTCGTATCCATTACGCGCTTGAGAGAAGAAATGGGCCTTCTGTCACGTGAGACTGGTCACAGTGCTGTCACTTAATGCTTTTGACCCACTACGATAATAATGTGTTCGGGAATGCCTTTGGGAAAGAACGTTGTTATTATTATGATCTTGTCTTAATTCGAATGTCTTCTGTGATTATATTAAATTAAGGAAATTATGATCTGCTTGCTTGGTGATCAAGTGATTGCAAACCTAAAATATTTTGTTTCCTTACTATAATTATATTCAGCTTTAACACTGCACACGAAGAAGGAAAAACAAATTTTGAAAACGTTCCTCAAATGATAGTTTTCTTAATGTATTAAGACAGTTCGGGAATAAAATACAACATAAGTGCAACTTCAAACTTGTAAATAAATAAATAAAAAATATTGTATGATTTTTCTCTGCATTTTTCACCGAAGTTTTGACTATTATGAATATTTTAACTATGCGGACACATCTTCTTTCGTAAGTTGTTATAATAGAGTCTGGGGTCATAACCAAATATTTCGTATGATGAGTCAACCTTTTTATAATATAAACAGTTTCGGATGAAATTATAGTTTATAAAAAAGACAGATTCGTAGCGGAAGGGTACTGTACTATATATAAACTATATAGAATATGGTGTGCGTTACTCTATTAATGAAGAAAGAGAAGTTAGACTATCTTAGGCTAAGGGCCACATGAACAACCTTGTAGACAAAGCGATAACAAGAGAAGTTGCACGATACTCGTTGAGGCATGAGATTTTTTTTGTTATATGTAATTATTATTTTCTTTTTGGTTATTTGGGGGTATGAGTTGGTGTAGGTAGGAAATGAGATGGTCTTTTTTAATGTCTATATATGCTTTTTCGTTATTTGTTTAATTAGTTGAGGGGAAAAAACATCGTGAACAAATAAAATAAACAGACAAATATATACTACTTCTCTTTTCTGCAGGCTCGAAATTCAGACATGTGTTTAATACTCAAAATAAACAAGGTGAAGTATGTATAGCGTTGTGCCTATAGCATTTTTAGAGAACATATTTTCGAGTTTTTTATTTTCAAACTTTTAGTGAAATAATAGAATGTGATCACTTTAGATGGTCTATGTATTTATGTACTGTGTGATATAGCCCCTACATAATTATGAGTTTACGAGTTGTTTGGTCCATTGGTGTGTATATCATCACCTCGAATATGTATTATGTTTACAATTTAGAATTGCGATTTGTGTAAAATCGAAATTTTTCGGTAGTTCTCGTACACCTACTAGCTAGTTAGGTTTAATTCCTGTATAGTGATAATTGTTGTTGCAGAAACGGAACGTGTAAACGTACTGTAGATAACAACTATAGTACATTCTCAATTATATAGAAGATACAAATCATTTAAATTTTTTAATTATGCTGTGTGACACGCTTTAGTGAAATTTGAAAAGTATTTCTTTCTCTCTATATACACATGCAGAAAAAAGGATGCAGTGGCTTTTTTTTTGTTGGACTTCGTATTACAATGAGTGGCTTTTTTTTTCGTATTACAGAGCATATTCTTATTCTTTTTTTGTTGTTGTGTGAATTATTTAGGTAATTGTTTACTGTTTTTGACGTTTCGTTGTCAACGGTTAACCGTTAACTACTCTTTGATGATAAATATATGCCCTGATTGGGGGATTAGAGACTTTTAAACGTTCAATTTAACCATAAACTACACGTTTAAGAAATTAACTGATAGTAGAATGTTTTTATCGTTCACTACTTATTCAGTTGTTTGTATAATATACAACCTGATAACTTTCACCATATTATTTTGCCGACTCCCCTATAACAGTTCCAGTTTAGGCCTCAAAACCAACAAACATCATTATATATTCGTTGAAGTAGCCTATCAGCCCAAATACTCTGCAAGCCCATTGGAGCTCTCCAAGCACAAGAATGCCGAACAAATTTCTTGAAATAATTGATCATCACACATTACATTATGTTTTCCTCCCAAGTTACTACAACAACACACATAAACCATTACAAAAAACGAAAAATCTATCACACACTTAAAAAAACAATCCACACAACAACACTCTCTAAATGTATTTGTCAAAATGCCCAAAAATAAATTTTAATAACATGTGTGTTAGTAATTAAATATATAAAACACACAAACAAAAAAATAGAATACAAAAAAAGGAATCTCAAATATATTATCTACATTATAGTTACAGATATTCATACGGATGTTATAGATCGCCGCCTTGATCATTTCCCCCTCATTCTTCCTTCATCGTTACTGTATATTCACCCTGCAATGTATAGTTTCATTAACTCTGGATATAAAAAATTAGATGCAAAACCGAAATTAGTTGTTGCTAAAACGTACCATTTAAGTGTATTAAGGTTGCATTTAGGCGAATCAGTATCAAGCTTGTTCAAACTAACGCCACCGCATCTCAAATTAACGGCGAGCATTCCGATCTTAATCCCGGCGACACCTAATCCGACTTTCGTTTTGGCAACAACATTAATCACCAGATCTTTGCTCTGAAATTTCGCAGCGAGTCTCTTCGCTAATCCTCTCTCCACGAGCTGGTTCTTCACCGTCGTCTCCACTTTCACACTCGTCGAGTTCTTAGGACCTTGTCGGAATCCATTAATCGTCGTCTCTCCCATCCCGGTCTCGTCGTTTCCGCTTCCGATGCTCAGCTCCACGGCGGTGTTACCGTAGTAGAAGACGAGTTTGGTGTTCGGGTTCCTCATCTCCACCCGCGCTACGGCGGTGGCGGAGAGAGACGCGCCGGCGGGATCGTCGGAGAGTTTGAATCCGTCGAGGCGGAAAGAAGCGAGGCTGAAGGAAGGGAGCTTAGGATCGAACCAGAGGTAGAAAACAGCGGTTCCGACTAAGAGGAGGAAGATCAAGAGGACAAGAGTTATGCAGACGCAACAACAACAGAAACGACAACAGCTTCTGCGTTTTCTCTTTGGTCGGAAAGTAGAAGGCATCCCTGAGGCTTTTCTCATGGGTTGTTGCGGTCTGGCTGCGATCGGTGGCGGAGGAGGAGGAGGAGTCGCCATGTTTGGATCTCTGTAACCTGGTGGTTTTTGAAGAACCGGTGTCGGATAATCTGCCATTTTAAGTTAATTCACCTCTACTTGACGATCGATCTCTTTAAATCGAATCAAAAGAAAGGAAAACGAAATCTCTCTCTGTTTCTTTTGAATTTTTTTAAAAATCGATTAAGAAACAGAGACGGAATGCGAAGAGGAAATGTTAGTTTTTTGTTTTTTTTCCTAAAAGGAAGAGGAAATGTTGATATATTATAACCTGAGAAAAAAAATCTTGAGATGGAGCGAGAGAGAGAGAGCGAAAGTTTGTGTTGTGTTGGCGCAAATGGGAGAATGATGATGATGATGTGACGTGAGGATGAGAACTCGTTTGAGGCCGAAACTCACGCGCGCCGTTTTTTTTATGCTGACGTGGTCCCTCTTTTTTCTCTTCTTCCCACATTTTACCCTTCAGTTTTTTGTTTACCAGGTTCATCGGGCATAATATTAGATTCGACTAAAATTAATATGGAACCAGGAAAAATAATGTTAGAGAGTTAAATAGAATATGAAGATGAAGCTCTAGCCTCTCTAGTCATGTTTTAAATTATTTAGAAGATCTTCAAGTTATTAATGGTTTTTCTTCTGAAATTTGTATACTATAGACAGGGGAAAATTTAGAGAATTCTGAAATGGAGAATGCTCAATGTGTCACCAAGAAGAAAGAGACGAATTAGATATATATGATTAAGTAAAGGAAACCAAATGTAGTTTTTTCAGCTTCTTACAGAATCCAACTCTAGATAATATCATTCAACATTCTATGTAGAAAGGTTCAAAAACATTCGACCAAATGTAACCCAATAAACAAATTGGTTCATAAGCTCGTAAAAGGGCCTAATATATATACATTTTGGTTCCTAAATTCTTAACTGGGCCAAATAAAAAAGTTTCTTCCAAAATTTCGAGGCCCAATAAAAAATTTGGATTTTAATTACAGTATCCAAGTTTTATGCTAGGGTTTCGCTGGAGGGTGTAGCTCTTCTTCCTCTTCGTTTGTCGTCGTCTCCCAATTCGTATTCTACTTGAGGGTTGAACAGGTGAAGAAACTCGTCTTCTGATTCCGTTTATTTTAATTTAGTTTTGGTATTTTTATCTCAAATCAATCTCGTAACTGTTTCTAGATTCGATTTTTTCTCTAGCTAGCGAAGCCCTCAAGAGAAGAAGAGCGTTTCAAGATGAGGCCGATCCTGATGAAAGGCCATGAACGGCCGTTGACGTTCCTGAGGTACAACAGAGACGGTGATCTGCTCTTCTCCTGCGCCAAGGATCACACTCCGACTCTCTGGTATGCCGATAACGGAGAACGCCTTGGAACCTACCGTGGCCACAATGGTGCTGTTTGGTGTTGCCATGTCTCCAGTAAGTGTCCAAGCTTCCTTCTCGATGTGTGTTCAATTACGATTTTGAGTAGATGGGCTATATTCGTTTTCCCTTAGTGATTAGGCTGTTTGTTTTGAGTCCTTCAAAGCTGAATTTTTCTAGCGATTTGTCTTGTGATTGATTAGGGGACTCGTCGACATTGATAACTGGTAGTGCTGATCAGACTGCAAAGCTTTGGGATGTGAAATCTGGGAAACAGTTGTTCTCATTCAAGTTCGGTTCTCCGGCGAGGTCTGTGGATTTTTCCGTTGGAGATAAGCTTGCAGTGATCACTACTGATCCCTTTATGGAACGCACCTCTGCCATTCATGTGAAACGCATCTCCGAGGATCCAGAAGACCGTAAGTTTTATATATATTGTTGCTGAAAAATCCCTTATGTTTCGTAATGTATGTGTTAAAAGGAAATTGTTTGGTGTAAATGGTGTAGAGGTTGGTGAGTCTGTGCTTGTCATTGATAATCCTGAAGGAAGGAAGAGGATAAACAGAGCTGTTTGGGGACCCTTGAACCAAACCATTGTTAGTGGTGGTGAAGATGCCGTTATCAGAATCTGGGATGCTGAGGTAATCCAAAAGGGTTTTGATTGTGTATCAGTTTCACCTTTTAAAGTCATTAGCTTTAGACTTATGTTTGCTGCCAATGTTACTAGACTGGGAAATTGCTCAAGGAATCAAATGAGGAAGTGGGTCACAAGAAGACCATTACATCGCTCTGCAAAGCTGATGACGATTCTCATTTCCTCACTGGTTCACTTGACAAAACTGCAAAGGCATGTTATTTCTTCCTGTTCTTTCCCTTCTGTCTTTTGTACATATATAGAGAGAAATCTTCTGATAAGAGTGTGATCTTGTTTCAGCTGTGGGACATGAGAACGCTGACTCTCATTAAGACTTACACTACAGGGGTGCCCGTGAATGCTGTCGCCATGTCTCCACTTCTCAACCATGTACGTGCTAATATGCTTCATGAAGTTTTCTGAATTTTTTAGTGCCTGAAATCAACAAGTCGTAACGTGATCTCTGTGAATGTTTTCTTAGGTTGTGCTTGGAGGTGGTCAAGATGCATCTGCTGTGACTACGACTGATCATCGTGCTGGAAAGTTCGAAGCTAAATTTTACGACAAGGTTTGTGTACAACAAGATCCTTTTACTTAGAAATTTATAAACTCGAGTGGAAATTAACTGTGTGTATAACGGTGTTTGGTATATAATATATATAGATTCTGCAAGAGGAAATTGGTGGTGTGAAAGGGCATTTTGGACCTATCAATGCTTTGGCATTCAACCCTGATGGCAAGAGGTAAACTCAGGATTAACATTATTTGGCTGATACATGTTCTTCACATGATGAGTTGTTTTTGTTGTGTTGATTTTGGACCTATATAAATGCTGAGTTTTTTTTCTCTTTCTTTCTTCTCAGTTTCTCCAGTGGAGGTGAAGACGGCTACGTGAGATTGCATCACTTTGACTCCGATTACTTCAACATCAAGATTTAGATCTTTTTCAAAGTCTCTCACAGTCACAGGCCTCGTCTCTCTATCCGGATTTTGTTCTCTCGCTTTTTGACGTTATCATATGGTTTTGTTTACTACCAAAACTTCGATGATACTTCTATATAAAGTTCCTAAGACTAGTCTATTATCATTTGGATTTTCATTTAACATTACAGATTTTAAATTGAGAAGATTTTTGTTTTTTTTTTTCTTCCTGAAAAGGGCTTATTTGAGTTTCTACAATAAGTAAAAGAGGTAAGGTAACAAAAAAAGTAAGTTCGATTGTACATGAAATGCCATGTTTTCGGCTGTCAAGGACCAACATAAAGAAAAACACAGATCACTATGAGAGATATCTCTCTTAAAATTACATCAGGTCTAAAAGCAACAAAGTAAGCCATATATTAAAACAACAAAACAACAAAAGCCTCTCTCTCTATATTAACAACCACAACAACAACCAAATTTTCATATGGAGGAAAAGCTTATCTTTCTCCCTCTCTCTCTGAAAATTTATAGATCAATCATCTCTCTCTCTTCTATACTATCTATCAAGTTGTCTGGAATTAGCAACACTTGGTTTTCTTTGTTTATGTTGACAAATCAAGTAGAAATGCGATACCGAGTCATACGATGGAACATTCATTAGCCCGCAGCTACAGCATCAGCTCGAGGCTTCGTATCGAGGAGTTGATGCAATCTGCTGGTAGAGTTATTAGAATCACTGTCACCTTGGTTCTTGTTCTTGTCTCCAGTTCCTGAGTTCTTAACTCTAGACAACAAATCCTCCGAGACTCTCTTCTCAGGTTCCGAACTTTTCAGCTTGTCCTGCAACCCAACAAAACAAAAATGACACGGCGTTTTCAAGAAAATGATGCACAAAATGAGAAGGATCATTGGTTGGCCAATTATACTTACCAGCAAGGTTGCATTTGCTCCTCTTAGTTTATCAGATTTCTCATTGAGTTGGTTTAGTTCAGATCGTAATGCCATGTTTTCGGCTGTCAAGGCTTCGACTTTCCGGGCAAGTTCTTCAGTCTCGGCCTGTAAAACGAGGTAAGGACAGAAGCTTCTTTATTAGCTTTTTGAAAATGTGTTTGGTGAGAGCCGCACAAAGGAAAAGAAACGAAAATCAAAAGTTAACTAAACCTGTTTCCTTAATCTTGACCTCCTAGCAGATTCTCGATTAGACTGTTTTCTTCGCTCCCGTTTCAGTTCTCTCTCGTTCTGAAAAACACAATGAGACCAATTGTGAGGGAAATCGGAACAAGTTAGATCGAAAATGGGATAAGTGGAATACCAAAAAAAAGAAGTCACAAGGGTACCTGAAGCCAAGTTTCAGGAGGAACCATGGCTAAAGATTGTGACATGAAAGGTTTTGAATTTGCACTTACACCAGGAGAGACTATAACTTCAGCTCCTTGAACAGTTTTTACGCCGTTATCACCACTTGACGGAGACACAGACCGAAATGAGCAAGATTGAATTAACTGTTTCCCATCTGCTAAATAAAGAAAAATCTAATGAAAAATCCAACATTTTCACTCCGAATCTAACTCTTTGGGAGAGTGAAAATATCTAAAAATACCTTTTGTTGGAGTTCCCTCACGACTTCTCTTAAGTTTCGGTTCATCTGCCTGGAAACATGCAAGAAAAGGTATTGACGCTTTAGTTTGAGCAATGCGTATGAGAAACACAAACGATAAAAGAGACATTACCCCAGTCGTATTCCCATCACTGCCATCAGAAGAACCATCCGTTTCAGAGCTGTTGCGAGAGCGTTTGTGTTCATTACTTTCAGGATTCCCATTTCCAAGAGACATAGCAAGGCCATCAAATTCTTTCAGCTTCTTCATCAGTCCATTGTCTGTGTTCCCTGTAGATTTAGTAGGAGTATCGATGCTCAAATGCGTCCCCGGCTGCCATTTTTATAAAGGATCCCATCAGAACCATCACACAATCCATCCATCACGATGAATCAAACTAGCTAATACTACTTACAGTTGTTAAAGGTGTACCCTTTTGACCTTGAGGCTGATAATATATGAAAAGTCAGTCACTTTGATTTTGCGAATAAGAAAGAGTTTTACCATGGGAATCATCGGATTATTACTATTTACCATGGGAATTCCGGGATGAGCGTAAACTCCTCCTCCGTGAGGGTAAACCGCAGCATAGGGTGTTCCATATGGTGACATCATATGCTGAAATATTCAAAGACCAAACACACCTTATGATGATGACTCGTCTTCCTGATATTTGCATCAAGTCTTTTGGGTTTGACTAATAATACCTGAGGATTCCACATGTAAGGAGGAGGAGGATGACCAGATGCAGCAGCCATAGCTGAATTATAATACGGATGCATTGCAACTCTTGGACCATAATAAGCCTAGCAAGTAACATCATCATGGATCATCCATCATCATCATGGTCCTATTATTACATAACTAGAAGAGAGGCAGTAACAAGAGACTAACCTGCATAGCTGCCCAGTCAGGGTAGACATGAACATTTGTCTGATCCTATCAAAGAGATTTAAGAAGCAAGAAGTTTAATTTTGACTTCAAACACACAGAAAAAACAGTTGACTTGGAATCATGGTTTGAAACTGTTCAACATACCGCAGGTGAAGAAGATATATCTGATTTGGTAGGCTTTGTTTCCTCGCTGTTTCCCATGGTTTAAAGTTTCCTACTCGACAACAATGGGCGTCTTTCTGCAAACATGAAAGGATGTTGTTGTTCTGTGAGAAAGAGATAGGGGTAGAAACGTCTTTCTACCTTCCACCATGTTCTGAAAACTTTCAGCAAGACAAAGGGAATCAACACAGTGGATTACTAATGGACAATTCTACCCCTAAAACAAATCACATGCACACAAAAAAAGCTCTGTTCTTCTCACCGCTTTTGCTGTTTATGTTTAAAATCCAAAACCCTGAAATTTTAATTGAATTTCAACTAAATGCAAATGAAAACAATATATAAAAACGACGAAAACGTATGAACCAAAATAAAGGCAAATTCTTTCACAAATCCTATGAATTACACCAAAACTAAGAATATGATGATTCTCTAAATGGAAAATCTTCGACCAAATAATCGGTTTGTACAGTCTTTAAGATTTCCAATTACCTCCAAGAATCCGAGAAGCTCTTGCTAGCTAGCTCAGAAATCACGAATCGTCAATTCGAAACATAAAGAGCAATTTAACGCATTTCAATCTTTCTCTTCCTTTTCTCTCTCTTAAAAACCAGAGCGAAAAAGAGTTCAGTTTTTTTTTTTGAGGGAGGGAGACGAGAGAGAGAGAGAGAATGAAAAAAAACGGAGCGCCAAGACGATGACCACGTCATCAGACACGTGTCATGCGAATATATTACAGCGTAAACTACGGTGGTGTTTGATGAGTTGGCTCGTCGAGTTTCGTGCCAGCCATTTTGGGTTTCCCTTCTCATGTCATCTTTACCGTACACGTGTTCGATTTCGAGTCGCTCTACGCATCCGTCATGTGACTTACGTGGTCCATCCGTTTAATCAGTGTTAAAAACAAAAGTTAAAGGATTTCAAATTTTAGATAAATTTACCACATAGTGCATAACTCTCTATTCAAATCCGTCATCACATCAGTGAAGAAGTCATGTGCAACATAAAGTTTTTAGCTTTTTATTTTAGGAACCTTTATATTATATGATATTAATAAATAACGAATTTTCCGAATTCAATTATTTATGATAAATTTATGGCCAAAAGAAAATAGTTCCTTACAAGTTACATCACATAAATAACGATTTTAAGTTTTGCTTATCACTAATGCACATATTTATACGGATTTTGATTATGCCACGAATATTTATAATAAACGAATGACTTAAAATTTGATTGGAGAGAAGGGACGTCGTGGTAAATACACACACGAAGAAAAGACCTTTGACTATTAGAATCTCCGACGCGGAGAGCACTTCTGTCCATCAAACTCAAGATCCTGACCGTCCATCTTTAGCACCGATTCAAATCTTCCAAAGGTGCCACGAGACGACCCACGTGTATGGCCACGTTTCTGCCATCATGGAAGAGAGAAAAAATAATAAGTACATTATTTTCTTCCTTTATTATAAAAAAAAATAATTAGAAATGAGGACCCACAATTCCGACAACTGCTTCGGATCCAACGGCTGGGATACAAAAATGATCCAACGGATGTAAAACAAGCCACGCCAGTTTGGTATTGGCATCTAGAGGCTAAAGGGGCCAACGAGGCTTTTGCGTTGGCGTAAAAGAGCTTCTATCCACGAAGTGGTCCCTACATTACGAAATGCGACTCACATGGATATATCTACGTGTCGAGTTTTGATTAGCTGATAATCAAATATTATTGTCTGTATATAATAAGATATTGTGTACAGTACACAAAGATCTCAGAGCATAATACTAGTATAATTCTACTGTGGTTTTCGATGACGTAAGCGAAGGTGAAGAGTACGTTAGATGTAGATATATAAGATATGGACCGTTGATCTAGTTTTTGGAAAATCGACGGTGATGCAGCTTTATCGCCGCCTCCAGTAAGAATAAAACGTGTGTAAATATATAACTAGAATCATATGACGTGTTATATATATAAATCAATATCGTAGTGGGAAAAAAAAAGAATTATTGTTGCTACGTGGGGCCAAAATCAGAAAAGGAGAAATAAATCGAACGGTCAAAACGTGTTCCCGACAAAATGACGTGTCCGTCTGGTAAGCGGATAGTCTTACATTACGCATTTTTATGGGCCCGGAAGTGACGAGGACTCGAATCCTCTACTTGAATTTCCTAAACTACCCTTATGACTTTTCACTAATTCTTGGGCGTACCACTCCAGCCGCATTGTTTGAAACTTTGAATATTGAAAGCCTTATGTTCACACACATACTAAGCAAATTAGCTTTATTCTTTACGAAATCGTTTTCGAGTATTTACAAAGTGACAGTAGTAAGTAGGCCTCATAGCCCAGATAGTTATGGCCCAGTCCCATAAGGCCCAGTCCCATAAGGCCCAGTCCCATAATGATAGGAGTAAAAAGTAGCGAATTTGCAGAAATAGACGACGACAAGTGAAAAATCCAATAAAATTTACAGGGTGGACACTCTTTGAAACTTACTTTTACTGCTCCGTAGAAAATTACAAAAGACACTCGCGGTTAGAGAGACTGATATAGCTGAGCTACATGAAGAGAGAATATAACTTATACATGGAGATTGACAAAGCGAGCGAGAGAGAGAGAGAGATAGATCAGCGAATGTCTGTGGCTCGTTTAATGGTGAGCTCGGCTCGGAGATGGAGAATGCCGTTGATGAAGTATTGACTGTCCTCGGCCATAAACGAAGTCCAAGGAATCCCGAAAAGGTTCCTGTAACCAACGGCTTTCCCACCAGTGAACGTGTAGTTCCCTTTGTATTTGCTCACGAAACTCTCCAACGGTTTCTCTCGAGCCGAGAATTCGTAGTCCACACCAAAACTCACAGCTCCTTTCTCTTGCATCCCAAGGAAAAGCCCAAAGCAGTGGAACGAGCTTTGCTGGTCCATGTTGCAGTGCGCCGAGAGGAAGAAGCCTTGGCCTCCTAAGTGGAAGGCCTGAGAATACACTCTCCCCGAAGGGAACAACCCTGCGCACTCCTCTCGCTTCAAGTCCAGGTACACTACACATTGCGGGCGAGGAAGCTCGAACTCCACGACTTTTACGGGTCTGTATTTGTATGCCCTCTCTATGAAACGGCGGTTCATGGAGTCTGATCCTTCTGCGGCTAGGATGCGTTGCCTGTGAGGGGCTTCTGCTTTGAAGAAGAGCGCTTCTAGGACTTGCTTCGATGCTACTTCGTGCTCAAAGTCACTGCAAGTTAATACCTTTTTCAGTTTTCTGCACGTCATGTATGGGAAGCGGATGTAGAGCGCAAGGCGTGAACCCAAAATCTCTCTGCGGTCTTCCAACGAACTGTACTGCCCCCTTGCCCATTTCAACACAAAGTCATAAACAGCGTCCTCTGAAGCAATTTGGAGATCATCGCTCGATAGTATCGCCTCGATTCCAGCCAATGGTAAGGCCATAACCTCCTCCTGAAACCTGTACCAAAAAATGGTGAAACAAATGAATACAAGAATTTTACAACACTCGAGAGTAAATGCATTTCAAAACCAATGGAGTCTTACTTGGTAATATCCTTGTAGCGTGAGGCGAGGAACTGCTTTGCAGCATCGGTTAGAGGCTGGACTGCTTCGGCCATTAAAACACTGGAGGGAAGCTCGAGATAGAGCAGAGCGGAATCAGGGGTCATAGGCATATTGCGGAGAAGTCTACTGCAATACCTCATGCAGGAAGCAACCTCAAACTTGTCAGCAGCCATAAGCACGTCTAATAAAGCAGGTGCTGTTGTGACGGTTAAAGAGTTGCTATACATAAAGTTTAAAAGCTCCATCAAAGCACCTTCCTCTGCCATACACATAAAAGCAGAGCATGAAAAAATCCAAAATTGTGGACTCTCTTAACACTGACTACGTCTCATTAAGAAACCAATAGAAAGCAAGGAGGGAGTTGGAGCCAACAAGACTAGAGATCGAAAGAAGAAGAAAAAGGATGCAAAAGCTTGACTTGAATTTGCCGTACCTTGAGCACTAATTCTAAGGGTGACATGTCTTTGTTCTGATTCCCTCATTCCATTGGAGAACAGCTGCAACAAGAAGCAGATGATAGTGTTACATGCAAGATAAACAGAAGCAAACAATAAGGATATACAGTACTAGAACAGAAAAAAAAGAACATCATTAATACCTTGTAGAAAAAAGGGCTTTTTGCAGCTAAGATAGGAGAGCTAATATGCAGTTCTTTAACCCTAACAACAGTAGAATGGTCCATTCCCCAGTTTGGCTCACTAGATGCATCGTCGTCACCTGAACCCCAATTTCAAAAAACAAATCAGAACCCAATGACTCGAGAGAAGCTGTGAGATTTAGATAGTTGCTCATGTACCTGATAAAGCCTCTTCCACCATTGCCTCTCCTTCATCGTCGAGATTATCACCACCAGGACAATCATCCATATCAGGTTGGTTGCTATCGGTTATAATCTGCTCCTCGGCACATGCCACAATGTCTGAAACAGTAACTGGAAATGCAATAACATGTTAAGTTTCTTAAACACTAAAACCCATTTGAAATAGAGAGAGAAGATGTCAAAAGCCAGCAATTTCAACCTATATTACATACAAACCCACAAGGAATCAAATCAATTACGATGATAAAAACCTACCACCATTGTCCTTCTTGTTATCCTCTCGTCTCCTCTTGCGATGACGAGCCCAATCGGCGATACTCGTACATCCTTCACCATCAGACCTAGAGTCCGAAGGCCCACCGCCCATGATCTCGATCCGGAGCAAACGGTCGGAGAAGTTACTATCATTGAAGGCGAATCCGAAATCGCCTTCCGGGGACGAACCACGGGGAGAGAAATTGGAATCCATCTCCGTCTTAGGGTCAAACAGATCGGTATTACTGGAACCTCTCATCCTCCTTTTTCGAAACCCTCTCTCCGTCTTCTCTCCGGCGAATACCGAGCAGAAGAATCAGGGGAAAATAAAAGGGTCAAATTCGAAATTGGATTTTCGAGGAACGCGAAATACAAACAAACCCCCAAAAGAAAGTTTTTATTTTTATTTTAAAAATTTTGTTTGTGAAAAAAAAAGGATGAGAAGAGCTGGAGAGAGAGAGAGAGAGAGAGAGAGAGAGAGAGAGAGAGCTGGTCGAAGTTGGAAAGATAAAGTTGAACGGTAACGGTTACAGGTCGGTGACGAAAGGCTAATTAAAGAACAGTGGTTCTGCTCTGTCGTGTTTTTTTTTTTGTTATTTATCTGTCCGCTACAAACCGGTTCGGTCTTTAGTAGGCTGGTTTTTTTAGATATAACAATATGTCTTCTTTAGATTGTATCACTCCTTTTCTTATTTTAACATTTTTGATTCAGAAAAAAATATATTTAGTAGAATATTACATAAATTCCTACAAACATGACTAAAAAAACTTTTATAATACGTTGAAAAATAAATCATTATCGGGAGACCGATGTATGAATTTAAAGTAATTTACTTTAAATAGAAGAAGAAAAGTTGAGTTTTATTTGCGTTGCTCTGGTGGCAAAAAGTAGGATTGTAGTTGGTTAGAAGACAACTCGTTCAACAAACGGCAATGCCTAATCTCGTTAAAATGTCTAGTTTGAGGTTTCTTTTTAATCGAATTAAATTAATTAGTTCAACATTTTACAAACGTTGTTAATAATATTTTGACCGAGTGAATCTTGGCAATGCAACTACACTAATACGATAATTGGATTTTATAGACACAAATTTGGACTAATCTCCGGTATACACTTCTTGGTAAGCCAGGACGTGACTAACCAATTGATTATATTGTCACTAGAGGTAACCATTTGAACATAAACGAATTAATGTTATACACTTCAATCAGACCAACTATTATAAAACACTTGATAATATATGTTCTCAAACCAAACAAACGAACTAATTTCTTGTAATAACAAATTTTTTTTTTAAACGTAATGCCCTCTAGGATTACAAACTTGCGTTACCATTTTGAATAACCTATTCTTATATTGTTCTTTTCAAATTAACTAAGATTTGTTCATATTGTAAACTAAAAAGAATAACATATGTAATTGAATGCTGGTTGACATAGTAAAATAAAAAGGGACCATGTTAATTTTTAGCATAAACGGACAGCACTTGTAAATTATATTCTTCCAATTCAAACGTAATAATTAATTTAGACGAAACTAAACCAGACTTATTCACCAAACATTAGAAATTTTAAATTGAATACAACAAGAATCTATTTTCTGGGTTAGCTAACAACTTAGAGTTTCTGAGATACGAAAACAAAAGTTTATTAGGCAATGCATTGGTAGTAGAAAGAAAAAAAAAAACATGATTAGATTTTAGTTTGATTAATGGACTTTTCAAGGTGGTATAATTTAGTGGGCTTAACGCTGGGCCCATTTGGAATTGAAATCTTATTTATCAGTTTTCTCCAAACATATCTCGAATTGAAGGAAGAAGGGTAACGGCTAGTAATGGTTTGACCGTTTGTTTTTTTTTTGAAATCCCAATTTTTGTTCATTCTTCTTATTTTTCCGTTACTCTCTCTCGTTCCTGCTTATTGCTCTTGTGCATCCGAAGGCAGTGCCAATTTCTTCCTTAAGTCACCTGAAATCACAACTCAAAGGTAGTGTTATCTCTGATTCACTTCATCTTCTTTCGATATTTGAGTTTATACAAGTGTTTTTGCTTGGAACTCGGCTTCTCAAATCTTGGGTTTTGCAATGTTTAAATGTTGGTACATGAATATTCATTGATTATACCTTTATGTGAATTATTAATCGATTGTAAGCTTTTAATTGCGTAGGATTCTGGCTCCCACCACATACATATGCGTCGCGTCTGCGATAAATAAAGTTCCTATCTTTATCAGGTATCAAAGATTTGCAGTTTTCACCTTTGATGACTTTCGAAGTGGGTTCTGAAATTTCCGCAGACCTTAGCATCCACCGGCATGATAGAATGGGGAGGAGCTAGATCCAAAGAGAATCGTACTCCTTTCAAGAGTCTTCCTCCCTATTGCTGCGCGTATGTTGCTCCTCGACGATTTTATATAAAATCTCCTCTTGCAGTTTCGATTTTGTTGAATTCAATCGATTTTTATTTCTGTCTCAGGCTCACAAACGACGGGAGTGTTTTCGAGTTGACGTGAGTAGTTTCATAGCGATCTTTCTCTTACTTTTGGCATTGGAGCTTACTCTTCCTATGTTGCCTTATTGATTTTGAAATTCAGTATATTTTCTCCGTTGGATTGCAGAACTATAGTGCCTTACATTAGGAAATTCGGTAAACATTGAAAGGAGAAGATCTAATTCCTCTCGTCTTTCACGAGAAAAACATTAACAAGTTTAAAGAACAGCTTTTCCAGGAATCAAGAGACCCAGCCGATTGATTCTCTTCCCCTCTTCGTCTTCTGATTCTGGTAACTCAGCGAACGGTTTATTCATCATAAAAGCTTTAAATTTTCGCGCTACTCGATCTGGTTTCTCAACATCAACAAGAATTGGGATTAAGTTTTAACTGTCAATTGTTTATTCCGATCATGGGTTTCCCTTAACCCATTTGATGGTTAAAAGTGTCAATATTCAATATGTTTTCACACTATATTGTAAGTTTTACTAATCAAGTTTCTATTAGTATTCTAATAAAAACATTTTCTTATTCCCTAGTAAAAATAGCTTTTTAGTATTAGTATTTTAAAACTTTTTTTATCACCGTTTAGATTATTAGATGAGTTAAAGAAATTTAATTACTAAATTTCATAGTTGTGAAAACAGACCAAACAATACATCTAATCATTTAATGATTGGAAATGTCATATGTTTAATATGTTTTCACATCATATCATATGGTAAGTTTTAATAATCAAATTTCTATTAATTTACTTATAAAAATATTTTCTCTTATTCATTAATAAAATTATTTTTAATATTAATATTATTTTAAAAATTAGTATTCTTAAACTTTTCCTTTTTATCATTGTTTAGATTATTAGATGAATTAAAAATATACTAGTTGAAAACATATTTCACACCATATTATTATAAGTTTTGGTAATCAAATTTTTATTAACTTTTTAATAATTATATTTTCTCTTTAAAGAATTAGTATTTCTAACATTTTCCTTCTTATTATCTTTTCATCGTTTAAATTAAAATTAGTTGAATTAAAAAAATACTAGTTGAAAACATATTTTCACACCATATTATTATAAGTTTTGGTAATCAATACATTTTCTCATTAAAGAATTAGTATTTCTAACTTTTTCCTTCTTATTATCTTTTCATCGTTTACATTATCACTAATTATTAGATGAACTAAAAAATGTTGATAGCTAAAAGTAGTTGTTGAATTTAAAAAATACTAGTTGAAAACATATTTTCATGTTTTCAGACCATATTATAAGTTTTGGTAATCAATTTTTTATTAGTTTTTTAATAAATACATTTTCTCTTTAAAAAATTAGCATTTCTAACCTTTTCCTTCTTATTATCTTTTCACGTTTAAATTATCACTACTTATTAGATGAACTAAAAAAAACAGCCAACATTAAGACAAGTACTAGTAGTTAGTTTCAATTAATCTGATTTGAGATCCCATCGATATAATAATCAGCATTCATATCATTCTTCGAATCTGGCCCACGACATCTTCCCATGTCAACAACAGTAATGGCGTTTCGAAGAAGCATCAACCAAATACCTACAAAATGAACAAATCAAACCGTTTAACAAGGAATCATTAGAGCGTTGTATAGTTCAAGAAAAAAAATCATGCTAAAAAAGTCCGCCATAAGGCATAATCTACAGGGTGTTCAACATATTTACAAACCAAAAACTCAAAACTCAAAAAACATCACGTGTAAATAGAGCTTATAAAAAACAGATTGTGCATACTGTATATCACAAAAAGTTGAAAACGAAAGAAATAGAGAAGGAGCTTCCTTCAATCCAAACGAAGAGAAGAGAAGGATGTATAGAGAAAGAGAGAAAATCTAAGAGGCCATGCAAACCCCTTAAAGTGCGCGTTCTTCGAGCTCTTAATTCTTAACCTACGCACTTTCTATGGGGAATCCATGAACAATTAGATTTCTGCTTTTATTTCCTTGAATCTTGTCCTCCTCGTTTTGGACGAAGGGAGCTCCTTTTTGTTACACTTGCAAAACTATGTACATAAAAGAGTTTGATATATTTTTACTGGTACAAAACAAAAAGAAAAAGAATTGAGATGGATTGATGAAGCTAATGATGTGAAGACGAAGATTATATAAAGTGGTTTATATAGATGAAATAGCAAAACCCTAGTCCTACTTCTAGGAACGATTATGGAAAAAATATCACAAAAGTGGAAAAGTAGTTTTTGGCAAAAAAGAAAAAAATGGAAAAGCATAGAAGAAAAAAAATGGCAGTAAATATTGTCATTAATTAGAGAGACTGAACATAATCTTGTTATGGTTTATGACTAATGACTATAGAGATAATTAATAACTAAATCGTATTTTTATAGTTGAAGCACAAATTTATGACATTGACCACAAAATCCATTAGGCTGATAGAGCTTGGTCAAACTTACCGACACATTCTTAAACGGTATTGTGAAATGAACCTGAAATAAATTTTGGAGAAGACTTCTTAAAAACCTAGTCAACAAAAAATCTTTTTTTTTTTAAAGTTCATGAAATGGAAGATGCTAGATGCATTGGATTTTTTTTTTGTTTTTCCAATTTAAGATGACAAAATAAAATTGACTGGATTTGTACTTACTGTCATCATGTTACTATTTAGATTCAAATCCAATAAAATGTCTACCAACTGTTGATTTTGTCACTTGGTTTGGTTTCCGTGACAATTAACAAAAAAGCTAGCCCTAAAATATTATTTTCAGCTAAATTTTAAAAGCATGCACAAAACATAGAATAACTTCCAAGTTCCAACTAAAGACATGAATTTTCTCAAATGGCTCAAGCTTACACCGGATGACTCGGACTCGACTCTGGTTTCAGAGAACGTAAACGTCGACTCTCTACACGAGCTTCCATCAGCTTATCCTTCAGACTACGAGTTTTCTCTCTCACATTGACGTTCCTCGGAAGAATCTTCGAGGAACTCTCATGATGATCATCACCATTCCTCGGACTAGTCTCCGGATGAATCTTGTCTCCTTCCGACGACATAGATAGATTAATAACTTGATCCGACCTCTTAAGCTGCAACCTGTTATCTCTTCTTGTTCGCTTTTCGAGCCTTTCTTTGAGTTCCTTCAAGCAAACCCTTTGATGCATAGAAGCTGAATCATCTGGTTTTGCCCTCAAGTCACTTCTTGAATGTGATCTTCGCTTCTCCTTACCTCGCAGAAACATTTCAGTACTGCGAGATATCGAATCCTCTTCATCACTTTCCTCTAGCTTCATTTGTAACCTCTGATCATTCCACACTTCTGCAACCTGAACAATGACTTTATCACTCACCGGAGACTTATTCCCAATCCGTCTCACCTTACCTTCGTAATCTCTAACCGCTTTAGCAAACTCATCGCAGAGATTTTCCACAACAGCGTGTTCCTTTCTCTCTTTCTCAAGATCTGTCAAAGCTTTTGTTAAACAATGCTTCGCTTCACAAAGCTCTCGTGTTAGCTTCCGATGCATACTCTCCGACTTCTTTCTAAATTCCCTCTCATCATCTAACTCCTTCTTTATCGATCGAAACACTTCCTTCAGCTCTTCTTCATCCTCCTTTCTCCTCCATATTCGCAGATCGCTCCGCTTCTCACGATGCTGCACCTCCTTGATCTCGGCTCTACATTCATCCAGCTCCATCTTTAGAGCTTTGACCAAAGACACGTTAGCAGTATTTTGTTCTTCGAGACTCCAAATCCGGTTTAGCACCTTGAGAAGCTTTGTAGAGGAACCCAAACCATAGCTAGCAGACTTAGCCATCGAAGAACCAGTCTGGCTAAACGCAGGCTTACGCACCACAACCTACAAATGTTCATATACATCAAGCCAAACACGTACACCAAATCCAGCTCAAACACAGAATTGCTGAGAATGTTTTAGAGCAAAGGACTTTGTTGTTTTTCTTTTTTCACCTCCAGTGAATTGTTGCTGAAACTTGAAGGAGAGTTTGGTTGCAACAAGTCTCCATTTCTCTGATACTCAAGCGTTGCTGCAGTTTCTCTTCTCAAGCTACCTCTCTTTGATGGCTGCATTTCAAAACTCAATAATATACTATAAATGATATATTTCTTCCAATTTCTAAACACACGCAAAGTATATGCTCTAGTCCTAGTAGACCCATCTCAAAGATCACAACTTTCCGACCATGAGATTTCTCCGGTGAAATTTGCACACTAATGAAAATTTCCGGCGGAATTTCCTCTAGACTCACCGTAAAGATCAGAACTTTACTACCCACCTACGAAGAAGACTAAAACCCTGCATAAACCCGCCAAAAACATTTTAAGCGAATGAAACTAAAATGCAAAATTGTTCACCTGATGATCGTGAAGAGGACTAACACAAGGTGATTCCACATCTGAATCCCGTCGTCGACATCGTCGCAGCCCAATCGGCGGCCGGAATTGTTCAGTTTCCCACAAATCGGCGCACAGTTTCCGGGCAGAAACCTCAGAGGAAGCTCTGGCTCCGGTTCCGGCTCGCGGCGGTGAAAGCTCGAGCCGCCACGTGGGTGGAGGAGTAGAAGGACCAGCTCTTTTACTGTAACTACCCACCAAGAAACTCCGTCTCAGCTTTTTCCCCATTTCTCCTTCCTCACATTCTCTCTCCATCTCTCTCTTTTACTCGCTCTGTTTTCTCTTATCTCTCTCTCAAACAAGGCTTTAACTGACTCAGAGGCGGCTGCTTCTTCGTCAGATTTGAAAATTGGGATTTTTTTGTCGTCTCTTATTGAAGCCTACAGTTCTGTCTCGACTCTCTGTTTCTATCTTCTTTTCCTTAAATTTTCCAGACCACAATGGCTTATCCTTAAGAATGTCGGATATAAATGTTTATCGTATGATTAATTCAATGTGGTAGAGAGAATATATAATGTCCTTAGTCTATTACTCTCTCCCGACAAAGTTTATGAGTGAACTCTGACGTTTTCTTCTTCCCAACAAAGCCAATAGATTTTTATTTACTGCAAGGGGAAATATATCTCTCAGATACTCCAGAGTCAGGATCCAGAGTATGCGTGTGAGATCTCTTTTTCACCTTTTTACTATTTTCTTTTCGCCATCAGCATTAACATTTTTTCTCCCATAACTTTGTTATTTCGAACTTGGATCGGAATAGTTGCAGGAGTTGAAATTCATGCTTTTAGTAGTTATTGTGATACTTATTCTTTCTTTTTGGTCATGATAAGCCTTGATTGAATTGTTAGTTTAGAATTTCGTATATTTCTTTGGTTTAGATTTGAAACGGTCAGAACAACTTTTGGATAAATCTGTTTAGATGTTTTTGTATCTTTTGGTGTTTGAAATGAAACAATTAACTATTCAAAACATTGTTGAATGTACAAAAGTGACTGTGATGTGTTTAGAAGACACTCAGAATGTATCAAACGCAAACCTTTGTTTAGAGATGGAAATGAATTTCTGATAAATAAATGAAACAAAACTCAACTTTTGACTACGATATGCAAAGTGGGTGAATGATAGCCCCTTAAACTAATTTTCTGTGTGTGCAAGTAAAATTTGGGGATTGAGAGTAGGCTAATAGAGTCATTATGAGGTTAAATGTGAGTTTTAAGAAAAAAAGATTAAAATACAAAAAATCATTCGGATCAGAAATGACCATGCTTCTAAGATTCCTGGTCCTTTTAATGCTAGACTACAGCTCCGATGCAATTATGACCAGCACTGACACAGTTTCCGTTTTTATGTTTAACCATAGATTAGGTGAGAATGAGTTTAGATCATTACTTACTCTTTCTTTTGCACATGTTAATTTTTTGTTGTAATGAGAAAACATATAAGAAGTGAACGTATTAACACAAGAGAAAAAAAGATAATGGAGATGAGTGTAAATGGCGTTGGGAGGTGAAACGGGACCACAAGAGATGAATATTTGACGGCTAGTAGACAAAGAAACGTGACGATGAGAAAGAAGAAAATGAACATGAAAAGGATGACTATCTCCGCACGAACCACACACTCATTGCCTTTTCTCCCAAATTATTTTTTTAAAAGTTTAGTTAAAATGTAACAAAAGTAAACATGAATATTACTATGGTCCCCTCCCTATAGTAAAACTGTACAAGTATAAACTCTGATTTTTATTAGTGCTCGTCAACTTATAATTCGTGGGCGTGAAAGTAATTCTTTTTTCTTCTTAAAACAGAACATTTAAAATTGTCTACACATTTACTATTGGGCAAAGAGTTGACCCAAAAAAAACTAATGGGCCAATTCTTGAATAGTCCTACACACGAAAAGAGACGTTAAACAAAATCCACCACAATTCTTTAGAATCTCAAGAGAGAATGCTAGTGGGTCGCTGTTTCACTACCAGGGTACGGAGAAACAGATGATTTGTAGGCCAAACTTGAGATGGTATCTTCGCCATAAGCAAGGCTAACAATGATATTGAGAACTTTTGATTTATGGAGATGGATGATACAAGGTATGTGGGGAACTAGGACAGAACATAGAGCTTTCTGTTGGTTACATTACGACATCTCACTATAACTTTCAGACAAAGGTTTGGTTGCGTCTTTTCCATGGTTGGGTCTACGACGTCCAATACGAGTCCTCTTCTTCTGTGATAGTTTCTTCTCTAGGCTTTTGACCCGACCCGTTAATTTCGATATGACCTCGAGTTGTTCTCTGCCTGCCTTCACTAGCGTCTCCATCGTTTCCTTGAACCGCTGGTTCTCCTCCATTAGCTTTTTTGTTTCTTCTGGTATCTCGTGTTCAGTGACTTCTGTCTCTAGAGGCCCAATGACTTCTGTCTGTAGAGGCCGTTCGGTCTCTTCCTGTGACGCAGCAGTCTCTTCGCTCATGCCTTCGGAGTGATCGTACGAGTGATCAACATTAGTCTCCTGCTGGCTCGCTGTTTGAGGATCCATTATCGTCTTTTCCGCTTCACAAGTACAGAGAATTGAATCTTGTGAAGCAAACTGTGTTTTTTCATCGTCAATCACTCCAACAGGTAGCTCGGAGAGTTCCACATCTTTCTCTGAAGACAATACGGAATCATCGTCTCCCTTTCTCTCTTCACTCTCAGTTTCAGAGACCTCTGTAGCATTTTCTGGGACTTCAAAACCAGGTCCATGGGTCATTTCCATCACTTGCGGCAGTTCCTGCAGTGGCTCCTCTAAATTCTCCACCATGACTTTGTCTTCCTCAGTGTTCGTCACTTCATTTCCATCAGCTGACGATGAACTGATTGGTAGAACAGCCTCAACCGCTTCACTTTTCTGTGGAATGGTTGTCGAGTCTGCTTCACTTATGCCTGCATCAGCAGCTGGCTCAGTATCCCTCGTTGAAGTCTCAGAGAACCCAGTTCCTTCTTCTGTTTCAGACACCGGTTGTTGTTCGTCCGTCATATTCATAGGATGTTCATCGGGATAAGGAGGATCAACCTTCTCTGTATTCGAGTCAGATACTATTGTGCTCTCTTCTACAAGCTGACTGTGCTCCAAGTTCACTGGACGATCACTGGTCTGAGAAGTGATTTCCACTTGTTCCTCTAGAGCCTCCTTCTCCGCAATGCTCTTTTTCAAGGAGTCAAGGTTCTCCTGCATGTCCGAGAGCTCTCTAGCCAAAGATTTTCTAAAGTCTCTGATACTAGGATGCAAGCCCTGCAGGAAAAACAAAAATATTCATAAACTGTTACGAACAGTTCCAGAGTGAAACAATATTTACTCGGGATAAACGCAACAAAAGATCAGTCTTATATGCATACCTGGACAGAATCCAGTTTTAAGAGAAGGCTCATCACCATTTCTCCCAAAATTACCATCTCCTTTTCTTCAGTGTGCTGATCAGTAGGAACTTCTAGGGCCTGCATACGCTTTTTAATATCACCCATCTGCTCGCGGACAGTGGCTATCTCCTTCAATTTCTTGATTGGCTCCCATCTTCTCACATCATAACCGCGGTACCTAGATTGGATAATTCTAGCAGCTTCCTCTTCTGCAAAGGTCTTCTTTGCAGGCTTTTCTTTTTCCTCCTTAGTTTCACAGGGTTTAACAATCTCAATGCTCGCTCCTTCTTGCAGGTTTGATTTGCTTTCAGCTGATTCCTTTTCTGTTTCTGTTGAATTTAGGCATTCCTCAAACATCTTCTTTTCTTTGCTTGCCTCTTCACATTTTACACCACAAGCTTCAGGAACAGTCCTTGATTCGGTCTTCTTGGAGCTCACTGGAGATGCAACCTTTGTCTCTTCTGTCGTTAAAAGTTGTTCCTTTCGTCTAGGAGGGCTTAGAGATTTGGAACCACCATTTCTCTTCTTCGGCAATGGGTCAACACGCAGACAAACAGGAGGCAACGTGGATGCTTTTGGTGAAGACGAAGAAGACTTCTCCTTCTTTGCGTTCTCAACTTGCTCGTTCTTTGCAATCCTTCTGGTTGGCGCCGTTGGTTTCGGCAGATGGTTCTCTGATAGTTTGACGGGAATGTTTCTCGGTTCTTGTAGGTGCTTCACTACAGGGATGTTTCTCATGGAGCTTTTATCATCCGCGTCCGAGAGTAGCTTGCACTCAAGTTTTCCTTCTTCACCTTTCTGTTGTGCAATTTGACCTTCATTGACGTGGAGATCAGAGGGGAGCCCTCCGTTACTGCCTTCTCTACTCTCAGGAGCTTCAACATCTTCCCGTTTCCCACGAGATGGTATCCAGAAGATAGGATACTGAAGCTGTCCCGGCTCTTCCTTGTTCTTCTGGATCTGCGCTTCCTTCCCGTCTAGACCCTGCAACAAAGATTTCAACTTGCTGATATCAAATGGAAGTTCCCCAGTTTTCCCATTTTGTATCCTCTTCCTGTCTTGATTTCCATATAAGGACTTCATGGTGGCCTCGTCGAATGGAAAACGGCCATTCCAAGACTTTGGGTCATTGTGATGTGTACTCTGAGGAACTTTAATCTCAGCAGGACATCGGCTCTCTTGATTCCTAGCATTCTCATGAGGAATCCATATGATGGGATAAGGACAGTTGGTTGAACGAACATGGTTTACAGCCTCTCCTCCGTGGTCTCCTTTCTCAATCTCCGGCTCGTGCTCTTCAATCACAACGCTTCTGTCATTCTTCGGGTACCACATTTGTGAAGAACAATTCGTACACGGACGCTTCCCAGTCACATCCTTCTCAGACTCATACACTGGTTGATAACCACCTGGAAATGGCTGATGGACGTAATAAGGAGATGCGTGAGGATGGAACCCTGGATGGTTCGCGCAGCATGTATGGTACGGTGGTACTTGTGGAGGATAACAAGGAGGCCAGTAAGGAGTGTAGGCAGGAAAGTTTCCATGGATGCAGCTTCCGTAACAAGGTGATGGTGTAGGCCAATGTTCACATGACACAGGCGATGAAGCATCCATTGTCATATTATGTTGAGAATAGTTTCCAAAACCTTGATGATGGTGTCCTTGTGGTCTCATCTGGCTAGGTTGCGATGAGTTCATGTACATAGGCATCATCCTTGACCAATTCCAGCAAAAGCTGTACCAAAATTCCCCAAACCGAAAATCAATTACATCTTCACAACAATAAGAACGGAAAATTGGGATCAGGATCAGAAGGGAAAGAGACGAAGCTTACATAAAACTGAATCGAGACTCAGCGTAGTGACAACGAAAATCCACCAAAGCGATCACACAACTCTCGATGACTCGGTTACTGCGAAGTGAATTCTATTTCCACCAACCAAAAAGGAAAAATATATTTTTCTGGTTTTGTTTTCTGATTCAGATAATTGAAGCTTCTTTTCTATGGATAGTGAAAAATCTGAAGACATTTCGTGATTTATAAAGAGACGAAGAAGATTTTGTGGGAAAAGATTGTTCTTCCGCTCTCCAGATCATTCTTCTTCTCGCCATTACTTCCTTTGAAGCATCTGGATTTTTCTCTTCATTTCTTAAACTAACACGTGATTTTAGAAACTAGCTTCGCTTCTGAATTAATATGGGCCATGTAAATTAGGCCCATTATGTGAGACGGGTCACATTATTGGGTTTATACTTGGGCGTTTTTACAGGGTTAAATAGGTCAAATCAATAGTTCGTCTTCTACACAACTCCAAAAACTTCTCTGCCTCCGCCGATTTTTACCTCGCATAGTATACAACTTTAGCTTCCCACTTTCTGCTTCGTTCTAGGTTTTTTTTTGCCACCCTTTGCTTCAAATATGGGAAAGGCAAAGAGAGTTCAAAAGTTTGCTGTGATGAAGAAGATGACAAGCCACAAAGCTTTGAAGCAGTAAGTAAATCGATTCTTCTTCCTTAACATTTGATATTATTAGGGGTTTCGTTTTTTTGGGGTTCTTAATGGTGCTTTGTTTTTCTTCAGTTACAAGGAGGAGGTCCTAAATCCAAACAAGAAGGACCTCGCGGAACTTCCGAGAAACGTGTAAGCTTAGCTTAACCCCTTTTTGCCAAGCTATAATTTTCGTGTTTCCGTAGAATTTAGATTTTGATTTGTGCTTTGGGGTTTTTTTTTTTTTGTTGGATCAGTCCGAATGTTCCTTCAGGGATGTTCTTTTCTCACAACTCTAATATGGTTCCTCCTTACCGAGTTTTGGTGGATACTAACTTCATCAACTTCTCAATCAAGAACAAGGTACATATCCAATTGCACTTCTCTGCCACAGAGCTATACTCTTATTGTATTCGTGGAACCGCTTGGAATCGCGTTTTGTTTCTAATTGATATCATTTTTCGACTTTTATATCTGTTGTTGTATCTATAGATTGATCTTCAGGAGGGAATGCTGAGATGTTTGTACGCAAAATGTGAGTTACTTAAATATCTTTTGTTATGGATAGACATGCAAGATTTGTTTTCTCTTGCTTGACCTTTGATCGTTTCGGGTCTGAAGGCACTCCTTGTATTACGGACTGCGTCATGGCTGAGCTAGAGAAATTAGGTACGAAGTATCGTGTCGCTCTAAGGTAAAAGCTTTTAAGAGTACAAAGCGTTTTTTTTGTTTCGTATTATTGTTTTCGTCTCCATTTCGGTAATATTCTGAATTGGTACGTTTGGTAGGATTGCGAAAGATCCTCGCTTCGAAAGACTACCTTGTGTACACAAAGGTACATATGCTGATGACTGTTTCGTCGACAGAGTTACTCAGGTAATGCTTCGATCTTGCATTGTCGAACTTTGGCTGATGCTCTACCCTCATGGTTCTTGATGTATATAGATCATATCCTTTGTATACTTCTTTAATATTCTTGTTCTTTGTTATATGCAGCATAAGTGCTTCATAATGGCTACTTGTGATAGAGATTTGAAGAGAAGGATTCGAAAGGTCAAGATAGTTTAATTTTTCCATGTTTTTTCTAAGATCCATGGTTGAGATCTTTCGATATTAAACTTTATTTTGTTCGTTTGCAGATTCCTGGTGTGCCTATCATGTATTTGGCGGGGCGCAAGTACTCAATAGAGAGGCTGCCTGAAGCAACAATTGGTGGAGGTATGCATCTTTCCACTGTGACATCTTAAATCTATAGTTACTTTGGTGTTAGCCTATTTGAATTCGCTTTTGTAAGCTTTGGCTTGTTTTTGTTTTTTTTATGGTGCAGCTCCAAGATACTGATATTCGAACAGACCCGTATGGATTCCAAAGCTCTGAAACCTGAGTTGGTAGTCTGTTTAAACTCTGAATCAAATGTTGTGATAGTTTAAGCCATTTTTGTTCTTTTCAGTTGGTCAATCTGCTGTCTGTTTGATACAAGGTTAATTAATCACTTAATAGAAATCTTTATAATGATTTTGCACTTCGAAGCTTATTAAATCACAGCATTCTTGTCTTGTTAATGGTGAACGACAATCTTGTCTTGGTTGACTTCGTACGTTGATGTTGTTACTAAGATAATTACATGAAAAGACAACGTGGTATTAAAATAAAAGAAACGTGGTATGACATTAAAATTTTCCTTCTCAAGAGTTGTGTTTTCACGAGACGTAACCAGCTTTGAGCTTTGGAGTTTTCTGTTTGACGAAGAAGGCAGATAAAACACTTTTGGTCCGTACAGGAGCTTGAATGATCTCTCGTCGTGGGTTGTCAAGTGACTTGTGTGCCGTCATAAGTTTCGGAACCTCCACATCCTGAGGAAAAACAAGACCATGAACTTATATCATTTAACACAGCTTACTATCCCATTAGTGCGACATTTGTTTCACGAATTCTCGGAGACTTTACCTTATGGGCAACACCATATGTCTGTCTTGTGATGGTGGATGTTGCAGGGGCACCTTGGACCTGAGAACCAGCTAGAGGCTTCTTGTTTATTATGTTTTCTTCATCACCTGCATAAATTTCAATGTAAATGATTCAGAGTCTCTTCTTTATGAGTTGTATTGGGAGAAATGCTATGTTTGTCTCTTCTTCAACTCCCTGTTTCTCGTACCTAAAAGATGGAACACTCCAGATGTCTTTGTGAAAGCTTTTGAATCTTTGGAGCTGCACAGTGAATATGTGTTAGTTGCTTAGTTATCAAGAATGTGTGAAACAGTTAGCAATAAGGCTTTTTGTTGGCTCACCTTGGTGCAACATTGGTTGTTCCTTTCAGGGTCGACTTGGTCTCTGAGCCTAAATGCCATGAGAGTGATTTCGATGCAGGGGCATCTAAGTGAGTCAAACCAAACATTACTTAAAACAGTTCAATTTATCACTGCAACTAAGGATATTAAGCTCAAAGATGAGGACATTGCACCTGAAGGTTGAAGACGGGATATAGCTTGATAATGATTCTGCCTTGTGTCAGTTCGTCTGAGAGGACTAAAGTGTACTCGCTTATTAACAGAATCTAACAATAGCCAAAGAGAGAAGGAATTAGATATCGATAGAATTTTCTAAACAACGGCCAAGAATAAGCTCTTACTGGGTAGAATGTAGTGCTTGTGATGCATTGGGATCACTGCTAATAGCTGTTGCTGTCTAAGACCTTCCTTGTCGATATATGTCCGGCATGTAAGCAGTTGCTGACGACAAGAAGATGATACACAAACCTTAAGGAAGAATGTATACAAAAGGTAAGATCAACAGAGAGGTGCGTGACAGTATGTTACCTGGTTGACGCAAGAAGCTCTCAACTCCATAGTCGATATATCTGAGTTTTGTTGATCAAAGAGATCAGTAAGCTTGGAAGCTACAGTTCCGAGATGATCAACAGCATTAACCAGAGCCTTTACAGTGTAGTCCTTTAAATTGTCCAATACCCTAACAAAAACAGTAAAAGAGAAAATTATATAAACACACAAGCATCACTCAAAGCTATGGAATCCGAAGCTATCAGTAGTAAGTAATAAAACGAGAGAATACATTTGCTTTTGTTCGCTATGTAGATAAGACTTTTCACAGTAATCAGCAGCCGAGTAAAGTTGAGGCCTCAAGTTCTTGAGCTCCTGTTACATAAACAATTAAGTAAAAAAAGATCAATTAAACAACAGTGCAAGCCAAAAAAACTACTCAATAAATGACAAGATTCTTGAGTCGTCTCCAGGTGAAACTCTGCATCACAAGCTAAAACATCCAAATGGGTAGATCAAAAGTCAACCATTGGGCTATTATTGACCCAGATTCAATCTTGAAGAACTTCGATAACACTAACCGACAATCATCATCTAGGTCCCATCTATAATTAATCCACGAATTTACAGCCAACAATTTTTCCATGATCTTAACGCCTATAGCCTACAACGAGAGATCATGGATCTGGCTCAACTAAACCATGTTACTATGATCATAGCTGTTAATTTCTGCAGAATCTAACTAAACAGACGGGGAAAAGATAATAATCCAGAGATGACGAGTAAGAGAGAGATGAAGGAAAAAAAAGGAACCTGCAATGCCTTAACGAAGCTCTTGCTGCGTTCCATGGAAACCTCGTCGAAGGTCATTGCCGGATTATCTGGTCCCGAATTCTCCGTTTCCATTTTAGCGTGATTCTTCTTCTCTCCTCTCCGGTGATATATAAGTAGCAACGATCTTAAAACCGTCGGATGATAAAGAGAATCAGAATTTGTGTATAAATTTACGGTTCCGTATTCGGATGAGCGTATCAACGTTTGTTCGGGTTTGTGATGTAAGGTTTAGCTTTCTGGTGAGACTGCTAAGCTAACTTGAGAGAGAAAGAGAGAGAGAAGAAGGTGAGTGAAGTAGAAGCGATTCCAAGGACTCAAATGGCATTTTTCTTTCAAGAGTAAAAAACGAATATCGAAAACGACTTCGGGAAAGACGCACTATGTTTTTTTTCTTTATTTATACACATATACTATAGTTTTCCGGTTGGTTTCTCGGCTTATTTTTTTCTTGTTTTGAGATTTTTATTGTTTGAAAGTACATTAAATTAATAGTTTTGTCTAGTAATACATTGCAAAAAATAACTTGTTACATTTGAACCAAAAAAAAAAAAAAAAACTTGTTACAAAAATTCACATGTCTTGGATGTATTTGCTTTTAATGCGGTAGTTGATATAACACATTAAATAGTTAAATATTTGTGGTGAGATTCTATGAAAGCATTTAAGTAAGCAAAACTTAAAACGGAGGTAGATCTAGGCACGAAAATGACGGAAATGACCTTGCAAAAAGACCAGTCAACGGGGACGGGACTGGGGTTTTTATTGAATCCGGGCAAGTCACACGAAAAGGAACGCTGGCGGACACGTCAGCACTAGCCAGCTTTGCTTCATGCGATCCACACGTGTGGATTAGCTGTCGAAACGGTCCTGCCGATTGCACGTGCTAAGGCCCATGGATGATCCATCATTGTTTCTCTGGGCACAAATCATTGGCCCCAAAACTTACTCTTTCAGATCATTTTTTGCAACCAACTTTCAAATTTTCAATGATTCAGGTGTATTGAAAGTAACCAACTTCAAATTGCATCAATCCATCTAAATATTCGGATTACAAGTTAAATACATGACTAATCTGATTAGCAAATGGTTAAGGATAAACAATGGGTTTGAATGGTATGCAGTTTTTTCACTGAAAAAAACAAAACGTGATTAATCTATTAAAAGTAGTTTTTCAGCATTTCACAATTATTCAGCTAAAATATTATTCAATTCAGTTCATTCTGATAGTAATTTTTCAGTTATTCCACTATTCTGTTATTCATCTGACATACCAGTCAGACCCAATATAAAAAAATGGTTAAAGATTGTTTGCTTTTTTGCTGAAGATTGTATACATTATGCTACTTTGTTATTATCAAACTTGGAACTTACTTCTCCAGCATGATATAGTCTTTTCTTGGCCATACACATAAAGTTGTTACTTTTATTAGTTTATATTATTGGGTTTATTTCATTCTTCTTCGTCTATATACACACCAAACTTCAGCCCCACCGCATCTTAACTCTATCTATATAACACACAAAAGACTATACACAAGACTAATATGTTGTTCCCGACGATGATGACGAATCTCCGAACTCAAAATACGTGGGCTTCGGTGTCGAAGTGCAGCTGATGGCTTCAACGAGGTCTTGAACGGTGAGCATTTGAAACTTCGGAGGCGAGTTAATGGCGATGTTGTCGACTTTGTGTTCATAAATCTTCCCGTTCTTATCGAACTTATACTCTGAAGTGCCATCGAATCGACCGCGAGTCTCCCAAGGACCACGGGGTATTCCATGAACAGTCCATCGAATCATCAGAGTGTTCTCTGTGGGTTGCCAAACACTAACAATGTCGACGCAGAGTGCTCTGAAGAAGATCCTTCCATGGAAACGTAACGCCCAGAATATGGTTTTGTAGTTATCAATTCCCATGAATGTGTTCATAGGGTCTCTGAACACAATATCACCCCTGCGAAAATTAGACAAGAAGAAGAGCTAATCAAGAATATATCATTCTCCCGAGAACATACCAAACAGTACCAATATTCGTTGAGAAAGCTATAGAAGCAAGACCAATGAAGCAGAAGACTGTTTCAAAAAGGCTAATCAAGAACATATCAAATTTGAGACATAAGCATTACGCATGACCGTGAAGCAGAAGATTCATTGAGCAAGCTAATGAAGAACACTTCAATTAGATTCTAAATTGTTTGTTCTCTGATTATACGAAGAAATAAACTAATATTGCAAGCAAACCTGTAAATGTCAAAATTGGGCTCTTTGTAGAACAGCAAAGGAAACTCCTCTCTGAGACAACGAACGGCGTGACCCATATTCACGTAGTAACTCTGCTTAGCTTCTTCTTCTTCCTCTCTGCTAATCTTGCAGCCTTCTTTCACCGGAGCCGAGAATTTCCCGTACAATCTCGATTTCTGATTCCTCACACCGGACAAATCTCTCGCGTCAACCGCGGAGACCGTAACCTTCCTCCTCATAAACGCATGACTTACACTCGAATTCGAATCGGAGAAGATTCTCGCCGAGACGGTAGGTATCTCCGGTGAACGGACAAGGAATGCCATCGGGGAAATGCTAAGCGGGAAGGAGATTGAAGATTAAACAAGGGGGAACATGTCTTCAGTAATCAAACTTTATTGGAGAGAAACAAGCAAACAAAAAGGAAGCAAGAGAGGGATTTGCAGAGGAATATGCTGCTTTCGGGATTGAGAAGAAGACGAGAAGGCGCGACGCGAGGATAGGTCAGGAAAATTCCCAGCGGATAAATCTTCTTTCCTCATGGATAACGATTATCGGACTTGTCATCTTCAACGATAAAGACCGTAGAAATTTCTTAAAGATTAGGACAAAATTGAAATCATATCACGGTCCATTAATGGTTAGGCCTTCAGGTACCAAAGTAAAGCCCATTATTGGAGTTGCGCCAATTTTGTTACTTCTTCCCATTTTGTCATTTATATTTCTGTAACCCACATATTCAATTTTTTTTTTTGTAAATTTCATATGAAAAATGTAAATATTATTTCATGTGAATCTCAATAACGCCATTTTTCATGGTTTGTATTCACACACACTCGCACTATCAAATTTGACTTGGGAATACAAACCACTACATATCAAATTTGACTTAGTGCAACACATACAGTATGCATATATAACTTTTGCTTAGTGATTTCATTGTTACTAATATTTTTTTGCAAAACAATTTTACCCACATATGTTCAAATTGCATAAGAAGTTTAAGACACCAACAAAAAGCCAGCAAAAGTATATATAACTGAGCACATATTAAAAATAAACACACATATTTCTGATCATGTGATGAGTTACATCTAAAACTTCAAACTAACACACCTCTTCCACAAACGAAAATTACACACGAACAAAACCGAACCAAGCCGATCTATATAATCAGTTATATTTAGCCGTGAGTATTCACAGCTTCCCAAATCAGATTCTTAAACACAGGGTTAGTCACATCTCTAGCTTGAACCGCTGCATTCCTCAGAGTCCTGATGGTCCACACATTCGCCTCCCACCACGAAAGACTCCTATACGGCAGATTATGCTTCTTACAAAGCTCCTGAACCACCGGAGATACTCGCCGGAGATGGCAACGCGGTAGCCGAGGGAACAGATGGTGCTCTAACTGAAACTGCAACCCACCGAAGAACCAATCCATAGACGATCTACACGATATATCAAGCGTACCGGCGGTTTGCTTCTCGAACCAATCGTTTCCGTTTGGCGGACCGGTGTAAACGTCGGCGGCGAAGTGGTTTAAACAGAATTGAACGTGCTGGATCGCCGTGACGGCGAAGCTTACGAACACGAAGATGAATCTCTCTTGCCAATTCGGGAGGAATGAGACTAAGAGTGGGAACCATGTCCAGAAAACGAGGATTCCGGCGATGTTCAAGGCTCGATCAGGAACGTGGCGTTTCGAGAACAGCAAGAGGAATGTTTGTACGAAGAGGTTGATTCTCCCGACGCACATCACTGGGTAAAACGTCCAGTGTTGGTAGCTGACTAAGAATCGAGCCAGAGGATCGAAGGTTAATTTCCTGCCGTAGAAGCGTGACGTCATCGAACTGAAGAATTTGGTGGAGACGGCGAAGATCGGGATGTGCTGGAGATCTGGGTCGTGGTCAAGGCTGTTACAAGCGATGTGGTGAGCGTTGTGGGTCCACTTCCACCACGCGATTGAGATCCCGGTGAGACAGTTACCGGAGAGAAGCTGGACGATTTTGTTACACGGCTTCGTCGACGTCACGTTGTAGTGACCGGAATCGTGGCCGACGTAAGCGCTCTGTATCCAGAGGAGGCCGAGGAGTACGGCGGAGATGAGGTGGGCCCAGACGCTGGTACTAGCCAAGACGCCGTAGAAAACCGCCGCGAGCATCACGGCGACCCCCGTGAGGGTGTAGAGAGTCACGTGACCTTTTTTGTCGAAGAGGCCGCGTTTCGAGAACTCGGCGGCTAGACGGCGGTAGTCTCGTGACACGTCGGAGACGTGGAAGTCCTTCACGTGGTAGCCGTTGTGGAGCTTTTCGAGGTGGTGCCATGCGGTTCCGGGATGGTAAGCGATGAAAGCGTCGGTGACGTCTTGACCGGCGAGATTGAGGATCGATGCTTCGCCTCCGGGATGAGATTTAACCCAATCGGAGACGTCGTAGACTTTCCCTTGAATGGAGATCCATAAATCTCCAGGTTGGTTATGCTTTTTCAGATCCTCGCTTGAAATGTACCTCTTCTTCTCCGTCCCCTCCGCCATTGTTTGAACCAGAGAAAGAGAGATCGAGAAATGGGATTTAACCAAAATTCAAAATCCAGAAATTAACAGAACCCAATTTGAGAAAGGTAAAAAACCTTTCCCTGGATTTGCAATTCACAGATTCTGAATCGAATTATTCTCGTCGACCCCTTTTCTTCTTTATATTCTCGTTTGGTTTGTTTACTGTTTTAGAATTTGGTAATTCGAGCCTTTGACACATGTTTTTCTCTTGTGATTTATTTTTAGGACCGATTTACATGGTTGCGTGTGAAAAATCCACTGGTTTTAATCACGCTTTTGATACGTTACGTTCATTCTATTAGTGGGAATTGTTGATTAGAGGAAAACTCATTTGACAGATATCTAATCAGCTAGTCTTACATATTATTTCGTCAGTCTATCATCAGTTTCTTTTATTTTTTTTAACATGAAAAGCAATATCAAGTCGTTAACAACAAATAATAAAAGCACTAAAAATGGTGTAACGTAAGTTGGTTCTATACGAAGAAATCTAAAGTTGTTGAAAATTTATGGCTCTAAACAACAGCAGATTTTTGTGAATTGTGGACAATAATGAACCTTGGCGGATTCAAAAGCATTTTTTAATGGGCTTATATCTTTTGAAAATGTGTCATATACATGTATGGCCTATCTGTATCATTTTGAAGGCCCAAATATTTCATAAGCTCTCTCGAGCTACAACTCGCGCGGCTCGCGCGCTCTTCTTTTGCCTTCGCCGGCGTAGGATATCGCCGAAGTCCTCCATTGAAACTTTTATCTGTAAGTCTCCATTGGTCTCCCACTATTAACTTGCATGCAATAATTTGTTGTCGTTTAGCTAACTAACTTTCGATTATCCATATGATTTCTAAGTTTTTGTTTCTCGTTGCTCTCTCACTTAGGTTGCTGCAGCCGAAATCGCCGACTGTTGGGGTATCTCTGGTAGAGAGAGTCTCCGATATGAATCCGGCGAATTTTCAGCCTCTAAATCCTCCATTCCACTGGGCTCCGATGCTACCTCCGGATCCGCCTCGTTGTGGTGCGTTTTGGAATACGAAGAACATAGTCGATCAGCTTAAACAACTCCAAGATACGCTTAACCTGGCAAAATCAATGTAAGAAAGGCCTCCTGAAATTGTATTTTTCGTGATAATGAATCCATTGAGTGTCAGAGTTTTGGTTTTAGATAGTCAAATCATAGTTTATTAGAGCAACTTTGATCTGTTGAAACACATTAGCTATTACAAATTCACCGATTGTGAGATTCTTATAAGTTTGGGTTATATGTATAATTTGGTAGGGAGAAGGAACTGGATGCATTGAGGATGATCAAAGATGCTAAAGGCTCAATGGAAATTGTGGAACAAGGTTCAGGAGAAGAGTGTTTGAGGTATCTACAAGGTATGAAGATGGATTTGGAACAGCAGGAGACGCTTTCAGTGGAAGCTGCTAACTCCTTGATGTCTACCTTAAGAGCACAGCTTGAGCCTTTTAGGTTTGTTGTTGACGAGAATAGTCCCTGGGAGGAGAAATCTGCAGCGGTCAGATTGACTTGCAGAATGAAGAAATCGAATAGGAACAAACTGTGGAAGAAGAAGAAGAGACGCTCTGTTGCAGAAATGCGTGCTAAGGTGAAATTTGGATGTGTTCTGCTCAGCTTATATTTTACTTGTGGGTTTTACAGGTATTCTGAGTCTGTAACTTCGTCATTTTGATCGATTGGTTTCAGGAGCCTGAAAGATTTGAACAAGCTGATAGAGAGGCCGATGAATGGAGGGAAATAGAAATGGCCAAGGACATGGCAAACAGAAAGGTAATATCGCTGTGGAAACCATAAGCATTAAAGCAATCATAGTTTCTGTTGCTCATTCTGGTAACTGAGAGTACATCTGTTTTCAGGTTGACGAGATGAAGGCAATTGAGAAGGTCAAGGCGAAACGAGAACGAAGGAGACTAGAACCTGAGGTAAAGCCATCTCAGATGGAAATTTACTTTATTACTGGTGATCTTGGAAAGCTCTCATAGAGATCCTTGTATTATACTTCAAAAAATCTCATGGTTTCAATGTTTCAGCTTGAACTAGCTCTAATAGTTGAGGAAATGCAAGAGCTACGTTCCCTAAGAATTGAAAAACTAAAGAAGCAAGGTATGTCCGATAATCCGAAGTAGTAGAAATGTAGAATGCATGCTGATGCCAGAGTCTTGACTGAAGTAAACGGGTTTATATGCAGGGCATTTTCTGCCGGAGGAAGATGATAAGTTCTTCGAGAGTGTTCGTGCTGCTGTGGAGCAAGAGGAAAACCAAGTTCAGTCCATAACCAACACAGAGACTGAAGAGAATGTCATTGCCTCCGAGTCCGAGAAGGACATTACTCTCACCACCAGTAACGAAATCAACAAAGACACCGAGAATAAAGAAATCGCAGCTTCTTGTGAAAAGGCAGTGGAAACTCCTGATAAGGTTTGCAACAATGTGTCGAATTTACCGGCCGAGTTCTATCACTACTACTACGGAAGCGATTTCGACATGGGTAGACTTATTGAGGTGTGTTTTATTTAAATCTCCCATCTCTTATTCTTATTAGAAAGAATTGATGATTTATGATGGTTCAAAAATACAGATCAGACGAGAATGGGATGCATATCTGAGTCCCGGAGGAAGGTAAGTTTAGCATTTTCTTTTATTTTTTCATAATTTTATTTATTTGATGTCTGTCTCTTGAGACAAAGGTATTGATTGATTCTCTACGATACAGCCGGATTCCTGGACATTGGGTGCAGCCATCGCCACCAGCTGATGAGATTTGGGGATCATGTCTTGTTAAAACTCCCAACACAAACCTTACGTAGTCGCTGTTTGGATTCGGGTAAACTGATTTTAGCCGCCAAGTCATGAAAAGCCAGGACTATATGTAACCAATTCATCTTATATCCTCGTCTCAGTTCCAAAATTGTTTGTGTAACAAACCCATCTCAGAAACTTTTTTTTAGCAACATTTTGAAACATCCAATAAGTAAATACTAATAATCATCATAGATCTTGGGTTTCAGTTCAGCTCCAATATTGAAGCTGATGATGAAAAGTCGCGGGTTGATCAATCATATAGGCTTACTCTCTACTGTCTCAGTGAGACATGTCGAATTTACCTTCTGCGTTCTCTTTTCAGTCAATCAACAAGTTTCGTCCATTAAAATTTCAATTTAAAACAATTTTCACCAATTTATCGAATTTGTAGTTCAGTGATATTTTCTTTTAAAGATTTGCTACCAAATTAAATTCAGTAAATCAGGTCATTTGTCAATTCAGATCCTCAAATAGAATCCATAGTAATAGAATGTAAACTGTCCGATAATAGTTGTCAATCCCTCAAACGTTATGTACTATCGAGGTTCAATGAAAAGATAATTTGGAATCAAAAGAAACAAATGTGGGGAAGATGATTGTTGAGCTATTCAATTGACAATGAATCACAACTGCCCATCTGCCCCAAATAGCTTTCGCAGGGAAAACTTTCGTACCAAGTGTATTTCATCACACTAAGCCGATACACACAATCCCTGCTTTCATTTTTAATTTCTCAAAAACATAAAAACAAAAAAAAAATGATTTTTCTGAATTAAAACTATACACCAAGAACACAAGATGATCCGCGAGAAACGACAGAACATCAATGAATTCCTGGAGACTCAATCTACGAAGGTTAAATAAATTGTTAGGGAAGCCTCATTTCATGAGATTACTCGCTTCACTGCTGGGTCCTTCGATTTTCACTAAACAAAATCATCAAAAATTTAATCGAAAACTAAATCCATAAGGGATGAAACACCGAAACCCAGAATTAAAACCACAGATCCCGGAATGCTCCACCAATCTCCGATATGAGTTTCCGAAGGTAAACTTGGCTTGAATACGCATTGATTAGAGCGTTTCACCCATAGGTCCCTCGTTTCCTAGATTTCTAAAATGCTAATAAATCGGAAATAAAACGAATTCGATGCTCAGCGAATACGAACCATAATATAATCGGACTTCATCTCGCGAGACGAGATTCGCCTCGCGATCGAATTAAGCTTTCCGATATTAACTCGTCATTGCATCTCTCACCATAAACAAAGTAAAGTAAAGAAAATCGAAATTTAGAATGCTAATCAAAATCACGGAAACGGCGAGGAAGAAGAAAGAAGAATAGCCATAAAACCCTAGGAGAGCTGTGGAATTAGATGTATCTTTAGATGAGCTTATATAGAGTATGTAGTAGGGCTACTGCGACGAATCATAGCCGTTGGAGTTAATCCGTTGATTAGGCCCATCAATGTGTTTTCAGCCGTTTCTAATTGTAGGGTTAAACAAAAGGCTGTGGTGTACTGAGGCCCAGTAAACTGATTGGGCCTTGATTATAAATCTAAAACGTTGAATTACCGATGACCCGACCCGACCCGTCCGATTAGATATCCGCCAACTTAAATCAATGAAACTATTTTGCTAAATCCACCCACATTTGGTTACTCCGATCTACCTTAAGCGATAAATTCTTGTCTTACATCGGAAGATTCTTTGTCTCTTTTGATAAATCCTCGGAGGAGGAATCTGTGACTCTGTCGGTTTTTTTCTGGGTTGTTACACGAGCTGCTTCCGTGTGCGTGAGAGAAAGAGATAGCTATGTGGAGTTCGATTGCGAATTTGAAGGAGAATTTGAACAAGATCGCGCTCGATGTGCACGACGACGACGAAGAAGACGAAGATCTCACCGTTTATGGTTCCACCAATGGCGGCGGTGATTTCCTGGACTCTGATCGGAGGAACTCTAACGGGTTTAGGTATTCCAGGTCCGTATCGAGGTCTCCGATGGCCAATGGAGTCGATTCGCCTGTTAATCATGAGGTACTGTTCGTCGTTAATCCGAACGTTAGTGGGATGCTGCTTAATCACGGAAGTGGAAGTCTTAAGTTGGGTTTTGTTGTCAATTTTTTGCAGATTGAGAGGTATAAAGCAGAGATCAACAAGCTTCAGGAATCGGAATCAGAAATCAAAGCTCTGTCTGTAAATTATGCGGCTCTGTTAAAAGAAAAAGAGGTAAAGAATGTGCATGGTTTTGTATTTCCTTTATACCATTGGTTTCGTGCTCTTTCTCTCACACGGAAGCCACTTTGGTTACAGGATCAGATTTCCAGATTGAACCAGGAGAATGGCTCATTGAAACAAAATTTGACTTCAACTAGTGCCGCTCTTAAAGAGGCCAGAACGGATCTTTCCAGGGCATCAAACAATAATGCTATCAAGGTAGATACAGCTCATTGCTTCTTCCTGCTCCATATACTTTGTAATTTCTCATTTGGTAAACTGTTTTTCAAGGTTTCTTATGCGTGTATCGTAATGTATGAAACATGTTGTTGCGTAGTGCATAGTATATTGTATTTGCTGCAACTGATGCTTCTCACGATGTCGATGTTAACGTTTAAAACGTTAGATTAAACTTATATTCTTCTGCAGGGAAACAGTGATCATTCACCCAACAGGTCACAAAAATCACCGACAAATTGGAAGATTCGAAACCATCAGTACAATGGCAATTCCTCGAAACAAAACGGAACAGAGAACGATTCCGGTTCACGTAAAAGCGAAAAGGTACCTCTATTTGTTTGATTTACCGTTTTCTTTGGATAGAGAGATGTCTTCAAATTTTGATTAGATAATCTGATTTTAACTGTAATGAAAGTTCCAAAATACTCTGGTGTGTTGTTTTGGCTGAACGCGGAACTCTAAGCAACATTCTGAATGCCTTTTAGGAGTTTGCAGAAATGCTTGAAGAGAGAACCAAGTCAATGGCATCTGCTCAGGCTAGAGAGCTTGAGAAAGAGCGAGAAAAGTCAGCAAATCTGCAGTTTTCGCTACAGGGTATATAGCAGCACTATTAGCTTTGGCTCTTTCTTTATGTCTTTCTTATTTAGTGTTATCTCACTCACTTTGCTTTCATCAGAGGAGCGGAAACAAAATGAGTCTTTCAAGGAGGAACTCCAGTCTCTGAGGTTAGATAAGGATAAAGTACGTATTTGTTTTTTAAGAACTTAAAGTTTCTGTGTTTACTTAGGCATCGCCATTTTTTACATTTCAGTTTCGTAATCTGATTAATGAGAAACATGTATTCCATTTTGAAGCAGACGTTCATGGAGATTAGTAAAGTCCGTAGTGAATTGGATGCAAAATTAGCTGAAATCAGTAAACTGCAGATGAAGTTGAATGGTCGGGAGCAGCAGGCCGTTGGAATTTCCATAGAAAATCTAAAAGAGGTCAACAAAGCTCTGGAAAAGGAAAATAGTGAGCTTAAGGTTCATTGTCGTACAATCTTCTTAACAAAGATTTATCATTTCTAGTTTTCCTCTGAGCTTCAGACTCTTGAACTGATCTACAATTTTCTCTGTTGTGTAGTTGAAGAGAAGTGAACTAGAGGCTGCTTTAGAAGCAAACCGGAGGTCAACAAGTAGCAAACTCGTTCCAGAGGGCACAGAGGTTCGTTAGTGCTAACTTTTGATTCAGTTGATCCTTTAACCCAAAAGAAATGTTGTTTCTGTCCGAAAATTTATTTAAGTGTGAAGCAAGCATTTATTGTTTCGTCTGCATTTTCACATGTGTAATTAGGATAAGCCTGAAAACTTCCCTGGGAAAGAAGATATGGAGAAATCTTTGCAGAGGCTGGAAAAGGATTTGGAGGAAGCTCGAAGAGAAAAGGATAAGGCACGGCAAGAATTAAAGCGGCTCAAACAACACCTGTTGGAAAAGGTTATTTATCTTAAGCTAATTTCCTCTTAACTCTATGATAATAAGGTCATTCAACTCTTAAGATGTGTAATGTATCTGTGAATAAAATTCTATAAACGTTTTCTTGGAATATTTTTACAGGAAACTGAGGAGTCTGAGAAAATGGATGAAGATAGTCGATTGATTGAAGAACTCCGCCAAACCAATGAATATCAAAGGTCTCAGATACTAGGTTTAGATAAAGCGCTTAAGCAGGCAATGGCTAATCAGGAGGAATTTAAGTCGAGCAATGACCATGAAATCCGAAAGTCAAAGAGTATAATTGAAGACTTAAATCAAAAGCTTGCAAATTGTTTGAGAACAATAGATTCCAAAAACGTGGAACTTCAAAATCTTCAAACTGCTCTTGGCCAGTACTATGCTGAAATTGAAGCTAAGGTTGGTATTGATTCAGAAACTTGAAGTTTTTCCCTTTTTTTAGGTGTAAGACCTTGTTTCATTTATGTATTCATGTTCTTAAATGTTGTAGGAGCATTTTGAAAGAGAGCTTGCAGTGGCTAAAGAAGAAGCGATAAAACTCTCAGCACGTCTGAAAGTAAAATCTCTAATCCTTTCCTTTGTCAACTATATGGTCTGCCATATTCATATGGATTACAATTTATGACATTTACTGTTTCTTAAGGATGTTGATGAGCGGTTAGAGTCATCAAAGAAAGAAAAGGAGGAAGTCACATCGAAGCTGTTACAAGCAGAAAAAATTGCAGCAGAATGGAAAAACAGAGTAAGCAAGGTTGAAGAAGACAATGCAAAAGTAAGGCGTGTTCTTGAGCAGAGCATGACTAGGCTCAATAGAATGTCAATGGACTCCGATTATCTCGTTGATAGGTGAGGCCAATGATTTTAATTTACATGTTGTTCCGTGTTCCTTCAAACTCTGATCTTATGTCATATTATTTCTTCAGGCGTATTGTTATCAAGTTACTGGTTACATACTTCCAAAGGAATCACAGCAGAGAGGTGAGATTTATGGAACTAAAATTCAAAAATCTATTTTGTTGCATTTACAATTTTACAATAATAGTTGTGGAAGAGAGAACTATGCAGAATAGCCTTAAGCTTATCATTCTCTAATCTGGATCTCTCTGACTAGGTTTTGGAGCTAATGGTTCGAATGCTGGGATTCTCAGAGGAAGACAAACAGCGAATAGGATTGGCACAACAAGGAGCCGCCGGTAAAGGTGTTGTTAGAGGCGTATTGGGCTTCCCGGGCCGCTTAGTGGGTGGCATCTTAGGCGGTGGTGGTGGCTCACCGGGTTCACATCCTAATACAGCTTCAGATAATCAGGTACCAAATGGCTTTTAAACAAAACGCTCTGAATATTAAGATGATCTCATTTGATTGATTTTTTCTCGTCTCTTTCGTTTGGCTCAGTCTTTTGCAGATATGTGGGTCGATTTTCTTCTTAAGGACGCGGAAGAACGAGAGAGAAGAGAAGCAGAAGATGCAGCGATGAAAGATCAAGAGAAGAAGGCTACTACGCAGAGACCGAGTTATGACCAATCTGATTCGGAGTTTTCAACGGTGCCTCTTACATCTTCGGACAGTAATCACAGGCTCTCCAGATTACTCACTTAAACCCTGGTATTTTGGGTATATACACGTTTTTATAGGAATCTTAAATATCTGAATCTCTTGCTTTTTGTGTTGTAATTATCTCTCCCACACCTTTATTCCATTAATTCTTTTCTCCATATATATACACATCACACCATTGGTTTGGGGAAAAAAACGAAAAAATTCTGAAGCTTTGAAATTCCGATGTATGCTTATGATCGGGGACAAAGTGTTGGACTGAGAAGATTTCGAGTGATATATTTTGGTGTATTGGTAAATTTGGTATCGGAAAATTTACTTTTTTCGCAAAACTACTTTTTAAGACACCTAAATTTATGATTGATTTTATAGATTCCCGAAAGATATGGGTTAGTTTTGTAAATACCAAAAGATTTGGAGGCTCTTTTTTAAATACCGAAATAACATGGGCGTATCTGTAATAACTAAAAGAATTGGACATTTTGATAAATACTAAAAGCTTAGGACTCTTTGTGAATACCGGAAGATCTGTGATTATGTGGCTTTAATTTAAATACCATAGCTCAGGGGCATATTTATAAATAACAAAAGTTGTAAGCCAGTTTTGTTAATAACACAAGAGTTACACAATTTTCTTTCTTTCTCTTTTGACTTGAGAGTTTTGCAATGTTTCATTTCGGTGTTGACACTCATATTACAATTTGCTTTTTCTTATATTCTGACTTTTAATTCGATTAGTACATAATACACAGAAGTTCAAAACGAAACACCTATCCCACGTTTGATTAACTCAAGTATTCACCATAAACAGCCGTTTAAAAGAACAATAGCTTTTGAATGAAGTAAAAAACATAGAACTGTAGTCAAAATGTGATTAAAGGAAATTTGAGGCATAAGCTGCAAAACTCTGGCAAATGACCACCAATTTCACATGATCAAAAAATTTAAGCAGAAGAAAACAACAGACGATCTCTCTCTCACTTTAACCCAACTTAGCCTTGAGAGAGGCAATGGGAATCTTAGAAATAACCTTTTCATCAAACACCAGATATTGTTTCTGCAACTCCTTCATCGCTTTCTCTGCCAATGGATCAACCTTGTCCTCGTGTTTCTCATACATCATAGGCACTGTGTGCAACACCACGAAGCAGATGTACACCAGCGTCAGGAAATTGCACCAATTGCCCACCACCGAGATGATCCACAGACCAACAACAACCTGGTGACATAAGCAATGTGGATTACCAACTCAATCACTTAATCAGATTCAACAGAGAAACTCCTGTAATTTCACAGATATATTGCATAGAACATGTTTAAGATATACGCAGTGAGTAGACAAGGTTCAGATTGAAAATCTTGAAAGGAAACTAATCTCTCATGCAAATGTTAGCAACAAGGATTACACATACCATCAGGAACTTTTTCAGGTCCCTTCCTAAAGCAATGCTTCGTAGGATAACAAAAGCTTGGTTTAGTTCATTTCTCAGAGAAGAAGCAATCAAAAGGAAAGCGTCCTCGGGAACATGGATTTCTGGAATCTGAGGTGGAGTCCTGCAAACAAGAAGAAAAAAGGTTTTAAAAACCAAACAAAGAGCTAGCATCCAGATACTAAACATGATCAAAGGCTCTGAATCTTACTTCTTGATGAAAGTGTGAGCATTGGACCACAAAAACAGGCCTCCAAGAGCGAGAATCGAAATGTGACACAAAAGACTCAACAAATGATATTCAACCAGCTCAAACAGAACCCAAATGGCAGTGGCGACACCAAGAACAGCCGCTGACAGTTTTTTATCCCTCCATAAGAACACATCAGCAGCTGCGCAGAGACGTTTGAAAAAAAAAAAAGGAGAAACTCAGGCAATGACCACAAGAGAGAAAGGGAAGAACATAACAAGCATACAGATACATTAGAATTCCTCAAAACTCAGAAGTCAATAAAGCCAATTTACTGCTTTCACGTTTCTTAACGTAAATCTAATCAACCAAGCTTAAACTCACTATTCAGAAAAAAAACATTTTTGATGCATGGATCACTTGGGAACAAATCTCACAGGACCGATTGAAGAAAATGCAGGTGCAACAAAGTATATAAAACCGAATCATGAAACGCAATTCGATTCTGAAACTATTGTCAGCAATCCGATCTTATATGAGTAACTAAACCCTCCTCATATTGCAGATCAAGCATCAAATGGCTATGAAGTAGTAGAACAAAGGAAAGAGAGAATAAAAAGGTAAAACCCGTACGCTTTCCACCACCGAGAACCTTGTGGACAGGCTTCTCTCTGCCAAACAAACGATAGATCTTCGCTTTCACAGCCGAAGGCGAATCCGGTTTCTCGTACTCGGATTCAGACGATGACGACGACGACGAATCGTGATGGTGAATCTTCTCGGCGATCTTCTCCATCAGAGATTCCTCCGCGGGCACAGATTTCTCAATTTCTTCCGCCATTGATATATCAATTGAATTTCGACAGAGAAACTCAAAATATCCTCCAACGTGATGAAAGCGGACGAGAGGAGGAAAATGCAAATAAATAATAGGTTTACACAAGGCTTTATAACCACGAGCCTGAGGTTCGGGACCCGAGCGTGGTGCTTCGGAGACAATTTTGAAATAACGGCGTTAGTATTTTGATGGGGGAAAATGGGGAAAACGGAAGTTAACGTTTCGTTGACGGAGAAGCAGAGCCTCGAACGTGTTGGCAACCAAAAGGAGGAAACGCTGATGGTGCGTTTTCATTCAGTAACCGACAACACGAGTGGATCCAGGACACGTGTCTGTAATCGGATCGCTAAATCGACGGCTTAAATTTAAAACCTCTTTATGAAGCTTTTATAAATAGCCGGCGCGTCAATTTGTTTTTACAGAATCATGTTTAAAACGGCAACCGTTTTATTTGGGGAAACCGAGATTACGAGGTAAGTCTCTCACTCAATCAGCGGCTTTCGTCAAGGTCGAATGTTGATAATATTTAATTACAAAGATAATTTACCACTAAGCTCCAACAACTCCAACACACGATCGTGCGGGGGAATAAAACCGAATTCGTGGACTAGACTACTAGTCTAAGTCAATTAAACATTTAACACATTCACATCACCTATGATGACAAAACAAATATTTCAAATATACAAATACGTATGTTCACATTACTCTAACTCCTCAACAAAAGAAATCGCTAAATTTAAGTTACATCATCGGAAAGAAAAAAATAGTGTATGCAACATTGCATGTTGTTAGACAAAAAGAAAAGTGTATGCAAATATTAAGTTTAGGATCATTTATCTTACAAACGTTTATTTCATTTTTAAAAATTTAAGATATTTTGATCAACCACTTAAATATTTTTGGACCTACGACGGTAAGTTCGTCGTCAACTAACTTGCTTGGAAAATAAAAAAAAACTATACTATCTTAACAACTCTTTTTGTTCCCAACTTTAGAAACATCTATTTCCCACATTCGAAAATTTACTATTTGATTCGAAAGTAATATTTATTTAACTAAAGTAAGCTTCACTGTTCTAACTTCAAACTCAAACCCAATTTATTTATGTCACAAAACACGACCGCGTATTTGATTCTAAACCGCTCATATTGATAGGGAACACAAATTAAAAACGCAAAAAAAAAACGGATAAAATATGTGAAGTAGATCATTCAAATTTGATTTCATTTCGATGATATAAATGACAAACTCCACTTTTGACGGAATTTTGTAATTACAAATCGGTAAAGTTGTAATGAAAACGGAGCAAAAATAATAATATTACCCTAATTAGGCGAATAAATCCATGTATAATATCATCTTCGTGCTCTCCTCCGATCGGCGGCGTACTGCGAGAGCGGCACAACTTCCGACAAAGGTGTAGACAAGGGCGTAGATGTCGGCGTCGGAAGCGGCGAGTTCCGGCAAACAGGACAAGATCCGTTGAGTTTAAGCCACGCGTCAAGACAGCATAGGTGGAAGTAGTGTTTACACTCCGGCATCATCCTCAGCATCTCCGCTTCTTTGTACTCACACAAACAGATCGAACACGTCGTATCTCCTCCGCCGCCAAAGCCATCGGAGGATGCGGCGGAAGTTTCTTTAGAGAAGTGGAACTTGGGGTAGGAGTTTATGACGGCTTGATCGAGACCAACGACGACGTCACCCTCTTCGTTGTCTTCCTCGGCGACGAAGATTATGCGGGGGAGGATTACGCTTCCGTCACGTTCTCCGGTGGATTCAACGGCGGTTGTGCGGCGGCGAGAGTCGCGGCAACAGATGTATGAGGATAAAAGGACGGTGGAGAGGAGGACAAGGAAACCGAGAGCTATGGCTATGGAGTAGCCGAAGCCTAGAGTTGTGAGGTAAGAGTGGTTGGGGCCGTGTGGCGGAGACGGCGGAAGAGGAGGCTGATAGAGGAAGACGGAGGCGGAGGCGGTTGACATTTGATGGTTAAGAAGAAAAAAAATGGGTCCATGTGGGAGAGAGAGAAGGAAAAGAGTGATAGAGATTTTTAATTTTTTAATTTTTGAATAGTAGTATTATTTCAAATTAATTAGTTAGGTGGGTGGGAATTGCAGCTGATGCATTTAATACAATTGTTTGGAAACTGAAATTTGCATTTATTAATAAGGTTCTAGTGAAGGTTTTATTTATTAACCGGCCCCAACCACAAGGAATATTATTTTTAACTTTTATTGTATTTTTTTTCATTTTGTTTTGTTTTATGTGTTCGAGCCTTGTAACATTGACCGTTTAACAATATTTGTCAATGTCGTATGTGATGGGTCCAGTTACAAAATACTACTATTATATCATATTCATTCGCTGTCTTGTTTCGTTGAGAATTTGTTTTGGTTCGATTTGTGTGATTCGAAGCTCTCAATGCAATTGCTAAACGCTCTAGATAAAACTAATCACGCATTTAACAAACAAACAAAAACCTAATCACTACCGAACAAAAAATAGAACTGGAGCAATATACATGAACTAACAACCATGCACTATGGCGGTAATGTTAAAATTTGACCGATTACACAACCCAGTCGGGTTACTAGTACTAACCAGACGGGTTACTAGTACTAACACAGTTAATATTTTAATCTATATAACAAAAATCCCTCGTGTTTACTCCATTCAAGATCATAGCAGGCTTAGCAGCTGTGAGGAAAACAAAATTTACTAAAAATTAAAACATACATTAAATTAGCCAGATGTATCATCGTGCTGATCTAATCAAATGACCCGCAAAAGAATTAATATATATTAACAAAATGATTAAAAACGTTAACCAAACCAAACGTATTACCTTTTGGAAACGGAAAGCTCAAAGATCGATTTTATTCTTGCAGTCGACATCTTGAATAGCTTGTCGCGTGATGTTCACAGCCATCGTGCAATTCATCTTAACAGTAACGTGCTTCTTCACAATCCCCATAATCTTCACCTTACCACTAACCCTAGTGTAACTCCACACGTTGACAAGACCCGACCCGCTTACTTCTCGAGCCAAACCCGGATCCGACAATATCCGATCTATCATGATATCAACCGTCATGTTCATCCTCACCGTCCTATGCGGTCTAGCTTTCCCAGGTGGCCCATGCGCTTCACCCACCATTGTTCCTTTGTAATAGAGATCGGTTGTGGTGTTAGAATACTTAAACGACGCCGAATTCGGATTCTTGACGGACACGTCGACGATCATCGAGATGTTTGTTCCCAACAGTTGGATCTGAGTCCCAATGGTTGAATCTAGACCGTTGACTGTTACACCGTTCATTTTTATGATCGGTTCTTTGACTTGGAAGACGGTAAAGGTTAAAATTAACACGATCGTGACTAGAACTAGAGATGTTGCAGTGACGCAGATTAAGCACTTGATTCGGTTTCTGCGACGACGGAGAGTGTGTTTGTTGGAGGCGGATTCATCGCTCACCGGAAGTACGGTCGCCGGAGCTAGCGGACGAACATGTTCTGGTTCGGTCATGGTGGTTATATTTTTTTTTTGGGTGCGCGTGTGTGTGGGTCTGATTAATTACTACTGGTTATGTGATTTATATAAACGAAACTTTAGTGATGGAGAATGTTTGACTTTTAGATGTGTATCTGTGTTTCATGTGACATTAAAAGTAAGAGAGAAAGAAGAGTATGTAATGAGCCTAAGTCCTAACCACTAACAAAATTGAGATCAATTATTGCAGTGGAAAATGGGAATGGTATTAAATTGTGTCTGATTTTAACGGTCATCTGTGGAAGAAAGAGGCTGCGTATCGGTGGGGAGGCCCATTGCACCAATGAGAGTTGGTCAGCTCATTACAAATTTTGACTTTTGAATCAATTACGTCTAAGGATTCTTTAGAAAAATAAAAACTTGGATTACAATTAAGGTTAGCTTTTTATCAAAAAAAAATTATGATTAGCTGGTGACAACCTACAGAATTATACGTTGTTCTTGTACACCCTTTTGTGTTATGTGCTTTATAATCACAACTTTTAGTTTAATAGTGTATTTGAGTCGGGTACTAATTTTTTTTTGGGTAATAAGAAATGATCTCATCGGTCCTATTATATAGGCTAAATTACTGTTCATACCTTCGTCCGTATTCGAACTCGTGACCTCAAGAATCAAGATACATATTTCTTTTCGCATTCGCATGCAAATAACAAAAATTATAAATCACACCACGGGAACATACATTAGCAATAAAAGATTTTAATAATCCAATAACAAAGCCAACAAAAATAAAATCCAGAACTGAAATCTCCGATCGTCTATGTCGTTTATGGATCGGACGTTATTGAAAATTAGATTATAATGATTAAGTAAAAAAGGTAGTTGGTGAAATTAAAAGAAGTCGCGAAGGGAAGGGAGCTTGATCTCACCCTGAGTAGAGATAGGAATGGTAATGTCACCGACAACAGGAATGTCGATGGTCAGCCCAATCTCGAGGTGATAGTCGATGTCCCAGTCCATACACATGTCCTTCATCAGACTAACTGCTATGCTATAAGGCACCTTCACCGGTACGTCCAAAACCGTCGTGTTCTTCCCAACCAACGAACCCGGGTCCGGTATTGTGCCCGACGCTATCATCCTACATTATTAATCAACACACGACGCACAAATCTGAGACGGTCTATATAGTTTCGTTGCCTTTGATCTAAGTAGCAAGTGCACAATATACTTTAACGAAAACTATCCTACAGATTCTCAAAATCTACACATTAAAGATATTAATTAGGGTAGATCCCGTATACGGTTCATATCAAAAAAAAATTGTGTATTAATTAGCAATTGGACAATCCTTGGGTATCATACACGTGAACAAAATGAGAAGAGGAAAAAAAACCTTGTGTCACTCTTGAGGATGTAAGAGATCTGGCAGATAGGGATCGATTGAGAATAAGGATTCTTGACGGAGACCTTGGCGTGATAATCCACTCCTTGACGTGTCACACCTTTGAAATCAACGTCGTCCACGGTGGCTTCCGGTGTCGGAATATTTGCCAGCTTCTCCGCGAAGAAACCTTTGGCTTTATCTAACAAGCCTGAAATCACCGACCCTTTCTCTTCAACCTCCTTTTGCTCCGATGATGCCATTCTCTCTCTCTCTCTCTCTCTTTCTTGAAAAAAGAAAAATCTTCCAATTTCTTACGTCAAAATGTTTCAGATCTCTCTCTCTCTATCTATAATCTCTGGCTCTGTTGACTATATATATTTGTTTATTTTTAAGGATAATGAATACCTTAATTGCCGGAGCGTGATATTATTCTGTAGTTTGTTGTAGAAAGGAACAAATTAACCTTTTCTTTAAAGGAATAAGATACAAACACCATTATGCATATTCTAAGGAAAGATCCATTTGTTTTGGTTTGGAGCGTCATGGTCATAACGTGCTTTCTTACTTCTTTGCTTGTCCGAAATTCTTTTTAAAAGGAAAAAATCCCATTTTCAAGATATGAATTAATATCATAAGAAATAAATTAGCAATTGTTTTGCTATAAGGACTGAATTGTTATGGTATAATACACTTAAATTATAAAAAAACTTTTGAACTTTTATAAGATCTTCAATACACATGTCGACTAATACTATTTTTCTAAAAATTTATTTTGGCAAATGATGGCGAACTCCTAAGAGGAGTGTAAATTATAAGATATTCTCTTTATACACATTTTCCTCAAATTTAAAACATGATTTGAATTATATTTAGACGTAAGACTTTACTTTTCCGTTGATTGCATTTGCTAATATTGGTTAGTGGATCTATGGGAAAAACGATTAACATATACACATTACACATGTATTTAATTTTTCTAATTCGCTAATCCATACTTATTGGTTCACTTTGTGGCTCCGGCTTAGTCAACACTTGTTTGCCTCTGTTTTTCCCGTGGCTATACTGATTTTTCAAAGGCATTCATGTAATAAACTGTACTGATTTGGCATATATCTTAATTGTGTAAATACAAAGCAATGATTATAATTCATATACAGTATACAACCAAAAATGAGATAAACATATGACTGACATATATATAATGCTTACAAGGCTTTTATTCGTGGAACGATTGAACCATTGATATATACTGTTTATAAACACACACATATACAAGTACATCTTTACATATATAGAATTAGTCAGGTGATGTTGGAGAGGAACTGCATCTGGTGAAGAAGAGGAGTCAGGGTTTGCATAATCTCCTCACAAGGATGGTTATGGATTCCTTCGTAAGTTGTCTCCACAACGCTCGTTTCATTGGACAACCTCTGAACTTGCTTCTTCACGTTACACATGTGTCGTGTGCATCTATAATAGCTCCTTTTGATCCCATCTCGTTTTGAAATTTCGATTTTATGTGACCATAATTAGTGTCAGTATCTCGTGTAGAAAGAAGACAAATTTTAACAATTTCATATCCTTCACTACTGTCAATATATTACCTTGGATACAAGCTGTTCTTGACAGATTTCTGACCATACTTTCTCCATCTATAACCATCATCGAGTATATCCTCATCACACTTTGTGCGAAAAGCAAACCTCGGTTTTTTCATCGCCTTCTCCTCTGCTGTTACTATTAACAACAGTTCACTTGGATTGCTCGTAAGATTCATACCATGAGACGAATCATAGCCGCCCGTTGAAGACATGTGATCAACAAATGAATGTGATGTCTTCTCAAGATCAATCTGTTGTGTGTCAGAGGATCGGAATCCTTCATGTGTTATTGGAGAGAAGAATAATCATAAAGATTAAGAAAGAAGCCAACTACATTCAACTACTTCAGATCAACAACAAAAACAAAAATTCCTTCACGTCATCTCACACGTGTGTAACTAAAAAAAGAACCAGCGACATGGTTTATTACAGTGACTTTCCACACACATGTTTTAGTTTTACTGTCTAAAACCAGAACAGTGTTGAGAAGAAGAGATTTAAAGTAGGAGTTTTTGTATTTGTGTGGGTGACTCTCAGCTAATGATCATCTTGTTGAAGAAATCAGCTTTCTCAGGGAAGAATTCCAAAAGCTCATCTTTGGTTACCCACACAAAATCCTCGCAGTTACTTATGTTGTATTTCGATGCTGCTACTACACTGCATTTGAAGAAGAACCTCTACACGAACAACAAAAAGAAGAAATTTTAAAAAAATTCAGCCAAACCAAATTATCTATGAGCCTTTTCGTTTTCCTCTTGAGCTTTGTTCTTACCTTGTAAGATAGCAAATCAGGTGTTTCTTCTGTAGGTTGTACCACCATGTGGGCCATTGGAGCATTTCCAACAAAGTATGTGTGGGTCAAATCTCCTAAGACCGACTTCAGAGCAGATTCAGCACACTGCAGATACCGTATGTACATAACACCAATAAGCTCGGGAACGAAAATTTGATGGTGTTGTGGATTGAAATAGATGCAATAAACCATCACCTTGCGAAGAGTTGGCTCAGAATCATAGACCTTTTCAGGGAAATGCCAGACAGGTTTGTCACTAGTAGCTCCAAACGGCTTGCCGAATATGAGAAGATACAATTTTTTGTCAAGAGCTCTATATAATGACCTGTGTCACGCAGAGCATTTTCAAAGTGTAGAATATCAACCACCAGCGAAAGAGAACACATCAACACAAGAATCCATGTCGGTGCGAATAACTTACTTCCTGTCGTTATTCTTGTCAGCCTCTGTGATTCTAGGAGCAGGCACATAGTCCATTTGGTATTCACCCTTGGCTCTGTATTCAAAACAAAGATGAAATGAAGCTTCACTATTGACTAAACTTCGAGCAAATTCAAAGTGCGCTAGAAATGGTTACAGAACCTCCAGTACAAATCTATGGGTATGAGCATAAAATCACAAAGGTACAAGAAAAACGCCTATCTACTACAATTCATTAACTCTGGAAGAGAACTTATGAGAGAATCTAATAAAGATGACAGAAAGTTGAATGGAGAAGAAACCGTTGAGCCGATTTAAGCTTAGACACATCATGATATCAAAGGAGATTGCAAAAAGCAGAAACTTTTTAAAGTGATACAAACTCTGCATCACATCTAAAAGTAAGTAAGTAAAGTAATTACCTGTTCTTAGCTATGTCCAAGAACTCATCTGGGTATCTACGGCGAAACTGCTGTTGCCAATTGAATCTGCAATGGAGCAACAAAAATCAAGTTCTCAAAAGCTAACGTTTTCACATTCCACGAGACCAGAGTTTAAATTAGTAAAATTCAAGATACACATGCTAATCCACTCCAGCTCCTTTTTCCATTATATAAGATCACTGCTCAATGACTCAAAAATCTTAATTCCACATATTCGATATCGAGCTACGTAAAAAGCATTCTTTGAATCACGTAATGATATACTTTTACCCCATTTTATCTCGTTTCCTTATCATTCCAAAACAGAACACAAGCAAGCAAAACAAACGAGAAGAAAGAGAAGGAGAAGGCTTTACTTGAACTCCTGAAAAGTGTAAACAGCAGGATCCGGTTTGGGTATCACAACGCGCAATCTCTCAAAAAGCACCGAAGCTACGATCTTGCCGGAGCTCGTGCTAAACCCTCGGCTGCTCTCCAAGAGAGGCCTCGCTAGTAGTAACCGAGATCGCAATCTCTGCATTTCTCACTCTCAAATGGTAAATTGAAAGAAAAAAAAAAAAAAAAAAGGATTCGACTTTGCAACGGAAGTCGATAAGAGATCCAACAGAGAGAGAGAGAACGCCGGCGATTGATTTGAGGGTTTTTCTCCCCGGGATGGAGGAAAAGTTCTTGGTTTACTGAACCAGAATCCGGTTTTCTCAAATAAAACACCAAATAAAAAAACAATCTCCGTTGCCGGGACTCGAACCCGGGTCTCTCGGGTGAGAGCCGAGTATCCTGACCAGCTAGACTACAACGGACTTTGATATAGGCCAAAAAACTAATCATATTGAATACAAACTACGAAAAGCTATTAAAGTATCACACTACATTCACTATGCGTGACTTGTTCACTGACAGTTGAGTTGTGTGTGTAACGCCAGAATTTTTAAAAAATGTATGCAGAACTGAATCGCCGCTTGTCATAATCTAAAATGGAAGTTATGGATTTCTTAAAAAAACCAATTTTAAAGCCTTCACAATTCCTTGTTCTTATAAGTTATAACACACACAGAGACAGAGACAGAGTGTTAATTCATCGACATAAAGAATGGCTTCCTCACTCACCAGGAACTGCACTCGCATCTCCAAGTCCATCTCCCTCCGTTTCATGAGTAACCTACCGGAAAACACCGTCTACGGAGGACCAAAGCCGCAAAACCCAAACCAGAGGGTGACGCTAACGCATCTCAGACAAAAACACCGGAAAGGAGAGCCCATCACCTGGGTGACCGCCTACGATTACCCTTCCGCTGTCCATTTAGACGCAGCTGGGATCGACGTTTGTCTTGTCGGTGACTCAGCTTCCATGGTTGTTCATGGTCACGACACAACCCTTCCTATCTCCTTAGACGAGATGCTTGTCCATTGTCGTGCCGTTGCTCGTGGCGCTAAAAGGCCTCTCCTTGTTGGTGACTTGCCATTTGGTACTTACGAATCAAGCACCACTCAGGTAATGATCCACATTTTTATAATCTCCTTCATCTGCTTAGTACTTGCTTAGGGTAACTAGATTCTTGATTTTACCCTGTCTAGATTATTGGATTCTTGATGGAACAGTCTCAAGTGATACACATTTTGTGTCACTGTATATGTAATCAAGGCGGTTGATACTGCGGTTAGAGTTTTGAAAGAAGGAGAAATGGATGCGATTAAGCTTGAAGGAGGATCAGCTTCTAGGATAAATGCTGCAAAAGCCATCGTTGATGCAGGAATCGCTGTTATCGGCCATGTGGGTCTAACTCCTCAAGCCATCAGCGTTCTTGGTGGTTTCAGAGCACAAGGCAGAAACATAGCTAGTGCTGTCAAAGTTGTTGAGACCGCAATGGCTTTACAAGAAGCTGGATGTTTCTCGGTTGTTCTAGAATGTGTCCCGCCTCCTTTAGCTGCTGCTGCAACCTCTGCCCTCAATATTCCAACCATTGGCATAGGAGCTGGACCTTTCTGCAGTGGACAGGTTTTGTCTTAAAAGTTCCTTCTTTTTTCCGTTTTCTGTTTTTGTGCCAAACTTGTCGTTCTTATATCTGTTAACGCAGGTGTTAGTCTACCATGATCTTCTGGGTATGATGCAACATCCACATCATGCTAAGGTCATCTCTTGACCCAACCCAGTTATAGGTATATCATCTCTTGTTGGTTCTTAGTTCTTCAACGGTCTCTTTTTTATTTATTTTTAATTCATGTTCTTGAATTTTACAGGTTACTCCAAAGTTTTGCAAGCAGTATGCTGAAGTTGGAGAAGTGATCGACAAAGCCTTGATGGATTACAAAGAAGAAGTCTCTAAAAGCTTGTTTCCAGCTCCTTCTCATTGTCCTTACAAGATCACGAAAAACGAGCTCGACGGATTCTTAACTGAGTTGCAGAATCTTGGCTTAGACAAGGCTGCTTCAGCCGCAGCTTCAGCAGCTGAGAAGATAGAGCCTTCAGAGTCGAGAGATGGAGCCTTCATAGCCATCAGCTAAGAAAATGGGATCCTTCATAGGCTCAACAACAAGGCTCTAAGTACAATTTCAAACCATAAAATATATGCAAATGTTATCGAGCCTAGTACTTTCAAAGGCCCAAACATGTTAAAAGGCCTTTTTTTAAAACTGAAATTAAAAAGGCCATTTTAAAGCACATATAAGTTGTTCCTCTTCTTCTTCGTCCGTCATCCTCGACGATGAATAATGTGCTTTCCTCCGTTTACCGGCGCCGGAAGTTCTTTAATTTGTTCGATAGATTCATTACAGATGTCTACAGTATACCATATTAGTTTCAGAAGTAAGTTCGTTTATATATTTACTGTTTTAAAAATTCCAAATTAAAATTTACATCATCATTCATCATCGGGCTAGTTTTGTGTCGTCCCCGTTAATCTCCACGACTGGGTCTCAGAAGTTGCTTAAACAGAGCAATCTTAGGAACATTCCAATGCTCCACGTGTCTGCATTAAACCCATTCATCAAGATATGTGAAACGACCAAGTTTTTCGAAGTTCATTGTAAGAGATATGGATGCATTTGATATTTATGAGCTCATCAAAAGTAATCTTTTTACCTGCAAATTTTCCCGGACTCTGTGTCGAAATAGTACTCCGTGTAACCAGTTGCTGTGGAAAAGTAAACTTTTAATTCTCATAAATTTCCAAAAGGAGACATAAAAGTTTTGTTCTGTTGTCTTTGATTAATCATTAAAGACTTATCAATAACAGTTTCAAACGTTATCCAAACGGAGTAAAATCTGAAGCTTTCTTAAGGTTGTGATAAATACCTGAGAGAATGGGTTTCCATGGAAACGACATGACACAGCTAAATTTCCAGTGTCCCACTCCTTTATCCTGCAAAACCCATGACGGAGCTCCGGCGATAAATTTAATAAAAAAATAGTTTTTTCTCAAGTCTCGGGGAAGAAAAAAAAATTGATCTTTCTATAGTTGACTAATACCTCGAAATTTTCCCATTTCATGAGCTTCATATTCGATTTCTCGATCAGGGATCCGAAATTAGTACAGTTCCTTTTGAAACGAGTAAGACCCTTGAAGGATCCAGCAGGATCGGCGAATTCACACTTCTCCTCATAAACCTCCGGCGTCAAGTTCCCTGAAAGAATCATCATCACAAATAAGAAAATCCCAGATTCCGATTTAGACAAAAGAAACAAAACCCAGATCCTCCTCATTTGGATATTTTATTTTCTTCACTGACCTGTGACGAAATACGATCGCTTGAAGTCTTGTTTGATCGAGTCCACGACGGCTACACGAACGGCTCTTCCCGAACAATCGACCGGAACCTCAAAGCCTGTTACAGTCGGAGGAAGAGGAGACGCCGGAGATCGGAAAGCGGAAGCAGCGATTCCGAGTAGCTCGGATCCGTACCAAGCGATTTTGAGTAAGACATTCTCTGGCTCGGCTCCTTTACTTGACTGTGGCTCGTTGGTAGGAATCTGTCCTCTGCAACTCAATCCAGTTGATTCGAATCTACGATAACGTCGGGATATTGAACGGCCACCATCGCCGGAGTAGCTGGTGTTGACGGTGGTGATAGAATGAAAGGGAAGAGAAACAACCATTCTTGGCTTCAAAAATATGTGACTCATCAACGAAATGCGAGTTTTACTTATAAAGTATCCTATTTGTATACTTAACAGAGACCACACACAAAAAAGTGATAGGAACAACACAACACGAGCACAAATCTGATTCGTTAAACAATGAATCAATTTTTAATGGTTTTGGCAGAAGAATCTCTACAGACCAAAAAGAAAAAAAGTTGATTTGAAACAAAACTGAATTGATGTATGAGTCTTCTTCTACTATTCTACACATTTTTGGCATGTGCGGTTTTGATCAGCTAATCATGTCGATGGCACCGGGTAAAACCCGAAACTTTCTAGGTAGAAATCCAAGATGTTCTCCGTCTGACTGAACATAGATACTTCCACTGTCTGAAACCTCTTCCACTTCGATACTTTGTACACTACAAGAAAAATACCGCTTAAAGGTGGTGCCTTTTCAAGTGCTAAGGACATTTACAGAAGAAAGTGTTTGAGAAAACCAAAGAAAAATCTCACCTTCTTGAGCTCACATTGTTAACCGAGAGATGCGTCCCATTGTATAGCTTATGAAGTTTCAGTATGAAATCGTACCATTTGAAGTCTTGAAGAACAACAACCTGCAGAGAAGTGTATGAAAGGTCAAGCTATCACATTTTATAACATATGATTGGAGATCCAACATACGAATTGTTTGTAACCTCAAGATTTCCATTTCCAGGGACGGCGTTGGGAGTGATTTTCATTCCTCCACCAAAGTATTTAGCGTTTCCAACGCAGAGAGCCGTGACTTGAGAATATATTTCCCATTCACCTCCATTGATCTGAGAATAATATTAACACAAATGCTTTTCAAGTTACTTGCTATGGTGAAGAAGGGATTTTGCAAGAATGTAATTGCTAACCCTGATTCTCATATCTCGGTTATGATGACCCATAAAAGCTTGCAGGGCACCAATTACATAGCACAAGTTTCCAAATTTCTTGTACTTTGATGCGTAAAAACCTGCCTTTGCGCTCCTGCAAGTGATGAGCAACAAAATAAAAAATTAGAGATTCACAACCGCATCATTAAGAATCAATAATCACAGGGGAAATTTGCATGATATCCTTACAAATGAACATCTGCAACGTTAATGAAGTAATGTGAATCCCTTCCTTCATGGTCAATCACACCGACATCAACCCGTGATCGTACCCCTGAAAAAATTGCAGGTTATGTGATATTATCATATGAGACATAATTACACATATGTTTCCAAGTCCTATCTCCTCGGATGGATTCAGTGACATACCTCTAGCAATGCGCTCCACGGCTTCACAGGGATCATTTTTCCTAACAAAACGCAGAATACGCTCAAGATTGGTTCAACATAACTTCCAAAAACAAAATCACATCAAGCAGAAGTTGCAGAAACTAACCAACCAAATGTTCTAGCAAAATCCGAGCCAGTACCTAAGGGAATCAGCTGCAAATAAAAGGAAAGATGGACTTAAATATGTAAAACCGTAACTCCGCAAGAGATATACACAAAAAAGCAAGTAAGAAAGTAAGTTGAAGCTACTCACACCAAGTGCAGCCGAATGACTAGCTTCGCTGTTGAGACTACCTACAGGTTCGCCTTCCAAAAAGAATCCATTTACAACCTGTGAATCAAAAAAATGATAGAATGAGTGGAGCTAAGATTCTCAAACGCTCAGCTCTAGCAACCAAATTTTTTTCATCAACTCTTACCTCATGCAGTGTTCCATCACCTCCTACGGCAATTACAGCATCTGCACCATCCCTAATAGCCTGATAGAAGCAACAAATGATCAGAGAATAATACAGGACCCATCAAAGTGATAGTGATGTATATAGCTTTCACTGCCGCTTACCTCTCTTGTAATGTCAATGGCATGAGAAGGACCCGTTGTTAATGATTCGCATATCTGGAGTAAACAAACAAGAAGCCGTGAAAAAAATCATTCTCATTTGATATAAAAAGAAACTGAAGTAAGCAAGAGGAGATAGCCGAATCAGAAACTCACGTTACAGTCTTTACCAAGACGAGATCGTAGGTAAGGAAGCAACTTCTTCCATTCCTTGGCTGTTCTACCATTAGCACCTAAATTTAACAAGATAAACCCGAAAACGAAGTCAAATTCTATCTCTAGAGAACCACCCAATTCCAACTCGAGATTGATTCTAATTTGTAAAAAAAAAACATCATTTTTAAATCCAATTGATCCAAATCTCATTCATTTCTTCGCCCAGTGAGTAAGAAGGGAAAACACACCTTGAGGGTTTACGACGAAAACAAGATCACGGAGGCGGGAGGAGGAGGAGGCGGAGGCGGCACCACCACCACCACCGCGAAGGGTAATGTCACCAGAGGAAAGACTGGAGGAAACACGGTGCTGTGTCCTATGGAACGAAGGTTGTTTCGCCGTGTACGGGCAAATTGAAATGCAGCAATTGTATCGTAGCATTATTGTATGGCCGCAATTTAGCTCCGGGATACATCATCGCCGTTATCAGTTAATCGCGCGATTCGACACTTTGCAGAGACCCTGTGTTTCAGCCAGAGGCTTTCTCAAACTTTTTGGGCCGATTTCTCTATTATAAGCCCATATTGGGCTTTAAAAACCTTATGGCCTAGTAGTACCTGTCGGACGTGAGTCAATGAAGTGTGTGGGGTCCATACATTTGCCGACCGGTGGTGTGTTTATTGTGGGGCTCCAACATCACAACAGCTGTCATATGGACTTTTCGGGCACATTTACGCAATACTGACTGAATTCGTTAATTTAAAATTTTTATGTCTTGATCAAAATCCTTGTAAAAATTATTTAATATTTTATTTACTTACTATTCTTGTTGATTCCAACATTTGTTAAGCAACCTGTTTCACATATACATATACTGATTCTTAAAAGTTAATTCGAGTAAATCTTTCAAGTCTGTAATTAATTTTATAATTAATCAAAAACAGGAGTCGGTAGAGCGTGGTATTAGTATATACTGTAATTGGTAGGCGGTAGCCGTTAGATTTGGTTTTATATAATAAAATAAACAAAGACTTAAAGCTAATGACTTTTTTATAATCCCACGAAATCGTCTCGTTTTGGCCTTTCAATAAAGTCTATCTAGCCGTCCACTTTTTATAAGAGTTTTTAATTTCCAGGCACAGAGCTGTGATAAAATCAAACCTAAACACCATTCATAATCGTACACCTGTAAGTTTATAGTGACGTTTTATGTGACAGGCCGTAACTCTATCCTTATAAACTGACGACGGACCTCCGCCATAAACTTTTCTCAGCCAAACCGACTCCAAGAAATTGAATGAAGCATTAGAAATTTAGAAGATCATTTCCACGAAACTTTCCTTGTGATTTCTTTATCTCCAGCAACTTAAAACGGTAAGATTCCTCGAAACTGAGTTTTCTGTCGGCCATATATCTCTCTTTTTTTGTGTGTGTTCTTCTGAAAATCGATTTCTGCATTTTTAGTTTTAGGGTTAAGAGTTGACTGCTCGATGTAGAGTTTGTGTCGATCTAGCTCATGTGGGTTTTCTTGCTGGTAGAATTTTGTGTGGATAATTAGTTTTTAGGGTTCATTGAATTTCGAAAGATCGAAACTTTTTCTTCTCCTAATCGCAAAGCTCTGGACAACATGTTCGAGTGTTAGATTAAGAATTACATCAACTGATTATGGGTTTATCTCCATGTGGATTTTGCATAATTACAATAAATTTGAAATTTTTGTTTTTGTTTCAAGATCTCAAAAGTTGTCAGCTTTTTTTAGACTTTAAGTTGGGTTGTTCCTCTATTAGCCCTTCTTTGTAACAAGAACCCGTAAGATACCATGAATTGAAATCAAACTGGATTATCCGATTTATTTACTCAACCATGACTCTCACAACTTTATCTCTTCAATTTTCAGTGTGTAGCAAAATGAGCCGAGCACAAGATCCGCCACGAGGTTTCTTCCCATTTGGGAACCCCTTTCGGATGTTATCGCCAAAGGGCTCAGATTTATCGCCATGGCTGCTTTCTCTGTTGAACGGCTTCGAGCTGCTTTTGGCAGAGAGACTAAAGAAACTTATGCCTAAGAACAAAGATGATATCCTCACTTTATCGTGGATGAAGCTAGCTATGGAGTCACTCTGCGAGACTCACAGTAACATAAACACGCTCATCACTGATCTCCAGCTTCCTGTCTCTAATTGGGAAGGGAAATGGGTTGATGTGTACCTCGACATAAGCGTGAAGTTACTAGATCTCTGCAACGCCTTTAGCTCGGAGCTGACACGCCTCAACCAGGGTGATCTCTACCTTAAGTGTGTTCTGCACAATTTAAAATCGGATTCAGGTGAGAAGTATCTCCAGGCTCGATCTTCTCTTGATAGCTGGAGGCAACATGTTAATGCGAACAACCCTAGAATTGAAAACTGCCGTGCGGTTCTAGACAGTCTTGTCAAATCTCTGAACTTGCCTAAAGTCAAGAACTCGCCTAAAGGGAAGGTTCTCATGCGCGCTTTCTACGGTGTCAAGGTTCAAACGGTTTATATCTGCAGTGTATTTACCGCGGCCTGGTCTGATTCCACCAAGGATCTTTTCGATTTACCCGTCTGTGAAAAACCATTGTGGGCAAAGGTCTTTACCGATATGCAGAGTCTTGTAAATGCTGAGATGAGAGACATGTTGTCTTCAGGTAGACCCACTATTCTCAAAGAGCTGGAGAGCGTTGATGCTAGTGTCGAGAAGCTATACCCGATGATCCAAGATGGCGTTGATCCCGTTGAAGTTGAAACCTTTAAGGTTAATGTTATGGAACTGGGGACACAAGCTGAGAAATTGTCTCAAGGTTTAGATCAGTTACTCGAGGAAGTTGATAGTTTCTTCAAAATGACTTTAAGCGGACGTGATGTATTGCTCTGTAATCTTAGGTCAAGTGATTCATTCTCTGGCAATGTAGATTAAGACAGTGAGGTAAACATACAAGTATAGCCCTTACAAAAGGCAGCTTTAGGTCTCCGAAAGTGTATCTCTTTTTGTTTGCTTGAGTCCATCTGTTGAGCTTGTCTCTTCGGTTTAACGTGTGTTGTGTCTTGTCTGTATTGAACTCGATTCTGCAATATAATATAAATCCATAATGCTTATCTTTGGCTTGAAAATAATCACAGCTTTCTTAGTAAAGATCTAATCTTTCTGAACCAATTTCAATCGAAGGATCAAATAAGATCAGAAAAGGAAACATGCTTTGATTCATGATAGGTGGTGCAATCAATTAGTAGTAACAAATGAAAATTGCAATATTAAGCTAACGAGTGACTCTGCTTTTTGTGACCATACACGTATGTAATCTTTCATGCTCTTTAGATTCACGGATCACTTGAGAGATCTTTAACAGTTAGAAAAAGCTTCTTTCTTTTCACATGGATTAAGTGTCTTAAAAGAGACACTTTAGAGAGAACCTTCAACTTCAACAAAAGCCCTTCGTCTAGGTCTCTCTCTGCTTCTTGCTCTGATCATTGCATCATGTCTGGAGAATCAAGCTCTGGTTCAACCGATCACTGCATCAAAGTTGTACCGACACACGGAGGCCGCTACATTCAGTACAACGTTTACGGACAGCTCTTTGAAGTTTCCAGAAAGTATGTTCCTCCTATCCGTCCCATTGGTAGAGGCGCTTGCGGTATTGTCTGGTAAGTTCTTTTGATTCTTCTTCTGAATAAAATTATCAAAGCCTTTTTCTTATTTTGAATGTTCATAGGCTCTTGATTCTTGAGTTTCAGTGCTGCGGTGAACTCAGTGACTGGAGAGAAAGTGGCAATTAAGAAGATCGGTAACGCTTTCGATAACATCATCGATGCTAAGAGAGCTCTACGCGAAATTAAGCTTCTCAGGCATATGGATCATGAGAACGTAAACTTTAATCAGCATTTTATGTTTCTCTAATATTAATTGTTTTGCTAGATCTATCCTGATCCTCTGTTTTTTTAATCTTTCTGACTTATTCTTCAGGTCATAACCATCAAAGATATTGTAAGACCTCCGCAACGAGATATCTTCAACGATGTGTACATTGTCTATGAGTTAATGGACACTGATCTTCAGAGAATCCTCCGATCTAACCAAACCTTAAGCCCTGATCAATGCCGCGTAAGTCTTGATCTGATCTTCTGGAACTACGGAACTCTCTGATTTGATGATCTTTTATTAAATTTGCTTTCTCGTCCATTTTTACAGTTCTTTGTGTACCAGCTCTTAAGAGGGCTCAAGTACGTGCACTCGGCCAACATATTACATCGTGATCTAAGGCCAAGCAACGTGCTGCTTAACTCGAAACACGAGCTAAAGATTGGTGACTTTGGGCTAGCGAGAACAACTTCAGACACAGACTTCATGACTGAATACGTCGTGACCCGTTGGTACAGAGCTCCTGAGTTGCTTCTTAACTGCTCAGAGTACACAGCAGCTATCGATATTTGGTCTGTCGGTTGCATACTCGGCGAAATCATGACGGGACAACCTCTGTTTCCTGGCAAAGATTATGTTCATCAGCTTAGGCTCATCACAGAGGTAAAACAAATATAGTAGTAAAAAAAAACAGAGTAAAAGTAAAAGATTCAGTTTGTCTGAAGAAACCATATTTGTTGAAATCAGCTTGTAGGGTCTCCGGACAATTCGAGTCTCGGTTTCCTTCGCAGCGACAACGCAAGAAGATACGTAAGACAACTTCCGCGATACCCGAAACAGCAGTTTGCTGCTAGATTCCCGAAAATGCCCCCTACCGCTATCGACTTGCTCGAGAGAATGCTCATCTTTGATCCAAACCGGCGCATCTCAGGTAACAAAACACAGAAAGATCCTTGAAAATACATTTGATGAGGCTTTTTTTTTTTTGGTATTGGATTAATCAATTGGGTTTCGTTTGTTTGCATATTTGCTGCATATGTTGTGTGTGTGTGTAGTCGATGAAGCTCTTGGGCACGCTTACCTATCACCGCACCACGATGTGACCAAAGAACCGGTCTGTTCGACTCCTTTCAGCTTCGATTTCGAGCATCCTTCTTGCACTGAAGAACACATTAAGGAGCTTATCTACAAGGAGTCTGTCAAATTCAATCCGGACCACTAAGATTTCAAAAAAAACATCAAGTTTCTGTTTTTTTTTATATATATATCTCTGGAACCTTTATTTTGAATTTAATCTCATTTTATTATTTTGGTTGAATAAATTGATATGATGATGATACACACACATATTCATATCTAAGTTACTTTATCACGTTTGTGGTTTCCGGTATATGTTGCATATCTACTTTTATCTTTTCTTCGATCAAAGAACACCACTCTGATAAATGATAAGTATCTAATCTTTATTAATTTTATTAAATATACTAGGTTATTACCCGCGCTACGCTGCAGGATATAATTCTGAATTTTATATATTTTTAAAATAAAAAATTATTTTTATAGTATAAATAAATATTATATTAATTTTGTATTTAGCAATTTGTGTCTTGATTGTTTCTCTATCTAGATAGTTTTTTTTGAATAAAAATGACAATTTAGTTAGTTTTGTAACAAAATCAAAACACATTCAGATAAATTATCTGTATGATTTTTCAAAATTTAGACAAATTTATGAGAATTATTCATCAAAAATTGAGAAATCACATTATTACACCAAAACAAAAAAATTGTAGTTTCCTGCTCAAGCCGAAAAATGTCATTATTCCGCCAAATCGGAAAATTTTATTTTCCTGCCAAAACCGTCAAATTACATTTTTTCTGCCAAAATCAAGAAGTTATGTTTTACATAAAAATTGAGATATCATATTATCTATCAAAAATCGAGAAATTGCATTTTTCATCAAAATCAAAAAATCGCATTTTCCGTCAAAACCTAGAAATATTATTTTTCTATCATAACTGAAAAATTTTCCTTTCTCATCAGAATCGAGAAATATTTCCTGCCAAAACAGAAAATTGTCTTTTCCCGTAAAACCGAGAACTTTGATTTTTCCATCAAAACCGGAAAATCATTTTTTCTGTCAAAATCGAGAATTTTTGTTTTCCCAAGAAATTTCATTTTTCAATCAAAACCAAAAAATTTCATTTTCCTGCAAAATCAAAAAAATCGCATTTTCCCGTCGAAACCGAAAAATTTCATTTTCGTGTCAAACACAATTACGAAAATATGAAGTAATTAGTAGTATTTATTTGTGTTACTAACATTTTTTATTTATTTTCAGTTTGTGTTTTTTTATAAAGTTTTTTTTGAACACTTTTTTATATATGTTATAATTAGGCGTAACCAAGAAAGAATGCGATATGGTGCTCGTGTAATTTATTATCGTAATTATGATTATATTATTTTTGATCAATCCAATAAATTTTAGACTAAGATTCAATTTTTTTTTCCTTTTTGTGATTATATGCAAGATATAAAATTGTAAATACAAATTAATGTAAGTTTCTATTAACTAATCAAATCAAGTTCAAGTATATTGCTAACATATTAACATGTTCTATTGGCTCAAAATTCAAATGAACCAAGATCACCTTAAATTTTAACTGATCATACATCTTTTAATTTAGGATGCTATCATGTGAAGTCAATCCTTAGCTTTGATTAGCTGTATTGGTTTAAAGCAAACTGACTTTCTTCTCTACAATTTCTCCTTCACTTTCTCGCCTTCTAACATAGTAACTTAATGATAAAAGATTATAAAATATGTTTGATGAGAAAAATATTAAAAACCCAAAACTGAAAAATAAATATCTTAAAAAACACAGTTTCTCCATTTTCGTATAGAATATTTTAAGATTATATAAATTAAAAAATCTAGTACAATAAATTTGTAACCTAATTTATTATCAATTAAGTTTTCATTTATTAATTAATATAAGGATAAAAACGTTATTTAGCATCATTTTTTCATACATTTCTGAAAACATCATATAATTTAAAACAAAAACCCTTTAAAACATCATATAAAAAAATAGAGAGAGTATTAAATTGATACTACTACTAAAATAACCAGATCATACTTTAAATTGATAAGTAAAGAAAACATAAAACAGATCAAATATGTACTTTAATTTCTATAATAGTCAATAGCTCATAGATTAACTAAAGCCAATCATTTTCTACAGTTGTTGCTGAAATTTGGAAACTTTAAATTATTATTTACCAGATTCATTTGCACATACAGTATTTGTTTTACATTTCTAAAAATTATTCATATTTGATTCTACAATTTGTTGTAAATTAAAGATCCAAAAGTTTTAACCAAAAAAACTGAAGATAGTTTCCAAGATAGCATTATTTAAGGTGGATTTGTTTTTAGGAGCAGGAAACTCTAGTAAAGAGAAAGAAAATAAGAGAAGAAAGAAGTTTGAGATTGATTTTATTTTATCCATAATAAAAAATTAATTCACCACACACATGCGTGGTAGTAGTAGAAATACTTCATATATTCCAAAGTTAAAAAATTATGTTCTTAATAAAATAATTAAAGAAATGCATACCTAATTTAAATTCGATAATTAAAAAATGATATTGTCAATAAGTATAAGCAACAAACAATGCCTTACCAATGCTTATGAGAGCATGAGGCAAAAATCAAATAATTATCTTTTATATATTATTAAACAGTAATTTTAATATTTTTTTTTCAAAAAGTTTGTTAAAGTGCCAACAGAAAAAAAATGAATGGGACTTATTAAAAAAATAACATTTATTTTAGTATGGTGGTTGGTTTTGAACTTAGGAGTGGAATCTCAAAATAACAATCATGTTTTTACTATTATATTATTATTATTTTTTAGGAATTAGAGTCTCAAAATTATTTATTATCTTTAAAACATGAGGCAAATGCATTTTTTATAACATGGTAGGCACGGCTCTCGCAACAAACATGAAATAGTTTGTCTTTTAATCAAAAATAATATGGACATTTCAGTTATTTTGCAACAACAAAATATATAATATGCAAACCTTCAATTATATATATATATATATATGCAAACCTTCAATTAATATATATTGTTTTCTGTAATTTACAATTGGAAAAAGTATCTATTTATTTTGAACAAAAAAAAATGTCTACTTGTTTTGGGCTTTTAAAGAATATCATTTGTTTGGGTTTGGATAAATGGATTTAGTAAAAAAAATAACAAAAATCAGTATATAAAATAATATGATGTGTATTATTGAAATGTTTTGATTGGTGAATTTTTTTGCTGAAGTGTCAGCTTTAGAAAGCTTGAAAAAGCTGATGTGTCAAACTATGGAAAGACACAAGGGTTATTGTTGTATTGATAAATCTCAACTGAATTATATTTACTCTATTTCATAAAAAAAATATTTTAAAGTTTTATTTTTGTTTTACAAATAATGTTGGTTTTGATTTTCCATTACATAATTTTGAATAGAACTCCAATATTAACTTTATCATTTTAATACAATTATTTAGGATATTAATAAGAAGTAAAATAGAGTTTTTAATAATTTTTTAATTTGCATAAAAAGTTATAAAATAACTTTCTTTGTGAAATTTCACAGATGAAATAAATAACTAAAAGAATAAAATTAAAGTTGGTGGAGTTAACTACCTGATAAATGCCCAACTCACATTCACCTCTTTTTTTTAAGAAAAGTAACACTTTAAAATTCCAAAGCTTAGACTTATGAGACTCACATTTGATAACCCTTTAAAAATATAAACATCTCTCCAAAATCACAATGAAAAAAGTAATTAACCAATTGGGAGCAACAGAAATAATCAACTACATACTTTGAAATTGCTTATTCAGAAACGGTTTGCAATATTATCATTTAATACAAGAATTGAGTATCAAGTTTGTACTAAGTGTGAACATGAATATGATTGAGATCTTGTAAGCTAGCCGAGCCAAGAAAGTTATAAACGTTTCCTCTTAAAGTGTTTGTAGCATTTCCTCTTAAAGCGGTGGCTAGCATCTGCTAGCTGATCCAAAAAAGTTTCATCGCTTGAGCCATCAAATTCTTCGGAATGATGCGCTTCGTCTTCTACTCACACTAATAGTCTACTATTATTGTGAAATAGTGAGCATTGATTTCAAATAAGACATGATCAAAGAAAAATCTAAATAATCTAAAAGTAAAACCAAAATTATACATTACTTGATTACTTCTTATTCATGACTTATCGATTTTGTAATATGGGCTCTTCATCATCACTTAAAAAAATCCATATCAGCACTGGGAAGAGGACGTGGCAACGTCTTCTACCGAAAACCAATGGGAAAGCTCCCTACTAGACACGTACAACACACTGTTTTGGTTTGAGTCAAAACGTTAATTGAATAAAAAGCAGATGATTTTGATTATTAATTCTAAGATTTTCTTTGATGATTAAATTAAGTACAAGGTTTAATGGTTTTATTGACTCTTGTCTCTGACCAACACGTAATCTTAAAAATACAGATAATATACGATACCACGCACCAGGATTTGTGATTATCAAACAACCGTTCAATTTGCGCGTGACGATACTACAACTTTCCTGCAGGAAAAAAGAAAGAAAAGTAAAGTGAAAGTCACAATAATTCGTATAATTAGTCTGCATTAAACTACTAATACGATACATCAAAGATGAAGTAGGAAAATTCTACGGAAGGATGCGCTTCTTCTTCTTCTACTCACACTAATAGTCTAATAAACCCCTTAATTCAGCTAAAATATTATCAGACGTGAAGGATCCTGCAAAATAAGAAGCAATATGCCTTGTAAGTTCGAAACTCTGTGAGTCTTTCTTTTAGCTTTTGTATCATTACCTGTGAAACCATGCATGGGATATTGACAACAAAGATTGCAGCCAGTACACTATCGTAGAAGAGAGCGTAGAGATAAACATCATCTGAGCTCTGTGCAGGAAGGGGATAATACTCCACAGTCAAGCAGTGGCTAGCAGATGCTAGCTCATCCGAGAATATTTTTTCGATTGAGTCATCGTCGATTATCACTGTAAAATGGCATTGATTGCAAATAAGACTAGATTAAAGGAAAAACCTAAACAATCTCAAATCGAAACCGAAATTCTACACATTCGAAAACCTAAATCTTCGCCTAGAATCTAGGATTAAGGTGAAATTCTTAAACCAACTCATAATATTCACACTCACCTATAGAGGCCAGTACAAAAGCTGTCGCGATTAGCAATAAGCTAGTAAAACTCGTCTTCTTCATCTCGAAAACCCCAATTTCTTTCTCTCTCATTCACAAAAAAGAAAGAAAACTCTGAGCAATTTTGAATATGAGCGATTTTGTAATATGGGCTCTTCAATGTTCATCATCACTTAAAAAAATCCATGTCAGCACTGAGAAGATGACGTGGCAACGTCTTCTACTGGAAACCAATAAGAAAGCTTTCTACAAGACACGTACGCACACTGTTTTAGTTTAAGTCAAACATTAATTGAATAAAGGGTTTTCTGCAAAAAAACCTTCAACTGATTTTGTTTTGCAACTGTACCCTCAGTTTGCAAAAAATGCAAGTCAAACCGCAATATAACCCTCAACCGTATATATATTTTGAAAATTATATAAGACTGTATATAATTTATTAAAATTACGTTGTTTTAAAATCTTTTTTTAAAAGAAAAGATGAGGTGTGAATCGAACCTATAACACCTAAGTAGTTTAGCCTATATACATTACCAATCGTGCCAACACAATTTTGATACTAATGTAAATATAAATATATAAAGATATTTTTAAAAGTTCTTAAACAAGAATTCCTCAATTGTTGTTGATGTTCCGATCTGATGAGGCAGAAATCGTTTCTGATTCAGACAAAGACTGTAAGACACCGAATGATTCCAGACAGAATACCAAATGATTCCAGATTTTGATTGAATTTTTATGCTTCGAAATTCCCCTATTTAGCTAAACAATAGAGCAACTGTTTTCTGTCCGAACAAACTTAATCCATTCTTCACCAATGAGAAAAATCAGCATCATTAGTTGAAGACAGAGAAGTAAAAAGAATTGAAATTGATTGTTTTAGATAGAAAACCTTGCGATTGATGAATTTTTGTTGGACTTTTGACAATACTTTTATATATACATGTATAATTATACATTTGGCGATGTACATATATCACTTTCATATGGTCATGAGTTCGATTCCCTGATATTGTTGCTTTTTTAAAGAAAAGTTCAAAACGACGCAGTTTTAAACTATATCGAGTTTTAAAAGTTATTCAAAACGACGCAGTTTAGAATTATATACAGTCTTATACTATTTACAAAAACTACAAAAGAAAGCAGACAAAGAAAGAGAAACTGTAGACAGTTGAAAGTTATACTGCAGATTGACTGTAACTTAATGATTTGACCTACATTTTTTGCAAATTGAAGGTATAATTGCAAAAAAAATTAGTTGGAAGGTTTTTTTGCAGAAAACCCTTGGATATTGATTATTAATCGCAAGATTTTCTTTGTGATTAAATTAAGTACAAGGTTTATGACTCTTGTCTCTGACGGTCTGACTAATACGTAATCTAAAAAAATCTCGATCAAACAACCGTTCGATTCGCGCGTGACAATACTACAACTTTTCCCGCAGGAAGGAAAGAAGAAAGAAAAAAAAAAAGGTAAAGTGAAAGTCACAATAATTCGTATAATTAAATAAAAAAAAGTCTGCATTAAACCACTAATACGATACATTTCGTCAAAGAAGATGTAGGAAAATTCTCTGGAAGGATGCGCCTCGTCTTCTACTCACACTAATAGTCTAATAAACCCCTTAATTCAGCTAAAATATCATCACTTATCATCAATGGCGGAGATTTCGATTCTGGGTTTAACAACTCTCGTCGTCTTCTCATGGGCTGTATCAATCTCTAACTCTCTTCCAGATTATGGGTCGGACGACAATAATGGAAGCTTTTTCACTGTCTCGAGCTTCAGGTACCCAAAATCCCAAGTCAGGCCCTACGATACTCGCTACATCAGAGGTCCGTTAATCTGATCAATACCCTTTTTTTCTATCGTTTCAATAATCAGAACCTTCTTCTGGGTTTGATCTTCACGAGTTTTATGCTCTCTGTTTGATTCCGGTACAGTTGATTTACCTCCGTGGTTCTCATCGTTGAATTTAGCTATGGAATCTGATGTAGACATCGTAAGTTTTTATCACCGCTCAACAGATTCGATTTGATTGCCTTGGAATTCAAAGAATTATTATTGCTTCTTTATTGATTGATTTTTTTGGAATTTTCGTTTCTGTTTATTCGTTAAGACTGCGAAGAGCATATCGAAGATTTCGAAAAGTCTTCTTCCTGTAATATGCTTCAGAGACGGTAGTCCTCCTCTGCCTGATGCCTCAGCCAGTGCTCTGGAAGGTTTAGGTACGATTTAGGTAAATCTAGTTTTGCTTCTTTGTCTGCTTAAAAGGAGATCACATTACCTTACTATATTGGGGGAATTAAGAAAGAAAGTTTTCTTCTTCTTTGAATGTTTTTTGTAGAGCTAGGACGGTTATTCAATGGATCTTTTGAAGGAGCTCAAGATGTTGAGATTGCAGAACAGTGTTACCCCATGCAGAAGAATATATCCTTGAGGCTGACCAATGAACAGGTAAGCCTTTTAAACTTACCCAAAAAACTCTGTGTCATAGTTAGGACATCTTAGTTTCTTGTCTGATGTTGTTGCTTTATAGATATCTCCTGGAGCTTGGTATGTTGGTCTTTTCAACGGAATTGGGGTTACTAGGACTCAGGGGAAGATGGTATGTGTGTTAAAAAATGATTTTGCTTTCAATGATTTTTTCAATCTTTTCCTTTCTAATATTACATCTCTGATACAACATACTCGGATACTGCACAGATTGTTCGCTCCTCGGCGTTTTCGTTTAGTGCCAACATTAGCGTGGAAGGTTGTAAAACCGCTACCATGTGGGGACCTTCCTGCAACCAGACTATCTATCCGCTTGCATGTTCTCGGTTCGCTAACCAGACAGGAAGCGTTGTTTCTTGCTCAGATTCTGTTCCTAGCTCTTGTCTGACCGGTGTTGAGACAAAGACGTATGCTTTAGATGTAGATGGAATAGCGGAACAGTTAGTAATCATGGCATCCAATGTGAAAGTAGACTCCAACGAAACGTATCTCATGTGTTACGCCCGTTTTGGAGCTATTGCTACAGAGACTCTACATGATTACGCTGGTAACATACACAAAGTTCCTCTAGTTATTAACAAACCCAAAGTTGGTCGATGGTATATCGTTGTGAGTTTCCCCGGACGAGAGAATAGGCTTGTACAGGGCACAGATTCCAGTTCTAAGGTCTGCTTTTCGATGAATGTTAAAGTGTTGGGATGTCCCGAGGGGAAAGCAGGACTAAATTGTGGGCAGCAAATCTACATGCTTCAGGTAATTTGCTCTTTTGAGTATGTCAGAAATCAAGATTGAGGCTCTGTACTAACACGAATACATTTGTATGCAGGCAGTTATGAGGAGAGGATCGTTGACACCTTTTGAGTCATACTATTTTCCGGTCAATGACGATTCACCTTCAGGCTCGAGCACAGATTTCCCCCTCGAACCCATTTTCAGCAACGTTTCCTCTCTTCCGGAGTTGGACGCAAGCACGTGGACTTATTTTCTCATGAACATCCCTCAAGGAGGTGCTGGTGGGCATATCCACTTCAGGTTGACTTCAGATTCCACGAGACAGTATGAAGTATATCTTAGGTTTGGTGGGCTGCCCACTGTCGATGACCGGGATTACTATTATGCGAATCGAACAAGTGCCAGCCGCTCAATGTTCTTCTCGCTGTATAACTCTAGCCAAGAAAAAGTTGATTTCTATGTCTTGTATGCTCGAGAAGGAACGTGGTCATTAGGTTTAAGGCAGCTCAGTGAATCTACTGCTGTTACTGATTCTAAAGGTCCACCTACACTTGTGTCTCTCTCTCTTGAAAGATGCCCGAGAAGGTGTTCGTCTCATGGGAATTGCCGATTTGCTTTTGACGCTAGTGGATTGACATCCTACAGGTTTCTTCTACCTTCTTGACTTGACTCGAAATGTGTAAATATGTGGTGAGTAGATTTCTTTTGGATGTTTTCAACTCTTGTGTTGTGTTTTCAGCTTTTGTGCTTGTGACCGAACCCATGGAGGCTTTGACTGTGGCATTGAAATTGTATCACACCAAGGTATCTTAATCTACTTAGTGTTTAGAACTACACACAACTTTTCTATGTACTCATGTGCTTAAAACCTGATAATGATGCAGGACATATCATTCAGTCTATTGCTCTCATCGCATCGAATGCAGCAGCTCTTTTGCCGGCTTACTGGGCTCTTCGTCAACGCGTAATTTTCTTGGTTTTTACACTTTTAATTCAGTGCTCTGTTTATTCCCCTTTCCCATCCAAAAGCTGATAATTCATGTTATTAACAGGAGTATCCAGAGTGGGTTCTGTTTACATCTAGCGGAATCTCGAGCGCTCTGTATCATGCATGCGATGTAGGCACCTGGTGCGTGTTAACTTACAACGTGTTACAGGTACGGGCTAGTTGTTTCTCTGCATCATTGTCATCTTCTATGTGAAAGTTATTCTAAATTACAAGATAGTAAATTTGTTTTGCTTCAGTTCATGGATTTCTGGCTCTCTTTCATGGCGGTGGTTGGTACCTTTGTGTACTTATCTACGGCTGATGAAGCAGTCAAGAGGACCATACACACAGTTGTTGCCATTCTCACAGCTTTATTGGCCCTAACTAAGGCAACTAGGTATCTGAGATGTTTGAGTGAATGCCGGTATTGATGATTAGCACCTTGAAGCTATTTCTAAACCTGATACATTGGCTTGCTATCAATTTTGCAGGGCGTCGAATATCATCATTGTATTAGCAATCGGGTCACTCGGTCTCCTCATTGGGTTTTTGGTAGAGTTTGTTACAAAGTATAGATCATATTGCGGATCAGCTGGATTTTCATTGAACATGCTCGACAGGTAACATAATGTTTCCTGAGAACATTATAATTGCCACAATGTGACAAATCATAACGTATCTGAGTTCTGTCATATGCTTGTCGTAGGCCACGGGCAGTCAAAGAATGGTTTAGTAACTTAATCAAGACGCTCGAGAAACGGTTTCGTTGGGGCTTTGTGGTGGCTGGTCTTGTAGCCTTTACGATGGCAGCCGTTAGTTTCAAAGTGGAAACCAGTTCAAGCTACTGGATTTGGCACAGGTGTGTGTGTGTGTTTAAAGTTTTAAGAGTAACATCGATTGGTACCACTTTCTGAATATTGACATATGAGAACTATGTGCAGTATTTGGCATTTCACCATCTACACATCTTCATTCTTCTTCCTCTGTTCGAAGATTCCAATTGTAAATAACGAGAACCAAACTCACCAAGGAGCTGACAACTACGAGTTAACAAGGCAAGACTCTCTACCAAGAAACTAAGAAAAGCATAAAGATACGGGACTTTTTACTGAATTCTTGAATGTACCTTCTCCTATATCTTATACCAAAGAAGTGTTAAGAGCAGAATCAGACATGATGATGGGTAAATATTCAGGTTTTTTTCTCTCACTTGTATTCGCTCAACATGGCATCCGGACCTCACTGCCAGCTCTTGTGTCTCTGTAATCTTGTATGTTTATATTCACATAGTGACAGGAAAATACCACTCGAGTTGTTGTCCAGTTGCATCATTTGTGTTACAGTGAGAGGCTTTAGCATCTTTGAACAATCTACTTGACCAAATAATCGCTGTGTTCATAAATCATGTTTATAGCTGCTAGACTGACTACTCACCAAGCCAACTGCAACCTGGAGTTTTCGGATTATAGCAATTTCTCCTCTCTGTTTTACGCGACAGAGCCGCTTGGTTCCAATGGCCTTCAGAGACGTAAGCGTTTGACAAGAGAGAGTAGTTCACAGGATTGCTAGGTTCGATTTCAAGGAGCTTCTTTGCGCCCCATTTCATAGATTCGCTCTTCTCATGGATGTTACATGCTCCTGTGAAAGCTGCCAAAGCATCTGTGCCTGGTTCTCTAGGCATCGACTTTAAAACATGGAAGGCCTCGTCGATGAAACCAGCTCGACCAAGAAGATCGATCAGACATGCGTAGTGCTCTTCCTCTGGTTCTATCTTGTAAACCTCAGTCATTAGTTTGAAGCAACGGAGCCCTTCTTGAACTAGTCCTCCATGGTTACAAGCAGACAGAACCTGTAAAAAGGTGACCTTGTCTGGGTGAAGTTTCTGCAGCATACTTTCAAACATTCTCAAGCTTTCTTCCGCGAATCCGTGAAAAGCTAGAGCTCCGATTAGTGAAGTCCATGACACAAGGTTGGGTTCTCTGATCGAATGAAAACAGACGAGTGCTTCGGATAAATTTCCAGTCTTGGCGTAAGCATTTACCAGAGAATTAGCCACGGACAGAAAAACTGCAGAGCCTTGTTTAGTAACAGTGGCTTGCACTTGCTTAATCTCTTGAATCGCTGAGAACTTTGCGCAAGAACTTAAAACACTTGCAAAGGTAAGCTCATCTGGTTGGAGATTCTCACGGAGCATCTGACCAAGAAGCCTCATAGCTTCTCTTCCCTGTCCGTTTTGTCCATAACCCACAATCATCGCATTCCAAGACACCACATTTCTCATTACCATCGATTCAAAACACTCGCTAGCGTCTCTCATGTGGTTACTCTTGGCATACATATTGACCAATGCAGTAGCTACTGGAACATCGAGCTGAAATGATAGTTTGAAGACGATGGCGTGTATCTGCTTCCCTTGTTCGATCCCACACGCACTGAGAAGACTCGAGAAAGTGAAACCATCACCTGTGAAGCTGTTTCTTCCGGATCCCATTAGCTTGAGTAAACCAAAGGCTTCATCGATCATACCGTTAAGAACATAAGCCGAAACTAAAGCGTTCCATAGCACTAAATCTCTATCCAAAGCCGTCTCAAAAACTCGTCTCGCTTCAGGGATGCAACCACATTTCCCATAGAAATCAACGAGAGTCGTACTTAGAAAGCAATTTGAATCGAGACCTTGCTTCAGTATCAAACTGTGTAATTGGATACCAGCTTCTACATGGATTGAATCAGTACACAGCCGTATCAGCCCGATGAATGACACATGATCCAAACTCACTTCACTGAGAAGAATCCGACTCAAGTAACAGAAACCTAGACGAGCTTTTCGCTTGGTGTCGCCGTCTCGGTGAAGAACCCCATGGATCAGTATGTTCCAAGTAACAATATTTCTCACAGGCATTTCGTCGAAGAGCTTATCTGCATCATCAAATTCTCTGCTTTTCGTGTAAGCTTGCAAGAGCTTGTTTTGAAGGAACAGAGAACTGTAATCCCCTCGTTTTACCATGAAGCCATGATCTTGTTTCACCTCAAAGAGATGAACCAATCTAACAGATAACTTCGATGCAGAAGAAATTGCTACTCGTGAAGAAGAAGAAGAAGAAGAAGAAAGGTTTCGCTTAGTTCGCGACGAAGATAAATGGTTTTTGAAATGGACGGTCACGATCGAACTTGATGGGAGCCTAAAACGCATCTCAACCGGAGGTGGGAAAAAAAAAAAGACGGCATGGTTTATAACAAAAAATCTCTGACTTGGCTCGAAGGTCTTGAGTCGACTGAATCGAGCCGAACCAGCTTGAGCTGAGTTGAGTTGTCTAGAAGCAGAGTACTACTCTTTAGTTACAGTAAATGTAGTTAATTCGTAACTAATCAGTAATCAGTCAATCACTAATGACTAATGAGTTTGTCGACAGACGACAGTAATGAGTCGAATGAGTAATGGCGTCTTAATTCTTATCCTTTTTTGTCCTTAACATTTATGAAGTCGTTCTGTTATAAATTACTCCTTTTATTTAACTATTTATCATCTCGACCTTAATTGCTATGAGTTCAATGATCACAGTGTTAAATCACAATATACGAGGCTTTGATTTAGTGCAAATGGAACATAGATAGCAGTAGTTTAAAAACAGTTGGAACTTAAATTTTATTTTCTAAATCTTTAAAATTATATTTTACCCAACCAAATTTTAGTACATACTTATTTTAATTATTTTTTATTTGTAATTAATATACTACTTTCTTTAATATGAATAATTAATAAGTTAAAAGGTAACAATAAAATTGAAAAAATTATTACTCCTTCCGTTTTAGTTTAATTGTCATTTTTAACTTTTCGTTTTGTATAAAAAAAATTGTCGTTTTCAAATTTTTATATAAAAATTGTTAAATAATTCTAAATATAACTTCAATTAAAACTCACACAAATGTAGCTAAAATAAAATTGGTAATTAATAATATCATTTATCAGAAATAAAGTAGTCAATTTATACAAATTCTTAATCTAAGTATAATTATATAGAACGATAATTAAACTAAAACGGAAGAAATATAACTTTGCATTAATAACCAAAAATAATAAGTATTTTAAAAAAATGAAGCTTAGTATGACAATTAAAACCAAATGAGAAAAATATATCACTATATTTTTAGATATTCTCACATCCTAATTTTATATTTTCAATAAAACCAATAGTTTTAACTCTTTAAGAACTCACATTCACATAAACTATTTATTCTGGGACCAAGATTTTTTGAGGTTAAAAGGTTAAATTTGCGTTAACATATTAATAATAAACGATTTTTTTTTTTTTTTTGATAAACTTGTAATTAGTCATCATAAAAGTTTCACTTCATTGTACATGGCTTTCTAGTAAAAATGTTGCAAGGCCCAAAGTAGAGCCAATAAAACCACAAAGTGTAACCTCTCAATATCTCATGCCTTTTGGTTTGTTAGTTGTTTTTGTTGGTTGCTACAAACTTTTTTGGTTTGTTAGTTTTTAACTCAACCCTGCGGGTTAAAAATTAACTAGAGTTAATACGTCACATGACAGCTAATGTTAAAATATTTGATGGAATGGGTCTCTCTCATTTCCGATGTGTCTTCGTATATATAAAACCCGTCGTGCTTCATTCAATAAATCATTTGTTAAAAATACCAGCAAAAAAATACAGGAGAAAATTTTAATTGAGAAAAGGTTAGTGTTTTCGCAATTTTAATAATCTCATCTCCCCTGATCTCTCTCTCTCTGTTTTTTTTTCTTTTTCTTCTCAATAATTTTCTTTTGCTAGCGATTTTCTTTTCCACATTGTTTACAAACAATTTAGTAACCCTAATTTAGGGGGAAAATAGTTTATGTGATTTGTGGAATAAGGGTCTGTATCTGTGAAAAGTTTGACTTGTGACCCTAAACTTCGTCTTCGGTCCCCATCCATCGAAACCCAAACCTCGCGAGAAAGAGAGAAATGGCGGGTCAATGGAAGTGGGGTTTTGCGAAAGGAAATAAAATGCCCTAGTTTTTTTGTTTTCGATTTTTGTGTTTCCCGCTAAAAAAAAGCCCTAGTTCCGCCATGGAATCTCAAGGGGTCTTAATCGTAAGCTTACGACTCTTCAGTTACTAGATCCCCTTGGGATTTTTTGTTTCTCGTTCTCGTCGTCGACGAAGTTTCCTAGGTTTCCCATTTCTCTGTGGATTACCGCTTATCTTGTTCGTTTGTTCTTGTGCTTCAGAGATAGAGAGATAAAATGGGATCTATAAATGGTTGTAGGGTTCGTTGTTCGTTGTCGATGGCTGGATGGTCGATGGTAGCAGACGAGGATGCCGTCGATTCTTGCAAATCTTCTTCGAAGAACATTGAAGCGAATAAGTCTCCTGAAGGCGTTAACTACCCAGATTCTAGAGGGTTGGATTTTGAAAAGAAGATTGAGGAACTCGTCTCCTTGTTCCGACGCTTGCTCGAATCTTTCCTCGTCGAGTTTTGTTCGGCGGATAGTTTCCGACCTCTTCCTCCGACGACCGGCGACGGGAGACAAGTCGATTTGTTCAGCCTTTTCCTTAACGTGAGTCACAGAGGCGGATTTGATGCCGTTTCCGAGAATGCGTCATGGGACGAAGTTGCTCAAGAGTCTGGGTTAGGGTGTGATAACTCTGCATCTGCGAAATTGATCTATGTCAAGTATCTCGACGCACTTGCTCGGTGGTTGAACAGAGTCGTCGCGGGTGATACCGATGGCACTAGCGTGGAGTTGTCTGGAGTCTCAGATGATTTGATGGGTAGGCTCAAAGATTTTCTATCGGAAGTGAAGAGGAAATATGAGCTGAGGAAAGGCAAGGCTGCAATGGAGCTAGGTACAGAGCTCAAATGGTTTGTATCGAAGACGAAGAGAAGATATGATAAGTACCAAATCGGTAAAGAGTCTGTGAAAGAGATCCAAGGTTCGAGAACGAGTGATACGAGGCTGGAGAAACTTATGCTTCTTGATTCTGGTAGCAAGGATGGATTTTCGCCTGGGAAGAGAAAACGGGAATGTCCTTTAGAGACATTGAAATGGTTAAGGGATGCTGCGAAGGATCCATGTGACATATCTATTGGTGCTTTGCCAGATAGATCCAAGTGGGGATCTTATGGAAGTGAAGAGCCATGGAAACAACTTCTTCTGTTTAGGGCATCAAGAACAAGCAATGATTCAGGTTGTGAAAAGATTTGGCAGGTGCGTATTCAAGAAATTTGCATTTGATTTTGTGAAAAAGAGCCCATAGGAGTTAGTAGCACCAACTTTACTGCTTTAGTGATTTGAAAATTCATCATTGATTATTGAGTTCGACGGTAGAGTCATGACTTAGAAGTAATTTGATTTTCTATGTGTGATTGAAATAGAAACTAATTAATCCAATGGTGATTGTGAATCTATGCAATTTCACCACTGTTGTTCCATGTTTTTGCCATTGAAGTCTTGATAATTTGCTCGTGTGTTTCAGAAAATCCAGAAGCTGCATCCATCTCTGTATGAAGATAGTGCTGGACCTAGTTACAATCTAAGAGAGAGAAGACTCAGTTTCGATGGAAGTCGGGAGAAAGGCAAGATATTTTCGGAGAATGGCTCGGGTTTAAACAGTTCAGATGAAGAGGATGGAGAATATGCTCTGATTGGTTCAGAGTTTCAAGCTGAAGTACCCGAGTGGACTGGCATCACCTCTGAAAGCGATCCAAAGTGGTTAGGCACTAGGATCTGGCCACTGAGCAAAGAACAGAACAACAGCAATCTTCTTATCGAAAGAGATCCTATTGGGAGAGGAAGACAAGATACTTGTGGCTGCCAGAATCCAGGTTCTGTTGAATGTGTCAGATTTCACATCGCTGCGAAACAGGAGAAACTGAAACTCGAGCTTGGTTCAGCATTCTACATGTGGTGCTTTGACACTTTGGGTGAAGGTACTCTGCAGTATTGGACAGGGTTAGAACTGAAGAAGGTAAAGTCTTTGATGACTTATCCACCTACGCTTAAGCGATCTTTCTTCGATGAGCTCAAGAGTATACTACCTTCGAAGAGCAGAGGGAAGATTGTGAGCTACTTCTACAACGTGACACTTTTGCAGTTTAGAGCAAATCAGAATAGAATCACTCCTGAGGAGGTAGACAGTGATACTGATGAACTCTACAACCTTGCAACAGAGAATGAAGATTCAACCGCAGAAGCAAACACGTGTCAGAAACCCGTCCTGCTTACGCCAAAGAAAAAAAGGCGTCGATAGAGAGAGAGAGCTAAGTAGTAGCCTTTGATGATTCACCCTGGAGCAGCTTTTTTTCTACCTTTTCTTCTCTTCTTTCCATCCCCTTTTTGGGGTATCCATTGATTGCCATTGAAACTGCTTTAAACTGTGGGTGAAAAGGCTTCATCGGCTCAGCAAATGCTGGTTTTGGTTTTTGAGGTAAATACTAAAGGAGAGTATTCTTTTCTTTGTTTTGGTTGGCTTTGCTTGAAAGCCTTTGCCAAAACTGATTAATCACAACAGAAGGATTAAAGTACAGTGAAATTTCGGGTTCTGTTTCGTGAATACAACAGAGGCAAAATGTAATTGCTATTTGTTTTTTTTTTTGTTTCTTCTTTGTTTCTAAGTGAAAATATGAAATGAGTCCATACCTCACACAAATGCACACATAAAAAAAACTCATCGGTGGCTTGCTTATTTGGTCTTTACTTAAGAGGCTTAAACCAATTTATAAAACTCACGTTTTCAATCATGTGTTTATCATTTATCATTTTAAATGGTGGATTACAGAATACATTGGTTGCCCAAAAAGAAGCGACTGGAAATTTTTCATGGCCCAATTATTTCCGCGCCAGCCCATAAAGGAATCCACGGAAAACCCATACCATTATAGTTAACCCACGCGCATCAAAAACGCGTGGTTATAACTACAGCGAAAATGGGTCAAAATCCAATAATTTTGTTATTCGGTTTTGCCTAACCGTGAATGTTAAGAAGTTTTGTGCATGTGGACACGTAATTCTACTTCAATAAAAATTAGACACGTAATATATTGTCCTCACGTCTGTACAGTCGTAACTCGTCGTAAGTTTATGGCTCACGTTTCTTTTAAAATAATTCATCTTTGATTATAGAATAATATCACCGAGCAATGTAATATCTAAGTCACAACTCCACGCAATTGTGCGTTAGATTCTGGATAAATTCTTTTGATCATTCAAAATTTCATTTGCTTCTCTATATATAAATGATGGTTATAAATGCAAAAAAAACTAGAAGAATGAGTTAGCCTATGATTTGTATAATTAATTTACTAATTGTTAGGATAACGCTTACGGCAACAGTGGATAAGACAAGATGCCAATTGTATCATCATCATCATCTTGCCAGGTAAATCGAGTAGTGTGTTGGTGTTTGAATTTGAAAATAAAAGTTTTTTTTAAAAAAATTAGCCCTTTAATAAAAAAAAAGATTCCCAAAAATGTATAGTAATGTAGTAATCGAGAACAGAAAGAAGTAAAGAGAATAGTATATAATCTTTTTGTGGCCTGTTTAGTTATTGTTTGGTTAATCAAAATCTTCGTTCACATATATAATTTTGAAAAAAAATATAAGTTAACTTTTTTCATTTGTCTCTTAACTAGAAGAATAACCTTTTGGAAAAGTTTAAAGAGTAACAAAAAGAGAAAATACAATGAAAAAAACAAGGAAAAGGGGTAAGAAAGGAATTGGAAATGGATAAATGATTATATTAAGGCAATGTCCATTTCATTTTTTATTGATCTTTTCTTTCTTACATTTTCTCTCCGTCTCTTCTTTCATTTTCGAATCTTTTTTCTCTCTCTCTCTCACACAAACCAGATTCTAGAAAGAAGAACGGAGAATCGCCATGGCTTCGCCGAGCAAACGCCGAGAAATGGACATGATGAAATTGTCGGTCAATTTTTATCTCTCGATTCTTGAAATTTCATCTCTCGATTTGGTTCTTTTTTTCCTTACAAACTTTCCCCTTTTTTTCCTGGGTTTTTGATCTGTTGATGATAATCTTGTTCATATATTTTGTTTTCTATGACTGGATCAGGATGATGAGTGATTACAAGGTGGATACCATCAACGACGATTTGCAGATGTTCTATGTGACATTCCATGGACCCACTGACAGTAATTTCTCCAAACTCTGCCATTAATCCCTTTGTTTCTCTCTTTTGCATTTCTGCTCATAAGCTACTTGTTGAAATGCCTGAATGAAAAACAAAAGAGTCTTTTGTAGATTTGGTCTACAACTTCAGATTCATCATCGCTCTCTATAATAGGAACTAAATCGGGATTACTTAGAGAATTTTTGATAGATTATGTATAAGATCGTCACAGATGAATCTGAAGTTAGAAAAGAAAAGAAAGTTTAAGTCTTGTGTGTTTTCTGAAGGTCTTTATGAGGGAGGTGTATGGAAGATAAAAGTCGAACTTCCTGAAGCTTATCCATACAAATCTCCATCAGTAGGATTTGTTAACAAGATTTATCACCCAAATGTGGATGAATCGTAAGTGAGAGCAAACCGTATTTACCACATTTTTCATTGCATTGCAAGATCTATTTCGAGATGTGGTTTGTGTTTGCGTGCTCTGATACTCGGTTTCGTGTTTGTGGGCAGTTCGGGCGCAGTTTGCTTAGACGTAATAAACCAGACATGGAGCCCAATGTTTGGTAAAAGATAGTGTTGTTTTTGAATGCCTTTTTGTGATATATCTGATTGTGTTGCAGCCATTAACGTTGTGCTTGTTTAGCAGATCTTATCAATGTTTTCGAGTCATTCCTTCCGCAACTGCTTCTGTATCCAAACGCATCAGATCCATTCAACGGAGAAGCTGCGTCTTTGTTGATGCGAGACCGCACAGCCTATGAGCAGAAAGTGAAAGGTAATAAAAATCTCTCTTTTCTTCCGATTTGATTCTCTATTGGACCTCTCAATGACACAGCATAAAAAAATCTTTGACATTTTGAAGAATATTGTAAGACATATGCTAAGCCAGAGGACATTGCACCTGAGGAGAACTCAAGTGATGATGATGATGATGATGAAGATGATAGCATGAGTGACAATGGTTCCGAATCTGACGACAACGATGAAATTGCTGGAAAAGCCGATCCATGATGACTGTTCTAAAATCTTTCTTTGCACTTTTCCATTAGTTCATTTTCCAAATTTAAACCATTAATGTGTTCATTTGCAAAGAGGAAAAAAAACTGTCCTCGTGTAAATTTGTAAAGACTTGTTTATTCTTTAGGAGGAATATCGAAATTTCTTTTGTTTTAACTGTAAATAAAATGTAACAATTGCAATCATCAATAATACACATAAAACATGAATCCATTTCTCATTTGTTTGTTTTTAATTTATCCACCAATTTCTTTTTATACATTAACATGTTTCTCAAGATGGATAATATACTGCAGACAAAAGGACTTTCTTCTAAAGGTTGCTGTAAACTTTGTGAGCAACATAACAATAAAGTAATCATAGGCCTATAGATTTATTTGTTTACTTAAGGCCAAAGACTCCGCTGCTAGATTGCTTTCAATTGCCACATTGTAATCACATCTGAGCACTAAGGACAAAAGAGGCTTTAAGTTAATCCTTTTCAAGAGTCTGTCTACAAATGGCTCGGCCTTCTTTTACCAGAATCCGTCCTTAATCTCTTCACCGGATTAGCCCATCCCACTGAATCACCAGCCGCACCGCTGTTGTTCGGATGAGTGGCTTGGTTTGGCCACCGTTGCTGTTGAGCTAGCCTTGTTTCCCTTGTAACTGAACCAGACACAGGACTTCTCAGACCACGACCTACCATAGCTGGAGGCGAGACCGGACTGCTAGAGCCGGCGGCTCGGGTTCTTGGAGCAGACTTTTCTCTGTCTTTCCTCTTCTTCTTGCAGATTACTAATTCCCCTGGATGAGCTAAAATTGGAGAGTCATCGGATGTCCCGCCAAGCTTTGTTTCTTTCTGCGGTATCTGTACTCTGATCCTTGTGTTCTCGCGTTGCTGAAGTCTCTGAGGAGAGCTTGGCTCGGGTTCGGGCTCATTTACTGGCTTTTGCTTCTTGCCCTGACTAATACCTGCTCCTCTTGGGGACGGTGTGGATACCAAAGTTGGAGTTGGGCCGGAGAAGGAAAGAGCGTTCCTTGCTTCCCGGAAATCTGTGTCTGGGAAAGACATTTTCAATAGATCAAAGAACAGATTGTGAACCTTCCTAGCTTCAGACCTCACCTGCAGACAATTTTTTACCACACCTTTAAAACCCATTTGGCTTTATATATCAACAACACAGAATCCACTTTTTATTCTATATACGATGTAAAAATCAAACCTCGTGTGAGAATCCGTAGAACTGCATTGCTCCCCTTAGCATAAACTGCACGTCAGATGCGAGTTCCATAACTCCTGCATACTCTAGCCTTTCTACCCGGTGATCTATCTCTCGAAGTTCCAAAAGATTATTTACGCCTCCAGCTGCATAACCATTCTGAATTCTCTTCCACAAATTTGTCAGCATAGGTACAATCTGCTGGCCTTCTTTGTCGATTCTCCTTTGAAGCTTGCTAATCACGTTTTTGCACTGCAAAGTCAAGTATACGTTCAGACCAAAGAAACAAAATAGATGCAGCAACACATCGACAATATAGGAGAATGCAAAAGAAGTATAATCAATCCATATGAAAGAACATACCCGTTTCTGTATGCCGTGAGACATTCTTACACCAGCATTTGAAGAGCCAATAGGACTAGTTCCATCCCATGTTTCTCTGGCAGCTTCGGCGTTGTCCTCCACGGAAAGCTGTGTGGCATTCAATCTACCAGATTTTGGTGATGATACATGCAGCTTGGAAGTATTCGCTACCTTCTTTGCAGGCAAACTCCTAAGTCTCGAGGATGAATCACTCTGATCTTGTCTTGAACCATGTGAGTCAACAACTGTCCTCAACTTGGATCGATAGCTACGATCGACTTGCAACGGCTGAGCTACAGCCATATCACTACCACCTATTCTTTCTGCAGTTTGGCGGGGTCTTAGACGAATACTCCGTTTCCGTTTTATTGTAGGTTGCAAAACCTGTTCTTCTTCCCCTTCATCACGGTCATGGGCCCAACTTCCTGATCGTTGGAGATCTATGTGAGAATCCCCCGATGCTGCTATTTCCCCTTCTTCTAGGTCATCCACCTGTTCAACATAATTAAAGAAACAAACGTTACACAAACCACAAAGAAGAAAAAAGGCCTGCAAGACAAAATCAGGTGCCTACCAGTCTTTTTGAGACAGAACCTGGCCTAGTGTCCAATGCAGACAAAGAGCCAAACTTTTGTGAAGAAACAGGAGAAGCCATCTCTTTTGATCTATGACTTTCTGGCGAAGATCCTGAAGAACCGGCTTCATCCCGTGGAGGAAGTTTTTTATAACTACCAGAACCCGGAGGATAGTCATAACCACAGACAGGGTTTTCTCCATCAGATTCGCGCTTGTTGGTTTGGTGATCACTGAGAGCACCAGTTAGTTCATCATCATCAAATTGTCCAATGTCTCCCTCTTCTTCATTCCCAGAATCGATGTTCCTTTCCTCAGAGCTTTCTTCAGAGTATCCTCCACTGTCATCTTCAATTTCCTTGTAGTTTATTTTTTTGCTCTTGGGCCTTCCCCTTTTTCTCTCACCTCCAGGCCCACCAGTTTGCACAATCAGGTTACTGCTTGACAACATGTTCTTTGACGGTTTCTTAGACAAATCAGCAACGGCAGTTTCTACCTCTCTGGTACTAGCTCGAAGCCACTTAGGCACCTGCTCATGACAAGTCATCTCCTCGGTCCAGTCAAATTCTTCATCCATCTGATCAAATAACTCAACTTCCTCCTCGCTTCTGGCAATCATCCTGTTTACCTCATGGAGAGAAGGTACATCATGGACGGTTTCTTGATATCTCTCTTCATCATGCAATAAAGTCTCCAATGTCATTCGCCGCTCTTCATGAGTCGTCCTTTGGTCAAAACGCCCAGCATTGATGACTTCATCAGCCATGTCAATCTTATACTGTTGAATATTATTCCTTATGAGACCCTCTATAGATCCTATATACCGGTCCTTCCCAGCCAAGTCATCCTCCAGGTCTATTGAACCACCACTTCTAAGCTCGTCCTCCTTTTGATGGCTGGAAATTTTTTCAACAACTGCCTCCATATAAATCACCTTGACTTCCCTTGTCTGCCCAATACGATGCGCTCTGGCAACTGCTTGTTCCTCATTCTTGGGGTTTGGATCCGGATCATATATCACAACTGTGTCAGCAGTCTGAAGGTTGAGACCCCTTCCAGCCGCACGTATACTGAGCAGGAAAATAAAGCAATCAGTATTAGGATCATTGAAATCCACAATAGCTGATTCCCGATCTTCTAGGCTGGTAGTCCCATCTATTCTTCTGTATACAAGCCTCCTCCATTGCAAATACTCTTCCAAGATATCAAGGAGTTTAGTCATTGTACTGAAGAGCAATACACGATGGCCTGTCCTCTGTAGCTTTATCAGAATTCTATCCAGAATCCAAAGTTTTCCACATGACCTTACGAGAAAATCCTTGGACAAATCGTTGAAATATGGATAATTGAGTAAAGGATGATTGCATGCTTTCCTCAACTCCATGCACCTATTATTTAAAGTTCTATATATCTTGGCTTGGTAGATCGGATTCTTCTGAGCCCTAAGTTTTTCATCGTCCGGATCAACTCTAAGAGTTCCAGTAGCTTTAATCCAATCATAAACGGCACTCTGAATAGCAGACATTCTACATCTTAAAACAACGGAAACCTGCAACCGAAAGCATTATCAGTATTATATCTCGAGTCTCACAAAAATATAATGGCAGAGAAATAAGACAGATCCTACCTTAGGAGGAAGTGAACCTTCCACATCCTCAACACGACGTCTGAGCATGAACGGCTCTAAAATTTGATGAAGCCTGTGAATGACTATGACCTTTTTCTCAGTCTCCAGCCAGTCATCCTCTATATTATGTGCAGGACCTTCTCTTTGAAAGGGTTGCGCGAACCAATCATGAAATGCTTTTCGATTGTCGAAGACATCAGGAAGGAGGAGATTCAATAGTGACCAAAGCTCTTTCAGATCGTTCTACAAGATTTAATAGAAACAGAATATAACCATCTATTTCACTCTCAACATAATATGAACAGCTAAAAGAATCTTGTTTTCCAGTTGTTAGGAGTCTCTAATTTATGCCCAAGTAGCTATACTGATACCAACCTGTAAAGGTGTTCCAGTGAGAAGTAATCTCCTCTGGCAGCGGTACCGGTCAAGATCTCGGGCCAAAACAGATTCTCTGTCCTTCATCCTTTGTGCTTCATCAATTATAATATATTTCCAGTCAACTTTTGAGAGTTTTGATCGATCATACATAATGAACTCATAAGTCGTAACAAGGACATTGAACTTCATGGCGCAAACCTCCTGTGTTAAAAAGAACAGGGAATGTATCAATCAACAAGTTCATATCCAAATCTGGAGCAAATGCAACTTTTTTCAAAAAATTACCTGAGAAAACAATTTTGAACGTTGATCCTTTGTACCAACATAATATATGCATGAAACCGATGGCAGCCAAGTATGGAGTTCACTCTGCAAAAGAAAAAAAAAACAGTTAACTGTGTGATAAGTTATCAGATAGAAGTCGACAATAGATAGCAAAAACTTAAGTATTCTAAGGAACACAGAAGAGTTCATCAACTGAAATGGCCATGTCAGCAGAACCAACAGCTAGCTAAAGTCAAAGTTAAGCATAAATAATGAATAAAAAAGACTTGTGGGTTATGGGGAAGTGAATTTGAGTACTTATGAGTTGGGAGACTTATGGTATAATCTATTGGTTCTAATCCATTGTATCTGTGAAATTATACAAGTTTTATCAAAAATTCTAACAGAAATCACAAACCTTCCAATTCACCAGAACAGCATTGGGAACAATGATGAGATGCGGTCCATAATTCCCCTTAAACTCCATAAGGTAAGCAATCAGTGCCATTACCTGAACAGCGAAGACAGAAAACAATCAGCATACAATGCCGGCAGAATATAATGCTTTATCGCTCGCCAAAGGCGAAAGTACAGTAAATCCAGGAATCCCTGAAAATTGAGGACAGATTTGACCTGCACAGTTTTTCCAAGACCCATCTCATCAGCCAAGATCCCATTTAATTTGTTATTATACAACGAGAGCATCCATTGCAATCCAACCTGAATGGCACAGAGCGGAATACCTTAGAAACCATCCAAATGTGGCACAACAGAGAAAAGAAAATCACAATACAAGCACATAGAGCCTGGATGAAGGAGATACCAGCTGGTAATCACGCAAAGTTCCAGCTTGAAGCATTGAGGGTTGTCTCACAACAACTTCATTTACAGCATGAGCCAGAGTATAATACCTAGAGTTAGACATAACAAAACGATGAAGAAAACGCTTAAGACAGTAAGCAGCATCCAAGGAGCCTATTCCTAATTGTATGTTGTGTACAATCTGAGTGTCGGTAATTTACAGATAACCACATATTATTAGCAGTCAGCTGCATTGGCTTATACATTATGAGCAAACACTAGTAATTTGCTATTTTCCCGTCTAAATTATTTTTGGTGTGAGTAATGACTTACTTGTTGACAGATGAATTATCTTTTGGCGCATTCATTTCCATAAATCTATTTCTGATCACAACTTCTTCTCGAGCACAAGCGGCTGCTGACCTAACCTCTTCTTCTGACAGGCCCTGCATCAAAAACGGGAACAGATAAGCTAAATATCCACTATAACTTTGTAGAGGAAGAGTTCTATTATCTGAGACATGAAAGTCAACATTTAAGCTGAACTTGAAGATTTATTTACAGAGACTGACGAAAAAATTAGAGGTGGAGTATAGAAAGCAGTAAGTATACCTGCAATCTCGCAGCGACTGCTGCGGCATTCGCTGCCTCCTCCACTTCCTGTTGATTCTTTGTGGCCGTAATCTTACCTCCAAGTTTATGGAGATAATCTTCGGTCTGGGTCAAAAATGAAGAGAGAACAGCATATCTTTCAGCAGCATCACCAGGTATATTTGTTTGCTGTTCCAGCAACATCTCCCTGTACCTTTCTACATCATTATTTTTCAAGGCCTCCATCCTTTTGTTACGGCCATCATCTTTTCTCTTCGAGAACTCTCTCAACATTTTTTCATGGTATTTGGCCACTCCTCTGTTACGAGCAGTGCGTGCATCACGTATAGCCCAGTGAGTCTCAAGGAGTTTCTTACGCCACTGAAAAATGGTTTTCAGCTGCTTCTCTCTAACAGCTTTCTGGTTGGCCAGAACTTGTCTATTCATTTCAAGGCGTTGTCGTTCGCACAACCTCACAAATTTACGGTATGGCCTATCAGGCATGGACATTATCTCCTGTTGTTGTCGATCCACTTCATCCCTAACCCGAGACTGAAGATCCGATAGCCTAAGCTTTTTCTCTTCAATTTGAAGCCGCAAAACAAGATCAGGCCTAATCCTTTTCCTTTCCAAATTTTTTGCTAGTATACCATTTATCTTCTTCAAGCTGTCTGTTCTTTTCTTATTAAAGAACTCTGCACCTTCTTCACATATCAGATCTTTGATATCATATGCCAATGTGAGATTGTTATTGGCATTGGCTGTTGCGGACCCATAAGAGTCATGTTTTCGAGTGAAAAAGGGAAAATCAAACAACGGTCCGTGATATTTCCTGGCAGAGGCTGCATCCTTGGGCTGCTGGGGAGAGTTTGCTTGTGGAGGAACATTAGATTGGCCTCCATCAGATGCAACGGCTTTTCCCTTATCAGCAGTAGAATCATTTCTAGGAGTCTTTTGAGTACTAGCATCTGCTCCTTGGTCTGACTTAACAGGGAATATATCAGTATGTTGCTCCTCTTTCGTAGCCACGTCAGTAGAAGCAGCTTCTTTTCCCAGGTTTTGAAATAAGTGGCTGTGGCCCGTCGCCAAAGCTACTTCTGTATCTCCAACATTATCCTCCTCTTTAGAAACAATTTGTCCATTTGAAGAAGCAGCAGCCTGAGACTCTTTGCCACACTCCAGCGACCTCGCTTGGTCTTCTACAGTTTTGTCTGAAGGTCTTTCTTGAACGTGTGCTTCCACGGGAGAAATTTGCCTCTGCGTCTGCAGTTCAAGCGGTGGTGGAGCAATAGCGTGAAGAAGCTGCTGAGGCAAAGAACCTTCTCCTTTCTATCAAGTAAAAAGCAAACAAGAAAAAAACAATCAATCTGATTTGCAGAAAGGTTATATGAAGGCAGTGATACACCGCCAGCAAAATACACATTAATAAATAATTAATACCTTCAAACGCCTAAATGCCAGTATCTGGGCTTTGAGAACATGGAGTTGTTGTTTAGTAAATCCTGATCGCTGTTGTGCTTGTTGGGCCCCCTGTCCACTCTGAAGGGAAGGGTTGCTGAGTGAACCAGCATCAGATGGAGCTGCTAAATTTGGAGCCTGTGCATTCAGTTGCCTAGGCTGCTGCATCTGCAAATGTTCAGCAGAACCTAAACTTTTTTTTGTAGACGCATTCTGATCCAAAACATGTGTCTCATTTGCAGACGTCTGCATGGAACTTCCTGCGGGAAACCCATTTGTAGGCTGAACTAAATGTCGAGGATACCCTGCATTATCTCTCCCTTGGATAGAGAAGGGATTCGCAGCAGGGTTAACCATTCTGGGACTGGAAGTCGAGGCAAATGAGCTGGTAGATATTGCATGCCTGGTCTTGGCTGATCCTGACTGCCCAGAGATATCACTAGCGGAGTTGGTACGAGGTGAGTGGTCACCTGGAACAGCTGAAGATGAAGCCGGCTGGCTAGAGATTGGAATAGATGGTGACTGCGAAGCCGCATTGCCTTCATTAGCCTTCTGCTGGGCAGCCATTCTTGCCTGAAGGATGTGCGCCATTTGGCTGGCGTTGGCAGGATGTGAGAGATCAACATTATGCTCACGCGCCCACGCCTGCATCATCTGCCACTGCTGTGCAAGTGCGAGTTGGTTGGTTCCCAAGTTGTTGACACCCTGCGGAGCCTGCATCGGCCTTGTGATATTCCCAGGCATTAGTTGTCCCGTTCCCAGCTGCTGAGGATGAGGTTTCGTTTCGTCCCTTTGCTGAGGACCTGATTCCATCTGGCGAGCAAACTGCTCACCCGACGGCTTAGACGATGAGGCATGGCCCTGACTAGATGATGCCTGCATCGGAATCATGTCTTGCATGTTCAACATCCCCATCCGTGCATACTGATCCTTTCCAACGCTTGAAGAACCCAGCATCCCCATTCTAGCTTGCTGCTGTGCTTTTTGTTGCTGAGCCTGTAAAGCAAACTGCATATACGCTTGCTGCATTGGGTTGAAACTTTGCTGGCCCTCTTGAGAAGAAGAACCCTGTTGCTGCTGTTGAGTAGACTCAAAGAACTTCCTAGACTGCTGAGGCTGCTGCATAGAGCCCGGAGACGAAGAAGCAAAGTTGCCACCTCCCATCATTCCTTGAACCCCACCACCATGATACGCAAACATGTTATCATTCCCCTCTGAGTTTCTCAGCTGCTGCTGCTGCTGCCATATATATATATATTATTAGTATGCAATCAAATGAACCATAACTCCACGATTCAGAGCAACTACAACTGAATTACCAATAGACAAAAATTGACGGATGCAAAGAGCATTTTAACGAACCAAATCCACAATTCACATACACTTAAACATGACTTTTGAGTTGAAATTCAGAATGCTTCATACCTGCCTAGACGCCAGCTGCTGCTGCTGCTGCTGCTGCTGTTGTTGCACAGATGAAGATGAAGAAGACGGAGACGCAGCGGATGAAGTGGAGGCGGTCCGACCAGCCGGACCCATGCCCGGATTCCGGGCGGGCCCTCCGCCACTGCCTCCAGATTGCATGCAATTCGACGAAAAATCAGACAGTCACTAGTACACTGGAGACAATCAAACACAATTGAACAAAGTAAGAAGAAGACAAAAGTTCAAAAACCCTACCAAGAAGGAAAAAAAAAAATCCCTCCAAAAAATGAGGGCAGAAGCAACAGCAAAAGAAAACCTCGAGTTCGAAAACGGAAATTCACAAAAGCCCACCTCGACACTCCAGTCGCTGCCACTCTCCTTCTCTCTCTCTCTCTCTCTAGATTTGCATCGATTTTCGGTGAGGGGGAAACGAAACTCGCGGGACGCAACGGTACAAACCAGATCCCTGTGGGGGCTTTTCGATAAAAAAGGGAGGGAAAACGAAATCCACGGAATCGATGATCGATTCCTCTCGAGAAATTCACGCGATCAGAAATTTCTCGGCAGTCAAACCCTAGCTGGTTACTTCCCTTTTCTTTTTTTTTCCTTTTTCTTTTGGAGGGCTATTAAATCTGGATTTTCTCATTTTTATGTTTTTTTTTACTTTATTTTATTTTGATTGTTGGGCCCCACGCTCTCGATACAGTTGGAACACAGAAAATGCGTGTCACGAGACGACCTCGATTTTCACTATTATTTACGTAACTACCCCTTCGGTATAAAAGAAAGAGTTGCAAAACATAGCGCAAAAAAACAAAACCTCAACATAATAGTATCGTAAGATTTCATATTCATCGTACAGACAAACAAGAAATATATATATCCTCTGTATCTCAATCTTTGACGATTTTGTAGCATGAACAGCTATGTCGAAAAAATTATTTTGGAAGTCGGACGATGGCAACCAAAAGATCATTTTGATGAAGATAACTCTGCTTCATGTAGAGATCCACACTTGTTCAATTATGAGATATACATACTGCACAATTAAGAATAATAATATGACAATAATGACCACTATAATTAAACGCAAAAAAAGAAGAAGCTGAAACTAAACCAAACACCATCCTAAATCTTGTCCCTCGTCCTGTCACTTGGGATCCGATAGAGCCAGCGCGGGAGAACAAACGTGTTATAGTGTGAATGGGGACCTTCCAACGCCGTGGGTTTCCACTCTCCAGCAAAACTCAGGATGCTACCGTCGCTTCTACGTTCCGAGTTGTTGTGAAGCCCAAACATGCCTCGGTGTAAGTTGGTAGACGCCAAGCAGGAATGCATGTCGCTCTGGATGTACACTGTGTCAGCATCGAATGGGTTTGCTGCCAGCGGAAAGTAATCGAGCACGGTCTTGATACAAGCCAGAGATACCTCAGATAGTAATTGCCACTCCCCGGTTTCAAGCCTCCACACACGTAACCTATGCTCTGAACTCGCATCAGCGTTCATGTACATAAGATACCCTTGAGAAGGTGTGCAAGCTCTTCTGAAACTCACTTCTTTTTCTGAGTCGGGGAAAAGTACAACTCGGTATTGATGATCATCAGACTCCGCGTAGAAATCATGGGAGACAACAACTTCTTCACGGCTTGGGCTTGCAATGCATCCGAGCCAGTAAAGGTTCCCGTTCAAGCTAACGGGATCACAGTGCACAAGATGGCCCAAAGGAAGAGGACAATGGAGAGTTTCGAAACTCCACAAGCCTGTCTCTGATGAATACACGAGTAGTTCTCGGAAATAACGCCGCTTCACCAGAACAACCGTGTAACCTAAAATGACGCCGTTTTCAATCCGTGTAGCGAGTCCAGAGTGTTCGAAGTACCTCTGAAAACCGTGGGGCGGAGGAGGGATCTCAACACATTCTCGTGAAATCGGGTTAGCCACATAGAATGTTGGACCATCGGTGTCGGAACGTTTCACTTTGATCAGAAACAAACCGACATCCGTGTAAGACACGGCTCTAACCTGTGGAAACCCATCTTCTTTCTGGGTCTCGAATTGGTGGTTTAGAAAAGACGACACGTAAGAGCCCAAAGATCGTGCAAGCCCCCAAACCTCGCATCCGTAGTGAGCCATGACCTCCCTGTGAGACTCCCTGCACATGAGCAACCACGAACAGTGCGAGTTTTGATGGCGAGAAAGGAAAAGCTCGCGGAGAAACCGAGATTCCACCATTGATTTCCATTCCTTGCAAACCAACTTGGACCTTGACATGCTCGTAAGCGGTAATCTCAAAAGTATACTTACCCATAGATCCTCCGGCAAGTAATTCATCATCTTCTTTTTCTCTGTAAACTGTAATGGGGATTGATCGGATCGGAGTAGGCCCAGTAGGGTTTGCTCTGTTTTTCTCTGTAAAACTGCGTCGGGGATTGATCGGAGCAGGGTTTACTCTGTTTTTACACCGACCGGGAATTTGCCAGGCTGGCGTATGGTAAACGGCGTCGTTAACATTTATCGCTAATGGGTATTTATTTCTTGGGCCACTTTTTTCTGTTAGGTTCCCCATGTTAGCGTACATTACTCAGCACGCAGTTCTTTTATCAAACAAGAAAACGGCGAGCAGTTTCCAATGTGCAGGTTCAGTTTATGTCGTTAATCTATATCCCCAAGAAGGCAAAAGTCATGTATTTATGATTGCGAGTGAGAGACGCTGATGATTTAGAAATGCCGTTGCCTTCTCACTTTGTTGGTATATGATTCCGGAAAACTCAAAGTGAAAATCATGGAGAAGATCTTTCCTTCGTCTTCTTTGATTCTGCTCGTTTGCCTCGCTTTTCTTCTGATCTCGATTTTTCACGGATCCGTCCAGCTCGCCGAAGCAGGCCAGCGACGGATCGAGATCCCCGACGATCTAGACGACGTCGAAGACAATGAAGAAGACGAATCATGGAAGGATTGGGGTAAGAAAGCCTCGACGCCGGAATTCGATCCGCCTCCGGATTTCTCCAACATGGGATTCGAACAGATCCAAGCGGAAATGGCTAAACGAACTTTCGGACCTGTCGTCGGATTCGTCAAGCTCCGGTTAGGCGTCCGCCGTACTAAGGTAAACAAATCTCTAAACCTCTCTCCCTCTCTCTCTCTCACCTCTTTCACATCCTCCGATAAAATCATGAAAGTCCAGTTGCTTCAGGCGATTGAAAATCGTGATTTGTTTGTTTGATTGGAATCAGGATATGGTGGTGGAGATTGCTATGAAATGGACAAAAGTTCTGAGAACAGGAGGGGTCGGAGTAAGATTCATGGCCGTAGATCGAAGCACGGTGATGTTCAATATGCAAAGTGGCAAGGAAGTGAATGAGGTAAGGAAAAAAAAACACAGAAACACACGTAATGATGAAGCTTTGTTTATCAGATTAGTCAAATATCTCACACTAGAATCAATCTCTTTGTTGGTCGATATTCAATTAGCTAAGGGAGTTCGTGCTGAGCCAGGAAGAGGCTTATGAGCTAAAGATAGGGAAACAAGAGTTTCGAAGACCTGGAGATCCTCCACTTGAAGACGTCGTTGCCAAACTTCAAGCTGAGCAAAGCAAGGATGGTGACAGTATCAAGAATGATCTTACCAAGGATGAATTATAAGGTCATAGTGGCATTCTTTAGCTGAACCTTAGCTACAGTATCTTTGATATGTTTGGTGCGTAGAATACAATTAAAAAAGGGAACCTTGTTCTTTTTTCTTTCCAATGAGTATGCACTCATTTAAGCTTATTGCTAAATGTGGAAAGCTCAATAACCTGAATCCTAGGAATGCTCGCTGCCTCAGCTCTCTCTGTCTCCGTGTTGTATCCCCAGTTTCCTGTTTCAAAAGATAAAATATCCATCAGATCTCCATAGCAAGGAGAATCAGAAGAGATGATATGTGAGAGAGAGAGAGATAGAGAAGACAACCTAAGTATAAATTCCATTTGTCTAACTCAGGCTCTTTGATGACATTCTTCAGCGTTGCGAGTCTGTCTTCCACAAAACTGGCCAAATCAAAACAATCCACATACGGATTGTAAACTAATGATTAGCAAGTCATGTTGACAAAAAAGAAACATACATTTATAAAAAGCATGAACAAGACTTACTGCAGCGTCAAGCCCTGGTGTTCTGGTTTATTCTGAAGTAGCTTTAACACTTCCACCTTTGGCCTGATGAGATTTTCAGACAAAAAAAAAAAAAAAAAAAAAAAGAATGGCTAGTTCAATGGTAAAATCTGGATAAGAAACAAGATCAAAAAGTCCATTGGTGGAATCTATATTGATACTGACCCTGTACCCAAACCATAAACCCTTTCTGATGGTAGGATTACACCTGCTATCTCTCGCAGCAACGTTTCTGCGAACCGGCCCTGCAATTTTTACGAACAAAGTTCAGCTCGATGATTGCTACAAACAGTTCTGAATTGGATTGGAATCATTTCTGCACCTGCTTCGTGGTAACAATGTAAATCTTTGAGCTGGCAAATTTCAGTGCATCTGAAACTCCTGGATAGAATCTGCAATATACAGTAAGACTACATCAAAGCTATGAAGGTAAAATGTACAAGAAAGTATGGAACTTTGACTATGTGAACCATATTGTTTTGGAAAACATCGGTCTCTGAAACCTTCTCTTCTCTGTGATTTGAACTAAAACACATACCTATTAGCACCAATCCAAGTTGTCAAGTCCTTGTTGATCCAATCATCTCTAACTTTTCCAAACAAATCGACCAAAGCATCTTTATCTTCATCCCAAGCTTCCATGATAACCGGCTTAATCGTTCCCCAGCTCTCCAATATCCCATCAACAGTCAATCCCTCTGCAACCTTAATCATCATTTGCCTCGTAAGTGTTGATATACAAATACGAAAATTGATCTCTTAATCCTATCTAAAGTTCTAGTGATGAGCATTCTGACTCACTGAAGATTTTCGAATAGATGGAATCTTCGTCTCCAATAGTAGCCGCACAAGTAGAAGATTCTCATAGCCAGTTTCCACCACAGGTCTCACCTACAAACACCAGCTCCTGGGTCTTATATAACGAATTCGAAGCTTCTTCACTCACATTCTTTCAAAAAAATTTAAGCTGAATAAACAGTGAGGAAGAAAAGAATTTACGATATGCATCTGATCGACGATCCATTCCTCTAAAGCGGAATCAACTCCTTCGAACAAACCAGGCCATCTCACTCTCGCAGCCTATAAACACCGAACAATCAACGAATGTTCAATTAAAAACGTGCATGTACATCCCAAAACTACAATCGAAAGTTCCCATTTTCAGAATCAGAGTCAGAGAAACAGTTTATATGTAGTAGTTTCGCGAAACAAAACGCAGGAGTTTCTCACGGAGATATAGAGTATGAAGAGAGATTGAAATTGACCTTAACAGCAGAAAGAGAGCTTTCTCCACAGCTATCGCAGAGAACTCCATCGAAGTCCAAAGCATAGAGATCTCCCATTCTCTTTCTCCACTAGTTTCAAGCAGCTGCCACACATTTGTTAGAGACGAAGGTTCCTCACACTAATGAGAGCCAATGATAACAAGCCACGCGTTATAACGTTTTAAAAAAATCGTATATATTTCCGCGTTTGCGGTAGCCCAAACGCAAGCTGTGCACTGCACGCATATATTAGTCGTTTACCGAGTGCAGCCGGTCGCACCGTCTATTCAGCCGACCTAAAAACCGGCATCGCCGGTATCAATAATTGCTCATCTTTTCTTCTCTGTCCAGATTCTCAAGTCTCCTCCTAGAGATAGATAATCATCATCATCATTCCTCGGATCCAATCCAATTACGTATCGTCTCTTCATAGGTATTCGCCGACGAGCGATTCTTCCCTTCTTCTTCTCAATTGTTGTTTTTCGCGAGCGTGGTTGTTCATGTGATTGTTGGTTTGTAGTAGCTTGATTTGAATTCCGTAAGCTAGTTGTGGAAAGAGATGATACTGTGTTCAGTTTCTCTCTTCTGCTATTGTTTTCCGATTGATTGGACGAAGTAGCTAGGAAAGGAATCGGTTATCTTTTTGGTTCTGAAATTCCCTCTTATTGATTTGGTTCCAATCGTTGATTAAGATGCTCTGCAATTTCTACTATGTATTGCAAAAAACCAGAATGGCTCCTGTATTGAACAAACACCCCCAATGTTTTTTTTTTGGTTTAATTGCCTGCATTAGTGATTCTGTTTGTTTACCTTTTTTGTTCATTTTTAAGCATTTTGTTGGTTTTTGCAATTGAAATGTGAGGTAATCTCTGTTCGTTATAGGGTTACTGGAGATTATTGGGTTGAGGATGGCTAACAATGAGGAGCAACCTCCTCGTCCTCGTGGGAATGAATGGGAAGTGGTCTCGCTAACTTCATCAGCATATGCTGCTGCTCCTGGTCCATATAACGTTGAATCACGCAAGTTCGATGCTTACTATGGAGCAGAAGCTTCACGCGATTTGTTCATGTCTGACCACTTTGTGTTCCCACCTAGTGAGCATGAGAATTTACCCCTCGATGAACCTGTCTTCGAAGAGGAAGATAGAAAGGATGGCCAAGACTTGATGCTGGAAGGTCAGGGGTTGTCTGATCAGGTAATAAACTCACGGAGTAACTATGGTGAACCTGCGCCTGGTTCTTCTAGACACATGGAATCACTCGCGAGTGATGCTGAGCCAAATGAGTATGCAGGGGGAGACTTACATCCCCATTCGGATTCCGCAACAAGTCCCATTTCACTTGACAAGGACAGCCTTCCTTGCGAAGCTTGGTGGAGAAGGAGGGCTGTTTCTATGTATTCACGCACAAGAGAAGCAAATGCGATATGGTCCTTGTTCTTTGCAGCTGCCGTCACGGGACTCGTGGTTCTTGGTCAACGCTGGCAACAAGAGAGGTGGCAGGTTTTGCAACTCAAGTGGCAATCAAGTATCAGCAGCGAGGTAAGAATCACCGAAAATAATACTTGTGTCAAGAATCATTATGTTCCTTACAAAACGGTAAAGCCATTTCATTGACGACTCTTGTTTGTTTGTTCTCACGCAGAAGCTGAGCAGAGTACTTGAACCTCTCTCGCGCTTGAAAGACGTGATTGTGAGAGGTAACCCACAAGCTTCACTCGTAAGGAGTGCCTCCTCCACTGAGATCTAGAGACAACAAAAGAAAGGCCAATGCAGCGTTCGACAATTCGCACGAGCACAGGTACATACAAACTTGGTCTTCAGTTACATATGTGTGCCTCGATGTCAAAAGCTTTTGCTTCTTCTTTTTTTTTGGCCTATGTTGCTTCATCATCTTGATCTTGTACCGTTATCCATTAGAATGGAAATCCAATCGCCTTCTTACAAAACTCTCTCTAGGTGTCAAAAGCTTCTTGTCTTAGTGTGGAAATATATACACTCATACACTTGTTTTTTTTTTTTAATAATGATTTTTTATCCACTTTCATTGAGTGATTACTATTAGAGGCGATACGTTCTGATTTGTAAAAGAATTCAAAAATATATAATTTGTGAAATGCAGTTGTAGTATATAATCATAAGATCTCAAAATTTATGTGGATGAAAAAGTATGCGAGCGACAACAAAATTTGATTTGTCTGTGCTAATATTAAAACAGCGACCTTCTAGTACAGAATAAAGAGTGCCATTTTACAAAATTGGTAAAAATGCGAAAATCGCATAATCGTTAATTTTAATGACTACCAAAAAAGAATTATTGAGACATTACACGGATTCAAAATCGGGGATTGGCGTGCGTCACAATCGAGTTCAAACATGACACTGATTTTCTTTAATTTTCGGTGAGAAACTAGTCTATCATGATTTATAATTGAATATGCATGTGATGATGTGTATAAATTAAATGTTTAGCCTATAGAGTTTAGAGTGGTTGAGTGTTGTCTTTGATTACTACTACTAATTACCATACATGTTGAATAAGTGATAGAGTAACTAACTATTTTTATGATTTCATTCATTATTTTAGCTAACTTTTCAGCAGTATGAATTTTAATTCTATATATGGTCTTAAATGCAAAATGAGACAAGTAAATGACCAAAACATCATTCACGTAAGTGGCCAATTTTTATGTGGGGACAGCCCACGGAATCTAAAGACTTCTATTTACTTATTTATGACCGATACGCGTGATCGGTTAAGTTTGTTCACAAGTCGTAACCAAAGAGTCATTAACTTATTACCATAAAAGTGTCAAATTTCAAAAAAAGATTTTTAGTCATATAAAGTCATAGCCGTCGAGAATTCCTTCATTTCTTTTTATTTTGGTAAATAGTGCATGAGATATTCTTGATGTACCTAATCTGTCCATGTAACTTCCCGTACGTAATTGTAAGTTTTCACAAAAATATTATATTTAGATTCTTCTGAAAAAAGGTATTATTTATATATATGTCATCTAGAAAAGTATGTGTTTCTTTGCCGTTGATGGGAAGGTAACCTACTAATATAACTTATATATCTCTGTCGATTTGTCTTTTGTTTTAAGTTTTAACCTAATATCGCATATTTAATCACAAAATACACGAACGTATAGAAGTTAAAAACTACAGATTGTAAGGAAAGATGGTGAGAGAACAGAAAAGAAACAGAGAAAATTATCTGAAAACTTGACAAAGAAAAGATATTAACTGAAATTAAAATCTACTGACTGTCAATCAAGTTCAAATAAGCTAAATTTTTTGACGGTAAATAATTATGGATATTTGGACTACATATTTCAAATGTATTGAAGTTCGAACCGGATGCATTTGAAAAAGTTGACTTTCGTGGGTCAATGGATGCATTTGCGCTTTAGTTTTCACTATAGGGTTTATATCCAGTCTTAATTAATTCTCAAATAGTTTCTTCAATTTAAAGTTTTATCTTTTGTAATCTAGTTTCGAATATTGAATAGAATTGTGATCATGGTTACAATTACAACATATCTCTTCTCCGCCGATGTACACATATCATCATATCATGGGTTTTTTCGTATAGTCAAATTAGTATGGAGTATTACATTAATTGATCGTGATCATGCATTAAGATGTAGCATTAATATTATATACATGTAATGCTTCTAAACTTTCGACAAAAGTCAGCAAGTCACCAAACCCATAAGCAACCTATAGATGTTGTGTAGTTGAGCAATTTTTTTTTTTTTCTGGTTGAGTTTGTTCACCCAAACCCTAACAATCTCAACTCTAAAACCTTAATCACTCATTTCTACACTCTATATAAAAAAAATAGAACTCTATATCTATTTACACGTACGCACATACGTTTGTCAAAGCGTATCACACAAAATAATCTTAAAATCATGGGTATCATTGAAAACAACTTGGTATAGTAGTTAACCGAAAGGCCTTCATTACTCAAACGTAAAAGTAAATGAATTCATATAATCTGTTTGAATCATAAATGGACATCATAATAAAAACTGAACATAAATAATGTTTGCACATAATGTTATTCATGGAATTAGATATAAAAAAAATGTGAAATCACGAATTTGTTATATACAATCTACTGGCCATGCCTAATAATATTTTCATCAACCAACACCGAATTATAGAACCCTAATTAATTAACTTCTTCAAAGCATATAATTAATAGTCCACGAGAATACGATAAAACGAGGAGCCAGCATCCCATGCTTACTTTGTGACTTCTTTTACACGATTTTTTCCAAAGTTTTAAATATCATTTTACTTATCTCTTTTTTGGGGTTTTGTATTAAATTGTATATAAATGGTTCGTGTTCGGACATTGAAAAACTGTGGGTCATTTAGTCATAGATCTCTCTCTCTCCTCCCTCTTCTTATAGGCTCCTCAACTAAACGTCTTTAATGCTGTCGATCTCTCTCTCTCTCTCTCTCCATTGTGTTACGATCGACCTCATAGGCTTGGAAATATTTTACCATTCTACTTTGTAAAACTTTTTCTTTTTTGTTTCTAATATAATGAGATTCTGAGAATATATCAAGTCTCCAACCACCTAGCTACCAGCATAGAGCAGGAGCATTAATGGTGGTGCACACCATCTCATGCTTCACAGTTAACATAACCCTAAAAGCTCTTCACTCTTGAGTTTATGAGAGATCTAGAGAGAGTAATAGAGAGAGAAAGAACTAGAGAGAAAATCCATTGAAGAAAAACAGTCTGTCTGCCATAATTGCTCTCTTTCTATAAATCTTCTCTCTCGTGTTCTTATTTACATCTCTTCTAAACCTATCACCTCTCTCTCTCTCTCTCTCTCTCTCTCTCTCTCTCTCTTCAAACGCTCATCACTCTTTACGGAAATTTCTCATTTTCACCGCCTGGGCTGACTCTGTTTCCGTCAACTTCTCTCAACTTTTGTGCCAAAACGTCTTATTTTTTATTCTGAGCAAAATCATGGAAATTTCCACTGCTCTCATGATTCTTTCAGCCATCACGGCGTATTTCTTATGGCTCACATTCATATCTCGTTGTCTTAAAGGTCCACGTGTCTGGCCCTTAGTGGGGAGTCTCCCTGGTCTTATCGAGAACTGCGAGCGAATGCACGATTGGATCTCCGACAACCTCCTTGCTTGCTCCGGTACGTATCAGACATGCATCTGCGCCATTCCGTTTCTAGCTAAGAAACAAGGTCTCGTGACCGTCACTTGCGACCCAAGAAACCTCGAGCATATTCTCAAGACTCGCTTTGATAATTACCCTAAAGGTCCGACGTGGCAAGCCGTTTTCCATGATCTTCTAGGTCAAGGGATCTTTAATTCCGATGGCGACACGTGGCTTTTCCAGCGTAAGACCGCCGCTCTGGAGTTCACAACGAGGACTCTCCGTCAAGCAATGGCTCGTTGGGTTAATCGAGCGATCAAGCTTAGGTTTCTGCCTATCCTTGAAACGTCTCGGCTCGGCTCTGAGCCGATCGATCTTCAGGATTTGCTTCTTCGGCTTACGTTTGACAATATCTGCGGCTTGACTTTTGGGAAAGATCCACGGACTTGTGCCCCGGGTCTTCCGGTGAACACGTTCGCCGTGGCATTTGATCGAGCCACCGAGGCTTCACTACAGCGGTTTATATTGCCGGAGATTTTATGGAAGTTCAAGAGATTGCTCGGTCTCGGCTTAGAAGTCAGCTTGAGCCGAAGCTTGGTCCAGGTAGACAATTATTTGTCTGAGATTATTAAGACACGTAAGCAAGATTTGATGACTCAGCATTCTAACGATGGGACCCAGCACGACGATCTCTTATCACGGTTCATCAAGAAGAAGGAATCCTACTCCGACGAGATCCTCCAGCGCGTGGCGCTCAACTTCATCCTCGCCGGACGTGACACGTCATCGGTTGCGCTGAGCTGGTTTTTCTGGTTGATTACGCATCACCCGATCGTAGAGGATAAAATCCTCCGCGAGATCTGCGCCGTCCTGACCGAGACACGTGGCGATGACTTGGCCTCGTGGACGGACGAGCCGCTTGCGTGTGAAGAGCTTGATCGACTGGTTTATCTTAAGGCGGCGTTATCGGAAACGCTGAGGCTGTATCCTTCGGTACCGGAGGATTCGAAACGCGCCGTGAAGGACGATGTCTTGCCGGACGGGACTTTTGTGCCGGCGGGATCGTCCGTGACGTATTCGATTTACTCGGCTGGGAGGATGAGATCGACTTGGGGAGATGATTGCTTGGAATTCAAACCGGAGAGATGGTTATCGCAATCGGACGGTGGGACATTCATCAATCATGATCCGTTTAAATTCGTGGCGTTCAATGCTGGTCCTAGGATCTGCTTGGGTAAGGATCTGGCTTATTTGCAAATGAAGTCGATTGCGGCGGCGGTTTTGCTCCGCCACCGTTTGACGGTGGTGACGGGGCATAAGGTGGAACAGAAGATGTCGTTAACTCTTTTCATGAAGTACGGTCTCCTGGTCAACGTCCATAAACGGGATCTAACGGCGATCGCCGCCGATCTGCGAGAGAAGGCAGGTTGTAAATCTAACGCCGTCAATGACGGGGTTGGTAACGGCGTTATAAGGTAGGTAGGGTAGGTGAAAGCAATCGAATCTATCATTGAATGTGGAATACAGAGTGGCACTCGACTTAGGGCGCGTGAAATATACGCGGTTCTTTGGCCTACACATCAGCACGCCAGATGTGGTCTATTGATTGGCTGCATTATTCAATCGAGGTAATTTTGCAAAGTGCGTTGTCCTCTTTTTTTTTATTTATTTTTTCTTTCTATTTTTCATCTGCCTTCGGATTGAGACGGTGAAATTTGATTTCATTATTTTGTAAGCATCTTTCAATTTGATTTAATAAATCTTATATTATGAATTTCCAAATAAGGTTATTCCAAGTTTAAAGAGTGTCACACCGTTTGGAAACCTGATCGCGGTGGGCACATTTTATTTTTCTCTTATTTAGTAATCCATAGAATAACCGGACAGCTCTATGTTTGGTTAACTACAATTTTGTAAAAACAATTCTATCATTTTATACTACGATTTGTTAATTTGTAGTTTTGTCCATTGGAGTCACTTTCTTGAATTCGAGTCGAATTTGTTTGGCATGATTCACTTGTAATGGCATTTTCTTCTGCAGCAGACTGTATGTAACCTAATGCATTAAATATGTTTGGTCCACTTTGTTTCAAGATAAATGTCTGCCCAGAATGTTCCAATTATGGAAATCGCATGAAAAGTGGAGATGAGAGATTACAAATTTTTCAAGGGGGAATGTCTTTGTTTTACATATAGAGTCTGAATTATGCAAAGAAAGAGGTTCAACACATACACACAATGTTTCACACAAAGGTAGTAGATTCACAAAAGAAAGCAAACTAAGAGAACAAAAGCCAGATTCCTTAAGAGTAATTCAATCAGCTTCTGGACTTGAATGGGATGGCTCTGATGACTATCACGTGGTAAAGAGCAGCAAGTGCGGCACCGATGAATGGTCCAACCCAAAAGACCCACTGAAAAGGATATGAAACAAAGATTTTAGTAATCCGATGACCAAAACCGTTTGTGATTGTAAATGTTTGTGAGAAGTGAAAAAAAAAACAAAAACTCACATGGTCGTCCCAGGCGTTGTCCTTGTTGAAGATGATTGCAGCTCCAAGACTTCTTGCTGGGTTGATTCCAGTTCCAGTGATGGGGATGGTTGCTAAGTGGACCAAGAACACGGCGAATCCGATAGGGAGCGGCGCAAGAATCTGTCAAATTTCAAACACCAATTAAGCATTTTGATCCGAACCCACGAACAACCCTTATGTGATTTGATTGTGAATTTTAACTTACGGGGACATGAGAGTCACGAGCGTTTCTCTTGGCGTCAGTGGCGGAGAAGACGGTGTAAACGAGGACAAAGGTTCCAATAATCTCAGCTCCGAGACCACTTCCTTTGGTGTAGCCATGAGCTACGGTGTTGGCTCCACCTCCTAGAGCTTGGTATTGCTTTGGTTGGAACCCTTTGACCACACCGGCTCCACAGATAGCTCCTAAGCACTGCATCACTATGTAGTACACAGCTCGTGTGAGCGAAAGCTTCCGGGCTAAGAACAGACCGAACGTGACCGCCGGGTTGATGTGTCCACCTGAGAGGTCATAACGTAACAACACAAATCAGATTATAACATCTGCAAACGAAACGATTCCACAAACTGAATATAACATTGAGTTTTTTTCATTCCTTTCTTGTAAACCCCTAAATTAGTTCCTAATTGAAGCCTGAAAATAGCTATTTCATTCAGATTATTCGCTATAACTACGTTGAGAGAAAGGGGGTAAAATTCTCTACATAGACAGCATAAGATCTATCTAGACAACGAAGAATCTGAAGAAATTCGAAATCGGTGACTAAAATCGTTACATCGGAGAAACTGGAAGGTGGTGTGACTTACCGGAGATACCAGCGGTGCAGTAGACGAGAGCGAAGATCATACCGCCGAAAGCCCAAGCGATCCCTTGGATTCCGACGGAAGCACACATGTTCGGTGACCTCTTCACACCCATAACGGTCAAAACAGTGATGTATAGGAACAGGAACGTCGCGATGAACTCGGCGATTCCGGCTCTCCAGAAGGACCACGAGGCAAGCTCGCCGGGCTCGAACAACGGCGCAGGCGGTGGCTCCTTGTAGTCCTTGTCGCTCTGAGCCGATGTTCCGATCGGTTGTCTCTCCGGAAATTTGTTAGCTCCGACTCTAACATCTTCTTCCTTGCCTTCCATCTCCGACTTCTCTCTCTCTCTCTCTCTTTCTCTAGAGGATTTTTGGTTTTTCTCTGTGAGTGGGTAATGAGTTGTACAGAAGCAGAGAGTGGTGGTTTTATAGTGACGAAGCTCAATGTTGGAAGATAATGCAAACAAATGGAGATAGAAATTAAATAAAACACGATGATAATTAAGTTAATTGCTTGACAAAAACAATACTTAGTTTAATTGCATGACATAAATTAACGTTATCATCTTTGTTGCTGATGATACTACTAATTATTGATTAATGATAATTACATTTGTGGACAGAGTTTCAAATTTCGCTTTGCAGCTATTTTGTGTTCTCTAATCAAATGGTTGTACTTTAATAAGGCGTAAAATAATATGTGGACACTTTTTTTTGGATTTTATCCGTGGCTTTCTTTAATAAAATATTTTCCTTTTCTATCCTTTGGTCATGACAAAAGGAAAATACCGAAAACCCTAATAAAATATACAAAATAAAAAGGAGGAAAATGTGTGGTCGAGATAAACCGCCGGTTTATTTGGACCGTTGTCAGGATAAGCACATGGACTCACCACACCTACGATACATAGGGACACCACATCTAACGAATATATCTATGTAACATGTTTCTTCTTAAACTTTAAAAGTATATTATATAACAATACTAATGCTGCAACATCAAAGTTACGAGGGATGATGATAATCACCCACGATGAGGCTATATTGTTTTGTTGAAATTGTGTGAAAATGCGTAATGGATGGTGCGTTTTAATGAAAGATCTGAAGATTGGGTTGTGTAATATTCGGCTGCAATCCACTATTTGCCAAAAAGGAAAGACAACGTTTAAGCCGAAAGAAAAAAAAAAGGACTAAACAATCATCATGGTTGCTTCGTTGCTTTGTTGTCTTTTTGGGTGTGAAACTATGTCCTACACACGTGCTGGTTTCACCCAAATTCCATTAACCAGCCAAGCTTATATATATATGGACTGGCCAAATTTCCGAGTAATTGAGTTTTTGCCATCTTCACACTATTTTTACTATTCTGAAGAATGCATATTTACCCATAACCCATTCTATACCATTTTGCCATGTATTCGAAAAACGAAAAAATAATTCTAACAAATTCTATTCGAAGTGTTTAATTTATACTTATATATTGTTGTTCCTATCGAAATCAGAATTTACTATAGTTCGCAAATTGTATATATATATTTTTTTTTGGTTAAGCAAAATGGCTCGTAACTTTTACCAAGAAAGAAAAAGGGAGGAGGTCATAATTTGTTTGGACTTTGGTATGAGAATAGAAAAATCCACGATTCCAAGCCGTCCAATCCATGGATAAGAAGACACGTGGCACAACCTTACGTATATAAAACCGACCAAGCCACCCAAAACACTTGTCACTTTCAGTCCAAATATTAATCATTTTCTCTCTATTTTTCTTTAAACTTTTTTTTCTTCTGGGTGCAATAATTGCATGCCCACTCCCATTATTCCCGTTGCGTTACTGTCCCTACTTCCACCTCTCTTGGATTATTTAATTTTGACAACTTTTGTTTTTCTTTCCACAAAGTAGTTTTCCTTTTTTTTTAACAATCTCTCCACACACAAACTCAAAATTCAATCCGAATATAGGCTATCACACGAAATATGACACATCTAGATTGTCGTCTCAACACCGTCGATTAAAAACAGACATCGAATAAATACTTACATTTTGTTCTTCTCACTTTGAGTTGTTTTGTTACCAAAATGATTTTGCTCATCTCTTTATCTGTGAAAGAAATTATTTGTCGTCATGTACAATGTGTGAGTGTGATTTTGATTGAGTTCCTGAAATATGAATCTAAAATCCATTTACCAAACAGTTTTGAGAACCAAATTGCTTGCTTAGAACTAAGAAGTTATGTAAAAGGATCCGAGCATTTGAAATTTTGGGCTATACTTCGGCCATATAAGGCTCATAATTATAAACGGGCCGATATCCACAGCGGATTCGGTTTATTTTTTCAATTCAGGAAAACAATTTTGTCATGATAAAATAATTTAGCCAAATAACCCACACTGGACCATATGGGTGTATGAAATAGAATCACCAGCCAAAAATACTATTTTTTCACATTTTTTTTCCATTTCAGTTATAAACAAGAGATTTATTTCTATACTGATTGTGTAATGTTATGTTATGTTTATAATAAAATATATTTTTTTCCCGTTTAATTTTATTTATTTTATATTCATAAATGATTAAATCTTTATGTATTATTTAAAAACATAGTTTTAACTTTTAACTACTGCCATAGAAAAACACATTTGAATGAATCAACACTAAAAAAACAGAACATAATAATAAGTAGTAAATACTACATACAAGCCGAGCAGTAAATTTTTTTTTTCATAAACCCTAATTTTTTTTTTAAAAACTTTTTCGTATAAACCCTAGTTTTCACATTAAAAGAATACATAATTCATCATTTCATATATATATTTTTCATAAATATGTGTTTTTATGTAGAAAAAAACAAATATAAAAGTGAACTAGATGTTATTGTTAAGAAAAATTTGTATATTTTTGAGAAATTTATGTCCATTTATATTTATGACATGTAATGAAAAGATGTATTTTTTTTTTTTTGTTGACTAATGACTATTGCTCCTAGTTTCCCTAAAATGAGAAAAATAGTCCAGCGAAGCGACGAATGATAATACTAAAAAACCACAACTTGCATTAGCCTCCCGAGCCACTACGCTAGCCCACCGGCTCGAACCAACACTAAACAACCCTAATCTCTGTTTTACCCTTTCACCTAACGATGCCGTTTTTCAATTTTATTACCATAAGCCATAATTAGCCCACAGGGCTGTGACACCTGGACATGATCAGTCCTCTCATTTTCTTGTTTTTATCCTTCTCATGTGAATTTTTGTTTTTTTTATATAAATAAAATAAACCCTAAATTTAGAGCCGGTTTCTCTCTCTTATCCGCTCCACATCGCTTGGCCACCGTCGCCGCCGTCACCCGCCGTCGCTGTCCACCGCCAGATTCAAATCCCTCCGCCGCCAGTTAACGTCCATTTCTTAATTTATGTTATAAGGTACGCCGCGCTCATTTGATAGCGCAATGGACTCTTGTTGGTGTCCGGTTCGAGGGAGAGAGCTTATCGGTGGTTGCGTGTTTGTGTACCTCTCTATTCTCGACCTGTTTGATTGTGTTATTGGTTTAATAGTTATACTTGTATCTCCGAACGTATACGGCTGTTTCTGCTCTGTTTCCCTTTTTCTTTTGATTTTTTTTTTGTTGCTGCCCCATTGGATCAATTTTTAGATGCCTCTTGTTTCACTTTCCTGATTTGCGGCTGCATATTCTCTCGTTTAGGGTTTTACTTTTGATTTCTAGAATTAATTGGATGTTAAAAGGTTCAAGAAAGGGTTTTTTTTTTTTGCCAAAAAGGGATTTGAGATTGCATATTCATTACATGTAAGATTCAGGGTAGGCTTTGGCTTTCTGAGTGAGTTTGCTGATTCCTCGCCATCAAGACGATTGTGTTATGATATTAGTTGTTCGTTATTGTGTTTTTTCGGGTGGAGTGGTTAATTTCTAATACACATATATGTTTTCCCTTGTATGACTAGTTAGTTTGGTGGATGGAGTTGCTTGGGATCGCCGTCTAACCTCAATGCTCATAGACTTGGAAGCTTTCCTACTTGGAGCTAATTTTCTGGGAGGCTACTTTTTGTGCTCAAGAGCTTCAAGATTTTAACTAGTAGAGAGGGTGTGCCCTATTTATTGGAGCTGAAGGTGCAATACAAATTCATCTTTTTTTTTTTTTTTCGTTTAAGGAGCCTAATAGCAATACACTGGGTCATCAAATCCATCATCAATGTCAGAAGGTGATATGGCCATCATGAAACCAGAGGTTAAATTTCTTTCTTCTTCTGCTGCTAGACAATCTTACTTACCATTTTAGCGTTTGAGGCTGTGATTAAGACTATTCTCATCCTTTGAAATTTTTACGTGACCATGTTTGCTTTAGTCGTGTGGGTTTATATGAATGTCTGAATGCATTTTGCACCTTCCTCCAAAGCTAAACTGGTTTTTTTTGCTCTGCCATGGATTCAGACGATGAAGTCCTACATCTGGCTTCAAACTGCTGATGGTTCAATCCAGCAAGTGGAGCAAGAGGTTGCAATGTTCTGTCCCATGATATGTCAAGAGGTAATACAGAAGGGTGCTGGATCCTCTAAGAACCAGGCAATATCGCTTCCACAGCGAGTAAACCCAGCGTTGTTCAGCTTGATTCTTGATTACTGCAGATTTCACCAAGTGCCTGGACGTTCAAATAAGGTTTGTATGACACACATCTTTAATATTTGGAAACAAATCATTTCCATGTACATACTCCATCTGGCCTCTTTCAATACATCTATCTATATTCACTCTTTAGGAACGAAAAACTTACGATGAAAAATTCATCCGAATGGACACAAAGAGGCTCTGTGAGTTGACCTCAGCCGCTGACAGTTTGCAGCTGAAGCCTTTGGTTGATCTCACTAGCCGCGCACTTGCAAGAATCATTGAAGGAAAAACCCCTGAGGAGATACGCGAGATATTTCATTTGCCTGATGACCTTACCGAGGTACATGCTTCTCAAGTCATCTCTTCTCCATCTGCTTCTCATTTTGACCGCTCTTTGATCATTTATCCAGGAGGAGAAACTTGAGCCTCTGAAGAACACAATGGATGATCCGCGGATTCGGCTACTGAACAGATTGTACGCAAAGAAAAGAAAGGAGCTGAAAGAAAGAGAGAGACTGAAGGTCTGTTTAGCAAATTCTGTTTTACTTGTTTAGGATAATGTAATTTGTAGCTCTGTGAATGATAGTTTGGTCTATAAGGTTGAACTATCTCACTAGCTTACGAAGTTTGGGTTTTCTATGTCTTAGAATGTTGAGGTTGAAGGACGTGTGGACGAACGTTCTGTGGATGACCTGTTAACGTATATTAACGGCAGAGGTACTTTCCTTTGATCTCTTACTCTGGTCTTCTAACTTCATCATATCCTTTCGTTTTGTTACGTTTCTTATTTGGCTGCTCTGAGTTATCCAACTAACATTGTACCACCACATTTTCGTTCACGTTTTGGAATTTTTTTTTGTTGATTCGGTGATGTATATTTTTGGGGATAAGACTATTATCTTTTTGCTCAGTGCCTGAGATAAAATACTCATCTTCTAGTGCAGCTGTCGAGTTGGTGTCCTTGATTGAGATATTTGCTGTGTGAATATGTGTTTGTGTTGCCTCTTAGTCTTCTCCGTTCTCTATTGTCTGCTTTCTTTTGAAGGCGTCATTGCAAGTAAGGAAAATTCTGTTTGACAGGTCCCAAGGTGGTAAAGATGCCAAAGGGGAAAAAGAAGAAGAAGAAAAAGAAGGAACAGAAGATTGTTTCTTCAGATGAAAAAGAAGGACCACAAGAGTTTCATGACAAGGTTCAGACTAGTTCCTCTTTGTTTTGTCCTTCCTGGTTGGCATTTTTTGTCAAAGTTAATGAAAGCGTTCCTTGTGCTTAGGAATCACATGATCTTCATTCCGAAGAACAAGAAGGTGTTGACGAGAGTGGGTCCAGCATGAGAGAGGTACCCAACTTACCTAGTATGGAAGATGACATATTTACGCCAGAGGCCGGGTCTGAAGATGGAGATATGGATGATGAAATCGATCCAGCCATGAAGGAAATGCTTGATAGGTAAGACTCTTTTGTTAATTCGAAACTTGTGGCCACAAATCTTTTTCTTTTCTTACATAAGTGAAGTTAATGGTTATTTACAGAGAGGTAGAAGATTTTGCTCGAAGATTGAACTCCAATTGGGTTCGATCACGAGGACAAGAAAGAAGGCCTGTTCACTTTTCCATAAACGGCAACGGGACTACAAGAAGGCATATAGGTATTGATCTCTCTCTTCTTTGGCGGCATTATCGTAATGTTAGAAACTGATGGGATGTGTTTGGATTTTAAGGTTAATCTCCAGGACACAATTGAAGCATAAAACGTCATTCAGTGGCTGGCACAGTTTTGGTTGGTTATGTGAGCAAATAGGAGAGACAGAGAGACAGAGAGAGAGAGAGTGGTTCGCCAGTCATTGGCATGTCTGTTTTTTTTTTTCATGATTCAATCTGAGAAGTAGATGCAGTTTTGATATTTTTTTTCTTCTTCTTTTTCTTTACTTGCTAGTGATGGATACTTTAATTTGTAAAACCATCTGAGTATTTTTGTTGGTAGAGTCCAATACTAGATTAGATTCTTGTTTCAGTTTGTGTTTATATAAACTCACAAGCCAAATAAGGAAGACATGTTGCATTGTTTTAGCATCATAACTCCACAAGCCACTTTAAGAGAAAGAAGACATGTTAGGCTAAAGTAAAACATAACATCCTCTATATAGTCACATTGTTCAAAGATCACTTTGTTTCCTCTACCAGCAGGAAGTACAAGAGATGGCCAATATGATAATGAGAAGACGATGGGGGAAGCCAGAGAGAAGCCCAGTTAATCATGGAATGACTGCCACGAGGTAAATTAGATAAAGGTGCGGGAGAGAAGGAACGTGGGGTTCTAGTGGCGATATCGTAAATACCACAGTTTTGGCCTTTGCCAAAGAAATAGATGGAGTTGGGGTTTAGGCCAGGGAAAGAGCTTGCCTTGACATAGAAGGGTGAAATGCTAATAGTTAATACAATTAAAATAAAAATTAATATCGAAAAAGAAAAAATATTTAACTTAATATTTATACTAATTATTTATCAAAATTAATATAAATGACTTTTATGAAATCAATATCGCAAAAGTGTAAACAAATCAACTGAAATGATAGTTTCCTTGGTATAAGAGATGACATATGAACTTTGACTGTCACCAATGGTTCCTAAATATGACGACAATGGTCTCTAAGGAAAGTATATATGAGTGAAGAATTAAATCACGCAAGTCTACTTCAGTTTTAATTGAAGTTTCCTCATTTTTTGCACAAAATTTTTTCATCTTAATTATTAGATCTTCTCAAAATCTTTTCATTTTAGTTACTAGATTCTAATCTTTTTAATTTGATGTTTTATCTGACAATTTTAGATAAAGTTTTCCATGAATAAATCTCTTTCTTTTTCCAACTAAGCTTATCAAGACACAAAATGACATTCTCTTCACTAACCTCTTCTCCACTTGGAAGCTAACAGCTCCTGCTTGATACATAGGTTGTCCCCTCTTTCTGCATCCTCCACGGTAGTCTTGTAGCCGTTTTTGACCAAACGGATTAGATGCCTCTCAATACTACTCATTCTCTACTCTCTGGTTTTTTTTCTCTCTGTTGTGTGCTATCTCTCTGTTTGTGTTTTGGGTGTAATGAAATTCTCTATTTTATAGGCAAATAAGAGGAAGAGGAAGAGAGAATCTAATAAAAAGACAAACCATGTTCAATTTTAGGATAATCTTTTGTGTGTTGTGCAGCTGCAATGTTACCATATTTGAGGTAATCAAATTCAAAAATGCATGGCGTCATTCAAAGCATTGATATCGGTGCTAAGAGGTATGGCCACTACTCAGTAGCCAAAATCAAAATAATAAGTTTAGTCACAAACCAATAGTACTAGTTAAGCAAACAAAGCTTACTTCTTACATGATAGTCTTTAACTTATCTTATTATTTAAGACTCACTCATCCTACTTAAATGTTTGGCCAAGTCAATAATACTTCATCAGTGACTGAGAGTGAGATCATATCTAAGTAAATTAATTACATTACGTTAGTATACACTGAACCAAATAGAACAAAAAAAATCTTCCACGTAAAACAAAAATCAACAGTTACAAGTTAAAGTCTTATTAGTTCCTACTTTGCCCATGTGGCTCTGGAATTGCTCGGGAGGCTACATCTTTCTGCTAGAGAGCGCGGATTCATAATGGAGGAACAAACTAGTGGCACTTCTTCTCACACAAACGGTATAGGTATATAACATTTTTCATACACAACATTATATGTATATATACACATACAAATCTCACCAGCCTCTTCTTTTCATATCTAACAAATATGGAGGACTTACACTATGCTTGGGAAAGTTGAGAATATATGCTATTCTTGGAGAGAATGAGAGATGGTGTATGCGTATAAAGAAGACGAGAAGAAAAAAAAACTAATCGTACTCGCTCACTTGCTATCTATTGCCTCCCACATTAAAGGCGAAAACTTTTTTTCATAAGAGATTACTTGCGGGAACAGGGGGGTTAGGGTTTAAAAGGATCTCATTCACCAATGATGCTGAAGCCACTCCTGAATAGCAGAACGAAGAGCATGGTTAGCGATTAGGCTGGTGTGGGAAAGCTTGACATTGGTCATTGGTGAAGTATCGTGTCCACTGTCCAGCCACGCTCTTATAGCCTCTGCTTCGTATGTGAAACCATCTGCAGCTACATGTGGGTCCTGCATGACTTCCTACAAGTTTCGGAAAAAAACAGAGGAGGAATGGGTTTAGTCTCCATTAAACTGCAACGTAATGGTTTGCAACCTCAAACAAGCAATTTTTTTCAATGGCTGTAGAATGACTTCTAGTTATTATGGATCTTAATATTCAATTACACAGTTTAGTTACCTGGAAAATGGGACAAATGAAGTATGGAGGGGCTATGCGTTGCTCGTTACGGCCGAGATGAAAAGATGAAGATCCTCCGCTAGAAGCCCTCATAGGTTCAAGTACCCTCCATACTTCAGTCGCAAGGTCCGGACGATTCTCACTGACAGCCTCACAGCATCTCAATGCCAAGCGAGCAAGCTGCTCAGCCTGAACAAAGGGCCAGTCACCTGCTAAAGGGTCCAAAAGGTTGTTCAATGTTCCAGAATCAAGGGCATACTTCACTTCGTTTGCTATCCGTAAGGCAGGTCTCCCGGTCAACAAGCGTAATAATATAATCCCAAACGAGTAAACATCTGACTTTGGAGTTAGCTCTCCACCGCTGGAAGCTTCTGGATCCAAGTAAGCAACTGTGCCTGTGACATCGGTTGACGCACTTTTGCTTCCCTTAGGATGATGTAGCGAGCAGGTTCCAAAGTCACTTAACTTGCTAACGAGATTGGCGTCGAGAAGAACATTTGCTGGCTTCAAATCACCATGTACTAAGCTATGAGCTTTATTGGAATGAAGAAAGACAAGTGCGGCGCATATCTCTGTGGCAATGCGTACACGGTTTTGCCATGACAAGGGCGGAGAATTGTCCTTGCAATTAAGGCTATCTTCAAGGCTTCCATCGGGAAGATACTCATAGACAAGACTCCACCCTTCTGGACAAGCTCCAATAAGCGTGATGATATTTGGATGCCTCATTTTGCTCAACACATCAACCTGCAATGCCACAAGAATAAGTCAAAGCTCCTCCACACCGACTACTATAAAGCTAAAACTTCATAAGGACAGCGTCCCCTTTTAGTAGTACCACGATTTCGTGCACAACAAAACAGAGCGGCAAAAAAAATGATGAAATGAAACAAGAAGTTTATTTTGAAAAACCTTAGATTCACTAATAATATGTCAAGAAATTACCTCCTGTTGATATTCTACAGCACCTTGCGAACTGTTAGGATTCAACATTTTTATAGCCACCTGAGTATGACGCAGTATACCAGTGTAGATGCTTCCATATCCACCTTCCCCAATCTTCAGGGTCGAATCAAAATGATTAGTTGCTTCATCAATCTCGGAGAAAGAGAAATCCGTGAAGTACTGAGGTAACTGTAGGGTTGAGGTCTCTGCGCGACTCCTTAACTCTTCGGCTTCTCTGAGTGCTCTGTCACGTTCTGTCTGCAACTCCTCTCGTTCATCCCTCAACTTTTGCAACAACTTCACAGCTATGTCAAGCTTCTGGTTTAGCTTTTGCATTGTACCATCAGATTCTGCTATTTGGTTCTCAAGCATCTCTTTCTGATGCATTGCACTTTGAAGTTCTTCCATGACTACTTCTTGCTCTTTTTTTATTGTTACAAATCTCTCTTTTTCTTTCGCCACTGCTATCTCAGTATCTTTCCTTCGCTTCAACTCCTCAGAATAAACACTTTCTGATTGTTTGGCCTATAATCATTAGCAATAATTCATATTATTTTTTAGAAGCACCACCATAAGCCTACTAATTTCTTAGAGTGATACGCTAGCAAACATGTTGGTCCAGTCTAATATATATCTCCAACTAGATTATCTAATAACCATTTCCAGGAACGGTAAATATTGCTAAGTAATTTACGTTTGTAAGGAAACTTACCCTTCTGATTGCATCAAGTGCATTTTTTTCAGCTTTCTTACGCCTAAGAGTCTCTGCAGAAGCTTCTCGTTTTGAACTGTGAGCCTCTGACGTAGCTTGTCTGATTTTATCATAAAATGAATCATCCACCCCATCCTGCAATGATGAACACAGTCCCTGGACAGCTGAGAATGCAAGGTATACAAAATCATAATGCATTGCATTTTCCATTAGGAACTACATGACATACCGGGAAACTGGAGGGAGATGACATAACTGTTGCACTTCCCGTTACTCCACTGCGATCAAATTCTATTCCCCCCTCATCAGTATTTAAAGACCCATCCGACACCCTCTCGCTGTGTTCGGTTGAACTTCCATCGCTTACTAATTGTTGAACTGAATCGGTGCTATGTACTCGAGATATATGCTGATGCTCAGACTCCGGTGTAGAGAATGTTTGAAGCAGATCGCTTGTACTTATGGAAGGACGCGGAGATGCATATTCTGATTCGGTGTCATACATCGCAGCTTCCCTGTAATAAGCATCCAGATCCGTCATTGTCAAAGTCCAGTATGAAATCATCAGTTGGCACTACAACTCTACGAAAGCCTAAAAAATACAATTCATATTGAAATCTAAGGGTTTGGCTATGGTGAGAAAAAAACAATAGCCAAACCTTGTGTGTATTAGGTATCCTTTGCAAGTAAACCATATATGACAAAGAGAAGGTGCTTCTCGGCGTACGAAGATGGCTTTCCTGGACTTGAGTTCCGTCATTCTCCTGTAAGCCAAAAGTAATGATAGAGAAAGCCAAAAAATTATAAGATATTCAGAGTGAGACAGCAGAGAGCTCTACATTCAATGAGAATGAGCAGAGAGAGCAAAACAGAAAGCTTCCTGATTCACAAACCTTGAATGGTGTCTGTCTGATGCAGCTCCCATGACAAGCTTCCTGATTCCCAGCTCCGAGATCAGCTGCACAATTCCATCCTCGATGGATTCCATTTCAATGAACATCTTTTCTGCCCTGACCTACAACCATAATCGACTCCACTATTATTCTCAAGAAGCAAATAAAACTATCTGCATCGTATACTATCATAAGGCCACTATGATGATCCTGGTTCTAGCAAATGAAATAAAACTACTCTCTTTATACAGGGCATAGCAACAATAGAAGTAAAACAAAAGCAGAAATGAAGCCATACATACATACCCCTCTCTGCTGGCATATACGAAGGTACTCGTCCAGGATCATATGTACTTTCTCCCTTTCTTTTTCCCGGAAAACCCTGACTTCTTCCTCCTTCACAGAACTAATTGGAAACTTGGCGCCCACTAAAGAAGGTTGAATGAGGAAAAACATTAAGAACTAAAAGGCTCGACTTTGTTTCCGCAGAAAAACGATGCACAGAATCAAGGTTCGGGTACTTACTAACAGGAATCATTTGGGAGGGCTGATGAACATGAATAAGGCAAATCTTCTTCCCTCCGGTGTTTTGCAGAGCCCAAATGAGTGTAGACTTGCTCTTGGCCACCTGTTTATCCACAGCAACGAAGACTTTCTCCTCGATCAGCCGCGAAACCGGTTCGTCCATAATCCCGCTCCTGCTAGACCTTGATCCCGCCGGGCTCCCTACTATTCCGTGGAATCTCATGGATCCAGCCCTTTCACCCATTGCTGGAATCGGAGTCACCAAAGCCATTGCGAAGCCCCAAATACCCAATCCGAAAAACCCAGATCGTTTGATTTCTGAATCCAAACAATAAGCAGCGAGCAAAAAACCAAAAGTATCAATATCTTAAAAGGGAAAGTTCTAACCAGACTGAAAAAATTGACTAAAAAGACACTCGAATCGTAGTGAAACCCGGAGAAGTTCACGGAGAAGGAAGAAGAAGAAGAAGAGTTTAATATCGATTTCGAGACGTATTTGACCAAAGTTGCAGAAAAACGACAACGAACCACTACGCGAAAAACTGAGAAATTGAGTTTCTCGGAAATTTACGAGAAGAGAGAGATAGATGAGTGAAGAAGATGGATTGAAATTGAGAAGAAAAGCGACTTGCATATATATAAATAAATTCGATTGCTTTTACATACCCAAACCAAAGCTTCTTGGGGATTAAAGGTGCCTGGTGCTCAAATATGACGTGGTCGAATATGGTAGAGACTAGAGAGTATATAGGAGAAGAGAGAAATACATCTGCTGTGTGCAAGCACACTGTAGTATTTATACTATGGGGAATTCTTTGAGGTTTTATTTTAACCGATTGAGGACACGTGTATCGGATAATAGAAACACAGATGAGATTGGTACACCAACTCGTAGTCTAATATTTACACGCAGCCTTTATTTCCGACGTGTTCACCTTTTTATTCCCGCCGGTGAAAATCATAGCTGGTTTCGGTTCATACCGTTTACATTCCGGTTGGTAAAAGAACCGTGACAGATAAATTTTAGATTTTGAATCGTTTGTATAACATATAAATTTGAATTTTTTAACAATAATAACATAGTTATAAGAATGAATCGTCTGTTTAATAACCACTTTCAGTAGTTTAACTGATCGATCATCCTATAACTTTCAGTAGTATATCCATAAAAACTCGAATTAGATTTGGTATATCCATAAAAACATCATCACAAACTTGAATTAGATTTGGTGAAATTGAGAATTTGATATGGTGCATTGTATGTTGAGGAAAGACTAATCATTCAAGTTAAACTTCAAAAATATGTTATCTATCTTGTCTTTAAAAATATTTGAGTATTTCTGTCTTGGAGAAAAGATCTTCTAAAAACAATAAATATAGATTAATTTCAAGAATTTTCTGATAAATGTAGAACTAGTTGAATTGTTAATGTGGCGTGTGTGGTTGTACCATGTTATATAATGTAAACTATTTGGAATATTCCTCATAATGCCTATTCCCTTTGTCATTTTCATCTGAATTATATTATTTTTCCGGCGCTGTAATAGAACTTCATTTCTTATTAAATACTAGTATTACGTTAATGTGTTGTTTACAGGTTTTTAAAAATAAATAAAAGGTTGTCTGGTGATATGAAGACAGGCGAAGCACATCCACAATTATCCTAGTTTATCAACTAACCAAATTAATTAAATGGGGAAAAACAAATTAAATCGTGGAATACTTCAACATAGGATATACGTTTTTGGAAATGTAGCATCTCTTTATTCATTCGTCGAAAGCTTCATCTTAAATTGCAATTTATAATTGGTTGTGCACGTTTGATCCTACAGTATTATGAAAATAACGTTAATTGGATATGACTAGTCTTCACGATAACCGGGGTTAACATATTTTTGTTGAGAATGATATTTCTACAAGAATCTTCTCTTTGCTCATAATTTTGTTTCATGAAAAAACGGTATACATTACGAATTTATGAGTACAATTTATAGATAGTTTTCACGGAAATTAGAGGAAATGTTTTAACAACAACAAAAACTGTCTAAAAGAGTCAAAAGTAAACGAAACAGTAATAGATGAAAAATGATAAAGAAGTTATATTAAATGGGCCGTATTATATATGTATGGGCCTTAATGTATCCATTTAATCCCGGTTAGAATTCTACGTCCGAATCCAAACTTTCGCTTTGAAAAGTCTGGATCCAAAGGTTCGTTTTTAAAAATGTTCAAGGTCTCATCAACATTTTCAAATTGCAGGATTGTAGCACCCAAAAAAAAAAACGACAAAATCAATACATACTCCATTGTTCCTCACCCACTCATAAGATAAGCATTTTCGGCTTATAGTTTCTTTCGTTTTTTCTTTTTAGGATGCGTTGATTAATGTTTCTTGTTTTGATGGGTTAAATATACATGTTACTGAAAAATATACACAAATTTCCGTTGGGTTGTACGAGTGTTATCATTACTAGCATTATCAACCAGATTACAAAAAAAAAATGATGATAACGAAAAAACATTGTGTTAATTAGTTGTTTATATTAAATTATTCCATGCATCACTATCTGAGCAGCTGATATTATAACTAGCTAGATGACAAAAAAAACTTTGATAAATTTTGAAGGGAAAAATTTTGTAAACAAAATTTAGACATTAAAGATGTTTTAAGAGATAACATCCATATCATTATTTTTTACGCAATCGTCGTCTGTTCATGATGATTAGTTATGTTACCAAACACCCTTAACTAAATTAGTGTGGTGACTAGATAGAGTTGTAATATGGCAACCACGCCCTGTTTTTTATATTTATAATACTAATTAATCAATCCTTTTTCATGTTAGGTAGAACATTATGACAAATTTGTATATAATTAATACAACAACAAAAATTATATATAATCTCAAAAGGTCAAAAAAACTATAATGCATTTAATTACACATGACGCAACCGAAAGCGTTTTTTGTTAGCTTTCTAATTTGTAATATCTCTAACCTTTGATATTCCAATTTAAGGAAATCAAAAGTGTTAAACTCGGCGATGGTACCTAAGAAGAATATGAGACATTGCTTGGCTAAGAAAGCGATGCACGAAAAGCCCATGAAATCTTCACATGCGCTTTAGGACAAGAGAGACGTCGAAAAGGTCTGTGACCCTGAGAGAAGAATCCTAAGAAACTATTATATGCTTCGTAATTCTCCACAACGTTCGTTTCGTTTCGTCTGTTGTCATATAAGAAACCTTGTCTTCTTCTTCATTTTGTTTTTCTGTTCTTCATTGCGCGCACATTTGTTAATGTCGTTTGTCTTATATCTTGGTACTATACTATTTATATATATAAAGGTTTTCTAATATATCTCTTTAAACCGAATTAAATGAATCTGCTGAACTAGAAAAAGATATATACGAGAGTAATTAGGAACCGAATGCAATGAAAAATGATATATACTGGAAAATTAAAAAGAAATGATATATTGTTTTTAACATTCTTTTTCATTATATTGGACTAGCTAGATATACAATCGTAAATGGACATCATAACTACTAAATGGGTGCATGCATGCATAACGACAAAACACACATATAAATCATACTATTATATATGTAAGAGGTATTTATATACATGGATGCACACACATATCCAAAATCGCAAAGGGAACAGAGTAGTTGTGGTCCAAACAAGAATCAACATCGTTGTTGTATATACTATCATGACGTTAATAAATTACAAATGTCCAAATATTCATAAATGGAATTTGTCAATTGTGAGCGACTCTTTGGCACTACTATTCATTTTAATTAAAACTTTGATCAAATACTTCAATTTTTTTTCATAACTTACGGGTTTTCTTAAAATTCACAGTTCTATATTTACGACATTGTATTCTAAATTGATTTTGTTGTCGAACAACTTCACCAGATAAATACTTCTGCAATCTTGATAAGTCAACACGTTCGTGCCCACGGCATTTATTAGGGCAAACCATAATTTTTTATTGGGGGCTTTAACACTGAGTTCATAAATGACGGTGAGAAATTGACGATTATACCCTCCCCGACACACTTGTCACCGTACGGTACTCTCACTCGGACAACTTGGCTCTCCGGGAGGACCATCACCTACCGACTCTCAGACAATTCCCCATATCATTCCATTTATTACCCTCTCTCTCTCTCTCTCTCTCTCTCTCTCTCTCTCTCTCTCTCTCTCTCTCTCTCTCTCTCTAACATATACATACAGTATATGTATATATAGTTTTAGTCACATACATTCATGTACAGTATAGACTGTATAGTGTACTACGATGGGTTGTCTCCACGTTTTTGGCAAAAAAACAGTTAGTGTTACTTATTATATATGTCGTGATTACAAATTGTGAATTAACAAAAATGTGATTCTTTTTGATTACTCTACGTGGGAACTGAAATGAACAAGTACAAAATAAGCTCTTGACCTTTTTTTTATATATATAAAAAAATCGTTTTGTCTTCTGATAAATATAATAATATATCATACGTAAATGAATCATGAAAACTTGTGATCAGATTTCTCTATTTTAGTCGTAATCTGGGGTTTTGTCGTTTGTAATGTAAACTCTTGTAATTTGATGCCAATTGTCAATTTCTTTAATCAAAAAATCTGTATATCTTTTTTTTTTTGGTTCTCTGAGTATTTTTAAAAATAGAATATTTCTGGTGAGAAGTGGGTCTACTAAATGACACATTTTGCTAAACATCTACTCTCGTGCTTCGAGCTTCGTCACCTCTCGTGAGTTTTTTTTTTATTATAATAAGCGAAAAAAACCCGTAATTTATGCGAAATCTGGAAGAAAAAAAAATCTCTAAGGTTTATTAACAATGGAGGAGGCCCAGAAACTCGTAGTGAGTAGGGTAAAGTATTAGCAGTAGTTCTTTTTCATCTACATTATCCATCTTCCTGTTCTTGCAAGCATTGGATCGGATTCTAAAGGTAAGATTCAGAGAGATCAAAACTGCATGAATGAATCTCTTAAAGATCAGTTTTGATTCAGAGAGGATATTCTTTGATTATAGTCACAGTTTTGGTATCTCTTTCTATAAATAATTACTCTTTCTCTGTAGATTCCACTCGCTGAAGAGGAGGAAAACAGAGAGAAACAGAGGAAGGAGAGCATTGTGGATAGTTTAATGGAGAAAGAGATTTGTACAAGAGATGGGATAGGATGTGCTTGGGTGTTTATGAGCATGTTTGATTTCAGGCATGGAGGATCTAACCAGAAGCTCTTGATGGATAGGAAACGTGGAAGCAAAAGAATCATAGGTTTTTCTTCTTCTTCTTCTTTTTCACACATAAGTTTGAAGCAAAAAAAAAGTCTCTCACTTTGTTGGTTAATGCAGGTATTGAGACCAAGGTTGAGAAGAATCTTACCTGTGACTGTGACTGTGAGGTCTTTGTTAAGTTTTTTTTGTTGGATTTGAGAGTCAGACTATGTAATATGGTTGTGAGGAGGAATCAGAAACTGATGTATATTGTTTGTGTTTATTGTCTCAGGAGAGTGAAGCTGGAATGCAGAGTGTCAAGAAGCTCATTGAAGAGGAGATTGATGAGAAGGCTCAGCAAAAGTGTGATTTTGAATGCAGAGGAGGGACAAAGGCGAGAAGCAGGAAGAGAGGAAGTAGAAACTGCAGCAAAGCTAGTGAAGATATCAATGTTTTGGTTGCTGGTGATGATGATCATGCAGAGAAAACAGACGATCAGTGTGATGTTGATTCCATAAATGATGATTCCGAAGAGAAGTTCAGCGAGTTGATAAAGCGGTTGATAGCTCAGAAGGAAAGCGAGGCAGAGAGCTGCAAGAACCTGGTGGATTCTAAAGAAGAATCATTCCTGAACATTGGCACGCCAATTTCTGGAGATTCTCAGAGAATCAAAGAGACGATCTCTTCAAATGGAAGCAGAAGCTCTCAATGCACACAAACAATTGTAATCTTGAAGCCTGAGCCAAATAGCTCATCACCTGGAGCACATGCTGCAGGAAACAAGGCCAGAAATGGGAGATTTGGCTCTCGCTTTATTCTCAGAAGAATCAGAAGAAGACTAAAATCTACTGTTGGAAAGAATCCATGCAATGTTCAGCATGACTCTGATGCATTGTCGTCTAACATGAGTCAGAACTGCTGTTTGGGAGAAGACATAGAGACTATTTCCGGGCGGCATGTCTCAGATGGAGAAATGTTTCCTGACATTGCTTCAAAACGTGAGCTTGAGAAAGAGGAGAGTATCCATGGAAGTGAGGATTCTAAGAAGAGTATGTGTGGTATATACATTGCAGCCAAGAAACATCTGTCTGATATGCTTGCAGAAGGAGATGTAGATGTGGATTTGCCTGATAAAGAAGTACCAAGAATCCTCGGGAAGATTCTTGCTCTCCCTGAGTTCTCCACTCCAGAAAGCAGTCCAAGAATAATGACCTTGGCTCATGATTTTGCTGGTCATCAGATAACCGAGAAACCAAAGTTTCAGCAATGCAGCTCAGAAGATTACTCTGAGACGCTTGGATTGGATTCAAACAAACCTGAAGAAACATCATCTACGAGTGATATGCCATTTCCCGGAGGTGATTCTTATTCTTTTTGATGTGATGATTTTTTTTCAAATTAACAAATTGACAAAATGATACTAACTGCCTTTAATGAGTAATCAGTAGGCGTTTCAGACACTGGGGAGGAAGAGAAGACTGTCTTGGATTCGTTGTCTGAAGGAGTTAGCTTTTCCATTCTCCATCAAGATACATATGTTGATGAAGACAAGTTCGAAACTCACGATGAAGATGAGCACAAACAACCCTTGGAAAAGGTTTGAATCCTTTGTTGTGTACACATGATACATATTCACTTGTTTTCTTGAAGGAAGGCTCATATATTCCTGTTTTTATCCCAAGACTCAGGAATCATTTGAGGAGAGTCATTCACCGTGTTCTCCACCACCAAGCTCTTCAGCAAAAACGTCTGAGTGCCAAGACAATGCCATTGATGTGCCAGGAAAGTCAAGCCCTGTGTCTGTGCTTGAGCCTCTCTTTACAGATGATGACCTTAGTCCATACAGCTCCAGGTTCTCTTCAGGTACGCCTTAAAAAAGAATTTGCTACACCGCTTTAGTATTCTGTTCAAACCCTCAGTGTCTGACTTTTTCTCATTTGACTCAATTAGTCGAAATGCGGTTGCAACCACTGTGCATAAGATTCGACGAACCTGAGTCTCCAAGACCGGACAAAGACAATGATGTCATGACAAGTAGAATTAATGACAAGGAACTGACACTTGCATACATTGAAGCGGTGGTGAAATCCTCAGAGTTGAACTGGGAAGAGCTTTTGACGAGATCCTTTTACTCAGAGCAGCTTCTTGAGCAGGCTCTAATGGATGACATTGATTTCTGCTCTACAGACTTCTGCACCGACAAGAAACTCCTCTTCGACTGTATCAACGAAGTTCTTATGGAGTTATGTGAGCATGGCCCTTGGATTTCATTGGCCAAACCGGCAGTCCGGTTTTGTCCAGAGATGGAAAATGCAGCTGAGGTGGTACAAGAAGAGGTTTACTGGCATCTCTTACCTTTGCCTTCTCCTCACACGTTAGACCAGATAGTCAGGAAAGACCTGGCTAGAGCTGGATGCTGGATGGACCTCCGCTTTGATATCGGCTGCATCGGTTCTGAAACAGGCGAGATCATCCTTGACGAACTATTAGAAGAGATAATCAGCAACTGCACAGACTTGTTCCTTGCTGGAACAGTCAACACAATGCAGTTGCTGATTCCTTGAGTTTTCAAATGCTTCAACCACACACTATCAGAAAGTAAACTTATTGTGCTTACAAGAAAGATCATGGAGAGGCTGATTTGTTTACTCTGTACAGTTTCACCTTCCACTGCCATGGACAAGCTCTAGTTTCCCTGCTTGTGCAGATACACACAGCCACAGGTTTTAATACCCCCCAAAGACTGCAAAAACTCTTTCTTTTTGTTTTCTTCTCCATTTGGCTTCTGTAGAGGTTTGAGTTCTGTTGTGAATGTTAGCTGTATGTTGTTATATGAGGATGAATAAAACGAGGCTTGAACTTATAGATATGAGGAACATCTTGCTTCATTATGTTTCAGTCAAAAATCAATATCTAACAGATTAAAGCCAGTAGGTAAAGCATACATAAACCACTAATTGATTCAGAACACAATCATAACAAACAAACAAAAAAACAAACATTACTGTATTTTGTTTTGTATTCTCATTACATCAAAAAGAAATGGAAATTAACCATATGTTTTTGTCGAAACCCTAATCATCTCTGTTCCTCACTGTTCTGTCGACGTAAAGAACATCATCAATCCACGACACAACATTATAAGCCAAACCTTCTAAAACCCTCGAGTAGCTCTCCAATACCGCCTTTCCCACATCCTAATCCAAAGCAAAAAAACAAGAACACACAGAATATTCAATATATATATAATTTCGATGTTTCCATCGAGATCTTAAAACAAATTGTAAAAAAAAAGGTTCAATAGATATACTCACCCGGTTATACTGAATCTTGCAGATGTCAAGTGAGGTCTGAGAGAGTTCAGGGTATCTCTGTTTCAGACAAAAGAGTAAGCTCCTGGCTCGAGCCGCGAGAATGTGGTTCTTGTCATTGCCAGCATCGCCACCGACATCTTTCATCATGTCCCATGAGGACTTAGAGTGAGTCAACCCTCCAGTCTTACGCCTCCACGTAACCAGCGAAGCCTCGACTTTGTCGGCGAGCTCAAGTGCCTCGTGCTCTGATGAAATCTTTAAGATGTCGAGAAGCTGGTCTGGATAAAACTTTTCGGCCGTGCACAGTTGCTTGTATATCACGTCTCCTACACTTGCTTTCCCACTCTGTTTGAAAAGTTACACTTTCGATTCATAATCCATTTCACATATACAGAGTTTTGACATATAGGGATATGTATATAACATACCTTTGGGAGAGTTGTAAGGTAAGAATCAGGAATATCCATGTCATTAAGAGTGGAGTCGTTAATAGCCAAAGCTGCCTTATGTATCTGATTGGCGCAATCGCGTTTGTGACGCAAATGCTTTCGTTCATCCTCCGATAAACCTTCAGCAGGAACACATGGCACCGGAAGCCACCATTTTTCGTCTTTCCGTTGAACCACCACTTTCCGAAACGTTCCTGAATCTCTACCACCACTGTTCGAGTTCATCGATGAGCTTCCTCTCTCCACGTACCAGAACTCATTCTCCGTAAAACTATCCAATATCTCCTACAACATTCAAAGTCAAACCAATCGGTGTTGAATATCGTGATCAATCTTGATTTTGTAATTCCAGAATTCGACTTACCATTAGCATATTATCGAGTTTTCTCAGAGCAGGAAGATTCATGAGAATATCGGATCTTAGTTTTGTTTCTGTTATCTGATAATTGGAACAACAAAAGATCAAACTGTTAAGCGTTTTAGATCGTTTGAGCCAAAATTTAGATAGTTGTGGACCGTATACTTGATTTAGTTTACCTCAACGTTAGTACCAAGAGATCTTGGAATAACTTCCACAATGTAATCACAAATAGACATAAAACAATTCATCTCTCGTTTCCATAATTCCTTCTTCTCTGTACTCAATGGCTGTAATCTCAAGCTCTGTCCAAACACAGTCGCTGCAAAATACCCATTATTAATACTCTGTTTCCGTTATGCTCTGTTACGAAAACAGAGTATCATAATAAACAGAGCATTAAGAAGAAGAAGACGAACCATAGAGATTGGTTATGGAGTTAGAAACAGTAACAGCTGTACAAACTCCTTTCCCACTTCCTGACATATCTTCGCCAAGCAATAGCTTCGCAAATCTTTCCCTCATCATCTCCAGCTCTGCACTACATAACCTGATTTAATCGAAACGGAAAGAGAACAAAGTTACAATGTTTTATAATTTACCTGCGTCTTCTGCAGAATCAATGTCACTGTCTGGATCGTTATCTTCTCCGTGTCCATCTCCGTCAACGTCATCTTTTGGTTCCACAGCGTCTTCGGAGAGATCTTCTTCATGGCCACTCAACACAACGGCGTTCTTGATTGGCGGCCGGTTATAGAAACTCTGAACGTCGAACCGGTGAGATAATCCGGAAATATCGGAATATGTTCTTCGGTACGGCGAAGACACGGAGCTCGTCGGAGTTCCAGAGACAGATACTTCGTTTTGGTCGGCATTCGACGAACTCTCCATCACGACTCTGTACAATGGTCGATGGAGTTTCAAATCCTTCTCTTTCGTTTTTGGCTCAAATTGAACGTGACCAACGTTAGTTAATACATGGAGAGGCTCCCACCTTCTCCTTGAGCTAATATTTAATATGGAAGAAATAAAAATAATTATCTCCGGCGAATTGTGGCCGTTTGATCTGATTGTGGGGGAGAGACGTGCCTTCCACATTTGGCTAATCAATCTCATAATGAAGGTTATTCTATTTATGCGTTAGGTGTATAATTCAAGGTTGTCCCATCATGTCTAACTATTAATACTATTAAATTGACATTCTTTGAATAAATTTGGAATAAAACACTTAACTGACATTTACCACATAATATCGCCAATTACACATACTAGCTTTTTTATGTACATTTAGTTACGATTTTTAAAGATTTCTCAAAATTGAACTTGGCTTTACGACAAAATCTTTATAAACAAATATTTATAATATTTATAATCTTTAATGAAACATTTAATTATTTAGTTAATATATGATAAAGTTAATAAAATATTAAATAAATAATAAATATAGAGAAAGCCAGCAATTACAAACAAAAATTATAACTTCACAAAAAAGCAATCAAATAAAATATCATAAAACAAATACAATTATAAAATATTAAAATAACAATGGTAAGTTTTTTTTTCTTTATCTGACATGTTTGTTTGAGAAAACTTTAACCTGAAACAATTAAAAATTAAGATTAGATTTTATGTTTAGATTAAATTTAAGTATTATCTAATGTTATTATTATTATTATTATTATTTTTTAAAACCGATTGATCTATACTAGTTGTGAAAACAAATTGAACATAAGTAATTTCTAACGACCAAATGTATTCAAATAGCTGGATACCATGTTCGGTTAGTTTCACATCTAATATTAAATCTAATCGATTTTAAACTAATCTAGGCTTTAATGCAGATGAATACTAAAAAAAAATAAAGAAAGAATAGAAAACATATCTCTTTTTTTTTGAATTTCTTTCTCTAAGCATCTCTTTGAAGTTTCATTTTGTAGAGAAAATTTTAACCTGAAACAATATAAAAAACAATATCAAATTTCATATTTGAGTTAGATTCAAATTTTATTTAATATTATTACTATTATTATTATTTTCCTAATAAAAAAACCGATTGATCTATATTAGTTGCAAAAACAAATTGAACATAGGTAATCTCTAACGACCAAATGAATTCAAATGGCTGAATACCATGTCCGTGTAGTTTTACAGCTAATATAAATCTAATCGGATTTTTAAACTACTCTATGTTTTAATATGAATGAATAAATATATATATAAAGAAAAGAATAGAACACATATCTTTTTTTTTCGAATGTTCTTCTTTCAACATCTTTTGCTTCCTGAGATTTATTTTATATAATTTTTTTTTACTTAAAACAATACAAAAAAACAAAAACAAATTTCATATTTGAGTTAAATTCAAGTTTCATTTAATGTTGCTATTATTAATATTATCATTTTCTTTCCTAATAAAAAACCGATTAATTAATATTAGTTGTCAAAACAAATTGAACATAGACAATCTTTAACGACCAAATGAATAACAAATAGTTGGATACCATGTCCGGTTAGTTTTACAGCTAATATAAATCTAATCGATTTTAAATTAATCTAAATTTTAATGCAATAAAAAAAAAGAATAGAATACATATATTTCTTTCTGAGACTGGGTTTCTTGCATTGGACAAACGATTCTTCATCTCCGACATTTTTATTCTCCTTATCCTCACTTTCAAAGAGAAAAGATAAATAATTTCAGAAAAATACTTTCAAAAAAACCGAAGTAAGGATGTAAGCAAGGAAGCCTGTGTTATATTTTCAGTTACCTGTGTAAGTTGTGCATCTTTTCCAGTTCTCTTGTAATTGATACAACATTCATATGCCTCTACTAGTTGGTGACGGTATGCCTGCATCAACAATACACTAACTTCAGTTGCTGATATTAAAAAATACATCATTACATTTACTGAAATATATTGGAACTAGCACTGTAAAACGTAACAGAGTAACATAGACTCTACCAGTAATATTTCACATGCTGCAATGATGTACAGTACATTTCTATGCTAAAGAAAGATGACATCACAAATAACGCAAAGACACAATGAAAGGCTCTAATAAGTATAAGAAAAACACTAATTTCTACCACAAGTTACAAAACCGGCATTGAAAATGGCCGCACCTCTATAAATGCTCTCTCTTGTGTGGTCGTATTGTCCTTTCTTGCACCTTCTTCAAACAATTCATGTAATGGTTCAAGTACTTTCAGCATTCCTTCAGATTGCTTATTGATTTACATGCAACGAGAAAGGGATGCATAAGTGCCTGCGAACATTTGAAAAAAATAGTCAAGGAGATATTATGCATTCCATAGAATTAATGGTAAAGAGATCGATATGTATGTAGTACCAACCAACAAGCCATGTGTGTATCAATGGTGACATGACTGAATCCTCCCTTCAATGCTGCTTGGACATCAGCGACTCCATGGTTGAATCAGAAGACGCAGTATGTCCTAAGGAAATGAAACAGAATAGACGGTAGACTCTAGTCAACAAATCACTTTTGGTTCACAACATTCTACCCTTAAAAATGTACGTTAAAGTAGATTCAACACCAGAGTAAAGTCACTCTGAAACAAGCAAAACTTGGATCAAACTTGCTAAAAGCAAAGGGTAAGCTTGTACACAAACCATTACTGTTTGATCAGAAAATAAAAGGGGACACTTTTTACGCAAACGGAAAACATGTTAATATGTGTGTCATAACAGAGTGAATAAAAGAAAGACGCGGATTGAAACATGGAAAAGCAGTGGGAGCATGCACTCTTTACCTGTAAACTATCATCAACTCCTTTGACAATATCCCCGGCTACAACGAATTGAGAAGCAATTTGACCTCCTTGAAATATAAGGATTCATCACTGCCGTATTGAAAAATGCCCATGTGTGCCATGCCTTGGCCCATTTAGGAGCATAAATGCATCAAGAATTCCTGGAAAAGAGTATATATTGCTAGTAAAGTCCTATTATTAGACATAGTTTGACTACATTTACAACAGTTAAAAGCAACTACAATTCACCTTGAATAGACCCGTCATGAAAGTGCCCACTGCCATGTTCCTAGTTTGAGATATCATACTCAGATTGAGAATGTCGCACACTTGAGAGTTCCCTCGTGAGAATCTAGCAACATTTCGTTTGCAAGATGGCCATTAAAGCAAGAAACTGGAAAATGCGAGAAAGAGAATAAACCCAGACAAAGCAAGTACCTAATATGACACACCTGCAGCTTGGTAAATGCCTCTTTCCGCTCCAAGTGACCACTGGTGATGCTTCAGGATCAAACTACAAATAATAAGGAGGTCCCAAGTTAGACAAACAGAAGAAAAGCTGCACAGAAAATCCGAAAACCAAAAGACAAATGGTCAAATACCGGCAAGAGCTTGAGTAGACTAGACTTATCTACACCAACAGCCACCAATTTAACACCAGCAGCATCAAATCTTGGTTTCGCTTCTTTCTTAGAAATCAAATAAATCCGAATTCATCATCAGCAATTTGAAAGAAAGAAAAATCGGATTCTTGTCGATTTTAGAAAGGTTTTGTTTCAGTTTTATTCAGTTTCGAGAAACCACAACGGCTATATAGATTCTTAGAGCAGCTCCAATGCAAAAAGCTTTTCATGGGTTCTAAACATTATTTTAGTTATAAATTTTGAATTTTTTTAAGTTAAGAACTTGTTTAAAAGTAATTAAAATTGTATGGCTCCAATGGTTGAACCACATTGAAGTTCTAAAAAAAAAATTATTTTGAAAATTAAAATACTTAAATAGAATTTATATTTTATAAAACTTAAACTTTATTGCATTTTATAAAATTTTAAACAAATATGGCATAAAAGCATATTACAAATAGATATATAAATCATAAACAGAAAAAGACTAGTTGTAATCTTGAAATGTGCCAAATTTTTGCTATATATTTTCAACCAAATCAGCTTTCAATTGATGATGTACTTCTCGATCACGAACTCGATTTCGAATGCTCATCAGATTGCCGACATTTGAAGACATATCTGTAGAATACGTGAAATCCACTTGTGAAGTTCTGTTTGCTTCTACTTGTGCAAAGTCTAATACATCAAACTGAGTGTACCCATCTCGTTCGTCTTCTACTATCATATTGTGCAGTATGATACACGCTCTCATTATCTTTCCAACTTTTACCTTATCCCAAATAAGAGCTGGGTTTTTGACTATGGCAAATCGAGCTTGCAAAACTCTAAAAGCACGCTCGACATCTTTACGTACAGCTTCTTGATGTGTAGCAAATAAGGAAGCTTTCGGACCTTGTGGAATCGGAATAGATTGGATAAAAGTAGCCCATTTTGGATAAATACCATCTGTGAGATAGTAAGCCAACTGATACTCGTGTCCGTTGACAATGTAATTCACTTTTGGAGCTCGACCTTGTAATATATCATCAAAAACTGGTGAACGATCAAGAACATTGATATCGTTTAATGTACCTGGAGGTCCAAAAAATGTGTGCCATATCCAGAGATCTTGTGAAGCTACAGCCTCTAAAACGATTGTTGGCTTTCCAGATGCACGTGTATATTGACCTTTCCATGCGGTCGGGCAATTCTTCCACTCCCAATGCATACAATCAATGCTTCCTATCATCCCGGGAAATCCGCGTATCTCTCCAATATCGAGTAGTCGTTGAAGATCTTCTGGCGTAGGTTTCCTTAAGTACTCATCTCCGAATAAATTTATGACTCCTTCAACAAAATGTTCCAAGCATGAAATCGCAGTGCTCTCACCTAGTCAGAGATATTCGTCAACTGCATCAGCTGCACAACCATATGCCATCATACGAATTGCTGCTGTAGACTTTTGTAATGCAGAGAGACCGAACCTTCCGACAGCATCTCTTCTTTGTTGAAAGAAAGGAACTTCAGTGGAGAGTCGATCAACAATACGCATAAACAAGGGCTTGTTCATTCTGAAACGGCGTCGAAATTTATGAGGAGGATATATTGCATCTTCACTGAAATAATCATTCCATAAGCGGATATGTCCTTCTTCACGTTGTCTTTCAATGTAGGCTCGTTTTTTTTTTGACTTGACTGCTTCTCGACGATCACCATGATGAATGAAAAAATTATCAAATGCTTGATCGAATGCTTGATCAGAAAATTGCTCGAATTTTTCATCCATCATTTTTTCGATATCATTATTAGAAGAAGATGCCATTTTAGAGAAATAGATGAATATATGGTAAAAAAAAGTAAAATGTTTGATATTTTTTTTGGTAAACGAACTGAGAAACTTTGAAAAGAAGCAAAGTGTTTTGTGAAAAATATTGTATCATCTTTGTGACTTAAGTAGAAAACATTTGTGGTGTACATCTCTTTCGATATATGTGGTTCCAATACAAAGCAATTATTAAAAAATTTGTGGTTCCTGAATTCAAAGAGAAAATTTGTGGTTCCGAATAAAAATCACATGAAAACTAACTATGCAAAAGTACATGTCACATGGTGTTGTTTTCTTCTTCTTGTCTTCTTCTTCTTCTTGTCTTCTACTCATTCATAGACCAAGAAAACAGAGATGTGCCGCTTGATGCCGCCTTGTTGGTTCCAGCATTGTCTAAACACACCACACAAGGACGTGTTAGATGAAATCTATATTACACATTGAAACAATAAATTCAAGAGCATAGATTCAAGCCATAAACAAACCAAATTCAAGAACAAAGAAAATCACCAATCACAGTCGTTGGTTACAATTTTAGCTTACTCTACATATGCACTCATCTGATATTTTTAAACTGATATTTCACTCATATGATATTTCACTCATCTGATATATTTAAATGCTGGTTACAATAATTTAGCTTACTCTACATATGCAAGATCGAAACAGAAACCTTTATAAAGGATTAAACATCCATGGTTCAAACAACAGAAACTCAATAAAGTACAGACACAGAAACTCAAACTCAACAAACTCAACAAAGTATCAAACAACAGAAACTCAATCAAACATAAACTCAAGCTCGTAAAAGTTTCAAACAACAGAACCTCAATCAAACTCAAACTCAAAAATTTGCTAACATGTCATCAATTAGCTTATTCTTTAAAGTCATTTCTATTGCACTAAGTGGCTCTGTTTTTGCAAGTAAACTGTCAAGCAATTTACGCTTGTTAAGCTTCTCCTTCAAAGCAAAGTCCTTTTGCCTTATCTCCCAAATGCTCTGATACTCCAAAAGCTGCTTGCCTTCTTCTTCCACAGTCGTTGGCTTTCTCACAGACTTTTTAGCTTGCGCCTTTGCTGCCTTAACACCAAGAGGCCAAGTCATTGCTTCATCCGCTCCATGGCTACCTGGCACAGAGGTTGATGACTGTGCGGATTGGTCATCACACTTTCTTCTTTTTGACCAAACATTATCTTTAGTAGAAGAAGATCCACACCATTTCTGATCATGGCGAAGCTCCCTCCACGCATGCTCAAGGGTGAACTTGACCTTGTAATCATTGAAGAATATTTTCTGAGCCAGTTTCATAACATCATTCTCATTCTGCCCACTGGATTTCTCTTTTGTTGCAGCATCATAGCAGCCTACAAACTTGCATACACCCTCATTAATCTTCCCCCACCTTTGCTTACAGTGACTTGGCTCTCTCTTTTGCAGACCAACAAGCTTTGGACTTGATGCAAAATAGGCTCCAATGCGTTTCCAAAACGCTGCTGCTTTTTGCTCATTCCCAACAATCGGATCTTTGGAGGTGTTCAACCAAGCACTGATGAGCACCACATCTTCTGTTGGTGACCATTTTCGTCTTTCTTTACGGTCATCAATTGTGTGTGCATCTAGGTTTGGATCATCAGTCTATTGTGTACTGAAGACAGGGACCTCCGATGATCCAAGTTCTATTGGTTGTTGACTGTTTGGTTGTTGACTGTTTAAGAGGTTTAAAAAGCTAGAAGATTGACTATATGAATCCATAACCTTGTTTTTGATGAAAGAGCAAAGGAGAAGGAAGGGTTATGTTCTGTGTTAGACTCTTACTAAAAACTATTATATATAAAAGGTTGTTAGTGTAGTTGACGTTTAGGGTTTAACATTTAATGGTTCGGGTTTAAGTGTGACAGTACAAGTTGTTGTTAGTGTAGTTAAAGTTTTGGGTTTAAGTTTTAATGGCTAGAGTTTAAGTATGAGAGTAGAAGTTGTATATTTTTTCTCCTTTTTATTTTATTTATATGAATTTACAAACGGTTATTAAAGATCTTTATAACGAATTTGAATTGATTCGATTTATATACACGATTGATCAGTGTCCTTAAACAAATATATTTATTCAATTTTAAATTTGAATCAGTTCAAAATATATTATAAATTGATAAAATAAATTTTTTTTTGAAAAAACTTATATAAAAATATGATTCTATTAATATTATAAATTAATAATTATTATAATTTTGATGGTCAACCATTAACAAACAGAAAAAAAAGTATTTTGGTCAACTTCAGCCTTCAGGATGGCGTTCAACGAAAACCCTCCAGATGAGGGAGAGGTTTCAAGCCGATGGTCAAAAAGTCGCTTTCCTTAGCTTTTATAAAACCGGGATGCAGTCCACGTCGAGCAAAGTAAAACCGCACGTAGTTTGTTGGTACTGTGTGTAAACTACAATGCTAGACATCACATCATGCGAACTGTGACTGGTCAGGCAGGTCACGTGACTCTCAGGAGCCTTCTGCGCCGCAGAGAGCATCGAAATCTCGTGATGGTGGTGTCGGCACGTGCTTCCCTTCACACGTTTAATGAGTCCGCCTCATCTTTCCTTCGTTTACGCACACACACACACGCCTAGTTCGTGCCAAGCCTTAGCTTCACACACACCTCTTTCTCCCAGACACGCTCGAGCGCTACACACGCGTGAAAGCTCGTCTTCCAATTCACGCCGCACGCTCCTCCACGCGCCTTCTCCATCTCACGGCCGGATCCGCCCTTTTCACCCGCCGGAGATCCACCGTCTTCTCCTCCTATCTCCCTCTTGGTTTCGCTTGTCCCGAGGCCGGCAACAGGCGAGGAAATTGTCGATCGGTTCCTATTCTTAGGGTAGTATTGCCCGAAGATTCTCCTAGAGGAGACCATTTTCGAGAAGAGGCTTGTGATTGTTGAGTGAATTGCGCTTAGATGATCTGATAAGGTACTTAAATCTGCAATTCCGCATGATTAAACATGAACTCCGTCTTGTTTGTCACAAAGTTTTCCTTTTTATTGTCTGGAAATATGTTTTGTAGATGAAAATGCTGATTATATGAACCTCTTTTTATTGATATTGTTTTGTAGGGCATGACTCAAAGCTTAAGCAGCACAGTGAGCACACTGAGATATATAAGATGAGTTTCGTTTGATACTGTGATTTCTCCCAATATTCTGGCCAATTGCAAGCAACAAGGAAGATAAAAACCATAGAATATTTTGGTTGCATTTGTCAGAAGACGTACACGTGGAGTATTAAAACCAGAGAAGTAAAAAAGATGGAACTTTTCACCAAAAGGCATAACCTTTGTTGAGCAGCAGAGTTTTGAAGTTATAAAGGTAATGTCAACGGATATGCAAAAACTGCTCGGAACAAGTGAAGAGGATGATGACGAAGAAATGGATACGGATGTGAAGGAAGAAGATGATGGAAGGCAGCGGAACAGGGGAACGCGCGCAGGTTCAGGGAGTAGTAATGACGACTTCATGTTTCAGCAGTCGATGCAGGATCAAGTGGGCACTCCTGGGGGAAGCCGGAGAAGCAGACCTGTTGAAGAGAAGGAGCGAACAAAGCTGAGAGAGCGGCATCGGAGAGCTATCACTGCAAGGATCCTGGGCGGTTTACGAAGGCATGGCAATTATAACCTGAGGGTCAGAGCTGATATCAACGATGTTATTGCGGCTTTAGCCAGAGAAGCTGGGTGGGTTGTTCTTCCTGATGGAACTACTTTCCCATCCAAATCTCAGGTACTTGTTATGTTTTGGAGGTTATGTATCCTGATGTATCCATATTCAGCAAATGCTAAATTTGTTATCTTGAATGGCTTATCTATTTAGGGGACGACAAAGCCTCCTGGTGGTTCTTGTGCGGTCGCTGCAGGTTCATCAGCTTCTCACATGGCATCACAGCAATCCTCACCTCCGGCTATTAGAGGAGGAGTGTCATCTGGGCATAGAAGCCCAACGGAGCTCAACTCTTGCCGTATGAAAGGTGTTTTCACACCCGCTCCATCGCCATATGATTTGCACCAAACTCAATCTCCAGAACTGCTTTGCAGTGCAACTGCAAACAAGGCTGATGGGCTTGTTCGTGGTTCAGTCGGTGTTATCAACTCTAAACAGGTAGCGACTCTCCTCCCATTAGATTTTTTTTCACTGCATGGCTTGTTTATGTCCATGCGCATATCTGATGGCTCTTTTCCACATTTCGTATTTGGTAGATTCTCGAGATTCCTCCGAATATGACCGAGCAAGATTTCTCTGGTACTCCTTATGTTCCGGTTTACGTAATGCTACCAGTAAGCAACTTTTGATCTTATCCTTTACGCAAGCTTATCATGAACTTTCTCCTTAATGATTACCAAAATAAAATAAAATCACTTTTCTACGTTAACAGCTTGGGGTTATCAATATGAAGTGTGAATTGGCTGATCGAGACGGACTGTTAAAACACTTGAGGATATTGAAGTCAATCCATGTAGATGGAGTTAAAGTTGATTGCTGGTGGGGAATAGCTGAGGGTCATTCCCCTCAGGAGTATAATTGGAATGGTTATAGGCAGCTTTTTCAGATTGTCCGTGATCTTAATCTTAAGTTACAGGTCTGTCTTTTTGCCTGCATAGTACGTTATGATCATACAGTTTTCTTCATTAGAATGATTTGTTCCCAAGCTTCATAAGCATCTCTCTCTTCTATTTCTTTGGCCTTCTTGCTAGGTTCTAATGTCATTTCACGAATGTGGAGGCAATGTTGGTGATGATGTTTGCATTCCACTTCCTCATTGGGTTGCAGAGATAGGACGAACCAATCCTGACATATATTTCACTGATAGAGAAGGAAGACGAAACCCTGAATGCCTCTCTTGGGGTATTGACAAGGAACGTGTTTTAAGAGGCCGAACTGCACTTGAGGTATACACCAATGACTCCACTACAAGAAATCAATGGTTTTGAAATTACCAAGTCGTGAAACACTTTAATGGTTTTGGTGGATTGAATATAGGTCTACTTTGATTACATGAGAAGTTTTCGGATAGAACTTGCGGAGTTTCTAGAGGATGGTGTAATATCTATGGTTGAAATCGGACTAGGCCCCTGTGGAGAGCTACGTTATCCTTCATGTCCCATAAAGCATGGGTGGCGATATCCAGGCGTTGGAGAGTTTCAGGTATCTTTCCTTTTCAACAGTTTTATAATAATCTTGAGAGAGCCAAGCCAAGCATCACAAGCTAAGCTTAGTTACACTTCCTCACAGTGCTACGACAAGTATCTCTCGAAGAGCCTGAGAAAGGCAGCGGAATCAAGAGGGCACCTGTTTTGGGCTCGAGGCCCAGACAACACGGGCTCCTACAATTCCCAACCGCAGGGAACTGGTTTCTTCTGTGATGGAGGTGACTACGATGGCCTCTACGGGAGATTCTTTCTCAAATGGTATTCACAGGTTCTAATAGATCACGCTGACCGAATCCTCTCTTTGGCTAAACTAGTCTTCGACAGTACCTGCATCTCCGCAAAGGTGATTTGATTTCAGTTTTCTAAGCCATTTGAGAAAAAAACCAAATAAAATTTGAGAATTTATCTCACAATTGACTTAAAAACAGCTCCCAGACGTACACTGGTGGTACAGAACAGCAAGCCATGCCGCTGAGCTCACCGCTGGATTCTACAACCCGAGCAACCGAGATGGTTACGTTGCGATCGCATCTACACTGAAGAAGCATGGTGCCACTCTGAGTCTTGTATCCGGAGAAGTGCAAGTTCTAAACCGTCCCGATGATTTCTCAGGAGCATTAGGAGAACCTGAGGCAGTAGCTTGGCAGGTAAAAATAAAATCAGGAATCTCTAAGCCTGCCTGCAAACCTCAAATCTGAATTCTATTTATTGTGGAAGGTGTTAAACGCTGCGTGGGACACAGATACACCGATAGCTCGAGAGAACTCGCTTCCTTGCCATGATAGAGTTGCGTATAACAAAATGTTGGAAAGCATTAAGTTTCCTAACGATCCAGATAGAAGGCGTTTGTCATCGTTTGCCTATAGTAGGCTCATCCCAGCTCTCATGGAAGGACATAACATTCTCGAATTCGAGCGCTTTGTCAAAAAATTGCATGGTAAAAATAAATTGATTAAATTCTCAGTTCCTTCATTGATTTCCCGAGTTTCAAGTCTCTCAACGTTGTAATCTCTTCCTCTTTGGTCTCTCTCTCTGCTACAGGGGAAGCTGTAATGGATCATCATCATCATCATCAACAGGTTTAGAGTTTAGTTTGTCCCACCAGAAAAAAAATATCAGCTAAAATTATTCACTGATAATGTTGTTAATTCTAATAGTTTAGTATATTTTCTGTATATTCTATCATTAGACAATTGAAGAGAGAGAGAGAGAGAGAGAGAGAGAGAGAGATTACTAAAAGCCTCATGTGGCTTTGGCTAAACCGTCCGATCTTTTGTTAGCCATAATACTGTACTTATTAATCCTTCATTTTCTATCTTCCACAATTGAGAGATTATCATCACTACTTAACGATGGACGTAAGTATTTCATTACTTGGTTTGTAGGCTATTGTGGTTTATTCTGTTTGGGAAAATTACTGTCGAACTTGAATTATTCGGTTTGAATTTTAATAATGACTACAACACCGCCTTGAAAGCAGAAACTGCATATGTACAAAGTACAACACACAACAACAAGGTAAAGTTTCCCTAACCAAAGTCTTATTACTTCTACGTGTTATACAGTCACTACTTAATAGCAAAATCTAAGTTAGCCATCACATATGACAACGCAAGAGTATATATCGTCATTCATTGATTCAAGATTTAGGCCAACCATTTGATGAGTGCTTAATTTCACGGATCCTCTTCTTTGCGATGATCCGGTTGCGTATGACCTTCTCGGATTCAACAGCTTCATCAATGTTACTAAGCACCATATCACACAGCTCGTCTAAAGCCAGCATTGAAAATGGCTCCTCTATAAGAACACCCACCTGTAGAGATATTGCCAAAGCACAAATCAAAAGACTGATAATGAGGCAAGCAAAACAAAAAAAAATGTGGATACTGAATAATCTGTGAATGAGAAAAGGAGTTAGGTACTTCTTCAATGCAGAAGAGAGATGCAGCGCTGATGAAAGTAGCAGGAACTACATTCCAGTGACAATCATCCCAGAGAATGATAGGGAGTGTAAGATGCCACAAGACCAAGAACCTTGACGTTAGTCGTGTGTAGGAAAGTGGAATCGGGATACCCATTAGTTGCTCACACACACCAATCCCTTCTTGTAACTGCAGCATCTTTGATTCCTGTAAAAGGAGATATTGTGTTCTTGATATCTCAAGTCTCAGAGATAGAAAAATGAAGATGCTTTATATAGATCCAAGAAAAGTACCAACATATCTATCTTTGTGTTGTCCAGATTCAGCAACTGAAGGCTTTGGGAGATGAATTGGAGGAGACAACGTGGACGATGCTTTGATTGAAGGATCAAAGACAGATCATCTGCTTCAATCACATTCCCGAGATCACTAGCCATATCTGAACCATAAATCACATGACACTACACATGAACAAAAAATTGCAATCAATCAATCAATCAATCTTCGTCTACCTAAACCAACCCTAAAGCATCACAAGTAACAACAGACCTTAAGCGCCACAGGGAAAGCAGCAATGTAACGCAAAAGCGTGTCTCTGATTATCAATTCGTCACTATGGACGGAAGAAATGACTTGCCTAGCTAAATCATTGGTTCCAGTGATGATTTTAACCCATGCTTTCCTTCCTTGTTCAAATCTCGAATAAGAAGCCTCCGTGCGAAACACCAGAAGCAGGGCTAGGGCCGGAGCCGTCAGCTGATAGGGAAGAGGAGAAGCTCGAAGGACGGGGAAGAAATTGGGTAACCAGTCCATAACCACGGCGGAGTTGTAGGCGGCGACCAGTATCGCCACGGTGGTGAAGAAGGAAACAGGGGGGATCAGAGACAATATAACGCGTGACGACGTGCTCGAGGATACGTGACGGAGATGGCGGAGTGAGCTTCTGTGTCTGACCCAGTTTTCGTGAGTGTAGAGAGAGCGTTTCTGCTGCATCCGTCTCTCCTTGATGCCGTCCGACCAGTTCGGAACAGCTTTGAGGAGGGAAATGAGCTTTGAGGATAGGTTTATCCGAGGCGAATCGTCGGAGTTTGGGCCGGAGGAGACGCAGGAAGGACTCAGACGGAGGGATCTGCGAGCTCTGGCGGAGATCCCGGGGCATAATCGTGGTTCGACGATGGACCGGTGGGTAAAGTTAGAAGAAAAAGATAGGTTCATGGACTGATACATTTGGCGGGAAAATCGAGGTTTAGGATTAGGGCTTTGGTGGAGACGACGATGAAGAAGATGAAGAAGAAGAAGAAGATCGAGAAGACAAAAAGACACATGCAAATTTGCAGAGTGAAAAGTGAGAGAGAGAATTGAGTTGGAGGAAGGTCGTTGGAACAGTTGTGCGAAGACTGAAAACGACGGCGTTCTGGCTTCTCTCAGATTGTGTTTTCGGGTTAATGGGCTTATATTGTAACGTCTGTGCTTTCATTTGGGCTACATCTTATCTCCGAAGCCCATAAAAGTTCCAGACGACGTCGTTTAATTAGCACTCGTTCTAGTTGAAATTTAGGGTTTATACAATACGCGCATCTGGTTCGAACGAACAAGCAAACCTTTGGGGCGTGAATTGAGAAGGGGGAATAATGTCGAAGAAGAACAATTTAGCCAAGAGAAAGAAGCAGCACGAGTACAATCTTCAAAGTACGTTTCTTTAAATCTCTTACACGACCAGTACGACACGCCTTGTGTATATATGAAATTAAGAATTTTTTTTCCGATTTGCAGAAGAGAAAGAAATACAGGACAAAAAGATCAAGAAGCTTCAAACGAACAAGAACAAGATGAAAGTATGCACCTTTTCTCTCTGCTGTCTGTTAATTCTGATCTCTAGTTCATATATGTGTTGATTAAGTATGAAGCCGATTGCTGTTGCGAGCAGTGATATTGTCTTACTCAATTACTCTAGTGGGCTATTATTACCGATGATGGAATGAGTTGATAGTTTTGAATTTGCTTCAATTAAGTTGATTTATGGTATTTTTAGGAGATTATTGGGAGAAACGAGTACTGAATCCTCTTAGAAGAACATTTGGCTAATTCGTCAATAATTTTGAGTTTTCTGAATCTTGTGAAGTTTATAGAATAGCTTATGATATCTTTGATTTTGTTGGGAAAGGTTGATGGTAGTGGGAAGAAGAAGAAAGGTGGATTCTTGGTTGGCAATAAGAGATTAAAGACAAAGCTGAATCGAGCTGCTAAAGCTAAAGCTGCCCAAGCAATGGAGCTAGACAAATGAGAAGGAACCTGTTTTCTTTTCACTTGTATGTAAACTGTTCTTCATTGATCTTTGTCATTTACTTTGAAGAAATCAGTTTGAAGTTATCTTCTAATATTCCACCAAATCTCTTACCATGATTGCTTATTCTAGGTTATAACTTATATGTATCACTCTTCCTTTTGAGCTCAAGATTTTGCTTTCAACTCTGATCATCATGGAATTAGGCGATTACTCTGTTTTGATTGCTATTCTTTTACCCGCTATGAATCACACAGTTACTTTTCTGAAATATATATATTGCTCCTCATTGCTTCTACTAAAGTTCAACTTCAAAATTGCAATAGATTTTCTCAGCAAAAAATGAACTTTTACTTTTTGGGTGGACAGAAAAGTTGGCTATACGACTTTCATTCTTAGTACATACATAGTCAGAACAAAGATCTCTCTTCTGCTTTACTACACTGCCACTAAACATGGACAATAAAACTTTTAAAAATAAAAATATTCATATAGTCATAATCAAAGTCTAATATAAACAGTCTCACCACATTACATGGTACATTAAAGTTGGATTCCAATAGGAAAAAATCTCTCTCAAAAGGCTTTGAGAGGTTATATCATCCCATCAATGGGGCCTTCTGAGATATTTTAAAGATGTCTTCTTCTCAGCCTCTCGTCAAAATTGCTCTCGAAGTGGAAGCCAGTGGGTAACTCTCTGACCAGAAAGGCCAATCCTTTCTCACTCTCCACTCTCCGGCGAGTGTACTTCACTCTCGATTCCTCTGTTGCAAGACCGATCTAGGGACTTATTATTACAGAAAGTCAGAAACAGTAAATAGAGTAGTAATGTCAGCGAAAGTGAGGAATCTATCTAGATTTTTTTGTTCTGAAGACAAGAACGTGTGATTAACACGCGCCTAATCAAGAGTGTGGGCATGTGAGAGTCATGAGCCGCACACAGATGCCTAGTTGCTATATACAGCTACAGTCAAAGTCAGTTATTCATTAGGATTTTGAATTTCCAATACATTTTTTTTTCAGAAAAAGAAAAGAAATTAAAAGATCCCATTGTTATCCTCACAGTAAATGCTTTTGCTTGAGGGTTCTGTTAGAGGTTGTTTGTCTGTTTCTGTTTCTCTCTGTCACCCAGAAAAAGGAAAACCAAAAAAGCACACGAAGAAGAAAGAGAGAGAGAGAGAGAGAGCGAAAACAATCTTAGCTCTTGAATTGATAGAAGAGAAAGATTTTGCTTGCTTATGGAGAAAGAATGAAAGAGAGAAGAGAAGTGAGCTGAGAAATTGTGTAGCTTTGCATGTTCCTTTCTCCTCAAGTTTTATATCTTCATAAAGTCTCCACCTTTGATTCTGTTTTTCTTCTTATCCATTTATCCTCTCACTCTCACTCTCCCTCCCCTCATAATTCTATCCATAAGGGTTTCACACTTTTTCTAGAAAGCACTTCAAAGTTGAAGACTCTTTTTTCTTCAACTGTAAATGCAAATGGATCGAAGAGATGCAATGGGTTTAACCGGGTCGGGTTCTTACTATATCCAGAGAGGATTATCCGGGTCGGGTCCTCCAACGTTTCACGGATCACCACAGCAGCCACAAGGGATTCGTCACTTACCTAATCCAAACTCTCCATTCGGGTCAGGCTCCACCGGATTCGGATCTCCTCCTTCACACGGCGATCCTTCTCCAGCAGCAGCAGCAACCGGAGCTGTTCCTCATCACATCGGCGTTAATATGATTGCTCCTCCTCCTCCTCCGAGCGAAACTCCGTTGAAACGTAAGAGAGGCCGACCTAGAAAATACGGACAAGACGGTTCTGTTTCTTTGGCATTGTCGTCTTCCTCTGTTTCGACCATTACTCCGAACAGCTCTAACAAACGTGGCCGTGGTCGACCTCCGGGCTCCGGCAAGAAGCAGAAATTGGCTTCCATTGGTAAACAAACTATCTTTGAAACTTGTGGACCTTGAGAAAAACTGTTTCATAAGATCAGGAAGCAGGATTCATTAGTGTTTTCTCGAGTCAAAATCGAATTGTTTATTCTTGATGTGTTGGAGAAGCTTAAAACTTTCGTGAATTGGAGCCAGTTTGTTATCTGTCTATGTCTTATGCTTAAACGTCGATAAATCAGACATTCACTTAGTAGATCAAGAACATGATTAGTTGACGTTTTCTTGAGTCAAAATATAACTGTTTATTCCTAATGTGGGAAAAGCTTAGAACTTTACGAAAAAGGAGCCATTTTGTTGCTAGTCTATATTAGAACTCTATGAATTAGACATTCTCTTATCAGATCGAATACATGATTATTTAATGTTTCCTTGTGATATATTATTGTTTATTCCTGATGTGTGGGAAAAGGTTAAAACTTTCTTAAAACGGAGCCAATTTGTTGTCTGTCTATGTATGATGGTGCTTAAATTAGACATTCATTTATTGATTCCATGGGCTTTCTCCTTTTGTTATTTTTTGGATTGGTTAGGTGAGTTGATGCCTTCATCATCTGGAATGAGCTTCACGCCACACGTTATCGCGGTTTCGATAGGAGAAGTAAAGTTGAATCACTATTACAGTTACAGAGCAGCTTTCATGAAATGTTTTCTTTTTTTGCTGTTTTGTTGAAAAGTCTTGAAATTTTTTTATCAGGACATTGCATCAAAGGTTATATCGTTCTCTCAACAAGGTCCAAGAGCGATTTGCGTTTTATCGGCAAGCGGAGCAGTCTCTAACGCAACTCTTCTTCAACCATCATCATCTCCTGGAGCCATTACGTACGAGGTTAAGTTCTAAATTCCTCACTAGAGACACTAAAGAGAAAACATTGTTGGTTTCTTGATACATTTTGTTTTGTATAATTTACCAGGGGCGGTTTGAAATCATAGCCTTATCAACATCTTACCTAGTCGCAACTGATGGAAGTTTCCGTAATCGAACTGGAAACTTATCAGTTTCGCTTGCTAGCCCCGATGGACGTGTGATTGGCGGTGCCATTGGAGGGCCTTTAATAGCAGCAAGTCCTGTTCAGGTTGGTTTAGATGATGGCTCTTGAGCAGGCAAGCCTTGTTTAATGTCAATGTTCTTGGGGTTGAATACAGATTCTTGGTCCTATCAGGTTATTGTAGGGAGCTTTATCTGGGCAGCTCCAAAGATCAAGAACAAGAAACGAGAAGAAGAAGCTTCTGAAATTGTTCAAGACACCAATGATCATCAAGCTCTGGAGAATAGTAACAACACGGTCTCGCCTGTTCCTCAGCACCCGCCAGGCCAAAACCTGATATGGTCAACAGGATCAAGGCAAATGGATATGCGTCATGCTCATGCTGATATTGATTTGATGCGCGGATGATGATGCTGATAGCGAAAACTCTGTGTATATAAAGCATGGAATCTAGGAAGACAAGAAGAAGAAGAAGAAGAAGAAGAAGGAACATAAGCTAACATCTGAACAAAAGCATGTGGAAATGTTAGGGAAAATGGAAGACGTTATTTAGTGTACCTCTCAAATCTGAAATCTCTCTAGCTTATTTGGTTTTGTGACTCTGAAGATTTGCAAAGTTTCTTGATTTTTTTTAATTTCGAAATGTTCACTCTTTACGTCTGCTTGGAACTTTGATCCTACAGCTTAGATTCAAATCGTTGACTGAAAGTCTCCGGTGGAGGTTCACCGGACCGGAGGCATCTTATATAGGAATTTGGGTATTGGGCCTTATACGACCCTTTACTTGCTCCGATTCATTTTAACTGATGGGCCTACTATACGTTCTTCAATTAGAGAATGTTTTCATATACTAATTAATTTATTATTCGCTTTTTGTCCACATGATTGAGTACAAGTTTGAATCAAACATTCAGTGAAATTACAAGTTTTTGTTTTATGTAACACAAACAAAGTTAGCATAGACGTTAAACAATAAAGTTTTGTTTTTGTGTAGACGTTTAACACTTTTTCTCCGCATGATTGAGTACAAGTTTGAATCCAACAAATAATGAAATTACGAGTTTTTGTTTAGATAACGTTTCTTTTGTTCCTCCCAGTACTCGTTAGTCCACTTCTCAACTTCTTTCTCAACACTTTCTTTCTTCTTTAGAAACTTCTTGAGCTCATCTTCTTCAAATGGTGGAGGCATCTCACAAGCGCCCTTAACGCTCGGAAACATAACCAACGAGTCGTCCATAGATTGTCTGACTCGACCTCCGTTGATCGGACACGCCATTGTCTCCGAACACACTTCCTTGGCCCCTTCAGGCACTTGTACATTCATCTTCATCAACTTCCCATAGCTTTGCAATAGATACAACATGTAGTCATACACATACTTCATTTTTAGATTCTGTAGTACATACCCACTTCCATTTCTCCCTATAGCTTTTGCCTATAAAATAAGTGAAGATCAAGTAACATCATCATCATCAGTCTATACAGTTTCTATTTACCTCGGATGTTTTGTTTGAAGTTAGTTTATATATTACCTTTTTGGTATTATTGTTGCCCCAACGAACGGCAAAGATGATGTCACCACATTTTTCACGAAGTCTAATGGGCCAATAATGTTCCATTGGAACTAAGCTTCTAGTGAAGAATTCAAAGTATAATGGCTTTACAAGAAGAGTCATACTATCACAAGCTAATATATACTTTTGGCTCACCGACCAAGCCCTTCCTTCTACATAGATCTTGTACCTTTCATTATCCAAAGAAGAAGAAGAAAAAACAAATCACTCTATGTATACTTAAAATTTCATTCATCAAATGAACTCAACAAAAGCAAGAGAGATTGATCAAAACCTGTGTGTGCATTGATCTTCTAGGTTTGAAGTCCTAAACCCAATCCTGCCCTCTCTCCTCCAATCCTTCAAGTACATTTTCATATCAATTCATCATTATATAAGAAATGTTTAGATTAAATAGATATATTATATAATATACCTGATGATAGAGATGAACCATGGGATCATGACATCTCATGAGGTCTCTTCTGATCTTGGCAACTCCAGGATTCCCTTTCCAATATGCGTAAGGCTTTCTCTCTTCCCACTTCACCTTCTTAGTCCCTTGACTTAGAGCCTTCGATAGTTTGTTCCACTCCATTATGTTAATCTCCGGCCTAACCATAGTTACGTACGTTAGGACGTGAGCTTTAAACATTGAAACCAAAAATTTCTATATTCCAATAACAGGAATTGTATTTATTATAACTGGAACGGTTTTACCATCCCCAGAAGCTCCAGTCGGGGAAGACAATGTCGAAAGCACCGGCATGGCCACAGTAATGGAAGAGTGGAGGAGGTGGCCACGTTACATTGACTCCTGGTCTTGGCCTATAGTCTCTTCTCCATATTTCAGGAAAGTCATGACACATAAAGAGAAGCTCAAGATCAGGGACTTGACCAGGATACATCCTTAGAAGCTGCACTATACCATATATTGTGAAAACATCTCTTGTCTGAAATGATTTCATGTATTGATGCACATACACTCTTCCTCCCTTTATGATTAGCCTGAAGTGAGCTTTACCACTTGCTCTCTCTAGCGTCTCTCTAGTGATTCCCGTCTCACGCCATGGTTCAAGATCCTCGTAGATCCACCTGAAGTAATCTGGACAAGTCTCTGCATCGTCTTTAGGGTTCGATTTCTCCGGGTAGCTTGCAGGGCACGTCTGTATTGTTATGTTATTATTGTCTAGAGAGCACTGCAACGTGAACTTGAGTGGTGTAGTAAGTGTGTTCTTGGGAATAGTGACGTTGGTGATTCTTGTGAATATTGGTGTCACCTTGATTCTGTATCTACCTCCACTCAATAAAAACTATAAAGGAAAATAAAACACTTTTTGAGCAAAAGCCATTTGAGATGACTAAATAGGTAATGTTTAGATTATGATAATTCCTTAGTATATCCGTACCAAATCCATCCAGCCTAGAGAAGCACCAAGGAGGATGATGAAGAAGACGAAAACGAAGATAGTTTTGGTGATCCATGATGTGGTTACTTTAGAACTAAAACTCGAGACTGAGTTATTATGTTGTCTTTGATGATCAACCATGTGAAGACTCATAGATGTTATATGTTTAATTTATCCAAGGGACTAAAAAGAGCAAGAGGTAGATAGATATTATATATAGAATTAATCAGACTTCACTTGTTGCTGTGAGGTAGTGAACAATGATCTCTTTTTATTATGAGATATTAGAAGGAAAAGAGGATAACTAATATTGAATAATTTGTTTCTAAGAATTGTATGTTGGATGTAGACCCATGTTTATGGAAAATTATATGAAGATATTAGCTAATCAGGGTTTATTGACGGCGGAAGCAACCTGCTACGATAAGTCGATGATCCGTGCAAAATTAATTAGCATGACTAATTTTAGTATTCTGAAGGGGAGATAATTAACTAGTTACAATTTGATGTAAAAAAAAAAAAATTAATACTTCTCTTTCGCATTATTATTTATGGCACAAGTTTTTTTCTTACAAGTAATGGATATTACCGTTGAGAAGCAACGATTGTGCGTACGTGGATAATTAGCTTAAGGTGTAAATTTGGAAATTACGTCTTTTAGGAAAAATTTACAAGTCCAGTTTTTTTGGCTCGATGAATACATTCTTTTAGATAATTAATTTAAAGTTTAACTGGGTATTTTATCTAAACCAATACTTATCAGTCACGCTTTATTTGTCGAGATTCCATACACAAATCAAGAAGATATCAAAAAGATGTTGTGATTTGAGTTTCTTATATTTTGATAATATATGTTGTAGTGATAGTTTGTAAAAAGGTTACCCGTTTAAATTTGCTAATTACATGAATACAAATCAAATTATCTAAATATCAAGAGGCTCATTGGTCAAGGCTTCTTGCCATTGGTCAAATCACGAAAGTATTGATCTTCCCAAAATTCGACTTGGCGAGTCAAATTAGCTTTTGTCTCAAGAACCTCTCTTAGCTCCAGAGGGTTATAAGGAAGAGGCATCTCACAAGGAGACACTTCATTAGGAAACATGACCATCGACTCCGCCATAAAATCTCTCCACCGTCCCGTCGCCGGACATCCCATACTATCCGGCGTAATCTCCGTCGCTCCCCAAGGAACCTCCGGCTTAAACTTCAAAAGTTTTGCGTACTCATTCAACAAATGGAACATGTAATCATACACATGTTCCATTTTCACCTCCTCTCTTATAAATCTACTCCCTTCTTTTCCTATCTTACGCGCCTGTCAATTAAACCCAAAATCAATGGGGGTTAATTTGTAACAAAACATAACTTCTGAGGTCTAAACATAATTTGTAAAAATATACAAACCTGATCTAAATGTGTATTTCCCCAGTGTACGGCGTATTTGAGAGAAGTACACTTTGAGTTGTCTCTGATTGGCCAATAATGTTGTAATGGCATCATTCCTCGTACGTAAAAATCATAGAACTTTGGTCTCACGTATAATGTCATCGAGTCACATGCCATTATATATTTCTCACTCACGGACCATGCCCATCCTTCTATATAAATCTTGTACCTATTCCAAAATTACCAAAACGTTGAAACCGAGTATTACCGATATAAGATATTCCCAAAAGAACTTAAATAAAAATGGTTTTAATCACCTGTGGGTGCATTGGTTCTCTAGGTTTGAGTTCTTGAACCCTTCCCTGGATTCTTTAACCCAATCCTTCAAATTAATATAAGATCATTTTGATTATTTTTGTAGTAATATCATCATGTTTAAAAACGAGATTATGATTGTGAGGAACCGTACTTGAATGTAGAGACGAGTGTTCCAATCTTCTTGCGCTGAGACATTACATCTAAGAAGATCTCTTCTAGTGGGAGCCACATAGGGATTGCCTCTCCAATAAGCGTACGCCACGCGGTCTTTCCATTGGGTCATCTTGTTCCCTTCTTCTATCGCCACTAGCGATTTAGCCCAAGGCTTTATATTAACTTCAGCCCTGGCCCAATGACATAATAAGTTAAATTAAAATTAAGCCCACTTAAATAGAGAAATAATAGTATGGTCCACTTACCAGCCCCAGAAGGACCAATCAGGGAAGACGATATCCAAGCTGGCGTCATCAGAGCAATAACGGAATAGTGGAGGTGGGGCCGGGTGTTGTTGACCTTTAAAGTCTTTAGATCGTACGGTTGGTCTATCATCTGGGTCAAACATGAGCTCTAGATCCGGCAATCTCCCTGGGTACCACCGTAGCAACTGTACGATGCCCCACAGAGTAAAAACATCTCGAGTCTGGATAGATTTTCTGTACTTCTTAACGTAGACTTTTCCGTCGAGGATTATAACTCTGAAATGCGCCGTCCTCCTTGCTTTCTCAACCATCCCTCTCGTTATCCCTGTCTCTCTCCATGGCCGTAGATCCTCGTGTATCCAACGGAAGTAAGAAGGACACGTGGATGGTCGTGAATGGCTGCTTCTGTGTTTGTTGTTGTTATTTTGATTATTCGAGGTGGTGCGATCTTCGGAAATTGGAATATGCTGTTCTTGTTCTTGTGTTTGGTTCTGTAATAAGACATCGCATTGGTGAGGGAATCTATGCAGCTCCGTGATTGGTGATTTTCTGGTTGTTGTTGTTGTTACTTGCTTCAGACCTGCAAAAGTTGTCTGATGAAGAAGAAGAAGAAGATCTTAGTTCAGAATTATACACTCTCAGGTTCACAAAACTCACTTATCTAAAACAAAAACTATTGAAAAAAACAAAACTGAGGTTCGAACTCACGAAATCGAAACCACCCAATAAGTCTAAGAGACCAGCAGAAATGATGAGAGAAGAGACGAGGAACAGAGTAGCTTTAGCGATGCGTTTTCCTGGATGCGTCGCCGTTTTGATACAGACATAATTATGATGCCGGTTCGTTTGAGGATCGTTGTTGTTCCTCTTCATGCTTTTCCGTTGAACCATGAATCTATCTACCTTCTTCTTGACTATCTTTTATATACATACACAAACATTCAACATAAGAGAACGAAGGAAACGAGAATCGGGCGAGGTTAAACGTTACCGAAGCAAGGAGAAAGCACCAAAGCTTTGATTTTCGATTTGTGCTTTTCCACGAGGATTTGAATCTTGTTTCACGTTTTCTTAACACTGACTCAATTTTCACATCTTTTGTGTTTATGAAGTTCGTATATTTGTGTGTATATTGTTTTGCTTTTTAGTATTTCCGAAGGGTTTAGTGTTTTTGAATGTTAAAACCACATATAATATTATTATATTACTAGGAGAAATTGGTCATCCGTTTTATCTATGAATTATGTTCCCATCGCGCATAAAGACAATGATATATGATATGAATTAGTTTCCCAAATAACCATTTTTTGTTAATTACGTGATCTTTGAATTTCTAGGAAAATTTAAGATCATTGACGTTATAAGATACTATAAAATATTACTAAAATATTTACGTGTTCAATTAGTTAAAACCCCTCTTTGAGAAAGTCTGTTATAAATGATTTTCTAATTGAATTTGATTCCGAACTCCGAATTAAGAAGCTGGTAAACTTTAGCCACTAGATAAAGTTCAGTGACATCACAGACCATATTCGACTACTCATATACAAAGACAGGATAAATAATCGTTTAATAGTTCCAAAGTTTATGTTTTATAATAACTTTTAAAAATAATCATACGTGACAGACTTATATACATCGTTCCCAGGCTGTTCAAATCCGAAATTAAACACCCTTTAATCTTAATCATGTTCTATATTTTTACAGCGTTCTTTTTAATTTAACCAGTTGTGCCTGTTGTGACAAAATAAATATAAGAAACCAGTTGGGCCAATTCAAAAAAAGCCCAACGAGTATTACGAAACGAGAAGTCGCCATCTCATCTCAGCCACTAGAAAACTCTGTTTTTCACTCTATAACGAGCAAAGTCATATTTAAAGGGCCCATATACATTGGCCTAAACCGGTTTAACAAAGACATATCTATCCTTTTGTATCTGTCTCCAGCGTGTCCACTTTGTGAAGCTCCACGTCACCTTTTGGTCCACAGACTATTTTTCAATAAACGAATACATTCTATCTTTTGACAAAAAAAACAATACTAATAATATATAGTATTAATATATACATTCTCTCTTAGATATTTTTTAAAGCATATACAGTATACACAAACGACGTACTGTACTATACTATTTGAATCTATCATAGAAGTTCACTCAAAATGTTAATTTCAGATTATAGTTCCAATTCTTTTTTATTAATAATTCAGTAATCAATAATAAATCAAATATATTATAGATCGATTTAGTGTAATTTTAATTTTGATTTGAAATTTAATTTTGATTAGCAAAACGACGACAATTTTTCTAGTGAGTTACGTGGCATCCTTGAACCACTTTACCTGTCGGCAGTGAGGTGTTTAATCACGTGTATCGCATCCAATGCGTCAGGGAGCTTTACAGCCGTAGGATCACATGGTACCATAATCAACGGTTAAGGAAGACAAATGTCTCACGCATATTAAACGCGGGGAGTACGCTCCACCAGTATAAGCTAACGGAGGATATAAAACCCTCTTTCTCCTTATTGGCTAAAATCTCGATTTTATCCAAATTTGTTTTGTTTTTGTTTCCGAACGAAAAAACGAAAATACCATTTTTGTTAGTCTTTGGCTGAGCGGCAATGGCGGAGGAGCAAAAGACGAGTAAGGTTGACGTAGAATCTCCGGCGGTTTTAGCTCCGGAGAAGGAACCAACTCCTGCTCCGGTGGAAGTTTCCAAAGACGTGGCGGAGGAGAAAATTCATAATCCACCACCACCACCACCTCCCGTCGAGTCCAAAGCTCTTGCCGTTGTCGAAAGTAAGCTCTCTGTATAAACACGCGTGTGTGTATATATGATAGTACTATTCTACTGATGAGGATTGATTCATGTTTTTTAGATGAATTAGGTATGGATTTAACAAAATTGAATCTGTCTCCAACATATCACAAATTAGCCACAAAATTCGATCTCATTATTGCTGATAGAACTTCATAGCATTTTTTTACCCCAAAGAGATTTAGGTTTTGAAATTAGAATTATGATTAATGTTTTTCCTACAAAGGTAGCTAATAATAAAATAATCTGCCTTGATAATTGAGTGTTGTCAAAAAAAGTAGATGGAATCATGGCACTTAGCTGTGGACAGCTATGAATTAAGAAAGTGATTTGCTTTCTTAAATTTTCTCATACATGATTTATGATTAGTTCCTTTAAAGTTGCCTAACTCTTGGAAAATAACAATTAAGTACGAACTTTTAACAATTTTAAAATCTAGGCGTATTAGTTCCTTTTTCAAAGGTGTTACTATCTGGACAAGACTTGAGTGTCCCGAAGGTCAAATCCTCTATGTCACCAAGACTTATGTAATGAGTTTGAAGTTTAAACCATCACTTTGACCAAAAAAGAAAGAAAAAACAGTTGTTACCGTCTTTATTCCTTCTAACTAAAGTTAAATACCTGAACTCTAATGTTGTGCTTTGCTTTACTTTTATTTGAACTTTAATGTGCAATGAATCGAGTGATAAACTGATAATCGTTGAGCCCTGGTTATTTGAAGCACTATTTCTTACGTTTTGATATTTGCGTCTACGGTTACAATGTGTTAAACTTACAAGTGAGCTTCTTGCAGAACCCATTGAGGAGCATACACCGAAGAAAAGTTCATCTGGTTCGGTCGATAGAGGTGAGCTTATACAATGATTTGTTTATGTTGTCTACTTTCTGGTTACTTAATTAGTTCCAAAATTGACATCAAATGTGATGTGTTTGTTTTCGTTAGATGTGATACTTGCGGACTTGGAAAAGGAGAAGAAAACATCATTCATCAAAGCATGGGAAGAGAGTGAGAAGTCAAAGGCTGAGAACAAGTAAAACTTTTCTTAAAATCTTTTGATCTTCTCAATCAAAGATTACTACTTTTGCCGTATATAATCATCAGCTAATGATCTTGAAATGGTAATAATGGACCAGGGCGCAAAAGAAGATCTCAGATGTGCTTGCATGGGAGAACAGCAAGAAAGCAGCCACTGAAGCACAACTGAGGAAGATTGAAGAAAAATTAGAGAGGAAAAAGGCAATGTATGGTGAGAGAATGAAGAACAAAGTAGCTGCTATTCACAAGCAAGCAGAGGAGAAGAGAGCAATGGTTGAAGCTAAAAAAGGAGAAGAGCTTCTTAAATCTGAAGAATTGGCTGCCAAGTACAGAGCCACTGGTATCGTACCAAAGGCAACCTGTGGATGTTTCTAAGTCTTTATTAAATTTGTTTCTCAGGTCACTGTTTGTAACAATTCATCTCTCTATTTTACTTGTGTGATTCGACAGCATTTTATAGTTTTTTTTGTTTGTTTGTTGTCTTGTTTATATATTGGTGATTTTGTGTGTACGAAAACATTTGAGTGTTTTATGGAGTATTATTATCTGTAACCTTATGAAGCATCAATCATGTATGATTACCATTTTACGTATACAATCCGTAAAGTCCCAAATTCTAGTAAAACTCATAATAGATCAGACAAAACCCCAAGACACAGGTGGATGATCTAGGAGCAATATGCAAGACAGCGTAGTAAAATCGTCTACTTCTGTTTGATCTTACTACTAAGAAATATCATATCATGTCTTCAATTCTTAAAACGAAAGACACCAAGAAAAAAGTTTTAAAACACCCAAACCCAAAGGCAAAAGGTTTATTAGAACATGAAATTGAAAGATGAGAGAAGGTAATTTAGAGGTTCGCATCATGTAGCAGAAGAAGTCTTCAAATCAAACCAAACCAGTCCTGGTTGAAAGATTCAGATACAAGCCAACGGCTACTATCGCCATCAACCGCCCATACTGTCTTCTTCTTGCCTCAGTACATTACTCTGTGTGTTGCCTTCATCTCTGGAACGAGCTTGTAACTGCCAAAGCTGAATGATTTGCCTCCTCAATACACCTAAACAATGGCAAACCAATCATTTGGAAACGGTCTATGTGCGATGTAGCTTTAGTTACAGTGTCAAGATGCCAAGAGAGGGATTTATCTCACCGTTTTAGTCCATCAGTGCCTTAGCCGGGTTGAGAATGTGCACCTGGTACAAGTTACTGACAGTAGATTGCCTTATCGATAAGTGAAGGAATTGGCTTGATTTCGGTTCCAAGCTCTTGCTCAGTTTGGTACCTGTTGAAAAACCATATGAATCTGAATAAAAAACCTTTCAAAACGAATCAAAAGGCGAAGGTGTATTGGCTGAGAAACAAAAGCAGAGTAAGAAGAAACACGAACATTTTGAAGCGGTCCTCATAAGTTACCAAATTCACAGCCAACCCAAGGTGTCCATATCTTCCTGATCTACCTACCTGGAAATGTAATGAAGCAAAACCTCATTCACAATTTGAAGAAAATGAATGTGGTCAAAATGATAGATCACAAAACTGCCCTTAACATACCCTGTGTAAATACGACTCAGAAGTCCTCGGGAAATCAAAATTAATGACCACATTCACAGCTTGAATGTCAATCCCACGTGTAAACAAATCTGCAACAGACATTACCCGTTTAGTCTTAATCATCATCGCTTACTAAACATGAAATTAACCACATTATCTTTGTTCAGGAATGCAAGCAAACACAAAAACTTACCAGTGCAAACAAGATTTCTGCATGCACCATTGCGGAAATCATGGAAAACCCTGTTACGGTGGTCTTGAACCATCTTTGCATGGATATAGAAGCATGAGTAGCCTAGCTCTGTGATTTTCTTGGCCAGTAGCTCCACACGATTGACAGAGTTACAGAAGATAATGGATTGGTTTATTTGCAGCTGCAATTGAAAACCATACTTCTTCTTAAACATCCACGACATTGAATAGCTAGAAAAGTTTTGGGAGTTCAGGGATGTCCAGAAACCTAACCTTGGAGAAAAGCGTGTTAAGGCAGTGCACCTTCTGTCTCTCTTCAACAAAAGCATAATATTGTGTGACACCCATAAGTGTGAGCTGATCCATGAGATTAATGATATAAGGCTTCCTGAGATATCGATCCTTGAAGGACTTCACAGTGACAGGAAATGTAGCTGAAAACATCAGAATCTGACGGTTTTGCGGCAAGAACTGTATCAGCTCCTCTATAGAAGGTTGAAATTCTGCAGACAAAAGCTTGTCGGCCTGGGAAAAGATATTTGTGAGTCAGAACAATTAGCTCATGCAAATAGAAAATTAGTCCATCAAATCTGCAAATTTCTAGCACAAGATGGAATCAATTTTGTTGTATTGAAAGTTTTGTTCACTGAAGTAAAAAAAAAAATCCTTTTTGGCAGAAATCCAACAACACTTGTCTTTGTTAATTTTTAAACACGCATTAATAACCCAAGAGAAAAAAAAAAGGCCAGTAAGATATCGAGAACTCACCTCATCCATTACAAGCATCGCGCAATCTTTCAAAACACAGACACCCTTCTTGGCAAGATCTAATATTCTTCCAGGAGTTCCAACCAGTAAATGAACAGGTTGATATAGTCGCATGATATCATCCCTCAGACTGGTACCGCCTGTGGTGACCATAACCTCAATTTTCAAGTACTTGGATAGCTCCTTGCAAACTTGTGATGTCTGAAGGGCCAGCTCTCGGGTTGGGACTAGAATCACGGCTGCATAATAAAATAGATCAATAAGAAACACAGTCATTCGTTTTCACTGAAGTAGTGAGCACTGGGAGTTCCACTGACCAACTAAATCACTAAGAAGAAAAGAAAGAGAGAGAGAGAGAGAGCTTTAAACAGATAAAAATATCTGAAAGGAAGGTAAAAAAACCTTGAATGACATTGTTCTGTGAATCAATTTTCTCAAGGGTTGGGATGCAGAAGGCACCAGTCTTCCCTGTACCGTTTTTGGCTCTAGCAAGAATATCACTGCCAGTCAAAGCAATAGGAATGCTTTCTTCCTGGATCGGAGATGGCTTCTCAAAACCCTTTTCATAGATTCCCCTTAGCAGATCTCTGTTTAGAAAGTAATCTTCAAATTCGTTTCCTTTAGTGGCGGTCACATCCTGCAAAAGACACCATGGAAAAAGTAAGCTCTAAGGAAACTGTATCTTCTCAAAACAAGGTTATATCAAAATCTCAGTGTCAAGCATCAGGAAACTTTTATACCTCTGTCTGGTAACGATCATCTCGTGGTGGCAGCTTTAACGTTGCTTTCCAGTCCTGATTACTGATAAGCATGAGAAACACACATAATCAAAGAAATGAACCTTCGCTTCAAATCAAAACCATACAAAAAAAAAACTATTCTTTCAACGATTCTGAAACGAGCACTTACTTAGAATTGTTGTTAGCTTCAGATTGAACAGTCTTCTCGACTTCGTCTACATAACTAGGATTACCAGGAAGCTGAGCGCGAGTAGACCATTGTTGTTGTTGTTGAATCTGCTGAGGGTTTTGTGAGTAACCTCGTTGAACGTACTGCTGAGGATCAGGTTGATGTTGGTTCGGAGCCCGAGACTGTACATAGTGTTGAGGCGGAGGTTGCTGAGGAAACGGAGTGCGTGACTGAAGGTATTGCTGAGGCGGAGGTTGCTGCGGATTCGGATTCGGATTCGGATTCCGTGACTGAAAATTAGGATCCGGAGCCGCCGCTCCAATCCCCGGCGGAAATCTACCTCTGTTATTATTATTCATCGCAATCTCTCTTCTTCGAATCTGAGAACAACCCTAATCTACCAAAGAAATCTTCTTCACAGCTCAAAAATTCGGCAATCTAAGGGAATCCGGAGTTAGAGAGGAGTAATGTTAGGTCAAACAGAGCGAGCGTTTGTAAGAAGATGATTCGATGGGGAAATGTTGAAATTAACCACAAAAACCGTTTCCGCCAGAAATAAAATCGAAATTAAAAAAAAAAAAAAAAAAACGAAGAGAAAGTCGAGTTTCTTCGGTGTATCAGAAGCTAACTGAAGAAGAGAAATAGCGAGAGAGAGAGAGTAATGATTTTCTGGGGAAGAAAGTGAAAAGATAACACTCGCCGGCGTCGTTGTTGTTAGGGCGTCAATGGATTTTCCTTTCCATATACAGAGAGTTTTCACAGTCTTATCCACATTCTTTTCTTTTTAAATTTAAACACCCCTTACGTTTCTATAAATTCTGAAATAACCCCATAGTTTTTTAATATTCGTCACTTTTCTCCCCCTGATTAAAAAATAGAAAGACGCTGCGGCTAAAAATGGAACGTCAAGAAAGCGAAACCTTTCGTTTCATTTTTGGATACTAAAAATTTGATAGAAGGTAAACAATCCCAGAATTAGACTTTTTGATTGATCGGACGTTAATTTAATGGCTTCTCCTCTTTCGAATCTCTACCATTGGAACCAAAATTACCCCAAAACTCTCAATCTAAGAAAGTTTTTGATAAATAAGACACAGATGAAAAGGAAAACAAAACAAAATCTGGTTTTCGTAACCTCGTCGTCGTGTGGTCGTGTCTGGAGACTATAACCGGCGAACGAAGAACAAACTTTGAATATTATCTCCAAAGCAACACAGAAGAAGAAGAAGGAGATAGAGAGAAAATGTCGTTTACAGGAACATTGGACAAATGCAAGGCCTGTGACAAAACCGTGTATGTTATGGATTTGTTGACATTAGAGGGTAACACTTATCACAAATCATGCTTCAGGTGCACCCATTGCAATGGCACTCTCGTGGTATTTCTTTTCTCTTCTTCTTCTTCTTCTTCCTCCATAGTTACTCTGTTTCGACAATGCTTAAAGATGGAGTCTTTTTTCAACAGATAAGTAACTACTCATCAATGGATGGAGTTCTTTACTGTAAGCCTCACTACGAACAGCTTTTCAAAGAATCTGGCAATTACAGCAAGAATTTTCAGGCAGGAAAGACCGAGAAGCCGAATGATTATCTGGTACTGAACTTGTAATCCTCAAAAAGATTTCGTCTTTTGGTTTCCTGAAATGTTCGTTGTGTTTGCATCTGATTTTCCTCAAATTGAATTTTTTTGCAAAGACTCGAGCTCCGAGCAAGTTATCGTCGTTCTTCAGTGGAACACAAGACAAGTGTGCAACTTGTCACAAAACCGTTTATCCACTAGAGAAAGTAACAATGGAAGGAGAAAGTTACCACAAGACTTGCTTCAGGTGCACACACAGTGGTTGTCCTCTGACTCACTCTTCTTACGCTTCTCTTAACGGCGTCCTTTACTGTAAAGTCCATTTCAACCAGCTCTTTCTCGAGAAAGGAAGTTACAATCACGTCCATCAAGCCGCCGCTAACCACCGTAGATCCGCCTCTTCTGGTGGCTCTTCTCCGCCTGCTGGTGATCACAAACCTAAAGAGAGCGCCGCAATTCCCGAGGGAGAAGGAGGAGAAGGAGGAGAAGAAGAAGCAGTCCCTGAAGCTGCAGGAGAAGAGCCTGAGCCTGTGGTTGAGTCTTGATTCTGGTGGAGGAACGGTCTTATTATATATCAGTTCTCAAATTTGAAGTTTTATATACTTTTCTGTTCAAATATTTGTGTACTTTGTTGCTGTTTCTTTTTGTATATTCTTGTAAAGATTAAAAGCTTGTTTGGAGAGATTCTGTTGTAAACAAACCTTTAACATCCAATTTAATTTTTTCTTTGAAAGAATATACTTTTTTGATCTTAGTTTTAAGACATTGTCAGAACCAGTTCTTGTTATGAAACAAGGATTAGAACCAAATATATTATTTTATTAAATCAAAATTCAAAACATACGGTATTAGCATGCAAAACATACTTCTCTCCGTTTCTTGTAATGTAAAAATAATCAAAAGTTGTGAAAATTCGCCAAGAATAATCAAAACTCTGACACTGAGCTTGAGATGGATAGTGCTTCAAGACATGAACAGAGCCTTGCATTTTGCCATTGTGTCATCTGGACTCGTAACTGCAACAACAGAGACAGTCTTACTGGTCACCAACACAAACACACAAAGAGACTAAACCGATAACATATCTAACTAACTTACCTGAATGGCCAATTGTTTTTGGTGACTCATAGATTTCATAATCGTTTCCACCCTGAAGAAGTTAAAGCCGTGTTGTTTACACATCAAGCTCAACGGAAAGCCATTATACATATATAGCTCAAGAAATTTGGAAAGTTAAGTTGAGTTTTCTTTTTTTACCTCATAGGTTTTGTCACCGAAGAAATGGATTTCATTGAAGTCCTCAAGGTATTGCAAGCAGTAAGTCTTATCCCAACCTTTAGGGAAGACCTGAGTCATAAGAATGGAACCAGACTTAGTAACGCAAAAATTGGATGTTAGATATAATACACATATTGATTCCAACTCACATCGAAGCTAATCTGTCCTCCAATAGAGAAAGTTAGGTTAAGATGCGCAAACCGTTCACGAAGTATGGCCACCATCTTCGGTCTAATGTTTTGAACCTTTCAAGACAAAATATTGAAATGATATCACTAAACAATGCTCAGGATTGATTTGTATAAGAAACTGAAATACTAATCAGTTTTCTTTACCTTATCATATTTCTCGAATTCGTCTCTTTCTTCTTGGCTGCAGTTGCGACCAATCGGTGACACATTCAGCATTCCATTTCGGAATTCAATAAATGTTCCCCTACGTATACACATTTCAAGAAGAAAAATATTTAATAACTTGAAGATCCTCTGAAGTAAGTATAACATGACTAAGAGGCTATATGTTTATCTTCATACGTACCTTTTAATTGGAATATCCAAGTCCGCAATGTAGTGCAGCGTGAAATTTATCAGCTCCTGCATCATCAATTTTACGCTATCACCAACTATACGTACAAGTGTACTTGCACACGGGACACATGAGGGACAATGATATGTGCTTTACCTTGAGTTTATCTTCTCCAAGGTGCAGCTTCAGGCTCTGAGAAAAAAAAGATACAAACTATTGATGCACAAATGAAACAATCAAGCAACAATGTAGACAAGTATAAGCCGATGTTTCATATGCACCTGGATTCCAATGGATTTCCCATCTTTATGGGCAACAAGACCATTCTCAGAGAAACAATAATCATAGTCGTTGGTGACTGCAAAAAAAAAAAAAAATGAAAACTTCATAGTATTAGCGAAACAAATGGAGACTCACAAGTCAGAAAAGTAGGATCCAGATCTTAATTTCCCTAATGAGAAAGTCAGATAAAAACTAAGACTTGGGGGGGAAATCAAACACATTCCAGAATTTGAACACACTAATGATAAGCAGCTATCTCAAATTCATAATCTACAGACTTAAAACGGATCTTCTGTTGTGTATGCATCCTTATTGATGGATCTACTCAACGATTTGAAGCAGAGAAAGTCTCTATAGTCTCCTCCACTTCCAAAAGGATCCATAAAACAGAGAACAGAACAAAAGAGTAACCATTCTCATCAAACTAGGAAAAAAAATCCTTTCTTTTCATACCAAATCGAATTTCTACGACAGACTAAAGTGTTTTCCGATCCGATCACAGTCGTACCTGATTTCCCAAGCTGCTCAGATATCTTGATTAGATCAGATCCACCGACGACTCCAACAGTGACAACCTGAAACTCTCACAGACATTTCATCGAACACTGAGCAGGCATAAACACTAAATAGCAACGATGGATGGATCAGTGACAAACCTTGCGCAATTCTCGGATAAACTCGAGCAATTCCGGAGTAGCTTCTTTCCTTGGAGCTGTGAGGGTACCGTCGACGTCGAACAAAGCGATCACTCCGGGCTTTTTGGCTGCCATTGAATGTGGGTGTAGGAAGGAACTGTGATGAGTTTTCAAATTGGAAGATGGTAATGGCGGAAGCTGTGAATATAAACTGGACCGATCTAATCTTAACGATAGAGTGTCGCTTAATATATGGTCCTCACTTTTTCTCCTAGAGATCGGTGATTGGTTGATAAAATAATCGTGACGCATTAACATCATATTTCCTCAATATTGTATGAGTTCAAAGAAAATTCTATTACATATTTTTTTTATTAAATCCGATATAAAAACATTGATAAAGTTGAAAAGCGAAGATTTCATCATTTCTCAAGTTGAAAGAAAGAGTTCTTCATTTTCATTTCTTTCTTAGATAAACAGATATTAATAATGTTGTTAAATTAAAAGAAATTACTGTAAATCTACAACATTTCTGAAAATTCCTTTTTCTTTGGTCAAGTAGACAAGTACCATATTTGAATCCAATTGGTGCTATGACGATGGCGTTAACATAGACCATAGACTTTTTAGAGTTCTTCTACTGAATTTTCCCTTTTTCTTATAAGAAATTCAAAGATTTGTATGGACATGTCAACGATAAAATTAATCAGTATTGAACATTCTCTCGTACAGAATAGTATTTGTGATACAAGCAATTTCTGAGAGTCGTTACGTTCTTGTGCAGGTGATCACTCGCGTGTGCCAACGAGCATTCGTCACATAGAAACATTGAAGGAATAGCTCCAATTTCAATCTCCGGCGAAGCAACAGGTGCTCTCTCGCCTGCTTGGAAGATGATAGCAGTCGGAAAAAAATCAGGTTTTATGCCTCAAGAGAATATAGCGTCCACAAAGGCCTCAGCATCAAATGGTTGGAGATCTTCTACAGCTTCTCCTACACCGATAAACTTTACGGGAATGCCCAGTTCCTCAACCACACTGACCTGCAAGAGATGTCGAACCAGTTTCGATGAGCATTAACCAGCAAGAAAAACAAGAGCTTAAGGTGAGTCAGGAGATCGGAATTAATGGAGGTTTTACCACACAGCCTCCTCTAGCAGACCCATCCAGTTTCGTCAATATCAAACCGGTAATACCAACAATCTGAGAAAACAAAAAATGAGCAAGAAAACTCAAGATTTTGCCTATAGTTTATAGCTTTGGTGAGGCAGAAGCACTCGGTTTATATGGGTTCCATATCTTACCTCGTTGAATTCTCTAGCTTGTGGAAGCATGTTCAGACCGGTATTTCCATCAAGGACAAGTAGGATCTCCTGACAATTGCCAGTGGAACTTACTTTTAGCTAACACTTGGATGAAAAATATGAGAAAGGCAACACACTGGGATAAGATAAGCTCACTCACATTAGGTGCACCAGAGACGACCTTGCCTACTGCCTTTTTGCACGCAATCAACTCCTCCATCAAGCTGTAATTTGTATGGAGACCTTAAACAAAGAGATTTCATGTGTGTAAGACAATGCATCAGTGTGTTGTAAAAGTCAACTAGCAAACTCTTCGTATACTCACGTCCAGATGTATCACAGAGTACAACATCGTAACCTTCCTCCTTCCCTCTTTTCACAGCCTTTGAGAGAACTAGTTAGGAAGAAAAATGTTGTGATTATGTGCCCTCAACACTGACACTGGGAAGCCAAACAACGCACTGGTTTTTTTACCTGTTGCTGCTTTAGCCTTGTCTCCTTCAGCCACAACAATCTCACACCCAGTCCTCTCTGCCCATATCTCTAACTGGTCACTTGCAGCCGCTCTAAATGTATCACCTGCTGCCATTAATACCTATGACAATTCATCGCAGGATTGCTGATGAACATACTGATACTCAATTTCTACACATCCTCGTAAAATTCCTCATACCTATTCGAGTAACCTCTTTCTAACATCCATTCCAATCCTCAAGAAGAACAACATAAAGGGTCCACTTCATTATATTCAAACATGAAAGGTGTATGTACCTTAGTCCCTTCCTTCTTCAATCTATGAGCCAACTTTCCTGGGAAAAAAAATCAAAAGCAACTCTTAAATAGAATATATTTATGTGGCAGTCCCCAAATCTAGCCAAGCCAGTTTATACCATTAACGTCTATTGCCTTACCAAGAGATGTGGTCTTCCCACCTCCATTTACACCGACGATCATGATAACAGCTGGTTTCCTGATACACCACTGCGTGGCTCAGAGCAGACCAAAACTGTAAACCAGACAGAGACAAGTCCGAAATTGAAAATGAAGAGAACCTAAAACCCATTTGAAGCTCTGTCTTGCCGTTTTTCTTAGCCAGCATCTCCAACACACTTCCCTTCAATGCATCCTACATCATTCACATTCCGGATCAACTAAGCTATAAACCCTAAGTCCCGTGTGTTACAATAATAAACATTTAAGCTCAGATTAACCTTGATCTCGCTTCCTGATTTGAGCTTCCCTGACATTATATCATCTCGTAGCCTCTCAACAATTCTAACCGTAATTTTCGGTCCAAAATCAGAAACCAAAAGCGCCTGCAGTGAGAATTTCACAATTAGAATTCAGAAAAAAGTCCATTTGCATCTAAAAACCAGAAAAATCGGTGAGAAAGATAGAGAGAGAGTTCATTAGTTTGAAAAACCTCTTCCAATTCATCGAGAACTCGGTCCGTTTCGGCGAGGTTCCAGAAGAGCAAGAGCTCGTCGATGACTGCTAGATTTTCCCTAGTCTTGGAGAATCCGGAGAAAATCTTCTCCACGTCGCTTTTGGCCTTCTCCTTGATCAGGCGACCAAGCCGCGTGAAGAAGCCGCTCTGCCCAGCTGAGCAGCGGAAACGGGACTTTGGTAGACGAAATTCTACTCTGTACGGCGAGAATCGGACCCGGTCTGAGGAGAATGGCAGCGACATGCGCCCGGCTAGAAACGAGAGGTGAGCAGAAGAAGATGCCATGGCGCCTCGCAGTTGTTGCAAGTGAGGAAGAAGAAACCAGTGAGTGGATATAATGCTTTTCAATACGCTGCGTTTCGGTTCGATACTATTGGGTTGGTATAGACCCATTAAATCAGCCCATTACATATAGATTGTGCCTTTCGAAAATGGTGTTGTTAGCTTCCTGATGAACGATTACGTACTGTCCACTCTGTAGAAGAGAGTGTGAACCAAATAAACCTCTAGCTGTTGGGATTTTTCATTGGGTATACAAATATTAAAATATGGTGGAGATTTATATTATTAATTTTTTTGGTTCAAACGTTTATCCTAATTGAGATTACAAATATTTGCAACAGAAATTACTTGGACCACCAAGTCACCCCCATTACAATTTTACAATTACCCATATATATTATATATATATAACGTTTTAACTTGTGTGGTCATAAATGTCATATTTGTGTATCGTTGACTGATTTGTTGACTATACATACCCACACTTTTTAGATATCATCCATAGCCGACCAGTGAAAATTCTGTTCACCAATATTACATGATTAACATTTCGTTGTTCGTTTCTGGGCAAACAATTCATAGGCCGTTGCTTACTTTTATTCAAAATATGACCAAAAGTGAAAAAGTCACGATAATTAGTCTTTCTTTTTAACATCTAAATCTCTCTATCGACTTATCTCTGCTAAGCGTAGCGTACAGCATAGAAGTTGACGTCACGGCTATGACGTAAGCAAATAATGTAATGATCAATATAAGACAGACAAGCATATAGTACAATTTTTTGTTTAAACCCAAACTGGATAGAAAGAAAAAAAAATTGAATCACTATAACTAATCAGGTTTTTCCTTTGGATAATGCCAAAGAAGACTTGGGATATACATATGGGAAAGACCCTTTGATCATCTTGCGAAAGTATGTTTACAATTTGAAGATATGGTTTTGCCTCTCTTTTTTTTTTTTTGTATTTTCCCCATTTTAAACTTTAACAATCTCAAATTGGAATTTATAATTTTAAACTTGAAAATAACAATATTTACTCCTAGACTATATAGTGGAAAAATGATGCAATGACTTGATATTTGCTATTCAATTCTCTTCTAATGAATGTCAAACTGTATTTTCATTACTTCAGCATCATGTTCATGCATGTACTACCAAAACTATAAGAATCGTACATGCACTAGTTTCTATAAATAAATATAAATCAAAACACATAACTTTTTCCACATTAGATAAGAGGAAGTGACGAAGCAACTAAAATTCCACGATAAAAAAGAGTAAAAGAAGAAGAAAATCCATTACGGATCATTGCTGATGATGATGAAATGTTTGAACATGGGTTTATACAATGGATTTACTATTGAAAGCATCAATTTCAAAATTACAAGACGTTACGTATTCGTCGTCAAAAAAATACTAAGATGTTACCTATTTTGTCTCTTGCTACTGGATTTACTATTGAAAGCACAAAAAAGAAAAATTACGTTGTCTATCCAATAATCACATTTTCACTAAATAGCAAAAATATTTGATGTATTAATTTACTTTCTAAATCAGTCAAAATTGAAGAATCAATTTAACAATTCTCTTAGTTGTATTTTCACCACTTACTCAATGGCTTAATTAAGTGGTGGTGTTTCGTCGGCCTCATCTGATGCGGTTTATAGCTTGACACAACATCTATGCGTTGTGTTTTTATTGGCAACCATAACATTACCAACATATACATGACTGATGTTTAGTATATATAACATGTTAAGTCTGATTTACAAATTTATGTATACATATATTTGGATCTCAACACATGATCTCACAATAGCTAGTTTTTTTTGGTATGCATACGACTGTAAATATCATCTATTATCTCAAAAAAAAAAAATATATATCAAAAACAACATCTACATTCGTAAACCCTAACTTGTAGATGATATAATCCGTCTCTTTCCCGCAATCAACCAAAAACGGTTTAGACTTTAGATACAAACTCGTAGACATTGACCTCGTCTATGATCAAGTCAACACGACAAAATTGTAGAAAAAAAGTAGTAGTAATTGATTTGTGTGCCTAATCCATGTGACATGGAATAACGAGGCAAAACACATTAAATTTCCAGAAACGATCTGCAATGATTATATTTGTTCATCACTGCAAGCTAACCCAAACGGTCATATTGGGTCATATAATAATATACATATATATCTGACCATATAATAATATACATTAAAAAGTCGATCGCGTCGTTGTTAATTTAATCTTCCCAAATAGGCATGTATATATGCATTTTCCCCATAGTTATTGTAGCTACGTCATGCTGACGTACGTCATTACGAGTGACTTACATGCATGCATCCATGCAGTACATTGTGTTTGTGTTTGTTGGCCAAGAATTTAAAGACATGTCTCTTACCTTTCCCAGCTATTACCTACATCGATTGTTTGAATTTGGATTAATCACGCAACACGATGATAATAACAATTTGTAATACTACTAAACTGGTCCGTCAAAATAAAGCATCATCAATATTAATATATATATATACGCTAATGTGACAGAAGCGGCTCTAGAGTGTTCTCGGACGGTAAGTTGTTCTTCCTCCAGATCCAACGGCCATTGCAGCTCTTGGTGTTACGAGAGGCTTTAATCCCGCTTTTAGTGCTTCAGATCATTATATATTATCAAAGCACAACATATATACATAATAGTATTAGTCTAAGAAAAGAAAATTAGGAGATTTGTAATATGTTCTAATTGAAAGTCGATAATTTGGTGCAGAAAAGTAGAAAACAAAAAACGTGTGCCACGTGGTTTACGGAATCAACCAAGAAATACCTGAAATTCCCGTTGCACTCTCGTCCTAGTTTCCCTATTTTAAAAAAGTCAATTTGATATCGCTAACTGCACGGCACGTGCCGTAACAACGACTCCATCAAACTAGTGCAGAAGACTTTCTCTCAAAGATTATGTACTACGTAAGGTCTTTTTTTTTTTTGACGTACGAACTTAACAACTACTTTCATTATCTTTTCTTCAAAGCAAGTTTCTAATTTTGTAAATTTCTGTTCAAAGATACATAAAAGAAGATTCTTAACTGCACTTGTTGACAAAATAATTTGATACTTAAAAAAAGGCAACCATAGAAATTCTCACGCGCCTTGAGCCTTTTTCTTTTTCGAAACCCAATATCTTTAAAAGAAAGTAGAGTAAAAGGCGAAATGAAGTGGAGACGCACCATTCTTAGAAAAATGCTACTGCTAAATAGTAATTCAAAAAAAAAAAATTAAGGAATTTTTAAAAAATAAGTAGATGTGTAAGCAATTTATAATTTCAACATTTTTATTTTTTTTAAATACACATGTCAGGCCTGCCCGCACACAACCAACCGTTGATCAGGCCACCGGCCAAGCATCGTCGAACCATCCCATCCGACCAACAACGTCATCGTTCACATCTCTACTTTAAAACATATCTGTTCTTTCTTTTTGTCACATTTTAAAACAAATCTAATTTATAAAAAAAAAGTAATTAACTTTTAACTCCACGATCTAAACTCAATACAAAGCACGGAATAACAATAATAATTAATTTATTAATAAAAATTAAGCTTTAATTCCGAATAAGAATATATACCCATTTTTTTAAAAAGCAATTTAAAGTTGTCCCCCTTCTTCTATAACGGTCGAGTCTCGAGAATAAAAACATTTTGGAAATTTCCCAGAAACAAATAATTACCATAAATTCGTAAGCGAGTGGAAACTCGCTGGAAAACCCCGCGCGTGTTCCTCAGTCAATTTGCGAGACCTTATTTTATATATACGAACAACAAAGATATAAATAGTCATTCTCCTCCAACTCACAGGATACAAAATCAATAAGGAATCTCCTCTGCACAGGATTGGACTTATATAATACATATAAAACACACACAGACACATAACATTGAACGTCATGTCGTATTCATCAATGAGACGATCACTGGAGATTGTGCTAATCTCAGCGGAAGGACTCAAGGTGGATCGAAAACCGGTGAAGAAGAAGACATTCGGCGTCGTGAGAATCGATCAGGAATATAAGTTCTCTGAACTGGACCAACAGGGTGGGAGTTATCCGGTTTGGAACCAGAAAATGGAGATGGAGATGGCCATAAACGGGAGTGTAAGGTTTATCTCCGTCGAGGTAAAGTATCGGACAAGCGGTGGGGCTGAGAAGATTGTTGGGTGCGCCAAGATTCCGGTGACGGATTTCATGGGAGGCTTTGCTCCTCAAGGGCATTTGAATTTCTTGAGTTACAGGTTGAGAGACGAGCATGGTGACAAAAGCGGAATCGTCAACGTTTCCATTATGGTGAAACCCGACGGTACCGATATTAAACCGTCGTCTTCTCTTGCCGTGGCTACGCAGGACTATGCCGCGTGTTCGTCGCAAGCGAATGGTCAAATGTGGGGGACGAGGAAAACCTCATCGTCAATGGCTGTGACGGCTGGTTATGGCGGTCGCGTAGTAACCGGAGTTCCTGTTTGGTGTGCGTATCAACGGCCATCTTAATTCGTTTTTCTCTTCATGTTTGTCTGCACAGTTTCTTCTTCATATTTTTTTTGCCATATTTATTCCCGAATTGGGATTCATGGGGAAAATACGTCTGATGAATTCTGAAATCCATATAATAAAGAATTATGAAATAAATAATAAAATGTCCCATTGAAGACTTTTGATGAATTAGCTTTTAATGCTTAAGCAAACCCTTTTTTATACGCCATGATTTTTAATTAACCAGCAAATTTTTTTTTCCCAAAGACTCCGCTGAAGCCTGAAATTTGTAAAAGATTTGAAATATGTTTGTTTGAATTTATGTGTAATAATAATATTAAAAATAAACATTAAATTTCTCTTTCCCACGATGATAGTTTTGACTTTAGATATTATTTTGGGACAGGTATTAACAACAACAAGAAGTTGCCTGGTGGTTAGAGGAGTTCTACCAAGCCCCTGGGAGTCGGGTTCGAATCCGAGAAGCGCCTAAAGATGAATTGGGATTCATCATTTCTATTTTTTTCAATTGATAAACTAAAAGATATATTTACATGAATTGGATAAATAATGCTTGAATACTATTCATGCACGAGATTTTAAGCGTAATCAGCATTCTAATAATAATAATGTAGCAAACATTATCAAATGTCATGTTTCTTTTCATTTAACCAAGTATAATATATAATTAAGCGAATTTATATTTTTTTATATATAGTTAGCAATCGCTTAAAATATTACATTCTTTAATATTTTTCGACGCGATAAAAACATTTTTTTGGATAATCATTATTTAGTAGAGTTTACATTTGAGAACCAAATTCAAAGACAAAATTGAGCCTTTTGGTCATAATTGCGACTACGTCTAGAAAGTAACGGTTTTATGAAGATATATTTACATGAATTGGGATTCATCATTTCTATTTTTTTCAATTGATAAACTAAAAGATATATTTACATGAATTGGATAAATAATGCTTGAATACTATTCATGCACGAGATTTTAAGCGTAATCAGCACTCTAATAATAATAATGTAGCAAACATTATCAAATGTCATGTTTTTTTTCATTTAACCAAGTATAATATATAATTAAGCGAATTTATATTTCTTTATATATAGTTAGCAATCGCTTAAAATATTACATTCTTTAATATTTTTCGACGCGATAAAAACATTTTTTTGGATAATCATTATTTAGTAGAGTTTACATTTGAGAACCAAATTCAAAGACAAAATTGAGCCTTTTAGTCATGATTGCGACTACGTCTAGAAAGTAACAGTTTTATGAAGATCTAAAGCCTTTGGAACTCATAGGTTCATTGTCTAATCTTTATGACCATTGTTTCTATGGATGTCTCTTAATTTTTTACTGTTTGTGGATTGATTTTGATACATTAAGTTCCTTCTTAAAACTTTTTATTTTACTATATATATCACCAATGGTATTGTATCTTGAATTAATACCGCTGGATACAGTCACAGCAGAAGCTATTGTCTACTTCCAATGCTTCAAATAGATAGAGCAATAAACTGTGGAAACAGTGAGGTCTATGTTCGAGGGAAACAGCGTTATTGGTGAAAGTATTGAAAAGAGATAATATAGGGTAAAACTCTTTCATTATATTTCTTATATATAAATGTTTCCATAATTATTCTGATTTTGTACTGATTTTGTGCTTAACTAAAAGATATATTAACATGTTAAATTTAGCAGTTATCAAATGACCTTTTTTTCATTTAGCCAAGTGTAATATATATTTAAGCGAATTTATATTTCTTTATATATAGTTAGCTATCGCTTAAAAAATATTACATTCTTTAATGTTTTCTAACGCAATAAAAACGTTTCTTTGGTTCAATGATTATTTGGTAGAGTCTACATTTCACATGCGCATATGACTCTCTTAGCTGTTCCAAACACTAAAAACACACGGCAAAACCTCAATTATTATATAACAACAATCTTAACATGAAAAACAACAGTTTTGTTAATATAAACTATTTACTTTCTGCATTTACACAACAAAATATTGAAGAGAGAGAGAGAGAGCTCAAGCCTCATCCGTTTGTCTCAGACCGCGACATTAAAGCTCCAAACTTTTAACAATGGACTCTGAGTAAAAGATGATCACGGATCAAATGAATCTGTATGGAGGAGAAACTCTGATCATACTGCATCGTTGCCACTTTGTTCACCGGTTTTGAGAATGTTGAGTTTGCAGAGAGGGCAAGTGGCATTGATGCGTAGCCATTTGTCTATGCAAGCTTCATGGAAATGGTGTCTACATGAAAGTTCTCTCAGCTCTGTTCCATCTTCATAGTCACAGAGACAAATGCAACATTCCTGAAACAATGCAAACAAAAAGATTCATTTGTTTTGTACCAATGATCTCCAAATTTTAGATTTCAGATTCATTTGTTAACACTTACAGCCTCGTCGCTTGATAACACACGCTCTGTTGGAGAATCAACACCAAGTTGAGTCATTATTCCTCCCTCAGTTTCCCGTATCTCTCCGTTCACTTTCTCTGAGTTTCTCACACTGAGAAACTTGAATTTCGGAAGCCTTTCTATCACCTCATCTGACGCACCTTCCTGAAATCATCAAGAACACAACATAAACAAAGCATCCTTACCATACAAATCAACACATATGGTCTTGAAAAGGAGATATCTTTTTCTTTGACTTCTTACCCGATCTGCCAAAGCGTACAAAACCGCAATGATGCAAGGCAAACAGCAGCAAACGGCAATACCAATAAGACAAGCGACGGCAACACAAAGGACTAAAAAGATAACATCAAAGGCGAGAAAAGCGACACAGAGCCTGCAGACAAGACATATAAAGTATGTGAAAAACCAAAAATTCATCTAATGCACAAACAAAGCAGAAGAAGCTGTTGTGGTTGTGTTTCCAAAACAAACCAGTAGAGTTGAGGCGAGCTTTGAGCGAGTTCCTCAGAATCAGCAGTGACCCAGTAAAATCCAATGATCCACCAAACAAAGGAGAAGATTGCGTTTGTTGATTCAAGGTGCTTAGCAAGACTACAGTGGAGAGGACATATATAATATATGAGAAACATTCATCAATGAAACAAGAACTTGTTGTGAGAATAAAGAAAAGGTATCAAGAGAGAATTTTCACTTACCTAGTTCCAGATTCGATCTCAGGATCATCTGTGATACCATAATCATCAGACTCGTCTTCGCTAGATCCTTGATTGGAGATTAAACCGGAATCCGAATCGCCTTGTCGACGGCGTCGACGATACTCGGCGATTACACATCCAACATGAAACAAACACTGCAGATTATACCCAATTATCCAGAATCTGAGAGGAACATCAGGATTCTCCATCGAGCTAAAACCCACAACTCCAACAGTGACGAACACGAAAGCTAGATTCCAGAGCACGTCCAAGACGATAACAGGTTTCGAGTAGGCCCACTCACTCTGCCGCTCCTCAATCTGCTCAGCCGCTGTTTCACGGACTCGAACCGACGACTCACGGAGCATCATCCGGTGACTGCTAGCGCGACGGAGAAGCCGCGACGCTGCGCCACGTAGCGGCTGCGAAGGACGGGAGGGAGCACGACGGTTTCGATTCAGAAGCGGCGACGATATATCCGTCGCCGGAGAAGAAGAGGAGGAGTCAGGGATCGGTGGTGGATACATTTGACTGTATCGGATTCAAAGATTGGATCTTGACGACGAATAATTGAGTTTGAAATTCGACTGAATTTGAAAGAGTCGTGGTTGAATTTTCACTGGGAATTTAACCGAATAATAATATATAGATAATGTTTTTAGTTTAGGTCTGAGGAATCCTTACATGAGAATGCGATAGTGAGAACGACAGAGGTCGTGCTCCATTAACGCCTCTGCTGCTAAATGGAGTATTAAATTATTATTGTTGCGGAGGATATTATTTGTTGTCCTCTCAGATTGAAATTAATTATTACAGGATTTGTTGTGTCTATTTTTCAAAGATAATTATTTTTATATTTAAAAGAGGCATTTTTTTTTACGCTTTCCGTTTCTGTTAATTTAACTGTTTAATCACCGACACTGCTCTCGATGCTCATCAAGTGTACGATAAAATGCATCAGAGAACATATCAAGATGGAACATTCTTCTGTTTATCATTCTGAGATATTTCAGCTGCTTTTTTCATCACTTAACAAAAAAAATCATAAACTTTTGCATTTCCATGGGTAACAAAAGAACCTGATTGTCAAAAATTATACATGGTTTCAGAGAGTTCAGTGATGGGTTTATAGCCAGCCATTAAAAAAAAATTGCTATACACAGAAGACGAAATCAGACAAACAACAAAATTTTCGGCTCCTTGAATAAAACAATCACATAAACTACAACTCCGGATCCAAACTTTGAAAGCAGACTACTTGTTTTGTTTTCCATCTCATGAATCCCTGTGTGATTTGCTTCAGAGTATCCAAAACTTTCTTGTTGTTCCTAAATTTTAAAACGAACCTACTGATTTCCTTGCGTGCTCCGGGATCAAGCGATGGCGCAATTCAACTGATGCACCACACAGTTCTGCAAAAAGAAACCAAATGAAAAACTTTAAAGAAAATAGAAACACACAATCTTGGTTTCTCTAGTTGGAAAAATGCGAGTATCTGTTAGTGAACCTTGAGCTGTGAAATCAAACAACCGAGGCAATGCTCTTCCGTTTGGCAAACATGCTCTTGGGTCTCTAAGATCATCGAAGAACGGATGCGCACATGCTTCAAGCTGAAAATCACAACAGGTTATATATATACGAGTAAGCAGTCTGTAATAACTAATAACCGAAGCTCAAGAGTATCAATTCATGGGTTCACTCTAACCGCTGTGCATCTTAGATTTGGTGAATACTGGAGGAGCCTTGAGGCAAGATCCATGGCCTCTGCAGTCACCTCTCTACGGAATATCTGAGACAACCAAATAGAATTTGAATTAAACATAAAGATTTCAAGATTGACTAGCAATAGTGTCCATTAATTTGTAATACCTTGTGCCATGGCTGAGCTTTGATTTGAGGGAACTTGAATTCATTGTAACGAGGATTCATATTCTTTATCTCTTCTCTAGTTGGTGTTCCCAAAACCTGATTATACACACACACAAAAAGAAAACAACTCTAAGATGACGTAAAAATCAAAAAGAAAGAAAACAAGATAAATACATTAAACCATAGACAATATTACCTTAATGATCTCTACCAATTGATCAACACTGCTCTCTCCAGGGAATATAGGCTATAGACAATGAAAGGCACCAAGAAAGAGATGAATTATAGAACGCCATAAGTAATAAAAAGATTAAAAACTCCATGATGTAGTTACAGTTTTTATGTTTCTCACCTGTCCAAGAAGAAGTTCAGCCATGACACAACCTACAGACCACATATCGATCGCGTCTGTATATTCAGTTGCTCCAAATATGAGTTCGGGAGCTCTGTAATACCGTGAACATATATATGATATGTTAGGCTCTCCTGGAACCTGAAGCACCAAGAGAATCAATCACTTATCAATCAAAAGTCTTTCAATAACAAAAACCAACATTTACCTCAATAACAAACTGTCAAATCTAAAGACTTACCAACATTTTGGCACTTCCGAAATCACAAATCTTTAGCTCATGTGTAGTTGTATTAACCTGCAAAACCCCACATCGTTACCAAATTAAAGCAGATAATACTAGTTATTAATGAAACTCACGTTTATGCTAATTCCAAATGCTTACCAATACATTTTGAGGCTTGATGTCACGGTGACACACTCCTACAGCTCGATGCAGGTAATTCATGGCGCGGCAAATCTAATTAAAACAGCCACAAAAAACGTTTCTTAAGTCGCAATAGTTTCAAAAAAACTGAAGAAAGTTGACATTCAAGAAAAAAAATTTAAGACTTTTTTTGGGTCTAACCTGATAAGTGTAAAGCTGAACATAAATCAAAGGCATATGAAGATTCATCTTGGTGTAATGTCTGGAAGCACGGTAAATAGTCTCGGGTACATATTCCAAAACAAGGTTGAGATAGAGCTCTTCTTCTACTTTATCGGTTGTTCTGGAGAAGAAAGAATGCTTAAGCTCCACAACGTTAGGATGCTCAAGCATTCTCATAATCTGAAGCTCCCTGTTCTTGAATCTCTTGTCTTGTAACACTTTCTTTATAGCTACTTGTTCTCCTGTCTCCATACACTTTGCCTCAAAGACAACACCAAAAGAACCTGTACCAATAACATTCTCCGCTCTGTAGGAGATTGTCTGGATAAAACAAAACAAAAAATCATTAATTAGAAAGAGAGATTAGTTTCAAATTTTCAATGATGTAACACACGGAGATTAACCAACCTTGTCTTTTTGCTCATTTACACATTTTCTTCTAGTGGTAATAATCTGTCCAGATTCTGTTTTATTGCAATTGATGATTCCAACTTCTGTATCCTGTTGAAAAACATCCGTTTCGAGATTACAGATCAAAACGAAAACCGAAAAAAAAAAGAAGATCAAAATCAAACAAATAAAATTGAAACCTTGTCATCTCTGTTCCTCATCTCTTGGTTACTCTCTGGAATCTCTACGATTGCAACAGTTTCTCGTGAGCTCTCATCAAAAGCAAACCTCTCAGACTTGGTAGTTCCGCCAATCTGATGGAAAAAAAAATCAGACTTTATAAAATCGTTGAACAGAAAGATCAGTGTTTAAATATAGAAAGAAGATATCGTAATTACGTTATCAGAAGAGACGGAGATGCGTCCAGATGCAATACTCTTCAACCTACGCATCACATTCATCGTTACCAACTTTTAAAACTTTCCCGAAATTGAATTAAAAAAGAATAAAATCAGATTACGAAATTGATTTTCCAGGAAACAGAAGAGCGAGAGAGAGAGAGAGAAACAGAGAGAAAGGCTTAAGCTTTTACTTTTCCCTCCCCTTCCTTTCCCTCCCTCTGCTGTCCAAAACCCAGAAACCTCGAAAGAACAAATACAAACTTGTTTCTCTCTCTACTCTCTCTACTCTCTCTCTCTCTATATATATAATTGTATCTGCGGCGGAGAGACGCTTCTCTCGTTTTACAATGGCAAAGAGAAGACCAATCACATTCTTCGCTTTTTTCTTTTTTTCATACAGAGGTCAAACTTAGATTGTTGACCATTGGTTTAATGAGCTAAGAGGATAATCTAACGGTGGAGATTAAATTCGTAATTGACCAATATAACCTCACTTGTGGGTCAGTTTTACGGAGAAGAGGGATTGATGGAATCTAGATCGCCGCGCGCGGAATATCCGCAACTTTGACTGTTCCTTTGACCATTCTTTTTTGACCGTTTGGTGGTATTTAAAAGGATATTTAAGTTTTGCCGCAAAACAACGCAAAATATGTACACCAGTCACAATAAACCGGCCCATTTATAGCCCATATATAGATAATACGGTGTTGCAACAAAAACAAAAGAAGTTTAGCTAAAACGTAGGATTTGTGTATTTTCCCTAATGATTAACTTTCTCATCAACTCCACCAAGCTAGACAGCTAGTAAGTAGCTGTGATGGCTTGTGAGTTGTGTGATGCTTAAAAAATGGAACCTCCTAATTTTCATCCATATGTCAATCTTTTTTTAAAACCCGTTTAAATGCTTATGCTTACGTTTACAAGAATTACAAGAAACACAAGGATAATCTTGGTGGAATAGGGAACTAATGAAGGAAACAAGAGAGCATAGTAAACTAACTAGAGTGGCACTGGAAGGATCCAGAAAGGGAGAAGTGGTGGTGTGGAGAAGGCTGAGGGAGACTTGGGACGGAAGGAACGTGGTTTTCTAGTGGCGATATCGTAAACACCAAAGCCATCGCCTGCAAAGTAGATGGAGTTAGGATTTAGGCCAGGGAATGAGTTTGCCTTGACACAGAAAGCCTCATTACTGCCAAGGAATATGGAGAGATCTCCAAATGTCCTCTGTGTAAGACATGTTCATATCTTCCTCCTCCCTAAACACCATGAATCGCTTTGTGCCGCAACAATTGGCGAGTGTTATAGTTGAGGAAACCAAATTGATCTTTGAACAATGTGACTATGTGGATGTTATGTTTTTCTTTAGCCTCATATTAGTGTGGCTTCTTTTCTTAAGTGGCTTATGGAGTTCTGATGCTAAAACAATGCAACATGTCTTCTTTATTTGGCTTGTGTGAGTAGAACAACGAAAAATATGTACAACAATCACAATAACCAGTCTTTGGACCAAAAAATAAATGGACCAAACAAAATTCACAATAAACAGCCCATTTGTAGCCCATAAATTCAATAATGCCACTGTTAATAAATGGGCTAATATAGGCGATGGGCCTACAACCTGCCAAACTATGTATTTGTAAAATAATTTGGATGATGTATTTGTTCAGTGAAAAAGTTATGTGAAATGCAGACAAACAACCATGAATTATAAACAAAATCTACTTATACGGTGTTCCAACAACAAAAAGTTTAAATTAAACGTCGGATTTGATTTTTCTTCATAAGGTTGCAATTTTGAAGTTTCTACTAGATTTGCAGTGAAATACGATCTCTCATTTAGATTATAGTCCAAATTAAGTGGCGAACTAGTAATAATACAGTACTACTACTTGACCATCCAAAAAGGAAAAGGTTTTTTCAAGGGCAAAACTCTTTAGATTAATATAGCCCATGAAGAAGTTTCATATACTTTCATGTCTCACCTGCCAAACTCATTTATGAAAGTGTAGAAACAGCATTTAATGCTGCATGCGTTTCATAAGATATTCCCTAAAGTCAACATCTATTTAAAGGAAACTTACCAATCACTTTTATTTATGGGTTATATGTTTCTTTTGCATCACGTCATCCCCAGGATCTTGTACGGCCCGCCAACATTTTTATATACAACATTAAAACACGTGTAGCTATTCTTTACTCAGTTAATTTTAAGGTACGAAAATTCTTGAGTTTCGAGATTCAATCCGACGTGTTCAAGGAGGAAGACATTGCAACACAAAATAAACTTTATTTAAGATGTAAAGAAAGCTGTTTCATTAATGTTTCTCCATCAGCCACACACTCCATAGTCCATACTAATGCAGTTAACAAAATATTAAACAACAATTCCCATTTTTCACCGCCAAAAAGAATTAATCATCAAAATAATTAGTGAGTCAATACCCGAACCATAAAAATGGACAGCCACACGCGCCGGTTCGTTCTCGACTCCAAAAAGAAAAAAAACACATTATACATAACTTGAGCTATATTTATTTATCACATCGAAGAGCAGCTCTGATTTTCTGTACGGTGCACGAGATCAGATTATTAACGGTTTCGATTGATTCCACGTTGAGCTTGGCCGTAGGAAGAGAGTTAACCAGAATCTGAAACGCCACGGTGAGCAGCGAACCGTTTTCTTCCTTCCCTTGACCATCTGGGAGAATCGCAAACCCGGAAGGAAGCAGAGCCACGTAAGCAGAATCTGCACCGTTCATCACAGAGTGCATCGCAGGTATATCAACAGGCGCGTACACAACAAATGCTCCAGATGCGTCTATGCTCGCCTCTTGTAGTATTAACATACTGCTCTGATTCGCACTCATCGCCTGCAAACAAAACAAACAACAAAACTTAAATAATAATAAAATGTAGGGGTAGAAATGGGAATACAATTCTGAGCGAAATTGAAGGGGTAAAAACGGGAAAATGTGCCAATAATGCAGGAAAAGTAAAAAGTCAGTAGAGGGAAAAGAGAAAAAAAGGTCCCAAATGTCTTATTGATATTGACTTATTATCTTTTTATATTGACTTATTTTCCTGCGTTGCATGCTTCCAAATTCCAGATTTGTCCTTTTGCAATCAATCACGACATGATTCATACGACCACAAGCTTTCATTTCAGACACATGCATACATACATATGTACTTACAGTGGAACGGAGGAGGGAGACGGAATTGGAGTGATCTTGGCCCTTGAAGATGTTAGCAATCTCCTGCATCGGTCCACCGTTGGATAAAATATCCCATTCCGATCTCAAAAGCTCATCTCGTAGAAAATCAAAGAGCCGTCTTGGTGAAACCGGGACCCACACGGAGGTGGCGGCGCTTAAAAGAATCCCTGGTGGTTCGCCGGGATCATCCACGTTCTTCCTCGTCATGATCCTCACGTCATCATCGATGTTACCCACCTCAAGCCTGCTCCATTTCTGAGAAGAGGAAGCACACACGCCTCTAGAGAAATTCTCAGTCATTCTTTGGGCTAGCTTTAGCATACTCTTCTTCCCTAGAGAGCTTATAGCTGCATTTTCAACAAACAAAATCAATAAAACCGAAAACATTATTGGGATGAAGTGTTTGAATTAGCGTCTGGAACTCACGTGTGGGTTTATTGTTGTGGTTGGGGATTGTTGAGGACATGAGGATGGTGAGGCTTTCGCATTGCCGTTGCAGAGCGGATATCCACCGTTTGGAGCCGAAGGCGAGACCGGAGCTGACTAATGGACGATACAATTGGTGGACTTTGCTCTCGTCGTACTCGGTGTGATCAATCCATGTTACCTATGAGAAGAAAATGAAGTAACTTTATGATTGTGATTGTAATAGTTACAGAAACTTTGTATTAGTACTTTTTTTTTCAGTTGACCCAATACTTGGAAAAATGGATAAAGAGAAAAAAACATTTAAAATGACATGAAATTTAAATGTGATCAAGAATGTGATCAAGGTAACATAGATTAGAGTTTTCTACATGCTTCTATTCAATTAAATTTAATCAAAGGTCAATGGCAGGACATGACATAGCATATCTCGTACCTTAGAGTAGCCATTGGGCATGTCTTGCACAAGGCAACCAGACGGTAGCCTTCTACAGCTCAGAGAAGACCGAGCTGTGGCTGAACCGTCTCGTTCGCTTATCCTGTCGACAGAGACATCCACGACCGCCCAAACACCTTCTGCGTGTTGTTTACAGAACCTTAAGAAACTCACTTGACGAATCGGCACAAGTGGTGATAGCAACTGAAGCTCTGCTTCCATCTACACAAACCAAACTGTGTTTAATAATTATCTGATCCATTAATTAAATCCACTATGCATGTATGCGTTGTAAAAAAAAAAAAGTTAAGAACCCCTAAACAAGATTCTACCATTGGAGCATACAAAATAAAATTATCTTAACAAAGATTCTTAACAAAAAAATTATGATTAAATAATAACTAAGATCTCATTAAGAGTTTCCCCCATTGCACATGCTCTTACCAGATGAAGAGCACCGTTTCTTGTCCCTCCCATACCACTAGAGATAATTTCGGTAGTCGAATTTCTTGCGATCATACATGGAAACATCTCTGACCATCGTTCCTACAAAATCAACAATCATTGTAACAACATTTTCGAAAGTAGTTTTGTTAGTTGTATACAAGTGTACTAGTTTAAGTTACTAACCGAGTCCATTAAGGTCTCGACGAGGGCTAAGCTATTGATGATAACCATTCCAACTTCTTTAGAAGCTTCTGAGACAAACCCGTCCGGTTTAGGACCAACACAAGAGGTGAAATTTTTGTCGTATTCTTCTCGGTTAAGCATTTCGCGCCTGCCTTTCGAGCACGGGATCCAAAGTGGCTCACTTGTTTGCGCCATTTTCACGAGCTCGTCCATGGCGGAGAGAGCTAATTCCAGATACACTGACTTCTGATCGAGTCCAGTAGCAACATCCGTACTACCGGTACGTTTAACCGGAGCTGCCAAACCGGAGAAGAAGGGAGGTGATGAAATCTCGAATCCAGGAGGTACGAGAGTGAAACCGCCGCCCCCAGCACCACCGCCGTAACCGTTTTGTGAACCGACGCCGAGTTTGAGTGCGGAATTTGGTAAATGGTGTGAACCGGGGGGCTCAACGTCGGACCGGTTAATGAATTTACCGGCTAAGGCAAAGATACGGTCGAGTTCGTCTTTGAGGCGTGAGTTCTCGATTCGCAAGTGATGCTCTTCGAGAGAGATCTCTCCGAGAACGGCGGAGCCACCGCAGTGACCGCACATCGGATTCCTTATGGCTTCCCGTACAGACATGTTCTCCGCTCGGAGCTTATCGTTCTCTTGTCTCAGTAACGAATTTTCATGGCGTTCAATTTGCGTCTACCCGGAAAAGAAAAAAAAAAAAAAAAAAATTATATATACCAAAAACACCTTTTTAAAAAAAAAATCCAAAAAATGACGGTGAAGATGACGAAGAGAACCTTCATTTGAGTACGGCGGTTTTGGAACCAGAACTTGACTTGGCGAGAATCCAGGTTAAGCCGACGGCTAAGATCTAGCCGTTGGTTTTCACCGGGATGAGGACACTCCTTGAAAACCCTAAAAAAACCGAGAAGACGAAGGTTTGGAATTTCGATTAAATTAATTTACTAATCAAAAGGATTTGGGGATTTAATGGATATAATATTACGATTCGAGCTCTTGTATTTGTTGAGGAGTATGTCGGTGGTAACGTTTCTTCTTCTTTAAAGGTCTCTCAGAAGCGTCTAGGTCATCGTCGCCGGAGAGTGCTTCGGCGTTATCGCTTCCAGATCTGCTCTCTGGACTTCTCCGAGTGACACTCACCTCGAAACTCTCACCGGTTCTACCCACCTCTCCTCCGTTGTTATCTACATTCGTTTGCTGCCGGAGAAACAAAAAAAAAGACGTTTCAGAACAAAAAGAAACCCACTAGAAATAATCAAATCCAAAGAAAGAGAAAGAAAATTTAAACGTACGAGACCAAGAGAGAGACGAGGAGAAGAGAAGATGGATTTAACCAGACCACTGGACATATCGGCGGCTGCGGAAGAGAAATGATTTCCACCACCGACTGTTTCGCCGCCGGAGGATTTATCTTCGTCGTCGTGACGAACAAAACCGCTGAAATTCATTAATAATAAACCAGGATAATGATTATCTTAAGATAATATTCTCTCAATTGTTTCTCTCTTATATTAAATCCGTAACGGATGAAAGTTTGTTGCTTCTGTGCATGTTTAAGAAGAAGAAGAAGAAGACGAAAAGCGGTTTCAGATTTGTTCAGACGGAGAAAGGAGATGTGTAATGTTCGAAGCCTTACAATTACTATAAACAGCCAAGAATAGTTTGGTTGACTCTTCACTCTCACCTTTTTTTTTTCTTCCTTTTTTTCTCTTTCACATCCTTATAAAAGTCCACTCTAAGCTTAAATTACAGTCCTACCCTTCTCTCGGACCTTTTTGCTGTGTGTGTTTATATTATGGACTTGAGTCTTGGACAATAGTCCTCTCGACTTCGAGCGAGTGTAAACTATAATTATCAGCTTCTTATTAATAAGAAAACTGTTCATTTGAATGCCACTTACTATTTTTTTCCAAGTTTAGTTTTTTTAATGACATTTACAGAGATGTAATATTTTGTTCAGAAAATTAAATTGTTCATATTTTACATATGAAAAGCAAAGGAAAAAGTGAAAGTGCAATGTGGAGATGGAGATGGGCTGTGGTAAAGTGACTGATTTATTACATGGCCCATGTTCTAAATTTAGTACTACAGAGTTATTGCGATATAACCTAAGATCAATAATTGAATGATTGGATAATAATGGATATGAAAAGCTGTCAAATTGAACTACCTCATTTATAATACATGCTTTCTTGCTTACTCAAAACGTCACCGATTTACAGAAACACAAAAGGCCGGCAGAAAGTATTTATCACCAAGATGTTCACATGTTTTATCACAGTTTAAAAGAAAAATACAAAAATGAAGTGCTAGTTACATTTAATTATTATATTGAGGAAAAATCCAAAATACTTACAGTATATTTCAAAAATATCATAGTTTGTTTTTTAGAAAGTCTTTCGAAATTTTTTAGAAGGTTGGTTACAATTTATAAAGAAAAACGTATTTTTGAAGATGTCCTTAAGATAATACGATTTTTGAAAACATATATCCAGTTGGCAAATACTATATTAAATAAACGAAAAAATGGCAAATACTATAAGAAGTATATAAAAGTAGACGAGTAGACGGTTAATTATAACAATTAAAGCCTTAAAGGTAGTTATCATCATATTGTTAAATATCAAAAGCTATTGACATATGACATAGAAATCAAAAGTTCACACTACTGCATGCAAGTTGTTGTCTAAAAAAGAAAACCAGATGAATGGAACATCTTGTGTTAGCCGACAGCCATCTTTTACTTCGCTTTCAAACCATTTTTTCCAACATGTTCTTTCAAAACCTCAAAAGAATATTATAATAACTGAACGTTTGATTTTCATCCTTCGAAGTACTAGGAGGCTCAAACTCCAAGAAAGAAAATTACATCCTTAATGGGCCCAAGCCCACGTGGAAAACTAGACGAGAGATGGTGCGTGAGACAGAGCGTGATGGGCAAGGCTATTCATCTTTATTACCGGAGGCATTCATTATTGCCAAGGTCTCACTCACACATTGTATCATCTTTCTTCACCGAAAACAAGTAACACTATGAGGTCTCTGCTTCTAAGCCGACTCTCGAGGCTTTCTCTGAGGAAACCACCTCCGCTTGTACTTGTAAGCTTCTCTTCTCTGCTCTCTCTGTAATTGTTCTGTACTACTTTCTTCTTACTCTGATCTATGTTTGAAAAATCCGCAGAGACAGCTCGGTGGTGTTCGATTCTTGTCGAAGACCCCTATCTGCCACATCGTCGGCGCTGAACCTTGTGGATTTACCCCGAGGGATGGGGAAATCGGTAGGCTCGTGATTGCCGAATTTATTAGTGATTGTTTTGGTGATACCAGGGTTCTTGAAAAGAAGGTGCCCGTGAGCCTGATGACAGGACGGGAACGATAGGAGCATCCAACGGCTGGGTGGCTACTCTGAAAGACGGTGTTGTGTGTCTTCAAGATGATCTCATCCCGAGTGCGTCGGACTCAGCGCCGAAGCGAATCTCACTGCCTCCTCTCGAGACTCTGCCTCACTGCCAAACGCAGCTGGTGACTAACGTGGCCATGTCATCCGCTTCCCCTGACGAGGACGAAGACTGCATTCTGGCCGTTAAGTTCGTGGGGCCTCAGCTCAGCTTATGTAGGCCTGCTCTCGGGGACAAGGCCGAGTGGTTCAACATCAGAATCACGGATCCAGGCTTCTTCTCCTCCCGAGTCATGTATTCAAGGAGAGATAAGATGTTCTCCATGCCGGGCTCTGGAGGCACACGCACGGGATCTTGGGATCTTGAAAAACACAGGGACAAACCCAAGTTGCAGACATGGCGCTTTTTAAGGCATCCTGAGTTCGTGCAGACAGAATGGGGGGACATAGATACTTGTTACACGACGGAGCAGTTGGTTGAGTCACGACACACGGGGGATATGTTCATGGTTAAGCGGTTCAGAGAAAGAAACTACGATGAGGGTGACAGGATGGAAGAGAAGCAAATAATGGTGTTCAAGCTAGACGGGGATGAGGGCAGTCGTTGTTACAATGGACATGGAGATGCTATCTACACTGAAGACATTGGAGATCTCTGCATTTTCCTCTCCAAGTCCGAACCTTTCTGTCTCCAGGCCAGCTTGTATGGCAATTTCTCAAACTCCATCTATTTCGTAGACGACAATGGAAATGGAATGTTCAACTACAAGTTTGAGTATTCCAATAAAAAGTATGCAACTTACCCGGCCCCTTACTTCATTCCACCTCAGTCCTACCTTAATGCTTATGTGTAGGGTAATAATGTGGTTGCATCTTAATCTCAGTCTACGTTAGGTTGATGCTTCAATTTTCTCTATTCTCTTCTTGCTTTGTGTTTTACAAGACCTTTGCTATGATGTTATGTTGTGTAATATTCAGATAATGAGTCCGTATTCTCTAGAAATTAAATTCTCTTGTTTTGTGTTACCTGTATGAGATATAGATTGTGCCTTTCGAAAATGGTGGTTGTTAGCTTCCTGGTGAACGATTACTGTCCCCTCTGTAGAAAAGAGAATGTGAACCAAATCTCTTGCGGATTATTAAAGACTAAAATTTTAGGTAGTTGATTAATGATACGTTGGGGGCACTAATTAACTTTTTTTTTTGTTTTGTTTATTTCATAGTATGTTATAAGATTCAAGAATATGACAATTATCATTGAGTTGAATTTATTGTTGTAAGAAAATCAAAAACAAAAAAAACTTAACACCGTAAGAAGTTTAAAAATATAAAACTCAAATCATGAGAGCGCACTTGTATGGTTTTTATCTTCGTCGGGTGCAGGAATAGTCCAATACTGTTTCACCGCATAGTAAATCTTCACTCTTTCATGAGGACCCTTCTCGTGGTCGGCAATTCTACCTTCCCATTGTAACCCTTTGGTTAATTCCTTAACCTTAATTAAAACGTCCACGTCATCTCTTATAATCACTCCACCACCCGGTCTAAGAATCCGGTCCATCTCCAACAATATAGCTTCCGGTTCACACTTATCTTGGTACAAGGTGAAAACCGAGTCAGCATGGATAAAATCATACGTTCGTGGGTACGTCGACATCGCTTCGCACCTAACAAAGAGAACAAGAACCGGTTTAAACTACAAGAAAATTCCGGTTTAATTTTAGTCTGGTTTAAAGCTTACCAGTTTTGATACGTTCCGATTAGACCACGCTCGTAAATGACACCAAGAGTATTGAGCTTAGCCTCGACCGGGACAACGTTCATGACCCAGACGGGATCATCGGCTAGAGCCGCCGCGAATCCACCGAGGTAAGCGTTCATGTCTAGTAAATTTCTATACCTCCCGGTTTCACCCAACTGGTAGTCTAGTTTCTTGTAATAAGAAACTCTCTGTTTCCACAGTTTCGTGTTCTCCAAGAAAGCTTCCGGTGTGATTTCCTCGAGGTCGCCACTGTTAACCCTCGGAGGAACCGCATATAACCGAGCCGGCCACTTCTCTACCTTCCCTCCAGCCACCGTCTTTAGATCCTCCCCCTCATCAACTTCAGGTAATGGCGTCAAACATGAATCCATCTTCGTATACCTGAATCATTCGAAATTTGAAGCCAAATTCTAACATATTTCAATCGTATAGATCAGTGCAGAAACAAATTAATTACCAGGCCATATCCGGATCTTGATCATGACGACAAAACTCCGGATTCTTCAAAACCTGTCTGTTTTTTTTACAGTGAATGTGGTTAAATGGCTTTTGCCAGATAGCAAGATCATCTCTCTGAACAACTTTCTTCCAACACAAGTTTCTCGCGACCTGCTCGATCTGAGTCTGCTCTGCATTTAAATCATCCATCGTCCTTTCCCATCCTTTCCACCGTTTCTGCCAATTAATCGGCGGTCCAGACAGTATCCAATACCCTCCTGGCCTTAAAACTCTATCCACTTCCATCAAGTAAACACCACCTGCAAAATATAACCCAAAGTGTTAAAATCTCAAAAGTGGTCATTTCGTGATTGGTTTAGGGCTTGGAGTCGAACCGTTTTGGCCCCAAGGGATAAGGCAACGAGAGCAATGGGCTAAGTCAAAGGCTCTAGAAGGGTACGGTAAACGTATAGTGGCCATGATTCCGATCATCGCCGGCACACCACGCTCGAGTGCGAATTGGACCTGAGCTTCGTGTGTGTCCCTTGGAGCAAACGACATCGTTGTAATGTTTCTTGATAAAAGATACGCACCGAAGCTAGCCACCTGAAAAATCAAAAGGCACACATTTGAGTATTTGACCGATATCAACAACTTACTTAAAGTCAACCTTTCTTGATTTTGACTCTTTTTTTTTATAACTACTAATTTGATTTTCAACTTTACAAGTTTAACGGTAGGGTATAAGTATAACTACTGAAATAGGTCAACAGTGACATTAGATAATTAGGTGACTCATTAGTGGGACAGATTCAGCAACCAAAAACGTTGAAAAACTAATTGATGATAGCGCTAACTCCAAAATTTAATTGTTATTATTTAACACATTATCAAATGGATTTAATTTAGATATGATTAGATATGGATATGCATGAGAATATATATCGGCAGTTAAGTTGGATTAATTAATTATAAATCTAATCGCGTGAAATGTTAACAGATTATTCGATTGAACAGATTGATAGGGACAAATATTCTGTTCTTTTCTTTTGAAGTATTGAATAAATAATTAGTAAGCACAAATATAATATTAGAGATAGGCAAAATTAAGCAGAACCGGATGGTTCGGTTTAATCAGGATGGGAAAGAATTGCACGTACCCCGCACCCGGTATCGATGGCGGTACGGATAGAGCCGTCGCTGAGATCAATCAACCGTCCGATATCGTCAATGTACGCATCAGCACCACGTGGAAACATCGTACCGCCACCAGGAAACCAAAAGCGATCGTTCTCGTACCGGACCCAATTCTGGTTCTTTTTCTCAACCGTAAGCTCCGTGTGAGGCACATTGGCGAACCACGCCACGTCACGGCTCTCCGGCCACCGGAACGGCGTCTTGTAACCGTACGGCGCCGGGATTCGGCATTTTAGGATTTCGTCTCTCTCGGGACAATGCCTTTGCCTGTACTCCAACCTTTCCCTGGAGAACTTCAGCGATCGCTTCACGTCTTCGCACGGCGTGCTCTCGCTCAATCCAGCGTCGCACGACGGGAAACTCACGGCGGTTTCCGTTACCGGAGGTGGATCATGAGGGTTGTGGTGCGCGTCGAAGTCGAGATCCTTCTCGGAAGTGCTTCTGGAGAATTTCTCGCACGGTGCGCCGTCGGAGTCATCGAAGGCGGCGCGTGGATTCACCGCCGGGTTTCGCCAAACCCCGAGAAGGTAGCTCCCGACGCAGAGGAGCGCCACGAGGGTTACGTAATAGAGATTGGACTTCTTAGTCCTCGATGATATTCTAGTGAATAAATTCATCTCTTTTAAACAAAAGAATCAATGACTCTGAGTTTTAAGAAACCCAATTGAAATATATATACGTCAGTGTCACTGTGTGTATGTATATACACACGCAACGACGAGAGACGGAAAAAGAAGAAGAAAAAAACGATGAGAGCCGAATCAAATGTGTGACGAGTGAAATTTTCAAGGGTTGATATGAAGTAGTTCGAGGGTAATATAAGGGAGGAGAATCAGGGAGCGAGTGTGAGAAACGCGCCTTGAGGTCAACGCGGATTAATGTATCGTTCGTGAGAGATTAGGCTAAAACGTGGGAGCTTGTCATAGGCGACAATGGGGGAATTATTTTTCCGAATTTTCATCCATCAAATTATTTTAGAATTTTTTTTTTTCTTAGTAAAGTTAGGGATTGCATATATTCATGCATTTGTATTATGAGCAAGATATCTTTTAACGATTAGAATTTAGTATTTCTTTAAATGTTTTCTCTTACCATCTTATTTAAATCAAATCGACTGGAAAATTCCTTGTATGTGAGAGTACACGTGCCGATGAAGCGCGTGTGGTTTCGATACAGATATATACAACTGTAGGTGGGGTCCATTTGGGTCCTTTGGACGCAAAGAGACGCAATCCCTTTTGCACTTTACTCCGGTACGAACTAATTTAACCGTAAACCAAAGCACTTTTTTGAAGAACTTCTCGGTTCAACAGAGAAAATCACATAATGTATATTATTACCCTGGTCAAGCCTAAACTGAGATTCTCTTTTGCTCTGTATATACGCCAATTTTAAGAATGAATTGAACTTTTTCTGGGACCAGATGGTTTTAAACCTTGCGGGGATGTGAAGAAACCCCAAATAAGCAAAGTGTGTTCAACATTTGGAATCGCAAAACGCAGTCAGAGTTTGAATTTGGTGTTTGGTTTTTGTTTGCGGTTATGTGCTTACCTGTCGAGTTAATTTTTGGTACTTTCAAAAATCAGACCTTTGCCCAACCCCAACGTTGAGATTCTTGTTTCAAACTTCACTGAGTTTAGGGTTTCTTTTGGGAATACAGTGTTTACTTGGGGAAGAAGATAGGGCAAACAGCGTTAAACCGATTACCAGACTAATGATGATGATTATCATCCATGGAAACTCGAACATTTAGGTTGGAGATTTGGCTCTACTTTTTTTTTGTCTCCACTAGACTAGAGCCTTAATTTAGAGTTCATTAAAAATCCGAGTTCATTATATAATCATTATCCATGCAGATAAGTATTTAATTTATACGAGGACTTATAATAGCAGCAAATCACTCAAAAGGACCAACGGGAACTTTCTCAAATGCTTCTTCCATAAGCTTCAAGGTGTTTTGATCTTGGGGCGTGTCGGAAGCAACTGTGTTTTTTTTTGGAGAGAAACGAGAATCAGAAGAGGAAAGTTATGTGTGACAAAATAAGATCAGAAGAGGGAAGTGGTAATTACCTGGTAACATGAGATGATGGAGGTGACGAATCCAAAAGCTCCGGTGACACGAGGAGTGATCTTCTTTGGAGATAACTGAAGAAGACCAGCTGCTACAACAATGTCCATGGCTGATTTGATCAAAGCAAGAGTCCTCTCGTTCGATTGTTTAAGCTTAGCACGATACTCCTCATCCTGCATTTTACACAATTGACACAAACAGGAATTGAGTTTATAATATAACATTTCCCTTAGAAACAGAGGTTTTTTGATAAAAAAAAAAAACAGAGAACATTACGTGATACTTGTTGCTGTTCTTAAGTCCCTTTTCGATCTTCTTCATCGATGAAGAAAGCCTTCCAATCTCACCAATCTAATTAATAACAGAGGAAACCGATTTTATAAGAAGAAGCCAAAAATGTAATCATAAAGAAATAAATAAAACGACGGACCTCAACTAAAGTTGTACAGACAGATGATCCCATCCAGCAGAAAAGCGATATACGCCCAAGTAACTCAGCTCTCTCTTTGTTCTGTGATGTGATAAACATTAGCCCACACATGAAAACACTTCAAATGAAACTAGCTGTTCACGGGTTTGATTGTCACTGACCTTATATATCCCTGATCTCCCAAGCCAGACAATTTGATCCAGAAACAAGAAGGTGGATAAAAGTGCATTCTTCGACTGAAAAATAACAAAACAACCATCATTTTGATCGACCATAACAAAGATATGAAACTAGGGAAGTATTTGAATGAAGATGAAGAGCTCTGTGAAGCACCTTTCCAAGTAAAACAAGAGCAAGTGGAGTCCCTTTAGGCACAGGGCTGATAAGACCATGTAAGTCATTGACAAACTGCAACAATATCAGTTATAACAAAGCCAAAATTACTAATCACAAGGTAAACAAAGAAAGTCGAAACAGCAGAAGAAGAAAAAGGATTAACCTTGAAAAGACGGAAGACTTTCCTGGCCAAGCTAGTGGATTTGTCGACATTTTGGGCAGTACCAGGTTGTCCATCGCTCAAGAACTTGGAACCATACTGTATAGCTCTGCACAACTTATCCCTAGCCTCTGCTTTGTTCAGATACATAACCACGAGAGCAAGCTCGGCTCTTGATACATCTAACGTAGTCGCCATCTTCTCTCTTGAAAATGGTCATAGTATAGTCAAGAGACACATAGAACTTTCAAAACCGTGACACAATTGCTACTCAAGAGGCAACAAATTTCCAGCCTTTACAACTAAAAATTTCGAAACTTGGAGTTGTTTTTGATCGAAGAAAACCGAAAATGATTAACACACGAGGAAGATCAGATGGTACAATCCCAAGATTCAAATAAAAAACTTGGAAACAATCAGATAAAATCAAAATACCTTTGGAGATGATAGGAAGACGATCTTTATTAACACCTTCCAAGAGATGTGTGAACGGAGAAAGGATAGATTTAAAAAGGGAATTAGAGAAATAAGGGAAAAAGAAAAGAGATTCTCACAGTGCCTCTGTTTTTGGAACGTCAGCTATTGTTTTGTCGTGATCGGAGGAGATAGGGCTTGTTTGGTCATCTTCGTTTCCCGGTATACAAACAAAAACATCGCCGTTGGTCAACGCAAATGACATCCGTCATTCTCAGCCGTCGATTATGTTGACTCACCAGTGCTTCTCCCACACTTGATTATCTCTCTCACTCTGCTTGCGGAAGTTGAGGATATCCCGCGCGTCAGAACCACGTGGCACACATATCTAGGAAAGGAATTTTTTTACCGCCTCGAACTATTTTTTGTAACCATTTTTTTTTCCGTCGGTAAGAACTGTGAAGCGATTTACCTTGTTGGTGACGGAATTGCGTAATAAAAGTTGCATACACTGAAATTTCTAAAACCCATTAAAATTTCCTTATCGCTCAATTGCTCTAAAATCTTATTTGTAATATTTCCTTTTTTTTAATTGAGAATCCTATATAATCTTCAAATAGTCGTCCTCTCTTGCTAAAAAAAAGTTCTCCAAAACGACTTTTATTTTCCCTACACATCCAAATTTCCTCAACTTCTCGCCAGTCGACGTTCTATACACACTGTAAGTAAATTTCTATCATGGTCGACATACACATACATATAACTTTTGTGAGTTACAAAATTATTTCTCATGTGTGACTATATAATTATTACACAATAATACAAAGACGTATCATAATCTCTTCATAGGTATTTTCTGATGAAGCATTGTTCCCCCCTGTAAAACTTGTTTTCTTTCTCCATTGTTGTTGTTCTGTCGCGAGCGTGATTGTCCATATAGGTTATGTATTGGTTCCAAATCCTTAACGAAGATTAATGAGCACAGCTAATTAAAAGCCCAATGGACTTTGAGTTTGGCCCAATAAAACATTAAACCCGCTCTTCTCTAACCGACAAAAACCTTGTCGTTAGGGTTTTACATACACTAATCGTCGTTGTTCACTCGTCTCTGAACTGAAATTAAACAAAACAAAACTGCAGTTTTTATTCTTTTTTCGATGGAGCTCAATAAGGATCAGGCAGGCATGTCGGAGAATAATAAGCCTCAAGATCCAGATCCCAGATTCGCTCGCGAAGGTTACAGCGTTTTGCTCGACGTCAACGATGGAGACCGTCTTGTCTTTGCTCGTCTCTCTAGTGGCGCGTGAGTCTTCTTCAGATTAAAATTACTCATAACTCAATTATATCGATTGAATTTGGTTTTTGACTTCTTTCACTCTCTTCTCTTTGTCTTCGTACAGTATATTGAAAATTGGGAATAAGAATTACTCTTTAAAGCCATTGATCGGAGCTCCCTTTGGATCTCTGTTCCAAGTCGAAAACGGAGAAGAAGGTTCTTTCCTCTCTCGCATTCTACCCGTTAAACAAGGTTTGTGTCTCTCCCATAATCACATCAAATCCTTTTTGCTGAATATAAGAGAAAAACCAATTTTTTTTTTTTTTTTTGAATTTGGTCTAACTGATGTTTGCTAATCCCAGAAAATAACAGTAGTAATGTCATCGACGATTCGAGAGATAATCGAGAACTTGTCGACAATAACGAAGCCCAAAACCTTACCGGTGAAGAAATTGAAGCTATGCGGAGGTTAGAAGAAGACTTAATTCTCTCTCTGTGTAGATAATGTTAGATGCACACATTGGAAGATTTTGCTGACTTTTTCGATTTTAATGTGTAGAGAGGGTGCAAAAGGGGATGAAATTATTGAAGCTCTAATTGCAAATAGCAAAACTTTTGATAAGAAGTTTCAGTTGTCTCAGGTATGTATTTACAGTCTAATCTCTCTCGCTGCTTCTACTTTAAACAGCAAAGTTAATCTTTAGTTTTTGTTTTGTAGGAAAAATATAAGCTAAAGAAGCAGAAGAAATATGCGCCTAAGCTGCTTCTAAGACGGCCTTTTGCTCGAAGGTGTGTCTTCGGTTTTTTCTTTTTTCTGTCTACTTTTGTTTTTCACTTCTTTCGATTTTCTCTTATTTTCGGTTCTCTTTATGTTTACCAGTATATGTGAAGCTTACTTCAAGAAATACCCAGCCAGAATCGGGTAAGTATATATCTTCTGTAGATTCGTAGTCTTTGTTTTCCTCTGTTGAGATTTGAATTCCTCTTGGTTTGGTGTTGATTGATTGTGTATCCTTTTTTTTCTTGGTATTGTTGTGTTGTAGATTCTTACGAGTAGATGCGTTATCTCTTTTGTTAACAATGGCTAATGTCACGGCATACTCGGATGTGCTTGTGGTGGATATGGTTGGTGGCCTTGTCACTGGTGCAGTTGCTGAACGATTAGGAGGTAGAGAGCTTTTCTTTATATAGAACTACTGCATCTAGGATTCACTGTCTGATTTATTTCTGTAACAATGTGATGTATGATTCTTTGAAACAGGCACTGGTTATGTTTGCAATACGTATAAAGGAAACTCCCCTTATCCTGTGGAGATGGTGAGGATGTTCAACTTTAGTGACAAGGTTATAGAGAGGTAATGTTCGATTGTCTCTTTAAGTCCTTTTACTCTCTGTTGTTTCTAATTGAAGCCGTTATGTAATTTGACATTTTTTGGATATGTGGTTCCCTTTCTGTGTGCAGGATCGTGCAGTCATCTATAAACGAGCTCTCATCAGCCAAAACTGCATCTCCTGAAGAAAACAATCAACAAGAAGGAGTTTACAACTCTGAGATTAATATCAGTGTAAGTTGCCAATTCTGAACCGTTTCACATTGAGTCTTAATTTGATAGCTCTTCTGATTTTAACCGAAGGTTTCAAAATTGAAAATTTGCAGGAACCATCTACATCTGATATGGTAGAAGATACACCTGTGACAGCTGAGGCTACAGTAGTGGATATTGTTGTCCCAGAGAGCAAAATTATCAAGTCGCCAAAAGCTGGAGCCAATGCTTCGAAAGAAGCAATAGAAATGTGGAAAGAAAACGGTTTCTCTAGGTAAGTACTATATATATAACTGTTTCTCTATGATTGAAATTTTTTCTCGGTTTGTAAATGTCGTCACTTATGTCGTCGTCTGAATTGCAGTTTAATAATGGCTGCACAAGACCAAGACCCATGGAGCTTAGCCAAAGATGTATTGCCACTGCTCTCGTACTCTGCTCCGTTTGCAATATATCATCAGTATTTACAGGTATGGAGCTTAGCCAAAGCTTTTTTCAGTATGTTTGGTTATAAATTTTGCATAAGATCAAAATCTCATACTGTATGATGAAATTTGTACAGCCTCTGGCGACATGTATGCACAACCTTCAGCAGGGGAAGATGGCGATCAATCTGCAAATAACAGAACCGTGGCTACGTGAATATCAGGTATGATCAAATTCTTATTTTTTTCTCAAATCTCAATAGAATAATAGATCATCGATGAAGAGGTGCTAATAGATTAAAAAAAAATGCAGGTGCTTCCCTCAAGATCACACCCTCACATGCAGATGAGTTCTTTTGGAGGCTATGTTCTAAGCGGCATCAGAATCTCCACCACTTGATTATTGTTTCCAAACCAAACCCCATTGCTTCTTATCATTTTCAAGAATTGAGGTTTGATGTTGTTTGATCTTTTTTCCCCAAAAAGGTCTTTGTATTTGTTTGTTGTTGCGAGATATAGGTTGCTGAGATTATAGGAAAACTTCATTTTTGATATATATACTCTTTTGTTTTTCAATCCAATCTATATAGTTTATTAATAAAAAGGTCGATATATGCTAATATTGAAAATTGTACAAAATCTTGTAAAGTAAGATCTTAATCTTACAGATGATCAAATGCATTAATATAAAAAGACATCATCATCATCATTCTTCTTACTAGTATTACCATTGGCTTCATTAAGATTATGAAACATCACAAAATACACTTATATATACGAAATTACATATATTTTAATAATATAAGATCAGCTTCATTTTCTTCCCCATTCTACTTCCTACCAAAGAAACTTCTCAACTTCCCTTTCTCAATCCTCTCAAGAAGCTTCTTAGAACCAGGAACCTCCAATTCCGACAATTTCTTCAGATAACCGACAGCTCCATACGACACCATCAGCTTCTTACACTTCCTGCTTGAACACAGAGCCGCCAAACCCGAAACCGCATACTTTTTCGCCGAGTTGCTCGGACTCGGCTCAAGCAACATCACAAGACTCGTCACGCTCTTCTCATCTCTCTTCACTTCTCTGCAGTTCCTCGGAACCGTTACGAGACTCGCTATAGCTTGAGCTGCAACCTCTCTAGCTCCACTCGCTTTCGCCTCCAACATTCTTATCAGCAAAGGGATGCAACCCGATTCACCGATCATTCTCTTAGTCTCATTCGATGTAGCAATCCTGCAAATCGTCGACGCAGCTGCTTGTTGAGCTCCGATTGATCCTGATTTAAGAACATGGACTAAACTTGGGATTATCTGCAAGCATGTTTCATCAGAAACAGAGCCAACAAGGTTCCGAATCGCTGCAACTCCTGATTCTTGAGGGAGAGGTCCGTCTAAGTAAGCGAGCAGAGTCTGAATCCCGTTCTCTGATATGACCGATCTTCGAAGAGCTTCGTTGCTCGAAGTGAGATTCTGAAGACACTCCGCTGCGTATTCTTTAGATCCCAACAGAATCCCACAGTTTAGTATGTTAATCATCACTTTAACGATTCCTTCTTCCGCTAGATTCTGTCTTACTTCAGGGACAGCGGAGATGTTCTTCAAAGTACAAGCGGAAGCTGCTTGAGAAACAGAGTCCCCTGTTTTGCAAATCTCGATCAACGGACTAACCCCACCGTGACCAACAATCGAACGCGCCGTCTCTGACGAAATCGACATCCTCTGCAACGAGATAACCGCTTTCTCTTTAGCTACTGGACTTCCGGATTCCAGCAGCCTTATCAACGGAGGCAATGCGTTCTCGGAGACGAGCCAGTTCTCGCAACCGCCTGATTCTGCTAAAGAGCAGATCACAGTCACAGCGTTTTCCCTAACGCTAGGCGAAGTGGCGGTCAAAAGCTGCACCAAAGACGCGACATTGGTCCGGCCTAAAGCGGTTATAACCGCTTTTTCGTCTTCTTTCATTACCTCGAGGAGCTGCTCAAGCGCTTTGCGTTTAGACTCCAAGTGACCTATCTGAAGCCGAGCAAGCAATTCTCTAACGCTGAACGTTTCCAGGTCTTGAATCGAAGAAGATAATGGCTGCGAAACCTCGCCTAGAACGCCTGTTTTCATCAGCAGTCCACAGTCTTTTAAGCTGAGATCGATTTTGGCTGATAGAGAATCGAGATCGCTCTGCATCTTCAGTTTCCCTTCTTGCTTCTCGTTTACGCATACGATTGCGAGCTCGATGGCTTCTCTCAAGGTTTCTAAGACCGCTTGGAGTTGCTCTTTGCAGAGAGTGTTTTTGGAGAAACAAGGATGGCTAGACAAATCCGATAAACATGTCGGTATCTTCTCTAATCTTGAGATTATCACTCTCCATCTGCTGGAGAAACCTTTCACTGTTCTTGCTTTGGACAAAGCAACCGGGACAAGCTCTTGTGCCTGTAATAGCAAATCTTCAACTGTTGGATCAAGCAGAACTTCGTTTCCGGTTTTCTCCTCCACCATGATCACACAAGCTCTGTTTCACTGAATTGCACAGAAAAGAAGAATACAAATCAAATTAGCGAGCTACAGAGAACAAAAACCAAAATCCAGAAAGGATCAAATATGCCTTGATGAGATAAAACTGGCAAAGAATTGATCTTTAGTTTTGTAATGGAAAGATTAAAAGTGGGGAGCAAAAAGTAATGAAGGGAGTAGTTGAATGAGTGATGAACAAGTTGGTAGATATGTTATAAATAAGGACACGGATTTAAAAACAAAAACAAAAAGGAAGAAGCCATCAAAAAGAGTTCTTGAGAATCTTGAAAATGATCACAGAAAAGCTTTCGATATTTGCTTGAGAACAAAACCCTACCAGACAAAATTTAACAAGTCATTTTCCAGTTTCCTTTACTCCGTCGGTGTGAACATTAATTGCCTCAAAAGCTAATGATAAGATAATAAATAAATAGGAAGAAGCATCATCCGTCATCATCTTATTATATATGAGAAATATTTAAATGAAAGGCTCAAACACTTCTGGAAAATTGAAGGAAAAAGACAAGAATACCCTTCTGAAGAACAAAGACTGAGAGGAGAGCTCCAAACACAGATAAAAAAAAAACAAAGATTTGATGATTAAGCTGGTTTAGAGGAAAATTAATAAAGAGGCTTTACATAAGACTTTGTTTCAAAGAGAAGATGTGAGTCTCTTTCAACAAATCGTGTGCTTAAAATTTTCATAAGAGTTCGAACCAAACTCCACTAACACTACACAGAAGTTTGGTGACAAATCCACAACTTGTCTTTACTGCAAGAAAAGGAAAAAAAAAAAAAATACCTTTTCCCCTTAAAGCTTGTGTGAAATACTGAAATGCAAGAGAATCAAACAGAATATGAAGAAAAATTGAAACACAGGGAAGTTCTTTAAGAATAAACAATATAAATTCCCCCAGAAAGTGGAAAAAAATTACCTGGAAACAAAGAGTGTCTAACGAATTTGTGTGCAGGAGCACTTTGAATTTCGAAATTGTATCAAGACAAAAGTAGAAACCTTTCCTTCTCGATGTTTTCAAGCTATGGCGAGTCTTCAGAGACTCTTTTTCAAACAGAAGCAGCTGTGTCAGGGTAAGTTAAGTCAGCTTTAGATTTGTTCTGTCAGAAACGTAACGCACGATTTTTTTTTCATCGTATCGCGAGAATTTTCAAATTTCGGTGATCAAACGGCTCTACTTTCATCTTGGAGAGCCTAATCGAACGATTGGGATATGATTGAAATTTGAAATGGCTTAGTGATTAGCTGACGTGGACATGTACCTGGTCTTCTCGGGAGCGTCACGTGTGCGGAAGTCAAGAAAATCGCCCTTGTGTGTTCGTTAAATTCACGAAAGTGCCATTGAGTTTAGTAGTATCAACTTTTGAGGCCCAGAAAGGAGAAAGTGTCGAGGGGACCGAGGCGCGTGAGGCTTGTGGGCCTTATTAACGTGCATGAAACGGCACGCACTTGTCTGCTAATGCTGTTGAGAGAGAGAGAGAGAGAGAGCGTCGGTTTTTGTGATTTTAATTAATGTATCATTAAGGTCATTAATATCACTCTTGAAGTCTTGATTAGCTGATCGATCATCAAGCCAAAAAATAACTCGATCGAAATAATTAGTACTAAGCCCTATCTCATCCTTCATACACGAGTCACATTTCAGTATAAATAAACCTACACATGTTTCAGCAACTCCACAATATTAATTATAAAAATGTTGTTAATTTATAAGTTAATCATGTAACTACTAATTTATTGTAAGTATTGTCATTTTACTTCTGGGCTTCAAAGTTGGATCGCGTCATCAGAGTTTGCAGTCCATATAAAGATGGGCCTAAATTGGAAGCTCAATATCAATTTTAAAAATCCCTTTTTAAAGGATTTCAGATCACTTACCAACAATAACAATGAAGGTTCCAAAATTCATCATATCTATCAATTTCATTTCTAGATCGATTAGTTTCTACTACGAAGATTGATATTCAGGCTCCAAATGGGATAACAATGCAATATCTATCTTCTGCAATGCGACACTTGCGACTGAAGAAGCGCTCAGATACACAATAAACTCAAGGATAAAGGAACGAACTTTTACTTAAATTCAACTCCAAGATCCATACTTTAAAACTCAAGTGATCAACAAACAAAGTTTACTAGCTCAAAATCATCCAAAACTAAAAAAAAAACGAAGGAAGAAGAAACTAAAGGATAAGAGATGTGGCTGAGAGAGCAGAGTCATCTTCTTCACTGAACGAGACCCTTTTTCCTGAAAGAGCAACCGTCAGTGAGATGTGCCTTTCCTCCTGTGGGTTGGCACAGCACAGTCTGGCAGTTTCCACACACCACAACCGTCTGCGAGTGGCTGAACACCGTCGTACTGCAATTTCCACACAACACATTCATTAGCAAAAACATGGACATTTCGGATAACAAAGTTCTAATTTTTAAGAGAGTTTTTTCAAAACTTACATGTTGAAGCAGCCTTGGCATTTCACATCCTACATCAACCACAACACGTACAAAGAAATACGAATCCAATCAGCACCATCAAGAAGTTAAATGAGGACCAAACATAAAAAACTCAATTACACAACCGTTCCTAAACATCCGAAAATGAAGAGTGAAGCAAAAAAAAGTATTCAACTTTCAATTACCATGAAAAAGGAATTGGGAGACTGAACAAGGCGCTTGAGCTTGTGCTTCCTCTTCTCAAGCTCAGCAGGTGGGTTAAGCAGATCAATATCGTTTTGAAGAACCTGAGATTTTATTCAAACACACAGTTTTATCAGAACCAATCAAATCACGAAAACCCTAATTAAAAATCTCTCTAAACCAAAGAATTGCATTCAGAGAAGAGGACATGATAAACTACACGCAAATGATTCGTTTCTTCTTTGTTTTCCCCTCACAGAAACTCTCAGATTCTGCGATAAAATGGAATCAAGGCGTCTAACAAAGAAAATCGAAACGAGATTGAAGAATCGAGAACTAACCATCTTCGTTAGTAGCTGGTAGAGATGACAAGCCTTAGAGAGGACACAATCAGCCGACAAAATGCTTTTGAAAGTTGCAAACCCTAATTTGCATAAACAACAACGCCTTATAAACTGTCCAAGAACCGACCTATCCCTATTTCCTTACTAAAGTGCGCCCTCGTTATTTAGTTGATAAATAAATTTCCCGAATTCAGTTGAACCGGCCGGGTTGGTCGAAGGCGAATGATTAAGGTTCCGGTCCGAAAAGGTAGTGGGTTCGAACACCAATTTTTTATTTATCTTTTCGAACATAAAAGTTTGGGCTGACGTATTCGGCTCAGTATACACTTGATCGATTGGGCTGAGCAATGGACCATATAATAATTTCAAAGGTCCCACATTATTAATTTCCCAAATTAAATTTTTTTACCCATCAAAAAAGAAAAAATCATTTATAACAAATTTTAAATGCATTTGCTCAGAAGTCGCAACTTTTCAGCCGAAACGTCGTCGTGACCTCTTTTTTTCTCCCTCTCTTTCCCTTCTCTCTGTTCTGTGTGAAGTGTGAACGCTCACTCAAACGAAGAAGACGCTCTATCTCTTTTGCCCTCGCCGGAACTTATGCAGTTCACCGACGGAGACGACGATGACGACTTCCAGATCCCTCCTTCCACTCAGCTTTCGATACGAAAACCCCTTCAGCCAACCAACCGTAACATCTCTCAGCCCCCTCCAAAGAAGAAGCCCAGGCTAAGCCGTAATCCGGGGAAGGAGAATGTTGCTCCGACTCCTGAATTTAGCTCCGACCCAGATTTCTCATCTGGGAATTACGCGCCGAGTGCGGATCTTCTGGGCTCTTCTTCTACTCCAGTGTGTAGCTTATTAGATTGTATCCCGTCGAGTGTTGATTGCTCAGCTGGAGATTTCGGTGAGCCTGTATACTCTCTCGGTGTGGAAACAGAAGACGAACAAGTTTTATTTGATACAAAGGAGAGGGATGACTGTTTTAAGGCGAATCGGGAGGGTTATTTGTGCAATTCTATGGAGGCTAGGTTATTGAAGTCGAGAATTCAACTCAGGTTTGACGGTGGAATCCATGAGGACGAAGGGTTTGTTGAGTCCGACTCTGAGCTTGACGTGTTGATAAAGCTTTGCTCTGAGGGTAACAGTGGAGAGTGTAGTGTAGGCAAGGACGATTCGATTCAGTGCCCGCTGTGTTCAATGGATATCTCAGCTTTGAGTGAAGAGCAGAGGCAAGTTCATAGCAATGAGTGTCTTGACAAGTCACATAATCAGGCTCCTGAAAAAGTAAGCTTCTTTCTTTGTTATCTCATAGCTTTTTTTTCGGTTCGGGAACTCGCTCTCTGTGAATTGATATCAACCAGATTATGCTGATAGTTTTACTTCATTCCGCCATTGATTGATTGCTAACTTGTAAACTTGGTGTTAGGACTCTCCGAGGAAATGCGAGAATTCCTCATCTTTTATTGAAGAATCTGTTGATGATCCAGTTCGGCATCCACAGCTAGTTAATGATCATCTCACTCCGGTGCTCAAATGGCTTAGGAGTCTAGGCTTAGCTAAATATGAAGATGTGTTTCGTCGTGAAGAGATCGATTGGGATACACTTCAGTCACTCACAGAGGAGGTAATGGAAACAAAAGCTTGATAAGTATCTTCACCGAACTGAGGAACATACAAATTTTCTTCTTTTTTATGTTTACATAAACAATTAGGATTTGCGAATTGACGAGGTTATAACTCCACAGGATCTCCTGAGCATCGGTATCACGTCACTTGGTCCCAGAAAGAAGATTGTGAATGCGCTTAGCACACTTAGAGAAGAAGCCTGTGCTGAAGCGCAGGCACGGTCTCTTTGTGGAAGCAGCCGTGTTACAGAGAGACAGAGGGACAAGTCAACCAATCGTAAGGCAAGTGAGCCCAAGAAACCAACAGCCAACAAGTTGATTACAGAGTTTTTCCCTGGTCAGGCCACCGGCAGCACGAAGATCCGTAAGTCCCCTAAAGAAACTGCCACCGAAAAGAGTCCATCGGATTCGGGATGTCGACGTGCTGTGAGAAGAAATGGCAACAATGGAAAATCTAAAGTCGTTCCACAGTGGAATTGCGTTCCGGGGACACCTTTTCGAGTGGTAATTCTCCATAACAAGCCAGGCCATGGTTTTTTCACTTCTTTGTAGATAGTTCTCCTTCTGACTTCTGAGTGCTGAATCTTTGTGTTTGGTGACTTTCTGGTTTAATGCAGGACGCATTCAAGTACCTCACACGCGATTGTTGCCATTGGTTTCTTACACACTTTCATCTCGATCGTAAGTAGTATGCCTGATTATATATATTTATACCACACTAACACAGAAGAATCCTGCACATCTTTGGAAACAATGCTTAAAAGTCTCTGGATCCTCATTTACAGATTATCAAGGTCTGACAAAGTCATTTAGTCATGGGAAGATATACTGTTCCTTAGTTACCGCAAAGCTGGTAAATATGAAGATTGGGATCCCTTGGGAGAGACTGCAAGTCTTGCAGATTGGCCAGAAGGTTAATATTGCGGGCATTGATGTGACATGCTTTGACGCAAACCACTGCCCTGGATCCATCATGATACTCTTTGAAGCAGCCAATGGTAAGGTACGTTGTGAAATTAGACATATCTAATGTGTATTCATCAGCATCTGTTTAACATGTCAATCATAAAATAATTGTCCATGGGATTTGTTGATTTGTATAGGCTGTTCTACAAACGGGAGATTTTCGGTATAGTGAAGAGATGTCAAACTGGCTAATGGGTTCGCATATCAGCATTCTTATCCTTGATACTACATACTGTAACCCCCAGGTTAGTCATGCATCATTATTGTATCATATTGTAGCATCCGGTTTATATCGGTATTTGAAATCCATTTGTGCCTCAAGTTTCTCTGCATGATTCCTCTATTTCTACCTTTTTTATTCCTTCCGGAGAGGGAAAGAGAACTTCCTATGATTGTATTGATACAAATGGCATCATTTGTTGCAGTATGACTTTCCAAAGCAAGAGGCGGTAATACAGTTTGTTGTCGAGGCTATACAAGCAGAAGCTTTCAATCCCAAGACCCTTTTCTTAATTGGAAGTTACACCATAGGTAATATATGTTTTTCGCTTATTTTCTGAATCGGTATAACATGTTGAGACCGGCTTATTCTCATGTGTATATCATCTTTTGTTTGAAAGGAAAGGAGAGGCTGTTCTTGGAAGTTGCACGTGTGCTACGTGAAAAGATCTACATCAACCCTGCGAAACTAAAACTCCTCGAGTGCTTGGGGTTCTCCAAGGAAGATATGCAGTGGTTTACAGTGAAGGAAGAAGAGAGCCACATTCACGTTGTACCCTTGTGGACACTTGCCAGTTTTAAACGGCTGAAGCATATAGCTAACCGCTACACAGTAAAGAAACACATCCTTTTATTTATTTTTAGCTGATTTCTTTAGAAGATGAGTTCTTTAGGCTATTTTTCTGTCATGCAGAACCGATACAGCCTTATCGTTGCATTCTCTCCTACTGGCTGGACATCTGGTAAAACCAAAAAGAAGTCTCCTGGAAGAAGGTTACAACAGGGTACTATAATAAGGTAATTGAATTCGCCATCTTCAAGTCCTGTGGTGCATTGAGCTCAAAAATCATGAGAATCTTAATGTGTAATTTTTTCAGGTACGAGGTTCCATACAGTGAGCATAGCAGCTTCACAGAGCTGAGAGAGTTTGTGCAACAAGTGTCGCCTGAAGTTATCATACCGAGTGTTAACAACGATGGACCCGACGCTGCAGCTGCAATGGTGTCTATGTTGGTTTCTTAGCTCTCTGTTCTAACATTGGCGATTAAGCTCATTGGCTGCTCAAGTTTGCAACAAAAGATCGCCAAAGATTGAACAAGGAAATAGATGTCTAATTAAATGTAGCAATGTAACCACATGATTATGTAATGGTATGTATTGTTATCGTTACTTCAACTCTTTGGCCTGGTTTCTTTAGAAGAACTAATATTACGCAAGTCTTCGAAATTAGGTCTATAAAATGAAGAAGATTAACAAATTTATCAGCTTTCATTGATAAGAAGATTGCAGTCAAATGAAGAGAAAACAGATATCTGTGAAGAAAGATCCTTAATAAGATAGATCAAGTACTCTACTATGAATCGTTCAAGGAATACATTAGGGTTCCGTAGCTGCAGATATTACAAAAACAAAGTAACAAACAGCGAATCTGTTTCAAATCCTTATCATAGACAGAAGTTCTCGATGACGAAGAACATAGATAGTAAAAGTCGCGATGATCATCATCTATCTCCTCAACGATCTGTTGTTTATCCACCGTGCAAGGTCGAAATGAAAACTATAACATCTTTGTCTTCGATTGTTGTATCGAGCTGACCGCTTAGCTCCCAATCACAGTCATTCACTAGCACAAGAACTCCAGGTCTCCTGCACAAACATTTGATGTTTTTTCCCTGTTTAACAAACATTTAACCTTACAAATCTGAGCTGATTAAGAAGAAAAGGCATACTTACACAGTATCTCCTTTCATGAACATCTCAGGCCTCTCTTTGATCACATTTGTACGAACCCAAGAAAGCAAATGCTTCATTGTTAACTAATTTAGAAGGGCAAAAAGTATGTTACTCTGAGTATGAAAGCTGACAGCTTTAGATAAATCATAGATGAGAGAATGTAACTATGTAAACTTACATCATCTTCTCCATTGGGCAAATCGACGTTTACTTTATGGATCTTTTCAGAATCACAGAGCAGCTCTAAACCACCTCTACATATCAAATGATAATTTAATCAGTGAGCAAGAACTAAACAAATATATTCATGGTTCATCTTCTTCAGTTTCATCACTACACTCAAGCAATCAACAAAAGAATCTCAAAAAACACCAAATCACCACTATTCGATGATCCAATAACTAAATGAAAAGTTGACGAATTATAAACTCTACAAACAGAAAAAATAAACGCCTATTAAGAACGGAGAACAGAGAATGCTTAACAAAAGAGCATCACTCAGCAAAACTCGCCGAGAGCTCGGAAATTTCGAAATAGATCAAACTATTTTCACAGAGAAAGGGATAATCTCACCCGAATTCAAGAGTCAATTGCATCCTCGCAGTGAATTAACTACAAACCCCAGCTCTTCTAGGGTTTTTCTCTTTCCGCCTCGTCGTCGTCGTCACTGCGCAAGAAAACGTAGAATCCAGTCAACAATCTCGCAACGACGTCGTTCTAGTTTAGGACATGTTGGGCTCTGTAATTTGGGTCTATAGTATAATACTACAAGATAAGGCCTATTACTTATCCCGATGAGTGATCCTCTGATACGCACACGTTAAAAATGACTCATCTAATCCTAACCGTTGGATTTAAGAATTGTACATATTGACGGACAAGATTAGATCCTAGTTTTCACTACGAAATAGATGGATGCTTCACACACCATACACCCCAGCAACCGGCAAAATTGCAACCAAGAGAAGACGAACGGAAAATTCAGAGAGATTCAACGTGAATGGGATTTTCTTGTTTACGATTTTCTTCTGTGAAATAGAAATTTGTTTGGTTTCAAAATTTTCCGGTTTTTGAAGCTCCATGGAAGCTTATAAGCAATGGGTTTGGAGAAATAGAGAGTATGTACATTCCATAGGATCTCTTGCCAACGTAAGATTGATTCCTCTTCTGCTTAATCCCTTTGATTTTTCCCAGTTTTTTTGCTGTATGGATTCTCTGTCGATTAGTGTTTATTTTCGTTTTCTCCTTCGTGCCAAATTCAAAGCTTCATCATCTGGTTGTTTGGAGTTTTGCTTGAGTAGCAGTAGTGTTTATGTACAGTGCGATTTAAGATCGAAACCTTTCTCTATTGAGTTTTAATAATATTTGAAACCCATACAAAAGCTTAATACTGGTATATCGTGGCTCGTTGATTTGATGCGATTGCGATCTTAATCGCTCTCTAAAGTGTTGGGAGGTTTTTGGAACTGTGAATTCCATAAGCTATATTCTATATTATAACTCGTTTCATGGATCAAAAACTTTTTTCTCAGTATATTGAGTTTGATTATTTGGTTGCAGGGGTTGACATGGCTGCTTCCTGAGAAGTTTTCTGCTTCAGAGATTGGACCAGAAGCAGGTTTTGTGAAACTTTGGTAACATTTTACTGCTTTCGATCTTAGAAAACCTAATTTCTTTTGTCCTTGTTTAGCTCCTAAAGGTCTCTTATTGGAAATGGAACTTGTGTTATAAATGTCCTATACTGACACTCGTTTTATCGGTTCTCAAATCGCGTACTGATAAATTCATCAGAACCTTTGACTTTGAAAGAATGTTTCTTATCTTGCTTTTGAATCCGGAAGTGTGACAGAAAGTTTTTGTAATATACTCTGCAGTAACGGCTTTTCTGGGGATATTCACAACCATCAATGAACACATTATTGAAAATGCTCCAACAACGCCTGCTCATGTTGGATCTTCCAAGACTGATCCATCCCTTTCTTATCCGCTACTCATCGCCATCCTAAAAGACTTGGAAACTGTTGTGGAAGTAGCAGCTGAACACTTCTATGGAGAGAAAAAATGGAACTACATTATTGGTACCGAAGCTATGAAGTAAGTTTGCTATTTTTTCTCATTCACTTGGATCTATATACAACATACTAAGTCGTCGTTTTGATAACCGAAACATGTTTTAACTTTCAGGGCTCTTATTAGATTAGCCTTGTTTCGGGATAGCGGATATAAGATGCTTCTACAAGGAGGGGAAACACCTAATGATGAGAAAGACTCTAACCAAAATAGAGCTGGTGATGCAGATAGGAATCCTAGGAACCAAGATCATCATAATCCATGGAACTTGGAAGGACGTGCGATGTCAGCTTTAAACTCATTCGGTCAGAATGCAAGAACAAGAACAGCAACAACAACATCATATAACTCGGGTTGGTCTCGAAGGATTCAACATCAGCAAGCAGTTATAGAGCCTGCGATGGTCAAGGAGAAGCGAGCAACGCTCTCGGAGCTATTATCTGAGAAGGGTGTTAAGGGAGCGTTGTTTGTAATGGGTGAGGTTTTAATCATAACGAGACCGCTCATCTACGTTCTTTTCATCAGAAGATATGGAATCCGGTCTTGGATTCCTTGGGCTATATCGCTTTCCGTGGACACACTTGGAATGGGGATTCTCTCAAATTTAAAGCTGTGGGGAGAGAAGAGCAAGCAAATCCATTTCTCTCAACCTGAAAAGGACGAGGTTAGACATTTCAGTAGGGCATCAATTGCGTTAATGTTGAACCACTTTTAACTGAAAAAAAACTCCATTGTTTGCGATATTCAGCTTAGGAGACGGAAGCTGCTATGGGCATTGTACCTGATGAGAGATCCATTCTTCACCAAGTACACAAGGTTTGTTCTGATTTGGGCATCATCCCTAGGTTTAGGCTATCGCGGTTAATGATAAACCGATATTCTTGTCTGGTGATTGCAGGCAGAAGCTGGAACGCTCTCAGAAGACGGTGGAACCAGTTCCTTTGATCGGATTCCTCACAGGTTTGCTTTTAAGATTTCATTACATTCACAAGATATCACTGCTCCCTCGTGTTTTTCTTGCACTTACTGTCTATATTTATCTCGTGGAAATTACAGAGAAAATTGTTGAGCTTTTGGTGGGAGCTCAGTCACGGTACACTTACATATCGGGATCGTGAGTGTTAAACCCGTTTTGCTCTCAAGGGTTTCTGCAACGGCACTGGAATACTTTTTTAGATCTACTTAGGGAGTGGTTTCATGCTTTGTAAGAAATTGCGTTTATTGCAATTAGGACATAATCACAGACTGATGTAATTTGATGATGAGCTGTTTATGTCTCTAAAGAATGGGACCCATACAATAAATAAAACAAGCATCAAAGTTTTATTTTGAGTCTACGAAAGAGAATTGTTGATAAGTTAAAAGGTGTAGGTAACCAATTTGTATTCTGAATCCGTATACAGCAGTAAATAATGTTCACACAAATTGCATCTCCTAACAAATTCTTGATTTTAGAGTAATTCAAATCAAAATGGTATGGTTAACAATGGCGGAGAGATGATCAAGAGAGAAACCTTTTTCATTACTAATTTTAATACATTGGGGACTTGAAATAAAAACAAAATTAAAATACAACCAGAATCCGAACATTAGAATACACAATACTTTTGCTCTAACATATTTGAAGGATTTTATAATTGTTCTACATAATAATTGTGGAAATCCAAAACATTAAGATTGTATCTTTACGTCAGATACCGATCAGCCTGAAACAAACTAATGCTGACGTGATGACATGCGGTAGGCAAAAGTTGGTGGGCTGCCAAATTACGATATAATCCCACAATGGTGGGTCCGAATCTGTTTCCGCAAAATGTGGAACCCACACGGGGTTTAAAGCCTGTAGAAGATTACCGGCTAACCCGATATTATGTGTCTATATTCCAATTGGGTTTACTTCTGATCCGATCCGTTCGTTTATAATCAAAAACAACTCAAAAAGTGTGAGGGGAGAGTGGTGGGGTCCGAAAATTGGGCCTTGCCCTCAACATTGTGTGGTGTGATCGGTACTGGAGAGTAGGGTCCAGTTCAGGCCCACTTTATTAACCCGTTTTCGTTTTGTAGCCTTTTCTTTTCTTCTGGTAGGCCCCGCTTTCTGTTCATATGTTTGGTTGTGGTTCAAACCGGTTTCGTGTTTTACTACTATTTTTATTTTGTGAATCAAACTGAAAGTGAAACTAGTTTTTGATTTGGGTTAGATATAGTTCAAGTTCTTGTTTTTCTATGATAATATTTCTTTCTTTCATCTTCAAACAAATATATTAAGTAACTATTTTTCTATGTTATTATTCGGGTTTAGTTATTCATATATACAAAATGTAAACCAATTAAATTGGAACTAAGAATCAATGTTTCTCTTTTGCATTGAATCTGTTCGATATATGTTTGTGAAATGGCTTAACCGGTTTAGTCCACGGACGATAGGATTTGGGAATCTAGGAAAGGATTATTCCCGAGACACTAATAAGCTTTTTGGTGGCGCAGCCTTGTGACCTACATAGATGGGGTCCAAACCCAAGAATGGGCGTTTAGCTTTTTCTGTTAAGAATTTTTTTTTTCCTACCTAATAAAAATTTATTCAAATCTTTTCAATAGTTAAAAAATAAAAAAAGATAAAATTGACGGCTTAAAAATTAGGGATGGAATCAAAAAGTTATGACAAGCGAAGGAAATTAGTGTTGGATGTTGTTTACTTATTCTGCCAATCTGCTTATTCGGGTTTCGTTCTTCTTCTTGGTTTAAATAGTAACTAAAACATATCGGGTTTGGCTTCGGTTAAGAGCTAAAACTTCAGTCGACCAAAAAAAAAGGAATTGAAACTTACATTCTGTAAGATTTATATACATCGAACTTTGATATAGTAACGAATTTTAGAGAGAAAATCTTGCATTACGTTGCAAATATTGTAAACTCAATAATTGTTTTTCTTCTCTTTAGGATAAACAGTAGTAATAAAGTTCTTCGAAATCTTTTTCAAAAAAAAAAAAGTTCTTCGAAATAAAGTTTACTGGACCCCAGTGAACCGATGGTCCAATAGAAGATGGAACCATAGAACGGGATCGATCCACGTGGTAAAATCCTAATGGCTTTCGAGAGCTCATCCAACATATCAAGAACCGTTGATTTTTTCCCGGATCAAAAAGCGTGTCAGTATTCTCACTGTCTTCTTGCTATATATATATATAGACGACTCACATTTTACTATCTCCCTCGACGTGTAACGCCGTTAAAGCGATTCTTTTCCAGAGTATCCGCTTCTCTGTTTCGCTTTTACATCCATCTTTCGTCGTCATCTCCACCGTCCGTTCTCGTTAAGCTATAATTTAATGACGACGATTAAGAAGCAGGAAGTTGAGCGCCTAAAAGCCGTTGATCTAAGCATCATCAACGGCGTCAGAAACGCGGAATCTCCTAAACCCTTTGAAGTGAATCCCACAGTGAGTCTCGAGCCCAAGGCGGAGCCGTCGTTAGAGGCGGCGATGCAGCAGCTTCCGTCGATTTCAATGTCTTTAGCTCCACCGTCGTCGATGGGTCCGCCATTGAAGAGAGCTTCGACTAAAGACCGTCACACGAAGGTTGAAGGAAGAGGGAGAAGGATACGGATGCCTGCCACGTGTGCAGCTAGGATATTTCAATTGACTCGAGAGCTAGGTCACAAATCCGACGGCGAGACCATTCGGTGGTTGTTAGAAAACGCTGAGCCGGCGATTATTGCCGCCACGGGTACGGGAACGGTTCCCGCCATCGCTATGTCGGTTAACGGAACCCTCAAAATCCCAACCACCACGAACGCTGATTCCGATTTGGGGGAAAATCCGGCGAAGAAGAGACGCAAACGACCTTCTAACAGTGAGTATATAGACATAAACGAAGCCGTTACGGTTTCCTCCGGTTTAGCTCCCATTTCCACGGCACCAATCCAGCCTCTGCAAGCTCCGGTATCCACCGTGGCTCAACAAACTCTGCCGCAAGGGATGATTCCGATGTGGGCGATTCCATCGAACGCTGTGATTCCGGCAGTAGGAGCTTTCTTCTTGGTTCCACACGTCGCTGGTCCGTCGCTGCAGCCTCAGATATTAGCTTATCCAGCTGCCGCCCCTGCCGCGTCACCTTCGTCTTACGTCGCCGCCGTCCAACATGCTTCATCCATGGCTCGACCTCCTCATATACAAGTTCTTCCGAGCAACGGCGTGATAACCGGTTCGAAGCCATCGAATACGACGTCGGTCATGGCTCCGAGCTCGAGCTCCGACGTAACAACCGGAGGTTCGTCATCTGCAAATACGACGACGCACATGCTCAGAGACTTCTCGTTAGAGGTTTACGAGAAACAAGAGCTTCACCAGTTCATGACCACCACGACACGGTCATCGAACCACTGAAGAAACAAACAAAAAACGACGGCGTATTGGCTAGTGATCACCGGAGGAGGAAGAAAGGGCACGTGGGCACGTGAGGAGAGGAGTAAAGACGCGCACGTGTTAAGTGGGCCTAGATTTTAGGCAAATGTGGGGTCCATAGCTTTGGTGGGTCAACACGCACCAAAAACGAAAAACAAAAAAAAAAGCAGAGAGAGGGGCTCTGGCGAGTGGGAAGAAGGAGGGAGTCCCACCTTACGCATAGCTTCCGAGGCGGCCAGGTTGGGTGTGGTCCCTATTTCGGTAGGGCTACGTGGTCCGTGCGAGTGGGACCCATTCAAGCATAATTTTGAAACGTTTCGTTTTTGGTGGGCCTCACCACTTTGTCTTAACTTTTTGGACTTTGTTTTTTCGGTTTGTAATTACAAAAATTAGTCACAAAAAGATTTACTGAAGCCCTTCTAAATAATCTGTAAGCCATGGTCCACCCCAACAACAATTGTGATATTGATGTTTTAAATTTTTAATCTGCTCGAAAATAAAAATGTTTTTTATCCAACGCTGATGATTTTTCTTCTAAAAATTGTGATACCATTACTTTTAAGATAATTCATTTTTTCTTAGAACTGTTAGAAAGCATTTTACTTTATTGTTCCTTTTTTGAATTTTATAAAGTCTACTCCGTGTATGATATGTTTTGCTTGGCGGGGCCTAGTAGCTTGCTTGTACCACTAATACGGCTTCGTTTCGTGGGGCCTGAACCATCCCACTCATGGACGCGAGTTGGTCACCACCAGTTTAACGCTAAGGAAATAAAGGAACAGGCTGGCGTGGGCCCTACTTCTGTCCGTTAGATCTCTACCGTTCATTCTATCTTCTCGTCCTAACCGTTGAATTTATATTTCCTTTGCTTCCCTTCAACTTTCAGTGGTTGATATTTTTCTTTTGCTCACGTCTCAACGCCAGACACGATTTACTATAAGATAAATTTATCCAATGTCTGATAATCAAGTGTGGTTGTTACTTGTTAAACCATTATTCTTTGTTTCTCACCGTTAACAGTATATTTTAAATGTAGTTTTACTTGATTATGAAAGTTGTAAATTAATAAAAAAATATAAATCACAGTCACGAGGTAAAGGAATTATTGGAGGCCCAAACCAACTTGGTGGATGGGGGAAAAGTTCCAGAAGAGTTGGCTAGAGGATTACACGTGGACTTGACATGTCGCTCTCTTCTTTTATTGTGGACCTCTTCTTTTTTTTGTAGCTTGACCAATAAATTTAAAAATGGGTAATCAAACAAAATAAACCTATGCTGTATTGCTTGCTTGACATCAAAGACTTAAGCCCAAAGAAAAAAAAAAAAAAATGGAATGTGCTTGCATAACATTTAGGGTCCATTGGTAACAGAAAAATAATACTTAAGGGCGATAAATTAAAGGCCCATTATTCGCAGGCCCCGTTTACAATGAACAACCCCAGCTTAGCGTATTATCTGTTGACACACGTTTCAAGTCAATGATAATAGTAGTAGTTAAAAATTCCGACACACTCTATTACATAAGAATGTCGGCCAAATATGTCAACTAGGTGCGGATAAACCTGTACTAGTAAATTCGGGATACTGTATTAACTATTTAAGCAAATTATGTCTCGCTAATATGACCTGGACAACAACAAAGTACCCATCGCCTATTTCAATATTGTTGAATAGTAGTCAGTCAGAACTACTATAACAAAACTAATTTATTTAGCTGAACGGTGAAAATTGAAATGAACTACCACATACTATTTTGTAAAGCATATTAGTGAAGATTACTAAATCGAATCGGATACAAAGTTACAAATGTTTGGACTAAAACTTGTTCGAGTAATATATGATCATAATTATATGAGAAAGAATTTTGCAAGGTTGTCAGAAAAAACCAAATAAAATAGTTTTTTTTTCTCGATGCTGGTGGCTTAAGTATTATATACTCCCATTTGTCATTTGAGATGATTTATATGAGTTTTTATGACAGTCCATGCCGAGTCCATGTGCAATCATAATCCTCATATAAATTATCTGCTTCCGTTGACGAAAACTTTATCGTGGCCCCTTGTAATTATATTGTTTATTCCATAATCGATTTGCTCATTTTCACAGCTGCCATAGAAACAGTTGTTCGCTAAGTTTAGCTTTAAAATAAACACTATCATTACCAGAGATTTTAAGTTCTAACAGAAACCCAAAAAATAATAATCAAACATTTAATTTTAGTTATTGAAGAATAAAAATAATTTGGAGGATAATTAATTATTTTTAACCACATTAAAAAAAAGATATTGGAAAGAAACAAATGACATTCCACCACAAGCGTGTACCAATCTCTCCCGCTCTCTCTCTCTCTCTCTCCCCTCTTGCTTTTCTGTCTCTCTCTGTGTTCTCACAAACACCGAGGATGGCGGATCCTGATTTGGCGTCTCCGCTGATCCAGCGTGAAACGTCCGATCAGCAAGAGGTCGTTATCTCAATCGATGACGACGGCGATGACTCAGGAGTTAATGATCTTCCCTCCGTTGGAATTGAAAACCCCCTTGGTGAGAATCGGGGCCCTCGTGTCCCACGTGGCCTTGAATTTGACCACCTTGACCCGAGTAATCCTTTCGGGTTTCTCAGCGAGGCCGAGCCTCCGGTTCTCGGTCCGACGACGGTGGATCCATTCCGGAACGACACGCCCGGAGTTTGCGGACTCTACGAAGCGATTAAGATCGTGATTTGCCTCCCGATTGCTTTGGTTAGACTTGTTCTGTTTGGGGCTAGCTTAGCCGTTGGTTACTTGGCTACGAAGCTGGCTCTTGCTGGCTGGAAAGATAAACACAACCCTATGCCTCAGTGGAGATGCAGAATCATGTGGATTACTCGGATCTGTACCAGATGCATCCTCTTCTCTTTTGGGTGAGTTTCGCGTTCTCTCTTAATCGGCAAATTAGTGTTTTTACTACTTCGATTTGAACTTAAGTTTTGGTATTAGATTGTAGTTTGTTGGATGATGTTGCTACAAGTATAGATTTTTTTCCGATGCTCAGAATCTTCCTTGCTCCTGCAGTTACCAGTGGATACGAAGGAAAGGGAAACCTGCTCGGAGGGAGCTTGCTCCGATCGTTGTATCAAACCATGTATCTTATATTGAGCCCATCTTCTACTTCTATGAGTTATCACCCACCATTGTTGCATCGGAGTCGCATGATTCACTTCCATTTGTTGGAACTATTATCAGGGCAATGCAGGTAGGCACCTAAGCTTAGCCCATTTAGTTTAAGATGCTGGTGCGTAGTTTATACTAAAGATTCCGCTTTTTTGCAACTTTTGTTTTTGGAATTTTGTAGGTGATATATGTTAATAGATTCTCACAGGCATCAAGGAAAATGGCTGTACATGAAATAAAGGTATATAGTTTCTGTGGCATGCGATTGATGTATTTGAATCAAGGAACTTTATCTTTCATACACACTTTATCATTTGATTTGTGAACCATCTGTGGTTGAAAAGGATTCAAATGGTTTTTTGTATCTGATACGCAATGTACTTTCAAGGATGTAAATACAGAGAAAAGCTTCCTGCGATAGGTTTCCCCGCCTGCTGTTGTTCCCGGAAGGAACCACGACTAATGGCAAAGTTCTTATTTCCTTCCAACTCGGCGCTTTCATCCCTGGTTACCCGATTCAACCTGTAGTTGTTCGTTATCCCCATGTACATTTCGATCAATCCTGGTGAGACTCTTTCGTCTCTGTAATTTGTTTTACACACTTTCTACTTTCTCAAGAAAAAGAAAAATGATCCCTTTCTGATGTTTATGAGAATGTTCAGGGGAAATATTTCTTTGTTGATGCTCATGTTTAGAATGTTCACCCAGTTTCACAATTTCATGGAGGTAGGCTATGTTCATATTGCGTAAGCTTTCTTGATTGATTATACTCTCTGTTTTAGAATTTCACTTATTTGGATCATTTTATTTGGGAATGAAACAGGTGGAGTACCTTCCAGTAATATATCCCAATGAAAATCAAAAGCTGAATGCTGTGCGTCTCTCCCAGAAGGTGTGTGTTTGGTGGGGATGGAGATTATTTTTCTGCATTTGTTTCTTTCTTATGGTGAAAAAATAGTCCTCATGGTGTGACTTATGAATACAGACGAGTCATGCAATTGCAACATCTTTGAATGTCGTCCAAACATCACATTCTTATGGGGACTTGATGCTACTCAACAGAGCATCTGAGTTAAAGCTGGTACGTGCAGCTCATGGATGTTTTGCTCTTTTGAATAGCTTCGTATGTTCTTTCTTAGTCTCGTAGTTTCTTCAGAAAACACTGACCCACAGTTGAACCACAAGTCATGTATTCTTGTCCGTTCGAGTCAGAAAGCAGTTTATCTTGTTGATTCATATTAAATGTTCTGTTGCAGGAGAACCCCTCTAACTACATGGTTGAAATGGCGAGGGTTGACTCGGTAAGTTTATCATCCACCGTCACAAGTTTGTTTAATTACATGAAACAGACAATTTATCTTCGACTGTGGTATTATCGAGTACACAAAACAATGGATAAACATGTGGAACCTCATTATGTTGATAGTGTCCTGTATATAAGCTCTATCAAAAGAAGAAGTTCTGTATACGTGGCATTTTTTGTCTCCCTATTGATCGCGTTGCTCTGTCTTTGTTCCTTTCAGCTATTCCATGTAAGCAGCTTAGAGGCAGTGCGGTTTTTGGATACATTTTCTTCCATGAATCCAGACGCGAGGTAATAACTTTTCGCAAGTGATATACCTGTTTTTGGCATTCCAGTTCTCAAAAGATTGAGACTTTCCTGCAATGTTATCCTTTCTGCAGTGGACGCGTTACGCTACACGACTTTCTTCGGGGACATAGACTGAAGCTTTGCAGTCTCTCTACAGGGGTCAGTTATGATAATAAATGATTTCCTTACCTTTTTACCGTTATGCCTCGGGAAAGTTACTTATACAAGCATACTACTGTAGATATTCGGGTTCATTGATGTGGAGAAGGCCGGATCAATCACTTTCAGACAGGTAATTTCAAGGGATCCCTCTACAACGTAACATGTCGTATATGATTCAGTCGTCTTCGTGGACAAACACACCGTTTGTAAAAATTCGTAGCATATGATCCCTAATGTATGTTCCTCTTCCGCTGATTGGTCTGCAGTTCTTGTTTGCCTCGGCTCATGTATCGGCACAGCCACTTTTTCAGCAAACATGCGAGCGATCATTTTCACATTGTGACGCAGATGGAGATGGCTATATCTCCATTCAAGAAGTAGATTTAATCATTCACCTCTTTTATATCATATTTGCTTCTGGGTTCTTATGACTTACTCCTTTCTTTATCTCTGGCTCAGCTTGGAGACGCGCTGAAACACAGAATCCCAAACTTGAACAAGGACGAGGTAAAGTGTACATAGATTCACCCTTCCATTGAAATTCAAACCCAAATCTCTTTAACTTGGGAAAGATCTATAATCCTAACGGGTTGGGTATATCTCATGTTTTCAGATTCAAGGGATGTACATTTCGCTAGACGAAGACAAAGATCAAAGAATAAGCAAGAACGACTTCTTGTCCTGCTTAAGAAAAAACCCTCTTCTTATAGCTATCTTCGCGCCTAACTTTGCTCCAACGTAACACAGACAGATCAAAAAAAATTGGGCTGGTTCCGATCGGTGCGATGATTTAGTCTTGTCTTTGTGGTACTATTATATATATACCTTTGTTTTTGTCTTCTTTATCTCTTTTTCAGATAGTAAAAAGAATGCCAAAAGAAAGGGGCTGCTAAGTTTTTGGCCTATCCCCCTCCTCCTCCATGGACCCATCCAATGAGTTTTGGACTATAACTGCTTGCCGTTTTCTGCCCCAAAAAAAAACGCTTTGGTGTTTGCTCCTCTAGTTCTGAGCAAACTCTACTGTCTTTGTTTCCCTTTTATTTATTTTTTGTCATTTTTGGGGTTACATATGTATTATCCAAATTTCGATTGTATGAGTGGATATTTATTTTTTGAATTATTTTACCGAAAGTCTCCCCTTAATAATCTAAAACTATTAGTGTAATTTTTTCGACATCTGAAATCCGATTAATAATTATATAATGTTTTGTAGTAGTGGACCAGTGGTATTATTGTAAGAATAAAAAAAAAAGCCCAGGTGGGGAAAGCTGACGCAAGCATGGTTTTATAAGTAGATTAAAAAAAATAAGAACCGTCGGATTGAAAGAGCATAGGGCGATGCACAGCACGCTCTGTGGTCCCCTCCACAGAGGATGTGAATCTTCCCTACCCCATGTGCCCGACATGTGTCGGTTCCTCAACTGGGAAGTGCCAACTCTCTCCCCAATGGCCAAATCAAATCTCTCCCTCACACTCTCCAATTAACTTATTTTTATAAACCCTCTTTATCCGACATTTTATAACTTGATCACAACCCATTTACTAACTAAGTATTATATGGTTTTAATTTTACGTGTGGATGGATTTATTTTATATATCTATATAATATGCTTGATGATGAGTGAGGCCATATCATCATCAATGGACAGAGAGATATCATTGGATTCAGCTGAAATGCTAATGAATACATGTGCAAATGTATTGAGCCTATTGACATATAATTCCCCCTAATCACGCGTTTACAGAAAGTTAAGCAACTAATAAATTAATGATTTCTTTATTTTGTAATCTATCTTTAGTTTAGTGAATACAAGACCAGTAATGATTTGTTTAATTCGTAAGATATAAAAAGCTTTATGTAGTTTACTATCAGAAGAAAATTCCGCATATGTGTATGTTTATTTCATTAGAGAGCTAACTCTTACAAATATAATGGAAAAAAATGCTGGTAGCTTAGGAATATTGGTGTCGTATTTTCTTTTTAAAAATTTCCGATATTCAGTACAACAAAATTTAATTGCAACATTTGGAAACTATCTATAAATAAAGAAACATATGAGGAAAACATAGTGAAATTACGTTGGATCTAGAAAAAAAGATTCATGGTGTATTTCATCATTTAAAGGATTCATAAAGAGATATAATATTTCACGTTTAAAAAGATAAAATTCGGAAATTACATTATTTAGTTTTCTGAATGAGAAAGAATATGAAAGACAGTGTTTTATAGAAATTTATATGTCTATATATAGTAATAATATATCATTGGGCCAAGCAAGGTCCAAATTACTTAAGATATCTTCACTTATTTTGGTTGTCGTTTGTGTCAACTGGTCAACAAACAAATTCTTCTATGCTCGGGATGAAAAACGGTTATTCATAGAATATAGTATATATTTTGCGTGTTTTATGCTTTTTTGGTCTTTCTAAATTCTAATAGTGTCCGAGAAAAGATTAAAGTTTCACGTGTGAATTCTTGAAACATGAGACTAAGGCCGTTTCAGGTGATTCATATCTTGATGAAGTAGCTGATTAGATTAACTTTGCCGTTTTTAGACGTTAATGACCACTCACTCAAGGGTGCTCTATGTACCGGATAGCGTGGTAGTCTAGTTATATACTACTTGGTTGTGTGAAAAGATGAAAAATTGAAATTTAGAATCAGAGTTTTATAAAAAAAAAAAAAGTAGTAATCAAACGTTTGTTCTATAACTAAACAAAAATCAGAAAGATTCTATATATTTTGATAGATCCACATGCATGTAAACTCGCCTAAAGTTTTATTTTTGAAAGATTGACCATTGATATATACCTGGACAACGTTTTTACTCCTAACATTTTTAGTATTATATGAAATTCATTCAACTAAAAGTCGTTTACTCCATTCCTTTTTGAATATCAGTTTTTAAAAAAAAATATATAAAAAAGAGCGTTTCTTCTAATAACATCCAGTGATTACCTAAACTTCGTTTGAAAGTTGTATCTCCATCCATTGAGTATATATTGAAATTGTTCCGTATGCATGCGAATATTCTGTAAAATAATCCACGGGAACACCATTAATATTTATTTTATTTTTGGCAATCACCAACGTTTATATGTTATAAAATCATTACTGAAAAAATGCATGAGGTTCAGACTTTTACCGAACCTGAAAGAAACCAAACTGAAATCACAAGATTGTTAGAAACAGTAGAAAACGAAAGGAGTAGGTTTCTGGACAATAAAGGAAATATGTCCTTTTTCTGGGGGCGCATTCACAAATCACACACATATATATACACATATTTTCGTTCTCCTCAATAGTATAAATATACTAATTTGAACACCTAAATAGGTAAATATATATATGAAAAAAGTGAATGTAAAGGATCGAAAAACAAGATTTAACCTAAAAGAGGAAGTAAGCAGGTTAAAAGAGGTGAGATAAGTAGGGCCCATATTAGTTTGCTATAATACTGTGGAATTTTATTTTATTTTTGGGTGGGTCCCATCATGACCAAAGTGTGGAGCACGATTTATCATCTTTGGAGTTAATAAATAATAATTATATTTTTGTCTTGGGATTTTTCGATTGGAGCATGAGAAAAAGTAAGAGGTGTGTTTTCGAATTATCATTGGCCAACCTTTGTACGTGACTGTACGGACGACGTTGATGTATTTCTAATATTATTATTGTACGCTCTTTTTTATTTTATTTTTCTAATTTCTTATTCGTTACCTAAACTCAGTTTTTTTTTTGCAATCAAAATTTTATCTAGTGGTTAAACGTAAAAATATCATACTAAATTTTATCACACTTTCAAATTTAGGCCTAGACTAGAAAAACGACATATCTAGTGGTTAAACCATTTTTGTTCAAATAAACGGAGGATTCCAAACCATAATTTAATCTACTTATGAGACATGGTACACTTGAGTATTTTTTGTTATTACTAATAACGTCAATAATAACTGAAAAAAAAACTGAATTCCCAATGAAATAATTTCGAACTATAGTCTTTTAACTTATATGATGAATCTTATAACAAGTGTCTAGTTATTTCGGTAAAATATTATTTCTACTCACGGATATTATGTGTCTATAATCTGAATTGGTTTGAAAAAAATGCATAACCATGAACTTATAAGTTATAACCGCATTACACATGCGTAAACTAATGCAACCACAAAAATACAGAGACAAGTAGCTCGCAGATATACACAAAATATTTTCGGACCTGTCGGTAATATTTAATAAAAATATATACGTCACCAGCGAGAGAGATGTTCATTTTGCGAAATAAATAGTCTGCGTGGTCCTACTCCTCCCTATATATTAAGATTTCGATTAACCATTTTATCTCCCAAAAAAGGATTTTTTTTTTTTTTGGTGCCACTAGGTAGACAAGACGTTCGATAAGCTGAATTATTATTGTTTTTCTAAGTTACGTTTTCGTTTTATGACTGTAGAAAAATATAGTCCGAGTGACAAATAGACATTAGACACGTCGGTACTAGTACACGTCATTTGCCTCATTGTCTTTGCAATTCCAACTATTTGATTGGTGAAATATAATGTTATGGTGAAATTGTGTACTGAATTTTAAAACATTCAGTTTTTTACCCGTGATTTTATTATATTTAAGAAATTAGATATCCTTATTTTCAGATTAATTACATGTGGGGCATATATAGGTTCGATAGAGTATTTGTGTCCACACTTAAATCAAAAAGATATTTTTCTTTATAAATCTTATATATTAAATAATTTGACAGCCAATTCCATCCATCTAGATATTTATGAATGGAAAAAGATGTGTGTGTAAATATTTCCATATGTATCAAAATATGCTATTTTTGGTCTTTCTTAAGGCTTTTTTCCAAAATAAGTAAAGGATGAGGTTTCAAGCGACCATCATATTTGCGACACATATTACTATTTGCACTTACTTTGCTATTATTTAAATACTTTTCAAAGAAAAAGAAAAAAAAGAAGAAAACAGGAAAATTTGTTCCACACCATTACCATAACTACAACGAGAAGAGGATCTTTTTAAGGAGAAAGCAGAGAGAGAAGAGAGGAGAGTGTGTGAGTTTTGTCTTTTGTTTCTTTTATTACACACAAATAGATGAAACGAGGAAAGCTACTCCTTTTGCTACTTCCATAAAAAGGTCCTTCCTTTAGCAGAGAATCAAGTTTGATCATCATCTTCTTCTCTTTCATTTCACCCACCATTAATGCTCTTATTTTACTCTCCTATATCTCTTTTTATACACAGACGTGCTTCTTAGTTCCCTCTTCTGTTGATCTCCTCCTTACAAGCTTCCTGCTTAGGTTTTTTAAAATACTTTTGGCCATCGGTAAGATCTCTTCGCTATGCTCTTTCTTTCTTTTTTCTTTTTGTTGCTTTGTAATCTTCGATTATTAGTCTGATGGATCTACTTTCATTTCGATTTGATGTTTTTGTTTCTGTGGTTTTGTTTTGTTTCTCCTAAATCTCTCATGGAAAGTTGCATCTTTTTTCCAATTAAACCCCCAAAACCAAAATAAAAATAAAGCTTGCATCTTTCATTCATTTCTAAGCAATCCATGTCACAAACTGTATAAATTAGTACTTTAGATTGTTTTGCTTTTTGGGTACTTAATCATCTTCATCGCTCGTTGACTTCATCAGTCGAAGGAAAAAAAACAAATTACATTTCCATCACCTCCAAATTTTGTTTCTTATGAAAGCTACTCTCTTTGATTCGTGTATCAAATGGGTTGTTTTGTGTGTGTGACTAATCTAGTTTTTGAAGTGGTTGCACCATTGATATCATGTTCTCTGCAATTAACAAAAAAAAAGATTATATTTCTTTTTTTCTTCTGTGAAAGGGAAAATTAAACAAGGAGTAAGAAATGGTGAGGGGAAAAACTCAGATGAAGCGAATAGAGAATGCAACAAGCAGACAAGTGACTTTCTCTAAGCGAAGGAATGGTTTGTTGAAGAAAGCCTTTGAGCTCTCAGTGCTTTGTGATGCTGAAGTTTCTCTCATCATCTTCTCCCCTAAGGGAAAGCTTTATGAATTCGCCAGCTCCAAGTACGTTCCTTTTTTCCCATCTACAGAGAGAGAGAGAGAGAGAGAGAGAGAGAGAGAGAGAGAGAGAGAGAGAGAAAGAAAGAAAGAGATCTCATTAATCTCTCTACTATATATTGTCTTGACTGAGTTTATATATAAGGATTTGTTGGCTGTTTGTGGAATCAAATCTCTTTGACGTTTGCTTAGAGAGGGTGTTAAATGAGTTTCTTGGTTTCTACAATTTTAGGGCTATTATTAAAGTAGAATCAAGTACATCAACTTATTTGTATTCTTTTTTTTTTTACACTAGTACATCATCTTGTTTAATAGTCTGAGATGTCTCTCTCATTTTGTTTCTGAAGTTATGATAAAAGTTATAAGTAAATTCTGTCAAAGAACTCTGGCAAGCACTTTGCACTGTTATATATTTTATCATCTTAGATCTTATATTAGAGATCATGATCACACATACATACAACTCCTTGAGTTTTGTATTTAATATCCTCTCTTTTTTTAGTTATATTCAAAAGATCATATTTATGTTGCAATTAGCATTCTTTTGGTATCAGATGATATACATTCTTGTTATATTAATCTTTGTTTTAGCGAAAACAAGTTGCTTTAAGTGATGATTAGGAAGTTGTTTCATCACTCATGCTTCATTTCATGCTCATTCCTACTTTAATGGAATTTAATTGCATATTTGTTCCTGTCTGTCTCTCTACCTGATTTTGCATCGAAACTCAAACCAGAATCTAAATATAGATTGCTTTGAGAATGAGAAAGAAGTTATCTCGTACTGTTAGGTAGAAGGGAAACCAAACTTACTTTTGACTCATTACTTCTGTAAATGGAAAAAGTCAGCTTTTGTTCAGAAAATATGTCCATTTAGGAAAAAGGGCTCACATGTTTATGGTTTTCCAAAATGGGGGAAAAAACTCAAAAAGTAGAAGACTTTTCAAGTTATGTACTTAAGTTTTGTAATTACTTCAATTAAGAATGTTCTTATAATGTCTTGTTTTTGAGTACGAGAGAAATTGAGTTGTTTTCTTACATTGTACGAACTTAATCTCTGATGAGTTAATTAGCTTCATTGTTTGAATGCTTTGAACAGTATGCAGGACACCATAGATCGTTATCTGAGGCATACCAAGGACCGAATCAACACCAAGCCGGTTTCTGAAGAAAATATGCAGGTTAATCACATGATCTTGCGTACAAATTTTCTATAACAACTTTAGTATAAAATTAAAATGGATTAAGAAAAAATAATCATAGTCTGTATATAATCTCCATATCACGTATTAGTATCTCAATGTCACATGCAATAACATTTTGTGATATAACCAACAGCATTTGAAACATGAAGCAGCAAACATGATGAAGAAAATTGAACAACTTGAAGCTTCCAAACGGTTTGTGATCCAATACAAACACATTTTACACACTTGAATATCTATCATGTAGTAAGAGTTTGATCGTATAAAATGTTGTTGTTGTTGTTTGAAAAAATTAGTAAACTCCTGGGAGAAGGCATAGGATCATGCTCGATTGAGGAGCTGCAGCAAATTGAGCAACAACTTGAGAAAAGTGTCAAATGTATTCGAGCAAGAAAGGTATATATGTATATTTGAATAGATATCCCACTTTAATTTTCTTGGATTCATCTTGTAATAACACTCATAATACTAACTTAATTACTCGATATCTCTACTAGACTCAAGTGTTTAAGGAACAAATTGAGCAGCTTAAGCAAAAGGTAAAGTAGTTTTGATGAGCGTATATATATAAATGGTGGAATATATATTCCAACTTAATAATCTTCTTGTGCTTGCTTTTTACAAATGGAATAAAAACTTTGCAGGAGAAAGCTCTAGCTGCGGAAAACGAGAAGCTCACTGAAAAGGTACACTATATATATATATTCTAAAATTGAGTTTCTCTTATGGGTCTCAAGTTAGGGTTTCACATTCGTTTCTTTTATTCGGTTAAGATGGTATATTTTTTGTTCTCTTTTTTTAGGTAATTTGGTCGACAGGAGAATTCTTATACTAGTATAGTTCTTCTTGGTTAATCTTTAACTGTTACATTTGCATTATAATCCCACAGTGTTCTGAAGATCGTCATGACTCATGACCTTGGTCGTCGTCTATGTGTTGTTCTATCTTCTTTGCAACTATCAATTTTGTATGTATATATATTAATAATTATTATTTATATTGCAGTGGGGATCTCATGAAATCGAAGTTTGGTCGAACAAGAATCAAGAAAGTGGAAGAGGCGATGAAGAGAGTAGCCCAAGTTCTGAAGTAGAGACACAATTGTTCATTGGGTTACCTTGTTCTTCAAGAAAGTGAAGAAACTACTCTCCCACCAAACAAACAAAAAAGAAACACCCCAAGTAAAAACAGGTTTAGCAGTGAGTGTTTAAGGACATGTAAAAAAAGTCTAAACTGCTTGTCTTCTTTCTCTCTCTCACTCTCTTCTTTAATGATGTTCATCATATTCTGCTAAAACCGAACTGCCTTTATGTATCTATGTTCTTACACTTGCTTCTCTAGAATATAATCATGTTTATTGTTTACTTTCAACTTTTTTTTATTATAGGTATGCGATTTGATTAAGCAAATATCGACTTAATCTTAAATACTAAATTACGTTATCTCTTGAACGTTAAGATTACAAAAATAAAATAAAATAAGGGGTTTTGAAACATACTATAATCTAAGAACAAAATGGAATCGCATAGATACATGAAAGAGGTGTATAACATTTGCTTTTGGAATAATAGATATGGGACCGTGATATCATTTCGTAAGGGCCTACTTATTAAAGGGCTTACTTTGCGATAATAGCCCATTAAACGTAATAAGTTGTTCAGAGACTAAAAACTTGATATAATAAATAAGTTTGGAAAAGACAAGATCAGTGAGGTTTGCCAAACACAAACTGGAGGAGCTCCCGCGAAAGTCAAATCAAGTAACAGCAATGTGGGCCCCAAACTATATTCCGAGGATACTTATTTGTTTTGGAATGTCAGTTAATTTTACTAGTCACCCATTTGTTTCTGAACCTACAACTTATATATATCGAATTCGTGATATTTTTATAATTCTTCATATATAAAAGAAAGTCTGAGACCTCTTTTTATTTATTTATTAATGTCCATTAATATATTTCTTTCATTGCTTTTAAGATCTTATATTTTATCACATATCACATAAAAATGGTATGAAGAAAATATTACCATGTGTTATGTGATAGTGCTATGGTATTCAAAAATGAATATATTAATGGTCCGGTGACAAAAGAAAATAGATTAATGGACATGAACAATTGAGAAGTGCTTATTGTTTATGTATGGTATATATAAGTTGTAGGCACACACACTCTCTATAGTTAGTTTGAAAATGAGTAAATTTTAAAAATGTTTTTTTTTACATCAGGTGACAACACAAGAGTTTAACAAGCCCTTACATTCGAATAAGTTCACACGAGCTTTAAATTAAATATTCCACCAGCAAATGACAAATAGCTGTATCATATAGTTAACAAAAGATCAAATAACCCAATTTTGGACGAAATTGGTCTCACATGCCACATTACTCTTTGATACCAAAGATCCTTCACCTTGCACATAATAATGTTGTTGGAACCTAACACAAATACCAAACATGTTTAATAATAAAACCAACTTCTATCTATTTTCACAAAACAAAGAAAAAAAATAATGATATATTGTATACCCTATTTGTAAAAACGGTTCACTGTTGCGATCCATTAAATTCAGATGAGTGGACTGAATCGCGAATTCTGAATTGTTAGGGTCGCTAGTTACTGATGCCCTCGAGTTTGGCCATAATTCTTGAAACGTTTTGAAAGCATGACCTTCGGTCTCAAGCTATTGACAAATATATTAAAAATGTAAACGATATGTACATACATTTCTACAAATTATATATTCTTTACTAATATAAAGATGTGAAACCTTAATCTTGAGTTGTTTGTTTATGTCTCCTAGTTGCCTCTCCTGTCATGTCAAAAGTAGTTTGATTGATATGTATATACCGTGTATACTATAGTGGTATGTGTCGTTTATATATAACTTGCCTTTTTCCGAAGATCTTCCATTTCTTCCATCATAACTTGTATCTGCATATATATTAAGACTGACTAGTCAATTATGAATACTATACTAAACATATAACTGGAAATGAAATAAGATCGGTCTAGATCATATAACCTTGCGTTGTCGAGTTGCGGCGAGAGAAGCTTCAAGCTGTTTCTCTAGTGCTTGCAGTTCCTTCACATTCATATCTCCAATATCTTCTCCAAGCAAATGCCTTGATAATTAGGAATCAACACACACAAAGTATATATGAGATTTTAAACTAGACATATATATAACATAAGATGATAATTATACTATACAATTTCAAGGGTTGAGAAAACTATTACTAGACCTATTAGTGCGAACAAGAGATTCGTATTTGGCTTTAAGCTTTGTCACTTCGTGACACCAATTCTGCATCATATAGATTATATAATGAATAACAGAATTCAGATGAAGAGAAATATAAATATAATTAGAATCATTTGTTTAACTGTTTAAACGAAAGTATGTATATATGCATGCCTGAGTAGACTCTTCAGGCCTACTGTTGCTCATAAACGAGTTGTAGCAACGTTGATATCGTTCAATTGTTCTTTCAACTCTGTAAATTCATTATCAGAAAAGGATCATTACACGAGAAATCATTGGATCAGTTATATATGAAGATCAATTGAACAAAAAGAGTTCTTGCTAGATTTACACAGATTCAAAAAAAAAAATCCCAATTTTGACTTTTTTTTTTAAAGATAAACTTCACTTAAATTTTGACATCATTAAGACTAAAGAACCAAATGAATCCAATATCCAGCTTCAAAATTCATACAACAATAGCTTATAAAAATGAATCCAAGAGAATTAAAATTAATATAGCGATGAACCCTAATTAATTAAGTTAGGATAAAAGACATAACCTTTAAAAAAACTCACAAAACAAAACTTTATCAGATTTTAGAACCATACGAAAGGAGCATAAATATACCCAATACTACCAAACTCATAGAGCTTGCCACGACTAGAGAAGACGATGAGAGCAACTTCAGCATCACACAGAACAGAGAGCTCATAAGCTTTCTTCAACAAACCATTTCTTCTTTTTGAGAACGTCACTTGTCTATTGATTTTGTTTTCTATCCTCTTCATCTCCACTCTCCCTCTCCCCATATTTCTCTCTCCTTTTTTAATTATGATTCTGTTCTTCTTTTCAACCTTAAAGAATATCAAAGGAATATATGTATATTAACGATACATATATATATATACACACGTTTCGATTTATATCCTTGTTGTTGGGTTACTATCGTCAATAATTAAATATCTTTTATCAATTAGTTTTCGTTTTTTCGACTGAAAGTATGTATATATGCAAGAAAAATAGATTTTTTTCATTTCTGTAATAGAAAACAGAGGTAAATAAACAAATAAATGGCGTCAAATATGATGGAACAAGATGATAACTCTGTCCTTTCAACTACAGCTAGATACCTAATAAGAAGTAAGAATGGAAATCTGCTTGTAACAGTCGGACCATTATAAATTTCTATTGTTTTCCCTTTTCAATTATCAGATTTATTTATTTATTATTTTATATTTTTTAGCTCATATTTCAAATTCAAACTAGTTCATTTTTTTCAAATGCTATAGCTCATGTCCATGGTCACTAATTGGAAATTTTTTGTTTAAATGATTACTAATTTTATTTGGTTGTCTACACTAGTGAAGCATTGATCTCTTAAATTATAGTATATGTCTTAGCCGTAAATATGAATTCCTTAATTATATAATTAAAAAATGAGGTTTATGTCTTAATTGCAGTATATTTAGTTAGAGTGTCTATTTAACCTAATATTGAACGAAGTTGATTACGTATGAAACTAATGCTGATTAACTTTTACTAATTTTTAATATTTTAATTGGTCAAACTGATGGCAGAGACTTCATCGTTGCTAAAAAAAACCGAACCTGTGGATATTTAGTTAAAAATAGTGAGATGTTAGGTCAAAAAAAGTCCTTTAAACGAAATTATAACTCACGCTTTGAAATGCTTTCCGATAAGCATACATGGATTCAACTTGTACGCAAGATTTTATCTAAACTTTAGTTGCTACCGATTATTTTAATCCGATATTTCTTTTTAACGTTAATCATCGAACCGGTAAATGATTTAATTTTGGGTTCTTAACTAATAAGTTTGTTTATTTTCATTTTTCCCTCAACTTACAACTTTTTATTGTTTGTTGAAGACTATCTGCTTATAGAATACATCATTGAAAGATTAAATCATTTGATATGTCAGTTCAACGTGGCAGTCTCTTATGGTCTTACTCTCTTATACGAAGAAAAAATATGTTCAGATGACCTCCCCATCATGTTAAATATATCAGTATCCGAGGTTTACAAATTACAATAATTAAAAGATATACCAATGGATCGTATCATATATGTTTCTTCGCTTATATTATTAAGTTTTAAGTATATGACGCCCATTTATTAGAGGAACAACAAACAAACAGAGAATGATCACACATATATAGATAAATGTACGTAAGGCAACAAGTAACAACAAACAAAATTACATATATTTAATCATAAAACCCATAAGCGGATGATATCTATAGAGCTTAAAACGTATATGTATTAACCTATCATGAGCTGTAAGCCTGTTATCTAGTAGTTTCGTATAACATTTTAACGTTATATATCGCATCCTAATATAAACATGCACAGATGCACTGCCTACTGCAATAAGATAATTTACCGAACGACCCATGAGACGAAAAGCACTATATTTCGAAAATAAGTAGATCGGACATGGACCAAACCATCCTCGTTATGTCCAATCCAAGAAAAGAAAAAAAGGAAAAAGTCGTACGTTGATGACATAAAACCATTTATGTTTGGACGAGTTTCACAATGCACAGAACATGGTAGACAAAGTTATAGTACTACTTTACTGTTTAGTATTTCTTTATGAGAAACAAATTCATATATTATATAGTCTATAGACCACATTACTCTACAGATATTTTCAAACAGAAACAAAAAAAAATAGTGAGTGTTAAATTATTTGATTATTTATAAAGACGTGAGGGAAGAGGTTGTGGTGGTGGTGGTTAGGGTCATGCCAAATACGGAAAGGGAAGCAGAGAAGATCGGGTAGTCTATATAATTTCGTACTTTTCACTTTCTAGTAATATCTCTACGTTTTTTTTTTTTTTTATAATTTCCTTACCAAATTTCTCTTTGTTAAAAATTTAATATCCTCACATTCTCGTGGAAATGGCACTGCAGCTTCATGTGAGTTGTGGGGTCATTGCGCCTATTGTCTGTATGCTACGCTCTTGACAGATCAAAACATTCAATGACCCCATTTTTCTTCTTTTCATATTTTCTTTCTTATTTACGTTCACCATTTTTGCTATAATAAGAATGAAGCAAAAGGAATTGGTAAAGTGGTTAACAACATCATATTTAATAATATTTTTTTTGGGATCCTAGGAGAGCGTTTGAAGTCATTATGCATTAGATATGGATTGATATATGTACTTTTTGCATATAGTTAGCTAATTCGATTCGATGTGTGTGGTAGTACACATATATTAACAAGAAAATTCAAAAAAAAATTTAAAAAATTTAACATTTTTTGTGTGTTAATACACACATCTTAGCAAGAAAATTAAAAAACTCGAATATTTAACATTTTATATGTGTGTTAACACATATATTCACAAGAAAATTAAAAAAAAACTCATAAATTTAACATTTTCTTATGTATGTGTTAATACACATATTTTGGCAAGAAAATAAAAAAAACTCGAAAATTGAACATTTTGTGTGTGTGTGTGTGTGTGTGTTAATGCACATATCTTGACAAGAAAATTAAAAAAAAAACTTAAAAATATAAGATTTTCTTGTGTGTGTGTTAATACAGACATCACGACAAGAAAAATTAAAAAACTCGAAAATTTAACATTTTTTGTGTGTGTGTTAGTACACATATCTTGAATAGAAAATTAAAATACTCGAAAATTTAACATTTTTTGTGTGTGTGATAGTACACATATATTCACAAGAAAATTTAAAAAAAACTAAAAAATTTAACATTTTCGTGTGTGTGTTAATACACACATCTTGACAAGAAAATTAAAAAACTCGAAAATTTAACATTTTGTGAGTGTCTAATAGTACACATATATTCACAAGAAAATTAAAAAGAAAACTCAAAATTTAACATTTTCTTGTGTGTGTTAATACATACATCTTGGCAAAAAAATTAAAAAACTCAAAATGTTAACATTTTTTTGTGTATGTCTTAGTACACATATCTTGACAAGAAAATAAAAAAAAACACAAAAATTTAACATTTTCATGTGTTTGTTAATACACACATTTTGGCAAGAAAATAAAAAAACTCAAAATTTTAACATTTTTTGTGTGTGTGTTAGTACACATATCTTGACAAGAAAATTAAAAAAACTCAAAAATTTAACATTTTCTTGTGTGTATTAATTCACACATCTCGGCAAGAAAATTAAAAAACTCGAAAATTTTAATTTTTTTTTGTATGTGTGATAGTACACATATATTCACAAGAAAATTTAAAAAAAAACTCAAAAATTTAACATTTTTTTGTGTGTGTTAATACACACATCTTAGCAAAAAAATTAAAAAACTCGAATATTTAACATTTCGTATGTGTGTGATAGTACACATATATTCACAAGAAAATTAAAAAAAAAACTCATAAATTTAATATTTTCTTGTGTGTGTTTTAATACACACATTTTGACAAGAAAATTACAAAACTCGAAAATTTAACATTTTTTGTGTGTGTGATAGTACACATATATTAACAAAAAAATTAATAAAACTAAAAATTTTAACATTTTTTTGTGTGTGTTAGTACACATATGTTGGCAAGAAAATTAAAAAAACTCGAAAATTTAACATTTTGTGTCTGTGTGATAGTACACATATATTCACAAGAAAATAAAATAAAAACTCAAAAATTTATTATTTTCTTGTCTGAGTTAATATACACTTCTTGGCAAGAAAATTAAAAAACTCGAAAATTCAACATTTTTTGTGTGTCTGATAGTACACATATATTCACAAAAAGTTAATAAAACTAAAAAATTTAACATTTTTTTCCTGTGTGTTAGTACACACATGTTGGCAAGAAAATTAAAAAACTCGAAAATTTAACATTTTGTGTATGTGTGATAGTACACATATATTCACAAGAAAATAAAAAAAAACTCAAAAAAATTAACATTTTTTTGTGTGTATGTTAATACACACATTTTGGCAAAAAAATTAAAAAACCCAAAAATTTAACATGTGTGTGTGTGTGTGCGTGTGTGTGTGTGTGTGTGTGTGTGTGTTAATACCAATATCTTGACAAGAAAATTAAAAAAACTCGAAAATATAAGATATTTTTGTGTGTGTGTTAATACACACATCACGGCAAGAAAAATTCAAAAACTCGCAAATTTAGAATTTGTTTTGTCTCTGAATACACATATATTGATAAAAAAAATTAAATACTCCAAATTTAACATTTTCTTTTGTGTGTGTTAATACACATATCTTGACAAGAAGATTAAAAAAAACTAAAAAATATAACATTTTTTTATGTGTGTGTGTGTTAATATACACATCTTGACAAGAAAAACAAAAAATTCACAAATTTAACATTTTTTGTATGTGTTAATATACATATCTTGACAAAAAAATTTAAAAATCTAGAAATTGAATATTTTCTTGTGTCTGTGTTAATACAAACATCTTGATAAGAAAATTAAAAAAAAAATCAAAAATATAAACTTTTCTTGTGTGTATGCGTTAATTGGCAAGAAAAATTAAAAAACTCGCAAATTTAACTTTTTTGTGTGTGTTAATACACGTATCATGACAAAAAAAATTATAAAAAATAACTCAAAAAATTGTCGTGTGTGTGTGTTAATACACAGATCTTGCCAAAAAACTAAAAAAAAAACTCAAAAAATTAATATTTTCTTGTGTGTTTGTTTATACACACATCTTGACAGAAAAATAAAATAAAATCAGTCCTGCAAACTTAAGAAAGAAAAATTAGCAGAAAGAAACTCGAAAATTTAATATTTTCTTGTGTGTTTGTTAATACACACATCTTAGTAAGAAAATTAAAAAACTTCAAAATTTAGTATTTCTTTGTGTGTGTGAATACACATAACTTGACAAGAAGATTAAAAAAACCACAAAAATATAACATTTTCTTGTAACACACACATATTGAGAAGAAAATTTAAAAATTCGCAAATTTAAAATTTTTTGTGTGTGTGTGTGTTAATACACACATCTTGGCAAGAAAATAAAAAAACTCGAAATTAACATTTTTTGTAGGTGTGTTAATACACATATCTTGACAAGAAAAATAAAATAAAAATTCAAAAATTTAATTCTTTTGTATGTTAATACACACATCTTCCAAGAAAATTATAAAATTCGAAAATTTAACATTTTTTGTGTCTCTGTTAGTACACATATATTGACAAGAAAAATAAAAAAAACTCAAAAGTTTAACATTTTCTTGTGTGTGTTAGTACACACATGTTGGCAAAAAAATTAAAAAACTCAAAAATTTAACATTTTGTGTGTGTGTGATAGAACACATATATTCACAAGAATATTAAAAAAAAAACTCAAAAATTTAACATTTTCTTTTGTGTGTTAGTACACACATCTTGGCAAGAAAATTAAAAAACTCAAAAATTTAACATTTTTGTGTGTGTGATAGTACACATATATTCACAAGAAAATTAAAAAAAAAAACTCAAAATTTTTACATTTTCTTATGTGTGTGTTAATACAAACATAAAAATAAAAAACTCTAAAAATTAAAAAACAAAAAAATATAAGATTTTCTTGTGTGTGTGTTAATACACACATCATAGCAAGAAAAAAATAAAAAACTCGCAAATTGAACATTTTTTTTGTTTGTGAATACACATATATTGACAAAAAATTTAAATACTCGAAAATTTAACATTTTTCTTGTGTGTTTTTTAATACACACATCTTGGCAAGAAAAAAAAAAAACTAGAAAATTTAGTATTTTTTTGTATATATGTTAATATACATATCTTGACTAGAAGATTAAAAAACAAAAGGGATAATAGATAAAAATATTCGTAGATTTTTTTTATCATGAAAAAGAAGAAGACATCTTTTGTGTAGTAATAATAAAATTAAAAAAATTGAGTACTTAACATTTCGTGTGTATGTGTGATAGTACACATATATTCACAAGAAAATTAAAAAAAACCTCATAAATTTAACATTTTCTTGTGTGTGTGTTAATACATACATTTTGGCATGAAATTTAAAAAACTCGAAAATTTAACATTTTTTGTGTGTGTGATAGTACACATATATTAACAAAAAAAATTAATAAAACTAAAATTTTTAACATTTTTTTGTGTGTGTTAGTACACACATGTTGGCAAGAAAATTAAAAAAACTCAAAAATTTAACATTTTGTGTATGTGTGTTAGTACACATATATTCACAAGAAAATAAAAAAAAACTAAAAAATTTACTATTTTAACACACACACTTCTTGGCAAGAAAATTAAAAAACTCAAAAATTTAACATTTTTGTGTGTTTGATAGTACACATATATTCACAAAAAGTTAATAAAACTAAAAAATTTAACATTTTTTCTGTGTGTTAGTACACACATATTGGCAAGAAAATTAAAAAACTCGAAAATTTAACATTTTGTGTTTGTGTGATAGTACACATATATTCACAAGAAAATAAAAAAAACTCAAAAAATTAACATTTTTGTGTGTATATGTTAATACACACATTTTGGCAAAGAAATTAAAAAACCCAAAAATTTAACATTTGTGCGTGTGTGTATGTGTGTGAGTGTGTTTGTTAATACCAATATCTTGACAAGAAAATTAAAAAAAAAACTTGAAAATATAAGATATTCTTGTGTGTGTGTGTTAATACACACATCACGGCAAGAAAAATTAAAAAAACTCGCAAATTTAGAATTTTTTTTGTTTGTGAATACACATATATTGATAATAAATTTTAATACTCCAAATTTTACATTTGCTTTTGTGTGTGTTAATACACATATCTTGACAAGAAGATTAAAAAAAACTAAAAAATATAACATTTTTTGTGTGTGTGTGTTAATATACACATTTTGATAAGAAAAACTAAAAATTCGCAAATTTAACATTTTGTGTGTGTATTAATACACATATCTTGATAAAAAAATTTAAAAGCCTTGAAATTGAAGATTTTCTTGTGTCTGTGTTAATACAAACATCTTGATAAGAAAATTAAAAAAAAATTAAAAATATAACATTTTCTTGTGTGTATGCATTAATTGGCAAGAAAAATTAAAAATCTCGTAAATTTAACTTTTTTGTGTGTGTTAATACACGTATCGTGACAAAAAAAAATTATAAAAAATAACTCAAACAATTAACATTTGAGAAATTACTTCAAATAACCTTCAAAAATATGAATATGACCAAAGTGACTTTGTAGTAAGGTTCATAAACTAAAATAACTTTCAAAAGTCGGATAATGTCCTAAATATCCAGAACATTATTTTTATTAACGATTGTGCCATTGTTCTTTAAAATTAGATAAAAAATAGAGAATAAACATTTATAATTGTTCTAATTATCTTCGTCGTTGTAAGAGAAGATTGACGGCTAAACCTAAAAAAAAGAAGGGTTCTATCCTGCGATTTTCGGCGAGAGAGAAAGTCGGAATTTCCAAAATTGTTCAGATCCGGCGAAGAAAAAGCAAATTTCGAGAACAACTAAGTAAGAGTCAATCGTTGATAAAGTTCTTATTCGACGGTGCTTTTCGGAAAAACTGTGTTTACGGGAAAGAAAGATAAATCGTTTCAATTGCTATGGCGGTGGACTGATGTCGGAAAAATCGCCGCCGTAGTTGCAATATTGTAAAGTTTGATACAGCGTAACATAAATTTCATTTTATTTTGAAGGAAAAGAAGTCCGGTTGTTGATTCTGGTGAAGCACACGACCATTAGGTGTCAGATTTCCATTGAAAGCACACGACCATTAGGTTTCAGATTTCCTATGAATTGCCAATAACAAAGGTAGTGTAACTGTCTCCAAGAAAAAACATATCGAGCTATAAAAAAGTCAAATAACTACCGTCACTAAACGTCTACCATTACACGTACAGTTAAACTCTACTGTCATACCAGGTTACTCATGTAAATTTCATAAATTTATGTAAATCTACTATCATACCAAACAAATCTACTAACCAATAATAAACCCACCAACACTTATAATATATCTACCATAATGATATGAACAAGTTGACCAGAATATATATCTACCGTATAAATATATAAATCTACCAAAATAAAATAAACTTACTGCCAAATCTATAAATCTACCATCACCGTTGAACAGATGTTTCACACTATAAATCTACTACCTCACAATTTAAATCTACCGACGTCTAAGTTTGTCTACCGTAATATGGTAGATTTATCTTTGTCACAAGTCAAATATCTACTCAGTATGGTAGATTTATCTCTTCAAATCTACCAATTACAAAATATACCTACCGTCAATACGATTAAGTCTACCAGATTCTAAATATATCTACCTTTCACAAATATATCTACCAAGTCGTTAGATTATATCTACCGAAACAAATCTATTAATTTCAAATAAATCTACCATTCTCAATTATTCGTTGACCACCTACAATATATCTACCACTTAATACGGTAGATTTATGATGTTATTTTTTGCATACGTGGCAACTTCAAAGTAATGGCAATTTCGAAATATACGTTTTTCCTAACAAAGAACCTAAGGATAATATCGGTACCATAAGTTAAATTAGTAATAAAAAAACTTTTAGGCTTTTCTAGTTATAAACTCACTTTCTAAAGTTAGTACAGTTATCCTCCCTTAACATTTTCGTGTGTATGTGTGTTAATACACAGATATTGCCAAAAAACTAAAAAAAAATACAAAAATTAACCATTTTCTTGTGTGTGTGTTATAATACATTTCTTGACAAGTAAATTAAAAAAAAAACTCAAAAAATTAACATTTTCTTGTGTGTTTATTTATACACACATCTTGACAAAAAAAAAAAAAATCAGTCCTGCAAACTTAAGTAAGAAAAATTAGCAGAAAGAAAATCAAAAATTTAATATTTTCTTGTGTGTGTGTTAATACACACATCTTAGTAAGAAAATTAAAAAACTTCAAAATTTAGTATTTTTGTGTGTGTGTGTGAATACACATAACTTGACAAGAAGATTAAAAAAACCACAAAAATATAACCTTTTCTTATAACACACACATCTTGAGAAGAAAATTTAAAAATTCGCAAATTTAAAATTTTTTGTGCGTGTTAATACGCACATCTTGGCAAGAAAATAAAAAAACTCGAAATTAATATTTTTTTGTGTGTGTAATATACACATATTATGACAAGTAATATAAAATAAAAATTCAAAAATTTAACATTTTCTTGTGTGTGTGTGTGTGTGTGTTAATCCACACATCTAGCAAGAAAATTATAAAACTCGAAAATTTAACATTTTTTGTGTCTGTGTTAGTACACATATCTTGACAAGAAAAATAAAAAAAAAACTCAAAAGTTTAACATTTTCTTGTGTGTGTTAGTACACACATGTTGGCAAGAAAATTAAAAAACTCGAAAATTTAATATTTTGTGTGTATGTGATAGAACACATATATTCACAAGAATATTAAAAAAAACTCAAAAATTTAACATTTTCTTATGTGTGTTAGTACACACATCTTGGCAAGAAAATTAAAAAACTCAAAAAATTAACATTTTCGTGTGTGTGATAGTACACATATATTCACAAGAAAATTTAAAGAAAAACTCAAAATTTTTACATTTTCTTATGTGTGTGTTAATACAAACATCTTAGCAAGAAAATTAAAAAACAAAAAAATATAAGATTTTCTTGTGTGTGTGTTAATACACACACCATAGCAAGAAAAAATAAAAAACTCGCAAATTGAACATTTTTTTTGTTTGTGAATACACATATATTGACAAAAAACTTAAATATTCGAAAATTTAATATTTTTTTGTGTGTTTGTTAATACAAACATCTTGGCAAGAAAACAAAAAAAAACTAGAAAATTTAGTATTTTTTTGTATATGTGTTAATACATATATTTTGACTAGAAGATTAAAAAACAAAAGGGATAATAGATAAAAATATTCGTAGGTTTTTTTTATCATGAAAAAGAAGAAGACATCTTTTGTGTAGTAATAATAAAATTAAAAAACTCAAATATTTAACATTTCTTGTGTGTGTGATAGTACACATATATTCACAAGAAAATTAAAAAAAAAACTCATAAATTTAACATTTTCTTGTGTGTGTGTTAATACAGACATTTTGGCAAGAAAATTAAAAAACTCGAAAACAACATTTTTTGTGTGTGTGATAGTACACATATATTAACAAAAAAATTAATAAAACTAAAAATTTTAACATTTTTTTGTGTGTGTTAGTACACACATGTTGGCAAGAAAATTAAAAAACTCGAAAATTTAACATTTTGCGTATGTGTGATAGTACACATATATTCACAAGAAAATATAAAAAAAAACTCAAAAATTTATTATTTTCTTGTGTGTGTTAATACACACTTCTTGGAAAGAAAATTAAAAAACTCGAAAATTTAACATTTTTTGTGTGTTTGATAGTACACGAATATTCACAAAAAGTTAATATAACTAAAAAATTTAACATTTTTTTCTGTGTGTTAGTACACACATGTTGGCAAGAAAATTAAAAAACTCTAAAATTTAACATTTTGTGTGTGTGTGATAGTACACATATATTAACAAGAAAATTAAAAAAAAGTTATAAATTTAACATTTTCTTGTGTGTGTGTTAATACACACATTTTGGCAAGAAAATTAAAAAACTCGAAAATTTAACATTTTTGTGTGTGTGATAGTACACATAAATTAACAAAAAATTAATAAAAACTCGTAAATTTAATTTTTGTGTGTGTGTTAATACACGTATCGTGACAAAAAAAAATTATAAAAAATACCTCAAACAATTAACATTGTCGTGTGTGTGTGTGTTAATACACAGATCTTGCCAAAAAACTAAAAAAAAATACAAAATTTACCATTTTCTTGTGTGTGTGTTAAAATACATTTCTTGACAAGTAAATTAAAAAAAACTTAAAAAATTAACTTTTTCTTGTGTGTTTGTTTATACACACATCTTGACAAAAAAATAAAAAAAAAACAGTTCTGCAAACTTAAGAAAGAAAAATTAGCAGAAAGAAACTCGAAAATTTAATATTTTCTTGTGCACACACATTTTAGTAAGAAAATTAAAAAACTTCAAAATTTAGTATTTTTTGTGTGTGTGTGAATACACATAACTTGAGAAGAAGATTAAAAAAACCACAAAAATATAAAATTTTCTTGTAACACACACATTTTGAGAAGAAAATTTAAAAATTCGCAAATTTAAATTTTTGTGTGTGTGTGTATTAATACACACATATTGGCAAGAAAATAAGAAAACTCGAAATTAACATTTTTTGTAGGTGTGTTAATACACATTTTTTGACAAGAAAAATAAAATAAAAATTCAAACATTTAATATTTTCTTGTGTGTGTGTTAATACACACACACATCTTGCAAGAATATTATAAAACTCGAAAATTTAACATTTTTTGTGTCTGTGTTATTACACATATCTTGACAAGAAAAATAAAAAAAAAAACTCAAAAGTTTAACATTTTCTTGTGTGTGTTAGTAAACACATGTTGGCAAGAAAATTAAAAAACTTGAAAATTTAATATTTTGTGTGTGTGTGTGATAGAACACATATATTTACAAGAATATTAAACAAAAAACTCAAAAATTTAACATTTTCTTATGTGTGTTAGTACACACATCTTCGCAAGAAAATTAGAAAACTCAAAAATTTAACATTTTTGTGTGTGTGATAGTACACATATATTCACAAGAAAATTTAAAAAAAAAACTCAAAATTTTTACATTTTCTTATGTGTGTGTTAATACAAACATCTTAGCAAGAAAATTAAAAAATAAAAAAATATAAGATTTTCTTGTGTGTGTGTTAATACACACATCATAGTAAGAAAAAATAAAAAACTACCAAATTGAACATTTTTTTTTTGTGAATACACATATATTGACAAAAAATTTAAATACTCAAAAATTTAACATTTTTCTTGTGTGTTTTTTAATACACATAGGTTAACAAAAAAATTAATAAAACCAAAAATTTTAATATTTTTTTGTGTGTGTTAGTACACACATGTTGGCAAAAAAATTAAAAAACTCGAAAAATTAACATTTTTTGTATGTGTGATAGTACACATATATTCACAAGAAAATAAAAAAAAAACTCAAAAATTTATTATTTTCTTGTGTGTGTTAATACACGCTTCTTGGCAAGAAAATAAAAAAACTTGAAAATTTAACATTTTTTGTGTGTTTGATAGTACACATATATTCACAAAAAGTTAATAAAACTAAAAAGTTTAACATTTCTTTTCTGTGTGTTAGTACACACTTGTTGGCAAGAAAATTAAAAAACTCGAAAATTTAACATTTCGTGTATGTGTGATAGTACACATATATTCACAAGAAAATAAAAAAAAATCAAAAAATTTAACATTTTTGTGTGTGTATGTTAATACACACATTTTGGCAAGAAAATTAAAAAACTTGAAAATTTAACATTTGTGCGTGTGTGTGTGTTAATACCAATATCTTGACAAGAAAATTAAAAAAAAACTCGAAAATATAAGATATTCTTGTGTGTGTATTAATACACACATCACAGCAAGAAAAATTAAAAAACTCGCAAATTTAGAATTTTTTTGTTTGTGAATACACATATATTGATAAAAAAATTTAAATACTCCAAATTTAATATTTTCTTTTGTGTGAGTTAATACACATATCTTGACATAAAGATTAAAAAAAACTAAAAAATATAATATTTTTTTGTGTTTGTGTGTGTTAATATACACATCTTGACAAGAAAAACTAAAAATTCGCAGATTTAACATTTTTTGTGTTTTAATACACATATCTTGACAAAAAAAATTAAAAACCTAGAAATTGAACATTTTCTTGTGTCTGTGTTAATACAAACATCTTGATAAGAAAATTAAAAAAAAAAATCAAAAATATAAACTTTTCTTGTGTGTATGCGTTAATTGGCAAAAAAAATTAAAAAACTCGCAAATTTAACTTTTTTATGTGTGTTAATAAACGTATCGTGACAAAAAAAATTATAAAAAATAACTCAAACAATTAACATTGTCGTGTGTGTGTGTTAATACACAGATCTTGCCAAAAAACTAAAAAAAAACACAAAATTTACCATTTTCTTGTGTGTGTGTTAAAATACATTTCTTGACAAGTAAATTAAAAAAAAAACTCAAAAAATTAACATTTTCTTGTGTTTTTGTTTATACACACATCTTGACAAAAAAATAAAAAAAATCAGTCCTGCAAACTTAAGAAAGAAAAATTAGCAGAAAGAAACTCGAAAATTTAATATTTTCTTGTGTGTTTGTTAATACACACATCTTAGTAAGAAAATTAAAAAACTTCAAAATTTAGTATTTTTTGTGTATGTGTGAATACACATAACTTGACAAGAAGATTAAAAAAACCATAAAAATATAATATTTTCTTGTAACACACACATCTTGAGAAGAAAATTTAAAAATTCGCAAATCTAAAATTTTGTGTGTGTGTGTGTGTGTGTTAATACACACATCTAGGCAAGAAAATAAAAAAACTCGAAATTAATATTTTTTTGTAGGTGTGTTAATACACATATCATATATTGAAAAATAAAATAAAAATTCCAAAATTTAACATTTTATTGTGTGTGTTAATACACACATCTTACAAGAAAATTATAAAACTCAAAAATTTAACATTTTTTGTGTCTCTTTTAGTACACATATCTTGACAAGAAAAATAAAAAAAAAACTCAAAAGTTTAACATTTTCTTGTGTGTGTTAGTACACACATGTTGGCAAAAAAATTAAAAAACTCAAAAATTTAACTTTCTGTGTGTGTGTGATAGAACACATATATTCACAAGAATATTAAAAAAAAAACTCAAAAAATTAACATTTTCTTCTGTGTGTTAGTACACACATCTTGGCAAGAAAAAAAAAACTCAAAAATTTAACATTTTTGTGTGTGTGATAGTACACATATATTCACAAGAAAATTTAAAAAACAACTAAATTTTTTTTACATTTTCTTATGTGTGTGTTAATACAAACATCTTAGCAAAAAAATTAAAAAACAAATACACACACACATCATAGCAAGAAAAAATAAAAAACTCGCAAATTGAACATTTTTTTTGTTTGTGAATACACATATATTGACAAAAAATTTAAATACTCGAAAATTTAACATTTTTCTTGTGTGTTTTATAATACACACATCTTGGCAAGAAAATAAAAAAAAACTAGAAAATATAGTATTTTTTTGTATATGTGTTAATACACATATCTTGACCAGAAGATTAAAAAACAAAAGGGATAATAGATAAAAATATTCGTAGATTTTTTTTTATCATGAAAAAGAAGAAGACATATTTTGTGTAGTAATAATAAAATTAAAAAATTGAATATTTAACATTTCGTGTGTGTGTGTGATAGTACACATATATTCACAAGAAAATTAAAAAAAAAAACTCATAAATTTAACATTTTCTTGTGTGTGTGTTAATACACATATTTTGGCATGAAATTTAAAAAACTCGAAAATTTAACATTTTTTGTGTGTGTAATAGTACACATATATTAACAAAAAAATCAATAAAACTAAAACTTTTAATATTTTTTGTGTGCGTTAGTACACACATGTTGGCAAGAAAATTAAAAAACTCGAAAATTTAACATTTTGTGTATGTGTGTTAGTACACATATATTCACAAGAAAATAAAAAAAAAACTCAAAAATTTATTATTTTAACACACACACTTCTTGGCAAGAAAATCAAAAAACTCAAAAATTTAACATTTGTTGTGTGTTTGATAGTACACATATATTCACAAAAAGTTAATAAAACTAAAAAAATTAACATTTTTTTCTGTGTGTTAGTACACACATGTTGGCAAGAAAATTAAAAAACTTGAAAATTTAACATTTTGTGTATGTGTGATAGTACACATATATTCACAAGAAAATAAAAAAAAAACTCAAAAAATTTAACATTTTTGTGTGTGTATGTTAATACACACATTTTGGCAAGAAAATTAAAAAACTCGAAAATTTAACATTTGTGCGTGTGTGTGTGTGTGTCTGTGTGTGTTAATACCAATATCTTGACAAGAAAATTAAAAAAAACTTGAAAATATAAGATATTCTTGTGTGTGTGTTAATACACACATCACGGCAAGAAAAATTAAAAAACTCACAAATTTAGAAATTTTTTTGTTTGTGAATACACATATATTGATAAAAAAATTTAAATACTCCAAATTTAACATTTTCTTTTGTGTGTCTTAATACACATATCTTGACAAAAATATTAAAAAAAACTAAAAAATATAACATTTTTGTGTGTGTGTGTGTTAGTATACACATCTTGACAAGAAAAACAAAAAATTCGCAAATTTAACATTTTGTGTGTGTGTTAATACACATATGTTGACAAAAAAATTTAAAAACCTATAAATTGAATATTTTCTTGTGTCTGTGTTAATACAAACATCTTGATAAGAAAACTAAAAAAAATTCAAAAATATAACATTTTCTTGTGTGTATGCGTTAATTGGCAAGAAAAATTAAAAAACTCGCAAATTTAACTTTTTGTGTGTGTTAATACACGTATCGTGACAAAAAAATTATAAAAAATAACTCAAACAATTAACATTTTCGTGTGTGTGTGTGTTAATACACAGATCTTGCCAAAAAACAAAAACAAAACACAAAAATTTACCATTTTCTTTTGTGTGTGTTAAAATACATTTCTTGACAAGTAAATTAAAAAAAAAAACTCAAAAATTTATCATTTTCTTGTGTGTTTATTTACACACACGTCTTGACAAAAAAATAAAAAAAAATCAGTCCTGCAAACTTAAGAAAGAAAAATTAGCAGAAAGAAACTCGAAAATTTAATATTTTCTTGTGTGTGTGTTAATACACACATCTTAGTAAGAAAAATAAAAAACTTCAAAATTTAGTATTTTTTGTGTGTGTGTGAATACACATAACTTGACAAGAAGATTAAAAAAACCACAAAAATATAACCTTTTCTTATAACACACACATCTTGAGAAGAAAATTTAAAAATTTGCAAATTTAAATTTTTTTGTGCTTGTTAATACACACATCTTGGCAAGAAAATAAAAAAACTTGAAATTAATATTTTTTGTGTGTGTGTTAATACACATATTTTGACAAGAAAAATAAAATAAAAATTCAAAAATTTATATTTTCTTGTGTGTGTGTGTGTGTTAATCCACACATCTAGCAAGAAAATTATAAAACTCGAAAATTTAACATTTTTTGTGTCTGTGTTAGTACACATATCTTGACAAGAAAAATAAAAAAAAAACTCAAAATTTTAACATTTTCTTGTGTGTGTTAGTACACACATGTTGCCAAAAAAATTAAAAAACTCGAAAATTTAACATTTTGTGTGTGTGTGATAGAACACATATATTCACAAGAATATTAAAAAAAAACTCAAAAATTTAACATTTTCTTATGTGTGTTAGTACACACATCTTGGCAAGTAAATTAAAAAACTAAAAAATTTAACATTTTTATGTGTGTGATAGTACACATATATTCACAAGAAAATTTAAAGAAAAACTCAAAATTTTTACATTTTCTTATGTGTGTGTTAATACAAACATCTTAGCAAGAAAATTAAAAAGCAAAAAAATATAAGATTTTCTTGTGTGTGTGTTAATACACACATCATAGCAAGAAAAAATAAAAAACTCGCAAATTGAAAATTTTTTTTGTTTGTGAATACACATATATTGACAAAAAATTTAAATACTCGAAAATTTAATATTTTTTATGTGTTTGTTAATACACACATCTTGGCAAGAAAATAAAAAAAACTAGAAAAGTTAGTATTTTTTTTGTATATGTGTTAATACACATATCTTGACTAGAAGATTAAAAAACAAAAGGGATAATAGATAAAAATATTCGTAGGTTTTTTTATCATGAAAAAGAAGAAGACATCTTTTGTGTAGTAATAAAAAAATTAAAAAACTCAAATATTTAACATTTCGTGTGAGTGTGATAGTACACATATATTCACAAGAAAATTAAAAAAAAAACTCATAAATTTTACATTTTCTTGTGTGTGTGTTAATACATACATTTTGGCAAGAAAATTAAAAAACTCGAAAACTTAACATTTTTTGTGTGTGTGATAGTACACATATATTAACAAAAAAATTAATAAAACTAAAAATTTTAACATTTTTTTGTGTGTGTTAGTACACACATGTTGGCAAGAAAATTAAAAAACTCGAAAATTTAACATTTTGCGTATGTGTGATAGTACACATATATTCACAAGAAAATATAAAAAAAAACTCAAAAATTTATTATTTTCTTGTGTGTGTTAATACACACTTCTTGGAAAGAAAATTAAAAAACTCGAAAATTTAACATTTTTTGTGTGTTTGATAGTACACATATATTCACAAAAAGTTATTATAACTAAAAAATTTAACATTTTTTTCTGTGTGTTAGTACACACATGTTGGCAAGAAAATTAAAAAACTCTAAAATTTAACATTTTGTGTGTGTGTGATAGTACACATATATTAACAAGAAAATTAAAAAAAACTCATAAATTTAACATTTTCTTGTGTGTGTATTAATACACACATTTTGGCAAGAAAATTAAAAAACTCGAAAATTTAACATTTTTGTGTGTGTGATAGTACACATAAATTAACAAAAAATTAATAAAAACTCGTAAATTTAACTTTTTTGTGTGTGTTAATACACGTATCGTGACAAAAAAAATTATAAAAAATACCTCAAACAATTAACATTGTCGTGTATGTGTGTGTTAATACACAGATCTTGCCAAAAAACTAAAAAAAAACACAAAATTTACCATTTTCTTGTGTGTGTGTTAAAATACATTTCTTGACAAGTAAATTAAAAAAAACTTAAAAAATTAACATTTTCTTGTGTGTTTGTTTATACACACATCTTGAAAAAAAAAATAAAAAAAAAAATCAGTCCTGCAAACTTAAGAAAGAAAAATTAGCAGAAAGAAACTCGAAAATTTAATATTTTCTTGTGCACACACATCTTAGTAAGAAAATTAAAAAACTTCAAAATTTAGTATTTTTTGTGTGTGTGTGAATACACATAAGTTGAGAAGAAGATTAAAAAAACCACAAAAATATAACATTTTCTTGTAACACACACATCTTGAGAAGAAAATTTAAAAATTCGCAAATATAAATTTTTTTGTGTGTGTGTATTAATACACACATATTGGCAAGAAAATAAGAAAACTCGAAATTAAAATTTTTTTGTAGGTGTGTTAATACACATTTTTGACAAGAAAAATAAAATAAAAATTTAAATATTTAATATTTTCTTGTGTGTGTGTATTAACACACACACATCTTGCAAGAATATTATAAAACTCGAAAATTTAACATTTTTTGTGTCTGTGTTATTACACATATCTTGACAAGAAAGATAAAAAAAAAACTCAAAAGTTTAACATTTTCTTGCGTGTGTTAGTACACACATGTTGGCAAGAAAATTTAACATTTGTGTGTGTGTGTGTGATAGAACACATATATTTACAAGAATATTAAACAAAAAACTCAAAAATTTAACATTTTCTTATGTGTGTTAGTACACACATCTTCGCAAAAAAATTAGAAAATTCAAAAATTTAACATTTTTGTGTGTGTGATAGTACACATATATTCACAAGAAAATTTAAAAAAAAAACTCAAAATTTTTACATTTTCTTCTGTGTGTGTTAATACAAACATCTTAGCAAGAAAATTAAAAAACAAAAAAATATAAGATTTTCTTGTGTGTGTGTTAATACACACATCATAGTAAGAAAAAATAAAAAACTCGCAAATTGAACATTTTTTTTGTTTGTGAATACACATATATTGACAAAAAATTTAAATACTCAAAAATTTAACATTTTTCTTGTGTGTTTTTTAATACACATATATTAACAAAAAAATTAATAAAACTTAAATATTTAACATTTTTTTGTGTGTGTTAGTACACACATGTTGGCAAGAAAATTTAAAAACTCGAAAAATTAACATTTTTTGTATGTGTGATAGTACACATATATTCACAAGAAAATAAAAAAAAAACTCAAAAATTTATTATTTTCTTGTGTGTGTTAATACACGCTTCTTGGCAAAAAAATAAAAAAACTCGAAAATTTAACATTTTTTGTGTGTTTGATAGTACACATATATTCACAAAAAGTTAATAAAACTAAAAAATTTAACATTTCTTTTCTGTGTGTTAGTTAGTACACACATGTTGGCAAGAAAATAACAAAACTCGAAAATTTAACATTTCGTGTATGTGTGATAGTACACATATATTCACAAGAAAAATAAAAAAAAAACTCAAAAAATTTAACATTTCTGTGTGTGTATGTTAATACACACATTTTGGCAAGAAAATTAAAAAACTTGAAAATTTAACATTTGTGCGTGTGTGTGTGTTAATACCAATATCTTGACAAAAAAATTAAAAAAAACTCGAAAATATAAGATATTCTTGTGTGTGTATTAATACACACATCACAGCAAGAAAAATTAAAAAACTCACAAATTTAGAATTGTTTTTGTTTGTGAATACACATATATTGATAAAAAATTTAAATACTCCAAATTTAACTTTTTCTTTTGTGTGAGTTAATACACATATCTTGACATAAAGATTAAAAAAAACTAAAAAATATAACATTTTTTTGTGTTTGTGTGTGTTAATATACACATCTTGACAAGAAAAACAAAAAATTCGCAGATTTAACATTTTTGTGTTTTAATACACATATCTTGACAAAAAAAATTAAAAACCTAGAAATTGAACATTTTCTTGTGTCTGTGTTAATACAAACATCTTGATAAGAAAATTAAAAAAAAAAATCAAAAATATAAACTTTTCTTGTGTGTATGCGTTAATTGGCAAGAAAAATTAAAAAACTCGCAAATTTAACTTTTTTATGTGTGTTAATAAACGTATCGTGACAAAAAAAATTATAAAAAATAACTCAAACAATTAACATTGTCGTGTGTGTGTGTGTTAATACATAGATCTTGCCAAAAAACTAAAAAAAAAACATAAAATTTACCATTTTCTTGTGTGTGTTAAAATACATTTCTTGACAAGTAAATTAAAAAAAAACTCAAAAAATTAACATTTTCTTGTGTTTTTGTTTATACACACATCTTGACAAAAAAATAAAAAAAATCAGTCCTGCAAACTTAAGAAAGAAAAATTAGCAGAAAGAAACTCGAAAATTTAATATTTTCTTGTGTGTTTGTTAATGCACACATCTTAGTAAAAAAATTAAAAAACTTCAAAATTTAGTATTTTTTGTGTGTGTGTGAATACACATAACTTGACAAGAAGATTAAAAAAACCACAAAAATATAATATTTTCTTGTAACACACACATCTTGAGAAGAAAATTTAAAAATTCGCAAATTTAAAATTTTGTGTGTGTGTGTGTGTGTTAATACACACATCTTGGCAAGAAAATAAAAAAAATTCGAAATTAATATTTTTTTTGTAGGTGTGTTAATACACATATCATATATTGAAAAATAAAATAAAAATTCCAAAATTTAACATTTTTTTGTGTGTGTTAATACACACATCTTACAAGAAAATTATAAAACTCGAAAATTTAACATTTTTTGTGTCTCTTTTAGTACACATATCTTGACAAGAAAAATTAAAAAAAAACTCAAAAGTTTAACATTTTCTTGTGTGTGTTAGTACACACATGTTGGCAAAAAAATTAAAAAACTCAAAAATTTAACTTTCTGTGTGTGTGTGATACAACACATATATTCACAAGAATATTAAAAAAAACTCAAAAAATTAACATTTTCTTATGTGTGTTAGTACACACATCTTGGCAAGAAAATTAAAAAACTCAAAAATTTAACATTTTTGTGTGTGTGATAGTACACATATATTCACAAGAAAATTTAAAAAACAACTAAATTTTTTTTACATTTTCTTATGTGTGTGTTAATACAAACATCTTAGCAAGAAAATTAAAAAATAAAAAATATAAGATTTACTTGTGTGTGTATTAACACACACACATCATAGCAAGAAAAAATAAAAAACTCGCAAATTGAATATTTTTTTTGTTTGTGAATACACATATATTGACAAAAAATTTAAATACTCGAAAATTTAACATTTTTCTTGTGTGTTTTTTAATACACACATCTTGGCAAGAAAATAATAAAAACTAGAAAATTTAGTATTTTTTTGTATATGTGTTAATACACATATCTTGACCAGAAGATTAAAAAACAAAAGAGATAATAGATAAAAATATTCGTAGATTTTTTTTTATCATGAAAAAGAAGAAGACATCTTTTGTGTAGTAATAATAAAATTAAAAAATTGAATATTTAACATTTCGTGTGTGTGTGTGATAGTACACATATATTCACAAGAAAATAAAAAAAAACTCATAAATTTATTATTTTCTTGTGTGTGTGTTAATACACATATTTTGGCATGAAATTTAAAAAACTCGAAAATTTAACAATTTTTGTGTGTGTAATAGTACACATATATTAACAAAAAAATTAATAAAACTAAAACTTTTAACATTTTTTGTGTGTGTTAGTACACACATGTTGGCAAGAAAATTAAAAAACTCGAAAATTTAACATTTTGTGTATGTGTGTTAGTACACATATATTCACAATAAAATAAAAAAAAAAACTCAAAAATTATTATTTTAGCACACACACTTCTTGGCAAGAAAATCAAAAAACTCAAAAATTTAACATTTTTTGTGTGTTTGATAGTACACAATTCATAAAAAGTTAATAAAACTAAAAAAATTAACATTTCTTTTCTGTGTGTTAGTACACACTTGTTGGCAAAAAAATTAAAAAACTCAAAAATTTAATAATTTGTGTATGTGTGATAGTACACATATATTCACAAGAAAATAAAAAAAAAACTCAAAAAATTTAACATTTTTGTGTGTGTATGTTAATACACACATTTTGGCAAGAAAATTAAAAAACTTGAAAATTTAACATTTGTGCGTGTGTGTGTGTTAATACCAATATCTTGACAAGAAAATTAAAAAAAACTCGAAAATATAAGATATTCTTGTGTGTGTATTAATACACACATCACAGCAAGAAAAATTAAAAAACTCGGAAATTTAGAATTTTTTTTGTTTGTGAATACACATATATTGATAAAAAATTTAAATACTCCAAATTTAACATTTTCTTTTGTGTGAGTTAATACACATATCTTGACAAAAATATTAAAAAAAACTAAAAAATATAACATTTTTTGTGTGTGTGTGTGTGTTAGTATACACATCTTGACAAGAAAAACAAAAAATTCGCAAATTTAACATTTTGTGTGTGTGTTAATACACATATGTTGACAAAAAAATTTAAAAACCTATAAATTGAATATTTTCTTGTGTCTGTGTTAATACAAACATCTTGATAAGAAAATTAAAAAAAATTCAAAAATATAACATTTTCTTGTGTGTATGCGTTAATTGGCAAGAAAAATTAAAAAACTCGCAAATTTAACTTTTTTGTGTGTGTTAATACACGTATCGTGACAAAAAAAATTATAAAAAATAACTCAAACAATTAACATTTTCGTGTGTGTGTGTGTTAATACACAGATCTTGCCAAAAAACACAAAAAAACACAAAAATTTACCATTTTCTTTTGTGTGTGTTAAAATACATTTCTTGACAAGTAAATTAAAAAAAATAACTTAAAAATTTAACATTTTCTTGTGTGTTTATTTATACACACATCTTGACAAAAAAATAAAAAAAAATCAGTCCTGCAAACTTAAGAAAGAAAAATTAGCAGAAAGAAACTCGAAAATTTAATATTTTCTTGTGTGTGTGTTAATACACACATCTTAGTAAGAAAATTAAAAAACTTCAAAATTTAGTATTTTTTGTGTGTGTGTGAATACACATAACTTGACAAGAAGATTAAAAAAACCACAAAAATATAACCTTTTCTTATAACACACACATCTTGAGAAGAAAATTTAAAAATTCGCAAATTTAAATTTTTTTGTGCGTGTTAATACACACATCTTGGCAAGAAAATAAAAAAACTTGAAATTAATATTTTTTTTTGTGTGTGTTAATACACATATTATGACAAGGAAAATAAAATAAAAATTCAAAAATTTACATTTTCTTGTGTATGTGTTAATACACACATCTAGCAAGAAAATTATAAAACTCGAAAATTTAACATTTTTTGTGTCTGTGTTAGTACACATATCTTGACAAAAAAAATAAAAAAAAACTCAAAATTTTAACATTTTCTTGTGTGTGTTAGTACACACATGTTGCCAAAAAAATTAAAAAACTCGAAAATTTAACATTTTGTGTGTGTGTGATAGAACACATATATTCACAAGAATATTAAAAAAAAACTCAAAAATTTAATATTTTTTTATGTGTGTTAGTACACACATCTTGGCAAGTAAATTAAAAAACTCAAAAATTTAACATTTTTGTGTGTGTGATAGTACACATATATTCACAAGAAAATTTAAAGAAAAACTCAAAATTTTTACATTTTCTTATGTGTGTGTTAATACAAACATCTTAGCAAGAAAATTAAAAAACAAAAAAAATATAAGATTTTCTTGTGTGTGTGTTAATACACACATCATAGCAAGAAAAAATAAAAAACTCGCAAATTGAACATTTTTTTTTGTTTGTGAATACACATATATTGACAAAAAATTTAAATACTCGAAAATTTAATATTTTTTATGCGTTTGTTAATACACACATCTTGGCAAGAAAATAAAATAAACTAGAAAAGTTAGTATTCTATTTGTATATGTGTTAATACACATATCTTGACTAGAAGATTAAAAAACAAAAGGATAATAGATAAAAATATCCGTAGGTTTTTTTATCATGAAAAAGAAGAAGACATCTTTTGTGTAGTAATAATAAAATTAAAAAACTCGAATATTTAACATTTCGTGTGTGTGTGATAGTATACATATATTCACAAGAAAATTAAAAAAAATCTCATAAATTTAACATTTTTTTGTGTGTGTGATAGTACACATATATTGGCAAGAAAATTAAAAAACTCGAAAATTTAACATTTTTTGTGTGTGTGATAGTACACATATATTAACAAAAAAATTAATACAACTAAAATTTTTACATTTTTTGTGTGTGTTAGTACACACATGTTGGCAAGAAAATTAAAAAACTCGAAATTTAACATTTTGTGTGTGTGTGATAGTTCACATATATTCACAAGAAAATAAAAAAAAATTCAAAAATTTATTATTTTCTTGTGTGTGTTAATACACACTTTTTGGCAAGAAAATTAAAAAACTCGAAAATTTATCATTTTTTGTGTGTGTGATAGTACATATATATTCACAAAAAGTTAATAAAACTAAAAAATTTAATATTTTTTTCTGTGTGTTAGTACACACATGTTGGCAAAAAAATTAAAAAACTCGAAAATTTAACATTTTGTATATGTGTGATAGTACACATATATTCACAAAAAGTTAATAAAACTAAAAAATTTAACATTTTTTTTCTGTGTGTTAGTACGCACATGTTGGCAAGAAAATTAAAAAACTCAAATTTTTAACATTTCGTGTGTGTGTGATAGTACTTATATATTCACAAGAAAATTAAAAAAAAAAACTTATAAATTTAACATTTTTTTGTGTGTGTGTTAATATACACATTTTGGCAAGAAAATTAAAAAACTCGAAAATTTAACATTTTTGTGTGTGTAGTAGTACACATATATTCACAAAAAGTTAATAAAACTAAAAAATTTAACATTTTTTCTGTGTGTTAGTACACACTTCTTGGCAAGAAAATTAAATAACTCGAAAATTTAACATTTTTTGTGTGTGTGATAGTACACATATATTCACAAAAAGTTAATAAAACTAAAAAATTTAACATTTTTTTCTGTGTGTTAGTACACACATGTTGGCAAAAAAATTAAAAAACTCGAATATTTAACATTTCGTGTGTGTGTGATAGTATACATATATTCACAAGAAAATTAAAAAAAAACTCATAAATTTAACATTTTCTTGTGTGTGTGTTAATACACATATTTTGGCAAGAAAATTAAAAAACTCGAAAATTTAACATTTTTTGTGTGTGTGATAATACACATATATTAACAAAAAAATTAATAAAACTAAAATTTTAACATTTTTTGTGTGTGTTAGTACACGCATGTTGGCAAAAAAATTAAAAAACTCGAAAATTTAACATTTTGTGTGTGTGATAATACACATATATTCACAAGAAAATAAAAAAAAATTCAAAAATTTATTATTTTCTTGTGTGTGTTAATACACACTTCTTGGCAAGAAAATTAAAAAACTCAATAATTTAACATTTTTTGTGTGTGTGATAGTACACATATATTCACAAAAAGTTAATAAAACTAAAAAATTTAACATTTTTTTCTGTGTGTTAGTACACACATCTTGGCAAGAAAATTAAAAAACTCGAAAATTTAACATTTTGTGTGTGTGTGATAGTACACATATATTCACAAGAAAATAAAAAAAACTCAAAAATTTATTATTTTGTTGTGTGTGTTAATACACACTTCTTGGCAAGAAAATTAAAAATCTCAAAAATTTAACATTTTTTGTGTGTGTGATAGTACACATATATTCACAAAAAGTTAATAAAACTAAAATATTTAACATTTTTTTTCTGTGTGTTAGTACACACATGTTGGCAAGAAAATTAAAAAACTCACAAATTTAACATTTTGTGTATGTGTGATTGTACACATATATTCACAAAAAAATAAAAAAAACTCAAAAAATTAACATTTTTTGTGTGTATGTTAATACACATATTTTGGCAAGAAAATTAAAAAACCCGAAAATTTAACATTTGTGTGTGTGTGTGTGTGTGTGTGTGTATGTTAATACCAATATCTTGACAAGAAAATTAAAAAAAAACTCGAAAATATAAGATATTCTTGTGTGTGTGTTAATACACACATCACAGCAAGAAAAATTAAAAAACTCGCAAATTTAGAATTTTTTTGTTTGTGAATACACATATATTGATAAAAAAATTTAAATACTCCAAATTTAATATTTTCTTTTGTGTGTGTTAATACACATATATTGACAAGAAGATTAAAAAAACTAAAAAATATAACATTTTCTGTGTGTGTGTGTGTGTGTGTGTGTTAATATACACATCTTGACAAGAAAAACAAAAAATTCACAAATTTAACATTTTTTGTGTGTGTTAATACACATATCTTGACAAAAAAATTTTAAAACCTAGAAATTGAACATTTTCTTGTGTCTGTGTTAATACAAACATCTTGATAAGAAAAAAAAAATCAAAAATATAACATTTTCTTGTGTGTATGTGTTAATTGGCAAGAAAAATTAAAAAACTCGCAAATTTAATTTTTTGTGTGTGTCAATACACGTATCGTGACAAAAAAAATTATAAAAAATAACTCAAACAATTAACATTTTCGTGTGTGTGTGTTAATACACACATCTTGCCAAAAAACTAAAACGAAAACTCAAAAATTTAACATTTACTTGTGTGTATGTTAAAATACATTTCTTGACAAGTAAATTAAAAAAAAAACTCAAAAAATTAACATTTTCTTGTGTGTTTGTTTATACACACATCTTGACAAATAAATAAAAAAATTCAGTCCTGCAAACTTAAGAAAGAAAAATTAGCAGAAAGAAACTCGAAAATTTTATATTTTCTTGTGTGTGTGTGTGTGTGTTAATACACACATCTAAGTAAGAAAATTAAAAAACTTCAAAATTTAGTATTTTTTGTGTGTGTGTGAATACACATAACTTGACAAGAAGATTAAAAAAACCACAAAAATATAACATTTTCTTGTAACACACACATCTTAAGAAGAAAATTTAAAAATTCACAAATTTAAATTTTTTTATGTGTGTGTGTTAATACACACATCTTGGCAAGAAAATAAAAAAACTCGAAAATTAACATTTGTGTGTGTGTGTGTGTTTATACACATATCTTGACAAGAAAAATAAAATAAAAATTCAAAAATTTAACATTTTCTTGTGTGTGTGTTAATACACACATCTTGCAAGAAAATTATAAAACTCGAAAATTTAACATTTTTTGTGTCTGTGTTAGTACACATATCTTGACAAGAAAAATAAAAAAAAAACTCAAAAGTTTAACATTTTCTTGTTAGTACACACATGTTGGCAAGAAAATTAAAAAACTCGAAAATTCTACATTTTGTGTGTGTGTGATAGAACACATATATTCACAAGAATATTAAAAAAACTCAAAAATTTAACATTTTTTTATGTGTGTTAGTACACACATCTTGACAAGAAAATTAAAAAACTCAAAAATTTAACATTTTTGTGTGTGTGATAGTACACAAATATTCACAAGAAAATTTAAAAAAAAAACTCAAAATTTTTACATTTTCTTATGTGTGTGTTAATACAAACATCTTAGCAAAAAAATTAAAAAACAAAAAATATAAGATTTTCTTGTGTGTGTGTTAATACACACATCATAGCAAAAAAAAAAAAAAAAACTCGGAAATTGAACATTTTTTTTGTTTGTGAATACACATATATTGACAAAAAAATTAAAATATTCGAAAATTTAATATTTTTCTTGTGTGTTTGTTAATACACACATCTTGGCAAGAAAATAAAAAAAAACTAGAAAATTTAATATTTTTTGTATGTGTATTAATACACATATGTTGACTAGAAGATTAAAAAACAAAAGGGATAATAGATAAAAATATTCGTAAGTTTTTTTATCATGAAGACATCTTTTGTGTAGTAATAATTGCTACACAATTCTATGCTGAGCCATAATTAGAAATGCTAATAAACATAGTTCATCTCTTATCATTCTGAATGTACGTAAATAAATTTAATTAAAGGGCCTTGACGAAGAAATCTTATAAAATGGCCTTGACGAAGAAATCTTATAAAATGATCCCTCATGTCCAGAAGGCCCATTAAGGGAAATAATAATGGGCTTAAAGTAGCCCGATCATTCCCTGCGACATTACACCTTCGTCGGAGAAAGAAATTCTTGAGAGAGAGAGAGAGAAGAGAGATGGCTGAAGCAGGAAGAAGACAAGGTGGTGGGAGGCCATTGCCGCCTCCTCCGAGAGGCGTTAATCAACATCCTCGCCCTAAAACCGAACCTGTGGATCGCGAGAAGGTTTGTATTCGATTCTTATGCGTGTATCACTGAATAAATTCTTCAATTTTTTTCTAGGGTTTTACCTCTCTCTCTCTATTCGGTTTATTAACTAGGAGAATCTTAGGGTTCTGATTTTCACTCACTGATTTCTTTTTTTTTAAACTTGAAATCGCAGACATGTCCCCTGCTTCTTCGTGTTTTCACCAAGGTACGCTCTTCTTTAGCTTTGTTCCCCTTTCTTATCTTAATTGTAGATAATTGTAAATTGATCAGAGGTCGCAATTAAACCCCGTTGCGTTTGGTGATGACTGATTCTCGTAGTTTGATCCTTTGGCTGCTGTTTTGGTTTGGTTTCTGAGGAATTTTTTTTTTTGTAGTCTACTAAGTTCTTAAAAAGCAATAGCTTTCATCTTCCTTTGATACTCTGAATTTGGACTAATGACATGAATGCCAGTTTGATCACTGAGTTGTCATATGGATAGCAAGTTCTAGTCATGAATGCGAGTTTTATGCAATTTTTTTTGAGTCAGCTTTCTTCTTCTTCTTGTGGTTCTTTCTAAATTATGGTTCAAATTAGGATTAATCGGAGTGTTTTGCAGACTGGTGGTCATCATACCAAGGAAGATTATGCTGTGAGAGGCAAAGAACCGAAGGATGAAGTTCAAATTTACACATGGAAAGATGCCAATCTCCGCGAGTTAACAGATCTGGTATGTATTCAACAACAGGATGTGCTCAGATCAACCATAAATCAGCTTACTTTCGGGATATTCTATGGCGTATATTGTTTGAAATAAGATAGATTTCAGGATAAAAGACTTACTTTGTTTTACTCCTGCTTCAATAGCATACAAAGGGAATGATTCGACATAAACATAAGCACAGAGTAATATCGCGTTTTTTTAATATCAGGTCAAAGAAGTTTCTGTTGCAGCTAGGAGAAGGGATGCAAGATTATCTTTTGCGTTTGTTTATCCACTCAAGAACGGTCGCTTTACTGTGAGACAGGTGAGATTACGTTTCCTTCCCAGTCTTTATAAGATAGGATATAACCATAACCACAGATGATCATTGATGCATTCTACTACCAATAGTTTTTTCAACAATGTTTCTTTACTATCTTGAACATGTTAAACTATAAGATTTGAGAGGTCATAACACTATAGGCTGTCACTGCGGAATGTATTAGTTTGATTGAATGGGTGGTTTCAGATTCAATCGTTATTGCTTTACTTGTTCTTCGTCATGTTTGCTTATGAATCCAAGAACCCATGAGAAGATAACTGATCTTGTGATTGTTTCTTATAAAGGTTGGTCAGACGATGTCTTATCCAAACCGAAAACAACCAGACGACAGTAAAACACTCGCTGACCTTGAATTCGAGATTGGGGATTACCTGGACGTGGCAATCTACTAGGATGAAGTTTAATGTTTCTGGTTTAAGTGAGATTTAGGTGTGTGTACAAGGGACCAACACATTTCATTGTTCGCATTTGAAACTTCGTTTAGACACTCATGTTATGTATCATCTTTGGATCTGGTCTGCACTAATGGAAAGTATGCCTACTCTTTTTTCTTGTTCACCGTTTATCTTTCCTAAAGAACCAAAAAAAAAAAAAGAACATTTAATATTGAATTGGCCTCCTGCCATTTTGTCTTCTCAATACAGACTCTTTTTTTTTTTTTTTTTCTTTTGTCGTCTCATTCTCAATAGTCAATACAGATCTAATACCACCCATCACTGTCGACGAAAAAAGCAGAGCAACATAAAAACACCCTTTTTTTTGTTGGGTCACGTCACAAGCAAGAATCCGAAACAACCAAAAAAAGAAATGAAGAGATTGTGAATCTAACCATAAATATACACAAGCCACAGGAACTCTATTCAATCTTACTGAAAGTTAATTGTGGCCCTGGCCATTATTATCACCAGGAAGGTACGGTTCGAAAAGCTTGGCACAAGGGTTAGGATCCTGATGCATAATCTTTGCAGCTCGTTCGAACTCTTCCCTCAACACCCGGATACTAAACTTATCCACGACCCGACCCAGATCATGGCTCGTCTCAAACGGATCCTCTATGCATATCAAGTGCCTATCGTTCCCCACCCTTCTAGTCCAGTTCTTCTCTCGCTTCCTGCAACAGCACCACAGGTTTTTCTCATGTTATCATCTCTGAGACATGCTTTACAGAAACAAGACTAAGAAAGAATATTGGACTGTGTTAATTTACCCAAGTATGGAACCGGTGCGGACAGATACAACGGTATTCGCATAGTCGTGACCGTATGCCCAGTAATTGAAGAATCCCCATACCAGCTCAGCTATGGTCTCCCTGTTATTTGATCCAAAGTTACCGAGTCTTTCAACTTTATCAAAGTAGGCGCACTTGATATTATCTACCCGAACTGCGTATGTCGGCTCCATTTCCTGCGCCAGAGTCGAAACATCCTTTTTTTTTATAAAAGAAGAACATTCATTTACATTTACACATAAGGATGTTATTATACACACCTGTAGGCAAGGAAGAATAGGCGGCCTACGTAGTTGTAAGAAATGAATGCACATAAGAACGTACCTGCAAAACGTTTCATATGTAAGAAATGTCTTTTATGATTGTCTTTTGTGCAATCGAAAGTTACTACACTTAGATGTACTGAGAAGAACTTACGCGTAGCTGGAAAGTGTTCCTTGATAAGTTTCATTAACTCTTCTTGACTTTGCCCAATGTTTCACAATGAAAGCCAACTGCCTTAAACGCACATCTATCCGTGAATAATCTCGCAGGAGCTTTGTGTTCACAACAGCCAACACATTGTTGATGCAGATATCACAAGATATCCCAGTAACCGGATCCATAAGTTTTACTATTGGAACCCGAGCTCGAGTCAGTGCCTACACAGAAACATGTTTCAGAAATAAAGCCACAAGATTTATAACCATTAAAAGCATACGTATTAAGTACCTGATCAGCATTTTTAATATAAGCAAAGCATTTATTTTTACCTGCACATTTTGGAAATTATCTGATTCCAAAATATCAGCCAGCTTTAACAACATCTCGGCTTTGTTGATATCATCATCTTCGATTGCAAGGCAAACATCGATGTCGCTCTTTGGGAAACCAAACGAGTTAGCACATGACCCGTAAAGATACAACTTCGCATGAGGCCATTCTTTGCCAACTAGACGCTCTAGCTGCGCCATTAGTTGTTTCTGCTTCACCAGCTCTTCGTCTGCAGGGATAAGAGAATTGTACACTGCGTTGAACGGACCATCATGCCTGTGGATATCATTTCTACATGCCATATAACTTTTAGCCGTCCTTAGCCTCTGGCCAAGCAGCCACTGACCCCGAGTGTCGATTCTCGATTCCTGTTAACACAAATTCCAAAACTTAGACAATGCTCATAAATACGGTGATTCAACTATACCAAAACAAAAACTGAAACTTTACCTTCTCGCGAGAAGTGCGGCTATTCTTCTTCTCATCTTTGGCATCCTTGTCGTCATTTTCATCTTCAAGCAACAAAGACTCGACAATATCTTTTCCAAAATCCTCAATTTCGTCATCAACAGGGCCACACTGCCCATTGCCCTCCCTCTTTCCTTTACTAAACTGCCCCACTTCCTCTTTATAGCCACCTCCACCACGAGCTTCCCTATTCAACGTAGAAAAGGAATCCTCAGCATCAGCTGCTGAGACCGAATGTAGATTTGTACCCATAGGTGGTCCAGGATGATCAATCTGTCGGCTAAGGTTGAAACTGCTCTCAGGTAACCTCCTTAATCTATCAACCTCAGCAGGTAAATGAACATTCTTATCCCATAAATTAGAAAGCTCTCCCTGATTTCTCTGGAAACTGCTCATACCTCTATCATCACCCTTACTTCCCAAATCACTATCCCAACCTCGTTGGTTGCTTGAGAATCCAGGAGGAGGAGGGTTAGATTTAGAACCCTTGCCGTTACTCCCAATGGGTCCCCAGTTTCCTCTTCCGCTGTGACCTTCTTTGTGTTCATGGAAAGCTTGATTCCGAAGATGAGATAAGCTTGGATCCGTGTTTGAATTCGGGACAACGGATTGGGGATTCCTCATATGATGCTTGGCAGAACTAAGATTAGAATCCAACTTCAATTTCTCGTTGAGTAACCCATCGAGGCTTTGAGAAGCATCTCCAGTGAAAGAACCAAAAATAAGCTTTTGCTGCGGCTGCGGCGGCGGCTGCTGCGGCTGGTGCTGTACCATCGACTGAATTGCGTGGTTTCCGGTTCCAGTAAACCCTAATCTATAAGCATCATCTGATGATACTCTCTGATTACAGTCGAATTGGTTCGCAGGAAACGGGTTAACCGGAAATTGAGGAAACCCTAACAAATTGGGCGAGAGATTAGGAGGCGAAAAGGCGAGCTGCCAAGGAGAAGTATGCGTACCGGGTCGGTCACGACCATTAGAGGGCCAATTCGACGGAGGAAAGGCATTCACGGTGGGGCCAACGGCTGCAATGGCCGGATCGAGAGCGAACGACTGATGCTGGGGACCGGCTGGTCTGGTCAAAGGGTTGTTGTTCTGCTGGTAAGGTCTTCTGTGCAAAAGCGACAGTAGATATTCTCCGCCGTTTTCCGATGGTGGAGCTGCAGAGTCAGCCCCACCGTCCGCCATGGAGGAGAGGGAGAGAGAGAGAGATAGCGAGAGAGGAAGTGAAACACCTGCGACACTTGTGGCAAGTCGAGGAGGATCTTTTAAGTTTCACTGTTGAATGACCCGATCTCTCTTGTGTGCGATTTATGTGTTGAAGTGAAGATATGGCCCGTTTAATTAATTTTATTTTGTTTAAAACTAGGTTTGAATAAAGATACAAATTTACTCTTTCCGTTTATATATATATCTATATATATATATATAATGTTTAAGGTTTTACACATAGATTAAAAAATTATTTAATTTTTTTTTTTCAAAACAAAACATTAATTCTAAAACAATTCAATCAATAAAAAAATAATATATAAAATTTAAATAGTTAAAATAATTATTTTTTTATTAATTTTTAGAAACATTATCTAATTATGAACAAAAAAATTTTTAAAACATTTTATAAAAAAAAATCGAATTCTAAAACATCTTATAAAGAAGTAGATTATACATATGAGTGCTAGTCATGAAGTAGTCTAGATTATTAAAATCAGCCGAGTTAAGGGAGGTATCTCATTTTGGCACCTTTAATTCCATGTAATGTTGAAATCATGAATACATTTTATTATCTCTCTTTTTTTGCGTTAATATTATTTGAACTTTTGAAGTATGCCAATGTTTGATGACGACAGTAAGAATTAAGAAGTAACAATAAAATGTGAAAGAAAGAAAAAGAGAAAATTAACGACTTAATTAATAAAGTCCCTGATCATATTAATAAGAGCGACGGCTCGCCGTGGATCAACTAGCTCGATTCCATGGAAGCCGGCATCGTCAAACCTTGCTTCAACCCTAACTCCAGCCGTAACCAGAAAATTCACGAAGTCTTGTTGCCGATCAACCAACGTGTCTCCGCCGTAACCGATCACCAAACACCGTCCCAAACGCCCCACTTTCTCCTTCTGCGGCAAATAACCCATCGGATTACAGTACCTGTGATCCCGATTAACGCCTTCCGGCAATGATAGTTCCCACATGGCGTCAATCGCCGGCAACGGCATCACCGGATCGGCGAAATTTCTCAGCTCCGATTTCGTCCTCGCTTTCCCGCCGTAAAACGGCTGGTAAAACACGCACCCGTCTATTTTTAACGGCGTTAAATCGTGGTCTAACGATCTGAGCGCCAACTGGAAGGCGATGTTAGCGCCGTTACTCGAACCGCAGATGTAACACCGTGAGAAATCGGCGTAGTCTCTGAGCCAAGGCTCGCCGTTAGCTGGGTCAACGGATTGTTGTTTGACCCAAAGCAGAGCGGCTAATGCGTCGTCGTATTGGGCTGGGAGTCTATGCTCAGGAGCTAAACGGTAGTTAACGGAGACGACGATCACCGTTAACTCGCTCGCCATCTGAGAGCAGCCGCGGTTATTCGCGGGGGAGATGGCTGGGTAAAGGACCCAAGCGGAGCCGTGGAGATGGAGGATGATTGGAAGACGAGCGACGGCGTTATCGTTGGAAGGGATATTGGTTGGTCGGAAAATCCGTACGGCTACGCCGGTTTCGTGGTTGATGGTGACGTCTTTGGAGGCGGCGAGCTTTTCCGGGGATGGGTCCGGGTCGGGATTGACCGTCGGAAAGACGAAGTGGCGCGTGCAAGAGCCATCGGGGTTGATTGAGATATTGAGGTGTTTGTATGGATCAAATGTTGGAGCGGGAGGATCACGTGACATGGTTTTATTTTTAACTGCGTGATTAAGAGGAAGGTTAAATAAGGGTAGACTTTTGATTAGGACGAAGAAATGTTTGGAGTTATTTGTTGGTTCTCTTTTTTTTGGGGTGTGTGTGTCTTTAATGCTTAACGGAGCTTAAGTTGTGATTAGGATGAATGCACGGACTACTTCTGGTCATGATTTTCCTCTGCTTAATGATATTGACCAATTCAAGAATGTTTTGTTATTTTTTCTAGTTGAGGAATCATGTTGTACATTCTACTGTGTATTTGAATGAGAGTGAGATCTAATCCCTAAACTCCATCAAGTTTATTCATATTCCTAAACTCCATCAAATTTTCAATTTTGTTGACAACCAGCAGCCTAATCTCTACTATAAAATTAATACTTGCATGGGGAAGTTATGGTTATAAATTGCACATCTAACAATGTTCTTGATGCATATCCAAGACAATCATCATAGTTAACTACTCAAATATTATATTAAGATGCATGGTTTTGTTGGCGAAGAATTATAAATGTTGATAAAACGTAGTTCACCGATGGATTCACCAACGTGAAAAATAGTCGATAGATTAGATACGTTCACTAATCACAGTATTATTTATTTGGATAGACACAAGTATGCAACATGCCAATACATTTGGTCTTTTGGCACATACATATCATACAACTGGGATTATTTTGGAACTCCACTCACTTATACTCAAGTAAATAACGAAAAATTACATAATAATTTATAAGACGAGATTGCCATATTGAATCGGACGGCTACATGTTGGACGATGGAGCAGTTGATGAACAAGCCTTCATGAAGGTCTCAACGGTGTCGTATAAGGCCTTAGCTTTGTTCTCATCAAACAACTCGCACGCATGAAACCCATCTTTATCAAACCTCGTCTCCACGTGCACACCACGTGCCTTCAGCATCTCCGCCACGTGTCTCTGCCGATCAACCAGCGGATCCCCACCGTAACCGTTAATGAGAGTCGACGGGAAACGGGCCATCTTCTCTTTCTCCTGGGGCCCACTGCTCTTAATCGGGTTGCTGTACACGTGGTCGCGATCTACACCGTCGGGTAAACAAAGCGACCATAGCAAGTGAGTCGCTGTTAACGGACAGATCCTATCGTCTTTTAGCCGTGCCTCGGAATCCGACGTCTCAACGCCACCGAAGAAAGCTTGGTTTATTATCAGCCCTTGGATCTTAACCGGAGAGAGATCAGTGTCCACGACACGCAACGCGACGCTGTAGACAATATTCCCACCGGAGCTCGACCCCATTACGAAGCATTTCGAGAAATCGACGCCGTCTTTCAACCACGTGTCACAATCCCCGCCGTTGATTGCGCCGCGGGCTTGATCGCGGAGCCATAACATTGCTTCCACGCCGTCTTCGTACGCCGCCGGGAGACGGTGCTCTGGAGATAGACGATAATCTACGGAGAGGATTATGGTTTGGAGACGATCGGCCATTTTGCTGCAGGATTCATGGAAAGGAGCGGAAGCAGCGCCGTAGAGGATAAATCCGCCGCCGTGGAAGTAAACGAGGATCGGGAGTTTAGATCCCGGGGGAATATTCCGGGGCTTGAAGAGTCGGATGAAGGTTTTGTTGTTTGCGTTTAAAGGGATGTCTTTGGAGTGCTCCGTTGGGGGTAGTTTGGGGAAATCACGGTGTCTGGTGAGAGACCCATCTGAATTAAGTGAAATGTTGAGGAACTTGAAAGGATCGCTTGAAGGTGGAGGAGCTTCCATGGATGTTTGAGAAGGAGAGACAGAGTGTTATGTTTTTTTTTTGGGTGAAATGTGTGATTTTTGAAGAAGAAATGAGAAAATTGAGAATCGTAGAGGTTGAAAAGATCAACCTTCTCATTAAAGGCGGGGACTTTTTCATTCACTGTTGCAGTTGGATTTGCCTAAAGAATCGTGTGGAAATAGCAAATATCTCTCCTTTAAAAGTGGCTCAGATTAGACTGTGTACAATGTACTTACGTAAGCAAACCTAATATAACGGCTATTATATTTGTGTACCATAATAAACGATCCAGAAGTTAATGTGCATTACCCGTAAAAGAAGAAGTTTTAAGACCAACTCGTTTTAAAGTTTCGAATTTGAACCATGAGATTGGAAACATTTTCAGAAGTATACTCTCCTAAAGTCGTCACCTTTAGTGAAGTTAATTCCTTAAAATTTGAAGAGCACTAAAAGAGTCAAAACATAAAGGTAAATTTCTCCCATACACCCTTTTTTATACAGCGGGAGACAACAATGGCAAACATTTTAGCATCTGGGTCCATCTACCTCTGTGCATAAATTTCAGCAAATAAAGAAGGCAATTAAACTCTAATCATGATCATGTTCTTGATGTCAATGATAATTTCTCTATTGTCTAAACTAACATGATAAGCAACTAGATCTTCATAAATATTTGCAAAAATCTAATGTTATGGAATCAAACAATTTGTACAATTGGCATTTGGTTTATGGTTTTTTGATCTGGAAAAAGCTACACTTGACTGAGCACAAAACCAAACCCAAACTTCAGCGTGTCTTCTCTCTTGACTTAAACGGAAAACCCATAGGCGGCGAAGGCGAGAACTCAAAAGGCAAATGCGGTGGCTCAGCCGCACCAGAAAGCATCTCAACAATCTCCTTCATCGTCGGTCTCTTAATCGGAGATCTTTGCAGACACAACAATGCAATAGTAATACAAAGAACCGCTTGCTCCTTCTTCAAAGAATGTATAGATTTATCAACTAATTCCAACAATTTACCATTGCAAGCCAATTGCTTAGCCCATGATATCAAATTAGCCCTCTCAAACTCCGACATAGGAGATGCAGTCACCTGCAATGGCCGTCTCCCTGAGACCAGAACCAAAAGCAGAACCCCAAAACTATAGACATCACATTTCTCAGACACAACACCTCCGCCGCCACATTCTGGTGCAATGTAACACACCGTGCCTCTCATACTCGGTGTGCTGCTTACTCCACCGCTCTTCTGAACATTCACATCACACCACAAACCAGAATCTTGACTGTTTTTTTTACAGATCACTGATTTTTGCTCTCCGCTTAACCCATCTACCCACCAATCTATACTATTCCTTTTCTTCCTCTTGGTAGGGTTATGATTCTGCTCATGAACAGAGGCGGTGTCATCGTCTCTGTGAAACCAAGAGTCAATACTCGAGATTGAGCTTAATCCTCTTTTCTTTTTCTTCTTCTTCTTCCTCTTCTTTCGAGTTAGCTCTTCACAAAACTCTTCCTTCCACCACTCTCTAGGCTTTCTCTTCTTCTGGTTCTTCTTCTTCTTAGAGACTGATGATGATGATGACCCATCACCATTTTTGATCCATTCCTTGTTGTTGTTGCTGCTCTCTTTCTTAATCTCACTCCCAATCCATTCCATCACGTAATCCTTCACACTCCCTGATTCAATCCCTCCTCTGCTTCCGCCATTGTTGTCCTGTTTCCACCACCAATCTCTCTTCGAACCCACTTTCTGCTTACTACTACTCTCCACACTCATTTGTTCCAAACAGCTCTCCGAAACACTCCCTTTCTCCAAACCCACCTCCGGTGATAATCCCGATGCTGCTCCCGGAGACGCCGTCAAGACACTAATTGCACAATTCTCCGGTGATGGTATCGACGGCCCCGGAGACGCTCCCGCATCCGTAGTCAGGACGCTGACTGCAAAATTATCCGGCGAAAGTACCGATGTCGTCCCCGGAGACGCTCCAGTATCCGTCAAGATGCTGATTGCGCAGCAATTCTCCGGCGACAGAGTAACAGCATTACCCTCTTCACAAACTGTAATCACGCTTTCAGTCTCCTCCAGAATCGACCCGTTATCTTCAACAACATCCTTTCTCTTCTCTTCTTCCTCAATCAGAATCCTAGTATCGTTACCACTAACCAAATCCTCGGACTTTACCCTCGCGAGACCGAAATCTCCGATTTTGGCTTTGAAATCAGAATCGAGAAGGATATTACTAGGCTTGATATCTCCGTGGATGATGGATGGATCACAACAGTGGTGAAGAAACTCGATCCCTTTTGCGATATCCGTCGCAATCTCAAATCGCTTGTTCCAATCCATAAGCTCCTCACATTTGCGATCCAAAAGCGCGTCTTGTAAACTACGATTAGCCATGAGCTCGTAGACGAGGATAAGCCGCCGTCCACGACGATCGGAGGAGAAACCGAGGAGAGAGACGACATGAGGTGAGCCGGTTAGGTGAGAGGAGAGAGAAAGCTCGTTGTGAAACTCACGCTCGCCTTGTAAAGACCCAGCTGAGGAATCCATGACTTTGACGGCGAGTGAATTGCCACTCGGGAGATCAGCTTTATAGACCGAGCCGAATCCGCCGTGGCCGAGCTGAGTCGACTCGGAGAAACAGTTCGTAGCGCGGCGGAGCTGAGTGTAAGAGAAGCGGCGACATTGGTAGTGTTGAGGAGACTTGGAGATAAGATCTGAAGGAGCCGTACGGTTTCGGTAGAGTCTCCGGTAGAGAAGTATAGTGAAGAGGATGAGTAGAGCTCCGGTTAAGGTCAGAGAACCGGCGATGATAAGCGGAAGTGTCTGGAAACGGTGATGGACGTCGCTAACTATCGTCGGTTGCGGCGGCGGCGGGATATACGGCGGAGAGTGGCGAGATGGCATTTTACTAAATGCAGAAATAAAGAAGTTCTGTATCATCCATGGAAGAAGAAGGTAAGGAGATAAGTTCCATTTGCCAAAATTAAATAAACTAAAACAAAAAAATGGACAAAATTAAATAAAAACTCACGTACAGGTAAATACAGAGGCTGACTTAATTATTTATCATTTTGGTTATTTTAAAAAGAGTTTTAAGTGTGAGGATAATAGAGAGAGCCGCTTGTGTGACAGGAGTGTGGGTATTAGTTATGGTAACGTGTCGGAGAATAAATGGGGGATCGTGACCGTATAATGTGACAGTCATGTGAGCGGATATTAATAATATTTGTCGTTTAGGGAAGACCGGTGAGATAATAAGGCGCGTGAGGTGAGAGTCACGAGGGTTTTCGGGTTTTTAGTTTGAAAGAGTCCCACGGTGTGGACCCATGAGATTTTAACTGGGAAGCGACGGTGAAGTCAACCTCACTCGCTTCTAATAAGTGCGTGCAGACACGCGTCTGCGTCATGTGAGTGTGGGTTGGAGCTAACTTTTGTTCGATTAATCGGTTAATCAAATAATTAGCTAGACCTAGACCATATGGTTAAACAACTAGACGTATGATTAACGGGGATCGAAGCCATGTGCGTAATTAATCGGTAATTTAGATTTGATGTTCGATTTTGATAAGATTATTAAATTAAGTTGATTGATTAATCATTTAATTGACTAAAAATTGTTCGACTATACATCTAAATATTTATAGCTATTTTGTAAATTCATGTATATAATTATTAATTAGGAAAATAATTATAGCTAGTTTGCGTTAAACAAAAAAAAAACATGGGTTTCTTTTATAAGAATGCAAACGTGTTGCTAGCGTCAGCAAAAGGAGGTATTGTTCTGGTCGCTTTTTCGGGTGATGGGATTTTGACCTTTTCGTTTTGGCCCTTTTTCGCTTTTTTGTTTTGGCCCTTTTTCGCTTTGGTTTGACTCTTATTGGATTTTGTGCATGTGTGGGTTTCGTTTAGTTTAGTTTTGGTTTTACTTTTTACCATACTTTAAAGAGATTGGACCAAAATACACTACTACTGAGGCTAGCCAGTCTAAACGGATTAATTTGTCTGAGGTATATGTTTTATTTTGGCTGTAACGGGTGACCATAAGAAATGAAAGGAAATATTAAATTCTTTATCATTCTTTAAAAATTACATCATTTAAAAGGAATATATTGTATTCATGATTCTTTTTCATTCCTTATGTTTTAGGAAACTATAATGTTAATATATTCCTTATAAAAAATGAAAAGAAACCATAATTCATATTATCTTGTTTCTTTTATTCTTTTTCTTATTTATTCCTATTGTTACTTATTTAGTCATCAGTTAAAACCTTTATTTTTGTTAATAAAGATAGAGTAAAGATGTCAATAATTAGTGGTTTGACTTTGGTAACATCGTTAGAAACTTGAAAAGGGAATCTATGAAAGAAATATAAAAAGGGCAAAAAGAATAGCGACAAAGGCAAATGATAAATGCAGATTCAGATGTACTTTTTCAAAAAAGGAAATGGAAACCGGAGAATAAGTATTCAACTATTCATGAGTTGAGGAGTGTTTATATTGACTTGGTTTTAGATAATAATATTACAGCCCAGCCCAGGCAGTCTTGGAGAAAATAGGCCCAATATTATTATTGGTAGCCCATCAATCATAATAAAACATTGATCAACTAGGTTTGTTGGAAGGTAAAATTTTGTTCAGACTACCTCAGCAAAGTAAACTGTTTTCATTGAAATCTTATGTTTAAGTCACTAATGATCACACAAAATGAAGAGAGGTAACTTATTCGAAGGCTGGAAACGACATCAACTGTGGATCATTATGACCACAATTTTTTTCAGATCTTTTCTGCTAAGGGAGCCTAAGAGTTCCATATCACACTGCATATCAGAAGACAAAGCGATGAACACTTTAGTCGTCTCAGTAAATAGCAAATATCAAGAGATCATACACATAAAAAGGCAAACAGATCCAGCAACAAATTAAACGTCTTTAATCTATCAACGGAACCAAAAAACCTAAACACTAGTAGATATAGAGAGCAACGTACACCTAAAAACACATGGCTAAGCTACCAAACAGTAATTAATGTGATGCATGTGGGGCTCGTTAGATTAACAATGATCTCAGCCTAACCAGTATAATTAGCAGTGAATCCAATAGCAAGCAGCACTAATAATTATAGCACTTCAACCAAATCCCACATAATCGATTAATTAACAGAAGCTCAAATTCACAAGAAGATCATAATACTATAAATTGATAATATAAACTTCTTTCCATTTTACCTTTTGTGATTTGATTTGGTAGACTCGACTCCAATAGCAAGCTCAATTTGTACTTAGATGCACAATTCAGACAACACACAATGTCAAGAAATGTGTATTGGAACTTAAATGATAATACTCTTACAACTGAACGCTTTAGATGTTGGTGTCATCGGTGCACACAAATTTGGCAAGCCTGGTGTCATCTCGCATGTGTCAATGAAGTTTCAGAATCAGATATTTTTCTTCAATTTTATGTTACAGTGGCCAATATATGTTATACCGGATCTGTATAATGACACTACACAAAAAAATCAGTAAGCTACATGTCTTTCGTCTACATTTTTAAATTCTATGTGTTATAACAAATAAGCAAAAACAGAAACATTACACCAAACAACAAGTACTATTGTGACAGTTTTGCAAACATGCTTTTCCAAAATTAGATTTTCTTTGTCATCTGATAATATTAATATTTTTAAAAAGAATACAATCGCAAAATTCAAAAATCGACGAAAAATAAAATTTTCTTTGATATAAAACCCACAGAATATAAAATTCTCCGGAAGAGAATTCTAAATCAGGTAAACACGTACTAACATACAAATGGCCATAACACAGAAATTAAAACAATAACTTAAAAAAAATAATAATTATTTAGTATACAATTAATATATAATTCAACTAATTATAAAAAAAATATTAAAGATAATTTGTCACACAATATTGAAATAAAGTAAAGTTGAATAAAAAATAGAAATAATTTATATTATAAAACAAGACAAAACCTTCAAAAAAATTTATATTATTAAATAAAAGAAATATTCTACTATAAATTAATATTCGATAAATTAATAAATTTGATAAATCAATAAATTTGCTCGGTTCCGAGTTATGCCAGTTCAAAATTTAATAGATAATAAATTTTTCTGAAATTTATGCAAAATATAATCCTATTAATAACATAAATTAATAAGAATTATATAAAATAATTTTATATAAATATATAATTATGATAATTTATTAAAATATGAGTATATTATTGTTTTTATATTAAAATTGAAACATTTTTATTGTTTATCTCTAATTTTATAATGAAAATTTACAAAAAAATATTATAAATTTTAAAGAAAATATTATTTTTAATTAATTATTAATAAATTATTTATTTTATCCAAAATTAATAAATTAATAACTCTATAAATTAATAAAATATCAAAGTTTCAATATTATTAATTTATAGAATTTCTACTGTATATCTTATCTTTCATTTAGAAAAAGTCTTATTTTTCATTATTCTCAAAATTAGATAATATCTAATCTCTCTTAAAAAAAAATTAGATCATTTTTAGCTTTCATTAAAAAGGATAGATATCTTATTTTACCCTTGACCAGAACGAATATCTTATCTTTTATTAATCTCCAAATTAGATACTATCTTATCTCTTTCTTACAAAAAAAATTAACTAAAAAAAATGAAAAAGTATGAATATAAAAATACAGGATGATGTTTATGTTTTTTAGCCATTCTCCAATATATTTAACCAAGAAGAGGAGAGCGAAAAAAGAAAACGGTCGTGCAATGGATCCCTCACTAATTTCGGGCATGACTCCGTTCCTCGGTTTTCTCTTAACTTTCTTCTTGTTCTCCCTCTTCACCGCACACACGCGGAGGAGGAGAGCCGGGTACGGCGGCAGCGGCCGAGGCTCACTTCCACCGGGTCCTCCGGGACTCCCATTGGTCGGAAACATATTCCAACTCGGCTCCAATCCTCACCGTTCACTTGCTGTCTTTTCGAAGACGTACGGGCCTATAATGAGTTTGAAGCTTGGAAGGTTAACCGCAGTGGTTATTTCTTCACCAGAAGTAGCTAAAGAGGCACTTAAAACACACGACCAGGTCTTGTCCGCTCGAACCATTACCGAACCGATTCGAGCAGTTGATCACCATAAAAATTCCGTTGTCTGGATTTCTTCGTCGTTGGTTCTTTGGAGGTACACTCTATTTAAGATCAAGACTTCGTGCTTTTTTCCAACTCTCTTTTGTGTTTGAAGTTTAATCTGTATAAACCAACAAAAATTAAACCAAACCTTAATTTGGTTAAACCGATTTTACGAATTAAAATTTAAACCCGAAACTGAACCGAACTAAAGAGATGTTTGATGTTTCTGTAGACTTTATGTACGGCCGTATTGACCGCATCTTAGAACACTGCCCAAAACAAAGTCCAAAATGAAAGAAAAAACTATACCAAACAATCTATAGTTAAACCAAATTTTAATTTGATTATTTCAACCGGGAAACTCGGATTTAACACCACTTCTAAAAGTTTTGAATACACACCTGAATTAGCCACAACTCTGTTGAAGTTCAGGTTTCTGAGGAAAACAATGGCGAGAACTTTGTTCGCGCCGCAGAACCTAGACGGTATTCAAGCTATAAGGATGAGAAAGGTGGAGGAACTTATGAGCTTAGTAAACAATTTTTGCGAGAGAGGAGAAGCTATTGACATGGCTCGTGCTTCCTTCGTCGCAGCTTTCAACATCATCTCAAATGCTCTGTTTTCTGTAGATTTAGCGACGTATGACTTTAACAAGTCGTCTTGCGAATTCCACGACGCGGTGGTTCACCTGATGGAGGTCACCGGGAAACCCAACGTAGGAGACTACTTCCGGTTTCTGAGTTTTCTTGATTTGCAAGGTAGCCGAAAAGAGGCGAAGCTCTGCGTAGACAAGTTATTTAGGGTTTTCCAAGAATTCATCGATGCTCGGATGGCCAAAAGATTGTCTCAGGAGCCTAAAGAGGCTTCGAGTACCGATATGTTAGATTCCCTTCTGGATCTTACGCAGCAAAACAAAGATGAATTCACCTTGGATAATTTGAAACACTTGCTTCTCGTAAGTCTTGCACAAAACACCAATGGCAGAGTTTATAAGATATTATCAATTGAACTCTTTTTTGTGACAGGATTTGTTTGTTGCGGGGACGGATACAAACTCTAGTACAATGGAGTGGGCAATGGCGGAGTTAATCCGTAACCCTGAGAAGATGGTCAGAGCTCAGAGTGAGATACGGGAAGTGATCGGTGAAAACTGTGTCGTTCAAGAATCTGATATCCCGAGGCTCCCTTACTTGCAAGCGATTGTGAAAGAGACGCTTCGTTTGCATCCCCCAGCTGCTTTGATCCCACGAAAACCAGAATCCGATGTCCAAATCTCCGGTTTCCTCCTTCCTAAAGACACCCAGGTTTGTTCATACTTTTGTTTTATTACGCCAACATTTCATTACTCACTTGGGATGCACATTCACGTACACGAGTGTTTAGTGGTTTGATTCAGTTTGAATTGTCGGTTCATGATAATTACTACCTTTGTTTCACTTTGCTTAAACATCACTTAAAGTGAAACAAAAGGAGTATTAATTAGCAAATAGAAACTCAAACTTATTTGGTTCTTTTCGGTTTGAATCGAAAAAGTTGATTATTTGGATTATTAGTTAGTAGAATTTATTTACTTTAAGATTGAATGTGGTTTGGAAAATACGTTGAACCTAGGATAAATGGGACTTTTTTTGGCTCGGTTTGGCTAATAACTCATCCCTAGCAACTTCTCTCGGTATGGATGTTAGGTTTTCGTGAACGTGTGGGCGATAGGACGAGACTCGAGCGTGTGGGAGGATCCAATGACGTTCGAGCCAGATAGGTTCTTGTTACGAGAAATCGATGTTAGAGGCAGAGATTTCGAGCTGATACCATTTGGATCAGGACGAAAGATGTGTCCGGGAATCTCGATGTCTCTTAAGACAATGTCCGTGGCGCTTGCCTCTCTTCTCTATTGCTTTGACTGGAAACTTCAAAACGGCGTCGTCCCTCAAAACATCGACATGAGCGAGGCCTTCGGTCTTACCTTACACAAGGCAAAACCTCTCTGTCTCGTACCCATCAAGAAACCTACATTATCGTCTTCATAATTTTCATATGTTATTATAATTATAAGAGTCCTTGTGGGTCAAAATCAATAACTAGAAACGATGGGATTCTGAAAAAAAATACTAAAATCTTATGTTGATTTTCAAATATACATTTAAATTTTTTTTTTTTAAAGCATGCATGACTTCTTTTTACAATAAGTCCTCTCCGCTAAGAAAAAATCTTAAAAATGGGAAAATCCAAATTTACACAGAACTATATCCATAAAAACAACTAATGTTTCTTTTAGAAAATTAAAAGAAAGAAAATAATAGTATATATAATATCGACGGCAAAACGCACCACATATATATATATATATAACGCACGACAGATATATAATGACTAATGAGTCGGTTCACCAAGAATTCGAAAAGTGTCTAGCTTTGTTCTAAGAGTGGCAACGATGCACGGTTTTACGGACGTGATTGCCTAGAAAAGAGAGTTATTTGTTTGTTTTCTGAAATCACGTACATCATGTGATTTCTTTTTTTTTTCACTATAAATGAAAAAAAGATATGCACCAAAAAGAAAGAAGCAAAGAGCAAATCGGTCGAAATGGGCGTTATGTCTCTATTCTTCTGTTTTGTCTTACCATGCTTCCTTTTCTTTTTCTTCTTCATCACTGTAAAAACGAGAAGCAACTCCCGGAGCAGCGGTCGAGCCACGCTTCCGCCGGGTCCTCAAAAGCTGCCAGTAGTTGGAAACATATTCCAAGTCGGATACAGTCCTCACCGTTCGCTCGCCGCTCTCGCCAAGACTTATGGACCAATAATGGGTCTAAAGCTTGGAAGCTTAACTACCATTGTCATATCTTCACCGGAAGCAGCAAAAGAGGCACTAAAGACACACGACCATCTTATATCCGCCCGAACCTTTACCGATCCGGTTCGAGTCTTTGACCACCATGAATTTTCTTTTGCATGGGGTCCTCCCTCAGCTCGTTGGAGGTACTTTGTTTCTTTTTCCTCAATGTCTGTTTGAACTTGTTCAAGGCCCCTTAACAAGTACATACTGCTTAGATCAGAAACGCCACCGTGTAATAGAAATCATAAATTTTTTTTATTTTTAGAAATCATAATATTTTTATACTTTTATTTCCATTTGAGGCTAATATAAGACCTAAATTTGTCTATATACGCACATAACTATCCATATCATTTCAGGTTTATGAGGAAGATAACAACAACGCATTTGTTATCAACGCAACGCCTAAACGCCATGGAGTCTCTAAGGATGAAGAAAGTGGAGGAACTTATGAGTTTCATCAACAAATGTTGTGAGAAAGGAGAAGGTGTTGACATAGCTCGTGCATTCTTTGTCACAGCTCTCAATATCATCTCAAATGCTTTGTTTTCTACGGATTTCGCGACCCATGATTCCAAGTCATCTCACGAGTTCCACAACACGGTGATGAACTTGATGAACGTCACGGGAAAACCCAACGTCGGAGACTATTTCCCGTTTCTTAGGTGTCTTGATCTACAAGGTATCCGTAAAGAAGCAACGATTTGCACGGAGAGATTATTTAAGGTTTTCCAAGATATAATCGATGCTCGGATGGCCATGAGATCATCTCAGACAGAGCGTAAAGAGATTTCAAGCTTCGATATGCTAGATGCTCTTCTGGATCTTACACAGGAAAACGAAGAACAACTCAGTTTGAATGATATCAAACACTTTCTTCAAGTAAGTCTTGATATTAAGATAAAGTACTTACGTCCCAGATATGATGGGTTTAGTTTTACATATATATCTACAGGATTTGTTTACCGCGGGAACAGACACAAATTCTACAACAATGGAGTGGGCAATGTCAGAGTTAATCCGTGACCCCGAGATGATGGTCAAAGCTCAGAGTGAGATACGGCAAGTGATAGGTGAAAACGGCGTCGTTAGAGAATCTGATATCTCGAGGCTCCCTTACTTGCAAGCAATTGTGAAAGAGACTCTTCGTTTGCATCCTCCAGTTCCCTTGATCCCTCGAAAATCAGAATCTGATGTCCAAATCTTCGGGTTTCTCGTTCCTCAAAACGCCCCGGTATTTCATGATCCACCAGAAGATTCACGACCTATAACTAACTTGGGAAGCACGTTAACCTAATTTCTTTTTCAGGTGTTGGTGAACGTCTGGGCGATAGGACGAGACTCGAGGGTGTGGGAGAATCCTATGAGCTTCGAACCAGAAAGGTTCTTGATAAGTGAAATCGATGTGAAAGGGAAAGATTTCGAGCTGGTCCCGTTTGGATCAGGACGAAGAATGTGCCCGGGAATGTCAATGGCTCTTAAAACAATGTCTTTGGTGCTTGCATCTCTTCTCTACTCCTTTGACTGGAAGTTTCAAAACATGGACATGAGCGATGCCTATGGTGTTACCTTGCGGAAGGCCAAACCTCTACGTGCCATGCCCATCAAGAAATCTGTGCGGTCGTCTTATTAAGTTTTTTTTTTTAATCTCGTTAAGTATATCACTTTGTTCCGTTATACTCGTCCCAATAATAGTATGTTGAATATGTCTTGCTAAAAGTTTGGTGCTAGTATTGTAAATTTTGTTAAAATCAAGCTATTATAATGGAAATACACATTTATAGAATGCTATAATTCCATGTATCCTTTACTTTATTAACAAAACCTTAATTTTAACAAAAATATACACATGTATAAAATGCGATGGTTTAGAAATTTATTTGATTTCTAAGTTTGAAATACGGAATAAAACTAATCTTAGGATCCTAGCTCAGCCTTTTTTATAATGCTAAAATCACTAAATAACAAAGGCTAAGTATGAACGGACGACTTATTATTGGCCTTATTCACCTTAATTTTCTTCAATACCCATCCACATAATAAGCTTTTAATTAGTACATTTGGTCACATTTTTTTTGTAACTGCTTAAAGCCTCCAAGTGGTCCTAACATCAATGTCAATGAATTGGAATCAATTATAGTACTTTCTGAAGTACATTACTCAAGGCTCCACATAAAAATTTAATGCCAATATAATTGATTGGATCGTGTGTTCTCAATTGACGTTATTATTACTCTATCTTAAGCTTTTGGTGAAATGACCACCGTCGTTGTTTAATACTTTCTCCGTTTTTTTATATATGATGTTTTAAGAATTTGTTTTTATTTTAAATTATATGATATTTTCAGAATTCTATGCAAAAAGTGATGATAATTGACTAGTTTTACCCTTATATTAATTAACAAATTAAAACTTAACAATCAATAAATAAAGTCACAATATGTATTATATATTAAACTTCTTAATCTGTGTGCATAGTGCTAAAACATCATATAATATATAAAAGTTGAAGGCATAGTGTATTGAGAGCATCCACATGAGATTAAAAAACTCGATCTGATTGGTCCACATCAGCATATTCATTAAATAAAAAAGATGTTAAGTATGGTTAGGACGGAAAAACTTGATTTAATTAGTCCACATCAGCTTTTAAATCAAACCAAAAATTATTAAGTATAATTAAAACACTAAAAGTTAATTTAACAAATTATGTCCAACAAAAAAAGTAAATTCAATCTGATTGATCCAAATCAACATATTTATTAAATCAGAAAATGTTAATATGGTTTTAAAATTTAAAAGTTAAATAAAAAATTAATAATTAACAATACATGTATAAAAAAGTAACCATTATCAATTATCAATTTAAAAAAATCTACAACAACTCGATTTAACAATTAAAATAATAAAAACTGAATAAAAATATAACATAAAACTCTTGGAAGACATGATGGAGAAGGAAAAAATGGTTTTGCATGATCATTATAGCTTCCTAACAAAATTAAATATGAATCAACATGAATCATGGATTATATATGCAGTGGTACACAACATCAATAAGACTTTCAATAAAAAACTAAATATTTGAACACATAAACCTTCAAAAAAAAACTATAGAAATTCTATGGAAAACAGAAAATAATACCAAAATTTTAGCAAGATTATATTTCTCTAAATCAAATGTATATGTACGACAAAGTTGGATAATTTGATAGGTGTCATTGATATTATTTTACATAATAGTTTTTTTAAAATTTATGAATAAAAATAGGACAAATTACACATTATATATTAAATTCTTTTATATAAATGAAAATTTCTATAAATATATATAATTTTTAATAATTTTAAAGATAGTAGCTAAAAAAAATAAATCAAAATATTAATACAGATTCGCGCGTAGCGCGAGTTATATACCTAGTCTTATATAAAAAAAACGGAGGGAGTAAGAAGCTATTTTGATTAGGGGTGGGGAAAAAATCGAACTGAACTAAACTAATTTAAACCAACCGAATTTAAATCAAACCAAACCAAACCGAAGTCAATTAATAAAACATTTTGGATATGATTTTAATCAATCCAATTGGTTTGGTTCGATTCGATTTAAAACCAAACCGAACCGAAAACCCAATCTGTTTTTCATATTAATTATATTCATAATATTAATTATTTTAAATCTTATTATTTAAAGATTCTTTTATTATTAAAATTTAAAACTAAAAAAATTATTGAAGTTATTAAGTTTACATTTCAGGTTTTCTATATTGATGCTGCTTCTTATTTTTGTAAGTTATTGGGTTTTGTTTATAATATATTAATCAAAATTAGCTGAATCAAACTGAATCAAATTGAATTTAAATCAAACCGAACATAAACCAAACCAAATTAAATTTAGTTGAATTTGGTTAGCCTTTTAGTAAAACCGAACTAATCAAATCAAATCCGAATATAAACCGAAATACTCATCCCTAATTTTCAAGCACAACTGGAAAATGGAAATTAAATTTTAGTTGTTCATTCATACAATCATGCCCGTCTCTAGAAATATAAGATGTTTGATTTTTCGGATTTATATATTTAGACCATAAATAGTAGTAGATATTTTTTTGAAATATATATATATATATATATATATATTGTTAAGATATTTTTTTTTAAAAAAAATATCGGCTTTTTACACTGATATTTTAAATGACTTGAAGCTTGATATTTAATATCAAGGGAAATTCACTTGAGAGAAAAATGGACATCATTGTAGGACAAGCTTTGTTACTGTTCATTTGCCTAATCTTATCATTTTTCCTTATCATCTCCACCACAAGATCCAGATGGAAACCTCTTGGGACAACGGCGACGCCTCCGGGACCTCCACGGCTCCCCATCATCGGAAACATTCACCTAGTCGGAAAAAACCCACACCGCTCATTCGCTGACCTCTCAAAAACTTATGGACCAGTCATGAGTCTTAAGCTTGGACTTTTGAACACAGTGGTCATAACTTCACCAAAAGCTGCTAGAGAGGTTTTGAGAACACACGATCCAATCTTCTCTGGCCGTAGCTCCAATAACTCGATACAGTACATCAATCACCAAGAGCTTTCCGTTGTCTGGCTTCCTTCGTCGTCAGCTCATTGGAGGTATAATATTAATCGCTCTTCCATCTTTTTTGTTTTTTTTTTTTTTGTGTGGCTCAATCGTTTTTTTCATTTTTCTATGGTTTTAGTTGCTCTGATTAGAATAAAATATTAATAGAAATAAAGTGAATATATCTAGTGGAGTCAGCAAAATCTATATATAATAACAAACTAAAAAAATGTCAATTGCACTTTGAAAAATTGTGTCTTTTCAAAATTTATGATTGCATCTTTTCATTATAAATAGTTGCATCTTTTCATTATAAATGATTGTGTTTTTCATCAACTATAATTTGTGTTTTTTCAAAACTATTTATATTGCTCAAAACCACAGAAAAAAATCATTTGGATCTAACTTTTACTTTCTTACTATAGTGTTTTTTTTTTGTCGTAAACTTATTTATTTATCATAATATTTTATCATAATACAAAATGTTTAAAAGTCCTTGAAGTTCAAATATTGAATTTGAGTAAAACATTTCATTTGAAAGTCCAGTTTTGACTAAATATGAGCAGTTCTATAACAAGACTGTTTTACATGCATTACATCAAAAAAATAAAACTTATTCAACCAAAATCTAATATTTTATCATAAATAAATTATATGTGTTTTGTTTACTAATATATATTATGTTATTTAATTTTTTGTTAACAATCTGAATAAATGTCATTTACACTTAAAGTTGTGTCGTTTCAAAATTTGTGCTTGTATCTTTTCATTATAAATGGTTGCATCTTTTCATTACAAATGATTGCGTTTTTCTATTACAACTGTTATTCTGTCTTTTTAAAACTACTTATATTGCTCAAAACCACAAAAAAATCATTTGGGTCTAACTTTTACTTTATTGGTGAGTCTTTTTTGTGGTAAACATATTTATTTATCATAACATGTTATCATGATATAAAAGTCCTAGAAGTTCAGATATTAAATCTGAGTAAAAAATTCCATTTGGGAGTTCAGTTTTTGCTAAAATATGAACAATTTCATTACAAGATTGTTTTACATGCATTACCTCAGAAAAATAAAATTTATTCAACCAAAATCTAACATTTTATCATAAATAAATTATATGTGTTTTGTTTACTAATATATATTATGTTATTTAATTTTTTTTGTTAACAATCCGAATAAATGTCATTTACACTTAAAGCTGTGTCGTTTCAAAATTTGTGGTTGCGTCTTTTCATTATAAATGGTTGCATCTTTTCATTATAAATGGTTGCGTTTTTTCATTACAACTTTTATTCTGTCTTTTTAAAACTATATATATTGCTCAAAACCACAAAAAATCATTTGGATCTAACTTTTACTTTATTGGTGAGTTTTTTTTATCGTAAACATATTTATTTATCATAACATGTTATCATGATAAAGTTTTTAAAAGTCCTAGAAGTTCAGATATTAAATCTGAGTGAAAGATTCCATTTGGGGGTTCAGTTTTGGCTAAAATATGAGCAGTTTCATTACAAGATTGTTTTATATGAATTACATCCGAAAAATAAAATTTATTCAACCAAAATATAATGATATTTTTGTTATAAAAAATTATATGTATTTTGTTTACTAATATATATATACTTTTTTTGTTTATAAAAAGCATTTATATATTCATAGTTAAATGCGTTATTTTCAAATTTTAATATTCTTTGTTAGTTGTTTATAAACTTAAAGTACCTAATAGTTGAATTCTTTTCTCTAAATTCAGAGAAATATATTTATATAATGTAACACATTCACATATATTTATATATGTATTTTTAAAGTATCAAAGTTTTTTTTTATATTTTAACTAATATATATGTAATATACTTTTTTAATATTGTGAATCTTTTTTTAGAAACTATAGTAGTCTTAGAAAATGTATTATAAAATCTTGTTACATCATTTTTTATTATATAATTTTTCTGTAGTATTTTTTAAAAATATCAATTTTTTAGCATAATTCTTTGTTTCTAACTTTTCAATAATAAATATATAGTTTTATAAAAAATTTTTTGAAAAATTGCCTCTAAATTTATTTTTTATTTTACACTTTTACACGAATACAATTTTTTTAATAATTATACAAATAAAAAATCTATATTTATATTATATATTTATATTGTATATTTGTATATATAACTTTTTTTAACATACTTAAAAAGTTGTGTAACTTATTACTTTTCAGTTTTTAAATTTTTTCTATTAATAATTAGTAATAAAAATCTTAAAAAATTTTGTAAAAATTTACATATTTTTATTATAATTCATTTATATATTTTCATTTAGAACTTATTGTTAATAATTAGAAAACATGAAAAATAACTTTTTATTATAATAATTATAAATTATTTTGAATGTTCAAATTTTTAATATATATATTTTATTTATAATTATTTTAAATAAACTTCTGTTTAATCTTTAATATTCTACAGATTAACCCTGCCAAACGGGAGTCCTATTCCTAGTATTAATAGAAATAAAGTGAAATAAAGTCAAATTGTCATTTTCACTTCGTTGGAGTCAGCAAGATTTTGTAGACTAACTGGTGGTTGTCTTGTCTCTGTTTATGTTTTGTTTTTTACTTTTTTAGATTATTGAGAAAATTGTCAGCGACTCAGCTCTTCTCGCCGCAGCGCATCGAAGCCACCAGAGATTTGAGGGTGAATAAGGTGAAGGAACTTGTGAGCTTCATGAGTGAAAGCAGCGAAAGAGAAGAAGCTGTTGATATTTCTCGTGCATCTTTCATCACAGCTCTTAACATCATATCAAACATTTTGTTTTCGGTCGATCTCGGTAACTACGACCCGAAAAAGTTCAATGGATTTCAGGACACGGTGATTAGTGTCATGGAAGCTGTCGGAGATCCAGACGTTGCTAATTACTTTCCATTTATGAGGTTTCTTGATCTACAAGGTAATGGAAAGAAGATGAAGGCCGGTTGTGAGAGGTTGTTTAAGGTTTTCCGTGGGTTTATCTATGCTAAAATAGCGGACAAATCAGTGCGGAGTAACCCTAAAAATGTCACAGACAACGATTTATTGGATTCGCTTCTAGATCTTACCGAAGGAGAAGAAGCAGAGCTCAACACTAATGATATTGAACACTTTCTCTTGGTAAGTTTTCCCATATATATTGCAGATATTAGAATCATATGATTTAAAATAAAACGAACAGAACCAAATATTTAAACAATATGGATCATATGTACTTGTATCAGGACTTGTTCACGGCAGGCACAGATACAAGCTCTAGTACCTTAGAGTGGGCAATGACAGAGTTACTAGGTAGCCCTAAAACGATGGCGAAAGCTCAGATGGAGATCGATCGTGTGATAGGCCAAAACGGCACCGTTCAAGAGTCTGATATCTCAAAACTTCCTTATTTACAAGCGGTTGTGAAAGAAACGTTTCGTGTGCACCCACCCGCTCCTCTTCTCGTCCCACGAAAAGCTGAAGCTGACGCAGAGATTCTTGGGTTCAAGGTGCCTAAAGATACTCAGGTTTTGGTGAACGTGTGGGCCATAGGACGAGACCCGAGCGTGTGGGCGAATCCGACCAGGTTCGAGCCAGAGAGGTTTTTGGGGAAAGAGATTGATGTGAAAGGTAGAGATTATGAGTTGACACCGTTCGGGGGCGGACGGAGAATTTGTCCGGGACTGCCTTTAGCTGTGAAGACAGTGTCTCTAATGCTTGCTTCTCTTCTTTATTCCTTTGACTGGAAGATTCCAAACGGCATCGTTTCTAAAGACTTGGACATGGACGAGACCTTTGGTCTCACATTGCACAAGACCAACCCGTTACATGCCATTCCCGTCAAGAAACGCGCCATTAATTAGCGGTTTGAAGAAGTCAAAGGCATCCTCTCTTTTTTTTTGACTAAGTAATCCATGATATCGACCGTGGGTTATACGTCATAATAAGTTGGACAGATCAGGAGGTTACAAAGAGAAAGTCCAAAATGTTTTTTGATTTTCTTCCGCCGTAAGCAACTTGATTTCAACATGTCTTTTGTTTATCAATAAAGAAGAGTGTACGTATCCAACATTTCCAAGTAGAGAAGATCGCCTGATTGTAACAGATGTCAATCGGTTCAAAATCAGAGTTGATCATCTAAGAAATTTTGGTTGTTCACCTTTTGTTAACACAGTAAGTACAATAAAAGAAAAGAAAAGTTCAAGAGCGGTGATATAAATTTTCATCATTTGATGAAATCTTGGGATTTGCATCGTGAATTCTAAAGCAGCCTAGCACTGGAAATTTTGTTACTTGATCACTATTAATTTACTTTACCGTAAATTGTTTTATTGATAGTTATTTCTCCCGTTTCGAGATATAAAATATTTATTTAAAAGCATAAGAAATTACATAAATTATTATATATGTATAAAAACATGAGAACGTTACTAACGAATAAAAAAAAATCAACAGATAAGAATAAATAACACGACCGATCACAATGAGGCATTCTCGTATTAGTATCTCTTATGATTGGTCGCCGACTCGCCGGTCGTTCAATTTTCAAGAATGACTGTTTTGACTTTTTGTGACAAAGGGCGTCCACTTGTATCAATTCGGACTAACATCACCGGTACGATGGATTTGGACGTTGGACCATACATAATAATAGCTCTTTTTCGAAGTACAATTTGATTACTTACACTAATACTATTTAATTAAATGGCTTGAACCATGGTACTTCTTCATTCATTTGAAGGAAAATATCACTTGAGAAGAAAAAAAAATGATGGACATTATCTCAGTACAAGCTCTGTTCCTCTTCGTTTGCTTTATTTTCTCATGTTTCCTTATCATCTCCACCACAAGATCCAGACGGAAATCTCTTGGGGCTACAGCGACGCCTCCGGGACCTCCAGGACTACCCATCATCGGAAACATTCACCTAGTCGGAAAGAACCCACACCATTCATTCGCCGACCTCTCAAAAACTTATGGACCAGTAATGAGTCTTAAGCTTGGAAGTTTGAACACAGTGGTCATATCTTCACCAAAAGCTGCAAGAGAGGTTTTTAGAACACACGACCAGATCTTGTCTTGTCGTAGCTCCACTAACTCTATTAGGTACATCAATCACCACGAGGTTTCTGTTGTCTGGCTTCATCCATCGTCTGCTCGTTGGAGGTATCATATTTATTTTTCTATAGTTTTGATTTGCTCACAAATGTACATGATTCTGCGATTTTCATGGTTTTATAACAATCACACAGTTCTATGGAATGTTTGTCTCTGTTTATGTTGACTAATCCTTTGTTTATGATTTTTCTTGTTGTTTCCTAAGACTGTTGAGAAAACTCTCGGTGACTCTACTGTTCTCTCCGCAACGTATCGAAGCCACGAAAGCCTTGAGGGTGAACAAAGTGAAGCAACTTGTGGGCTTCATTAATGAAAGAAGCGAGAGAGAAGAAGCTGTTGATATTTCTCGTGCATCTTTCATCACAGCTCTGAATATCATATCCAACATTCTGTTTTCCGTCGATCTCGGTAGCTACGACCTGAAAAAGCCCAATAGGTTTCAGGATGCGGTGATTGGTGTCATGGAAGCTATCGGAAATCCAGACGCTGCTAACTATTTTCCATTTCTGGGGTTTCTTGATCTGCAAGGTAATAGGAAGGGTCTCAAGGTTTCCTCAGAGAAGCTGTTTAGGGTTTTCCGTGGGTTCATCGATGCTAAAAGAGCAGAAAAATCATCGCGGAATAACCCTAAAGATGTTTCGAGCAACGATTTCGTAGATGCAATTCTCGAGCACACCGAAGGAGATGAAGCAGAGCTCAACACTAACGATATTGTACACCTTCTCTTGGTAAGCCTTGAATTAAATTAACTAAAATTTAATAAAAATCGGACAGAACCAAGATTTTAAACAACAATATATGGATCATCCGTACCTATGTATGTATCAGGACTTGTTTGGAGCGGGCACAGACACAAATTCTAGTACCGTGGAATGGGCAATGGCAGAGTTACTTCGAAACCCTAAAACAATGGCGAAAGCTCAAGACGAGATCGATCGTGTGATTGGTCAAAAAGGTGTTGTTGAAGAGTCTGATATCTCGGAACTTCCCTATTTACAAGCGGTCGTGAAGGAAACTTTCCGGTTACATCCGGCTGCTCCGCTTCTCGTCCCGCGGAAAGCGGAATCCGATGTGGAGATTCTTGGGTTCATGGTCCCTAAAGACAGTCAGGTTTTGATGAACGTGTGGGCCATTGGACGAGACCCGAGTGTGTGGGAGAATCCGACCCGGTTCGAGCCAGAGAGGTTTTTAGGGAAAGAGACTGATGTGAAAGGCAGAGATTATGAGCTTACACCGTTTGGAGCTGGAAGGAGAATTTGCCCGGGGTTACCTTTGGCTGTGAAGACAGTGCCTCTCATGCTTGCTTCTCTTCTCTATTCCTTTGACTGGAAGCTTCCAAACGACATGGATTCTCAGGATTTGGACATGGACGAGACTTTTGGTCTCACATTGCATAAGACCAACCCGTTACATGCCGTTCCCGTCAAGAAACGCGCCATTAATAAGCCATTGTTGTAGACTTGTAGTAGTGTATGTTTTTAAAAAAAAAAAATACGTACGAATATAGTTTCACGAACCGAATAGTTTTGACCTTAAAATTTAAATAAACAAAATCCTCTGTTCTCTGTCGTAGAAGCCTTTTCTCATTACGTGGCATGGCTTGAAGAAATAAGGAATCCATATTTTAATATTGTCCTGCGTTATATAACTTATATCTTTAGCTTCTTTTTTTTTTGCTAAATTATATCTTTAACTATATCAGTTAATTTTCATAATCGATTGATTTTTTTTTTTTACTAAATACTATTTTGTTGTAATAGACATACATGTACACTAATTGCTTCCATCAATCGATGATCAGGATTCAGGAAAGCGAGACAAAACTCTTCTCCTTGTTATTGAAACTAATCTTTGACAAAATCATAATTTTAAATAAGAAATTTTCATCTTTTTTGAAACTAGTCGTTTTGGTTGCTGTAAATATGAACCGGTTCTCACGAGAAATGTGTGGAAAAACAGTTAGGATCAGAGGAAAATAACAACAGATTAGATGGTGTAGAGATATCGTATCATAACAAGGACAAAAAGTTTTTATGAAATTCGTAATTGATTTTCTTCCGCCGTAAGTCGGTAAGTAACCTGATTTCAACATGTCTTTGTCAATCAATAAAGACAAGTCTGCGTATCTAACATTTCCAAGAAGATGAGATCGCTTGATTATGACATATATTTGGATGGATCTGTCGTTGGGTATACGTGTACATAGTTAGCAATAACGAAGATAAGAAGATAAAACGACGAAGTGGTCCTCAACGACCATTGCTTTGGTGTTACGTTGCACTTATACCAATTCACCCTGCATGGGTTCCCATACCAAAAGCCTTGTCTGAGAAAATTTTAATTTACGTAAATACATGATATTTGTTTTACACATTATCATGTTAATTTGGATACAAATATATACAATGAATAGTTGTTTTGTCATTATAATGGGAGTTAGGCTTTTACTTTAGCTCAAACAAAACATACACGATTTTATAACGATTCTTTACGCCTTTACAATTACGTGTACGTATCTACTATCTAGTGTGTGATCGGTCGTTGGTAGCAAATGATTTATTTTGACATTTTATCGACAACCAATGTTCACTAGGAAGACTTCGGAGCCCATTAACAGTAGATACATTTTTAAAATATATACTTTTCTTTGATTGCCAACTTCAATTATTCCTATATATATCGATAATAGTTTTATGTATTTCTCTATATTATTAACTGAGAAACACAGATGGACAGCATCTCAGGACAAGCTATGTTTCTCCTCTTTTGTTTTATCTTATCATGTTTCCTTATCTTCACTACCGCAAGATCCCGAGGGAGCTCTCGCCGTGACACCACTCTGCCTCCGGGACCTCCACGGTTACCCATCATCGGCAACATTCACCTAGTCGGAAAGAATCCACACTGCTCATTCGCCGAGCTCTCAAAAACATATGGACCAGTCATGAGTCTTAAGCTTGGATGTTTAAACGCAGTGGTCATATCTTCACCAGACGCTGCAAGAGAGGTTCTGCGAACACACGACCAAATCTTGTCTGGCCGCTACTTCAACGAAGCAGTACGATCCATCAATCATCAAGATTTCTCTGTCGCCTGGCTTCATCCGTCATCTCCTCATTGGAAGTAACTGATTTTTTTTTTCTTTTTTTTTGTTTTTATATGATTTCTCTTTTTCATTAGGTAAAGTTCCAGATCTTTGACCAGGATGAATTTCGTAATCCTGGAACTAGATTTTACTTGTGGTAGGTGATAGGTCCACACGTGGTAGAATCGGTCCTCCTAACCGTACTTTAACTCAAATCATGTAGCACTGAAAAGACATATTTTTTTCTCACTTAATGTAGTTTTATTTCTACTGGTAAAGGGATCGTCACTATGTTTTTTCAGGCAGTTGAGGAAATTATCAGTGACTCAGCTGTTCTCACCGCAGCGTATCGAGGCCACCAAAGATCTACGGATGAAGAAGGTGCAAGAACTTGTCAACTTCATGAGTGAAAGCAGCGAAAGAGAAGAAGCTGTTGACATTTCTCGTGCATCCTTTGTCACAGCCCTCAATATCATTTCTAATCTTCTGTTTTCAGTCGACCTCGGTAACTACGACTCGAGGGACCCCAGTGTCTTTCAGGAAACGGTGACTGGTGTCATGGAATCTATCGGAAATCCAGACTTTGCTAACTTCTTCCCATTTTTGAGATTTCTTGACTTGCAAGGTAATGGAAAGAAGTTGAAGGACTGCTCGGAGAGATTGTTTAGGGTTTTCAGAGAATTTTACGATGCTAGGATCGCAGAAAACTCATCGCGGACAAACGATAAGGATGTTTCGTGCAGGGATTTCGTGGATGCGCTTATTGATCTCAGCCAAGGAGATGATGCAGAACTAAATATTATTCAGATCGAACACCTTCTCCTCGTATGTCTTAGCTTATATATTGCCTATTATGATCATGAATGAACTTTAAAAAAGAACCGGGCATCTATTATATATATATGATCATAATCACAATTCAAGATAATCAAAACTTTTTAGTTCATATTTCATTATCCTGATGGTATTTTTGAAATAAATATATTATTTATCAGCTAAATGAAATGCAGGTTTTTTTTATGTGTTTAATAATCGAAATCTGTATTAATATGTGCATGTATGTGTCAGGATCTGTTTGCAGCGGGCACGGATACAAACTCTAGTACCGTGGAATGGGCAATGGCAGAATTACTCAGGAACCCAAAAACGATGACGAAAGTTCAAGCCGAGATCGATCGGGTGATAGGCCAAAACGGTGTCGTGCAAGAGTCCGATATCTCACAGTTGCCGTATTTACAAGCTGTAGTTAAAGAAACTTTCCGTCTGCATCCAGCTGCTCCCCTTCTCCTACCACGGAAAGCAGAAACTGACGTAGAGATTCTTGGGTTCATGGTGCCTAAAGACACTCAGGTTTTGGTTAATGTGTGGGCCGTAGGACGAGACTCGAGTGCGTGGGAGAATCCGACCCGGTTCGAGCCAGAGAGGTTTTTAGGGAAAGAGACTGATGTGAAAGGCAAAGATTACGAGCTTACACCGTTTGGAGCTGGAAGGAGAATTTGCCCGGGGTTACCTTTGGCTGTGAAGACAGTGCCTCTTATGCTTGCTTCTCTTCTCTATTCCTTTGACTGGAAGCTTCCAAACGGCGTCGTTTCTGAGGGCTTGGACATGGACGAGAGCTTCGGTCTCACATTGCATAAGACCAACCCGTTACATGCCGTGCCTGTTAAGAAACGCGTCCACTAAATTAATCATTGCTATATTACTTTTGGTTTTGTACGCATTTAATAAGTTCACACATCAATGACTGGTCAAATTCACATTATACAAAGCATTTTGTTTCCGTAGTTAATTAATACTTGTTATACCTTTAGTGTAGTTGGATATGAGTCATATCTACGAATAGATTAATTGTTCCTCGTAGAATCGAATATTTATGCAATTATTGGGACGTAGTCGTATCAGTTGTGACTGATTATCGGGTTTTAATTGAAAAACATTTTTTGACTTTCTGTAACGAAGCAAGCCCCTTGTAACGATCGTGTGACTTCTACTTTTTATATATTTTTGGTGACAAAGTGAACATACTTTAACATTATCTTTTTTTTTTTTTTTTGTCGCGAACATAGCTTAACATTATAATATATAGTATTTGCCTAAAAAAAAATATACACCAATTTTTTGTTGTTGTCCACCTCTTAAGTAGAAACCAATTTATGCTACTCTAGTGGCTGAATTACTTAATTTGGAATTGGAAATTCATGATTGGAATCTTTCACTACAATTTTAAAATTTTAATTATACAGTTGGTCATGCTTTAAATATATAAATATTAGTACGCGCTCTGGTTCTCCTAGGATCTCCACAATATTAAAATCAAACTACAAATATTGGAAATGTGATATATGTATTTAGCTAATTTGTGTCCTTCTCTATCACTTGAGAGACACAGAGATGGAAATCATCTTAGAAAAAGCTCTGTTCTTGCTCTTTTGCTTTATCTCACCATGTTTCCTTATCTTCACCATCGCAAGATTCCGACGGAGCTCTTTCCGAGCCACTCCTGGACCTCCGCGGTTACCGATCATCGGAAACATTCATCAAATCGGTAAAAACCCGCACCGCTCATTCGCCGACCTCTCAAAAACATATGGACCAATCATGAGTCTCAAGCTTGGATGTTTAAACTCGGTGGTTATAACTTCACCAGAAGCTGCAAGAGAGGTCCTAAGAACACACGACCAAATCTTGTCTGGTCGTAAGTCCAACGACTCGATACGGTGCTTTGGTCACCACGAAGTTTCCGTCATCTGGCTTCCTCCGTCGTCTACTCGTTGGAGGTAAATATAACGAATTAACGATGTTTTCTTTTTGCTATGATTTTTGTTTTTAATTTCTTTCAAGATTTGCTACTAAACTACTTTTTAGATTTAGAAAGTAATCAATAGCTACTAATTAAAATTATAATCGCAGTTACGAAGACCCCTACTACAATAATGGATCGCTGTTATGTTTTCGTTTCATTTCAGGATGTTGAGAAAATTGTCGGTGATTCAGCTGTTTTCACCGCAGCGTCTCGAAGCCAGTAAAGCTCTGCGGATGAAGAAGGTACAGGAGCTTGTGAGCTTCATGAATGAAAGCAGCGAAAGAGAAGAAGCTGTTGATATATCTCGTGCATCTTTCACCACGGTTCTTAATATCATATCGAACATTCTGTTTTCCGTCGATCTCGGTAGCTACGACTCGAAAAAATCCAATATATTTCAGGACACGGTAGTTAGTGCCATGGAAGCTGCCGGGAAACCAGACGCTGCTAATTACTTTCCGTTTCTAGGGTTTCTTGATTTGCAAGGTAATAGAAAGGCTATGAAGGGTTGCACAGAGAGGTTGTTTAGGGTTTTCCGTGAGATCATCGATGCTAAAAAAGCGGAAAAATCACTGCAGAATCACTTTAAAGATGATTCGAATAGCGATTTCTTGGATGCGCTTCTCGTCCTAGCCGAAGGAGATGCAGCAGAGCTTGACAATAACGATATTGAACACCTTCTCTTGGTAAGTCCTACCATCTTACAAATCAATAATTTATAAGATTTTATCCATTCATTTTTGAGATGAAATTTTCTTAATCCTAATATTCATACAAATCGTAAGACGGATATGTCTAAATTATGATTCGATCATATAAAGACATTTTCAAAGCTTTTTGTGTTATGTGTTTTATTTATTAATAATTTGTTTTATATGGATATTGCATGAATTTTGATATATAGATCCGAGATGTCGAGATCACTGATATGTGATTTTATGTCAGGATATGTTCACGGCAGGCACGGATACAAGCTCCAGTACCCTAGAGTGGGCAATGGCAGAGTTACTTAGTAGCCCTAAAACGATGGCGAAAGCTCAGACGGAGATCGATCGTGTGATAGGCCAAAACGGCACCGTTCAAGAGTCTGATATCTCAGAACTTCCTTATTTACAAGCGGTTGTGAAAGAAACATTCCGGTTACACCCGGCTGCTCCGCTTCTCGTCCCGCGAAACGCTGAATCTGACGCGGAGGTTCTTGGATTCCTTGTGCCTAAAGATACTCAGGTTTTGGTGAACGTGTGGGCTATAGGACGAGACCCGAGCGTGTGGGAGAATCCGACCAGGTTCGAGCCAGAGAGGTTTCTAGGGAAAGAGACTGATGTGAAAGGTAGAGACTATGAGTTAACGCCGTTCGGGGGCGGACGGAGAATTTGTCCGGGACTGCCTTTAGCTGTGAAGACGGTCTCTCTCATGCTTGCTTCTCTTCTTTATTCCTTTGACTGGAAGCTTCCAGGCGTCGTTTCTGAGGACTTGGACATGGACGAGACCTTTGGTATCACGTTACACAAGACCAACACGTTATATGCCGTTCCCGTCAGAAAACGCGCCATTAATTAACCACTGCGAACAAAATATTCAGTTTGTTTCGATCAAACCATAAGTTTATAAAGAAGATCATCACAAAGGTATTGTTCTCCGCTGTTTTAAATTTGAGGGTTTCACAAAATGTATTGTTCTTAAATTTGAAGGTTTTTTCTCATAACTCATAAGATGGGTTATAATCCTACTGCTTAAAATTAAACAAAAGTCATCTCAAACACTCTGTTCTTAGTTGTAAGATTTCTTATCATGAGGTGTGTATGGGCTTGAAGAAGTCAAGTTATCCAAATTTATATTGGGCATGAGTTATATCTGTAGCTCAATTTAAAGCCCATAAGAATGTTTAAAACCAATTAATGGTTATTTATAGTTTTTTTTATACGGATAAGAATATGTGAAAATAGTAAAATTTGGTATAAGTGTAACTTATGACTCAAAATGTTACATTCAAAATGAGAAAAGGTGCCACATTCAAAATATTCAAATTTAGTCTTAGATCAGGAATTCTACAACTTGTATTAGCGACCAAGTATTGTTCGGGTGTTAAGTTTTGAATATCATAGAGTTGAGTTACCCTCCTCCGCGTAAATGAGGCAGTCGTGAACGTATCTGTGAAGCAAGCATGTCTTTGATAATCTTTCATCATTTGCATTCACAGCATGATGCTGGTTGCAAAATTGAGATCCAGCTTCTGGTCTTCGCGTATAATGCCATATCGCACACTTATCGTTCAGATATTGCGTTGTATATGTAGCTGGATTCTCCATTATCTAAAACCTAATAAAATCAACCAAATCAAATTCAAAATCGAGTATAAGAAAGGTACTGATAGAAACCAGCAACGAAAACACCAAGAAAGTGAAGATACAGTATGGTTATCCAAAAAGCTCTTAGATGACTGATTGATTGAATGTCTTGGCAGAATTATAGGCGATTTTTCACGAACCCGATAGTGATGAAACAAATGAAAGGTCAAGATGATACAACCATTTCTTAAGAATCTGATTGTTTCTGAAAATCCAAAAGGAAAAAATGGATTTTTAAGCGAAGTGCAAAATGAGATCGAAAAGAGGAAAATGGAACTTTACCACAATTACTGATAAAAATGACATTTATCTCCCCCTTCTCTTGCTATATATAGCTTGTAATCTCAGCCGTAGATTATTCTTGCTTTCAATTATGTATAGTTTTCAATTATAAAAAATAGTGAAAAGATTAAGTAATGAATCTAATTATTGTGATTAATTGTTTTTTTAGGTTGCTCGATACAAGAGTAAAACTTTTTTTTTCATTTATTTCTTGGGAAATTTGAAAAAAAAGATATTTTTAGGTTTCACAAATGTATTGCTCTTTTAAGTTTGATGGTTTCTTCTCATAAAATTAGTATATCCTACTGAAACAAAAGTCATCTCAAACATTGTTTTTGGTTGTAAGATTTCTTAGCATAAGGGTTTGAAGAAGCCAAGATATCCAAATTTACATTGGGCCTGTATTATATGTTTAGCTCAATTTAAAGCCCATAAGAATGTTCAAAACCAATTAATGGTAATATTTATAGTTTTATATGAATGAGTGTGAAAATGGTAAAATTTGGTGCAAAGTGTAACCACTAACCACCACACACCAATGACTTCCACCAAAACAGACATTATATGACTGACGTTTAGGCTAAGATTAATAATACCTCTTGAAACTAAGGGGGAGGTATTCAATTAAGGAATTTAATGAAATTAGAAGGAATTAGGCTTTTTATTAAATTCCATTGTTATTCAATATTGTATTTCACAAATTCTTTTAAATTCATGTGTTATTGGATTCAATATTTGAACTCATTCTTTTAAATAACTGTAAATTCTAGTGTTATTCAATGTAGTATTTAATTCCATTAATTATTGGTGTTATTCAATTTTAGTGCTCTTCTTATGCTATTGTCATTTTAAAGAAATTTAATAGAATTACAATGAAATTTTGTAAAGAACCAATTCTCACCATTTTTGCTGTCATTTTGATAGAATTGATTTAAATTCTCAACAAAAACTATAAATTACTTCAAAATCAATTATTTTCTAATTCTTTTGTATTCCCTTAAAATCAATCATCCAATACCCCCACCTAAGATTTTAGAAATGAATCACATGTATCGGGAGATCTTATGTTATGCTATACTTATATACAAACATAAATAAATTTGTATAACCATGAAAGTGTAAATTTAATGTTAATTGACTGTATGTCCTAATTCAGTAAAAATTCCACAATCTCTCTCTCTCCTCCTCTTTCTCTCTCTCCCGCGCGCCCAAGTCGCCTCCTTCGCTAGTCTTTCTCCGATCGTCTCCTCTCTCTCTCTTTACTTTCGTCGTCGTCGTCTGAATCTTTCGCATTCTCCGTTTCTGCCAGGTTTTCCGTTGCGTCGCCGGACGATAGAGAATCCTTCCGGATTTGTTGGACTGTCTAAGTTGCTTTCGATTCGCTTTCATTGGATTCATCATATCTGAACACCTCTCCGGTCCGATCCGTGCGTATTCTATCTCGGCATTGATTTCGTTTAGCATTTTCTTCTTTCGAAGTTCTCGATTGTGTTCATGTGCCCCTTAATAGATGCGAAATATATATATATACAAATTCCGAAATCTTCCTCATCGATCCTATTTAAGATCTGCATATGCCCGAGGATAGAGATCTCTGATTGAGTGTTTGCTATAGCTTTACTGTACCTGAGTATATAATCTACTAACAGGGCGGATTTTTATTTTTCCATGTTGTATATGTGAGTATATCATATATGAGTTCTTCAGGTTCAATCACGGTGCATTGTACTCAAAATTTGTTCTCATCTCATCTGTCAAACAAGCTAAACTTATACTTAATTGGATGTTCAACAGGTGGCGGATGACTCTACTCTCCATAAGTTGATAGAATGGAGGAAGATGACGAAAGAAAGCTCGCAGAAGCTTCTGTTCATCATCCGGATGTTACTGATAAGCCTGATGTAAATAGTCCTGTGGAGAACAGGATAGAGGCATTTGACGTAGGGGACTCTGGTTTTATTGCCAAGGATGATACAGCTTTACAAGGGATCAGTTCAACTGATAGAGCCTTCAAGGATGATGTTTTTGAACAAGTTTCTCTTGGAGATCAGGAAAAGTCTACAAACGAATCACAGGGTGACCTTAAGGAACCTGGAAGCACTTCGAATTCTGATCATGGGAGGTCCTCGTTTGGTGGCACCGAAGGAGTTGCTTATGAGTTATCCGGGTCTCAGGAGATGTATGATTTGATGCCCATGGATGATGTGCAAAGTGACAGACTTTCTAGCCCTGGACCAGAGAGGGAGGCAGCTTATACCATGAAGCAGTCCCTTTCTGCAACTAGCCTGGATTCTATCCACCATCTAGAATCTGGATATTCCCCAGTTCATTCCCCGCAGAAGCCCAAGCCGAAGGCTGCAATTCCAAACGTTTCTCCAGAACTACTGCATCTAGTGGATTCAGCCATCATGGGGAAGCCTGAGAGCTTAAGCAAACTAAAGAATGTTGTTAGCGGTATCGAGAGTTTTGGCTCTGGAGAGGAGTCAGAGACCACTGCTTTACTTGTTATTGACTCACTTATTGCCACCATGGGTGGAGTTGAGAGTTTTGAAGAGGATGAAGATAGCAACCCTCCTAGTGTCATGTTGAATTCCCGTGCTGCGATTGTTTCTGGTGAGCTTATTCCTTGGCTACCTTGTTTAGGCGATAACGTAAATTTTATGTCCCCGAGGACTCGCATGGTTCGGGGATTGCTTGTTATTTTACGGTCATGCACGAGAAACAGAGCTATGTGTTCGACGGCAGGGTTATTGGGGGTTTTGTTGCGATCAGTGAAAGAGATAATTTACAAGGACGTTGATATGAAATGGAATGCTGCTGCTGTTTTGCTCCAATGCATTCAACATTTAGCTGGGCACTCCCTTAGTGTCGATGATTTACACAGGTGGCTTGAGGTTATTCAAACATCGCTTACAACAGCCTGGTCAAGTCCATTGATGCTTGCTTTGGAGAAGGCAATGAGTGGAAAGGAATCAAGGGGACCTGCTTGTACTTTTGAATTTGATGGCGAAAGCTCTGGCTTACTTGGTCCCGGAGAAAGTCGTTGGCCTTTTACCAATGGCTACGCATTTGCAACATGGATCTATATTGAATCATTTGCTGACACATTAAATGCTGCAACTGCGGCAGCTGCAATTGCTGCCGCTGCAGCAGCCAAGTCGGGGAAAACATCAGCAATGTCAGCTGCAGCGGCTGCGAGTGCGCTCGCTGGTGAGGGTACTGCTCATATGCCACGTCTATTCAGCTTTTTATCCGCTGATAATCAGGGAATAGAAGCATATTTCCATGCTCAATTTCTGGTGGTTGAGAGTGGTAGTGGGAAAGGAAGAAAGTCCTCCCTGCATTTTACTCATGCATTTAAGCCTCAATGTTGGTATTTTATTGGCCTCGAGCATAGCTGCAAGCAGGGACTACTGGGGAAAGCGGAGAGTGAATTACGGCTGTATATTGATGGATCCTTGTACGAAAGTCGTCCTTTTGATTTTCCTCGTATATCCAAGCCCCTCTCTTTTTGTTGCATTGGTACAAATCCTCCTCCTACTATGGCTGGTCTACAACGTCGCCGTCGTCAGTGTCCTTTGTTTGCGGAGATGGGACCAGTTTATATATTTAAGGAGCCGATTGGTCCTGAAAGAATGGCGCGCTTGGCTTCTAGAGGTGGGGATGTGTTGCCTTGTTTTGGCAATGGGGCAGGCCTCCCTTGGTTAGCTACAAATGACCATGTACGTAATAGTGCAGAGGAAAGTAGTCTTTTGGATGCAGAGATCGGAGGATATACCCACCTGCTTTACCACCCTTGCCTGCTAAGTGGGCGGTTTTGCCCAGATGCATCGCTTTCTGGAGCAGCAGGTGCCTATATTTATACTCCCTTTCGAAAAATTAAAAGTATCAAATGCACTTTGAAATTGAAAACGTTCCCAGAATGATTTTGATTCTTCTCCATGATCTCGTCTTTTTCTGCTAGGAGACGGGAAACAATCATTTCCATTTCTCGCTGTAGCTTGAACAAATCTTTTTAACTTTCTTTGTATTTTTTTCTTGGTTAAGGCACTCTAAGGCGACCAGCTGAGGTCCTTGGTCAAGTCCATGTCGCAACGAGAATGAAGGCAGTGGAGTCCTTCTGGGCCCTAGCTCATGGAGGACCCATGTCTCTGCTTCCTCTGACCGTATGCAATGTGCATAAAGATAGCTTGGAGCCATGTCCAGGAAACCTCCCATTGTCTTTGTCCACAGTTACTCTTGCTGCACCTGTATTTAGAATAATCTCAGTTGCTATCCAACATCCTGGGAACAATGAAGAGTTGTCTCGTACTCAGGGACCCGAGATTCTGGCTAGAATTCTGAGTTATCTTCTACACTCACTTGCATCTGTTGATAGGAAGAATGACGGAGTAGTAGAAGAGGAACTAGTTGCTGCCATTGTTTCGCTTTGCCAATCCCAGAAGATCAATCATGTTCTTAAAGTGCAGCTCTTTCGTACACTGCTTTTAGATTTGAAAATATGGAGCTTATGCAATTATGGGCTCCAAAAGAAGCTACTGTCATCTCTTCAAGATATGGTTTTCACTGAAGCAAAAGCTATGAGGGATGCCGAGGCTATTCAGCTGCTTCTGGATGGCTGTCGAAGATGCTATTGGATGATTTCTGAACAAGATTCTGAGACTACTTTTCCTCTTGACGGGAATACTCGTCAAATGGGGGAACTTAATGCTCTGATTGATGAACTTCTGGTGATTATTGAACTTCTAATGGGAGCAGCATCTCCTTCTTTAGCTGCTGATGACCTCCGTCGATTACTTGGTTTTATAATCGACAGTCCACAGCCAAATCAGGTAACACGTTTCCTAGTGTTTTTCAATGATCACAGATTCACAATTAGACAACCAAAATGGACAATCACAATTATGCAGCCCAGTCCTAGCAGCTTAGCGTCTTTTATAGTTTGCTTGCACTATCACTACTCATAAAAATAGATTCAGCGACAGTAGTCAGAATGTGTATACTTAAATTCCAAAAAACCATCTTATAATGGACCACTTTAGTTGTAAAATACGTGCTGTCTGACACTGTTCTTTTTTTCGTATTTTTAGGTTGCGAGGGTATTACACCTTATATATAGGTTGGTTGTACAGCCAAATGCTGCAAGAGCTACAATGTTTGCAGAGGTATTTATAACATCCGGTGGAATAGAAACACTTCTTGTTCTGCTGCAGAGAGAAGCTAAAGCTGGCGAGGGTAATGTTTTAGATCTGGGTAAGAGTGGAACAAGGTCAGTGACTGATCAAAGTGAAAAGAGTCAGCACAACGGGTCTGGTTCGGTAAAACAGTTGGAAACTGATCCACACGATAATGAGATTGGCATTGACACTACTGGTCCTGATGGAAATGCTGTTGAGGATGATAATGTAGGGTCTTTGAATGAATCAGAGTCAGTTCAACGAGAAAAGGAGCATGGATCCGCACCTGTCATTTGTGATAGTGACTCAATTTCCGTCTCCAATTCCATAAATACTGAGCGAATATCGTCTGAAATTGGTGGTATAAGTCTTTCGATAAGTGCTGATAATGCAAGAAATAACGTGTTCAATGTTGACAATAGCGATGCTGTTGTAGTGGGGATCATCAGATTGATTGGTGCGTTAATTTCTAGTGGGCACCTAACAATTGATTTGGGTGCTCGTTCTGATGTAACAAGTAACATCCTGGGTAGTGGGCTACATGAAAATGGTGGAACAATGTTTGATGATAAAGTTGCATTGCTTCTATTTGCTTTGCTGAAAGCATTTCAAGCTGCTCCAAACAGGCTTATGACTGACAATGTCTACACAACTTTGCTTGGGGCCTCGGTATGTTCTTGATATCCTATATTGTTTCGTTTGTTTATGAACAACTCGATGAAAAGTATATAATATTTCTTTCTGATTGCATCGGTAGAAAGTGTTAGTGTGTTGCTGCATGGTTCTTTCGCATATATCCTTGTGCTTGTTTTTTTTATTGCTTAAAAGGTGTGAAACTTGATGAAAGTTGGTTTCATGTTCGGCTCCCTGAAATCTGAAATACTCTCTGATTTACTGGTAATCATGATTTACTATGGCTATTTTGATAGGTGGTTCACATTCATATGTCAACAATATATTTGGTGTATATTTTGATAATTCTATTAGATTTTGGTGTGAGGTTAAAAATCTATTGTGCTCATGGGTGCTTTCTTGCAGATTAATGCTTCATCAACAGAAGATGGCCTTAACTTTTATGATTCAGGTCATCGTTTTGAACATTCCCAACTTTTGTTAGTTCTCCTCCGTTCTCTACCATTTGCGTGTAAGGCTCTTCAAAGCCGAGCACTTCAGGTATGAGTCCTAGTTGAATATATTTCTCGACTGTCAAGGATTAAATGTCTTTGTAAAAGGTGCTTGAGATATTCTTAACCCTGGGTTTGTATAAATGTCAATCTACTTGGAAACATTATAAGCATTTCTGTTCTCCACAAAGATGTCAGGAAAACTAATAAAGCTTCGGATTAGTTGTCTAGAGCATTATCTTGTGGTCTTTAAAAGCATTCACTTATCCAGTGTCCTTCACATTCAATGTACTTTCTGAATTCGCTCTTTGTTTTGTCAGGATCTTCTCTTTTTGGCCTGCAGTCATCCGGAAAATAGGAGCAGTTTGACAACAATGGAAGAATGGCCTGAGTGGATCTTGGAGATACTGATCTCGAACTATGAGGTATAACCTTAAAACGTAGACCTTTTTCTTCATGATTGTTGTATTGTTTGTTATGCGGACAACTTTGAAAGATTGAATAACAAAAAAATTTAGCTGGTAAGTTGTAGAAGCATGTGTCAACAGCTCTGCCAATTTTGCTGACTATTGTGTATACACAGAAGGATGCCGGAAAGGAGTCTGCTTCAGCTGGTTTTTCTGAGGTAGAAGATCTGATTCACAACTTCTTGATCATAATGTTGGAACATTCAATGCGCCAGAAGGATGGGTGGAAGGTAAATTTGTTTTAACCATCTATTATATATTACACCTTAGCTCTCTCTTGTGCTAATCATCATTACTTACGGCATCTATTTCCTCCTTACAGGATATCGAGGCTACAATTCATTGTGCAGAGTGGCTTTCTATTGTTGGTGGTTCTAGCACTGGGGAGCAAAGAATTAGGTATTTTCATGTACCTCTTCATTGTTTTTTTTTCTCATTTTGGCTTTTCAATTGAATTTATTTCCTGAGCCACCTGTGAATTTCTCACATTTTCAAGCCTTTTGTACAGTCATATCACTTGCTGATCTTATTGTAACCTAGTGTCTCTTCCCTGTCGTTTTTTTTTAATCTTCCACTCTTTGAAGGCGCGAGGAGTCGTTACCAATTTTCAAAAGAAGACTTTTTGGTGGATTGCTAGACTTTGCTGCCAGAGAACTGCAGGCTCAGGTAATTTATCTTATGATATATTTATGCCTTCCGTAGTTCCATATATAGACGACCCCTTCCTTTCCTGGAAAGACCTTTTTACAGTGAGTTATTCAATGGCTATATAAGTTCCTGATAAAAGAAATTGTAACATTCCAGGTAGTTTGCTTGCAAGAAAAAATGTTGTAAAGCTTTCCTGGTCTCTCATATTACTCTTTCAAGCTTGTGTGTGTGTTCGCCTGTCTTGTTCTACTGGAAAAGTACTAGATTTTTATCTACACAATCTTTTTTTCCCCTCAACAGACTCAAGTTATTGCTGCAGCAGCTGCTGGTGTTGCTGCAGAGGGTCTAGCACCAAAAGATGCAAAAGTAGGAGCAGAAAATGCTGCTCAGCTTTCTGTTTTTCTGGTGGAAAATGCAATCGTGATATTGATGCTTGTCGAAGATCATTTGCGGTTACAAAGCAAACAAACTTGTTTAACAAATTCAGTTGATGCTTCTCCTTCTCCTCTATCTTTTGTTTCACCCCTTAAAAATCGCACAAGCACACTGACAGCAATAGGGGAATCATCAGAGGTTACTAGCAGTCGTGCTTCTCTATCAAGTGATTCAGGGAAGGTCCCTTTAGACGTAAGTGGAAAACATTCTCAAACGCCTAATTTATCTAAATTGTACTTCTCAGTATTTTGCTTCTTATGTTCTCTTGTCATGGTCACGTGCATTTAAACTATCGCGCTTATGAATTTAACTATATTTTCTTATGCTGTTGATTCATGCTTCAGTTATGTCCTGGACAATTCGCCACCTTGTTAGTTGGGTTAATAATACCTCTTTTTATGTTTATTTATCTTTTACGAGCATGCCATTTTCAATATCAAATTAGTTTGTTGTCAACTTGTTTGGGATTCTCTAACACATCACTTTTTTTTTTTAATGTTATGGACACTCAAGTTAAATTTTCATTTGTTTCCCCTTCCAGATACTCGCTTCAATGGCTGATGCAAGTGGACAGATTTCTGCAGTTGTAATGGAGCGCCTTACTGCTGCCGCTGCAGCTGAGCCCTATGAATCTGTTTCATGTGCTTTTGTGTCATATGGCAGCTGTGCATTGGATTTGGCTGAGGGTTGGAAGTACAGGAGTCGATTGTGGTATGGTGTTGGTCTTCCCTCTAAGACTAGCTGTTTTGGTGGTGGTGGCAGTGGTTCGGAATCTTGGAAATCTATTTTAGAAAAAGATGCTCATGGAAACTGGATTGAACTTCCTCTTGTTAAAAAATCTGTATCCATGCTTCAAGCCTTGCTGCTAGATGAGTCTGGACTCGGAGGTGGCCTTGGAATAGGTGGAGGATCTGGTACTGGGATGGGAGGGATGACAGCTCTCTACCAACTGCTGGACAGTGATCAGCCTTTCTTATGCATGCTTCGAATGGTCCTTCTGTCTATGAGGGAAGAAGACTATGGCGAAGATAATATGTTGATGAGAAGTTTAAGTTCTGATCGCTCCTCGGGAAATTCAATTTCATTAGATAGCGGTTCTCAGATGTCTATGCGACAGTCACGATCAGCATTATTGTGGAGGTAAACACAATGACATATTCACTTAAAAGTATCAAATGTTTGATTTTTTTAGTTCCACCATGGATATTTGGCCTGGTTCTGTTGTTTATCAGGTGAAGTTTGACACTTTCTTTTTTAATCTCAGTGTGCTCTCTCCTATCATAAACATGCCAATATCCGATTCTAAGAGACAGAGAGTACTGGTTACTGCATGTGTTCTCTATTCTGAGGTTTGTTCATCCCTAAATAAGATTGGCATGCTTAATGGTGTTCGGAACTCAAATCTTCATGTTGCTATAGGGAAAGTTATCATCTTCTCCTATTTTGATTCTGATGTTATCCTTGTTTGTTTTTCTTATCTTTCTTCACTTTCTGATTCCATCACAAATCTGTGTAGGTGTGGCATGCTATAAGCAGAGACAGAAAACCACTTCGTAAGCAGTATATAGAGGCTATTTTACCGCCATTTGTTGCAGTCCTCCGGAGATGGCGACCACTTTTGGCCGGGATTCATGAACTTGCCACTGCTGATGGTATGAATCCCCTTGTAGTAGATGATCGTGCCTTGGCTGCTGATGCTCTCCCCGTTGAGGTAGAAGAAAGATGTTTACATTCCCTTAGTTTCTACCATAGTTATATTTTCTACAATGGTCACTATTTATTTCTAGTTGCTGAGATGCTGCTTCAGCCCTTAAAAATATCTTATTTTATACCTTAAGGTTCATGTTAAGTTTAGTATTTTTGGTGCTTGAGTTATCGAATTTAGCTATCAAAATCTGTCTGTTTAGGGTGCTCTTTCCATGATTACTCCGGAGTGGGCCGCTGCATTTGCATCACCGCCTGCTGCAATGGCTCTGGCGATGATAGCTGCAGGGGCAGCTGGTTGGGAAGCGCCGCCACCTCCTACATCTTCACATCTTAGACGAGACTCTTCATTGCTTGAGCGTAAGACTGCCAGACTTCAGACCTTTTCAAGCTTCCAGAAACCGTTGGAAGCTCCAAACAATAATGCGCCACCTCGACCAAGAGATAAAGCGGCTGCAAAAGCGGCAGCATTGGCAGCTGCACGAGATCTTGAGCGGAATGCAAAGATTGGTTCAGGAAGAGGTCTAAGTGCTGTTGCAATGGCTACATCTGCACAGCGGAGAAATATCAGTGACATTGAGCGTTTACAGAGATGGAACAGTTCTGAAGCTATGGGAGTGGCATGGATGGAATGCCTCCAGCCAGTGGATACAAAATCGGTTTATGGAAAAGATTTTAATGCTTTGTCCTACAAATTTATTGCTGTACTTGTTGCAACTTTTGCTTTAGCACGGAACATGCAAAGATCAGAGGTTTGCTTTCCTCCTCTGTCACACTTTATTGGTTTTTGGAGATTGCATACTCTAACCCTCACCTTTTTGTTCAACTTCTCACCAGATTGATAGGCGTATGCAAGATGATATCATAGCCGCAAATCGCGTATGCTTAGGAAGCCGTGGTTGGCGCAAACTAATTCGTTACTTGGTAGAGATGAGATGCTTTTTTGGGCCTTTTGGAGACGGGTTATGCAGTCCTGAACGCGTAAGCCATGTTTTTTTTCTTTTGGAATTTGGAACATATTGAAAAGTTTCTTTGTGATGATGAGATATCATATTGCAGGTTTTCTGGAAACTTGATTCTATGGAAAGTTTTTCTAGGATGAGACAGTGTATAAGGAGGAATTATTCTGGGACTGATCATTTCGGGGCAGCAGCTAACTATGATGATCAGACAGACACGAAAAGTGATATTGGTAGCAAGGGTTCTCCATCAGATCCTCCTGTTCTTGCTGCTGAAGTAATATCGATGGAAATAGCTTATGAAGATGATGAACATGGAGAGGTTGATCATCTTGATGTCAAAGGCAATGCTCAAGAAGCTAGAAGGGAAAATGAAGAGAGGATATCTGGGTCACATGAGCATGCATCCAGAATTTCTGCAGGAACTAATGATCCTCGACCTTCGAATGACCTTGAAATGGCCCGAGATTCATCAGTAGTAGCACCTGGCTTTGTTCCCAGTGAACTTGATGAAAGGATCCTTCTTGAGTTTCCCACATCTATGGTCCGGCCACTAAGTGTTGTGAAAGGAACCTTTCAAGTATGTTTGACTAACCTGAACGTTTTGGATTTTCAACAAGTAGCAAACACGAAACAAAAGATAAATTGGATTGTAACCTGAAATTGACTCATAGTTCCGAGATATGCTTTTCTTGTATGGATTTCTGGTTGCTAATCATAACTGCTGTGTCTTCCCAGATTACAACACGGAGAATAAATTTTATTGTTGACAACAGAGAAAGCCAGCATTTGACTGATCATTCAGAGGGGTCCCAAACAGGTGACCAAGAAAAGGATCGTAGTTGGCCAATGTCTTCTCTTCATCAGATTTATAGCCGGAGGTAAAGTTTCATCATCAAAATTCTGTCTAGCTTGTATAATTTCTATTCAATTTATTATCTTTCGGTTAAGTTCTATATTTTTGATTGTTTCTCAGATATCTCCTGAGAAGGAGCGCTCTGGAACTCTTTATGGTCGACCGTTCGAACTTCTTCTTTGATTTTGGGGTCTGCGTCTAAAACCCTTTCTATGTATAATATATGTATGTTTCGGACCTTATGAATCCCAGGTCTCCGCATACTGTAACTAATTGCTTGTCCCAATATTCTTGTTTAACACCATAGAATACCGAGGGAAGACGAAATGCGTATCGAGCTATTGTTCAAGCAAGGCCTCCTCACTTAAACAATATATACCTAGCAACTCAGGTTTGTGGTTTTTCCTTACTATCTTCCTTCGTTTAGCTTTTGAATTACTCTTGGTCCATATTATTCTTCAATGAGGGATTGATAAAGCATATAACTAGGCTGAGTCACTTTCTGTCATGTGCTGCAAACTTACATATATTGTTACCTTTTTAGAGGCCGGAACAGCTTTTGAGAAGAACTCAGTTAATGGAGCGCTGGGCTAGATGGGAGGTATCAATAAACTGCACACTCACACTTGTCATGCAATCTTTTTTAATCCTTATTCGAGAATAATATCTGATACAGAGAGATCCCCATCTGAATAATTTCTGCAGATTAGCAATTTCGAATACTTAATGCAGCTTAACACGTTGGCTGGCCGTAGTTACAATGACATTACTCAGGTAGATCTTGTGCTCTTTAGCATTTTCTGGTGAACTTGTCGTTTCTTCCTTGATAAAATATCTTATTCTTTGCAGTATCCTGTTTTCCCGTGGATTATTTCTGACAACAGTTCAGAAAGTTTAGACCTTTCAAATCCATCTACCTTCAGAGATCTTTCCAAGGTGGTATCCTTTTGCAGTTTGCTTCCATTTTTTCGTTCTAAACCTGCATATGATGGTTTATAAATCTCGAGAATCTTGTTGTGATGTGTGTTCAGCCAATTGGTGCATTGAACCCGGAGCGGCTCAAAAAATTTCAAGAGCGATATTCTAGCTTTGAGGATCCAGTCATTCCCAAATTCCACTATGGCTCGCATTACTCAAGCGCTGGAGCAGTAAGTTCTCTTCTCTACAATATCCTGCAAAAATTACTGCCATTCCCAGTTTAGAGTTTGTGTTCCTCTGAATCGTGAAAAAAAGACAATGATACTACTTTCAATGCAACGGGTACACTTTTTGATATTTTATTATTGTTATCTCATGTGCGCAGGTGTTGTATTATCTTGCCAGAGTTGAACCTTTCACAACCCTGTCAATTCAACTTCAAGGTGGAAAGTTTGATCATGCAGACCGCATGTTTTCAGACATTCCAGCCACATGGAATGGAGTTCTAGAAGATATGAGTGATGTGAAGGAGTTGGTAAGTATTGGGATCCTAAAACATCAAATGGATTTTACTTATCCGCCTCTTCCTCAACAACTCAAGAGCCCATCCAAATTTTGCGTTACAGGTTCCAGAATTGTTTTACCTCCCTGAGGTGCTGACCAACGAAAACTCGATCGACTTTGGTACCACACAGTTGGGAGAAAAGCTTGGTACTGTGGAACTCTTCCTTGTCATAGCTAAAATTTATGCCTGGCATTGTGAAACTTTCCTTATCTGATGCCTTTTTTTTTAATCTATCAGATGCTGTAAAACTTCCTCCTTGGGCCAAAAACCCAGTGGATTTTGTACACAAGCAGCGAAGGGCTCTTGAGAGCGAGCATGTATCTGCACATTTGCATGAATGGATTGATCTCATTTTCGGGTTGGTTTTCTCCCTTGAACTGACGATATACTGTCAGCACAGTTTTCGATAACTTAGTTTCCTCCTTTTGTTGAGTGTCCAGCAAAATAATCGCAGCAAAGTTCCTCCAAATTGTTTTTCTTATTAATTAACTTATTCATTTAGGTATAAGCAACGTGGGAAGGAAGCTATAATGGCAAATAACGTTTTCTTCTACATTACCTACGAGGGGACTGTTGATATTGATAAAATCACAGACCCGGTAAGGCAACTTTTTTATACTGTTGGAATAACTCAGTTTTAGTATAACATGTTTACGTGACTTGCCTGTGAATATTTGATGAAGGTTCAACAACGTGCTACGCAAGACCAAATAGCTTATTTTGGGCAAACACCGTCCCAGCTATTGACTGTTCCTCACATGAAGAGGATGCCGCTGAAAGATGTCCTACATATGCAGGTAACTGCATGTTTCAATCTGGTTTTGCAATTTCACTCTTTGTAAACACCTCGTTCAAACAGTTCCATTCTCTGAGGTTGGACTATTGAAGGGTTCCTTAAAACAACTTTTATCACAATAAACAGAGTTTTATTATAGTGGTCGGCGTCATAAGGTACTTTATTCCTCTGTGTTAAATTTGCCACTTGACCATGACAGTTATTTTGAATCTTTGTCAGACCATATTTCGAAATCCGAAAGAGATAAAACCGTATGCTGTTCAAGCTCCGGAACGCTGCAACTTACCGGCATCAGCGATTCAGGCATCTTCAGATAGTGTTGTGATTGTGGACATGAACGTGCCAGCAGCTCGTGTTGCTCAGCACAAGTGGCAACCAAACACACCTGATGGCCAAGGTACTCCTTTCCTCTTTCATCACGGGAAGGCAACAGCAGCTTCGACCAGTGGATCATTGATGCGCATGTTCAAGGGTCCAGCTAGTTCTGGAACTGGTGATTGGCAATTTCCCCAGGCACAAGCATTTGCCTCATCAGGGATCAGAAGTTCGTCCGTAGTCGCTATAACAAGTGATGGAGAAATAATCACAGGTAATAAGCAGGCAATTGTACGGTCACAACGTTTCAAGTGTGTTGGTAATATATTTACGGAAGTCATGTATGTTTCTTATAGGTGGACACGCGGATAATAGTATCAAGTTAGTCTCATCTGATGGAGCAAAAACTCTGGAAACGGCTTTTGGGCACTGTGCCCCTGTTACATGCCTGGCTCTGTCTCCAGACAACAACTTCCTTGTGACGGGTTCACGGGACAGTACTGTTTTGTTGTGGAGAATTCACAAGGCGTTTTCTTCCCGGACAAGCGTGTCTGAGCCATCAACTGGCTCTGGAGCGCCTTCCTCCGCAAGCAACACGAATCCGGCCAACACATTGGCAAATAGAAGCAAAAAAAGTCGCCTTGAAGGGCCTATACAAGTGCTCCGTGGCCACCGAAGAGAAGTAGTTTGTTGCTGTGTCAGCTCAGATCAAGGAGTCGTCGTTTCGTCCTCCGAGTCCTCAGATGTTCTATTGCACTCCATAAGAAAAGGAAGGCTGATCAGACGATTAGCTGGAGTGACGGCTAATTCTCTTTGCATTTCATCTGATGGGGTTATAATGGCATGGAGTAGCTCGGAAGGTTCAATTAGCGTGTTCACCATTAACGGAGTTTTGATTGCCAAGGCAAAGCATCCGTTCTCTAGTAGCATAAGCTGCATGGAAATATCCATGGATGGTCAAAACGCGCTGATTGGGATGAACTCATGTTCCAGCATAAATCTTTCGAGCAGTGAAGATACATCAAGAGATGGCGAAGAGATTGAGAGACTGGATGTTCCCCCTCCTTCAATTTGCTTCCTCAACTTATACACACTACAGGTATTATCAGAAGTCCCTGAAGAGATAAAGTAATGCATGGGCGGTTATGATCTAAGTCTAAACAACCTGAAATCCTTGTCTTGTAGGTACTCCATGTGCTAAAGCTTGGCCAAGGGCAGGATATAACGGCACTGGCTCTGAACGTTGACAACACAAACCTCTTAGTTTCCACGGAAGATAAACAGTTGATAGTCTTCACAGATCCGGCTGTAAGTTTCATTTTATCTATTCATCAATTGCTATCATATACTAAAACCATCATCCTTGATACATCAGTTTATTAAACACAGTTTCTATCATTGTTCATCATTGTTTGAAATGTGATTTTTTGCAGTTAAGCTTAAAGGTGGTGGATCAGATGCTGAAGCTTGGGTGGGAATGAGAGAGAAGAATTAAAAAATCACATTTATGATACAAAATGGCGGAAACTTACGGCAGTGTAATACCCGGAAAATAAAAGGTGAAGTAGGAAGCCGAAGAAATCTCAAGAACAGATAGGCATGTTTAGTCGTCTGTAACATATGTAAGTATGGTTAGTCCCAGTAAACTGATCCCGTTTGATCTGTTCTGTCGCGTGTTAACTTTTTTGCTCCATAGTTTTTGTGGGGGTCGTTTAGATCAAAAGGTATACATCAAAGCTTGAGCCATAATACGTCCTTTTCTCCCCCGCATTGAGTTTGCTTCTTTCTGTAGATTTGTACTTTTTGAGCTTTCCACTTATTAAATTCATTTGTTCAGAACCATTGTCTTCTCGTAAAATCATAATCTCGTGATCCAAATTTTCATAGTTTATCCATGAAAGAGGTGTATTACTATGTTGTATATGATTTTTTTGGTTCCTTCCTCTTCGACAGTTATAAAACAACAACGGGTATGAGAAAGTTTTGTTTTAGTTTGTATCATATCTTATTTTACCAAAAAAAAAAAAATCTTATTGGGCTCAATATGTATCATATGTTAATGGGTCAGTATGTATCAAATATTATTGGGCTCAATATGTATCAAATATTATTGGGCTCAATATATGGTTCTGGGCCCGATTTGGTGTTCTCCTGCAAGTTTCGAAGGCAGGTTAGTTAAAACAAAAAAAAGTAGGGCTGCGTCTCGAATTGTGAAGAGAGAAAGAGATGGGAGGGAAAGGAAAGAAGAGGAGAGAGAAGAACTACCTAGCAGCTCACGGCGGACCGGCGAGACTCCCGCCGCCGCCTGATCGTTCGAAGCAAGATGCTCTTCCTTCCAAGCTCCGTATTCTCATGAACTACACCTCTCCGTCTCCCAATGGTACCGTCTATATTCCTTTGCTACTAGAGAAAACGAGGAGAGACAAGTTTTTTTTTTTGTTAATGGTCTCTGGGTGTGTGTCTTGTGATTTCTCTCTGTGACTGGTCGCTTGTATGTTCTCTTCCTTCAGATTCGACTAAACAAGCTGTTGAGAAGAAAGATAAGAATTCTAAAGCCAGAGTAGATGCTGCGACGGTATAGTTTTCTAAACTTTGAGTTTTAATCCTTTGTAATTTTGGCAAATTAAATATGAGAAATATCAATTTTGAGAGATTTTTCCACTGAATCAAATGAAGATATAACAGCTTAGTAATGGTGCTCTCTCTTTATTCTGATTAGAACTTGATAGCAAATGGTGTTGTGGTCTTCTTCGTTAAGAACTTTTTGCTTATGGGAAAAATCTGAAATTTGATGTGGCATTTTGTTTCTGTGTGGTGGATAATTATATAATTAGAATGTCAAGCCTGGGAGTGAAACAAAACCGGAAGCAAAAGCGGTTGTTGAGGATATTAACGCTGAGGGATACACAACCTCTTCGGATCAAGAGAATGAAGGAGATGATGTAACGCCGAAGAAGGGAGATGACAAAAAGAAGAAGAAGAGAAAGAGAAATCAAGTTCAGGACCTTCGTTTCGAGAAGGAACTTGCGGAGTTGGATGGTCGGTCTAAAAGGAAAGAACGCAAGAAGAAGTAAGCTTTTTGTGTCTGCTCAATCAATTTCTTAAAAAGTCACAATGCTCTTAATAGCAAAATCCTATTTTGAGTTTGATGGCTTGATTGAAAATTTGCCCTACCCTAATGCAAGGTATTGGGAGGCCAAGAAGCAAAAGAAGAATAAAGGAAAGACAGAGGACACTCTCCGGGAAAACTTCCCGAAGCATGAACAGATAAAGTTTGGCGATGTGGTGCAAGCTCCACCGAAGCTGACTGTTCCAAAGGTATAGTCTCTAATTGTTAGTAAATCTCAGGTTAAACCACTTGTGTTATTGTGTTCAGTTGAGTATATATGTTTTATTTGACAGGCACGAAAGTCTACTATGACTGCTTCCAAGGAGAGGCAGCGATTAGAGGCCATCGAAGCTTACAGATCCCGCAATAATTGGTCCTCAAGACCTGGTGTTCAGATTCCTTCCGTGATCATGCAATAAGATGGGACATGAAGTCATTTTTGTAGTGTGTTACTTATCTGCTTTTTTTTTGTAATAGTTTGGCTGTAAAATTAGTTCCCTTTCTTCGGATTCTACTTTGTTACAGGAAATTTTATAATAGTTGAGTCATTCAAAGATCTCTTTCAATATGTAAAAGCGAATTATTTAGTATAAGGAAAGAAAAATTTGGTGTTTTTAACATCTTTCTTCAAATCAAAACTCCTTCACGCCTGTTGTGTGGAAGTATAAGATCAAGTGCTTGTCCTCGGGATTGCACAGAGATGTAATCCTCCTTCGACATGAAGTGTAAGCATTCTCTTGTAACGCACGTTGCTATTCTCATCAGCCATTTTGAAGCGAAAGAAGTGAAGAAGAGCCATTGATACTATCTTCATTTGCCTGTATGCGAAATCCTTTCCAAGACAGATTCTTGGACCAGCCTACATACACAGTCCAAGTTAGAAAAACATCTCAGGTATCTAGAAAACAATTGTCTTACTCTTAACTACGTAGCTTGTCTGCAAGAGATCAGTGTACAAACATGAAAGCTTATGAATTTGAACGGTGGTTCGGGTTGGAACACGCCGTCCTTAAGCCATCTCTCTGGCTGAAATTCCTCAGCATCTTGGCCCCAAATGTAAGTCATCCTACCCATTGCATAAGCTATGTAGTAGACATTATCCCCTTTGTTCACTCTATGTCCATCTGGAAGAATGTCATCATTTTCTGCACATCTCACGTCCTTCGGAAGGAACAAGAAAGATTAAGACCCGTTATACGATTCCATTAGGTCTTAAAATGTTCAGTTCACACAAGAATCTTTTTAAGGGCTGGTTACTTTACCACAGGCACAGAAGGGTAAAGCCTCAAGGTCTCAGACAAGGCTGCATGCAAATACTGCATCTGATCAAGAGCCGCTTCGGTTATACTTTCAACGAAACCATTAACATCGGTTGTTTTCTCGTGACTTGAGGTCACGTCTCTGATTTCTTGTACGATTTTCTCCTGAACAAGTGGGTTCTTACAGAGCATGTACAAGAACCAAGAGAGAGCTGCAGCGGTTGTGTCCTTCCCAGCAATCATGAAGCTCAATATGATATCCCTCAAGTACTTATCATTCATCTTCTCAGGATCTTTCTCACTCTCCACAAGAAATCTCGATAGTATGTCCTCTCTAACAGCCTAGAAGAGACAATGCAAAACGTTTTTTGAAAAGTTTTAAAACTGGTAAAAAAGAAAATTCAATCAAAAGAGATAGAGAACTCACAGTGTCCTGTTCCTTGGCAAGCTCCTTCCTTTTAATGGTAATGAGTCTGTAGACAAACTTGTCTATAGTAGCAATGCTCTTCTTGAGTCTAGATTGTGATCCAATGTTGAGAAACCATTTCAACTTCCACAGCGGATCGATGAACCTAGAGCTAGTTGCAACGTTACCTTCATCAAAAGCCTCCATGAACTCTTCCCCTTCTTTGCTAAACCCGTCTAAACATTGTAACTCCACACCAAAACCCACTTTAAAGATCGAGTCCAATGTACATCTCATCAACATATCCTAACCTCACACCCAAACAAAACAGAAGAAGAATCCTTTTGAGTTTCCAAATTTGGAAATCATGAATCAGTTTCCTGTATTTTCAGGTTTCAGAGTCTCTGTGAGAAGTTTGAAACTTACTTGAGCATCAAAAGATTTTCCAGAGAGAGCAAACTCGGTGACAAAACGAACGAGCTTAGATGCATTTCTCCTAAAAACAGAGCAGCTGAAATCTCTCAAGACTCTAGCAGAGAACTCGAAGCTCGCGAGCTTCCTCTGTTGTCTCCATTTCTCTCCATCAACAGAAAAGATCCCATGTCCCAGAAGATCCCCGAGATTCTGACGGGTGTCGTGTCCTTTGGTGTAGTTATCGAATCTCGTCTTGAGAAAATGCTCCACGTTACGAGGATCTGCAGTTAATACCTCGCTCTGTCCTGGACTCAAGAACCTGAAAGTTGGCTTTTTTCTTGCGATCTCTGTCTCGTAATCGTATAAATCGTCCCTGTGTAAGAAGAGATCGAAGATTGTGCCGTGTACTGGAGAATATTCCTTGTCGTATATGGATTTTCCGGTGAAGATTCTGATGGTGAGATAGATTATGAAAGATAGAAAGATGAAGATCGTCGATACTACTATAACAGCTATGCTCGTCAGAATCTCCATTCCTATCTCTCCTTTGTTTACTACTTCTTTCAATCTTTTCCGTTGAGGAGTCAACTTCGAGAGGTAAAAGACAAGACTTCTTCACGTCTCCACGAAGAAGATAATCTAAATTGGGCCCAAATATCCGGCCCATCATAAATGTGTTACATGAAGCAGGGCATTTTTAAACTGTCTTTAAGCCATCTCTCTGGCCTGAAATCGGAAATCCTCAGCATCTCTGGCTCCACGAAGAAGATGATCTAAATTGAGCCCAATAAGTGAGGCCCATAATTAATTTATCGGCCTTTTCTGAAGCGAATTCGAACACTCTTTGTCACGGAGAGGGTTTTAAAGACAAACATATGATAGTTCATCGTTTGCGTATTTTCCTGGATTTCGACTTCATCAATTTTAATTCACTCTCGGGATATCGATTTGATTTGATTCCTCTCGGACATGAATTCAGTTTCCGAGCAAAACCTGGTGAGTGAAACCAATTTTGTCGTTCTATTCTTTACTAATTGTTTAGATTCGGCAAGTGATGATCGAAAATTTTGTTTTTTTCGTAGATATGAGTTTCATCAGAGATATAATTGATTCGTTTAGCTCGGTTTTCACTGAAGAACACAATCATCGGGAAGAATCTAAGCACGATCCTAGCGTATCAACTTCTTCTGGCTCCATGAACGGCGTCGATGGAGTTCCGGTTTCCAACGAACGGGTTGCGTATAAGCTCAAAGGATACTTCGATTTGGCGAAAGAGGAAATCGCTAAAGGCGTGAAAGCAGAAGAGTGGGGTTTACATGAAGACGCGCTTCTTCATTACAGGAATGCTCAGAGGATCATGAGCGAAGCTAGCTCTACGCCTTCTCCTTCGTATATCAGTTCGAGGTATTGATCTCTCTGGTTTACTACTTCTTGTTGAGTTCTTTCGTCTGTATTGTTCTAATAAGTTTGATTGGCTGATATGGTAGCGAAAAGGAGAAGGTGAGATCGTACCGAGAGAAGATTTCCAAATGGCAGAATCAAGTATCGGAGAGATTGCAAGCTCTGAGTAAACGTACAGGTGATAAATTCGATTCTGACTTTTTTTGCATATTGGATGATGTATTAAAATTTCAATGTTGTGAAGAATCACAAGTGAATTCACATTGATGCTTTTTGTTTCTGGCATTTAGGTGTTGCAATGTCGGAGAATAAGGTATTGTCTTGCTTCTTTCTCGCTCTCTCTCTCTTTTTTTTTTTGTTACTTGATGTTGGAAGGAGAATGTGATGTTTGTAGATTTAAGTGATATGTTTATGATCCTTGATGATGCAGAGAACTGTACCATTTACTTCTCCAGCTTCGGTTTCATCATCTACAGCGTCGTCAAATAGAAGAGTTTCATCACAAATGAGGAATTCACTTCCCAGGGGTGGCATTGGAATGGCGAGGAGCCCTAAAGATGCTACTACAAACGCAAAACCTGCGAAAGAATCCGGAAATGTCTACGATGATAAGCTAGTAGAGATGATAAACACAACAATAGTGGATAGAAGTCCATCTGTGAGGTGGGATGATGTCGGTGAGTGCCATTGTTATATGCTTCCCTTCTTGTTTCGACGCAATATGTGGAAACACACTTATAGTTGAATTATTGCAGCTGGACTTGATGGAGCTAAACAAGCTTTATTGGAGATGGTTATATTACCGGCAAAACGGAGAGATTTGTTCACTGGTCTCCGAAGACCCGCGAGAGGTTAGAAATTTGAAGGCTTGGTTTCTTCTTAATCTTCTTCTCCATTGTCCGTCCTTTGGTAAAATTTCTTCTTTGTTAGGTCTGCTTCTCTTTGGTCCACCTGGCAATGGAAAAACAATGCTTGCCAAGGCAGTCGCTTCTGAGTCACAGGCAACGTTCTTCAATGTCTCTGCATCTTCTTTGACATCGAAATGGGTGTGTGCTTAGTCTGGTTCTGTGTTACTCCTCTCTTGTAATAAAGCTTGTTGAACTTTATTTTTTAGACAAACTGACTTTACTGTACTGATTCAGGTGGGTGAGGCTGAGAAGCTAGTTAAAACGCTGTTTCAGGTTGCAATATCCAGACAACCGTCTGTGATATTTATGGATGAAGTATGTACCTTTTTTTTTTCTTTCACTTTTATGTCTTATATGTTCTAAGAAGAACACCTGCTTTTAAAGAAGCTCTAGACAATACCATATTAGTTGTATTTGACCATTAAAAATGACGCCTTTAATTAGGATTAAACGTGTTTTTTTGATTCTATATTCAAGATCAATTTTTGTGATACACTGATAAACATATTGTTACTTGGAGATCTGATTCTGAATATGTTTTCTCTGGTTATCAGATAGATAGTATAATGTCTACGAGGTCGACCAATGAGAATGAAGCAAGCAGAAGGTTGAAATCAGAATTCCTTATCCAGTTTGATGGTGTGACTTCAAATCCTGATGATTTAGTGATTGTCATCGGTATGCTTCCTGCTACTTCAATCTTAATCAAACCCAATCTTCACTCTGTTTAGCCATCGTTTCTGATATATATGGTTGCAGGAGCTACTAACAAGCCACAGGAGCTGGATGATGCAGTGCTTAGGAGATTGGTAAGAAAAACACTATCTCCATCAGGATTCTCGTGCCCACCAATTCCTAGGAGAGTATCTGATTATATATGCTATGATTTTTTTATCACTTTGATATAGGTAAAGAGAATATATGTACCATTGCCGGATTCAAACGTCAGAAAACTACTTTTTCAGACGAAGTTGAAATGCCAGCCTCATTCTTTATCCGGTGGCGACATTGATAAGATTGTCAGAGAGACCGAAGGCAAGCTTTATAGATCTTTTGTATTAAGAAACACTGATTATTCATTACCACGCAGACACAGTCTAGTAACTAATGAGCATAAGCTTCCTTATGTAACAGGATACTCAGGAAGCGATCTCCAAGCATTGTGTGAAGAAGCTGCAATGATGCCAATCAGAGAACTCGGTGCAGATATTCTTACCATCCAAGCAAATAAAGTAATAAACCATATTAACCTTGAGAAAGAAATTAAAAAGCCCTCTTTATAAATCTTAGTCTCTCAAATCATTTCTGAAATATCTTTTGAGTTTAAATGGTTTGATCAATTGAATGTGTAATGTAACAGGTGAGACCGCTGAGATATGATGATTTTCGGAAATCGATGGCTGTGATCAGACCAAGCTTGAGTAAAAGCAAATGGGAGGAGCTTGAACGTTGGAACTCAGAGTTTGGCTCTAATTGAATTTCTTCTTGTAATTGGGAAAGTGTTTCTCTTGTAAATTTGATGACTTCTATAATATGGTGTAGAGTTAAAAAAGAAAACAGAAAACAGTCAAAATGTTTACTCTTCAAAGAGGAAGACGGACATTATAATGGCTTATAATTGGTTTGAAAGCAAACTCACCGATAATTCGATTTGGTTTAAGGATAATGTATTTAAATAATCAAAGTCTAGTTAACAGAACTATATAGTAAAAGAAAAAAGTGAAATGATGCGCATGATTATGAATTTATGATTAGTTTCGTTAAGTCGCAAAATTTGGAGAGAGCGTGGAGGGTAAAATCGCCATTTCTAATCCAGGTGCACATCGAAGATGATTAAAACGCTGCGTTTGGAATGCGTATCTTTCTTCAGGAGGGACTCTCTGAATTCAGTTTTCAAATTTGCTTCTCCGCTCTCTTTATCTCTCTCTTCTCCATCTATCCGTTGAAGCACAGGCTCTTGCTCTCCCGCTGTCGTCGAGTCACGGTGATCGGAAAAATGTATACGAAACCGATAGAGTTTGACGCTCGCGATCCTGAGAAGCCATGGTCTCTGGCAGATTTCGAGATCGGGAAACCGCTTGGTAAAGGCAAATTTGGCAGAGTCTATCTCGCCCGAGAAGCCAAGGTACTCCCTTCCCTTCATTGTTATCGATTTATGTTGAATTTCGCTATGGGTATTGCTTAGATTAGTGTAGATCTCTCTCTATCTTTTCTCTCTCTCTCTCGATTTAGCTTCGCTCTGGAGCTTTTTACTGTCATTGAAACCTAATTTTTCGAATCAACTGTGTGATAGAGCCATTTCGTGGTGGCGTTGAAAGTGATATTCAAGGAGCAAATTGAGAAGTATAAGCTTCATCACCAGCTTAGGAGAGAGATGGAGATCCAAACGAGTCTAAGGCACCCGAATATCCTGCGTCTCTACGGTTGGTTCGATGACGATGAGCGAATTTTCCTGATCCTCGAGTATGCTCATGGTGGTGAGCTCTATGGCCTTCTCAAAAAGAATACTCATCTTACCGAACAACAAGCCGCCACAGTGAGTCTCCTCGCTCTCTTTCCCTTTTATCTCAATTTTGCCTGAATCGTTTTTTTTGCTGCAATGTTGATTGTGTATGCTTCTCAAACGCTGTGATTCGTCACGACTGTGGAAATTTTATGGCTTGGTGATATACTTGCTTCTTGTGGATAAAATCTAATGCTTTTTTTCTAAACGATTTACTTGATTTCCAGTACATTTCAAGTCTCAGTCAGGCACTGGCTTATTGCCATGGAAAATGTGTGATTCACAGAGACATCAAACCTGAAAACTTGTTGCTTGATCATGAGGTATGTATGTATGGTTATAGTTTTTGCAACGAAAACTCAGGATTTTCATCATTACTTCTGTCATATACATTCAGGGAAGATTGAAAATCGCCGACTTTGGGTGGTCAGTGCAGTCAAGTAACAAGAGGAAAACAATGTGTGGAACCTTGGATTACTTAGCACCTGAGATGGTTGAAAACAAAGACCACGATCATGCAGTTGATAACTGGACTTTGGGCATACTGTGTTACGAGTTTCTCTATGGTAACCCTCCATTCGAAGCCGAGAATCAAAGGGATACATTCAAGAGGTAAGAGAGGGACTTAAGACTTTTCATCTTTTTTGGGGAAATTACAGTGGAAACTTAAACCTCAGCTCATGATGACGCTTTTTATTTAAATGTATGCAGAATTCTTAAGATCGATCTGAGTTTTCCTCCAACACCGAGTATTTCAGATGAAGCCAAAAATCTTATCAGTCAGGTACATTTAAGCTCTAGCATATCCATAAGAACTCTATTGCTGGAGTAGTTATAGAGCCCTAACACATGGTTGTTTATAATTTTTTGCAGCTCCTTGTTAAGGACCCGTCGAAACGACTATCTATTCAGAAGATCATGCAACATCCTTGGATTGTCAAGAACGCGGATCCTAAAGGTGTGTGCCTCACTTGATGCTATTCTCCCAATCTCAGGACTAGTAGCTTATATGTATCTAAGTGTTATCAGAAGAAAAGTCAGAGAACGCACATCTTATATCTTATCTAATGTTATGGGAATAGAACTTCGGGGAACGCGCATTTCGTGATGTATTATGTCTCTCAATTCATCACAATATGATCTAACTAAAATTTGTGTCTTAATATTTTTCTGTGATCGACTTCTTCTAACTTCTAACACAGATTATTAAGAGTGAACCATAGATAGAAACTAAAAACGTCAAAACATTAGGACCTCAACAACTTTTCTATGCTCTTAAACACCTGAAGAGCATAATGACAAGACCTCCTCATTGTCTTCTTCACCCCTTAAAGCTGTATCAGTAATGGTGGTGTCAGTACTGCAACTTTTAGTGCTCTTCTCATCAGAAACTCGTGACATTGGAATTCCCAGGACTGGAACAGTGAGCTTCTTGTCATCTCCATCTTTGCATGACACAGATCTAGCAGCTGTTCTCATTGTTAACGGGCTTAAACCGGCATTCTCATGTGAATTAGTAGTATCAACAGGATGCTTCTTCTTGATGCCTCTATGCATGTGCTTATCGCAGTACTTCTGACCAGACAAAGCATCTTTGCTGCATCTCCACTTCTTCCCATCCGTTCTTCGGCACCTTCCTGGTTCATTGTCTCTTTCAACTCTGTGTATAGGAAACCCACCACGATCTACAGTAAAGAAGCAACTCCATTAACATCATAGATAAGAGCAATCCATTTCTGAGAAAGCTTGAGATGCTGGTAAGAAGAGGTCAAAGGTATTACCTTGAAGAACCGTGTCTGGAGAAAAGTGGATACCAGGAAACAAGCCACCATTAAAATTCATATTCTTCCATTCTCTGCTTCTTGCAATTATATCATTCTTCCTGTTGCTTGGGAATTTTGCAGCTTCTAAGGAAATATCAGATGCCTCGGGAAAGAACTTTTGAACACAAGGTAACCTCTTATCACCTGGTAACGAAACAATGTAACCTGGTCAATTCATGAAACAGTGAAGAAAGGAACTCTATAGTTCTGTTAAGATTCTGATATCATGATACCTTGAACGGGGATTCCTCTAACACAAATATTCGAATCTCTTTGTTTGATGAAGTCATCATAACTCATCTCCATGGCCCTTCTGCTCTCAACGCCATGACTCACACGTTTGTTGGTGGACTCAGCGATCACTAAAGATGGACGAGTGACCTTATCACAGGCACTGGCACTACTAGGCAATGAAGCAATGGTAACTTCCTGAGCATTACTAGAAACCGGCACTGTCCCATGAAAAACACTCTGACTCTCATTACTACTGTCCAACCCGCAAGTGTTGTCGTGTTTGGTTGTAGCAGAGGACGAAGCAACATCATAAGGAGAAGAAGATTCCACAAGCTTTCTTGAACGTTTACGGCCTCTATGCATGTGCCGTTCACAGTACTTCTCAGACAGAAGGACCGTGTTGCTACAACGCCATTTCTTCCCATCTGTTCTCCTGCACCTTGTGGGTTCAGTTTCCACCTTATCACTCATCACTGCAACTCAAAACCCCAATAACCAAAAACATCTTTTCAGGGAACTAATCAAGGTAATCGAAATTGAGGAACATATACTAATAGATTCAGATGTCATCAAGAGTGGTTTGTATGTGATTCCTCCAAGTCTTGCAACTCAAAACCCAAGAACCAAAAACATGTTTCAGGAAATTAATAAGGGAGCCCCAAAATCAAATTGAGACAAGAATCAACAACAATCAAAAGCAGAACACAAGTTCTAATTCAATCTAAGATAACAAAAGACTATTCTTGTGTATATATGAATTGTGTAACTCCTGCAACTCAAAACCAAAGAACCAAAAAAACATGTTTCAGGAAATTAATTGAACACAAACCCATCAAGCTTTTCCACAATAAAACCTTCAAAATCACGGTCCAGGGATTGATTGCTGTGGTGTGTGTTAGATCTTCTAAATCTTGTTTGAAAATCCCATTGCACATAAATTACGCAAATACTTGTGAGAATTTCTTGTCAAAACACTTACGAGAAGAAGAGTGATGGTGGTGTTGGTGGATAAGGTAATTGGAGGAAGAAGAAGAGAGAGCAAGGCTGTTCCAAATAGGCACCACAAGATGATGAGGCACGCGAATACCAGCTTCTATGTATCTATAAACCAAAGCTTGCATCTGAAACTCAAGTAATTGCGCCGCCTTCATCCACGGCCACTTCCTCTTCCTCCTCCTCTCCTCCTCCCCCTCCTCTATTTTAGGGCTCTGCATCTTCATAACATTAGTTTGTTTGTTAAACTGTGATTTTTTTTCTTTCTAGGGAAGCTTTTCTCGATTCCAGAAAGAAGGAGGCAGCTTTTGAAACTAACGACCCAAGGAAACAAAACCCACCTCCCCAAAAAACAAAAGCCTTAACACAAAAATCAAAACAGATACTAAAATCTCTTGCTCTGTTCCTCACTATTTTAATTCAAAGGAGAGAGAGAGAGAGAGAAAAAAAAAAAAGAGAGGAAAGACGAAGAGGTGAGTGTGAAGAGATTTAAAGGTAGTTGTCAGGTTTCTGACAAATGCGTCAGCGATTTTCAGCCTTTTTTTGAATACTTTTCGGACAATATAAAAAGTTGCGTTTCCCTCTTTAAACATTGCCAACACAGACTAATAACTCCACTACATCACCACCTTCCTCTCCTCCTTGGGCCCTAATTATGATGACAGGCCCATTATCATTCCTCCACTAAGTTGGGCTCAGATTTTATGTTTGCTTTAATTATGGCATCGTCCAAGTTTTTGTTGGTTTTATCTGCTCTTAATTACAACATTATGTTTCCCTGATACTTTTTCATCTTGTTCATACTTAGGCGGTGATTGGCTGTGATTTTAAAATCTGTATACAGCTAAAATATTTCTATTTCTAATTTTTTGGCTGTATAAAGTATTTTTTAAAAAATATATAGTTTTATGCTTTCTAAATTTTACAATTAAAATCTTAAAGAAAAAAAATTTACAACTATATTTTTACAACAAAAAAGTAAAATTACAGCTGTTACCAATCAAATTTGTAAATATATTTTTTCAATTAGTATAAAATATAAACAAATAGAAACAAATTTTTAAAAGTTTGATGTAATGCTTACTGGTATATGATTAGATGATAGTATTATACAATCACTAGTGATATATTATATATTTGCCGCACGTCGGCAATGCTTTAACAGCTCAAAAAATCTTATAATGGGAAGCAGTGTAATTCAGTATTGGTCCTCACCGACTTGTGGATATATCTAAAATATAAATATAAAGATGTATATTTTTGTCTAAATAATTTTTTTATTGTTACAATACAAAAAGTGGCGTTTGTATCATAATTGCCTTAAATACACATTCTAATGGTGAAGCCACTAATCCACAATCTGTTTTTGGTTTATAAAACATATTCTCAGATTAAAAAAAAACAAAACAATGATAACACAAGAAACGTATCTGAGCATCACTAATAAAACTCAACACAAACGACTGAGGTAGAAAAAGTTGTATTTTTCTTGTCTTCTGAATTTTATTAGATACGAAAGGGTTTACTACATACACATACACTCAAAATAAGGCAAATCAAAACTACGGAATAGTTAGTCAGAAGAACATTACACAGAGGTAACGCTTCTGCTCTAGTGTTGTATTTTTCTCAAATTAATATCAGAAGTGAAAAAAGAAGCCCAAAGCCCGTTTTGGTAATTTAAGCAAAAAGACAATTAAATGGAATGGCCTCTTTCTTCTTCCAGCTATGTCCGAAAAAGCACATGGCCCCAATCCAACCCAACTTACTTCTAAACAACACACATTCAAAGATAAAGGAGACTAACTCTAGTCAATATCTAACCTAACCATGGTTAATATGTAAACGCTTGGTTCTCACACTAATTATTCTTCTCTTTTAACTTCGCCTCTCTCCTCTGTCTTCTTACTTCTTCTCTGTTCCACACTCTCACTGAAACGGAAACTCAACCGTCTAGTCATGGCGGCGCCACAGACTTTCTCTCTCCTCGCATTCACTTTCTCTCTCCTCGCCCTCGCTTCCACCGTACGCGGCCACAACATCACTCAAATCCTCGCTGATTCCCCTGAATACTCCTCCTTCAACAGCTACCTCTCTCAGACGAAGCTCGCCGACGAAATCAACAGCCGCTCGACGATTACCCTTCTCGTCCTCAACAATGGCGCAATGTCTTCTCTCGCCGGAAATCACCCACTCTCCGTCATTAAAAACGCTCTAAGCCTCCTCGTCCTCCTCGATTACTACGATCCCCAGAAACTCCACAAGATCTCCGACGGCACAACTCTATCCACCACGCTCTACCAAACCACCGGAAACGCTCCCGGAAACTTAGGATTCGTCAATATCACCGATCTTAAAGGAGGCAAAGTCGGATTTGGCTCCGCCGCTTCAGGTTCCAAGCTCGATTCTTCTTACACAAAATCCGTTAAGCAAATACCTTACAACATCTCTGTTCTGGAGATCGATGCTCCGATCATAGCTCCGGGAATCTTAACCGCCCCTGCTCCATCCGCCGCCGTGTCTAACATCACCGGATTGCTCGAGAAAGCCGGCTGCAAAACATTCGCTGATTTGCTTGTCTCGAGTGGAGTTATCAAGACTTACGAATCCGCCATTGAAAAAGGTTTGACGGTTTTTGCACCGTCCGATGAAGCTTTTAAAGCCGAAGATGTCCCAGATCTAACGAAGCTCACTCAAGCGGAGGTGGTCTCGCTTCTAGAGTACCACGCCCTCGCTGAGTACAAGCCTAAAGGCTCACTGAAGACTAACAAAAACAACATCTCAACATTAGCCACCAACGGAGCCGGAAAATTCGATTTAACAACCTCAACTTCCGGCGACGAAGTTATTCTCCACACAGGCGTTGCTCCTTCGAGACTCGCCGATACGGTGCTCGACGCGACTCCAGTCGTGATATTCACCGTGGACAGTGTCCTCCTCCCTACTGAGCTATTCGGAAAATCTCCTTCTCCGGCACCAGCGCCGGCGCCAGATACCGCACCGACACCATCTCCAGCGGAAGGACCATCACCCGCCGCAGCTTCACCGCCGGCTCCTCCGACGGACGAGTCACCGGACAGTGCTCCTTCAGACTCACCGACAGGTTCTTCCGCGGACAGCAAGTCGGCTAACGCGGCGGTTTTCATGAGCTCACCGTCGTTGTTCAACGCATTTGTCGCGCTTGCCGCCGTTGCCGTTTCGGTGTCTCTCTGCTTCTGAAGTTAGATCCTTTCGGATCCTCGTAATTACGCAGGCAGCCTCTTTCTTATTTCTTTTTTATTTATTTTTACTTTTACTTTTGTTTTGTGGTTCTGTTTGTTTTGAATGGTGGGATTAGAGAGTGAGTTTTAAATCTTTTGATTAATCACATTTTCATTATTGCTTTCAGTGTTAATCTGATTGCATCATCCCTCTTATATTATAACAATAACAATTTTTGAACCCAAAAACACATTAAACTAAAATTACCTATACAAGTTTAATAATCCAAACGAGCCCTTCATATTTCAAATATTATTGGAATTGCTTTGCCAAAAAAAAAATATTCTATGATTCTAACAGCAAACAAACAAAATATTAAAATCGTTGTTAATTCTTTTTGTTGGTGTACATTTTATAGACAGTACTACTCCACTTCAAACTTTGAAATGGAGTATTGTATTTACAACAATACAATGTACGACCATTTCAAACTTTACAATGTAGTTATAATGAATAATTGTAGGCACAAACAACCACTATGAATTAAATGTTTTCTTTCCTGTAGTTGTAACTAAGTGTTTGATTTTAGATTGCTTTAGAGTTTTTTTAATATTAGTCAGAAATAATCCCAGGCTTTTTGTTTTTAAATTTCATTTTGAAAGCAAATGATACCTTATTTCCCTCGCCGGCAAAACGCCAGTTTTAGCCCCGAAGCAACGAACAAAGCAAAATTTCCACTTTTAGACTTTGCTCATTTTTAATTATCATATTGCTCATTTTTAATTATCATATTGCTAACTTTTGTTTTCCAACCAACGATAAGAATCTTCAATATTTAAGGGTTACGTTAAAACGCTGACGTTTCACATGTACAAAAGAATGGGTCTACATTCTCTAGAGTTGGGAGAGGGTGGCCCATTTATATTTATTAAGAGAGCGAAAAGCCCGATTTACTAAATCTCTTTGGCACCGACACTTCTTTGGACAACGAGACGAAACTATATTCCGAGATCGGAAACCCTATCGTTCATAACTTTATAAAACGACACTCATAGTTCGGTTCCATTTAACAAACGGCAGGGCGTTCAAACATATGACGTGGCGTTGAGTGTTGGCTACACACGCGCTCCGCTTCTTTGATCAGTCTTCCTCGAGAAGCTTAGAATAATAGTAGTACACAGAGGGGACTCGTGGGTTCGTGAGTCACTCGTGACAACACAAAACCGCTTCACTCACTGAATATCCCCCGCCATTTTTCTCGCCTTCTACAATCGGAGTGTTAATGGCGTCTACGGCGGCTGAACAAGATGAGAGAAAAATTGCATCGGCAGCATCGAAGACGAGCCCCGACCTCAAAGCGGCTGCTGCGCCGCGGATCAATAACCAAAACGACGCTTCTCCATCTCCTTCTCCGTCGGTGAACTCTAAGGATTTCATCGTCTCCGTCGCTGCTAACATCGCCTCTCAGCCGTTGCAGAACTACGATTCGAACGTCTGGGGAGTCCTCACCGCAATTTCAAACAATGCTCGCAAACGCCGGCAGGTTCGTTCTTCATATTTCCCTCTTCAAAGCCTATTTTTCTCAGCGTTTTGGTATTTTGGAACCCTAGGGTATGTAGTGTGAAGCTCTTCCAAAGTTTAATTCGATTCCTGGTAAATGAACTTTAGGGCATAAATATACTTTTGACTTCTGATGAGCATCGTCTGGGAAGGCTGCCGTGTCACGCCAGTTATCAGATAGAGTCAACTGCAATAAGTGGGAACCATTGTAAGATATACCGTAAGCAGATAACAGGCGTTGATGGAGCTAGTGATGTATCTGTCTTTGTGGAAGACACTAGGTTAGTGAACTTCTCTCCTCTTTTAGCTGTGCTTCTAGCATTTTTTCCCAGTAGTGAAATTCATGCTTGTTTCTTTGTGTCTCTCCTCTCTCTTTGATTCAGCACAAACGGAACTTTTCTCAATTGGGAGAAGTTGAAAAAGAAAGGTCCTGAAGCCAGGGTTCAGCACGGTGACATCATATCGTTGGCAGTTCCTCCAGAGCATGGTAACATATGTGTTTCTACCTCTGCTTTGTAAAGTTATATCTCACCCTTTTTGGGAGATCAATTGATGTGTTAACACTTGGCCGCTGCACTTTTTCCACAGATAAGTCATTTGCATTTGTTTACCGGGAAGTACTTGGAAATAATACTGCAGTTCACTGCATGGACAGAAAAAGAAAAGCAGGTACCATAGTCATGGTTTCTCATATTTTTATTTCCCTGTCCTAACTTGCCATATGGTACGTATCAGGGAGCTTTTTTCACCATTATATAACAGTGTTTTCTCACTTCTGATATGTGCTTTTCTTGCTGTGAAGAGGATATAACTTATGAAACTAAGAGGCCGAAGGGCATAGGCATTGGTGGTCCTGATGGTCCGATATCTTTGGATGATTTCAAGAGCCTCCAGCGATCAAACACAGTATGTTCATCCTCAATGTTGGTGTCCTTTATTAGATGTAATTGATTGTGCCAACCTTGATGTCATTCTAACTCGGCTTATATATCAATAAATCAATGTTGTATGCAGGAACTGAGGAAGCAATTAGAAGCACAGGTGCTTACCGTTGACACTCTGCGTAACGAGTCCCGCGCAATTGTGGAGCACCATGAAAGTGTATGTAGAGTTTGTCTTTGAATCTTTGTTGTGGTGTGTGGAGGTTTTGTTATGTTAGTTGCTGTTGGTGGATTATTTAAGTATCTTTACTGATATATCTTTGCATTCTGTAGGAAATAAAACAGATTAAAGAGTCCATTGCAAAGTCATTTCAGAATGAACTGATTGAGCTGCGTGATCTAATAGATACTAAGCAGAAGGAACTGGCGCAGGTCAACAAAGTATCAGCTGAACAGAAGCATTCCATCGATGACCTTGGCGAGAGACTAAGCACTTCTTTGCAATCTCTCAGTGAAGCAAATGAAATAATTAAAAGGTAAATGAATTGTTTTTTCCTTTTTGATTTGTTGATCTTAGGATTATATTTATGCAGGTATTGTGACAACTTGTTAGAAACTTCGTCTTAGGACTTCCAATTTTGAATTACCTGTCCCAAAGTGGTCTAACGAAAACATCTCTAAACTAATTTTCCCCATAAATCAGTTCCATCCTTAATTCAAAAGTTATAGCTAGACACTTCAGGGACTGATAGCTAAGCTATGCGTCGATCGTTTAAAATGTGATACAAAAGACACTTTGTTTCACTTTGGTCTTTTTTGGCGAACGATAGCTATAGCTTAAATATTTGTATTCACGGCTTCTTTGGGAAGTTATTTGGTCTGTGTGTATAAAATGTTTCTCATGTTCAGATTGTTCTCTTTATATAAGCCTTTCTGGAATGTGTTCATAAGCCCAAGCATTGCAAATACGTAATCCTAATTGTATTTTACTTATTGCTTTCAGTCAAAAGGCATCTATAGATGAACTAAAAATAGAGTTGAGTGAAGAGAAAAATCAAAGAAGAGAGGAAAGAGAAACTGCCATTGCTGAACGAAAAGCTGCAATGCATAGATGCCAAATTGAGGCTCAGGAAGAACTGAAAAGATTTTCTGATGCTGCTGTAAGATACGAGAGGGAACAACAAGAAGTGATCAACAAAATGAAGGTATGAAAAGAGTTAGCTGTGTATGGATTTAACGCTTCTCCATTATTATGGCCTTTGAATAAGTCATTTTACATGATAAATATTTCAGGAGTCAGAGAAAGAAAGGTCCATGCAAGTGGAAACTTTGATGTCAAAATTGGTATGTTCTTGTGATTTATTCTATAGAGATATTTAGCCTCTTGATCCCAAAAACCTTCAATCCCTTTCTTTGGCAGTCATTTGATAAGTTTGTTGGTGTTTTATAGGAAGATACTAGGCAAAAGCTAGTCGACTCTGACAATAGAAACCGTCAGCTCGAAGCTCGAGTTTCTGAGGAGCAGCTTGCTTCTGCTAATGCACAAAAAGTACCTGATCTGAATGCAGTTTCCCTCTTATTTTGCATGGTTCTTTTCTCTCTTTTCTCTTTGTATTAATGGGTGCATTTGTTGCAAAAACTTCTCTGTGGAGCAGAAAATAGAAGAACTTGACCTTGAAATAAAAGTACTGCAAAAGGATCTGGAGAGTGAAAAGGTAAGAATGGAAATATTTTTGTGTGCCATTATACTTTTTTCACAGTTATACAATAATGACAAGCTTCTGTTTCCTACATCTGATTCCTGCTACAGAAATATGATAATATGCTTTGGGAGAGATTGTTTATATGTAGCTTAGAAATCAGATTGTCTCCGTTACGTTATATGTTTAAGCTGACACTTTCTTTGTTATGTTAGCAGGCAGCCCGAGAAGAAGCATGGGCGAAAGTGTCTGCCTTAGAACTAGAGATAAGTGCTGCTGTTCGAGATCTTGACGTCGAAAGACAGAGACACCGTGGTGCAAGAGAAAGAATCATGCTCCGGTAAGACATTTAGACGCATGTACTTTAGGCTGCCATGTCTTCTTTATAGATTAGTTGGCTTTCTGGTAGTTCTTCAAACGTCAATGGTGGATATTTTAAGACATGCATGCTTTTCTTTATTCTCGCGTAAGTTTGTGTTCAGTGCTTTTCTGTACAGCACTTTTGCTGTCTAGATTTCCTGGTTGGAGGGTAGTTTCTTGTTGACTGTGTTGCATTAAACTATTAACATGCACTGTCACGCAAGTTTGATTGATCTAACTTATTGACACACGGAATTTACATGCAGTGAAACTCAGTTGCGGGCATTCTATTCTACGACTGAGGAGATCTCGTCTCTGTTTGCAAAGCAGCAGGAACAGCTCAAGACCATGCAGAGAACTCTGGAAGACGAGGATAATTGTGACAATACTTCGTTAGATATTGATCTTATTCCAGTAAACAGAAATCCCAACAGAGGTAATACTCAGGAAGATGAAAGAGCAACTAATTGTGCTGCCAAGGCAAGCTCCTCCACTTCAGGGCAAAGGTCTAACAGGGATGAGGTTTTTGATACGTCGTCCTGTGAAGATGAAGATGCTACTCAGAAGCATGACTGTGAAATCATGAGTCAGGAAGGCCAAAACACTCAAGAAGCAAGCTCTGACAAAGTCGCAAAGGGTGGATTTGGCTCAGATATAGAAGGTGTTGGTACAGCGCCAGCGCCAGCGCCCGCTTTCGGAACAGACCTTGTAGGAACAGAGCAAGTCAATGAAACCCAAAGTCCAGGAGATGATCATCTGAGGAAGTCAATCATATTAGCTGGTGATACAATGCAGATAGATTGTGAAACTCAGGTACATGAAAGTATTCAGAATGATGGAGCTGTTCTCGTGTTAAGGAAAACCTTGAATGATAGAAGGGATACCCAAGACACAGAGGGAGTAGGCACTATAAGAACGTCAGATCTTCTAGCTTCTGAAGTTGCTGGGAGTTGGGCTTATAGCACGGCCCCTTCTGTCCATGGAGAAAACGAAACCGAAAGAAGTAGAGAAGATGAAGAGAGTCAGACTCAAAGAATCAAGGAAGTGGCTATAGTACATGACTCTGCCACTCAAGTAAACGAAAGTCAAACTAAACCGACAGTCCCTGAGGAGGTCCTGGTCACTAGAAGGAAAGATGATGCTAAGCATGAAGCTGTTAACGACGAGACAATGGGGATCATTGACCAGGGGAAAATAAAACATGGTAATGGTTCCAACTCTGACACAGAGAGTTGTTCTGATACAGATGATGACCGTGGGAAGGAAAAACAGAGTCCTGACTCAGAGTCCGACACAGAGGGTTCTGATATGAATGATGACAACAGATCACACTCTTCGGATCCCGATAGTGAAGGAAGCCATGAAGCTGATGGGGATCAGAAACAGGTGGACTCAATGGACGAAGACGATAAAGCCACTTAGCAAGATCTTGCTCTCGGTAACATACTCATGAACCTACCTACCTACACTAAATCCAAATCCATCTTTGTTTACTTTTCTTACACGTGAGATTCGTTTTTCGTTTACTTATTATACATGATAAGTAAGGTGTGTAGATAGTGCAGGGCAAATGGTACGGTTGTAATAACATGGGGAATTGTAATTTACGTGGAATGCGCGAATAGATTATTAAAAAAAATATTGAAAGTTTTGGATGTCAACTTCAGGACAAAGCATCTCCACAATGTGATGCAATGATAGCAACGATAGAATGAAGGGGAAAGGAGAGGGCTAAGCTAAGCTATAGATGGGGTTATAAATAGACAGCGGAAAGAGTAAGTCAGAGGAACCATCAATGGGTAATCTGAAATTAAAAGGAGAATGTTTTGATGGTGAAGAGAAGAGGAGGAAAATCTCTTTTTTGCAACAATTTCATCATTATGAAAGCACTCTGGTAAATTTCTTGACATTTTATGATCTTTTTATTTATATAGCTTTAGTGGTAAATTTCTCTTAGGTTTGAATGTGAAGTATCCTTTTTTTTTCTCTCCTTTCTATGGGATTCTCGGAAGGATGGCTGTATAAATAATAGTTGAGATAATAATAGAGTATAACAACATTATAACAAGTTTTGAACACTTTTTGGAGAAGCGTGGATGGGGTTTCATTTCGGTGTTGACTATCTCCTCCACTTCCATTGATGCCTCTTGTTACTTAGTTTGTCTTTGCATTTTGGTTGCAATTGAAATATCAATACAAGAAATGAGTAGATTTTGTAGTGGTCCTAGTCCTTGGCCTCATCAATTTATTCAAAAATTCTTTCTTTCTTTCTTTCTCCATATATATAGATCATTAATACATGTAATGAGTAGAGTTTTTTTTTTTCTTTTGTCGATGAGTAGCTTGATATTTTAATTGAATAGTCATAAGATATAGCTTTATATAATAAGATGTGCTACATGAAACTATTCTGTTCTGCTTGGTGTTTCTTACTTTTATTGGGTTTTTATAGAAATTTAAGGTGTTTTTTCTCCAGATAAAAAAATAAGATGGTAAGAAGAAAACAATTATAGGTTGGAGGAATATGGAGTATTGATTGGGCTATGTGGGAAGAAGAAAGGGAAAGGGGGTTGGGCATATATGCATGTGGAATTTGGGTTTGAGCATTGAATAGAAAATAGCCCATAATAAAAAAAAAAAATCAGAATTCAAAGGATGATGATGGTTGATGATGAATCCATCGTCGTCGAGTGGGGAATGGGGTTATTATGGCAAATGGGTATGATGATTGTGGGAAGAAGAAGCCAAATCGGTGGTTTCGTTTTCCAAATTAAATGTGCTTTGGCTTTTGCTTCTACTCCTACTCGAGTACTCCATGACTTTTTCCACTGCTACACACACACATATATATTTTATCTATGTATATTTGTATAATTGTATAGTTATGTGCTAAAAGTCACTGCACCCGATTCGGTAGTATTTATTTCACACTTTTTCGGTTTTGCCTCTTCCTTGCAAGTTTCAGAACCATCCCTTAAACCCAAGCTCGCTACCTCACGTGACCCATCACGAGCCATGATTCCCTCTCGTCTACCTTTCTTCGCTTTTCCCCCAAATCACAAAAGTTTGATTTACTAAAAGTCATTTAGATTAAGATTTGTTTAGAATTTAATTACAAGATTCCCCCGTCGAGTAAATGGGTTGGAGGATAAACGAACATACTAGAGAGTAGAGAGAGTTGACTTTAATATTGAAAATCCAAGACAACGAAGAATATATTGGATTAGTATCATCAATATGTATAAGAGTTGAGGAAAATACAGAATATTAACTAACAAATGTTTTAAGCAAATTTTATGTTTTATCGCAGAGGTCTTGTAATCTGCGGCTCATAATAAAGTTAAGAAACACGAAGTGCTTATTAGTTAAGAATCTTAATATTCATGTATAAACCTATTGGACGGGGAACGACAACAGCACATGGATGGGTGTATGCAACTTAATTAAATCAACTTTAGAACTTAAGTCTTGTTGTGTGTGTATTTTAACGGAATGATTAACCATCATTAGATATGACCAACGACGGGTTGAAAATTCTGGATTTACACTCTCCTCCACTTTGGAGCCTCGTGTACGTAATCTTTTTTTCTTCCAGTGACAAAGGGGTAAAATGGGGATTATGTTTCATAAAAGTCATATTAAACAGAAAACACAAAGAAAAAAAGACATGACTTGATGATTAAAAAAGTTAAGTAAAGAGAAACACTTGTACTTGTGAGGAAGATCGAGGTTTTGACGTACTCTTAACCTTTTTTGACTTCCTTGGCTCCCATATAATCATGATTTGACCTTTTGCCAGTCAAAAAAATCTGCCGTATCGCTTCATAAAACTCATTACAATTAGTTAAATAGCCACAAAATATTTTTAAAAAATCTATACTTTGTGCTGTACAAAATTTAAGGTTAAACTCATCAAAACAAACAAAAGGATAGCCATATAGACTACATAAAACCACTTTATTCTTATTGTAATGTGATTTAAAATAACGTAAAAGAAAATATGCATGTAACGGTAAACGTGAACTCATTTGGTTGAGCAAGAGACGAGCCTGGTTACAATTAAAGATTAATTAGTTGTAATAGTTAGGTCAATTAAAAATCCATAAGTTTCCTTTATATATCTTTTTTTTTTTTGCTACTAACGGAATGTATTATATATATTTGTAAAGTATAATTGTTAAATGTATCAACAGCCAAATGTTACACAGATTTGACTAACTGTCACCTAGATTTAAGCTTCATGACACCATCACCATGTAATTAGGTTGACAAACAAACAAAATTACTATAAGTTAAAGCCAAAATTGAATAGTTTGTTTGTCCTGTGTACCTCTTAACGGTGACTTGAGCTTTTTAGGGAAACTTCCTAAATTCTTCTAAATAGTACACATTTAACTAAATCAATCAGTCAAAAATATATAAAAACAAGAGAGATAATATTGAGAGAGAGAGACACTGTCTTTGTTATATACTTTGCTCTTCTTCATCTTCAAAAAATTCAACTTCATCTTCTCCCTCATAACATCTTTCCCTGTCCCTTTGTAATCATGATTCTTCTTTTGCCATCATTACCTTCTAAAGGAGCCTATCTCTCTCCTCTCTCTAGAGAAAATGCAAACACAAACTTACAACAAACTTTCATCTATATATAACGCCTCTATCTCCCCCAATAATCAAACACGTCTCACTTCTTCTCTCTCTCTCTTCCTCTTCCTCACTTTCTCTCTTCAACCTTCAAAGATGTGTTTGAGTTCTTCAGAACCATTTTCAGACACACCCACGAGATTAGTTTTGTACCTCAAAACACAAAGCCACGTTCGTATCCCTCGTCTCTCCAGGTTCAGTTTCCATCATAACATACACCTCTCTGAAAGTATAATCAACTCTCTAACTACGTTCTGAGTCACTATAACGAGTTAGTACTCTGTTTTCATCTCTATTTCAGGAGGAGAAGGATGTGGCGGGAAGAAAAAGAGATGGAGATGAACAATATAAGGCTTTACATGGAGAATCAAAAGATCATACAAGAAAACGAGAAACTCAGAAAGAAAGCTCTTCTTCTTCACCAAGAAAACAAAACTCTTTTCTCTCTGATCCAGACCAAAAAACTCTCCTCTGTTCCATAAACAAAGACCTTATCATCACCAAGATCATATTCTTCTTCTTCTTCTTCTTCTATAGTGAAGTATTAGTAAGATCTGAGGGCTTTGAAAACACCAGAGTCTTATTATTTAAGTGGGTCTTATAATTTACAATTAAGGGTTTAGTACTACTGCTGGGTATACATCTAATTTTTTTTGTTCTTTTTAGTTTCATCTCTCATGTTATCTCTGTACGTGTGTTCTTTTGTTAACGTTTAATCTACTTTCTAAATTCTAATTAATGTTTTTCTTCTTTTTAATTTGCTACTACTCAACAACAGACCATAAGTGAAATATGTTTTTGGATTTTATTATATACACAACATGTCAATCTTAACCGAGAGCGTACGACCAATAATTTGTACGAATGGACAGACGATTTACAACCATGTGCATCAAAACCATAGATCGATCTACAAAAATTCTGAAAACTAGTTTATATTATATATTTCGACCCAAAAAAAAAATTAATCTTAATCGACGAGAAATTTACATAGCTGGCACGAACATCTCACGTGACGTGGGTACCCCTCGACGACGTAGAAAATCACCGTTTATATTAAATTTTGGATTTGGAGTATCCAACAAAATTAATGATTTTCACATGGCGATGCCGTGGACGTTCCAATACGGCAAAGCCATGCCATTTCAATCAATAGATTCGAACATGCGCGCCGTTTTTTTTTTTAAAACAACATGTCACTATTTTAAATAGCATGACCAACAGAATAAAACATGCGCGTCGTTTTAAACCACAGACGCGCGTGAAAAATAGAACAAAGCATACCCGCTGTTTCAAGCAACAAAATTAAACGAGCGTGCCGTTTCCATCCCAAAGTCTCTTCTTCCAAGTTCCAACCGCAACACAAACCATTTAAAACAGACTCAAGGGCAGATCATAGAAAACCGAAGACCAAAAACAAGATCAGAAAATATGATGAAATCATTCCATGAGTTTCATTCATAAGCTACATAAAACCGAAAGGATAAAACAATCTCTTCTTCTTCAATAAAGACCAAACAAAGAAACCAAAAGTTCGAAAAAAAAAAAAGTAAAGCTAATATCGACCGATAAGGATAAAATCATCGTCATCAAGAGCCTGAACATCTCTCTCACCCACAAAATGCTCTCGTCCAATCTCCTTCACCATCTTCACAAACTCAAGCCTCTTAGAAAGTGGCAACGGAACATACGGCAACCTAAAAACCGGCCTCGCCACTCCAAGCTGAGCCAGAGCAGTGTTAACTCCAATCGGGTTCGGCTCGTGGAAGAGCCAATCCATCAAAGGAAGAAGCTTTGAGTTCAACGACGAGTTCCTACCTTCAAACATCAGCTTCCTCATCAAACCCGGAACCAAATTACTAGTAACCGATATAACTCCGGTTGCTCCATAATCCCATCTCGAGTCATGACACTCATCATCATTCCCACTCCACACGACAACCCCATTATCAGTGTACTCCTCAACACGCTTGTTCCCAACACACTCCTTCACACCTGCCAAGTTAGGGTTCTGAGAGAGTTTAAAGATGGCACCAGGCGGTATGTCCTGCCCCGTTCGACCCGGCACGTTGTATATAATCGTCGGTCCCATGTGAAGAACGGACTGGAAATGAGCGATGAGACCGTCGATAGAAGTCTTGCCATAGTAAGGGTTAATGTGAAGAGCGGCGTGCATCCCCACGGCGAACCCTTGTTCAGTGGCGTGGATCGCTTCTCTCGTAGAGTTGCTTCCTGTGTTTCCAATGACTTTGATGCTTCCACCAAAACAGTTAACAGTATGGCCTATGAGCATAATGTGTTCATCCCAGCTCATCAACTGTCCTTCGCCGGTCGTACCACCAACGATGACACCTTCCGCGCCGTTCTGTATCTGAATGTTCACCAAGTCATCATAGGCTTCAAGGTCGAATCTTCCATCAGGCAGGTACGGTGTTTTGATAGCTGTGATCACCCTCAGAGCCTTAATGTCGTCTGTGTTTGTCCTGGCAATGCACAAAAACAAACGGTAAAGGAATGACCTTGCAGAACAGAGAGAATGTATATATACATATATGAGATTTCACATTTTCATCGACATAAAAAACTCAGACCTGTTTTTAACCTCCAAGCTGCGCATTGGGAGATGGAAATTCGGTACAACAGCTGCTTTTGGAGAGACCCATCTCGAGCTTCTTCTGCGTTATAACACACATAAATTAGCTTGGCTCAATATGCAGAACAAGAGGTCCTAATGTCCAAATAAGTCACCCACATGACTCGGTTTAGGCCATACAAAGAACATGAATCATGGACTTAATGTCTATAGATGAAAAGACCAGTGTCTACATATCAATTGAATATTGAAGCCAACACCATAAACTATAATGACTAGCTTGGATTGACATACGAAAGCTAAAGATAAAAGTTACCAATCAGCAGATGTATTAAGTCTACATAGATAAACATATGATAGGAGAAGAGAAAGGAAACCTCTTGGAGCTCTGGAATCGCCTTGGATAGGGGAACTGCAGAGCAGAGTCCATAGAACACAAGCCATAACCTTTCAAAGCAGCCATCTTTGAAAACGCACAGTAGCAATAGAAAATTCACCAAAACACTAAATAACAAACGGAACCCAATTCTTGAATCAACGACCCTAATTCAAACAATCACCAAGCTGGCGATCAGTACGAGAGGATGATGGCAGCAATGTGAGTACTTCCAATAATAATCGTTGAACGGAGAAGTGAAGCGATAGAGCTCTGGAAAGGGTGGCTTCTGAGCATAATGACGAAAGATTCCGATAAGGGCAATGGGAATTTGTAAGGAGGAGGAAGCGGCGAGAGATGGAGGGAGCAAGAAGAAGGAGAGGGTATTAAAATACAAAAGCCGTCTTAGGGTTTTTTTTTTCTGTCTCGCTCTAGCTCATTGGATATTGCCACGTGGGATATTGAATCGTCGACACGCACGAAGATTACGGTCAGAGTTTTAATTTTTTTAAGAATTTTGTTTATCCTTAAGAGCAGCCTCGAAGACTTTTTAATCCTTCAATAATTCTGATTAAGGGCTCCATGGGATAGCAATATATATTATTGGTTCATGCAAGGCACTTTCGTATTAAAAAAAGGTCCACCGTTGAAATTGTGTCTATTGTCTAGTAGTAATAATATACTTTACTTTCTGGAATCAAAGCTCTTAAGCTAAACTATCCCTTAAGACCGTTGAAAAAAAGGGTCTCCCTTATGAGCCCAATATAGGCCCATTATACTCAAAACGATTTGGTCAAATCGAGAGCAGTCAGCCTAAATCGAAGTCTGCAAGCCCGAATCACATTAGTCGATGTCCATCAGGCCTCACTCAGATTGTTTTATCATTCAGTTTGGAAATAAAATGCATCTTTCAAAGAATGTTTTATCTATTCCAGCTACATTAACTAAGCCCAAATTGAAGTGTGCAAGCCCGAATCACATTAGTTGATGAATTCAATCAGGCCTCAGATACTATTTGATAGGTTTGGTACAATTTCTTACGGATGGCTTCGGTACACAGTTGATCTTGTTTTCTAGACATAACAGGTAAACCTATTCTACCAACAAATATAAAAAAATATATATATATATAGATATATTATTTGATTCAATTAGGATTACGATCGAAATTAAACAATAGTAACCATAGTATACAATTAAGAATCTAAACTGCATTCGAATGTCTTGTATACGAGATCACTAAACATATGTTGATGCACATTAAAAATGTCTTGTATATAACTGTTAATTACAAGAAGTATCACTAAACATATGTTGAATTTAAGAAAAAGGTTAAAAAAACATATGTTGAATACTGTAAATAGACCCATTTCAATTATAGAGGGAGGATTTGTTTGGATTCTATAAGGAGAGAGAGGGAGGAGAAGCCTAGAAAGAAGAATGATGGGGAAAGTGGGAAGGAGGTGGCTTTGGAAGTAAGGAACTCTCTCTCTCTCTCTCTCTCTTTCTTCTCACTCTACAGCTTCTTCACTCTCTCATCGCCTCGTAAAGGAACTTTTCTTTCTCACAGACACGCACGTGCATGCGTCGGTGCTTCACCCAATGCTCTTCTTCTCTTCCCCCTCTTAATTGCTTTCTCTTCTCTCTCTCTCTCACTTACAAATTAAAGCCCTACTCACACAATTTATATTCTTCCGTAAAATGTAGTAGTGATCATCAAGTGAGTTAGTCAATGTAATCATCATTTCCTTGTTCCAACTCTCTTTCTCTCGACCCTTTTAATTTCTTTTATAACCAAAAAATTTACACCACATGCAGTCGTATACTTTTAAAACTTAATTTGTTTTTTTTTTTTATATATATCTTGATGTTAGTTGTATATATGTAAGGAATTTCGTGTAAATGTGCAAATACGAGTATCTGCCAAATGCAGTCACCTTGTTCCCAAGTCTTGTTCTTGTCATTATGCATCTTGCCTCACTTACCAACCTCGGAACAATCATCTTGTATCTCTTTTTTTCTTATTTATCTCCTTATATCTGGCCGTTAATATAAGATACAATTAATCGTTGTTAAAATGTTTGAACAGGAAATAATATATAAGCAAATCACTGAACTTTTCAGAAAAATGGGTTTCGAGTTTGATTAATTAGTAACGGACTAAAACTAATATTTGACCTTATACAACAACAATTTTTATTTTTTTTACATTGTTAGAGAGTAACCTATTTTCACTTTAAGTTGTATATAGCTTTCTCTTGGTGCGTTCTCGTTGAGCGTTATATAACCTTTCAATGAAATCATAGCTTACGCACCATAAAAAATTTTGATCAAAAAAAAAAAAAAACGCACCATATATAAATTTCAACATATGCGCAAATCTAATTTTCACCAACACATATAAAAATAAAATCTCGAAATCATGAATTTATAATCTCCTAGTCAACGCAACCATAAAACCCTCAAACATAAAAGATCGATCAATCAAATTCCCTGAGCAAAACGGTTCCCTTCGTTTCATACGTACCACCAATCTTCGTCAAAGGCTACAATTATCATTAGAAAAACATAGAAGATAGAAAAATTCAAATTTGACAGAAGAGCGATTGTGAATTAAAAACGGCGAACGTATCTAACTTTTTCCTTTTGCGCGATTTAGAAAGATGGTCTCGGAGTCCCCCAATAAGCTTCAGCTGGCAGTTGAACAGAATTCATAAGATTCGGAGGCAACCCTTGTATAAACGACGTCGGATCTTGCATCAACTGCTGCTGCTGCTGCTGCTGCGACTGCGACTGACTCTGACTCTGCGTTTGCGTCCCACCACCTAGCGTTGCGTTTCCATCGATATTATTAGCAACCGCACCAGCCGTTTGCTGCTCTTCCTGATCATCTTCCTCTAATGGCAACCTCTCGTACGCAGCGTTCCCAAACGAAGCAGCCATAATCACCACAGGTCCTGAAGCCATGAGTGGACCCACCACGCTCCCTCCAACGACCTGTCCTTGACCACCGGCTAAGTATATCGTTAGACCGGACGCAGCCGGTGGAGCCGGAGGAGGGAGAAAAGATCCCGAAAGAGAAAGAATCTCGAAACGTCCGTGTAAGTTAACGACGGATGAGCCACCACCAGGAACTGAAGCTGGTTGTCTTATGGTAACGTTGGTAACGGCGCCGTTGCCGCTCAAAACGCAGATGCCACGTTGGCGACGGCGAGCGAAGACGGTGACGCTTTCCATGACGTCACATCCGTTAGCTACTTCCATTACATGGGATTTGAGGGCGTTTGCGCTGTCTCGAGTGATGATGATTGGTGGTTTTGGTTTGTTCTTGGATCCTGCTGGTCTGCCACGTGGCCTTCTCGTGATATGATTATCTCCCCCTCCTCCTACTCCTCCTCCGCTTTCACCGCCGGAGCCGGGAGTGTTTTGGTCTTTTCCGGCAGAAGAGTGCTCGTTGGGATCGATTTCAGTGTCTCGGTCACGTTTTAGCCCGCCGATTCGGTGCTGGTCGATTTCGTGGCCGTGATTCTGTTGCTGCTGCTGATGCTGAAATTGGTGGTGTGGGTGTAGATGGAGATCTCTTGAGAGAAAAGGTGGAGGTAGAGAGCGAGAGACTTGATCCATTTCTTGATTGAAAAGTAAAAACTGAAAGCAAAACTGTTGAAAACCCTAATTAATGAATATCTTCTCTTCTCATCCGCTCAAATCAAAACCAGTAGCCTTAGCTTAAGGGTGGACACACAATATATCAAATCTCAATTCAATTTATCAAGGGGAAAAAGACTAAAAAAAATTAAGAAGAAGAGAAAAAGAAAAGAGATACAAAGACATATACATGTAATGAAACTGGAGCTAGACTAGTAATTCATGAAGATGATGAAGCTTGTAAGAAGAAGAGAGAGAGAGAGGAGAGGAGAGAGATGGGTTTAGGGTTAGGTCTGAGAGGTTAAAGGTTAAGAGAGTATTCAGATGGAAGATGGGTTTAGTTTTGGTTTAGACTTTAGATAGACAGCGTGCCGCATGGGCGGTGTGTGGGTCCTACTTACTGTGTCACTTTGTGGGGTCTACTTTTTCTATTGTGTAATAATTTTCAGTTGTGTGTTTGTCTCCTTTTAATTGAAAAACAAAGAAAAGGTTTTTTTAAGAAAAACAAATCCGTGAAAATATTGGATGACCTTTACTAGATAGTCCATGGATGCGTGGGATTATATCAAACATTATAATGGACACAAAATTTGAAGTGCACGAGTCTAGGTTGAATATGAAATGATTTTGTTTTTTTATAACTAAGCTGATGATGATGAAACTGGTGCATATTATGTATGATTTTGTAGCTGGTACATGCCATAATGTACGGTCTTCAGTTACATATTATATATTCTCGAGTCCAATTTTTAATTTAGCCAACATTCACGAGTTTTTTCTTCTTTTATATTAGTATGTTTCTCGATGTAACGGTAGAACATTAAAAAAAAAAAAACAGTTTATATCTATATATACACACATACTTATTTTAAAAGAGAACCGGCGAAAAATTGAATCTTCAATACAATAAGGTGGGTAGCATTAACCAAATACTTATATATATATATATATATATCATCTTAACAAAACAGATTCTTGTACATGTGGAGAGTATTCCTTTTGTGTGTACGTATATACTGTAATTTGCGTTGATAGATAAATTTTAACCAAGCATTAAGGAATACGACTCCCCATTACATATGTTTATAGAGGATTCAGAGTTATTTGTAGAAAAATACATATACTTGTTTTTTTATCGTTACAAATCATTGTTTTTTTTTGTCCTCTCAAATATCTTAAAAAAATATACACGTGTTCGCATATATATGTACGTTAAGATTAATTAAGGTGCATGAAAGTTAGTGAAAATAATTAAGAGATCAAACGAAAAAAAGAAGCTGAATGTGAAGAAGAGACGTTAATTGTGGTTGGATAATGACGGAAGCTGTTTTAAATGTTTGACTTAAAATCCACGAGAAGAGAACCACTTAATTGTAATTAATATATTTATCAATATGAAAATGTGATTCAATAATGTCTTATGTAGTTAGGTACTTCGGTTTTATTTTAACTTTTAACAATCACATTCTTCTTCTGTATTTTCTTACGGTTCAACTATTACACGAAATTATTAATCAATGATCTTTATTGTGCTTTGGTTAACACTTAACACGGTACACCATTTTTTCGTCTATTGTCTCCTTGCAATTTACCCACAAAAAAAAATAGTGGTTTGTTCAGTAACAAATAGTACTATAGTGAAACAATTAAAAGAGTATAAATGTATTTGTAAAATCGAACGATGAAATGATCACACGGAAAAAGTAGTAGTAGTATTTACCAAAAAGAATGTGTAAACGTTAAGTTATCAGTCCGTGAAAACTATGAAATTATTCCACCATTTTAAAAGTTACCGATTAGACAGTTCAAGAAAAACTGACTTAAATTCCTTTTTACTTTCAGTTTCAGCCGATATGTTTTTGTCGTTGGCATTTCTAGCATAAAGTACATTAGACGAAAATATTAATATATTGAGATGTTGCTGAACGGATTAATTATGAATGTTCGTTCGCTCGATGAGGTAGAGATTCAAGCTCGTAATTCGCGAAGCTTGGGAAAGACTAAAGAGACAGTAAGTGGAGGGAAAGAGAAGATAACAGGCGCGTCAGACGCCGTTGGATGTTTGTCCCCGTCGGTTGCGATGCCTTCACGTAAGAAGACCAGCCAGCAAAAAACCAGCTCATACTCGCACGTGCAGTAGCTGACACGCGTGAAGGGATCCATTTAATGTAAAATCACTTAAAAACATTGACTCATTCTTTCAGGATATGCCTCAAGATCGAAAGGGTGGCTTTCACGTCACGATCGGAATATTTCAGGTCACCAACGGTTGGTTTTTAGCAAATATTTACCTTAAATATGTAAAAATTTGTCTAAGAATATGTTGTAACTTCAGTTCTTGTTCACCCCCACCAAAGTACATTCTCCGGACAAGACATGTCAAAAAGTGTTTGACAGTGCCACTTCTCGTTACTTTCTGTTTTCAATTTAATTTGTCTTATATGTGTATACATGTTTCTTTTTTATAACAACTATCATTTAGAAAATATTTTTTGATGCTGCATTAAGAAAAGAACAAAATAATACAGTAATAATAAAATTCATACAAAAAGAAAGATGGAATCGTTGTTACTCCGGATTCATATATATACATATCTACAAAGACAGCTCTGGATTCTGTTGTGATTCTAACATGCTTAATAAAGTAGCTAAACGTTTTATTATTATTATTATTAATAAATTTTAATTTCATTTACGGACAATGTTGGATACTGAAAGTTTGAATCTTGTTAAATGTTAGACCAGCATTATATATTGATCTCTTTTACTATTGTTATGTGACTTATTAACTATCTTCCCGAATTTTTATAATAATTCGGCGTCCACACATTATATTATGTATACACAACGAGTATTACTATACACATCTCTTACAAGTTTCATAATGTCTACGAAAAGGTCATTTGCTTTTGTTTTCTTCTTGATTCCATATTATATACAATATTCAACAAATATGATAAAAACAAAGTAGGATAGATATGCATTACAAAGGCAACATAGCTTAAGATAATCTCTTTGTATATATATATATATATATATATAATTCAGGTTTTTTATATCTTTATTTTCTTGCATATGAAGTGGAATATACATATGCCAAGAACGAATAACTAACCATGATCAATCAGCTCATATCGAAACGTAAGGATTCGATCCTCATTTCATTGTTTTCAGCATGGTTCTTTACTCCATTTTTTTTTATTACGATTCTCATTTCTTTACTTCTTATGATCGATCCAAATTTCACCGGTCATGGTAAATAAAAGGGTATCACAAAGTGTTATAGTAGTATAAAAAAACGGATTCGTATATTGCTCATGAAATTAGTACTACTAATTACGAGAGAGAGAGAGAGAGAGAGAGAGAGAGAGAGAGAGAGAGAGAGAGAGAGAGAGAGAGAGAGAGAGAGCACAATGTGTGTGTTGACCGCATGGGAAGAAGAGAGAGATGTAGGTTGAATCTGAAACCAGGACGTGTGGGCGTGATTCTTCCCTTTCCCACCCATCCCCCGCGGATCCCGCTGACACCCGACCCGACCCGATCCGGGTGGATGGGTGAACATCGGACTAACCACTCGCATCTCGCCTCATTTGTCTTTACTTGAACTCCAATTAGGAGAGGGCATGTGGCTCTGAAACCCATGTTACAATACTTAAAACTAATTACTGTCTTTGTTTCTTTTAATACAAAATCTGCAACCATTAATACACTTGGATCATTACTCACTAAAGCCTAATTAACATGTTAGTGTAACCATTTTGTTTTGCGGATATCGAGAAATTTGTGAATAACTAGATATTTGGACTGTTCTATCTTAGCTCAGTGATTTGCATATGCTCATTAATGTTGTATCTTACTTGGACTTCCTCTTCCTTTTCTATATCTAGAGATTATCGAGATATATAGCTAAGTTTCTTCAATTTATAAAAAGTAACGTGTGTTTGCTTATATCTTTCAAAATTTAAGAGGCAAAATGAATATATTCACTGTCTAATCGGTTAACATAAATTCATGAAATACAAATAAACTCCATAGAGTTACTTATTATATCTATCTTGAATCAAATTAAACGACGCATTGGTTATTGTTGTAAATTGTAATTGAGTCATAAAAATCAAGACCTAGTTCTTTTCAATTTGGAATGTAACAAAAACTCTAACATGAATACAGTCTCTTACCGAAGTTTGTAAAGTATTGATTTGTATTAGTATCATCATATATATGTGAGCGATAGACAATTAAAAAAGCAACATAAATAATTACGTATTCTCTTTGAGTAAATATTTTTTTGGAAATTTTTATGTAGAAAATTTCATTAAATTTTGTACCGATCTTGATCCCAAAAGTTTGTAAATGTTATATAATATAAATATCTAGTTTTATCAGTCACATTCTCAAAATATGGAAAATATATAGATTTCGAATGAAAAGCTAATGGTTGATTAAAGTTTGATCAAAGTGAGAGATAAGGACGGACGTGATAGTTTAGACAAAAACAAAACATAGCTCGATGCATTTTTTTGGCACCCAATATCTTTAGAATCTGTTACGTAAATCCACGTCAGAATTTTTTGGAGTATATAGTTCGAAGGAAAAGGCTCTCTAGCTTAAGGACATATAACGATCGGATTTTGGAATATTAAACTCGCAATAGACAATTGTATTTCTTTATTGATTTAGTTTTGAAGAGAGACAAAAGACATAGTCATCTGTTTAATTATTTATATAACAAGATATTACTAATTTAATGTCATTTTAACCTTATAGTATTATACACTACCTGATCAATCAAGTTGGTGTTTGTCATCACCTTAACATATCGTTCGTTTAAATCTTGCATACCTTTTCATATTCTCTCAACTCTCAAGACTTAACTCTATAGAAACTTGCCTTTTAATTTTGATCTACGTAAAAATATAACCACTGAAATCAAGATAAATGATCCACTATTCCTGTATTATGCTATTAAAATAAATAACGAAAAAGGAAGAACTGAGTTCAAAAGAGTGGACTAAGGCCGAGGTTGTCATGTGATTGACAGCCATTAATTTAGAATTATCATTTATCTTTTATTGTCTTTTGAAACGAATATATGCCTTGAGAACTTGGTGCCGAAATGTCAACGATTCGATTAACATCAACTTAAGCATCAAAGCACGACGTGTTAGAAGTAAAATTAAATGTATATTAGTCACAATCCTAATCTGCTTATTAATATATTTTTATGTTTTAGGGAGTGTTGATTATGGTTCTTCATTTCTTATTTAATCAATGGTAGAACAAATAAAATGTTATAATGTACTTTTTATAAATATAAAACAATAATATATATAACGGGTTATTAGTACAACGTCACTTTCAGTTTTTAATATTTTAAAAATTGTATCTAGAATCTGAATTTTTTTTATTATTCTAAAAACTGAGTATTTCAAAATATAAACAAAAAAATGATCAAATTCAGCATGCTATCACAATAACTATCAGGAACAATATCATTACAAAAAAAAACTAAATACATATGTAAACATTGAGGGAAAGAACACAATTACAATAAGTGCTTGTTCTTTTATAGAGACAGATTCGAAGATTATATAATAAAATCCAACTCATGCAAATATGGAGATAAAAGTACATTTTGTAGTTATAAGTCATAAGTGTGATCTCAATTTATAGAAAAAATAATAATTTACATGAGGGAGCTCCGACAAGTAAGGAAGTGCAATCTTTGTTATTCTAGTTGTGTAAGAATTTGATAATATGCAACAAAATGATTGCGTTTGATGTCGCTTGAGATTAAATATTGAGACGAAAAAAAAAATTAAAAAGTGAGCTCGAAAATAATATTAACAATAATATATATAGACATAGTTCAATAACTGGCTTTCCCAATTTCACGTTCACGACCGCCTATATATAGTTACATAAAAAAGTTCGTCATATCTAATCTGCTATGTACTTTTTGGTTTTGAACCCAACGAATACCATTAATCAGTTTATTTAAGTTACAAATCCAACTTTTATATTACTTGATGACATTCCATTCGGGTTCCCATATAAAACAACGATTAATCACCTATTATATTTTTTTCTTACTTTTGTTTGACGTAATTTCACGTTTTAATCGTGTGATTGTCTGATTAGCTAATTAATCAGCACTCCAAGTCTTTTTTTTATAAAAGATTTTTGATCGATTACACTAAAATTCTAAGAACCGAAATGTTTTCAAACAGCCAAAAAACTTGCGCACCTGGATTTTAGATGACCATTCACGATGATTATAACTCATAAGACAATCGTATATACCAGATAATAATTTAGTAAGGACACATACCCTTTAAAATGTGAGAAATCACATCGTATTGGAGTCGCACACTTCTATAACTCAAAATAACTATGTATATTTTTTTATTTTTTTTACGGCGACTATGTATATATTATAAAATAAAATCTTAATTTTCTTTTATCTAATAATTTATTCCATGTTCCGAAAGCTTAATGCCTTAAACCATAACAAATTAACAACTCATGAAGGTTTACGGGCTAAGCCTCGATCATTAAGCTCATCAAGTCCATTAAGAGAGTGTTTAAAAAAAGAAGGCTTAAGCTAAGGCCCAGGCCCAATAATAATTAGGACGACATGGACTAGTAGTCTTGTAAGATAACTCAAAAATGCAAGAAGCGTCAAGCCATCAACAAAGAGAAAGCGCCCTCTTATTTTACATTTGTGGGGTTATTATTTTTGGTAGGAATTTACATTTATGGTTAAATCTATGTCAAGACAATCGAACGGACCAAACAAATATTTAAATGAACCATGGTAAATGAATATAGATATATTTTTCTTTTTATAAAAATTAATGTTCCAAGCATATAAATTTTGAATTTAGTTTTAAAACAGTAATTAAACTAATCATATGACTAAGAAAATAAACTTCTAAACTAAACTGATCCATACTAAATTTAGTTTTTATTTTCTTATTATACCTTTAAAACATGAAAACTCAAAAACGAAAATGATTGAACCTGTTTTTGTGTATATTTTACATACAGATTTAGTCCTGTTTAGAATTTTTATAATCAATAGTTTCTTATATAATAATCGAAGAAAATTAAATCTTATTAAGTAGTAATTTAATTTTCCTAATAACAAAAGGGAGATATATCGATCAAAGGCAAAATCATCTAGACATAGACCGAGACGGCGAGTCGTCGGTGGCTGCTGGCGGGGGAGATCCTTGTCTATGTAGGAGCTCATGTGCTAATGCTTGAAGGTCACTATTTCCACCACCGAGCCCCACGGCAGCAGAGGAAGATGACGATGATCCACCGTACTGGTGACGTGGATCAACGAATCTTCGTTGTTGTGTAGCCCACGACGTCGTCGTTTGATCGAATATAGAGGCTAAATCGTATGTTGACGGTAAAGGTAGGACTGATGCAGGTAAGTCGGTTATTGAAAGAGGTGGAGGAGGAGTGAAAAAGAGCGGTTGTGACTGCGGTAGAGATGGTGCTCGCGTTTGCGGCTGTGGTAGCTCTAGGGATGCCAAATGGGCTTGTAAGTAAGAAACTTCTGCCTGTAGATTCACCACCTATATATACATTTTACGATATATTAAAATGGTAAATAATCATGAACTTATTCGGAAAATTAAGTGAGAAATGAGGATGCGATTAATGGCTTGCAATTTATTGCCACTACAATACGATTAAATTCTTACATGGATCAGTTAAATCTCCTTCTTTTATTTTTTAAACGCTTAACGTGATAGTCTAATTATCCCAAAATATTCATTTTCTGCTAAAGGATATAATTATCCCAAAATAGTTACTACGTATTATTTCAGTTTTTTTTTTACGATTTCTTGTAATTATTAGTTACCTAAAACTTTGACTAATTACATTTTTATTCACCTTTAATAGCTATGGAACCAATGCATGTTCGATTGTTAAGGTTGTTAGGCCAAATTATGTAAAAGAAACTAATGAAATCTATATATTTTGGGATAAATATATCCTTATTATGTAAGAAATGATGCGCACCTTACAGATTCGTTTGTCCCCTTATTACATGGAATAGAGGCATGAAGTTATATAAACAAAATGATTTTTTTTTCCCACAAGAAAGAAAACGATGTATAGTGAAAAACATATATTGGTAATTTGGTATATACGTAATAACACAGAAAATTGTATCCCGACCATTTCCCGAAAACCAGCAAAAAATTCCATATTTTTGCAATGGGACTTGTCGACGACCGTATCTTTTTTATATAATTACATAGTACATTATTTTTAAATTGTCGATAATAAATTAACCAGACAACCTTTTTTTTTTCCTTTATACTCAAAGTAGAAGAAGATTACAAAACCAAGAAAACCCAAGAAAATGACAAACTCTCGGAAATATCAGACGATCTCATATTTGTCACAAACAAATGGTTCATACTTAAAATTATATTATTCCAAAACGAAACCGAAGTTTGCTACTTTGGAAAAGAAAAGAAAAAAAGTAACTGTCATCAATATATTATGTGGTAAATTTAATTCAATTAGTATGTTTCCCATATAGTGATATCTTTAACAAAGAGGTTAGTTAATTACCTGTTGCTGAAGAGCAAAGATGTGAGCGACGCAACCATAAATAGGGTCCCTTAACCGAGCCTGAGCTTCATAGCAAATGGTTACCACTGCATCTGACCGTCGATGAACCGGTATGTGTAAGAGAAGCTTCGAGACGTTGCTGGCTCCGAACACTTTATGCACAGCCGCGAAATAAGCCGAGCCTTGCTCCGAGTCGAAGTATGGTGCGAATATGCAACCCGGAACACACTTTCTCCTTAGAAACTTACAAGCACCACATGGCCCACCACCACCGCCGCCACTACTTCCTCCTCCCCCGCCACTACTTCCTCCACCACAACCACCACCTCCCACGGCGGTGATCGTGTTTCCACCGCCGCTCATGACAACCCCACGATTGACTCGTATCTCTCTCCTTTCGTTTAGGGTTTGGAATTTGTTGAGAAGAATTGAGGAGATTTTATTTGTTGTTGTTGAAGAGGAGAGGAAGATGTGAGAAAAAGGAATGAAGAGAGGAGAATTAGGGTTTGGTAAATAGGAGAGTATAGAGAAGAAAGTCTTTAAAGCCACGCGACGACAAAGCTAGCAAAAAGAAAAACGATCTTCATCTCTCTCTCTCTCTTTCTTTTTTTTATCCTTCTCTCTCACATTTAGTTGCTTGCGTGAAGCAAACATGCGATAAGCCTCTTCTATTTTTCTTTCTCATAACCTTTAATTACCTAATTATACTATTTTATATACAAAACAAAAAATGAAAAAATCGTTTAATTGTCTATATCCCTTGGAACTTCTCGTGTTACAATGTTATTTTCCAAGAAAAATAAAATTCTTGCTGCTCTCTTTAGTCTTTACTGATATGAATTTACATGTGATTTTTTTTTTTTGGGGAAATATCTCACGACTTTGGTTTTTTCTTTTATTTGAGTACGTCCAAGATATATGAATAAAATGCATTTTATATCCTTACTCTACTACTTGACGGCCAATTAAAATTAGGCCATCAAATATTAAAGTTTTGACAATTTGCAACCATGATGAAAAATAGGGTATTTTCTCCCAAATTTGATAGCCATAGTGTTTTCATATTCAACCTGCAAGGTTGTTAAGACGCCAGCTCTTAATTGTGTTCTTAAAGATTCAATTTCCCAAAATTGTATTATTGGAATAAAAATGTAAAAGCATACATAATTGATCAAAGACCTTTTCAAGTAAAAGGATAAACACATTTTCATTAATTTATTGAATTAGTTACGCATACTAGAGAATGACTCGATCGCCAACTTATCTTTCCAAATATATAAAAAGAGTATCAACTATGTTAAATAATTCGTTACCATATATAGTAGTATTATTTCTTTCATATTTTTTATTTTAGTAATACACGATTTCGGTTCAGAAACGAGTGAATAGAACGGGGAGTCAAAATGACTAAAGGGAAACAAAATGTATTTACCCGAACCAATAATAGTGTTACACGTGGCCATGATGATTGTAACTGCCTAGCGAGTGAAAGATCAAAGAAATGAATGACGTCATTCTCCACGTGGGTCCTACGCGCCGTTCCCTTAGAAAGTTAGTAACGCCCCTTTGCTTCCTGAATGTCTCCTCCACGCGTATTTTATACTTATCATAAATGTGTACTCAGTATTATTAATTTTATGAGTTAAAAACTTTGAACTTTTATGTTATATATATGCTTTTTTTGTAAAGAACACTATATTTCTATGTTAAAGAAACGAAGGTGAAAGAACATTATATTTATTAGAATCTACAAGTTGGAGATGATATGTTTGCGAAACGAAGGTTACGTTGATAATTTAAAATCGACAAGTTGGAGATGATATCAACCTACAATGCATTAGTACATACATGACGAGATTAAAAAAAAATATGCTGAGAACAAAATTTGTTTTGGGCACGAAGGCATTATGCATGAGTCAAAAGACAGTTCTTGCTATCATAAATTATATTCATTTTTAATGATTGATTAGTCACAAACATCGTCGAATTATCTAATAGCGTAACAAATTATAAATGATATAGTGTAGGCGGTGGAAGTGACATGGTACCTCAATTCTTGGGGATGTACAAAAAGAGTCGAACATTTTTGATCAAAGATAAATAAATTTAGTTTGCTATAGTTTTCCTCTTATGTTGTTTATTTGTAGCTCACTGTATAGTTTATATATATAGGATTACATATCAATTAATTATCGATTGGCTTATTGGCTTATAGCTGATCTTCTATAATCGATTGGCTTATAGCTGATCAATTATCGATTTATAAATACTCAATGTCACAATAGTATCATTGATAATTCGCTTTTCTATATATTTTTGATGAAACCTTTTCTTTCGCTCGTGCAGTCAAACCCTAGTTCGCTTATCATAATATATACACACATGCGTTACTTAACACATATATTCATATTATGGGTTAATCCTACCTATTTCCTTTGAACTCTAATATCCACCGGTCAATATCTACTAAAAATTAATAATAGAAAATGAGATGGTGTCGCCTAAAAACAAGGCAAAGCGATTGATTTAAGAGTTTAAGTGGGAGCTGATGATACATGCAGTATACCACTAATTAATCTTTTACTAATGATGCTTAATATTTTAACAAATGATCAATAAAATCTAGCGAGAGCAATTTTGAACCGGTTGATCACTTTTTCGTAGCAACTTCAAACTTTCTTTAAAATCTACAGTATATGAAAAAGGTGCGAATTAAGATAATCTTTATTACCATTTGTTAATTATATATTCAACTATTTCAATTGGAAATTTTGATGAGGACACACAGTTAGCAAATATTTTAAAGAACATATCCTAAAATAGTATGTGTTGGACTACTCGGTTATAGATTTAAGTTCCATAAAAAATTAATGGGTTACAGGGATTTTTTTGCCCAAAGACATGTGCACACATAGAATAAGGCAGGATCAGAAAATCTAGCTACCAATTGCAAGACTATAGTATTCGAAATCTATTTATTGTTAGTTTCATAAATTAATTAATGCCCGTATTTTATAAAGTGAGAAATGATTCCTTAAAAGTAGAAATGTGCATGGCCTTGAGTTATTATATATTTTAAATTTTATAGTATATGCTTAAGCTTAACTATGTTATAAATTAATTATATGAGCACAGTCCCAAAATTCTTGTAACTTGTTTATATAACCACAAACACAAAAACACACGCACACGCATACATATGACTTCATTTTAAGTCCAATTGATGAAAAGTAATAAATGGTCAACTGGCAAGAATTTATGTATATTCAATTCGATATTTTCTTTTCTTAAAACAAAAACTTCTTTTGTTTCATAGAATAATTGGCCCCTGGTCGGATAATTTTCAGGCAGTGGTTGTATTTCAGACGTAAGACAGTTTCGATCTTTTGGTTTTGGTCGCATAGTTCAAATTCGACAATCTTTCGGTCAAATCTGATAATTCCTCTATCTTTTCGAAGTACGTCATCAAAATTTATGGGCATGTATAATGATAATGTAGAAAAATGAAAGTACAAAACAGAAATCTTTCAAAGGACCGTTAAGTTAATTATACTAATGATCAAAAATATAAATAAGGATATAGTATGTTTTTTAATAACGAAATGGGGCAAGTTCGAATATAAAATGCTATTGGGGGCGTTACATTAAAACACTGTGAAGGGGGTGGAGGCTAATGATGTAAAATACAGTACTGAGACTTATGAATTAGCAGACAAGAAACCGAGCGGCGCGATTCACCACTCCAACGTTCCTACTTATTCTTAACTACAATCAAACTTGTGAAGTACAAAGAATGCATGGATGCTGAAGATTATATTAATCTTATTTACGATGAAGTCAATATTTTAGAATCTGCAAAACCAAATAGATAAAAATTAATTAGATCTTGGTTTGAAATGGTCTTTCAAGCAGAAGAACCCGTTCGGATCACTTACTTCGAACTTCTCTTAATGTGGGAGTAAATTTACAAATAGAATAACATCTTGAAAGTCTATATTTGGTTTAAAATAATAAAAAAATATCTGGAACGAATCTCATTCTAATATTTAGAACATTTGTATAAAATTAAGTGGTTAAAAATAGCACATCTTAGAAATTCTAATTTAAATATCGACTAACGAGACAACTAATAATTACTAAAGTACAATCATGTACTACTAGTTATGTTTGAGGTTATTAATATTATTGTGATGAATATGCATTACAAATGTTAGGCATTATAGACGCAATAAAATGGGGTTGTTGTAGCTTCACTATTAGAGAAGGGATGGTGAGGTAAGAAAATGAATGCCTAGGTCGCTCTGACAGTGAAGTCATAGAGGATGTGAGTCATGCCACATGTCTAGATCTTACGACGTGGGTTGTTTTGTTTAGCGATATGAAAAGCAAACGTACAAGCGGTTTCTCCTTCAATCGCAACCGTTGATTCTGGTCTCTTCCTCATTTTTTTTTGTTTGGTTTCGTGGAAATTTGGTTTGTAGTCCACGCATCTTTGAAGAAAGATTTAGTATTCAACTAATCCGATTTAATATTTATGATGATAAACCATCAGTACAATTATTAGATTATTATATGATTTTTAGGTAAGAAGTTTGGTTTAGTTCAGATTTAATTTCGTTAGGATTTAAAACCATCATTTGTAGAACGGAATTCGATTATTGAGGTTTTGCAGATATGTTGAGTTATAATATCAACAATTTGTCACCATATAAATCATTATTTTTGAAAATTATTAACTTGAAAGAGTTTTTTTAAAAAAACGTTAATTATTATATGTTTACTTAGTTAAAAAATGACATTTCATATTATATTAATAGAAAGATAGAAACACTGAAGAGAGATGACTGGATCGAGAGTGAGTTAATAATGTCGGGTGAAACAGAAACAAAAAGGATGAAGAGGCAATAAAGCAGGTCAAGAGGACTCAAGAGATTGGGTTTTCAAATCTCTCTGCACGTTTACTATCACTTTGACCGTGATCGTGACCGTGATTGTGATAGTGGAGAATGGAAAAGAGAGATATTATTATTAAGCTGTCTTGTCTCACTTACTTTCTAAAGCTATAACTTATTGATACTTACATGGTTTTTGTGTTTGTGTGTGTTTCAGTGACAATAGTGCATCGCTTCCTACGTCCGGTTTATCTAAACCAACCCTCGTGATGAATGATGATACGCTCTTATATATAGGGTTATGGTCTGAATCTGAATCAGACATTTCAAGATATCTCCTTCCTACATTTTCCAATGTCTATGAGTTCATGTGGGGATATCTATACATGTATACACTCAAAATCGTACATAAGGGAATAGAGAGAGAGAAAGGTGTGACAAGAGATGTGAAAGCTTGAAAAGAAATGTGCATGGGGAGGGGCCGCTAGGGCTAAAATTTATGTAATTTAAAAGAAAAATACAAATAAGGGTTTTAGGGGTATGTACATTTGAGCTAAATGAATCGATTTTCATCATTGCGTATGTATATAAAGTATATTTCATACTATTACGTACATAGTTCATTTGGAGTATGCTTGTGAGTTTTCTTACATAGCGTTTGTTTTGTTTCACTTTTACACTAAATATCTTGAACATATTACAAGAAGATCATTTATAACATTGAATTTTGGAACCCATATTAATTGCTCATACGAAGATATATTAGAATTACATAAATGAGTAGTAATCACGTAAAGACAAAAGAAATAAAAATAAAAATAATGATAAAAACCAATAAATAAGCGGCCGATCATTCAATAGTGTTCACAGTCAAACACTTTTCAGTTTATTTATTTATATAAGTGAGGAAATTAGTGAATCGTCTTGGCCTGATGTAAATAAACAACCCATATCCCATATCTCATCCTCTCTCTCTCTAGATCTTTTTCTACTTGAAGACAATGACCGGAAACATGAACGGCGGTGGAAGAGGAGGAGAAGGACCGTGCGGGGCGTGCAAGTTCTTGAGGAGGAAGTGTGTGAGAGGATGCGTTTTCGCTCCTTATTTCGATGCAGAGCAAGGGACTACGAGGTTCGCAGCGGTTCACAAAGTGTTTGGAGCAAGCAACGTCTCTAAGATGTTACTGAGGTTGCCTTCGCACAAGCGGCTTGATGCGGTCTCCACGCTCTGCTACGAGGCCTTGGCTAGACTCCGTGATCCTGTCTATGGCTCTGTTGGCCATCTCTTCTCTCTTCAACACCAGGTCCTTCATCAAAACATGCATTCTTTCAAAACGCGAGTGGTTATAACATATATTGAAACTTACAAGCAAGACTCTGCGTGTGTGTGTTTAGGTGATGAATTTACAAGCAGAGCTTGCTCATGTTCAAGCTCGTCTTTCAACGTTTCAGCGTTTTTCTCTACAGCCGCCGCAGCAAATGCAGCAGCCGCCTTTCGATCTGGCGCATAGCAACGAATACCCGATAGAAGCAACTAACTTGGATGTTGCGTGGGAAGAAGAACGATTACCTCAAGCTGGAAATGAAGATGGGGAGTTTCAAGAACTGGCGATGCACTTCGTCTCTAAGTATTTACCGGCGGTCAAACTTCCGGCTTGCACTTTCGGTTAGGTCAAACCACAAGTCAGAGTTATGTATAATAGCAATGGAGAGTACTGTGTGTAATGACTTTTGTTCCCAATAGTTCGCTATAAAATTTCCGCTTAATTTCTTTACATATATTCGTAGGCCCATCCTAAACTACATATAGCTAATGTATTAGTAATTACCATCTTTATTTAATTAATAATCAACTATACTTTTCGTTTTCATTGTTCAAAAAAAAAAACTATACTTTTAGTTTTCAAACAAATTTGCGGTGAGTTCAACTATTTTATTGTTCTTTTTCACTCAGGATTACATTCGGATTCACTTTTTAATTCTATATTGAAAAATAAAATAAAAATCTATTTTGTTTTTTCACTAAGGATTACATTCGGATTCAATTTTTAATTCTACATTGAAAAATAAAATAAAAATTTATTGTTAAAAATACATACTATACTGTACACTTTATTAGTGTACTGGTAGTATCGGTTCGTGAATCTCAAAACCCGGACCGAAATCGACTTTATCCGGGTCTAAACCAATTCGACGTCGCATTGCCAAAATCTGAAGACGGGCTAGACGGCTTCTTTTTACAAAGAAAATATCCCGTGCAGGCCATAAAAGCCCAATTACATGGTCCACATTTCTAATTTAAGCCTACCTTTTTCAGGTAGTCCACACGAGTAAATACGAACACATAAACAATTTCGTTTTTATCCGGTTGAAGAATCAACACAATAATAACACAAAAGTCTCTCCATGTTTTGACATCTCAGCTTTTTCAACTTACTAAAAACTGACACATCAGCAAAATCAACAACCAATCAAAACATTTTAATTAATACACATTATCTACTAAATTTTATTATTTTTTAATTTAAACCCATTAAAAACTTAAATCTTTTTTTTGTTAATCTTTGTTTTATTTTTTGTCAAACCCAAATAATAAATAACAGTAAATAAAAAAAATTATATCTTTATTTTATTTTTTGTCAAACACAAACTCAAATAATAAATAACAATAAATAAAAAATATTTTATTTTTGCCAAACCGAAGCCCAAATAATAAATACCAGCAAATTAAAAAATTAAAAAATTGTCGATATATAAACTTCGATTAAACAACAAACTTATTACAACCGTTCGTTGATGCACCATAACGTCTTATGATTCAGATATATCTTTAACATAAACTTGAAACAACAGAGCTTGGTTCTATATGCGAAAAAGTTTCGAATCGTCTTGTTATTGTTGTGAAACAGAGCTGAAAGGTATGCCAGTGGAGATGGTAGCTAAGTTAGTACATGAGCATGCGAGGAAGCAGTGTTTTTAGCTTGGTTTTTAATTTTCTCAAAAGACTCTAAATATAGCACGAACAAACCACCATTTTTATAAATTGCATCTCTCTATCTTTCACGGAATCCACAAATCTTATATGTACATTTTGTTTGTTGTATGAGTAAAAAAAAGAGAGTGAGTATTGTGGTTGGTTTATAATGTAATAGCTATCAGAGTATTTTTAATCAAGAGATTTGTATTTGTGCTTTTGAATCTTTATTTCCTTAATCTATAATACCAATCTCCGTAAAATCATCAAAGCATTGCTTACTATAGCAAATTCGCTAAAAATATAAACTGAACTAAACTGAAAAATAAATCTATGAGAATGATAAAAAAAAATAAATGTGGCCTTTTTCTAACCAAACCAAGTTTTGGATTGGGCTCGTGTGAGGCTTCTTGTGTAGTCGGCGTCGTAGATCTTTTGAGGTGTTTTTTTTTTTTTTTTTTTTTTTTTTTTTGGCAAATGCTTAATTGATTAGGAGAGATTAAAAAGAGTTTTGAAGGCAGGTCAAAAGACCTTCCTTCGCCAAGAGATCGGCTTCAACAATTTCCTCTCTGCGAACAAACACAAAACCAATATCTAAAAAGGAGAGGGATAGATTTTTGATATCTTGAAAGACACCATGGATTTCCTTCGGATACTCTTCACCTCGGAGTGCTTTGACAAGCTTCAGGGAATCGGATCGGAGAAGGAGCTTCCTGTGATTGAGAGCCAGTGCATGCTGAATGGCAGTTCTCATGGCGAGTGCCTCTGCTTGAAGGGCGGATCCAACTTGACGGTGAGCTTCCGAACCTTTCCAGACCTCGTTGGTGGTGTGGTTCCTGAGGATCCAGCCAAATCCCGCTGCGCAGAGGTCTTCTTTCCAAGCTGCATCTGTGGAGCCGATGGTAGTGTCAGGTGTGGGCTCGGGTCGGGGTTCAGAGATGATCTTTGGGGGTAAAGAGGGCTGTGGGTCTTCTTGGAGGAGTTGAGCCGATTGCCATTCTCTGGCTTCTCGGAGAGCTCTGCTTAGGGTTTCTTCGGCGGTGATGGTTCGATTGCTGAAGATGAGCTGGTTCCGGGTACGCCAAATCGACCAGCAGATCCAGGGGAAAAGTGAGGCCGAGGTGATTCCGGAGGGAGGTAAGCAAGTCCATTTCTTAGCCATTCTTAACCCCATTTTGAGGTTTGCGATTTCTGACACATCGAATTGGTGTTTGAATGGTGCTAGGTTCCATATCCTCTCAGCAAAGCGGCAGTGGAAGAGCATATGAGTGGTTGATTCTGATTCTGGGCAGTGCGGGCGTTCATAGAGAGTGTCCGATATCCTTCTCATGAAGTTTTCGCCCACAGGTAGCGCTTCGTTGACTGCTTTCCAGACAAAGATTTTCTGCTTTTGGGGGGTTTTTTGGGACCATACCTCCGAAATCCAGCTGAAGGTGTCGGGGGTATTTTTTGAGGTGTTAAGTCTACATTGTTTTAGGATTTGGTTTCTCTCCACACCCAATTTGAAATTTTATTGAAATAGTTATAAATCCAAAAACACAAAAAATAATTAAATAATTATTGTTATCAAATTTCTTTTTTTAAGTTTCAACTGGTTATTATTCATAAGCCTTTGTAAGGCAAATATCCAACTGTGATTTTCAGGTAGAAACTGAACCAATTTATAATGTCTTAGTTGAGGTTTCTATTGGATTTAGTTCGCTAGGTTAGTTCGACAAAAACTGTTAAAAATAACGTAAAATAAATAACATTAGAATCATTAAAACGCTTAAAATTAATAATGCAGTGAAGAACTCTAATGAAGAAGATACTTACCCAATTAACAAAGTCTCACTAGATCTCTTCCTCCAATTGTGTCACTTGACAAATTCATGTCACTCATAGTTTCAAAATCTCCATTTAACTCTTTCACTTCAGATGTTGGAAAATGATCATTGTTTCGTATAATAATGAAGGAGAAATAATTTTGATTTAAGAAAGGGGGTTTTTTTTTATTCAAAAGAAAGAGATATGAAGATACTCAAAAAGAGAAGTTTTAGCGTGTTATAGTTGGCGTCTTTATTCTCTTTCAGATTCATTTATACTATAATTGTCGATAGTCTTCTATGATATAAGTTTAGTATGTGTAAGATCAACATTTTATATTATACGATTTAAATAACATAGCAGCTCACAAAGGAGACAAAGTAAAGATAAACCCTAAGCTGATAACATTTAAAGGTGAGGACTATATAAATATGCCAAACATCCATGAATATGTCTTGAGTGAACAATGGTTATTTCTATTTGTTATAAAACAGATTAACATAAATTTTTTTTATTAATAAAAAATAATTTTATAAAATAAATAAAAATTTGTTTTAAAGAATAGTTTTATTGTGAATTTTTACGTTTAAGGTACTTTCCGTTAAAAATGAATATATATGAGAATTAATTTTAATCTTGACCTTTTATATCCACAACTTAGATATGGTTTTACATCATCCAAGTGTCCATTAGTGTTTTAATTCGACTTCAACTCACCATTACAACCATTTATGTCTCTTTGAACACAACAAAACATCTAATACAAATATTTTTCTAAGAAAACTTACATTTGCACAAAATAATAAATGATGTGGCATAAATTAATGTTAAGATGGTTTTACTATTAAGCTTTAAAACTTTAAAGTTTAAAATACTATTCTAAATAAATATTTTTGTGCCTGCATGTTCACAAAGTCTATAATCAAGAAGTGGTATATCATTTGATACTTTGAACATGTTTTGGAGAAAAACAACTAGATGGGTGAGCGATTATTTTTTAAGTTAAAAACATATAAAACTATGATGAAATTAAGTAGGATGTCATTTGAGTGAATTTTTATATCAATTTAGAAGGTCAGTTTAAGACAGTAAGGATAATACCATGAATTAGGCTCTTGGTGAGAGGAGATTCGGTTAGGTGCAGTAATTACTACAGTTGAAGAATTGCACATAAGCATGTTCCACCATATGTATTGCCTTACATCCATCTCTGGTAAAAATTAGATAAACAGTGACTATGACATAAAATGCAACTAAAACATAATTTCATTAACAGATTTGTATATTTATTAAAATATACATAATATTAATTTTAATGTATTTTTATTTTATATAAATATAGCATTAAATCAATAAAAAGATAATTAAAAAATAATCCGCATAAATAAATCAATTTTTGTTTTCATGGTACTTTCATAATATACAAAATGTCAATATTACTTTGTTTTTTTTTAGATCAAATAATATATTTCAAACAATTAGTTCAATAGAGATTTTTTGAATTTTGTTTATTTTTAATTAAAACATAAACAAAATTTTATAAACATAAATATTAATCATATAAATAAAACGTTTAAATCAACTTTCCGCTGCGTAGCGCAGGTATATACCTATTTTGTAACAATTTTTAAACAATTTTGCTTTTATCCGGTTGAAGAATTTGTAACAATTTTGAAGCTACAGTGTATGGAGTACACACAAGACTTTGTAACAGATCATTTCCTAGTCTCCACTAGTCCATAAACGTCCTTAGTTGATATGTTAGGCTTGTTGACCATATCGTACTATTGTGGTCCACGATAGGAAACTCTTAGTATGAATTTGATTCTGCATCTCGAATCTGCATGCATCATTGCCATATGGACTGATATTTTTTTTAAAAAAAAAACTGTTTCGTAAATATATAGCATATATATATGGACTGATACTTGTATAGTTAAAAATTAATTTTTGCATTCAGGGAGCATCCTAATTTTATAAAATTTGCGTGAAATTGGTTAAAAGGCATTACACCACTATCACATGACTTCACTCTCCCCAAAACCGAGCAGATAGTCATTATCGTACAAAAAAAATTATTCAATATATTTGATATTTAGGTAAGAAAAGCAAAAACAAGTTTTTATTTAATATTTACTTTAACAACAAACAAGGTTTAATTCAATATTTGATGGCAAGCACACGCAGCTAAAGCTACAGAAACATTTGCAGTCTGTGGATAAAAAGATGAAGATAACGAAAAAATTGAACAGACGTTTCTTGACAAACAAGTAACAAGAGCATGATATATGAAATTCATAATTTGAACTACCCTGTTTTTATTTAGGTAATATAGACTAACATATTAATTATGTGAATCTTTTTCTAAAATCAAAAGATGTCAGCGTTATAACATACAACATGGTCTGAACTCTGAAGTATCATACTTACTATTAGTATATCTGCAGTGTGATTAAAGCAAGCCCTATTTATCGTGAAAGAAAATGAAATTGGATTAGACAACTTGACATGTGATTTGTAATATTTTTCCACGTGATGAATGAAACTATTCAGTACATTTGTAAGTTTTATTAAAAGATTCATCTTTTTGTAATAGGTGTAGGATGTTTATGTTTTTTTTTTTTCACAAGAAACACCATTCTAAAAGTTCAAAATTCTTATAAATACCATTCAAGGAAGAAAAATATGGACCATAGAAGCGTGATGTGAACCAAACCAATAAAAATATATATACATTTGGAACTTCTTTAAACGGTATGCGTCACGCGCATTCACTATTAAAGTAATAACGTTGGTATCTATATAGCTGTAATCGATTTAAATTGAATTATTATTAATATATTTGTAACTTTTAGCATAGCCATCTACGATCTATTCTTCGGAACGTAGGGATCATCGTTCCCCTATACTAGGGTATCGTAATCGTATTGTCATAGCGGGTGTTTAGAAATATATATATAAAAATCTGTAAACCCCAAATCACCTACTGCCACAAGAAAAATTGTACCTAAAGAAGAAGAAGAAAGAAGTGAAATTTCGGATCCAAAACTCGAACAGCTGTCTCATGCCTATATCAAACTTAGTAACTCACAATATCACATCTGGAACCAGATTCTGTGAAGATAGAAGAAACACACCAAAAAAAAAACATCCATACTGTTTGCGATAAGTCTTATACGGGTTACAACAAAAATTAAAGTCTTCTCCTATGCTTCTTTTATTTATGTTTTTGCTATACACGGGAAAAAACGAAAACTATCAAATCACATGATTGATTGGAGTTTTTTTATTTTTATCATTTGTTACTTTTTGTCTTTTTTGGTTGTAGTTGGAAGTTGAACTCTTAGCTAATTATGTTTATAAGGTATCTATATATGCCATGAAATAAAAAGCCGAGTAACAAACTTCATTCGAACAATAATATCATTTTAAATGGTATCTATATATATGTCTATTAGATCAAACTCAAACACTTGTTGTTTTCTTGAAAATTCATAGTATTTAGGGGTAAATGATACTACTAACAACATCCACTTTAATTACAAATTTACAATGACCGATCCAAAAAGTTAAATTATTATATAAAGAAAGGAAGATAGTTCGCAACACCAACAAAGCAACGGCCCGAGAATAACGGTAGCTTTGCGGAGACACACAACTAAGATAGTTGCAGGATCATGTGCCACGCCTACACTTTCTTTTCAATTCCATCTCATTCACGCGTTTTTTTTTTCTTACATTCTTTTAATTATATATAATCACAATCCACATAATATCCCTTAATCTATGCCTAGAACATGCATAATATAATAGTTAATACATTCCACCACTAAAAGCCAAAAGTATGGTATATAGTAGTAAAAAAAAACTCATTTGTACAAAGAGGATGAAAGAATGAAAAATAACGGAATCCAATAACAATGTTTGTGATAAACGGACATAGAATGTGAATTATTATATTGTATAGTATAAATGATCTGTAAAATGTTGGCATCGAAATATCGTATATATAGAAATATAATAAAACGAAATTTTGTAATAAAGAGAGGAGAGGGCAAAACGGGGAACATGTCACGCGGATAGGTATGAGAGAGTAAATGACGTAGGTTCCGTTATTTAAGAACCCCTTAAGAGGTTCCCACACACCACAAGAGAGAGAGAACGAGAGAGAGAAAATGGGGAGAGATGAAGAAGATGACAAGAACGGAGGAGGAGAGAGAAGGCTGGGAGATGAAACGGCGTCGTCATTATTGGACGGAACGGGGTTGGTTTGTGTAACGGGAGGGACTGGATTCGTTGCTTCTTGGCTCATCATGCGTCTCTTACAACGTGGCTACTCCGTTCGAGCCACTGTTCGGGCCAACGCAGGTTCGAATCGGTTTTATTTACTTTCGAATTAGCTTCACTTTCTCTTTATACACATTGAATTGAATCATCATTACTGTTTTACCCAATGCGAGTACAATTGCTGTTTGTTTTAGGGTTGATTGGTCCGTTTTAACATAAAGTACAAAAAGAAAGATAGACTATATTTTATATTTATAAATAAATATAATAACATTTAAAGTTGATTTTTGGATCGCCAATTAAAATATGAATTTTTTTTATGGGTGTGGAAAATTTATTGTACTTGGCTGGAATTATCTGTCAGCTTGTAGGATCTTGAAGCTCCTCCATAGCGATGTAATGTCCATGCATCTTCTATATAGAAAGTCAACCATATTAATTATTATATGACCAATAATTAATAACCATATGATTTAAATCATGATGTTAATATTTCATAATTTGTTTTTTTTATTAAATACAGAAGGGAATAAGAAAGATATATGCTACCTTACCGAACTCCCATTTGCATCGGAGAGGCTAAAAATATTCACCGCCGATCTCAACGAACCGGAAAGCTTTAAACCGGCGATCGAAGGATGCAAAGCCGTATTCCACGTGGCACATCCTATGGACCCGAGCAGTAACGAATCCGAAGAGACCGTAACGAAACGCACCGTACAAGGTCTCATGGGGATACTAAACTCGTGTTTGGACGCTAAAACCGTCAAACGCTTTTTCTACACGTCAAGCGCCGTAACCGTTTTCTACGGCGACGGAAGCGGGGGCGGAGGAAACGGAGGAGAAGTAGACGAGAGCGTTTGGAGCGACGTGGAAGTTTTTAGGAATCAGAAGGAGAAGAGAGTGAGTAGCTCTTACGTTGTGTCAAAAATGGCGGCGGAGACAGCGGCGCTTGAGTTCGGCGAGAAGAGTGGATTGGAGGTTGTGACGCTCGTGATCCCTCTCGTCGTCGGACCTTTTATATCTCCGTCGTTGCCTTCCTCCGTCTTCATCTCTCTCGCCATGATCTTTGGTACTTAATTCTTATATCTTCAAAATATTTATATTATTCTTCATAATTAATTTAAAGATCCATACATACATAACAACTCTAGCTACATATATAATTTAGAAAAAAAAATCAGAACTATTAAGTAAATTTTAACCAATTTCATGCATGGTGATGGAATTAATGGCAAAAAAATTCATTATGTAATCTGAGGAATCAATGTTTTCAAATCTTCATATAGCGATTTCAATCATGTTTGACAAAACTAAATGTTTCAAATGATAAAATACTCACTTACTCAGCGGTAGCCAGTAGGTCCCAAATGATTAGTCTGAAATTCTATTAAATGCAACATGCAAAACTGTAATAATATCAACCAGATTAAATATGTTTGTATTTGACACGAAAATAAAACTAAAAATTTATTTACAGCATATAGAATTTCTCCATGGTTGTGTTAATACGTGTAAACATGTGTTAATGTCCACAATTTGGCATTTTGAGTAAAAATGATCGATGATACTTCACTATAAATAAATTCATTTTATTTTTTTGTATTGAAGGAAATTACAAGGAGAAGTATTTGTTCGACACTTACAATATGGTGCATATTGATGACGTAGCAAGAGCGATGATATATCTACTAGAAAGGCCAATAGCGAAAGGGAGATATATATGTTCGTCGGTGGAGATGAAGATCGATGAGGTCTTTGAGTTTTTGTCGTCTAGATTTCCTCAGTTCCAGCTACCTTCAATTGAGTAAGTATATTACTCCACGTGTTCTTCTTTTATTAGTTTCTCCAAGCATTTGATTTATAATTCTTTTTTTGTCCTTTTTTCTGTGGATACGTAAAGTTTGAAAAACTATAAAGTAGAGAAGAGGATGAGTCTGTCGTCGAAGAAGCTGATGAGTGCAGGGTTCGAGTTTAAGTATGGAGCCGAGGAGATATTCGCTGGAGCTATAAAGAGCTGCCAGGCAAGAGGCTTTCTTTAAATTCTTTTGAGGTTTTTTTTTTTTGGTTAAAAATTGTATATGAATTGAAAATATCATTTCTTTTATTGGCCATTTCCGTTTTGTAACACGTTCTTGCTTACTTGTTGACGAAAGAACAAAAATTGTTTCAACATCATATCCATTTTCTTTTTAATAACAAATTAATCGAAGAAGGATGAAAAAAACGAAACTAAATAAACGGCTTATTGACGAAAGAACAACAATGTTTGTACTTTCTTTATATTTTTTCTTGAACAATTAACCAGAAGATCAAAAAACAAACATGAAACTAATTAAACACTTATCCCACACGATCACAGAGTTTAAGACACTTGCGCTTTTTTTTTTTTTTAACACTTATCCCACACGATCACAGAGTTTGTCCAAATGCAAAAAAATGCATCTTTAAATTATTGTGTCCAAAAGAATGTATAATTGCATTCAAAGACTTGTAAAAAGAACGTTTGTCCAAACAAAAAAAAGACTTGTAAAAAGAACTAGCAGGGAATGATTTGCAATATTTTCATCGTACGTTCTCTCTCTACCATAGAGTGATTATGTTCCTTTGAAGATGGGATTCAATGTCAAACAAAATCCACAATCCACAATAGATATTCCAACAAAAAACTTGTCAAAAATCATGAATTATATTATATGAATATATCTCTTCAAACGAAAAACCGCAGAACTACTCAATTAAGATAGTTTAATTCATACTATAATCATATGCCACATTAGGCCGTTCAAATTAATCACTTCTTATCATATGCTACGTTAGGCCGTTGTTGTAACATGGGCCATTGAAAGCATGTGGCCATCACATACGACCCAAAGCTTGGCCTTCTTTTAAAGTCTTGGAATGGAGAAGTAACGGTTAGATTGACCTATAGAGAAGTTTTTCTCATTGCCAAAAGTGCTATAAAGCTTCGGCTTTCTCAATCGTATGTAGCAGCAGCGCAACCCCAATGGCTTCTCAATCTGTATTACATTTTCCAATTAATGATAAATTCAAGATGAAATTAGAAAAATAAAAAAAAAATCATATGCCACTTTAGGCCGTTTAAATTTGTCAAATTTCGTTGATAATAAAATGATATATCCTCCAAAATTTCTAAGACTAGTTGAGGAAAAAAGGAAACACCAAATCCGGAAGTAAAAAAAAAAACATTTTGTCAGGTTCGAAATTTCTCACTAACATTTTTGTTCCGTAAACCTTTTTTGAATCAAATCGTCTTTCGATCCCAGATTAAACCCACAAATCTAAGATTTCCCAAGAAAAGTCTCTCCTCCTGTTTTCCGCACCGATCCAGAAATCGGAAAGATTAGATTTTTACCATCGATCGTGATTGATTTTGACTATGCATAGATCGGGTACTGCAATGGCGTGGAACGTCTTCAAATTCTGTACGGCTCTACGAGGACTCGGATCGATCATGATCCTTCTCGTCTTGGGTGTTGTTGGCGTCACCTACTACGCCGTCGTCTGGACCAATTACGGTCCGGCGCTATCAGATGGAGGCATCGATTCTCTTGCCGCGCTTGCTATTATAATCCTTTTCCATTTCTTGGTATACCCTTTTTATCAGCTTATTGATTTCACCATTTCTTCTATCGAACGAAAAGTTTCGGACTTTGATCTCATTGCTAATCCAACGAAAAAGTTTCGGACTTTGATGATGGGTTCTTCTTCATAACTGTGTTGGGTTTCGTACAGCTGGCGATGCTTCTGTGGAGCTACTTCTCTGTTGTGTTTACTGATCCTGGTGTTGTGCCTCCGAATTGGAGGTCAGCTTCAGACGAAGAACAACGAGGCGAGTCTGATCCGTTGAACAGTTTGGAGTTTGGCGGGTTACAGCCTGATTCTTCCAGCCAAAGAAGTCGGTTTTGTAGAAAATGCAATCAGCCTAAGCCTCCTCGTTGCCACCATTGCTCTGTTTGTAAGATCTCTCATTCACACTTTCTATTTTTCTTTTAGATCATTTGTTGAAAGGAGAATCATGAGGCTGATTGTGTGTGTTTTCACATTAAAATCCAGGTGGTCGGTGTGTGTTGAAAATGGACCACCATTGTGTTTGGGTTGTTAACTGTGTTGGGGCTCTTAACTATAAGTATTTCCTTCTTTTTTTGGTAAGTCTACTTTTGATCTATTTGTCAATTTCCCTTTGTGATCCCTGTCCTGTTAATGTTGCATTGCTGTTCCCCATAGAAAGGTTCAAAGTTTAGTTTAGCTCCAGATCTTAAAGTTGAATTTCGCCAAAGTAGTTTCCTTTAATGTTTCTTACCAGAATTAGAGTTTTTTTTGGCTTTAGGATACATCGATATATGTTACTGGCAAGAGATGTGAAATTTCTTACTATTTTGTGTCATAACTCTTCAAATGCAGCTTTACACCTTTATGGAAACGACTCTTGTGACTTTGCTTCTCATGCCTCACTTCATAGCCTTCTTTAGCGATGAAGAGATACCTGGAACCCCCGGCACACTTGCTACTACGTTTCTTGCATTTGGTACGTTCTTCCCAGTTCATAGTTTTGTTATGCTTTAATCGATTTTCTCAGTTCCATCTGAAGATGTTTCATCTTCACTACACCGCAGTTTTAAACCTGGCATTTGCTTTAAGCGTTATGGGTTTCTTAATTATGCACATCTCGCTCGTAGCTGCCAATACAACAACTATAGAGGTGTGTTCTTTTCTTTTTAATCTCTAGCCTGTAACAGTTTGGTGCATCCACATGGTTAAGATCTGTTTCGTGTATTGACTTTGTTTGTGAACAGGCGTATGAGAAGAAAACAAGTCCAAAATGGCTGTATGACCTTGGTCGAAAGAAGAACTTTGAACAAGTAAGTGTAGACTTTGATAACTTGTTTTGGACTTCTAAAAAGTTTCTTACTTTCTTTCTCGAGTTGTAATCATTTTTGTGGGAATTTACGTTTTTCAGGTATTTGGCACGGATAAGAGGTACTGGTTGATTCCGGCATACTCAGACGACGATCTAAGGCGAATGCCGGAACTTCAGGGACTCGACTACCCTTCAAAACCCGACTTTGATTCGCAAGATTTCTGAAGAAAAGATGGTTTCTTTACCTGCAAGGGCTGTAACCATACCTTAGAGATGACAGAGGTAGAGAGAAAGAGGCGGAAAATGACTTTGGAAGATGAAATGTACTAACTTTAAAGAGTTCGCTTCTCGCTTACACGGTGTCGTTTCTTCCCACGGATTGAAGAACGCTGAGACTAAGGGCAAATCATACGACGACCAGATGATATTTTGGATACATATGTTCTTCGTTTTTGAGTAGTTAGGATCATATGATCTATAATTTATAAATGTAGAGCCAGTCTCACGTTGAGAAGAAACTTGCTGTTTGGTTACTGATTTTCTTAAAAGTCTGTCTCTTTTGTTGAGATGTTTGTCATTTTTTTACTTTTGTCACTGGAATTTTGTGGTAAAACATAAAAAAAAAAGTCATGAGGAAGACGCTAAGAATGATGAAGAAGCTTCTAGCTTATGGTGTAAATGACACGTGTCTCAATCTTAATGCGCTTATATAATAAACAGAGTGCTGTTGTATATATCTCTTCTGAATCAGGGGAATCGTCTGTGGGATTTCTGGGCTCTTCTCGGATTCTCTCGCAGGTACTCTCTTCTCTTTGGTCTTTCTTCTTCCAAGATCTCTTCGATTTTTCTGTTGTTTTGAGTCTAATAGAGAAAGATGCTGTGCGTTACGATATGGTTTTGAATTTCCGATTAGCGGAGTTGAAGTTTGTCTTCCATTTTTTGGTTCTCCGTATAGATCTGTTTGATGAACTGTAAGAGAGATGGTAAGGCCATGTCAAGTTGCTAACTTTGTTACTGAATTTATACAAAAAAGATTGCAGAGCTTAACGAAGAATTGGGAAAATGGGCGATCCATTTCCATTTGGTGGTAGATTCGGTAATTTTGGCGGTTTCGGAGCATTTAGTGGTAGCTTTTTTGGAGGAAGAGATCCTTTTGATGACCCTTTCTTCTCTCGGCCATTTGAAGATTTGCTCGCACCAAACACCTTTAGTTCAGGTGCTTCCTTTAGTGTAGCACAGAACAACAATGGTGGGAGAGGTTTAACAATTGAAGAATTACCCTCTGATGAAGAAGAAGAGGAAAGGAAAGATTTTGGAAGTGACGAAGAACATACTAGTTCAGAGAATCAGCCATGTGTTGAGCACCCTGAAGATGATGCTGATGGTAAATACTAGTAGTCATTAGATAACTTTGTTTACAGATTGTATTCTAATTACAGCTCATGTCTATGTGTGATTTGCTTGGTTTTGTTGTAGCTGAGAGGAAGATTCAAAATGTGAATCAAAGGAGTGATTTCAATAGAAGAGAGGCTACGCAGTCTCGAGCCAAAACATTCAGACATCACACCTCAAAGGTTACATATGGTGGCATTGATGGTGCTTACTATACATCCAGTAGAACCAGAAGAGCAGGCAGCGACGGAGTATGTTTGTCTCTCTTTTCAAATCATTTCTATTAGTGGAATTTTTTTTTTTAAAAACATAGTAATCGGATTCTGTTTCTAGATGGTGGTTGAGGAAAGCAGAGAAGCCGATAAGACTACTGGTGAGGCCACTCATAGGATCTCCAGAGGAATCAATGATAAGGTGATAATAGTTACTGTTGATGTTGATGTTTTTGCTCCATCACTTCTTTGATTCCAACAAGTTTCAATGTTGGTTTGGTGTGTGTGTGTTCAGGGTCATTCGGTTACTAGGAAGCTTAACTCGAGTGGTGGCGTAGTCTCGACACAGACTCTACACAACCTCGATGAAGGTCGGTCTGCAGAATCATACACAGCCTAATCATAAGTTTAAGCTCTTTGAAGGAAAATGATGAGAATCTAAAAGACTGCTTCTTTGTTTTGTTTCAGAAGAACTAAGTGGCTTTGAAGAAGCATGGAAAGGCAATTCATCTCTTGCCAAGCATGAACCCACTGGTTAGCAAACTGTTCATCTCAAAACTGTCTTTGATTCTCAAAATTCAGACTCAGAATCGAGTTTTCAGTCTGTTGTTTTACTATATTGTTTGCATCTCCGTACAATGTTGCAGGCTCTGATCATAGCTTTGGAGGATGGCTTCTTAAATCTCCCCACCAAACTGCTCGACGACCAGACGAAAGTCAGACCGGTTCGAGCCGATCTGCAACTGGAGCTAAGAGGGTTGTTCGGATCAACATTGAATGAATCATGCTTATAGGAAAACATGTATCAATCAGTCGTCTATGTGCGTACTCAAATAATGATGTTTGACGTTGTAATGTCAAATACTTTTACATTCGTGTGTGAACGCAATATAATGATCTCGAGTTTTGATTGTAGAAAATTATTTTGTAACGTATATACAACATTGGTCTCGCAAAGGCAAAATGAAGTAGCCCAAAACAGAAGGCAAGTGGTTTTAGACTTTAGCGTCTGAATAAATGCTCCTCTCCTGATATATGATCCACGTGTCTAATCCAACGGCTAGTAGGCTTCCTCGAGTCACTACGCTGATGGCTACCGGAGGCTCCCACGTGTACTATATCTAACCCACTCCCAACCGGTAAAAACACGGATCTCACAACACGCGTCCCACCTTTCAACACATCTTGCCATTTAAACCCAGAGATCGCTCTCTGCGTGGCGTTTTTACCCACCAAAACGGCACCCTTGTTGCTCAATTTCGCAAACTTCAGCGTTCTGACAAACTCACGCCGCTTCGAGTCCACCACCATGAAGTCTACGCCGGAAAACTCCTCCACCGTGTCCTCCACAAATTCTCCGATCACCACAACCTCCGTAACCTCCGTCGTAAAGACTCTTCTCATGGCTGATACGTACTCCAGTTTAGACTGCTCATCAGGTACTAAACACACGTGTCTTCCGCACGTGTGAGTTGCGGCAACCGCTAGTCCGACGCTAGTCGCGATTGGATCGCCGCGTGACCATGTCTCAACGATTAGCCTCGCGTTCCATCCTGCCGCCGTAGCTGATAAAAACTCCGCTACTCCTGATTCCTTGTAGCTTTTGCACTATACACATACGCATGCAAATTAATTACAGATAAATAGCATATATGTGTATACACATCTTATATATAATCTATAGTTATAGTTAAATCACATACCGATTGAACAGTGTGGACATAGGCGTCAGAAGCGGTTTCAGGCGACCAGATAAGCTTCATGGTGAGAGTGAAATGGAGATTTTATGATATGAAGGAAGCGGTTAGGTTATATATAAATAGACAACCGAAGCGTTGACAAATGCTTACACCAATTACAACGTGTCAATTGGTCTCATTGCTCCCATTTATTACTACTCCCTATTAATTATTATCCTCCCCATCCTCTTTTTTCTTTTTTTCCCTTCCACACTGTTACTGATCATTTATTTCATCAATCAATTAAAAAAATCTGAGTGAATATCAAACTCATAATAATAATAATTTGAGTATATATGTCGTCGACTTGCGTCAGCCTACCCTTCTGACAAGGAAAAGTGAAAAAAATCAATATATATATATATGGATAATACATATGTCAGTAAAAATCCATCGATCCGCTATAATATGTGTCCAACAAGTATACAACTTCATATGTATCATCTAAAATGAGTTACTACTTCATATGTATTCCCTAAAATGAGTTACTATTAGTTTATCTAAATTATACGCCAAAAAAACGTTTGTTGTATGCTTGTTCATTTATATAAATGTTTGTTGGATGCTTGTTCGTTTTTATTGGAGTTCATTTTTTTATGAAATTATATTTGATCATTGGTTTTGTACTAATTGATTGTCATGGTACGTTTTGGTACTTGTTTCATTTTCGTCAAAAGGGTGGAGTGTAAAAATATACGTATCAAAGTAATTGATTGCTGACATTGTGGACTTGGTTAGACAACTTGAATAATTTACATGAGATGGTCAGCCTCAATCTTTGATTTTTTTTTTTCCTTTTTCATTTGTTCATTTTAAATCTTTGATTAAACCTTTGTTATTTCAACATAATGACGATTCAAATTTTGTTTTTTACTTTGACAGTCGCTTTCATTGTGCCAACCAAAGGTTAGTAATATAAGATAACATCAAACATATATAAACGCAATTTTATCGCCGGCTAGTTTGGTTTATGTTGCACGTACCATATATATAAGCTAAACCGATATGCGACAAATATATCTATTAATTACAAAGCATATAAGAAGATCATTGAATGTATTATTAGTGGTAGCTCGAACGACCACAAAAATGTGATTATAATATTTTGAATTGAAATTCAAGTTATATATGAAAATAGCTTTTTATAATTTGTCTTCTTCTTAGGTCCAAAACCTGGCTTGATCTATGAAACAATAATTAAATCCGCCGATGAAATCTATGTATACGCCTTCTTAGTCTTACAATCAATATATTGATAAAATTTTATAGTTAACTAACCTCAACACACACATATGATTATTGTAACCTTATAATCACTTTACTGATTAAATTATATGATTAAATTAACTAAGCTAGTAAAAACTCATGAATTATGATTGCAAATGTGTTGTGTAGCCCCGAATGTGCAAAGCCTATGAGTAGTTATGAACTTAATTTGCATTACCGTGATAACTTAAGTCGAATATTAAGCTCATAATATAGTATTTTGGTCGGGACATGCATGATAGGAACAGCCAAATATCTAGCTAAGTACTCTTAAGCTAAATAAATTCTGAAGTTGACATGATTTTAATTTGATTTACTATTGAGTAAACGACAAAATCGCGCTTTCGTTTTATATTAAAGACGCATGATTTTTAAATGGCAACTTTGCATAAGAAATTATATTCTATTTAAAAATAATCAATTTGATAAAGGGAATAAATGTACGATATATCGTACCACTCCATCGTGACTATGACTTATGAAGAAGTCAATGCTTATCAACTTGCTTATCAATATCTTATTATCACTATCAGTTTTCTATTTTCTATACATATAAACGTAGGGATTCGTTTGGAGGACATATTATAATCGACCTAAACTTTAAGATCTATCTAACTTCTGAAGAGGAAGAATATGCTTTAAACTCGAGTGTTAGTCTAATTCTATTATTTCTTTATGATGTCTCTACTCTCTAATCACTTCGTTGATACCATTTAATAATATGTTTCACAAAATGTTTACGAATCACTTGTGATATTATAAGTTTGTAACGCGAGTTTGTTAGGTTGAGGCATCACACACAGGTCGAGAAGTTGGTGATAGCTGAAATTATTCGACAGGTCTTGGGCTTAATAATAATTATTGGGCCACAATTTGCGAAGCCTGCTTGCTTGTAAGCAATACTAATCGACGTCGTTTCGACTCATTCCCACAGAGAGAAAACTTAGCCGTTAAACAGAAGAACATAACTCTGTGATGCTTGTCTTGGGCTTAATAATAATTATTGGGCCACAATTTGCGAGTCTGCTTGCTTGTACGCAATACTAATCGACGTCGTTTCGACTCATTCCCACAGAGAGAAAACTTAGCCGTTAAACGATCATAAACCCAATCCGGTTTATCTCCAACAGAAGAATCATAAACTCTGTGATGCTTGTCTTGGCGCAATCTCAGCATCCATGGAGTTCGATTTCACCCGCCATCCAAATCCTCGGAAGCTGTAAAACTTCAGATGACGTGAACAAAATCCACGCGCGATTGATTAAGTCGGGATTCATCAGAAACCCCAATCTCACGACGAGGATCGTTCTCGCTTTTGCCGCTTCTCGACGTCCGTATCTCGCCGAATTCGCGCGTTGTGTCTTCCACGAGTATCATGTATGTTCTTTTTTGCCCGGAGAGGTGGAAGATCCGTTTTTGTGGAACGCCGTGATAAAATCCCACTCTCATGGAGTCGATCCGAGACGAGCTCTGCTCTTGTTCTGTTTGATGCTCGAGAATGGTGTTTCCGTGGACAAATTCTCGCTGTCTCTTGTTCTGAAAGCGTGTTCGAGGTTAGGGTTTTTCAAAGGAGCAATGCAGATTCATGGGTTTTTGAGAAAAACTGGAATTTATTCGGATTTGTTTCTGCAGAATTGCTTGATTGGGTTGTATTTGAAATGTGGCTGTTTAGGATTTGCCCGCCAGATATTTGATAGAATGCCGCAGAGAGACTCTGTTTCTTATAACTCCATGATTGATGGGTACGTCAAATGTGGATTGATTGAATCTGCGCGTGAACTGTTTGATTCGATGCCAAGGGAGAAGATGAATTTGATATCTTGGAACTCTATGATAGGTGGGTATGCTCAGACAGCAGATGGTGTTAACACAGCGTCACAGCTGTTTGCTGAAATGCCTGAGAAGGACTTGATTTCGTGGAACTCACTGATCGATGGTTATGTGAAACACGGGAGGATCGAGGATGCTCAAGGTTTATTCGATGTGATGCCGAGAAGGGATGTATTTACTTGGGCTACCATGATCGATGGGTATGGAAAGTCAGGCTTTGTTCATCAGGCTAAGAGTCTCTTTGACCAAATGCCACACAGAGATGTTGTGGCGTATAACTCTATGATGGGTGGTTATGTTCAGAACAGGTGTTACATGGAAGCTCTTGAGATATTTAACGACATGGAGAAGGAGAGTCACTTATCTCCCGATGAAACGACTTTGGTGATGGTTCTTTCTGCGATTGCTCAGCTTGGCAGATTATCCAAAGCCATTGATATGCATTTGTACATTGTGGAGAAACAATTCACTTTAGGTGGAAAACTCGGCGTTGCTCTCATTGATATGTATTCGAAATGCGGAAGCATACAACACGCCATGCGAGTTTTCGAGGGCATCGAGAGCAGAAGTATTGATCACTGGAATGCCATGATTGGTGGGCTAGCTGTTCATGGGCTTGGAGAATCCGCATTCGAAATGCTTCTGCAGATCGAGAGGCAAACCATAAAACCAGACCATATCACTTTTGTTGGAGTCCTAAATGCCTGCAGCCACTCCGGGTTGGTGAAGGAAGGCCTTCTCTGCTTTGAGCTCATGAGGAGGAAACACAAGATAGAACCAAGACTGCAGCACTATGGATGTATGGTCGACATACTATCAAGGTCAGGAAGTATAGAGCTTGCCAAGAACTTGATAGAGGAAATGCCAATTGAACCAAATGATGTCATATGGAGAACGTTTCTCACCGCTTGTAGTCACCACAAGGAGTTTGATGCGGGAGAGCTTGTTGCAGAACACCTTATATTGCAGGCTGGCTATAACCCGAGCTCTTATGTGATCCTGTCTAACATGTATGCGAGTCTTGGAATGTGGAAGGATGTTCGTAGAGTTAGAGGGATGATGAAGGAAAAAAAGCTGCAGAAGATTCCTGGGTGTAGTTGGATTGAGCTTGACGGACGAGTCCATGAGTTCTTTGTAGATAGCATGGAAGTTTCCAATACATCATTGTAGATACACGATTGTGCAGCCATATATTTTCAAGGTCTTAAACCTATTCTGCAATTACTTGCCATACATTAAATGGAGAATGAATCAGCGTCATTACATGAAGACAATCTCGCAGCATATTCACATGTTGGTTGGTTTTGTGCAGCTGAGATATGTCTGGAAAAAAAAGGCTTCCCACAAAATCACTAAAATGTCTGAAAAGCGCTTGTTTTTACAGCCTAAGTACATCAGCTACAGTTACAAGGAGATAAGATTGTTACATCGTGAACCTAAACAGAGCAGCTAACATCAGAGGAATACTTGGTCTGCTTTATATTCTTAGGAAAATCAAAAAGCAAGAATCTTGCTAAACGGAAACTAATAACTCGCAGCTAGTTTATTCAGTTCTTGCATAACATCTTCCATGGATGGTCTCTGGTTTGAGTATTCATGAGTGCAGAGAAGACCAAGTCTAGCAAGCTGAGCCGCTTCTGCTTCAGGAAAGTTCTTTCGAAGCTTTGGATCCATGAACTCTTCGTTCAGTCTTCCAGACTCTACAGCTTGTAAGATCATCAAATGGCTGATTTTGCTTTTACCACTGAGCATCTGCAGCAGAATCATACCAAAGGCATAGACGTCGCTCTTATCAGTGAACCTTCCTGTAGTTATGTACTCAGGAGCTAAGTATCCCATCGCAGCACTTGCTTTGAGCTTGGAGAAAACGATATCATCCGTGAAAAGCTTGTGAAGACCAGAATCCGCAAGAGAAGGATTATACCAATGATCAATGAGAATCTTCTCTGCAGATAGATTCTGGTGAACTATTGCAGGTTTGTTCCCATTTTCTCCATGTAAGTACACAATGCCTGAAAGAAAGAAGACAAAGAAGAAGAAAAAGACATGAGACAAGAACCGATTTTAGTTTGCGAAAGAATGAAATCCGCAGAATCCAAACCTCTAGCGATTCCATTTATGATGGAAACTCGGGTTGTCCATTCAAGAACCTCTCCAGCCTCATCCTTCACATCAAGGTACTGCAAAAGATTGCCATTGGGGACAAACTCGTAGATAAGGAAACATTCTCCTCGGCCTTTCGAGCAGCAAAAACCTCTCAGCCTCACTAAGTTCTCATGCTTCAGCAATGTCAGCATCTTCAACCCTTTGAGAAACTCGGACTCATCGGATTTACAGCTCGATTTCGCTATACATTTGATGGCTGCAACAGAACCGTCTCTAAGGATACCTTTATAAACCGAAGAGACGTTACTCTTTCCCAACATATTAACCTCAGAGAAGCTCTGTGTCGCTCTCTCAATCTCCTCGAGGTTGAACATAAAGCTCTCGAAGACTTCTTGAGACAATGCACTGTTGTTGCTGTTCTGTCCTCGGCCCAACGGATCCCAACCGCTCGCGTACTCCAAGCTAATCAATGGGGAAGAGCTTTTTCTTCTGGAAGCTTCTTTGAAGTTGTACTCAGTGGCAGTGCTAATCCTACCGTCCATAGCATCAAGACTGCTTCCAATCTTCTGTTTCCTTCGTCTGTACCATGTGAATGTTGAGCCACCAAAGATTGCGATCGCGAGTATTGATCCGATTAGACCCATGACGATCCCAAAAGATGAAGACTTTGAGGTTTTTGATGAACATCCGCCATTGTTGTTGTTTTTACTGCAGTTGTTTCGTTGTAAATCTGCAGATTCTGGTTTTACGTCATCGGTTGTTCTGAAGTTCTTCGGGTTTGTCGGGTCGGGACGGTTTAGGTTCGGATCGTTAGAACCGGTGCAAGCTTTCAAATCGGTGAAACCATCTCCGCATAAACCGTGATTGTTTGAATACTGGAATCCATTGTTTAGCCTCTTCAAAGCTTCAAAATCCAAAAAAAAAAAAGCAACTAAGCTCAGCAAAACATGTTTAATGGGGATAAAAAATCTGGATTTTCATTAATGTTTTCTTGGTTTGGTTTAGAATCAAAATACAGAACCGATTTGTAAGATTTCCAAACAAATGAAGCTTTTAAGTTTTAATCGATTAATTTGCTTTTATGATTCGGTTCAGGTTACAGATGATTGGTATAATACGGAAGATACTATAACCAAAAAGAATTATTTTATTTTCGATCCGGTTTTGCATTGGTTTTGGTTTGTTTAAACCGGATTGGTCAACGTTTCAGCAATCTGAATATGAATCAAGAAGGAAACAGATATTATTACCGGAAGGAACGAAGCCGGAGAAAGAATTATTGCGAATGTCGAGAACTTCAAGCAACGGAAGTCCAGCTAGTTTCACCGGAACAGGACCAAAGAGATCGTTAAAGCTCAAATCAAGCCTCGTTAACGTAGCAATATCGCCTAAACTCGCCGGAATCGCGCCGGAGAGTTGGTTATACTGTAAAGCCAAGACAGTAATCTTCTTCAGCGAACCTAACTGTGTCGGTATGCTCCCACTTAACTTGTTGTAACATAACTGAAGAACTGCAAGAAAGCAATTAAAAAAATTAAGAATTGATGCAATTTTTTATATTGAACTTTTAACTTTTAAGTGATTTAGTTTTTCTTTTGAAGAGTTTATTAAAAAAAATATTTTTGGGGTTTAGTTTTTGTTGCAAGAATTGGTCTAAAAAACCCAAATACATACATAAGTATTTTTGTTCTGGCATAGAGTTTCCCTGATTTCTAGGAGAAATAAAAATCTTAAAACTTGAATGGTTAATTAAGACAAAAGAGTTTTCTTGCCACTTTTCTAAGAAATTGATTGGGTGATTAAATGAGCTTTTGAAAACTAAAAAACAAAAACCCTTCTAAACTCTGCAGCAGTTCAAGAACTAAACTCTTTTTAGCTAATTTAATAAAACCAAAGCTGACCCACTTTAAGTTCTTCTTGCTGCAATAAATGAAGTATGAATGAATGAGATTAGTTAAAAATACATGCATAAAACGACTGACCTTGAAGGTAGTCTAAGTTTCCGATTTGGGGAGGGATTTCGCCGGAGAGATTGTTGACATTAAGGTATAAATCGGTGAGGAGAGGCAAGTTTGAGATTTCTTTAGGAATCTGACCGGTCAAGGAGTTGAAGTGAAGGTATAAACCGGTTAAGCTAGTGAGAAGACCGATTGAAGGAGGGATAGTTCCGGTGAGACCCATTCCTTGGAGAGAGATGTTAGCAACGCGGTGGTTCCCGTCGCAAGCGACGCCGTCGAATGAGCCGGAGGAGCAAGGGTCGGCGTCGGGAGTCCATGAGGTGAGGAAACGTTTTTCTGGGTCGAGAGATGATTTGATTTCGAGGAGAATGTTGAGCTCTGAGGAGGAAGAGAGTGAAGGAGAAAGGAAGAGGAAGAAGCAGAAGAGGATGAGGGAGAGTGAGAGTGGAGAGGCCATGTTTGGTTGGAGAGAAGAGAGAGAGAGATTGGTGAGGAAGAAAATGACTCTCTTTTGGGTTTGAAAGCAAAATAAAATCCGTCAATGTTTATGTTAATCGTTAAATCTAAAAAAGTTTGTAGACCACAATAAAAAATAAAAAAAAAACAGGTGAATGAAATTATAAAACAAACAGATTAGTTCTTGTAACTAAATAAGCTTCTCTTACTTTTTGTTTTGTGATTTCATAACGAGAAGCTTATTTAGACATGAAGGTGTAAAATAATAAGATGACTTACAGAATTTAAATTCTTCAAGTCCACGATTTCTTTTTTATTTTTTTGTCAACATTTTAGTTTATGGTTTTTTGTACTTTATACGGTAAAGATTCTTTTTAAAGACTTTTCAGAGAAATACAATAATAGTTAGGCGAATCTAGCTTTTATTTTTCAAAATTGAAAATGATACCACTCTCTTTAGATTTAATGGTAAGAAAAGTTGTTTCTTTTTCAGTGCACCAGCTATAATATCGTACTTTGCATATCATTGTTTTAACTTTTCATATATCCATTAAAGTTATTGTTAACATGTTATGATGGTAGCATTAGAATGTATAGTTCAGATTTCATTCAATCAATTTAATATAGTTTTTCGTTTCGGTTTAGAAATTACTTTTTTTTTGTTTCATATTTTGAATGAAAACAGAAAACTATATACCATAGTGATTCGTGAGTAAATACCCTTAGCTATGATACGTACAATAACCTGATAACTCGCTTTATATGTTCACATGAGGAATAAGGTACAAAAAATAAATGGGGTTTCTTGACATTTTCCATTGATTTACTATATTTGATGCAAATAATTGTTATATGAATAAAAACAAGAGTAGCTTATGTTTTATATACATTATAATAATATAAAAAAGATAAAAAGGCATCCAAGAGGCATGGGGCTAAGAGTACATCAAATGGGACAAAGAAAGATGATGGAGGCAAGTCAATAGAAGCAACATGTGAGCATTTTCTACAAAAATAAGTAAAAATTGAAAAAAACATGTGAACTTCTCTTGAGTTAATGTTTTGCTATTTTCTTGATTTGATCGCAGCTAAAGGTAAAATGGACCAGCGCCTCGCTCTACTCTAAGTATAACATGTGAGTTTACAGAAACAAGAAAGACATAAAAGCAAGAGAATAAAGGAAAAGGCTATAGGGCTACTTAAGATAATTCAGTTTCTCTGTAATTGTTATACTGGTGTATAGTGGTGGGTGATGTAATATAATATCTATGTGTATTTGTGGATGGAGAGGAAGTAAAATCATTGAAGTATGAGTGAGAATGAGGATTAGCAATAGTCATTATCCATTATAACTTAATCAGTGCAGCCAGTTAATGATGTAGGAGACTAATCAGCGTTGGCTTATCATTAATCAAAGTCATTTCTTATACAGTATTTGGATAGTCTCGAAGAGAAATGCCACACACGTTATTCAAACCCCAGCCTGTCTCGTTTGGTTTGGATGCATGAGTACGAGTTTTCATATATTGTTTACCAAATAAAAATCTTCAAAAAAATAAAATAAATATAAAACCATTATAATTGTATATGTTGGTACTTGGTAGGCACCGCATTTAACTGAATATATCATCCTTATTTTGTTTTTGAGCAAATCTATGAATTTTGTTTGTTACATATCGTGTCCAAATGTAAGTGGAATTATTAATACCAGTACACATTTATAAATTATGTTTTTTTCGTCTCGTAAATTCAGACGTTGAAAACCGAAACTCATGTGTGTTCGATGTTTTCTTTTATTTATTAGATCTAAAATTGGTCCAACGTTATATATACGCGTGCCGGTTAATCATCAGATGTTATAAAATGCGAATTTTCAAATGCATTATTATGTTAATGTTCCAGTTAACTTAGCTAATCAGCTTCGTCACGTAGTTCATTAATCATTTCACATTTGCGTTCACTCGTTAAGCAATTAATATGTAACTACAGTAAGCAATAACTTTTCTTTATCATGGAGCAGCATTCATAGAAAACCTCCACTACAAAAAGTTCCACAACCTGGAAAAAAAATCAAATTTCAAAATTCAGAAAATTCAAATACAAAAAGTATGATTTGATATATATCTTCTGTCTCACCTAACACGGGAAGACAAAACGAAGTAGTGTCCATGATCGAGCACAAACAGTATGGGAGCGAATGATTACATTTCTATTTAATATAGTTAATATGCGAGGAAGAAAGAGAGTTTAATTTTTTGCATGAAAATACTTAAATCTGTGTATGCGTACATACAATACAAACATCACATGTATCAAACAGATTTCTTGTCAATATATACGATTAACTTTGAGAATATAAATATGAAATCATTTATTCTATCAGTCTCAGCTTTGGCAGATATTTATTTATGTAGTTGACTAGTACTGTATGCCATCCATGTATACAGTTCGTCCTTGTTTCGTAATGATAGATCACAATCTTTCAACCCAATACCATATAGTATAAAGTACTATATATTAAATACGTCACATCGCAAAATTTAACATTTCATTTCTATCTGAGACAGACGTATTACTCGTGTGGCCAAATTCGCAATACTTTTACATTTGATTTTACCGTGTTTATATTTATTTGTGAGAGTTTAGTAGCTGTAGTCATAGATTAAGTCTTGCACACAAAAACAGTCATAGAATAAGTAATTTTTAAACAAAATTAAATCTGATAATTGATGTATGTATATATAGTTCATCATTTTTGTTTGTCAATAAATAAGATCAAAATTTACCCCAAAAATGTTTTTTTTAATATATTGAGTAGGACATAGCATAAAAGAAATAGGGCATAGTTTGTTTGCATCACGGACACCGAGCTTCATTGGAGACCACAATAAACCAGCTAGGTCGAAGACAAGATTGAAGTATAAAGTTTAAAAAGCATGCAATTGTTAATTAGTGATATTAATAATATATTCATTATATTCTAATAAAAAGGTCGAATACTGCTTACAAGAAGAAATCACGTGGCCAAGACAAATGTGCACTTTGATTAATTAACAATAATCTAGTCGACAATACAGATCTTTACAAGTTTTATCTTTTGCTTTCACGGTTCTCAGTTCTCACTCTTATATTCTTCCGTTTCTCTAAACCTTTTATTTCGTTTTGATACAAAAACATTATTTCTTCTACATTAGATATATAATTTCTGACACTGATATAATCAAAGACTAATAATACATTTCAGGTATCGATAATTGCAACTTAAAAGACCAAATCCAACTTTAAGCATATGCATGATCACACTTTTCAGACCAAACTTGCTAAGAAAACGACTTCGTATAGCATGGGCTTTGAAATTCATAGAGAGATGGGCCTTTAGTTTAAAAAGAAGAGGTAACGTGCTTTGTTTTTGATTCGTGGGCTTGTTCTCTCATAGAGGCAATTACAAACTAGACCTAAAAGCCCAATAGTTGAGTTGTTACAAAATGACACGCAGCTCAATTTGCAAATGACAGAAATTAGGGTTTATATATTATTCACTCTCGCGAGGCGCAGCGGAAACGATCTCAGCAGAACAGTGAAGAAGCAGCGTAAACCCTAATCCGTCACCATGGGTCGTATGCACAGCAGAGGGTTCGTCAATTTCTTCTCTTGATCCTATCTGTTCTTCGATTCGTTGGACATTGTTATTGTTTAATGATCCTTTTGGCTTTGAGGGTTTTTGATCTCGTCTTCTTCTCATTTTGTCTTCTGTAGAAAGGGAATCTCAGCATCTGCTTTGCCCTACAAGCGTTCACCCCCGGCTTGGCTCAAGACCACCGCGCAGGATGTAAGACTTCGATTTCGATTTGTGTTTCTGTCGGTTTTGAGATATTAGCTTCATTGGCTTCAGTTCTATTTTCGATTTGAATCCTAGTATTAAGACCAGAGCTTTGGATTTATTATGATTTGTCTAATTGGATTTTTGTTGGAACATTTGCTTTCTCGCTCTGGGATTTTTGTGTGTTAGTCTGGTGTTATCATTATCTTCGGAGGAAAATTATTTTGTGAACTCTTATCTATACCTTTGAAGATTGTTTACTCATTTTAGGTTGTTTTGCTCCATTGTAGTTACTTTGATTGTTTGTTTGAAAAGTAGTGATATAGTTTTATTGGGTCTGATTAAACAGGTTGATGAGTCAATTTGCAAGTTTGCAAAGAAGGGTTTGACTCCATCTCAGATTGGTGTGATTCTTCGTGACTCTCACGGTATCCCTCAGGTGAAGAGTGTTACCGGAAACAAGATCTTGCGAATCCTGAAAGCCCACGGTTTGTGTCTAAGCTTGATCATGTTTGTTATCTATATATGCTGTATAAACATATATAGAGGAGTTCACTTAAAAGACTTTGATTGTATTGTTGTTGTTTGAAAAAAGGTCTTGCTCCTGAGATTCCTGAGGATCTATACCACCTGATCAAGAAGGCAGTTGCTATCCGCAAGCACTTGGAGAGGAACAGGAAAGACAAAGATTCCAAGTTTAGGCTGATTCTTGTGGAGAGCAGGATCCACCGTCTTGCTCGTTATTACAAGAAGACCAAGAAGCTTCCCCCAGTATGGAAGTAGTAAGTACACTATACTCGCTCTGTTTTGATGATATGAAGTAAAGATCCTGACATAACTATTATCTCTTTGTTAAGTAAAAGATTCTGACATTATTCTTGATTGTGCGATTTTGCAGCGAGTCTACTACTGCAAGCACTCTTGTGGCTTAAGAGCATGGGGTTTAAGTGAGAGAGGCTTCAAGAACTTCAACGTTTCTGTTTACCGCTTATCACTGCACTTAGTTTCTCTGTTTCGCATTAGTGTTTTTGTTTTTTGTCAAGCTACTATGAAGTTTTTGATCATTTCAAGGAACAAACGTGTTTAATATATTTTCAGACCTGCTTAAGTTTGTTTTTCTCCCTATTATAGTTCTATTTTCATAGTACCTAAAGGCTTTTTCATCAATTGTTTTGATTCTGCAAAATTGAGTTTCCAGCTCTTCCGGCAATTGAAATTAACAGAATATCAAAAGTTCAAAGAAACTGTCATGATCCATGGACGCGAGATTAAGACATCAAATCCTGTAAATGATCAGGTTTATACGAATTTTGACGAAAACATTGATTTCGTCCACCAAAGAGTTGAACGTAGACAACAAATTAGAAAGGTATTGGTTGGCGATTAGGCCAAGACTCGATCTTTTGGAAGTAATCGACAGGCACAACACCATTAATGCCTTCAGTCAAAATCACCTTGTTGTCTGAAATGTAGAACGCTATTCCATCTGAATGGAGCAAAAGTAAAAATGAAATATTGAATCTTTGGAGAGCTTATCAATACTGTTAGAGAGGTGAATATGATTTCTCGAGCTAAAAGTTAGGTATACCTTCAAGAGCTTTCTTGATGTCGAGGAAGATTAAGACATTAACATTCCTTCTCATGCCTTAACCCCAAATCATGTTCAAAATTTGGAATCAGATAAACGCGCATTACGCAATCATGCAGGAACAACAATAGGATCAAAATCTTACCACTTATCACTTCACCATCTGTTGGCAAGCCACAAGAGAAGTGAACATGGAGCCTATTCATGCGCTTTAATCCCGAGGCTAAGATTGATTCCAAATTCTTCATATAAGTTCCATGTACACATACTGCAATCACAGAAATTAAAATGAATGTGAACAACTAGGCGATACAGAACAGAAACCAGAAGTATGTTGTCCTGTAATACAGCTTTTACCTGGAGCTTCTTCCGGTGACAATATTGGTTTAAGTAACTTTTCCGATTCAACCGTCTGCACACAAAGACAAAAAGGCAGAAGCTTTATAACTTGAAAGCATATTCATCAAAACCGGAAGAGTCAGAATCACTGCAAATAGATGATCAAAAATGGTTTCAAAAGACATGGCAAGCCTCAAATGAAGATTTCTATTACCGTGATCGAGTGGCCTTGATTTGCGCGAATCAAGAGCTCTCCATTGTCCTCTATGAGGCTGAATCGTTGTTTGTTGTCCCTTCTCACTGCCTGCAAAGTTAACAGCACCAGACGAAATCATACCAGGAATCACTGAAATCGAAAAGTGCTCGCTGACAAAATCAACTGAAGATGGACCTCTCTGATTTCATCAACCGTGTGTGACTTCAATGGAACGTTGACAGATGTTTTCAAGTCCAGCAAAAGCAAATCTTCAACTTTAACAAAACCATCACCTCGCATGTTCAAGCTCAGCTCAGTAGCCATGTGCCGCAAGATTCGCGTCCTGATGATAGAGAGATTCAAAATTAAGCTAAACCTCCTCCACGATACTTGATCAAAAAACCCAACAGCTCGAATCAGTAACGATGGCACTTACAAGAGTCTTCCAAGCGCATCGATTCTATCTCTGCCGCCGCCGCCACGCCCATGAGGTCTCCGTCGATCGTTCCCTCTCACATCTCCTCTTCCTCCACCGCCGCTACATCAATCGAAAGGCCAATAATCAAATCGAGACCAAACCTCACCAATAAAAAAGGGATTTTTGACTTGCGAGTAATGTTGTCGGCTCACCTTGTGCTGGACTGAGCCAAGGACGAGAAAATCGGATTTCTGGAAGAACTGAGATTCGAAGCATCCATGAAAGCGTAAACAGGAGGAATTTTGGGAGAGCTGCTCAAGGCTAGAGTTGGAAGACGAAGACGATAGAAGCGGAGAAGGCGAGAAGCTGTGTTATAATAGCAATGCAACATTGAAGAAAGTCCACGACGAGGGAAGAAGTTGCTGATAAATCACCTTAGCCCATTAATTTATAACCGGTTCGTATAAAACCCGATTCAAATCGAACCGGGCTTGAGCTACAAGTCATGATGGTTTTCTTTTCAACTTCTTAAAAGATGATGGTTAAGTTTGATCAAGATGATAGTTAGATGTAGACAAGCTTGTGGGTTCAATTGAATCTGGTAAACATCGAAGATACACCAAAAAGTCGCTTGTGGGTTCGAAGAGGGGTACAGAATCCAAACGCGTGGAGTTTTTGTCGCTTCATGGTTGCTTAAGCAAGTTTATTCTGTCATATATGTATGTGGAGGAATTTCTAACAGCTTAACTAGATTTGACAAATTTGGTTTATTAAAATCAACGTCCATTGGTTCAGGCGGACACGTAATTAAGCTGCGGGTTAGCAAGATTATCAACACAGTACGCAATTTGGCGTCAAACGTAACACAACTATTGATTCTAAATGAACTCTGATTATTACCTTTAAACACTCAAGATTCATACAAAAAATGAAACTATTAATGTATTTAAATATGAAATTTTAGCAAACTGAAATATAAGATTTGATAAATACCTACTAATATAATTTGTTTTCTTTTAATAGTATAATTTTAAGTGAATAACAAGGAATTTGCCAAATCTCCATATATTTTGGAGTACTTAAAACTAATTATCTATGAAACAACTAAATTAATATATTTAGGAATTTATAGTTTTTTAAAACAAATGAGAAACTAAAGCAAAAATAAGCAAAATAAATGAGAAATCAAAGCAAAAATAAAGTAAATATATTTTGAAAATAATACTATAAATAAAAAACCAGTTAAACTAAAAATTCTGAACCTTAAATTAATTGTTGTTAACATAAATTTTAGAAATATGTAATCAAAACTATAATATATAACTAACCAAAAATGTTATTAATAAACATTCAAAACGTGTTTAGATTCCTTTTTGATCAGATTTTATATTTGGTTTCGAATTTTTTCTTTTCAGATTAAAATCTACACTTCAATTTTTTAAAAGCTATAACTATAAAATGAACAACAAAAATCAAATTTGATTTGCTGAAATATGAAGACAGTCATTTGAAGAATTAATATAAAATCATTTACTCTTTACTAAATCTACAGTGTAGTGAAATAAAATTAATAGCTTATGAAATAAAATTTTGAAAATATTTTAGCTTAAAAATTGCGCATGCATGAAGAACTTCAGTCGCTTGGTATTCTTCATATCTCTAAATCGTCTCAAACGACACCCGAGCCCTGAACCGTGAGGGGCCTCAACCATTGAGCTGGTTCTCTTGATTTTGTTTAACGTCATGGCTTGCTCAGCAAGACGGGAAGCCATTGAGAGGAAAGTAAGAAATTCTTTTGTTTTTTTTTTGTTAGAAGGGAGGTTAGAACAAACAAGTGATGGTGAATCCATCTTTTATTGAAATTTTGAAATCTGTGATCTCGGTAGTCTGCGTAAACTAAATGTAGTCTAATCATGAGGAACTTCTAGTAGCTTTGCTGACTGGTGTTCGTGATCCCATGATTGCCAAATGACTATTGGTCAACCACATCGATGATAGGCTACGATAGATTCCGAGTAAGACTTGAGCAATTTTTTAATTTAATTTTTCATATTCTATCTATATTTTACGAAACTATCTTAAGCTTTTTTTTTCTTTATGGGTATGATGTATATAAAACTGAGAAGTATGATTGTTGCCGGTATAGTCAGAATCGAGGTGGAAGATTGAAAAGAGACGAGGAAGACAGATAACTTTATATTAATTCCAATCTTTCTCTCGTTAAAGTCTTTATTACTCTACCTCTCCTTAAACATGATTATCCTACGTATGCAAATAGACAATCACATAGTAACAAATTAACCACACAAAAAAACGTAAATGAAACAAGAGAACTTACTAACAATTCATGCATCAATGCTGTTTAGGTATCATTGCAATGAAATGTTTGGTTTAAGGCAGCCACTTTGCAAGAGAAAGAAAAGACCAAACAGAAGAGTCCATGAAATGCGAGACCATGTGAGACTATAATGAAGATTCCATGATTTAAGAAAAATCCAACAATTTTCTCTCCATCTTTGAATCCATAATTAACAATGCTTAAATATCTCTCTGATAAACTAACTACTATAGAACGTGAATAAGTGGGAATACAATCCCATTAATTTAGGATAAACAAAAACCATATCATAATAAAGAGCCAGAGGGAGTTTGTGTTTGCTGCTTTTTCTGAAAATGTGAAACACTCACTTCTCTTAACTCTTAGGTCCTGGACTGATCAAGCTCCATCTTTTCTTCTCGGATAGCTACGTTTTTGAGGATAGGCTACTCTGTAAAACTTTGACCCACCCTCTGTGGTTCTCCGATGCATGTATCCGAAGCCACCTCTCCCCATGATTCACCATGTGAATTTTGGATGATCCCGTATAGTCTACCATACTATCAAATCCATATCCCACAATCAGCATTTGGTGAAAAGATTCATCCCTTGGTCCAGCCGGTGACCTGTAAATTTGGTTCTGCAAAATTTTGAAGCTATTTGTTCATATGCACGACCTTGATGTTTATACACATGTAAGTAATTATGAAACGTAACTTATAAATCTAAGATTCCTGAAGTTGTTATCAATATTGCGCAGTATCTCAATCACAGACACCATAAACTCATTGTCGTTCACATCAGATGTGTAAACAAAATCATCTACTGTCTCAGTGGATCTACAAAAGAAAATATGATCAAACTTATTATTACCCTTTTTAAAAGTTTAAAACTAGTATAAATATATATAGTTCGAGTAGTTTTGCTGACTGCTGTTCGCAATCCCATGATTGCCATAAGACTATTGGTTAACCACATCAATTATAGGCTATGATAGATTACGAGCAAGACTTGGGCAATTTTTCATATTTTATCTATATTTTAAAGTACAAAACTATCTTAAAGTTTGTATTACTCTACCTCTCCTTAGATATGATTATCCTACGTACATAAATAGATTAAGACCCCTCTTATATTATTATTTAAAAAAAAAATTTTGTTCGAATTTTTTACTTATCTGCTTTCAATCAAATTTACTGGTCCTGTTTAGATAACAGTTACGCTTATAGATTCTTAATATTTTTTTATGGTGCCAGCGAAGGCGAATTATGACTCGACCCATGCATCTTAAGCCACACATCTATACGGGAAGCAATGCCAGTCTAACTAAATAGATGGTCTGAAGCAAAAAAAAAATGTGGCCTATCGACAAATTTTTTAAAAGTTTTATAGTCAATATTTGTAATTTCTTTTACAATTTTTTTGTTAATAATTTTAATTTACAATTTTTTAAAGGAAAATATGGCCTTTAAAACTTAGTGTGTATAAACCTATTATTACTAATCTCACATGTGCTATGGGCCGGGCCTGCGTGGAAGCAGTGATCGCGCTCTGGTAAGCACTACAGTGTCTGTTTCTCAGATAAACAAATGGGACAAACAATATCTTCTACTCTCTCCTAACTCCATTTTCTTATATGATTCTATTGTAAATACTCAAGCACCGTGGGGAGTCTCGTGGCTAACTATAACCCTGTTCTGCTGCTTTCTTTCTTTTTTGGTTTGTGAATCTCTCTCCGATCGATACTCATACAAGTAGCAAAGAAAGAAAAAAAAGTGAAACTTTTAGGGACTTGCCTTGAAATATCTCAAGAATTATCGACTCCAGATGAAAGGAACGAAAACATGTGATAAGGTTAGAAATGTAATTGAATGCAATTTGTCTCATTCTCTCTGTAAGGAAAACAGAGGAGACGAATTGGGTCTTTCTTTATTATGTTTATACAATATGGGTACCTGAAATACGGCCCAAATACAAAATACTTTGTGCGGCCCAGATAATCGTATGTTTTTTGTGCGACAAAATACCGAGCATTCTCTCCTCATGTCCAAGGTATGGTTCCAGGCAGCCCCGGCTCTGAGGTATGGCGGGAGGGGCAATAGCTATGGGTCCAAAAATTTAAAGGCCCAATTTTTTTTTTTTTTTTTTTTTTATATATTGAAAACTTTGTTATAATGTGTTCACATGAAAAAAAATAGAATTAATATATAGTACATAATAAGGCCCATGATCCATTTAATAAAAAAAAGGATTATGATCTAAAAAAAATTATACCTATAATTTAAGGACCCAATTTTTTAAATATATTATAAAATTTGTTAAAAATATATTCTTAAAGACAGTTATGAATATATAATTAATTTTTAGTACATAAAAAAGCTCATCATTTATTCAATTATTAATAACGTCATAACCTACTTATACAAAAAGAATTATACCTTAATTGTTTCATTTGTTAACAAGACAAACAACCATCTCAATTATTTAAAATTACAAAGAATTTCAAGATCAGATCAATGTTTCAACAAATGTTGAATGGTCTTGTACTTTTATGCATTGAAAAGAAAGTTTTAAAATCTATAAATTTTGAAACAATTATCAATAATTTTAGATCAATAAAGTTAGGAAAAAAATATATACATGATTTTTCATTTTTCTAAAAAGAATTAATATTCTTTTGTAATTTTTTATGTTTGATGATTTTTTATGTGATTTACAGAAATAATGCACTTGAATGAAGTACTATGTCAAAAAAATATTATACAAACTAGTTATGTATATATATATTTTTTTAACAAACTAGCAACTTATTTTATATTATAAAAATCAAAAAATTATAGTTTGATTTATTTTGATTAATACAATTATTTTTTATTAATATAATATAAAATGTCCATATTTTGTATTTCGCTTAAGGCTCTTGAAATTGCTAAGACGGGGCTGGTTCCAGGTCAAAGATTTGAATAAATTACTTCGGATGAACAAGTTCTCGTCTCTCTGTAAATTTAAATTCAGTCTTCTGACTTGATTCGAATGGTTTCCATCACCAGCAAATCCGTTTCACCATCGTGAGCCGATTCAAAGAGAGAAAGCGCTGAAATTTCTTCAATCGACACACATGATCTGTTACTGTACTAGTTCTGGATCTTTAACAAATTGTTTGATTGCTTTCTCCTTCTTTGCACAAACTCTTATGAGCATACCACCAACATTTTTGGATGACTCGCATTCTTTTTAGCCATACTGCCTCTCACGATTTGAGAATCTACTCGCAATCACAAGAGATTCAATGAAAAAAATACGAGGACTTTAGGTTTAAAATCGGGTTTGGGGGAAGAATCTCGGGGGGTTTTCAGGAGAGTGAAAATATGAAAATCAAGACCTCACACACATTAACGCCCATAAACGTCTTGTATGGACAATACTTTTCTTTTTGGGATGTCCTAATTCCTAAAGACGAACAAAAGAGAGGGGTTCAGGTTAAAAAAAAAGGGACCATATGATATAGTTAGGAATGTAACTGAATGCAATTTGTCTCATTCTCTCTGCATGGAAAACAGATGAGACGAAGTGTAGAGGAAGTGAGAGTTTATTCTTTAAAAGGACGAGAGGAGAGGACCGAGAGGTGATACATTTATCTACAGACTACTATACAAAGGTACACAAAGTTTCTAAATTTCTTACTAAGAACATGGGTTTCATCCCAAAGTTTTAACCTTTATCATCAAAGATTCCACTTTTTTTCTTCTCCATAATACATCTCTGTTTGATTTTTTCTTTTTATTACGAATCTGAAGATTATAACATTCAAAAGATTAATACTTTGCTTTAAGTTTAGTAAAGTCTTCCCACTTTTTTTTGAACTAAATGTGTACGAGGAACTCTAGTTGGCTTTGATCGGATCCAAAAGTTTTAAGCTTTATATCCTCAAAAAGATTCAAGTTTTTTTTTTTTCGTTCATAATACTAGTCCTGATTGATTTGTTTTTTTATTACAGATTTGGAATTTATATAGTTCACAAGATTAGAACTCTGCTTAAATATTGTAAAGTCGCCAACTTTTTTCTGAACTTATGTGAACGCGGATCTCTAGTTGCTCATTTTCTTACTTGGTTTTTTCATCCAAAGTTTTAAGCTTTCTACTCAAAAGATTCAAGTTTTTTTTTTCGTTCTGTTTGATTTGTTTTTTTTTTTTATTACAGGCTTGAAGATTATTAGTTAAAAAGAATAGAACTTTGCTTACCTTTTGTAAAGTATTGAACTATTTTTTTTTAATTGTGTGTTTGTTTTTATTATAAAAAAAAATCTAACGAAGGTCACGTTTTTTTGTAGATTGCAATATGTCATGGCTGTACTTGGCGGAAGGTGCTATTTGTGTCGCTGGACTCATTGCCTACTGCATCAAGGTCCCATGGGGATGTATCTAATAGTAGCTAGTTACTAAAATAGTGGTTTCTCCATCTTTGGATCCTTTTGGTTTGTTTATCACGATAATCTCTTCTAATTTCTTTGTTTATGACTGTCTTTCTTTTGTGTATGTACGTTTTATGATGAATAGACATATCATATGATTAACTTGATATGACCCGTGTATTTACAACAACGCAAATTTTACAACTTGCAGCATATTTACGACAATATACCGGTCATGCCTATACTGGTTAGCAATCACTATATATATGGTGGGTTTGACTTTACGAAGAACCCCACGAATAAGACCTATTAATTAAACCGGCCGGTTCGTAATCCAATTGAAGGGAAAGAAAAAAACCGTAATATACCCCCGAATGAAAAGGAAGCAGCCGAATTGAACTTCTTTCTTCACTGTCTATCGACTTTTGATGGATTCGACTCTGAATCCAAACAAGCATCTCAAAGAACAGTAAAGCTTCTCTCTCTCTCGTCGTCTCGATGATTACAGATTCCCTAATTTGTGTGTGATTCTTCCTTCGTACATGGGTTTTTGTTCGAATTGACTTGGCAGATTTGTAAGCAATCTGGATGGATCTTCTATTTTGGAAATCGCAGCACTCTTGACCATTGTCCCTGTAAGTCTTTTTTTGATCTGTATATTTCTTTGTATGTTCGCTCGATTTCTCAAATGATAAGACTTTGATCATTTCAGCTCTTGGTTCTTCTTCGATACTCCATTGGTTTTCACTGTGGAATCGGTTTGTTTATCTGATCATCTTTCTCTCTTTTCACTGTGACATACAATTCCTGAAACTGTCTGCTTTGCAAGAGCAATCACCATTGAAGTCATCTCCTTAGTGCTTTCTGGATTCAGTGATGCTCTTTCTTCGATTAGTCTAACTTGTTTCATGTTTGTTATAGATAAAAATGACGATTCCATCTTGTCGAAGAAGAACGACGATGAGATTGTTGTTTCCAAAAATTGGAAAGCTTACACTTATTCCATATCCTTAGACTTCATCTTCATTGTCTTCCCCATGCTCTTGTTTTTCACCGTATGTCCCTTAAAAACTTCCTTCTTCTTTTTTTTCGATTTTCTCCTGTGATCACATTCATTTTCTTCTTACTCTGTAACGTTGCATTGTGATAACCAAAACTGATTAATGATTTCTATTATTATAGGTTCTATCAGAATGGGTTTATCTTGGAACAGTTTTGCTATCGCTGTTGTTACTGGTCCTTTCTGTGACTGCCAAAAGGTATAAACTTTCATGTATCTTCCCTTTTATCTTCAAAACATTCCTGAAGCTAAAAAATATGATTCCAGATCTTCTTCAGGGTTGCAGAGAGGACAGTCTCTCTCCTTTAGAGCAAATGTATCTTCTTATAGAGTTGCTCTGGTACACAACACTACTACTTTTGTTTTTGATTTAAAATCCACTCTGCTTTTTATCTTCCATTTACACTCTCAACGATTTCCTCGTTGTTGCAGATGCTAATCACATGCTTGTGTATCCTGGCTGTTGACTTCACCATATTTCCAAGGAGGTACGCCAAGACAGAGACTTACGGTACTAGCTTGGTATGTTTTTGGAATGTTGAATCACATACTGTGTCTTCTTCTTTAGTCCCCTGAGGCTCTAAACTAATTTTGTGACTAGTAACTCTTTATTACAACTTGAAATGAAAACAGATGGATCTTGGGGTTGGCTCTTTTGTGTTGGCTAATGCTATAGTCTCTAGGCAAGCCAGGGACGTTTCATCGGGGTGGGTGGATTCTCCTCCTTCGCACTCAATTCTCCGCTTTGTTAGTGGTTCAGCATTTTGTAAACTTGGTCAATTTTTTTTTTTTTTTTTTGACTTGCATTGCTTCAGAAACTGGATTACTGGACTTAAGGCAACTGCTCCTCTTTTATTACTCGGGTTTATTCGTTTAGTCACCACTTCGGGTGTGGATTATCAGGTAAATAAAATCTCCGCAAATTTCTCTTTATTATGCTTTCAATGATTATACAGAGTCTAACCATTGTTGTTCTTAACTGTATATGAAGGTCCACGTTACGGAATATGGACAACACTGGAATTTCTTTTTCACACTCGCAGCCATATCAATTCTCACATCATTTGTTAACATACCAGCAAAGTACTGTGGAGTCCTAGGTTTCGCTATTCTTGCAGGTATATTCCAGTTTTTACTTTATTTCCTCTCTTTACTTTAATTACAAGATAATGAAGCCTAACTGTATCTTCAACCTCCTTTGTGCTCAGGGTACCAAACTTGGTTGGTTAGTGGACTGAACACATATCTACTTTCCGACGAAAGAGGAGTTAACATTATCAGCAAGAACAAGGAAGGAGTATATAGCACTCTTGGTAAAGTTTTGTTTTGGTTGATTGATTTACTTACTACCCTCTTTTGATATTGTGGTAGCTAACTCTCTTTTGATTTAGGTTATTGGAGCATGTACCTTCTCGGCGTTCACTTAGGCTATCGTCTCTTTTACGCAAAACATTCGAATACTCGAAGCACCACGAGCTCAATCGCTAGAGTCTTTCTCGTTTCTCTTCTATTATGGTAAAAGCAAGCGGTTATAGAACACGCTTTCTCATTATGATATAGTATCACTCATGAGCATATATGTATGTATCTCTCAGGATTGTGACTATATTTGTTGACAACTATGTCGAGAGGATTTCCCGTCGAACGGTAATGATACTCACTTAGAAGCTCAAAAGCATTTTAAAGGGACAATATTGGTTGAAAAACGTTTTTATCTTGTGCAGTGCAACATGCCTTATGTTACTTGGGTGCTCGCTCAAGATCTTCAGGTATTGTAAATTATAATGGTGAAGACTTTGTCTTTGAGATAAGAGGTATGAGATTTTGTTCTGTTTCGTTTTTGTTTCAGGCGCTGGGTATATTTATGCTTTCGAGTTATATACCTATGAACAAACTATCATCCCTCGAAGAAGCAATTGACCAGAATCTTTTAGCTACATTTCTTCTTGTAAGTCTCTTATCAATCGATTTCTCCACAATGTTTACAGAATCTTTCATTCTATGTGGACTCATTTCAAATTTTTACCATTTTTTTTCTTTCAGGCAAACGTTTTTACAGGAATGGTGAACCTCGCCGTGGATACCATATTTGCTTCGCCACTATCTTCCCTTGTGATATTAACCGGTTATGCCTTTGCTTTGTCTGCGATTATCGGAACCATTCATTTCTCCGGTTTCCGGTTAAAGTTCTGGTAAATAGCACAACATCTTTGTAAACTCTTAACGGTTCTGTTAGTGACATGTAATTGTTATCTGCGTGTGTCGCATTCGCATATGAAGAGAAGCTCTAAACACAGTATTTTGCAAGTCTGACATTCTTCTATATGGAAACTTTTACCATATCTGATGGGTTCTTTCAACGGCACACTGTTCTTTACCATTGCAAATAAACGTCACGTAGTTTGGACCTGAAATCGTATAGCTTGTTACAATCATTCGACGTAAACCACTACATCGATAAATCATAAGAAGGCCCAACAATATCAAACTTCAGCCCACATACCACTTTAGCTTTGATTCAATCCTCTCCGCCGATCCCAAATTGATTTCGTTGATCGGAAATTTGTATATTACCATCAATGGTTTCCCGGAGAGATTATCGGAGCTTAAGATCTTGTAGCGGATGGCGTCGGTTTCTACTGCTTGTTCCTGTGCTCTTCGTTCTTCCTCACCTCTCGTCATTTGTTGATTTCTCTTCGACTTCGGCTAGGAACGAAGCGCAGAGCATCCGTAGCAAGAAATTAGATCACCTCGTGCTCGGTCCTGCGGCTGGAGTAGGCTTTCCGGATAGATTGCATTGCCGAGGTTAGATTTGCTTATAGTCTTAGGTTTTGCTACTACTTCGCCGATCAGCACTTTTGTTTTTCACTGTCGTTCGATTTGAATCACAATCTTCGATTTGTGTTTGAGAAGATGATATGAGCAATTTTGTCCGGAACTTAGTATATAACTTTGGGCCAGAAGTCTCAGGATTGCTTTCATTTTGCTAGTAATCTACGATTTGTGTTTGTGAAGATGATATGAGCAATTTTGTCCTGAACTTAGTATATAACTTTGGGCCAGAAGTCTCAGGATTGCTTTCATTTTGCTAGTAATCTACGATTTGTGTTTGAGAAGATGATATGAGCAATTTTTTCCTGAACTTAGTATAACCTTTGGCCAGAACACAAATCCTCGTCTCTCGGAGTTGCTTTCATTTTGCTATGAATAACTCAGATTCTAGGAACTGCAACTTGATGCAACTGTGGAATCGTATGTTGGTGTGTGATTGTGTGTTTTACATTGTCATGTTTGTTTTAGGCACCAAGGCTCTGAACAAGACTCACACTACAGCTTCTCAAGTGCCTGGTGCTGGAAATGGTGTTTCTTTTGTCACAGTGTTTACTGTCTACAATACACCCCTCGATAATCTGAAATCCTCCAATATGGTTTCTGTTGTTGGGAACGATACCTACACCAAGCCAGAGAGGTCAATGGCAGTTCTAAACGCATTCACCAACTTCATTCAGGTAACTTGCTGACTTCTCCTCCATATTTATGGTGTTTCATCTTAGCTACTGCTTCTTCTGCTATCTAAGAGGCTGATATTTATTTGTGTGTAGGTGAGTATGCCCAAGAGCAACGTTGTCATATTGACTGATCCAGCTTCTCGTCTCCTCATTCAAGCAAGCAACGTGATGGTACAGCCTATTCCGGGTGATTATTCACGGGGTAACCTGATGCTTCAAAGAATCAGGTCTTACATTGTAAGAGCAAAATCACACTAGTACGTTAGGTAGAAATACATATGTTGCTTTTGCTTAATTATCTATCTATCCATTTCTTATAAGATCCCACCTCATTTTCTTTCTTTGTTTTTCAATTGTATCTGCAGACCTTTCTAGAGATGAAGCTGGAGAAGAATGATGGTGGGATAAACCACTATATCTTCACTGATTCTGATATAGCTGTGGTTGATAACATCGAGAGTATATTTGACACGCATCCAAACTTCCATATGGCTCTCACATTCAGGAACAATAAAGATCAACCGCTGAATTCAGGATTTATAGCAGTGAGAGGCACACGTGAAGGGATCCTAAGGTTCGGAATAATCTCTTTCCTCTCCTCATTTGTCTCTTTTGGAGTCAGTATCTGAACCTTGTATGCTAATTCAGTATTGATGACTTTGTCTTACATGGGATCCCAAAATGCAGGGCTAAAGTTTTTCTTGAGGAAGTTCTAAAAGCTTACAAAACCAAGTATATGAAGGCTTCGCGTATGCTTGGTGATCAACTAGCTTTGGTGTGGGTTGTAAAATCTCAACCTTCATTTGAAGCAAAGAGATTTACAAAGCCACAAGCTTTCACACAAGAGATAGCTGGAGCTTCGGTGCTGTTTTTACCATGTGCTTTATACAACTGGACTCCTCCTGAAGGTGCTGGTCAGTTTCATGGCATGCCATTAGATGTCAAGGTACTACTCTCAATGCCCTGAAACCCTAAACCCATCACAAAATCTATTCATCATATTCTGAGTTCTAACTACTTTTTAAATACAAACGCAGATTGTTCACTTCAAAGGATCAAGGAAACGCTTAATGCTAGAGGCATGGAACTTCTACAAATCTACTTCCAACATTCCAGATATGTTGTGTCTTGTTCTAGGTAGTGGAAGAACTAAATACGATTTCTAAACTGAGAAAAAAAATGGTGGAACCAATTTGTTTATGTTGACGATAACGACTTGTTCTGTGTTACATTTCTTGAATATCTCTTGTAATTTTTTTATTCGACCTTAGGAGATCAACCAAATTCACTACTCGAGACGTGAAATAAATAAATTAAATAAAATACCGATGGGTCTGTTCACTCTGTTACAATCCTCAAATTTACTCAAACAAACAAGAATTAAAAGATCATCGATCAAAAACAATCATCTAGCGGCGGCTTTCTTCTCGCCGGAGTAATAACTCAGATACCATCTCACGAACTTCTTCAATCCCGTCTGCAAATCCGTCGTCGGTTTATACCCAAGCTCGCGTTGAGCTAAGCTGATATTAGCGTGAGTGTACGGAACGTCGCCGTTTCGTGGCATCTTGATCACATTCCTCTTCGCCTTCACTTTCAAGTGCCTCTCCAGTATACTCACCAGATCGGAAACCGGCACCGGCGATGTGTTCCCGAGGTTAAACACTCTCAGTTGCGCCGGCCCTCTCTTCTTCCCTCCGGTTCCTGTACTCTTCTCCGCCGTATCAAGCGCCGCTAAACATCCCTTCACGATATCGTCGATGTAAGTGAAATCCCTGGCCACCGTGCCGTGGTTCGCCGATTCGAAAACCGATATCGATTTCCCTTTCAGAATATCCTTTGTGAAGAAGAAATACGCCATGTCTGGTCTTCCCCAAGGTCCGTACACGGTGAAAAACCTTAGCCCCGTGAGGGACAACCCGTAGATGTGGTTGTACGTGTGCGCGATTTCTTCGCCGGCTTTTTTAGTCGCGGCGTATAAACTCGCCGGTTGATCTGTTTTGTCTTTCTCGGAAAACGGGACTTTCGTGTTGAGTCCATAGACGGAGCTAGACGAAGCCCAGACGATTGCAGGTTGCGGATTAGCCGATTTGCAGATCTCGAGGAGATTGACTAATCCGGCGATGTTGCTGTGAATATACGAGCTGGGATTTTCCATTGCGTACCGTACTCCGGCTTGAGCCGCCAAATGCATAACGTGAGTGAAGGAGACGATCTTGAAGAGCTTACGGAGCAATTCGACGTCGTTTATGTCTCCTTCTACGATGAAGACCCCGCTTCTCTCTAGTAATGCCTGTCTCGCTCGTTTCAGGGATGGGTCGTAGTAATCGTTGAAGTTGTCGAGGCCGATAACGCCGTCGCCTCGGCGTTTCAAAGCGGAGGAGACGTGTGTCCCGACGAAACCGGCTGCTCCGGTGACTAAGACGGTGATTCCGTTGTTTGAGCTCCGGATTCGAGCGGAGGCTCGGAGGCGTTTTTCCCAAGCGGGTCCTCCGTAGCTGTAGGTTCGTAGCGAGCGGCGAGATGGATCGGATTGCGAGGGATTAACGGACGGCGGAGATCGGAGGAAGAGTATGGAGATGAGGCAGAGGAGGAAGAAGGAGAAAAATGCGAATTTGGTGAGAGACGATTGAAATCTGAGACGATGGAAGTAAGAAGACTTCTCCATCTTGAATTTGCCTGGGCTTGAAGGTATGTCGTCAAGACGCGACATTTTGTGATGAAAGTGAAAGGAAAATGGTGGTTTCTGGGTTTTCCTTTAAACACCTTTCTTCTTCTCTCTTACTTTTCCTTTTTAGTTTTTATGGCAGCTTCTTAGAATCTTCAGGTTTCTTGTAGGGGTTAAATTAAAGAAACTTTCTTTATTATGACTCCACAATGAGAAACACGGATATTACCGTTTACTAATTTATAATCGAGGATCAAAGTTTGGTTACAGGGTGTGATAAAGAGAGTGTGACTTATGAATTAGAAAGAACATGGGGATTGAAGATTTAGAGATCCAAATCTTAGAAAAGAATAAGAAAGAGAGTCAAAAACAGGTAATTTGATCTGTTTGACTTTAATTAAAAATTAATAATAGAAACAGTGAGTTTTTTTTTTCTTTTTTGTAAATCGTTGATTAAACAAGAAAACTTTTTGACTGTAAAAGTTTTTGACTTTTCAAAATAAAATATTTTTCGTTGTCATGTATTGGAACGAGTTGATTGGTGAAAATAATACTCCCAAGATTTTCGGGAAACCTCTCATCCCAAAGTCTTTTGAATTTGAACCAAAGTTAATTTCCTTTTAATAAATTTGTTTAGTGGATTGGTGCTAAATGAGACTGGACCCTCCTATATTTGAACAACGATTGTTGATGACCCTAAATTCTATGTTTATACATTTTTTTTCTTGAATGGTAAAATGAGAGATATTTTGGGGGCCCTTCAATTTTTGTTAGTGATTTGCTCTAAATAATTACTATACATTCCAAGAAATCGAGCATAACAATTCTCTAAATATGGCATTTTTCTACAAGCCTAATACAAAACTCCCATGTATAGTAATGTAGGGTTGAAATCATGGTTTAGTCTTTATTTTTTTTAAATGTGTAAACAAAAAAAAGGTTGTTGGAATCACAAGATGTTGTCTTTTTAAAATTACAAAAGGGCAAATAAAAGGCACAAGTGAATAGAAGCCATAATGGCACTCAAAGACCCCATGTGAAGATTTGATTGCATAAGACAAGAACATGTCCTCTCGTTTCCCTTTATGAATTGGCATAACATGTCCCCATGCCTTTGTCACTCCTTCAGATGTATCTTACTCTGAAATCCACTCTTTTGTCTCCATATTCACAAACACAAGAGTGATTAACCCTTTTAGCTACTGATGCTTCAAGCTCTTCAATTTCTGAAAAAACTTTGTAAAAAGCACAATCCACACAAGAAGAAGGACAAGAATTTGTGACAACGATCACCATTCAGATTCTTTTTATTTAGAAGAATATATTTGGGTTAAATTCAAATTTTATTTAGAAGAGTGTATTTAATACTCTATTTCTTTGAATCCCTAAAAAAGAGAAGAGGGAAACTAATTTTAATATAATTCCTGCCATACACATCACTTTTGTATATGATTAATTAATTAAATATTTGGTTGAAAAATGATTACATCTATTTTTATTAGATAAATGAAGAAAGAGATTTCTTAGACCTCTGTTACATCATCTTGACTCGCTTGCTGCTCGAGGAGGAGTTTCTTAGACCTCTACTAGTTACAGTGTATGAAGCGGAAGCAGAAGGAAGTGAAGGGGATTTATCGATATAAGCGTAACGCTCATCACCGTTCCAATACAGAATCACTCTGTTGGTACACGAATGAGACCAGCTATCCCCTGAAACATCAGAATTTGAACGTTAAGCATCATAACTAAGGAACCATGAAGATGAAGATGATGATAGCAAGATTAGCAGATGGGAATGGTAGATTTGAGGTTGGTCACCTAACGCAAGAGCTAACTGAAACGAGCCTTGGGTGTACTTTGTGGTCACCTGGTTTAACAACACAACCTGAGAGATTGGAGTGAAAGAGCATGCCTAAGATTGGAGTAAGACCGGCTTTTAAGTGAGGGAAGTTCTGTGAGTTAGATAAATGCTTACAGCAAGTGAGAACTTTTTGGCAAGCTTCATAAACTTTAAAGCCATCTCGCTGAGCACTCGTGTCCTCTGGGCTAAGTCATCAAAGTCCTGACGGAAATGAAACGTGATACTGTCTACGATTACCACTTTAACCTGCAACCACAAGAAGATAAAAGAGCATTTGATTAGTAATTGTCGAATTGTGTCTCAATATCCCTGTAGCAGCGAGATCAATGAATGGAACACTTAAAGAGTCTTATTATGTACCTACATCGTTATTTTCAGAGATGAACTTGTCAAGATGATTGACCAATGCAACCTGCTCGGTGTAACTACAGACGCGGAAGTAGAATATGTTCTCTAAGATATCTTTGGGTTTCATCTGCACTTGACTAGCTTTAAAATGTTTATGCATGTATCCTGTGTATTCTTCCATGTCCTCCACACAAGCTTCTGCGATCTGTAAAGCACGCTCCACCATGAAGCTACCTTCTGTATCTGTACAGATACAAAACTCAAGAAGTGATCAAGAAACCAACAAGTGATGTACCAAAGCCATTCGTCATCAATGCTAGAGAAACACATACACACCGATGTAAATCGCTTTCCCTCCAAGACCACCAAACTCACGAGGAATCTGAACATTCACAGAGAGCTGGATCCTGAAATCAAAAACTGATGTCAAACCGAAGAGCAAAAAGCCCGAGCTAGAAAGTAGAAGAATGAAGCGGAATTTACCCAATCTGAGTCTTGCCAATACCAGGAACTCCACCTGGAGAGTATAAGCAGAGATTAAAGCACTTGTTGCTCCCAAATCAATGGACCAGATCAAAGAAAGCAAAGAGAAAGCGAAGATGACTTACCAATCTCTGTAACATCCCTACAGCTTATTCCACCGCCCAAGATGTTATCAAGATCAGAGCAAGATGTAGTAATCCGCGGCAAAGATTCCTCCTCGTGAAGCATTTCCCAAGCATTCTTAGCTCCTTGTTTTAGGGGCAAAAGAGAATCCTTTCAATGAACCAAATAAGAAGAAGAAAACCCAACAGAGAGCTCCAAGGAGTTCATCAAGCTACCATTTATGAGACAAGTGCTTCCATTGCCAGACATTTGATTTGCCAGCTTTAATATGTCAAATGCTTCCGCCTCTGAGATATTCACATCTGCTCACGAAACACACAGAGAGAGGATTATACAAGAAATAGACCTTTCCCATTGTACACGATTCGAAGAACTCTTTGAAATTCCAATGTGAACCCCAAAAAAAAACTCGATACTATTCAACAGATTACAATCTCCGGTGTAAGATTAGGGTAAAGAAGAAATTCACCTCGAGCGAGATCAGTGGAAGATAGGGAAGAAATCGAAGAAAGAGAAGTATAACCGGCCGATATCAGCTTTCCCCTAATCGAAGACGATAACGGCAGCCTCGATGTCTCCATGATGAGTGTAGTATTCTCGCGAGTGAATAATATTCTTCAATCGCCGGCGATCCTCGCCGCCCAAAGTGAGTGTTGGCGCCATTAATAAGTAAAAATGAAACCGGACTCGGTTTATACAAACCGTTTACGAAGATAAACCCTTGGTTTAATGAAATTGATTTAATAATTAACCGGAAGATAAACCCTTGGTTTAAATGAAATTGATTTATCACACTCACACTCTCCATCTGATCGGAGATGGAGGCATCGACGGAGATTTTCGACATTATAGCAGAGAATCCGAAGCAATTCTCGGAGAAATTGGCTCGGATATGCGGCCGTTGTCCGCAAACGGAATGCTACTCGCCGAATCCAGAACCCAGAATGGTTTCTCGGAGTCATCTCTACGCGGTTTAGGTCGTTTCTCGGATCATCTCCAAGAACCCAGAATCGATTGACAATCGTGCGAATTCCGTCGATGATTTGCTCAGCGTTGTGCCTGCGTCGCTTCGCCGTTCGTTCTGAGCCGCATTCGTTCCCTTTCTCTGCATTCTATTGTGATTTCTGGAGTTACCTTTCTTGCGCGGCGGATCTATCGCCGGAATTCGACACGGATCTATTTCTAAGGCTTTCTTAGTCGCGCCTTCTCAGATTTTCCCTTGGATTCTGCAGTCTGATGGGGATAAATTGATAACAATGCTGCTGGATCAGTTTGTTGTGAACTCTGAGACTTGTATTTAGACAGCAAGTGGTTTCTCTTGAGGAAGAATCCATCGAGAGCTTGGAGAACCATCAAGTGAGATTTCTTGGTGAAGCAATCGTTGGTTGGTAATCCCTTTTACTGTAATGTTTTCGCATGTTCTCATGAGGGTTGGTATGATGGTGTTTACTTTGCGGATCTTGAGTGGAGTATGGATTTTTCTTGCAAGAGATGATGGTTTTTATGTTCCTGCTTTCTGTTTTGCAGTCAAGAAAGCTGAGACTGGAATGAACAAGGCCCAGTTCTGGAAACTAGAGTCGATGCCAAACTGTCTGTTTATCAGGCTGCAGCGAAAATGAAAATCGATGGAAGAACTTCAAAGATGATGAGACGTACTCCAAGCCGAGGAGAAATGCTCTCTTTGTTGAGCCTTCGCCGTTTTCGTAAGTCCTGTGTTATTTGTGCTTCATCTCTTTTACAGAGTGTCTTGAAATTATAATCGTGTTTGGTTATCTTACGATCCTTTCTTTGTTGACTTTCCTGTGATGTATTTTTCAGTGATCATTAATTTATAAATATGACTCCTTTTCAGTAGTACTGGATTTGAGACTTTTACCAATTATAGAATCCGGGTTTTTTAGCTCAAAGTTTTCTGATTTTGATGCGAGACGAATTGGGCTGAGAATATCCTCGGGGACCACTGGATCAGGATTTGTTTTGTATCTTTCTCATGTGCATCTATGTCTGAAATATGTTAATCATAAGCTTTCTTAACATCTGGATGCCGTTTAATTAAAAGTAATCACAGTTATGTCTCCGGATACAAAAACAGGTTCCAGAATTTCATTAGGTATCTGCGTGAAATGGGAGACGAGGTTCGTTCTTTTCTGGTGAAGTATCTTATTCTTTGATTGAAGTATGGTTTCAGTGAACTGATACCTCTGTAACTGTTGTCAGCATCAGAACTACCTGAAAGAGAGAAAACTTCACCTTTTACTTTCTAACCTGATTAAACTTTTCTGCTTTACAGGTCATAGTCGTTACGACACATGAAGGTGTTCCCGAAGAGTTTTATGGAGCCAAAGTCATTGGATCAAGATGGTAGCTACGTTTTTGCTAACTTAAAAAACTCTACGGATCTTCGAAGAGAGCAATTCTCCTCGGCTTGGAGTACGAGTCAGGTCCTGGAGACTCTAGCTTTGCTATTAGATGATGCATATGCCTGTTTGACATCTGTGTGGCGGAAAATGCAGGCCTGTGAAGAGCTCTTTAGCAATCTGATTTCTGGAATTGCCAAGATTGCAGTAGCTAGAGGAGGGCAGCCACTTGGTGTGTTGCAGGTAATTTTACTCATACGAGCAACATATTCTACTCTATTGATGGGTACTTTTCATCGCTTCTGATATCATGTCATAAGTTTGGAGAGATTTTATACATCTTTTTGACTTCAAAGTACTGAAACAAGATTCCATATATATATTTTCTCTGTCGCAATCAGGGCTTCAGAGCGTATTTAAGACTAGTTGTGAGATTATTGAATCTGGCTGGGCCAAGGATCGAGCTCTAGTGGACACATTCATTATAGGGTTAGCTTCAGTTATTCGTGAAAGAAATGATGATAAAGAACAGGTAAGTCTAAAAACTTCTCTTAACATGGAGAAAGTCGTTTTTAACTTGCTTTTAATTTGCCTTCCTTATGTTGCATTGTATTACCAACATTCCAATAAGGCTCGTCATTTGGTGTTCAGGCTGATAGAGAAAAGCAAGTGCGTCTGCTTGCTGATCTCAATGAGCTTGCAGTTGATAGATGGGGCCGTGTTAAAGTGGCGGAGGAGCCCACATACATCACCGTGAAGGAAGATAACAATCTTGAGCGTCGAAGCTTGTTGTGTTCCTCCACCAAAGGAAAGCAGAGCGACTCATAGAACCACTTTCTAGTTGGAGAAGCATCAGATTTTGAGTTTTGCTATCAGACAATCATTTCAAGGTAAGTAAAATCTAACAGATCTATGATTCTCGTATATATCCATATATGATCTATGATTGATCAATTGTGATTTTCTTGCAGAATGCTCCTTGTGATCATTGCATGGTTCATTTTGTTGGGTGTGCAGGGAGATGAAGAATCATCTTTCTGATGCAATGAAACTCATGAAGAAAAGATACGTTTCTGTTCTCTTTCTTTTTATTTTATTTTATAATTCATCTGCATTTAAATATATATTAGTTTATAAAATCGATTAAATTTACATTAGTTGTGAAACTAACCGGATATAATATCCAGCTATATGAATTCATTTGGTCGTTAGAGATTATTTATGTTCAATTTGTTTCCACAATTAATGTAGATCAATCGATTTTTTTATTAGGAAAGAACATAATAATAATAATATTAGCAACACTAATTAAAACTTGAATCTAACCCAAACATGGAATCTGTTTTTGTTTTTTTGTATTGTTTCAAGTTTAAAATTTTCTCTACAAAATAAAACTCGGGAAGCCAAAGATGCCGAAAGAACGAAATCCAGAAATAAAGATATGTTTTCTATTCTCCTTATTCTATTTTTTATTCATCCGCACTAAAACCTGAATTAGTTTAAAATTGATTAGATTTACATTAGTTGTTAAATTAATCGGACATGGTATCCAGCCATATGAATTCATTTGGTCATTAGAGATTACTTATGTTCAATTTGTTTCCACAACTAATGCAGATCAATTAATTTTTTATTTAGAAAAAACATAATAATAATAATAATAATAAATGAATAATAATAATAATAAGATTTTAATATTAGTGAAATCTGATGTTTTTTGTATTGTTTCAGGTTAAAACTTTCTCTTAGGAAGCCAAAGATGCCTAAAGAACGAAATTTAGAAAAAAAGATATGTCTTCTATCCCTTTTTTTAATTATTCATTCGCATTAAAATCTGAATTAGTTTAAAATCGATTAAATTTATATTAGTTGTGAAACTAACCAAACATGATATCCAACCATTTGAATTCATTTGGTCGTTAGAGATTATTTATGTTCAATTTTTTTCTACAACTAACGTAGATCAATCGATTTTCTATTAGGAATTAAAATAACAATAATAATAATATTAACACTAAATAAAACTTGAATCTAACTCATACTTGGAATCTATTGTTGTTTTTTGTATTGTTTCAGGTTAAAGCTTTTTCCACAAACATATCACTAGAAGAAAATGAAATTTATCAGCATTCTTTTAGTATTTTATACTTATCTTATGATGTTTTTATTGATTTTTTTCTAAGTTGTATTTTTTTGCAATTTTTTGTTTTTGTATATTCGAATTCAAACTTTTAATGCAATAATCTAATATTAATTTAACAAATTCGAATTTAAATTCAAATTTTCAATGCAATGTTGTGAGTAGATTTTATCCCTATTTCTCTTTCATTTTTTTTAATTATACTAACTTTGTCTTTATTAGTTGTTTTTATGTGTAAATAGTGATAATGTTAACGCATAAATCGATCTTCTGTGTTTTAGAAAAGAAAAACATGTTAAACTTCAGTCTCGATTAGGATTAAGACCATGTTTGTTTTTCATCTAGATGGTTCATTTGAATGAATCATTTGGATGATTGTAACAAAATTGAAAAATATTTAGATGAATTATTTGGATGATTTTACAGAACTGAAACAAATTTATGATAATCATCTCGATGAACCAAATTGGACCATCTGGATGGATATGATTCAGTGCAAAATAACAAATGACTAAAATATTCTTAAATTTAAAAAACAAATAAGCTAAAAAACCTATCAAATCATATTTTCACAAAAACCAATAAAATCATAAAATCTAGTTTTTTGACAAAATCACAAATTATGTTTTTTTAGCAAAACTTGAAAAATAGGATTTATCCCCCAAATTGGTAAAATCATGTTTTCTGGTAAGATCGAGATTTGTGTTTTTCAGCTGAAACCGAAAAATTGCATGTTTACGACAAAACCAAAAAAATCGCATTTTTCAGATACAACCGAGAAATCGTGTTTTCTAAAAAAAAAAAGTTATATTTTTCCGTCAAAATCAAAGAAAATTATTTTCCTGTCAAAACTGAAAATCACATTTTCGTGCCAAAGCTCAGAAATTTTATTTTTCTATCAAAACAAAAAAAAAATATTTTCCCAACAAAACCAAAGAAATGTCATTTTCCCGCCAAAACCGAGTGTTTTTCGCCAAAACTAAGAAATTGTATTTTCCGGTCAAACCCGAGAAATTTTATTTTTCCAGCAAACTGGGAAATTTTATTTTTCCATCAAATTCAAAAATTTTATTTTTTCATCAAAAACCAAAAAATCACATTTTTCCATCAATTTTCCACCAAATTGAGAAATCGTCTTTTCGACCAAAATCGAGAAAAATCATTTTTCCATCAAAATAAGAGTAAAAACGCATTTTCCACGATTTCTCAGTTTTGGCAGAAAAATGCGATTTTAAGATTTTTATAATTTTATAATTTTTATTTTGACAAGTTTAACAAAAATAGTAATAAATATATGTTTAATTGCTTTCTTTTCTATTATATTAAAAGTTTTTTTTGGTTTTTTGGTTTTTAAGGTACATAAACTGCATTTAAACTCTACTTTTTAGCATTTTAAATATCCAGATTTTAAAAATATACTTATTGGTATAATAATAAATTGAGTGAGAGTGAGGTTATATTGTTTAATGTCGATCAAGAAATAAAATTGTTTTGTCTCTAATATTGAGAGATACTAATTTATAACAATTAATCGATTAAACGCTAAATTTCGGACTAAAGAATATTATTATCAAAATATTAATATGTAGAAGTTATTGCGAATTGTTTATATATTTACAAAGTAGATTAGTCGCTCATCCAACAACTATTGTCCCGGTTTTGATACTGACCTGTCTAACCAGTCTGTTCAATCAAATCAAAACGAAACCGGATAAAGCTTATCATTACTATGCTTGTGTTGTGTCCTTGCATCATTTTGTCCTGGTTTTGATACTGACTGGTCTAACCAGTCTGTTCAATCAGCTTTCCTCTAATCAAAGATGATAACGGCAGCCGTAGCACGAGTGAAGCCGGACACCTTAAGTAAATGAAGCCGGACATAACCGAATACGAAGATAAACCATTGGTTTCATGAAATTGATTTCAAATATCAACCGGAAATGCGTTTGTTGAAAAGGCTACATTGAGATTTTGAGAGACAAAGAAGCTTAATAGATATTGATGGACCTCTGTTTTTTTCTCCTAAGTTTGTGTTTGTTGAAGAAGAGAATCTGCTCGGATGATTGAAGTAAGAGACGGATGAATCCGCGCGGTTCTCAAAGAACGAGCGTCGCTTCTCCCTTGTGCGTACTCCTCTCCAAGAGGCCACCTCGGCCGCAGATCATACTATATTCATAACCCACAACACATCAATCAGAAAGCTTCAATCTTTTCATCTTTCTGTAAACAGTAAGAATCTCCAAAAGGAATATTATATATTTTAAACAACGTACCACGAGATCATCAGGTTCGTTTGCAGGTGGAGGTGGATCGAATCTTCCTACACGAAAATGCTCGAGACCAGTCCAAGCCACCATTACTCCTGGAGAGATTACAGAGTTGTTAATATCTATTCTCTGTATAGATAAATCTTGATCAGCCGAAGAATCTCACACTATATATACCATTGTCTGTGCAAAGGTTAGGAGGAGGGCAAACAAGTTTCAGGTTTTTGTTTTGGGCAATGTCATTGAGTCGAAACCGTACATACTGGTTCGAAGCAACACCACCAGAGACTACCTGAAGATCAGTCAATGTTAGCACGAGAAGCGTATTGCCAAGCACAACAGAGAAGTTTCCTCATTTTAAGCCTCACCATGTGTTTTATAGAAGGCTCTAGTTCTAGTGCCCAGTCTATTGCTCGCTCACACTTTTCCTCCAGATGCAAGACAGCGACTCGCTGGTTCATATAAACCAGACATGTTTAGGAATCAACACAAGAACATGAAACAACCACAGACTGATTTTCTACCTGGAAAGAAGCGGCGATATCAGCACGGTGTCTTCTGTCTTCGTTTGTAGCACAAGAGACGGGACATTTAGCATCGCTGCACATCCAAAAAGACCATTGTTTTCTCATATGTGACATGACTCGGACTAACCGAAGCTGATTTTAAGAACTAACTAACATTTCTTTGGCTTCAATGGCTAGCCTCACTTGTGTCTTCAATCCAGCATAAGAAAAGTTGCAATCTTTATGGTGTTTCATTGGAACCTGATATAACAAGGTAACAACATAACATAAAATGACAATGAGTAGAGTGAGAGAAGAAAAAAGAGTATAACCAACGAGCAAATTGGTTTCACTTACATTGAACTTAACAGAGTTTGCGTCACCCTCCAGAGCAAGTTCTTCAACAGCTGGTCCACCACTTCTTCGCATATCAAGGCCGAGCCATTTTGCTGTCTTGTCAAATGCTTCGCCTATAGCATCATCAACTGTAGTCCCAAGTTGTGTGTACTGACCAAGCTTATGAGCAAGAACCACAAGATTGTGCCCTCCTACACAGAAAATAAAATAAAAAAGCGTTGTTTTTTTTATAGAAACCTAAAGCTCCCCGTTTTTGTTATTTATATATTCTACTGCTAAAAACCATTCAATCAATACCTGATATAAGCAACGCCATGAAAGGAAAACTTAATTCCTGTTCCACTAATCTACGAAGACGAAGGAAAAGCTGAAGAGCAATTCAAAAAACTCAAATTTGGAGCAAAAAGAGCACATAAAGGCAATACCTTGCTACAAGGGCATGAGCCTCCATGTGATGTACCCCGACGATTGGGAGATTAAAACTGGACGCTACTCTTCGAGCCTTCTGCACACCAACTTTTTTTGACACAAAAAGAAACAATTATGTCTTAGTTCTCTTCGGTAACTTACAATTTCAAAGGACACAAGAGTGAAAGGCTCGTTTCTCCAACCTACCACGTAGACAGAGGCCCAAACCAGGTCCAATGGTAACAGCTACAGCAGAGAGATCCTCCCCGGTTAAATTGGCACAATCAAGTGCGTCTTGCACAACCTGAAACCGATGAACACATTTGTGTCAACCGTCAGCACAAAACCATGATGAAAAGTATTGAGTCTTTGCTTGCAAATGCGATGTGATGAGGATTACCTTGTCGATAACCCGGGAGTGTGCTTCTTCAGCCTGTTTAGGAGCGACACCTCCATATTGGGCAAGCAATTCTGCCTTAATGTCGCCACACATTCAGTCAAAAGTGTGAGTCGTTGAGTCTTGTAAGCATCAAATGCACGCCAAAGAACTTAGCAAAACATGACGACTCTTTGTACTGAGAGAGAAAACATAGAAATTGCCAGTGTGAAAGCAGAGGAACGATCTTTACCTGAGAAGAAATGACTTGACTAAGAATTTCACCATTCCCTCTCACCTGAAAACACAAATCAGACCAAAAAAATAGCTGTGAACTAACAAGTTCCATTAAAGAAAACGGGCTTACGATAGCAGCTGCAGTGTCGTCGCAGCTCGTTTCAATGCCCAGAACAACCAAATTATCATCAAATTTGGAAGTTTCGCTTTTAGGTAGTGAGTGAACTCTAGTTCCGGTTGAATAAGAACGTGTTCTCCGAAAATTGAGTGCAGAGGAAGGAGAGATTAGCGAAATAGTCGGGATTTTGGTTTTAAGCTTATAGTTATAGTGCTTTTGTAATCCGAGAGAAGGAGACGCCGCAAGGAAAGAGATTCTGGGGTTGAAATTCAATCGGGAAATCGCCGGAGAAAGTGTAAGAAACCGGCGAACCATCTCACCGACCGATAGAGAGACGTACAGAAAACACAGGCAATGCGGAGAAGATGAAGAGTTACGGGAGAAGTGCCCAAAATCCGGTTTAACCTGAATCTAATCGAAGTTGGAACAATATCAAACCGCCGAATAACATTCGGTTTTCCTTATTAACCGAAATAAATGAAACGAACCGAGGTTCGGTTAGACCACGGGCGAGCAAGATGAAATAGTGAGAGCTTTTACCATTTCGTTTTCTTGCCTTCACTTCTTACAAAAGCATTCCTTTCTCTGTAATTCCTTCACCTCCGGCGAAGGATCCGGCCGAGAGCTTGATGTTTCGTTTTCCTCTACTTATTTGGCGTAAAAGCTGATCAAAAGTTTAGTTGACGCGAAACTTCTTCTGCCTGAGTAGTGAAGAATACACACACGAAAGCAAATCCAAGGTGATCTCTTCTGTCTTCGATCTTTTTCTCTAGATTCAAATGATATTCGGCCAGTTATTTGTCTAAACCCAAACCCAATTTAAGAAATTTTTGAAATTTTAACACTGTAGAAAGATCTTCTAGGGTTTTGGTGTTTTCACATTTTCCATAGTTTCTAAGTCTACAATATCCAGATGCCAGTTTTTTATATCGAAATGATGATTCACTTCGAGATCTGTAAACCCAAAAAGGTCTTAAAATTTTGTAAAAGAAAGATTCGGTGGTGAATACAAAAAGATTTGCTTATGTGAACTAATTCTGTTCTTCTGGTTTTTCACATTGAATCTGCTGCTCAGTAAGTTTGATTCTGGGACAAAAACCTTTTCTTGCAGGAGATATTTGGTGGGTTTTGTCTGAATAAGAGAGATTTGGTGGTATCAAGTATGCTACCAAGTGGGTTGAAAGAAACCCAACTCCGCGAGAGCAACAGCAACCAGAAGGTCCATCCTCAACCAATGGAAGAGTCTATCAATCAGAACCCTGAAGCCATGGAAGCTCTTATCTCCAATCTCTTTGGGAACATCTCTTCTTTGAAATCTGCTTACATTGAGCTTCAATCTGCTCACACTCCTTACGATCCGGAGAAGATTCAGGCGGCGGATAAAGTTGTGATTTCCGAGCTCAAGAACCTCTCGGAGCTGAAGCATTTCTACAGGGAGAACAACCCCAAGCCTGTGTGCGTCTCTCCACAAGACTCTCGTTTAGCTGCAGAGATCCAAGAACAGCAGAGCCTGTTGAAGACTTATGAGGTCATGGTGAAGAAGTTCCAGTCTGAGATTCAGAACAAGGACTCCGAGATCACGCAGATGCTGCAGAAGATCGAAGAAGCAAACCAGAAACGCCTCAAGCTGGAGAAGAATCTTAAGTTAAGGGGAATGTCCACGAACGAATCCTCTGGTGGAGACGGCAATCTGCAGTTTCCTGACTTGACCACTGAACTCTTTATGTCGACCTACGAAGCCGCTGCTAAAGCCGTCCACGATTTCTCCAAGCCGCTGATCAACATGATGAAAGCTGCAGGATGGGATCTTGATTCCGCAGCCAATTCCATTGAGCCCGACGTTGTTTACGCCAAGAGGCCTCACAAGAAGTATGCCTTTGAATCATACATATGCCAGAGGATGTTCAGTGGGTTTCAGCACAAGAGTTTCTCACTAGACTTGGAGAGCGCAACGGGCGATGACACAGAGACCTTCTTCCGCCAGTTTCTTGCTCTCAAGGACATGGATCCACTAGATGCTCTAGGGACAAACCCGGATTCCAATTTTGGTAAATTCTGCAGGAGCAAGTATCTCATCTTGATCCACCCAAAGATGGAAGCTTCTTTCTTTGGGAACCTGGACCAGCGAGACTACGTGACAGGAGGTGGGCACCCGAGGACAGCGTTTTACCAGGCCTTCTTGAAACTCGCAAAGTCGGTATGGATCTTGCACAGGCTTGCCTACTCGTTTGATCCAGCTGCAAAAATCTTCCAAGTGAAAAAGGGGAGTGAGTTCTCTGACTCGTACATGGAAAGTGTTGTGAAGAACATAGTTGCGGATGAAAAAGAAGAGAACCCAAGAGTTGGTCTTATGGTCATGCCTGGCTTTTGGATTGGTGGTAGTGTCATTCAAAGCCGAGTTTATGTTTCAGGTGTGAAGTTCGTTGAATGAATGGGTTTTCTGTGTCCCCTCGAATCTTAATCTTCCCACTTAAATTGTAACTTTTATTTTCCGGCTTGTGTTATAATTATATTTATTGTCCAGAATTCTTCTTCATAAGCAAACAAGATATTATTATCATCTTTTATAGAAGTTTAGAGATTATGCAAGCAGTATAACCTTGATTCTTTGAATTCAGGTTCAGATAAATAGGTTTCTTACACTTCACTCAAAACGAAAAAACAACAACCAACGCATGGTAGCAAGTAGTCAACAAAGTAACAAACGGTCCTCAATAGCAAATCGATGACACTATTATTCCACTATCAAATCCAATGAATCAAAAAGAAAATACAAAAAGAGTAACAAACAGACCAATACAGTTCCACATAAAAGGAGAAAATTGCAGTTTGGAGTAACGATCCAAAAGAGTTTGATAAATCACTTTTTAAGCCAAGGGTATACGTCCGGGGACGAAGGAAGCCTCGCCGTTAAAACCTCCACGCCTGTCTCCGTTACCTGCAAAAATGCACATTCACCTTAGATTACTACCAAAATTGATCCGTTTTAATATAACCTTTTAAGGGTTTTAACAAGTTTTTACCAAGAGGGTATGCTCAAACTGAGCACTGCGTTTCCCATCTGCGGTAACTGCGGTCCATCCATCAGGCCATGTGCGATCCCGCCACGATCCTAACATTGACAATGTCCTTATGGTGTTAACTGGAGAAATATAAACAAGCGAATGCAACAACAATAACAACAACAAAAAACTCACCAGCGTTGATCATTGGCTCGATTGTGAAAGTCTGACCAGCTTTCATTACTCCAACTGCTTTGTTTCCTGATTTTGGGGTTAAGGGTATTTACACTGTAAAGACTAATAAGATAATAGCATACCAGGCACTAAGATCTAAAACAGAGGTTTATGTTCGGCGATCTTGAACCAAGTCACAAAGGATACTCGCGTAGTGTGGAATGTTTGGGGCACAATGGAAGAGATCCCCAATACCGTGACCACAATAGGATCGCACCTGTTTAACCACCACAAGTAAGTTATTCACCTAGGCAAATTTTCTACAAACAGATCCTCTGATGGTTGTAGACACACAAAAAAAAACTAGAATTTACCACTGATAACCCAGACATTGTAGCATGGCGGTTGACTATCTCTCCAATTTCACGAAATCGAACTCCAGGTTTAACTGAATGAGAGAAAGAAAGAAAACCAGAGAAACACTCAACAATCTTTTCTCGAAGTTTAACATAGATAACAGTCAAAACATAATAAGCTTAGGACCTACCAATTGCTATGGCCTTTTCCAAGCACTCGTATGTGCACTTGACTAGTTGACGTGATGCTTCGTCAACATTTCCAACAAAGTATGTCTCATTAAGGTCACCTGCCCATAAATCATTCTGTGAGACAGGATATCTCTATTGAAAACCATTTCACAATAATAATCATTTTTCTTCAGGAGATAACATACCATGGCAACCTTTATAACAAACTGTTACATCCACATTTACTATATCCCCATCTTCTAGTTTCCTGAAGCAGTTAAAGCACAACGAGTCATTAGAATAAAATTTCCTGGGTTTTTTAAGCTATTTTCTCTGAAAGGCTCCAAAAGTTCCAGTCAGTAAGCATACCTCGCATCCGGAATTCCATGACAAATTACTTCATTAACAGATCTGAAAGGGAACATTCAAAAGACACGCTTTAGGAAGCAGAGGAACTGCATGGGAGAGGTAATAATGTAGATGCAAAAGAAGTACCTACGTGCAGCAAGATTTGGGAAAGAAATAGTAGTTGAGGGGTGATGGATATCCTCCTGCCAGAGCATAAGGTTATTCAATATCAGCTACAGTGATGCTGTGATGAACTTGAGCAATTGACTTCCCAAAAGGATAACAAAACCTGAAAAAGTACAAACCTGCTGCGATTGTTGCTTCATGAACCACTCGATCAATCTCATCAGTTGTCACACCAGGGCGAATCACCCTAGCTGCTGCATCCAACACCTCCCTGGCAATCTAATAACAGAAACCATTCAAGTGAGGATCCTTGACAAAAGAGATAGATAATGGAAATGCAGAGCACTGGAATTAAAGCAAAGAAAGAAAGTAACACTAACTTTACAGGTCTCACGCATTCTCTGAATCTGTTCAGGCGTTTTTATCTACAACGCAAGTATAAAACTTTGTTAGCTGTACGTGATAAAAAGATAAGTATCAAATGAAACCAAAAAAAATATCCAGTGATGAGGTACAAGATTTGAGAGATCATAGCTCTGGATTCAGGACAACTTAATGTACAGAACCTAATGTATCAAAGCATCACTAACCTCAACAGAATGTTGAAGCTCACTATTTGGTTCAATTTTGGGAGTCCCCTGGATGTTAAAAATTGGAAGAGAAATTTTGTTAGAAGCAATAGGGCACATAACAGGGAATAATAAGAAACTATCAACTCATTGCTAGACGATCCTCGAGTGATTACTAAGCAGTTCTTAGCTAAATGATTATTCCATTACTGAAATCAAATTGAAACGGGTTCAACAAAATCCAAGTACACAAAGTGGTAGGGAGCTTACATCAATTGCCCAGTCAGGTTTCTCAATCTCAGCAGGCACAATACGCTTGGTAGATATGGGATATTGCTTTAGGGGCCTACACAGCGCAATAAGAAATAAAGAAACCAAAATCAGGAAAAAAGTAACATGAAATGATTCGATAACATGAAATGAAAAACAAAGGGAGCTCTTGGTTACAAACCCAGTCCAATCAAAGTGTGGAAGCTTAGGTGTTCTGGCCTGCCCTTTCTTAACACAGTAGAGCCAGCCTTGAGAGATTAGATCAGAATTCTGATCACCGGGAACAGATTTCGCAAGCTGAGCTTTCACATGTACTGATTTATGCGAGCTCCAAGCTGCTTTGAAACAGTCTTGAGTGCTGTTACCATAAATCATACCAAGAATTAAAACTTTGAAAACGAAGTCTTTATGAAGAAATTTGAAGGATTCGCCAGTCAAAAAGGATGGAGAAACACACCAGAAAGAAGCTCCTTCACGAGGAAGCTTCAAATCCATGCATTTCGGACACCTGCGAGCATAAGGAAGCAGTTTTAAGAAACGCTGACACATGCTTGGCCTAGTCCAATTCGAATCAAGAGTCCCAGAAATGATGAAACTACGGCAAAAGAGGATTTCAATATCAATCAACAACACTTGAATCGAAGTGAGCATCCCCTAAGCTACTTAAGAGCAACAATTATCGAAACCATCCATGAACATCGAATTTCGGAGTTGAATTAACACCAGCTATGCAAGTCAAAATCCAAAGGAAAGAAAGAAATAATAAAAGGATAACGATGAGTAATTACGTACTGAAGAAGCGCTGGCTTCTCGCACCGAGCACACGATAGAGTAGCAATGTTCGATGCATCTGATTCACCAGCCATTCAATCCCTCGATTTTCTCGTCTCTTTAGCTCAAAGCCGGAGGAAGACGAAAGAGAGCCGGAGAGGGAGAGGAAAAATCTAGGGCTTGTCGAAGATTGTGTGAATTAAACATCCTCGAAACGGCGTCGTTAGTTAAATCTTGTCGATTTACCTTTTTACAGTCAAAGTCAACAAGTAATTTAACACGAACGTAAATTACTTTTTTACCCGTAAGCAATCGGTCCAAAAAATAAAGTATACAGTAGTATATGTATTTTCTCATGCATGCGGCTTCTCTGCCTTCGTGAGATTTTTTGCTAACAAACTTACGATGTGTCTTTTTGGTTATATCTCTTAAAAAATTGAAAAATATATTAAAAAAAACAATTATCTTTATTTTATTTTTAATTTTCGGATGTTTTCTGAAAATTGAAACAGATTTCAATTTCGTAAACAAGAATTCAAGTAGAATCAGCATAAGTTAAAAGTACAATGATGATTACTTGAGATTTACGACAACCTATCAAACTTAAAACGGTCGATCCATGTTTCTTCTCTGAATATGTTTAAAAGATATTAGTCTCTTCATGTTGTCGAGCTAAAGTAGTAAAGTGTAATTAGGCCTATTTTGCTACGTAACTGTTGGATCTGGTCCAAACATGAAGAATAGTATTTAATTTTACATTTGATTTACGACTATTCATATCAAAATATACGTAGCAACAGATTCATATATATCTCCTTGCATCAAAAGTTTTCGATTCATCAAAACACTTATATATCACCATATCCAACATCTATAACCGATCAATTTATTTACAAGATTCATTAAATCCGGCCACCACTAACCGGATTATTTACGGAAAGTTCTATTTGTGATTAAGAAACAAATTGTAATTAATTAAGAGGAACAACGACATAATCTGAAATGATTACGATCCAGGACAAAACGAAGACAGCCAAACAAAGTCTTTGCGGGCCTCAAACGGAAACTTAAATTATAAGAAATCAACACCTTATACTAAACTTATTGTGGAAAAACGAATCTTCCATTTTTAAAATTTAGTTGAAATAATAAATTGAACGTCCTTACGATAACGAGGTTTTAACGATCTGAAGTCTATTATTGCTACAGCTGCGTGTGCTTCATTTCTTTTGCGTGAGAATTTCAAAAACTAAATTGCTCATGTACACTTAAATATAATATAACTAATATTAAATATCATGATATAGTATATAATATATAGATTAGATGAACATATACGCGCACTGTAGCATATGCATATTAAATATAGTTGCTGATTGCTTAAAATGTGTCTTAATTAACATCACTTGTCATGCACGAATTAGATCAAAATCAGCTTATAGATCGAATTTTCAAACATTCAGTTCGTTCAGGGGTAAATGCTTCAGTATTATAGATTATTACTGTGTTCCATTTTATCAATCTGAATTTTCTTTTGTCCACCCTAAATCTTTTATAGTTATGCAATAATTTGTCATTGCGAAGGTGAGACTCGAGGGTATATTAATGTGTCCCTGATGCTGTAAAAAAAAGGTGTCCCTGTGGAGGTTAGAACTTAGAAATGTCGTCAAAACTTTCTTTTAAATATTTTGCAAGTATATTTATGATGTAGTTTTGTCAAACTAGTAAATTGTGATAGTACTCAATTTGGTGATTACCTCTTCATATATTGATTCTTAAAAAGAAAAAAAAAACAAATATATCTCTATAGATAATCCATGAAAAGACTAATTAACGTCCAGAGTCAAATCACATCGTTACTTGATCGTCAAATGAGAAAAAAAACAAATTATATAAATGAACTTCGTTACCAATAAAATAATTAGGAACGTTTATTTTTTGGGTCGTGCTTAAAAAGTCAACTTAGACCAGATGATGTTGGTAATCTACCCATAGATTGAGGCATGACTACGTTTTCTGCTAGTTTTTGTAACCTCGTTTCTTCCGTCGACGTTACGTGTAACGCAGGCTTGTTGTTGAACGGCTACGTTTCAAGCATCCAGAGCTTGAATGAAAGTAAACCTTTCAACAAAAGTCTAATTTTTGCACAAAACATTCTGATATTAATCAGAAACAAGAAAGGTCCAATTAAGTGAGCACAAACGAATGGAACAAAAGGGTCTAATAATGTGTAAGATATTTTTTTAAATGTATATATATTTTCTCGTCGCATTAAAATTATTAAAGCATAAACTTTGTTATAGACCTAGAAATCATCTAATTTCGGTGATTAGAGACCTAATTTGCAATGGATTTGGATTGCAGAAATATTTTTTTTTGTTCAGAACTAGTCAGTTTTGTTTCGCAAACTCTTAACTCTGGATCGACTGACATCTTCAGTTGTCATGATGGTACATGGTAACATTTGGATACTACTTATAGGTAGCTGGACTAAATAATATTTATGTTTTCACATAAATTTTATATAAATTATAAGATTAACGTTTGACTCCGACGATGATTGGTGCCTTTCTCATTACTATTTTTTAGGTTTTAGTCTTTTCATTTTTAAACTCATCAAACCTGATTTTAAAAAACGCAAGTTGTATTACGTTAGATAGTTTTCTATTAATTCTCATTCATTATACAAGGTTTTTGACGGACAACGTTCTAGTAGTAGAGACATATATAGCTGCATGTAACCAATTCTTCAACCACTTACTAATCAGATTTTAGATGGATAAGATCATTAATATCTTTTGTTTTATAATATTAGATAACCGACCTACCATCGCTTTAGTCTTATGTCCTCTCAATTTGCTAATTTTACATAGACAAAACATATACTAATTATATAATTAAATACATATATATATATATATATATTTAGTTATCTCGATATATCAATTTGTTTAAGCGCAGTTGAGAAAAGTCATATAAATTTTTTTCCGCCAGACCAAAAATTTTATAAATTCTACCCATTAAAAAATCATTTTAATCAATCTGAACATGAACTTTTAACCCAAGAGTTTATTTAATAAACGAGTAACCTAGCGCGAATAGTTCACTTGATTACCAAGTAAATTGTTTTTGGGAAAGTTGAGTTTTTGGATCAGAATTCGGATCTTTGCTGAGAAAATATAATTCTAATTTTAATGTATTATTAAGAGTTAGTTGGACAGAAAATTGATAGGCCTGAAGTCTACAATTTTCCTTTTTGTTTGAGTTTTAGAAAATACCGTTTCAATAGTTGTTAATCACAAAATGACAATACCAAAACGATGTTTTCATTACTGTTTTTATTTTTCTCTTAGAATTTTAATTATTTCAATATTTTCAACTGTTTACCTTTTCTGCAAAAAAAAAAAAAAAAATTACCAGTTTTTACACCAAAAGATATTTTAGTTAGAAAAGCTTTATGAGAGAAGTTATCCAAAAAACAAAAACAAAAAAGAAGGCTTTATGAGAGAATCTTGTTTGATTATGTACACACGCACAAAAAAAGTTTGCCAAGTTCACAGTACTTATATATCACCGTGAACACGCAATACAGTTGAACATGATCTATTGAAAGAAGTATACGTATCCCTTTTTTATTTTTTTGCCGTTATTTACTTTAAGCTAATAACTTAATTTGCTTTGTTGAAAAAGAATTATACAATTGGCTGTTAGTCGTATACATTGCGCAACGGTAAATGAGTGGTATATATATTTATGAAACAAACCAGCGAAAATATCGAAGTTACGAGACGTCGACGGTTGATTAGTCTTTGTGGATAGCGATAACACTGTCTCTGCCTTGCCTGCATATAATAAAATTGATTATTCTTGTTACAACTACACAAATAAATCAAACTAATTTATATAGGCATGACTTTGAATTTTTATTCTTCTTCTTTTGTTTAAGAGACTTTTGGTATTGGACTTCCCCTAGACGCGTATATGCTAAAAATATTATCAAGTTCAACATTTAAAATTTGATAAACTAATAGCTGGAAAAAATCTATAAAGTAGTACTAATTACGGCTTCTGCTAATTAATAGACCTGTTATTTTCATGCTGTCGTTTTTAACTTAGTCGTTTCTAAATAAGATTTCGTATATAAAGCCGATTGTGGCATTTTCCCCCCTGATTTAAAATAACCGCTTCTCAAATTACAGCTTAATTAATAATGTACACGTCAAAAAAAAGATGCCTGAACAAGAAAATTATTTCAACATAGAGAATATGTGACGGCATGATGTTTACCAATCCATTGGTAGGTACATATATACTTTTTTTTTTGCTTCAACTATTATAAAATGACATATTAATATATTTAAATTATTAATTACAAAGGCATAAGTCACGCACTCTATATAAACACATCGATTCAGGACATCAATCTCATCATCCGATACCTTCAAACACAAACTTCTCGTTTCTCAAAACATTTGGTCTTAAAATGGCTTTTCGAGTTTATATTACTACCTTTGTGTTCTTATGCATTTTCGTGGTATCTACCGTTTCGGGTTACAACTCGAAAGATGTGAAAGCGTGGTGTAGCCAAACCCCAAATCCAAAACCCTGCGAGTATTTCTTAACCCACAACTCAGGCCAAAAACCCATAAAATCTGAATCCGAGTTCCTCAAAATCTCAATGAAACTCGCTTTGGACAGAGCCATCCTCGCCAAAACCCACGCGTCTACGCTAGGACCAAAGTGCGGCGACGCACGCCAAAAAGCTGCTTGGGAAGATTGTCTCAAGCTCTACGACTTCACTGTCTCTAAAATCAACGAGACAATGGACCCAAACGTGAAGTGCTCGAAGACCGATGCGCAAACATGGCTCAGCACAGCTCTAACCAATCTCGACACTTGTCGAGCCGGGTTCTTAGAGCTCGGTGTTACCGATATCGTTCTTCCTTTGATGTCAAACAACGTCTCGAATCTGATATGCAATACGCTCGCCATTAACAAAGTTCCTTTCAATTATACCCCACCCGAGAAAGACGGGTTCCCTTCGTGGGTCAAACCCGGTGACCGGAAGCTTTTGCAGAGCTCCACACCAAAAGATAACGCGGTGGTGGCTAAAGACGGGTCTGGTAATTTCAAGACGATTAAAGAAGCGATTAACGCTGCTTCAGGGAGTGGTAGGTTCGTAATATATGTGAAGCAAGGCGTTTACAGTGAGAATCTTGAGATTCGAAAAAAGAACGTTATGTTGAGAGGAGATGGTAAAGGAAAAACAATTATCACCGGAAGCAGAAGTGTTGGAGGAGGAACGACCACGTTTAATTCAGCTACTGTCGGTACGTATGGTTACAAAAACACACGATTAAATTATTATTTTTATTTAGGTAGCATATGTCTTAGTTTGCGATTTTTTACGTGCATGAATAATACACCATACTATATAACGAATTTGAAAGTGATATTAAGATCTACTCTCCGCGTCTTATAGCTAGGTTGTTGTGTTTTAGTTCTCGTTGGTATCTTTTTCTTACAATAGTAAATTATTTTCTATTTTTTAAAAAAATATATAGTTTTATGGAAAGTATTAGTCATTAGTCAACTCTGTTTTTGTATGCTTCGTTTGATATTTATAAGTATACGCAAACCTCTATTATTACATAGTAATTTACAGTATCATTAGCGTGATATTAAAAACCATATGGATTTGATTGACAAACCACGAAATGGCATAATAATTTACACGAATCGTAAAAATTGATTAAATCCAATAGAATGGCCTCTTATGCTTGATTTAGGTTGTTTCAAAAAATTATTTTCATAAAAGATAAAAAAAGTAAAAAAAAAACAGTTTCATTTCACAAATCTGATTCAAAACTTTACAATTCTCCCATTTCCTACGTAAACTATATTTAAGATGTTGTACAATTTTAATATCATTCCTGCCAAATAACATCATGATGATCTATTAGACTACGTGATGATTTAACAGATGACACCATTAAAAAGTTACTAATTACTTCTTTTCTCAAATAATTACAGCGGCGGTCGGAGACGGGTTTATAGCAACTGGAATAACGTTTAGAAACACGGCGGGTGCAAGCAACGGACAAGCGGTAGCTCTAAGATCCGGGTCGGATCTATCCGTTTTCTATCAGTGTAGTTTTGAAGGTTACCAAGATACACTCTACGTTCATTCCAACCGCCAATTTTACCGTGATTGCGACGTTTATGGAACCGTCGATTTCATCTTCGGAAACGCAGCCGCCGTTCTCCAAAATTGTAACATCTTCGCACGCCGTCCCCGTAGTCGCACCAATACCATCACCGCCCAAGGAAGATCCGACCCGAATCAAAACACGGGTATTATTATCCACAACTCTCGGGTCACTGCTGCTTCGGATCTCCGACCCGTTTTGGGATCCACCAAGACTTATTTGGGTCGCCCCTGGAGACAATATTCAAGGACGGTTTTTATGAAGACTTCTCTCGATAGTCTGATTGATCCACGTGGATGGCTTGAATGGAGTGGTAATTTCGCTTTAAACACTTTGTTTTATGCCGAGTTTCAGAATACGGGTCCAGGTGCTTCAACTTCGGGTCGGGTCACATGGCGTGGGTTTCGGGTCCTTCGTTCTGCCTCAGAGGCTTCCAAGTTTACCGTTGGTAGTTTCATTGCCGGTAGCTCTTGGATTCCATCAAACGTACCGTTTACCTCTGGTCTCTGAAATATAGCTTATTGGTTCAAATATTATATATATGGTTTATGATGCAAAGTTGTATATATACGACGCAATTGATTAGTCTGCTATAAAGAATAAATATTGCTTTTTTACAATGTAAACTTCGGAAATTCTTGTATAATTATAGAGTATAGCTCCATGTAATTCATCTCTGTCCTAAATATGTTGTATTCTGTCTTTCTGAAACAAATTGATCACATAATAAAAAAAATTAAGGAATCTTCATTTTATTTTATTTTATTTTTTGGTCAACAGGAATCTTCATTAAAAAGATATTATATATGAAAAATGTTCAACAGTTAAGAAAAAAAAGAGAAATGGGCTTTAATAAACAGATTCAAATGACGCAGAAGCTATGGACCACAAGATAAGCTCAAGTCAGAAGTAAAAGAGAAAACGTGTGACCACACACATGCGATGATGCACAAGAATGTTCCAAAGAGAGAATTTATATTCATCAATCGATGATTGTGTGTAGGTAGGAGAAGTAATATTTGTTGGCATTTGTTCTGAATAAACATGTTCAGCAATTTTTAGCTATTCAATTTTCCGATAATTATAGAATTTATCAGTGGAAGCTCTCTTAGCTCAATGGTTTAATAATGGTTTATTAATGCTTCTACATCAGGAAGTCTGAATTTCAAATCTCAGCAAGCGCAATTTATTCTTAATTATGTAGATTAATGAAGAATGATGCAAATTAATTAAAGCAAATTTACAAGAGATATTCAGCGTGTTGCAAGTAGAATCGTCAGGTGTAAATCTTCGTATGATATGATGATAGTAAGTGTGGTGCAGGGTGCAAGTAGAACCGTTAGTCGTGAATCTTCATAAAATGGTAGAATTGACCGTTGTAGAATTATCGATGTAAGAGTTCTCATAATTTACAATAGATTAATAAATCAGTGTTAAAAAAAAATAGAATTTATCTCATTCAATTGTCCCGTTAATATGTCCTATGAAAAAGCATTACTGGGCCTGTTATAAGATAGCGGTGGCTGGGCCTAATAATCTTTTTCTTTGCTAATTGGGTTTGGTGTTGATTTGGGCCCAGCCCATTTACATGGGTGTTAAGCCCATTACCAACAATAGCGGTCCCATCGTCGTCGCTGCTTAATTGGTTCTTTCAGTTATAATCAGATCGTTCGCTGTAGCGAGAGAGCTTCGGCATTGGCTCAAGTCGGAGCTGGAGAACTATCCGTGAACGGAGAAGGTTGCTGATCTAAATTAGGCGAAGACAGGAAATGACGGAATCGAGTCTGGATCTGCAGGAATCGGGCTGGGAGGAGCTCCGGAGGGAAGCTCGTAAAATCGAAGGCGATCTCGACGTTAAGCTCTCTTCATACGCTAAGCTCGGCGCCAGGTTTACTCAAGGCGGTTCGTTCTTCTTCGTTTCCGCTTGATCATGCTCTGTGTGTTTCTTGTGTTTCCTTTTCCTGGGTATGTTGCTGTTATGTCTACTCTTCTGAGTGAATGGGTTAGTATTTCGCAATGTCGTATGGATCGAGTTATTAGATTTTCGATATGATCTCTTCACTGGATTGGATTTTGATCGCTCTCAGTCTCTGTTCTGGTTCCACGATGCTTGATTATTATCTCTATGGTGACGTTTCCTTGCGATGCTAGAGATAATTTCGTCATGGGTGTCATTTCGCGTGTATAGTGTTCCCAGCGAATTTTGAGTAAAGCTGCAAATCATAGTGTTTCTCTCAAATTTGGTGTGCTTTTTGTCAATGTGTACATTGGTTGAATCTGTAAGAGGAATTTCTTGTGTTAAGCTTACTGTTGTTCTTTAGCTTTCAGCTTTCAAGAATCGCATTGTTGTATCAGTCACATACTGTTCTATAGTTTGTGTTATGAACCATTAAAAAGTTCTTGAAATGCAGAGTTTTGGTTCCTTTATTTACTAGCTTTATATATATATATATTGGTCGCAGGGTATGTTGACGCTGGGTCTCCAACCGTTGGATCTGGAAGATCATGGAAGTCCATGGAGATGGAGATTCAATCGTTGCTTGAGAAGTTGTTGGACATTAATGATTCCATGAGTAGATGTGCTGCTTCCGCTGCACCCACAACATCGGTTACGCAAAAGCTTGCAAGGCACAGGGATATCCTCCATGAATATACTCAGGTTATCTTCCGCCATGTTTGACTCTTTCCTCTCTATACTGATGTCTCGAGTGAAAATTTGGAGTGATTGCAATACACTGAGGATTTCAGACGTTCTAAATGTGACAAGTCTGATCTTAATGTGATTGGTCTAATTATTTTTTCATCTCAAAACCCTTGGAGAGTAACCCTCGTGCCAAATGGGAATCATGATAGTGTGTAACACATTGTATTCGCTTCATGCATCCGTGACTCAGTACTAGATGAGTAATTGCAGTACCATTTTTTTGGTAAATGTGGAAAAACCATTTGCACTAGTGTGGCTTTTGTTTAGCGGTACTTATACATCTGTAGTAATATGAAGTTATACTTATTATAGGACCCCTCTTCTCGCCTATAATGTATTTCCATGTATTGTAGGAGTTTCGAAGAATAAAAGGAAATATAAACTCGATGAGAGAACACGCTGAGCTTTTGAGTTCTGTCAGGGATGACATAAGTGAATATAAGGTAAGAATCCTATAGCCTCTTAGTTTCTAAAATGAGTCTTCTTTAGATAGGATTAGGAAATATACATTCTAACCTTCTGATGGGAACTCGGGTTCTGTCTTGGCATCTGCAGGCTTCTGGTAGTATGTCACCAGGTGTGCAAGTGCTAAGGGAGAGAGCTTCAATCCATGGAAGTATATCCCATGTAAGATACTTTCTGCAATCATGGCTCTTTATAATGTGAATTATCTAACGATGATGTTACCGCAGAATTTACTAATAGTTTTAGAATCATTTGGCTGCAGATTGATGAAGTTATAGGTCAAGCTCAAGCAACAAGAGCAGTTCTTGGTTCTCAGCGATCTCTGTTTTCAGATGTTCAAGGGAAAGTTAAAAATCTGGGAGACAAATTCCCAGTGATTCGTGGCTTACTTGGTATCTCTCTCTCTCTATTCGAACTCTACATGAAAGATATTCTCAACCAATCTCATGAACCTTTAATTATACTTAAGCAACTTGTCTTCTCTATTTTGTAGGCTCAATTAAAAGGAGACGTTCTCGGGATACACTTATCCTCTCCGCTGTGATTGCTGCTTGTACGTTGTTTCTAATCATCTACTGGCTCTCGAAATAAAAAAAACAGTATGTTCATACACCTAAACTATAAAAAACGAGCTTGCCTCTCGCATCCTTAGATCTATTTTTTTTCAAGTTCTCTTCTTGCTATTGTATTTCGCCGTTTTGTTGGGTTATGTGTTTGTAGGATATGATAATATTACACCCTAAATCAGAAAACAGCTTAAAATTCAAAAAAAAAAAAAAAGGAAACACATTTTTCACAACATCAAAGATCAATCCATGTGACATCAGCCAGGTACTTGTTTTGTATTTTTTTTTTAACCACGCTCGAATTCGTGAATGGTCCTACGTATATACGATGTGGTCCAAAACACACACTATTGCTCTGTTTTGTGTTGGATATTTCTTAGTCCCTATCCCTTTTGTTTTGTTTTCGTCCTCTCGACCACAACACTAGTACGACCCAACTCATAAATTGATATTTCAGCTTGCATTTACATCCGCTCAGGTTATAAAATCTAAAGAGCTCTCTCTTTATTTTTGGGTGGGGACACACTTCACTGATGATGTATCCAGTCCTTATATTTATTTCACTGCCCATGTACTACTTATACTTTCAATAAGTGTTAAATCAATGGGTTCATACCGGTTTAGATCTTTCTTTTAGATTTTGAAAGAAACAAACACAAAATTTAGGTATATAGAACTCTGCTATGGTTAGGTTGGGTTTCATTTTCAACCCTAAAAAATACGGTCGAATGTGAACGGCCAATGAGAAACAGTTTTGATTAAACCGGATTAATCCATTCTTAAATATCATATGCTTATTATTATTATAGCATATAGTCTTGTAGAAGATATAGGTGAAACGAGGAACGTAACAAGAGTTACTCCCACGTACGTATGATTCCGTTAGCTTAGCTAATAGCTTAATTACTTCTGATTATGGTTTTTGAGGGAGATTGTAATTTAGCTTTTGGCTTTTTGCTTTACATTTGCTGGACATAGGACTAGGAATCAGAGTCTTTTTTTCAAAATAAAAGCTTTGTTAGATTCTACGCTTCCCAATGGGAGACCGTTTCTTACGAATTTTAAGACAATAAAACACTTAAAAGGATCAGAAGAGTTTCAGTTGCTCTTTTTAGTTAAAAGTGAAAGAAAAAAAAAGAAAAAAAATCATTGTGATTTTTGTGAAGGCAGATTGATTTATGTAGATCCATAATAAAACATTGAACCGTCACCTATATTCGATAACTCACGAATCGGGGGATACAAACGAACAAATGACTGACTATGTTTCTTTTCTTGATTTCTTAATGAAGTACTTATCATTAAGATGAGTGAGATGTTTTATTAATTCTTATACAAACTTGGACTTAATCCCATTGGAGAAATACAGTTTGAATAGAATGATTGGGTGTGGTTGCTTAAACACACAAAATTATAATGTTTTCATTAGTATGTTACAAATGTACTTCATCTGTTTCATACTTTCATAATATAAGTTTTTTTAAAGTAAAAGCACAAAACAAAAAGTATCATTTAATATACAAGTTAAATATAAAAAAACCCGTCATGATTTTTATAAAATAATGTGATTTTAATGAACTTAAAACACAGTAGTATTTTCGAACGACCGTGTTAGTTAATGTCGTCAATGCAAATATGCACACATATATATCGTTGAAATAGTAAAACTATAATGGTAAGTTAAATGGTAAACTTTAATAAATTTTCTAATGGTGCACTCATCAATTATCAATTACCGCCTGAATCCTATTAGAGATGAATTCGCTCATTGCAAATATAGCATTTCTCCTCTGGTTAGGCTTCGCTGAAATATAGGATCGATGTGACTACAATCGTTTAGGCCCCTTTAAGAAAACTTATGCTTCAATGATTAAGCAATAACTAAAGTGTTAATGAGACAATTAATTATACAGTATGTATCAATTAATTTATTTAATTATAAAGAAGAGGAAAAAGATAGAGAGAGAGAGCTTTAAAATTGTCCAATTTGGCATGTTGTTGTGCCCTAAAGAGAGAAATGTGAGGAGAGAAAAAAGTGCACGTGGCAGAGAGAAGCCTGCGACATAAAGACAAAGAGACGGACCATAGGGTCGGAGCCGAGGAGCCTGGACGGTCCATAAACATGCTATGCCTATTCCCCTACACGACTCTACCCTATGAGCCTATGTCCCTACCTATTCTCTCTCTAGCTCTCCTCTCCGTACTCTTCTTTAATTTAACTTTTCTACTCGTTGCAGTAAAATTACTGTTTGCAATTTAAAGACATTTTTATTCATACACATAGCCATAGGCGATGTAGTAAAGGCGCACGCACAAGATTTAACTTTTTTTTTCATTTAAACAACAACAACAACAAAAAAAAAGATAAATCTATGAAATATAAATGTTACATATGTAGATAAATTTTTTATCTAAAAATGTGTTTTTCTTCATAATATTTTATATACAATGGAGTTTATATTCTAATTTTTAAAATGAATTTTGTTAAGTTTTATCGTGTAGTTGAGAATGAATAATGAAACAAAATTAAGAAAACATTATAGTCGGGGTTAAAAAATATATGTGATCGGATGAAAAATATATATATACTGCATAATCAATTATATACAAATCAAGACCATCAAATCATCAATTGTACTAGCCATATAATCATCGATCTTGGTTTACACACAATCTGAAAATATATATGCATACATGAAGGCATTCACATGTAAATGTCGTTATTTTTTACTCACTTGTAGAGTTTGGATTCACCCCTAATTTTTGTTTTTATCTACACAGTCGCTCTCCTTGATATCCGAGAATTCATAACTTTTTATTTTATTTTATTCAGGCCAATATATATAAAGTGGAATCTTACAAAACCCCCATTTGTTTTGAAGTAATAATTCAATTATATTTTCAGAATCGTAGTTTTGTAGTATAAAAAGAAGATGTAGAATATAGAACTGGAGAAACCCTATAGTCCTCATATCTGATACCTTTTTAAAGCACAGAATAAGTAAATGCTTTATTCACACACATTTATGTATGGATATAGGAATGTGTGTATATAGGAATATTTATGACCAAATTAAATACTATGCTTTGAAAAGCCATTATTCTCCCTTCTGCGCAACAGCCCATTTCTAACTCATCCCTGGCAAGTATTGGCACATTTTTTGTTTTAGATTTATAATTAGTCAACCGAGTCTCTGATCTTAGATGCGTGTTCTTAACTAGAATGGTTCACAATACTATTTATTTAACTTCTGCAAGTAGTCTGTTCTCAAAGTCTCATAAATGAGCTTATTTAGTATGAAATATTAATAGCATTAAACGGAGATTCATCACAAAAATCATTTTAGCAATGAAAACTGTTAACACATCATATATGCTTGATCTTGTACTTTTTCAAATCAATTGACAGTACATATTAACATCACACGTATTACATTATTGGCAAGCTCTAATATAGTTAAAACTGTGCTTTTCTATAGCGGGCCAACGAATATTGATTCGTTTAGGAAATGTTTAAATATGGTTATCTATATTTTTCATATGATTAGAGTGGGTATATAACGGAGCGGGTTAAAAAAAACGAAGATAGAATAACAAAAAAAAAATCGAAAAGTGTTGTATATTGTCGTTGTAGAAAACAAATTGGATCCTTATATTAAAATTACTAAATACATAGTTATATATATACTCGTAATGTTAATGAAGTACGTATTGTGTCAAGTAAGACGTTTTTAGTCGGTGGGGATAAAATGAAGTGACATCAATTTGTTAGATGATATATTAATTTTGTCGTCGTTTGATGTTAATTCTTATACAGTCATGATCGCTTTGTCTATATATTTCACTGTACTGAATTCTTGATTAGTGTATTAATTGATCTCTAAAGACAAATGAGGGTAGATTTATTATGAGGTTGATTTATCAAACCAATTGACCCCATTTTAACTTTCAAACATGTGGGGTTTGCTTTATACCTTTACAATTGGGATGAAAACAAATAAGTAATTAATACTCCAGAAATGAGAAATTAAAGTCGCCAGACATTATATATGTGCAACACACCAATCGAACAATTAATTAAATTCATTTTAATTAATGAATACTGTATCAATTTACTACTAATAGCCTCTTCTGATTGGTTTAGACAAGCTAATGCCATAAACCCCAATCTATTTGTACATCTAATGAGAAAGTACTTACAATTTAATTTAAGCAATAAGCCAATAATTTATGTCAATGTCACCTATGATCTCAGTACACACATGCATGCATGATATACACATATTACATATATGAAGTCTAATAGATACATATGTATATAGTTCTATATACCTATGCATACATGTGTGTACGATCTCTGCATTTCTATCGCCCAAATTGCGACAAAATTGTGGGCTAACCCTAACATTATATTCGTTTCTAGTAAAGTATGATCAGACCAACATTTTCAACTTTTCCTTCATTACAAACCAAAAACTATACACGCCTTAATCACTCAAAACTTCGGCCTTTATATATTTGTATTTGGTCTACCATACCTATATAACTACTTACATATTCTTTTTTGGCAACCAGATATTGTCAGCAATATTTTGGGGTTTGATTCTCTATGTGTAAGTAAAGTTATGTCGAGTTTACAACATCATGTGCTTCTTGGGTAACCCAACCTTTTGAGCTGAAGCCAAATTAACTTCGAGATTTCTATCCACTATATGAAAATTGTAGTAGTTATATTTAACCAGTATAAAGTGATAGCCGATCTTAACCAATACAAAACCTTTTTAAGATACATTCATCAAGTGAATCAATATTGTTCATATTGTTTAATTCCACAATGAAAACAAAATGTAGCAAAATGTAAACACAAACCTTTCCCCGCATGTTTATACATACACAATTGCAACTGTGAGCTATATATAAAAATGTATGTAATACAGATTAATGACTATGCATGATTGGTAAACATTTTGCAAGTTTGTTACGCGATCTAACATGATTCACACTCTAATTCCATAATTCTTCGGATAACCCGTAAATAGTATAAGCTTTTTTTCACTGACATATAAGGATTACTTTGAATTAGTCGAACAAGAAATATATATAAATCGCATCATTTTGCAAGTAGAGGCGTAGATATTTTCTTAGATATACATACTTGAAATAAGAATGAAATATATAAGAAAACATATGTAGGTTTGAAATTAATTACGTGTGGAGTTTTGCTCGTGGCTTTCACCAATATGGTGTTTCTATATATACGTACATATACATGGCGCTTTTAAAACTGTCATTGAGAAACGATACAATACATTTGTTGTTGTCTCTTTTTATAGTTCTTGATTAAGTTGCATAGAATTTAAATTAATACTATATGGAACGAAACTTTGTCATATGGGTGTATGGAGTAAAAAACAAACCTTGATTTGGTGTGTAAATATAGTAATAATATAGTGATAACCGCCCGGTTTACTTGAGAGCTTTTAACTACGGATATAGAATTAATTTACTTTCGCTTTCACGGAAAGTCTAGACTTGGATGATTCCCATTATTCAAATGAGGAAAAAACAATCATATAATTGACCAAAAAAAGCTAATGATAACCAATCAATAAAAATGGAGCATCATGTTTCTCTCTACATACATACATACAAAACACATCTATAACATTGTTTAGGGATAGGACAGAAACTGAAATTAGTAGTATTATAATAAAACGAAATTAAAAAAAAGGAAAGAAGGAATTGTATAGAGAAACGAGAAAAGCAATGGCAGTGGTAATTAAGGAATGACAACAACGGGTGAATGAGGCGACGCTTAATCACTCCCATGCACACGTCCCTTTCTTCCCCCCACCTCTGCCGCCCCCTCTCTCTTCCTCCATTGGGAATAGCGAATTCTATTTCAAAGTATTTAAACTTTTCTCTTTTAATCCCTTTTTATTTATCTTTCAACTATTCATCGTCGTTTCTTCACTTACTTACAAACACCCCAAAACTACATTACATGTGTTTTTTGTACATATGTTCACGTGCAAACCCTAAAGCTCGTGAATCTTCTATGATGCTTGAATCGTCCATTGTTCATACTATACATCTTATTAGCTCGTTGGATTGAAATTGTGAATAATAATGATGTGGTTGTAGTTTAGCGATCGTCGCTATATTGATCAAAGTCAAAGCGGTTTCAGAATAAAGGTGCATACATATTGCAGAGGTTCGTCCTTTTGTAGACGTTTTTAAGTTTCAAGAATTTTATAGTTATTAAACACAAAATATATCCCTGTTCATACCAAAAAAATATATATATATATCCCTGTTACAAAACATAAGTTGCACACATGATCCGTAGACCGTAATAGACTCGCACATTTATTTTTTCAAAATATTAACAAGAATTTTTTTTCAAAGTTCGAAATATTTAAATACAAATAAAATGTATACTTTTAATTTTGAGCAGGCTATGAATTGTTAGCTAGCATAGTCTTTTGTCATGAGTTTTTTTGTCACTACCAAACAAAGTTGTGGATTTTCTAAAGCCAAGTTTTAGTTTGCTAACCCAAAATGTAATATAGCGAAATGCTCTTATGTTTGGAAAACCAAAAAGTTCATTGCAAAATTGAGTTTGAAACTGATTCAGATGATGGAATAAAGTCCGTCTTTAATTAGGCGATCGCATCCTTAAACGGTTTTGTCAACAATCTTGTCTTCTTGTGACCACAAGGCCATCAGAGATATGTAAGGTACAAGGAATTAGTATGATTAATAAATACGTATTCTACTAAGCTTGAGACCGTATGGTCAACCAAATTCTGTTCACATAATTAAGTGCTTGTATTCATTGAATGGTCTACTAACAAATGATGTCAAGATCCAGTGATCAAGGATCACCTTTGATTATAAGGTGAAAAAATACTACCCAGATCATTAACGGTATATAGAATGGTGACAAAGAAAAATGCAATGTAATGCACGTAATTTAACTGCACTCTATCACACCATTCGCAAAACGTTATATTATTGCGGTGCGTTTAAAAAATATACTAGTTGTGTGAAAGAGATATGCCTGCCGTTAAACGATCACTTCAAATTTATAGCTGGTGTGTAATTAATTTGTTTCTTTTGGAAAAGCTTTGAAATTATTTTTATTATTTAAATAAAATGTGCTGCTAATTATTATACCGAACAAAAGAATGTTATTTTGCTAATAAAACATTTCTGTCATTTGAGGTATATATTGAAAAAGGTATTATACCATTTAAGTTTTGCTCCGCTTGATATACTAACCATTGTTTGTTTCGGACTGCTCTTTAGTTCTGTTGTGTTCATTGACATATTTATATAACTCAGATCGGAGAGTACCCTATATAAGTATATATAAATATTGTCTAGCTTAAATATCTAATGTAATTAAAATGTTTAACCAAAACATTATTAGAAGACGACCTAGAGGCTAGAGTTAGAGGCTTTGTTGTTTTTTACCCCCTTTCACATTTAATATCTCCTTTTCCTTTCTCCCTCCTCTCACCCTTTCTCTCTCTATATCTTCCTTTGTGGTATATAATACACAGCAACCCAACAATCAAGAAGATCAGATCATGGTGGGGTTTTTTATTTTCTCCTTATCAAGAATCCTCTGATCAGTCAAATACCCATCAATCAATCAAATCCCCAAACACTCCCAAAAAAAGAAGATCAGCTTCCAACTTCAAAGCCTTTTTTCCTTCTTCTTACAAAAAAAATGTCTATGTCGTCTATGTCTTCTCCTTCCTCAGCTGTTTTTTCACCCGAGCCCATCTCTCCTTCCGAACAACTCTGCTATGTCCGATGTGACTTCTGTCAAACCATCCTTGCGGTAAATAATAATCACTCTTCTACACTTTCTCATTTTCTCTTCTTGTTATCCTCCTCTTGATCTATTTATAATTGGGGGCTTTTTCTTTTGCACTGTTTCTCTTGTTGTTTTATAGGTTAGTGTTCCTTACACAAGCTTGTTCAAGACCGTAACCGTCCGATGTGGTTGCTGTACCAATCTTCTTTCGGTGAACATGAGATCGCTTGTCCTCCCAGCTTCTAACCAGCTCCAGCTCCAGCTTGGTCCTCACTCTTACTTCAATACCCAGGATATTCTGGTAATTAACAGTGTTTAAATACATCATTTTATATATAGGATCTCTACTTTATATATATCTCAAGCCTCGATGATATTGAATGTCATTGCAGGAGGAGCTTAGAGATGCACCGTCAAACATGAATATGATGATGATGAATCAACATCCGAATATGAATGACATGCCATCTTTCATGGATCTTCATCAACAACATGAGATTCCGAAAGCACCACCCGTTAACCGCCGTAAGATACTATTTTTCTTCTCATTTTCTTTATTCTTTGTAGCTTCTTTGCTAATTGTGGTTATAAATTATAATTTGGCTGTGAATTCATTACGACATGCATAGCTTTTCTTGTTCAACCGTCACTGGATCTTGTTCAAACTTTAGCACCATTGAATTACGCATAGATAGAAAAGAGACATGAGAGATAGTTTTTGTATGTGTTAGTTGTCTATATATCTTGGATGGCTTTTCGCGTTTGTAAACATTAAAAGAGTGAAGATAAAAGAAAAGGGATCGAGATAGATTTAGGGATCCCCCGGAAATCTAGAGAGAAAGAATCTATGAAAGATGTTAGAAGATGGGTTTGTCTTTTGAAAAAAATGATGAAGTGATGATGGGTTAGAGAGAGAAAGTGTTTGTGATAGAGAGAGAAAAGACAATGAAAGTAGTTTTAATGAATGCTTGTCTCTTTCTGTCTGAGTTTTTGTTTTTTCGCTTTGTCTTTGCCGTTGAATGTTGCCATTGCCAGCTCCAGAGAAAAGACAGAGAGTCCCATCCGCATACAACCGATTCATCAAGTGAGTTTTATACTTTTATTCAATGTTTGTTATGCATATATACATCATTTAGTAACACAAATATTTAATTATTTGTCACGTCTTTCTTGTAGGGAGGAGATCCAACGTATCAAAGCTGGTAATCCTGATATAAGCCACAGAGAAGCCTTTAGTGCTGCTGCCAAGAATGTAAGAACCTTAAATAATTTCACATCCCAAAATAAAAATTAACTCGTTATCCACTGGTTAAATTAAATAATAACGTCCAAAAAGAGTTCAAATTCATTGGAATTATAGAAATTAAGCCATTGAAATTAACATCACAACAACTTGGTTTAGATTGCAGGCAGAAACTAGGGTTTAAATTCTCAATATATATATAGTTGCATGTGTACATATATATGGGTATAGATGTCAGGTTGGAGAAGAACATATATAGCTGAGATTAGGAGTAAAGAGTTTTGTCCGGTTATAACACAAGTTGATATGTGTCTTGTAACGTATGTTGTTTATGTGTAAATGTAGTGGGCCCACTTCCCCCACATACACTTCGGGCTCGTGCCAGACAATCAACCCGTGAAGAAAACCAACATGCCCCAACAGGTAAACCCTAATCTGTCGACATACCTTTCTATCTTTCAAATAATGTTACAAATATATAAATTCCTTTTTTCGTCACATGTACATAGAGAGTTCCATTTGATTTTGATCATATCTTGTAAAAATATAGGAGGGAGAGGATAACATGGTGATGAAAGAAGGGTTCTACGCTCCTGCGGCTAACGTTGGTGTGACTCCTTATTAAATCATATATATATAATAATCGACAAGTATTTGAGAAATTGAAATCCAGTTTATGATATGTCCAAAAGTTGGGTTTCCTTTTCTTTTTCTTTCTTGAACTTATATATATATTCGCATGCGTCTTCTTCTGTTGTTGTGATCAAAATCTTGCTAATTCATGGGGTTTAATTATGTTATTTTCTATCTATTTGTACTTCTATAATTAATTAATTTAGCACAATGTTTAATTTTGTTTTTTTTTATAACTCCAGGCAGAATTTTTAATTTATATATAGAAGTCAAAATTATCAGGCTTCTTGGAAATCAGCCCCAAGCAATTAGTGGGCTTGGAAATCCCTATCACCGACTATAAATCGGCCCGTTTGAAATCAGCCCATTAATACTGAGGCGTACTATATGTTATCAGGCCTATTAGAAATCAGCCCATTAATACTACTGAGGCCAACTATAAATCGGCCCGTTAATATTAGTGATGACTCCCCCCAAGCAATTAGTGGGCTTGGAAATCCCTATCACTGACTATAAATCGGCCCGTTAACCGAGTGGAGATAGATACCAATTTCTACATGTTGTACAAAATGACGTTTATACCCTCCAGCTTTCGACGCGTTATTAATGTGGTTCATATGTGTCTATGCTGAGTTGGAAAATAAGTAAACCAAAGAGAGAGGCATTGAAGCAAGAGCACGAACACTCGAGCGTATGTGAAATTTTTAATAAGTTTACAAAAGAAACAAGGTTCGAAATATAGAGAAATTACATTAAACGATTTCATTAACAAGTTCAAGCCTTACATCAAACCCATTTAATATGAAATAACAAAGGTTGGAGATTTTGCCTTTTTCCTCAAAACAACAATACAATAGAAATTAACAAAACAAAGCATACAAAGGAGATTTCTCTATTTAAAATCTCAAATCTTCAATCACATTGGAAGCCATAAGGAAGTTTCTTGCCACAATAGTTCAATAGCAAGCTCAGATCAACAGGGACATTGAGATTAATCCCCAAGACATTGGCTTTAAGTGCTGTGCAGAGACAAACCGCAGCTTCAAGATTAGCAAGACCATTGAGAAGTGCACAACAAGGAGTCTTTGGTGGAGAACCAGCAACAACGTTAACTAAGCCCAATAGGTCTGTGCAAACACCGAGCTTAAGCGTGTCGGTAGGACAAGTGGGCTTCACCGCTGGGTCCTTCTTTGGGGATGGGGTTTTTGGGGGTTTAGGAGTAGTTGGTGGACACTTTGTGGAGGTTACAAAAGTGAAGAAAAGAAGGTTAAGTGTGAGAAGAAGAGCCGTAACTGCAAGAGCCTTAGGAGCCATTGAAGAGTTTAAGGAATGTTTTGGGATGAATGTGAAGGAGAGATAGGACATGGTTTATATAGAAGAAGTTAGTGACTTTGTAATAGGAATATGCAAAAGATATGAGGTAAAAAGAAACATGTGATGTGGATGATTGTGGAGAAAATTTGAGTAAGAAACAAAACAATCCAGCTAGTTGGCTTTTGCAACTTGAGACCACCATGTAACTGATTTAGACTAATTTTGGTAAAAAGAAAAATAAATGTTGAAAAAAAGTAAAAGACAAGATGTTTTGTCTTGTTTGTTTGTTAGTGTAATTATGTAAGGGTTCCACAGTCTTTGTTTCGACATTGTTGAGCCAGAGTGTCTCTCTGTGTGGGTATGTATCAGTTTTAGCAATCCATTACACGTTCTTGATAAGATATTTATTTAACATTGCATTGGTCCCTATTCCTTTAGATTCTTTTATGCTCTCTTTCAGTATCAATAGATTTTCTTTATCCAAATACAACTGGAAAAGATATACCCAAAATCAAATTCACACCTGTCAAGATGTTTATAGCTCATCAAATCGGTTCGGTTTTGGATTGGTTTGATCTAGTTCATCCGGTTTTGTTTGATATCCAAAAATAGTTCACTTGACCACATCAAATGATACTACAAGTCTTAAAAAGATTCATCATTTTATAAACTCTGAGAGAAACTTAGATAAACGAAAGAAGAAATTTATTTCGATATTAGTCTATATTACATATTGACAAAGTGCAAGAAGACATAGTAATCACAAATTATTGAGAAGATATATGCTGAGAGAAGTATGTATATATACACAAATTGAAAGATGAGAGAAGCATTAATACGCAGCCGTTTCACAATTAGAAAGATTCAGGTTGAAGAAGCACCAAATGTGTTCTCGCCGCTGTAAGTGATGTAAAGGAAGCCATCGTCGTCTTTCTTCTCCTCGTAGACGCTTGACATAATCTCCCCTGTAGGAGGAAGAACATTGTCCACGAAAATGAAGATTGCTTTCTCTGCACTTAGTTTGATTCTCTTCCGAATCACATACACAAATTGTCCAACTGTTAAGTCTGATGGCACGAGGTATCTGCACATAAATCAATCAAAAACACTTGAGTTCCATTTACAAATCTTCAACACTGCAACATATATATAAGAAGTAGAGATGGAGAAAGGGTCATTACTTTTTCTTGTCAATGTTTGGGATTTCACTTTGCTCAGCCTTTTCCACAATCACCTGCAGCAAAAATTAACATGAATCTCATTTCTTGTGTAATCAATAAAATGCAAGACAGTGATCATAATCTTGAAGCAAAAACATTGAAGAGGAACATCTGATGAACAACATACAAACACATGAATCCCCCAACATTCCACCCTAATTGGTCCAATAGGATCAATCAACAATACAAACTAAACCACGAATTTTTACCAAAGATCAAATCTTAGATTCGTGTTCTTGTTCGTGAAACAATCTTAAAAGTAACAGAGCATACCGGGATTCTGTCAGGATATTTCTCTCTGATCCTTCCAGCTTCAGCTTTCCTCTTTTCTGCACATAAACCATCTCGAGAAATCAGAAACACACACACACAGACATAAACACCATTTACAACACAAGTGGATCACAAGATCGAATCGGTTAAAGAAAGACTAACCGAAATCGTTGTCCAGCTTAAAGCTGCTGCCTTTGTTCATCTTCACTCCTGAGAGAATCTATACGAAAAGAACGAGATTCACAAAACTCTAAATTTTCCTCGGACCCAAGTCTAAATTCCGCGGCTTTTCGAAAATATTCCCTTCTAAATTTGGAGAAATCAAACAAATCAAATCACAATTGAAAACTTACAGAGACGGAGTTGATGGAGTGGATAATGATAAAACTCTGGAAGATAAAGAAGAAGTCGACAAAGTCACAAACGAAACCTTTTTCTTTTTCTTTTTTCTTCCTTCTATGATTGGATAACGTTAACTGCGATTGTCACAAACTATTAATGCAACTAGACACGTCAGCTTAGCTTGTTCTCCAAACAAGATCATTCGCTTTATTCGTTTTTTTTCTCTTATTAGGCATATTCTTTTATTTTTAGTCCTTCACAAGCCTATTATAATGATTGATAATACTACTACTACGTAATATATATATAAATAATAACAAATACCAAATCTAATTTATTGTTCTTCTTCTTCAGACTTTTCTTTCTAGTGGATGGCACGTCTCAAATATTTGGCCTTTTCTCACCTCCTGCGTCACTATTTGCCTTGGTGATGAACTCGAACTCGAATACAATACGGATTTATTGTTTTGGGCAAGATCGGATAATACGGATTACTGAGCTTTCATGGCCCAAATTAAGTAGTAAGTGGGTCTATCGTTGTTTTAAGATAAATACAAGGTTTTGACAAGACAGAAAATACAAGAGGCCCATGTCCACTATAACTCCCCTGTCCGTTCACTCATTTGGAAAAACTGCATTTAGTTGTCTTCCAAAATAGATCTTATCGAGTTATTTGATCAATCAACTTCTATAATTTTGGCTGCTCAACCAACAAAATGTTGGTATTGTATATGTTTCTCACTAAGATATTTCATAACCTCTAAAATCTTTAGTAACAGAGATGTTTTTTTTTGGGTGGGTGGATAGATAGTAACAGAGATGTTAAAGGGACATAAATAGAACTATATTTGACAATTGACAACTATATCAGGAACACTTCGTCATTACCAAATGATTAATGGAGAATTGTGTGTAATAGTGCATCATCTAATTTTATATTTCAACTATCCCTAGATTTTAGCAATAATAATTAAGTTTTGATTACGTATTAATCGATGATTATCTTGTGTTGTTGTGTTGGTCGTTGTCTTAACAAAAGAGACCATTATTGTATTCCTGTATTTGTTATTTTTTGCCATAACATCGATGCAAATATGTATGGCCAATTAGTTTACTAAATTTTTTTTTTTACTAAACTTTATATACATTCAACTTGGTAACCATTTTCGATTACAAAAATCCTTACCTTGGAACTAAAAACGAAGAAAACAACAAACAAAGATTAGAGATTGGATTAAGGATGACTTGTTGAAAGTGTGTTTTGAAACATTAAAAACCATGTGGTGAGATATGAGTCCGGCGAGTGAAAATTTTGTTGCGTTCTTGATAAAAGGATCATATTCCATTACGAAAACTCAAACCACTACGGAATTTATATAATTAGATTAATTTCCATTATTGATATTTAAGAAGTGATGTATGTACACAAGTGCAAATTCCCCCAAGGTCTGTAGCCTGTGTTTGGAAAGATACATTATGAATTTAAATTTTAATATAATTTTCTATAAAATTATAGTATATAGTTTGAATATCTATACAAGTGGCACGTTAGTGGTGTCCCTTCTTTAGCTAGTCATCCACCCCTAAAGATTGAATAAGCAAGTTGGTAATTTGTATTCTAAAAATAACAAAAAAGACTCGGAAACTAATTTAATCTAAAAATAACTAATTTAATGCGATACACATTTTGTTTTAAGACAGAGTTACAATAGTGGTGGAAACTCACATGGAGGTTTGTGGTTTGTCTTGGGAAATAAACCATGTCTCTCATAATGACAATGCTCAATAATAATTTGTTTTTTTTAATTATGTGATATTTTCTCTGGTTCGAGAAATAAATTTATCGTTAACTTAATGCAACACTGCAACATAATAATATCATAATAAGCATGTCTACTTTACATTCATACACAAGCAACCAAAAATTTCAATCCTGTCTTGGAAATCCAGCTGCACATCTCCTTATTTGATTTTCATTTACTCTAGTTATTGTTTTTAATCACGTATACATATATATGACCACTTGATTTATTAATAATGTTATTATATTTGTTGTGTGCTACGGTTGTAATTGTATAGTGTTTTATAATGGAATAAACAATATGTTAGCGTGATCCATGTTATATCATCGAGGTGTTTCATTACCACGAATTTTCTTAGAAATTGTGAACAACATATTGGGACCGTGCGATTATATTGATTTATGTTGGCAAGAAAAAAAAATTGTTTTAATATGTTTGGTTTCCAATACAGTTGTTTAGTGTCTTGATATATTATAACTAATCTCAATACTTTATTACGTTTTTGCTCTGTACTTTCATCGATTATATAATTTTTTTTTTTGCATTATTATTAACGCTAGACAATATTGACAAAATAATGAACGACTTTAATAGTTAAATGGGTATGTTTAAAACAGTAGATTGAAGTTAGCATTGTCATTTTCATTGACCCGAACTAATGTACTACTATAAATTATAATTTTTAAATCATATAAATTGATATTTTGGTCATACAGTGAAACGCTAAACCTTTTTTTTTTGGTCATCTGAAACCGATAGTCCAAAGACGATACAACAAACGAGAGAACAAAAATCTACGAGTTTATCACAAAAAACCCAATATCACAAAACAACTAGGGTTACATAAACCGCTAAACCTTTGGTCGATATATTTGAACAAAGACCATTTTATGTTTTCACACAATACGGGTATTTCCTAAAAACCTTTAAAACATAAACACACACAAATCGATGATCACGAAAACTCTAAAAAAAAACTGATGATTACAGTACAATTAGTGAATAATTGTCAAAATGCGCATTCGTCATCAGAAAATGAATGGACATAAAGTCCTGATAAAATATGTTACTTATATAACTAACACATGTTATCATTAACAACTTTGAGTTCTTTACAAAAAGAAAAGATTTGAGTTTTTAAATCACGAGTTTATTAAACTTTAAAAGTAATCGGGCACCACCACCATCTTAGATTTTGTAGTTAAGATTTATTTTAAAAAAAAATAAACAATAGAAAAGAATAATAATACTAACGATTAACACAATTTAGAGCCACTGGATCTATAAGCTAGACAAAGAATCTCGGCCGTTGAAAGATCTTGTCTCGATGTTTTCAAAAAATCTTCAAAAAGCCACACAGAGAGACACTCAAATAGAGCACCGGTCCGTCAGATTCAGTTTCGAAAACAAGGCCCAAAGCCACCTGCCAGAGTTGTTTCCCGTTAAGTTACCATAATATCCCTCTCTCGTTTGCATTAGTCTTCCTCGAGTTTAGAAGGGTAAAACTGAGAATTCAGGTAGTAGTAATGAACCATCTGCGTCAGTTTCGTCTTTTTGCTCTGCTTCCTCGGCATATGTAAGATTTTTTTTTATTTAAAAACACTGTTTCAGTCTTTCAGATCAATGATTTAATTTACGCGCCACTTTTTTCATCATTTTTTTTTTGAAAAAGTATTTGATTACAAAAGTACGTAAAAATAAGAAAACATTTGAATCTTACTTATTAACACACATTATTGTAATTCATTTTTAGAACTGAGTGGTAGCCTTTTTCCCCTTCTGATTTTTGCCTTTCATTTGTATGTTGGAAAGATCACGTGGTTCGTTTAACATTCTTTAACTAAAAATCATGGTATATATATATATATAAAACCCGACTCAAAATAAAGTAGTTTACAAACTTTAAAACCCTACATTTATGCTTGGTACTTTGTTGTTAATTTTTTTGACAAGTAGGTAGAATTAGAGCCTATATATATTCGTTATAAAAATAAATACTAGGGCAACTAGATTTATATAATAGTAGTACTTCATTTTTCTCCGACGAGCCCACATAGGAGCCATTTTCAAGTGGCAGGCGTGATTTATATAATACTATAGAAGGCAACATTCTATAAAATAAAATTTGAAAGCTTATGGCCAAAACTCAAAGAGTAAGACAAATGTGGCGACAAACATAAAATAAAAAAGGCAAATGTATTAAGGAGAGTAGTGTCACGCGCTGTATTTGCGAAGAGACTCGACAACGATGGCACAAGAACACGGTACATATGTAGATAAGTACATCTACAGACAGAACACAAGCCACACATAGAGGAGGAGAAAGAAAAAAAAGAAAATTCCTTATTACAAAGAAAAAAAAAAAAGAGAAAAGATTGATGAGAGAGAGAGACGCAGACTGTAACAAGAGAGAGAAAGAGATGAAGAGCTTAGCATTGATGAAGACCACTTTTTATATATTGCACGCATCCATATAACAAGCATCAGAGAAAAAGAAAAGAAAAGTGATTTTAGGAAGAAAAAAAAAAAGAAAAGAGAAAGAAAAGTTGGGGCGCCAATTACAAGTTTTGAGCTTTGCATGTGTTTCTTTCTTCCGTACATTTAACCTCTGAAGTCTGAACACAACCTCTCTCTCTCTCTTCTTCTTCTTTTGTTGTCTTCCTGTTCTGAGATCTCTCTCTCTAGGGTTTTTTTCTTTCTTTCTTGTGAAGGTTTTTTTTTTAAACTGTGTTTGAGGCCATGCCCTTATCCTTTGAAAGATTTCAAGGGGAGGGGGTGTTTGGTGTTTCTTCTTTCTACACAGATCCTCAGAAAATCTGGTTTAATCAAGACAAAACCGGAATCGGAAGAGAAGCAGAAGAAGATCTTGGTTATGTTGTCGGTGGTGGTTTACCGGAGCCGACGTCTGTTCTTGACGCTTTAAGGAGTCCCAGTCCTCTTGCTTCTCACTCTTCAACCACCACCACGACGCTGTCTTCCTCTCACGGCGGTGGTGCCGTCACCGCCACCGCAACCGCCGGTGATGATAAATGTAGCCAAATGGGTTTGGATGATCTCGACGGAGTTCTCTCTGCTTCTTCTCCTGGTCAAGAACAGAGCATCTTGAGGCTAATCATGGACCCTGGTTCAGGATTCGGTGTTTTTGACCCGGGTTTCGGGTTCGGATCCGGGTCTGTCCCTGCGACTGATAGTGCGAATCCTTTGCTATCTTGTAGCTTCCCGTTTCAAGAGCAAACTCATCACCAGATTGCGAATCCAGAAGCGTTGATCAGTCCAGTTCAAAATCCCTGTTTGTTCTCTAATCCTCCGTCGTCTCCACCGGCGAAACGGTTTAACTCCGGATCTCATCAACCGGTTTTCCCCTTTTCGGATCCGGATCCGGGTCATGACCCATTTCTCGTTCGTCGCCAGCAACAGTTTCAGTTTCCGTTTCAGTTTCACCAGCAACAAATCCCGTCTTCTTCTTCGTCCGCGGCGGCTCTGGTTCCGCCGTCGGGAATGGCCGGCGATGACCAATCAGTCATCATCGAGCAGCTGTTCAACGCGGCGGAGCTAATCGGAACCACCGGAAACAACAACAACGGCGACCACACCGTTCTCGCGCAAGGGATATTGGCGCGGCTCAATCACCATCTCAACAGTAACTACAGCATCAACAACAAACCTCCGTTTCAAAGAGCGGCTTCTCACATCGCCGAAGCTCTCCTTTCACTCATCCACGACGCTTCACCACCGTTAATCACGCCGGAGAATCTGATTCTCCGAATCGCCGCCTACAGATCCTTCTCAGAAACCTCGCCGTTTCTCCAATTCGTCAATTTTACTGCCAATCAGTCGATTCTCGAGTCCTGCAACGACGAATTAGGATTTGATCGGATCCACATTATCGATTTCGATGTTGGATACGGGGGACAATGGTCGTCTCTGATGCAAGAACTCGCTTCCGGGGGAAGAAGAAGAAACAGAGCATCTCTCAAAATTACCGTCTTTGCTCCACCTCCTTCTACAGTCTCCGACGAATTCGAGCTCCGGTTCACAGAGGAAAATCTCAGAAGTTTCGCCGGAGAAGTCAAGATTCCGTTCGAAATCGAGCTGCTAAGCCTCGAGCTTCTTCTAAACCCAGCATACAGGCCCCTCTCTCTCCGTTCATCGGAAAAAGAAGCAATCGCAGTGAATCTCCCGATAAGCTCCGTCGTCTCCGGTTACCTTCCGTTAATCCTCCGTTTCCTCAAACAAATCTCTCCAAACGTCGTCGTATGCTCGGACAGAGGATGTGACCGGAACGACGCGCCGTTTCCAAATGCCGTGATCCACGCGCTTCAGTACCACACTGCTCTGCTCGAGTCTCTCGACGCTAATCAAAGCCAAGACGACTCGAGTATCGAGAGGTTTTGTGTGCAGCCTTCGATCTTGAAGTTGTTGATGAAACGACACCGTTGGATTGAAAGATCTCCGCCGTGGAGAAGCATGTTTACACAATGTGGGTTTTCTCCGGCGAGTTTAAGTCAGACGGCGGAGGCTCAGGCGGAGTGTTTGTTGCAGAGGAATCCGGTGAGAGGGTTTCACGTTGAGAAAAGACAGTCCTCACTTGTCATGTGTTGGCAAAGGAAAGAACTTGTTACCGTCTCTGCTTGGAAATGTTAGAAGAAGACCAATTCTCAGCTAACTTTTCTGTTTTTCTTTTGATGATCTTAATTTTCTCTTTTAAAATGTTGTTATGTTATTCAATGGTGTTCTTAGTTTCGACTGTGGTGCATTTTAAGGAAGTAAGGATATATAATCAAAATCTCCTTTTGTTAGATTTTATTTTGCTCTTTTTGAGTTTATGCATATATCAGTTATCCAACAAAAAAGAGATGTGGTCATTTCAAATCAGGTGAATTACATTTGTTTTTTAGGATATTCAGAGTCCACAGTTTGAGTTTATGTGTGTAATTTAGACATTCAATCTTGGTTTCGTTCTAGTTATTTACTTGAAATAGACTTTCTCTGTTTTAAGAACCTATTCTAGTGCTAAGGTCATACGTTATTACATATATATTGAAAAAGGTTATATATGTATATATACATAATATCTTAATAATAACGAATTAGTGAAATAGTCACGGTACATGCAAGATACTGTTGTAACACATTTCTATAGAATATTAAATTTTACAACCAAAAAGTAGAGCTAATTGGTTTTATCATTTGGTTTTTGGAGCTTCCAAGGTTGAATGTTTGTTTAAATCATCTCGGGTCCCTAACAATTTCTTTTAATTAATTTTTGGCCATGAAAAAGTTATTTTTCTGTCATAAAAAAGGTTAGGACTTTAATTTGCGTACACATTTGTTTATATATTAACGTAAGGACTAAATGTAGAGGCAGAGCCCTTAAATGTATTCTGAAGCTTTTAGCTTTAAAATATATACATGGTTCATTATTGTAATACGACTTTTGTTCGTGAAGTCACATGGTTTTAAAGTCATTGGTGCTTGATTTTTATATAATCACAGTTTTGGTTATAGAGCATTTTTATATGTTAACTAAATTGGACGGTCTTGATTTGCGACCAACCGCTTCATTAAACTAATATCGATACACAGTTTTATGACGTAGGTGTAGAATGATAATATAATCATGGCCTTAGTAGCTTAAAACGTTTAATTTTACAGGTTGGCTGGATTAAAAACTATAATGTGTTTATTAACCCTAAAAATCTCTAATGTATATTCTGTTATGTTAATATTCCACTTTCAGTTTGAGTGGAGAAATAATTTTACGAAACAAAAATTCAAATCCTGACAGACCTTTCGAAAGTCATATCTTAGTAATTTTTTTGTAAAAAAGCAAACATAAATGAAAAGAGAAACGAAATGAAAAGATTTTTTAATATTAAAAAAGTTGTGACACCTCTAGTAGAGCGGGTCGAGGTTTGCATGTTACTTTGTATGAAATGTTTTTGTTTTGGTTGCCTAATTTCGAAATTATCAGCTTTTGACAATATAAAAAGCATCAGCTTTACTTACAGCTTTAAAACTAAAGAGACATATACGTCATCCATAAGATATGAGAATTTAAACTAGAAATATAATAACGTTAATTTAACATGGAGCCAAACCGACAACAGACACTTTTGTCTCAATGACTGCCAAAAAAAGCTTCATAATTTTACTTTGGAAATTAATTAACAAACACCGGTTCATGCACACCTACGTGCTTACAAATATTACAACTATTGTTTTTTTAATTAAAAAAACCCTTTCTGAAATTTATAGAGTTTATAGCAATAACCATCTTAATTTGAATTTGCGTAGAAAATGATGAAAACTTCTAATGGGTTAGTCTTTGATTGTAAAGTGCTATGCTTGTAAAAGTGTATATGGTTTTTTTTTGTATGAATCCGTCATAAAAATCATCAAACAAATAATTTCAGATCAAATGATATTGTGAATGAAAACACTTAGAATTTCACATTAGGAATTGCCAAATTCATCAATTGTTTTTTTTTATCTAGTGGTTAACTGCAGATTAATCCACTTGATCCAAAACCAAGATCTGACCGAACCGATCTCGCGTATATAAGAATCGTATCCTCAACTAAACTACATTCGTAAAGGACTTTATCATAATTTGTAAATTTATTTTCTATAGATTTCTAAAAAATTAGTAGTTTTATAAAGATTTAAAGTAAATGTATGTGGTTAAAGTTTACCATTTTTTTGTAACTACATAAGAAAGGAATATATAACTTTGATAGATACAAAATCTTAGGCTGATGCTCTCTCCACCAATGTATTCGTCTTCCCAATCATTTCTTCTTTTTTCCTCCTCTTTATTTAATGGAGTAGTAGTATTGTTTTCTTTCGTTTTTGTAACAAAAAAAGAAGATTAATTTACCTTTTTTCACTCGATTTATAAAGTCTGCTTGGGAACAACGCATTCTCTATCAACCCCACATATCCTCTTTATAGCTTTCTTTTCTCGATACCTCTTTTTAGTTTCTATCCATTTTATAACAAAGGGGACAAATTGCTAAACATGAAACAACCAACAACAAAAATCAAACTCGATTTTTTTTTTTTTTTTTTTTTTTTTTTTTGCAGATTCAGTAATTGCATAAAACAAAAAAATAAATACGTGTGAGCAATTTGGATTCAGCAGCGTCAATGAAGTGGTGGTAGACCCATCACCATCAAAACAATTGCAATTCGGCGTTAATCATGTAATAATTTTAGGTGAGGTCAAACATTATTAGTTAGATCATTATTAAATTACTTCTCATTCAAAAAGAGTTCATCATAATTTATCTAAAATGAGTTTATTACATATTTAAACATGGAGTAATAAATTCGTATAATTATACCAAATTATACATCCCTAAAGACTGCCCTTTGGTGGCAACTCTAATGTCAAACATAAACCAAAACACAAACCGGTGGTTAAATCGAACCAAGAAGCAACGTCCCGGTCTCAATAAGATAATGACCGAGACTCTGCTTTTCACCTTCTACAAGTCTCTTCTGCATCTCCCAAATGGAAACAACACTGAACACCACACGTCACCATCTTCTTTGTAAGTTCTCTTGAAGCAATGGTGTTTGTTCATCAAACTCCGTAAAGTGTAAGAGATGTTTTGATGAAGGAGTAAGCTAATGCGCCCGTGAAAATGTAACTATCAACCCTGTCCAATATTCCACCTGCACCATGGAGAAGTCATTTAAGAGGAGGCGGGAAAGTTGAACGAATCGAGTGTGATCTATGTATCAGTATGTGACTTTACCATGTCCAGGGATGAGTGAACCAGAGTCTTTGACGCCAGCATCACGTTTGATCATTGATTCAGTAAGATCACCAAATACAGACCCAAAGAAGTTAAGGAACCCAAAAGCTATGGAGCTGAGGAAACAAAAGAGAGAGAGAGAACAAGAAAAAGGCTCATTCACAAGCAGAAGATGATAAAAAAACTGAGTTTTCGATATAGAAGGAGGATAAATCTGAGTACCTGAATAGAGATTGAGGCCAACACAGAGATTTGGAGAGAAGAATTGTGATGACAATACAACCAACAAGTCCAGCGAAAGTACCTTCCCAAGTCTTTTTGGGACTAATACTAGTAAGAGGCGTCCTACCAAAAGCCTGCACTTTCTCTATAGTTACATCAAAGCGGTTTCAGTTATACAACAAAAGCTTATCCGTTAGGCGTTGTACCTTGCCACCGAGAAAAGCAAACGTGTCCGTCGCAATCACACCGCTGAATGAAATCAACGTTGCCACAAGTCCAACTGTCCAGTGAGCTTGACCACCAAGCAGAATTGGCCATGTTCTTCCGATTCCTATAGTTAGAAGTGGTCAAAAGGACATATAAATGGAGGAGAAAGCCAAGAGGTTTCGTTTTGAGGTATAAAGGAGGAGAAAAGGCGAGAGCTTGCCAGTGTTAAGCGCAGGAGCAGCTAAACCACAACGAAGCTTAACCCAGAAACAAGGGAGATAGCCACAGTAAAACAACCCGAACATTGTACTACTCAGCTGAGCAAAACGAGGGTTTCCTCTCTGTACTAGCAAAGCCATTGCAACAACAAATGCTGCGCACGTCACCGATATATCAATGTTCCCAAAGTACCTTAAAAACATAAATTCCCATGAAATCTGATTAAGGGGGAGCAGTAAAAAACGAAGCTTTTTGAAGTTGTGTTTGAATGAAACTCACAGTGTAAGGATGGGCATAAGGGCACATATAACGGAGCAAACTCGAGATACATATAGTGGAGGAGGTGTCATTCCTTTGGCAATGCCTCTACTTCTAACGAGCTCGAAATATTCGCGAGAACCGATGAAAACAGAAGCTGCTAAGGCTACTGTGAAAGCCCATCCTCCAGCTAACACAACACCTCCAACAGGTAGTCCAATGCCAATACCAAAGATGACTCTTTTCTTAAACTGGCTTGCTTTCTTCTGAGTATCTTCCACATTTTGCAAGTCATGGGTTCCCTAAAACAAAAGACGGCCATTTGGCGAATCAACAAGGACTCACTGAATAACAGACAATGATCAATAAAACAAAATGAAGCATATTGCCATTCATAAACAGTAAACACTATGAAGCAATTTCTCAATTAAGCTCAAAATTGACTCTCTTTCTCACTCTCTCTCTCTCTCTCATTCGATGCCGACTTGTTTCTTCTACAGTTACAGATTCGAGGAGAAGGAACGATATAAAGTTATTACCTTTGAGTTGTCGTCACCAAGCTGGTCTGATTCAGCTCGAGCAACGGCCGTGGGGAGACGCCGTTGAAAAGAAATCCGACCAAGGCGGGAACGAAACAATGGTTTGACTTTGGCAACACGGACGAGTCGTAGACTCGAATATTCGGAGAAAGAGGGGAGAATTAGGGATTTACTAGTGGATATACGGCACGGGCATATACATGGGAGAGAAGTCGATTTAACCGGTGCAGGCTTATTGGGATTATACCTACAGACTTGAACAAGAGACGCCATTGCTTTCTCAGTGACACCAAATTAAAGCCCGAATTAAGGGAAAAGAAAAAAAAGTCTTAATTCTGAAACTCACAAGCTCTGTTCGAATCATGATGTCCGAGTGTGTGTGATTTGCTGAATTTCTCGGCGAGTTTTGTATTGTAGTAACAAGGAAGACGTACGAGGTAGAATTAGCGGTCGGATTAACCCTCCAAACGAGGTAGAGTCTTTATTTCCTCATCTGTTTTTATTATTCGATCGAAAGTATTTTTATTTCTAAAATTAAGGCAAACAAAGACGAGTCTTAAAGACGGAGAAAAGAAGAAGCTAGTGGAGGGGGAACACAAAGAAACAAAAGTTCTTTTGGATTACAAAAGTTGAAAAAAAAAAAAGAGGAAAAGGACTTGTGAAAATTCTAAGTCTTATGAAATACAATCCTCTAACGCACTAAGTTCAAGATTCAACCAAAGGTGAATGACGACGATACGACAAGAGAGAAGATGTCCTTCTGACACAACTTTGATTTTTTTTTTTGATTCTTTTCATATGCCTTCTGGGTTTTGCCGAAGCCACACTTTTGAGTCTTGTGAAATATTATGTATTCAACGTGATCATGTCCTCTTCATAATGTATCCCAGGATTAGACCGATTAGACCCACCAGAAGAACGTACATGAACGGGATTCCACCACCACTCTGACTTCTCTTGCTTTCACGCTTCAACTGCTCCTGTAATTTTCACACATTTTTTTTTTTATATCAGAGAGGTTCGTGTTTCGCCAAAAGGGAGCACGTAAACGAAGACTGTGGAATATACAGACATGATTGGGTAATTGCAAAGGTGAAGAAACTTAAACCAATTGGATTGCTCGATTCTTCAACTAGTGTAGAGCGATTCTTAAGCGATTTCATATCTCAAATGATGCAACAAGTAAAGGGCTCAATAAACAAATAAAACACACAACTTACTGTTCGGATATAGGCAATTAAAGGCCAATGCAAATGATGAACGAAAATCTTAGTACTAAGAGAAAAAACAAGAGAACGGCTGCTTCACAAAAACCAGGGAAGCTAGCTATGAAAGTGCTTATCAAAATTGCAGGGAGTAATAGTTCAAAAACTACAAAGATTAGTTGAAAGTTCCTTACCAATTCTTGTTGAAGTCTGTTGTTCAGTTGAACAGCAGAGTTCTTTTCCTCGGTGAGCCTTGTGATGAGAGCTTTGGCCTGAAGTCACACAAGCCGATAGACGTTAGACACTTCACTAAAGACCTTATAGAAAGATAATTCCATAGGTTTGGATGGTGAACTAATGTAGGTTGTTGCGTAATGGTAACAATACTCATGCAATTGTACTCTTTCTGATGCAAAGGTGGCTCAGCTTCATTAAAACAGCATATAAGAAATCAGAAAGCTTATTAAAATACCTCAAATGAGTTATCCTGAGGTTCAAGCCTGTCAACGCTAAATCTTGGAACCTACAATTAAACAAGAAAATAAAGAGAATCAACACAATTACCAAAGGAAACGCCTAACATAGGCCCCCTCCCCAAATTCTATTCATAGGTTCTATTTTCTTCGCTATTTAAGCTGAGGTCTATACTTACAGCCGTGAAATCAGAAGCATTCCCATTGTCTGAGACGGAAGCTCTCGGTGAAGATCCCTCTTCCGATCCTTCACGAACCGGTGATGGTGGTCGAGGTGGATCGACATAGACAACTCTCAGTTTAGTCTCCTCAACTCGATGCCCCGCCTCTTTGCTAAACTGCAGAGGTCATCAGAAAAATAAAAAAAACACTGTGTTTAAGTAACCAGACCCAATTTGCCAGAATACAAAAGGCTCAGAAATGATCAGAGCCATTGTTTGAAACCCATTACAACAGTATCAATACCATTTCAGGAGTAACTTCCCTGGCCGTGGCTCCGGGACTAGCCACTACACATTGAAGCAAGAACTTGTCCTTGCACTGCATATCAGCCGGAGCTTCCTTCTGCGCTTGCATGGTCACTAAAATTCAAGACAGTGATCGACAACAGTCAAGCTCACAATCCCAAAACTGGGTAAAATCTTCATCTGGCAATTTTGAATTAACAGAGAAAACGATCTATTACGAAGAGAAGAGTAAGAGACAAACCTAGAACTTCAGAAGATGATCTCGGAAGAACAACTCCAGTATTAGGCCTGACGCAATACTTCTTTGGATTCGTCGTTTTAACCTAGAAATTGACCATCCGTAAACCTAAGATACACAAAAAAAATCTCCCAAGATATAGAGAAAATCAAAACGATTCTCCAAGTAAATTCACCTTGAAGGCCACATAATTGTCGGTCTTGTTAGCCAAATACAGAGAACAAGAGATCTGTTTCTTCAATTCAACTACATCAAAATCAAACAATCAAACACAGCAAACTAATCGGAAAAAGGTAGATCTAGAAGAAGGAAGACATGCGAAAATCATTGAAAATTCAGATATATAAGCTTACATGGGAATTGAAGGTCGACAGGATCGATGTCGAGAAGCTCGTTACTCATTTTGATAAGATCGGCGGAGATTAACCGATTCTATCGAAAAACGGAATATCGTTCTCCGGTAGAGAGAGAGAGTCGTGGTGGTCGTCGTCGATCGAGAACGGAGATTCACGGGGAGAGAGAGAGAGATGGAGAGGACAAAGAGAAGAGACTTTTGCCGTCTTTTTTAAAGACTGGAGACGATATATGCCCTTCCTCTGACTCGAGACGCGTCACCACTTCAACGTATTATGAGGGGTATAATTGTCATTCTAAGGACTACGTCAGCGACTATACAGGGGTATAATTGTCATTTTACTCAAACGACCAAACTCATTTTTTCTAAAATTTGACCAGCGAAAACCAGGTGGAAAACCACACGATCCCTTTTAACTCATGTCAAAACGAAAAAAAGGAGATTCTCTGATATTTTTTACCAGGAGTAAAAATTGATTGAAGAAAAAGTGAGTGACAAAATCTTTTTTTTTTCAGATTAAATTTTTTTCAGTCTAGAGCACTTTCATATGCAAAAAAAGACGAGACAGTCGCAAAACGGTGAATAAAGGGTTCAATCAAATATTAATTTCAATATAAGCTTAGGACTAGTTCACATATAAAATGTTATTTGTGAAACAAGTAATAAGTGAGCGATGAATAATGTGTATGTGGTGTTTGCTTGGTTAATTGCACTGATAATTAAGTATTGTTGAGCGATGATCGATATTTATTTGTCCTAGCTGCTGCTTCCCACATACCAAACCAAAAGTTTAGATCATTTTAGATTTAAAAGCAGAAATAATTATTAAAACAATTAAAAACAAAAACATAAATAAATAAATTACCCAAGCTGCTGGTCATGAATGCATGCTTTCCGATAACCCGAATGTTTTTTGGCAATCATGAGATCTTTTCCCAAACCATCGGTCGCTTTCTCTAATCTCTTTTGATTATCTATTTGATGTTATTCTGGTTTTATTGAGGAATGATAAGATTAGGAAACTGATTCAGATATAGTACTCTAGTATAATTAGAGTACAAAATTGCTTACAAATTAAAAGTGCGTAAACAAAAAAAAATTACAAATATATTACGATAGTTTCATATATCATATATCAATACATTTGGTATTAAATTGAATATGACTTAGTAAAGAAATAATGTTTTGTTTTGACTTTTTGTTGTTTACATTTAGTATTGAATTGACTTAGTAAATAAAAAGAGTATATTGATTATCAAATACTGTTTTTTGTTTGCATATGGGCCGACCATGGACAGCCCAATTGGTCATGGTCCTCTTTTAGGTGTGGTCGTTTTGGACATGGTCTTCTTTTGGGTGCGGTCACTTTTGTCCAGAAAAATCAAATACCACCTGGACATACCCATTTGGGCTCGGGCCCAACCAATTGACAATATTACATATATGTATATTTCCGTACACGTTAATCTATATTTATCACTAAAAACACCTCCATTGGTATTTTTATGAGATTTTTAAGAAGTTTAAAAAAAAAAAAACAATTGAATAATGTGTAAAATTATTAAGGATCGATTCTTTCTTATTTAAGAATTTCAAAAAATTGTTAAAAACCCCATATGTCAGTCTATAGTTGGATCAACTCAATTTTAACAACTGTTGGGTTTTGTCTCGTTTGTTTTAAACTTGTAATGATTGTCAACTGATTTACCAGGAGAGGAATATATAAGCTCAAAAAAAAAAAAATTGAAAAAACACTCCTAAAGTTTGTATATCATATATTTGCTTTTTTGTTACCAGATGTCAAACACTCGATGCTTTTACCTAATTTTATCTTAGCGTCTTTGATCATTCTTTGTTTTTGTTTTTAACTCTATCAAACTATCATAGCTTATAGAAAATGGTGACATTTAATATGAACGATCATATTCTACGTTTAAATTGTATGTCTCAATCAATTTTGTTTTTGTTTTGTTTGTTAAATTAATATGCATTATATCAAAATCGGATACGAAAAATAACAGTGGTGTATGTATGAAAATAACAAAGTAATAATTTGAAAAACTGAAAAATTATTTACTAACACGTTGTTTTGAAATTTAAGTTGCCATTCGCACAGGTTAAAAAGAAAGCTTTTAGTTTTACTGGTAAAATACATTTTGTTTCGTTTAATAAATTATTTTTCTACATACTTAGCGTATATAGTTAAATTTCTCCATGTTTTGATGTTGTGCGCGCGCGTGTTGCCCCTTTTGATAGACGAATATTAGAGAGGATGTTCGTGTCAGTCAGCAAAGCAAATGTTAAAAATGGGCTCACAGTTTCAGACAAACAATAAACAGTCAGTGATAGCCCCAAAAAAAAAAAAACTAAATATTAATACTCTTGAAAATTTCCTAGCAAGGAGAAAGTAGCCTTGAATCACAACCTTTTCGTTCGTACGTCGTGGGTTAATGATACTTTGTAAACACTAAATCCAAGTGATTAGCCACCAAACGAACACATGGATTAATTTGTAAACACTAAATCATAGTGAGTAGCCACCAAACTTTGTAATAAGTTTGGTTGAACTATCACAACCACTTTAAATCACAACTTTGTTGATATCTATTGGGTGGTGATTACGAACATTGGTCACCGGGTTTGATTCCAATCATAAGTAGAGAATAAAGTATACGTGAAGAATAATTCTAAGTTGGTGGTAGCTCAAAACCGAAAGGCCAAATTTGATTCTACAGTGGAAATCATATATAGAAACTAGGAGCAGAAATAAAAGTTGATTTTTCCTTTTTAAATTTGACTTTTTTTTTCTTCTAATAGTAGGCGAAAGAGATAGCTAAGCAGTGGGCACTCTTAGTTCGATAGCTTCTAAAATTGTATAGTAATACCTAAATTGCCAGGAAAACAAATAAATGAATAATTCAATTACCTAAAAAAAGTGAAAACCCTTATAAGAGAAACTTCACAATTCTTATATTTTCAGTTAATGAAAATTCAATGGTCTCTGATTTAGGCCAACACGACGTGAGGCTAGTAGTAAAAGACTTGGCGTTAGAACATGTAAAAGTAGCCTCCTTTGCATTTAAAATAATAATGAACCCAAAAAAAAAAACATTAAATTGATTTAGAGTTCGACGAACAAAAAAAGAATAATGATAAACCGAAATGATTTTAAGTTTTTGACAACCAGAATCACGCAAAGCCTGTTACCTTTCGTTTTCACCACTCATCGAACACTACAGAGTTATCGTCGTCTTCGTTGGGTGCAGGAAGATTAAGATCTATCATCCTCTGTTTCACTGATACTTCTTCTTCTTTATCGATTCGAACAATTTGATTTACAGACAACCCTCTTCTTGATCCGATGTTACTGCTTCCGTGAGATCTCTTATGACCTCCAAGTGCTTGTCCTGAAGTGAAAACTCTAAAACAGATCGGACATTGGTGAATTTTCTTCTCCGCGACTCCATTCTTGTACTCTGTTTTCGTCGACGTCATTGTTGTGCAAGTCTTGTTCTTCTTGTGGCTTGCTCTATGCCCTCCTAGTGCTTGATACGATTTAAACACTTTACCACAAGTCTCGCACTTGAATCTCCCTCTTCCTCCTCTGTTCTTGCTCCATTTGTAATCTTCACACTCATGATCTGTCTCATCTTCTTCTTCCACCGTTTGCTTTGACATTGTCTTGTTCTTCTTCTGTTGCTTCCATTTGTCTCTCGAGAGCATAATGAGACAAAAGGCCAGATCTTCCTCCGTCGTTGTGTCTGAAGCTGAGCTGTGATGCTCTGGCTCGGTCACTGACTCACCGGGTTGGCTCGTTTGCAGCTTCTTAAAGTCGAAGTCGAACGATCCAAGTTTCCGAGTTCGCTTGGATCGTTTCCGAGTTGGATTGATCCTCGATGACTCGGTTTCGCTTTCAACGTCGTCTTCGGCGAATTCAAACTTCATTTCTTCATCATCAACCGTATGAAGACGATCCAGCTTTGGATTATCAAACTCACCGCAATTTCCATGATCTTCTTCTTCCTCATCAGGCGAAGAAGAAGCATCTGACTCGGTATCGTCGTCACTGAGTTGACTCGGCCTTTCCTCTTCTTCTCCTTCTTCTTCACCAGTTAATTCATAAAGCTCACGTTTGGCAGATAGACTAAGCATGTGAGATCTCATGTGACCACCTAAAGCTCTTCCATTGATGAAGCTCTTGAAGCAAAATCTACACTTGTATCTCTCCATTTTCAACACCAAATCACAGGAAGAGAGAGAGAGAGAGAAAAAGAGCTAGTTTTTTGGGATTAATTCTCTCAAAGAAGAGAGAAGAAGAAGTAGAGAAACTACAAAAGGAGAGTAGGTGACAAAAGCATTCTTCTTCTGCAACCAACGAACTAAAGAAGAAGACGAAGAGAAAGAAGAAAAGAATTAAGCTGAAAATTTATTTATTTTAACTTCCCCTTCTACTCTCATCCTATATTTATAAATTTCTCTAGTTAATTCGATCTTGAAACGGAAAAAAGGAAGAGTAAATTTTTGTTATTCTGAATAATCTAATTAAAGCGTTTGCCATGAAATAGTGAAAGGACAATGTAACATGCGAGCTTTGCCCGTTTCTGCAAGAAAAAAAAAAAAAATCTTCTCTGAATTTCCCAAAATACCCTTCACACCAATCGGATTAAAAATAGGAAAATTTCTATTTTAACACACCGAAATCTCAGACGCAACGCGGCTTAGTTGTCTATTTTCGGCGCAACTTTGATTTCAATGGGCCAAAATTAATTAATTAACTTACGCTCCACTTAGGGTACTTTCGGTATTTTACATCACACGAGAGCCTTTTTGTTGTTGTAACGAGTCGGACCAGAACAAAGCGTTGTCCAAAAATGAGGGGGAAGAATGTTAACATTTTATGGCTGTCAGTTTGTGACAGCCACGTATTATCTCAAACGACGGTTTCACAACTTATCCTCACCCACCAGTAACTTTAATTTCTCTAATGTGATAAATTCAAAGTAATTAATTAGTTTAATTTTCAGATTCTGCGTGCCCTCTCCTTTTGATCTCCTAGCAAGTTAAAGCCAGCAGGATTCTGATACCAACTTAATCTACTAATAATCTTAATTATAAATTCCACTAATCACTCTAATTAATACGATTAGGAATGCAGAAATAGTGAAAATTATAGGATTTCTCCTTTGATTTTGGATCTTCCAAGTTGGAAAATAATGAGAAAAAGTCAAGACACCATAATTTTCGTTTATCAATAACACTCCCACACGTTCTTGTTCAACAAAAAACAAATACCAACTAAAGTCTCTATTTAGATTAAACTTAAACTTAATCTGAAGATAAAACAGATTAGATAAGACAATAGATGTGAGCTAAATTGTTTTTGTCAAAGTATGTATATATATGCATACTAATACGATTAACCAAAAAGATAAACAATATTAAGCTACAAACGCATTTAACTTTGGACCCACTAAATTTGATGCCTTTGGTGTAATACAAACCTAACCATCTCACTTTTTTTTCCTAGTAACAATGTACTAAACGTGATCAACGACCAACACAGCGATCATGTGATCTTTTTCAATTCATTAAACTGATCGTTCGGAGATTAAATCATCCATAAGTGCAAAAACTTGTACAATTAGGAGTTGAAGTCTTGCTTGTTACAACAGTTAAGTGTGATAAATTAAGAGTTCAACGTTCCACAACTTGTCGGTTAGAAAAATAAATTAATCTACTCAAAGAACTCACTTAGCAAGGTAATTTAAAGGCCTTTTTAAATGAAATCCTTTTAATTCAACTTTGTGGAAGCAGTTCGTATACGCAAAGTGTAAAGTTGCGATTCTTCTTCAATGGGCATGACTTAACGGTGGTGCCAAACCACTTACGCCACTCTCTCTCTTAAAATGAAAACCTCATCACCCCCTTTAATCTCTCCGTTGACTTGTCTCGTTAGAACTTCAAATTAATATTTCATTATTAATAAAGTATACGAGTAAGCAGAGTATTTGTTACTTATTAGTTATTATCAGTATATAACATTGGGTTCTTAGATGGTAATAGCCTTTTTCTACATATATAAGACTGGTCGATGAATGAATTGAAGTAGCAATACTTTTGACTAAGTTTAGTCAACTCTTAGGAGGCGTGAAATTTACAGAAAATATAATATAGATTAATTGGGCTCATATTGGTAAAACAAAATATTTTCTTATTCGTTATTTTTATGTATAAGTTATTTTTCTGAATAGTTGAATGAGTGAAGAAACGAGTCAGTTACAAACAAAACAGATTTCTATTTTTTAAAGTTACATGTGGAGCGTTAAGTATCACCCGGCTCTCTAATTTGACAAAAAAACGGAAATGATATTATTATTAGTTCATGGTTAATCAATGAAAAAAAAACTAAAGTTTGCTAAACAAATTTATTTTAACTCAAGAGAGTGTTTCAGTATATTCATCGACTAAATAATGTAAAGGATTATCAAAAACTTGACCCAAACAACGCTCAAAAGACTCTTTTAGAGCCATTCTCATATGGTGGGATGCTTCTCAGAGATGTAAACCTACCGGACACAACACAGATACTTACCGTAAGGCTTAAGCTAACAAATTCCAAAGAAAATTACAACACCGTATATAAAGCGGTGCTTTTACATACCTTTTAGGAATGAATTTTACATATCTTCCTCATACATCAATTCATATGAGGCTGATCTGAAGTTGAATCATCACCCCATGAAAGGTATACATTCGGCTCTTCTTCAGGCCTATCAAGGCTTGATCAACCCCTTCCGGATTGCTTTAACGTACTTAAGAACCATTTTAGCCTCCCATTTTGAAGGGATGAACCTTCGCTTGGGTTCTAGTGCACTTGAGAGTGGATGTATTGCATCATCCCATTTGAACCAATCAACATAAAGCTGGCATCAAGAGAATCAATCAAACGGGCACATTTAGAAGAGATTTGTATAATAATATATTAGTAGAAAACGGCTACACATAAACCACATTACGTACCGGATATGTATCAAAGTCAGCATGTGGGGCTTCCCCTTTGAGGATTCTACGAACGAGCTTTCTCTCCTCTTTAGTCATCTCCACTTCCTCGTCATTATATTCATCATTAATCTTGCGCCTAAAGCCCCACAAATTGCATCACCATAGTACTACTAAATAACAAACTATATATATATACAAAATAAGCAGAAAAGTCTTTGAAACTGACCAATTCTTGGAGTCATCCATATTTGCAAGAAAAGAGTCAAGCTTGTATCGCTTTTCTTTCTTGGTAATCTTCTTCCTTATACCACTCCAAGATAACATCCCCAAATGTATTTCTTGGAGAAACCTACGTAGACGTTAAAGCTAGATAAATATATACTTTCATTTGAAAAAGGAGAAAGACAGTTTCAGATTCTATAATATGATTAGATAAAGCAACGACCTCATCTTCTAAAGAATCGCTCTCTTCGGCGACTTCATGTTGCTCAGAACCTTCGTCACTCCCATCTTCCTCATCGTCTAGTTGTTCTCTTTTATCACCATCACCATCATTATCATGCATAATACACGAAAATAAAAAGCTCCAAGCTGTGAAAACAAAAGAGAAGGCGCAAGGAAAAGAGAATACATATCCGTCCTTTACTGCTGGTTTCTCTTTCTCAGATTTTACAGAGACTCTTTCGCTCTCTGTGTCTCTCATTATACCCTCGTTAGCTTCTTCGCCTATCATCATCTGTGCGATCAGAAGCTAGGGTTGGACTAAGAAGATGCGCGCGGAAGAAGAAAAGATTTAGGTTTAGGCGAAAGACGGCGAATTCTTTTTCTTTAACTCTCAGGGCCCATTAACATTATACAGGCCCATACAAAAAAGAAATCTGTCTTTAACTCTCAGGGCCCATTAACATTATACAGGCCCATAAGAGTCTGGAAGCATTACGATTTTAGCCTAAACCCTAAATCTTTTCTTCTTCCTCGCATCTTTAAAAACGAGTTTGTTTTTCAGTGTAAACCTCGCCTCTCGCCTCTCATGGCACCGACGAAGAAGGGCGAAGCAGCTCGAGAAACAAAGAGGAAGAGAGGCTCTGTGAATTCTCAGAAACCGGAACCAGCAGTGAAGGAAGTGAAACCTGTAGAAAAGGAAGTGAAGAGCTTGAAAGAGGAAGACCTGCTACTGGATTCCGGAACCGATTCCGATTACGACGGAGATGTATTCTCCTTTTTCCTTGCGCCTTCTCTTTCGTTTCATTGCTTGGAGCTTTTTTTTTATTTTCGTTTATTGTGCATTTGGTTGATTTGTTCCTCTTTCTGGGTTTTGTGTTTCTGTAGAGTTTGTCCGGGTCTTTGAATTCCGATGATTTCGACTCCGATATTTTCGATTCCGAGGATGATGGTTCACAGAGAGATACAGAAGATGGAGAGAGAGAATCATTAGGGGACAAGGACCATGGTAATTGTTTGCTATTGCTTCTCCTCTGTCTCAGCTCATCTTTATTTTGAGTTTTTAAGGCTCATGCTCTTGATGGGTCGGCGTTAAAACCTCAGTTTGAATAGTTGATACTTGTTGGAATCTATGATGAGCTTTTATGGGGGATTAGGGTTTCTAGCTCTAATATGCGAAAGGAAATTATCAAGTAAGAGAGCGTAACTGTTTCCGGTATCTACTGATATAGGTCATGAGGGATCAGTTGGTAACGATGATAATGGTGATGAAAGTGAACAAGTCGATAGTGAAGATGGTATGGAAGATGGGAGTGACGAAGGTTCCGAGCAAGGTGAAGTTGCCGAAGAGAGCGATTCTTCAGAAGATGAGGTCGATGCTTTTTCTATTCATTATTGAATTTGAAACTGTCTTTCTCCATTACCAAACGAAAATATATATTTATCTAAGCTTTGATGTGTAGGTTGCTCCAAGAAATACAGTTGGGAATGTTCCCTTGAAGTGGTATGAGAATGAGAAGCATATTGGTTATGACATCAATGGGATGAAGATTACCAAGAAAGAACTGCGAGACAAGCTTGACTCTTTTCTTGCAAGTATGGATGACAAGAAGAACTGGTCAGTTTGAAAGACTTTTGTGTTTATTTGTATATATTGTTTGTTATTTAGTAGCATTATGGTGATGCAATTTGTGGGGCTTTAGGCGCCAAATTCTTGATGAATATAATGACGAGGAAGTAGAGGTGACTAAAGAGGAGCAAATGCTCATTCGTAGACTACTGAAAGGGGAAGCGCCACATGCTGACTTTGATCCGTATCCGGTACGTAATGTGGTTTCTGTGTAGCCGTTTTCTACTAATATATTATACAAATCTCTTCAACAATGTGACCTTTCCATCGATTCTCTTGGTGCCAGACTTATGTTGATTGGTTCAAATGGGATGATGCAATACATCCACTCTCGAGTGCACCAGAACCCAAGCGAAGGTTCCTCCCTTCAAAATGGGAGGCTAAAATAGTTCTTAAGTACGTTAGAGCAATCCGGAAGGGGTTGATCAAGTTTGATAAGCCTGAAGAAGAGCCCAAAGTATACGATTTATGGGGTGATTCTACTTCAGATCAGAAGAACAAGCACTTAACTTATATTCCTCCACCCAAACTAAAGATGCCAGGTACCAACTTTTTGATGACCGTCTCTTTATCTGCTTCTGTCTTTGAATTGCATTTTCTTAAGGTCTGTAATTTGTACAATTTGGCTTCCCAGGACACGAGGAATCATACAATCCTTCTTTGGAATACATTCCAACAGAGGAAGAGAAAGCCTCATATGAATTGATGTATGAGGAAGATCGTCCAAAGTTCATTCCTAAAAGGTATGTAAAAGTACCGCTTTATATACTCTGTTGTAGTTTTCTTTGGGATTCGTTAGCTCAAGTCTTGTGGTAAATATTACGTGTGCGTAGGTTTACATCTCTGAGAAGCATCCCGGCATATGGGAATGCACTAAACGAGCTTTTTGACCGTTGTTTGGATCTATACCTCTGTCCTAGAGTTCGAAAGAAGAGAGTGAGGACTAATATGATTTTCATTCTGTTTTACGTTTTTTTTTCCTCTGTATCTAATCTCACAGCGTGTCTCCTTTCTCCAGATAAATATCGATCCTGAATCGTTGAAGCCTAAGCTACCTAGTAGGAAAGATCTTAGACCTTATCCAAACTCGTGTTATCTTGAATATAAAGGCCACACAGGAAAAGTTACTACCATATCCACTGAATGTTCTGGCCAGTGGATAGCCTCAGGTATTTCATTTAATGTTTTTATTCAATTTTATTGAGCTCTCTATTTTTTTCTTTCTAAGATACCATCCTTACATTCTTTTTTTTTGTTTGGTTTTGTTTTTCTCTCTTCAAAGGTTCGACTGATGGATCTGTTCGTATATGGGAAGTGGAAACTGGTAGATGTGTTAAGACCTGGCAGTTTGATGAAGCTGTTAAGCGTGTGGCTTGGAATCCTCATTCCGACTTTTCAATTTTAGCCGTTGCCATGGGACGAGATTTGGTTATCCTCAACACTGAACTTGGCACTGATGAGCAACAGGAAAATATTAAAGAGCTGCTTCAGTTAGGAAACGTTCCAGAACCAAAAGCATCTGGTAAGTAGCCACCAACACCTTGTCAGAAATTGAAGATGGATATCCGAATGATTTAATAATCTTTTGTATGTTTTTGTACCATAGTTGCAGCAATCGCAAGCTGGCTTCCAGATGAGAAAAATGGAGGGATCATTATTAGACATTTTAAGGTACACTTTTTGCTAAAATATCCTTTGTAACAGCTTTCACAGGGGAAAAAACAAATCCTTGAACTGGTTTGGTTTATATATTTCAGAACATATCGAGTATAGACTGGCATCGCAAGGGAGACTATCTGTCGACAGTCATGGCATCTGGCGAAACGCGAGGTGTTGTAATTCATCAAATCTCGAAGAAGCTTACGCAAAAGCCATTCAAGATCCGCGGACTTCCGGTGACTGCACTTTTTCATCCCAGCCGTTCATACTTCTTCATCGCGACAAGAAAGAACGTGCGTGTTTACAATCTGTTAAAGGTAGAGGAGCCCGTCAAGAAGCTCGAGACTGGGATGAGGGAAATCTCATCAATGGCTATTCATCCCGGTGGTGATAACCTGATAGTAGGAAGCAAAGAAGGGAAGATGTGTTGGTTTGACATGGATCTGTCTTCGAAGCCGTACAAGACTCTGAAGAATCATCCCAAGGACATCACGAATGTGGCATATCACCGTTCGTATCCGTTGTTTGCTTCGTCCTCGGAGGACTCAACGGCTTATGTGTTCCATGGAAAGGTGTATAACGATCTGAACGAGAATCCTCTGATTGTGCCGTTGGAGATTCTTAGAGGCCATTCTACTTCTTCAAATGGGGGAGGTCAGTTTTTTATTGTGTTATTTTTTTGTTATTCTTTAAGGATCACACTATGATGCGTCATCGTCGTCATATGTTTAGATTTTTTCAAGAGATTGATATATATTATGGGTTTTGATGGCAGGAGTCTTGGACTGCAAGTTTCATCCGAGACAACCATGGCTATTCACTGCAGGAGCTGACTCAATTATCAAACTCTATTGCCACTAAATTTACAAACCCTCTTTTTGACATTTTGCAAGTTGTTTCACATTGTTTTACTTTTTTTGGGTGTAAGTGGTAAACTGCTAAATCTGACTTAATATAAATTTTGCCAAATTATTTGTGTGTTTTCTCCAAAATGTGATCAAATAACTAAAAGTTTAAATGGTATCAAGGGTTGAATTGATTAATGAAATATGTTTTAAACATTCTAAATAAGTAATTTGTAGCATGTTTATAAAGCTGTAGTTATAAATAAACTACTATTATATTCATTATAACCTTTTGATTTATGATTCATCCATCAGACAATTTAATTAACCTTGTGATGGGTTTTTCTCAGGGGAAAAGGAAAGATAATCATAATTTTGACTATTGCTGATCTCTTGATGATCTTATCTTTAAATGGGTTGATATAAGTCAACATCTTTGTTTATTTTATTTATTATATTAATTATGTCATATAAAAAGCTTTTTTTTTTAATACATAGTATTTTAACTATAGCATTACCAAAAATACAAATAGAACTTTAAAAATTAACGACTGATTGGTAAGTCTGGCCGGCCTTCCAATTCGCCGGAATAACAGCCTGAGCGATGGTTACTTTACGAGATTCATTAGAAGTAAGTCTAATGTTGAACGGACCTCTCAGAGGACTACCGGAGTTTAATTTCCATTCGGCGGATCTCATTTCTTGCATGAAGATATAATTTCCTCCGGCCGGTTGAATCTCAACGGAAGCCAAATCTCCGTCACCGTTTTCGTATTCCACAACAAATGACATGTAGTAAGGATTTGCTCCGGCGTCAATACGGAAAGCTATATTAGTCCCTCTATATGAACACGGAGCACTGTAAACAAAACAAACCAAATGAATATTATTTAACATCTAATTGGTTTCTTGCGAGATACATAGTAAAATAACATACGAATTCTGGTTTATGAAAGGGAAACATCATAAGTTTTTGCGGGAAGAACTAAATCTATTTTATACGTTACGTACCGTCTGTAACCAACACGGAGAACACCGGCGGCTCGAAGCTGATTGGCTTGGCCAGGTTTGGCTAAGGCACCAATGGCTTTGCCGCTAAGGTCAAAGTGGACTGGCTCGGAGGCGCAAGGACCACCGGGACACTCGTCCGTTATCGTCACCGTTATTGGTCTTCCTGAACACGCTGGATTCCCACTGCACATAATCTAATACAAACAAACTTTTAAATTTACAATATGGTTGAGAAACTAGATCTAGTCCGACTTGCATGCATGTTAAATTAATTAATGACATTTTTGTTTATATATAAACAAAGAAATATGTCATTTTTATCGAATGTATTTATGTAAAATACATGGATCTAATGCCATATAAATATATAATATATACATTAGTGTCTCATTTTGGAACGTTCTACAAAATTTATGTTGTGTATATATACGAACCTGATAACATGTTCCACATCCTTTACCGTTGTTGAATAGTGAAGGGCCTCCGGCTGAAACCATCGCGTAAAACGGTGGATTGGCCACTGCCAAACCATATCCACAAGCTCCCCCTATGTATATATAGACATGTATACGTAAAAATCATCTAAAATCGAAATATTCAGAAGAATAAAATTATATATATGTGTTGTTAACAGATGGTAATACGTACCGGTGCTACCGGCGCCCTCAGCTTCACCGTACCAAGTAACACCGGCGTTGCTCCAGCCCGAGGCATCTATAGTATTATTTTGGCAATAACAAAACCTCAGTGAGATTGCAAAAAGAGCTAAGAGAGCAATACATCTATGTGATGATGCCATTGATGATCTACTTTGTTTCGTTTAAACAATTTTTCTACAAATATTTAAGTTATAAGTGAATTCGATTCATTATATGATGTGGATATTTATAGTGGGTTTATTTTGTGTACTTCTCACGAATGGCAAATCTTAATATTGGCATTATATTAATGTGTATGAAAGTAATTTAAGCTTGCCAATTCTCTAAAAGGAAAACATATTTAAAATGAAGAATGTGAAAAGGTAAATCACATTAATAACTTATATACATTGACATATTTTACAATTGACTACTCCAATAACTGAAAAAACTGGAAAGTAATTCTTACCTTTGACTGTTGAATTTAAAAAACTTTGCAAAGCAAGAATCAAGTAATTATGGCAATTAAAGTTGAAAAAATATAACAATATTATTTATGAAAAAGAGAGAGAGAGAGAGAGAGAGAGAGAGAGAGAGAGAGAGAGAGAGAGAGAGAGAGAGAGAGAGAGAGAGAGAGAGAGAGAGAGAGAGCGAGAGAGAGAGAGAGAGAGAGAGAGAGAGAGAGAGAGAGAGAGAGAGAGAGAGAGAGAGAGAGAGAGAGAGAGAGAGAGAGAGAGAGAGAGAGAGCGAGCGAGCGAGAGAGCGAGCGAGCGAGCGAGCGAGAGCGAGATAGTAAATTGGCGGAATGTACGTCAATCTTGGTACGTATGGAAGTAAATTACATACAAGTGATTGATTAATATCACCATTTTGACCATATGAGGTAGCAATTTTGCTTGTTCTTATCAGTTTTGTTATCTTCTGTGGAAGAGGAAACAAAAGCAAGCAAGAGCAAATAAAACAACATATATATTATTAATTACAACTAATTTTAACTTTACTGTGTTTAGATCTTGATGAAACACCAAGCCTTGAACAATTTGCTAATATAGATAGAGTATAGTTGTATATACTAAATAAATTAAAACCTATAAGGATGAAATATTTCGAAGACCAATCATTAATTCATTTATCCATATAGTCATACAATACATATTTTAAGAGTACGATTTCCGAGTCTTTTTTTTTGGTTTACGTATTAGAGTTCGTCGCGATGAGAGAAAGAACATGACGTAGTCGTAAACTCGTAGTAGCAGTTTTAATTTCTTTATTTCTATGGTTTTTCTTAATTGATAAATCACTTGTTGATATCAATGGCAAAGCATATCCCTTAATTACTAATAAAATAGTTAAGTCTATGGGTTCATATATATTATATTAAGTCAACATCTTTTTTTGTGTATATTATATCGATTATCTCGTATTAAAAGCTGTATTCTATAGTATTTTGACTAGAGCGGAAGAGCAAAAGATAAATAAAACTCTAATAGTTAACTACTGATCGGTATGTATCGTTGGGCTTCCAATTCGCCGGAATAACATCACGAGCGACGACTACTTTACGAGATTCGCGAGAAGTAAGTCTAACGTTGAACGGACCTCTCAGAGGACCACCGGAGTTTAATTTCCATACGGCGGACCTCATTTCTTGCATGAAGATAAATGCTCCTCCGGCCGGTTGAATCTCAACGGAAGCCAAATCTCCGTCACCGTTTTCGTATTCCACAACAAATGACATGTAGTAAGGATTTGCTCCAGCGTCAATACGGAAAGCTATGTTAGTCCCTTTGTATAAACATGGAGCACTGTAAACAAACAAAATTAAACAAATATATTTGGATTGGACATCATTGTCTAATATATTTGGATTGGACATCATTGTCTAATATATTTTAGCTGAATAACTAATCTATTTAACTATTTTATACGTACCGTCTGTAACCAACACGGAGAACACCGGCGGCTCGAAGTTGATTGGCTTGGCCAGGTTTGGCTAAGGCACCAATGGATTTGCCGCTAAGGTCAAAGTGAACTGGCTCGGAGGCGCAAGGTCCACCGGGGCACTCGTCCGTTATCGTCACCGTTATTGGTCTCCCTGAACACGCTGGATTTCCGGTGCACACAATCTAATACAAACAATATGGTTGAGAAAAAATAATACATTTGTAACCGTACGACGATCTCACTATGACTTGCATGCATGCTACGTATATTAGTATGTGTATAGTCTTTTCAAACCAGATCTAGCCCGGCCGCGACCCAAAACTAATTAATGACATTTTTGTTTAATTATGAACAAAGGAATATATATGTCATTTTTATTGAATGTATATATGTGAATTCATGGATCTTATGCTTTTTAAGTATATACATTAGTGACGTCTCATTTTCGATCGTTCTAGAAAATTTCTATTGTTTTTATATAAATATATGTATACGAACCTGATAACATGTTCCACATCCTCTACCATTGTTGAATAGTGAAGGGCCTCCGGCTGAAACCATAGCGTGTAATGGTGGACTGGCCACTGCCGAACCATATCCACAAGCTCCTCCTACATATATAGACATGCGTAAATATATATAATCTAAATCGAATTATTCGAAGAATAAAATTATATATATATATATATATATATATAGGTTGTTACAATTGGTAATACGTACCAGTGCTACCGGCGCCCTCAGCTTCACCGTACCAAGTAACACCGGCGCTGCTCCATCCCGTGGCCTCTATAGTTTCATTTTGGCAATAACAAAAACTTAGTGAGGCTGCAAAAAGAGCTAAGAGAGCAAAACATCTAGGTGATGATGATGATGCCATTGATGATGATCGTTTAAACAAATTTCTACAATGTTCAATGCTATAGGTGAATTCGATTCATTATGTGATGTGGATATTTATAGTGGCTTTTTTGTACTTCTCATGAATATACAGTCAAACGTATATTGGAATTTAATGCATGTCAGTCTTCGTACGTACGGAAGTCATTAATTTAAACTTATCAGTTCTGTAGAAGGAAACCAAATTTGATATAAAGAACGTAAAAAGTAATACATCTGGGAGGGGTTATTGGGAGATATATTTTAAAGAATTTTCATTCTATTATTATTGGTTTATAGATTCTGAAAATCTTGTTATTGATTTAAAGATTTTAACATTCTATCTAAATTCATTTGTTATTCAAAAAGTTTAATTTTTATATTAAAATTTTGTGTTATTGGGACATAGATTTTAAACAATCTAACTCATAAAACAAGATTTATCAAGACTTTCAAAATACTACCTATATAATTTAGATTCTCAAAGTCATTATAATAAAATATGTTAATAGATTTTATAAATATATAGACTATTTCCAAATTTAACAATTTTTTTTTTATAAATTTAATAAAATCTCTCAACTCTTTAAATCAATCAAAATTTTATAATTCCATCTCACAATAATTTCTTCTATATAGACTAACTATCTTTTTACTGACACGTTTTCAATTGATTACTTCAGCTGATTGACTTAACTGAAAAGCTGGAAAGTAATTTTTTTCGTTTGACTGTTGAATTAGATACATTGCTTACCTTTTGTGCATCGTTCCACTTAAAACGTTACCATTTTTCCGATACATTTGCACTCCACTTTACAAAGTACAAACACACACATCCATGAAAACAATAAAATTAAACAAAACCAATAAATCAAACCTTATTAGCTTATAGCAATGCTGTAGCCTGCATTAAACTATTAACCCTTTATTATTGTAAGCTAAACGTGAATTTGATTTATTATATAATTTGGATATTTTGGATGATCTGTAACGGGATTTTTGGGAATATATACTTCTCACGAATATATTCAGTGTTTTTGGAAATCGTTTATTGCCAATGAACGTGATTGATTATCAATATCATCATTTCACCAAATGAGATTTTAACCAATGATAATGACTGGACGTTAAAGAGAAAACAAAAACAAACAACTTTTATTCACCCTACGTGCTTATACATTGAGTTAAAAACAAACCTTACTACATGCCCTAAACAACGGTAGCAAATCACTAATTGATGTATAACTTATTGTCTTATACTAAATAGTGATTCGAGACTCGTGAGTAAATTGATTTATTTCTCGCTAGACGTGAAAATTTACATTCGACTTGTACTTCGCACCAGGCTGCCAACCGGCCGGAATAACATCGGAAGCCACAACGGTCTCGCCGGAGTCTAGAGAAGTCACCCTGAGAGATAGTGGGGCCCGTAAAGTTGACGTCACGTCGAGCTTCCACACGGCGCCCCATATTTGGCTCATGGGAAGCCACGTGTCAGAATCTAACGCTTGTTTGAGTTCCACTCGGCCGATCTCACCGTCTCCGTCTTCATACTCAACCAAAGCCGCGAAGTAGTTAGCGTTTGAACCTTTCTCCACTTGAAACGTCACCGTTTTGCCTATATAGTTGCACTCAACTCTACAAAAAAAAAACAAATCAATGGAAATGATAATTAAACAAAAACCAATTTATAACCTTAGTATATCCTTTATCAATGTGTAACTCATGTACTTTCTGTAAAGAATCTGCAAAACTCCGGCATCGCGAAGCTGGCTATCTTGACCGGAAATCGCCATGGCACCAAACGCTGTACCACTCAAATCGAAATGGACCGACTCGGTAACGCATCCGGGACATTCGTCTGTAATCACTACCGCAACCGGATTTTTCGAACACGCTGGTTTCGAAGTGCATTTTATCTGTACATAGGTATATCAACTGACGTATATAAATATATAATTACCTAAACTTTGATTTAAATTTATTTTTAATGTAATCTCTCTTTTGCTGAATTGTAATTAGTTGGTCGTGCGGAACCTGATAACACGCGCCACATCCTTTCCCCGACTTAAACAACGAAGCACCTCCAGCTGATACCATGGCCGAAAACGGAGATTGTCCCACAGCATCTCCATAACCACAAGCTCCACCTTCATTAATTTATTATCGGAGTTAGTAATTATTATTAGAGTTATAAGTGATAGTTTGACTACTGTAGAGATGTAATTTACATTCCATAACACATACCGTCGCTTCCGTAGCCGGTGGGGCTGCCGTACCACGTAGCTCTGGCTAGAGACCAATCGGAAACGCCGGTCGCGGCGGAAATATTGAGGTTTTTCGGGTTGAAGCAATGAGACAAGTTTAATAGAAGGAAAGATAGACCAAAGAGTAAGTTCATGATAATGTAATATCGCTCTACGACAAGAATTGTCATTGTAATAATAGTAATAAGTAACTAATAAGTCATTCTATGCATGACTGGTGCTATTTATAGACTTATCACTTATCGATCGAGTCCCGTGAAGGGCTCTAATACGCCCAACTATTTTTAGCCACGTGTCTCAGTGTCTGATTGTCTAACAAGTATAAAGGCACGTGAAGTTTTTCTTTTTGTTTTACTTCGAAGTGGGTCCTACGTGACGGTTAACGGTTAGGTCCACAGGTTCATGTGGTCGAAGAATACGTTGTCGTATTGCGTAATTAATTCTTCTTTACCCCCAAATCAAGGTGATTTGGAATTATATTGGATCTTTCGTATACGGTGATTGATGGCGAAATTATTACGTTAATGTAGCCGTTATTGGTGGTTTGCTTGGCCGTTGAAAATTCATCCACACCGTTGAACTTGTTCTGTCAGTTCTGACGGTTGAAAAGGATACAATGCATATATTAATATAAATATTATTAACCCAATCAATGTGCAGAGGGATTTGAAAATAATCGCTGGCTGTTGAACGTAAAACTTGGCGTGAATCAGGTTCGTTATGACGATTTACTGAAATAAAATCAACCTATATCTATTATTTTTGTTATTAAAAACGTCAAGAACTCATGGATGAATTAATTTACAAATTGAATTTCATAATTTAAGGTAGAAAAATTAGTATTAAGAAAATCTAGAGTAGAAAATATGAGTACTAGATTTTGATGATGCACATCCGGCCGAATGCCTTGAGACACAGTCGAGCCATTTCACAATGGGCCGACCCGTATAAATTAAGCGGGCTATTAGGCCCATGCACTTTTCAGTTAATAAAATAATCTTCACGTAGCTGTTATTGTGATTTTAAATTATGTTTCACCACCGATTTAAAGTACGACAAAGAGAAAACTAAAGTCATGGGTATTTAGTATTTACAATATAAATTTGCATGCCTCTTGTTGTGAGGCAATTATTAGGCATCATATCAACACACACCATCCTAATCTTATTTTGCAATAATCAAGTTTAAAGGATTAGATCAAATGATTGATGTCTTGAATTAGGTAAATGCTCGTGAACCACACTACACGGTTCTTTGTATAATGATTTTTTTTTCAATACAACACCAGAATATATTATTATTATGCAAGCGTGTTCCTCAAAGAACATTCGGATATGCATTTTTTTGTTCGATTGAAAATTTGAATCCCGTTTGACCATATTTGCTCATACAGAAGTACAAACATATGGATTCAATGAATCAAACATTAAACTCATTTACTTCTATTTTTATTTTAAATGGTTGATGAAATCATTAAAATAAAATAAAATAAATAAACCATTGGTAATGCATGTTTATGTGCCGCCGATTAATCAATTATTGGACACCAAATCCGCACCCGAATCCTAACTTTATCTTTCTTCTCATTATGTATCCAAAATGATTAATATGGATACAATCTTAACTATTATTTGAAAAGCATGTTTACTAAAAAATCCTATGTGTTAATATGTAAAAAAAAGTTAGTGCAAAACAATGACATGTCATAAATGTGACATGATAAATTTTCTAAAATAAACGAAATATTTTGATTGGTTAAGTTAAAACTAAATAAATCTTATTTTTAAATAAGAAAAAGTTTATATTATATGTGAATGAATTCACATTATATCAAGAATTGAAAATTATAAATAAAACAAAAAAAATAAACAGAGACAAAAATAAATTATAAGTATCCACTTGACCAACTTTTTTTTATTATAATATTGTATATATGAATAAAAAGTAAAAATAAATATTTACGACTTTAGTTTTATGTAAAAATCTCAGGTTATATTTTTGATTTAAAGCACATCCAACTCACCTTTATTTTAAATATTCTAATTTAGAGGAAAATGAAAGGTTGTTACTTTTTCCTTCAATTATAGAGGAAAAAATATTATTTTTTCTTTTTTTCTGTAAAAGGGAGAAGTCTACTTATATTTTAGAAGAAAAAATAGAAAAATACATTTGAGATGATCTAAATGTTAAATATATTATAAAGATTTAAAAAATATGAGTCAAAAAGAAAAAAAAATAAATAAGAATAGTTTTGATCGATTTTATATTTTTATTTCAAATATTTAAAAATATTATCTTACACATATTAATTCTTTCATTCATATATTTTTCCAACATATTAAAACATTATTTCATGAATCAAATTGTGTATATGTTGTGATCCATTATATTTTGTATTAACAAATATATTAAAGTTAGGAACGGATCAACTTTTAATTTTTAATACAACAATTAAATATATTATTTTACATCTTAAATCATACACATATAAGTTTAGATCCGATTAGAAGTGAAATATATTATTACAGACAGTTTGTGAAAGTGAGCGATTGCGGATTATCAAAAAACTTGACGAAAAGATGAGAGGAGAGCTACCACATAATTTTATAAAATATGATTTCATAAATTTTATAATAAATGTTTATTATATTTTTATTGAGAAACTATATATCATAAAACTTTGAAAAATAAGAAATTTTGATTAAATACAAAACAATATAAACGGTTTTCGTGATTTTTGTTAAATGCCAATAACTGCATCGTGTAAAAACATAACGTTTGCAGAAAGTATTACCAACACCTAAATATTATAGTTCACTTATTTCTAACTCATATCTAAATGCATAAATATACTTATTATTATATATTAAAAAATTAACCATACATTATAAAAATATGTATTACAAAACATATACTTTCTTATTTTCTTTTAACACATAAAAGTCATACTTTGATTTTCTTACAAATATGCGTGTAAATATAAATATCAATTGTGTAAAAGTCAAACTTGCATGCAAATATGTCGTGCATACATTTTGTTAATCTCGATTACACTCTAATTTTAATTTTAGTTGTTAGACAATTTATATTTTTTAAGAATCTTTATATGGCTTAAGAGCGGTGATGTGGTTGGTACGCACGAATGTGTGGGCCAACCATCTACCCCCTCTTAGAATAAGTAAATATGGTAAAATTCATTTTGATTTAATTAACAATAGATTAAGGAAAAAATACTTAAAATATATATTGACAAGATTATATTGTAGAATGAGAAAAAGAAAGTATAGTATAGATAATATTTAAAAAATATTATAAGAATTTAATTATTATTTATTATAACTTTTACATTTGCAATTATTTGTTACTCTAAATGCTTGAAAAAATAAAAAATTTCAAAAGGCACAAAATGACATAAAACATTTCTGTGATTGTTGTTGAACACGAAAACTGTATATAAGTTATGGTGTCATTGAAGATATAAGAGAAAGGGACGCAACAGCTTGGATGCTTTCTACTTTCTAGTTAGAAACTGTGAGTATGTGTAGGTAGCGTTCCAGGTCACTGCATAAGCATAAGTTTGAAATCATGTTTAGAGATCAATGATTATATTTTCTTTAATACTTACATGATGCTTACGAATGAGTCTTTTTAGAATTAACAATGGAAGCTTTGTGTAGTTCAAATGAGTTATCGAACTAAGTTGAAGTATGTATTTATAGGTGAAATGATTAGTTGAGGTTGTTACAGTTTCAAGGAATAAAAAATATATGGATGATATTAGATATACTTAGAGAATACAGAATAATTCTCTTAAAAAGGAATATTTAGTTAACAATATAGGTTATTGATGGTAGATTTTACGGGATGATAGGATCAGAGGGATATCTAAACTATTTAAAATAAGAATGTATGTAATTCTAATTTGTAGCTATTGGATTTCTTTTAAAAGAAAATCTAGTTGAAATTTCAAATAGAATCATTAGTTACGGAAAACTTGCTTGTTCAGATTTGAAGTTTTAAATTTAAACAGATTTTTAATGGTGCGGATGTTTAAAAATGATAAAGATTTCGTGATCAAAACGTTTTATACATTATGGCTGCATGTTTTAATAGTATAGATTATGATCATTCAGTGTATGTTTTCGGTCGATAGAATATGGTTTGGTATTCATCATGCTAATACTTACACTCGATTAGAATGATTTAGTCCATATTGGTTTCGATCAATAGAACTATGGAAAATAATCAAGGTTATATATTAGAAGTAGGAATCCATTATAGTGTGATTGTAAATTAATGTTGTGTTTCTTGTGTTTGATCGAAACAGGTACAAACTGGTGCAACAAACTGGTGCAATAAATGGTTCAAAATCGCCTATAATAATATTGATTTTAATCTGTTATAACAAAACTATAATGACGGGCAGTGTATGTTTATTAATTAGTAATGTATAATTACAGTAAAACTTTTATAAATTAATAATGTTGGGACTTTCAAATTTTATTAATTTATAGAGTTATTAATTAATCGATAAATTAATAATTATTAATTTATCGATAAATAAATATTTTATTAATTTATAAAGATATTTTTAGTTCAAATTTTTAATATTCATCAAAAAAACAAAATCAATAGTTTCAACAATATATAATTCATTTAAAAAATGTCATAATAATGAATTTAGAAGACAAATCAAACAAATTTTATAAACTTGAAACAACAATATTATCATAGTTTACTATATTATATTATTAATATATGCCTACATGTATAATTATTAATTTATATTATTATTGGAACTATATTTTTACATAGAACTTTTTAAAAAAAGTATTATCTTATTATCTTATCGAATTTTGTCAATTTTTACATTGGCCCGATTTGAGACCGGCAAAAATTATTAATTTATAGTGATTATTAATTTATCGAATATTAATTTATAGAGGTTCTACTGTATGTTACAAAGTTTAATCATATTGTTAATATTAATTCATTAATAGCAATTAATGTAAATAACACGTTAGATAAAGGTTATTTATAAAAAAATGATCCTCTTTTAATAGTGTAGATGTATGTACTGTAATACTCTCTATTGTTTCTCACATCAACAACTTTCCAAGGTAAAAAATATGAATATCTGCGTTTTTTAGTTAAAATGTTAAATTCGTCACATTATAACAAAAAAACAAACAACCTTTTGTTTGGTTATGAGTTAAAAAATGACCTTAAGATTACCAGCAATCTTAACAAATCTAATGCATGACAAAGATTTTCTGGGGTTTCACAATCACGGGCATAGACTTAATTGACAACTCATTTCTTAATCAATGGATTTTAGTGTCCAAGTTAGACAGTCTAACCCAATGTTAAGAGTTCACATGTCTAAGAAACTAGTAGATGACAAAAAGAACAGATTAACAAAATGTTTTTTGCAAATGAAAACCATTTCGGCTTTGTTGATATCATCATCTTCGATTGCAAGGCAAACATCAATGTCGCTCTTTGGGAAACCAAACGAGTTAGCACATGACCCGTAAAGATACAACTTTGCATGAGGCCATTCTTTGCCAACTAGATGCTCTAGCTGCACCATTAGTTGTTTCTGCTTCTCGAGCTCCTCGTCTGCAGGGATAAGAGAATTGTACACTGCGTTGAACGGACCATCATGCCTGTGGATATCATTTCTACATGCCATATAACTTTTCGCCGTCTTTAGCCTCTGGCCAAGCAGCCACTGACCCCGAGTGTCGATTCTCGATTCCTGGTAACACAAATTCCAAAACTGCTCATAAATACGGTGATTCAACTATATTGTCTATGCTAATTCAAGTTGTAAATACTTTAACGCAAAAGGGCTAAACGGAATGCAGCTAAGTATGCGGTTGGTTTATCGTTGGGGATGAGTCTTGTTGGTGCCGGTTTGCTTCTGAGATGGACTGTTGGATGGATGCAGATGCTATCTTTTTAGTCGAAACTGAAAGAGAAGAAGAAGAGGAGAGAGGCTGCGAAAGCTTTATGTATGGAGAAATTTCACTCTTTTTCTCTTTGATGATGGCCTTGAAAATGAGTGCAGGTTTTGGATTTCGTTAACGAGAATGTAAATTGTTGTAAGAATTTTGTTAATATTGGGTTTCTCTAGTTTGATCCTTTCATGTAACATCATATGCTATATATTATATGATGTGCTATTATAAATTCGATCTTTATCCATTATTTATAATTTTCCATCTGCATATGTTATGTATCAAATTGTCGAATACACACGTATCGTGGTTATATATCAATAAACCCTAGATCCTCTCGTGGTGATGCAAGCCTTTCGTAACGCCGGGTTGGCCCATGTTCGGCCTTAGGCTGTGTATCCCCTTTAAATATACGTATCGTCGTCCTGATCCAGCAATTAGCCCTAGATCCTCTCTTGCCTCCTCTCTTGTCTCCTCATTTCGTTCATAACTTAGATCCTCTCGTGATGCAAGCCTTTCGTAACGCCGGAGGTTAGTCATACCTTTGTTGCACTCCTCTTTGTCAGTATTGTTCTCCGGTTTTAGATCTCTCTTGTGGTATCTGTGATTCATGGGTCATATTGATTGATTGATTGATTTTGGGGCTGTTATGACTTAGGGTTTGCTTTTTTCACTAGTATTAGCGATCGTACAGCAACCACACATACGCTAGACTTGGTGAACCAAATAAGATTAACCTTGAATTTTATCATCTCGATGAGTCTTTTCTAATTCAATTCTAAACCCTTGTCGTAATGTAATAGCCATGAGGTTTGTGCAAGGGCGTCGTCTGTTTGCAATGGTTTCAGGCCACTATCCACCTGCACCCGAACCTGATCTGCCTCAAATCTCGTCGATGGATCCCTTTGGTAGGCCCCAGCCTCACCCCAGTGTCTTGGAGACGATTGAGCATATGAGAAACCTCACTCATTTGGTTTTATATTCAGTGAGATCCTGGGCCTTCCAAACCCTCCCGAGCCCGCCAAAGTAACCACCGGTGATTTTGTTGTGAAGTTGGTCAAGGTTGATCCTGGCAATAACTGGACTGTGCTTACAGAAGTTGCATGGGTCAAATCGCTGGATTCTATCCCAGTGGTCAAACATTTGTCAGAGATGGGTCTGGGTCCATCGGTTCATGTTGTGCAAAACGTCCCCTCCGTGATTAAAGAAGGTGTCTCCGAGGAAGAAGCTAACCAGATCATTGCCAAGATCCAAGCCGCCGGTGGAGTCGCTGTCATGGAACCAATGGAGTGATGACCAACTCCATTGTTTTTCTATTTGTGTGTTGATTTGGCTTTTCTTTGTTTTTTCTGGTCTTGTGATATGTTTTGTAAGAGAACAAATTAATCACTCTAAACCCTCCCCTTTGTGATGGTCAGCAAGCAAAAATAAACTACGCCAAGTACCTCAACTAAGAAATAAATTTTAAGCAGATATTGTCTCAATTCGATTCAATCTCTGATGTGAAGCCATTCATAATGGGGAAAAACCCTCTACACCTGGGAGTCAAGAGCTTAGTAGTTGAACGTGAACTGTCTTCTGGTCCGGTTCAAAATTTCCGATCGTACCTTCATCATCCAACAATGACCTTGAGCTCATTTACGATCGCACCTTCATCATCCAACAATGACCTTGAGCTCATTTTCTTGACCTCATCACTCGACTATACGAATAACTTCTTCGCCGTTTTACAAAACTCACTGTCACATTCAAGAGCGAGCGAAGGGGAGAGAGAGAGAGAGAGAGTCAAGTCACTTAATCCCATGAATCGTCTCCTACTTCATCGTCCGTAAACACAATATCCCAAGTGTCTTTAGGATTAAGCTCCCCTTCAATCTCAAACATTTTCTCTAACTCACTGATTAGTTCATCGTATGATTTCGACAGCGTTAAATCAACCGCGCGCCCAACCAATGTTCCTTGCATTTGCACCTTTCCAAGAACAAACACACAAAAGTTGGTCTCTTTTTGAGTTTTAGGTGAAGAGTAATGGTCTGTTTTACCTTGGTTCGGCTTCTTGTTGATGTTTGTTGCTTCAGATCATTTAGGGAGCTCGACGAGTTAGGATATTGACACTTGGTAGAACCAAAGTTGCTTGAATCCACACTTACTAGTTGCTGCTTGTCAGGAGGAACTGGAGCAGACGCAGGCTTGCTCATGAGATCGAATCCGAATAGCCTACAGCAACTTGTAACAGTTGTAAAAGGAGTCTCGGGGTTTCGTGCATTGCAATCCACTTGAAAATAGAAATTACTGGTTTGTTCGAGTTCCTTTCTGTTGATGGAACTGTTTGAGTGATGCATCGGCCTCGTGGCTCTGCGGGAAGCTGCTCAAGAAACTAGAAGCGACAGGACCCCCTGTGATTTCGCAAGACAAAAGTTTCATCTTCAAGAATCTAATTTGTTGTGGTCAATTCTAAAAACCGATTCTGCTTTTGTCTAATAAGGTACTTAAGAGTTTTGTTTATGAATGTACCTGAAATTGATGAACAAACGGGTCTGGACCGTTTGGACTTGGAATGTGGTTGAGTAGGCGTTGGGGTTAGCGCAGATGTTGAGAAAGGCTCGATCTCCCACGGTGAATGGTCTCTGAACTGAAGATGGCTCGTCCCATTGGATCTTAAGATTAGAAGAAGAAGATTGAAATTATACAGAAAGTTTGCAACAAGAATCATATTATAGGGGAATGATTCATATTCACTGAACCTGCAGTGACCTCCATTTCGAAGCCGGCCATTGAGGAGATAGATCTCCATTACCAATAACTGTACCACTAGATCTGAACAAGAAACCAAACCAAAATTTCAAAACAAGAACAATCACGGGAGCACTGAAAACAAAAAATCGACAAATGATGAGAAGAGGATGAATCTACATTCTCTCAGGGGAGTCTTCTCCTTCAAATCTCATCCTAAACCGCATACCGATAGAAAAACCATTCTTCATCGCCGCCATACACTTGTTCACACCTATTATGAATTGGCTGATCCTGAACACCCGAAAAGAAAGAAAGACAAAATTAAAGCTTAATATCCTTTCTTCACTAGCAAGATGCAAAGTGAGAAACTTGACCTCGGCTTATAGAAGACAACAAACAAAGTTTTGGTTTTGGCAGCATGAGAGGCCGTAGCAAGAACTCCCATGGTGGAAGGAATCTATGAACAAGGTTCGCAACATCGGGATCTCTGCTCACATAAACTCAGGCAAGACTGCTCTGACCACCACGTGGAAGGATTACAAGGTGAGATTCTTCTTGCGGTTCTGTGAAATTTGATTTCTTCTTGCGATTCTGTGATTGTTGAATTCTTTTTTCAGATTCGCACCTTATGGTATTTAGTTAATTAGTTTCACTTGAACAGTATGAATTCTGAGGGAATGTTGAATCATGTGAGTATTAGCTCTTAGACTTGCCTTAGCCATTGTCTAATCTATTCGCGTCCATGAATTGCTACGTTTAGATATTATTGTTCTTTTACTTAGCAGTTTTGTCACTGTTTAACTTTTTTAGGCCTGCTGTATATATGTGCAGGAAGCTATTCGCAGAGCTACCATTGCACAAAAGTTTGTTCCTGTATTTATGGGCAGTGCATTCAAAAACAAGGTAATTGCTTCTTTGGATATAATGACACTGTGAAAGTTTGGATGGTATTTGTTTCCTGTTATCGTATTTATTGAAAAGTTTTCAACATTTGGCGTGTTGTCTGTAGGGAGTACAACCGCTGCTAGACGGTGTTCTTAATTATCTCCCTTGTCCAACTGAAGTCAATAAATATGCTATTGACCAGAAGAATGATGAAGAGAGGGTACTTGTTACAGTACTCCGACTTGCAACATTTTTCTATGGGAAATGATAAACCGGTTCTAAAAGAATTGAGTTTCAGGTTACCTTGACCGGGTCTCCTGATGGACCTCTTGTGGCGCTGGCTTTTAAATTTGAGGAGGGACGATTTGGTCAGCTGACATATCTAAGGTAAATGCTTGATCTTCCTCTTATTTATAGATGGGATGAATTTGTGAATAGCTGAATGCTAACTCATGTTCTTTTGTTAAATGAAGAGTCTACGAAGGTGTGATTAAGAAGGATGATTTCATCATAAATGTTAATACTGGAAAGAGAATAAAGGTTAGTCCATGGATCTTACTTCTTAGTATATTGTTTGAGATTTTTTTAGTGCTGTGAAGTCCCGTCCATAAATTCATACCAAAATCACAGTTTATTAAGTATATACTTTTATCCATGTCTGCCTCTTGTAAACAGAATCATAGATGCAAAATGTCTGAAATTCAAACTAGTTTTTCATTTCTTCTTTTTTTACCCTTGCTAGTAGCACATGTGTTGCTTGATTTTATTTAAAGGCTGTTTAATGTTTCTTGGTGCAGGTTCCACGCTTGGTCTCCGTATGCATTCTAATGATATGGAGGTAAGACATGTTGTTGGCTTGGTGGTAGTAACTCTAGTGGCCTGTCTAGTTCGATTCAAGAAGTTTATTTATATTTTTCAGGATATTCAAGAGGCACACGCTGGAGAAATCGTGGCTGTGTTTGGTGTTGAGTGTGCATCAGGTACAGTAGAAAATTCTCCTATGCTTGTTCATATCTTCTAACATAATTTGCTTCTTTGGGTGTGGAACATACTTTGGGGATGAAGTTCTGATATTGTGTTTCTTGTGGGGTCAATTCCTAACCTTGTTATATTATCAGGTGACACATTTACGGATGGATCAGTCAAGTACACAATGACATCGACGTGTGTTCCTGAACCTGTTATGTCCTTAGCTGTTCAACCGGTTTCAAAAGATTCTGGCGGACAGGTAAATAACTTCTGTGAACTTTTTAGGGAAAACAGCTTCTTATGTTTCCTCTAATTTCCGGCTTTGATAGATTTGCTATTGAAATCTGTTTTCGGGTTTTAGTTCTCCAAAGTTATGTTGCATTTGGACATTTGTGTTGAACAAACAAACAAAAAAGAATCCCTTCATCTGTTGTACATATCATATTGTCTTCTCTTCTCCGCCGTGTCCATGAGTAGCTCTTATGCAGCCTGAAACATGACACGGCTTCATATTGTTGTTTTGCAGCTTCTGAGGCCAGGACTCATGGAGTTAAGACAAGAGATGACAACTGCGAAGGTACACGTTTAATTTAACCCTTTGAAACATAAGCGCTTTAGCCTATGTGTTTCGCTTAGATTTTGTGGAACTTCATCAAAAAGTCATAAGCAGATTAAAAGATCTTCTTTGTCCCTTTTCTTTACCCTAGGCTTTATATCGAGCACTTGGCAAAGCTCACACAGCTCTTCTTTATTGGTGTGGGCCATTTTCCATTTTCTGATTTATCTATCATGTTCTTTTGCAGCGTCTGAGGCCACAGCTGGAGCAATTGAGACAAGGGATCAGCAATAAGGTGCTAAGTTATTTCCTGCTTCTTTGCGTGCATATGACCGTTTTGTGAGTTTTGTCTCTAATCTTGAGCTTTCTGTTTCGTTAGAAACTTTTTGACCTTTTCCATCCTTTTTTAGGCTAGGGTTCCTGAAGCCATGTCACAAGTGCAACCTAGTTTCCTATCTTCCGTTGTGGAAATCTTCACGGTTGGCCGACAAAAGAATCTTTTGCATCCTTGGGGAACTGGTGATAGCTTGCAATCAACAGGTTCAGGTATGGAAGTTCTTTTATTCTTTAAAATTATACTGTGGTTTCTTTTTCCTTATTCTCACCCCTCATTTTGAATGCGATTGGGGTAGGGTTTGTTATCAAATGCAGTGGAGAACTTAGAATAATCACTAATGCACACGTAGTGACCTGCGGTTCAATTATCCAAGTGAAAAAGCTTAATCTCGGGACCAAATTCAGACATGATTGCGACCTAGCGCTACTAAGGGTAGAGAGTAAGCAGTTTTGGGAAGACCTAGCTCCCTTGGAGCTAAGAAGATCACTGCCTGATCTATATGAGCCCGTGACCATTGCTGGTTATCCCATGGGTATGTCTTTTTAAAACTTTTTGTTTATTGATTTTGATACATCTGGTTCTTAAAACTTTTTGTTTATTTATTTTGATACATCGTGTTCTTTAAAACTTTTTGTTTTACAATTTCAGGTGGTGAAGCTATATATATCACCAGTGGTATTGTATCAAGAATTGATACCTCTCGATACAGTCACAACAAGAGGACGCATTGTCGACTTCCAAAGCTTCAAGTAGATGCAGCCATAAACTCTGGAAACAGTGGCGGCCCTGTTTTAGTTGGAAACAAGGTTATAGGTGTAGCCTTTGAGGGTTTGAACGAAGGAGATAATATAGGTTACGCTATTCCATCGCGAGTGGTGGAGCTATTCCTATGGAATATCCAGAGAGGAGCGTCTGTTGGGTTTTGCTCGCTCGGCGTCTCTACACAGCATATGGAGAATCAAATGATGAGAGACTACTTCATGATGCAAGAGAACATGACAGGCGTACTTGTTACCAAGATCCGTGAGCAGAACACTGAAGAATTTTTGAAGTGCGATGATGTGATTCTCTCCATTGATGGCATGCCCGTTCAAAACGATGGCAAAGGTTTGAATTAATCTTTTATGTGTTTTGAATAATCTGACTTATGGTTTTCTGAATTTATTTTGTCTTTGCAGTTTTGTTTGAGAATAGGTTATGGATTGATTTTTCTGGATACATAGCATTAAAAAAGCTTGGGGAAGTAGTCTCACTCAAGGTTTTGAGAGAGGGTGAACTCGAATGCATCCCCCAGATGCTAGTGACGGTAAGACATGTTGTTGGGCTCTTGTTTATGCATCAACTTTCTGCTAATGCATCAACTTTATGCTAATGCATCATCAATCTTGTGTAACATACAGATGGAGTCCTCTTATATCTGTGATTACCATCCACCCAGTTATTTTGTACTGGCTGGATTTGTTTTCACAGAAAGCATCTATGGCGTGAGGATTTCTGATGTGTTGGAAGGCGAGATCAACAAAGGGTATACGTCATTCAGAGGTAAGGTGGTAAAGGCCGTCAACGGATACCCCGTGAAATCTCTACATCGACTGTGTTGGGCGATAGCAAAAAGTGATACTCAATATCTGAGGTTCAGGCTTCAGGGGGATCTTGTAGTTATCGTGAACCTACAAGAGCACAAAGATTCTCATCATCGTCTCATGGATAATCACAAGGTAGTGCGCGGAATGTCCAAAAACCTTGAAGCAGCTTTCCCTTTTCTGTGACTCTCTCTCTCTCGTTTTATTCTAAGTGAATCTTTAGCTAGTTAGTATGGTCCAACAACTGACTTGAGTAGCACATGTGACCTGCTTGCTAAGCTGGAGCTGAATCCTCTCTTATTGTTCTCTTATTGTTCGTTGAGTATGGGATTGATTTTTTTTTTGTTTGATCCATCGATACTTTGTTCCTTACTGATCTTAGTTTCTCTTTACCGGGTTTTTCTCTTTGGCTTTTCAGTTTCAGTTACGAAACCGCTCCTTCTTCCTTCTTCCTTACTTTTATTTTTATTTAAAATGGTTGATGCGCATCATTAAAATAAAATAAAATAAGTAAACCATTGGTAATGCATGTTTATGTGCCACCGATTAATCAATTATTGGACACCAAATCCGCACCCGAATCCTAACTTTATCTTTTTTTTTCTCATGATGTATCCACAATGATTAATATGGGTACAATTCATGTTTCATATCCGCATGATTTGTTACGAATAATAGTCGATTGCCAAGAATTTCAGTAGTTATACTTAAATACAACCGACTAACAATTGATTCTTTGGAGTATATGAATCATAAATTTATTTTTATGTTTCGTTTTTCAATACTACCACAAATTTGTTCATGTAGCATTTAGCAAGACTTTCCAGCCATTTGTGAAAATTTTAGAAAAGCTTCATATATTAGAATTGTGATTTTTTTTATTCGTGCTATTATTTTTAAGAAAATGTCTTTTGAGGTTTCTATGAAGTTAATATCTTGTCGATTCATTGTTTAGACAAATGATATCATATGGACCGTCCGATTTCTTCCGCCTCTTTAATATTTTTTTTTTTGAAATATCAGTTTCTAGGCTGTGATCATAATTCGAACGAACGACCACTTTTCATATTTTGGTGGAGAAATAATCATAGCCACTCAATATAACCTTTTCTAATTAATACTGTTCATTTTATAAAGCACAAAATGTTCCAACAAAATAAGAAACTGTAAAAGGTTCAATAGTTTCAATATTGTTTTTGGGTAATTTGATTTATGTGTAATGTGTATATTATAATTGAGATTCGAAATATGGTCCTCGATTTTTTTTTAAAACTTATTTCTTCTCAATCTTAAGATAACCCGTTCCATCACACTTGATGTAGATGAAGACTTGAAGTTTGTGCAAAGTGAATGATCCGAAAAATCCAAAAACTGCTATCTGAATTTTCGTGGATAGGTATGGTCTGCACCTCATATACAACTAACGAATCGATTAAATATATATATAACCAAATACTACATTATCCATGGATGATTATTATTTATTGATTAACAAATACATTAGGATAAGGAAGCCAGAACCTTGTTTTGCAGAAAAATATATATTGATTGAAGACCTTAAGGTTATGCTAAATGTTTAAAATGTACATTAATCATTGTAATGTATTGGTCTGTTTTTCTGTTGATTTGCTTTCTTTGGTCGAGTGAACAAAAAAAAAAGAATTAAGAGAACTTTAGATATTTAACTTGCAAATATTTAACGAGATTTTGTGGTAAAACAGATGAGCTCAATGTCTTTTTTGTATATTTAGAATTTTTTTAAATGGAAAAAGGTATATGTATTATTAGACTTTCTTATGTATTATTAGTGTATTTTCCTACTCTGACTATGTAAAAAAACAGTACGATTTTTTAAACTATTCATATTGTAAAAAAAAAAATCATTTGAACTATTATTTTCCTAAATAAAGACAATACATGGACTATTTTTCAAGGTAAAAAATGTGAATATATGCGTTTTTTAGTTAAAATGTTAAATTCGTCACATTATAACAAAAAAACAAACAACCTTTTGTTTGGTTATGAGTTAAAAAATGACCTTAAGATTACCAGCAATCTTAACAAATCTAATGCATGACAAAGATTTTCTGAGGTTTCACAATCACGGGCATAGACTTAATTGACAACTCATTTCTTAATCAATGGATTTTAGTGTCTAAGTTAGACAGTCTAACCCAATGTTAAGAGTTCACATGTCTAAGAAATTAATAGATGACAAAATAACAGATTAACAAAATGTGTTTTTTGCGAATTGAAAACCATTTTCTTAAAATTCAACAGATACATAGAATCTATATTGCTGATACATATACATACAACATCAGTCTCTATAAATCCTCTCTATTTTACATTTACAAACATTTCAAGAAAACCCAACCGACAAGGTAATAGAAAGTCAAAGACCCTCAAAAGCAAAACGACAAAAGAAGAATAAAAAACCGAGTTCTTCTTTAACTAGTCTACAACAAAACTCGGGAAAATTGGTGGTGATGAAGTTTAGGATCTTGAACAATTTGTCTAGATTTGATTTCCTCAGCGCAACGTAATGCCTTCTCGATCTGGTAACCTCCTCCGATACTTACTTCTCTCTCAAGATGACAACAGTAACTCTCGAACACACTCACATTCACATGCAACTTAAATCCCATCAAGAACAAGAACTCAAGTTCCAACTTGTTCAAATCTTCTGTCTCTAATCCTCCTACTTTCGCAAAGTACGAGTTTCTGTAATTCCTGTAAGAAAGATAACGAGAATGAGTTTTTTTAAAAAAAAACAGAGGAATTTTCTATTTAAAGAAAGTTAATAAAACTTCAAACATTTTGGTAGGTAATCAACTTACATGTCTTCGACGTATTTGGAAGCGATCATGATGGTGGTGATGAGGAGACGATGAACATTAGTGAGACTGATTCTGAAACCTTCATTATTCTGACAGAACCGGTCAATGTATACATAAGCGACGACGTAAACCGATGGACCGGCTTTGGTATACCGGAAAATCCTCTCTAAATACGATTGGATCGTCATATCAGGAATTTCCCGGCAATCGAAGACGCGTGTCTTACCAAAACCACCGTAGCTTCTACTGATCCTCTCGTTCCGAGCTAAAGTCCGTTCGATCAGAGACGAGAGAACAGAGATTACGAGTGGTGTGTTGGATTCGTCTTGGTAAGAGTATGAATAAAGGTCTGATCGGAGCTTCCTCGGAGAAATCGCCAGAGAATTCGAAGACGCCATTACGGGAAGAAAATGGGTTATTTGGATGAGTGATGAAGAATTTGAAGAAAAAGATGAAACTGAAATGAATAAAGGGAAAGGGTTTTGAGAGGCTTCTTATATACAGTGAGTTAGAGAAAGATGGAGAAGAGTAGCTTTCAGATTGTAGGGCAACTTCCTCTTCTCTTCTTCTTCATTTTTTATATTTATATTTATAATTTTAATTTCGAATTTGTAGTTACTAGCGATAGTGTGTGTGTACTGAATATTTAATAGTATTAAAACGTAGCTCGTGCGACTACGAAAGTTCATGTTTTTTCTTTGAAACGTAACAATATTCCAGATTTGAATCTCTTTCGTCCAGATAAAGCAATTTAATTCCCATCTATCTATGAGAAAATAACGTTTTTTTTGTTTTTAGAAAGATCTCATTGTTAGTCTATAGTATTCGTTAAGCGAACTACAAGTCTACAATTAACTCTTAAGAAATGACTATATCATATCTGAATTCAATTTCCGGAATGTAAACTATATATAGTAGTTTTGTTGTGACATTACACATGAGTCAACTTTTAACCTACTTCAACACTTCAACTCAAACTGACTAACCAATTGAAACAATGAAGTCATAAGCTTCTTTCCGATTTTTTGTTATATAAACAATTATTCATATGTATATAGAGTGAGAAGATACACCAAAACTATTATATGGAATTTATCGAAAAGAGAATCGATATGGGTGTTTTTGAAGTGATATATAGAAGCTCGAGAGAAGCTATTATGTAATTGTTAAAGCTAAAAAGCAAAAACAAAAACAAATGTGTAAGTGCAACAGCTAAGCTTTTGGTTAGTTTTCTCATATTATAATATTTTATTCACACAATACTCGCAACTGAAATTGCAAATGAACCTACCCTAAAGTACTTGAAACAAATATAATAATACTGCAAAATTAAAGGAATCTACTAATTAAACAAAGGGAGAGAGTACTCCGCCGACAGTCTGTAGAAGACGGTGGAGAGAGAGAGATGTCAACTCAACATCGGTGAAACTCTCTGGTGGAGCCTCAAGGGTTTCGGTTGGGGGACCCACTCATGTTAGTTTTTTAACAAGTGGTTTTTACGCGTGTACTGTTGACAGACACACGTGTGACATTCGTCAACGTCGACGTCGCCAGCTTCCAAAGACCACAATGAGACTCACACACGTGTGGAGGTTCCATCAAAGACAACGCACAACATTACATTTTCTTTCTTTCTTCTCTATATTGATATATGTCACACGATCATATATATAGTTCTTCGTGTTATGCAATTAGCAAGAAGAACCAAGCTTTCGTACACACTTTTTTCTACACCTGCGCAAATATAAGATAAACCTCATTTTCGTGAGTCAACGTGTTGTGTGAATAACAGTGAAAAATGAGATGGAACTTTAGGCAGAAAGTTAAAGAGAGTCAAACTGAGGTAAAATAAATTATGTTAATAACTATTTATTCAATTTCTTTTGTTAAACTGTGGTATGCCAAACGCAATAAATATGTAACCATTTAAATCTTTCATCTTTATCAAATATCTGCTCGACAACTGCAACTCAAACTACAAGAAAGTACAAGTTTGATATTAGGGTACAAGTACATGGTAAAGAAAATAAACTTGATGATCGATGTATTTATTTCCCATGTGGTAAAAGAAAAAAAGAAAATATATTTAAAAATAGATAAAAGTGGAGGGACAAAATAAAGTACAAGTAATAAATTGAGATAGCCGAAACGAAGCTACCGCCACCGCACGAATACGTTTGATAATAAATGCAAAAGGAAGGGACCCGAATTGATTTTCCTTACACAAAATATATCGTCCCGTCAAAAACTATTTACCACATCATCATTGCCTTGATTCAATTATTATTTTTTTCTTATTTATTTGTGTCTCCCCCACCTTATTTATTAGATTTAACATCATATTTTTTCCTCAATTTATATATTCACATCTATGATAATCAATACAGTTTAAAAAGGAAGACTACAGTGTGTGTCATTATCGATTATACGAAATAAATATGATATACGCTCCACCTAATATTCAACACAACGAGTATTTAAAATGTGTTTTCACATGAAGATCGAATGGAAATTCTGTGGTTGTAAGAAAGATATTGTGGTCCATTTTTTGTTGTTGTCAACAATACTCATTATATCAGAATTAAATCTACATCACTTTATAGTAACATAAAGACGACACTAAAAAAAAAGATGATATGTTATGTAATTATGATTTTAGAAACTAGTAATAACCAATATAAAAACGTATACACTATTTTATTTTTAACTTTCACCAATTGTAATTTTAGTTTCCATCAGCCAACACGATTTCGATCACGATATTTTAAAAAAAAAGTAAATACAATGAAATGAAAAAAAAAGGAAAACAAACATAACGTTTTTGCTTTATGAGAATAAATATATATATATATTACACTGATTGATTGGAACACATTTATGAAATTTAGATCTTGGAGTCGATCGATATGTACGAAGGTAAAAAAAAGTACAGCAGTATTTGTCGACTCAGACCGTACACAAATTGTCAGGCTCCATAACTTATGCCCGATAGATATGCATCATTACACTCTCTGATTTACATATCTGTCTCCATCTCGAGATTCGTGTTCGAGATCTACAAAAAGATGAATTGCTTTTAATATCTACGTACTTAGGTACGTACCCACGTACGAAACTTCTATCATCATCCTTCATATTTTTTCCTCGGTTTCTCCCCATTAGTTACTAAACGTAAGTAACAAATATAATGCAGATTTTGATAAAAACACATAGTATGAGACTTTATTTTTTCATTTCAAATTACAAAAAAAAAACTTTTAGAAAAACAACTTCAACCGATAATGGAGTTGGAGTGGGTCTAATTCTGCATTTAGTTGGCAGATATTTTGTTTATCGGCTTTGATTTTGTCCTTTGATTTAGGAAATCAAAAAGTCATAACATTAATTTGCCTGTTAAATCACACATTTCACTTCGGTTTTTTTTTTATTGTATTTTTCTGTATGACCTACCAATAAAGTAAATGATTACACAATAAATCTTTAGATTCATTTATCGGCGAACTTTCTCCGTACTTAATTATTTTCGTCAAAACCATTTTTTCTTGTCATGCGCAAAATTGTGGACAAATAATAACTTGTTCCGACTCTGAGTAATGCTGATAGGTTTTAGTTTGGGCTTTTTGGGCCTGGGCCTTATACTATCTATCTCCCGGCCCTGTCAGAAACGCGCTTCTAAAAAAGCTCTGATAATTATGCTGAGATGGCTTTATTTCATTGGCTTATACAATATAAAGTGCGTGGCGAAAATAACCCGTCTTATAAAAGGTTTGAGTCCGGTCAACACCAAAGGTCCGAAAATCTCTTTCTTCTCGCATTGTTCTCGTCGACATCAGAATTTCTAAGCCAAATCAGGTATCGTATTTGTTTTTGTTGCTGCACGATCTTTTTCTCCCGTATATTTGTATGATTCCATGATATTGTGACTGATGAATCTCTTGATGAGAGCGTAGTAGATCTAATTATGAGATCTCGATGTTGAATCCGAGTCTCGTTAATTTACAATTTTCCGATCTGATTCTTCTTTCGCATGCTTAATTTCCTGTCGCATCTGAGAAATTTATGGACGGAGTAGGCAGGATTTTTGCATGTTCATCGTTATATAGTTTTCGATGTTGAATTGGCCTCGATATGTTTGAGAATTTCGCATTGCTCATCTAAATTTTGTCTTGAATGGTTCTAGTTTTTTGCAATCCCAATGTTGAAATCGATAATCTGGTTTGGTTTGAGAATGTTATATTATCACTGAATCTCTTAAAATGCTCATTTTCGCATAGAATCCGCAAATATTGATAACAAAAAGCTCTCTTTCTAAGGAGCACTCGTATATGTTTTTGTTTGCGTTGGCTCGTGATAACAAGAAGCTTGGCATGTAATTTGGGGGAATGAGGCTAAATTAGAATTCTTATGTAGCAGCTTCTTTAGACCTTTATGGGAGATTTCTTTGCATTAGATAATGTGTAGTACCATGGAAAAACGAAACACAACTTCAACGAATTGTCTAACTTTGTACACCATATCGCAGTTAGTAAACAAGAGCAGAGAAGAATGGTTGGTGGTGGAGCTCCACAGAGAGGAAGTGCAGCTGCAGCGGCAAGCATGCGTAGGAGAAAGCCAAGCGGCGGGGCTAGTGGAGGAGCCTCTGGTGGCGCAGCCGGATCCATGCTTCAGTTCTACACCGATGACGCACCGGGTCTCAAGATCTCCCCTAATGTTGTCCTTGTCATGAGCATTGGTTTCATTGCTTTTGTCGCTGTCCTTCATGTCATGGGCAAGCTCTACTTTGTCAAGTGATGATGATATGAGAGAGTGAGATAAGGAGGCTTGACCCAAAAAGAGGGATTAATAGTTGCAAGAAAATATTCTTAAAGTTACTGCTAGAGATCAGTATTAGACAATGTTTCAGCTCATGTTTTAATTTTGTGGAGTATTATGACTATCTATAAAAAAAAGTTGCAGTTTCACTATTCTTCATACTAATTTTTAGCTCAATATTCTTCATACTAATTTAAGGACAAACCTTTTATGCATCTTAAAGGGAAAATTTATCAACAAATGATGCTTAAGACGCCTTTGAGGAAATTTTTAAAGCTTATTCGTTGAATAAATGAAATTCACTAAACTAATGGAATGTTAATTGGGAGTTTATTGAACAATTAAGAAATTAAAAGGGAAACATTGGAAAGTAAATAGAAGTTCAGGGGCTTAAGTTGTCAATAAAAAAATTGAAACGGGGCCCGATTTTTATATTCGGGTCATTCTTCCATCTTCCGGGTTTTCCTAAGAACTTTGAGCGAGCGAAAGAGGTCGCAGTTTCGGAGAGAGAGCTTTTCTGATGGCAACTTCGGGAGAATCATCTTCAGAGATGGAAGACGCGCAATCACCGGCGATTCCACAATCCTCACCGGAGAAGCCTCTGATTTCTTCGATTCCAAGTGCTAAGATCGCAACGACGACGGTGGAAAATGCAGCTTCCTGGATCGATGATGCCCTGCGCCAGGCGCTTGTGTACCAGAACACGATCTTGGAGACGCTGGATTCTACCATCGACGCCTCCAAATCTCGATTGTCTCAAATTAGAGACACTTCCTTGGCTCACACGAGCCAAACCATCGTAAGCTTATCGAATCTGAAATTTCGCACCGTCTATTCTCTATGTCGTTCGAGTGATTTGTTTATCCGCTGAGCAAGTCTAGTGTTTGGGGATATAGGATTCTCTCAAAGACATTGCTTCTGAGTATAACGTTTACGAGCATATGGTGTTTGGGAAGATTAAAGGTTTGTTTACCTCATGTACACTATGTCGTCGTGACTTGATTGATTCTCCTCAGCTCATATTTTGTCAATTTGGTATACAGACGGTGTGAACGTTGCTGCATCTCATCCGCTAATATCAGGCACTTTAGCTTTTGGGGTTGGGATTTTTGCTCTGAAGAGTATGTTTTTTTGCATATTCTTTTCTCCCTATTGTGTTCAATCTCCTAGGATTATCACTGTTTTGATGACTGCTATGTTTTTTTTGCAGAGACGAGAAGATTTGTATATCACAATACTTTACGCATGTTCTTAAGCGAAGAGGTTCAGTGTTGTTTTGTAATCATCGTTGAATGTATAAACTGCTCCTTCCTGTGATTAAAGTTGTTCTACAGTCTTTGACCCAATGTTTTTGGATTCAGGCTTTGCTTTCTAGAGCAGATCTTAAAGTAAAAGAGTTACGACAATCAATGGACCGTCTTATAGCCGAAAGCCAAAAGTTAGAGGTAAGCCTGTTCTCTCCTTTCAGAAATTGTTCTTTGCAACATGAGGTTTTCGTTTTTGGAGGAGACTTCCGATGTATGCAGTTACCCTTTATTTTGAAATAGAATGTTAGGTGTTTAGTAGGAAAATTGAAAGTGTTCAGCTTTCAAGCAGAGAACTATCTGTGTAGTCTGTGTTAGGTGCATATAATGTTTTAGATACATATGTATCATTCACTGGTGAAGCAATTTAGAACAAGGGTTTTTCGTGAGTCTAACTCTGATTTTTGCCAATGTACATAAGTTATATGTGGCAGATATATAGCCTTTAAATATTAGTTAATGACTCAATGTTCTTCAGTAATAGCAGTCTGTTGGAATCGATTATTGGATTATGGCATTAGATTTCTTTATGACTTTAATTTTTTTCAGAGAGTTGCAACTGTGGCAGAAGATGAGTTGATTAGAGGACGGATGAAACTCAGGTTTATATGATCTAGACAAAATATCATTAATTTGGATATGTATCCAACATAAATGTTATGTTAACACTCTCTCTATCTTCTTACTCAGACAAGCCGGCAAACAGATTCAAGGTGTGGTCCGCTCAGCTTATAAGATTGAAAAGCAAGCAGCAGGTATGTTTCATATCGTTCTGTCTTAAACTCCCACAGTTTGTTCAACCAAAGAGATGGATAGAACAGATGAAGTAACTATCCCCATGCCAAATGTTGTCGACTTATACAGACCACTATTGATTTGTATATGCAGGTTTAAAAGATGTACTTAAAGAATTGCCCACGAGAGAAGCTTCACGATTCCGTTCTCAAGTAAGTATACTCATCTCTTTGCTCTTCTAGGTTATAGAATAGAATATAGGAGTTGAATTAGTTTAGAATAAACCAGTAACCATTTACATATAAACTGTGTAATGGAGTTGACTCACTTGTTCAACCTCAGATATCAAACCGTGCTTCTGAAGTAAAGCAAGAGCGAAACGCTTTGTCAAAGGAAGTGAACAAGATCAGCAACTATGGTATCTCCGTCTGAGGAATCACCAAACTCCATTTTCTAGTTACAAAATTTGATTTACTCTTGGAGGAAAATTACAGAGACAATAATAATGTCTAAAACATGCTTAAAACTCTTTTTTTTTTTGCTTGGCGTCAAATGCCAAAGATGTAATCTCTTGTTGTCTTGTGTTTAAATCAGCTGTTTGGTTCGAATTTTTATTTTGCTTTTTGAGGAAAAATAGTTATTAGATTGGAACCAAATCCAATATGATAAGTTTTGTTAGGGCTTCAAATTGGGTTTTTGCGTAGATCATATACCTTTAATTTGAAGCCTTGAAATAAATTTTCTCAATCAGTTTTGTAGAAAGTATTAAGCCTCAAGATTTCACTTTTGTTTGGTGTTGATCAGTTCAGTTTCACGTAAATTGAACACCTTTACTTTGTGTGTGGAACTCGAACAAACCGAACCGAAAATCAATGTTGAGTAAACCGGGATTTAGGACTCTACGGTCGGTCTACCTCGTCTTCTCTGGTTTGTGATTTATATAATAGTAATAATAATTCTGGTCGAAACGTGCAGTCGCAAAAAGGGTGCAAGTGGATAATATATTCAACTCTGAACACTGACGCCGTTTATTGTAAGCGGAAATTAATGTACCGTTTTCAAATTCATCCTCAATAAATGATTAAATCATTTCAAAATTTGAAGAAAAGAAAAAATATTAACGTAGGAGAAAAGGCAAACCAAAGTTTTAATTTTTTTTAAATAATTAACAATTAATAATGAGGTTGATTTTAGCAGAGTTTGATTTCAACACTAATTTTAGGCTCCCATCGTCGTCGGTCACGTGATCAGCGCCACTAGTATCGCGACACGTCATCATCATGTTACTCCCCCAAACCCAACCTCGAAGAAGAACAAAAAAAAAAAAAAAAAAAACACAAAAAAAAGTGACGACGGGTTAAAACGGCGGATGGTGGTGGTGGTGGTGATGGTGAAGTTGGACTTGTGATGGTTGTCTCATAACCTCTTTCTGCCGTCGAAGCTCCATGACTTTCCGGTGAGAGTTGGAATGCTGAGTCAAAACGAAAGTAGGACTCGAAGCCGGTCTGTATTCCGGTACGAGTCTACCGGATTTAAACCGGACTCCACAGGCGTTGCATAGCGTCTTTGGTCCGAGTGGTCCGGTCCTCCACTGCGGCGTCTTCTCGGAAGCACAGTGAGTGCATCTCCTCATCCCTCCTTCCGCCGTCTCGGCCGTCGTCGCTTGGTGTCTTCCTCCTCCGCCGGAGTGTTCTTTCTTAGGCTTCAATTTCCCGGCGATGTGAATCTCCTGGTCTGATTCCGGCATCGGCGCCCATGTTCCGGCGAAAGCAGCTGGAGCTCTCGACCGTTTGCTTCTTGGTTTCCCGGGAAACGAGGTTTCGGTTTTGACGCAAGTCATGGTTCCTCCCAGTGGATTCGCCGGAAAATCAGCGAAGGAATCGTCGACGAATTGCGAGAGCCATTCCAGGTGAGCAGCGTCGTCACTCTGCAACACACACACACACAAAAATGATGAAAACAAATTAAAATAAAATAAAATCTCCACAAAATCAAAGCGAAACTTGGAATCGAGAAGAGAGCATACGGGAACGCAAATGTCGTGGAGGAAAGAATGATCGGCAGAGGAAGGGAGATGGTGGTGGTAATTAGGGTTTTGCGGAGGAGGGAAGGAAGAGGAGGAAGTAGCGGCGGTGGAAGTGGAAGAAGAGGCGGAGAAGATGTCTTCGTTGGAGAAGTCGAGAAGGTCGTCGATTCGAAGTAAGTCTGATGGTGAAGATAAGCCATAGACGTCCATTTGGTAGTGATGATTGATGATCGGCTGATCTCTCTCTCGCTCTGATCTTTGCTCTTGCAGACTCTGACTCTGTCTCTCACACTCTCTAGAGTCTGTGACTGGTTAGAGTCTTTAATAGGGAAGGTGATGATGATGTTAAAGAGAGAGAGAGAGAGAATAGAAATGAGGGCAAGAGAACGTGCAGAGAGAGTGACCATGCACCGTGAGTGACCGACTCGACCTATTCACTTCTCAAATCTCTCTTTCTTTTTTTCTTTTTTATTATTATTTATCTTATCCGCCTTTTACCTAATTCATAGAAAACAAAACCAAAATGAGTGAAAACTACGCACTTACTATTAGCTCCTGCATGAAATGCTCAAAAGTTGGCATACATTTACTAAAGTAAATTTTATATCATTGGCAATCAAGTATCACAAAACTACTATATGAATTTGGGAATGTTATAAAGAATTATTGAGAAAATTAAGAATTTAAAGTTTAAACTGGTTTACAGAGTTTGTTAAGTAATCATGTATTATCCTTGATATATAATTTGTTGATCATGGTGACTAACTACAATTGGAATTTCAGTGAAAAAAACTCGTCTTTAACATGTCGTTACATATCGAACTCTCACTCTCGCACCATCATGAGTTCATTTTGTATATATTCATGAGTTAACCTAACCTGACTTTATAATTCATATTTTGTTTTTTTGTTCCTTATAATTACAAAAAAAAAAACAATTCTTCAGTCATCATATATGTCTCTTTCATTGCTTCTGTACTCATATCATGTACGTATTATGTAGTGGGTCTATTTATTCTCTGTGTTCTTTTTTCTTTCAAATATATAAATGATGATAATACGCATCCGTATATGAAACTTTGTTATTTTTGCTACTAAATCGTTTGTTATAAAGAATATGTCGATTAAATTTTAGAAAATATTTATGTATGCATCGACGACCCATGCAGTACTGGTAATTTGACATTTTGCTCCGCTCATGTGCGATAAAAATCTTGATCAGTTGTTCAACTAAGGAGAGTATCAGAGTATACATCGATATATATAGATACTTAAATTATGAATTTTATAAGCTGAAAAAATATTAAAGTAACTTCCCCTATAGAATATATTCTGCAGACGAATAATGTAAGAAGGCCAATTAGTCTTAATTATTTGATTTTACCTATTCGGCGGATAAATTATTGATTAACCTAATTTTACCTATTCTTTCTTAATCTGTTTTGTTCTCAAATACTATATAACACATGCTTTTGTGGTACGTGCCGACAATTTAAGTCATTGGCATATCCTCACACAAGTTCTAAAGATAAATTTATTTTTAATCTTTTACGAAGAAAATAAATAAACGAATGAATAAAGGAAAAGGTAATTTAGCCACGTGTCTGCATGTGGGGGCCATAAATATTGAAAAGAAGAAGAGTAATAATAAAAATAAAAGAGTATATATAGCAAATTAATCATAATATTTAGTTGGAAACCAATGTTATCTTAATATAAGTGTGAATTGAGGTTTCCCTGCAAAACGAGAATTTCAGTACTCCAGTAACTATTGATTTTCACGAAAAAAGTAATATTTTCCCATATTTTTAAGATTCTACACAAAATTAAGTTTTTAAAAATAAAGAGAAGGAGCAAGAAACGGGCCGTGTCGTGTGATGCTTGCTAGGGTTTTATCATATTAAGATAAATATAGTATATAACAAAATATTTGAATTATGTGAAATCAAAATTAGTTTTTTTTATTTGATACTAACAAAGTGACTCCCACAACGGCCCAACCCCACTGCACATTCAGCATTAATTTAACACGATGGCACGGAAGGAGAGGTACCCATATGAGATATTTGTTTTTTTTACTATTTATTCAATTAAATTTCACTTACTACCGACAGTGTCTTTTCCAGCTGGCACCTTCTACTTGGCTCAGAAGGTTCACTTTCGTACACGGTACATTCCCATGTTAATAATTTTTTACTATTTATATCATTATTTATCAAGAAAAAATTAGATATTTGCTGCAATAAAACAGAGTTATATATTCCCAAAAACGTAAAGAGATAGAGAAAGATTGTTTTAAAAAACTAATTCAAGCAAAGTACATCGACGTACGGTCGCACTGCCTGCTCGTTAATCCTCTTTCTCGAACGGAGTCTCTCGTTTTTGGTCTTATATTAATTTTTTTTGCAACATTTACAACAAAAAAAAAATTGACTTGCGGTTGCGGATTTGATGCCCCCGAAATGTTGTGGTCTCGTGACTCTAGTAGTGGAAGTAAGCAAGTGACCACTAAGAACGCTCGTACCTCGCATATATTAGTATTATTATACATGTAACTACGAATATATATGACATTATTGATACTATTATATACTAAACTTTTTTTTTTGTTTATTCTTTTGATTTTTTGTTTTCTTGAATCACGTGACGTGACAGAGGACGGTGATCCCAAAGTAAACAGCAAGAACACGTGCGGCCTCATGTGCCCATAATGACACCGAATATTATTATATGAGTTTTATCTCAACAACACTCGACCTATTTTTCTAAGTCGATTTTAGAAGGAATAAGTTACATTATATATATACTGAAAGAAAATAAGTCGTCTTTTTGTTTATATAATATAATCCCTTCTGACGAATAACATGTTAAAATGATAGACCATATGCTCTTCCTTTATCCCTCTTGTCCCCTTCTTTTATTCAAATTAGTTTTATTAGAGCTTTTTTTACAAACAGAATAGTATCTAATTAATTTTACATTTATCAAAAAAAAAAAAAACACCCAAGAATGGTGGTAGTGTCAAATACGTAATTCAGATAAATCGGACTCAGCGGTTAATGTTTATGAGTAGACGACTTAAAACTTAAAAGCATACATAGAAAAAATAGCGTACATATTACAAAACGAGATATAACGTACAAGAGATTTGTCTTTGTGACAAAACAAAAGAAAGTTGTTCAGCAATAATTTGTCAAATGGACAATAGATTCTGCACCCCAATTGTTGGGAAATGGGAACCAATGAAGTTAAATTAAGATGATGATTTCTTGTTTTTTTTTTTATGAATAATGATTTAGATAGGAGAAAAAGAGATTTACACATATACACTATGTCTCCGCCAACAGAAGATTAATTAAACTCCAGAATATTGTTTTATTGTTTCACAAACAAGAAATTGATGATTTTCATTTTTTAAAGGGAGAATCGCAGTAGTCTTCTGCTCTTAAAATATTCCCCAATTATTTAGGGTTTTAATTTATAACCAACAACCCAAAAATGATAAGAGAAGAGAAGAAAGCGATTTAACCAGGCCGTACCGTTAATATGATTATGGGCCGTGGAGCCTACTTTCTGTTGAATGAGACAGCGACCATTGGGGAACGATATCCAAAGAAATTGTGTCGGAGCAATTCATTTTTTTTTTTGTATTTAAAACAAATAATTCACTCTGCATTTAGACAATTTTAAAGTGTATTTGTCATTTTGCGGTTATATTTCGCTGACAATATTGGCTTCTTCCAAACCCAAAAAAAACAAAAAGTATAATCGAATCAGCTTAGAGTTACGACTTCTTCTAAGTTCTAAGTAGCACATTACGTATAATTTTACAACGAACTGTGTTAGCTTTGGACCTGACTTGAAGTTACGACTTCTGTTGATATATTTCGCAAAACACCAAACCAAAAGCCAACCTAAATTTAATTTCAGCTCAGCATCATCGCTGTGATAATCTTATAAATATCCGTAGCCCATTTTTAATGGGCCTCGTTGTTTAAAAAGCAGACTCAATATGAATCATATATTATTCATGTTTACATGATTCTTTGATTCTATACATTTTGAGATTTCTTGGAACTAATCCAAGACTAAAAAAAAGTTGAAAAGAAGATTTATATTCACTAACCTACAAATTAAGAAAACCCAGAACGAGGACAGTACTTAAAGTCGAATAGATAAGTCCTTCAGATCGAATCATCGTACCATCGGCTAAATTGGTCGAAGTTTCGGACGCAAGTAAACCACTTAAGTTGAAATTAGGGTTAGTTCCGTACAAAGACTGTACTCCAACGACGTCATCAACATTCAAATCTATTTTCTTACTTCTGGGCTTCAGAGTTGGATACATAGCCGCGTCTTTCACCGAGCTATGGCCCAGCCCAAGCACGTGACCGATCTCGTGCACCGCTACAGATTCCAAATCAACGGCCACAGTCGATTTTTCCTCATCGAAATCGACGGCCCACGTCTCTGCCTTGTCTAAATGAAGCCTACCGTTTTCCGGCGAGAAAGTGTGAGCCAAAACGCCTAGAACGCCGTCGAATGGCTCTCCGTCGCCGTGATCCCCGGCGAAGAATCCGATTTTGATGTCGGCGATGACGTAATCCTCTGTTTCGGTGAAGCTTACCGGGATCACGAAAGCCCACTTGCCGAAAGCGCGTCGGAACACGCGCCGTATTTCAGCTGGTGCTAGATAAGGTGTTAGGTTCTCCTGTGAGAAGGCGTACGTTAGCTTCAGCGGAGCGTCTCCTGTCCACCTGGGGCTTCCGGGGAAATACACGTATTTTCGTTCTGTGTGAAACGCCGTCGTTTTAGCTTCCACGTAATCAGGAAATCCACATCTTGGTAACCGAATATGTGACAACGTGTCAGCATCGGGTTTCCCGGTTATCGGTAGACCGAGATTTTTCTGGTAACGAGCGAGAGCTTGCTCGAACAAAACGTCGTCTGATTTGTTATTGTTGCTGCTTTGTACTTGGAGATAACCGAACCGGTGAAGGTGATGTTTGATTTCCGGTATAGCGACGTCACGGCGGGATGGCTTGCTCGTAAATTGAGATGGATTTCGAGCTTCGATGGTTTGTCGGCTATGGAGGTTGAGAAGGAGAAGGAAGTAGAAGGAGATAAAGACGGTGATCGGATTGCGATTGCATGGATGATGATGATGCATGGTGTGATGTTTTTTGGGTTGATATTGAAGTGGCGTGGAGGGAAAAGCTTTGTTATAAATATATGAAGAAGATGTTTTGGTTTAAATGGGTTTGGTTATAAATTAATTAATGGATTGTGTTTAGTTCAGTAGTATGTTGTTAACTAACCAAAACACACCAAATTTTGATTCGACAAGTTAAATGAAATCAAGAAAAAATAATATATGTTGACTGTTTTAGTTTAAGAAATACATTAAGAATGTAACTGAACTACAATTATTAGGAATAAAATCATGTGGAATTGAAAAATTTATGAAATTCTACAAAATTATTACAAATAAAATGAAAAATCATTTCACTTATTTCATTTTCATTCTATAAAAGAAACACAACAAATCTTTTTAAAATTTTATTCCACTTCAAAAATGCTAAGAAATGAATGAAATTATATTTTCATTCCATTCCAATTTTTTTTTATTACATATAAATTTATTTTCATTTACTCTTTATATTCTAATATTTTTATTACCAGTTACAGCCTAATTAATATCCGAAGAAAAGTACTATAAAACACCCCACTGAATTGGGGAACGAAGTCGCAACATATGTTGGTTTAAGCATATTTGTTTGGTAAAATGACAATAGGATGGTTGTTTTAAGAAAAAGAGAACCAAAATTAGATAGGAGCAAATAATAGTTTTTTTTTGTTAGTAAGAGTAACAACTTAAAACGAAAGGGCATGATGGACATTTCAAGAAGATGAAGTGTCGTCGTCACCAACTCCTCTTCAAGAGAAAAGGAGTGGCTTTGAGTTGAAGTTATAAAGAAAAGTCTGACCCTTGTTCGTTGGAGACAGTTTCTTCTTCTATTTCTCTAATTTGACGTGCATACGACTCTATATGTCAATCATTGTCTCTAACGATTTTTTGGTTGGCTTATTTTGGATCCTATCTTATTAAATATACATAATTTTAAAATATCACTTTAATAGGTGAAACATACTGTGTGCTAGTAAAACCCACTTTTTGGAGTGGAGTACAATTATCAGAAATGGTTGCGACCTGCCTAAAAGAGCTTGAAGGGCTCATGACCCAATAATCTCGAAATAGATTTTCGACAAAGCCCATCAGGTCTTATATGCCGAGTGATTTGGTTCTTTGTATGAACCGTATAAATAATGTTGGATTGTTAGAAAAAAACAAAAATCGTTGATTAAGATGGCAAAACCATAACTATTCAGTTGCTTTGCTGGCGACGTAGGTGTTGACGAGCTGAGTTTGGACTTCGTGAGACACAGCACAGTGTTCTTTGTATTCCATCGTGAATTCTCCTTTTCCCTGTCCAAAATTACAAAAGATATATTTATTTTCAACATTTGTTCATAATGCTCATGATCATGATCATGATCATGATCATGGTGAATGGTGATGGTAGTACCTGTGTCATGGAGCGGAGAGAGGTGGAGTAGCCAAACATGTTGTTCAAAGGCACCTGTTGAAACCAAAATATTTACTTCTTAATTACAGTTTAACGGGGATTATTAATTGTAAGAAAATATGGTTTTTATTGGCTCTCTTACATGAGCTTGGATTACTGAATCGTCACCCTCTTGATCGTTTCCAACGATTATACCTTTCCTCCTGAAAATGGGACAAGTTTTGAGTTTATCTATCACCAATAATAATAGAACAAGGAAAGTGATTGTTTGTTAGGGGCTTTTAGGGTTTATGATCTTACTTGTTGATGTCACCAGCAACAGTACCCTGAAACTCTGTTGGTACTTTCAACTCAACCATCATGACAGGCTCTAGAATCACCGGTCTTGCCGCTGTGTAACAAAGCCTGAACGCGTATATTGCAGCCATTTTAAACGCAAGTTCACTGGAATCTACGGCATGTGAAGCCCCATCCTTCAATACTATTCTTAGATTCTCTACAGGGTGACCAATTAGTGAGCCCCTGCAATGGAATCGAAGAAGATTTACACAATCAGTGACAATATCAGTATGAGAGGAGCATCCACAAGTTCAAAGAGAAAAAAAGACCACTCACGAGTTTGCAGCTTCTTTGAAACCTTTCTCAATTGCTGGAATAAAACCAGAAGGAATCGCTTGTCCAACGATCATGTTTTCGAATTCAAACTTCTCTTTAGAGTCCAGCGGTAGCGGTTCCACGTACCTAACAATCATAAGAGTTTAAGCAGACTTCGTTAGGATTGGTTTAGAAGGGATCCCCCCCCCCCAATAACATCATTTAGAGTCTATCAGTTTTCAGATACTCACCCGGTAACCCTACCGTACTGACCCGCTCCTCCACTTTGCTTCTTATGTAGATAATCGAACTCAGCTCGCTGAGTTATAGTCTCCCTAAAATTGACACGGGGTTTGCCGACAGTTGCATCTACCTGTTTGAAATTGCCATACACAAGCAGAAATGAGAGATGTTTTTTTTTGTCGAAGAAGCGATAAAGCGAGAAGATTGTGTAGGCTTAAAGTCAGGTACCTTATATTCTCTCCGCATGCGTTCAACATAAATGTCCAAATGCAATTCCCCCATACCAGAAATAATCGTCTGTCCCATTAAGAATAAGTGGAAGAATCATTAATGTTGAATACTACAGGCTGAAATAAGAGAGACAGAGAGGAGTGATGAGAAGCAACGGAGTTCTTTAGATAATACCTGGCCACTCTCCGGATCCAATCCCACTCTGAAAGTAGGATCCTCTTTCTGGAATCGATTCAATGCTTTCGAGAACTGACACCAGAAAATAGATTTCAAAATTACAAATCTATCGACGCCGCAAATTAAAGGAAATATATAAAGTTGTTTTCCCTAGTTAAGTTACCTGTCCGCCAGAATCTTTTGAAACCGGTTGAACAGCTAAGGACATAACAGGTTCGGGAACACTCATCGATGTCATTGTGTACTTGACTGATCCATCCGTAAATGTATCACCTAATAATATAACGAGGTTAGGAGTAAATTCCACACCCAAAGAAGTAAATTATGTTACTTAAATATGAACAAGTATAGAAGATTTTTTCTACTGTACCTGATGCACACTCAACACCAAACACAGCTACGATTTCTCCAGCGTGTGCCTCTTGAATATCCTGAAAAAAAGAATACACTTCTTAAAATTCGACTTGACAGGGCACTAGAGTTGCTACCACCGAACTACCATAATGGAATCTTAAGGCGAAGAATAAACTGCAACAACATGTCTTACCTCCATATCATTAGAATGCATACGAACCAAGCGTGGAACCTGCACCAAGAAACATTAAATAGCCTTTAGGAAAAATCAAGTAACACAGGGGCTACTTGCAAGGGTAGAAAAAAAACAGATGAAAAACTAGTTTGATTTTCAGACATTTTGCATCAATGATTCTGTTTACATGAAGCATACAGGGATAAGAATACTTATTAAAGTATGATTTTGGTAAGAATGTATGGACGGGACTTCACAGCACTGAAAAAGACTCAAAGCAACACTAAGATCCATGGACTAACCTTTATTCTCTTTCCAGTATTAACATTTATGATAAAATCACCCTTCTTAATCACACCTTCGTATACTCTTCAGTAACAAAAGAATATGAGTTAGCATTCAGCTAATCACAAATTCATCCCATCTATAAAGAAGAGGAAGATCAAGCATTTACCTTAGATATGTCAGCTGACCAAAACGTCCCTCCTCTAATTTAAAAGCCAGCGCCACAAGAGGTCCATCTGGAGACCCGGTCAATGTTACCTGAAAACTCATTCTTTTAGAACCGGTTTATTTTTTTCCCCATAAAAAAATGTTGTAAGTAGGAGTACCCTCTCTTCTTCATTCTTCTGATCAAGAGCATAGTTATTGACTTCAGTTGGACAAGGGAGATAACTAAGAACACCATCTAGCAGAGGTTGTACTCCCTGCACACAAAGAAAATATAAGGAGCCCGCCAAATGTTGAAAACTTTTCAATACATACGGTAACTAGAAATAAAGTTTATATCCAGCGAAGCAATTACCTTATTTTTGAATGCACTACCCATAAATACAGGAACAAACTTTTGTGCAATGGTAGCTCTGCGAATAGCTTCCTGCACATATATACAGCAGGCCAAAAAAAGTTTAACAGTAATAAAACTGCAAGTAAAAGAACAATAATTTCTAAACGTATCAATTCATGAACGCTAGAAATGAATAGATAAGACAATGGCTAAGGCAAGTCTAAGACCCACATGATTCAACATTCCCTCAGAACTCATATCGTTCAAGTGATATTTATTAACTATATACCATAAGTTGCCACCAATATCTATCTATTTACCAGGAACCATCTTCCTCAGTTTCATGCAAAGAAATTGCTCTTAGTGTCATCGTGATTATATGCACAAAAAGGCAATAAGTTAAACAACAAACACCATAGGACAAAGAAAAAAAAACCTCAAGCTCAGTAGCAGATACAGGCTCATCGTTTAGAAATTTCTCAGCGAGTACATCATCAACTTCAGAGACTATCTCGATCAGTTCTCGCCTCTTCTCCGCAACCAAACCTTCCATATCAGCAGGAATATCACCCGCCACAACATTCTCACTGCAATTTATAAACAATCAAAGTCTCACAACATGTATATATATCTATGTGCCACACTAGAATTAAGCAATTCTAAGAAAATGTTATTTTAACACAAACCCGCTTGATCCATGGAAGAAGTAAGCTTTCACATGAACAAGGTCAATGAGACCCTTGAAATTCTCTTCCAGACCAATCGGCACTTGCACAGCTGCACTATGGTGACGGAGCTTAGCTCTTGCCTAGTAAGTAAAGTAAGAAAAGAAGTTATATAACCAATAAAGCTAACTCATTCCACAGGGAAGCACATAAGGATGATGACTAAGTTACACACTTGGTTCAAGACTTTCCATGGATCTGCTCCCATACGATCAAGCTTGTTGATAAACGCGACTCTGGGGACTTCGTATCTCCTCATTTGCCTATCGACTGTAATAGACTGACTCTGTACACCACCAACACTGCACAGGACGAGGATCGCACCGTCTAGTACACGTAAAGCCCTCTCCACTTCGATGGTGAAGTCAACGTGACCAGGAGTATCAATAATATTAACCTGACGACAATCCAAAAGCAAAACTGAATAGGATAAGCAAAATTAACAGAAAATTCAAACACTAGTGCGATTAAACTTGCTAAATTGAATCGGCGAAACCACGCGAATCTGAAGAGATGATTCAACAATCACAGAATCGCAAGAAGAAATCAAAAATTCAGAGACTCGAAAGAAGAAATCTCACCTTGTAATCCTTCCAAGTGCAGTATGTGGCGGCGGATTGGATGGTGATACCTTTCTCTCGCTCTAAGTCCATGGAGTCCATCTTCGCGCCGACGCCGTCTCTGCCTCTGACTTCGTGGATCTCATGGATCCGACCCGTGTAGAACAAAACACGCTCGGTCAGAGTAGTCTTCCCTGAGTCTATGTGAGCTGAGATCCCGATGTTGCGAACCTTGTTCATAGATTCCTTCCACCATGGTTCCTTCTCGTCCTTGGCCGCGCGGGCAGCGCTTCCGGCGGAGAATTGGCGCAGCTGGAAATCTCCGGAGAGAAGTGCGGCAGCCGGAGATGACGACCGTTTGTTAGACGAGAAGAGCCTGAAGAGGAGGTTAGGCGTCGGAGATGTCGGAAACCTCGCCATAGCTATGTAGGAACCGAGGGTTTTAGGAAATGGGTTTGAGTGAGCTTTTTAGACGACTCTGTTCAGCGAAAATGTATTTTTCGATTAAAAAAATTAGAAAAATGGCAAAAAAAAAAAACAGTGAGATATTTTGTTCAAATCGATATGTAGCTTGGTCAAAAATTGCTAACACGCCCGGTGGGACTCGAACCCACAATCGTTTGATTAGAAGTCAAACGCCTTATCCATTAGGCCACGGGCGCTTTTTGGTTACATATTTGGTCGCAGATATTTATCGAACGCTTATGCTTTGCAAAGGAAAATGCTATCATCTGCAAACAAAAAGGGAGACCTTCTGCAGGAAAAGCTAATCCCATTTAAGATCCCTTCTTCTCTGCTTTGTTCATCAGGTGTTGCGATATACCTTCAGAGATCTGTGCATTTGAGGATTATTTTTAACAGTTTTCAAAGTTGAATCGGGCTAATCAATGAACATTCTAATTAATTATTTTATAGTTTCAAAAGTTAAGTTCGGTAAAATGTAAAAAATACTAATGAGTTTGTTCTTATAACAAACTTGCAGGCAACATAATTAATTGGTACGAAAACTCTCTGCACAACAAAAACAAAAACAGCTTAAAGCATAAGCAGCAGAGATAATAAGATATGATTTCCTATAGAGGGACCATTTCGAGATCATTGTGTTGGCTTTTGGCAGATGATGGAGAGGAAGAGGAAGACGATGATGAGTCGTCTTTTTTCTCTTCGGTGTTCATCGCTTGAACTGGAGGAGGATCCATAGTAGTTGATGACGAAGCATCTGCATCAGACAGATGATTCTTCATCTCCCTGTGTTCTTGACACAAAGCACACCAATGCAAGCAACAGTGGACCATGCAATGATCACACGGCGCATTCTGCAAGAAAATCACAATTGATCAATCAGAGATCTTATCTGGAAATATACGAGAATGGTCTTAGTGTTGGATTTTACTTACCTTGAGATGATATTTCTTCTGGAGCTCTTGGCGGAACAAGCCTGAATAGATTCCACACATCCACCACGCAAAGAAGAGGCCTTCGCAAATCACGACTGTTGTTTGAGGATCAATGTAGCCACTGAAGAGTGCGGTTACTGCCGCAAGTGCCATACCTCCTTCAACACATACTGCATGGCACACACATGGTTGCGTCCAAGGAATCTCTTCCCTCACAGCTTCAATGTTACGCCCAAAGAGTATACACGGGCAAAAGAGACCAGTCCTGCCTGGTAAAATCATACAAGAGCATTCAAAGTTAGGTGTTTGTCTTCCATTACGCAAGGAAGTTAGAAGCATATCAAACTCTACAATGATATACGAAAGGCTAAGACAGTTTGCAAAAACTTTATACAGATTAAGAAGAATTAAGAAACAAAGAGGAAGCCTTACAGCTCTCTGGATCTTCAGCACAACCAAAAATGCCGGTGGTCCAGTTTTCATCAGAAGGGGGCTCATAGCTTTCAGGTAGAACTTGCATACACTCGTGGCACTTGCGAACATTCAGCTGCAAACAATTTAAACCAGAAAAGCAGCAGAGTGATTGCGTAATACATGACTTAGATTCAGCTCAGTAGTATAAAATGTCACACTACAATGACTCACACAGTAGGAGATAAAACAATGACTCACACAATGCTCGATGAGACTAAACAGTGTTGAAACCAAAACTCTAAAACAAATAGGGCCAAAAATAAATCGCAAATGTTCATGACTCAACTGATACAAATATTTAGATATCACGACAAATTACGAAACCAGGAGAAAATTCAATATTGATCAGAGGCTACACTCATCTACAATCAAACACAACCACGATATACGCTCTAGATCGACACAAACGACAATCGGAATCAACGAGAACTGTATTATCAAAACCATAAAAATCGAAAACTATTCCGATTAAAACACAGATCTGAAGGAATAACTGAAGGGCCGAGATCGGAGTTCCTTAGAAACGTGCGATATATAAATGCAGAGAGAGAGAGAGAGAGTGCCTACCTGAGGAACATCTATGGGCTGATTGAGCTCGCCGGGGGTGATATCTTCGACGGGAGCCTGCTCTTTCCTCAATTTCACGTAACGCGACGCGGCGTTTCCCTCCGCCATCGAGACCGGCCAAGAGTGTGAGAGAAGAAAGGTACGATAGTCTCCCTGACGATTTGACAAATGCAAAATTAATTGCAGAGAATCGTCCCACGCGAAGAACTGGGGTTCCTCTTACAAAACGTTTTGTTTCGAAACGCGTGAGTCGTCGACTAATCCATGTGAGGAAAGTCTTTGATTTGATGAAAGGAAACAAATTCGTAAGAAATGTACACCACGTCGTCGTTTTAACCACTGAAGGCGGTGTACATTTAATAGCTCTCTCTCTCTCTCTCTCTAATGATGAGTGATTGACCAATGAAAAGTTAATTAAGTTTCAATCTTAACAAATCATGACCGATCAAATAACTGGTACAAAATCTTGCAAGGTAAACAAACATCTTAAAAGGTGTAGTAAAATCAGACATCTCTTGCACAAAACCAAAAAAAGATATTCATGAAAATTTCGTCAGGGACTATCAAGACATCCAGTGCTTTGGAGCCATCAGTTCACGGTCTGCACCAGAGCCTTGAGACGCGATCTTTTGAATCCGAGAAGAGAATTCCTCTGCCTGTTCAATGATATTATGTTACACAACTGTAAGTTAACGGAAACAAAACGTAGAAGACAATTCGCTTTTTTTAGAAAAAAAGTTACAAAACTCACTTTCTCATCAATCCACATTAAGGAACTGAGTTGATTGTTCAAGATCCTGACAACTACATCCAGTGGACTCATCCCATCTACTGCTTCAAGTTCTCCACCCTATTTCACACACAAAAGGTGGTTTATTGATGTAAATGTTCATAGTACTAGTAAAAGCTACAATAGTATATGATAAAGTTGTCGCCTACCTGGTTTGCATTTACGGATTGTATTATAGATCTGATTTGTTCAGTCATATGCTCCAATTCTCTTTCTACAAGCTCAGACTGTTCGTACCTGAAATGAAAACAAATCTATCTTGTAAACCTCATAGATCAGGCTAGGATGCTTTTGGTGAATAATGAAAGAAACCCATAGACATAGCAATGGATTAGAATAGTATGGTTGTGGAAAGACTTTGAGAGTTCTCACATTGCATCTCTTGTTGATGCTGCTTCATCGTCAAGAAGTGATTTCCGCTCGTCATTATATATACGCTCAGCCTCTTCCTCCATGCTTTGCAAAGCCTTGTCAACCTTAAACAGAAGTAGAGAGTTTCAGATGATAAAACACAGTGACTTCCGCATTTGACTTAACCATTTTAGAAACAAACATAAATGCAGCCAGGCAGAATTAGAATAAAGCACAAATGATTCACGCTGCATGTTACAACCTGACTCCTCATTTAAAGATTCACATAAGATGATGATAGTTTTTCTGCATACCTCTTGTTGATGAGTCTCAATTAATTCCAACTGTCGTTCCAAACTAGATTGCGTTTCAACCACTTTTGCAACTTCAATCTGTTTGTTGAGCAAGGACACAAAAAGAATGAGCTTAACTATATAGTAGCTTAACGTACAAAATCAGATGTATGTGAGAATAATGTCTTTGAAGATTCAAAAAGAAAAGAGATTCCAAGAGAGGACTCCATGATAGAACAAAGTAATTCCACCTCAAGCCTCAAAAGAACATCACGGTTCTGCAAGATCCGCTTATCCCAGTCTGCAATTGCATTTGCCTGTTTCCGGAATCTCCCTGTACGTTCTTGTAGCTCAGTATTCCACTCCTTGATAATCTTCAAACGCCAAAGAAAAAAACATTAGAATGTTATACAAATATAAACACGGCGAAGAAGATAATCATAAGAGGGAAAATATCTACCTCCTCAACAGTTTTGCCAGTTATTTCAGATGGCAACTTGGGAGCACCAGTCACTGGAGCTGCAACAGTTGTGCTTGTCCTATTACAAACAAGATACACATAACACGGAAACATCAGTTACAAAAAAATAAAATTTATGGTGAATATATGAGAGCAGAAACATAAATGGTCTCAAGTGAAATACGGTAGACACAACCTGAGACCAGGAAACAAAAAGAAAGTATATAAATTTCTTGGGAAAACAGCTAAAATGAGCCTTACCCACTACTCGAAGCCACAACAAGTGATGTCTGTGTTGTAGTTGCAGAACTGGCAGCAGGAGCAGCCGTAGATGTAGAAGATGGAATACCTGAACAACAATACTTCTTTCAGATAAAAACATAGCTTGTGATTCGTAAAAGCCAAGGCAAGTATATACATAGAAGTCGAATCATAACATAGTAACGAGTATATAGATTAAGGCATAGCAATTACATCTATCGCTTCTCTAATCCTAATCAATGACTTCCAAAATTCTTATTCCTATTCACTGAAGCAAATGGGATAGGCAATATCACAAACAAGTCATGAGACAGAGACAATAAACAGCTTACTGAATGAGAGAGCAGCAGTAGTAGTTTTTGGTTGAGAAGATGATGCAGGCGTTGATGTCTGGGCTACACCAAAACCAGTAAAAGAGCTAGTAGTTCCAGCGGCAGAAGTCAAGCTATTTAAACCAAATCCTGTAGCAGCAGAAGTAGCCGGAGTGCTGTTGGCTGCAGATGAACCCACACCAAAAGAAGGGAAAATCGACGTAGAAGCTGCAGCTGAAGAAGATGGTGCACTAGTGGCAGCGGGAGTCGTCGAAGAAGTAGTGGTGGTGGTTGCAATGGAAAACACTGCTGGGGATGCGCTAGATGCAGGGGCGGAGCTTGCGGTCGAAAGACTAAACCCCGCAGAAGATTGAAAGCCTGAACTCGCGGGTGTACCAAATGAGAATGAAGACGAAGACGAGGAGGAAGATGAAGCCGTTAGTGAAGGAGCAGAAGTAGAGATCGTAGGGGTCGAACTTCCTGTGCTTTTCGAGAAAGAGAATCCCGTAGAAGCGGAGAATGGAGAAGCCGAGGCAGGCGTGGGATTCGTTGTAGTAGAGGAAGCGATGGTGGGTACTCCAAACGGCGATGGTGAAGAAGCTGCTGCGCCTGACGAGGACGACGCAAAGAGAGACGGTGTTGAACCAGCGGTAGAAGACGATCCGAAGATGGACGGTGACGAACCGGTGGCTCCAAAGAGGGACGGTGAGGAGCCAGAGGCTGATGAGGACGCGCCAAATATGGAAGGTGTAGAGCCGGTGCCTGTCGAGCCAAAGATGGACGGTGAGGAGCCAGAGGCTGATGAGGACGCGCCAAATATGGAAGATGTGGAGCCGGTGCCTGACGAGGGCGCGCCAAAAAGAGGAGCAGTTGGACCAGCGGCCGATGAGGATGTCCCGAAGAGAGGGGAATTCGAGCCGGCGGCAGATGAAGGAGCGGCGAATAAGGATGGGGAAGATCCAAAGAGGGGTGTTGAACCACTGGCTTGCGCTCCAAATAGTGATGAAGATGGGGTTGAAGAGGAAGAGGAAGATCCAAAGAGGGGTTTTGAACCACTGGCTGGCGCTCCAAATGGCGATGAAGACGGGGTTGAGGAGGAAGAGGTTCCGAAGGGAGATGGTGCTGAACCAGTCGCAGATGAAAAAGTAGCAGGCTGAGAGGCCGTTGAAGTCACGAACCCGAAAGGAGAAGAGCCCGGAGCAGCCGCGGAAGCGTTGGTGGATGATCCAAACAGCGAGGGAGCAGAGGCGGATGAAGACGCGGCTGTTCCAAATCCAAATGATGGAGAGGAAGCAGCAGAGGATCCGAACCCGAAACCGGTGGATGCGGGGGTTCCAAACCCAAATGATGGAGCTGCGGACGAAGCAGGAGCTGATACGGTGGATCCGAATCCAAATCCGGGAGCTCCGGCGGAGCTAGGGTTTGAAGATTGGTTGAAGGAGAAAGCTAGAGGGGATGCGGTAGATGAAGTAGAAGAGGAACCAGTGGCGGAGGAAGATCCGAACGCGAACCCTCCACCGGAATTGGATTGACCGAACGGCGGAAACCCCGACATTGCGAATTTCTCTTATTCTCCGATTTTTTCCGTCTTCTCTCTCAATTGCTTCGCTCTTCTTCGCCGGCGTTTGAAAAAATTAAGGGGTTTTGCAGAAACCCTCTTCCGCACAGAGAGGCTTTATGGTTAGTAATTTGGGACGTAGGGTCAACGCAACTGGCTTGTGGTCAAATGAGAGGGAACAAACAAAAAGAAAGAAAACTATAGAACCCTTTGTCACAATCAGCACATTTATTTCGTTTCGGAAGTCTCGGCCCAGCCCAGTAAAATACGATGACGTGTACAAAACGACTAAATCAGATACGATGACGTAAGCACATGCATGGTACATCATTAATCTTTTTTTTTTTTGGGAATACTATGATTAATCTTTGCACGATATATACAGTACAATTTGACTATACTATAAACACTTTTAAAAAAATTACACTAAATTACAATAACTGTGGCTTTTTCTCGGAACAATTTCAACATTTTTTTTCTTACAAAATCCCTAACAGAAAACGATCATATATATCACTGAAAATATCATGATATTGCTAATTTTTACAAGTAAATTTCAAATGAATCATATCAACAAAAGTTAATCGCTAGCCCATAAACCGTGAAAACCCATTGGAAACGTCAAATTCCTTGGAACCGCTAATCTCGTCACGACCGCATCGGATTCACCGATCTTTTTAGCATCCAATATTACAAGGTAACATCTCTCCACCGAAACCGCATACTGTAAAAATTATATAGTACTTAACAAACTTGTATCAAATAATATTCGTACAAATGCATCTTACAAAGCGAAGCATACGGTACGTACCTCGACGACGATAATGTAACCATCGTCTTCTTCTCCTTTGTTGGAGGTTATAGGGACAAACATTGGCTCACCAACGAATCTCCTAGCTCCGGTGGACCAAGTACGGACAATATTCGAGTCTAAGTCGAACTTCACGACCATATCGAAAGGGAAATGAGGAAGTTCACGTCGATTTCCCGAAGATGCTGCACAGTACATATACTTGTTCTTTTCTCCGGACCAGGATGAGTTTATGACCGGGAAATCTGACGGTTTGTTCCAACCGTTCAAAGGCTCTACGTCACAGCTCTTGCAGTTTCCGATTGCGTCCAAGGTCATAGACACCTACGTTATTTAATTTTTTTTTTTGTTTAGTTCATCTCCACTAGGTTTTTGGTTTGAATTTTGAAAGCATTAAAAATTCCTCGTACGTAGAATTTTGAAAAATTTACAATTAAAAACAAATCTTGAGGCCACAATCAGGTCGTGTAAACTTATTACCTTAACTAGATGAGGGAGTAGTTTGTCGTCTCCGTGGTTTAGATTCATAACAGAAGGATCCAGCTTGTTGCTTTGCCAATCGTATCCTGTAGGTAAGAATGAAAATGTTCATTAGCTATCTTTTGCAACACCTAAAAACCCTAACGTGTGGAAGAAGTTATTTCAAAATCGTCTGATATCTTAAACTTGTAAATGTCGTGTGACTTTTTTATTTTGGTAACTTACCAAACATTTTCTGAAAATCAAACCAACGGTATGAGCAAGCGGAAGCTTGTATCTGAATCTTTAAATCGCCGTTATCCTCTCGAGTCTCATAAGCGTTTCCGGTGTGAATTAGCCATAGCTGAGAAGACACTTCGACAGGTACTCTCCAGTCTCTACCTCCAACAGATTTCTCGGAAAATCTTGGCAGGAGATATATCGGGGAACTCTCGTTGCTTGGGTTCAACGATAACGCTGATACCATCGGTGACATTCCACACATCGCCGCCATGGAACCTAAGAGTATATATTAATCCATATATCAGATTCCTTGCAACGCATGTTTTATATATTCTTCGTGTAAATGAGTTTGTTACCAATGGGATCAAGCTTGACTCTGTTGGCAAAGAGTATGTAGTGAGTATCTGTGAAGGCCCAATCATGGATCATCATATGATCGTCGATCTTGAATTCTCTCGTTTGTATCAACTTGAATTCCGAATCATACTCTGTAAATAATCATTTTCCATTACAATAATTATAATAATAATTAAATTAAATTGCATAGTTTTGTAATAAATTTACAGATTATTTACCACAAAATGTGAAATTGCTACGAGGTAAAAGCATATCTTCGGCGTTGCAAGTCACCGTTAGAAGTCTTTCTCTTCGATCGTCGATTTTGTAATGTGACAAGAACCGTTTCGGTGGCATCTTAAATACACCTACATAAATTAAAATTAAATTTAATTAATATTACGCTCGCTGTCTGAGTAATGGACTACATACTTTAATTTAATTAACTTTACTTTTTAACACAAAACATCACCTTGAAGTATGGGTTTCAACAAATCTGCGGCTGTGTCCCATATATCATGACCAGCAAAATCTCTGTCGGAAGAATCATCATCATCACAGCCGTTGATCGCAACGTTAAATCTCCCGACGGTATCCAACGATCCAGATTCAATCTCGTACGGCTCACCACCTTCCCATAAACAAAGCAACCGCCCAGCCCATTTCAAAACGCTCGTATTAGCCACGTTTTTCATCACTTTCGTGTTTCCAAATTTTTTCCCACCTTTCAACACCGAGAAAGGACCTCTGTGAGTAAACCTCCACGTGTCAGTCACTGGATCGTGCTCTTCTTCTTTAGCTTCCGTCTTAACGTACTTTGCCGTGAACGTAGCTTTCCTTTTGTTACCGTCGATGTGAAACGCACGGAGATAACCGTGACCGTCAAGTGGGTGGACCGTTGACCCATGGTCATCCGAAAAAAGTCCTGGACCGGCTAAGTAATATGTACCGGAAGGGAAATTAACCGGTATTGAGCCTTCGACTGCTTTAATTGCGACCGGTTCGACTGTCTCGGAACGTTGCGAGACAAATAAAGACTGGTAGTCACGAAAGGCTGATGACGTGGACTCATCGGGGATGGTCCCCGTACGTCCTAAACCGGTTTCTGGGATAGATATTGATATGGCGGCTCGTGGCGGTGCAAGCGGTGGCGGAGCTTGGTGATGATGATGAATCGGTGGAGAACTTGGCGGTGGAAGAAATATTTTCTGCGGGAGAGGGAAAGACATTTTGGTCATCATTTTTTCTGTAATGTGAAAATTATAGTTTATAGTTTTCTTTCATACACGCAAAGCATATGTTATATATAGTGTTTATACCTATAGTGAAAAAAAAAAATGGATACGTGGCTGTGTGCATGTTCAGCTACTATGGTGGGGTAGAAGATGTTGGGTGATTTGTGGAAGACATGAACAAGTTTAGACATGAATAAAATTCGAATATGGCAGACATGATACTAAGCAATTGCTTTTTTTTTTCGTTTTGATATACAATTTAAAATTATATCAGTCTGATTAGAACTTGGAAGTGAATATTATTACGTCACGCGACACATGTACCGTTAATTAATAGAACTCGTTTTAGTTGTTGCTCATGAAACTTACAGAATTATTGCTAATATTTACTCATAATATTAAACTATTGATTAGGAGTAAATACGTGTACTGACAATATAGAAGAGTGAAGCAGACAACAAGAACCGAGAAGTGATCACCGACACTCCACACAACTTGGTCCTAATGATAGACATGGACATTTTATGTTGTATGCATATGTCTTGTGGATAATTATGTTGTAATCAATTAATAAACTAATAAGAGATCTTTTTTTTCCTTTGACAAGTAATAATCAATACTTGTATAAAATCTCCACTAACATATTGATTTATTTTGTGCGTTGATCTCATTGGCTAAATCAACTAATATTTGTTTAAACGAAGCTTCAAATCGACCCACTTTCGATTATAATAAGATACTTTTGAGAGTGAAACATTATTAAATTAATAAAAGAAACTCATTATGGTTCCGGGTTCAACGTTAAAATCATATAACCCTCATTCATATGTCTTCAGCTTGGAGAACATCTCGAGACAAGTCTTCGGAACAATGATCTTCATAACACCATGTCAAACCATATGGCGCCCATATTTTATAAATTATAGGTATATGCCAATTTGCCATGGTATCAATAACATGTTTTCATTTTTAGCATAATGAAAGTAGTAAGGATTTCATAATCACGTGGAGTTAATTGGTAACTGTTTGGTGATGGATACAATCCACTACATATTATTTGAGAAGTAACATTATTGAAAATAGCTAATTTATCAACATTATAACCAAAATTAGTGTTTTTAATTAATGACATGTAAATGTGACATGTCAAACTTCCTAAAATAGACAAAATATTTTGATAGATTGAATTAAAATTCTAGAAATTGTGGAATTAAAACATAAATAAACTAAATTATATTTATAATACTACAATTAACAAATTTAAATTAACAGAAAATAAAATTTATTATAATTTCAATTTTTTACATATATTCATAATTTCATAAAATATAATTACGAAATTTTTTCAACAATATATATATATATATTATAATTTCATATAAAAACCAAAAAAATACTAAATTATGCAATAGAATAATAAAAATTCTATTATTAATAATACTTGAAGTATGATAAATTTTAATTTTGAAAAGTTATTAATTTTTAAAAATATATTAATAACATCTAAACAAATTTTAAATAAACATATTATTAAATAATACATTTTTAACTAAAATACAAACATGATAAAAATAATTTAAAGAATAAAATGTTAAAAATAATAAAAAATAATCAACTTTTATTGAATATTTTTTAAAAAACTTAATTTTAAATAAATTTTCTTTTTAAATCAATATTTACTAAATGAATAAAGTATATACTAATTATTATTTTATAATATTAATAAGACCATATATTTTTCTATAACTTTTATCATCTTTTTATTGTTATTTTCTAAAATATACATAACTTATGTTACCATCTCATCTTATCTCTTATCATATTTTAAATAAAAATAAATTTTATATCATATTCATATATATATATACATAAATTTATTTTTATTGTAAATCAAAATTTTGAGAATATAAATAAAATGAAAAACAACCGAATGAAAGATTAAATTATAATAAGATGAAAAATATGAATAAGAAATAAAAATAGAAGTATATAAAAATAAATCTCTCGCATTTTTTTTTACAAAGTCACTTAAAAACTTTTAAACACGTAAGAGCCATATTTCAATTTTTTTACAAATACGCGTATATACATAAATATTAATTGTACATTAGTTGAAGTCACATGCGAACTTTTTCGTGTATGTATTTTGTTAAGATTGATTACACTATAATTTTTATTTTAATTATTATATAATTTATATTTTTTTAAAAAATATTTATGTATTCTAAGTGTAGTAAAGTGGTTGGTATGTCCGTACATGCGTGCCAACCATCTATCCGCTATTAAGAATAAGTAAAAATAGTAAAAACTATTTCAGTTTAATTTAAAATATATTATATATGTATCTGTAAATTCATATTATGTAAGACGCAAAAAAACATATTGTAGATTGTGTAAGGAGAAAAAAGCATATTATAGAAATATTCAAAAATTATTATAAGAATTTAATAATTATTTAACATAACTTTTATAATTGTGATTATATATTATTACAAAAATTATAAAAATAAAATTTTAAAATTTATTAGTTTCAGAAAGAAGTTTGTGAAATATTAAAACAATATATATACAAATATACTAATGTTTTAAAAAACTAATTAATATTTAAATATTACAATTAACTATGTATATAAAAAATTTATATCTGCACATATGTGCTAGTAGCTTTTTAATTCCAAACGATGAAGATTTATAGATTTGAAATGATTTCAGAAACTATGATTCAGGAGTCTTTAGGCGGAACACGTTATTACATGACCAGTCGAATCATATTCTCATGTATTATCTACCCACACATTAATAGAAATTCTAATAAGTGTAAAAATTTACTTATGGTATACGGCAATAAAAAAATGAATGTGTGATATGCGTTGAAACTTGAAACATAGAAGATGGATCCATCGTACCATAAGGCACTTGAGCAGTTGAGAGTGGAGGGAGGAGTAATGGTGGGAGATTAGTGCTACCAAAAATATTTAAATTAAAGAGAATTATTATGATTATAGGTTTGATTAAATTGTTTAATATTTGACCATATATATGGGGAACGATGGAGCTAAAGGTGATTGACCTGGGTCCCTTGTGTCTGCTCTCATCATTTGAGCCGTCGATGCCGGATCTGCTGACGTCACACACTCAAACCACTTGTCTGTATTTTGGAAGCTTTGTGATTATTTCCACAAATGGAATTTCATAGAATAATCTTAGTATTTCCACATATGATATAATGTTCTTCAGTATAACTTCTCCCAATATGATAGCACCGAAATGATGTGTTTACCAGACAACATCCCGCCGGTAAAATCTGCTTTGATAAGTTGAAATAGAAGGTCAGAAACTAGAATCAAATTCTTGCTACAAATTTAATTTGGGCTTATTATTTATATTTATTGAAAAAAAATTGTTTGTGGAGAAAAAGAAAAGTTGTATTTTGCAAAAGAAATAAGGAAAACTAAAGAGAAGAAAGAAAATAGAAACCGACGTCGAGGTATACCAATATTGTGGTTTCCTATTCAGCATCTTGGGTCAATTGTCCGGTTTTCCAGAACCGGTCTCCAGTCTGAGTGCCTCCAAAGTCCAAGCGGCAACGGTTAATGAAAAGACGTCCCAAGAGAGAGTTCACCGCCAAAAGCCCTCCTTTCCACGTAGTCGACGATGGAGTACGAACGGCGACTTGAAGCGGCGGCCAAAATCATACTCGCGGAGGATTCGAAAGCAAGCTATGCGCCTCCGGATTGCAGAGAATTCGGGGTCACGGCGACTCTAAAGCCTCACCAAGTCGAAGGAGTCTCTTGGCTTATACGAAAATATCTACTCGGCGTCAATGTCGTTCTCGGTAGGTCTTCGATTTCGTTTTAAAATGCTTCTTCGTGCCAACTTTGGGATACAAATCGGAAGTCAAAGCAACCGATTCGATAAATTATCATTCTTCTGATTTCATGTATGTTTGAATCTAATTGCAGGAGACGAGGTACTGCTCATCGTGTTTGAGAAAAATGCTGTAATTCGTCTCTTTGTGATTGAATTTTGATGTTTGTTCTAATCGAAGGATTGGGCAGATGGGATTGGGAAAGACTCTGCAGGCGATTTCATTCCTGAGCTACTTGAAGTTTCATCAAGGATTGCGAGGGCCATTTCGTGAGTCTGCTTCTTACGTTTTCTCTGATTCATATGTTAAAGTAAGACAGATTCTGATGGCATATGGCTTAATTTTGGCAGTGGTGCTGTGTCCCTTGAGCGTAACGGATGGTTGGGTATCAGAGATAAATAGGTTCACTCCAAAACTCGAAGTTCTTAGATATGTTGGCGATAAGGATCGCCGTCGGACTTTGCGTAAGTCGATGTATGATCATGTCAAGAAGAGCTCTAAGGTGAGTTTTTAACTGAGCTCTCTAAGATTCTCAAGAGCTTGGGTTTAGCAGTATGTGTGTTATATTGTTCGTTTTTTTCTTCTTTCAGGGATCTTTATTGCCGTTTGATGTGTTGTTGACAACGTATGATATAGCATTGGTGGATCAGGAGTTTCTTTCTCAGATTCCGTGGCAGTATGCTATAATTGACGAAGCTCAAAGACTCAAGAATCCCAACAGTGTATGCTTTGACTTATCCCTCGCTTGGCAAATTCATTGAGTTGTGAACTGAATGATAGATACTGTAGGAATCTCAAAACTAGCTTCCACTCACTTCACTCATCTCTTTGATGTGCTAGCCATTTATATGGATTTATTGTACCTTGATAGAAACCATCTATTATGGCTTATAGGAACATTTGATCCTGGGCACTTATCTAATTAAAACTTGGTCATGTAATAATGTAACAGGTTCTGTACAATGTCTTACTTGAACAATTTCTCATTCCACGGCGTCTCTTGATTACTGGTACACCGATTCAGAACAATCTTACCGAACTTTGGGCTCTGATGCATTTTTGCATGCCCCTAGTTTTTGGGACTCTGGACCAGTTCCTTTTCGCGTTCAAAGAGACTGGGGAGTTTTTATCAGGTTCGCTTGCTCTGCAGTCTCTAACATTTTTTTTGTGTTGATATTCATTCAGAAGGTGTAAAAGGGATCAACTAATATATGCATTCCCGCTGTTGTCAAAACAGGTCTTGATGCATCAAATGTCAAGGAAACATATAAGAGTTTGAAATTTATCTTAGGCGCCTTTATGCTGCGGCGTACAAAATCTTTGCTGATTGAGTCTGGGAATCTGGTGCTGCCACCTCTCACGGAGCTAACTGTGTAAAGTCTTGTACTTTGTAGTTTGTATGTCTTAGCCTTTCCAGTAAAAGTATTTGCGGAATGACTCTATTTATACCTTATTGTTCTGTCTTTTTTCTTCTTTTCATGATAGAATGGTTCCGCTCGTCAGTCTCCAAAAGAAGATATATACCTCAATATTGAGGAAAGAGCTTCCAGGGCTCCTCGCACTGTCTTCTGGAGCATCCAATCATACGTCTTTGCAAAATATTGTGAGTTAGTCTCTCATGTTTATTATCAAGCGTTTCAATATGTTAAGTCCCGTATAATAAGTGAACAGTATGCATTTTTATTTATTTCTCCTTCTATTTCCTTGAGCAGGTGATACAGCTCCGAAAAGCATGTAGCCACCCTTACTTATTTCCTGGTATTGAACCGGAACCTTTTGAAGAGGGCGAACACCTTGTTCAGGTATTCAAAATGTTTACGAACTATCCAGACAATTCTCGATACCAGTTTTCATTGAATAAAAGTTCTGCTCACTAACAGTTGCGCTCTGACAGGCGAGTGGTAAGCTTTTAGTTTTGGATCAACTGCTCAAGAGGCTCCATGATATTGGACATCGCGTCCTCCTCTTTTCCCAGATGACCTCTACACTTGACATTTTGCAGGTTTCCTCATAGTGCTGTTTTATTTTCTGCAACGTGTGTCCAGCGTTGATCACACTGACATGTAGCTTATACAAAGTACAGGATTTTATGGAGCTTCGTAGATATTCTTATGAGCGTCTTGATGGATCAGTCCGGGCTGAAGAACGTTTTGCTGCCATAAAGAGCTTCAGCACGAAAAGAGAAAGAGGATTGGATTCTGAAGCTGATGCAAGCAATGCCTTTGTTTTCATGATCTCAACAAGAGCAGGGGGAGTGGGTTTGAATCTTGTTGCTGCTGACACTGTTCGTTATTTCTGGCTTTTTTTTTTCTTCCTTATTACATCTTACGGAAATGTAATATATGACATAGAGAAAGATAAGATAAGTATGATTGTTTCTAGTGCTTATTCGAGTGTTTTTAAATATGCAGGTTATATTTTATGAACAAGATTGGAACCCGCAAGTGGATAAGCAAGCTTTGCAACGAGCTCATCGGATTGGACAAATCAGTCATGTGCTGTCTATAAACCTCGTGACTGAACATACTGTGGAAGAGGTGTGTCGTAGTGTTTCCAGTCACAAAGTCATCAATATGTATTGTCAAAATCTAAATGCGTGCCTATTCAGGTTATCTTGAGGAGGGCAGAGAGGAAGTTGCAGCTTAGTCATAATGTTGTGGGAGATGCTATGGAAGAGAAAGAAGAAGACCGTGGTGACTTGCGCTCTCTAGTGTTTGGTTTACAAAGGTTTGATCCTGGGGAGATCCACGATGAAGAATCTGATAACCTGAAAATGGTAGAAATCAGTTCTCTTGCTCAGAAAGTTGTTTCGATTCGTCAAAATATTGAACCGGATAAGGAAGCAAGAAAGTTTGAAATCAACTCGAGTGACACTCTGGGAGGGAACTCATCATCCGCAAGTGTATATTCCGACCTTGACGAAGCTTCTTACCTTTCATGGGTCGAGAAACTGAAGGAAGCATCACGATCAAGCAAGGATGACAAAATTATGGAGTTGGGAAATAGAAAGAACGTATCTGAGGACATACATTTGAGAGTTGAAGCTGCCAGGAAAAAGGCAGAAGAGAAGAAGCTAGCCACTTGGGAAGCACACGGTTACCAGTCTCTGTCTGTGGAAGAGCCAGTTTTCCCCGATGATGTTGACTCTAGTTCAGATGCAGGATCTGTTCATTTCGTTTATGGAGACTGTACGCATCCATCAACTGTCTCTGCTGAGCCAGCAATCATATTCAGGTAAACTTCATCTGAATCACTCTACTAAAAAAAACAAGTCTCTACTAGCTCTGAAACTTCCAAATATTGACTTCTGGCAGCTGTGTTGATGACTCTGGGAACTGGGGACGTGGAGGAATGTTTGATGCTCTGTCAAAACTTTCTGATACTGTACCCGATGCGTATCACCGAGCATCTGAATTTAAAGACCTTCATCTTGGAGATCTGCATCTCATAAAACTTGATGGTCTGCAACTTTATTCCTTCTACTGTTATCTTCCTTTCGTGTTCTCTAATAACTTAAACCGAGTATCTCAACCTTCGTCCATTTTTTTCCCTCTGTTTTGCAGAAATTGGTGAGCAACAAAACGCAGAAGAAAGCGAACCTCTTTGGGTGGCACTTGCAGTTACACAATCTTACAATCCGAGGCGTAAAGTTCCTCGTAGTAGCATTTCAACTCCAGACCTTGAACGTTGCTTGGCCAAAGCTTCATTCTCTGCTTCTCAGAATTCAGGTATATAAAATTTCATTTGCTTTCTTCAGCTCTTTCATGACTTTCTTCCAGAAACTGTGTGAGTTTAACGTTTGTTTGTTTAATTTCCATTCTGGTAATGTTCCTCTGCTCAAAAGCTTCACTCCACATGCCACGTATTGGTTACCAAGATGGATCAGATCGATCTCAATGGTACACTGTTGAGCGTCTTCTTCGCAAATACTCCTCCATCTTTGCCGTCAAAATATTCGTGTAAGTTTCTGTATTTTACTTCGTCTTCTTTCCTCTATTGGAAAAATCCGAAATTAAACTCGAATCCGCCATTTTTGTTTGCTTTTTGGCAGGTACTATTACCGTCGATCTCCTTGATGAGTGATGATGATGATCTGAACACAAATCTTCCACTCCGTGTGCTATGTATAACTTACTCTGTGTTAACAATGTACAAGAATGTAACACGGTGTCGTTTTCTTCTGTTGTTGTAAGGCGTATACTTAGGCCCATTAGTGGCCCATTTAAATTAGCCCGTTAAAAGATATAATTAAATATACAGAGCCTCATCTTATATTCGTCGACTCGTCTCATCTTGTTCTCTGAGTCAAAGTACACGTGTTGCGTCTACACTGCGTCTCGTTACACGGTTTGTGCCCCGCGGTTATAAATTTCGGTTTTAATTTTTATCGCCAGGTTTCTTTTCCCCGCGGGTCAGGAAATGATCCGAACCATTGGAGGTGACTCGCCGTGCGTATGTTTCGTTTTGATCCAACATTCCTAAAGCTTCAGGTACCTTTTCTTTGCTTCCTGAATTCTGATTTTCGAAACTTTAGTTGATTCTTCTTCCTGAATCGGTTCCTTCGCAAACTTGCGATTTTTGGATTTCTACTTTGGATCCGGCCATCAACATAGCTGTTTAGTTGCCATCGATTAAGAATTTAGGGTTTGGCGTTGTTAAGAAACTTGAGCTTCTATTTTTTCACTTGCATGTTCTCGATTCCTAATGTCGCTACCCGCTTTCTTATCCGGAAATTGAGACTCTTCGCGCTGGATTTCTATCTCTGTAATTCTTCTTTGCTTGATTTTGATCCCGTTCATTGGTATAGGAAGAGACATTTGGTCTGGCGAATACATCTGTTGCTTTTGTTTGATTCTGTGATTGTTCATGGTTGTTAGAAATTGATCAGAATGGGAGAAGCTGGTCAATCCAGAGAAGGAGAATCTACCACGCCTCTAGTTGTAAGTATTCTCTTCTCATCTTTTTAGATATACACTTGGCTTTATGCTTACCTTAATGGGATTCTGTTTGGAGTCGACTTACATTTTTCTTGGTAATAATGTTTTCTATATCGATTAAACCATGCATTGATTCAGCTAGGTGTAACAGCATTAATTTCTCTTTTGAGTACACAGGCTGGTGAAACTGGGGACAATGGCGCTGCACCACAACTTTTTAATTCTTTGCCAGCTCTTAATGAAGCTGCTTCTTATATAAACCAAGCAACGTCTTACTTGGGGAGCTGTTTTTCTGATTATTCAGGTACTCCTTCTTTCTCTCTGCTGATGCCGTACTCACTATATAGCGATCTCATAATTCAGGCTTTAACTAAGACTCTGTTCCTGGAATGTTTTTTTCAGTAGAATATGGTGGTAAGGATTCGTGTAATTCTATTTCCCAACCCCATGAGTTGATACGAACAACATCAGAAGTCGACGGGAATTCCCCAGTAAGTGTATGCATTTCTCCTGGTGGAAGGTGCTCAACTTCTTCAGAGGCATCTACTTCTACAGCCAACAGTCCATCAAAGGAATCTACAGAGACCCTGCCGCAGGCAACAAATGCAATAGTGGCATCGAATCGGTTGGGTTTAAATGGAGTTTCGATTTTTCAAGGGTATGTATTCTTTGTATGACTGGTACAAAGAGAAATGGAAAAATGCTAATACTTTGAAAATGTGAAACTGAAGCATTGCAATAATCTCTGATACTTTTACAGCATTTGGGTGATTGATCTATTTGATCTTTTATCAGGCTCCTTGAACGGGCACGGAGGACTGTCCGTGGCTCGGCAGATGACATAGGATGGTTACAGCGCGACCCGGAGATGCCTCCTGTTGAAGATGGAACTGATAGATTCAATAGAATTCTTGAGGACATCGGGTATGCATTTGTTGTAGTTGCATGTTCTTATGTACTTGGGTCTTTGTAATATGCTCTTCAACATCCTGATTTTGCTGAACGGCTGCATTGATCGTTTTTTTTCTTTCATTTCCAGGCATGGTGTTCACAGGCTTCCAAATACAGTGGTGTACTTGTTGGTTCCAGGTAGCAATTCTTATTCTTACCTGCCAGCCACTAAGCTTTCATCACTGTATGTTTTAGGAATCATAAAGAGTTTGTTTTTGAAAAACAATAAATTTCAGGTCTTTTCAGCAATCATGGACCTCTATATTTTGTGGATACGAAAACAAAATTCTCAAAGATGGGTTTGGCCTGTCATATTGCTAAGATTCACAGCGAGGTAATCATAACCATCCCAACTTAAACACGGTTAGGTTTGGTGTATAGCATTCTGATATATGGAAAAAATGTTTATATATCAGTCTTCGGTTGAGAAAAATGCGAGAGAGATAAAGGAATACATAGAGGAACTCTGTTGGGGATCTAATAAGAAGGTTCTACTTCTTGGGCATAGCAAAGGAGGTATAGATGCAGCAGCTGCTTTATCTCTATACTGGCCTGAACTAAAAGACAAGGTCGCTGGGTTGGTATTGGCACAGAGTCCATATGGTGGAAGCCCAATTGCTACAGATATCCTCCGTGAAGGACAACTCGGTGATTATGTCAATCTGAGAAAGCTTATGGAGATTCTGATCTCCAAAGTCATAAAGGTTTGCATCAAGTCTCTTCTTGACCTAACAAAATAATTTCAGATGCACGCTATTGTGGTCTCTTGTTAGGTAGAAAATTGAACTGGCAAATATTTTTCTCTCTTTAATCTATTGCTCTACTTGTAAAACCTTGTGAAGGGTGATATTCAAGCTTTGGAAGATTTAACCTACGAGAGAAGAAAAGAGTTCTTGAAGAATCATCCGCTTCCACGGGAACTCCCCACGGTTTCATTCCGCACAGAAGCTAGCATAAGCCCGGCAGTTCTGGCCACTTTATCACACGTGGCACACGCTGAACTTCCGCTCACAAACCAAGCCGCGAAACTCCCAGTGGTGATGCCACTTGGTGCTGCAATGGCTGCTTGCGCACAGCTGCTTCAAGTCAGATACGGCGAAAAGAGCGACGGGCTCGTGACTTGCTGCGATGCGGAGGTTCCTGGTTCCGTGGTGGTTAGACCCAAGCGTAAGCTGGACCATGCCTGGATGGTTTACTCTTCCTTGAACGAGGTTCCTTTGGAAGCTGATGCTGCTCAAGTCTGTGAAGCTCTCTTGACATTGCTTGTCCAAGTCGAGGAAGAGAAGCAACGTAACCTCGCGACCAAGAACGATTGATTAACGTTCTTTTCTTCTGCCACTTATATAACCAGATTGTCTTCTTTCTATATATTCGTCTTCAGACTTGAAATTGTTTTATTGTTAAATCCTACTGTCTTGACACTTTCTAGTAATTTAAAATTTAATATCTCTGTTGTTTTTCGGGATATTGCTTATTGAATTCCTCTTAACATTTGCAATCGGTAAATGTATCCATATTAAATCTTCAATTTAGTATTAATTTTGTAAATTTACGCATGAAAAAGTCAATAATGAAGAAAACGGAAATGTTATTCTCGATTTTTTTAAGTTTAATTTTACAAGGTCAACATAAATTAAAGGAATTAATTTGTTAAATTAAAAATTAGAGAATTAATCTGCATAATTAGAAAAATTTGGAGAATTAAATAATCATTTTTATTTAAAAAATTATTATTATTTTTATAAATCATAATTATTTGTACAATACCATTAAATATTTTTTTATTTTATTTATTTATTATATTATATTTTCGAATAATCATAAATTAGAATACTATCAAATATTCTTTTTAAAAATATTCTTTTTATTATACTATGTTTTCTATCTAAAATTTTATTAATATTTAATCAAAATTACGAAATCAGTATACATAATTTTCGAAAAACAAATAACTTAAGCAGATATATGTGTCTTTAGAAATTTCAGGCTTCATGATAGAAATTGGAAATATGGGAATCCGATAAGAACAAAACGGATGTAGGAAATTCCCTTACCCAAAATCTCTTCTCAAACTCCTAGTAATTTAGGTAAAGATCAACTTCAAAACATATTTTTAGGATAATTTTGGGAAAATTAATAAACAGATAATTAAGGTATATGATCTCATATCTTTTATTTTTCCATACCTGTTTGAACAAAATAAATGGTCCCGATTGAGAATTTTTTTAAAACAAAAAAGAGAATGAGATGAGAAATTCAGGATGAATACAAGACGTAACATGAATTCCATCCCGATATTTTCAGGGCTACTACCATATAATGAGAAGGATAGAGAAAAATAAGTGAATTTGATGAAAATGATTTCTTCGACCATACCAATGATCGTATAATAGGAGAATAATAATCGGTTGATAACCAAAAAATTTCCAGTAAAGAAAAAAATTACTGGAATTAAATATACATAATTTTAATATTATTTATAACAACATAGAACATAAAAAAAATAAAATAGTATTTCTTAAAAAAGTATTTGATGGTTTCTACAAATAATCATGATTTATGAAAATAATCATATTTTTCTAAATAAAAAATGATCATTTAATTTCTCAAGTTTTTGTAGTTATGCATTAATTTGTCAACTTTTAATTTGGTAAATTAATTTCTCGAATTTATGTTGACTTTGCAAAATTATATTAAGATATAAAATCAACGGTAAAGTTTCTGTTTTCTTCTTTAACGTTGACTTTTCTAATGTCTAAATTTGTAAAGTCAACGTTAAGTTAATGATTTAATTTGCATACATGATAATTGGGGAATAAATTTGCCGATCGTAAATACTTGAGGAATTAAATCCCATTGTTTTTCTCTTTGTAATAACGATGATTTGATTTAACCTAGGTTGCATGGAAACTCCGTTCGAGGTACGTTTTCCGCTTCCGAAACATTTAGGAAAAATTATAACTTGGAAATACTTTGGAAATGCGTTTTCATTTTAGAAACACACGTTTCCATTTTGGAATGAAGATAAAAATTAATATTTTGTTTTTATAGAATATATATATACTTTTCCAAAATGTTTTTATTTCTATATTTTTTAAAAATAGTGTTTCTATGTTTCAAAATGTTCCGTTTTCACGTACTCGTTTTCGTTTCCATGCAACATAGGATTTAACTGAATTGTACAAAAAAAAAAGGCGTTTTGAAATCTTCGAACTGAATATATAAGTTGACTTGTTGATTTATTAGTTAGTTTTTCCGAAACGAATCGTGATCGTACGGCTCAGAGTGTTGGAGATTCTCTGGACGGCCGGTGCTTATACGTTATGTTATTTATTTCTCTCAAATTACCCTTCTGATGTTCACAAAATAAAGCCATCGTACTCGACTTTACTTCATCTCTCTCTCTCTCTCTCTCTCTCTCTCTCTCTCTTCTCCTTTTCTATTGAGTGCTGTTGTTTAGCGAGAGTGCTTTCGCTGAGACATAAACCGTTTGTGGCATCAGAGTCGCACAAAGATCGGGCAAGGTCTGCCTATGTGAGGAGAGAGGATTAGAGTTTAATTGAATTGGAACACCGGTGAGATTAGGGTTTTATTTTCTTAAATAATGGGGGAAGCTGAGCTATTGAATTATCTCGGCTGAAGCAATCTCGTAGCTTGGTAGTGATAGATCGTTTAGGGTTTCCTCATTGAGCGACAGTTCTCGATTGGTTTGGGTTTGTATTCGAGTTGTTCGTTGAGACTCTCCTCCACTCATTCTGATGTGAGAGAAGCTTTTTCCCTGTTGGCGATTCTAGGGTTTTTGTGGTGGGGTGTTTGAATGGCGAGCACGGGGGAGCCTGACCGTAAAAGGCGTCACTTTAGCTCCATCTCACCCACAGAAGCAGCAGCCGCCGTCAAAAAACAGCCCTTCTTTTGGCCCTCCTCCGAGGACAAGGTTCTCCCTTGTGCATATACTTTCATATTTCTCTCTCTCTTTCTTGTAGCGCTGTATTGTCTAACTAATCCAATCGATGAAGATAGTTGGATTTCGAGCTGTTTGTTTCATAGAACTTGATTTGCAAATGACCATATGACCCAAGTTGTTTCAGAACTTAATTGCATTTTCTATTTCGATTGAACTTACTATAGCTTCTGGTTTGGCATTGGGATTCTGTCTCTAAAAAGGATTTTGTTTTCGTCTGTTACAGCTTGATACTGCTGTTCTTCAGTTCCAAAATCTCAAGCTATCACAGAAATTAGAGGCTCAGCATGTGGAGTGTTGTATTCTTGAGGATAGGCTTTCTCAGATCAAGGATCACCAAAAACTGTACGGCTCCAGTTTGAAGACTGTCCATGAGTCTTGGGAAAAGGTAACACTGGATTTGCTTTGGCTTCTAACATTACTTGAATCCCCTTCCTCTTACCCAAAAACAGAAACTTTAAGAAGTAAGAAGAACTGATTACAAAGCTGTTATTTTTCTATATGATCTGATTAGTGCTTTTGTAGCAGCTTACAGCTGCAGTGGAATCATGCTCCGTTCGTGTGAGTGATTCAAGCAGTGGAGCTCATAGGTTTGTAGACAAGGAGGGTATGAACAGCTTGGCCCTCCTCTTCTTCGTTCTGTTTTTTACTGCTAGGATCTAGTTTAAATTTAGTTATGTTAGAACTATAATTTGTTGAAATGACAACTTAAAATTGCTATGCAGATGGGTCTTCTCTGGCCCACAAGGACGATTTCATCAACCGGCTACTTGAAACTGGTGCCACTGAGAGCTCTTCTTCTAACATCTGCTCGAATGGGATGGAAGAAGAAAATAGTGGAAATACATCAAGACAGTTTACGCAGACTTTGTATAACCTAGTAGCCACGACCAATGATTTGAGGTTTCAGAAAGATCAATTATATCCCACTGCTCTCAAAGCGGACCTTGATAAAGGTATTTCAGTTCCACTGCAATCTATTGTCAGCTTTTCTCGTGGCTTCTTAACAGCTTTAAGGCATTAACCAAGGTCTTATGTGGAATTGCTTTCCTTACTAGATTTTTGCGGTCAGCCATCACTGAATGAGTTGGAATCAGAAATAAAAAGTTTCAGAGTGGTTCTGGATGATGTACTTGTGAAATTCAAATCACTTTCGAGGGAATTGCAGAGCCATCGCGATGCTGATGCTAAAGTTAGAACGGACCTTAAACGGATAAGAGGTAGCTACTTCGTCTCTTCTCATTGATTATTGACTGTTAAATGCACTCTTTTTTCATGGTGGTCTTTACATAGACGTCGTATTTATGCATCAAATATAAAGTTGTAGTCACATGTGTGCCTGGGTGGTAGAAAAGTGTCAATATAAATACATGGAAAGCAACTGAAATCCTATCCTGCTTTTGATTGATGAGGATAAATGTAAGTAGAGAGTGATCAAATTGTGAAGCTCCCAGTTTGACGACTGCACAGGTGTTCTGTAGTATTGAAACAGCCAGGATAGGATTTAGATCATTACAAAAACGATGCGCCTTAAAATCTAAAAAATAAGTTCCTTTTTTTTTATCCAAAGATGTAAGATTTCAATCCGGCTAAGAGATTCAAACAGAGTTGATTTGTTTTTCGTATTGAGCTATTGCTCAAGTTACAATCCCGCTCAAAGATTAATGCTTTTGACTGCAACATAATCTGACATTATACTTTGCTTGGTTTATTTTAAGGGGAGCTAGAGAATGAGGTTGTGGAGCTTCAACAATGTAATGGTGACTTGTCAGCACTTAGAGCAGAAAGGGATGCAACAGCAGGAGCGTTTTTCCCAGTGTTGAGCCTTGGGAATAAGCTTGCTTCTGGCGATAAGGGCAGGGATAAACAAAGGGATATGCAAGAGATGGAATCCGTTCTGAAAGAGTTAACGGTATTTTTTTTTTCTTTCTGGTTTTATATTTTCGTTGGCAATGCTTGGAGTTTTGGTTTGATAACCTGCCTGGATTGTGTAGAGCTTAGCTTCAAGCAGGCTACAAGAGCTAAATGATCTTCATGAGGAAAGGACAAAGATTCTGGAAAAAACGAGTAGTTTACAGGTCAGTTTATGATCCAATTATCTACCTGTTTTACTTTATCTCTGCAAGAGTTTTCTAACAGAACAAGTAAAATAAACTTGTGGAGTGTAGCTTCTTTCTATTGATAAAACTGATAAAGAGTTTTCTAACAGAACAAGTCAAAGTCTGTGAGGTGCATCTCATCTTCTCAAGCCTGCCTTTCATTAAAAGACCAGCTGGAAAAATCCAAAGAAGCAGTTTTCCAGTATATGGCTTTACTTGAGAAACTGCAGGTTATATCTAGATTGGAATTTTCATTTTGTATTTATCTTTATGGAATTCCTGGTGAGTATACGGTTGTGAAACTTTCCTCCAATCAAAAATTTCAGGTTGAAAAGGATAGTATAGTCTGGAGGGAAAGGGAAATGAATTTAAAAAGTGAATTAGGTGATGTTTCTCGAAGGTCTTCTGCTGTTGCTGATTCTAGAATCGCTTCTTTAGATGTGGAGATACAAAAGCAACTGGATGAGAAAAAGCGAATCAAGACTAGGTTGGGAAATATATCAAAAGAGCGAGGTGACAAATTGATAACTTTGACTTCGAATTCTGTATCTTTTTTTCCACCCCTGTTTCACTTTGGAGTCTGATTAAGTGATCTGTACTTCAGGTAGGAAAGAAATCTTTGCAGATATGAAGGCATTAATTTCTTCGTTCCCAGGGGAAATGAGTTCCATGCGAAGTCAATTAGAAAATTATAAAGAGACTGTTGGAGGTATTCATTCTCTACGGGCTGATGTGCAGTCCCTCTCTGGGGTTCTATGTAGGAAGGTGAGAAATAGTCGTAAATAATGAATACTGGTTCATTTATGTATTGCTTACTTACGAAGCCTATTTGTTGAACAGACAAAAGAGTGTGAATCATTGCATTTGAGATCAGCTGATTACGCTTCTCAGCTTGGTGGCCTTAATGCTACGGTATGGGCATTACATTTACGATATTGATTATTGTTATTTGCATGACGCCAACCTTGTTCAAAAATATATTTAGTGGAAGTATTGCGAAAGACGGACTAGCATTTTAAAATCCTGTTAAATGTCATAGTAGTTGTTATGTTATTTACTGTCAAGTAATTTGAGTTTGTCATGCAGGTTTGTGATTTGACGAACAGTCACGAGGAGTTGAAGTTGTTTCTAGACATGTATAAACGAGAGTCCATTGACCCGAGGTAAGTTCAATATATCCATCGATCAATATCTAAGATTTAAATTCTTAGAGAACAGTTTCCTTACGTTTCCTTGTATGTGGGCGAATGTAACAAGCACTGATGTTAATATTGCCTTTGGACTGAACTGTCCGGTCTTGCTGAAAGTTTGTTGTTTGATTTTCCTTTATAGCTAAAGAAACGTATGTTCAGTTTGCCAAATATTCCTTTATAACTTTAAACATGTGATCAACTTTTACAGTTTCGTGAGATGAAATTTTCTGTTGCATGTTTTAGAAATTTGTTCATCATCTTTTTCTTGGCTGAACGCTCGTTATTTGGTGCCTTGCCTTAAGCATCACTCTGGATATTGTGCTGTGGCAGGGACATAGCTGAAGCCAAGGAGCAGGAGTACAGGGCTTGGGCTCATGTTCAAAGTTTACAATCCGCTCTTGATGAACATAATCTGGAATTGCGTGTTAAGGCAGCAAATGAAGCGGAAGCTGTTTCCCAGCAGATGTTGGCTGCTGCCGAAGCTGAGATTGCTGATTTAAGGCAGAAAATGGATGATTGTAAACGGTAAATAAATAGAACTCCTCTTATGCTGCATGAGGGCATTCCTCCGCCTTTTAGAAGACGCGTAGCATTGTCATTAGCATCTTTCTACCAACTGTTCTTCAATAAGAGTTCTTTGTGACAACTGACATGATGGATCTTTTCTGTTTCAGGGATGTCGCAAAGCATTCCGATATCTTGAAATCTAAGCATGAAGAACACGGAACATATCTCTCTGAAATACAGGTTTGCTCATAAATTTCATGTTTCTTTGATTCAAGCATAATTTAAAAACCTTGATGTTGGGTATCGATTTACAGTAACTATCTTCTTTTAGACAATTGGAAGTGCCTACGAGGACATTGTACCACAAAATCAACAGCTATTACTTCAAGTTACAGAGAGGGATGACTATAACATCAAGGTGCTTGTCCAAACTCTTTTTGTTTCTCGTACACGTAAATCTGCTAGTGTTAAACTTAGTTAGTTAGAGACCGATGGATTTTGTAAATGAGCATGGACCAATTATTATTGTTACATACTGGCCGTATAGGTTTTGCAAAAAATATCTTGTAAAAAGAAATGTAAAGGATGGTTTGTTTCTTGGATCCGAACTCTGAGATGTAATTTTTCTTGTTCATTGTTGTTTCAGCTTTTCTTGGAAAGTGTAACTTCGAGGCAGATGCAAGATGCTCTGCTTATCGATAAAAATATCATGGATAAGGATATCCAGCAAGCCAGTGCATCTGCTAGTTTCCTCTCCAAGAAATCATCAAGAATTGAAGATCAGGTATATTTTGATGCCATATCTGTGTACTCGAATTGTAAACCGTTCCTTGTTGTGGCTTTTGACTTAGAGGCGCTTTTTTTGCAGTCGAGGTTCTGCATAGATCAGGTTCAGAAACTAGCGGAAGATAGATATCAAAAGTCTGTTACTCTTGAAAACCTGCAAAAGAAACGAGCAGACATTGGGAATGGCTTGGATCAAGCTAGGTCAAGGCTGGAGGAGTCGCATTCTAAAGTTGAGCAAAGTCGTGTGGATTATGGGGCACTGGAACTGGAACTAGAAGTCGAAAGGTAAAATCACTTACTCCCTCCCTCTTCAAGTGTAGGCCATGAGCTCGCTCACAGAGACCTCTTGTGCATATCACAGGTTCGATAGGAGAAGGATAGAAGAGGAAATGGAAATCGCCAAAAAGAAAGTTTCTCGTCTTCGGTCTCTCAAAGAAGGATCATCGGCCATTCAAAAGCTCCGACAAGAACTCGGTGAATTCAAAGAGATTCTGAAGTGTAAGGCCTGCAACGATCGCCCAAAAGAGGTAAAGACTCCCTCCTCCTTTCTTTAGATTTCAGCAAGATTCTCAAATCATGATTTTGGATTTGTCAACTGCGTGTGCATGCCTGATTGGTTTTGCTCTTTGGCTTAATAAACTTAGGTCGTGATCACGAAATGCTACCACTTGTTTTGCAACCCATGTGTGCAAAAGCTCACAGGAACTCGACAAAGAAAGTGTCCAACATGCTCAGCAAGTTTCGGACCTAATGATATTAAACCTATCTACATATGACCGCACTGAAGCTCTCGAAGGCGCCATTCATAGCATTTCAAAACTGTGAATCACAGGGACTTGTTTCTTATATAGATAAAACAAAAGAATTAGATCTCTGTAATTATTAATAGCTTTTTTTTTTGGGAAAAGAATCGAAGATCATGAACGTGATATGGCAAATCAGAGATTTTGAAGGACCATACTGGGATTTTGATCATGTGATAGAGAATATGTAAGACTCTTTTGCACTTTCTAGGGTTTTTTTTTGTCTGGTGATCTTTTTTGTTGTAATTTGGAACATGGTATTAATCCTAAATCTGGGTTGCGATTGAATTTTAGATTAGTCTTCATTTGATGTATCATCCAAACGTGTGTTAACAACGACTTAATGCTTATTGTCTTCAGTGTTGTAAAATCCTCAATTAATACAAAAACATGTAGTAAATCATTGGTTATCCGTTGAAATTTGAAAATAATTGGTAATCCAATTTCTCGGCATCTGCAGGAATAAGACTTGGATCCTGCCAAGCACGATTCTTTTGAGATGTATGTTGTTTTTGCAAGAGAAAAAAAAAAAAAAAAACTTATAGCCATTTGCTTTAAAACTACTATCTACATGAAGTTTTGTAGGAAATCATAATCTAAAACATTAATTTTTAATAAGTCTAAACTGAAAACATTTGCGAAGACGTTAAACAATGATTTGTGTAATAATACAATTTTTTGGTTTCAATTTTTGAAAGCTGACAATCCTCTCTATATGAAACATAATATGGAATTGCGTGCTAAGGCAATTATTGGCCCAGCTACATTTAGCTATAAATGTTCTTTGAAACTTTTTTTTTTATAATTTTTAATACGTATAAGGAAATTGTTTGCTAAAGCCACAATTAATTTGGAAATATTTCCAAATTTCGATTGGTTTTTTTTAGCCTTTTTTCGAAGACATGATCATTGGCATTGACGCACATGCTCTTTTACTCTCTTTTCTTCCTTTAGAAAAATGGCTGAGACGTTAAAGGAAAATAGTTAATTATTTGAACCATATGCTCTTACTTATTTTTCTTCTTGTTATCAATATTCTTCTGCTACTGCTTTCAGTTTGGTCTTTTCTAATTGCTTGCTTTTTCTTTTTATAGCCACTTTATTCCTAAAGATAAAGATCACATGTTTTAGCTCCATTCTGGTTCTGTCTTTCATTCTATATATGCGTATAAAAGTTACTAAATAGATATAATTATATGATGAAGGGTAGAAATATGTTTGTGTTACGTATAAAATTCACATTTATAGAGCATCGGAAATCCTGACTTAAACATAAGTTCTTCTTAGCTATTACGAATATAACAATGTAAATATACAAAATTATATTTGAAAATGTCCTCTCCTTGTTTTAGTTAGAAATCTGAAGAAAACAAAAAAAAAACAATTACTTAAATTGCTTTGTGCAAATACTCAAATTTGGACATGAACAAAGCCAGTAAAGTAAGTCTGGGAATATATTTCATATGTATTAGTACAAATGTTATATTTTCGTGTTATATAATACATTATAATTTCCATTAGTTTAAATATATGATTTTATGAGTATCAGGCTCATGTATGTATTTGATTTTTAGTCCATGCATTATATTTAAAACTGGAAAAGAAAAAAAAAAGAGTTTGAAGCCAAAACATAATCCTCAAAGTACATCTATGAAACATAATATAAGGTATATAATATATATTGTAAAAGTGTAAGAGAAAAAGAAAAGGAGCTTAAACCGAATATAAATCAAATAAGCTCGTTTTAAATATAGATTAGTGAGAGAGGGACTCTGTCAACCTGCATTTTATTAAAGCACAGTATTGACGAAAGAGGAAGGTATTCTACAATAATTAAGTATCCAACTTTTCCATTAAGCACTCCATTTCTTCAATAATATATTTTTTTTATGGTGGAACTTACAGTTTCTTTTTCTTTCTAATACAACAACAAATGTTATATCTTACAATTAAGCAGTATAAATTAATATTTAGCTTGAATTAGATACAACTTTGTCGATTGAATATAGTGTCTCCAAACATTGGGTTCGTCATTCACGAGAGAAGATCTGTTTCAATTAAAATAATTGGAGTTTATAATAGTACTTTTTTCTTTACTTTGTGGTTAAGCGTTTGACTGTAAATAACTCTTTATTTTGATAGATGAGATCAAAACTCGAATTAGCGCATGGACAACCCAATTTCTTTCTCATATAGGAAGGTTGCTATCCAGCTATGAGGAGAGTCTCAAATTTTTGTTTGCCACGAGAACAATCTGAAATAAGTTTCTTATCAATTTGCATTTTAAATTTTTGAAAGAACGATGCATTTGTAAAAAAATAGGGTTTTGTTTAACAATTCAAATACGTATATATATGTGTGTGTGTATGTGTGTTCTATTTGCAAAACTTTAATAATTCATCCACGGGAATAAGCTGATCCTGGACAAATGACCATTCTTTTTCTTTTTAACAACTACTACATTGATATAAATCGTACGTATTAATGACTCATCATAATTGGGAATGTGATTAAAAATATGAAAATATGATCTCAATCAATAAATCTAATTAGTTGCTCTAACAAAAAGGTACACCTGATGAGTCGCACAGTCGTGCTAATTAATACATTTCACATCATTTGGTCTCACTTTCGTACATAGGGTTCTTTAAAAAAAAAACTGATGATATTATTAGATTTACACAGTAGTTGTGAATAAAAAAAACTACGTATATAGTCATACCTACCAATAATATGGAACCATAAGATAGTGGCAAACAATATACTCCATTAAACAGCGTTAGTTTTAAAACATAAATTGGACTAGTTAATTGTCTGTACGTAGTTAGGTTTGCATGCCACAAGATGCCAAACATCAAATTCACCTTCTTGTAATTTGTCAGTCTAGGTATCGTCCAAACGATCCAGGGATATGTATATTTTTATTTATAAGGAAATATTCTAAATAGACAGTAGAAAAGTTACAGGATCAGCTTATTTCAATTATATTATAAAAGTTTACTGATTTCGGTATTTGGATTGATTATGAAACCTAATCATAATTGTATCATTTTATTGATAATTTCAAAATCTTAAGTTGAATTCATATATCTGTTAGTTAATTAATAATTTTAATCATGTTAAATTTCAAATAAACGTTTTATGTTGTTCAGTTAATGTTTACATACAAATTTGAATTGGTGCTGGTATATTAATCTAAAGTCCGATATATTATTTGTATATACACTATATATATAAGCCCATTTCAATAACAATCAGAATTTTCCAAAAGAACCACAATTGAAAAATTAGGAAGTTGTGGAAGTACTTACCTAACGTATAATATATATATATATATATATAATCGATAGGCTGCTATCAAATTGAGTCTTATTTATGTGTTGTAATTGTCTACATACATTCAAACCTTAAAATCATGAGAAAACAGAAAACTAACCTAGCTAACATTTAATAATTATTACTATGTATTGAGATAATGATAGTGAGCTCACTTGTACCACCCACTATGTTCTTATTCAATGACCTGTCTTCAACTATACTTAAGTCTCACCAAATATATATACAACACATGCATGTATACTACTTAAAGAGTCGAATATTACCGTCAAGGCAAATAATAGATTCACTACCGTCAAGAAAAAAATTGAATACAGTCCATACATGATGAATAAATCGTACTTCCTCATATACATATTATAAATTATTTCGTCTACTATGCATATATATATAATATAGTGACATAAAATATCTATTTGAAAGATGTGAAATGTCTTAACAAGTTTGATGCGGACTTTTTCTTTGTTTACTAAACTATGTGTGAGCAAATCGTTTCATGTAGTGGGGTTTTCACCTATTTTGCCATTAACCGTATAGGCAATGGCGAAAAATGTATTATTAAATAAAAGGTCTTTTATGTATAACAAATTTATTTGTCACTCTCAAATCTAAGGGTCCAATATGTTTGGGAATCGATAACAGTCTTCATTTTCCTCATAGTGGTGAACAAAGTAAGGTGTTGGCCAAAAGCAATCACCTTATTACAGTTTATTCTTTATATCCTTTCACTTTTGACATATATTAAAGAAGTGGACAAACAAACAAAGTAAAACAATAACAAGAAAATAAAAATAAACAAAAATGTAAACGCTGTAAATAAAAGATCCAAAGACATCATCAGTTCATCACCATGTGACTGATCATTTTATTTTTCAACACCTTAATTTGTTTTTGTTTTTTTAATGGTTAAAGAAATTTACCAAAAGTTTGTCTCCTTCCCTATCAATTTCATAATCATCATCTCATCAAAACTCCTACACTAAATATGACATATATATGGATCCGAATGGGAAGTTAGTTAACAAACTTGCCCAAGAACGTGGATTACGTGTGACTGCAATAATTATTCATCTCCCTATCGAAACTTTTAGAAATTGATATGCATGTTAAATCTTGGTAATAAGCGAACAATACAATTTTATTTGACATGTAAAAAGGAAAATAATTATCTTAAATTTAAATATACTGTACATTTTTTAAATGATTCAATTATTTATCGATTTGACGGACAAATCCAAATAACTGGAGAAATAGAGCTTTAGGAAAAGGATCAACCAGATACATAATCATTTACTAATTAGTTAGTTAGTACTGAGTATCTGATAATGCTAAACCTTCATGCACTTTTTTATAGAATAATTACTCTTTCATTTACTAACAAATACTCATTTTATTACTTCCTAATTAACTTATCAACGATGGATATAAATGTTCACTTACGTCCATTTGTAATAATAAGTTTAGTTATATCTTTGGAAACAAAAATTAACTCTCAAACATGAGAAATAATAATATATGCGAATTATATTCATTTTTAAGTGAGAGATGACAAATTGACAACAATATAGTGTCATGTAAGTTAAATTCGATGAGAATTCCCAAATTGTATGATTATAAGAAAATAATACCATGACGACTGTCATCAAACAATTTGGTTTTTTTTTTTGTTTGCTGATACGGAATTTGTTCTTCGGTTCATAGTTTTTTTTTTTTTTTTTTTTAAGTTCTCACTTCTCACGACATTTCTATTACACAAGTATTCATCAAACACCATTTAGGTAAAAACAAAAATACGAAATCAAAGTGAACCCGTTTCTTTACAACAACAACAACAAAAAAATCACTAACACTCGAATCGAAGGACAAAAAAAAAAAAAAAACAAACGTAAAAAGAGAAATTGGAAAAAAAAAAAGAGACAAATTAATTAGGTGTTAGTGAGCTGGAGGAGTGTAATTTAGTCATTGAGACAGAAAAACGGCTCTTCAAGCCGAAACCCAGCATCGGCTCCACAAAGCTGCCACGTCGACGAGTAATAACAAAACGCATCGTTTCGTATCATCATCTCATTCCCATCAGTAAACAAATCCGGCAAATCAAACAGCTTCTCTTCGTCGCTGTCTTTTTCCGCAAACGAAGTCGTCGAAGCACACGAAGTTTCCGACGACTCTCGAGTCGTACTGTCCGAAGAAAACACCACACTGCTTGACAACGACTGAGCCATCACGGCTCGAGTCGGCTCGGCTTCAGCTACGTCGGAGTTCTTCTCATGGAGGCTACCGGTGGCAGAATCTTGCCAATTGACGGCGGCGGAGGTGGCAGCGGCTTGGATGTCTTTAGGAGAATTGGTGACGGGACGAGGAAGCTCGCCGGATAGTTCAGGAAAATTGAGGTAAGCCGTTGTACCTTTGATGGCTAAAGCCGCCACATCGTGAGCTCGAGCCGCCATCTCAGCCGTTGGATAAGTCCCGAGCCAGATTCTTGATTTCTTCCTCGGCTCTCTGATCTCCGACACCCATTTTCCCCAACTCCTCATCCTTACTCCTCTATAAGTCGGGTGCTTATCTCCGCCGTTGATCTTTCGCCGTTTTCCGACGTTATCATCGTCGTCTTGAACGGCTAATGACCCTGACGATGATCTTCGAGATGCTTTTCTCTTAGAGTTGTTGTTTTCCTCAGGGAAATTAGAAGTTGTTGATGAAGAAGAAGAAGATGTTGAAGGTGAGGACAATGAGGCGGTGACGGAGGAGGAAGAGGAGGAGGATACGGCGGAAATGGCGGAGGAGATAGAGTTTACTTGAAAAGCACTCTTCTCTAAGTTGATTTGTGTTTCCATTGTTAGAGAGAAGCTTTAGAAAAGAGGGTTGCACAGAAATAGATGTGAAGTGGGCTTCTATTAATATTCCTCCGCGATCTTTTTTTTTTCATTTGGCTTTTTCATATCATAAGGAAAAAATACTAGAAAAATAAAATATATATAATAAATGGTTTTTTTTCGTTATAATAAATGAAAGAGGGAAGATGGAATGGGGTCCATGGAACAAAAAAGATATTATTGAGATTCACCGTTTTAGCGAACCAGTTTTATTCCATGTGAAAATAAATAGAGGTTTCATATATGTATTTTTTTTTAAAAAAAAAAGATAAATTATTGCGTATATATATTGGATTAAAAAGGATTAGAGAATAATTGCGTGACACTCGTTGAAATTTTCTTTATTACTTTCTCGTCTAATATGGCCCGACCCTCGTGCATGTGCGTCACCTCTTAACACAGGAATTTGCCCATCTTCCACTTTTATTCCTCCAAAAAAAAATTGGGGTTAATGTAACGTCACATATAGTATATATATTAGCAGCATCTATTCTCTGTATCTCTCGTATAGAGTTTTTTCTCTTAAATATCTGATTGGTAAAATTACGAAATAAAGTACGATGAAAAAAAGAAGAAAAATAAATAGACGACGATGTCGAGAGAGTCGAGACTGATGAGATATATAACCCACACAAAATGTTGACTTGACATTTACATAGATAGACTCAAAATGATCTGAACATTCTAATATCAGAATATACTTCTATTTCATGCACTGTTAAGTAAATTGTAGTTTCATAAAATGTACTTAAATTTTTTTTTACTATGTCGTAAATCAGAACTTATTTTATGTTCAAAATAACTTTAAAATTCTAAATAACATTGAACAAAAATAACTTCTACATATTAGATCATTCAACGCCAAAAGAAAACAATACAATATATTATATGGTAGTAGTAGGTTTCGGGGTCTATTAAAAGACTTGCTAGAGTCCTCTTTGTTTTGGTTTTTTTTTCCCAATTAAAGGAACGTTACTTTTTGGGCGGTTCGGTTTGAAATGTTTTATGGTAAGGGAGAAACCAATGCGATAAAATATGACAGGTTAAAAATGTTTATGATTGCTAAAAACTTTAGTAACTTCAGTAAGAAAATAATACTAATAAAAACTTTTTAAAATTAAAATAGAAATTTTAGTTTTTTCACTAAATAAATAGAACACGATTAGTAACGCGTTCTATTTTTGTGAAGTTTTAAATAAGTACATTATTAAACTGTTTAATTAAAATAAATATATTTAGTACTGCTTTTTTAAGCGTTCTTGTTCCAATCATTTATACACACCGTTTAATTAGTCTAACCGTCTTATCTAATTTGTGACCAAGCAAAATCAAACCGCTAGAGGTTTCCCTGTGGGCGAATACAAGACGCACTTAACAAACTAGTTAACCGTAATTAATTATGTCCAAATAAGCAAACTATATGTTGCCTCCTCGAGGTTTTTGATTACACGTGCCGTAAATAATTCGAGTACAGTAGGAGTAATAAAATAAACACAAGATTCACATTCTCATGTACCAATGCAAGGCGTTGGAGTAAGTAATGTTATACTAAGATGGCTGTAATGCCACGTCATAGGATTTCAGTACGAATAGGTCACGGTATTAAATTTCGATTAAACATAAAACGAACACGTACCCAATCAAATTTATGTGAAAGAATATGTATAGAACAGATTTATATATACGTTATTGTCTAATCTACGTAACAGTGTTGATATGTCACATTCGATTCGGCGCCATCATAATTAATTAAGAGCAACTTTGTTTGATATTTATTATATGTGGCCATTGGCCACCACAATAGATAAAAGAATTGTGCTTAGTTTAAGTATTTTTTTCCTCGGTTGTGATTATACAAGAATTTATTGAACAACGAACGGCACTATTCACACGTATAAGGTATACTCAGACTCATCATAGTTATGATATAAATTGAGCTAGTGTCCACTTCAGGAAAGTGTGGCTATTGTTCATTTAGAATCTTTTCAGTTGGTTGAGGAATATTGACCCCATTAGTCACACTAAGCTGCAGGTTCTCAATTTTATTTTATTTTATATAGTCCAATTTTATTTTATATGACATTATTTTATTATTTATCCTTCGTGATTATATACATAGACTTTACGGTGTAGCTGCAACGATGGTATATTATAGTTATAGTAGTAGAATAATAATGAAATGAAGAAAATGGTACTATATATAGTTATATTATATCGTTATTATAATCATAAAACGTCAGAATATTATGTTGTTTAGTTAGCGATTGACACAAGTTGAGTGTTGTACAGAAATCAGAATATTTTGTAGAGGATTGATGTTAATATCCGTATTTGATCCTAGCATTTTTTTTATTAGAAAAGGGATTGATGATCCTAGCATTTTGCGAGTCTCCATAAAATTGTTAAAATTACTTGAACGTATAATAACTTCGCATATATATTTTGTGCTAAAATTAATTTAGATATATATATATATATAGTCCCAAAGTTTAGCCTTGCACCCATGAATAACTAATAATTCTATAGTATGAAACAAAATATATACGGTTGTTAAGGGGAGGAAGAAGACGACGCGATGCCGCAAGAAAACACATGGAAGATAGATAAAAGCACAACTAACTGTAATTGAACTTGAACGATTATAAAAAAAACTTTGTATTATATACATAATTTTATGTTATAATCGTGCAGATAGATACAAAATAAAAGTCTAAAAACTAGAAAGAGAGAACAGAGATTGTTGGAAAATCTGCGAGCGATATACGATGATTGATGCGAGATTTAATATTTTTATATAAGTCAATGGGCACACATGGCGCACATGCCACTCATTTTTAATTCTTAAAAAAAAAATATCAACGACTAAGAAAAGTAGTTATTTTTTTGTCGACAAATAAATTTTTACTTTGGTCGAAACCGAGAAAATGTTTACTATATCTTATAAAAATGTGTTTATACTAATTTGGTTACAACAAAACGAAATGCAATAAGTAATTTGTTGCAATATGCTAAAACTACATATGATGGTTAACTTATGAATAAGTAAATACCTAAAAGTCTACAAGGAATAAGTAAATACCTAAAAGAAAATTTATACATATCATTTCATATTTCTTTTATCATTTTTGTCTTCATCGTAATTTATTTTCCTTTTTTCTTTTCTTATGTTTTACCATTTGGTGGAACCTATCGACGAGAGTTAAGACGGTGTCCAGCAAGTAGACCTAGCAAATAAGAGCCAGTGAAATATTGCCATCTGGAAATTAGGTGATCAACGTTTATTTATAGAACTTTTTAAGATACTGACAGTTACATATGATAAAAGATAAATTTTTGTGAATGTAACACGACGGTAAAGGATCAAAATAAAAGTGGTCCTGGTTCCTGTCAAACTAAATGCCTTCTATTTCGTGGAAACAAAACTGCTTTGTTTTTTTCTTCATGTAAAAACTCTATTCATTATATATATCGCAGTGCATATATTATAGCTACGTACACATGTACTACAGTACAAATTTATGCATTATATACGTATTAAAAAGGTAACGGGGAGCGGTTCAGAAACTTAAATATGATGTTCCCTCTCACTCTTTTGTTCATTCAATTCTCTGTTTCCCCACAAAAGAGGTAACCATTATAAATAATGATAAACAAAAACAAATATCGGAATTTTTTTTTTCATTAGGCGATGGGGGCAAGAGTCATGAGAGATGTACTACTTTCTCGTAGATCCAGCTTGTTTTTATTTTGTTTTATAACAACAACTAGTAGTATTTGCTATTTAAATTTAGATATATAATAGGCATGTAGTAGTAATAATTTGGAGCTTGCTAGTACTTTGTGTTGTTTGATAGTGCAACTTAGTTTACTTTCCCTTTGAGTAAGGAACTCTCGTAGAGTTTGGCAATATTAAACAATAAACCCTTTCTCTGCATTTGAATTAGGAACGAAATAAACAAAAAACAACACAATTTATAGACAAGAATATTACCGAAATTCATAATTTTAAAATACAAGTTATAAAAAAATTATTTGTATGATTATACATAAATAAAAATTCAAACATAATTTTTACTAGTATTTCCACGAAAAAAATTGTGAAAGCCATGATGATACTGTTATATAAACGTTCCATGATGTGTACACATGTGTTGATGATAAGAAAAACTTTGTCAGCTAAACAGGATAGTAATCCAAACAACTTTTTTTTTCTGTGTGTTTTCCTTTAACAATCATGCATCTACATCATCTATCATAGTATTTTTTTTTCTTTGGTAATTGTGGAAGTTCGTTGAGTGGTAACATCTCTGGGGCCACACCAAATCAGATCCTCCAAATCTTGCTTTTAGTCCGACTGAATATCATTATACTTATAATAATAACAGCGGTTATAATTAAATTATGTTAAGACGCATTGTGGTTGCAAAGCCTTTTTAGAAAAACATGTATAATTTCTCTTTGTGTTGTACTTAAAAGTTAACCAGGAGAACTCATTTGCGTTTACATGTGAAACAAAAGTACATTTGTGAAATAAAGAAATAAAAAGTTTATTCTATATAAAATATACTTACGAATACATACACAAACGATTTCTAGTATAGTGATGATAATTGAACGAAAGAAAAGTCTCTCAAAAGATTTATACACATGATGATTCCTAAAAATTACTCCCATTTATGATATAGTACTAACATTTGATCTAACTTGAAGCTGTGTGAAAAAATGATGTATCCCGAAATCGTTTTGACGGAGAACGATTTCGGCTCTAACATTCTTTTCATTTATTACTGAATAACTTTGTAAGAAAAAAAATTCATCATAATTTTTTTTTTTACAATTTACATATACATAGTTAACTACTCATAGCAGTTGAATTACAAGTATCACATACAGTATGAATAATTTTAAGAAACCATTATAAACTTATGACATGTTATTCATCACGTATGGTATCTTACGATATAAATCGTGCTAATTACAAGTAAGTCACTAATAACGTAGGTAATCGACATCAATTCAATATTTGCGAACGGTTGATAGTAAGATGGAATAGAGAGAGTAAGGGAAAAAATTTCTTTAATCAAGTGCTTTTCGTTTTTGGGGGTGGGGAAAATTTCTCTGGAAAATTAGTCACTCACACCCTTAGATAAAAATGCGGATTAAGACCTTTCATAAATATCTTTTTCTCAGGGGAAAAAAAATTAACTAAGATTTAAATTTATCAATAAATCCAATCATGCAAGGGAAATGTAATAATATATAGGAAGAACAAAATTAAGGGAGAAACATAGCTACATCACATCATTTGTATATATATTAGTGGATACCCTACAAATTGTCTTTTGTCTCCATAATTTTATTTGTCATATATTAAAATTGCATCATTAAAGAGACAAAAATTGAAAATGATCCACTTTTCTCCTCTCCTATTTTTCCACCCCCGAATAATTCTTGAAGTTTCTGCTTCTTTATTTACTTTTTAGTATTATATTTCATCTTTATTTTGGATTATATGCTCGCTATCGTAACTTTTTCTGTTCTTTCTACATGAAAAATTAATATTTATAGTCAATGAAAATTAAATATTATAAATAGTCATTGATGTGTCCTTCATCCACACGATGGGCATGTATATAATGAATTAATATATTTCAAATCGAAATACTATTTTGTCACATTTAGACCGTAGCTTTAAGCCTTTATGAGAGATTTTGTAGCAAGTCTTGATATCTTTTTTTTCCCCACCAAACTAATCCAACAACATGACTGTTCATGATATTCGAAACCATACATAAAAATTTACGATCGTAAGTATCACATGACGAAGAGATATTTCCATATGATTGGAAAGAAAAGGAAAAATAAGTGATGAAATCTAGGGCTGGACATAAAGCCCAATGGGCGAATATTTTTAATGGGCTTCAACAATTGATAAAAGACGTGAAAAACTTGTGTGAGAAACTATTTGGTCCAAACATTTTTGTTCTTCAGTCCTGACACTGGAAAAGGCTGACACAGCATTAATTCTTTGCCCGACGGACAAAGTTGAGATGATTTTCCGGAAGACACAAGAAATATAAATATGCTTGAGTTTAATAGCTTCACATTCACGTCATTTATGAAATCTCTATCCACTATCAGCCAGCCTGTAGCTGAAACCCTAGAAAATCACTACAAGAGCCGTCTCAACAGATCCGTTGCCACGCTCCTACGAGTCTACTTCAAAGATCTTTGGACCGGAACAGCCACCGTAGCTGCCGTTGTTCTCCTTGTTTTGACTTTGATCCTGACGGTGGCTTCCGTTCTCCAAGTGACTCAGAATGACGGAAAGTCACCACCGCCTCCAGTCCAGCTCCTCCCCGAGGACTGTAGATTGTTTCTTGTATAACAAGAAACAAAGCCATAGATTTTTCTTATTCCCCACACAAAACAAAACTTTGTTTTTTCTCTCTATCATAGTAAATCTGGAAAAATATGAAAATTAATGAATGCACTTATATTATTTTTTTGTTGGTGTAAGAATGCACTAATATTTGATTTGTAATCTAAAATTAAAACGTTCAGTATATGGACTATTCTTCGCTAGCAACAGTTTCAAAGGAACCATATCTCCCCGAACGACTAGATATTCAGCATTTCCTAAGATCGTTTTTAAAAATATTTAAAATGGTGTTATTTGAAGATTATTTTCCAATAAAGATCATTATATTTCGATCAGGAAAAACAACGTTCCGCTTCCTAAACAACAACAAAAGTAAAACATCATATAATCATTTAGGATCGAATTAAGATAGTGAAGAATTACTTGAATAATACCAAATGGACAAGGATACAAATCAAAGAGAACAAGAAAGATTAAAACAGAGCAAAAAATAATTGCGTCTAAAGATATCCCTTTAAACGATAGGGGGGGGGGTTTCCGCGCGCATTTTTATGCCCGTTTGTAACTTCAACCGAAACGAGATAAAGGCCTGGGAATAAAGCCCAATGGGCTAATATTATGATGGGCTCCCAAAATTATTGATGGTCCAACGAGTTGACAGCATAATTCTTTGCCCAAAGTTTTAAATATTTCAATAAAGAAGAAAAAAGTTGGGAAGAATTGCCTAAATTCAGCCGCAATATAAAAATGCTCCAAACTGAATAGCTTTATATTCACATCATTTATTTCTTCATTTCCCTTTTATAAATCAAACGCATCCTAATATAATGCATGCACAGGTAACTAAGAAGAACCATGTAGAAGCAACGGCTTAGGGCATTTGATCGAATTGCCTGTTTCAGCAAACATGGCCAAGGTTCGAAGAGAAAACTAAACTTCCTTACATACACATATTATTATTATTATTATTCATTTTATAGCATCATTTCTTATTTTCGGGTTCTCTTACGTTTTTCATCAACGTGTATTAATATTTTTTGTAATTTTTTATTTTTTTTATAGGAATAATAGAAAACAGTATAAGAAAGTCTCTATATACTGATACTGTAACTATGAACTAAATATAAAATCCAAAATACTTGTGTGACTAAACAATAAAACTAATGACTTATCTAATTAAACCAGAATCCAGCTAATCATCTTGCTGTTAATAGATTAAATTAGAAGATGTCCAAATACAAGATACTGTACATCCAAATATAAGATACTGTACATCCAAATATAAGATACATATCCAGCTTTTTTAGCATAGCTTGACATATACAGTATATGTCCAAATACAAGATACATATGTATAGCAAGCTATGCTAAAAAGCTAAAAAATCTTTTTGTAAAAAAGAAACAAATAGAAAATCTTGTATGGTTGGGACCACAAAAATATATCTACAACCATCGTGATGTTACATATATGGCAAGCTATGCTAAAATAATCTATAAAATCCTTTGGTTAAAAATAAACAAATAAAAAATCTTGTGCGGCTACGACCAACAAAACTCTCCAACTCTTAATACCCTAACTTATGTAACTTCACTCACACGCGTTATATATTATTTTTCATCATATATACAGTACATAATCAATTAATCATAGACTTTACATAATCCAGTTCAGTAAAGTTTAAAATGTGTAAAAATAATATATGTTGAGTGTTGACTGTTTTACTCGTAGAACAAGCAACCACTCAAGGTGAACCTGGATGAAGGATCACAAGGAGCAATTGCTACTTTCAACGAACTTAAGCTGATAACGGATCAAGAACAAGAACCCATTAATGATTTAGGATCTAGTCGTCTTAGCTTTCGTTTAGTCAAGGCCATGACTGACATGGATAGACCGGGTTCTTGCTATGAGGTCAACTTTTTATGGCCTTCTTCGGTCAACCACAACTATTGTTGTTGCATCTATAGAGTGCCATGCGGGTTAAGGGGTGTGAATCCAGAGGCTTACACTCCTCGAATGCTTCTCATCGGCCCTATTCACCATTTTAAAAAAGCTCAAGCTGCTGAGCTCTCCAAACCCTATTTGAGGTATGCAGCATAAACTTAGTATCCTAGGTTGCGTATTCGGGTAATTCGTCTCGTTAGGTTACGCTTCTTTCTAGGTTTTGTAAATATATAGTATTGTAGGTCTAAAATGCTTTTAGATTTGGGTCCGATTATGGTAACACATTTCACGGATATGCGTCGGCTTGACCGTGTCGAGACGCTAGGTCTAACAAAAGAAGAGCAGATCAACTCAAAGTTTGTGAGCATGGAGTCGAGAGCTATACTTCGCAACGCAGACATGTTAGACAGTGCAGGTGTGAAATTTGACGTTTTTGATGATGAAGTACACATTAAAGATCAAATTTGAAGATGATGATATCTTGACAATGACTTGCTTCATTGCAGAAAAAGGGTTGTGAGGAACACAATGGCACTCGAACAATTTCACTACACTTATACAGCCTATGTTTGTCACTACATCGACTTCTTGGACTGTCTCATTGAAACTGAGAAAGACGCTGACTTGCTCGTCAACGCAGGTATAGTTTTACAACTTTTTACGGGCATTTCAGATCATAGCTTTATATCTTCAAATCATCTCTTAACACTTGTAAAAAAAATAATACAGGGGTTATAAAGAACTTGTTAGGACGTAAAGGATTACTCGCGGATATGGTGAACAAATTGTCTTTAGAGGTTGTTGACTATGGCAATTACTATTACGATATAACTGAAAGCCTCAGCGACCACTACGATCGAAAACTGTTTCAACAGATCCGTGGCCACTCTCCGGCGAGTCTACTTCAAAGACGTTTGGACCGGAACCGCTCACACCGTCGCCGTCATTCTCCTCTTGTTAACTTTGATTGGGACAGTTCCTTTCGTTCTCCAAGTGGCCAATAAAGACAATAGTCCCACTATATCTCTCACACCTCCACCTCCTTCTCGGATATTGTAGAATGTTCTTTTTGATACACAATAGATCTTTGTTTTTTCTATTTTTTTTTCATATATTTGTTTATTTTTTTTATCATTTCTACTGTTTCAAAACTACTTCCGGGGGCTCGTTTTCTATAACAGTTGTTTGTTTTGTGTCATCTAATCAATAATCAAAAAATAAAGCAATCTTCTAATTATCACAAATTATTATGCTCTTGTCACGTATTTATCTTTGTACATAAATAAATGTTGTCTGCGTATTCAGATGCATTGTCACTGTATTTCAACCGCTCTAAGAAAGAAAATGAAAAAACATTATCATAATATTATCTCAACAGTTTTTCATAACCATTCATTAAAATAAAAAAACAACAACACCATATTTTTATTCCAGAAACATAACTTAAGAGTCATGACTCGATCGGTACAATTAAAAAGACTTTGATTGACACAACAAAAGGGGGTTAAGTCACCATTCGCCGAGTCCATAAACGGCCACAGATCACCACTGAGCACCAATGAAACCGTTTCTGGCTGCGATTCTCCTCGACCGGCTAATAAACCTCCTGCAGATCAGCGGACGCCCAAAGACGTTGTAGCTGACCCTTTCATTATAATCCAGCACAATCTTAGGTATGCAAGTCTGAGTGAACATCACTCTGCCAAACAGAGACGGCTTCCCTGCCATTGGCCTCTCCAATTCCACATCAACCACTTGAAATGGGAACATGCTGCTCATCATCATCATCATCATCATCATCATCATCATCAACATGTAAATTTATATGAAAGCAACCACATGACTAACACCAACCAAATATACACCAAACGTGACAAGCAAATATTTACTGTCTATATGAAATATAGTACTTGAACAAACTAAAACCAAAACTGTTATCCATATATACACATAGCCAAACATTACGGTAATTGCGAAGATAATAGGTATGGTATTGTGACAAAAGCATTCGCGTGGAAACCAAAAAAAAACTGTGATCCGTTTATAGATTTGAAGAATTAACTTGCCTGTCGAAAAAAAACACGATCTGTTCTTCCGAGAGAGGGAAACCATTGGAGAAGGTCAGAAAAAGGCAGCGCTCGGCGATGCTCTCCTCCAAACTGAACGGTCGCGCATACGGATTCAGAACCATGATGATGACTTCTCTTTCTCTCTCACTCTATCTTCTTCTTCGTCGTCTATCTCTTTCCTGAAGAACAAGAGATATGTGCACAAAGATATGTGTATATAAAATGAGAGGTCACGTAAGGATGCAACGTTTGGGGGGGAGGATTAAGGGATAATGTTTTGGTAAAATCCTGATTAAGATTACAATTTGTAATTCACAGTCAAGTGCATGCACTATGTGTCACACGCAAACACAAATCATTTTTAATATTTCCATAAAAGACTTTCATTTTTCCCTATATTGAAATATTTTCGGGTGGATTTTCTTGAATCCACTGTACACTTGTAATCGGATCGTGGTATCAAAAGATTTCTCTCCATATGCGTCATTATTAGCATATTCAGAATATTGACTGTTTTTAAGGAAAACTAATAAACCCTTCAACAACAACAACAAAAAAAAAAAAAAAAAAAAATTTCAAAAAATACGTATAGTTGTAGTATTTTCAGTTAATATTTTATTCATAATTTTATATTCTTGTGTCAGTTTTATCAGACATAATAACTGAAAGTTGGTTTGAAAGTTCACTTGTTTTCAAGGAATCAACCCAGATTACTACTAACTACACGCATTAGTAAATTTATCTGAACTCTCAACAGATAATGATAATAAAAAAATTCATGAAATATATGCAAGTAAAGTTCCAAAAAGAAACTTGCCACAATACTTTTGATTTACCATCAAGTTTGGTTTCTTTGAAGTATATATCGTACTGTAGACTGGAAGATAAGTAGCATACTTAAATCTCTCTCAAGGTCAAAGCCTGAGATTAGTATTATATATGTACACACACACACGCACTCTCTTCAACAAAAACATTCACAAAAAGCTTTAACAATGGTCAAAGTTTTATACTTCAAAACCGTCTAGTTGCAGAGCAACGTGTCCCGAGTTGCATTCCCAGTGCTCGCGTTAACCCTAACGATGAATGAAAGAAAACAAACAAAGAATTTAATCACCATTTTGCTGTATTTCAGACGTAGAATAATAGATGAGAGGAGAATCATATTATTTTACCCATCCGCAATTTTGCAAAGGTATTCTCGTTGATCATCTCTTAGAGGAACATCAGTGAAGTCTAAATCCAATTCAAAGAAAAAAGTATCAAACTTTTATGTGAAGCTCAAAAGGTAATATATAAAGAAAGAGATGTGGTTCTTATAGTTTAGAGTGATAATGCAAAAGCCTTCTTCTCTTTTACCTGCGCCTGTAATATTTGATCCCTTGAATGATGTGTTTCCTGTAGCAGTCGCTCCTTCCAAGTTCGCGTTCGTTAAATTCACCTGCAAATATATGTCAAAGATCTTTCTTTTTAGTTTTCCTTATCTTAACACACATACAGTATATGGACACACACACACACACAGATATAACATCAAATATGAGTATGACCTTTGTTACGTTTGCCAAGGAGAAATCTGCACCTCGAAGATCAGCTTCGGATAAATCAGCACCTGGATAAGAGTTTTAGCCATCCATGAATCAGAAAGTCTTCTCTATTACAGTTCTTTTTGCTACTTCCAACGAAGAAAAGAGAAACAAACCTGTTAAATCTGCATCAAAGAAGCTAGCACCTAACAACTTCGCACCCTTGAAGTTGGCTTGCCTTAGGATGGACTGCACGAAACAAAAATGTCATCAAAGAGAGGATGATTAAACGAAAGAAACGGTGTTCATGATGATCTATAACATTTGATGATTGGATAGTAAAAAGGGGAATCATACCGTTTTGAAGTCTTGTCTGATCAGAGTCTGGCCACTGAAATCTTTGCCAGATAAGTCTTGTCCTCTGGTGACTCCTTGTCCATAGGGACCTCCACCCTTTTAGTTTCATCCAAATCCAGAAGTAGGTTGAACTTTTTATTTCTTTCTAAACAACACTTTATGATATTTACAGCTATATAATTCCAAGTGAAGGTAAACAAACACATATCTGAAGCACAAGCAGATTCAAATTAGATCACAAATGGAGTTGCTTCCACTATAGAACATAGTTAAGAAGCACCTTTTTTTCAGTTTATGTTTATTGCTTTAAAGACATCAAATCAATTAAAGAATAGACGCAATTTAGGTCACAAAAGGAGATGATTCCACTATAAAACATAGTTAAGAATCACCTTTTTTGGTTTGAGTTATTGCTACAAAGACATCAAATAAATTTTAACACTCAACATAGTACAATAGAAACACAAGCAGATTCAAATTAGATCACAAAAGGAGTTGCTTCCACCATAGAACATAGTTAAGAAACACCTTTTTTTTTTTTCAGTTTGAGTTTATTGCTTTAAAGACATCAAATCAATTAAAGGATAGACGCAAATTAGGTCACAAAAGGAGATGATTCCACTATAGATCATAGTTAAGAACAACCTTTTTTGGTTTGAGTTATTACTACAAAGACACCAAATAAATTTTTACACTCAACATAGTATATAAATTTCAGCTTCGACCATATTTAGTATCGGTTTCACCAATATAAAATGTCTAATCTTTACACCCTAAGAAAAGGCCTAACCTTTACACTCAATCAACGGTTTCAGACCAAAGTTTAGATTGGATTATTTCAGACCAAAGTATATTTCAACTCATACATCGTTTCTTAAACTAAGCCAGAGCATACTCACTGGTTTAGACCAGTCTTGACAGTCAAAGATAGATGATAATTGAGAAACTTCCATCATCTATATTTGTTAATTCCCGCTCTATGGTGATCTAATCAACACTTGTCTTGGCATAAAAATCCAAGCTTTTATACCCAAAATCTTAAAATTTTCTTAAATGTCACTGTCAAATTTCAAAATGAATATGATGCTTACACTTTAATAGGAGAAGAAAGGAAAAAACAATTTACCTTAAAAGCAAGAGCAGGATCAACAAAGAAGATAGAAGCAGAGACGAGTGCAAGTAGACTTCTCTTTGAAATCTCTTCTCCTAATGACCAAACCACACTTCCCAGAGGTCTAATCTCTTCTTTTCCTTCCTGCTCAAACAGAAAAATCGCATTAAAAAAAAAAAAAAAGGAATCTCCTTTTTCTTATGGGTTTCAATTCAACACTGAGTTACAGAGGTTAGATAGAAAAATGGAGATTACCTGTGAGCAGCGAATGAGACAATGAGAACGAGAAGACGGATAATAATGGAGAGAAGAGAGAGATGGTTTTAGAGAGATGTTGCTGCAGAGAAACGAGACGTTGCTGAGAATTACCATTTTCTTTTCTTTTTTCGGTTTTTCTCTTCTTCTTCACGAATCAATGAGTCTGTTTCAGTGGATAAGCCAAAAAGACTGATGCTTGTGGATAAACTTTTGTCACTTATTATTACATAGAGAAAGGCCATACTTTACTTGGGCCAAAAAAAGGCCCAATATATATTGTTGGGTATCAACCCATATACCACTTTTGCAGCTGATACAGTACTAACATAAAATATAATGTGCAAGTGCTAGATTGGATTCGAACCGGGTCCTCTTATCTAAATCCATCTGATTATTAAGCTACAAATTAAAAAAATCTTTTTACTAAATAAATTGGATTCTGCATCAAATTAGTGAGAACTAGTGTGCGTTTTTCCCAACAAATCTAATTTTGAGAATAGAGCGAGATCACGTGCAAGTCACATGGATAACAGGACAACCCAAACATCCACGAAAACGCAAGGATTCGAGGTTTTTTGATCATCATCATCATCATAACATCATGAGAGGAGCTTTTAAAGTGAAGGGCATTAATGTAATTTCATGTGTCATCAAATGATTGGTGTCCGGTGAGAGAGAGACAATGAGACACGCGCGAGGTGGTGAGAAAGTGGGGACAGTGTCTCCCTTCTATTATTTCCCTTGTGAGGTTGACACGTGGACACTCCTTCACGTGAAACTCTGGCGTTTTTTTTTTTTAATTCCGTAAGTTCCAATTCCATTGAAGTATATACTTTTCTCTTCACCCATGTCTTTACACACATCTTAGTCACGTGGCCCTCACTCGCCTTGTCTCCTTTCTAACTTTTTTTGAATCTTGATACTTTCTGTTTTTTTTTGGATTTTGATTTCGTAAAGATTGGTTACAAGTTACAATAGAAAATCGACGAGAAAAAACTTTTTTCCGTAACTTTAATCGACTCCGTTTAACTTAAATTATTCATTATTTTGGGATGAGATACGCTTACTTTTTACACTGCAAACAAAGCGTACTGGAAAAAGATTGTGCAACCATGTACTGTTGTTTTCTTGTAGTTCCGTTCAATTTACTTCGTATAACTTGTAATCTTTCAAACATGTCAAGATATGTTTTCTAAGATTTTTCTGTTTGTACTTATATATATTGTCAGGAACTTTTCACGTTTAATAAAATCATCAAATACTTGGTTATATGAATTCGAAGGAAGTTCATGTTCTCTAAAAGTATCAGAACGTAACTAAGAGATTCGTCAGTGATCTCCTGGCTTATAAGTAATATATATACCACGGATAATTAATATGTATGTTTTTCCTCTTTTTTTTAGTTATCTAATTTCTGCATGTGAACAGCTGTATTCTATGATCTTTACTCATGTACAGCGTAGCAATATGTTTTTCTTCTTCTTTCCAAAGCGTATATGTTTTCTAATATTCTCTTTATCGCTTAATTAAATTTACTCTATACAATTGCACGGATAATAAATATAAAAAACTAATGGAGTAAAAATCAATTAAAAATCTTAGATCGGACCAAAATAAGTGACGGGATTCACACGTGGACATGTGTAATGATTAAGATTTTGAGCAAGTTGTTAGATACGTCGTCAATACAATCATGTGGTACGTGAAAATAATTACTTTGTAATGATTAAATTCGATAGCCAACAATTATTGATGAATGGGCACTTTTGATTAAATTCGATAGCCAACAACTACAGTGCTACTGGTACGTACGATAGTTGAAAGATACTTTTTTGTTGACGTCATTGGTGGTGAATGATTTATTCTGTTCATATAAAATTTTGGTGAGAAACCGATTATAATTTTTTTCTTTTACTTACAATTATGTCAGAAAGTCATTATGTTGAAGTGGACAAAAATAAACGCACACGCGTATATAATCATGTGCCTGGAGATTAAGAATGATACACTCTAATAGACGTTCAATGAAACTAAATAATATATATCGAGAAGGTGATAAAATGTCAGCTCAAACCGAATCTAGGAAAATGAGAGAACACATGCAATGGTAGAGCTTTGCACATGGATATGGACACACACGTGGGGCCAGAATTATGTATCGTTTTTTTTAATGCATAAAGATGTGATCAAAATTATGGAACTCATATATATAAACTCATGTTTAAGTAGTTCAAGCATATTATAGATAATTAAACAATTATTATATATTCATGCACGATTACGTCAAAAACTAGTGATTGGTGAAACATGTGCTTGGTTTGCTTTGGTCTGTTCTCATCGGATCCTGTTACTATTTTCTTAGCTGTTTCTTACCAAAATCATATGAATATTTAATTTCCTCCAACGCCAGATTGTTAAAACAAATTAATCTGTTTAATTAAGTAAATATGCATATATATATATAATTCAAATCATAAACTATACTTATGAAATAGTCAACAATCTCTTTTTATGTTTTACAAAAAAAAAAAGTATCATTTTTACATTCTTGAATATAATGGTTTATTATATCCAGTTTATTACTTGATGATATTAATGAAACGTAGTCGAGAGAGCTAGCGCGTGGAGATACTAGAGAGATGAGAGAGAGATTCGTATCCAATGATTAAAAGAAAAGTGGATGTCTGGTCGTGGAGGAACAAAAATTACGCCGCACGAGTGCAGTCACCGGGGACCACGTGCTCATGCACGTGAACTCCTTCCCATCTCCCACGTGACCTCTACTTCTTTCATATTCTTGCTTCTGCATTCCAAAAACTCCACACTCATGAGAAACAGATTTAATATATACCACGAACGGTAACGGATTAGTTTAATTTGAGTTTCATTGTGAGCTATATATTGCGACTTGCGACATGTCAGCCTTTAAAACTTGCAACTTTTTTTCTCAACAATTTTCGTTATACAAGAATAAGCCGTGATCAAGCATCAACAACACGAATTCAAACTATTCATTATATTATATTTAAAATCGCGATTGGTGAAACAAATGCATAGTAGAATCGGTTAGTCTTATTTAGGACTCAATACTATCAACCAAACAAGCTTAAACAGAATCACCAATTATATAAAAGTAATTTATCGGAAAAGGTTTCTTTACAGGTCAAAGCAAGAGTTTGAAACCAATAAATAAAGCAAGACCATATTAATTGAAGATATCGAAAAGTCAAATACAATTCCATTAACAATAAGAATAAACTGGAAAGTAAACATACATTAAATTTGTGGTTGGAAGAATCGAACGTTATTTTGAACTTAAAAACTAATTAAATAAAACCCGACCTGTCTTGTCTATGACTTTCAAAGAAACTGAAGCAGCAATAATGATGACATTATCAACAACTTGGAAAACGAGTAAAAAAGAAAAATTAAACAAAAATTATTGTCTCAATGACACAGGGGAAGTAGCCGTAAACTCTATACCACCCCTAGTCTTTTCCAAATATCCGTTTTATATTTGACTGAACCAAAACAGATTATCAATGGGATTAATACTTGAATTTAGCTTTTATTTTAGATGACCAAAAAACTACTACTAGAGTCAGAGGAGAGTTTTCGAAAAAGGGCATAATAAATGAATTGAAGATACGTATAGAGAGAGAATCGAATGCATGTTGGGTTCATAGGTAACTCTAATTAACCCCCAGGCAGTGTTAGCATCTCTGTAACCTATCAAGTACGACATCGTTCTCTGACTCCCATACCCATTTCGAGCCCAACGCCACTCTCCACGCGAGTGTACTTCACGTTCAACCGTATTTCACCCATTACACTTGCATGCACGAGTATTTTCTATGAAGCGTGTGCATATCACTTCCCAAGACCAATGCATAACCCGAAACATTAAATTAGTTAAACTAATCCTACTTAAATATCTTCCAATTAGTCAAGAAAATAAGTATCAAATTTGGAGGGTAGAAATTCAACTGATATTACAAAGCATTGTGTATCTAAAATCGTGAGACAAACATAATAGTCAAACACGAACAAACAGAAAAACTGATATCTTAGGTGTTACAATGTAAACGTTTGTTATTGACTTTTTATGAAGAAAATGAACAAAAATTAATTTCTCAAAAGCTCAACGTATTGGAGTTAAATGTGTATTTTTATTTTCTATTAAAGTAAAAATAAAAGAAAAATGATGAGCAGGTAACAGTATAAATCATCATTGAAATGACAAGGGTCTCTCTGACACAAGTCATCATTGATACCCCAAGCCCCCACATAACCCTTCCTCTCAGTCTCTCTCTCTTTACATATCAAAGTTTTAAATATATAGTATAAACCAACACTACTTCACTATTTTTCTAGAAAGTCTTGAAAACGAAAGAAAAAAAGGAAAATTTCTTTTGACGAAATGGGTGAAAGAGATGATGGGTTGGGTCTGAGTCTAAGCTTGGGATTTAGTCAGCAAAAGGAACCATCTCTGAGGTTGAATCCAATGACTTTCACATCTTCTTCTTCGTTTCTTCACATGCGCAATCACAATAATAGCAATCTCCAGAAGAACATCCATCACATCTCTTGGCCTCATCTGTTTCAATCTTCTGGTAAAATTGTTGTTTTCTCTTTCTATTTATTTATTTTTTTTTCCAAATTTTACTTCCCTGAGTTTTTCTTACATTTGATGTGTGGGAGAATTCCGTTTCTGAACAAATTATGATTACGTTTCTTTGACGATGTCGCTGTAATTTTCAGATGGTAATACTACATATCTATATATCAAAATATGTATCTGTATGTTTCAGATCCGATCTTATTTATGTTTTTTTTTTTAATAGATACTATAACTAAAGTTGATATGCTTTCAATTATCTAATGGAGCTACACGTATAAATGCAGAGAGAAACTCCGACGCCAGATCTTTTCTAAGAGGTTTCGACGTAAACAGAGCTCCGTCTGCAGTGGCGGTGGCGTTGGCTGACTTAGATGAAAACGCCGCCGGCGTGTCATCGCCGAACAGCACCGTCTCGAGTGTGAGTGGGAACAAGAGAGATCTTGCGGCGGCGAGAGTAGGAGGAGATGAGAACGAGGCGGAAAGAGCTTCTTGCTCCCACGGCGGCGGAAGCGGTGGAAGCGACGATGAAGACTGTGGAAACGGCGACGGTTCGAGGAAGAAACTCCGGTTATCGAAGGAACAAGCTCTGGTTCTCGAAGATACTTTCAAAGAACATACCACTCTAAATCCGGTTAGTGGCATTTTCGTAATACTTATCCCTTTTATATGGTGTTTTCGTAGTCTATCGTTGAAAACTAAATTGCGTTGTTATCTTATTTTCGAATCATCGGATTGGGCAGAAACAAAAGCTGGCCCTAGCGAAACAGTTGAATCTGAGGACAAGGCAAGTCGAAGTGTGGTTCCAAAACCGAAGGGCAAGGTAAAGAAATTCCTCGTTATCTCTAGGGGTGTTAACGGAAATATATAGTGCCAGAACCTTAGTAATTGCTATGATGGGGATATAATTGTTCTTTTTATGGCCCGAAAAGATTTCATTTCCCTATCCTAAAAGAAAATCCTATTAGGATCTTCTGCATCTGTTCTGTCACATGGAGTTTTTACTTTTTTACTACAGCCTTAAAGATTGTGATCAGAGTTCAGGGACGCATGCGAATATATTAAAAGAAAATTTTATCTAATCCTGTTTTTGTTTGTTTGTTTGTTATTTTCTCTATTTCAATTATAAGTATTTTGCTGTTTAAAAACAAGTGACAATGTAGTATATATTTAGTTTATTTGTTTTAATTCGTCAAGGTGACATCCTTTTTTAAAACAAGAACTGTCGATGAAATGGAAGAAGTGTTAATAAAGATGATGTTGGACTTGAAATCACATTTCAGGACGAAGCTGAAACAAACGGAGGTTGATTGTGAGTATTTGAAGAGATGCTGCGAGAATCTAACGGAGGAGAATCGACGGTTGCATAAGGAAGTATCTGAGCTCAGGGCGTTGAAGCTGTCTCCACATCTCTACATGCACATGACTCCTCCAACCACTCTTACCATGTGTCCTTCTTGCGAACGTGTCTCGGCTTCCTCCTCCTCCTCCGTCGCAGGTGCTGCTCCTCTTCCTCCTCTGTCCTCTACCTCCGCCGCATCTGGTGGTGGTGGGCGGATTCCTGCGGTGGTGGGACGTCCAAGTCCACAACGACCAACTCCCTGGGCAGCTATTTCTCTCCAGTCAAGATTAGCGTAGTTTTAGTTAGTATAAATATATTTATAAAGATTGAATTAAATTAGTTATTTGAATCACTTGAAGCTTGTATGCGAGATTAATTTCACTTAACTAGACATGAAAAAGACGCCATCTGGATCTTAAGCTCTTAGTACACTGTAAATAGTTTATTTGACAAACTGCAAAACAGCAACGAGCTGGTTATAGAGTTGATGTCCTTTAAATTCCAATTTTTATTTCTTTCTGTGATATTACGGACGTCCGTAGGGAATAACATTTGTCTCGATGGATAGTTAAGAAACTTAAAGATTTAAACATGTACAAATCCCAAATGAAACAATGTAATTTGAAAAAGTTGTTTAGCTTTTACCTTAGACGTTTCATAAGCTGCTAAATATAGTTTGTGTACTATAGTGGACCTGCGTAAGTACGGGGCCTTTTTCAATGTGAACCACTTGATAAAAGAACAAAACATAAAGCCATCAAATATTTTTGTATAATCAGAAAAAGTGTGTCTAATCGATATAAAACTATTTTTTCTGAGATATATATATAAAAAAAAACAATGTGATTTTGAGAATTAAGAAAGAAAACAATAGAAATATGCAAAAAAATAGAAGTGTAACGTACCTATTTGGTACCTAAGTTTTTAGCTTGGCCTAACAGCCTAATCAACTGAGGTATGGACTTCCTTATTCAGTTATGCGTTCCACCATTTTCATTAGAGAACATCAATCATGGATGTATAAAGAAAGCGTTGCGAAAAAGTTACTAAAATGTTGTAAATATAGTATTCAATCATGTATTTCACTTTACGATAATTTTATTGGGAAACACCCATAACTTATAATGGTTAAATCATAAATGTTTGTTGCAAAATTTGTAAGAAATATTTTCATGTTGTTAGAAAGTTGCAATTTGGTAACCAAACTTCTTATATAAGGTAGCAAAGGAAAGAAAAAAAGGCAGCAACGAGATATTCAAAATTTTGTTGCATTATAAGGCGAAGATTACACACTAGTTATCTGAGCTTCCTTGCAATATCTCATTCGAACAAAAGCTGAGATGTTGTAGGAATATCTTTCAGTTTCTCCATCATCATGTGCTGCTCTTCAAGACTCAAGGTTGGTGTCAAGGAGATTTTTGTGGTCTTTAAACACTTAGCGTTGGCCAGAATGTATGTCAAGAATTTCTTCTCTTCTTGTCTTCCTCCATATTCGTGCCACGTAAAATTGTCGAGATTTGAGGACAGACATTCAGGAATAGAACTCGGTTGGTTCCATGAAGGTGGGAGATCATTGCCTCTATATCTCTACATATGAAGAAAGGGATCGGGTATATATTAAACACAACTTAACGATTTTTGAGCCATCAAAAGTAGAAGAGGAGGAAGATACTACTTACACAATGAAGATTTTTAACTTTGGGAGAATTTCTTAGCAAACCCATAAGCTGTTCCATCCAATCTGAGTATCTTGGTTCTATGCTTAGCTTTGTAAGGCGAGGGAAGTAGATGGCGCTAAAACACACAAGTTGCGATGAAAGAAAGTCAAGAGACCGGACTGAAGAGATTGATTTTAAAAATCTTTCATCAGGTTGATAATGAGTAAGGATACTTGCATAATGAAGACAAGGCATCCTGTCGATTGAGCAATGATCTGTGGAACCATCAATGATACTGAGCTTCACTAACGCCGGAGTATCAGCAACCAAGCACCTACCAGTGCCTCCTACATAAACATCGTGATAGCATAACTGACACAAAGAAGGAACTTTCACAGTAATCTTTTTCACATTGTCATCCTTTTTCCGTATCACGACCAGGATCCTGAGATTAGGGCAGCTCGATAGAAACCTAAGGATAGAATCTTCGTCTTTATACACCACAAAGAAAAGCTGGAGAAATCTCAGGGACCGGAGGCAAGAAGAAGAAGAAGAAGAAGAAGAAGGGAAATCCACGAGAATCTTGTGGGAGAGAGTTAGTTCCTGGAGGGTTTCGCAGGTGTAAAAGCTTTCGGGCAATCTGGTTGGACCGGCAGACCAGAGAAGCTTAAATATCAGTACAGTCACGCGGCGATCAACAGCGGTTTCAACCCACTTTCCGACATCGACATCAGTAGGACATTGTGGACCGAGTTCGATGCACAAACTGTCTAATACAGGTGCCTTGTGGAGTTGCAAGGATTTGTCAAGAAACCGCCAAACACTCTTTTTGCTTTTTTTCCCATCCTGCTCATGATCATCATCATAATCATAATCACTACCAGCATCGCTGTCTTGGTAGGCAAGTTTAAGTTTCATCGTCCAAATAGACTGCCATCTTTTCGATAGAAACATGGTGGCCACTGCGTCCTTTGTCGGGACACGATCCAGTATCGTTACCAACAAATCATCGGGCAACTCACTAATCCTGTCTTCGCAAACTGTCTCTTCACAACTTTTGGCTTCTATCATCTTCACGAGGCAAAACCCTAAACCCTAGGAGAATGATTTGGGGTCCGAGAGCAACAACACAAAAGGAAACCTAAAAGGTCTCTTTACCTATTGTATCATTATGTATAATATAACTTCAACAAATTTTACTTTTTTCGTTGCGGAATATTCGCGTGGATACAAAAAATCTCCCACGTTACTTGCTAAGTCTCGGTGCGGAGCGGATATCCGGAAAATTTTGAGTATTTGTGGTTTGCTCCGTTTTTACTGGATATCTGATTTTGTGATTTGCTTTGCTTCGAAAAAATACAGATATCCGGAAATGCGGATATCCGGAAAATTTACAAATATTTGCGGATATTTACGGATACTTATGGATATTAAATTTATTCCATTCAATATAAGTAAAAAGTGAAAATACATGTCTTTCTTTTTAAAATATGAACTACCAATTAAAAATAAGTGAAATAACTATTTTTATTTCAAAAAAATGGATATAAATAATAAATTATAATGATAAAAAAATAAAAACCATGTTTTATATTCTGAAAAGAATATTAATTAATTAAAACTCTAATATAAACTTTTCTAATTGAATTTCAAATTTTTGATAACTATTGTAGATGTTTATTACTTACTTTAAAATTATTATATGTATTTTATCATATATATTCTTTTTTATTTGTTAATAAGATAATTAAACTATATAAAAATATTAAAAATTTATAATATTAATATGTATATATGTAATCTGCAGATCGGAGCGGATATCCAAACTTTCAAAAATTAGTATTTACGATTCGATTTGTTTTAAACGGATATTATATTTTAATATTTGCTTTGCTTCGAAAACGTTACGGATATGCCCACCCCTATTACTCGCTAAGAAATTATAATAACCTCAGAGAAAACGAAACTATAATAACCTTGGCAGGATGATCAATCTTGCTTGGCAGGATCAATATTTTTTTTTAAAAAAATTAATCACATATTAAGTTAAGTAACATCAATATTGGGAAACCGAAGCAGAGCAGAGAATAAAATTTTACAAAAGGAACTAATGTGTCTGCCTTAACATTAAAGCAGCGGAAAAAAAAAAATCAATAAAACAGAGAAAACAGAGAGACGAGCCTAAAGCTCACCAAGCTGGTCCATTTGCTTTGGAGAATGAATTCACAATCTATAGTAGTTCTCAACAGTTTGTTCGAAGGTCGCATTATATAGTTCCAGTTACAGAACAATCAATTTTCGTAACAAGCAGTAGGGAAACAAGAACACGAGTAACTTTCAGACAAATTTCTCCGCCTTTTCGTTTATATAAGAAGCAAATTGTAACTACACGTGTTCTTACAAAGCTGGAAAAAAACTAGATAAAGGACATGAAAAAGGGAGTGTTGATCCTATAACTTAGGAATCAAGACTCCTTTATCTTGCTGAGACAAAAGAAAGATGGCGACGAATCTTGTCCTCAAGGTTCAGCTCGCTTTGATCATTTGAATTTAGACAAATCTTTAGATACCCATTCTCACGCCAAAGATGAAGTTTTAGATTTTGAAACCTATCTCGTGCCTTGTCCTCTTCTTTATTCTAGACAATCGTTTCCATTTGATGAGTGTTTTATGGAGAAGTTGTGGTTTCCCACCACTCTCAAAGTCAAAAATAAGACGCTTGAAAGGGAGCTTACGGATCAACAACTCTGTCAAGAAACATTTCTGGTGGCTATGACAGAATCAATGGTCTCGTGTTTTCTCCGGGACTGTGTCAAGAGCCTTGACACTTAACTTCTTTCCACTGGAGTTGCTGGAAATTACAATGGTGCTTTGCGAGTGATATGTTTTCCAATGGTGCTTTGGTTACTTGCTTCTCAAGAAACTACACCCTGAATGTGTTTTTTGTTTTGTTTTTCCTTCTCTCCTGGTACGTGAAGATGACAGCTGAGTTTCAAGTTCCGTCGCCGCTAGTCCGAGAACTACTTTGTGAGATATGGTAAACAGCACAGCGACGGTTCTTGGGTGGTGGTTGATGTCTCTTTGGACAGCCTGAGACCGAGTCCGATCTCAAAGAACAGAAGAATTGGCCTCTAGGGTTGTTTGATCTAAGAATTGCCTAATGACTTATTCTAAGGTATAGTCGTAACTAGTAAGATATTGTATACAGCGTATTTATGAAGTTTAGGGTGCAAATTTGAATTTATACAATTTATGGGGGGCTATGGGGTGATTATTTTGTTGTGCTGATAGGGGACGGAGGCAAGGTATAAACAAATTTTATGGTGGAATATAAGATAGATTTGATTTTGACGTGGGGAACATTAGATATTTGGTCAGTAGTTTATTTAATAATTAACAATAGAGAAAGATTGTCTCGACATACAAACACAAGGATTTCAAAATGCGGCGACTAGAGATAATCTGTACGTTACTATGTCACATACGAATAGTATATGTATCCTGACTCAGTATGAAATCATATCCCTATAATATTTTTATAAAAACATAAGACTTTTTTCTAGCTGCTAAAACATAAGATGATTTATATTGTTCAATATCGTGTGGAGGAGTGACGTAGTATGTGTAAAAGATAAGATGATTAATGTGTTTATAAAATTATAGTAGGGATAGTATCCGTATGTGACATATCTAGAGTAACGTACAGATTATTATTATTATTATTAGTTATCTATATCATGGTACAAATAAAATGAGCGAATAGTATCAAGTTTAATTGGTAGAATCGAATTTAACCAAATGGTTAGTTGCTACTGGTTAATATCGTTTAGACACGGTTATTATATGTAAATCGAATATTAAGTATTGAGTTTTCGATTGTTTGCTAAACCAATGAACACAACAAAATTATTTATCAAATAGTTTTTCTCAATTTTACGATTCAAGAGTTCATGGACTTATCCGGAAACATAACCGGAGAATTTTTAAAAGCGTATGCAATAGGTCTATTATATATGATGCATTTGGTATCGAAATTGAACGCAAGTAAAAGACTGAGAATATCACACAGACACTGAGGAAAAAAGCAATAAAAAAAAAAAAAAAGGTAAGGATTAACATGAGACTGAGCTTTTCGGCGGGAGCTTCGTGTCATCAGAGTCTGCTCTTATCACCTGGTAACGAAGCAAAATACGCATATGTCAATTTCAGCATTATAGCTTAAGTGGAAAAACATACAGTGTATTCATCGATAACTTACAGCAGATAAGAGTAGCAAATCCTTTTACCAGCCTTTTGGTTTTGGCTCCTGAGCAAATTTGCCACCCGAATTCTTGGTGCGGCCTAATATGTTTTTGAGATGAGCGTTCCTCGTCTTCCTTGAACTTTTGATCCCTTTCAATTTGAATTTCCCTCTGAGCTTGGAAAACAGCCACACCTCTCTGACTTAGTCCCTCAATTGCCTCTCTCGGCGGCTAACCTCTCGATCTCGTCTGCTTCTGCTTGGAGCCTCCTCCGTTCTTCTTCTGCTGCAGCATCGGCCTCCGCCTTAGCCCTCTTTGCATCCTTCTTTGCAATAGCGGCACGTTTCTTCTCCATCTGACTCCTTGCGATACGGAGGAGAGAGTCCATCTTCTCCTTTGCTGCCTCCACATCAATGTTGCCGGCGACGAGAGTTCCTATGAACTCGTTCATAAATCTGCAGATTTAAACAGTCAACTCAGATCTGTTACGATTCTTATATATATATAAAATATGGAAATCTATGTTGCAGACGACGAGAGTGTCAGATCGTTGGTTCTAAATTTCAACTAATAAGCTATTACGTCAGGGAAGATTATCTCTATACCTCAGAAATTTGAATAACGAACAAAAATCAGAGAGAAGGAGGGATTACTCGGGAGGAAACTCAGGGTTGTTCCTTCGTTCTTCGGCAAACAGATGCAAATCAGCTTCAGCTTCTCCTTCGATGGCGCTAAACTCACTCCAGAATTGTTTCACAGCCTCGGTGAGAGGAGTCCATGGATAAGCAGAGCCTGCCATTGTAGGAGAGAATTTGAATTCAGAGAGAAATTTGAAAGAATTTGAATTCAGAGAGAAAATTTGAAATTTGAAAAATCAAGAGGAAATGGGAATGAAGTTTTGAGAGAAACACTCACCAGTATATATAATGGTACACACAAATCCGCATCTCAATATAATAAAACCCGCACCCGCACCCACCCCACGGCGGGTCAGGACCCGCGGATTATGAACTATACTGACCTTGAAACCACACGTGGATAGTTGGAGCAGAGAAGGGTTGGAGAGAGAATGGAGCGAAGCGAAGGGTAAGACACTGATTGAATCGCCTAAGGTGGTGGTTTAAACCAAAGGTAGCTTCTCGGAACGGGAGAATGAAGCGAAGCTAAGTGTGTGGAAAAAGATCTGACTGAATTGCCAATTACGTCGGCGGTGGCTTAAACCCAAAGATTGCAACTTTATAGAGGATGAAGCGAATGAAGAGAGTCGCCACCGCGAACGCTGGCGGATGAAAAGGTACCGGAAGCATCTCGAATGTCATTGATCAGATCTGGTCGAGAGAGAGAGAAAATTTAATGGCTCTCTTAACCTTTCTGTGGTCAACTCTGAAAGGAAACCCTAGTTGTAGGCGAAGCAACTCTCAGCTGGGCTTATGGGCTTTTTGACTTGTCAAAAACATTCTTACTCGTTTAGCCCATTTATCATCCAAATGCTGTATGGATTGGTGGTAATATATTATCACGTACCGGTTAACCTCTTCTCTTCTTTTCAGGTTAAGATCGGTTTACTCATCATATCTGTCTTCTTCTATGCCTACTCAACCTCCCGGTCAAAACCGGTTTACCTCGCCATGTCACCAATGACCAACCCCACTGATTCTTGCAAAATCTCATCCGAAACGTTCTTCAACATGGCCAAAGGCGATCAACCCACGTTGCATGTTAAGCTCCCCACCAACACCATCAATGCTCGAGGCGAGGCACGAAGCCGAATTAGTCATCTTCCCAGCTCTTAACTCACTGTTCAAGAAAACCGGAGTCCAACCGAGAGAAATTGGAATCTTCATTGTAACAAAAAAAAACTGTAGCTTGTTTAACCCTAACCCATCTCTCTCGTCCATGATCGTAAACCCGGTACAAGCTCAAAACCGACGTCAAAACCTACAATCTCTCCGGTATAGGATGCAGCGCCGGCGCGACAAGAACACGAGTAATTTTCAAACATATTTCTCCGCCATTTCGTTTTCGTATATATAAGAAACAAATTGAAACTACACTTTCTTACAAACACAAAAAAAAAAAAATATATATATATATATATATATAAACTGTTTTTTTTTGTTTTATTCAAAACCATATTTGTAGTGACCGAAGAAAATGAGAAAATAATCGAAACTTAAATCGATGTTTTGTTTCTTTTCTTTTTTTCGCATACAGAATCTATCTATCTATTTTCTCACCAAGTTATGAAGAGAATAATAAAATATCCCGTCAACTTTTTTGTTGTTGTTGTTGTAATATATAGTAAGAGCATATGAATAAATATGATATTAGTACTAAAGTGAACACCCGGGAAAAAAAATATACATAGTAACTTTGAGATGGCACGACAAAACAATTTGCAAACTACAAAGAAGTTATTAGACGGATATTTCAGAAAAATATGCAGAGAAAACCAAAGTGTAATAAAAAAAAGAGTAAAATACGAATTAGAGATGTACATATGTACCGTGCAAGGAGGTGATTTCATATTCTCTCCATCATATATATTCTCCCATATGTGAGATGAGCTGTGCTTCTTCATCACACGAAGCCCTCTTCTCTTCTCTCAAAGCCCCGACCCGGAATTTAGCAATTTCCTCTTCTTCAATTCTCCTTTTTTTTCCCGGGAGCGAGAGAGTGAGAGAGACGACAGAGTTGAGAGCGCGGCTTTGGTTTTCGGGTTTCGCCTGAACTCTCTCTCCGACCATCACTCTCTCTTCCTCTCTATCCTCACTTTGAAATTCCCATTGATCCTCTCTCATTGTGAGTTTAATGTCAATGCAGATTTGTTAATTAAAGGCCAATGATTTTGTTCCTCTTTTTCTATTCGAGGGTTTTTGCGTCGAGCTCTTGAAATTCGTTTTTTTTTATTATCTAATCACATCGTGTAAAGCGTCCTTGATTCGATGTAGTAACTGGGTTTTGAAAAAAAAGTCTTCAGAGCCATCCTGAATTTGCCAGAATCGGGACTTCTCTGCCAAAAGGTTTGGACTTTTTTTTGTGATTACGCCCTTTTTAAGGAATTCGTGATCAGTTTTCGAGATATATATCTATAAGAAGCAAAGTTTCGATTTTTCTCTCGTTAGAGTTATCAATGAGTCGTAGGGTACGGAGAAAATTGGAGGAGAAAGGGAAAGATAAGATTGTTTTGCCAAGTTATCCTGAGACTAGCAACGAGGATTCAGTAGCTCCCGAGCTTCATTGCTTTGTTGGCTGGACTAGTTTGCCTTATGACACGGTGCTTCAGTTGTTTACTTGTTTGAACTATCGTGATCGAGCCAGCTTGGCATCCACTTGCAAGACATGGAGAGCTCTTGGTGCTTCCTCTTGCCTCTGGAGCTCATTGGATCTTCGTGCTCACAAGTTTGATGCTTCAATGGCGTCTTCTCTTGCTTCTAGGTGTGTTGATCTTCGTAGCCTTCGGTTTCGTGGCGTCGAGTCTGCTGATTCCATTATAAACCTCAGAGCAAGGAACCTCCTTGAAGTCAGCGGCGACTACTGCAGGAAGATTACAGATGCTACATTGTCGATGGTCGTGGCGCGCCACGAGGCACTCGAGAGTCTCCAACTTGGACCTGACTTTTGTGAGAAGATCACTAGTGATGCTATCAAAGCTGTGGCCTTTTGCTGTCCAAAGCTTAAAAAGCTTCGTCTTTCAGGGATAAGAGATGTTACTTCTGAAGCCATTGAGGCTCTGGCCAAGCATTGTCCACAGCTCACCGATCTCGGGTTCTTGGATTGTTTAAACATCGACGAGGATGCATTGGGGAAAGTCGTATCTGTTCGATATCTCTCTGTTGCTGGGACATCGAACATAAAATGGTCAGTTGCATCGAATAGATGGGATAAGCTTCCGAAGTTAACCGGTTTGGATGTCTCTAGGACCGACATTGGTCCCACCGCAGTTTCTAGGCTCTTGATATCGTCGCAGAGCTTGAAAGTTTTGTGTGCTTTAAACTGTCATGTCCTCGAAGAGGATACAAGTTTCATCAGCTCCAATAGATTCAGAGGAAAAGTCTTACTCGCTTTGTTTACTAATGTTTTCGATGGAGTCGCTTCTATATTCGCCGACAATGCAAAGAAACCAAAGGATGTATTTTCCTACTGGAGAGAGTTGATGGTGAAAACCAAAGATAAAGCCCTTGATGACATGATGCGATGGATCGAATGGATTATTTCTCATACGCTTCTACGTGCTGCAGAGAGCAATCCACAGGGAATGGATGATTTCTGGCTGAAACAAGGAGCTGCATTGTTACTCACTTTGATGCAAAGCTCACAGGAAGATGTTCAAGAGAGATCAGCTACTGGACTTGCAACTTTTGTAGTTGTGGATGATGAGAATGCTAGCATAGACTGTGGAAGAGCTGAAGCAGTTATGAAAGATGGAGGGATCCGTCTTCTTCTAGAACTTGCGAGATCATGGCGAGAAGGGCTTCAGTCAGAAGCTGCAAAGGTTCCTCATCTTCATCTTCTCAAATTGAAGTTTTGATTCTTTTGGCAGGATACACTTATATTGTTCTCTTTCGGGTTTTTTCTTTTAGGCTATTGCGAATTTGTCGGTAAATGCTAATGTTGCAAAGTCTGTTGCTGAAGAAGGAGGAATCAGAATTCTTGCTGGTTTGGCAAAGTCAATGAACAGACTTGTGGCTGAGGAAGCTGCTGGTGGACTATGGAATCTCTCTGTCGGAGAAGAGCATAAGGTATGTCCTCTAATTATCTCTAAGATTCTTGTTATTCTTAGCTCTTGATTCTTCAGCTCACATTCGTCCCTTTTTTGGATTTTCTTTTTCTTATAGAATGCTATTGCTCAGGCTGGAGGAGTGAAGGCACTAGTCGATCTTATATTTAGATGGCAAAATGGTTGTGATGGAGTCTTGGTACACTTTTGTCACCTTAAAGCTTCAGCCTTTTTATTTCATTTCTAGAGATAAAATCATGATAAACACTTTTGCAGAGAAGTTATAGTAATTTGACCTTAACTTGTGTGATTAGGAAAGAGCCGCGGGAGCATTAGCAAACTTGGCAGCAGATGATAAGTGCAGCATGGAAGTTGCAACAGCGGGAGGCGTGCATGCCCTTGTGATGCTAGCTCGCAATTGCAAGTACGAAGGAGTGCAAGAACAGGTAAATTCATTGTGTTTGTTTTATCAAATTCCTTGCTATTGATTTTGTTATTGTGTTGAGTTTGTGGTCTAAATGTGTGTTTTTCTTTCTCAGGCTGCTCGTGCTTTAGCTAACTTGGCTGCTCATGGAGATAGCAACAATAACAATGCTGCCGTTGGACAAGAGGCAGGTGCATTAGAAGCTCTTGTTCAACTTACACAGGCGCCTCATGAAGGTGTTAGACAAGAAGCTGCTGGTGCTCTATGGAATCTATCATTCGATGATAAGAATCGAGAATCGATCGCTGCAGCTGGTGGTGTTGAAGCTTTGGTATGCTTTTCCAAATTTCTTTAAATATATGATGTACATGTCTCATCTACAATTTTAGGGGAATTTGATCACCTTTTGTTGATTTATTATTCAGGTGACGCTCGCGCAGTCTTGCTCAAATGCATCCACAGGTCTTCAAGAAAGAGCAGCTGGTGCTCTTTGGGGATTGTCAGTGTCAGAAGCTAACAGGTAAGAAACATCTCCAAGTCTAGTTTATATGAATTATCGCATGATATATATAAGATCATCTTTGCTTTTTAACATATCACACATGCTGATACTTTTTCTTTCGCTTGCACCATTGATCTTTCCATCAGCATTGCGATTGGACGGGAAGGTGGGGTTCCACCTCTAATTGCACTTGCACAATCTGAAGCCGAGGTAAGCATTTTTGTCCTAAAGTCTTGTGGCTTAGAGCTTAGCCATTTGGGATATATGATCAAGTTTTCCTCAATGCATTGGGTGTTGTTTTCAGGATGTACATGAAACAGCAGCAGGAGCTCTATGGAATCTTGCTTTTAATCCTGGTAACGCTCTCCGCATTGTGGAGGAAGGAGGAGTTCCAGCTCTTGTTCACTTGTGTTCCTCTTCCATCTCAAAAATGGCTCGTTTCATGGCTGCATTAGCTTTGGCATACATGTTTGATGGAAGGTATATGTATATATATATATATATATATAACGCAGCTTAATAAGCAATCCACACTCAGTTTGACTCTTACGGTTTCTGATCTGTACTATCAATCTGCAACAGGATGGACGAGTACGCTCTGATGATAGGATCGTCTTCATCGGAGAGCACATCGAAAAGCATTAGCTTAGATGGAGCAAGAAGAATGGCTCTTAAACACATTGAAGCTTTTGTCATAACTTTCATGGATCCTCAAATCTTTGTAGCCGCAGCTTTTTCATCTACTCCTACTATGTTGGCACAAGTGACAGAGAGAGCTCGCATACAAGAAGCTGGCCACTTGAGATGCAGGTTAATCTCGGTGTCTTGTATTTTGTTTCATCGTAAACTGATTTGAATTTTTCTAAATATATTTTGCTGTTTATTTGCAGTGGTGCTGAAATCGGAAGATTCGTAACTATGTTACGCAATCCATCTTCGATACTCAAAGCATGTGCTGCGTTTGCGCTTCTTCAGGTATGTGTAAATGTGTGAAATAGGCATTGTGGCGGTTGTTTCTGTTAGTTGAGAGACATAACTGATGCGGTTTATGTTTTTTTTAACTCTGATTCAGTTTACAATACCGGGTGGTCGTCACGCAATGCACCATGCAAGCCTTATGCAGAACGGAGGAGAAGCAAGAGTTCTTCGTTCTGCAGCTGCTGCTGCAAATATGCCTCGGGAAGCTAAGATCTTTGCCAAGATTATCCTTCGCAATCTCGAGCATCACCAGGCTGAATCTTCCATATAATTTTTCTTCTTCTTTTTTAGAAAGTGATAGTGAAAAAAGTCCACATTTACTCAGAATTACCTCTGTATCTCAAATACACAGAACTAAGCCAAAACCAAGCTATGCTGCAGAACCAAACACTCAAGATGCTTTATCAAACCAAGACTGTACTCTGTGTGATAATATATCAGACTTTTTGTTTCTCTTATTCTCGTTTTGAGATTTCAGTAATAACATGTCCAAAGGATTTGAGGCTGTTGTTTTGTCTATCTTCTTCATCATCCTTTTTTTGGGCTCTGTTCATTTCGTTGACATATACAGTATGTTGTTGACTTTTGTTCATTAAAAAAATATAGAAAGAGATTGTGCAACACTGGAACATGTTGTGATCAAGGCAAGATATATGGGTTTCCTCCAAAACATACTTAAGAAAAGAGGAAGAGAGATTCTTTAAGCTATAGATCTTTATAGCTCTACTGTGTTTCACACAAAAGACATCCATCGTCGTCTTAAAAGTTCAAACTGATAAGAAACAAAGTCAACAAACCTCCATATCTCTCTCTCTCTCTCTCTCTCTCTCTCTCTCTCTCTCTCTTTCTGTAATTCACTGATCTGCTTCCATCTCAGCGATGATTCATAAACCATAAGTAATTCGTCTTGTCTTCAACCTGAATCAAACAAGCTTCTGGAACCAAACTTGATCCTCGACCGCGACCAACTTTTGTATAGAAGATCTGTGTGCCTTTTTGGTTCTCAGAGTCATTGGTCTGAAAATGCAGGTTCCCTCTCTTAAGAATGCTGCTACTCATTCCTCGTGTATTTCACATGGAGTAGCATTTGATGACACATCATGAAAACTGTGTTTTTCTGTCACCACTTGCCTTCCTCGTCTTTCATGTGCATAAGCAGCTTCCCGAGAACCAAATGTATGTTTCGCCGATAAGGATGTGTCGAATCTCCTGATATAAATTCCGAGACAACAGAATTGATCTCAATCGTGCTACATCCGACCTCTTTCTTGGCTTCGTTCTTCCTCATCATTCTTTTCACCGTCAAGACATCGTCCCATCGTTTATCTGTAGCGTACAAGTTCCTCAGCAGAACATAGTTCCCATCGTTATGAGGCTCAAGTTCCACTGCCTTCTTAAGAATCCTCTCAGCCCTTTCTATATCCTTGTATTGGCCACACGCAGACAAGAAAGAGCTAATAATTATACCGTTCGGCTCAAAAGGCATGTTTGAAATCAAATCCTCTGCTTCCTTTAGCCGCCCTGCTCTGCCTAGTAGATCAACCATACAGCCATAGTGCTCAATCTTAGCAACCAGGCCAAACTCTTCTTCCATCATGTGAAACCATTTTCTTCCTTCCTCCACTAATCCACCATGGTTACAAGCTGAGAGAACCGCGAGCATCGTAACCTCATCTGGCTTTACTTCTTGTAGCATTGCCAAGAACAGATCCAAAGCTGCAATTGCATTCCCATTCAAAGCGTACCCATGTATCATAGCATTCCAAGACGCGACTTCTTTCTCTGGCATCTCATCAAAGATCCTTCTCGCTTTCTCTATCTCTCCGCATTTCGAGTACATATCAAGAATCGCTGTACACACTTTCACCTTCTTATCGAGCCTCTTCCTCTTCGCGAAATGGTGACACCATTCACCGAGACCGAGAGCACCTGTGTCAGAGATAGCTGGTAGCACACTCACAAAAGTCACATCATCCGGATCAAGCGAGGTGGTTGCCTGCATTTCCTGAAACAATCTTATCGCTTCTTGAGCTTGTTTATTCTGACAGTATCCGCCTATCATTGTATTCCAAGAAACTAGGTTCCTTTCTGGCATAGCATCAAACAGTTCCCTAGCGGATTCCATGTCTTCGTCGTTGCAGTAACCATGAATCATTGTGGTCCAAGTGACTACGGTTTTGTTGGTCATCTCATCAAACAATCTTCTCGCAGAGGTCATGTCACCGGATTTCACATAACCATCCATCATCGCGTTGCATATCACAACGTCCTTAGCTTCAGGCATCTCATCAAAGAGCTTACTCGCTACATCTAGCTCCCCGCACCTAGCATACCCGCAGATTAGAGCTGTCCAAGAAACCTCACTTCTCTGAGGCATTTCATCGAACACATTCCTTGAAAATCCCATCTTCCCGAATTTGGCGTACATATCAACGACTCCTGTCGAAACATACATATCTGCACAAAACCCACATCTCCAAATCTGACCATGAATCTGTAAGCCTTGGTAAAGACACATACTCAAAGTGCAGGACTTGGCCAACGTCGTGAAAGTGAAGTTGTCAGGAGCAAAACAAGTCTCTTTCCTAAGATCTCTGTAAAGAGCAAACGAGTCAGAGTACTGACGCGTTTCGAGATAGGCCTTGATCATGGAGTTACAGAGGAAACTGTCTTCTCTCTTAGGCCTGTGATCAAACAGCTTACGGGCATGAGTAATCCCAACAGCCGACGCGGAAACGACCAAGAACTTGGTGAAGATCTGAACATTGGTCTCTACGGCGTGCCGGAGCATGAAAGCATGGATCTGAAGAAGAGAGAATCTGCCGTGTCGCTGGCTTTGTTGGAGAAGATTGAAGCACTTTCTCTCAAAAGGAAGCCATGGCTGTTGAGTTTCCCGCTCGTGTAGCATCATCATCATCTTATTGCAACTACGAGCACAATGCTCTGTATCTCTTCATCAACATCTGTTGAATAAACCGGTTTTATTAGTCGGTTAAGTTTTCCCCACTCCAACTAGTAACGAGAGAGTCTTTGACTTCACCCGCCAACAAAACTCGGTTTTCGGGACAAGACAATAAGTGGGCCGATTAATGGGCTTCATAAGATATAACGGTTTTGGGCTTCTTTCTCCTTGAGATCACCCTAATCAGAATCGAATAAACCGGAATCAAAACCGGACTATTAGAAGCGAAACCACTGCCAAATAAAACAAACAAAATGAAAACCAAACGAAATAGTTAAGGGACATTGAATTCATGCTCATCACAAAACCTCAGTTTCTTTCTCTCGCAACCGCTTCTCTGTTTAAAGTTATGGTTTTGATAAATCAAAAGAAAAAAAATTATAATGTAAATATGAAATTTCTCAAATTCGCTTTTAGCTAGAGATGCTTTTAATTAGAGAGACGATCATAATACTACTGACCATTGTGTTGTTTGTTAATTGGTCTCCTAAGGAAAGCTCAACCAACATTCACAAGGTAAAAATCTAAGGACTTTTAATGAGTTTTAGACACAAAATCATCAAACTAACTTCAAGGACTTTTAATGAGTCCTAATGACCATGGTGATGTTTGTTGAAAGTAATATTTGAAAGTACTTTTTTATCATAATCCTAATGATTATAGTGTTGTTTGTTGAAAGTAATATTTGAACAAAGATCGCACATCTGGGAGAATGAAAATGAGCGAACGAAAAAATTTAAACACTTTTACTGCATTCGAGAGACGTCCATCTCTGGATTCTCGAAATCTAGATTTAGAACCAGAAGTTGATGATATGTATGAAGATCCATTAGGTCATATTGGGCCTAATCCAGATCTTCCAAAGCATGAATTCGTTCCTTAGCTTGCTCGCCATTCTTTTGCTCATCCTGATCCTCTTCATCCTCCTGTTTTTATCCGTTCAGTCTTCGTTCCTTCGTTCTCCAACATTTACTTCGACAGCCGCTTTATTCATTCATAGTTACACAATGGGGGCAGATGAAAATCCCAGCCTGTCTCATCATCACTATGCCCTTCCTGAAGATTATCCCAGTCGTTACTATGGCAGCATGTAATGATTTTGGTGTGTGACTTTTCTTTTAATTTATAGACTTGAACTTTTAATTTGTAGTTTTTTATAATTTGTAGACTTTAAATTATGTGTCTTAATTTGTAGACTTTGTAATTTTTTTAATTTGTAGACTTTTGTATTTTTAATTTCAGTGTGTGATATCTTATTTTGTGAGTTTTCTTAGTTTTCATTCTCGACATGTCTTCCTCTTCCCTCAATTATTTTCTCAACTTCTAAGTGGATCAAAACTTTTAATCTACACGACATTGAAGGACCCACATCCAATAATTTATTTCAACATTTTGAGGAGATATGATAGTGTCGTCATTGGATAAACTAATTGTCTAATTTACCTGACATTTTCTCGAACGTTAAAAACACTAGTATGAATATATATGACTATCTGGTGTTCCCTTCTTGATCTGACCAAAACAACAAATATTTATCTCTACACGTTTCTGATTATATTTGATATAATATGCATTGGATATCTCACGTTATGAAATGGTAGATTAATACAGTTAATTTCCTTCGAGATTAAATTATAAATAGTATTTGGACAAGTTGGCACAGATGTTTGACAATTTCATTAATTAGAGACCCAATTGTTTCCTTGTGGCAAGTTGGACACACACTTTAATATTTTCAGGGTGAACATTTTGTTCAAACGAAAGAAGAAGGTGAAGAGAGAATGGGGAAGATAGATACACACATATAATATAAATTGATATCAATAACGACTTTCTACATAACTATTTTACAATGCTGACACAATACAATGTACCTTCGATGGCCATCATTCCTATTTTAATTTGATATTCAAGTTCAACCACCCTGTTCGAAGGAAACTCCAAGTAATTTCTTCTTCTACCGATCATGTGTTGCATGTTTTATTCATCCAAATCAACGTACAGGTTAATTTCTTATCTCTACTCACAAAGCCCAACAAAGTCCATTTTTCACCTACCAATTTCTCGACCAAATTATATCTACTTATATCTAAATTTTAGTAATTTTGCAGTTTCTTTATCAAAAAAGATTTGGTTTTATCTTGTACAGTTTAAAGGAAAAAACAAGTTACTCACAGCCAGTGTTTTGGAAGAGGAAGAAGAAGAAAGGCAAAGAGATGCTGCAACTCTGTAGTAGTTGACAGAAGTAGCATCCAACGGAATCTTCAAGACGCCGGTCCAATGATCAAACCAAATTCTGACTTGGATACTGGAAACTGGAACGAAAAGAAAGAAAGAAGAAACGTTTTATGCGAGTTAAATGATTAAAGACGAGACTTGACAACACTGGTGGGCAAAGTCCTGTAAGTTGAAGACACTGAGACTACATGAGAAACGTGATCATCGTGACAATGATCCATATAACGATAATCTCACTTTCTCGTAAATTGGAGACCAACGCTCGAGCAACATAACATAGAATCAATCTACTTCGATAAGATCCGTGAACGATCATATTTAATCATTTTTTTTTCAGTCTAAGCAAATCAATTTTTTTAATCAGTTTGTAAATCTAACGGACATTGACTTTTTTTTTAAAGTAAAAGAGAAAAAAAAAATCTAAGTACATTGGCTGCTGATTTTGCATTGCATTGATCTACAATAGTATTACTTGTAGTATGACTTTCTACCTAATATTCCCATTTTCCCACAAGATTAAATTTGGATCATTCTAATCATTAAAAATAGTATGTTAGGTGCCCTAGAAACGTTTATAGTAATATTACGTTAATTATTTGTTCTTTTATTCATTCGGCATTTTAACTACCTTGGAAAAGCAACTAAAATTTGAATTTATATTAGAACTAACTTTTAACTGTAAAAAAATCTTCGATCAACCGACAACCACGATTTAACAATTTAAAGTAATGACATGCCGGATATATATATATATATATAGAAATACGACTATCTCCATCATTGTAAACGCATAATAAAAATTATAATGATAATTTTTTTTTTAAATTGATACTTTATTCAATTATAATGATAAAGTTTTTGACTCTTTCACTTTATTTTATGTTCTACTACTTTTTGAACCATAGTCCACTAAAAGTAACATAAGACATTTGAAAAGAGAAAAAAAACACGTTTCATCTTTTGAATATTTTTGTGAGTAAGTTTTTTCAGAAATAGGTCTCTCTATATGCTGCATTCTTTCTTTAAGAAATACAACATAAATCTTTTATCTGAAAATTTACAAGAATGGAAAAACAGTAGCCGTTAGAAATAGATAAAGGTTTTTGAATCGAAGGCTAATAGCCCACTGAAAGTAACACAATATATTTGGAAACAAACAACACGTTTTTAAAAGATATACAACAAAACGTTTTTTTTTGCTAACCATTTTTGGTCCCCCAATTTAAAGGAACATGTACGTCTTAAAATGAGTATGAAACAAATGTCTTCAAAAATAGACCTATCCAACTTCCTAAAATGTTTATAGGTACAAATGCTGCAAATTTATCAAGAAACAGAACTAATTTTCAACTTGTTGCTGCTACGAAGTCGTATTTATAAACAAATAAATAAAACCGTCCATATTGATTTTTCATTCACATTACATATGATCAAAACCTCTTGATCGTATTCGTATCGCGCATCGATCGATAAAGCAATCTCGGTCCACAGATTAGATTTACTTAAAAGTTTACTTTATTTCATCCCCGATTATCAGAATACGAACATTCCGATTGATCCGTTAATAAACTACCATCGGAATAAAACTGATTCATCGTGAAATCAAAATCCGGGGCAACCCTCTTCTGCTCCGGCGATGAGTAATCGGAGACCGAAGGCTCCGGCGAGCGACGGCGAGGTCTAATCCTAACTGGCTCATACTCACAAGAGCCGATCAAATGTGGGAAATTGAGCTTAGCCTTGGATCCCTTAAGCTGAAACGCCGCTCGGTCGTAAGCCACCGCCGCGTCCTCGGGCGTCTCGTAAGTCCCGAGCCAAACCCTAGCTCCGTTCTTCTTCGGATCCCTTATCTCCGCCGCGAATTTCCCCCACGGCCTCCTCCTCACTCCTCGGTACTGCATCCCTTTCTGCCTCGGCGCGTGCGATCCACTCGCCTTCGCCAGTGGAGTCTCCGGCTTCTCTTCCCTCGGTGAAGCTTCCGCCGCCATCACTGGAGAGGTAACGGGAGGAACGGTGGGTGTCCAGCCGGAGTTAACGGCGTCGCGGAGAGTGTTGTAAATGGCCATGTCTTGTGAATCGTCGATGCTTAACGGCAAGTCGCTCCAGTTATCGTTTAAGATAACGTTGCTGAAACTCGGGTTCCGGTAGAAAACCGGTGAGTTAACGCCGTTAATGACGGACTCAGATGAGCTTATCGAGTCGCTGTGATCAAAACCCGACATTGATACGTGATTAGTGACGTAATTAGTTATACTGTATTAGTAATGGATTTCGAATGCTTCTGAACGGAAGAGAAGGTATAGAGGAGAGTGAGAGAACTGAGAATGTGTGTTTTCGGTTTGTACGGTTATGTTTGAGAGAAGATTTGGAGTGGAAAAACAGTGAGGAGGAGAAGATTTATAAATGTATCTAATGGAATGAGAAGGTCCATCGAAGCTTCTTTGACCTCAGGCTCTCAGAAGCTTCGTGTGTTTATTTATTTATTCCCTCGTGTTTTTAAACAGAACGCGACAAAAGTATTAGTTATCTATTTCTGTTTGGACTCTTGGTCTTTCTCTTTGGTCTTTCTATTTCAATACTTTTCTCCTTTCTTTATTTTTTTTCATCTATAATCATTTCTGTAACGATCTTGTTAATAGACTTTTATTTTTGTTAAATTGTTCATGGATATTGATAAGTGTATCCCAAACTATATTAAAATGGTAATATATGTTCCATAGTTGTAAATTATTCAATTTTATTCTTCTCAAATTTGAAGCTTAAGTCTAAGTGAAAAAAAACATGGCGTAAAGTTTGATGAGTATAAACAAAGAATAGAAAAAAAAGAAAAAAAAAACTTTAAGGTCACTCCAACCCATCGATAGGGTGATAGTTGATTGGAGGCAAAATGTTAATTTTTTCCTCTCCCCGTTTTCATTTTCACGTGGAACAACTCCACTGTCGTTGGGCCGGTTGAATTGTGCTTTGATAGAAATGTTTAACATTGTAGTGTGTTTTGACCCAACGAATTTACCAACTTCTCAAATTTAGTTAGGTTTTTTTTTTCCTGTTTACCATGTTATATATAAAAAAGTATATGGGATTGGCAATGATATTTACTGGAATGAATAATAGTGAAAAACATTACAGAAATTAAACGTATACTGTATAGTGAATATATCATTAACCCATGTCTTTGGATGTAATTTAAACAGCTGTTTATATATAATTTATATAAATAATAGTTTGGTTACTCGATACATTTTTTTCTATTGGTTTATCAATGTCACTTTTTATAACTTACAACGCGCAACACACCGGTAAATATGTCATAATTATCAAATTCTTTCAATTGGATGTTCTTTGCAACATAGCAGCTTTTATCCACGACATTAAAAAATTAAGAGATATACCTATAAGATATCTAACAAAGGAAGTGAACTTATGAGCTCCAAAAGTTTTAGGTCTTCCCAAAACTGTTTACTTTGATCAAAAAAAAAGAAAAAAAAACATAGCAGCCTTTGGGTGATGGACATGAACTTTCTGAGTGATGGATATGGACTTTCAAATTCATCAAATTGGATGTTCAAGATAATTCTGCGAGATAACTATAATATAGTAACTTTTTGAATATTTCATATAATCAAAGTTAATATATAAAAACAATTAGATTTGTTAAAACAATGACAGGTCTAAAAATTATATTAATGCATATTAGAAATTTCTCTGGTATGGAATAAATATAGGTATATGACCAATAAACAAAGCATAAGCCTTCTTTTGATTTTTGTAAGGAATAAAACATAATGCGCTCTCCAAACTAAAACAATTAATCAAACAAACCAACACAAATTTTTTTAATCAAAAAAGAACACAATTTTTTTGTCAAAAAAGAACACAATTTGCACATGCTAGTGAATGTTTTAAAATATTATTAATTCTGACGTCGAAAGGGAAAGTCGTACCACTGTAACTGTCAAAGACACGTTTTGTTGATTGTGACTTTTGTTTTACTCACTCCATTCGTTTATTTCCTTGTAGTAAACATCTCTCTATACAAACAAAAGATAAACATTTAAATAGTTCTACTAGGTTTGATATTATGTTACGTCAAGAAAGATGATGTGAGGTGAGGTTCTACTAGCTTAATGGGCTTTAAAATAGGCCACCGGCCCAATTATTCTAATGAGAAGCCCGTCAAAATCGGTTCAATCAAAAACCAAGGAGAGAGGAATGGGACCAACCGATCGCAACAATTTGGAGTCATGTAGGCAATTGTATATGAGAAAGACAACAGTCCACTCCACATGGCTGCTTGGGACAGGAAAGGGACACACCATAAAGACGAAATAATCTATTAAAATGTTTGATTTTTCTTTCCAACTATGGTTAGAATTGATTCCTTTCAACAGAAAACTTGATTTAAAAAACATAGTAGAGAAATTATAGAGAAAATACTAATCGGCATTACAACTCAGAAGCATCAGTGAGGAAAAAAGTAATTAATTAATGAGTTTATAAACTAAGAATGCATATTGTAGATTAGTTTCTTCTTCTTCATATTTCCAACCGTCATATATGATTATACGTTAGACACTACTACAGTGGATTAACCGTCCACCTAACTAGAGAACCAATCGGCATCACGACTCGGAAACATCAAGAGCATAATGTATAAATTATATGAAGCCCTCAAATCTATACAAATTGGAATATTCATAATCAAAAGATTACAACAAAAAAGATAATAGAAAAGTTGTGCCTTTTTCAAAGTAAAAATAAAAAATGTTTGGTCACATTCGCAGGTGTTGACGTCTCCACCTCTTTCACATGACACCTCCATCAATTCTCTTTATCTATCTTCTTTTTATATTTAGCAGATTTTTCTTTCTCTCTTATTTGTTAACAAAAATGGCTGGATATAAATCAAACATTTCCAGCATTCATGGCTCATTGCTCTTATATTTAACAATTTATTCACCATAGATACTGATATCTAAATCGATGGTGAACATATATTGTTACTTATATGATTTATTGGTGATCTGTTGAGTTGAGTACATACAAATTTACCAACAAGGTGAAGTATGATTAGGTATTTTGCTTAATCAAGTAGTTTTCCATAAGAATATATCGAGAGACATAATATATGTTAAACAAAGTACGATACATTTATGGAAGCAATCAAGCATCCATTAAAGTAGAAGAAGAATTAGATGCTCGTCCGGGAAAAAGAGAGAGAACAACTTCTAAAAATACTAAAGAAAAAAAGGGAGCTTGAATTGTAATATTCTTTTTACATGTCGTCGGTTTTTACTTTTTTCACCGGAGCTGGTGAGTCTCTTCAAAAGAAAGTTGGTCAGAAAAGGGATATGCGTGTGAATTTTGTTCTGTTTCAACGTTCTTCATAAAAATTCTGAATACTTTTTTTTTATTTCTAATGATTCTGATAAAAAAGACTCTTTCTGGTTGTACAAAAAAAAAGGTCTCTTTCTGACGACATTACATTGTACACCGTTTTCAACATCCGACAGTAAACATCCTGCCGTTTGAGAGAACGATTAATGATTCCTCTTAAAAAGTCCAATATTTCCTTTCCGAGATTACGTTTTTTTATAATTCGTATGGTCTTTCCAAATTTATAATCCACTATCTACCAAACTACGCTAAAACGAACGACACAAAGCATCCTTTGATTTGATCCTTGCCATTAGTTAAATGGGACATCAACCGACTCACCATCTTAATTTAAACAATAGTAAAAGCTAATTTTGATTTATGTAATAAGAAAAAACAAATTCTGCATTTATTAGTGTTTATAATCATGTTTTGAAACTCTTCTATGCCTTTTAGATTTTTTTTTTATATTATGAAAATATTAAATGTACTGGTCAATTGTTAAATTAACAATAATTCGGTGGCAAATCAACATAGTGTGGCGAAATACTAGTCCAGGTTAGTGACAGTCACTGATTCGTTATCAATTACTCAGTGGGGAAATAAAATAGAAAAAAGAAATTTATATAAAGCTTTTTTCTTTTTAAATTAATAAAGGGATAACAAATGGAGCACGTACAGTCCAAAATCCGATCAAGTGGAAACAGCTAAGAACTTTCTCCCAACTTTTTTTGTGTGTGATTCTGTACTGAAAAATGCAGAACGGAGGCGAGTTCACGTGCCACCGGTAGCTAACCGCCGTTTTAAGTAGACTCAGGCCAGAAGAAGAATCCGAAGACACCATGGGGTGTGCAGCGTCGAAGCTCGATAATGAGGACACCGTTCGGCGGTGCAAGGATCGCCGCCGTCTGATGACGGAATCTGTTCGCGCGCGGCATCAACTTGCTGCCGCTCACGCCGATTACTGCAGATCGCTTCGTCTTACTGGATCTGCTCTCTCATCTTTCGCCGCCGGTGAGCCTCTCGCTGTATCGGACCAGACTCCGGCCGTTTTTCTCCACACTCCTCCGGCGACTGAACGCTCGTCCGCCAATTTTGAACCTCCACGTGTCCCGTCGTCACCAGCTCCTTCTTCCGTCTACACTCCGCCGCCGGCTCCTCCCTCTCGGTCTGCTTCCGTTGCCAGCTCCAAGCTGCCTCCCATCCTTTCCGCACCCTCTAATCGGCGCCGGAAACAGCAACCTAAGATGCCTCATATTCTCTCAAGCCCTTCGTCTTCTCCTAAAAGCGAGAGATCCAATTTCATGCCGAATTTCTACCCTACTGCTTACCAGAACTCCACCTACTCCGCCACTCCTTCCCAAGCTTCTTCCGTCTGGAACTGGGAGAATTTCTACCCTCCTTCCCCTCCCGACTCCGAATTCTTCAACAGGAAATCTCAAGAGAGGCAACAAAACTTACACAACCGCTTTGGCGATCCGGCCGACGGCGATGATACCGAAACAGATAGATCGGAGCATGATTTTTTCCATTCGAGGAAGCAGAAGCAGTTCAAGTCCATGAACAGTGCGGTGGAGGAGGGTGAGGACGAGGAGACAGAGAGGGAGGAAGTGCAGTGTAGTGAATGGGAGGACCACGATCATTACAGCACGACGAGCTCATCCGACGCCGCGGAGGAGGAGGAGGATGATGATGAAGAGGGTTTAGAGTCAGTCTCCGAGATTGGGGCGCGTTCCGACTTCGGGTCTTCCGTGAGGACTAGTTCAATGAGGCGGCATCATCACCAGCAGCCCGCGCCGATGCCTCAAGAGTATGGCGGCGTTGCACATGAGAAGTACGGGAAAGCAGATGACGCAACGACGTCTTCCGGCAGCTACAGAGGCGGAGGAGAGATCGCTGACATGAAGATGGTGGTGAGGCACAGAGACTTGAAGGAGATTGTTGATGCGATCAAGGAGAATTTCGACAAGGCGGCCTCCGCCGGCGATCAAGTATCCCAGATGCTCCATCTTGGCAGGGCTCAGCTCGATCGCAGCTTCAGCCACTTGAAAAGTGAGGTTCATAACTTTGAATTAGCTATATATGCCTGTAGAATCTGCCATTATATTGAAAGCTGATTTTGGTTTTTGCATTGTGAATTTTGATTGTTAGAGACGGTGATTCACTCGAGTAGCGTATTGAGCAACCTGAGCTCAACCTGGACCTCAAAGCCGCCGTTGGAAGTAAAGTACAGGCTTGACACAACCGCACTGGAGCAACCGGGCGGCCCCAAGAGCCTTTGTTCAAGTCTAGACCGCCTCTTGGCATGGGAAAAGAAACTCTATGAGGAAGTCAAGGTCTCTGATGTTTATCCAATTGCTTTTTGTTCATTTCTCGGAGGTTTTGGTTTCACTAATTATAGTGATAAAGTAATTTGCAGGCTAGAGAAGGGTTGAAGATTGAGCACCAGAAGAAGTTGTCAAAACTTCAAAGTCAAGAATACAAGGGGGAGAATGAGACGAAGCTAGACAAGACGAAGGGGTCGATAACGAGGTTACAGTCTCTTATCATTGTTACCTCCCAGGCCGTCAGCACCACATCTACTGCGATTATCCGCCTTCGAGATACTGATCTTGTCCCTCAGCTCGTTGAACTCTGTCACGGGTAAGTTTGCATTGCTTGATTTATCTAATTATATATCGATGATTATCCGATATTGAATGCGCTGTCAGTTGCATTGATTTGTCTGTATCATAATTTACTATTAGAAGTTCGTATATACAATTCCACCTACTTTCACATTTATAAGAGAATCTTGTAAACTCATCAAGTAGGTCAACATTTAATGGAAAATTTGGTAGTTGCAGCAGTTAGTTATCTAATGCCTTGATATATGGATTCCTTGATATGATTTGCTACTTCTTAGAGCGAGACAGATCCTCAACTCTCTTATATACTGTTGGAGTTTTGGGTTTTTATAGCTCATCTTGACCAAGTAACCGCTAATAAGTAAGCTGCTGAATTGGTGATCATATCTTTGCCGAAGTTACAAGCTCAGTGTCATGGTTAGGCTTATTGGTGAATATGTAGCTCAGTGAAAATGAAGATCTTCTAATTTTTGGTATTTTCCGTGTTAATTTTGAGGCTAGAGATAGTATCGCCCCCAATGAGACCGATATGGTGACTTAAATTTAGAGCCTGCATTTTAAAGGTCACCCAATTTCCAAGTTGTAGTGATGCCAAAGAAAGAAAATGAGAGATCAAAAAACCTTTTTTTTTTAACAAATTCATGCTTTGAGCCTAAGACTAGGCTAAAGTAATTGCTTTGAATCCATCAGCAATGCAGTAAAGTTACTTTATTTGAACACCAGAGAACTTTTAAGCTAATCTCTGATATTTCCTTGTGCAGCTTCATGTACATGTGGAAATCAATGCATCAGTTCCACGAGATTCAGAACAACATCGTACAGCAAGTTCAGGGGCTCATCAACAGGTCAGGCAAAGGGGAATCAACATCTGAACTACACAGACAAGCAACCCGCGACTTGGAAACAGCCGTGTCTCTATGGCACTCCAGCTTCTGTCGGCTGATTAAATTCCAACGGGACTTCATACGTTCGGTTCAGGGCTGGTTCAAGCTAACTCTTCTCCCGGTTTGCCACGACGACGACCCCAGCCACAAAGAGCCAGTAGATGCCTACGCATTTTGCGATGAGTGGAAGCTTACTCTAGACCGAGTCCCGGACACAGTGGCTTCAGAAGCAATCAAGAGCTTCATCAACGTTGTTCACGTTATATCCGCGAAGCAATCAGAGGAGCTAAAGATAAAGAAAAGAACCGAATCAGCTTCGAAGGAGCTTGAGAAGAAAGCTTCGTCGCTTAGAAACATCGAAAGGAAATACTACCAGTCGTACTCCACGGTCGGGTTTGGTCTCCCGGATTCAGGACCAGACAACGGACACGTGTTAGACGCGCGGGACCCGCTCACGGAGAAAAAGTTAGAGCTAGGAGCATGCCAGAGAAGAGTGGAGGAAGAGATGCTGAAACATTCAAAGGCGATAGAGGTAACAAGAGCCATGACTTTGAATAACCTGCAGACGGGTTTGCCCGGTGTGTTCCAAGCTTTAACCAGTTTCTCTGCTCTGTTCACAGAGTCTTTACAAACGGTATGCACTCGCTCATACTCCATCAAATAGCACACTTTAATTATATACGTGAAAATACTATATAGTTGAGAAAAATACGAATACTATATAGTTAAAAGATTTTGATGGGTAAAAAAAAGGGCTTTCAGAGCTGGAAATTTCCTATCGTTATGTATTTTTATTTGGGGTTTTGGTTGTTTGATATAGTTTGCTTGGATAATGTTTATTTCTGAAAAGAAAATGTATATATATGGAGTCTTTTTTAAAAAAAACTAGGACTTGGCTTTTGATTTCTGTGATATGACATGTGGGGATTTTTGTTCATGTAATTCTCAGCTACATGTTTCTAATGAAATTCCACGACATGAATAAATAAAAATCTCTTGCTTCTTGGTTAATCGTAATATTATAGGTAAATAATAGTCTCTATCGCCTCGAACTGTCTCTTGTTGGCATGAAACTGGTCGGACTTGTAAATGTCTCCAGTGGGTCCGTTTTCATCGGATTCCCTGAGAAACAGTTACGAGCTGGCAAAGTTATAATTTCTCTTCTTTGTCTGAAGCACGTGGGGGTTTCTTCTTGGTAGACTAGGTTAAACAAACAGAAAAAAAAACAACCGTGGTGTATCTTTTGATCATAGCCGAATCTCATCTTGTAAATTGTAATCTTATTAAGCGAAGATCATGCCGACTCTTTTAAACAAAACACACACATACATATGATAATACATTTTGCAGGCAAGATGCCAAAACCAATTCAGTTCAAAAATATATAACATATTGGATCATTGATTCGTTTTAGATCATAATACTTTTTGCTTTTGGGACCACCAAAACATGGCAGTGAGTCATTACGATCTATTTGGGTAGAAAAGAAAAAAAGATGCCGACAAACCCAACAGTAAGTACCAAGGAGGGAGATTTTCTTAAATAATTCCGACTTGGAGCTTTCCATGTCCTTACAAAAGTTTTGGTTCCATGGAACAAGATTTTAACCTCCCATACAAAAAAAAGAAAGAAATAACCTAAGTTACTATGAGAAAATAAACCCCCACTCCTGATCTATTAAGGCCTTGAGACTCGGTTACACAAATATATAGCGACATAATAAAAAAGACTAAAAATGCTAATTTAGGCGACCAAATACAAACTCTTGAGAGGAAGAAGAACAAGCTTTAGAAAAACTCGAAGTCTAGAAATTTACCACCAGATTTCGCATCTGCTGCTGCTGCTGCTGCTGCTGCTGCTGCTGCTGATACTGGTGGTGGTCCCATCATTCTCTTGCTATTACTACCAAACCCAACCGGATCAATCGGTCCGTACTTTGGAGGCGGTTCGGTCTCCATTTGTCTCGGTACTTCAGGAGGAGTACTACACCTTATCAAGGCCCAATTCACGCCTTCAAAGAACGGATGCTGCTTTATCTCCGTTGCTCCTCTCTTCGTCCCTAACCTGTTCTTCGGATCTTTCACCAGTAATGCCTGAATCAAGTCCCTCCCTGCGTAGCTAGTCGCCGGTGACTCAGGGAACTTCAGCTGTTCTCCGACCACGTTGAACAGAGTGGCTCGGTTCCCTGATCCTTTGAACGGCGTTTTCCCGTACAGGAGCTCGTGCACGAAGATACCAAAAGTCCACCAATCCACTGCGCTTCCGTGTCCTTCTCCTTTGATGATCTCTGGAGCTAAGTACTCGTGTGTTCCAACAAAGGACATGGACCTTGTGTTAGGCTCAGCTACTAGCTCAGGGAGAGAACCCGAGTGTGACTTGAAGAAATCAGTCTGGTTTTTACGTGTCTTGCTCTTCTTGTTTTTGTTAGCGAAGATTCCCCGAGGTAAGAAGCATGAAGGCTGGATGATGCAAGCCGATGTAGGCTCCATACAAGCCGGTTGAACGCAGAAGGCGCCTCGTCTAGATGGATCGGAGTCGAATGTTTTGATCAGCGTTGGAGAAACCGCGCATCTCAGGGAGAGATCAAAGTCGGAAAGCATTATGTGACCGTCATCTCGAACCAGAACATTCTCAGGTTTCAAGTCTCTGTAAACAACGCCGAGCATATGGAGATACTCGAGCGCTAGCAACACCTCTGCGGCGTAAAATCTGCCAAAAGAACAAAACAATGATGTGAAACAACTTATAAAGAAAGTGAGATCACACTGAAACCGCGAGAGAGAAAGAGAGAACATACCGAGCAGCGTACTCAGAGAAATGCTTCCCGGGCTGACGTTGCCTTAAAGTGTGCAGATCACCTCCAGGGCAGTACTCCATGACCAAACACGAGAACCTGTCTGTCTCGAAATGAGTGTACAACGTCGGTAGAAACGGATGATCCAACAGCTGTAGAATCTCCCTCTCGGTCTGAGCTCGATTCAGCTTCTTCCGGTTCTCAAGAGAAGCTTTATCCATCACTTTCACAGCGAAATGACACCGAGTCCCGCTTAGCTCAGCAAGATAGACACTCCCGATATCGCCACAGCCTAAACGTTTCAGCAACTTGAAGTGGCTCATCCCTAAGATCCCATCTCGAGTCCTGATAGCCAAAATAGCATTCCACCTTGGATCATTCCCTTTGTGTGGCTTATTCAGGCTTCCCGTGAAATTGCTCCAGCTGCTCTCTTCGCTCAGGCCGCTACTATCGCTCGCTCTGCTCGCACTCGTCTTGGCGCTTTCAAACGAATCCAACACCATACTGTAGTTCTTGTCCATACTGAGCACAACATCGCTCCGCTGCGTAGAACTCGTTGCGGAAGAGCTATTAGCAATACTCATAGCCCTGGCGAAATTCATGCTCTCGACACTACTGCTGTGTGGGCTCACATTGGTGCTTGGAGGCAGAGAAGCATCCCAAACACATTCCTTGTCTGAATCTTGCGGTAACAGAGAGTTATCTGTGTTCTGCGATGCACGAGCCAGAGAAAACGGAGAGAGCGATGCAGCAGGCTCCTCGACTATGCTCTCTGCGGGTGAGAGTATTCCAGGGCTTGGCTTCTTCGGAGGCACGCAGAGAGAGAGATCATCGAGAAAGGGTCCTTTAGTAACAGACATGCTCTTCATCAAGCAAACCGAATCAGGCTTGTTCTTCTCGCTGATGGGAACATAAACAGTTGTTATGAGATCCATGTCGTCAGGCTCCGGAGGATGACTAACCCCACGGAAGGAGCTAGAACCAGCTTCCTCGGACATATCGTTGCTTCCTTTACAAGTAACATCGTCATCAGCAGCCACGATTTCTTCAATCTCCAGCAAAGGATACTTTGCTTTCATCGATCTAACGGAGGTTACCACAGGCTCAAACTCCTGAAAATCATTCAGGTTACCACCGAAATGACCCATCATCATCTCTTCTCTGTGCACATTCAGAACTTGGCTTAGCTCTCTCCCCAATGTCGTAGTTGGATTCACTGGTCTTCCCGTGTTGTATCGAGCAGCACGTTCCCTCAAAGACTCCATATGCATACCAGAAGAATCTCTATTTTCCAAGTCTAAGTATTGTCTTCTTGACAAGTGAGCAGAGACAGGACCTTTACTAGGAAGTCTCTTGAGCTCAGCAACTCTTTCCATTTCCAGCATTCATGCGATCTTTACTCCCAACACAAAATCTCTCTTTACCTTATAAAACAAAAAAAAAAGCAAATAATGTCAACTAAAAATCAATCTATGACCTTAATCAACATAAGAACTAGAGAGATACAAACAAAATTTCTGCAAAATCAACCAACAATATCTGGGACCATATTCTGAAACCTTGTCGGCGAATTTTATAATCAAGCACACTACAAACAGAACAGAAACTGTAACACGTGATTTGGTGATAAACCTCAGGACTAATTTTCATTTATGGTATCAAGACAAAGAACAGAGCACGAGTGTGTGTGTGTGTGACTCTTAGAGTATTCCATTGTTCGATCTGGAATTTTCCAGAAACCTTCTTGAAAAACGAGAAATGTCTAACTAAGGAGTTTTTGGAAATTTCAAAGGGTGACGAAGAAACATCATAGGGATTAAAAACTGTTCATTTACGAAATCAATCAAAAACCCAAGAAGATCCCAAATAGAAAACGACAAACGAAGGAGGTTTCAAACAGGAAGAATCGTCACCAACCTGAGACAAAAGACGACAATCGCGGAGAATCCGAGATCGGAGCAGTTTTTTTCCGGTACAATGCAGTCGACGCCGGGAGAGATTTATCACCGGGAAATGAGACCGATGAGGAGATTTTTCTAATGTAGAAAATCGATTTTGAAGAAGAGACGAGAGGAAACAAAAAAAAAGAAACCCCTCAGGCTCGAAAATTGAGAGTCGGATTTGGGAGTGGTGAGCTCTAAAAGGCTTTTGCTTTATGTGTGGGCGCTATCTAGCTGCGACTGACGGTAACGGAGAAAAAAAATTAAAAATTAAAAATTAAAAAATAAGAGAGAGTGAGTGAGAGAAAGAGAGAGGTGGGGCCCTTTATACACTGTAGGGTCCAGTCATTAAAGTGGGACCTACGTGTGTTCCTTCTTCAACCTACAATTTGGTTTGAGACGTTTCTTGTTATGGTTTGATCAAAGGTTTTTGTGTGTGATTCCCTTCTTTTTTTCTTATGTGTAAAAATCGATGTCTAGATTAATTATGGGTTTCAACTATTATCACTTGATTAGTTTCAACAATATTTGATTAAGCAACTTTTATACTTGCATGTATTGGTAGTTTGTTCGATGAACAAGGTATAGTGTGAAACAATAGTATAAAGAAAATATATTTTGTGAGAGATGATGGAAACTATTCCTTTTGTTGAGTAATAAAAATATACTAGTAGTATATAGGAAAATGAATAGTGAAAGAAAGAGACAAAAGAATCAAAAACCTTGTGGATTTGTGAAAACACTTTTTTGACCCACCATCGCATATGTTGATTAGCTTTTTTCTTATTTTTCTCCCCATTTCCCATCACTTTTCTTTTTCCCTTTTGTTTTTATTTTTTTTCTCCCTACGCAAAAATTTGTCTTTATTTGAACATTTTGTTCAAAAAAAATTGAATGGTTGTCACTCGAAGAACAAGTAAAATAAGGAAAAATAAATAAAGGGAGTAAGTTGCAAATAGAATTTGTGATCAACAGTTATAGTTATTAACTTTAAAATCATACCAATTATATAATTATGGCATGGAATTTATAAATTTTAGAATTAGTGAGAAAACTAGAGTATAAATTTTTGATCAGACAAAGAAAATCTTCTTAATATTAAATAATATATCTCCAGTTCCATTAGCTTATGTTGAAACTACTCTCTTTGTGCTGGTGGTGGCCATATTAATACTGTGTATTTATAATGGAACAGTTGAGTTTCATGTATGTGAAAGCAATGATTAGTGGACATTGTTTTGGTGAGATAAACAAAGTATTTAAATCATAATATTGTCTTAATTTCAGCAATAAGAATAGTTGATTAAAATAACATTGTTGGACCTCCTCGACGCTCTAATCATGGTGGGCTTAGTGAGTGATGCTTTATTTGTCTGCAAAGTAAATAAAAGCTGCGAGGATAATTTTTTTCAAATTAAGTATATATATATATGTAAAGATTAACACTGCTAATAGTGTATAAAAATCTTCAGTAATTATAATTTGGAAAGGTGTGAGAAATTCTCTTAAGGGAAAAAGGGTGAACAAAAATTATAAGCAACAGAGATAGTTGTCGGCTTAGAGAAAGTAAAAGACGGAATTGACCTTTGAAGTGCGACAGTGAAAGGCTTTTGGGACGAGGTTTGGGTGGAGGGTAAGATCGGTAATACGAATTAAGTTAGATTGCGCGTGGATTGAGGGGATCTATGTCTGGGACAGTTTTATCTTTATCTCTCTAACCAAACGGTCCAAAACACATGCAGTGTCTCGTCCTTTTATTCACTTTTATTTTGTTGTTTTTGTAATCGCTTAAGACAAATTTTAATGTTCTTATAGAATATCATGATAGGATCAATTTTTTGTAGTCGTGTCTCTGACAATGATCGTAATGTAAGAAATTTCCATGAGTTTATTCGAACTGTGATGTACTGATGTTCAATGTAATTAATTATCTATATGAATTTTTCCATGAGTTTATTCGAAATGCGATTTCCTACGTCATTATATAGCTTGTAAAATATTGTTTTCAATAGATAATTGAAGTATTCAGAAAGTGATAGCTAGTTTATCATAAAATTTTGTTTTACAACCAACTAGTAATAGAAAAGTACAGATATTTGTATAACATCATGTTCTCATTTCATATCAAGTTTCACAATCATCTCTCGGTAGTATAACATCATGTTCTCATTTCAACACACTTCATGCAAACTAAAACAAGTTACTAATTTCTATTAAACTAGAGGAATAAAACACAAATAAGTTGTGAATTATTGCAGCGGAGAACTCGGATGAATTCGTTGTGACTTGACTGCTCTATTTTTCGGCAGACATAATCTCGATGTAGACTAGGTTTTCGTTTACTATATAACTCTTCAGTTCATTAACTGTTTTACATTTGCTGTTAGCTTAGATAGGGACAATTAAAGTGTTTATATTGAAATCATAAAATGACAATATTTTATTGTGAGAAATGGAGTAGTATGCATCATCAAATGATGGTTTCTTTACATTCATCAAACTTAGACACATTCTATAGAGTTTGTTGAGCTGATATATATTATGTGAATACTTGTCGATGGTTCTCCGAAACACATGCAGTCATCTAATCTTCAATATAATAACTCATACTTGTATGAACATTAAGTAATTATCTCGATATTCATTTTTTTTTTATTGGCATCTCCATAGCCTCACTATTCTATACATACTTTTGTTTTTTTCAAATCGAAAACTATATACTAAATAACAATCTATTAGGTAATGATGTTTTGTATTTAGTTATGTGGAATTAATTGGGTGTGAATGTGCGGTGCTAACTATGGTATCTTTATAGGTGGGGCTTGAATCTGAGCCCTTCTCTTTTTTGAAAAGCACTTAGAAGAAAATAAAGAAGGGTTTGAAAACTTTGAACACAGAAAATAGACTTATCGAAACTATACAAAGGGAAAAAAGCAACACATTTCTTAAATTTTGGACTCTCTTCTGATTCCATTCTCATCACATTATGCTTTATTCTTTCCTCCTCACTTACATCATTATTTTTTTCATATTCAAAAAAATTAGCTTGATGGGTCCATTGATTCGAGAAAAAAATTGGCATTGTAACTTCGACCGACTCTATATTCATATTTTGTAGATGCAGACATCTTTTCTGAACCACTTATCAAACGTAAACAATCTATTTGATTTTCCCTTGTTCAGTTTACAAATAACTTTCCTATCAAATGAACTAATTTCAGTAGTACTCTATTGATATGGGTTCGAGTCTAATTCTACATTTGAGCATTGATAATTGATATTTTATCGATACACCACAAATATTATAAAACTGGTATTATATTTTATAAACTATGGATCAAGATTAAAGATCCAGTCACTTATGGCTCGCCTATCTGGTTCAGCTAAATTCAACTTCAGACCGGTCCGGGACAACTTAATATTTATTATGGATTTCAATTTGGGCTTTTCTATGGGCATTTAGGGTTTATACGTAACACTATTAAGTCATTGGGCTTGTGCAAACCGAATTCCATTGGCAACAAGGAACAAAAAAACGATCCAAAAGCATCTAAATTAAAATATTTAATCGTGCTTAACAGACAACGTGTTTTAAAATGGCACATTATCTTGGCCCAAGCCCATATATGTAGGCTTATACCATTGATCAAACTACTGATAATATAAATTGCGTAGACGTCCATTATCAACGTTTAGGATGAGGAACGGTCACGTTTTATTCAGTTTGGTGAATTTCGTATGTCTTGTAGCCTGTTTTTTTTTTTTTTTTTTTTTTCACTTTTTAACTTTGTGGCCGGTGACTATAAAAACAAAGAATATCGTATGGATACAAATGACTTAACCTTTATATCATTGAAATGGTTAGGAATGTATAAAATTCTGATAACTGATACGTAATGAATCAACATGATGCCGAAATCAAGGACAGGTACAAGGTGGAAAAATTGGACGGCGCCGAAGCCGCCGGGTAAAAGAGGCGTTGGTGGGTCCAAATGATTTGTGAATAATCCATCACATCAATATATTTTTTGGCACGATTCATTCACGTAAAATCAGTAGTTGAGTAAGTCCATGACTTTCAAGTTTCAAATCTTCAATCATCTATAATCATTATCGATGCAAGAATCCGATCTTTCTTTTTCTCGTTTTGAAAAAAATGTACTCAAACAAGTGTAGATGAGGAGGAGCCCACTTCTTTTAGTCGCCATTTTGCTCAAAACCCCAAATCGATCTAACGGCGGATGTTGATTTTAGTGTTTTGTTTCAATCGTCTTTCCGGCCAAAAAAGAAGGTGAAACTGAAAAAAACGTTATTGGCATGAAAAGAGAGTAAACGAGTGAAAAACATTAAAACGCATAAGAGTAAGATGAAATCAAAAAGCAAGGATCATGATCTAATAGATAATTGCATTCATACTTGTTTTTTTAGATAATCGGTCAAAGTTCACAATCATACTCTAAAAGTAATTAAGCTCTAGCTTACAGTAATTGTATCTTTCAAAGTGAAACAATTATCAAAAATTAAGGATGTCCAAGAAATGTAGTGTCCTAATGTTCGAACATGAAATCATCCGTATCTTGTCTACGTTAGTTTATTATATAGGGTTACAATGTCTATTAAATAACTTCGTACCTGCAGATTATTTGATTTGGTCTGTTCTCTGCAAAATCATAATACATTTTTTTGGTTTGGGAACTCAAGCACAGATGTTCAAGAACGATGATGTATTTGGGTACTTCCAAGTAAATTGCTCTTGAAAACTATGATGAGATATGACAAATCTTACAGATCTTAATAAAACATCAATTTTTTAATGCTTTCCCTCTTAGGGAGCTACAACTATTACTTGCCTTTCCTCTTACCGCCTCCTTTCTTTCCCTTCTTCTTCCCTTTCTTCTTTCCTTTCTTCTTCATCTCTCCTCCTCCTTCTCCTCGCTCACTTCCTCCTCCTCCTCCTCTGTTCCTCCTCTTACCATAGCTGCTCATTTCGCTATCTCTGTCATTACTTCTTAAAGAACCAGAATGTAGTAAATGCTTAACATCAAGAACACCATTCCTGAAGTTCCCTACAGTTGATTTCAGAACTGTCTCCTCTGGCCTACGCTTCCTCTCTACGGGTTTCTTCGCACTTCCACCACCAAGTTGTCCTCCAAATCTGCCAAGAATCCTATTCTGCATAACGCCCAATAACAATGTGAGTGAGAGAAAGACTTAGTTTCCCAAAAAGGGTCAGAGGAACACGAGAAGATTGATTATCTAAAAAGCTTCACCTGTTCCACCATCATCTCTTCTCTTTCTTTCTGCTTCTTCATCTGTACTCGCGCTACACTCAGCGGCAGCCTCTGTTTCTTCTGCGGCTGCAATAACAAACCACAAAAGGATATCTCAACCACTGATTCAGATCAAACAAATCATGATTTGACTCCAAGAAAAAAGAGGTTTTGATTAACAAATCTTACCTTTCCACCAAGTTCAATCACTTTCTTGTTCTCCAATGCTTTCCTATCCTTCCATGTCATATGTGAGCTCCTATTAACTTTAATAACATCAACATCAGATATGCAGAACATAAACTCGCATTGCATCATCATGGGGAGAGTGTATATCTCTTGGACATAAACTTATACAATTCCATAATTTCACAAACGCAAAAATTGGCAAAAGGCTATACAAAGTAGCTTCTCTTATCAATCATCATAGCTTGTGTATCTACATCTACTTCAGGATTCAACAGAGAAAATTAAACGCGTTAAGAGAGAGAGAGAGAGAGAGAGAGAGAGAGAGAGAGAGAGAGAGAGAAAAGTATTGTCACCAAAGAGCTCAACTTCATTCATAATCTTCGTAAAGCTCATGTCAGGAACATTCGCCTCCATGCCTCCCTTTTTCTTCTCCTTTGGATTGCGATTATACATTTTGGGTTTTTCAGCTATCTGAAACAGAGAAAAAAGGCACTACTGAGCTATGCGATTCCATAACTTGAATCTGTTCAACATCACAGTCAAATTCCGATTCCTAATCTAAGACTGCGATTCGATCCCGGGTGTGGGCAATTAGGGATATCAGTCTCGTTACCTGATTCCTCCGAAGAAGACGTACTTTAGAGGTGGAGCACAAATCGCAGGAAATTGATAAAAAGCTTGCTTGTGAGTGATATGAGAGAGAGAAAGGAAGACGCGACGCAGAGCGATAATGAACAACGAAAAAAGCAGAAAGGGTTTAGGGTTTCGATGGCGGATTTAGACGGGAAGAAGGGTTTCAATGGCGGATGTAATTAATTGTCAGGAAACCAAATTGGGCTTTATATGGGCTCTCAATAATGTATGAGATTTTCAAAGCCCTTTTCTAGTAAAACATCCAATTAAGTTTTTTTTTTTCTTCTCCCTCATTAATTTCATTTACTGTATTTTTTAGGCATGTAAAATGTAAACGGAGACAAAATCTCTCATGATGCAAAAGGAAATGTGCCTTTTATCTTATAGAATGCGAGATTTTTCAAATAAGTTTTCACTTTATATGTGTGTGTGATAGAGAAAGCAATGTGATCTTTTAGAATGCGAGATTTTTCAAATAAACTACTTCCATTTAATTATATGAATAAATTCAGCGTTTGGGGTTTTCGACCTTCTGGTGATGGTGAGAATGTGAGATCATACCTCTCTATAAAAACAAAAAGGTTGCAAGCGTTTTGTGTTATCCCATTCGCTACATTTTGAACGATCAAAACCAAAATATTTTTTATATAGATATAATTCAAACAGTGATACAAAACGATCGTCTTAAGTGATTCATTTGTCAACGTTTCCACCTAATGCTAAATTATTAGGGAGAAATCCTTAATTTGCTTCAAATTTTATATAGACATCATATGGCTATATAATAATAGTGAGAACTATAGCTGATAATCACATGACTGCGAAATTAGAACAAAATTTGGCCCCGAGTGATGGCACTTCATCTTGATAGTATGTAATAAATTATTGTAAGGTGATTTATCTGTGAAATAGTAGATATGCCAATTTATTCCCACATAAAAGTGTTTATGTATATTGTGTTATTTTTTATGGGGATGATAACAGTTTATATTTTCTTTATTTCTTTTCATAAGAGGTTTTTTTTTCTTAAATTATACTGTCTGCTTTGTTAATTCATGTTATCTCACGATTTGATTCTCTTGATTTAAATCCATTAATTTAAACACGACAATAGACTCACTGATTCAAATAGATTAGTTTAAACACACAGACAACAACAAACTAATGACAAAATAAAACAAAGAAACAGCGACCAATCTAATTAGAAAGAATGAACATATGAATCCCCAGAGAAGAATCTCTCCCTCAAGGGGTCCTTCTCCAAGGGGTCAGGAAGGTTAGCTCGGTTCGCCAGAAGAGATTGAGAACGAGGGAGGCTCACTAGAGACGGAGGGACGGCAAACTAATGAAGTCTTGCATCTGATACAGATCTTCTAGCATAAGATCCCAAACTCTCAGCTTCAGATCTACTTCTCTTTGATCCAGAAGTTTTCTTGGATTCGGAGGTAGAAGGGCGTAGGGTGAAGGAGATGGAGTATTCCTCCCCAGCTTCCCCAGGATCATCGGAGTGGACAAAACTAGGAGTGACAGTTGTGGCTAAAAGCTTGGAATAAATTCAAAGAAAAAGTAAAATTTGATTTCGACATGATGATACAACAAAATGCCTCTATAGATCTCACGAAAAAAACAAAAAAGCTGTTCTTTTGAAATCATCATAGGAGGATGTATTCAAAGAAAGAAAAAAAATGTCATTAAATTTTCAATTCATTCATCCTCAATCTCCAAAATATGCAATCTTTATTCAAATATTTTCTTATTTTTTTAATTGAAATTAGTTTCTTATTTTCATATGTCATTAATTTTAGAATTACAGTACAAACTGGTATTGATTGGAGTTTCTTTTGTGAACAATTGTCTTTTATATCATTTTATTGATTATATGTTTTCAGGTGATGAGCGAAATGACAAATTAAAAGCCAAAAAATTGAAATCCAGAATGTGTCATCAACTCGTTTGTAATGACCATAAATAGATAATGACGATAAGACCCTTTGTGAAGTGGGAAACAAATGAGTTGATGCGAGAAACATTTTGTGAAAACTTTATAATGATACGCGATAAAATCACAAAACAGTTCCTCTTCAGATGCAGAGAGAGGTCAATGCAAAGAGAATTAGAAAATATTTAAATAATAATCATTCTCAACTAAAAATAATATTATTTTCAGTTTGTTAAACATCAAAGAGAAGTTTCATGTTCTTTTTCTCTATTTTAAGACTTTATTTATGAAGTCTCTCATTCTTGTCATAATCAGAACGCAAGTAGCATGATATAAAAATATGGATAAACATCAAATACTCTAAAGAGCAAAGTTGCTATATAAAAATTAAAATTTGAGGAAAAGTATATAGATTTTGAATATATATGCATATTTTGAAACTCCCTAAAAGGGCTTAGAAACTCCATATACGCGTCTATATATATCGTTACAAGTTAGATGAGATATAAACCTGGTTACCACTCTTGTCTTTACTTGTCAATTTCTCGACTCCACGAAAAGGGAAAACACCAGTGAACGGATGGTCTTATGATGACAATGATGGTTCATTGGTTCCATTGCATAAAAAAATGATGAGGATAAATGCTATATAGATCCTAAGAAAGAGAGGGGACGTGGTCACGTACCGATTCCATTTCAAGCAAAAGCAAAAGCACTCGGCTCAAACCCATTAATCCATTATCCACACATTGCAAGCCAACACCAACGAGATCCCGACCACCACGTAGCTCATTAGTCCCCTAGATGCACCACGTGATGAGCAGGTGTAGAACAGATGAAATACCTTGTTCCTACAGTCTTGAGTTCAATTTTTGGTGTCTCCGTCGGAGTGGTTCTCTGTCGCTGATGAACCGTCGCAGCCATCATATCCGGCCTTGTCAACCACAATCACCGAGTGTGTAGGACTGTACTTGAACTCTGCTTCAAACCGTCCTCAATTCAAAGTTTGCATTAGCCAAGCTAAAAAGTATTAGCTTTTTGCTTGTGCAATAAGTTATCTAAAAATATTGACCTGGCTACATGTAATATATAAGATTTCATGTCAATGTTGCCCCTAGTCTTTGGACAGGATTTTCAGTCAACAGACTGAAGCAAGGACAAAAGCAGGTAATGCTTACCACAATCAAGAGGCGTTTCTGAGATTTTAATTGCATAAGGTGTGTGTGATCTTACGTGTTGATCAGGTCATATATATGCTTCATAAGACATCTCCTCTGGCACATTAGGCCATGGTATATCTCTGTTGTTATATTTTCTGCAAAACCATAGATTTGTTAAGCGACAAGAATGATGTCTTGATACCTGATGAGATCGAGTTTAGCTTGGAAATATACCTGTGGGGTTTTACCTAAAATCAATCGGAAATAAATAGATTATCTTTAAATCATTTCTATATTTTTGTGATGATATCTTGACACGTTTCGTCGAAATGATTGTTATTTTCATTACATCTCAAACCAAATTTCACTTCAACTCAAAATTATTTGATAGCTGGTAATTCAGTTAAATACTACTTATAGATTACATAGATCATCTCTAGAATTCTGATACGAAATCTTAACATATATGTTAGTTTCCTGAAAACAGTCTCCACTGTATCAACATTGACATGCAACGTGTACTTTTTATAACTTAAGTTATTTAAATGATAGCTTGCCCTTTGTCTTAATAGATGATTAGTAGACCAAAAAAGAGCACGAGGGGACTTGAAATGAAGGTGAGAATTGGGTGAGAGAGATTAAGACGTGCGTTTTGATTATTTGACTAATTCTTTACTCTTTTGTTGTGGTTGTTGGGCAGCCGCAATTTTGCGTAATGTTGAGATGTAGGAGGCAGAAAGGCACGCACACCCACAGACTCCCTCTTCCCTTCCTTTTTTTGTTGAATTACTAATTAGTTTTGTCAAATAATGTATGTATATTTCCATAAGTAGGTCATATATATACGCCATCACTCGTGTATATTTTGTACTTTTTTGTCAATGTATATATTACTTTTGTACCGTTGTGTAGCTCAATTAATTTGAAAAAAAAATTAGAGAGGCTTATGATTAAGAAAAACTAAACTATTTCATCAAGTAATAGGTAAAGTATAATAATTTTAGTTTGAATTTTTTTTTATAAAGTGTTATTCGACATTCGTCTAATGGGTGTATATATAGTCTCTAATACTAATTAATAAGTTATATAGTAGTGACTCTAGATAACGAAAAGGCAGAACAATTTGTATAAATGCTGATTTTAATTAGATTGCTGTATATTGTGTGTATACACATACACATATATAGAATTTTACTAATATATACATCGTTAATTCGTCATCGTGGTTCGGTGTACTGTTGTGGCCCGTATATCACTTTCCACAATTATACATATCTACTGAATGTATCTTCAAAGCATTTAGGTATGGGTCGGTTATGCGATATATCCTCTTTTTGTACATATATTTGAGATACGACATGCCTATATGTGTACGTATACGGCTTGGATCATCCGATCATGCATGTCATGTATTCTCCCTCTTGTCACCATAAAACTAGGGACGTTGACCATTCTCATGCATGCAGTTCTCAGTTAGATGATTTGGTCATGACCAGAGGATTTTATTGAGTACTTATAGTTAATACTAATACCGGTATTAGTATTAGTTATGTGTAATTTGTAGTGACATAGAATCGATTGCTGGTTATTACCATCAAGCGATAATCCCTATAATAGTGTTATTTAGTTATATGAATCTAAGAAAATAGTTCTCCCTCGATCTATATATATCGAACTGAACTGAAACGTTTGCACGAGTTAACAATTCATTTTGATTATATTGAAACAATCATCATAGATATATGTCAACAATGACATTGATTCCCTCCGTCACGTCACCAAACCCGATCTCTTGCTTTTACTTTAGTATTAGCCATTACTTAATTAAGATCATATCCAAAAACATTAGTGTATTATAAAAAATGCATATAATTATCAATATCTTCCCCGGCGACATTCAGGTTTTGATCGTTCAAGGTACAGTCAGTGACTCAGTGTTGCTTTTACTTTGACAAGGTTAATTCTGTTTGTGGCTTTAAGTTCGCTTATGAGGCAAATTATGCTTGTGGTTTTAATTAAGTGCCTTCAAGTTTTTTGGACATGACTAAATTTAAAAAAAAAAAAATCAAAAAAGTTACGTTAAATCAAATTATGGAAAAAGTGAAGAAAAAACGTGTTGTAAAATATAACATGAAAAAGTAGTCAATACAAACAAATTTGGTTTAAGGTGAAATTAGCAGCGATTTACGACCAATGATTTTGGTTGTTGAGAAGTTACATTAATGCAGCATTAAATTGTTTCTTGATCTGATTATTCGATCATGTACATATATAATACTTTTTCGGTTCTATATGATGTTTTGAGTTTTTTATTTTATTCCACAAAGATTGATTTTTTACATTATATTTAATATATTTCTGTTTTCAAGACAATTTTTTAGGTAAAAAAGTATAAAAAATTAGTATTAAATTAATAAACAAATAAAAAATACTTTAAAAAAGTAAATAATTATTATTTTTTTAATATCTGTCAAACATCTAAAACATCATACATTCTAAAACGGAGGGAGTAATAACTAAAACTTGATAATGGTTGTATGTTGCATTTACATTACCAAAGTCCAGAACAATGTTGTTATAAAATATCCTGTTACAAAAAAAAAAACAATGTCGTTATAAACCTTTATAGTAACTTTTAACAAATTATGCATTGATTATAATGTGAAAACAATAACGCGTCGATGGTATTTTCCTAGTAACAAGGGAAAACAAAATAATACGGTAATGGACGGCGCATGATGCGTGTTCTTGTTTGGCTTTTGGATTTAGATTTCACGAAGTAACTGAATCTTTCTAAGCTTTTCTTTCTTTTCCAAAGTACATTTCCAGTCAACTTCTTCCGACGGACGGTGCTTACGTGGCACAATATGAGTATCATCAACTTCTGGACGGAGATAGGGGCTTTTTTGTCTTTTCATTTTCCTTTCGGTCAAGTTCAGACAATTCTCGACTTTAGGAAGTTTTACAAACACATGCGAATACGCATTAGATTTTGTGAATAATTATGATCATGACCACAATTTAAATAATTAACAGCATAAATTATTATATTATTTGAGATTATTCAAGGTTCAATACATTTTTTCTGCTCTTTTTAAACTGTCTAATTTCTATGCACGTACTTTCTAGTTCTACCACTGGAGTTAGAGATATGTAACGAAATTAATCTGCTAAGCGGAATATAACCGGTACGGTTCTTGATTTTCGTCCTCGGTTTAATGTTTTCTCTGTACAAAGCTAAATAGTTTATTACGAATGTCTGATGAATCTCCTTATCTATGGAGGACTCTTCGAGCCGTTTCTCTGAATGGACACGTGGAACTCACGAAGCCGTTTACCAAATGTAGATACGTCTTCAGCTCGTGACACGTGGCGACATTGATGCTATTCAGGTACGGAGAATCACGGCTGCTCAGCCGTAGCTCTTTCCCAACCTCTGCGTAAACCCACGGCGTTTCCTCCACACGTCTCTGTATCCAGCTCGGCATTGACGCCGTTAATTTTACGTTATCTTGCTCTCTGTTATCTAAAACGACTCCTGGAACTTTAGTGATGACGTCGTCAGAGTTAACGATTCTCAAAACCTTAGTGCCTTGCTTCTCAAGTAGTTTCCGAAAGCATCTGTTTCCCACACGTGGACCTCCGAAAGATATCACGGTTACCATCGGCGCACGTTTAAACGTCGTTCTGATATCATACGCCGCTAGTGTCGCGATCGCTGCTCCGAGACTGTGTCCCGTTATCGTTAAACTTAAGGGTTCGTCGCCGTAAGATTGGAGCAGCCTCGAGATCTCTTCTCTCACCATGTCTCTCAAACTGTGGGCCCCTGAAGTGTACAAACTTAAAAATCCGCTCTCGACCATGGGCCCAGAGTTCGACCCATTTAAACACGGTCCAGTAGGCCCATCAGGGAGATGAGTGAGCGTGGCGCGAAGGTTCTCTAACCACTCGAGACAAGTGGCGGTTCCGCGGAAGGAGATGACGACGTCTCTGCGCCCGAGCCGCGAGATCTCCTCTTTGTCTTGACATACTGCCACGTAACCAATCCAGCTGGATTGAGTAGCCACCCAGCTAGGCGCTTTCTCAATCCAACGTGGCAAGTTAATACCTGAAGTAGCACGGAGGTTCTTCGTTAGTCGATAACCGGAATTAGGTAAACCGGATCGGTCTAACAGCGTGCTCCTCGGAAACCGGCACGTCGCGTAGGTTGGAGACGAAGGATCGAAATCGAAAGACTGATAAGCCGATTCGACGAACTGACCGTACCGGAGAATCTCTCGCCGGAGATTTTCGTCCAATGGGTCTAACAGACCTTCCCAATTCTGAAGGCCTTGGTACTCCATCCATTTCCGGCCGAGCTTAACCGGGTTATTCGAACCAGACGACGACAATTCGCTGGGAATTTGATCCTGGTTAAGCGGCAAACTATCCCAGGTTTGTGGTTTGGGTATAACCGGTGATCGGGAAGTAGAAATTGAAGGCGAAGGAAGAGTAAGTACGCATCGACACTGACGAGTAGACATGGTAACTTTTACGTGAGAAACGACGTCGTAGTTTGGTAGTGAGGGTGCTACACTGTACGGACGTGCGGGAGAAAGAGAGAATCTCATTATTGGGGAAAGTAAGTGTGTGTGTGTGAGTGTGATTTTATTATATATTTATAAATATTTGATCTGATTAATCAAAAGTTTTCAAAGAGTGGAGTTTCTCTGGTTATTTGGTGCAAGAAGATGAAGTGAAGAAAGAAAGCAGAGATAAGTTGATGGAATAGATAGGGAGAGAGAAGAAATGGGTTTCTTTTATAGTAAGAGAAGAATGGGATCGATAGTGGAGTTAGAGAGATCTTTGAAAAGGAAAGGACTTAGACCCCTGAAATTTGTGGTCTGTGCTTATAAAAGTATATAATAAAAATTAATTTTATATCTATAATGCATTGTGTGTATATAAACTATAAAGGAGTTTTGTGTATGTAAAAGCAATAAATACACCAAAATAGAAATGCTAACAATAGCTGGGTTTTGTATATTTAATGAAGAATGAGACCAAATCTCTCACAGTTATGTTGTACACCGTACACGTAAGCTCTGCTATTTTTTTTCCTTTCTTTCACTTAACATGCACCCAAAAAGAGAATGTGAAATCAATATTTGAGAGATCAAAGTGATCAACCATAGTTCTACGTTATTACTTTTTAATGTGACTTAAATTATCCCGCAGATTCAATTAAAATGTACTGTAAGATAATGTTCATATCAGCACCAGAAAATGGATATTTGGTGAAGGAAAAGTAATTGTATGATAATGAGATACGAGAGAAATGGACGGCTGAGATGAAGATAAAAAAAGACTGTCGTTCGAGGGAAAATATCTGATCGTCGCTTCCTACTAAGATACGACTGGAGTGGACACGTGGGAGTTTTTCAAGGCTACGGCTCAGAAAAGGCTTTAACACGTGAGGAAAATATCAGCTTGAGCCATTCGTCGCCAATTGCTCTACAGGTGAATATTAATTCGCTCATCAACTGATATTTTTTTTTTTTTACAAAGGATATTCTAGTTTATATGTTATTATATTTGTTAGAAATCTTACATTGAAACCATATATATATTTTGCTAGTTATACAATTTTTTTTAGTTTCCTCGATTACTCAAAACTCTATGTCAGATCGAGCACATATACTATTGTTATAAATTCATTATAATTTTTAGTCAGTCAGTATAAGTAATGTCGCGATGAAATATAACTTATTTGGCTATATCGCGGATTATATAACAAGTCCAATTTAAGAGATGGAGTGATGTGTTGTTCAGGCAAAGCGTACGAGGAGTAAAAGAAATGCGGCGTGAGTTACTTATTTGAATTTCAAAAACCACATGCATGCCATTTATATATATGATGATTAGTCTTGTGCTTTTAAAATATCACCTACTATATATGACTATAAAGACTCTTAGCTGTTTTACTTTTATCAATTATTTTCTTTATATTGTATCTATAACCTTCGTGGTTTCTGAAAGAATGTTTTAACTCTATATACTTTTACGCATTTCACATCGCTACATCGTTTCAAATGTTGACCACATGGGACTCGCTAGTCATTTAAAATGTCGTTTTTCTCACGGATTAGACGTTATTTACAGTAAAAATAATTATATAGACTATAAAAGTGCGAAACTAGCTTGTAAAAGGAGTTTCAGTTTACACGCTAAAACCATAAATACTAAAGAGGAGAAGCTACACATGGAATGCATGAAAAGTATCTTCGTTGCGGATATGATCTAAGTGATTAAACAATTAAAGTTATTTGGTGTTCCAACCAATTGAGATCTAATTTCCTATTCTGTAATAAACAAAAATTGCATGCACCACTCTAGGTTTTTTGGTTATACCACGTACTTGCATGCCCCGATTTAAATATCATCGTTTTGGATATATCAAACCAACGTGACCATTAATATATTTGTGGACACAAGTTACAACATTACACACCACAAAAGCCATTGATTAGTTATATATAATTTGTTTTCCACTGGTATTTTTTCCTATGGGCCTATTTCAGTGTCATTTACATTGGACATTTTCTTCTTTCGGGACCATTTTTCCACGTTGTTATGGGAAATATTAAAGGGTTTTTTCTTATATGCCAAACAAAAACATTAAATGAAACTTTTTTTTAAGAAGGCCATGTAAGAATAATGGATCTCCGAGCGATAGCTATAATGTATGTATATCGGTAGATGTTGATTTCTAAACCGACCCTTTTAGATTAACGATTTCTAAAGTGAATCGACCACAGATTGAGAGATAGACGTACGTAGGAAGCAAGTTCTGTTTGCACACTGTAAATATACGTACGTAGCTACGTACAATTTATAACAAATAGATAAGTACACGTACGTAGATTTTCAGTGTGCCTCTGTTAATCCGATTCTTGTGTTCGTTTAGAATGAAATATCAAATGAGAAAATATTTTCACCATCCAATATTAGAAACCCATTTCATGCAACATCCTTTGGCAGGATATAATGTGAAAGTTATTGGTTTGAATTTTCCACTATATAATAAGTTGGATTTGTGATTAAATCTTCTTCCTAGGCTTCTAGCGTATTTAGTCAATATTATAAACTGGTTTACTTTATGTATGCAAGTAATTAAGTACGCATTGATATTATTGTTCAACAAAAAAAAAAGGTACTCATTGCTAATTTACCTTCTGCTATTAACAAAAACGTACTAAAATCTTCAAAAGCCAGCTAACAGTATAATCGGCTCAGCTCGAAGAAGCCATAGGGGAGCCGCAAAATCGTCAGAAGCCAGCTAACTACTCTTTTCGTTACTAGTGTAATTTTTTTCGTATGTTGGTCACATAAAATACTTATAAGCTATATATGTAGACAGAAAAAGTAATTCACGACAAATAATACATTTTTTTTCACTCAAAAAGAAATAAAGAATTAAAGACGATTGCTCACTATGTTAAAAGAACAAAAAAAATTCTTCGTTATTTTTTTCTTGCCACCAAACAGTTGTTCATTCTAATAACGATGTGTGCATATAATGGCAAATTAGTGGAATATGTAAATCATTTGTTTTTTTAACGTCCTTATACATTAGCCAGTTATTTTGTTTGGGATGTTGAATAAGTTATAGTGTTTGAATCTTTAAATTCAGGTTCTGAAGTATTCAGGTCATTTGAAGTCCGAACAATCTGATATGAAGATAACTACTTTTCTTTCACATCTCTAAAGCACTCTGTTTTTTTTAACTATTAAGCCTCTGTTTTTATTTTCAAACAAACTGAAAAACACTGTAGTATATGTTCGATATATAGATACTTTAAGCTTGTAAATTTTCAAAAAAATCGTAACGGTACGTACACAAAATTACTCATTACAAGAGGTAGATCTTTAAGATAATATCTAGGAGGAATAGAATATCAAACACTCATTATAATAACTTGGAATTTGATAAATTAATGTAGTGAATAGTGACACTAAGCTTAGATGAAAAATGGAATTGTTTGGGATATTTACTTAATTTGGTAATAAAGAAGCTTCTTCTCCCATGTCCCAATTGCCTCCAAAAAAGTTCTTTATACTCCCTTTAGTTTTAATTTTTGTAAACGTTTTTTTGGCTTCTACTTTACAAATAAATAATGCCAGTTTCAAGATTCTAAACCAATTCAATTTTGTGCGTTTGTAAGATCTAAACCTAAGTTTGTGTTTGTCTGACTAAAGGCTTTATCTAAACCTAAGTTGTCATCAAACTAATATGGTTGATTGAAAAAAAAGGTCATGAATTTAGGGCCATTGTAGTTTGTTTTTTTCTGTCTATCGACTATAGCTAGTTTTCTGCATATGTGTGTACGTATCACTGTACCATACCAATTGAATTTTGTTTGTTATATAGGTATATATTATAACATCCTTATAAAATTCAACGTCGTAACATATTCGGATTTCTAACTATTGTTGGCACTTTACCTTATTTCTCAATGGTTGATAATTTTTAATGAATTGAAAATGCATTTACATTCAAAACGAACAACGGCATCATAATTACACGACGTTCTAAAAACTTGTAGAAAACATTTGAACCGAATATCTTAATACAATCTTCGTCGTTGAAACGAATTAGTTTGGCATTGTTTTCTTGGATGATTTATTACTTAACTTAATAGAGTTTTGCCCAAGAAGACACAAGCAACAAAGGTGAATTGTTGAAAAACGAAGGGGTCCATTTTCCTCATTCTTTTCCTTCGTTTTGACTATTTTCTTTTTCAATATCCTTTCACCAACCACTGAAATTATTGCCTTTGATTTTTTTTTTTTTTTTTTTTTTTTTTCATTTATTCCCAAATGATTACTTGAGCGCTTTATTTTTTGTCAGTCAATTAATTGCGAAATATTTTCGCTAAATGTGAATATGTAACTTTTTGAGTAATAAATGCTGAGGATATACTTAATCGACCTATGACCAAAAAAAATGTTTACTTCATTGATGATTAAAATTGAAAGTTTGAAACCAGTTCACACTCGCTAACTAACTGCAAGAACATATAGGAGACTTAGGAGTACTGTATTTGTTATTTTATGAACTGGAACTAGGTTGGATCAGTTAAACTTTATCGAAACACAGTATTATCAATCAAAATCAACCTTTTTCATACAAACATAATTCATTCGGAATGTTAAAAGAAAACCCATAATTTAATTGGTTTCAACCGTAGCATATGGTATATCCGTATATCGGTATATGTATGCACATCAATACATCAGTACCAAACATTAGTATAAATATATGGAAAGGAACCACAATGTATTATACTAGTCTTTTATCAATTTAAAACATACTGAATACTGAAACAAAATTAACATATTTAAATGCTATAGAAATGATAAATATTGGGATAGGTTGGTATTATTATTTAATTGCTGGCTTTAGGATGATATTATAGTATTAATACTGTATATTTGTTGTATAACCCTAGATGTCAAACATATAGGCCGGTCCCAAAATGCAGCTTTCTACGGATCCGTATGAGTCCCATATTTGAATATTTATAATTTAATAAATAAAAATGTGGAAATAAGAATTGCAATTATATGAACACATCAGTCTCCAAAAGCTGGTCCAAATCCAGCCGTTTTTTGTATCTGACCAAAGTCCATCAAATTACCTTCAAATCTTACTTTCATTTTCACTAAAACTATTTTGTTCTATATAATGTTAGCCACCGTCCAATATAACCAATCACATGACTCATATTAATTTGCACAAAAAGAAATTTGCACCCCCAAAAAAGACTCATATTAATATCAATAAACTATAAACAAAGCATATGTTTTTTTTTTCTAAAAAATATGAAATCATTGGTTTCACGTTGTATTATTGAATTTGATTAGAAATCATTCTCGCGGTAAACACCACTAGTTAGGAAAAAATAACAAAACAAACAATAGAAAGAAAAAAATGGTTTATACGCAACTTGTTTTCTACAGATATGTTACTTATTTACATTTTAAATCTTTTAACATCGTCTTAATTTAATTGTGTATTTGATAAAAATAAATGTTTTTATCATATCATTCTACAGAGATATAGAGTAAACTATTGCTAAAGTACTTTAGCAGGCGAGTGAATTCGAGAAAATTCTTGGACTCGCCTCCGAAGACAAAGCTGATAAAGCTTTTGGGCTCCCATCGTTTATTAAAGCCCAATCAAAATAACTCATAATTCCCTTTTAAAATAATTAAAGCCCAACTGAATCAACAAAATTCATTTTCTTCTGAATTGAAAAAGCGGTGGATCCGTTGGATGCATGGCGCCACTACATTGAACAATTTTTGATAACGAGGGATCTCGATTCTCGGATAAAGTTCAAACTACGACTAATTTTGTTTGCTGATTTCTGATTTCTTTGCTATTTAATGTATTTGTAGTTGTTAACTACGACTAATTTTGTTTTTCCAACTTCAAAATAAACCATTCAACAACTGAAACACCATAATCAATTTTGAAACGTTCAAAAAGAAAACCGAGAATATTTTTATATGCTTAATTTTTAAACTAATCACAGTGGTAAAACATAATCTTAAAACGAAACACAGTTGTGGCTAAAAGCTTGCTATTCACGGTGGTTCAGTTTCCCTGATTAAATTTGAATGGTTAATTACTGGTAATTTCGTTTGTATTTTTCAAATAAAAGTTCAAATTCTGTTTTTCTTCTTCTGTAGACTTTTTTTTTTTGGTCAACTCTTCTTCTATAGATTAAAGTTCGAATTCATCTAATGATATGAATTTGGTAAAAGTGAACGTATTAACTTTTTTTGATTATATAAAATAATTTTTTTGTCAACTCTTCTTCTATAGATTAAAGTTTGAATTCATCTAATGATATGAATTTGGTAAAAGTGAACGTATTAACTTTTTTAAATTTTTTTTTTTTCGTATTAACTTACAAATGACAAATGATAATAACATTTAAACCCAAAAAAATGATATCAATATCTATTTGACTGTTAAGTTTGATCTGAATTCTCCGATTATATAAAATAAATTGTCTTCTACTGTGAAATCATTTCGTCATGAAACAAATTCGAGATAAGGTTTTTACTTTTAAAAACCCGCAAATAAAGCAGGGTTCAAAGGATTTGATCGCACTATGAGTTATAATATTCTGTCATATACAAGTTTTGCGACTGACTTACTTTTATTTATTATATATGTTAGATTTATAAATATTACCATTATGGATGCGTGGACAGTGGTTTTCTCAAAACTATCGTATGTTGTTCCTGTTTCGGAAAGATTCTCAAACAAAGCGTAAATAAATAGAATCTATTATAATATATGGTGTCCGAAACATTAAATACTTACTTTTCGCATGTTCTGTATACAAAACGACAGATGTGGTGTTTTATATAATTTTCTTACCACAATAGACAAAACTCGTGCTGTCTCTTACGTCTTCCCTCGAACCGTCTTGGTTTGGTGCTTTGTATTTCACATTGACGATATACTATGCGAAGTACGAAATAAATAATAGCTACCTAAAACGTTTTGGTCATATTCATTTTATACAAACACCAAAAATCTATACGCATATTCCGGAAATAGTTTAAAAATTTGATATTTTAACGATGATATTTTTCAAATAAAGCTATTTATACGAATTTAAAGTCATGCATATCAACAAAAATAAATAAAAACGAAAACAAGTTGCAGAAATCCTTATCTGGTTTTGTATGTACCATGCAAGCATCATGCAAGCAATTGCCAGTGGTCAAATCAGCTAACTCTATTAAACTATCTTTTTTTTTTGAAAAAAATATATTAAATTATCTTTAAATACTTTTTTTTATATAACTATATTTAAATACTTTGTTTGACCTTTATGCTAACAACTCTATTGGTTAAATGACGCATATATAAGTGCCAAGACGCATTCATGATATCGATCAACTTGTCTACTTTGCACCGTTAAAATAGATGAGATTCATGCACGCCTGCTGTTTTCCTTACATTTATATATCTTGACAATTGAATTTCGGGACTGTATAAATATTTATGCATGTAGGTACGTACTTAGACATTGCTCATGCTCAGATGCATATATATACATTCAAGTCCGAGCTGGAGATTTCGCATCTTCGCTTCAACAAACTTCATTCCTTTTTTTGATTTATTTTTCCGTCAATTATATACGAGCTTGTAAGCATGTATGATATTCTGTTCTATATATGACTTTTATGTTTAGAGTGGAAAAAGATAATATTTTGCTATTGTAGATGGAGTGTGAATTATAAATGCAAGGATTTTAAGAAGGGTTTTGATTATTTTTGCCTAATTTGGAGCTGACGATCTTAATTTCCTTTATATATTTTTTTTTGTTTCTCATCCTACATGTTTTAGTATATAAATTGGCTTCTATTTATTTTAGTCTTTGCTGGAAACTGATTTCGAGGATGAAATTTTAACAGCTAATAATTGTGATTTTTTTTTTGTTTGTTTGGAGGTTGTTACACGTTGTGTCTTGTGTGAGTTAATAAATTTGCATTTGCATGTACGTAGTTTACCTATTTGCAAGACCAAGTAATCAGAGGTATTTGTAAATAAGGTACGCCAAATATAAAACAGTGCTCTCCATTTATCTTCCAACCAGTAAATGATCTAATTCATGGCATAAATCTTCTATGCTAATTATATTCTCCTTCTATTTTGCCTGTACGTAATATTGGCATTTCCAGTTTATGCCATTAAATTCTTTTTTTTTGCCATGTTTTTTTTCTTCTTCTGTATTTTGAGTTTGTGCCATAAATTCTTCAAAACAATAAAACATCATACTGTTCGTTTTTGAGTTGAAACATTACATTTGTATATATGTAGTAGAAATTTAAAAATTTAAGGTTGTCTTTAGCAAAAAATGTATTCATATTTTATCCTTCCACCATCAAATTTTTGCTACGAATGATTAGATGATGAAGAATGTATTATATATGTCCTATAACATTGATTTTACCGGAAATAGCTGATTAATATGTTAGTTTTGTTTAGTCGACTGAATTAGTGAATCTATACAATATTATTCATATACAATAAATTACTGATATTTTCTTTAAAATTTATAAGCATTCAATAATATATATAAGTAGTTAAATCATTTGAAATATATGTATATACGTGTTTAAGAAAACATTTATTTTTAAAAACATAATTCTTTCTAAATATTGTAAAATAGTTTTATTTTCACATTATATTTTTCGCTTTTATTTTAATTTAGTGAGTATATTGAATTAATTAGTGAATATTATCAATCTAATATATTCAAGAACACTATTCATATTTAAATGAAGTTAAAAATACACCAATAATTATTAATTATACATGTACGTTTTAAAATATCATACTTACATTAATTAATGTCTATATAATTCAAATTCATCTGAAAGCTATAAAATATAATTTTAAACGTTTGATCGTCATCATATATAACACATATATAGAGTAGGCTTTGGTGAATCTTTGCCTTGTGTTGTTTTACCACCTTTAAGTATTAAAAAGTTGTTTCTTGTTTATATATTGCATCGTTATCCCTATTTTATTTTAGACATATTTGCCATTATATTTGTAAAGTATAATAACACAAAAATGCATATCGATACATACATGACATTTGTGAATGGACAAAAGAATAATTAAAAATACATGACATTTTGTGATATACAAATCATCGAGGTTCATGACATTGTTAGCATCACAAAAATTACAAAAAAGTTGTATATTAATATCTCTTGTAATCTACCTTATATTTTGCACAGCAATTTAGAGAAATTTGTTTGACGTTGTAAATTATTCTTCCGAAGGCAACAAATATTGTGAATTAGTTTACGTTTATGCCATATGTAAATGTTAAAAAAACACGGGTAAATGTTTTGGTAAAATAAAATAAAAGATAGAAAGAGATAAACTACAAGGAGAAAGATAAAATAACAACGGTAAAAAAAAAAAAAAAAAAAAAAAAAAAACTGATCGGGATAACGTTGGAAAGTTAAAAGAACAAAAAAAATTACAATCGGCGAGAGGAAGGAAAAAAAAAAAAAGAGAGAGAGAGGAGGTTTCGCGACCAGAAAGAGCCGCCGGCGGAATCGAGAGGCCAAGGCCGTAGTCAAAGAGCTTGATGGAAAAGTTGAGTGCACCGTTAATAAGTCGCCGGAGGAAACTGTTTGATCTTTGTAGATGTCCTGTAAGTATCGATCTCATGCTATGATTATATTTCGCGATTGGATTTTCTCCTGTATCGAGAAATTCGATAGAATGTTGTTTATAATCGGAGTTATTTGAATCCCTAGAGTCGTTGTATGGATACGTAGTTGTGACAATTCGGATCTGCTGGTGAAATTCGCTGATTTTTTTTTTTTATATAAATGCGATCCCAAAGAGATTTTTTCCTTGAAAATGCTCATATACTAAAGCAGATTGTTGGTTGTTTCATGTGTTATTATCCCTAATTTCTGAATGATATTTGACTGCAGTTTTCGTTTCTGATGATTCACAAAAACAGTAATCTACAGTTTTATTAAAAATCCCCTTTGATCTTATCTTGGCTGAAAGTATGAACTACGATGTGCTTTGTGATCTTATATGAATAACAAAATCTCATTTTTTGCTTACTGAGACAATACAAGCACCAATATAGCAGCAAGAAACAGAGATAGTCTACCACATAGATGTTTCTTCAAACTAGCTAAGATTGGAGAAGATATAACTGGATAAACTTATAGAATCATTTTCAGAGGAGAAGAAAGAAATCAATTTACTATGACATCTCACTCTGATTTTTATGTGAGGTAAACAACGGATTTTCTTTTTGTTTACGTGCACAAAAGTTTACTCGGTTGCTGTTATGTGATAATTTGGTGAGTTTGCGTAGAGTAGATACAACAGTGATGCACCTAAGGATTACAAAAATTCTGTGGTTTTGAGTGGCTTTCCTTGCCATAAGTCTTCAGGAACGTGTCTTCTTAAGTGTATCAATGAATCTTTGCTGTAGAAAATCGTTGCTCGATATGTAATCAAGAAAATCGTTGAAACTGAATTCCCCGTAGGCAGGTGCATTGTTTCCGCCGAGGAGCTCAGGTGCTGGACTTACTTTCTTGTGCAGAGGAAGACTGTGAAGGCTCGCGAAAGACAGCCTCTTGACATCTTTGTTCACCGTCACGCGGTGAATCACGCTCTTGTAAATGCCGTTGCTCATCACTTCGACCTGATCTCCTAGCTGGACTATCAGAGCTCCTTCGATATACGGCACACAAACCCAGTTCTTGCTGCGATCCATTATCTGGAGTCCCTGGCTGCTCTGAAGTAAGATGGTCAGTGAGCCGAAGTCTGAGTGTGGTGGCATTCCCAAGGCAAGCTCAGGTTCAGGACACGCTGGATAACAGTTCACTGCCATGACTTGTGAGCCTTCTTCTGTCTCTTCTTGTAAGTAGTTTTTCTCCAGTCCTAGGCTTTCTGAGATAGCTTCTATTAGTTGCTTATGTAGCACATGCGTTGCCACTGCATACTTGCCCACTTTATCCCTAAAATGAAGGAGAATATCAGTTTTCACTAAAAAAAGATTGACTACGAATTCAGAAACCTTTTCCAAGCATAGGTTTTTTTACTTACTTGTAGCATGGAGGATTTGATGGCCACATATTGATCCATTTTGGTAGAGGATGAGAGTAATGTTTAATGAAGTCTCTCCAGTAGTGAACTCTGTCTGTTGAATGGTTCATGCTTGTGCCATATCTTACTGGTTTATGAACATTTGCAGACACCAGAAGCATCTTCTCATCCACAGGTAAATCAAAGAACTGTGTTGCTGCATCTAAGGCATCTTTAACCACCGATGATGGTATCCCATGGTTTGTAACCTGTAGGGAAGTAAAAGTATAGGGCTTTATCTCTTAGTTTTGTGAAGAATAAGAGGGCTTTTAAGTAGGGAAAACATATGCATGCATGCAATTTGTGTTACTCATTTAAGACTGAGATTGAGGATTTTGTCCTTTCTTTTTGATTGAGGACTTTGTTCCTTATGACATAAATGCAAGAAGACAATAGCCGTCTTTCTAAGTCATATCCGATTTGTTGATTGGTAGATTTCATAAATTCACTCCAGAGCTAGTTCTAGTGACTAAGCATGGAAACATTTAGACTGAACTATGATGAATTATAACATGTAGAAACACCAAGCTTGCTGGATTTTTTGATAACACATATGACTTATTACATGTAACTATTACCTGAAAAAAACCAAATTCCTTGCAGGCCATGTTGATCTCGTGGATTGCGCGGGATCGAAGTAAAGGTTGGTGTAAAAGAGAGAGATCAATAACAGGAAGTGTTGTCTCTCTGGTGCTTGTGCTTGAACCAAGAGCTGGCCTTTGCGACGGCGGAAGAACGTAACGGTCAGGTACCTGAGGCACACCTGAATCGGTAAGTGTCATTGCGCTTGTAAAAGAATCATCAAGCAAGCTCTTATTTGTTTCCTCCATTTTTTTCTTGTTTGCTTACAGAATGAAATATAGTATATGCTAGTAGGGGTCTCTGCTTCCGTTTTGTTATAATATTTACCTGACTTACTATAGACTATGCAACATGCATAGCTTATATATACATTATAAAAGATAATTTTATTAATGAAAATTCGATTTAAAGTCAACATATTATTTTCTTTTCTATTTTTCCTCGTTTGCTTACGGTTTTGGAAACCACCTGCTGCTTCTCTGATCATCTTTACATTAAATGAAGTGAGAGATCAAATCGTGAGTGTGAAAATTTTAAAGTGAATTGACGCGTACGTCTTCTTCATGAAGTATCTAATAGAGTTGTGACTCATGCAGTAGTAAGTTGCATCCTATTTTTGCTTGCTAGATATTTAGTCACATAGTAAATTCGGGTACAGGGGCACAAGAGAACCGGTTTTTGTTTGCACCTTTTTAAACCGGTGACGAGCTTAACAAACCGTTTCAGGGGCAAAATCGTCCTTTCCGGTGGGGCATCGTGATCAGGCTTCTTTCTAACGTCTTCTCTGGATTTACCGCCATTCATAAAGGTTTTAAGATATTTTGGTTTCAATTTTTAAGGAAATAGTATCAAAATAAGAAACAATTTTTTGTTTTGTGTTGACGTCATTTATGAGGTTCAAATATCGGTCGAGATTCATGGACCCGCACTAAAATAATGAAGTTGTATATTAATATTTTAACATAGACAATTAAATTCAATGGGCTTTCAAACGTTTTGAGAATTGGGAACTTACATGCAACTGTACAAGATTTATCATATGTGAGTTGGTTTTTCCTCAGGCTGAAGAAAAATTAGCAAACGTTCGTAAGTTGAGTTCCTGTAGCATTGGAGGATAGAGACAAATAGTGACATCACCCTTTGGTGTAAAACTTTACTACAATGCTACTTGGCCGTTTACTTCAATTCCGCATGTTTTGTACCATTATGTGCCGGAGAGCTATGACCTGAAGAGGATGTATCTATATCAAACTTTGATGAATTTCAAAGACGATGGAGTCTCGCCGTGAAACGGTATGCAGAGGTTTCCTTTGCGCCACGCCCATACGTAAATGCATCTGTACAATATCCCATGAGTTGGGCCGATCATAAGCCCAGATAAGTTGGGCCGATCATAAGCCCAGATAAGTTGGGCTGATCATAAGCCCAGATAAGTTGGGCTGATCATAAGCCCAGATAAGTTGGGCTGACCATAAGCCCAGATATGTAATTTTATGGGTTATAGGCCCAAAATTTTGGATGCTTTCATATAGTTTGGTAATGGGATAATTTCATTTATGGGTAATCCAAAGTGAATTATGAATACACTAGTTTGGAATTTCCACGACTAATAACCACCGAGTCAGTCAACTAAACGCTTTATCTATATTTTCTTTGTATTTTTCTTTACTTTTAATCTCTTTCATTGACGTGCATAGCTTAACAAATATACTATGAACCTGTCATGGAAATATCTGGAAAAGAAGATCACGTTTCTAAACTGATTAATTCAGGTTAACTAAAAAAAAGAATTACTTTTTATCTGTTAATTCTGTTGACAATGACAAACACATTGGATTTATCCAATTATACCAGGTATAAATATAATCTATAATTTTAAAGAAAAAAAAGGATTTCATCATGACAGTCAAAGTAAAAATTTTAATTGATTTAATAATAGCTGTGATATTTATGTAGCTTCTCCTTTCCTTTTATATATATAATGGATGACATGAAAATAATAATAACCATCGAATCCCAACATGGCACGCTCAGGAGTCAGGACCTCCTCTAGAAGCTCCCTCTCTTGCTCGACAAATATATTATTATCTAAAATATATCCATCTGTATAACCATTCTCCTTTTTCATTTGACATTAGAATCAATCTCCTAAATTCTGTTTTTATTTTCTCGATCTCCTAAACAATATTTGTTTTGGTCAGAGAACTGACAGGGTAATGCATAGTGTGATTATACTATTTTGATTTTTTTTTTTCTATCATTGACCATTTCGCTTTTATGAGTTACTTTCAAATTTTGTTTTGGTTACGTGTGTTTTCATCTTTACAGAACAATAAAACTTCGAATATTGTATTGTTTCACCTAACACCATACCCATCTTTGATTATTGACAAATATATTAAAATAGCCTGAGAACGTGTTAGGCATCTTCCTCTCATTTATATTACATATTTTATTTCTAAAAGAGTTAGGATGTCATTTCGAATATTTGTTCATCTTTTCTCCTGTATAACCTCTGACCAAAGATTGGACCAAGAAGTTAAAAACGATAAACAAAATCTGACCCAGTGGCTCTAACGATGTTTTCCAAACTGAAAGAATCTGTTGAATAATGAACTTAGTCAATGGTCAACACCTTGCTATATGCTTCTAAGCAAACCTTCCATTGATAAACAATTTGATACAATAATGAGATTTATATACTACACAAAAGCTTTCATACCCTTTCCGTGTGATTCAAGAAATAAATTTTAAAAGGAGTTGCATTGATAAAGTCTTGTTCAACGTACACAAACAAAACCCCAAAAGGTTTACTAAAACAACTTACAAAATTGAGATGTCTTGAAGATATACCAATTGCCAATTAGACATTAACAAAAAAAAAAACTAAAAGGAATACAGTAGTATATGAACTCATACATTTAAAAACTTGTTCTTTGTTAAATAAGAAATGCTACCGAGAAAAGGAAAAATACTGTCTTTAAGGCATTAGATTAAATTCTATTTAGCTGATATTTTGCTTCATTTTGAAGGAAATCCTTGGCACCTGCAAATTCTATAACATGTTACTTGATATACGTTATTAACACAGTAGTTTTATTTTGTCAACTATTTTTTTTTTGTCAACTAATGAATACAATAGTTATAATTTAAATTAATTGCATTATAGATATGCAAATTAACAAACCCATGTTCTCAGCATACTTTAAGGTAGAAAAACATAAAAAACCAAATAGGAAGAAGCCACTCATTAGGGTGATATAGGTTCGTATAATTTACATCCAAGAGCCATCGATCAATTACGATTAATTATCCATTCCTTTGAATATATAAGAACAAAGAGTTGGTACGCATCATGACAATGTCTTAGAAAACAAAGAAATGAATATAAAAATAACAACGAAAAATGAAAAAGAGAGGATGAAGTTGTTGAATGAGTTGGCGAGGCGGCGACTTTTTCATACATTCCATTTACTTAATTTTTTTTCCATAGTCCTTCTCAATCTCACATCTCTCATTGTTATATAATAAACACCATCACCATTTCCTCTCTTCACAATCTTTAAAACAATTATCTTTCTTCTAAGCAAAATAAAAAAAATTAATGGCAATGAATGGTTTGTCCAAGATGGTCGCAACCGCTCTTCTCTTAGTCCTGGCCGTCGTCCCAGCCGCTTTCGCTGAGACATTCACGGTAGGAGGCACTGCTCAATGGAACAGTGGTGTGGACTACACAGCATGGGTTACAGGAAAGACTTTTAGAGTTGGTGACACTCTAGGTACGTTACTATCCGGTCCGGTTGAGTTAAGTATTCATGATCAAATTGATGTGTTGTAATTATAAATGTTCAATTCGAGTTTCATATCTTGATTCTAAGAAAAACATCTCAGGTTTCTGTTTTTTTTTTTTCTTTTTTGGTTCGGTTTCAGTTGTGGGCTTTTAGATATATCATCAAATTCAAATTTAGTTACAATCTTTTGTTTGGTTTAATAAAATCGGTTCGGGTTAGCCAAAAATATTTGATAAAATCGAGATAACCTATTAATTATTACGCAAGGAAGCTATCTACTTGGTTTTTTTTTTACTAACGTTTTTGTTGGATTGTGGATTTGAAAACAGAGTTCAAGTATGGTCCTTCACACTCAGTAAACGAAGTGAACAAAGCCGGTTACGATAGCTGTGGAGGCACACCGATCGATTCTCATTCCGACGGAGACACAACGATCGATCTCAAGACAGTTGGACCAAAATACTTCATCTGCCCTACACCTGGTCACTGTCAAAGTGGCATGAAGCTTGCCGTTACGGTCGTAGCCGCCTCTTCCGGAACTCCAGGCTCCCCTACGCCGCCGTCTACAACTCCGACAACTCCTACCACACCGGACTCACCGCCGGCTGCAGGAACTCCGGAAACACCCACACCGGCTTCAGGGTCAACATCTCCTCCTCCACCCAAGGCAAGTGGTGCCTCTAAGGGAGTGATGAGTTACGTTTTGGTCGGAGTTTCGATGGTGTTGGGTTATGGTTTGTGGATGTAATCGGTTTAGAGAGCCAGGGTGGAGTCAGTGCGTTTGCTTTTGATCTATTTGGTTTTGGTTGTGTGCCACATCATCAGCTCTTATAATTAGGATTTTATTATTTTGGCATTTTGATTATCGTTATCACATCATTATCATTCCACTTTTCTTTTGTTTTTTTTTCTTGTTGCAATAAATTATTATTATTTTCCATTTCTTTTTCCGTTCGTGTGGAACCACTCCATCATTCGTATTTCATATTCTCTTTCTCCGTGTATTTGGTCTTGGAGTCACATGTACAGCTCTTCTCCACCACCATATCCCACTCGTGATCTACATGACTCTTGTGTACATTAGTTCATTATTGATTTTTAATATTATGTTTTCAATAATGAATCACATATAATTGCTGAATCAACAACAACTATGAGCAATTATAAATTCCAAAGAAATCAGTTGTTAATTGCTGAATAGTGGCGGTTGTTAATTGTATAGGACATCACATAAAGGAATGCAACTTGTCCAAATGACTGAGGCATCAGAATCAAAGAGAAGAAGAAATGTTTCAGGAAGATGACTCAAAAATCGATTTCATAATTCCACAATCGATTCTTGTCTTCGAACTTCTAGTCTTAGATTCTGCAGTGATGATTGGCCATCAGCAATTTGGGAGGAAACATTGAAACCAATCACAAACTTGTTTATGCCTGTGTCACTAGTGCACACAAGAAGAATAAGAAACAGAAAACGTTTCCAAAGACTTGGTGGTTCAAGTTCAAACACATAGTGGAGACAAGAGACTGGCGATCTGGTTTTGCACCAGAAGGTCCTTTTACAAGACACATCCTACACCAAAGGAAGAGTTTACCTCACCTCACCTTGCGCTGGAATTTGAGTGAAGTCAGGTGTCAGTGGTTGTGTTCAACAAGACTCTGGCTTATTCACAACTACATTCTGTGTATGAGATTGGGGTTTTCCGACATGGTTTTAGAAATCTTGATATGTGAGTCGATGAATCTTGTTTCCTCCCGAGCTTTGGGGAACGTTACCTCAATAATATCGTACTATTCATCTTAACTACACTCTCTTCTTCCATCTTCACTCTATCAGCAACCATCTTCATGGAAAAAAAAAACAGAGTTTGCGATTATGTGAAATAGATAGTGATGGTGATTAATCTGCAGTTTTCAAATTATGTTATTGACAGAGACCTTAATGACAATTGAGAAGTTATATCTAACAAAAAACGAAAATTTAAGTGTTAAAAACTGACAGGATAGTGAAAAAACAAAAGAAATTTATGACATTTCTAATAATCTTATAAGATAGAATGCATATGTCTAATTTGTTTTCACAATTATGCAGTTTTTAAACACTTAAATTCTCTAATTGATCTATAAAAAAAATCTGATTGTAAATGATCTGAATAGAGAATAACAACATTACCTTTCAAAGTCTGTCGAAAAGTATTATTGACACAAATAGAGGAAAGACTTCACACGCAGCATCTCTAAATGATAAACAAAAACATAGTCAATTGGTTATCAAACAGACACAACTATAAGTAAACTAAAACATAGTCAGTTGCTTATCAAACAAACACAACTATGAGTAAACTAACGATCTTACAAAACATGATGCATATATCTAAATTGTTTTCACATTTGCAGTTTTTAAATACCTATATTCTCTAATTAATCTAACAACAAAAATTGATGGTCTCTTTGGAATCATCCCAAATGTAAAAAACTGCAGTTTTTGGACAAAAAATGCACCATTGCATTCATAAATTTGTAAAAAGAACCACTAGTACATTACTTTTATAATGCAGTCTCTATACCTAACTCTATATTGTAAAGAATGATAAAATTCATGTGAGCGAATTATAATATAAACTCACGCTCGATAGAAATATTAGAATGAATGCTTTCTTTTTTGCCATTTTAAATCTGTGAATTGTTAATATAGCTTAACACCACAACAATGAATTATACCTTCTATATGTGCATTTTCATACTCAAAAATCTCTTCAAACAATTTTGAAATTATAGAATCAGTAGCATCAATCAGTATGTTCTAAATTAACATATTGAATCACCATTTCATTGAAACGATTATCAGCTTATCTATGTAAACATTGTTGAAGTCTATATATCATCAAAAATGTTTAGTTTAATGCTCCAATACCTCTACCAGCTGAGAAAAAAAAATTCATGTCACATTTACTGAAGAGATGTCTACTAATTATAATCACATCTTCTCAAGATGACAAACATCTCGCCATGGCAAATATCCAAAGTGATTGCAAAAGAGTTGGTTTAAGAACCACTTGATAAATGATATATCAATGGTTATATTTTTTTAATTAATTAAAGTAGCCGTCCGGTTATTTTTTATAACGAATTTAAAAGTGCTCTCAATATAAATTTATTGTCGGTCGGTGTTAATGAAGTATAGTGGTAATCAAAAAGGGTTCAAATTAAGATGATTAAAAGTTCGAATTGAAATTGTTTTTTGTCGCTAAAAAGGGTTCAAATTAAGATGGATATCTAACCGTTAGATAAAAACTGTCTCCTTTTGTTTTTGCTTCTCTAAAAGTCAAAACCTGAAGAATTCTTAAATGTATGACACGTGCCATTACCGTTAGCCTACACTTACCGTCTAAGCAAAATAAAATTCGAACTCAAGTATTCATAGCGAAGATCAAAGCCATTATTAATGCGGTTAGACTTACTAGTTTGTGCAAGCTGTTTAATTTTTCGTAAAATCATTTGCGCTGATATTTTTTATTATTAGTGGTTGATTCTAAATCTGATTTCTTTTTTTAAAGAAAAGCACTGAGTATTACCTAAAAATGTCTTCATGGTTTTTATTTTTGAAAATGGAGACAATTATGCCACCACACGTGTGCTGGTGACGAATAGGCTTTTAGATTTAATATGCTTGTGACTGCTTGTGAACGCCGCCATCTCTGCTATCCGCGCACAAATATTCTCAGGTATAAACAATTAGAAGCGATTTTCAAGACCACCAACATACAAACACTGGAAGAGTTCCTCTACGGAGGAGACTGCTTTTGAATTTGGAGATAAAACCAAACCAAACCGATTTATTATCCCCACACCGACAACATTACCCAATCGTCTTACATCAATCAACACACGCAATTACTAAAAACCTCAACAGTTGTTAGAAACCAAGCCCATTTTAGCCTACACACTCCTTGCAACCAGAACCAAACTGATATTTATCCCAACCTCTCTCTCTCTCTCTCTCTCTCTCTTTCTTTTTTAATATATCAAGTTACAACTCGGTGATGGAGTTGTTTCTTAGAGCCAACCAACAAACGATACAATATAAAAGATCAAAGAAGAGACAGAAGCCAAATCGTTGAAGATGTAAAGTGAAGAGAGAGCAGAGCAACCTTTGTGTTATTACAGTGGTTAGAAACTCTTCCTTCTTGCTATTTATTATCATAAGGCTATTGAGAGAGAAGAGCGTAGGAGGGCAAGTCTTCAAGATGCGTTATATCTTCCAGCATCAGCTCTCTCTCCAGCTGCCTCCTTGTCGATTTCATCACCGTCTGTGTCAATATCATCGTATGTTGCCATTTAGGTCATGGATTAATTATGACCAAAAACACAATATCTCTGTTTTGCAAAGACAATATCGTATATGGATATGATTAGCGAAGTACTTACGTTGAACTCCATGTATGAGGCACGCATTGAAAGCCATTGCTGATCCATTAGCTTGAATGCAATGCAATAAAGAAGGTCAAAGGCAGATTCGTTCTCTGCTTACACCACAAACACCCAAAACAAAACCCCACACACTTTTCTGAATCAGTGTCAAGATCCAGTTATAGCACCATGTGCGTAAAACAAGCTTTTCAATTTGATGACAAGAAAACAGCATTGTTGGGTGGAAATAAAAAAAAATCATTAATTGTGTGAGGGATTACCAGAAAGAAACTTCAGAAAAGTTGCCCCAACAATTGTTCGTGGTTTCACTGTAAAAGGTTATGAAGGATATACTGTTAGTGAACCCCTTGATTATCTCAAATACGACTGCTGCTTAATGCGATGCAATAGGATTCTATCATAATGGGCTTCCCAATACTATGGCTTGATATGTCAAATATTAACAATGGCAAGTAAGTAAATTCGAGTGGCTGTATACCTGCTTCAAGGTCAAGCATCTGGATGAGCATGAATGTTATATTGATACCAGCCACAGCAAAGGGGTATTCCCACACAGACCGATCCCCAACCTGCTTCCTCAGAAGGTCCTGGAAAGATTTCTGCAGCATATAGACATGTAGCGTTTAAGATTAAGTGATGAAAGTAGATCAGGGAAATCATGATTTACTGGGTATCAATACCCGTAACTACACATACATATTGTGCATGGAAAGTTATAGTAATAAAGTAAAAGTAACTCATTCTTTTTCTGAAACGTTTGTAATAGTAGTATATAGGTAAACCTGAAAGTGCCTAGCGAAGTAGAGCAAATTTTCAAGAGATATGAAACCGCCACCCCTGCCAAATGCTGCACCGTGAGTCAAAGAAGACGGACGCAAGAAATGTAACACAGATGACAAGAAAAGTCAGTGTAATACCTAAAATCTGTTGACGGATCTTTCCCCTGCCAACCCATCTCTTTCCACTGCTCAGATATTAATCCATGAAGCTCTTCTTCAGGAAAAGCAAGTTTCCACAAATCCCTCAGAGCTTCCTGAGAGCATTTGAAGAAGTTAAAAAAGTAATTACCAAAGCTGGTACATGTGGACTAATGATGCAAGCATGCAATAAGAAACCAAAGTGATGGAAAAAACTGCAGTCTTTCTACCATTTCCGATTGATGGCTCAAGTCTGTTTGTTTTATTATGACAAAAAGTTAACAGCTTAATAACCCTCAAGTAAAGTGTACCTGATGCAGAGGTATTGTGCTGTCATACGCCACATCAATACGGTTCTGCAAACTCTGCAAGCATTCCTCCTGCAAGTTCCAACAACAGGGTCGAGCTTTATTAGATACACTTACAAACACGTTATTATAAGTGTTTGCCAAAAAGTTCTAACTTTAAACTCCAAATAGTGGAAAAATAAGTACCTGAGCAGGTGTTAGATCAAAGGTAGAATTAGCGTCACTATCTCTTCTCTGAGCACAAACACAGGAAAGACCCCGGCCTAACCAAGCTGCTGATCCAGGTACACCCTCAGCTATAACAAAACAAATAAACTTCAACGTTTATGGAGATTCAATTTTTTCAACAGAGGAATACTAGCTGCTTATTCGAGATACTGAGTAAGCTGTTGTTCACAGATTTGAAGATGTAATTATGAACTTATGATCAGGAAATTGATGTTATGTCTATATAATACGTGCAAGCAAGCTACTCTAAATCTCTAAATACATATAAAAAGATCAGAATTCTACAAAACCACACACAACAAAAGGTTTATAGACAAATATACAACGAAACTCTGCCATATACTATTACTAAGGGCTTAACTAACACAATGCTCCTTGACAACAAACAGGAATGTTAATCAAAGATAAGGTAACTAATCAGTTCATTACTACTCTGAAGCTGAAAATGCATTTACACTAGGCGCAAATGGAGAGTATATCAGAGAGAAACAAAGATCTGCGACACAGAAATTCCCAGGAAAATGAAAAAAAAATAAATAAATAAAGTGCAACCGCCATTGTAGAGAGAAACGCTTAGTGGTTGAAATTACCAGATGAGGGATTGTAAACGCTTCCGCGTTCGAGACCCTGAGAAATCCGCCTGACGGCAACGAACGAGCCTTCTCTATCATCCATCCCAAGTTCTATTTTCGCTCCTCCGATTTACCTCAGAATCTCCATCTCCTGAGACGTCCTGCGACAATCAAATGCAGAACCAATCAGCAATAGAAATTGGATACTGAATCAAACAGAACTCTCGGAATGAAACCAATCGGAACCTGATCAGATACAGACGCAATGCGAATCACACGAACGATATAGCGAACTTCAAAAAAATAAAAAAGGAGAGTAGAAAGAAGAATTTCAATCACCGTTGAGAAGGAGAATTCAATCAATCGAATCAAAGACCGATGAAACTCGAAAATTGCTGTAGAATCCTCGAGAGAATCTTGAGCACGACGTAGAAGAGCTTTTCGAGGATACAAGCAAGAAAAACAACTGTTGGTTTCAAAGATCTACTGAGTTGCGCAGGATTTTATCGGCGATAGAGATAATCGGACGGCGTAATCAAGCGGAAAGGGGAGGAAGAAGGAAAGAACAATATTCCGCATATAATTTTTCGTCGTTTCTTTCTAATTTCTTTCTTTATTTTTGGGGAGTTTCCGCAAAACAAAATTAAAATAAAAAAATGGGATATTTATAGTTACGTCACTGTAACGACGGGCTGGGCTTGGGGAACAGGTGGCAAATTAGGCTGGAGGACCCCGCGCGTGCACTTCAATCGCCATCAGCTTCGTCACACAAGTCATACCGGAAAAAAGCGACTCGTGTGAGAGTTAGGTTAATAAATTTGGTACTCAAAGTCAAACGTCAACCAATTTATTCATTTGTTTTTGTGAATTTAATCCTTTTTTTTTGTTTGCAATATTATGGTGGAACAAGATAATCTGTAGGCAATTTTTTCTTTTATCAACTACAATAATTTCTATATAAAAAAAATGAACTCGATTGTCTAATTTTCTGGCAAACTATTCTGTAACTTTATCTAATACTGTCATATAAAATGAAATGTGATTGTGTTAGACTAAAGAGGTTGATAAAAAAAAAAGTACTTTTGTATCAAAAACTTTATTTCAACATAAACAATACATAGTTGTTGTTGCAGCAAATGGGTTGATGTTTGTTGCAACAAATTTGTGATGCTGTAGATGAAATTTAATTTTACGTAAACTTAACGGATTTGTATATATGATTCATTTTTTGGGTAAGCTACCTATATATATATATATATATATACATTTTTTTTACAAATCATGCATGTACAGTTGCAAGAGGCATGGACCATCTGTTTTGATGGCTGAAGTTTAACTAAAGCCGGCCTGCGTGTAATTACTCTGTTTGTTTTTTTGGTCCACGATATTATAAATCAATCATTATACATGTGACATGTCTACAAAGAGATCTTTTCAAATTAAATGAAACTTTTAGAAGATGTTACATTCAAATCAACAAAATTCGGAGGTTATTTTTATATATATGTTGCGTTCTATAGTTTTCTAGAACTTGTGGTAAGGGTGGACAAAATATTCGGTATATCCACTTTGAACCAGTATTTACTTCGATTTGATTCGAAAAATTCGGATATTCATAAAGCTTCGGAGCAAAGCAAATAGCAAAATATAGTATCCGTACAAAATGGAGCAAATCACAAATATGTTTTTAGACAACGTCGGATATCCGATCTGATCCGTATCTTTATAAATTTATTATATATTAGTATATATTATCATGTATATATCAATTATATTATAATCTTTTATTAATATACTCTCGATTTTCTTTCTAAATTTTCAATTTTTTCTAAATTCTTTTGATTATATAAAATAAATGACTAAATAACCAATTATAAAAATAAATAATATATTTAAACTTAAAATATGTTAATAAATAATATTTTATTTGATATTAGTTAATAAATATCAACAAATATTTTTTAGTAAAGTTTAATATTAAAGTTTCAAATACTTAATATTATTTTTAAATATAAAATATCATTTTTCCTCATCTTAATTTTGTAGGTTTATTTTTTATAGATTTTTTATAAGGTAAAATGTTTTCTTTTAGTTATTTTCACTTAATAGTTTAGATGAAAAATATTTTTTTTATAATAAAAATTGATGTATTTTCAGTTTTGCGTATATTAAACGGATCAAACTAAATATTCATAAATATCTGTAAATATCTGTAAATACTTGTAAATTTTCCGGATATCCAAAAATCCGGATATCCGTATATTTCTGGAGCAAATCAAATTATAAAATTAAATATCCGTTAAAAACGGAGCAAACCACAAATACTTAAAAAATTTCAGATAACCGATCCGTACCCACCCCTAACTTGTGGTACGTGTAATCTTCTATCATGTCAGTTAGCGTCACTGGAACTCGATCAAGACTGTTCACTACCATCTGTACTATGCAACTTTGTCCACTCTTCTTCACAACATGCTTTTCTCTATCCCACTACCAAATAAAATTTTCTATTCAATATTGGGTTATTTGAATTCTACTTCGGTTAAAAAAAATCGATGTTTTTTTTTCAAGTGAGATCCGGTGTCCATTTTAACAATGTACAAAAAAGGTTGAGCGGGACTGAATGTTAGATCATGTGGAATTTTAAATTTATGAATATTATCTGCATGCAGTAGATTAAAAAACGTTTCATAGGTCCCAAAGAAGATATAATAATCCTATGGCTACAAAAAGCGATCACATTCTTTCATGCTTCAAAAGGAGCAAGAACATAAATAATTTCAACACCTTTACTTGAACTCAAAGTAAGAGCTACAAGCTTTTCCATGTACGGGTATTATCAACTATCACGTATAGAAAGAGGGTGGAAATTATAATTATTTGCCTTGTATCAAAATCTCATGATGAATATATTCAAATATTGTTAATCCCAACCCATTTTAATGATTTTAACCACTTTATTAGTGCTACTGCTACCGGTTCTAACTTAAGAAAATATTTCATATTTTATTCAGTCACCTACCAATATATTATGAAATATCTTTGTCGAAAAGAAAAAAATTATAAAAAAAAAACAATTTTGAGTGGAAAAGGACTAAATCTAGTGATCGAGTATTTGACAGACAAAACTAATAAATTGGGTTGTCGACGGAATACAAAACCAATCTTGAACACATTTAATACTATTTATTCCATATTTTATATTATCATCATTGTAGTATCGTCGAAACAATAAAGAAGTAGTATGAAACTAGCAAGCTGTGGAGACACAACGGGTACAACCGTTGCACCAGTTGGATATTTAGATCTTCTTCTGATTCTCAAAGCTTATTTACCTTACGATTTGGTCAAAGCTCTTCTTAGTTTATGGCCTTCATGTATGTTTTCTTCCGCTGTCAATTTTGTCAACTAAATATTTAAGATCCATGTATCTCATTCATTTTTAATGTTTTATTACTACATTACTTTTGCTTTACGCAACAAAAAAGACCTACTTTATCCAATGACCTTTGTCTCTGGTCATGCTTCATTCGCCAATGCATCATTTCAAGTTTCCAAAATACCTTTGTCGTGAGAAAACTAAACCCACTAATCTGAAAATTACGTCTTTATGTTTTAGTTTTACAATGTCTTGAACTTCATTATGCACGTTTACTTTCTTAACTACCATTATGCGATACACGAAAAAGGTATCAACAATATTGTTTTTAAATTGAGACTGAAAAAAAGTAATTATTAGACCTTTTGAAGAAAAGAAGAAAGAAAGAAATCTATACTTTTTAAACTCCTCGTGGTCCATTAACTTTGTCGGCCTTAAAGCAGACGTCGATTCCCAGTAAACCTTTCTAGCCAATTACAGAGTTTTAGTTCCGAACAAGAGAAAAGAAAAGAGGATGCTATATTATTCCCAATAGGATCATGATGGGCTAATTTGGGCTGTTGAAATATTTAATTAACATTACGAGCATAGGCCTGTAACAACGGCCCATTTAATCATCATCGACATGTTTCAACGCGATTGAAGAAGATTCGTAAAAAAAAATTCTTTGCTTAGTCCTTCATAATCTGTTATTTGATTCTCTCGAAGAAGATATGATGCAAACGCCATTTCTCCATATCTGCAAAAGCTTCACTTCTTCTCTACCTTCATGCCAATACCACAATCCGTGCTTTGGGTTTGACAATGCTCTTCTAGCCCCTTCAATCTGCAAATTCCGGCGACCCAAGAATGGCAACGGGAGCAGAATCGTCGCGCAGAGCTACAAACCAAACGACGGAAACAGCCGTCCGGGAAACAAAGGGAAAGCGACTCTGAAGGGTAGTAAAGAGAATACATGGAGCGTAGATAACGAGATGGCGGAGAATGAGAAGCGGAAGCGGAAGCCAAAGGGGAGAGGAGGGAGAGGGAAGAGACTAGGTGGAGGAAGGAAGGGTAAAAATGGTAGGGTTTTGGTTTCAGGGACGATGTTAATTGAGACTGAGACTGTTCTTCAAACCCAGGTTTCGATCTTCATCTCTTCAATTTCTCAAATTTTGTCTGCGAAATTAGCGATTCTAATCGGGATCGATGAATATTAGGAACCTGTGATAAAACCTGTTTGGAGAACATTTGCGAGCAGTGTAAGTGGGATATGGAAAGGAGTAGGAGCTGTGTTCTCGCCGATAACAGCAGAGATGGAGCCGATCGAAATCGGGAAGAAGAACGAGAATCTCTACGATTGCTATACTCTTTCTCGGATCGAAGCGTTGCCATCACCTTCTGGAGGATCTTCAGCATCGTCTGAGATACAGAGGAGAATCAATTGGGTCACTTTGAATCCTCATGGAGAGTTATTCCAGAATGCTGAGGTTAAAGATGAGACACCCGTTGACCAGAACGGTGTAGATAGCCGTTTGCCCAAGTTCGAATCTTTTGACTTGAAAGCGAGCGATGTCATGGAAGAGGACTCCATGGGAGACGAGCCTGGCCTCGTTTACTTTGAGGTATGATGGCTCAGTGTTCTTGTTCATTGAAGCTACTTGGTTCTCATTCTTCCATTAGTTGAGCTTAATGTTTCCTATTTGCTTGATGCAACAGGATGGATCCTATTCCAGAGGTCCAGTTACAATCCCTGTTGGGGAGATGAGTAAATCAAACTATTACCTCACACCCACTTTCAAGTTTGAACAGGTATATATATATATATATGTGTGTACTTTTGCTTTTTGAGTTTTTCAAGTTTGGTCCTTTTACGCATAAATGGTGGCTCATTGCTCTTTCTTCTCGGCCAGTGTTTGGTGAAGGGTTGTCATAAGAGACTGAGAGTAGTCCACACCATAGAGTTCGCCAATGGTGGTGCAGATATACAGATAATGAGAGTTGGTGTTTATGAAGAACAGTGGGTTAGTCCATCGAATTATGAAGAACAAAGGTTAACTCTGACTTTGTGATTTATTTATCAATCTCACTCGGGTATGTATGTCGCTGTTCCTGACCATTGGCGATACATGTATGTATCAGTAACAATGACGCACCATTGGAATTGAAACCATTCTCACAGAGGAAACGCACGCAACCATCAGAACTAACGGGATCGTGGAAAGTATTTGAAGTGAGTGCAACTCCAATCTATGGAGAAGAAGAGGAAATGGAGCTGTCAGGTCAAAGCAGTGATGAAACCACACCGTACGTGTACTTGTGCACAGAAGCTCTGAAGAGAAGGAACTTACCGGAAAGTTCGGTTTCGTTTGGAGAGGAAGAGATTGTAGATATGCAAGATGTGTCTGTGATGTGGCTCCCTGGTGGTGTGACTGCTTACGTGGATGTGAAGAAAGATGGAGTCTTGTGCGTTGGAGTTGGATGGTACTCAGATGAAGGGATCAATCTTGTGATGGAGAGAGATTATGGTTTGGATGGGAATCTCAAAGAAGTTAGATCCAAATCTGAAGTGAAGAGACGATGGACAGAAGAACCCAAGTAGTAAAACTCGTCTCTTGTTCTGTGTGTTTCCTCTGTTTCAGATTGATGTTTAATCTTTAGTACATGTAAGTAACAGTAGCTGATGTTTAGTAAAGCTATAATACAGTAAATGTTCTTTTTGTTAACACCACCGTACATTTGCAAATGGCTCAAGTTTCCGGCGACAAAGATAATCGAACTTATATTAGTTGGGGATATGAAACCAATTGGGCCTTTAGTTTAAGTGGTTGGAGTTCACTAAGCCCATTGGGTCATATTTTGGACCAAGTCAGAAACAGAAAAGGTTTATTATGTCACTATGAAAGGATTATGATGTCTTCTATAAAATTCGCAGTACGAGGAATGATCAAAATTGTTTAGAGATAACTTGCATATTATGAGATTTATACCCCACACTAATTTATAATCTCATAATCAATCCCCTAAACAATTAAAAAAACTTTCATATTTCACATTTTGGAGATTATCTTGATATTATGTGAGTTTCTAAAAATGGTAATGAAAGCTTACTTTTTTTTGTTAACCCGTCTTGTAAATTAAACTTTAGACTAATATCGGCGTAACATAAAAAAAACTTAAAATCAAACTTCATTGGAGAGAAGGGGGGTTTCATGTGAATATATATAATATATATATATAACAACTTATTTATTGTTGGATCGTAAAATTTTGGGTGCAAATGGTTATAAATAAAAGGAATAAGTTGAATGAGAGGAATAATAATCAGTTGAATAAAATTGAAGGGAATAATGTTACTTAGCTGAATAAAATCTTTCCTCTCGTATTCTCTTTTTTTTTTTTGAATAATAAATTTGAGAGGAATCAATCATTTTTCCTCTAATTATGTGGAGTCCAAGATATTTTAGCAGAATACATATTTATCTTAAATGGTTAATTTTCAAAGGAATTTATAGGAATGAATCATTCAACTTAATTTTTTTTCTCTAACTTGTCAATCATTTGGAATTAAGTATCGGCTTTTCTATCTCCACTTGAAATTCAAATAAGTAGGAAAAAAAAAGAGAGAAAAAGAAAGAGTGAAAAAAATGGAGGGGGGAGACACAGTGGGAACCTACAAGAGAAGAAAAAGAAAAGAGATGCCTTAGAAATCTCACCATCATTAAATTTGGAAAAAATTCCTTACGGATTTGATTGAAACGTGTAATCATTGTTGCATGGAATTCATCCCCTATTATATATAACCTTTAATATTCCTCTCTTTGTCTCTTTTCTTAACCTATGACCTCACAATTAATAAATTAAATGCCCTTCTCTCATCATCATCTTTCTCCTTTCATTTTCATCTTTTGATTCTTCCATACGTATGTGTTTATTGCTGCATATACATGTTACGAAATTATGTTCCATTACTATTTAAAACAAGATCTACAAATGTTGTTTTATTAGATCATTGTACAAGGTAAACATTTCGATTACGTTTTGCATCATGTTTGTAGTTCCAATTTGTAAATTATTTTTATAAAAAGAAATGTATATGTATATATATGAATTTGTTTGAACGCAAATACAAACAATAAAAAAACGTTTTCCTTAGCTATTGAGACCTAACTTGGCCATGCTTTATAGTTTTATCCTGGTGTCGGTAAGAATAATATCAATAAACTAGTTAATAATATATTAGAGTTCCTTTAGTGCCTATTTAAGCAAGTGTTCCTCATTAAGTAGATAGTTAATTGCGGAGTAAATTGGACCGGCAAAGTAAAATTGTCCTAAAGAAGATTAAAAATTTTTGTTATATATATTATATGCTTTGTTATTAGTCATTGTTGCTTTGTGTTGCTATTGTGGAGGAAGTTGGCCTGCTCTTTTCCTGAGGTGTTGTTGTGTGTAGTTATCAAATTCACGATACTCTAACAGTATAAGCACATAATCAATTATAATCAGACGTTTAAAATACACCGTTTAGTTTTGTAGATATGATTAAGTTAGATAAATTTGGCTAGCTAAATTGATCAATCTATATGCAAAATGAATCATAATGGAATATAAGCAAACAACCAATTATAATCAATTGACTAATTCAATCTATTGGGTCTAAATATATAATTATAAGAGAAGATTAATGACTAAACAATATTTAGGTTTTCTTGTCACCCGATTTACATCTAACGAGTCTTAGAACATTGTACATGATACTTTTTAGTATATAAAAAGAAACATAAAAGAAGCGACGATAAATATAGCTTAGATTAGTTAGTTTCGTGAAATGATTCTATTAAGAAAAAAAAAGATCATTGGGATTAAATTACAAACAAAACTTATGAAGGTGGTGGATTCGACATGATTTGGGAAGAGGTAACTTTTCTGGGTGTCGTTTCCATCATCAGCTTTAGGACACATCTTGAGATGGATGGAAGCTTTGATGTACCTCCACCACACACTCGATTACCTCCTTGACAACTCTCTCTCTCTCTCTCTCTCTCTCTCTCTCTCTCTCTCTCTCTCTCTCTCTCTCTCTCTCTCTCTCTCTCTCTCTCTCTAAATTGTCATGTGAAATGAAAATGTCCCCAATTTCTTATTTAATTAAGATAAATCTTTACTTCATTTGATTAGTTAGATTTTTAATTCTTTCGGTTGCTTGACTTGCTTCAGAAAGCTGGTCATTACAATCTGTCTAAACTCCAAACCCTTTGTTGGCGTCATTATGGAATGGTTAGGTTCAGTTAATGATGCAAAGTACTTGCTTAAATAAATGAAAGTAAATTCGTTTATAGTCTAATTAAGAAGACAATCAATGGTGATAGGAAGTAAGATTTTACACATCATTATCAACTTATTGAACAATCGCTGCAAACAAAAATTATTGGTGAAAGAAGAAATTTACATAGAATATTATTTCCCCCCATGTATTGAGAAATATATATATATATATATATATTTATATATTCAGCCGAACAAACTTTTGTTTTTTTAGTGATATGATTATAAAACTTAGAAACATTTCACATGAAGCTGACTGCCAAAGACACGAATGGTACAAATGATACGTTTAGAGGGTTTTTGACACGTGTGGGGACGTACACACGAAACCCTACCTCTCTAAGCCTCTATATGAAAGCAAGAGAAGATAAAACGTCAAAGTAACATTTATAAACTTCATTAATATAAGTTAAATATAGACAAAATTAGTGTGATACACTATTACAAAATTGATACACAATAGTCAACAAAAAAAAGGAGAAGGGAGATTTAGGATTAATATAATGGAAGGAGGAGGGAGAAGAGTAGTAGTCAATAATTACGATCTACAACAAGTGACATCGTCGTCGACGACGATTCAAGAGAATATGAACTTCCTCGTCCCTTTTGAAGAAACCAATGTCTTAACCTTCTTCTCTACTTCTTCTTCCTCTTCTCTCTCTTCTCCTTCTTTCCCCATTCACAACTCTTCCTCTACTACTAATACTACACATGCACCTCTAGGGTTTTCTAATAATCTTCAGGTCTAGCTATGATCTCGCTTTCTATATATATATATATATATGATTCGTATTTGTGATGATCCTGTTTTTGTAGTTTAAGTATTGATTCATCCTAATTTGGAAAGTTTTAATATCACTTTTGTAGGGTGGAGGACCATTGGGATCAAATTCAAAGGTGGTTAGTGATGATCAGGAACATCTTAGAGCTGGAATTAACAGTGATGCCCATTCTAATTCCTGGTAATTTAGCTCACTTAAACTTGAACATGTATCCATTACTTTCTTCTTCTTCTACCATCAACTAATACCTAAATGAGAAAGTTGGAATATTAATTTTTATTTGTTCAATAAATGGACTTTCTCTTTCTCTTTCTCTTTTGGGTGTCCTCAACACTATCAATTTTATGGATTTCCCTTGAAATATCTTGAGATCCAATAAAAAGATAGAGTATATACAAAGCCTTATGACATAGGATAATTAAACCTAAGGAATAAATAAGCTCCCAATACATAATAGAATGATTGCATTTGCAGGTGGAGATCAAGTAGTGGGAGTGGAGAGAAGAACAAAGTGAAGATAAGGAGGAAACTAAGAGAGCCAAGATTTTGTTTCCAGACAAAAAGCGATGTCGATGTCCTCGACGATGGCTACAAATGGCGTAAATACGGTCAGAAAGTCGTCAAGAACAGCCTTCACCCCAGGTAATTCATAAACACCACCATATTTAATCAACTCTATTAATTAGTCTAAATTAACATTACCAATACTTCTGATAACATGTGCATAATGATTCTCGTATAATCACATTGATTGATGATTGATAGCTTCGTAAAAGCTGAGGTAGGAACTAAATTTAGGTGTATCATAATATTCTCTCTTCAGACTGTTGCCGAATCTTAGCTCAAGTACTATAGACATGACTGCTCATACATTTGTATACATTTTCTGTAGAATATTATTGTACGTATATGTTGCAGTTTTAGTATGTATCGTACGTTCCTCAAGGGTTGTCATCATTAAGAATGCAACACAATATGTTCTATATTTGTCTCTTTTTATTGTGCAAAGTCTACACATTTTCCAACTATTTTTGTTTATACATTATAAGGCTCATCATATTCTCAATTTCACATTTTTGTTTCTAATTATATAGTTGATTAATTGATACTAACTATTGTGTCTAATGATGTGTATAAGAAATTAAAACAAAAATGTGGAAATATATATACAGGAGTTATTACAGATGCACATACAACAACTGTAGGGTGAAGAAGAGAGTGGAGCGACTGTCGGAAGATTGTAGAATGGTGATTACTACTTACGAAGGTCGTCACAACCACATTCCCTCTGATGACTCCACTTCTCCTGACCATGATTGTCTCTCTTCCTTCTAATTTCTCTCCCTAAAAAATATATATATATATATATATATAGACAGATATATAAATATGCACATATGGACGTGTGATTTATTGCATATTTGATATTGCATGTGTTTTTTCTTTTCTCTCTGGGGGTCAAATTGCATGTGTTGTTCAAGAGTATATCATCAGATGTTATATATATTCTTGACTTTTCGTTTATGATCATCCATATATACTCTCAGTGGATTAGTATTTTGAGTTTGATCACGTGACGCAGTACGATCATTCGGTAAAGTGATGTTGAAACAAAATACTTACCGACTGAAGAACATAAGATATTTTTTTCTTGATAAGCAAAATGAATCTACTCCTACAAAATCGATCTCCTATATAGAAAATTTCTCAAATTCGACTTAGACAGAAGAAAACTTATGTCACACACGATTTATATTGGTTCATCATGACACCATTATAATGTAAAAGTTACAAAATATTTCCCGCTGTTTTGAATCAAATTCAAGAGTTATACGGGAAAAAAAAAATTCACTTTGATTTGCAACAATCGAGTTCCACGCTAAAAAAACGATTAATTAGAAAACTAACATATAGCAAACATATACATATTTGATAAACTTGATTAGTGTGACACATGTCATAAGATTATCACAAACGCCAGCGAGAGATGTCCACGATTCAACATTATGAAACTGGTACGATGAGTTTTAAGTCTGAGCCATAAAGTATCATAAAAAAGGAGTTCAATAACAGATTTATTATAATGTTATAAGTAGTAACAACACTCAAGCAAACCTAGCTACAAACTAGCTCATGGTCTATATATTACATATCACATATATATTGCTAATTAGGGCTATATAAATCTAGCTACCTACTAAAGCTTCTCTCTTCCTAATGATGATGTTATAACTATAGATGATTGACTCATGCAGCCGGAGCGTAATCATAGACTACATCATCGTCATCATCACCTTCGTTCTTGAACGATATTGCAAGTGCAGTGTGGCCATTAATGGAATGGAGAACCAACTCAAATTCTACTGCAGACATTCTCTTTTCTTCACTCTACCTAATTAGTGAAAGCTTGTTGAACAGAAACCTAAAACAAAGAAAACTATAGATTTAATATAAAACATTGAGATGGTTACTTAATATATTTATAGATGTAAAAAGCTATAATGGCGAACGGTGATCCCGTTAAAACTGAGTCAGGGCATGTGACTCGCTGCTTATGATGTGTGCCTGACACAAGTGGAGTGTGAAAAACTGAGTAAGCCACCTATTTTGTGCCCTGACACATCCCTCACTTTTTTTATTATACATATATTGGTCCACCTCTTATTACACGATTTGTTAACACTTCTCATTTCGTTATGACGAGATTTTCCTAATGGAATGGAATATTAAACAAGTAAAGACTAAAGAGGAAGAAAGCATAAAGTTTTTCTTTTTCTTTTGGATTTTAGTAAAAAATTAATGTATCATAGGGTATTGATTCCCTCAACCAATAGCAACATCATGGCATCATGCATAGAGCCTTGAGGGACAAAAAGTAAGATTTATGATCTGATGTCTAGATTTGTTTTGGTTTATCTTCATTTCACCATTATTATGGTAAAGATTTTACTTTTTCTCTTGGATTAACATTACAAATTTACAAAAGTTTCTCTATAATAGGATTTTGGGGAAAGTAATAGAGATATGGTAAGATTTGTTTTGTCTTGGCTCAACACTACAATATTCTTTATAATTGGGTTGTTGAAAACGGCCCATGTTTAGGCCCAAAATCGTCTCAAAAGTGAGGTTCTTTCTTTGATCATCACGTGGCAGCAAACCATTGGTTAAATATTAGATTCTCACAAATAAGGCTACAAGCCAACAACAACTATTTATTTTTGTTTTGGTCTTCTATTTTTTTCTTCTAACCACAACTATTTGCTTTCTTGATTTTTTCCACGAACGATTGTTTTATTACTCATCTCGATCTTTTTTGAAGATATTTGTAGAACAATATCGTCGTATTCAACTTAAAATGAAATGGATAATAGCTAGGCCCACCAAATAAAAATAGATTGGTCAGATAAAGTCTTCAACACAAAAGGATCTGCTCTGATTTAAATAAATACATTCACTGAAAAAAAAAACTTGCAAATTTCTACAGACGCATTCAGAATTTTGGATAATTGTATAAGGCTACCAACTAATGTGGTCCACCGATCTTTATATAATTCTATAAAATTATGCATACTATGCCTACACTATAAATCAATATATTAAATGTTCTCTCAAACGCAATATTGTGAATCAAAACTATTTTGTATCCCTTATACATACTATTATTATATGAATTAAACTTAAGAAAAAAGGAGTATTTGAAGGATATAGAGGGTCACATGCAGCAGCACATGGAAATTGGGTATGAAAAAGATACGAGAAGCGAGAGACACGTTACGCAGTTATTGACGATCCCCAAATGCTCCAAAAATAATACTATATACTATTTCTACAATTAAAATCATAACGATATTGTATGTATAAAAAGATATATTTATTCTTAGTTCTTTCACGAGACATGCTTTACTTTTTCATCACTCCAATCACAATCAGTTAACATCTAACCTGGCTGTCATGTTTAATTAATTGTTTTTTTCTTGTAACTTCAGGTAAGTATACGATCAGGTACAAATAAAAAACATTGGCCACATAATACGCGTAAACCCTGCGTACGTACTTGTTAATCAATTTTTGTCTACTTCAGTTTATAGTTCATGAATGAACTTTGACAGGGGCTATATTTTGATGTTATATGGAGGATAAATTAATTACTAACGTACTAACAAAAATGCATCAGTTGTTGGATTGCAAATTGGGTAGAATGGTAGAGGATCAGTAGTAAAAATTTTGATAATCTAGTGAATAGTGATCATGTTCTAATGTTCTATACCTAGCAAAACATATCGTTGAGTTTTTTTTTTATAGTCCCACACATTAAATGCATTCCACGTAAATTTCATTTGCATTCAAAGTCGATAATTTGAATTTCGGTTGATCCGCAAAATTTTTTCATTTTTTTTATATAGAAGGACTTCACATGCAAGCACATAACAAGATGATTTTTTTTTCATTATTTTTTTATACGCTTTCATAGATAGTTTAACCTTTATTGTTAGATAAACTCCATTAAATTTGTAACGTTCCAAAGGGAGGATGATCACACAAGTTGACATATCGTCCTGTAAAGTTAAAACATTTTCTTTTAACGAAAAAAGTGAAAATCTTCTTCTTTTTTTTGTTAACGTGAAAATCTCTTCCTATTTCTCCTTTTTTTTTTGCTTTTAAACTTTTGGGTTTTGCTGGTCTAAGAACTTTGCCTAAATGCGTCCAAATTAGCTGTTCATCTTGGCATGTTAGATTTAGATCGGTCTATAATTTATTAATATCTACACTTTTTTAACAATCTATATTTTTTTGGGGGCTATGAAGAAAGGATTAAATGGTATGTTACCAGATGGGAATTGATTCGCATTATTAGAAACACATGCATTTCGTTAGATCACTACCGTGACTTTCTAATTTAAATTAATTTTCCCACATGTCATGTAACATGATGAGTATATAGTATGGGATCCCATCTCCACATTACAAACAAAAAAACTTAGACACGCATAGTTGTTATACATTTTCCTTGTAATTCACATAACTGTATCTATTATCATCCCTACTTATTTCTGATATTTTATAATTTGTACGTTTAATTTCCTCAAATCACATTTATATTAGGTTAAAAAAATCATAATGCATATATATATATATATATATTAATTAGGATATGATATTACGTTCATCTGCGTCGATTTGATGTATTGTATTAATTGTGTTTCCCTCTTGTTACAACTTAAGTTTTCAAATTCAGTAATCATCATTAACCCAACTTATGAAATAAAAGCACCACTTTCCCTTTTCTGTTACGTATTCAAATGAGTCGTTTATTTATTTATTTCGCTATAGTTTATTTATTTCGGTTCCACCGCCGACGGTGATAGATAGACCAAGAGCTAATGAGTAATAAGTAAACACAATTGAATATCCAAAAGGGACACATTCCTAAAATTGAAAATTTGATCCAAAAAAAAAAATTATATACATACCAACCTCTTAAATAATAAAATAAAATACTTACTTAAAAAATAAAAAATAAATAATAACCACCCAATATAACGACCAACTTAAAAACACAAGCCATTAGCAACAGAGCAGAGCAAAGAGAGACTTCTTCCTCTGATCACACAGAAAATTAAATTTCCTTTTTTCTCTCTCTCATACACAGAAAATGGCTGAGCTTGAGAGTCCAGGAGTAATGCCGAAGCTAATAGCCTTCTTATCTTCGTTGCTAGAACGAGTCGCCGAATCTAACGATCTAACTCGGCGAGTCACGACTCAGTCACAGAGGGTGTCGGTGTTCCACGGACTGAGTCGACCCACCATAACGATTCAGAGCTACCTCGAGAGGATTTTCAAATACGCTAATTGTAGTCCCTCTTGCTTCGTCGTGGCGTATGTTTATCTCGACCGTTTCACTCACAGACAACCTTCGCTTCCGATTAATTCCTTTAACGTTCATCGTCTCCTCATTACCAGTGTCATGGTCTCTGCTAAATTCCTCGATGATCTGTAAGTTTCTCCGTTTCTTGATCTTACAATTGAAAGTGACACTCAGATTTCGAGCTCTGAATTCACTATCACAACTAAATTTTCAGACATCCCTCAATGTATGATCAATCAATCCCCTGTTTCATAAAATGCTCTGTTTCTTCTGTTTTGTCTGAATCTAAAAAAATATCCTTTTAAAAAAATGTTAGCCTGATTCTGTTTTAAAACCCTAAATTCAGTTTTAATCTCTGTTTGGTCAAGAACATCATAATGGTTAATCAAATAATCAATCAATCCCCTGTTTTTATGGCTCTCTGTTTCTTACCTCTAAAATTGAAGTTCTAGGCCTTAAATTCTAATTATTTATATGATGAATTGATTTGATTATGAATCTCTAAACCCTAAATTCGGTAATTGAACAGGTACTACAACAATGCGTATTACGCGAAAGTGGGAGGGATAAGCACGAAAGAGATGAATCTTCTGGAGCTGGATTTCTTATTCGGGTTAGGATTTGATTTAAACGTGACGCCAAACACATTCCACGCTTACTTCTCTTATCTTCAAAAGGAAATGACTCTTCTTCAACCTCTCTCTCTCGTCGTTGCCCCACCAAGATCTGTCAGTGCCTTCAACGAAGATGAAGCTTCTCATCAGAAGCAACAACTCGCTGTTTGATTCACATAAAAATCCAAAAAAAAAACAAAAAAATATCAAAATCTTTTTTAGTTCTTTTTTTCATAAACATTTGATCATTCTCGGCCCCTCTTTTTTTTTTTTAATGAATTGTGTAGATGTAGATGATGATGTAGAGATTAGTCGGCAGGGAACTCTTATCTTTGTCTTAATCAATCTCGATTAAGAAATTCAAAATCAAGCCAGTGAGCTCTTGACCCCATTTCTCTCTCTTTCTCTCTATATATATATTTAGATGTGGACAGATGGGATGATTCATCTTTACAGACTGGCTTGGGCAAAGAATTTAAATGTACACTAGTAACCCTAAGTTTAAAATAACTAGAAAATGTTATGATTATTTTTTTGTTTTGTCTGATATTCAAATTTTACCCATGTCAGATCAGAAACATGGGTTGTTATTTTAGTAATAATAGTAACCAGAAGGTACAATAATTGGGATTTGTGAATAAGATTTGTTGTTTCTGGTTCAATAAAGGGAACAAAAGAACATGTGCAGAGCAGAGACAGAGTGTAACGATAAAGAAATCTCAGTCAATAGACAACTTGAAAGAGGCTAAGAGACTGTGACTTGCATGATACACATAATGGGATATTGACAACAACATAAAAAGTTTTTACCTTTTGACTCAAGAACAACACAAGAACACAAAACAACTAAGAAACCAAAAAAAAGAAACAGGGGAATTAGAATTTTGAGACTGAAACTTGGGATTTTAGGAGGTAGTTGTTGAACTACTTCTTAGAGGAGAGACTCTTGTTTTCTTGGTATGTTTCCGGATTAGACTCGGGATTTTCGCTACTGAGATGGGTATTACCACGGAGATCACCAAGAAGAAGAGGCCTAATCCGAAACTAGGAGAAAGTGCAGCCATTGCAAATCCATAGGTCAAGGCAACAGCATTCAGTGAAACTTGCATCTCAAGGTAGAAAGGGAGACCTTTTGTGAGTAATGAGATTAGTTCAATAGAAGTGAAAAACCCTATTGAGTTTAAGAAGATAAAGATGCCGTAAGAGATCCAATTCTTCGATCCCATTATCGTTGTCCCAGCGTGATAAAGCGGCTTGGTTTTCTTTCCTTTTGTGTCAGTTTCTTGACAGTATCCATTGTTGCAGTAATCTTCTTGCCAAACACCTCCAGGTGGACTTAGCGCGGCTTGATAAGTCGCTGTGGCTATCAGAATCGCGATAACTAGTAAGACACTGCGGATTTCGTTAGGTGAAACTCTGTCTTTCTTGCTCTTGAAGTAATCTAGCCATTGCTTGTGAGTCGTCAGAGATTCTTCTGATTGTGTTGTTTCGTTCTCTGTTGTTGTTTCTGCTGCTTGTCTTGTGTTATGATCTCTGGATCTTACAGCTCCTGCTTCACGGAGGATCTGATGAATCTCTGTGTCTTCTGGTTCACCTCCAAAGTGATGTAACACATCAAGAGGTGTGAAGCCATTGGCGTTTAAAGAGTTCACTTCAATGAAATCTCTGAAGATTGTGATATTAGATCTAGAGCTAAGCAACAAGTCAATCACCTGCAATTTCATACCAATGGATGATACACTATAAATCAAATCAAAGCAAAAAATTACAAGCATTTGAAATTTTAAAATGAAAAACCAAAAGAAGAATTATTAATTTCTAAAAGAAAAATAAGAAAAATATTCGTTTGAAAATCAAAACAAAAACCCATCCATGTCAAATAAAATTTTAAAAACCTAAAATCCTAAAAAAAATTGAGCCAAATTCTAAATTTGCTCTGATTTTTAGGGTTTATGTCCGATCCTGATTCAGCCGTGGCCCACAGGTAATCGAAAAGAAACAAAGCCAAAAATTATATGCATGACAGATTGGTCCAGGACCGATCAGAATCATAAGTTGATGTAAGGCAACAAGATCGATCGACGGATACCTCGTACTGTCGTTTCTGAACAGCTAAATGCAAAACCGTGTTCCCTGCATTGTCTTGCTTATTCAACACGCAAAGCTTATCAAACTCCTTAAGATGTTCCAGTAAAGCAACGAATCCATCGAACTGACAGAATCTAACCGCAAGATGAAGCACTGTCTCTCCACGAGCAGTGACTTCTTCAAGAGATTCAGGATTTGCAGACACTAACTCACCAAGAACACAAACTCTTCCCCTCATAGCAGCGTAATGAAGAGGAATCTTCCTCTCTTTACCTTTGATCAAACAGATCTCACTACTTAGCTTCTCCAAAAGCTCTCTCGCGACTTCTACGTGACCCATGGATGCTGCTATATGTAGAGGGGTAAATCCGTCTTTGTTAAGCTCTCTTCCGAGACTCTCTCTTAGCTTGAGGATTTCTTTGACGAAACTCAAGTATCCGTACATAGAGGCAACGTGCAACGGCGAAGACTCGCCGTTGATGACAATAACCTCGAGAAGAGTCGGATCGGATTCCGTTGATCGGAGTAAATACTCGACATCTCCTTTCCGAGCAGCCTCCATTAACGGATTTTTCTCCATCTCTCTCTCTCTCTCTTTTCTTCTGCTAAGTCAAAAACCCTTCTTGCAAGAATTCAACATTAACAAGATAAAATTTTCAACTTTGTCAAGTCAGAGCATTCGAGAAACAGAACATTTCAAAACTCCCCACGTCTTCAAATTTCTTTAATTTATTAATCTCAAAAAGTCAAATTCACACGACAAAGATGAGAGAAAACCCATTTCAAGATTAAATTTTACAATGATAAATAATCAACCAAAAAGAAAACACACACACTCATACAAAAGAAAATATGAGAAAGAAACAACAAAGAGATTGAACTGAGATCAGTTAAGAAGAAATCATGAGACGCTTTGCAGTCTTAAAACCTTTAATCAATGAATCGATGAAGAGATAAAGCTCACGAAGAACCAAGAGAGACGATACACCTAGAATCACCACCCAAAATATATCCTCATCTGGAGCTATATAGAATATAGCAATCAGATAAATAGCCACAAGCGAGATGATGCAAAGCCTCATCCAATTCCTCAAAGGGAACCCTTTAGTGAGCAGCGATATCATTGTAACCGAAGCCAAGAACCCAACCGCGTTGAAGGCAGCGTAGAGAGTGAACTCAAGGGGTCTGCTGCTCGCCATGATTGCTTGTCCTGCAGTGCTGTTCCTTGCACCGAAAATGGTGTTTATGACTCGAGCAGGTGCTGTTGTTGTACTGTTCTGTGAGCCAGAACCACCATTAGAATCTTCACTCTTGAAAGCTCCTGGAGGCTGGAGGACTCCAGTGAATGTAAGTGTGGCTATGAGTGTTGCAACAATCAACAGAACTTCGCGTTGTTCAAGTGTGGAATTAGTGATCTCGTAGTGTATAAAATTCTTTATCATACGGCAAGGAAGTCTACTATGCCGAATTGGTTTAGGGTTTTTGCGTCTTTCCCTTGCGTTCTTTGCTTCGGCTGTTTGAAAGATTTGAACAACCTTGTACATTTCAGAAACACTTCCTCCTTCGGTTTCAATCACCACGTCGAGAATATCCTTTGGTGTTAACCAGTTTCTGTTTTCTCTATTTGCATCTACCGATCCGGGTAGTATTGCTTCCTCACCAATCAACATCTCCACAATCTGTGTAGACAACAATATTATTGAAAATCATTTAGCAATGAGAGGAGTGACGCTTACGCATGTTCTTCATGTCAAAGTTAACAAAGCTTTCTCACACTTTTTTTAATACTAAGGTTTGATTGGTTGCTGATGTATTTTGTACTCCAAAAATGATTGTTGTGACGTAACAGATGTGACTTACAAAAAAACAAGGTCGAAAATCATATAACAAGAAAAATAGAAAAGAAATTAGGCTGTGACAATTTTTAAAGGCTGTAAAAATACTAATAAAGCATGATTGAATCAAATATAGTAGTTTTTAGAAGAAAAAAAAATGTAAGGTTCATAACATGAGGTTTGTAAAGAAGAAGAAACTACTTGCCTGAAGCTGTTTACCAAGTGTTGCAAGATGCAAGACTGTATTGCCTTCTCGATTTTCCAGGTTAACGATCCCTCGAGACATGTTACGATTCTTGATCTCTTCCAGCAACAACTTTGTAGCTTCCACTTGATTGTTTTTAACAGCAACATGAAGAGGGGTCTCAAGAGAAGCAGTTACTTCCTCGAGAGATTCAGGGAAATCCGAAACCAGCTCTTTTATGACCTCGACTCTTCCTCTCTGCGCTGCGCAGTGAAGAGGAATCAAACCGTCTTTGTCCTTCAGGAAGCAGACATCACGTTTCCGGCCAACACGTAGGAGCTCTCTCACAACTTCTATCTTCCCTGAGCCTGAAGCAATATGGAGAGGGCTAAACCCTTGCAGATTCGGCTCCAGAGCTAAACCTTGCTTGTGACGCAAGATTTCTGCAGTGAAGGTGGCTTGGCCGGAGAAGGCTGCGGCATGGAGAGGATTCTCTGGAGACGACAGAGAGAGACGCTCGAGAAGCAGAGGATCCTCTTGAAGCAGCAACTTAAGTGTTGTTATGTTTCCTGTAAGAGCTGCATCAAACAATCTGTGGTCCATGCTTTTCAACTTTCTTGAGTTCCAAGGAATATCCAATTTTTAAATTAAGGTTATCCACATTCCACACAAGTACACCATCTACACATATATATATTGGTAAGTAGTCTGAAGAGAATATGTGATGATGAAGTTTGCCACCTGATAAAAATACCTTCCGTGTTTTTAATTATTGAATTTTAAACTATGTTTCGAGCATAATTCCTTTACTCAGAAGATAAGAACCCGATAAAGCTTAATACCACTAGATGTTAAAAAAAAAAAGCTTAGTAAGCCTAATTATTGGGGTGTTTCTCACTAATCAAAAAAGCCAGTACAATAAATTAGTAAAAAGCTTGTCTTAACACTTTCACTTTCACTATCGACAATAAGTCCTCACATGTTTGTCGTGAGATTCCTTTCTTCTTATGCTCAAATAACACGAGGTATTATGACAGCTGTAGAAGATTCCCCGCTTACACAGGTTGAGGTTGATGGTGAAGAATAATGAGAAAGGCCCATTAGAATTAATACAGTTAACTTAAAAGCCCATTTAGTAAATGGGGTTTAATGGCAGGGGATTTTGAGGCCTTAAATTAACAATCATGAGGTTATAGTAAATGACTTGCTAAAAAAGAAGAAAACAATGTGAGAGAGAGAGAGAGAGAGAGAAAAGTCAAGAAAGAGGAAGACGCCAAAAAGATGATTAAGCAGACCCCGAAACGGCAAGAGCGGTTCGCAAGTCTACCCTACGCCACCTACCGGTCCCGTCATACGCGGCTCACGTTAGCACTCCAAACCATGAATACGGTGGCTTGTTGGCCTCGTCCCCAAAAATCAGCAGCTTTTTCTCTTTTATTTTCCGCTGCTGTTAATTCCACGTGTCGTTACTGTTGTCCACGACGGTGCCCCCACCACCCTCCGCCACCACCGCTTAAGGGCTTTTTCCTTTATTACCAACTCTGCTAATGTGTGCTTCTATCTAACACCTTATCCTCCGCCACCCACCATTATCATGCGCATCTCCTCCACTCTCTCTCTCTCTCTCCCTTATCTCCTCGATATTACGTGATATCGCCGCCGCGGAAAGCCATCGCATCACAGCCATTTCTCTTCACGAGATCTGACTTTTTTTTTTCCAACCCTCTCAAAATTTGATCTTTCCCGGTCTTATCTGTGTTGATCCATGTCCGATCCAGATTCTCCGTTGAATCATGATCCAATTCGGGATCCATCACCGGTGCGGAACCTATCCTCTCCGCCGCTAGCTCTCCTCCCGCCACCATTATCTTCCTCCGGTCCAGACGATGCTTCGGCAGAACCGGCTTCTGCTGCCGATCAGAAGACCGTCTCCATCCCGGCGACGTCAAAGAGCTCAAGGCGGTTGCCTCCGCCGTGCTGGTCTCTCGAGGAGACGATCGCGCTCATTGACGGGTACCGCGACAAATGGTACGCTCTCAACCGTGGAAATCTCAAGGCTAATCACTGGGAGGAAGTCGCCGAATCGGTTGCCGCTAATTGTCCGGAGGCGACGCCGAAGAAAACCGCGGTTCAGTGCCGGCACAAGATGGAGAAGCTCCGGAAAAGGTACCGCACCGAGATCCAGCGAGCGAGATCTGTGCCGGTGGCGAGGTTCGTATCCTCTTGGGTCCATTACAAGCGAATGGAAGCCATGGAGAATCGACCCGAGACCAAACCGGGCAACGAAAGTGGGGAAGAGGATAACGACGATGGCAATTACGCAGCTCGGTATCAATTCAGCGGCGGTTCGTTGAAAAACGGCGGAGGTTTAGCCGCTAGGACGACGCCGAGGTTCTTTAACAGGAATGGTACCGCCGGATCTGGTGGTGGCGGAGGGAGTAGCAGTAGCGGCGGGATCAGAATTCGGATACCGACGGGAGTGAGCATAGCACAGCCAGGCCCTAGATTTCCCGGCAAGATCGATCCGAAATACACGGCGAGTCCAAGTTTCGGTGCAAATGCGAGAGCTGGTCGTCTCGGAGCGGGACCCAATTACGGAGCTAGTGTTGTGAGGATTCCTGAAGGAGAAGAGAGAGCAGGAGCTAGTACTACAGCGGGAAAACGAGGGAGGGAGATGATGATGGTGACGGAGGAGGATGGTGATCCAATGGTGGAGATAGCGAGTGCGATCAAGCTACTTGGAGATACGTTGTTGAGAACAGAGCAGACGAAGATGGAGATGACGAGAGAGATAGAAGCGATGAGGATGGAGATGGAGATGAAGAGAACGAAGATGATCCTGGAGTCGCAACAACGAATCGTGGAAGCATTTGCTAAAAGCATGTCGGATAATACAGAGGAGAAGAAGAAGAAGAAAGCAAGAAGAATGTCTTCCTTAGCCGCTGACTCCTGATCGAGCAAAAGGCCATGAGTTATTGTGTTGTTTTCAATTTTAGATTGTAGAAATCAAATGAGCTAAATCTCTCTCAATTCAATTTCTAACATCAGTAATGTATGTTGAACTTATGTTTAAAAGTGTATAAATATGAAAGTTTCGAAGCATCTCGGATTATTAAAATTATGCGTCGTTTGGTTTCCTATAAGAATATACGGAGATAAAAAGGTTCTTGGATAAAGCTTGAAAATTGACATTAATGGAGTCGAGGCACATCACACAGAGAGGAAAACAGAGCAAGCATCAAATCCAAGCAAAAGAAACGCAATTTTCAAAGAAAACTTTTATAAATTGATGGGCAAATACAAACACAGCTAAAATCTCTGTTCTTTGTAGGCATAACAATGCCTCGACCACATTTACCATTATTCTGACAGTCACAGGAAAAATAAAGACATCTCTATAGAAAGTGAAGCTTATCATTACATCTGGAAAAAAGAGTCAAAAACACTCTCTAAACCTTCCAACAGTCGATCTCATCCAGGCTATAGCTTGGTCCTTTTGCAGAGGCAACTGCTTCGTCTCTGCACGACGATGCATAGCCAAACCTCCTTCCTAATTTAGCATGCCGCCAAATCTGTTCCATTTTTACAAAGTTATCACTTGGTTTCATAGTTACACTGCTCTCACATTCAAAGAGGAGATGCATATGCCTTCCAACAAACCAAAATATCCCACAAAGAAAGAACTAACAATGCACAGTAGATGCAACTAAAATTAGAATTGAAGAAAATCACAATTATAACTCACATTCAGTAGTATGATCCTGGACCACCACCTGAGTAACTACTACCGCCCAAGCCACGGCTTGAGTAAATTGAAGAATACGAGCTACCTCCTCCCTATAAATCCAACAACAAATATGTTACACAACCTAACCTTCCAAAAAAAAAAGAAAAGACACGAAGATGCTGGAGCCGCTTACATCTCTTCTGGGTATGTCGCTTCTGGGTATGTCGGTACCATAGCCTGATGAGTACATTCCTCCTCCTACATCGCTACCACTATAAGAGCCTGAAGAAAAGCAACATAGCCATGAGTAAGCGTTTGCATATCGATAAAGTATAGATATATGTTAAGCCACAACAGAAATTTCTGAATCAAACCTCCTCCATAGTCCATTCCCTGACGACTGCTGTATGGGCCACGCGAGTCTTGACTTGACATAGTATTTCGGCTGCTTCCATATCCTAGACTCGATCTAGGAATCCTACACCAAACATGGAAGTAAGAAACTAAAAATACACTTGCCACAAAGTAAATTGCAGCGACAGATAAACAAAGATATACATAGAAGGAGAACATACCGGTCCCCGTACGATTCCCCATATTGAGATGAGCCTATATCATAGTCTAGACGGGCTCTTGAGTGACGAACATCCACCTCAGCATAACGGGGAGGAATGTCATCCTGAATGATGAACACTTGTTAAAGTAATCAATCATATAGTTTTAATCTAGAGAACAAAATGGTCAGATAAAGCAACAAATCATACCAGTGCAGCATACGGTCGCTTTGATCCAGGAAGAGGAAGAGGTTCATAAGCACGAGATCTTCCTTCACTGTAAGTCGGAGGTCTTTCAAATCTCGGACTGTAAAGGTCATCCACGTACGGCCTCCTCATTTCTGAGCGAGAAGAACTTCTAGGAAGATCTGAATAACCAGCACTACGGGGTGCATAATCATCTCTGTAAGACAGATGCCTCTCAGGAGAAAGCCTGGAGCTATAGCTCACAGCTGGTCTGCTTCTTGGAGGAGGAAGATCATCACGCCTACCATAGTCCCTCTTCAAGCTAGCCTTTGGATACGGAGGAACTGCAAACACACGATTTGGAAGATATGATCAAATACATCATCAACAAAAAAAAAGACGTTCAAGATAAAAAAAAGATAAAACATGGAAAAACAACAAGTCTAGTGGTGGTACCTGGAGGTCTTCTGTCATATGACCTAGCTCTTGTAGGTGGTGGCAAGGGCCTGGCTCTTGCAGGTGGTGGCAAGGGCCTGGATCTTGCAGGCGGAGGTAGAGGTGGGCGTGGACGTCTTCCTCTAGATCCACCAGCTCTCTTTGCAATAGGAGGTGGGGCCCGAGATCCAATGCCTCTAGCACTCCGAGAGGAAGCAAGGCTACGAGGTGGCAGACGAGCCAATGAACTCCTTCCAGACCGTCCACCCCCATGCCTAGACCGGTGTTCTGAGCGACTGGACCGTCTGCCTTTACCTGCTCTCTGAAGTGGTCTAGATAATCGTGCTCTCACTTTTGCCTGGAAGAAAAAGAGAGGAATTAGAAAGCAAGAAAATACTTGCGATGAGAAGGATATTTAAAAATATGCATACCTTGTCATCTCCTTCACCTAGATCTGAGTTGTTGATGAACTTGGCACAGCTCACAGCAGCTTCATGAGTATCAAAGGTTACAAAACCAAAATCTTTCCTCCTGGCTGATGGCATATTGCGAGCAAGCTCAATTTTTTCAAGTTTACCGTATCTTTTTAAAAGGTCTCTAACATGCTCTTCATTCCATGAAGGTGACAGACCATCAATGAATATAGTCTTAACCTGGAACACCAGAAAATTAATGAAACTAAGTACTATGAGACAGATATAATGCATTCACCAACAATCAATAATCCTGTATCTAGCATGCCGTTAGAGGGCCATAGCAAAATGTATTCTGCGTCTGTTTTCATTAATGGGTTTAGAAAGGATTTTACAGAAACGGTAAGGGAGAAAAACATGTTAAGTGAACAGGTGGCACCCACGCTCGCCCCTGTAAACTCCTCCAACGCTCTAAAGAAGACATGGTAGCATGAAAGCTGCAACAATTATATGATCCTATCATTGTGAGTACCTGCGCCATTATCTCATCTTCCGGATCTAAGGAGGAATCTGCAAAAGAAACCTTTGCAGGCATCTCAACTCCAAACATCACATCTTTCTTGAGAAGGCGTTTGTGAGCATCCATGGCATCTGAGCGAGATGAGAATTCCAAAAAGGCATACCCTCGATTCATGTTGACTTTGTTGCTGTCCTCTACCAGAGTTATATCATCCATATTCTCAACGCCATAGTGTTTCAGCTTCTCCCTCAACTGGAACAACAGCAAAGACCTAATGGTCAAGATTACCACGAACTGTGGAGTTGGGTTGAATTGACATATCTATGGACACCCGAATACTTACAGCTTCTGGGGTCCATGTCTTGCATATGTTACCAATGAGGAGGGTATCCTTATCTTGGCTTGCAGTTACACCACACTTTTTACCATTGATCTGCAGTCCCAATGACCAAGAGCATGATATACAATGTAAAGCTACACAAACTCTCCATCAAATACTAAGGTGTAGACGATTACCATTGGGTTTTTAAGCTCTTTAACAGCTCGTTTTGCCTGTTCCGCAGTTGCAAAACGCAGGAAAGCATAACCCTTGCTCTTCTTTGTCTGAGGATTCTTCATAATCCTAATTTCAGTTACCTCGCCCACGTGACCAAACGCTTTCTTTAAGTCCTCCTCTGTAGCACCTTTGTCCAAGCTTCCAACAAATATCTCAAACTCCTTACGCTTACGTCTCTCATGGAGAACATCATTATGCTCTTCTTCTTCCACATCAACAGTTTCTCCATGCTTGACTTCTTCATCCGCATGCACATCATCACCTTCACTCTCAAGCTCCTCTGGACCATCTCCAACGTCGTCTGCAAACTCACCTGCTTCATCCTCCACCTCCATCTCCTCCTCCACCTCTTCGTCCTCCTCATTTACCAACTCATGATCGTCCTGTTCCAATTCTCTCTCTTCAAACTCCTCCCCACCATATTCCTCGGGGTCATACTCTGGTTCATTGTCATCTAAATCCAATCTTTCATCTTTTCCGAAATCATCCACAGGATCTTTTCCCTCAGTCTCCTCTGCGAGTAAAAGCGAGTAAAACATCTAGACTATTCGAGGTAGCCGAAAGCTTTTCTCAGAGATAACAACCCGAGAAGATACGTCCATCTTCCAAAGAAATTGGAAGAGTGAACACTAAAATCTAAATTCGTCATCCAAATTAAATCTTAACATTCTACAGTCAGATATGTTGGAAGGACTAAGTCGCAAACTTTCATCAAAGCGAAGCTTAGATCAGTCAATGAAAGCGATACGAACGTTAACTAGATAATCCCAAAAATCAAACAATATTCAAAACAAGCAATTTAAAAGCCAGGCGCAAAGAATCTTACTTTTCGATAGAAGAAAGCTATCCGAGTTCGCTGGAGCTTCAGAGACATCGAACGAATCAGATGGATTCGGCTCATCTAATTTATCCTCTTCCTCATCAGGCGTATCCACCTCCGGTGTCTCCTCCTTCGTTTCTACAGCATCGGAGCCAGATAACTCTCCGATATTAACAGATTCTTCATGGGAAGATTCAACCGGCGGATCCTGAGCCTTGAGCGCCGATCTCGTAAGCCTCCCGCCTCTTCTCGCGGCGCCTCCTCCCCTCTTCACAACCTTCGGTGGCATCGCTTTCCTGTATTGATTACCAATCCAACCTGATTCGAAGAACAGATATCAGAGGTAAGCCACACAATAATCGGGATCGAACAATCCTAGCTCAGCGGATCAACAATTGAATGAAATCGGGAGAGAGAAGAAACCCTAATTGGCAGAGAGATGTGAGCCTGAGCTTGTTGGATTAAAATTGTTAAAAAAAATAATTAAATAAACAAAGTTACTCGATAAGAAAAAATAAAGACGTGGCGATCAAGCTTTTAACTTCGGTGGTGGTGATTTGTCATAAATTAAAAAACAAGGTAGGAAAATAAAGATCCTAAATGACGTCGTTTATCATCTCACTCTCACAAATGACGCCGTTAACAATGGCATGGTTTTGTTATAACCGGCGGATTATATTTTAGACCGTATCTTGACCAAGTTCCAAGTGTGTTTGTAGGTTTCGATTATCAACCAAGAAAATCGGTTTCGGTTCATCTTTGTTTGTCAAACTGGAGAATGGTTATTTTGTTCTCCAGTTTTAATCGGTTTTAACCGGTTTATATAGTTGCCTTGAACCTGAGTCTGTAACTCAAAGAGACAAGAGCATTGATCATTTACATTTTAGTATTTTACATAGACGAGACTTAGCTTATTGCTATAAGTTATTAGGTGTTACAGCACACTCTCTACTACAAAATCAAACTCTTATAACGAAGATAGCGTATCATACTAATCTGCAGATTTTGATCCACAAAAGAGTCGTCCATAGCATTAGCAACACACCAACAAGATTAAAAGAAAGCAAGCCAGAGATTTTGAGTAAGTCAAAGAAGCTTGAGATCAAAGAACATGGCAGAAACTAAATTTGTTCTTCTGTTTCTTAGTCTTTGTTGGAGGCTGTAAAACTACTTTTATCGCCGCATCAAACACCTCTTTAACATTCTGCAGGAACATCATCATAATCACAAGTCTCTCTTTAGCAGGTTAAGCTATACACGATGTTAAGCTATACAAGATTTAATTGTAAGTGTAAAAGTAACTGTAAGTGATCAGAACCTGTTGTGTTTTTGAGCTGCACTCTATATATGCTAATGCCCCTATCTCCTTTCTTAGTTCTTGGCCCTAAAAAGAGTTAGCTTTGAGGTTATAAAAAAGCTTCAAATCCTAAAATGGTTCTGATCATACATTTGAAGAAGAATATTAAGGAAACGTACTTGTTCTGTAGAGATTGTGCAAGCACCTGGATAATTCATTGGAAACTGCTTGTCTTCTCTTAGATCTGCAATAACAAAAAGTTTGATATTACATTTTAACATTTAAGACGAAAACGGAATATTCACAGATTTGAGTCAAAAGTTTCACCTAATTTAGTTCCCACGAGAACAATAGGCACGGTGGGGGCATAATGTCGCAGCTCGGGGACCCACTGCGAGAGAAAACCGATCCGCAAGCGCATGAGATGGTGTGATAAAAGTTACATTTTGCAGTGAAACTGAAGTGGGAAAGGAAGAAAGAAAGTGTGAACCTTTTTAGCAATGTTCTCAAAGCTAGGCCTGCTAATGAGTGAGAAGGCAAGAATGAAAACATCTGCTCCTCTGTAACTCAATGGTCTTAGCCTATTGTAATCTTCTTGACCTGAAAAGATATACCACAAACAAAATTCACGATTGGTCTGATTATAAACAAAATCCCATACTGAATTCAATAAGCAAAACAGTTTTGTATCCATATGGCTAACAGATCAATAAGCATTAAGTGTAAAGATCCATTCTTTTTCAACTACACAGAAACTTCAAGATTGTAAGAAACAAAGTCAAAAGTAACGTTTCCTTTTTAAGGGTCAAAAAGATTAGACCTTGACACAAATGTTGAGGATATAAATCTGAATTACAAGAACAAAACTTTGAAAGAAAGTGAAGAACATTTTTACCAGCAGTATCCCAAAGACCCAGATTGACATTTTTGCCATCGACTAAGACATTTGCACTGAAATTGTCGAACACTGTTGGAACATAATCCTGTAATAACAAGAACAACATTCACCAAAATGCCCAAAGACTGTTTAAGAAAATAAGCAATCCAAGAGAGAGAAGAGAGGAGAGAGATGGATACTGTGGGGAAAGTGTTGCTGGTGTAAGAGATAAGAAGGCAAGTTTTGCCCACAGCTCCATCGCCAACAGTGACGCACTTTATAAACTTTGTAGCTGTTGTTGTTGCTACTGCTGCTGCTGCTGCAACACTTGAAGCTGACATTGATTGAGAAAACTCTCTGATTTTAGCTTCTTTCTTTCTCTCTCTCTCTCTCTTTTTGTGCTTCTAGTTAAGTGTAGAAGGAAGAGGGGAATTTAGAGGAAAAGCTGCAATATCTTTGAAAGTTGTGGAGATAAAAAAGGAGTCAACTTTAATTTGGAGCTGTCAGAGAGGCAAAAGCCTAAAAGAGACTATTTTTAATTTGGTGGGTTTGTTTTTTTCCGTTTTTTGAATGTAAAGACTTACTTTCATGGTTGGGATTAGTTGGGATGCGCAATTAGAATGTTACAAATGAACTAAAACTGTAAAAAAATAATTAAAAACAACAATTTGAATAAAGTTAATTAACAAATTGATTTTGTTTGTACGATTTTACAAATGAATATAAGGTTAGACAATGGATCGACCACCAAACACCTCATCATTAACAAGAAGCAAAGGGCAAGTCAATTATTACTATCGTGTTCTTACAAAAATAGAAAAGAATTAAAAACTTATGATTCCTTTCTTCCTAAGTTACATGTGATATAGAATCATAGTTAAAATCGTACAGAGACGATGATCACGAACCTTAAAAACAAATGAATCTTTTGTGCAAACTTTTGTTTTTCCTCACAAGGTGAAAGAGTGTGAGTAAGAAGATAAGGCCCAATAGAGGAAAGCCCATTTGTATTTAAGAGAAAGATAATAAATCAGATAGAAGCAAACAAACAGTAGAGAAGGAGAGAAAACCACAGGGGAAAGCAGAGCACTCTTCTCTTTCCTCTACACTCTGTGATGAAGAAATTAAATTAAAATATATATAAAAAAAAAACCTAGATTTCTCCGCCTCTCTCCTTTCTCTGATGATAAGAAAGTCCGAGACTTTGAGAATCTGAGCTTAATCTCCCAGGGGAAATCGATTCGAGTTATGTACAAGGACCGTAGTGGAGGAATAATGGGTGGTGGTGGATCGTCGAGATCGGAGATCCTCGGTGGAGCTATTGATCGGAAACGGATCAATGATGCTTTAGACAAACATCTGAAGAAATCTTCACCTTCCACATCTAAGGTTTTCACTTCTAAAGATAAAGATTCCTTCCCTTCGACCTCCACTGCTAAATCTCAGCTTCCCGATCATCGCCATTCTCGCTCACCCGAAGGTTTTGCTTTAAATCTCAGTCATTTTTCTGTGGTTTTATGGAAAGTTTCTGATTTTCGGGTCTAATTTTGGTTTTTTTTTTTTGTAGTTGAATCTGAAACGGATAGTGAAGGATCAGATGTGAGTGGCTCAGAAGGTGATGATACATCGTGGATCTCGTGGTTCTGTAATTTGAGAGGGAACGAGTTTTTCTGCGAAGTAGATGAAGATTACATACAAGACGATTTCAATCTCTGTGGGTTGAGTGGTCAAGTTCCTTACTATGATTATGCACTTGACCTCATATTAGATATTGAATCATCAAACGGTAAGTGTTCAGGTTCCATTGATGAATTAGGTTCTTAACTTTTTTGTGTGATCGTTTATATTTATGTTGAGTGAATGTTTTTCGAAATTAGGTGATATGTTTACTGAAGAACAGAATGAGATGGTGGAATCAGCTGCTGAGATGTTGTATGGTCTTATTCATGTTCGTTACATTCTCACTACTAAAGGAATGGCTGCTATGGTAAGAAAGATGAGTTTCTTTAGTTACCACTTTTTGTTTTTTCTCTGATTGATCTTTTATATAAACTTATGTTGCTGAATCTCCTTTGTTAGATGGAGAAGTACAAGAACTATGACTTCGGGAGATGCCCGAGAGTTTTCTGTTGCGGGCAGTCTTGTCTTCCGGTCGGACAATCTGACATCCCGAGGTCGAGCACGGTGAAGATATACTGCCCAAAATGCGAGGATATTTACTACCCGCGATCTAAATTCCAAGGCAGTATCCTTTTTTCCTTTTGTTCAAAAGGCCCTTTAGCATAACATAATACATTCTTGCTATTGTTTGCTTTGCATCTTTGGAAGATATTTTAGAGTTTTGTCTACTTGTCTTAGTGGTTTTTTTTTGTTTTTCCTTAATGCTTGTTGCAGACATTGATGGAGCTTACTTTGGGACTACCTTCCCACATTTGTTTCTCATGGCCTATGGGAACATTAAACCGCAGAAGCCGACTCAAAACTACGTTCCTAAAATCTTTGGCTTTAAGGTACACAAAAAGCAATGATTCTCTCTCTCAGGTCTCTCCTCTCACCAGTCCAGTGAGTTTGAAACACAAATCTCGGTGGCTCAATCCTTCTTGCTGATGGTCGGGGGCTTTACAACGGATCATACTAAATTGTAGTTGGAGGATTGAGAAGAGCGTATATGAACAAAAAGGTTGAGTTATATGTATGTAATCTCGGAAGTTGTCAGAAGAAACTGATCTATGTAGAAACGTTCTTTTGGTGGGTTGGGAGAGAAACGGGAAAAAAACATGGGTCTTAGAAAATTCTTTACCTGTGGAGGGATTCAATTAAAATCAGTTACAGATATAGTTTGGATTTTGCTTTTAACTGTTGTGTATAATAAGCTGAGAATTTATGTGCTTTTTTTCATCTGAGATTTTTCCTTGTTATCTTGAGTTTCTTGTGATCTACGAAACTAAGCCACACCATTTATTCAATCGCTGGATTAACTGAATTTACGCTATAGGTACATAATTCATCAATGAACAATATGTTATAAGATTGTCCATGATTCGTGACGCCTCTATTATTGAGGAGACTAAAATGCATTCTCATCAACTTAACCAAAACAACAATATCATTCTCGGTTTTTATACATACACAAAGAACATTCTAGTAACTAGACATATAACAGCTCATTGATCTTTATCTTAAAATAGGTAGAATATGTTATTTACCTTAATTTTGGTTGTAGTCTTGTAGATAAACTCGTATAATGTTCATGCTCTCTCCAAATGTTTTGCTTTTAGAAAAATATCATATTTACTCTAATGACGAGGTTTGATAAATTTACTAAAAAAATATGGAAAAGAAAACAACAAACTTTGGGCTGGACCTACTAATTTACTAAGTAAATTAATTAGAAACTAAATACACATAAACTAGCAACGGTAGGCATGGGCCCTGCATGAGCCCCTTCCCATTAGTTCTGATTATGAACTTCCCATAGAAGGTGGGATGTGTCAATGGCTTGCGTATATGGGCTTCTTTTAAAAGCCCATGTGAGGCCCAAATTAGCTGTCTCTTTTACACATGTAAAAGAACCGCCGGAGTTCTTACTTATGTCGGAAAATGCATTACGCAAAGGAACAATCGACAGACTTGTTTATCAAAATTTGTAATTGACTCTGGCTCAATACAATTTCTCCACTTTGTTCGGGTTCAACGAGACTCAACATACGAAACTTTATAAGATAGAAGGATAAAGAAATTGAATATTAGAAACATAATATGCTCTGTTTCTTGTGGAACATCGAACAAAAATTTTAAAAAACCATCAAACATAATGGCAATATATCTTCTTCTTTCTCCCCCCACATTCATTTACATAAACCAGATCTACAATTCCTCAGATTCCTTCGTCGGAATTTGAGAACCAGAAACTTTCCCCTTTTCACCTCCGATCCAGAAAAAGATAATAGAAACAGAGCAAAACTTTGCAGGTTTTTTTTCAGAAAGAGGGTTTTGATTTTTTGAAGGATAAAGCTTTTAGACAAAAAGGTATATATAAAGCTAATTTTCTTGATTTATACTAAGCCACCACAAGAGTTCCTGTCCGTACGGTTTTGCCGGCGGCGGAATCTTTCGCTGCTTCGGAAGATTTTTTCCGGAGAGATCTTGCAGAAATTTTCCAGCTTTTCTCCTTAGCTTCATCGGACTCAATCTGTTCTTCTCTACACTCTTTGCTACAAAACGCCTTGTCCCCTCTGTAAATCATAAAACCAAAGAAGACTTTAATATCAGGACAATTAAAAAGACTTTTAAAGACATACGTTTAAAATAAAACCCAGATCCAGAATTTGATCTGGTTCGAGAAAATCGAATTAGTACCTGTACATGAAGATATCGGAGTTAAGACCAAGGTGTTTACGGCAAAGAGAGCAAGATTCCAAAAAGTGTGGCTCTTCACAACCCAAAAACCCAGAGTAATACGAAGCCATTGCTGAAACTAATCACAACAAAAAGAAACGAGACTTTGAATTCAAAGGCAAATGAAGTCGACTGCAGAAGCAGATTCGAGATTCAGCTCAAAGAGGAGGAAGAAGAAGAAGGAGGAGGAGGAGGAGAAAGCTGATTGATTTGGTGTCCATATATAAAGCCGGCTTTCGGACTTTCTGGTTGACTGGAGACAATCACATGTATCACGGACCACTTGAGTTACTGTGGTCTACAATACATCTTGACCGTTCATTCGTTCCTGAGGTCCAATCTCGAAAGATCTATACGTTAAAGTTCAATAATTCATTACTTTATTTTGTTATTGTCTTTTTGTGTCAGGTAAATACTTAAATTCTGTTTCTGGTTATTTTACCGGGAAAATTCATCGATAAAGTTAAAAAAAAAACTTCAAATACAATGGATAGAATCGAACTCTTTGTCCGTACCAACTATTTGTTTGTTTTTTCATCAAATTATAAATGACGAATTTCGAGTAAAAATACTAAATAAGCATCAGTTTTTCAATTCTTCGGCTTATACAGTTATTTTGTTGGGGTATCGTCGAGCATCAAAGAACATATTTTTATTTTATTTTTTGCATTATACAATAATTTGGGTGGATCTCGTTCGACGAGGAGAATCAAACAAGTCTTGCGTTTGTGAGATTCGTTTGCCACAATAACATGCATAACGCATGATTGATGGACCTTTCCCAAATATAAAATTAACATTAAATGAAAGTTTCTAATTTTATTTTATTTTATGTTACTGATATTTTTCACTAAATAATCTGTATTTTAAAAACTGTTCCCGTGTGTACTTTCTGCGCTCTTAGGATTCATCTCTCCTGGACAATGTTTCATTCCATTGTGTGTAAATTTATAATCGCCTCTCATTTGTTTAATGCTCTACTTGTACTTACATGTATATTTCATTTAATTCCTTTTTTGGACAGTAACGTTTTTTTTATTACTATGGTATAGTGAATACATTTATTTGTATTTTTTTTGTGAGACAAAACATCTTGGTACACGTGTTAACTGCAGCCTGCAGGTAACAAAATCCAAAGAAACTATTGGAAGAACTTTAAACTCTCTTTCATAACTAAATATTTTCATTATACATTAAATCGAAACTTATTAAGAAAAATATTTAGTCCGGATTTTTTAAGTATACGATCAAAATAGTAAAAAAAACTCTAAGAACTTGTACTTTGAATTTAGATATGAAAGACATAGTTCTACTTGTAATAAAAGAGCAGTAGCGTCACCGACCTATTTTATTCACTAGACTAAATTTGATAGATCAACTTTTGTTTATCATTTTTAATTGCAAAATTAAACGTCACATTAATAATTATCAGTACCGACTTGAATTATCACATTTTTATGCTTTTGATGATTCGTATTATAGTTTTTCAAACTGGAAATTTCATACTATAACACAAAGGAGCAGACTTTGACTTTCTAAATCAATGGTAAGAAAACACTAGTACAGTAGTAGTACACGTATTTCTTTGAATAAAATATTTAACATAAGATTCCGTTTATCATTTTTAATTCCTTATAATACGTGTCACATAGGCGGGTACCAGTACTGACTTGAATTAATTTTATGGTTTTGATTAATTATTTCTCACTTGGAAATTTCAAATAAACAGAATTTGTCCTTCTAAATCAATGGTAAGAAAACACTATACAATAGTACTACTAGTTTTTCTTTGATAAAATATTTATAAAATAAGATCACGTCAAGCACTCAATGTTTCTGAGTAAGCAATGACTCACATTACGAATGGCAAACCAATAATAAACTTTAAAAAAACCTTTAACCGATTTATATTTAAAGTGTATTAATAATACAAACAAAAGAAAAGAAGTTGTTTTGTGATCAATTATAATAAAGGTCCAAAAAAGAAAGTGGCAGGACCACACAACTTGGTCATCTGTCGATACAACAACAAGGCGTTCGAGTGGGGAAACGGGTCCCACCAGAGTTGGGAATATCAAACGAGGGGCTGACTAGACAAAAACCCTTTAAAAAGGCCTAATTATTTATGGGACCCACAATCACCTCTCTCAAGCCCAATAATCGACGTCCTTGTCTCTCGGGCCCATGACAGCTGCCCTTGTACCCCGTTTGCCCTACCTTTCTTTTTTTTTCTTTTCTTAACCCACCTGCCCTTGTCACGTGTGGTGAATCTCGCTCGTGCGCCAGCTAGGCTCGGAGTTTGTGCTACGTGGCGGTTAAGTGAATGTCTTAAGGTTGCATGGGAATTAAATTCTGTTGTTTTGATTCTACGGTTAGGATTTTATGTAAAGGAATCGTTGGATGTAGCCGTTGATTTGTTTACATTTGTTAAGGATCTCAGCCGTAGATTGGTTTCTGATGGTCTAACTCTAGGCTCTAGCCACAAGCTACCTCCTTTTGGGCAGTTGAAAAGGTAGGTAGCGAACTATACACGCAATTTGAAATGTTATTTATGCTATTTATGGTTTAACCGGTTTTAACCAAAAATAAATCATCTCTCAATGCAAAAATTCATTGGGAAAGACAGAGATCGGTTTATTTCAACATTGATTTTTTGGGGCCATAATTGAAAAAAACTATATTTTAGAGGAAAAACAAGCATTGCCATGTCACCTATGTAAGCCAATTACGTAATGCCATGTGTGTCAACATTATTTTAAACACTGAGGATACCATTTAAAATGGGCCGTTGCGTGGGCCAAAGTGAGCCCATATTCATGGGTTTTTGTAATGAACGGTCCGCAATGTTTTCAGTCTATCGGTGCTGAAGATGGAACTCCGGGAGAGTAGTGACCGGCGACTTCTACTACGGTTCTTTGCCGTGGCCACCGCCGTGAAACTCCTTCTCATCCCGTCGTACAGAAGCACCGATTTTGAGGTCCACCGTAACTGGCTAGCTATCACACACTCTCTTCCTCTCTCCAAGTGGTACTTCGACGAGACGAGCCCATGGACACTAGACTATCCTCCCTTCTTCGCCTACTTCGAACGTTTTCTATCGGTTTTCGCGCGTCTCGTCGATCCAAGGATCGTGGATCTTCAATCGGGACTCGATTACAGCGCCGAATCTGTGATCTACTTCCAACGGATCAGCGTCATCGTCTCGGATCTATGTCTCCTCTACGGTGTCTACAGATTGACTCGAAAATTGGAACCGATGAAGCGAAATCTGATCTGCGCATTGGTGATTTGGTCTCCGGGGCTATTGATCGTTGATCACATTCATTTTCAGTACAATGGGTTTCTACTGGGCTGGTTGCTGCTTTCGATTTCGTTTCTGCAAGATGGGAGAGATCTGTTTGGTGGGTTTCTATTCGCCGTTCTTCTATGCTTCAAGCATTTGTTCGCCGTCGCTGCTCCGGTTTACTTCGTCTACCTCCTCAGGCATTATTGCTGGTCCGGTTTATCTACCGGTTTCCGACGGCTTGTGACTCTTGGTACGGTGGTTGTGGCGGTTTTTGCCGCCGCTTATGGACCGTTCATCTACATTGGACAGGTTAGTTTATTTCTTCTTTTTATGATGGAAGAAAGTTTGGTTTTTTTTTTTTGTCTTTCATGTGTTATTATCTACAATGTCGAGAAATACAGCCAAAATTTCCAAGATTGTAGTTGAAGATTCTATTGTTCTTGATGTCTAGTAGATTGTAACTCATTTTTTACTGTTTGAATTGAGAAAAGAGTGTGAAATTTGGTGTTGGTTTCATTTTGGGGAAGCAGAAGTACACATTGTGAAAACATTGTCACAGAAACCTCTGTTCTTTGTCGATTTCATGAGTGATATCTCCTGATTGCAGAGAAAGCCCATGTCGATGTTTAAATTAATGGAAAATTTAACATAGCTGAAATAAGTGAACTACTCTATATAAAAGTCAAAACCTTTTCCGGATTAGATTCATTGAGAAATCATCTTATGGTGGTAAATTTACTGTTTGTTCTTATTCTTATTGTGTTGCAGATAAAGCAAGTCATAAGCCGAATGTTTCCTTTCGGGAGAGGATTGTGCCATGCATACTGGGCACCTAATGTCTGGGTTTTCTACATAATACTCGACAAAGGGCTTGCCTTTTTACTACGAAAGCTCGGGTTCGAAATTCAGATTCCTTCAGCTTCCTTCACTGGCGGATTAGTTGGTGATTCTTCTCCGTTTGCAGTTCTCCCTCAGGTACTGCCACTCATCTCACATTCTTGTCTGACTGTCTACCATATATCCTGAATGTTCCGCCTGGTCTTATTTTGCATTGACTGCTACAAATGACAGATCACACCATTGACAACATTTGCAATGGTGTTACTTGCGATTACTCCATGTCTCATCAAAGCTTGGAAAAAACCACAGCCCGGGCACGTTGCTAGATGGATAGCTTATGCATACACATGCGGTTTTCTCTTTGGATGGCACGTCCATGAGAAAGCATCGCTACACTTCACTATCCCACTTGCAATCGTTGCCGTGCAGAGTCTAGAAGATGCTAAACACTACTTTCTGGTTTCCATAGGTAATATTTTCTAATCAGAATCAACCTTCGCGGATCATATAATCAAACTTACTAATGTTTATTTCTCTTTGCAGTTTCTTGCTATTCGCTCTTTCCGCTCTTATATGAGCCTCGGGAATATCCGATCAAGGTTCTGTTGCTGTTACTGCACTGCATGGTGATGTGGCTCGGCTTTGCGGCTCAATACGCAGACGAGAAGGCATCGAAGAAGAAGGAGGCTGGTGAATTAAAGAGCAAGTTTGGGATTGGATGTTTAGAGAAGAGCTATCTAATGGGTTTGGTTATGGTAGAGATTGTGTCACAGTTCTTGCATCCGTTTTTTCTAGGTGACAAATATGCATTCATGCCTTTAATGTTGATCTCAACATATTGTGCTGTTGGTATTATGTACTCTTGGATTTGGCAGCTCCGGAGGATCCTCACATGACATATATAGACTCTTGTTCTAGTAACTTGATGTATTTTGTTTTTATACTATGTTTAAATACTACTAACACAGGTTATTTTGTCTTTGGGTCATGAAGTCTTTAAATAGTAAATTTTCAAAATGAAAGACGAGTAGGTAGGCCCCAAATGAAAACAACCAGTGGGCCGTAATATTAGCCCAAATGAAAACATAAGAACCTCGGAGAAATCTCTAGCCGAAGTCGTGACGGAAGAAGAAGATCTGCTGCTTCTGCGAAAAACCTTATCTTCCAATGGCTTCCACTTTCGTCTCTCTACCAAAACCCTTCTTTGCTTTTCCCGTCAAAACCATTACTCCTCCTTCAGCTAACCATAAGCTTCTCGGTACGGACAAATCCTTAACTTATTACCTTTCGGATAAAAAAAGCCTTTTCTTGTATTCCGTTTCAGACTTTTTTTTGTTTTTCTCGTGTCTGATTTCTCTTGTGTTCCTGCAGGAATTCGAAGAGGTTGTCTTCGTATCAACGCGATTTCCACTAAATGGGAACCGACAAAGGTACTGCCTCTCCGTTCGATTTCATCTGAAAATGTATTCATCTCATTTTCTTGAATCGGACACTTATTGTTTTGTTGATATGATCAATTTCAGGTTGTTCCTCAGGCAGACAGGGTTCTTGTTCGTCTTGAAGAGCTTGCTCAGGTTTATCTCTTACAATAGCTCCTTTTTATGATCTGAAATGTTATCATGATTACAAAATAAGCAGGAAACACACATAGAAATCAAACTAAGAAACTGTTATTGATTACGCTTGGTTATCGCAATTCCGCTGCCAAAATCATTGATTATTTGTATCATTTTTTTGATGTAATTCCGCAGACAACCTCAGGGGGAGTATTGTTGCCTAAAGCAGCTGTAAAGTTTGAGAGGTACCTAACCGGAGAGGTAAGGGATTGCTCCTTATGTTATATGTATACCTATCGATATCATGTGCCGTGAGGATCTTTGAGTATGGTTTTAATCATATCCCAGGTTATCTCTGTTGGTTCTGAGGTTGGACAACAAGTTGGGCCTGGAAAGAAGGTGAGAGGTTCTTCTTAAATCTTAGGAGATCATCATCATCCATTGTAGCTACTGTGAATGTTCTTCATTTGTTTCTCCTTTGCCTTTTTCACAGGTTCTCTTCTCTGACGTGAGCGCGTATGAGGTTAGTTAAAAAGTTCAAATGCTTTCCCTTCTTGTACTGTGATAATTATCTTCTCTCCAATGACTTGATCATAGTTCTCGTGTGGTTCTAACATCTCTGAATCTATTGGTCAGGTCGATTTGGGAACTGGTGCGAGGCATTGCTTTTGTAAAGAGAGCGACTTGTTGGCCCTCGTCGAGTGACTTGAGGAATTGAAAACGGCTTGTTGTCCCGCGAGGATACATCTAATGATTTCTTGAGGACTTTTAGTTATTTCCTGTAATTTTCAGACAGCGTTTCTTGTTTTCTGTTAAATCTTTCAATTGAATATCAGTTTGAGACATTCCATAGCCAAAAGAGCTTCAACGAGTTTAAACAAAAATGAAAGGCTTCTTGTCGATTTCTAGCATCTTCTGAAACAAATGTTTAAATGGTACAATATACTAAGAAAAAACAGATAAAGAGACTAAATTTAAAACTCAAAAACTCGAAGCTCGATCATGCCTTCTTTTCTCTTTGGAGAATACCAAGCCACGACTTTGCCAGACTCAAGAAGCCTCAACGAGTAATTCAAACTGTAAATCAGATCTTCCATGCGTGCACCATACTTTCCTGCACCTGCTTGAAACTGCGAGTCTACTTTGAACACAATCGGACCCGCGACCTGCAGAAGAAACAACTTGCTTTAACAAACTGATTCTTTTACATCAAAGACTGAGACTTTTTGATCTCTGGACAAAAGACTAATACCTGTTGCTGGAAGATCAGGTTGAGTCTGGGAGACCACAATGCGTCATCTGATGATTTGTCACCACCTGGAGATCTCCTAATCGCATGGAAGATTCTTTGAGCAAGGGCAGAAGCTGAGGAAACGTCCACACGAGCATCTACGCGTGTTAGATCGCCATACAACTTACTGAACCTCCCTTTCTGGAATGTATAACAAGCAGAACCAAATACGTCTGCGCTTATCGGACTCCGCTTCTTGCCATTAACCAGCATGCCTCGGCCAGTAATCCAAGCTGCCAAGCTGCTACCTAAGAGAGTGAAACATTGAGAGAACTCAGCCTTCAAATCCAAAGTCAAGAACAATGAAAGAGACTCGTTTAAGCATTACGGGTTTTCAAGAGAGCGTACCTACTATTCCTGAAATCGCTGCGTGAGGCTCCTTGAGACGTAAATCGTAAGGCAGAAAGACAGGTGTATCCTCTTCTCCTGTTTCGTTTTCTTTCTCTTGCGGCCTCCACAAGTCTCTGTTCGCCTTGTACGAAACAGCAGCCTTGGCGCATAGACCAGGCATCAAGGATGTAGGAGCATCACCACCACTCGCAGAAACAGCGTTCACAGGCTGAGGATCACCCTTGCTTTTGTGTAGACCAAACCGGTACCTAAGCCCGGTTTCTGGAGCAAGAGATGAGACATCAAAGTTCAATGACTCAGGGACATCCCAGAAGCGTCCTTTATGGTCCAAAAACAGATCTGGCCAAGCTGCTTCCACAGTGAGATCATGTTTCTCAAGCTGCTCAGTCACATTGAAAGAAGATTAGAAGTGCTCCAAAAAAAAAAAAATACAAAGAATCCATCATGGGTCTATACTACAGATGCTTACCGGATGAACAAACATCAGCTTCTTTCGGAGTCCATTTTTATCGCCAAGCCGTTCAGCGTTCAGCAACAGAGAGGAAGAAGAGCCTAAAGCAATCTGAGTCCATAGACCAATTGAGTAAAGGGATTTGTCTACAATGTGTTTTGTTGTATCCTTGAAAAGTTGGAGATCCCACTCTTCTGCATTTCTTATATTTGCTTTCACATCAGCAAAGAGCTTCTTTGGCTTAAACTGCCCAACCAATCCTACCCACCTACGACGATCCAAAAGACAAATTTGAGTTTAAGGACCTAAGAACATGTCTCATCAAATCCAACAATATCAACACCGAGAAAAAGACAAAATATCCAAATACTTTTCGATTTCATCAATTGGGTTTTTGAATTCAATGCCTCAGCAAAAAAAAAAACTTAAGCTCTACTCACTCAAACACCAAAGACAAAGTCATTTTCACCACTCAAGTATGTAAAACCAGCGGAGAGATTAAATGTTTTACCAGTTGGAAGAGGAAGGACTGAGCAAGAGAGAGTTAAGAGAGAAAGAGCCGAGTCTCTTGTCGGAAGAAGGAGCAAACGAAGGGATGATTCCGAGAGGAAAGCCTTCGCGGAGGAGAGAGAGCTGCTGAATCCGGTGAGAGCGGCTGGCTCGTGCACCGTCGACGGGAAATGGCGCACCGGGAACAGAACGAGCCGTGCCTTCAAGTGTTTGGGGTGAAGAAATGTTATGGTCCCAAAATACTGAATCAATCGCCGAGTCGAGATTCGCCATTTTCTCCTTCTTCTCCAACTTCTTCTTCTTCCTTTCTCCTTCCTTATCTCTCCTGTGTATAACCAAGCTGAGGAGGCAAAGGGGGTTTAAGCTTTAGCATTGGGCCCTTCTTATGGGCTTCTTTAATATGCTGTCATAATGGGCCTGGTTCCTAATTCGAAAATATTGAATATATAATTCTTAATTGTGTCTGGTTTTTAACCGAATCAAACCAAAACCGTGGTGATAAACTGACCTATCACCAGGATTTCCCTTCTCTATTTTCAGGCACCTAAACCAATTACATCTGAGTCGACTGAAATTCAATTCCATTTAGGGTTTTGCTTACTTATTAGCTAGACAGACAGTATTATTATTAAGCTTCTCGATGAATAATAGTATATAAAAAGTTGTAGTTGAATCTTTCCAGAAAATATATAATTTTATACAGCATTGATATATTTATTATACAAAAAATTATATTTTATTGTGACTTTTCAATATTAATAACAAATATTTAAAAACAAAACAAATTGTGTATTAAACAGAAGATTGCTTGTTATTAATTGTGTTTTCAAATTTGAAAAATAAATGTTGTAAACCAGTCGTTATTAAATTTTAAATATAGAAGTCAAAAACAGAAGTACCAAATACTCAATTCTAGAGTGTTTGGAAATTTTTATTTTTTATATGATATTAATAGATTTTCTGTTTTTTTTTAGTTATTGTAATAAATTTAGCTTGCATATTTTTAAGAACCAAAAACACCTAGGGTGATATAAATATAATTAACCATAATAAAATAATTAATTAATTAAATCTTTAAAGTTATTAATTTTAAAAATATCATCTGCTAACTTTGAAAACATATCCTTGCAAATAACTAAATTTAGAGAGTTTTTTTAAGAGCATTAATAATATTAAAATAAAAACTAAAGACATGAAATATTATTTTGGTTGAGAACTATATATAAATATATGAATTAAGTTTTTCAAAATCCTCAATTATTTTATTTTCTGAAAACATTCTACAAGTTATATTTCTAAAACAATTATAAGTTCAGTGTAATACATCAAAATATGATAATAGTAAAAATGTTAACAGATAGTGATCTTTCTCGTTCTCGTATGTTATGTTTACCCAAAAAAAAATAGAAAACTTACTAAAAAGATGAATCTTTTAATGCCTCCAAATAGTATTCAAATGGAAATTAAAGATAATGACAAATCCTATGTGATACAATAATAGGTATCAACTCGGACAGGGATGGAATAACCTAAAAAATGATAGAGATCTCAAAAATGGAGATGTCATCAAATTATACTGGCATAATAACAATTCATTTTTTCAATGGAGTAAGTCTTTTGTTTTTGATGGTTCTTAATAAATTTGTGGAACCAATGTTTTTTATATATTAATTATATTTTTGTTGGGTTTTTATATCATGTATATTAGAATGAAAAGAATTGTTTGTCAACTTTAAACTATTGGTCTAAATTATGAATTTGTTAATTTATATTACACCGTAATTTATATGATTTAGAAGTTTTATATAAATTGTAATGTAGATATATATATATATATATATATATCATATTGACAATTTTATAAATGCTAAGATTTGTACTAATGTAAATAGTGAAAATAGGTCATCAGATGAAAAAGATGAAGATGAAGTAAATCACGTAGAAGCGAGAAGTTCAACTACAAAGAAAAAGGAAAAGGTTTCTACAACTTTAAGTTTAAGTATAGTTCCAACTAAAAAGGCAAAAAAAAAACAAATGATGCAAAGTACATGGTGGAGGATAAATGGAAGAACACCCATTTCTATGAATAAATTGGTTAAAACTGCACCCTAAATTCTCACCCTTGATCATTCATAATTAGATTGATAATTACATGAATCATCACTCTACAAAAACTTTTGATGGTAAGGTTGGGGGTGAGTTCACAACATCATCATGTTCCATTAACTTGTCCAGCATTAGGTTGCACAAAGGACAGACTGTAAATAAATAAATAAAAAAGTGCCAAATTACAGAATATTCAAGCAAAAAGGGTCTTTGCATAACGAAATTGAATCTGTTAAAAGAGACAACAATGCAATGCTCTTCAAACAGAACTGGATTTATTTGCAAATCCCATCATCATTCAGGAAAGAACTTGAGAGAAAGAACCTCATTTCACAAAAAAAAAAATAAAGGAGAAACCTTGAGAAGACACAGGATTAGCTAGACATTGGATGATTGAAAACGTATTCAATGGCGAGAGAGCAAGAATCGATCTTGTCAGCTTCTTTGTCTGGGATTTCCAGCTTGAATTCCTCTTCAATAGCCATCACTATCTCCACTGTGTCCAAACTATCTAATCCCAGATCCTTTTGGAAATGAACATCAGGAGTCACCTGTGGATTCGTCGTCACAACAAACTGATCAACCAATCGAAGAAATCTAGAAAAAGATAGATGATTTGTATGACACTACGACTTCAACACAATAAGAATTTTTCATCTATTTCAAACACGAATGCAAAATCCATAAGAGCGACGATATCAATCAAATTCATTGACAGAAACAGTAGCAACTTACTAGACCCGTTGTTATCAATAACCCTAAATTTTACAAATGTTTCAGATACCATTTCGTGTAAATTTTCACTAGAGCAATGCGAATCAACCAAAAGCTGCAACAGGTTTTCCATTGACAGAGATTAGAGGCCAAAAAACGATTTCGTTCCAATAATGTGGTAAACAAAAGGTATGAAATCACAAATTTGATCTCATAAATTGCAGGTCTAATCCGAATCTGAGTATTGAGCTAAAGCAAGCGTAGTTTTTACGAAGATAGAGCTAACCTTAGCGGGATCGACTTTGGGGAAGCTCTTGACGACATCAAGGACTCTATCGACGACATCCTGCTTGCTGAGATGATCATCGTGCGAAGAAAAAGAACGGATCGAAGCAAGGAACCCAATTTGAGACTGATTCGATCCTGACACTGTTAGCTTTTGCACCGGAACCCTAAGGTGACGAAGAACTGCAGCTCTCAGCGCCATTTCCGTCTCTTCTAGCTTGAGATTTAGGGATTTGATAAGACACGAGAGAGTAAAGAAATGTTCACTAGTTCAGGTCATACGAGATGGCACGTTCTTGTCACGTGCCCGTTACTATAAGCCCAGCTCAACTCCCAACGTGGGCCTTACTATATAGTTTGTACTTGGAGCCCATACTGTTTCGAATTTTATAATCTGCATCCAAAGTTCTATATATTTGTAAAATATCCCCAATAGTTTCTGATTGAACTAAGTGATCCATTTTTGTTTCCTCGAATAAACATCAACCAGCTTACGACAGTAAATACAGTAATTGCATTTCCAGAGCGACGGGATCTCTCTCTCCGGCAAATATTGGAAATTCTTCGTGGCGAGATCTCGACGTATCTCAGATCCTTCCGGCTAGTTTGATCCTGAGGAATCATGGCTCCGGTCTCGGCGCTCGCCAAGTATAAGCTGGTGTTTCTGGGAGATCAATCCGTCGGAAAGACCAGTATCATCACTCGATTCATGTACGACAAATTCGACAATACTTACCAGGTAATTCACTTTCCGATCTAGTTAATTACCTCGACGATGCACGACGTTGGCTGGGTTTTCTGGGATTGTAGTCCGGAAAAAATTCAGGGTTTGGTTGATATTGAGATCCATTTCCACGGACGAGATTTTGTGTTTTTTGGTTAGAAGTTCTGATTCATCTGCCTGATCTCGCGTTAGATTCTGTGTAATTATGTGTGATCTGATTTGTAGATCGTGTTTAATGTATGGGACGTAAACAATCAGCATAATGATCATGTGCGATCTCCGTTAACCTCTCATCGTTCGTGAGTTTAAGTAATCGAATGTAGAAGATCGTAGATATGCTTACGGAATTTGACTAGTTCGTGCTGAGGCTGTTATCATTGTTTATCTAATTGAATGTTATCGCAATTGGATGAATTAAAGCATCTGATCGTGATTTGTAAAAATATGATAATTACGTTTAAGCTCCTAATAGTAAATGAACTATTATTGCTTATCATCATCATTATACCCAGTGTTCTTCCTTTTTCTCAGTAAGTCTTATGTTGTTTCATAATCATCAGGCTACAATTGGTATAGATTTTCTATCGAAGACAATGTACCTTGAAGATCGAACTGTGAGACTGCAGCTGTGGTAAGTTCTGGAACCTCTTTCAATTTTCTAACACGAAGAATAATAACATTGTAGTTCATGATTTGATGATAAACATATGACAGGGATACTGCTGGGCAAGAGAGATTCAGGAGTCTTATTCCGAGCTATATCAGGGATTCGTCTGTTGCTGTTATTGTGTATGATGTCGCAAGTATGTGTACCTTTGCTTTTTTCTCTGCTTTTTCTAAACTTGTCAAAAACACATGTATACTTTCCCATATTTGAGAATGTTGCGGCTGTGATATCCAGTAATCTTATGAGAGTTTTGATTTCTTCCTTTTTCTCAATCCCTCAAAGTTTGTGTATTGTGGAAACTTGATATCATTATTTTGATTTCAATTGACATATAGGCAGGCAATCTTTCCTAAACACTACTAAGTGGATCGATGAGGTTAGGACAGAGCGTGGTAGTGATGTCATTGTTGTGCTTGTGGGAAACAAAACTGACCTTGTGGACAAAAGGTAATAATGATCTACCATCTCTTGCTTCACATTTTTCTTGTTGAATCTCGGCGTGCAAATTACTGTTTAATAGCAATTGAGACTGGAAATTTGATACTAGTCTTTCTTGTTCAAACACGGTCTGATTTTCTCTAAGTGTGTTCTTGAGACGAATGAGTGTCATTTTGTACTAACAACCACGTCTTACTTTTCGGGTTGCATTGAGTATGTTCACAAACGACCCAACAAATAATAAATGGAAATTCATTTGGTGCTCAACTGTATATATAATCAAACCGTTTCTTTATGGTCAACACGCTTAACAGTTAACACTTAATGGATCCTACTATTTGTTACTGCCAACGGGACCTGCGTAATAAATTGTTTGTTTCTCAGGCAAGTATCGATAGAGGAAGCAGAAGCCAAGGCTCGTGAACTTAATGTAATGTTTATCGAAACCAGTGCCAAAGCGGGCTTCAACATAAAGGTAACAAACAACTTCTCTTCACATATTTCTGAGGCTTTCTTGCTAAATTCACTTAATCCCTAACTTTGACCTAGACTATAATGTCGACCTGCTGATTAATACTGAGGATTAATTGTATATCCTCTTCGTTCGTACGGATCTCTCTTTGATACTTTAAACAATGACCGCAAATTCATGACGCTATATCTATTTTATGAACCTTTCTTTGATTCTCAGGCGCTCTTCCGCAAAATAGCAGCGGCTTTACCCGGAATGGAGACATTGTCTTCGACAAAGCAAGAGGACATGGTCGATGTTAATCTCAAGTCCTCCAATGCAAATGCATCTCTGTCTCAGCAGCAATCAGGAGGATGCTCATGTTAAAAAATTGGCTACAACAACAAACAAACAAATTGATAGAGAACAAAACTCAAAAAACAAAAAAGTCCCTCGAGCCTTCGCATGATCCGATCCGTTATTATCTTCCATCTGTAAAATTTTTGCCTGCTTTTTTTTTTCCTTTTTTTTTTCTTTCATCACTTTGTTTTAAAAGAGACTTTGTGTTAGTCTATGGTTGGTTTGGTCCTCCTAACTCTCAACTTTTGTTGTCTTTGGAGTTTTAAATGCTCTGTCTTTTGATGTTTTTAACAACTTTTTCCGAAATTGTGATTTGTTTGTCTATGGAATTGAATTATATTAACTGTCAGCTATATAATAGACACACTCTTCTAGTTTCTTCCTTCCATGTGAAGACAGGTGAACAGAGAGAAGCAGATAATTTTTCTTTTAACCCATAATAGGACAGAGAATTAAGTTCGAACATATATAATTGCTTTTCTAAAACCATAATGAAACAGGGATTTAAGTTCGAACACATGTCTTTTGGTCAGACCACTTTAATGACCCAATTAAATTCAACATCTCACTGCTCCCAGGTTTTTCTCCTGTTCCATAACCTTGATAGAAATATTTTTATAAGAGAATATCCTTTTGTTCCTTAAACAAAAATATAGTTTTTTCGTCCCAAAAAAAATTAAGCTTGTCTAACTCTGCATTATCTCAAACAATGTGTATACTCATCAATGATTCTTTTTAAAAATGAAATGAATATTTTGTTTTGCTTAACTAAATGAAACGAATAGTTTAACATAGTAGAATAATAGTGACAAATGACTTAAATTTGGCCAGTCATGTAAAAAACAACAACTCACATTTTCGTTTTTAGAGTCTTAAGTATTTTGTTCACACGCAAGTTGACGAAAAATAATTATAGTCATCTAGAAAAAAGTAGTTAATGTATTCAATCGTTTTCTGATGTTATTTACTTATTGTAACGCGTAATTTTGAGAAGAAAACAAAAAAAAATCTTGTATGCTTTTTTGGTTTCTTTCATTGCAGCTGAGAGTATTTCCGTATTATTGCATCGTCTAACTAAGCTATCTAGAAACTTTCATTTGATGGAGTTATATATATATAAGGACACATATCATCACTAAGATATCTAACAAACTGCCCATATATAGTATTAGTTAGTACCAAACTAAGAAATCCAAATGACACTAGTTGTGTTTTATTTGAAAATTCCAACTCTCCAACACATAATTCGCAATAATGGCCATAATTAGAGAGACCCCCCCCCCTTTCAAAAAATATAAATATATAAACAGAATGAGTAACTTGAAATCAATGAAGATGTAGGTGAGAGGAGAAGGTAGAGCCACGAAAGAACACTATTTTCGCCTCAAGCTCACTCATTAAATGCCAACTTCCCTTTTATGACCGTTGATAGTGTAAGATGACGAAATATCAAATTACAATTGCACCCATGGAATCATATATAGTGTAATTTCTTCATTCACGGCTATGGACCCATCGAATTTAAATCTTTTTGGACCCACCTCGTATTTTTTTTTTATTAAACTCATAGTCTTTTAGTCTTTACTCTTTAAAAACCTTTGAAACTCTCTAAGATGATGATACTTTAAAAAAAAAGTCGTCATCTTTCGTCGAAATTGTGACCTATGTTATTGGATCTATATGCCCGTTTTTTTCCCCCTAGCTTTCTTTTTTTTTATAAGTTTGATGTGTCTAGTGAGACTATTAAATTGGATTTGTGAATGGTTTCATTTTGACTTTTCCATGTGTAAGGAGAAGTGATGAACTTTTTTGAAATATGGTCAGACTTTGTTTTTCCAGATTAAGGGAAACACAAGGGTATGTATCACATTTATTACCCACAAAGCGTTGATTCTTAATTTTAAAAAAAACTACAAAATAATTGCAATATTTTACAATTCTGACATCACCTAGTCATATGTTTCTTCTTCTTCTTCTAAAATCTAAAATCTAAAATCTGTCTTTTAGATTTGTACACCCAAAAAATTCCATCAAGCAAAACAAGAAATGGCACACGACATTGTTCTTCTAATCCCCAAAATAATAAAAAGAAATAATATACAAATGAGAAAGAAAAATTTCACTCTTTATCTGTTGGGTATAGTAAAGCCACCATATAACTTTCATATGAATCTTGTGAGGGGTATTTTAAGTAATTTCGTATAGAACGGTGAGATGCTGACCAACAAAAAAAAAAATCAACGGCGGTGATCAGCTCGTCCTAAATCCACAAGCTTCTTAGACCGGTTTCCGCAAAAAGACGCCGCCGCAGAAATGTGAGGCTTCGTCGGAGACTTCAGCTCACCGGAATATCCAAATTCCGGCGGAAGTTTCCCTTTCCATTTAGAAGGACAGTTAGGTTTAGCTCTCACTAGCGGACTCAAGCAGAAAGCCATCTCTGACACACTCCTCCCTATCCCACTCGTCGCCGTCTTTCTTCTTCCCGGAGTTCCCATCGCCGGCGTTCTTCTCTGCATCCCAGGCGATTCCTCGACTGATCCACGGTCGCAATCTGTCGCCGCTGTATCTCCCGCCGGCGACATTCCTCTGCAATATCTCTGTCTAGGTCGATGTTGGTGATGATCCGATTCAGAGGCGATCAAATCCTCGATGTAGCAAGTATTAGCAGTCGGCTGCTTCTTCGATCGAACGGAGAGAACCTTCGAGAGCCATGACAGCGACGACGAAGACGACGACGGTGAAAACGTTGACGCGTTGCAGGAATCGCGAGACCAGAGCTTCGTGCGCGAGTCATAGTCGTCAGATCTCGTCCTGAAGAAGCTAGAGAACCGGGATAAACCGCTCCGTTTCTTCTTAAACGATCGGCCGGATTCGAAGACTTTTTCCGATGATCCTCCGCTGTTCGATTGGTCCGTGGTGGAGCCCACCAGCGGCGTGGCGAAGAAGCGGCTATTACACGAAGTCAAGGAATCTCCTCCTCCAGCGTCGGATTTTCTAGGAGCAACGTAAGGAGAAACAGAGCGAGGAAAAGCCAGAGGAGGAGGAGGAGGAGGTGAAATCCGCGAATGACGATGATGGTGATGATCGCTATCGTCGTTTTCAGACGCGGCGGTTGAAGCGGCGAGAGAGAAGAGGCGTTCACGGAGACAAGAAGCACAAACGCCGATGCTGCTACTGAAATCAACTGTATGTCTCTTACACCTCATCGGAAAATCGAAAAAAATTAACAAAAAACAAAAAGAAAGTTCGCCAGAAAGCGAAATTCGATTGCTGAGAATTAGAAGAAGAAGAAGAAGAAGAAGAAGATCCGGTGGATAACAAAATTATTTTGTCTTCTTCTGGCTCTGAGGTTTCTCTTTAAGAGAGAGAGAGAGAGAGAGGATCTATTGAGAAGAGAATCGCCGGAGTACATGGAAATGTGCAGATTTGGTTTTAAGTATAGACAAATACGATTTCAGGTAATAAAGGCTTGACACGTTAGCGTTTGGGTAAACAATAGTACAAACCAATGTTGTGCAATGATGATGATTATACTTATGGTTAAAGATAATCTCATCTAATTTTTAATTAACGTCACTATAGTTATTTTTTTGGTGTGCTTGTAGTGGGAAGACGAACATTTCATAGTTTTCATGATTCCTATTGTCGTTGACATTGCTTTTTTATCATTGTCAAAACATACATCACTTCATCACAAATGGGATATGTAATCATTAGCTTATTACTTAAAAAAAACATTTCTTAAGAACTAAACGTCCTCTTAATCTGACTGGTTAAAACCATATTTAATTGGATTAGACCAACCTACTTAGGATATTTTTTTTTTTTTTTTTTTAACTTAGGATATCGTTTGTCAACGTTATATGAACAATTCGTCGAAATTCCATGGAAAACTACCAAAACAAAGTTATTAGTGGATTCGTTTTATTTTGAATAGCAAGCAACACGTTTAAAATTTGTACATATATCATATATGGTTAGTGTCCATGTGCGTTGCTGATTGAAATATTTATGATAGAATTATGCAGAATAGGAATATAATTTTAAATGTAATGGAAAGGTATATGAATCCAATCCACATGTACATGGAAAGTAATCCACTCTCTTTGAACTATTTGAAAAAAAAACAATCATGAAATAAATTCGTAGTGGTGATTGCGATTTGCGAAGGAGGAACAAATACAAAATTACAATCATGTTATTATATTAATAATTTGTTGAATGTATGTACATTTTATAAAAGGGAAAGACAAGCATGTGACGGCAACACAAAAGATTGGGGCTCGTGGATGGTGGAAGCCGACAAGTGTTAGGTGCTACGAGACGTCGTCGTTTTATGTATCCCACACGCTTGTTCGTCCGTTTCTTCTTGGGTCAGCCACGTGGCCTCCGACCCCTTCACTTCAAGGCCTTGCACTCTTTGTTACAGTATTACATACTGGATTAAAGGCCTTTTATATTCGTTCTCAATGGGCCATAATGCTTTACTATTGGGCTTATATTACATTTACAATATTTTCTGTTTTTGGTTATTATTTCTATTGAAAATGCAAAAGGATTTTTATTATTAAAGTATATGTCTATATTGAATAACCACACGCAAATACTTCCAAGTCTCTGAATAATTCAAGTGAGTAAAATGAGTTTAAAATCTAATACATAGTGAAACATTACAAATTTACAAAGATATGTAAAATATTTAACATGTACAGGTAAAGTTATTTATCTCGTTTTCAAAATATAAATAATTAGTATTTTGAACTAGATAAAACTTTTTTTGGTAAAAAACTAGATAAAACACATTGGTTTGGAATTAACGTGAATTTTGATATCAAAACATATCCAAAGGTAATTAATATTATTCATTTATAAAAGAAACCGATAGAAAAAATAAAGGTAAAAAAAATAAAGGTAAAACTATGAGATAAGATTTCAGTTTTTTGAAAAAGATATAATAAATGGTAAAATATCTCAATAAGTAACAAAATTGAGTCAGTCAAATTTTCAAAGTTAATAACATAAATGCTGTCAAACAAAAAATAAAGTGAAATACTTTAATTGGTTTGGCTTTGTTTGGTTTATCATATTGAAAACGCCCCCCGCTCTCTGTTTTCACGTTTTCCAACTTCCTTCTTCTTCTTCTCTGGTCGCTTTGCGTTCGTCGCAAGTCCTTTCCCGTCGCCGGAAAGTTTTTGAATTCCTCAATCGAATCGCAAAAGGTGTAAAAGGAAGATGACGACGATGGATAGTTTGATCGGGTTGGTTAACAGGATACAAAGAGCATGCACTGCGCTCGGCGATCACGGCGGCGGAAACAACGCTATCTCTTCTCTCTGGGGAGCACTTCCTACCGTCGCCGTCGTCGGTGGCCAGGTTTCGTCTCATCGGATAACTCTCTGACTTCTTTTTTTTTCCCCTCTTAGCTTTCCTTTAAGGTGTTCTTCTTCACGAGTGTAGAGTTCTGGGAAATCATCGGTTCTGGAGAGCATTGTTGGGAGGGATTTTCTTCCTAGAGGATCCGGTTTGTGATTTAACGTAAACCCATTTTAGGTTTTGTACATTTGATGATTGTAAGGAGACACTGATGATTCATCGTTTTTTGCAGGTATCGTTACGAGGCGGCCTTTGGTGTTACAGCTTCATAAGACGGAAAATGGAACAGAGGAATACGCTGAGTTTCTTCACCTTACCAATAAGAAATTCACCGATTTCTGTATGTACCTGTATATATATTTATTATGTGTATATGTTTGGCTATAGTGAATCCATCATATGTTCATGTTAGTTGATATCGAAACATATTTCCGATTTTCAGCTTTGGTTCGCAAGGAGATTGAAGATGAGACTGATAGGATCACAGGGAAAAGCAAACAGATATCTCCAGTTCCCATTCACCTCAGCATCTTCTCTCCCAATGGTTGGTTCATTATCACCTTCTGTAATGCTCTTGTTTCCAGACATTTTTTATCCAACTAACATCAATTTTTTGTTTTTGTTTTTCTTTGAAACAGTTGTGAATCTTACTCTGGTTGATTTACCTGGTTTGACTAAAGTTGCTGTTGGTATGTTTTATTTGGAGTCTACTTCCTTTGGATCTCCCGTCATTACTTAGTTAACATTGCCATTGTGTTATCCAGAAGGACAACCAGAAACTATTGTTGAAGATATCGAAGACATGGTTCGCTCATACGTCGCAAAGGTGAGTATTATTGCTACTTCTTACACTTTTTCTTGTAGTTTGATAGTTTTTGATTATGCGTTTTTTTTGTTTTCACCAGCCAAACTGTCTTATACTAGCAATATCTCCTGCAAACCAAGACATAGCCACATCGGATGCGATCAAGCTCGCGAGAGAAGTGGATCCAAAAGGTTTGTGTTTCAGCCAATGGATGGTAGTGATTTAGGAAAACAATTTTTCTGACTTTCTCATTGACCTAGGTGATAGAACGTTTGGAGTTCTGACAAAGTTAGACTTGATGGACAATGGGACTAATGCATTGGATGTAATTGAGTCTCTCCCCAAAAGTCTTGTTCTTTCTTCTTTCCTTGTAAGAATGATGATCATCTTGAGTCCTTACATAGCGACTATGATTGAATCTTTGACTTGATAAGGTTATCCAAGGAAGGTCATACAGGCTGAAATATCCTTGGATTGGGGTTGTGAACCGTTCACAAGCAGATATAAACAAGAGCGTTGATATGATGGTCGCAAGAAGGAAAGAGCGAGAATACTTTGAAACCAGTCCTGACTATGGTCACTTAGTCAATAGAATGGGTTCAGAATATCTTGCAAAGAGTCTCTCTGAGGTTTTTACTCGATTATTTACTCAATGAATGAGCTTTTTTACTCGTTCTGTTTTTACTTAATGGTCTCTGTTTCTCTTTCAGCTCTTAGAATCTGTTATAAGGGCTCGTATCCCAAATATTATCTCCTCAATAACCAAAAACATAGAGGAGCTCGAGAGAGAGTTAGACCGATTGGGTAGGCCTGTCGCTATTGATGCTGGAGTGAGTACATACATTTCAATGAATAATCTTCTTACTAGAAATAGTATATGTTTCTAAAATTTTGTGTGTCTCTCAGGCTCGACTATACACTATCTTGGGAATGTGTCGTGCATTCGAAAAGATATTCAAAGAGCATTTGGATGGCGGGTAAAAAAATAACACCATTATTTGAATCTTTTTTTGTGTGGCTTTTCTCCCAAGTTTCTTGTAATGTGTGTATTAAAAATCTTTGATTAATAAACAAATCTTAGGCGTCCTGGAGGTGCTCAGATCTATGGAATCTTTGACAACAAACTTCCAGCAGCCATTAAAAACCTTCCTTTTGATCGTCATCTTTCATTGCAAAGTGTCAAGAGAATAGTCTCGGAATCTGATGGCTATCAACCTCACTTGATTGCTCCTGAATTAGGTTATCGTCGTCTCATTGAAGGATCCTTAAATCATTTTAGAGGTCCAGCTGAAGCTTCTGTGAATGCTGTAATACCTCCTTTTTTTTCATTTCAATTTTGTTCATCAGTATCTATAAATGTTATGTGAGACCGTAACTGAAATGTGATTGTAACAGGTTCACTTTGTCTTAAAAGATCTTGTAAGGAAATCAATCACAGAAACTGAGGTGAGACTGGTTGTTTTTTTTAATATATAGTAAATGGAGGAAAAAAAGGGTTATTGATTCTTTGTTGGGAAACACAATGCAGGAGCTAAAAAGGTTCCCTTCGCTACAAACTGAGATAGCTGCTGCAGCAAACTCATCATTAGAGAAGTTTCGTGATGAAAGCATGAAGTCGGTTCTTAGATTAGTCGACATGGAAGCTTCATATCTAACGGTCGATTTCTTTCGTAACCTTCACGTAACGGAAACACAAGGAAGTCAAGCCGCGTCTCTTTCCTCGCCACCAACAACTACTGCAACAACAGACCAACACGGTGAAGGAGAGTTCAGAAAGATAGCTTCGAATGTAGCTGCTTACATCAACATGGTTTCGGACACACTTGTTGGCACCATTCCTAAGGCCGTTGTTCATTGCCAGGTCAGACAGGCGAAACTCGCTTTGCTGAATTACTTCTACGCACAGATGAGTCAGAGTCAGGTATGTCTCTGTCTCCTCTTACGATCCGGTTGACTCAGTCCGGTTTTGGTTTTGAGGATATTGGGTCATTGTCTTTTCGCAGGGGAAACATTTGGGGCATTTGCTAGATGAGAACCCGGTTATGTTGGACAGGAGGTTGCAGTGTGCAAAGAGGCTCGAGCTATACAAGAAGGCTAGAGATGAGATTGATGCAGCGGTTTGGTTTCGATGATGTAGCTAAGTGTCCCTGTGACAGCTTCGTGGTTTTATTGGTTTAGAACATATGTATAATCATCTAAGTTTATGAAACAAAAGAGCTATCGACGGGATTTGTTGCTTCCATAGTTATTTAGTACTTGTGGTTATAAAATACAAATTATCATTATCTCTTTTACCTCTAAACTCGGATTGTGATTTGTAATCTCTCCATCGGAATCCATCGTCGGAATATAATGTTATGGCGGCGTTTGAGCCGTTTCGTAGTTTGGGCTTTTTTAATGAATTTGGGCCTTGAGACCTGCATTGGGCCTTGAGACCTGTTAAGCGAAATAGCTCAAAAGTCAAAACCAACGCGCCTAAAAAATGGCGGAAATTGTTCAGCGGAAGAGACCTAGCGAAAAAGTCCGATCTCTCATACTGAATCTTGCGATTCGTTGTTTGCATCAGGTTTGATTTCATTTCTCTTAGCATCTTTATTCCTTCCTCTGTATTTATCTGCTGGGTTTGAATTTTTGGATTTTTGTTTCTTCTGATTTCGCTGGGTTTTTCCGATTTGATTGAAGTCGCGAGCTCCGATTCCATTTAAGGCTTCGTCACGAGATTCATCAGTGTGAACGAAATCTTCATCTTCGCTCACTCGTGAGTTTTAATTTCTGTAATTTTACTGAAATCATAGTGAATGGAAGAAAGTGGGAGAAATGGAGGAGCTCAAGCAGTGATAAATCTGGGAATTGGATCTTCAGTACCAATTTCGTATCACCCATGTTTTGGGCCTCACGAGGATCTACTTCTTCTCGAAGCTGATGACAATCTTGTCTCAGATATCTTCAATGGAAGGTAAGATTTGAAAGCTTCGGCTTTGTTTTTGTAGTTTGTAGAAACCAATTTCGAGAGAAAAGTTTTAATCATATGTTTAATTTCCATGGAAATGCTTCTTGGTTTGTGTGATTAGGGTAACCTTGAGGGGGCTTCCTGATGAAGATGTTGTGCTCTGCACCAAATCTAAGACTTACGCAATCAAATTTGTTGGTAACTCTAACTCCATGTTCCTGATTCCTCCATCGATTTGCCCCGGTTTTCTTCAAGATGCGAAGGATGATGATAAAGTATCAGTCTTAAAAACTGCTCCTGGTAGCATGGAGCTCGTTGAGATTTCTCCTAGGCTCGACAAACTCAAGCAGCTTCTCTCGGAAAACCCTTACGGTGCCGGTGAAGTAGAAGCCATGATGATGGATGATGACTTCGACCATCAGAGAGATGTTGCTTTGTACACGTGGAGTGATTTGGTTAACACGATTCAAGCTAGCGATGAAGAGCTACGCAGCGGCTTGCAAAGCCTCTCTGCTATTGAGATTGATGGTTACTGGAGGGTTATAGACGATGATTACCTGGACATGATTCTGAGGATTCTCCTACACAACTGTGTTCTGAAAGATTGGTCTTTTGATGACCTAGATGAAGTTGAGGTTGTGAGTGCCTTAGTGGCTGATGAGTTCCCTAGTAAACTCGCGAGTCACTGCTTGCGTGTGTTTGGCTCGAAGGTAAACGAGGATGACAAGTGGAAGCTTGAACCTAGGCTTGTGTGCTTGCACTTTGCTAGACAGATACTGAGAGAAGAGAAGATGAGACTAGAGAGTTTCATGGAAGAGTGGAAGAAGAAGATCCCTGAAGGGATGCAAGGAAGGTTCGAGATGCTTGAAGGAGAGGTTTTAACAGAGAAGATCGGGATCGAGACACGGGTTTATACATTCAGTGTACGTTCTCTCCCATCAACTCCAGCAGAACGGTTCGAAGTGCTCTTTAAACATAGACCGAAATGGGAATGGAAAGACTTGGAGCCTTACTTGAGGTGTGATTTTGAAATTTTGTGGTGAAAGATTTCTTCAGAAGATTTGAGTGTTTTTTTAATTGTTGGATTGATTTGGTTTTTTTTTTTATGTAATTGCAGGGATCTTCATGTTCCTAGACTTTCTATGGAAGGTTTGCTTCTGAAATACACACGCAGAGCACAACCTAGAGCTGATGCAGAACCTGTCTTTAGTGCAAGATAGTTTCCTCTATTTCTAAAGCTCGTCTTTGCTTTGTTACTTTTGTTTGAATGAATTAGTAGTAAAATCACCAGCTTTGATTATTAAAACTATAAACGAGATTTGTAATGAAGGGTTCAAGATTGGTACAACAATCCTGAACCGGTTTCATGCAATGAAGGGCTTCAAGATTGGTACAACAATCCTGAACCGAACCCTAATGTTTTGGTTGGAGCAGTTGTATGTGGACCGGACGAGAAAGATGCTTACCAAGATGACCGGTCTTTGCTCCTTTGGTTGGTGTTTTGGCTACCATCGCATGATCTAAATAACTTGATTTAGTGAGACATACTGAGACTTTGTGTTACACAAAGAAAACATATAGACCAATACTGTCAGACCAAATTTGAGTTCCTAAAGGACTTCACAAACTAACAAAATGTATATACTTGTTTTTGAAACAGAATGCAAAACATTTTCTTTAAATAAGTTTTAAATTTTTTTTGTGAAACTAATGGTCACACTCTTACCCATGTTCTTGTTTTTGTGGGCCAGCACTTATCTATTTGTTTAAATCTGAATTTATTGGCTGGGCCCAATACTGAACCTGATTGTCCTAGTCATACTCATAAATTTTACAGACAAACGTTAAAATGAAAAAAACGTTTTATTTGTTTTGAGAAAGACTGAAAGAGACTTTAGTTTGTTACTTTGTTTGAATGAAGGAGTAGTAAAATGGACTACGTTAAATGTGTTGAGCGGGGTTCCTAATTTTTATTCTTTGCAAGGGTTTGTTGCACCAGCTTTGATTATTTAAAAGCTATAAACGAGTTGTAAGTTAATAAACTAATTTAATCAAAGCTTAAGTTCAATTCTCCCTCTGTTTTAGCATCGTTTAATAATCCGTAGACTCGAGAATTCGAATGTGTACTAGTGACCATTTGACATATTTAATGATTAGATTTGCAAGTCAAGTTTAAGAAGCATTCGATCAAAATTGACGAATTTGTAGTACACGTTGGGATTAGCAAGTGCTTAGAAACAACAACAGATTAGATCATCACCGTTCATTTCATCCACATAAATCCCAAACATTTAAAATCAGGACCGTTCATTTTCATACAAGGTAAACGCTTATATATACACCTTCACAAACAGAGCTTCGTTACTTGTGCCCAAAATCACAGAACATTTTCTCGAGAAAAACTTTTAAAATTTTCTCAAGAATGTTTGCTGAATCTGTGATTAGATTCTCACAGTTGATCGCCGAATGCGTCATTATCGCCTCCGTCGTCGTCTTCTCTCTCCGTCTCTTCCTTAGATTCGCTTCTTTCCTCGCCAGCCGTCCATGGCGTCGCTACCGTACATTCACGATTCGTCGCCGGAGATGGGGGAAGAAGACGGCGGAAGAAGATCATTCGACACCGTACTGTGCAATTTGTCTCCAAGTTGCGGCGGAGGGAGAGAAGATGAGGCGGTTAACGGCGTGCAGCCACTGTTTCCACGCGGATTGCATCGATCCGTGGCTGGAGAAGCGGTCCACGTGTCCTCTGTGCAGAGCTCAGATTCCGCCGTTGCCGCCGGGAAATCCTCTGATTGCTTTGATTGTTCCTCCCGGCGTAATCGAGTTGTTCACCAAAGGAACCTTCGCCTCCGACGCGTAGGCTTAGCTCTGTCGTCATCATTACATTTATTAATTCTTTTAATTAAGCCTTAACTTGAGTCTTATCAAAAAATTTAGACGATCTTTTTTATTTATTTATATACAGACAGACGTACGTCATCGCGTAATCAGTAATCAATGTACTTTTTGTCACTCTCAGAAAAACAAAAAACAAAAAACAAAAAGACAAAAATTTCCGAATTTGGACAAAATATGAGTTCGCTACTAATTTCGATTTATAACTTTTGAAAACATCTGCGTTAATGAATTATTAAATCGATTTGTTATGTATTGGGTAAATAAATATACAAGTTTGATGTATGGAGGATAATTAAATCGGTTATACGGGTTATTTCCCATCCACCAAAATTAGTCACCGAATAAAGTTAGAGAATGACAGTATTAATTAGTTGTCCATAAATGTTTTTGTTATAAGTACACTCCTCGAATGTTATTTTTTCTTCACCACTATAACAATTTTCTTACCCACTAGTATCTAACCCACTACCAAAAAGAGTTGGTCCAAGTCTCCAACAAGTGGGTTTAATTAATCTTTCAAATAATGGTTTGGCGAACAATAAACATTAATATAAGATCAACAGTTACATTAATCTAACTAATAATTTAGGAATTCATTTTATTCATAACATATACAAAATGTGAGTTGATTCTATAGTTTGTATAAATATGTAATTTCTTATAGCCTTAAATTAACTAAACGTATAAATATGTGTATTAATTATTTGCATATTAGTAACGAACTAGTTTAGTTTAAGACACTTTTCATTCGATAACTTGTGAAGACATAGTTTGTTTTGACTTATTGCAAAACCTCACTTTCAGTTGTTCCATTTACCGCACATTTAAGTCATCGTTTAAGTTGCCTCCACACAATTAACATCAAGCAATTGTCTCTATTACAAGAAAATCCCGTCTTTTTGCTACAACAATAAATTTGTCAAAACAAACAAACAAACAATAAGTCTGTTTGTCTTTTACTAAAAAAAACAATAAGTTTGTCTTTTTTCCTATATAGTTTCTTTTTTTTTTTTGTGCGAATTTTTCCTATATAGTTTCTTGGATCCAAAATTTATAGCTATTGTAGAAGTTCCGCGTACGTTAATCTAGTTTATCCAACGTCGGCTAGAGTACACAGAACTTGATTTACTTAATCCATCAACGAACTCATTATTTCCCAATTAACAATTAACTACAAGTACCACCCTCATAATACGAGTAGCCTAGGGAATAATCTAAAAAAACAATCAACTATCACCCTTATTATACTACACTAGTGAGTTATGAGGCTTATATATGACATTATGACGACACTTAACAATTTCTTGAATTTCTTACATGCTCGCCACCACTTAATATATTAGGTTGAAACCCATGAGCTCCATAAATGTGAATGCCGGTGAAGTATTACTGTTTGTATTTTTTGTTCTTTTATAACATTTGTGTTGACAGCTATGTTTGTAGTCACTTATTATTCACGGATTCAACTTGTTTTCTCGTGCCATCAATTATGAAATTCGTACGTACAAATTACATATAAACCTGCCGGAAAAGAAAATCAGGTCACGACTCTTCTGCATCGACGAAGCAACAGTAAAAAAATTAAAAACACTTTTACATCATTTGTTTTCTAGCTAGGTTTTAAGAGTTGTAAGTTGGTCTCATTCTCATCAAAACTCATAAACCCTACAACCATATATTATATTTCGTACATATATATATACGCATTTATTTTAATGCTATGGAGGTTATTAACTTGCAGCGAAAGGTAGATGAGAAGACAATCATGGGCTCAACCAAGTCATTTCCGTATTTTGGAGCGACCGACATAATCGTGGAGCTCGATCCCATTTATGAAGATTCACTCTTGGAACGTGAATTAAGTAACATTTCGATATCTCTGAGTCTATCTTTCTCGTGTTACAGTACATTAAGAATGCTTGAAAAAATAGTAGGGTACATATGTACGTTTCCACGCTCATAATTTTGACTCTGAGCCAATAAATAACTGAAGATCCAACATTATTATTATTATTATACTGTATGCATTACAATTCTCTTTAATCAGTTTCTTTGACATACAATTAGAAAATATATCAGAGAATTATTGACATATAATTAGTAAATGTGCAATTTTTGTAATCCATTGAAACATTGAACTTTCTAATATGTTGTCTGTTCCGTGAAGATTGAATACATTGATGATCTATCAATGATTTAAAGAAGAAAATAATATATCTCCGTTGGATCCGCTCATGATTCACTTTAATTTTTCTGTTAACCGCTCAGAAAATAAAGATATACATCCTATATAGTGAAAGATCACGCGAAATCAATTAAAAAGATACGTACACATATAAGGAAGTATATACATATATGTATATATTGATTTTTTTGAAAACGAATATATATATATATACTGTATATATTGATTACGTACGTGTATAATCAAGTGCTGTATTTTCTTAAAGCTGATTAAAAACGACTTAGAACCATGTCTTGTGTACTAAAAAATGGTTCATCACAACGCTTCCTCACAATTAAAAGCATTTGCATTGTGTTATTATTACTATCGGTTGCTCGTGGAGCTGTTTCTGCAGATTATGGAGAAGCTCTTACAAAGAGTCTTTTGTATTTTGAAGCTCAACGCTCAGGAGCATTGCCATCGAACCAAAGGGTTAACTGGAGAGGAGATTCTGCACTTAGAGACGGTTCTGATGCTCACGTAAATTAAAATCCAATCCTTTTGTTTTTTTTAATCATATTTTCTGTTGTGATGATTATCTATTAAGTACAATATTTACTAATTGTAAAGAACAGATTGATCTCACCGGAGGCTATTACGATGCCGGAGACAATATGAAGTTTGGATTTCCTCTCGCTTTCACGACGACGATGCTAGCTTGGAGCAATGTAGAAATGGCATCGCAGCTTAAGGCCCACGGGGAGGCCGAAAACGCCCTCGCGGCTCTCAAATGGGCGACCGACTATCTCATTAAAGCCCATCCAGAGCCCAATGTCCTGTACGGACAAGTGGGTGATGGTAACTCGGACCATGCGTGCTGGATGAGACCTGAGGATATGACCACTCCTCGTCCTTCATACCGCATCGATGCTCAGCATCCAGGTGCTGACTTGGCCGGAGAGACAGCTGCAGCTATGGCTGCAGCTTCTCTAGCATTTGCGCCGTCTGATGCAGCCTATGCTCAAACACTCATTGATCACGCGAAAGATCTATTTGAATTCGGCAAGGATCACCCTGGAGTCTATCATAACTCCATTCCTAATGCGGCTGGCTTTTATCCGAGTAGTGGTCACGAAGATGAGTTGCTGTGGGCGGCGGCTTGGCTTCACCGGGCCACTGGAGACCAGACTTATCTCGATTATCTAACACAAGCTTCTAATACTGGAGGATCCAGGACTGTTTTCGCCTGGGACGATAAGTTTTTAGGTGCACAAGTCTTGGCAGCCAAGGTAGGTTGATGTGTATTCTCCAAAGAGATCATACCCTAACTTAAGTGACAAGAAACAAACATTTAACACAGTTTTTTTTTTGTAAATGTTTAGCTTGTGTTTGAAGGGAAAGTGAAGAACGAAGGGAAGATGGCAGAGCACAAAAGCATGGCGGAGCAGTTCATCTGCAATTGTGCTCAAAAGGGTTATAATAACGTTAAGAAGACTCCGGGAGGTTTGCTTTGGTTCTTGCCATGGGACAACCTTCAATACACAGCTAGTGCTTCTTTCGTCTTGTCCACTTATAGTAAATACCTTAAAGCTGCACAAGCCTCCGTCCAGTGCCCTAATGGTGTCCTTCAAGCTTCTGATCTTCTCGACCTCGCTCGGGCTCAGGTTAGGCGAGGATTCAATAATTCCATTCCGTTTTTTCCTATTTTCTTTTTAGATTTATGAAAGTTTATGACTGAAATAAGAAGAAAAAGACAGATTCAGTGGATAATTGTCATATGCTAACCACCACGTACATTGTTTATTTTACCAGGTCGACTACATACTTGGGTCAAACCCCAAAAACATGAGCTACATGGTTGGATTCGGGACTAATTATCCTAATCGACCGCACCATAGAGGAGCCTCTATAGTGTCAATCAAGAAAGATCCTAAACCGATTATATGCAATGAAGGGTTTGCTTGGTACAGCAATCCTGAACCGAACCCTAATGTTTTGGTTGGAGCAATTGTAGGTGGACCCGACGACAACGATGCGTACCAAGATGAACGGTCTGATTTTCAGCACGCCGAGCCCGACACGGCCACGGTTGCTCCTTTGGTCGGTGTTTTGGCTGCCATCGCATGATCTTAGAACACAGCTCTGTATTTGTTTCTATTTTTGGCGTCTTTGGACCTCATTTTTGTCTAGACGCTCTAGCGACTAACATTTTTAGTCTAGTAATGAAATAAGAATTTGATTTATTATAATAATAACTTGATTTACTGAGACATACTGAGAATTTGGTTTCCTTTCTATTATCTGTTTCATTTTATCCATTCCAAATATTGATTCCGTTTATTTCTTTTAGTTCCACAATATATATATATATATATACATATATTTATATTTATTAATTTAAAAATTTCTATATTAAAAAATGCACTTTTGATCCTGACAAATAGACCTTTGAAAAGTATAATTTAAAATTATAAAAGTGTCATAATTTAATATTAGACTTAGAACATCTTGTAATATAATAAAAAACTAAAACTATGCCAATTGTTACCATGAAATCCAAGAAAACTAACTTCTAGTGATGTTGTTACTTAATTTTTTACCCTCTTTGGCTGCTTATATATGTTTTCGTAGTTTCTGTTGTAAAGCAAAATCCCCCCTCTGTGCAGAATTTTTAAGGGGTGTAATATATATATATTAAAACTTACAGATATGAACATATCTAATGACACCTAATTACTATATGTTCATAGTCTTATCTATTTATCTATTAGGATATATATGAGAAGATATCTAATATTATATTTCTATGCTAAATCTCTTAGCAAATACATTTTTTGAGTAAAAAGGTTTTTAAATGATCCTTAATAAGCCATGGATTCCACCTTAAAGATAGATACTCTATAAATAGTTGAATTATACATACACATGCATAAATATATGTCAACACAAGTAAAAAGTTAATTGGTCTTGAGATCGTATAAGACGAACTAGAAAAACGATGTCTCAACTGAAAAACGGATCTTCACAATGCTTATGGACAAGTATGTGCATTGTGTTATTACTAATGTCGATGGTTCGTGGAACTGTTTCTGCAGATTATGGAGATGCTCTGACAAAGACTCTTTTGTATTTCGAAGCCCAACGCTCTGGAAAACTCCCATCGAACCAAAGGGTTAGCTGGAGAGGAGATTCTGCACTTAGAGACGGTTCTGATGTTCACGTAATTTAATACTCATTTCTCTTTTTTTCTCCATAAACATATGATAATCATCTGATTTAGTATATTAAGTAAAATGTTATTTGTGAAAATATAGCTTGATCTCACTGGAGGGTACTATGATTCGGGAGACAACATGAAGTTTGGATTTCCATTAGCTTTCACGGCGACAATGCTAGCTTGGAGCAGCGTAGAGATGTCATCGCAACTTAAGGCCCATCATGAGTACGATCACGCCCTTGCGGCTCTAAAATGGGTCACTGACTATCTCATCAAAGCCCATCCAGAGCCCAATGTTCTTTACGGACAAGTGGGTGACGGAAACTCGGACCACGCGTGCTGGATGAGACCCGAGGACATGACCACCCCGCGTCCTTCGTACCGCATCGATGCTCAGCATCCAGGTGCTGACCTGGCGGGCGAGACAGCTGCCGCCATGGCTGCAGCTTCTTTAGCCTTTGCGCCAACTGATGCAGCCTACGCAAAAACACTCATAGGTCACGCAAAAGATCTATTTGAGTTCGCCAAGGCTCACCCTGGCGTGTACCAAAGCTCCATTTCGAACGCGGGTGGCTTCTACGCGAGCAGCGGATACGAAGATGAGTTGTTGTGGGCTGCGGCTTGGCTCCACCGTGCCACCAACGACCAGACTTATCTCGATTATGTAACAAAAGCATCTAATACCGGAGGTTCCAGGACTGTTTTCGCGTGGGACGATAAGTTTGTGGGTGTACAAGTCTTGATGGCTAAGGTAGGTTACGTCTAGTTTCACTATTAAAAAAACCATACCAGTAACTTATGTGACAAGGAACAAACATAACGCCAGATAGTGCAAATGCAGCTTGCGCTTGAAGGGAAAGTGAAGAACGATGGGAAGATCGCAGAGTACAAGAGTATGGCGGAGAGCTTCATCTGCAATTGCGCTCAAAAGGGTTCCAATAATGTTAAGAAAACTCCTGGAGGTTTGCTCTGGTTCTTGCCATGGAACAACCTCCAATACACCGTATCCGCTTCCTTCGTCCTCTCTGCATATTCTAAGTATCTTAACGACACAAATGCCTCCATCAAGTGTCCCAATGGCGCTCTTGAAGCTTCTGATCTTGTCAACCTCGCTCGTGCTCAGGTAGTTATAATATACCAACCACAATACATTTTCTTGGAAAGATATCAATGAATGGAATGACATGTTATGCGTATGTTTATAGGTAGACTATATACTTGGGTCGAACCCGAAGAGAATGAGCTACATGGTTGGATTCGGGACCAATTATCCCACAAGACCACACCATAGAGGAGCCTCCATAGTGTCAATCAAGAAGAGCAACGCCCTCGTGGAGTGCTCTCAAGGGTTCAGCGAGTGGTTTCACAATCCTGCACCAAATCCAAACGTAATAGTCGGAGGAGTCGTGGGAGGACCTGACGAGAATGATGCTTATGGAGATGACAGGACTGATTACCAGAAAGCTGAGCCTGCGCCCGTCACTGTTGCTCCGCTTGTTGGTCTCTTGGCCGCCATTGCTTAATCTTTCTCTCGTTTCACACCTCATTGTCTTGGGTTGTTCGTTTATGTAGTTTGAATTCTTCGAAATGTCTAAATGTAATATATAATATGGCTTCTTCGAAATGTCTAAATGTAATATATAATATGGCTTCGATATTAAAACAAAAGACATTGATATAATTATATGTTCTTAAGGCTTGCTGCTGCAACGAGACAGACCATGACATAGAACGAAGAAGATCTCCGATTCAAAATCTGACAAAAAATCAAAGAAGTATTTTCAAAAGTAGGAAAAGTTGGTTCCTAAAATCTTCTTCTCTTCTCTACAAAAGTGTTACATTTTTAACATTCACACTCAAGTCTAACATTTACAGCACAAAAGAATTTGTACATTCGCAGAAATTCATACTACTGAGAGGCTATAAGTCGATTCTTTACCGTTGCTGCATCATTTCAATCAATCCCCAATGTCGAAAAAGGCTCAATAGCTCCCTGAGAAATCCAAAAAAATAAATTAGACCCAATACTACTCCTAAACAAAAAGTTGCATTTGAAGTAATGTTTGTTGTTCACTCACAGAGCAATCATCGTGAACACGCCATATGGTTTCTCCAAGAAGGTTTGCTACTGAGAGAACTGTAAGCTGAGGGAAATAGTTCTTCTCTGACAATGGAATCGTGTTGGTTATGATCACCTCTTGAAACAGACCGCTCGATAGTCTACTGATTGCAGGAGGGCTGATTCCATATATATATAGACACACATGCATCTCTATTAGCTTTTCTCTCTTTATACTTTCAACACATGGAGAAGGTTTCAGGGAGTTACCTAAAAACGGCATGAGTGGTACAAGCGTATACTTCTCTTGCTCCTTCTTGGTGTAATAGAGCCGCACCTTTGCTTATGGTTCCTAAGTTGTTACAACATAAGTTATTAAGCATAATGAAGAGTGTTTATGGATAAACTATATACAGAGATCGATGGCGTATATAACTCACCCGCTGTGTCAATCATGTCATCCACCATTATGGCTACTTTCCCTTTAACATCCCCGATTAAGTTCATCACCTACATGATATATAGATTGTTCAAATGTCATATCCAGTCTTGGTTAAAAAAGTATTTGTCAAAAGTGTTTTTAGTTACCTCTGCAACATTGTGCCCGTGACGTCTTTTATCAACTATCGCTAAAGGAGCATCAGATAGCTTCTTGGCAAAAGCACGAGCCCTTGCGACGCCACCAACATCAGGTGAAACTACTACCAAATCGTCAGAGGATATGCCTTTGCTTGCTAGGTAATCAAGTATCACAGGCTGTTTAAGCAAAAATGAAAAAGGAACCATAAGAAAGAAAATCCATTTTCACCAAAGGAAATCAATCTATTTACGATAGGAACCTTGTTTTACCTGGCCATAAACATGATCGACTGGAATATCAAAGTATCCCATAGACTGTCCAGAGTGAAGATCACAGGCAAGAACACGGTCTGCACCAGACTCTGTTATCAAATTGGCGACAAGCTTGGCAGCAATAGATTCACGTCCTTGAGTCTGCACGAATTTGTAGAACAAATCATTTGAAAACTCTCTTAGCCATCGACTAGAAACTCAAATCAGCTTCATGCAGAGAGCTAAGCTCACAATTTGGAAACAGACACAGATGTAATTGATTCCAAGACAGATAAAGAAGGACTTGCCTTTCTATCAGCTCGAGCATAGCCAAAGTAAGGGATCACGGCCGTGATGGTTTTGGCTGAGGCTCTACGACAAGCATCAATCATAACGAGCAGTTCCATAAGGTTTTCATTCGCAGGTGGGCATGTAGGCTGCACAAGGAACACATCGCATCCCCTCACACTCTCTTGCAGCTGAACATAGATCTCGCCATCAGCAAACCGTTTGATCTTGATTTTCCCAAGCTCCAGACCCAAATAGCAAGAAATCTCCTGAATACAGCGGAAAAAGAACCCCAATGAACAAACGACAAGATCCATGAATTTGCAAGAAATCTGTTTCTCTCTAATCATTTAATAAGCAATTTGAACAAAGTCCTGCACTTGAGCAACTATCCGAAGTAGAAGACCAAAATTCCCAGTTCATGATGCTGATTCTAGCAATTAAATCCGAGAAACTCCATTGATTAACAAAATAAGAATGAACCTGAGCTAAGGCAGGATTAGCAGTGCCCGAGAATATACGGAGCCGTGTGTTGTTCTTGTAAATCGCATCTTCCAAACGTGTCCCGGAAAGAAGAGCACTCGCGGGAACGGACTCGCCTGAAAGCAGATGGAAACCGGCGGAGTTTCCGCCGTCGAACTTGAACGGATCCGCCGCGTTACACCTCTTTTTTCCCCACAACCAATCGCAGAAAAAGAAGATTCATCAGATGCGAGCGAAGACTGTTAAACTATTGATATACCAGATAGAAAGATAGAGGAGACTTACAAGAGGAAATCGAACGGAAGAAGGGCGACGAATGAGAGAAGAAGACCGCCGGAGATCTACCGCCGGCAAAGCGTGCGATGGTTGAACAAGAGACGCCATTTTGTGTGTTTCGCCTGATAATCGATGGATCCGGAGAGATTTTAGGGTTTTAAAAAAGCTCGTAAGCAGTAAAAAGCCGTCTTTTTTTTCTTCGTCTATTATCTGAAGCCCGCGAGATACGAAATGGCGACTAACTTTGTATGACTATAACTAACCGTAAGTGTAAATCAACTAACCGTAGCCATATCTCTGTAACCAAACACTGATCGAAATTGATTGATATATTGAAAGGTGAGAAATGCAAGAAGAAGCTCCTGTTTGTTACAACGTGTGTTTATATAAGCTCGACAAAGCAAGAAAAAACCCGATGGATCTCGGTTTATTTTCACAAGAGAGATTTTGAGCAAAGCCTGAATATTCATCTACAGACTTTATACAGACCAAAGCTCAAGTTGTTGTTAGTTTTTTTCTTTTTAGGATGTAACTCCAAATGGAAGCAATGCCGCAGCCACGACTCTTCCTTCTTCGTTCAGAATGTTGTAAGTTGATGCAGCATTTCTCTGAATCAATGTAAGCGCATCTGATATTATATGAACTAAGCCAAACAAAAAATGAGAGAGAGATTGTAATGGATAAAAGAGAGAAGACATACAGAATCAACTGTTTCTAGCTTCATGCCGATGGACTTCACAAACTGTCGGACCTCTGGAGTTACCGGGTGAATGTTTCTTCCACAACCAACAATTAAGAGCTCTGCACAGAGAAAAATACACAGTTTGAAATAAAAAGACCTGAGATTGATGCTATATGCAGCAATAGCAGTAGTAGTATTTGATCTATAATGTTACCTGGAATGGGACGAACCGTCTGGAAGATAGACAAGCTGCATCCAGAAACATACGGTCGTTTAGCAAAATGCTTATTTGACAAGATTTATTCATAAACTAGATAGAAAGAGCATAAGACCAATATCAGCAGCAGAGAACACGTAACACCAAATGTTTGATCAAAGACATCAAACCTGATAAAGTTTTTTTTTTCAAATCCTCTGACGATGATGAAAATTGAAACTTTCAACTAATCTATTGTTTAAAGCACATGACTTTCACTCTCAAAACGACTACAAACTCGATATAAGGTTGTGACAGAACATTGAGTAGAATCTAGGTTAAGCAAGCATCTACCTACATATTTCAAAGTTTCAAGCTTTTGTTATCGCTGAAGAATAACTTTTGCCTAATTAGAGAAGAGGGAGGATTTACATTTACCTATCAGGGGTGATCTCTGAGAAGCTACGAGGGCTCCATGACATTAGCAAATTACCAACACAGAGCAAGCTACCTTCGTATTTGACCCCATTCACCGTGAAACTCGTCTCATTAAATCTGCACAAACCACCACAATTTTTACCATTCTATATCCAAAGCCCTAAAATTTCATCAAAATCAAACCCAGCAACGGTCTAAAAAAGTCCAAAATTCGACGACAGACAACAAGAGATGTTCGAATTTGAGTATATATTACTCTTGGAAGCGGAGCTGGTCTTCGGGAACATTGTCAATGAGATTGATCTGATCATAGAGAGAGAAAGCTCGTCTCAGAGACGGCAACACAGGAGGATTAGAACGCTTCGGAACTTCTTTTCTCATGCTTTGAATCAGTTTTGGCAAAGTCGCCATAGATTTCAGCCTCGTCGCCATCGCCGGTGATTCCTCAAACCTCTCGGAGCTTTGCTGTCCTGAATCTGATGGAACGATTTCGCAGCCGTCGAAACATTAAACTAACCCGGTTCAGTCCTTTAACTCTACCAATATCGGTTATCGGATTTCAATGCCTAAACCAAAAACGAACCAAATTCATTGATACTCGTTTAGTTAGACGTCTTAGACCTAACACTCACATCTTGTTTAACCAGAGAAAATGTGTGTATATATTTTTTGATAGGAACAAATAAAATATTGTGGAGCAAAACTACATAAGCTTGTTGTATGTTGTATGCGTTCTCCACTTCCTTATTACAAAAGATCAAACTCAAAAAACATTTTGAGAATACGTTGTGTGTCCAAAAATTCAAGAGGATTTTTTTATGGAGAATAAAAGGAAGGAGCCGGGAGAAAAGGAAATGGTGCAGCAGAAGCATAAGCCACAGGAGGTTGAGCAGCACGTTTCTTTCGCCTCTGAGTTTTTACTTCACCCGTTGCAGGATTTGATAAACCGGCTACTTCTAGGATTGGTTGCTGGTTATCATTTGAGACACGGTGCAGAAGCAGACCAGACATGAAAACAGGTAGGAAGAGAAGACTGGCATGGAACATCTTCCTTGCTTTTTCCATGGTCCGGTGTCGGTAGAACGAAAACGCTGTGGCGGCGATTGCTAGTGTGAGAAGTGTTGATTCGACGCAAAACCAGCTCGATGTTAGTCCCCCTTCACACATAAAAAAATGGAAGGAGCAGCAAAAAAATCAGAAACAGCAGTCTATTGCCTTTGAACTAATATACAAGGAGAGAAAGACTCACAGTCATAGGCGATGAAACCGAGAGGGACCATGTAAAAACAGTTCCTAAGAGCAACTGCTGCTATTCTCTTCCCTGACGGATCAAAGAGCGACAGCATCTTGTAACTGAAAAACAAATAAGGCACAAGATCAGAGCTTGGTTTTGGTTGCAGTGTTAGCAGAAAAAATTCAAATCTATTTAGGGAACTGAGCACAATTGAACACATTCAAGATCAACACTACATGAGCAGAGACATTCTAATCTTAAATGAAACCATATGGTCCATAGTACTTACCCTCCAGCTGCATAATCATTGCGGCAGAGGTATGCAAGTGCCATGAAATGAGGGATCTGCCAGAAATAAAGAGCAGCTGGAAGTATCATCGAATTGAATGAGATCTGACCAGAAGCTGCAGCCCACCTGAAGAAATCCAAAACAGAACAAACATAAATATATGGCGAAAGATGATTCTATTTTCTCAGCCATGAAACTAAGTGAAATTAACGAGGAAAGGAACAAACTTTTACCCAAGCAAAGGTGGGATAGCACCAACAACAGCACCAACCCAAGTGTTGATAGGGTGAATTTGCTTCAACGGAGTGTAAACAAACGCGTACAGGACGAGATTGGCAGATGCAAGTCCAGCAGCCATCATATTAGTCTGCAATAACCTTGTCGTGGAAGCAAAAGATCAGATTTCACAAATCTTTATCTCATCACTGAAGAGAGATAACCACATGGTAAAAAAGCAGTCACCTTGCTAGCCAACAAACAAGCACCAGAAGTACCCGCAATAGTTGCCCAAGCAACAGCATGTGGAACACTGATTCGTCCTGAAGGTAGTGGCCTTTGCATCGTCCTCTTCATCTTGGAATCGTTGCTTATCTCGAAAATCTGATAAAAACGGAAAAAAACAAGTAAGATGAGCTACATGAACACAGCTTAGGATCCAAAAATTTACTCCTAAGCATCAAGGAGATCACACACTAATCAAGAGGGAGGAGAGAGATGAAACCTGATTCAAGGAATTAGCAGAAGCAGCAATCATCATGGTGCCAGCACAAGTGTAACAAAGCCCCGCCAAGTCAATTGCAGCATTTCCTGTACCCAGAATGTATCCAGTGCCAGAAGTCGCAACTACGAGCATGCTACAACGATCGAACAAATGAAAGATAACCCTTTTCAAAAAAATCAATTTTGAATCCAAATTTCCAAAATTTTAATGAGATACGAATAGTAGACATACCTGAGTCGAGCTTTAGAAAGCTCCCAATAACAGCGAGCGTAGTGGTGACCTAGTCCAGCCGCAGCCGCAACTCTAGACGAAATCTCACCGGCGGTACCTGTGGCGGCGACAGTGCCTGAGGCAAATACTCGATTGGCATCGGATCTGTCCCCAGAAATCGCTAGCTTAGGAGTTGATTCCGACGGTAGCGGAGGCTGGGAGAAAGTGTTAACGGCACATAGCTCGCGGGACCAGGGAATCAGTCTAGGGTTCGGCAACGAATAAGAAGAAGAAGAAGAAGAAGAGACAGAGATCCTCGAGGAGAAACAAGAGACCGCAGATCTTCTCCACATCGTATGAACTAACGTTCGGTAACCCGGAATCACTACGCTTTGAGGGAGATCGAGAGATGGTTCTTCATCATATGTCGAGATTGATTGCTTTCAGATGATCGAGTCACGGTGACTCTTCTGTTTTACGAAGAAATGTAAAGTTGCTGGAGCTATTAAAATATTTGATATTGTTTTAGGGTTAGTCGAAAATTATCAGAGAATTTTGGGTTACTTTTAATAAATTAATTTTTGTAAGTATCAACTAATGATGGACCATGGTTGTTCATTATACAGTGATTATATAAGTGAAAATAAGACTTTTTGGGCTGGGCTTAAGCTCAATTATTTAGAGACCCACAAAGAAGGAGTATTGGGCTTTGATTGGTTTTGGTTTTTGAATTGGTATTTTACAGTCATTCAAGATTTTGAAAAAAACAATTTTTTTACAAAATATGGAAACTAGATTTTAAATGTTTTGACAAAAAAATATTAAAGAAGAACCAAAAACATATATTTGGGATTTTCTTTCCGCAAAAAACTTACGAATATTACAACATACTGTAATCAGAAACCAAAAACTTAAAAACCCAAATTCAAAAACTATTCAAACATGACCTTAAATTCGTTTTCAGCTAGTGACATGTAGAAGAAGATTGCTCAACAACACAAAATGACCCATCAACGGAATATTTGAGAAGAAGATGAAAGATCTTCATCATTATTCATCAATGAGAGAAGTCAACTTCTGTCTGAATTCAGGAATCTTTTTTGCTTCCACAGCCATCACTAGACCCATCAGCTGATAATTCTTCATCTGCAAGAATCGCCATTAAAACCAAAGATCACATATCACAAACAATTAAACTCAAAACCATGTGTATGCCTCTGTAGAGAGAAACTTACTTCTTGAGAAGTCACGAGCTGTGAGCGCATAGGGAATGTGAAGGACCAAGAGCTAAGCTGCAAATGCATTTGTTCCAACAAATGTTCAGATAATATTTTCTTATTTTTCAAACGGGAACTCGAGTAAGTACTAAGTAATGAGAGAACAAAGTTACCTCGAGGAAAAGTTCATCTTCAGGCTTAAGGAATATTGTTTCATCATCCTCTTCTTCACCACGACGAGGTTTTCTCTGCTTTGGATTCTTCAGCTACATAACCAAGAATCCATATCACATTAAGAGAGGATTCGTTAACAGAACAAAAACAAATTCTTCCGGCGAACACAACATTACCTTGTAAATCTTGGTGACTAGAATATACGACTTGAAGCGGAATGAGCTACGAAGCTTCTCTGTAGGCTATACAAACAGAAGAAAAAAACTGTCAAAATTTTGAATTGCTCATAGAAGTTATCCAAAAAAGGTTTATATAAAAAAATCGAAACCTCATCTTCAGTGGCCCATGAGACTTCATCGAACAATCCATCGTACAGTGGAGGAAGAAGCTGTGGAGGAAGATTCATCACTCTTTGGGATACCAATAAACCAACATCTTGTGCTTTTTTCTCTAAAAGCAGTTCAAGATCACTCGCTATACTCTTCTCTGAACAAACTTTAAGAAGAAACTCTTTTAGCTCTCTGAAGCATTTGTTCTCCTTGTATCTTGCCAAGTTAAGAGCAGAGACAACAGCGAAGACCGACTCGTCCTCATCATCTGCTACTTTCACGACGGTTCCTACTGTCGTCTGTTCCAGTATCAAATCAACAAAACTGCTCAGATCCCATTCCTTGTCATCAAGATAGTTTTTCAGGAGGATCTTGACTCCGTTGAAGTCTGTAGTTTTAGGATCAAAGAACTCAAAGTCTGCTTGGACATCTCCCTTCAAAGATCAAGCATTGAAAAACGATAAATAAAGGAGCTTTTCATCTATTGATAACAAAAATCAACAGAACTGTAATCTCTTACCTGAGAGTCTTCTTCATCAGATTCAGAGGAGTCTGAAGTTTGTTCCTTTTTCTCCTTTTTAGATAAATTTGGGAGCCTTTCATCTACAAAAATTAGAATGACAGGTTACTACTGTACAATGTTTCTTGATAGAAAATTTCTCAGTTCTAAGGTTTTCTAACTCACCAAAAGACATCTCCTCAGAACCTTGAGATTGAGAGTCTTGATGATGAGGCAATTCACGCCTTGACGTTGAAGCTATAGCAAGTGACCGCATAAACGGTGAAAATCCCAAAGGTTGATGCTTTGAAAATCTCCTTCCTGATGGTCTCCGAGGCATCTATTCAAATTTACAAAGCTAACAAATTTTCAGACTAATTCACTCAAAATTATTATAAACGCACATAAGAATCTGTCCTGCTCGATGAATTAAGCTCAAGGAACTCTAGATTATGGAAATACACATAGAGAGGCTACGAGAGAAGAAACTACTAAGAAACGGCTTACGATTAAGGCCTTTGATGAGTTCCCCTAATCAGAAAACTACACCGGAGCTGGAAAAGCTTACCGGTATAAAAACGAGAAGAAGCTTAAAAACACTTCAAATTTCACCCTTCTGACCAAACACGAACACGACCCAGAAGCTCTGTCTCTGAAAACCCAAAACCTTGACACGACTGTTCGACTTGGACCTATGAGAGTGGGAAGAAGCAAACGGCGTCGCTTAATCAAAAATGAAGCCCTAGGCCAAACGACACCGTTTTAAAACTAAAAAACCCTTGAAACGACGTCGTTTGTGCCATAGATTGGCACAAAATGCTAGTAGATTAACAAAAGAGTAAAATTCAACGTCTCACAAGGTTTATGCTCAGATGCAATGCAACCATCTAAAATTATGTCATTCAGCCAAAAAAAAATTGAACTTTTGCGACAACAAAAGACTGGTAATATGAACATATGAAAAGTAATTATATATGCAACTGTTGCTTTTCATTTATGGTACAAGAACAACTATAATCGTATACAACTCTGTAATATATAATTACAGTCCATTTAAATCGAATCAAAGAATCATATCGTATCTCCTCACTATTCTACTCCCCACGTATTTTGTAAAACATGTAAAAAATAACCTCAGACATATTTACTCTCAAAGAAGAAAAAATGATCAGAATTAAAAACGAACTAAAAGAATATTGCACGAACCATGAATCGTCTTCCTCAATAAACCTCCGGTGATCGGAACAAAAAAATTGGCAGTGTCCTTCTTCATCTTCCGAGCCGTCAACAGTGTGAAAATGACCAAAACGCTTAAGCCTCTGCCTCTGAATGCTGTTGTTCTTGTTGTTGTCTATCTGAGCACATACATTCTGGAACAGGATGTTTGGTAACATCTTTACCTGCTTTGCTCGTTCTCAGCTCCGGCTGTCCTAAAGATTCTCGATGAAGATCTTTCACAATCCTGTTGAAATCCGATTCAGGGAGCGAGGAATTCATGAAGTAAGGAAGCATCTGTCTCTTATTAGGAGTGATGTACTTCTTGTGACCAGCGTAAGCTCTCTGCCCTTGCAACGCGTGTCCCATGTTTCCTCCGTGTGACGGTATGAAAACATCGCTCTTCTCGCAGACAATGTAGTCGATCGCAGCCATAACCGAAGCTTTCTTGGCGAATGGTTCGAGCTCGCCTGGTAAAGCAAGATCATGCTTGTTGTACAAATGAGGGAACTCTTTCGTTAATGGCTCCAAAACCTCTTTCCCACCTAGAGGCTCTCCTCCTGCCCAATAGATTCTCGCATCCTTTGGGGCTTCTAAAGCTTTAAGCAGCCTGTGGAATCGCAACAAGATGTTAATAAAAAATTCTCTAAAACCGAAAGAAACTGCACCATAAGCAAAGGGAATTGTTGTTGTTACTGTACCTTGTGACTTCTAGAGCGGTCAAAGGGCATAAACCGGCGAGTTTTCTTTGGTTATAAGTCATGTTTGATCTTCCGGTTAGGAGCTCCGGGTGGCGTTCTCTTTCGCTGTTGACTATTTCGTCGTACTCGGGAGTTAAACCGGGGAGACAACCGGTTCTGACCCAAACGTCTTTCTCCATTCTCAGATGAAGTGAGAGATACTGTCCTTCGTTACGCATCCTTGAAGCTAGTTTGTTGCCGAGCTCTAGGATCCTCGGCGAAAATCTCAGCGCTTGGAAAGCTACCTTGCATCGGAGTTTCTGGAGATCAGAAGGAAGGTCCTTGGAGAGTCTTGAATCGAGGCCACGGAGAAGTAAGACTCTTTCTCTGTTAATCTGCAAAAAAACAGAGGAAAACAGAGTTAGCTCAAAAGAAAGTTTTTGTAGATAAATCAATCGGATTGTTTGCAAGAAATCTTCTTACTCGCTTGAGATAATGAGCACGAATCCATTGAGGAGAAGCGTGAAGTGGAGTCCTCTTCTCTTCGACAGGTCTTGTCATTACATGTGTCGAAGGCAGAGACGAAACTATATGAACATCATCTTCTAAAACACTCTTGAAATGCTCCAAATCGAATATATCCGCGAATTCACTAAATACAGAGAAAACACACAATTAGATCAACAAAATGTCACATTGTTATTGCTGAAAACTGAAAATCTCCTGAGATTAGTTTATATATACCTTTCGTCTCCCCAAATGACATTAACCTGCAGAACAGGAACAACCAGAGAAGCACCAAGGATCCTAGCGATCACAACTGCATCAACAATCTGATTCCTTTGCTGATTCATCCCACCAGAGACAACAACGAGCAGATACTTCCATCTGTTCTTCAGAATCGAGTTGCTATCTCTTCTATACTGACCGCTAAATCCCAAACACGGCTTAAACCCAAACCCATCAGGCTGCTTCCAGAAATCACCTTCCGTCAACAAAGTCTCGTTTTTTCCACCCTCTGATTGAACAATCGCACTCGAATTCGAATACCCAGAAGAAGATTTCGATTTCGTGTCGTCTTTTGAGGGGAAACCCAGATGGGAATCGGCTCGTTGTTCTCCGTCGAAGCTTAATGGTTGAGTGGTCGAGCAAGGGTAGCGAGAGAAAGGGAGAGAGATTGGGTCAACGTTGAATCCTAGTTTCAACATACCCAAGAGTGAGACGAGAAAGAGGGTGAAGAACCAGATTCTAGGGTTTCTGTACGAGAAGCTGAATCTGCTGGTGCATCTTGAGGATTTCTTGGGGGAAACAAGAAGTGATTGTAGAGATGAAGAAGATAGAGAGTTTATGATCTGAGAAGGGACTGAGATGTACGAGACTTTCTTCTTGATGCTGCTGCTGTTACTGTTTTTCGATAACGCCATTTTCAAATGAAACGGAGAAAGAAAAGACGAGTCTTTGAGCAAATCTTGTGATTTGGGTAATGGGGTGGGAGAAAGAGAGGTTTTTTTAAGAATTGGCAATAAGTTTCGTTACAGCTTCCGGCGATGAACAAGGGAGAGACAAGAAGAAAAAAACGTGTGAGAGAGAAAGAGTGAAATGGGCGGCGGGAACGCGAAGTCTGATCAAAGTCCTGCAACGCGTTCTTAAAGGAAGAGAGAGAGAGAGAGAGAAGAAAGAAGAAAGAAGAAAGAAGAGACCACATGGCAGTTTTTTTTGAATTTGTTAAACAGTTTACTTAATTAAAGTTTATCCCTTATTTTGACTGTAAACTCTTTCATAACTTAAGTGATTACAAATGTTTTAAAAAATGAATCTTAAGTGAGGCTCTGACCAAAAGATAAAAGTGATTACTAGGATGTTTAATGCGTTTTTACCTACAACAATACTGTATAATAAAGTCATTGGAAGTTTTTGGTGGGTCCATCAAGTTATTAATTTCACATGAAAAATGAGCTATTCTGGATGAATTCAATTAATATTTAAGAACATATCAAAATCTTTGGGAAAACACAAACAAGTATGTTGAGATTAATATGTCATCACAAAATAAAATGAATATGTTATCAAATCGAATAAAAATAAATGGAGGTTTTTTATTAAAAAAACTTACAACATTATGACAAATTTTCACATACAACGAAATACATGTAAAGGTTTCAGATTTTGTTATATTAGTTGTTGAACAAATTTCTTTATATGGTTTATTATGGTATATGATAGTAAAAAAGGAAAACTCCAACACACTTCAGTTTTCATTCTAACTAATGATGAAAAAATATTTCTAAAAGAGACCAATCTACTAATCTAAAATATTACTAAAATTACACGCACCCTAAATACCAATAGAGGAACACAAAATGATGTTTAGCCCCCTTGCGTACACCAACAACGATGACAGTGTCTTTTTGTGATACGGCCAGCTGTTTTACTTGCATCATTCGAACTTCAAAGAACAAAAGAATTAATAAAGTTCACACACGACAGCCTGTGAATACATTTCTCCTAATAAGCCTATACCTAAACAATTATTATTTCAAAGTTTTTATTTATTTATATTAGAAAGAAAACAACAACATCTCTTTTCGCTCCTCGAATATTATACCCTAACGAAAATGATTGCTAATAATATAAAATTATACATTGTTTGGTCAACAATCGTGTTGTGTACAAGTGAGTTATAGATTACTATAACTTAAGAACCCCCCCCCAAAAAATATACTAACTTATACAGATTGAAGATTGAAAATTGGACATGAACATGATAATAAAACGTATTACGACATCTTGCAACTAAGGTAAGCTAACCGCTAGGTCACAATCACATGTTATTAGGGTAATTTCTTAATAAGTTTTCTTTTGTTTGTTGAATTACTTTGCAAGTTATATCCAACCTTTTATCCAAGTGGATGCCAGCTGGAATCCACTTGACACATCGGTATTCGCTACCACGTCGGATACATCAGACGTCTTGTCAGCTGCCACGTGTTCATCTTCACCACTAGCATTTCTTGAGACCAGTGTAGTCGAATAGAGGAAAATTAAAGGATCGTATAACTTTTCAAGGTCTAATATTCTTATCAACCGAAACATTGAGATTGATGCGAGTTATATTTTGTACTATTTGACTATAATATTCGATAGTAACAATGGCATTATGCTAGCACTGGAATTATTCAGAAATTACACGTGATGATTAATTACGACACGAGTATTTTTTTGTTTTTGTATTCGAAAAGTATATATGAATAGTGATGGTAGGACAAAACAGTACAAAATAAACGGAACATGAAATTAACAAATATGATTATACAGCAAAACAATTGAGAAAAATAACAGAGTGATAGTTAAGTGGTGTAAGTTAGCGACTTGTGAACATCATAAGATGTGGAAGTTTGATAAGTTCAAATATACAATAGTATTATTATATATTTCGTGTGGGCTTGGTTATTCTGGTTTGGTTACTGAAAACGAAATTTAATTAATCATATATATAGATAAATTAGGTATATTATCGTTTGGCCTTGCTAGATCTGTCTGTCTTCAGTGTGTGATTATCCATTGTATATATATTTTCATTTTTCTCATTCACTTTTTTAATGGTGTATAATTAATTCAGAATATACATTTTTATATCAAGCCAATACGAGCCACGCTTTCGAGACGTTGACCAAGTTAACAATGAAATGAAGAGTATATTTACGTTGTGATGAAAGAGAAGTAGACGATCATGAGCTCATGCTTCTTCGTCCTTATCCAAACGACAGTATTCGAAGTTATGATATATAAATATATAACTAAACGTATTCAGAGAATATTATGATTAATTAAAATATTCGTCGGAATTTTTGGGAACCTTATAATTATTGGAATTTCAGAATGTCATCACGTTGCACCACTTCCTCAATTTACAACAAAAAGCGAATCTTACCGTAAAACTATAAGGCATACTAAATGATTATATTATTTTTGTAATATCGATTTCATGTGCTACTGTGTTGATAGATCTGCCCTCACGTTTCCCTTTTACCGCCCTTATCGTATTCAATATTACAGATTAGAAAAATTATTGGTAAATTAAAACCACTGCACTAGTGCATATATTGTTGTATTTTATTTTTGTTTTTGTTGTTGAAAAGTTTGTATTTCTTGAGATTCCACTAATCCCGCGACTCCCATAGAATTTATTTATGGGGAAGAATAAATTATTCTCGAAGTATACGAATGGAATTATTCTAAGTTAACGTTATACTAACATAAATAAATAAATCCAATTATTCAAAGAACAATAATTTAAATTAAAGAACCAAAAGTTAAAATAATTTTTATCATCCTTTTTTGGCGGCAATGAAGTTGGACCTACGTGCAACAAAACATACGGAAACAATGTGCCATATTATATGCAACTGAGCTAGAATGCATAAGGAATCATTGATGCCCATTAGTTTCATATCATTTGCTTAACTAGTCCATTGTAGATAGATGCGGACATGTTATACATACGTGTGCACACATACGCATAGGTACGGCACCAAAGTGGATTTTTATCCAGACGATTCGGTCTACATGGAAAGTTGATCGAATGTTTTTAATAGTTGTCATTTCTTCTAGACTAGAACGAAACTAAGTTAACCACATTTAGTTATAATATGATAATTTAAATGAATTTATGATTCTGATTGATGTCGTTGTGAAATTGAGGAACTGTAAACATTTTATATGAAAAGTCACGAGGCATTGACAACATGGTTATGAACAAGAAAAGTTGAATTAACTTAGTTGTGGAATAACATTTCCTACCACTAAATGTGTAAAATTGCACATTTAACATCAATCACATGTTGCACATAACTGTATGATTGGAATTTTTTACAAGATTATTAAACATAAATCACAAATTACAAACATATAATATACAAACTAGAACATTAATCGAGCATGGAACTAAAACTCTTTGTTGTAATAACAAAATTCATTTAATCAGTGCTCCATATCATGTCGGAGTCCAATGATCGGTAGCGAAACTAGTACAATGTCGCTGTCTCAACAACATAATTGTATACCGGTTACGGAAAATTTCAAAGGATTTAATTAGTTAAGTATAGAGAACAGATGACTCGGAACCTAATTATTCAGCAACAGGGACAAAGCTATCTTAATCATGCTAATTCTTTCATTTCAATATTCAATCGTCATTTGTAAACATTTTAATTAGCTTAACAACTCCTCATGACAAATGTAATTTTAGCATATGATATCAATTGCACAAGCAGCCATTTAGTCATCCATTTGCATAGATTTATTTTATATTCCGTCATTTCAAATGATTACATGTTTTAGAATATACAATTGGTTTTTTTTTATAGTTGTAGTTAGTACTTTTTTCTTTAATCTATTCCTACTATTTTATTAGTTAAAAAGAAAACCTACGTATCAATTAAATTAATAAAACAAAAAATGAAATTGTAAATAATTTTTTAAAATGCATAAAAAATTAGAAAATTAATAAATTGAAACAGATCAAATATATAAAAAATAAATATGTTGGGATAATCAACTTATTAAAATAAACAGATTAAAGTAATAATAATTATAGTTTTATACAATATGGATAGAAATTGAAAATAGATGAATATGCATAGCGACGATGGTACTGATAGTTGGTACATCAACTTAATTAGTTAGTAATTATTAGTTCGCCAATATTCAATTGGGTTTAGTTTCAATTAGTTATTGTTTATCACTTTCTTTTGGCCTGATGCGTTGAGGCATTTACGCGGAACATATCAACGACAAACAGAAGTTGAACCACCATTAAGAGTTAAGTTTCAGGGTTAAACCTTTAATGAAGACTTTTTTTTTATTTTTAACACTAATATCTAAATATTTTGGCCAAGAAAACCTTTAAGAAAGGACAGTGTGGTTTCATAAGTTGTTTAACGTCTTATTCAATTCACTAAATTCTACTTACTGCCACAAGTATAATTGATATACCAATGTTATGTATCTCGAAAGATATAGAGGGTTGGTAGTCTTTGGGAAGATCAGTTATTATCTCAAGGATAATTTATATTTTAAGACACTACAAAAGAAATCGAATTCATATATTAACAGCATTTAGGTTTTAACTACTCTACATAGTTGATAGAAAAAAATTACATAATCTTTATATTCAGTTAATGATATAGGACCAGTAGAGATTCTACTACGTGCCATCGGAGATCAAATCAAAATGTTATATGTAGAAACGTAGTAGAACTTTGCTTTGGATGGATAAAGTGTATAGTGCTGCTTGCTTATATATTAAGATTTATGATGGCAATTCATAGTTTCTTGTTTACTAAACTTAACCTAATCTGGAAGAGGAAGATATTGGGATCTCTTATAAATAGTTTCCATTCAAGTCACAACTGTTATTCAACATCAAGAGATTAAGTACGTCACTATTTTAGTTAAGTTTTTGGTATTAATTATGCTATTGACCAATAGGAATACATACACTCTTTGAGTTTATGCTATATCTTGGTATAAGTATAATAATAAAAACTTGTTTGTATTAATATACATGGGTCTAACATCCAATATTATAATGGACTAATCATGATTGCTATATATGTATCATGATGCGGTAATAATGACTTTATATTTCGAACTTCATATATGTAACTGATTTCTGTTATTTTACCCGTTTTAAATTGGGAAAATGATAACTGAGAGAATTATTGGCTTCAAATATTGCAATCATAGTTGAGAATGGAGAAGTGGAGATGTTTGTTTGCGTCTGAAACACTTATGTACCTGCGTGTTTACTTTGTCCAGTGGAATTGCGAAAATGTGCGACGTGGTACTTTTAGATTCGCAGAGTTTTTGGAGATAACACATGCTTAAAACAATTATTTAATAAACATACTTAACAAGCTACAGAAAAGTGGAAAGGTACTTAGAACTTGAAAATCAAGTAAACACGCTCTCTATAAATACTGTAACTAGAAAATTAACATTTTTTTTTCCTGCGCTTTTCGAATCATTACTATAATGGAATAAATAAATGTGTAAGGCTTCCCACTAAACCCAAAATCCAAAGTTTCATTTTGATCATAGAACAAAGGATATGTCCTTTTATATAAAAAAATGGTATCATTATGAAGAGACGTTGATAGTCCTAAGTTTTTTTTTTTTTTTTTTTTTGAAACGAACCAAGTTTCAATGAACTCTTCTTATAAAGATGTGAAACATGATGGGACCATCCTCATGTGAGAAAAACTGAGCATTCTCTTATCTTATCCCTATCGCAAGGTGATCACTTTCACATGTTTTGTTATTATAAATAACACAGCAATCTATAGATCATTGATGAGAAAATCATGGATTCAACTCGCAAAACACTTAAGTAGTTACTACCAAAAGAAAAAGAAAAAACGTTCAAGTAGTCCCAATGTAAGGTTTAATTAACTTAACATGGTCAACTGAATCGTATTGGAAATGGGGATTTCATTCTATAAGTTTATGCTGTATGTTAACTATACTGGTTTAAAATATTTTTTATGTCAACCTAATGCGATATAATTTACAGAAAGAATCAAATGTTGTATATTATCGTTGATCTAATTGGTGGTCAATAGGATCCCCACAAGGTGCATTGTTAATAAGTAGGCAAAAATAATTAATGTTATGAGCCACTTTTATATAGAAAGGACCAAACAGATGTATAAGCTGACGACAATGGCTTCTTCTTGATGGCTCACATGAAAGAGTTTCACATATGGGTCCATGGCCCTTTTAAAGCCGACGACTATGGCTTCTTCTTCTACTTTTCTTTCTCCAACTTGTCTTTTTTGAAGACCAGTTTTGCTCGAACAATTTCAACAACTCCTCTCCAGCCATTTTTTGTGTGCATTTGGATGACGAATGAAGAAGAAATTGGTTTTAGGTATCTAAAACTTGTAATCAGCTTTGTATCTCATTACCACAATACCTTTTAGCTTTTGGATAATCACACTATCAATCCAAATAAATAAATGGTAAACCTTGAATAGTTATAAATCACATAGGATACTCTCTAAAATGTTTGAAACAAAATGCAGAAAAAAGCAGATAGTTGTTAAAGTTGTTTCTCTGATGCTCTATTTGAGAGCATGGAGAGCACCTGCTAATCCAATGCCAAGCACTCCAGAGATAACTACCCATATCCCATGTCCTAAAGAGATGCCTTGCTCTTATGCAAACACAAAGCGAAAAATCCCTTGAGCAGGAAAGTAACAGGTGCTGTAACAGCTATCCTCCATTTCCAGTTTGGTATAAATCCACCAATTAGTATATGAAGGAACCCTCCGATTAGTATCCATACAAGAAGCTCTGCTTTTAGATAAAATTAGCAAAACGAATTTGAAAAAGATGACTACCGTGGCTAAGCATTTCACGACATTGTTGAAAATTTCTCCCACAACAAGGCTGGCCAAGTTTCCAATGACATCCCATACCAAATACTTCAAATCCTCGTTTGCAATAGTCATAATGAATGCTGTGATGTTTTTTTTTGAACTTTTTATTTATATTTTTTTACTCCTTTTGTTCTTAATGTTGTGATGTTAACGAACGTTTCCATCATAAGTCTCAGCTCATCTTTGGCGATATTGCCTTTAGGTGCCAAAATGCTGCTCATCGAGGAGGGAAGCTCTAGCTCGTCCACCATATTCCGAGTCTCCTCAATGTCGTAGTGAGCATCAGCCAATGCCTGGATCACCTCGTTTTCACATGGGAGACACTGTGACATTCTCGAGTTGTGTTTTCTGATCTTCAACTTCTTTCATTTTAATCTCTAATATTGCACTTCTCTCATGGAGATGCAATGTCGCATCTGCAACTTCCTTGTGTTAGCCTATCCAATTCTACACTTCTTTCAAGGAAATGCGAATTCGCATCTGCAACCTCCCAGTGTGAGGTTTAATTAACCAAACATTGTCAACTGAATTGTATTGGAGATAGGGCTTTCATTCTATTAGTTTATGCTATATGTTAACTATACTGGTTTAAAATTTAATATCAACCTAATGCGATATAATTTACCGAAAGAATCAAAATTTGTATATGATCATTGATCTAATTGGTGGTCAATAAGATCCCCACAAGGTGCCTTGTTAAGTAGGCAAAAGTAATTAATGTTATAAGCCACTTTTATATAGAAAGGATCAAACAGATATATAAGCTGTGGTCTTTTGGTCTCATTCGCAATACGCCAATCATATGGGAACCAAAGACATTAACAGACGACGATTGGCCAAACTTAGTGGCAGCCAATTACAACGATCGTTTTCTGAATTTGTTCTTCCAGTTTTACCCTTATGGTTGACAAAGACGTTTTAGCCCTTTGACTTGAATACGTAAAAAAGGCCAACGTAGAGAAGTGTGAATTCATTTAAACAGCATGGAGGAGAAAGATGTAAAAGAAAAAAGAAAAACAGATGGTGTCCCAAATTTGATGGCTCACATGAAAGACTCTCACATATGGGTTCATGGCCCATTTAAAGCCGACGACAATGTCTCTTATCCATCATTATTACTAGACTAGGAACCTGGACTCTGTCGATCATAACGATTAAATCATGTTTGTTTGAACCATATTTAATACAAAACAAACATGATGATAAAAATCTGCTCATATGTATTATCAGCGATCAGTTCATATAGAAAGAATACGAACAAATGTTTAAGACTCTTAGTTACTAAAAATAAATTAAAAGTTCAAAAACGAAAGAAGATAAGAAGAAGAGTAAGAAAGAAAGAAAGAAGGGAACAAGAAGAATGGATGTTTAGTAGAGAGGGAACAAACACTAGAATTATGGCATGTGACCTTTGTCTTCTCTTTATACTTCCCATGTGCTTTCTTTATTGCATTGAATTAGTTCCCCTTTTATCTTGCTGCAGAGCTTATAATAATTTCTGTTTTATTTTATGATCCTGATCCGAATTAGTTGGATTTAATCTTTAAAGCTAAATAGTTATATTGACCGTTGTTAATAATATTTATGTAACAACATCTCCTTTTAATATTTTCACCATATAAATATTGAACTATCAATACTCTGACAAACATCATCTTCGAATCTATTTAATGACCTCTCTTCACCTGTTTTGCATCTTAACGTGAATTAAATTTCGAAACACACATTACGGTAAATTTACCGGAACTGAACAAGGTACCTTCGTAATGACTAATGAGCATCGGGATTATAGGCCCAATAATGTCATCCCGATATGCTGGTCTAAAGGCCCATGTTTACTTCATAAGCCCAAATTTAATTTTACTGGTTTCGATAAAAAAAACATTATGTTCTGGACCGAGAGATCAAAATGATCGATCGATACAACAAATTCGGGAATTTCTAAGTTTTATTTTTTCCGAATTTTTAGACAGGAGAAAAACTCTTTTCCTGAGGTACAAAACTACGAGAAAAATCAACATAAGCGAGTTGAACCCAAAAAAAAAAAAAATCAACATAAGCGTAGTAAGAACACGGCCATATCAACCTTATTGCATAAAATTTGTTTTGCTTCAAAATTCCGAGATCTTAATCCTTTTCACTTTCGATTTATTCACCATGTCTTCTTCATCTTTTTCCTTTAAGAACTCCTTAAACCACATCGCCGACATTTTTGGATAACGCTTAAGCCCATTTTCGTAGTCTACGTAGAACATTCCATACCGTATCTCATATCCGCAATTCCATTCGCAATTATCCAGCAATGACCATGCAAAATAACCATCTACTTGGACCCCATCCTCGCTACAGAAACAAGTTAGTTTTAAAATTAATATCCATGCACATTGAATCAATAAACTTCACTTTAAATGAAGAAATAATGGGTTATATAAAAAAATTTCCCCATAGTCGAGCTTACTATATGGCTTGGTGAAGGTTGCTAATATGTTTCTTGTGATACTCAGTCCTCTTCAAATCCATCAACTCATAGATTTTTGGCTTCTTTTTTTCGTATGCATCACAATGCCCTGGTCAATTAAGTTTAGTACTAATTGTGAGAAAATCTACACATTGGGTATCAAGTTGAAGCATCTCAGTTCATCTCAGATTTAGATTTTACCATTTTCGGTGATAATAAATTTAGGATTTCCATATTTATTCTTGGCATAATTTAATACTTTTCGTAGTCCTTTTGGATACATCAAGTTCCACTCAACCCCACCCTAAACACGCAAAAAAGAAGATGTAAACGTTAAATTAGTATTTAGTTGATAAAAAAAATTAGTATGTGAAAAATATAAAATATAAAAAATTTAAATTATTTTAAATCTAACCTGTGCACCAATAGACTTGCCCGCCTTATTTTGTTCTGTTTTAAAATATAAGAAAACAGAAAAGATTTTGAGTCAAGGAATCAGCGAACCAAACCCTAAGACGAAAATTCTTAAGAATTCTACAACTAATGTGCATATTATCTCATAATTAACTTCGGTAATTTTCTTTAATTGACTACTTACTTTTCCATTCCACATGCTGGTCTGATCTCCAAAAGGGCTTTTCAGAATCAACCTCGGCAACGTCTTTAGCGTAAACAGAGCTGTAGTAATTTATTCCAATAAAGTCAAAAGATCCTTTTAACTTTCTTGACTGGCTTTCGGTAAAAGACGGTAATCTCTTTCCTACTATTTTCTTCATCACTTCAGGGTAATCTCCGTAAACCGTAGGATTCATGTGCCTACAGAGGTAAAAAAAAGTAATAATGCACGTGTAAGTTTCTTTGGACTCACTCTAATACTATATATAAAATTACAATAATGTTTACGAATTACTCTGTACCATCCAAACATAAACTCCATAGCTCGCTCGGCTGCTTCAATATCTTCGACACAAGTTAGATCATATGGCTCGTACCACAAAGGACAATGCGCCATACCGATCTTACCATCTTTACACTAAACACACACACATTTATATATGCATTAATATATTGTCATACGGAACTAATATGTTGATTATAACATTTTGACCGTATATGAATTAGTTTTCTCGATCCATCTTTTCTACAATCAAGAGAAGAGAAAAAGAAACAAGATTAGTAGTTCATACATTATGGCAATTCCTGAAGGCTTCAACAGCTTCGGCATGAGCAAGAAGTAGATTGTGACTAACAATATAAGCCTCATGACCGGATTGTCCGGCCTCGGCTGAATCGTTCATGTACTTTGAAGCACGTCCTGGTGCTTTTCTTCCTGCATCATAGCCACCTACACTGTAAACCCATGGCTCGTTTATCGTCAACCAGAGCTTCACTCGGTCCCCAAATTCCTTAAAGCATATGCTAGCAAAATCTTTGAAATCCAGTCTGCATTATATAAACATCCATGTAGATATTTTATTACATAAAGCTCGAAGCAATGTTTTCGAGACATATTATGTAAAGTTTAGCTTACACTATTTTTTCGCTTAAAAAACCGCCATATTCTTCTTCTAGAGCTTGAGGAGTATCCCAATGAAACAAAGTCGCAAGAGGCGTGATTCCTGTTAATGTTTAAGATGTCAGAATTTGAATTAATTAACCGATTTTATGATAAGACTGTATGTTAGACAAGTGAATGATTATATATCTACCGTTGGCTAGTAGTTCGTCAATGAGTTCATTGTAGAATCTGATCCCTTCCTTGTTCACTCCATTGCTTAGTTTTCCATCTTGCAATTTAGAATATGAGAATAATTTTAGAGATATACATATTTGATGTTTTGCATTAATCATCAGAAACTAGTGAAGATCTACTACAATATTTTTTATTTTATTTTAGCTAATTAGCTTACAAGGTAATATCCGGACCCAGGAGATGGAGAATCTAAAAGCATCCATGTTTATATCCTTCATTCTTTGAATATCCTCCTGTCATATATAAAAGTAGTTAATTAATCTAAAGTTTCAATTTTTTATTAATTAGAAAAATTATAAGACCTAAACACATCAAAATGATCGCTACCAAGGATATATATATGTAATATGTACCCACCTTGTAACGATGATAGAAATCGACCGTCTCGTCCGCAGTAGAGCGGCAGTTTCTTTCTGAACAAAAAAATAAATGACATTTCAAATATTTATTTCAACAGATTGTTGAGGATTCACGCAAGCAATCATCAATTAAAGAGATATGGATGATATGTATAGACAATACCTGGATACTTGCGAGCAAAATTATCCCACATACTTTCTCCTCGGGAACCTTCTTTCATAGCTCCTTCGTACTTATATCACACACACACACAAAGAAACGAAATTTGAGTCGATCGTTGTGGACCATGCACATATTCAGATGTTTCTATCACACAGGATTCCGAATTTTAATTAAGTATTTTTAATTTTAAGTTTGTATATACAAGGTACAAAAAATTTCGTACACTATTATCTTTTATTTCTTTTACGTCCGTTTTTTTTTTTTTTTTTTTAAAAAATTTGCATGGAATCTCCATATATTTTGAGAGGGTCCTACACACAATACATATATGTCTTGCAGATTGTCATAGTCATGTGTTCTTACCTGATAAGCAGAGGAAGCAGTTCCGAACAGGAAACCTTGTGGGAAATCAGCTCGTCCGAATGATTTCTTCTTGTCACAATTCTTCTTTCCTCTGCTAAAAAGTTGTATAAATAAACACAGTGTTAAAAGTTTCTAAAAGCTGCATGCCCTTTCATTACAAACAAGCTGCATGCTCATACATTACAAACGCAAACACAGATATACACGCAAAATTATGATACCCATATTGTATAAGCTCCTCTCTCAGAGAATTCACTTACTGTTTCATTGTTTACAACAGAAGATTTCTCTGAAGAGATAACAACTTCACTTAAAGCCGATCTTTTTATTTGGAGAAGCTAGCCCTTTCAATCTGCACACACATGCACACGTACATGCATATATTAGATATAATACGTTGTAACACTTAATGTTCAGCTTATGAACATGGATCTAAAAATGTTGAACAAGAAAATAAATAATAGGATACCAGTTTTGAAGATTTTTCTCGTTGGAATAAATTATATGATACGGGCAGCTATTTATAGACATCGTAGGTAGTCAGATACAAGAAGAAGATCTGAAGAAATAAAAATGTTTAGCATGCACTGTTTATTTTCAACGTCAACGTTTGCTATACTTGTTTTGTTAACGTTATTAAGTAAGAAGTTTTGTACTCCGTGATGACCTTTTTTTATCCAAGTAAAAAACACAGATAAAAACATGTCTTATAAACATATTTACCTCTACCTATAAATATTTGTGACACGAAATTTATTCATGTAACATGTTAAAAAATAATATTATTCTTGTTATTTACCAAATTAACTCTATATATTATTTCTGTGGTCGATAATATAATTCTACCGACATAGATATCAAACACGTGGTTATTATCAGTTGTTGAAGTACTAATAATAAGCTTTTCGAAGATATATGTCTAATGTCTCAGACAAATTGTTAAAACGTATATTTTTACAGGATTTTCTTGACCCAAAAAAAGTTCCAAATCCAGGGAATTTTTATCTATATATCAAAGTTCTTGTTAGAGTCCTTATTAGTAACCTTAGAATTAAATCATACGATCTTCATTTTTCGGGTAGTTGGAAATAAATGCTACTAGTCAAAACTCTAAATATCACGAAACGAGACTTTTCTTTCTGCCATAACTAGGACCAGTACGACAAATTCGGGTCGTGTTAAAGTCTTATGTGGTTCGCCTCTAATTTGGTCGTCAAATGTCTAATTGGTAAATGGTAAATCCTTATCGCAATGTTATTTTGTTTACCTTTATGTGAGTTACTTTTTTATATATCTGTTTATTTTCCGCCTGTAATTTTGAACTTCATTTTCTTTTATTATATCTTAAATTTGTTACACATTAAATTTCTGATTATATGTTAATGAGTTATAATTATACTATTGTAGTATATTCTACTTGATCACTTGTCGCCACTTTGAGTTTGACTCCTCAATATATCACTTGTCGATCTTACTGTTTTTTGTTTTTTTATAAATTTCTTTTACAGCTCCATATATATTTGCCAGCCTTACTTTGCATATCTTTAATTATTCACATATTTTAAATTTTAAATATTGTATGTTCCTTTTGTTTTAAAGTTTCTTACCATTTTAGGAAAGATAGGACAATAATTTACAGCTTTATACAATCTTTTTTCTAAATCCCAAACTATTTTTTGTTTAAATTTAAATTTTCACTTTTTGTGTGTGAATGAAGCCACCACTCCATCCACACAACAGGGTGAAATATCGATTAAGATGAAAATTTTCTTATCCTCTTAATATTCTCAAAATTTGTCTAAAGATCTTCACAAAAACTAGGTTTTAGGCAAATAGAATAAAGTTAGTTACACAATATAGATAAATGGATACTACACTAATGTTAAACGGTTTGCTAAAAGAATATATGTATACAGTGCTATCGTTTAAATTTAATATAACCGTTTTACTGAACCGGTTTTGGTTGAATATGAAAGTTCAATTATTTGACTGTTACTAAGCAAAGTTGAATGTTAAAGTTAAAAAAGATTTAAAAAACAGATAAAACCTATTAAACGTAATAGTAATTGTCCCTCCTTTTTTGTTTAAAAGAATTATATGTATAGTACTCTATTTGTTTTTCAAAGCACATGACTGGACTTGTCTCGGTCTACTTTTTTTTTTACTTACATGCAAGATATTTTGGTTTTAATATAATTAATATATTTTGATTTTTAACTAACTGTATAGATAGTTTTGTCAATATAAAGTTTTTATCCGCATCATTATAGTGTATGATATTCCACATTTATTAAATTCTCTACATAAAATTTATTAATTTTGAAAGATATATTATCATTATCAGATAGGAGAGAGCTTAGAGAGATATCTGATATGATAACATAGATCTCGATCACTTGTTAATGCGAATAAATTGCTTTGATTAGAAGCTGGGCGACTCAGATTCAAAGGCAATATTCCTAATCCCCAACGAAGCAGCATGCAGTAGACAACATTGTTTAAACTTGTTCTGCTTTGAAGAACCGAAGCAACAACTTTAGGAAACGATCTGTTCTCCGCTGAATTATTGAGCCAGTTTTGATCAATTTTTCCAACCGAAACTTTATATCCGGTGTGTGGTTTGTTAGTTTCTGTTTTTATTTTTTAAACAAAAAATGGGTTAAATTTGTTTGAATAGGAGTTTTGTTTGGTTACATGATCTTTCTATGGACTTCTAATTTGGTACTCAAAAAGTCTCCCGACAGCATAATAATGCTTTAGACCGGCCGGTAGCATCACTTGAATTTGCAAGGATGATATGAGTAGTACCATGTGGATGCTAAGCATCTCTAAGCTTTTCAACTTTTTGTACTGTTTGTTTGATATTAATAAAATCATAAGTTTTTGTTGTTTGTTAAATAATAAAATATCAGAAACTGTTAAAAGAAAATAGTATTTCACATTTTTATTTGCTTTTCGGCGGCTACAAACGGCACAATACCGGTAACTGAAAGTCATAAAAGTTAATTGTCTCTTAAAAGTTAATTGAATTCTCTAACTTTAATGTTAGATACTCCGCATCGTTTCTTCTATAGAAAAATAGAGGCTGTAGAGAATATTCTAAATCGTGACAAATAATATACTATATTTTAAGGAAAAGTGGAAAACATATAATAAGATTTTCCAGGAAATTTATCAGATTTTTTTTTGTTAAAGGAATTACATTTTTTTTTTAAATAAAAACTTAACGGTACGAATTTAAATGACATCGGTGGTAAATAATCTTTGATCTTAAAAAGTACGATTTGTTTTTTGTCTTATGTTCATATATCAGCTAGAACTTGATTACAAGTTTGATGGATGACAGCAATATTGGATAATATAAAAGTTAAGAGTCATAAAACCTGTGAAAATAAAATAAATATATATAATGGCAGAAATCAATTAAAAATATATATCCAAGTATTCACGTTCCGCCAATATATCCAAAAAAATATATGAATTTTCTTGAAGACTTATTTTTTTTTTTGGTCAAACGAAGACTTATATTTATTCTATGTTTTTTTCTACGCCGGTGTTACTTGAATGTGGGAGGAACATGCGCTTACACGTAGATAGAGGTCAATCAGTCAAATTATATCTGTACATATATATTAGAGTAACTAAAGTTGGAAAAGTAAGATTTTTTTGATGCGATAAGGTGTTAAGATGTTATACTAATCAACCAATCATAAGATTATAATAGATATAAAACATGACACCATTTCGATTGCCGAAATAAAAATGGTTAGATAATTTTCCGTTTGAGATAAAATAATTTCTTACCTAAATTTTACAGAATAACTTATTTTCAGACAGTAACCACAATAATCCGCTACTACTTGGTGAAACTTATCGACAGTTAGTATTTTTGTAAATACTTGTAGTCTATATACGTGGAATATTTTTTGTTCGATATCTTGATATTTTTCCCGCACATCTCATTTGTCGTCACCCATAACAGAAAGTCCAAATTCGATATAGTAACAAAGAGTAGTTACTGAATTTCCAAATTCTAATTGTCATAGTCCCAACTACTTTTTTTTTTAACTGGCTCATGGTCTCAAGACTCTTAACTACTACTTGTTACGTTATTTATGAGAGATCAGGTACGATGACGTAAGATTGCAAAGGCTAACGAATTGTGAAAAATGGAGAAATGCCATTAAAATGGTCAATGAATAAAAAGCATTGAACTTGTCAAACGTTTTTTTGTACGTTGCCAATTTCCACCTATCGATTTAGACTGCCAAAACCAGAAGAAAGCATTCAGCGAGGAACATGCTTGTTGGAAAAGTAGTAGTACTCTTGATTTGGGTTGTTTCGTACAGTAATTAAATATACCAAATTTCGATGGAAATTATGTCTTTTCAGCTCTCTTTATTTCACTCGGATCCAAAAAAACTAATTATTATTCCTTCTATTACAAAAAGTATGATGTTTTAGCATGTTCATCCAAATTAAAAAATAATTATGTTTTAGTTATCAATGCATTATTTTTTAACAATGATTATTTTTAATAACTGTTAACTAATAAATATTTAAAAATTTAAATAATTTCAGTTAATTTTCTTGAAATCTATATAAAAAATATTTAATATTCTATAACATTATATTTTGTGGAACAAAGAAAAAATTAAGACACCATATATTTAAGAACGAAAGGAGAGAGTATTTCTTAATTAGTTCCTCCATCTTTATCCTATGAAAGTTTAACATCTTGAAAGATTATTTCAGTTGGTCTTTGGGCTTAAGAAATATTAATATTTCATCTCCAAATGGGCTGAGAGTGTTTTAACTATCTATAAATTTTAAAATTTGGGTCTTTATATTGATGTACTGTGTTTATAAATTGTAATATTGGTTTACAGTACTGATAAAAAAAATATACGTAGGGTTATTATATATTAGTGTACAATACTGATCAAAATTTGGATCCTATGTACAAATTACAAATTTGAGTTTTTATTTGATGATGGATACATAAAACTCTAGTCTGATCCACTCTAATAAGTTTGGAACCTCTGTAGTATAATAGTTTCTCTCGTTTTTTATTGATTAGCTAATAGATTTATTTTATACAAATTCTATAACTTGTTTAACAAGTTCTTTACATATTCGATATAAAAAATCTACCTATTTAACATTAAGGTAATATACACATTAATGTTAACTTTCTTAATAATGAAAAAGAAATATGTTCACTGATCTCGTCATCTCGAGATCTCCCAATACACTCGGTTATTGGTTAACCGGTTTTTAATATTTGGACATTCGTTCTTACGTCAACGAGGCAAGTCCAAGAATAGGAATTATTTGTACATCAGAGACGTACCAGAGCGGATTATGCGCAATTCCGACTTGTCCATTTTTAATCTGCGTAGTATTCAAATCAAATCACTAAACAACAACAAACAAAAGTTACTAAATATATTTACAGAAAATGTTGAACTCTCTACTTACACATGAACATCATGCATGTTTTTTTTGTTGTAAATACTTGTAGTCTATATGTATTGTTATACTATTATATTTCTACCTACAAGGGGATACATCCGCTTGTAAGTGGTTTTTCTCTGCAAATAATCTTCATCATCTTAGCATTGTTCGCATTTGTCTAAGACGTAGTTTGATATTGCAGAATCATTACATAATTTAGATCTCTTTGGCTCTTTGCATATATCAAATGTTAATATGTACATATAAACAAATACAACTTGATGTCTTCTTCAAATTTGAATCCAACGAAACTAAATATTCACCAGTAAATATTGTATATGTTCAAACCATAAATAAATGATTTTTCAATATATGAGAGTAGAAAAACTTGCGATAAAAAGTTATATATAGGTTTTTTGATAGCATCAGTGCATCACATCAATCACATATACAAACTTTTCAAATCTTTTATGTTTTTTATAAGCAAAGTTTTGTCACCTACAAAGGGGATGTATTCAATGTAGAATTTGGTATAAAATATTTACTTAAGAATTAGTTTTACAATTTTGAATTTTCTGTCAGATGAGTTTATATTTCACATTATTTTTTATTATAAGTTATTTGGATCATTTCCTCTATTATTTTTTAAGTTTCAGTGTTATTATATGAAAATATACAGTCAAATCTACTATTACTAAAAATATTGTAATTAGTAGATCTCAAGAGATTTATTTTTTAAGTAACAAATCAATACTATTTCCTATTTACTTGATTTTTTCTAAATATTTCAAATCCTTTCAAATATTTCCAAACTTATATATGGGAACAGTCTGCACACAAAATTTAATTATAATACTAACTCTTGCTTATATATTTACCGAAACAAAGACCTTACACAATCCGAACCTACAACTACAAAATCTTTTTTTTGTTTTTTTCTCTGAATCCTGTCAGAAATGAAATCAAAACAAACCAAAGTGATGCTTTTTTTGTTAACCCTAATCTCAACATTGATTTTATCAGAAGGTCAGTCAGACACATGTACGCCGATCACATATGGTATATTAGATAAAGTGCCGGGATGTTTTGATGCCTTGAAACTAGCGTCGGATAATGATTCCAGCTTGCTAACAAGAGCTTGTTGCGAAGCTGTGAAAACACTTCCTGATTGCCTCTTGATTCTCTCTTCTGTCAAAGCTACTAGGACTACTATTTTCATAAGCATTTGTATTAAAATATTCCCTAGGTCTATTTTATGATTTTTATATTTTTGATGTTACAGAAAAGTCTCTATAAATTAATAATATTGTAACTTCCAAATTTATTATTTTATAAAGTTATTAAAAAAAGATTTTTCGAATTCATAGTGTTCATCAAAAATAATAAAAATTATTTACAGTAGTGCAAAATTCCTTTTGAAAATGTATCAATGGATTTAAAAAATAAGTCAAATAATATTTAAACTTAAAACAATAATAAAATTATATTTTACTATATTATTTTATTTATATATATACATAAATGTATAATTATTAGTTTTAGCTTATTATTAGGAATATAAATTTACAGAGGAGTTTTAAGAAAATTATTATCTTATTAAATCTTACTAATATTTATACTGGTTTGACTTAGAACCAAATTTTTTTACTAATTAATAATAATTTTTGATTTATCAAATATTAATTTTATAAATGTTTTACTGTACATACATATTTTTGTTCGATATTTGGATATTTTTCCCGCACATCTCATTTGTCTTCACCCAAACCACAGAATCCAAATTCGATAGGGTAACAAAGAGTAGTCCAAATTTTTTTTTTTAACTGGCTCACGGTCTCAAGGCTCTCAACTACTACTTGTTACGTTATTTATGAGATCAGGTACGATGACGTAAGATTTGTAACAAAATTACAAAGGCTAACGAGTTGTGAAAATGGAGAAATGCCATTAAAATGGTCAATGAATAAAAAACATTCAACTTGTCAAACGTTTTTTGTACGTTGCCAATTTCCACGTATCGATTTAGATTTTAGACTGCCAAAACCAGAAGAAAGCAGAACATGCTTGTTGAAAAAGTAGTAGTACTCTTGATTTGGGCTCTTTCGTACAGTAATTAAATAGACCATAATTTCGTCGAAATTATGTCTTTTCGGCCCTCTTTATTTCACTCACATGGGTGGATCCAAAAAAACAATGCCGGCAAATAGATGTATTGCAAAAGTTGCACTCGACGATTTTTTTTTCTTCTTCTAACTATTTTAAATCAATTTGTTTTGTTATCTATAACAACCGAATTATTTTTATATCAAAACTGAATTGAAACTAAGGCTTCAACTGGTGACTAAGGGAATGAGGGAGAATAATGAATTCCTCTTCATTCCTTAAAAATTTTACTATTTGTTAGTAATAATATTTCTCTATTATTCCTTCTTATTACTTATCATATAAGAAATTATAGAACAAATGTATTCCTTATTAAAATTGGAGAGGAATAAAATATATTTATTTACTTTCTTATATATTTTTCATTCCTATTCATTTTTTATTGATTACCAATTAAAGCCTAATTAACTGAGCGGTGTCAGTCACGTGTATAAAAAGCGCGCAGGATTCCATATTCTGCCTACATCTGTAAAAATGTGACAGTAGAACGTTAGAACATCAATAAAAAATTATAAATAAATATATATCAATATTTTATTATAATAATATTTTAAAATAATTATCTCTCAGATTTTCTTCACTTTTTTTTTAAAAAATTTATATACTAAAATATTAATATTTATTATTTTATTTTATTTTTATTATTGAGAAACTCTGGTAAAAAGCTCTTGATGCAGATGGTTTTAGGTTGAAAAAAAAACAAATTCGAACGTTACAAAACGGTAGCTTATTAACAACAGAAACAAAAAACGGTAACTTATTTGAACGTTTTAAATTTTAATTATGAGATTGAATTAAAAAGATAATTAATAATTGCAGATAATTAGTCTCAATAAATAACACCATCTTTCCCTCATTCAGACATCAAAATCTTCATACTCTGAAAAAACCTTTCAAATGTTTTAGTTATGCTGTCGATCTGTTCTACCACTCAAAATTACCAGTCTTTTTCAGTGATTTTTGTGAGTTTGAAAACAATATAGAAGTCTATAATATAATTTTAACATTCAGCTTCTGTTTTTATGTTTGTTTTTGGTTAAACCTCTCGTGAGTCTCGTGACTGGTCTCGATTTGGCAAATTACTGTTAACATGTGGCTTCAAAACAACAGTTGGAACTAAAGCAATCGACTTGAATTTATTGAAATATTATTTTTGTGTGTGTCGGACAGCCATTTTCATCGTGCTCTTATTTTGGTTTTCCTAATAAAAAAATGGGTCTTTAGATCATAGAAGAGATTGAGTAGTTTAACAACCAAATTCTGAAATACATTTTGATAAAACATTAACATTATAGAAAACATAAGCAATGCAAAATATATTGGGTGTTTTCAAAAATTAGATTCGGCCGAAGAAAATGAGGCCCAAAAATTTAAAAAAATGTTTTCGAACAAAAATAGTCAGGCTTTCGGAACTTGGAAGTGTTTTTAAAATCTACAAATTGAGTAACAAGGGCGAGTTTTAAAGGATTAATTAATGGGCCGATTTTTTCAAGCCCATTTTGACGTTGCTAGAGACTCTCTCGCTAAACTGGAGACTCTTGCAAAACTGTATCACAAATTTTTTTGGAAAAATGGTAGAATGTTAGAAAATCCCTTGGATCAAACAAGTTCCTCCAAATAACACAGAATCAAACACAGAAGAATGTTTACAAATAATAAATATTCTTCTTCCCCAACAATTTGCAACACTTTTAGGTTTATTATTTTCTTTTTTCCAACACTCTGTTTCAGTTATTCGATCCCTTGAAGAACAAGGAAGTACCAACAGTTGCAGTGACAACGAACAAGCTCCCCAAAACTGCAGGTAACGCACCACTGTCTTTAATCGAATGCACAAGTTGACTGTCTTGAACAGAATGCAATAGCTGTTTCCCGTAGCTCTCTTTCTTCTCTTCCTTCGCAGAAGAAGATGACTCGTCTTCTTGATCAAACTTCAAGAACTCTTTCAACCACAAAGCCGACATTTTCGGGTATCGTCTAAGCCCATCTTTGTAATCAATGTAATACAAACCGTACCTCACACCATATCCACTGTTCCACTCGAAGTTATCCAGCAATGACCATACATAATAGCCTTCTACTCTGACTCCATCTTCGCTGTTAAAATCAAGGCAATGAAAAAAGTTAAAAATTTGATGATTTTCAGACAATCTAGTCAAGAATGGCTCTAATCATAAGTATTGCTTACTGAATGGCTTGATGAATCGCGTGGATGTGTCCTTCTATGTATTCCAATCTCTCTGTGTCGATTGAAGGATTATACATATATAAACTCTGACTCTGATCAGCTACTTCACCATACCCTGAGATATTATCATAGAAAATGAGATATGTATCTAGAAGACAAATACAAATGACTCATATGTAAAGATGTTTATACCGTTCTCGGTGATGAGAATACGAGGATTCTCATAATTTTTCTTCATATACTTCAAAACGTTTCTGAGTCCTGTTGGATACGTGAAACTCCACTCTGATCCTCCTTGTTTCGCTATTTGTTTCCCATCTATGTTGGTTTCTGCAGAAATGTGTTTTAGTTAGTTTTACATCATCACTTATCATTTCATCATGACCATTATCATCAAAAGACATACTCATCCAATCTACACGTTGATCAGTTCTCCAAGTGGGTTGCGTAGGATCCACGTGTTTGATACTCTTTACGAAAAGCGAGCTGTAGTAGTTTATACCAACGTAGTCACAAGAACCTATCAGTTTCTTGGATTGTTCTGGTGTAAAACTCGGTAACCGATCTCCTACTGATTTCTTCATCGTTTCTGGATAGTCTCCATACACTGTCGGATGATGATGCCTGTAACAAGACAATAAGAACTTTTATGAACTTTCATCTCAAAAATAATCGACAATGAGAAAGACTAACTCATTCTTATTAGATTTATTTTTTTAAAATGTTACCATTACTAAGAAGTTTGAAGTTAACTGCACTTACCAACCAATCATGAAGTCCATAGCTCGATTACATCCATCTACATCCTCTGGATCGCTAGGATCATAAGGTTCGTACCAAAGCGGATTATGCGCAATTCCGATTTGTCCATTTTTAATCTGCGTAGTATTCAAATCAAATCACTAAAACACCAACAAAAGTTACAGTATATTTATAGAAAAAGTTGAGCTCTCTACTTACATTGTCACATTTCCTAAAGACTTCCACAGCTTCCGCGTGCGCAAGAAGCAAGTTATGGCTCACGATATAGGCCTCGTATCCGGACATTCCAGCAATACTTGCCCCGTTTACATACTTGGAGCAACGTCCTGGCGCTTTTCTCCCTGTGTCATAACCGGCAACACTGTAGACCCATGGCTCATTCAGTGTGCACCACAGGCTCACTCTATCCCCAAATCTCTCGAAGCAGAGACTCGCGTAGTCTCTAAAGTCATCTCTGTATTTAAACATAATCTTTAATCTCTTGAACGGATACATCCACCACATTATAGTCGAAGCTCAAGTGAAATGAATTGGCTTACATAATCTGTTCGCTTAGAAAACCGCCATATTCATCTTCAAGATCCTGAGGAGTGTCCCAATGAAAGATAGTAACAAGAGGAGTGATTTCATTGGCTAGGAGTTCATCGATAACATCATTGTAAAACTTTATTCCTTCTTCACTAACTCCTCTCTCCCTTTTGCCATCTGTTTTTTATTTTTCACAAAATCAACCAGAGATTATTATCGATATGGAACCACGATGAATATCAGATCAAATAAGGTTTCAGAAAGTGTAATATGCTTACAAGGTAAAACTCGTGGCCAAGCAATGGAGAGCCTGAACGAATCCATGTTTATATCTTTCATTCTCTTGATATCTTCCTGTACAAGAAATTCATCACAGATCTTCAGTATTGTAACTAATTACCTTAAGAAGCAAGAAATCGAAAAAGTCAACTACAAGATAGACAGTACCTTGTAACGATGAAAGAAATCAACGGCGACGTTTCCGTCACTAGAATCACTGATTCTGTGAGGAAATCTGTTTGAGAAATGATCCCACATGCTTTGGCCTCTCTCACCTTCAGTGACTGCTCCTTCATACTATACAAAAAACACAAACTGAAGTAAATATCATTTGATCTTGTTATGTTTTTTTTTTTTTTTTGGTTTGTTCTCGGTACTTGATTAGTCTAGTTTTATTTACTTGGTAAGAAGAAGAGGCAGTTCCAAAGAGAAAGCCTTTTGGAAAGCTAGCTCTGCCTTTTGACATCGATGTAGGATATGTTCTTTGAAGACTGCAGATTAATTTCAAAACATTAAAGATTGTCTAAAAAGTCAAATAGAAAATGTTAAAGTTTCCTTACGGTATGAATCTTGGAATGGTTGAGATCATAGAAAGGTAAAAGAAAAACAGAGCACTCACTGTGTCATCTTTTCGTGGGTTTTGCCTTGCCTGCTACTAAAGCTTTTCTTGATATCTGCTGAAGAATTTTTGAGTCGGAAGATCTTGGAGAAGAAAAGATAAAATGATGCAAAGAAGTAGATCTACTATGAAATAAATATCTCTGGTTATAGATCTTGAGTTAAAGCCTCATATCATATATAAATGCGTGATAGAGAGATACAGATAATTGAGAAGTCAAAGTGGGGTTATAAATTATTTTTTATGCAGCATTATTACTTTTAAAATCCTATTGCAGACCGTTCCTTGTTTGCTTATTAAAAAAATTATCAATAAGGCCGGTCAACTTCAAGTTTTTCAGCATATTAATGGAATTTATAATAAATTTATATTTGTTCCTCTTTTTAATTTGATAAAACTTGTCCTTTCCCGTCTACTTGATTAAGGAGTGCATATGTAATTCTTATTCTTAATTATACATTGCCTGTCTCCCTTGTATCATTCATCAATAATCCACTTTCAGTTGAAAAATGCAGTTGCCATGAAACCCACAAGTTTTCAGTTTAGGTTTTGATAAGCATGGTTTATAAATCGTATTCCTACCATAATATATAAATTGAGTACCACATAAGTTCCATGGGACCTACTCAACACCTAATCCATGATAGAATAGATTATAACTTTACTTCCACTAATGCTTTGCTCTAACACCGAAAACGCACATGCTTTAAAGCCGCATATTAACTAACATGCATGCATAATTTGTTTAAAAAAAAAACATGCATGCATAATTATTAATTTATTTTTAATTATAAATATACTTTTGTTAGTTACTTTTTAGTTTTTTTGCGCTTTCTGAAGTTCATGGTCTTAATATTAGAAATAAAATAGTTTAATTCTTATGAGATGTGATTATCGTCGAGTCCTCGTTTTTGATTATAGATATATATTGACATAATGTTATTCATCATTTAAAAAAACATAATATTATTATTATTATTAAATGGACGACAAAAAGAGAAATATTATTATTATTATTAGTATTATCCATCAAGTTTTTTATATAGAAAAAAAATAGGAGAAATTGATCCAAATGTTGTTGGGACCGAAGCATGTAGGAGCGTCGGCGTTGACTTTGAATCGTTGACGAGAGACTGGGTAAGAAAGAAGTAGGGTATATTCGTAATTTCATCAGGAAATGCGTGAACGGTGTATGTTGTTTGACTTTGTCGTGGACTGTATGGGCGGGGGACCCACTTGACAAATTAGAAGCAGTCTTGATGATGACGTGGCGTCGAAACTGGTCAAATTTGCCGTCGATTTTTTAAATGACAAAATCACAGGACAACTCAACTTCAGATTGGTTTTCAGATTAGTTACTAAGATTCAATACTTGTAATATTAAAATACCTTAGTCACTGATTAAGTGCCTATAGAACTATTGTAACCCGAATTATTCGTCTTTAAGAGAGTTATTGCTTATTTCTGTTAGTGTTAGCGACTGCTTATTTTATGATTCTTATCGTATAACTCTAGCTATAAAAATGTCATATCGTTTTGTTTTTTTGGCTAAAACAAATAACGTGAAGTTCAGGAAAAAAACAAATAACGTGAATAAAAACTCATTATTTAACTAAAGTACAAAATGATAATCTTCTCATTATTAACAAAAAAAAAGTTTTTATTAATAGGTTGGTGCATGCAATAACTGTGTGACGTGATCAATTTCATTCTTCATGATGTGTTGTTGTAAATGGCTGATATTTTTCATTGGTACACAGAAGTAGGTGACTCAAATAAATTCTTCTCCAACGACCCGAAATATTAAACCGGTTTGCTTTATTCGGATCTCCAAACCGTGTGCTTAAACCACGGTCCCATAGGTTTTGATGAATATTCATTCAAAAACAAAAATCTAGATTTATCTAACTAAACGCTATACGTAATCAGGTCTTGGAGAAACACTGCTAAGTCACGTATCAGTTTTTTTTTTTGGAACAAAGGTTCTAAGTCACGTACTCTTAATGAATACACAATCAAGTTAAATAATTTTTTTTTAAAAAAAAAAATCGAAACTAAACCGTAACGAACCGATGCGAGCGCCTACAGTTACCATTGTCACTCTTGTTCTTTGCCTAAGTAACAATTTAGCTACAATGTAAACTTTTCCGACTCGTGTGTTTTTTTGAGAAATCATTAAAATCACAAACCGATATCCAGTTGGTGAACTTGTTCACTACGTACCTATTGTTCCATTTCCAACTAGCTGATGGCAAAAAGCTTCAACTCTTCTTCAAACTCAAACCTAAAACTCTCGATCCATAGATACTCATATTCTTTAGCTTCTTGTTTAAACTCAAACCTAAAACTCTCGATCCATAGATACTCATCGTCAGCTTCTTCTCCACTCGGTACCTTCCTTATTTATTGCTCGATTGGCGGTCTAATCTTAATAAATTTTGTTAGAATATCAAGTATTACGAATAATATGGATTAATTATATTATCATTAATCTTATTATCCATAGATAAGATTAACATGTATTTTTTAATGAATTAACCAGAAAAGAGATAATGTCATCTGTCTTTGATATATTGTTTTTTTATTTGTTTGTTTACGTTTAATGTTAGACCCCATATTTCTGAAATATTTTGTTTATTTAGATGAGGAATGGTATACATGTAACTTTTCTTTACCATGTTTTAATAAAATAATTCCAACGGTTATGTAATATTCACAATATAATATTGCATGAAATGGTTAATAAATAAGAAATGATTTTTCAATCTATTATGCATGTTTATAATTTTAATTAGTTTAGAAAAAAAAAACTTCAATCAACCATTTAATATATAATATTTCTCTCGTTTTTTTTTCTTTCGCTTTTTCTATGTTTACCCATTTAAAAATGATGATAATATCTATTATGCATGTTTATAATTTTAACTAATAAAAACTTCAATCAACCATTTACTATATACTATTTCTCTCGTTTGTTTTTTTTCTTTCGCCTTTTCTAGTTTTACCTATATAAAATTAATGATAATATTTATGTTTTTTAAGGAATTTGGGTAGTGAGAGAGTAAATACATACCCAGGATTTTGGGCAGTGAGAGAGTAAATATCTACCAAAATCACAAGTTAATCTTGTAAGAAAAAACATCATCGTAAACGTATATTTTGTAATCTACAATACGACAAAGATTCAGGTGCATGATCCTAATTTTCCAAAGAACTTAGATCATCTGCAACGCAGACCACCATTTCTTGGTACTCTTAAACAGATCCAGTGGTGTAAATTGTTCCGATCTCTCGAGGAACTTTTTGAACCATTTGGCTGAATCTTTAGCATATCGTTTTAGATCATCGGCATAATCAACGTAGTGCAGACCAAACCTCATTGTGTAGCCACGTTCCCATTCAAAATTATCTAACAACGACCATGCAGAATACCCCCTCACGTCACACCCATCCACACTGCATTTGTGTATACATATTTCAAATTAATGTTATAGCACATATGAATTACTAGTCAGCAAAAATATAAAGTGAAATTCACGTACGTGATTGCTTTGTGGAGTTCTTGAAGATGTTTTTCATGGTACTCTATTCTCTTTGTGTCCTTTAAAATTTGCTCACGTGGTTTTGTTTCAACATCGTAGTCCTCATATCCTGCAATATATTTTTGGTTATTTAGTTAAACTAATAACATAAAGATATATTAGGTGATAAGTAGTGAAATCCTCGTTATTTTATCAAATGCTCATTACCATTTTCTGTTATGTAAATAGTTGGGTTGTTATATTTATCTTTAACATAATTTAGAATCTTGCGTATGCCTTCAGGATATGTGTAGAGAAGTTTTGATCCATCCTGAGATTAAAAGGAAAAAGAAAACTAAGTTAAACAAATTTTCCTAAAATTGTAAGTTACATAGAATATATCTGAGAGATATTGTAGGTCATACCGATTCTGAAGAGATATAATCGCCGTTACAATTTGTCACTATAAGAATGAAAAAAAGCAGTTTTTATATATTAAAAATAAATGGGGATTAGAAAACTAAGCCCAAATATATGTTATTAATGAGGTACTAACCTTTATATTCGAGGTGTTGATCCGTACTGAAACTAAGTCGTGTAGGGTCGCGATGAAGCTGGTGAGCAACGAATCGAGCAGTGTAGTAATTTATTCCAATGAAATCAAATGAGTTTTTGATTGATTCTGACTGTTCTTTGGTAAAAGAAGGCAATCTATTTCCAGCATTATTCTTTATCGTTTCCGGATAATCTCCAAAAACTAGAGGATCAAGATGCCTACATAAACAATAAAATAATCAATTACTTGTTAGACTAATTAACTTATTTGAAATTATAGTTAAATTAGTAAGTTTGTAAATAAGACAACTTACCAACCAACATAGGAGGCAAGAGATCGTGCAACTGCTTCTTTATCAGCATGGGAAGCGACATCATAAGGTTCGGCCCACACAGGTGATAACACCATGCCTATCTTACCATCTTGTGAGATCTGTTTTGCGAAAACAAACTGATTAGTATCACAGAGGAATGTTAAGGTTATATATATATATATTTTTTTCCAACCATTTAATGTAGTGAGGTTATATACCTTGTCACAATTTCTAAACTCTTCAACAGCTGCAGCATGAGCTAGAAGAAGATGATGAGAGACTAAGTACGGTTCTGTGCTCGAATCGCCAGCCACACATAAGCTGTTTACCCATTTCGAGCAACGTCCCATTGCTTTAGTACCCTTGTCGTAACCCGCAACGCTATAAATGTATGGCTCGTTGAACGTTATCCACATATCCACCTTGTCACCGAATTCTTGGAAGCACAGTTTTGCAAAGTTCCGGAATTCATCACTGTATTTGCGAACATCAACAAAAAAAATTAAGAACAGATTACTCTTTACGTATTTGATTTTGGATTATTTCCTATTCTATAAATGGTAAGAAATGAAAGAATCTATTTTTTTTTAACTTACATGATTCGAGGGCTTAAGAATCCACCGTACTCATCCTCTAGAACTTGAGGGATATCCCAATGGTAGATAGTTACAAAGGGTTTTATGCCTATGTAAGATCGGAAATAATAGAAATTAATTTTTAGACTTTAATATCTAATATATATACTATTATGCATAGTATACACTCACCATTATTGATAAGTTCATCAATGAGATTTTTGTAGAATTGAATCCCTTCGCTGTTTACTCCGTCGCTTACTTTTCCGCCTGTATATTCAGATTTTTAAAGATCAACCATTGATTATAAGTTTATATATGCATATAGGACGTACTTATGTAGCTATTATTAAAATTATTTTTTTCGAAATTTAAAGTGACACTCACTTGGTAATATTCTTGACCAAGAGATGGAAAATCTGAAAGTATCCATATTCATTTCCTTGATCAACTTGATGTCATCCTGCTCATTTAGTACGTGAATTTACGGTAATTATGAGTTAGACGCAAAAAACAAAATATTATTTATTTTTTTGGTAAGAAAAAACAAAATATTATTAAAGTAAGTTGTCGGTCAACAATGCTATGTTCCACCTACTTCTCAGCAAGAATATGTTTTGTAAAACATGTTTCAAATGGTTTCTCTGTAGCCAACCATATCAAACAATAGTGACATATTCAGTAAGAAAATTGAAAAAAAAATCCTAAAATCATACCTTGTATCGATGATAAAAATCAACGGCTATATCTCCATTGTCCATATTTGTCCTTTCTGCAAAATTTAACCAAGTTACTTTATTACTATTTATGCAAAAATATATTTGGCTTTTATTAAAACATAAAATATTTTAGATTTTATCAGCATGATTGAAGATAGATTTGAAATTAATTCTCCCAAATATTGATAAATATTTTAGTGAAAAAAGTAAAGGAAATTAGATTAAATTTATACCTGGATATGCATGTGTGAAGTTGTCCCAAGTGCTCTGTGTCCTTCCTCCTTCAGCGAATGCACCTTCATACTGCATCACATGAACGTAAATATATCATCAAATACTAGTTTCACCAATTTCTAAAAAATATTAAGCAATAGATACAGTAGAATTTGCTTAATATCATAAAGTTATTTTAGCAACACCATTACATAAAAACCACCTAACCTGATAAGCTGAAGAACCAACACCAAAACTAAAATTCGGAGGAAAACTATAGCGATCCAGTTGTTTCGAAAAACTTAGAAATCTTCCCTTGGAAACCGCGCATGAGGCTAGAAAGAGTGTGACAACAAGTGCAAGCTTAGTATTCATATTTAGTAGCCGAAGTGAACAAATTAAATGAATAACTCAAGATCTAACTAGGGCGTCTGAGAAATGTTTATCAGTGTAGAAGAGCTTATATAGAAGAGAGAGGAAGCTAGGGCATAAACGTGACGATTTAAAAAAAGCAGTTTTAAATACCAAGATATCTCAAAATTTTGAAAAACACATGCCAAATTGATGCTCTTAGACTATGGAATTAAATAATCTTTATTGGCTTTAATTGACTTTTATTTATTGACTGAATAATCCCATTTGACTGAAAGTTTTTTTATTATTAATATAACCGAGAATTTCCAACCAAAATCCACACTAATTCTCGAAATTTGTTGAGCGCCATATATTCTTTCTATCTAAATTATTTATGATGGTCAAATATGAATAAAAATTACTCCCTCAGTTCCTTAATGTATGATTCTTTAGATTTTTTACAAGTTTTAAGAAGTAATCATTAATTATTCTTTTCAGTTACTTTTTTATTTTAATATTTCTTTATATTAGTTATTTTAATGTATATTTTCTTTTTTCAAGAATAAAATGTTCTCGGAAAAAGAAATAGATTATATATAATCCAAAAAATCAAATTTTGTAGAACAAATTTTTTTTCTAAAACATCAAACTTTCTGGAATAGAGGAAGTACTACATTACATTAATGCGTCGCACAGCTTTAAATTTTTGGAGTGATAAAGTTTTTAACGGTAAACTATGATATATCATAAATTATATATGTATGCAATAAGTGAAGTTTCGGAATGGGATGAAGCGCAATTATTGGAAGAAGCAACACATCTCAAATGGTACAACTGAATATTTTTGTTAGTCTATATCGACCCATTTGTCAGATAGATAGATCGTAGAGGCGCAAGAGTTTGTTTTCAAGATTAGGATGACGTTTGTTCAATGTAAATGGGCGTCAAGGGACAGCGTCAAAGTTTACTTATTTGCACGCAAAGTTTAAAGTCGAATATGAGGTTATGAAGTGTGGATTGTATATGATCGATGATGCAACAGAAGTTGGCAATTTCTTCAAGACAGATTCTTTCAAGCTAATGAAGATGGTATTATATTTGGAGGTTTAGCATGCTTTCTCTACATTAATTATTTGCACTGTTTGTAGGCTTAAAATCTCGTTTTCACCTTTTTAAGTCCTTGACCATATCAATATTTGATTGTTTTACGTTAATTTACTTTACAATAATTGTGAGTTTTTTTCAAGACTATATACTAGTAAGAAAATTCGGTTGTATACAAGATCTGGTCAAAGACTTAAAATAAAATAAAAAATCAAATACTCATATAATATTTTGGAAAATTACATCTAAATGTTCGAAACAAAATCAAACTTTTTTCTTATTATAATGCGTATAATATGAATTAACTAGGTAGTTACGTGGCGTTAGCTAAATACAATAATAAGAAATAACTAATGAAACCGTGATTCTCATCACATGTTTTCATTTCTTTCTTTTTTTATCCTTTCACCAACCATTTTCACGTCTACTTTAGAATAATATTTTCTGACCAAATCAATGAATTACTCACAACGGCGGCTAATAAATTAAGCTTAGGTATAAATAAGTCAGGAAAATATAACAGAAAGAAGCAACGAAGTAGTGCATGCCTTCGGTTTACATATCTCTTTGAAGGAATTGATGCAACATACAAGTACCCCTTTGCATGATTTTTATTCAGTGCTCGATTTTTATATTTTTCTTCGTAAATACTGTTTATGATTTTCGTAATATATTCGAAGTTGTATAAGCGAAGTTATAATAACAGGCAGGATAAAGGAGATGTCAACAATAGGAAAACATTCATATCACGTGTTAGTCTTTATTGATATTTTCCTCCGTGGATCATTTTTCACGATTTCTAATAATTCTCTATAAAGCTCAAGCCACCATTTTTGTTCAGTACGCAAAAGAACAAGGTAGCCTTCTCGTGGCATGGGATACATCAACAAAGACTTTTCGTACAAAATTGGAATTATTATATGTAAAAACAACAAAGACGCGCTTGGTGTAGTGATTAATGAGATTTCTTTATAAAAAAAAATATGTAAAAACAATTATTATATTGACAAAGACTGTTTGTGTAAGATTTTCGGTATCCATTGTTACTGTTGAAGATCGTTAAGAAGAATACACTTTTAACTGAGGAATAAATAAATATCACTTGGAACGCTGGTGTAGTGCATTCCGTTGGTCCTCTTCTAAGCCGTTACATACACTTTGGGTCATGATAAAATTATCCGGCTTGTTATAGATTTTGTGTGATGATTTAGTGCAAAAATGAAAGACAATATGAAGAGATCAGATATCTGAAAGCGTGGAGTAAATCAGATAGCCCACGAAATCGAAAATCTGAAAGCGTCCATATTTAGCTCTTTCAGCAACTTGATGTCATCCTGCTTTAATATTTTTTTTCACTTAAATAATTAGGAATTAGGAAATAAAAATGGGCCAAAAATATATAACAAATATAATTCTTTATCGACCTTGAAAGAACAAAGAAATAAATACACTCACATCCAAAAATTATAAAACCTTATAACGATAATAGAAATCGGCCGCTACGTACATCTGCATTCTGCATATTGGTTCTTTCTGGATTTGGAAACAAATATTTTAAAATAATAATTTGTAATTTATTTTAATATACCTGGAAAAGTGTGGCTGAAGTAATCCTAAATAGTTGGCGATTTTCCACCTTCAGTTGTTGCACCTTCTGTCTACGTAATGAATAAAAAGACCACCTTGATTAATAGACGCAATAAGAAAACATTTTATAAGAACCTAATACTATTTGTTAAAATAAAATAAAAAAAACCTAATATTTGTTTCTAATTATTTTCTTTTATGTTTTACTTTTACCAAAAAAATATTTATTTTTGATTTTTTTTTTTTGTAAAAAGTTTTAGTGTTATATATATAATTTTAAAAAGAGAAATTGAAGCCCATCAGCCTAAGTTTTCTACTAAAGGGCCAAAACAATTAACCTAACTTCAAAATGATTTTAGATGCAAATTGACCCAAGAAAAGCCCATTAGATGTTGACCCATTTATTAATGTTTTTGTAAGAGTTTTCTTAATTACTCATTCCATTTCACAAAAATGTCATTTTGAATTTTTATTTTTATTTTATAAACAGGGTTGTTTTTTATTTTTGATATAAATTTTTTTAACAAAAATCAAGTTTTAGTTTTATTATATTAGTGTATATTTAGAAAGAGGATTTTTTTAATATATTAATAAAAATCAAATAAACTTTATTGGGTTTTTAATATGTTAAAAACATTAAAATGACTCAATTTATAAAAATAAAAAAAAGAAGGACAATGTTTATAATGATGTAAAAATGTGGATGATAAAGTCACCAACGTCATCTCAATTGCAATTTATCCACAATGACGGTAATATACGACTACAATAAATCTCTCATTATTTGTCATTTGTCAAGTACGTCTCATAACTGTATAAAGTCTATGACCAATTGTAAGCTAACAAAACGTCAAATTCTCGAAATGACCCGACTATTTATTTCATGTTACCATCTTTTTTTATTTGTTAATGCCTGTTTTTGTTAAGTTTTTTTTTTTTTTTTGTTGATGAATATTCTTATTACCATCTTAAATTACCTAAAAGGCTGATGCAGCGGTTCCAAAAACGAAGTCATCCCGAAAATCTCCTCTATCAAGTACTCGAGATTCAGGAGACAGATAAGTTATTATAGTATGTTCGTTCTTCGTAAACTATACAGTTCGGAAAAGGCAAAATGAAAAAATGCAAATTCATTTTTTTTTTTTGGATCTTTGATGCTAAGGATTTGTATGTTTTTTTCTTGTTCAAAATGACTAGAGGTGAGATTTTGTAGACGTTATAAACAATGTGCTTCTTTACATATAGAAGTTTTAGTCTCGTGACGTTAATCTACGTGGAAGTGTATATCCTTATGGTCAAAAACTCTTTTTGCATGTAACACTCTCTAGAACGCTTACAACTTTCACTCTTAAACTAAAAAGGCTGACGATTTCCTTTTACGCACTTTGGTGAAATCGAGACCGTTGATGTAACTTTCCCTACAATCTAAACCCCTTTGGCTGTATATTTATTTATATTTTTATTTTTTAGTGGAAGTGGAGTCAGAGTCCTTGGTTGTAACTTTTAGTTGAACTCCCTCCGTTCAAGCTGGTTTTAATTTGGATTGTGAACTTAGATACGATTTGTAATGAATAATACAGTAGTTGTCACATTGCATAATGGTCGGTCGATCCTCTCGCATAACGGTTTGGTTGTCACAGCGACATTTCATTTTTAAGTGAAAAGCACATATATATAAATGAACTAAACAGTCAACAATACAAATGCTTCATTGATTACTACAAAAAATCTAATTTGGAATTTGAAGAATTTTTATCTACAAAATGTTGGTCTAGAGTATTGAAGAGGTATGCGAACCCAACAAGAGATCAAACCGATTATAAGGAATCTCTAAATTGCAACGATCTCTCTCTTCTTCATCTCTTCTCGATGTGTTCGTCATCAGATAAATAATGGAGCCAACGGACGCCTCGAAACCTTCTGAATCATCCAGAGTCTTATTACTTCCCTCCTCACGCGACCTCTTACGTGACACATCCCATGTTTCTTGCTCCTCTGCTTCTTCGCTCTTTACGACAAGTCTATTGAGAAACTGCTTGAACCAGTTAACGGAATCTTTTGGATACCGTTCGAGATTGTTATCGTAGTCAACATAATACAAGCCGAATCTAGTAGAGTATCCATGCTCCCACTCAAAATTGTCTAGTAAAGACCACGTGTAGTATCCTCTGACGTCACATCCATCCTCTCTGTTGTAGCAATAATAAAATAAAAAAATTAAATCATTAATAAAATGTTAATGTAAGGCCCAATTTTCATTTTGCATTTAAATGTTGGCTTTATCTTCTAAACAAACATTATATATAATTATATTTTCTATCAAATTTTGTTTGTATTTACGATTCCTAATGAATTTTGGTGAAATTGATTGATAGATTTATAAAATGTTGCAAAATCGCATCTGTTTTTATAAAATTGTGGTCCAGTATTTACATGATAGCTTTGTGGAGCTGTTGGAGATGGTCCTCATGGTACTTTATCCTGAATGTGTCCTTGAGAATCTCCTCTCGTGATTTTGTACCGTCGTCATAGTCATTAATTCCTGAAAGAAATAATTTACCAAATAAAAATTAACAACGACAAGTATTTAACTGTTTATTAGATAAAAAAGAAAAGACTTATTTTAAAGATAATCTCACCATTCTCTTTTATATATACTGTAGGGTTATTGTAGTTATCTTTGATGTAGTTAAGTACTTTGCGTAAACCTTCTGGTACTGAATGGAGTATACCTCGATCCTCCTGTGCGGCACAAAAAAAACCTATCAATATTCTTATAATCTTTTGAAAATTAAAATCAATTCTTATTGTTATACTAGTAGTTAAAAATTTACTTACCCCTGGTCCAATTTGGTGGTTACTGTGATTGGTAACTGTTAAAAAACATAGACGACACAAAAACCAGTTTAGGAAATTATTCACTAGAAAATATATACATGGATATTAAAAATTAACATTCTTACCTCTCCACTCTAGCTGTTGATCAGACTTGAATCGAGGTCGTGCAGGGTCCACGTGAGGAAGATGAGCAATGTAGCGACCAGTATAATAGTTTACTCCAATGAAATCCGATGAATTTTTTAGCATTTTTGATTGTTCTGCGGTGAAAGAAGGTAATCTATTTCCGAGTTGTTTCTTCAATATTTCTGGATAATCCCCGTGAATAACTGGATCTAAATGCCTAATACACATATTGAAAATAAAAAAAAGGATAAATATATATCTTATGATTACAGACAATACATTAATCTTGCATTTTTCTAGAGTTTATAAGCAACTTACCAATCTAGTTCCATGGCTAGAGCTCGTTTAACAGCTTCGTTATCGGCAAGAGAAGTAGAGTCATAAGGTTCAAACCACAACGGCGACAACACTATCCCAATCTGACCATCTTGCGAAGTCTGTCATAGATCATTCTTGATTAGTTAAAAAAATCAAAACTGAAGAAAAATAATCAAAATGTACATTATTTAGATTAGAGCTTATAATTTATATGCACCTTGTTACATTTTCGGAACTCTTGAACAGCTGCGGCATGAGCAAGAAGAAGGTGGTGTGATGCAATATAAGGCTCAATAGCCGAATCGCCTGCTTGACACTGACTATTCACCCATTTCGAGCAACGTCCAACCGCTTTGTTCCCGGTATCGTAGCCCGCAACACTTATGATGTAAGGCTCGTTTATAGTAGTCCACATCTTAACTTTGTCTCCAAATTCTTCAAAACACACTCTTGAAAAATCTTGAAAATCTTCTCTGTAAAAGAGAATAACAATAATAATTAAGTACTAATATCTTTGTGTGCATATCATAAAAATAAGAGATAGTAGTTAATTGGATGTCTTTGAATACTTTGTTAAGTTCAACTTACACTATTCGAGGGCTTAAGAAACCACCATACTCATCCTCTAGAGCTTGAGGATGGTCCCAATGATAGAGAGACACCGAAGGTTGAATGCCTGCACATATACATGTTTGTTCAAAACGTATATATAGTATAGTTATTGTTCATTAGCGGGTTGGTTTAATTGATTAGTCAGCTAACCATTAGCAATAAGCTCGTCGATTAAAGCATTGTAGAATCGTACACCTTCTTTGTTTACTCCATCCTTTACCTTCCCACCTATAAAGTAATACCAAAGAGTAAGAAAATCCACCAAAATATTAGAATAACTATCAATTGTAACTAAAAACTTATAGTAAAAATAATGTAGATTTACTTACTCGGTATCAATCTAGCCCACGAAATCGAAAATCTGAAAGCGTCCATATTTAGCTCTTTCATCAACTTGATGTCGTCCTGGTTTATATTTTTTTGTTCATTTAGATAATTAGGAAAATTAGATAATAGGTCCAAAAATAACATTCAGAAATCGACCGTAAATAACAAAATAAAATTAAAATAATAATAACAAAGAAACAATATCGTTTGGCATCCGAGATTGTCGTACCTTATAGCGATGGTAAAAGTCGACCGCTACATCTGCATTCTGCATATTGGTTCTTTCTGCATTTGAAATTTGTATATATCAGTCATTAAATAATTTATAGTAGTAATTTTAAAAACACTGTAACAAATATATATAAATAATAGAGACCTGGAAAAGTGTGGCTGAAGTAATCCCATATACTTGGCGATTTTCCACCTTCACTTGTTGCACCTTCGTACTACATAATGGGCAACTAGACCAGCTTAGACACAATTGGAGCAAAAAATAGCCTAGTTGACATTTGTATGTATAGTATTCATTCTGAGTAGTGACATTCAAAAAGGAGAAGAATAAAATTAAGGTCGTCATCTTAATTGCGACAAGTTATCGCTTTAAATCTCATTCTCTAGCATATTTAAATCCCACATCAAAGGGAATAATACGTACGTACGGATCTTCGATTTCGCATCATTTGTCAGCGTCACGCAACTATACTTATGTTAAAAAAAATTAATCGAAAATTTTGGAAAAAGTTTATGTTACCAAGTGAAATATTACCTGAGCAGCCGATGCAGCAGTTCCAAAAACAAAATTATTGGGAAAGCTACGACGATTGAGTACTCGAGATTCAGAAGGAAGAGAATTGATCTTCTTTGACAACCATGAGATTATCAAAAGGAGGATGAAGAAATGCACCTTCATTTTCTTTTTGTCTTTTGTATTTTGAAGTGATTGGGATTTGTAGATGATGCAAACTAAGCCGTTTCTCTTCTTATATATATAGAGAGAGCTAACTAAGTCCGGTGGTGTTGGTCTACGTGGAAAGGTATATCCTTACTCCTTACAGTCATAAATCACAATATTATGAATTATTAACATAAAAGTGACTTAATTAGGTTTAAATAATGATTTACCTATAACTTCCGCCAATAGGAAAATTATGGTAATTAAATAATATAAGAGAATTTGATTACGGTTTCTTGTTGCTTTTAATTACCCCTAATTGGACCGTTTTCTTAGCTTCTGTTCATTTTTCATATTTGAATGTGGTCGGGAACACTGCTTATATTCAAGATATGCATGTGTGCCCTATGCATGTACGTTTGTGTTTGGACAAGTGGAGACTGAATGTGGTCTTAAAATCGACTATGTTCAGTTGTCCTGCCCAAATCTGTCTTGCATGTGTAAATAAACACTCTGTCTGGAACGCTTATAACTTTCACGTTCAAAAAGCTGACGTTTCCTCTTTACGGACTTTGATGCAACCCTGACCGTTGATGAATATTCATTAAATTTCAAACCCCTTTCTGTCGATTTTATTTTAATTTTTGGCATTATTTATTCCAAAGGAATTGGAGTTTTTTTTTTAATAAAGGCCAAATGAATTGGAGTTGTGATGACTGAAATTTAAAATAACCTCTCAATTTTTTCGAGTACTTCTGAAATTCATCTCCGAAATTTTGAATTACTTATTAAACAACTCCAATCCAATTCCACAAAAGTTCGAAAACAGAAAAAAATGAGATTATTCATGGTAAAATGCAAATATAAGACAATGTGAATTATCTTACATTTGGATATTCAATTATTGTTCCTTTTATTTATTGGTCGATGAGCATGGAGCATTGCACCTTAATTTTTAGAAATCTGATATTCTTGTTTAAAGCTTAATGTTTTGAAATTTTTTATTGCCGTTTAAATTTGAAAATGTGAATTTATATTTGCATTTGGACGTGTGCGAATCTGTATGGACATGGTCGCAATTATGTCTCTATTCATAAGTTCGTAGAATCGACCACAAGTGAACCTGTACAGTGTACACAATTTATTAAAAAATATATATTTCCTTTTTAAGTTACCATTGTCAAAATCGGGAAACTGTCACCTATTATCATTAGGCCCAGCTCTGAAACAGGATTTGGCTAATGGTTCAAATAATATAAAGTTAAACTTATGTAATGTCATGTGAAGCAATGCATTTCCCTGACCCATTTTTTTCTTTCTCTAGATCCAGAAACAGCTTTTAGTAATAATTAATAATTAATCATATGCGAAAGCGTAAAACCATTTTCTACATAGTCGTAATTTGAACGCAGGATCTATTTTTCTACCTAAAACATCAATCAATTTGATAAGTTGAACTACTGGTTTTGAAACACTCATCAAATTGTGTTTTGACAGTTAAAAGTATTGATTTGGATCAGACCATATGGTCGCATTTACTGACTTCTTTGTTAAATTGAAAATTTTCACATTAATTTGCTCAGTAAAATGGTGGACTGGTGGTTGTTTGTTCCTATTCTATTTCTATGCATAGAAGAATAGTTGAGACTTGAATTCTCATGCTTTCTTCTTTAGTCAAGAGACGTTAAGGAAAAGTTTATTAGTTAAATCGGATATAATTCATTTTTCCAATAAAGATCGCATTGAATATTAGCAATAACATTAATGATTAGTCTTTCGGGAAAGAAGTATTAGGAGTGACCGTATCTTTGTCGGCACAAAGTTAGTCTAAAACAGTCCGAGTGAATATATTGCGAATACATGACATTATATATACATGACACTCTCATATCTCCACATTTTGTACACCTTAGAATCGAACCCGTATCTTGATTCATATTCATTGGATATTCTATTTGAATGTGTAGAAAGAATATTCCCACATCGAAGCGAATAATTTTTACATACACGTGCTATATAAGTACTCGTGGGACCAGTCAGATTTTCCAAATAATTCAACTCATAAAATTATCGAAAGCGGGATGAAAGAGTGCACATTCTGCAACTTTACATATTTTTTTGTTGTCAGAATTATTATTACCTAGAATTTGTAGATGTTATCGTTTTTTGCAAGTTCTGTATGGTTTATTCGGCCGGGCTTGGGCCTAATTTTAATCGTTGTTGTTTTTTATTGGGTAAAGCCTATTAAACTCTAGCCTTGACTAGGCTTGTAAAATTTTTTCTTTCTTCTGCATTTAAATATGAAGGCCCGTTCTCAAAAAAAAAAAGTTCTGTATTTATTATTTTGTTTATAGAGTTTGAAAATTAAATTGGTAGAGAAAGATGAAAATATTACATGTCCAGCCCAGCCCAGCTCAGCCCAGACTATTATTTTAGTAAGTAAGCCCAGATTACTAAATAAAAACACGGGGATTTAACCACGAGCTTACCAAATCGAACCGGATTTTCTGTAACGAACTCTGTTTGAGACTTAGTTTTCTTAATAACGGGGATATTAATAAAACGGAATAGTAATACTTTCTCAGAGTAACGGAGATATTAATAAAACGGAATGATAAAGTTTTCATCAATTGCTTTTGTTTGGATTCAACAACTGTTTGAACCACATAGCCGATTTCTTCGGGTATCTCTTACATCCATCGTTGAAATCTACGTAAACCAGGCCGAACCGAACCGTGTATCCCATTGACCATTCGAAGTTGTCTAACAACGACCACGCGAAAAAACCCTTCACATTGGCTCCAACCCTATATTGTCATTTAACAATAGCATTTGCAACACAGTTACATAAATGTATTAATTATATTTGTTAAGCCATTACTGGGGTTCTTAACATTAAAGAAAGAAAAAAAATGCTTACGAGATTGCGTCTTTAACCATCTCGAGATGTCGAGCGTAGTAATCGATTCTATCTCCGTCTTTAAGGAAGATTTTACCGGTACTAGCTTCATCTCTCCCTACAAAGAATGATTGTAATCTATCTTTAGAAAACTAGAAAAATCATCATCAAATATATGTTCATGCATGATATATATATCCGACAGTTGTGAAATTACCGTTTTCGGTTATGTACATGACAGGGTCTTTGAACTTGTATTTTGCATAAAGGACAAGATCACGAATACCCTTTGGATATATTAAAAGCCAATCCGACGCAGCCTAAAAGATTAAAAAAAAAGATTGATTAATTTCATAACTATATTAGTAATAACCGCTGCAAATCAATGCTTTGTGAGATTAAGTCTAGACAAGTACCTTTGGACCAATGGGAACTCCTTCTCTTTCACCTGGTATGAATACAAACATAGTTTTTTGGATTCGTAACTTTTCGAACAATTTTTTTAAGTTTTAATATGTTAAAAGAAAACTTGGATGATGTGAAAACGGACCTGTGACGCTGGCACAAGGATCAGAGAACATTGTAACATCTTTGGTGGAGCAAGGGACATCCTTTGCGTAAGAGGAAGAGTAATAATTGATGCCGATGAAATCATATGAGCCCTTAAGCATCTTAGATTGTTGTGCAGTGAATGTAGGCAAGCGACCTCCTTTTACGTTGTTAACCATGTCGACTGGGTATTTACCCGTCACAAGTGGCTCCATGAAGTAGTCAAATGTGAAGGCCATGGCTCGTGCCGCGGCTAACCTATCTTCGGCCGATTCTGTATAGGGCAAGTTCCATCCCGCGTTCAACGCGATACCAACTTGACCTTTTTGAGATGCCTGTTGAGCGACATTCAAGAACAAGGCTTGTCATAATCCGCACAGAAATAAAACTTACAAGGGTTAGATGATTCGTAATACGGTTTATTTCCCGCGTAAGATAGCTATTAAAATGGTCGGTTTTTAGTAACTTGACGATCAAGAAACAGAGTGGAATAATGGATTATTTACTTGCCTGGTATTTTTCTCTGTATACTTTGACGGCGGCTCCGTGAGAAAGTATGAGGTTGTGACCGACGATATAAGGCTCGGTGCCTCCATCTCCAGCGGTGCAATTAGGGTTTGTGAATTTGGAGCATCTTCCTGGAGCCATTACACCGGCAACATATCCTTGTTGCACCACTGTCAATGGCTCGTTCAATGTCATCCAATGTTTCACTCTATCTCCAAAATTCTTGAAACAAATATCGGCATAATCGCGGAAATCGTTCCTATTTCATCAAAAAAACAAAAATCAGTAAAATCATTGAATTTTGTTGTTAGTATATGATCGGTCGTTGACCAAAACAAAAAAAGTATATGATCGGTCATGTGAAATGTAATGGCCAATAGAAGAAACCCTTTTTAATAAAATTACAGAATTATTTAAAAAAAAAAGATTTTGAGGACTTACACAATCTCTGCGCCACGGAATCCACCGTAAGCATCTTCAAGGCCTTGTGGTGTATCCCAATGGAAAATGGTAGCAAAAGGCTTAATTCCTATATACAGTAACATAACATTTACATTATTGCTTGCGTTGCTTTATCTATAAAGACGGGTGGTACAAATATGATTAGTCTTTTCAGTAAAAAAAAAATATATATATATATATAATTAGTCGCTATCTCTTTTACATTATTTTCTTAAAGTCAGAAAAATTCCTTGCAAAGTGCCATAACGAATTCAATGACTAAAATGTAATGTTTCCACATCCGTAGGTAAACTCAAACCATACAAATTATTGTGTGGCAGAAATATTATTTTGAAGTTTTTAATTTAAGGGGAAAAAAATGCATGAGCATAAGAATTAAGAAGTCAGGAGAAGAAAATCCAAGTACAGTGTAACTACAATACTGTGAAATGAAGTTGTAATCAAATACTATATCACAATCAAAAAGTAAGAATTTAATGTATTTATGAATTATTTAAAGTAAGATGAAACAGAGTGCGTTACTTAGAGCATCTCTGTCAAATTGGGTTTTTGTCTTATACCTTTGGACAGAAGCTCATTGATCAAGTTGTTGTAATAGTCAATACCAGCCTGGTTGATTCCTCCTTTTAGATTCCCACCTAAAGAAGACACGACCCATTAAAGTAATTGGCATTGAAAAGTAATCAAATCTCATGTGAACTTACGAGGCAATATTCTTGACCACGAGATAGAGAATCTGTAAGCATTGAACCCAATTTGATGCAATAAAGCCACATCTTCCTGTAATACAAGGTTTTTAATAAATGGTTATTTCTGATTTTGTATGACAGTGAAAAGTTAGAACAACAATTTATATTTCACATATTTAATCCGAAATAAGATAATTACCTTGTAAAGATGGTAAGAGTTATCCGCAACAGACCCATTGTTACCATCCTTTATATTCCCTGGGAAATTAAAATTAATAAAAAAATATTAATTACGTTTATCAACTATATGGATGAAGAATCAAAAACAGAGTAGTTAACCTTATTTGTTTCATGGATTATTCACATTCTGATCCATTTTTTTCAAAGCCCATGAATCATCAACCAATCTTTAATAAGAACAGATTCACCCACATATATACTTAATTCACGGATCTTGAGTCTACATTATTCTTTAGATCCTAAAAACTGTGAGATCTAAATTAAAACAAAACCTGGGTATTTTTCAGAGTAGGTATCCCAGATACTTGGTCCTCTACCATCTTCATGAGCAGCTCCTTCGACCTGAGCAGTGTTAAGCAAAATCCCATTAATTCTCTAATCTGTGGTCGAATTTATTTTAAGAAATGAGTAATAATAATTACAAGAAACCAAAAAAGAAAAGAAAAAGAAATACCTGGTAAGCAGAGGTTGCAGACCCAAAAATGAAATCTTTAGGAAAATCACTTCTTTTTAATATGGGTGTGGAAGTGTTGCTCTTGGCTAGAACTTCATTAGAGGCCAAGACAATGAGCAGTAGTAAAGAAAGGTATTCTCCTCTCATTCTTTATTTTTCTTTTGATTGTCAAATTTTTCTTTTCAGAAGATGAATCATGGCCTCATGGTAAGGGGGTGTTATATAGGAAAGAGAAATGTTTTTGAATTGGTTTTTTTATTTCTATAAATAGAGAAACTTGAAAATGATAATCTGAGAGAGAGTGTGACAACTTTTTTTTTTTTTTTGTTTCCCTTGGAAAAAAAATTGCTAGACATTAGTTGAAAAAAAAAACATTCTTTAATCTACATCAAATTTTGGTTTTAACCGGCGTCGATTACCTAAAAGTTTATCTAAAACTGAGTCATTATTAAACAAAATTATATTGATAAAGCAATGCATCATCATTGCACGTCTTTCAGATATTGACGGGATGTGCTAATTTCTGATGGAAAACGTGAAGACGTGTGAGAATTGGGAAGTCTATTTCCGTCTTTTTGTGCTAAATCCTCTTTTGAATAAAAAATATTAACAAGCTTCTTGTAACGGCTATTTATTTCAAATTTTGTTGAGTTACTTTTGAGTTTCTTCCTATAAACGTTGTTACGAATTTTTTTTGAAATAGGATAATGTGTACTTTTTTATTATGTAAAACGTACTTTTCACAGGTTGGTGTAGTCTGGAACGCGTTGGGAATAGACATGTCGGTCAAAATATTACTATCAATTAAGTCTCTCTCTCTCTCATTTTCCATGTGACAAAAGAAGTCAATGTTTTGAATATAAGGGATCTTTTTCATTGTGAAATCTTGATTATCTTTTTTTCTTTCTTTCAAAAAAATTATTATCGAAGGAAAATTTACAAAGTATCGAAACTCTTATAGGAAAAAACAGTCATGTATAAGTAAGATTATTGATTTATCAAAATTATGGGTCCTTTCAACCAATAAATAAATGTCTCTCGAATATAATCTTAGCCCAATTCTGTTTGCACTCATTTAGAAAACACGTCAAACGGCCCAGTCCAATATGTATCAAAATAATTGTTGGGCTGTTGAATGTCGGTTTCGTACCTTTAGGGTTTTTTCCTGAAGACTTCAACAGCTTCGGCGCGAGCCAAGAGTAGATTGTGACTAACAGTGTAAACCTCGAGCCTAAATTCACCGGCCGAAACTGTTTCGTTCATGTATATTATAAAATTGGAATGTTTTGATATACACACGAGAGGGGATGAATAGAGAAAAGATAGCGAGGAACTGGTGATGTCTTATTCATTACTAAAAGATGGATACAATATAGTGGAAATAAGTAAAAGTAGAACATGAGCTTATTGGGAACATCACATAATAGTTCATAACATAGTGGGATATTGATAAAACGGAATGATACGGTTTTCATCAGTTGCCATTCTTTAATGATACGGTTTTCATCAGTTGCCATACTTTGGTTTGAGCCACGATTTGAACCACTTAGCCGAATCCTTCAGGTATCTCTTACATCCATCGTTGAAATCTACGAAAACCAGCCCGAATCGGACCGCGTATCCCACTTCCCATTCGAAGTTGTCCACCAACGACCACGCGAAATAACCCTTTACATGGGCTCCAAGCCTATATTGTGGTTTAACAAAAGTGTTTGCAACACAGTTAAATGAATTTTACTTATGTGTCACGTATATATAAAATTAATAATCTTTGTTACTTATAATGTGGGAATTAGGATTCTTAACATCAATGATATATATAAAAAAAATGCTTACGCGATCGCTTCTCTAACCATCCAGAGATGATGTTTGTAGTATTCGATTCTTTCTTCGTCATGAAGTCTGATTTCACCGTGATTAAATTCATCTCTCCCTACAAGAGAATGTCGTTATAAATTATTAGGAAACTAGAAGAATCATCGTCGAATATTCATACATATATATATCAGCAATTAAAGCTAATGGACTTGTGAATTACCGTTTTCGGTTATGTACATAATAGGGTCTTTGAACTTGTATTTTACATAAAGGATAAGCTCACGAATTCCCTGTGGATGTATGTAAAGCCAGTCCGACGCAGCCTAAACGATAAAAAGATCATCTAATAAAGTGATTAACTATATTAATAACAGCTACAAAGCTTTGTAAGATTAGTATAGACAATTACCGTTGGAAGGGAAACTCCTTTTCTTACACCTGATATGAATACAAACAAGATTTTTGGATTCGTAACTTTTCCATCAATTTTTAAGTTTATATTGTTTTTTTAAAAAAACTTGGATGATGCGAAAACGGACCTGTAAGATTGGCACAAGGATCAGTGAAGAGTGTAACGTCTTTGTTGGTGCAAGGGACATCCTTTGTGTAAATGGAAAAGTAATAATTGACACCAACGAAATCGTATGAGCCTATAAGCATCTTAGATTGTTCTGGAGTGAATGTAGGCAAGCGACCCCCTTTTACGTGTTTGACCATGTCGCGTGGGTATTGACCCGTCACAAGTGGCTCCATGAAGTAGTCAAATGAGAAGGCCATGGCTCGTGCCACGGCTAGCTTATCTGCGGCCGTTTCTTCATAGGGCATGTGCCAACCGGAAACTATAGCAGTACCAATTTGACCTTTTTGAATTGCCTGTGGAACGACATTCAAGAGCAGGTTTGTCATAATCCACACAGAAATAAACATGCAAAGGTTCCATATGATTCGTAATACGGTTTATTTCCCGCGCAAGATGGTTATTTTAAATGGTGGGTTTTTAGTAACTTGACAATCAAGAAACCGAGCGGGATCCGGATTTTTTTACTCGCCTGGTATTTTTCTCTGTATACTTTGACGGCGGCTCCGTGAGAAAGTAGGAGGTTGTGACCGACGATATAAGGCTCGATGCCTCCATCTCCAGCGGTGCATTGAGGGTTTGTGAAGTTGGAGCATCTTCCTGGAGCGTGTACACCATTCATGTACCCTTGCCGCACCACTGTCAGTTGCTCGTTCAGTGTCATCCAGTGCTTCACTCTGTCTCCGAAATGCTTAAAGCATAAATCGGCATAGTCGCGGAAATCGTTCCTATTTGATCAGAAAACAATATCTAGTCAAATCAGTGAATTTTGTTTTAGTACATAATCGGTCATGTGAAATGTAATGGGCCACTCGAACCCTTTTTTTTTATGATATAACAAATTAAAAAAAAAAAAGTTACAGATTTGGAGGACTTACACAATCCTTTCGTCACGGAATCCGCCGTAAGCATCTTCGAGGCCTTGTGGTGTGTCCCAATGGAAAATGGTGGCAAAAGGTTGAATTCCTAAAGACAAGAGTAGCACAACATTTATATTATAACTAAAAAGCATATCCGTATTTGAAGGGTGGTAGAAATATGATTAGACGCTATCTCCCTAACATTATTTTCTTAAAGTCATAAGATTCCTTTCAAAGTGTTATAAGTAATTCAATGACTAAGATGAATAGATTCCACATCGTACGTAGTAAATTCAAATTGTTTGGGTGGCTGCCAAATTTGATTTTATCGGTTTTGTCTTATAAGTTATAATTATACCTTTGGACAGAAGCTCATTGATCAACTTGTTATAATAGTCAATACCAGCCTGGTTGATTCCTCCTTTTAGATCCCCACCTAAAGAAGACACAAATCATTAAAGTAATTGGCACCGAAAAGTAATAAAATCTCATGTGAACTTACGAGGTAATATTCTTGACCACGAGATAGAGAATCTGTAAGCACTGAACCCCATTTCATGCAATAAAGCCACATCTTCCTGTAATACAAGGTTTTTAGTAAATGATATAATAGAAGATTGTGGCTGATTTTTATGCCTATGAAAATCAAAACAAACAATTTATGATTTACATATTTAATCCGAAAAAGACAATTACCTTGTAAAGATGGTAAGAGTCAGCTGCAACAGACCCATTGCTACCATCCCTTATCCTCTCTGGAAAATTAAAATTAATCTATCAACTATAGTACCATTGAGGTTCAAAATATAAAAAAACCTTTAAAGAATCAAAAACAGTAGTTAACCTGGGTATTATTCTTTACATCCTAAAAACTGCGATATATAAATTAAAATCAAACCTGGGTATTTTTCAGAGAAGGTATCCCAAATACTTGGTCCTCTACCATCTTTATGAGCAGCTCCTTCGATCTGAGAAGTGTTACACAAATCCCCATAAATTCTCTAATCAGTTGAATGAGTTACTTTAAGAAATGTATAATAATAATTACAAGAAACCAAAAAAAAAACCTGGTAAGCAGAGGTTGCACATCCAAAAATGAAATCTTTTGGAAAAATATTTCTGCTTATTATAGGTGTTGGAGTCTTGCCCTTCGCAAGAACTTCATTAGAGGCGGCCAAGACAATGAGCAGCACTAGTGAAGAAAGATATTTCCCTCTCATTCTCTAGTTTCTTTTGATTGTTAAATTTTTCTTTTTGCACTGATGATGTGGTTCTATACCAGTTATGAGGTTCTATATATAGAGAAATTTGAGAAAGGTATTTTGATAGAGAGAGAAAATTTATGTAACGTTAACTAAGTACTTGATAAGGTTACTAGATAGGGTATAGAGAGAGATAGGGAGAAAGAAAACCTAACAGAGAATGAGAATCTAATAATTGATAGAGAGAATCTCATGTGTGGTAAAGAGAGGAAAAAAGATAACTTTATTTAGTACTTTGTAAAGTTACTTGATAAAAGAGATAGAGAAAAAGATAATCTAAAAACTATAAATTTAACTAATGTTATCTATAATAAAAAAACTGCATAAACTACAAATAATGTTTAAAATTCTGATATTTTATTAATTAATAAAGTTATTAATTTGAATAAAAATTAAGTTCGTTCTAGAATAAGTAATGTCTCTCTATCGTTTTTAAGATGATCAAATAGGCGACTTTTAATAACCACTGCTCAAACAATCCTAATGGCAAGGGTTTTGTTACCGATCATAATCCAGTGATTCAGATACTGTTTTTATAATCAGAATCACGTTCTGCATGCATGGCGTTGTTCACGCGGTATTTCAATCTCATTTATTGTACTTTTTGAATGATTTTTATTGGTTACTGAACCGATTTTTCCAACCATTCTTTTTTTTTTGACAAAGCTAGACGACAATTTTCTCACAGTTTCTTTCTACTCTCCACTATGCAGACAACTCCGGCGTGGGTTTCTTCCCATTTCACGATGACGCTTCATCTCCATCCAGATCGTGGAAAGAAGATTATATGTATATATATATGCCATGATTTTTGATTTTTCAGATACGATCATGCCATGCACGTGATTATCTGTATATATGCCATGCACACAAAAAAAAAAAAAATGTATATATGCCATGAGACGATTTTGTCTCATCGCCATCTTATACAAAATTCCATTTTTTCCTTATTCTCAAAGATTTGTCGGATTTTTTTAAAAAAAGGAATGGCGGAAAATCTTCAGTTGATGATGCCAATAGATCTTTGTGCGCTAGATCTCACGGAGGAATTGATGCAGATAATTATTATCTTTGGTCTCTGGTATTTTGCTACGTATCAAATGAGAATTTCTTAGATTTCAATTATTTCCACCATTTGGTTTGGACATGTAATTCAAGTATTCGATCCTGTCATCATTGGATTTTGGGAAGATAATGAGAGCATGCCGTTTGAAGGAATAAAATTAGAGTTATAGAAATCGATTACAACAATGATGACATCTCGTGCGGGAGTACTGTTTGGTTTGGATTGCGTTTTGCGATGGAATCAATAGATCGTAATCGAAGATCTTATAAGAGATTATTGGCATTCAATCACAAATGATGATAGCCAATCAAGAAGATCATATTAGAAAGAGAATACTGTTGTTAATAATCTACGTAATATGATCCATAGCTTAGCTTATCGCGTTGACGAGAAAGAAAAGAGAACGAATATTTTAATCAATGTTGGATGAGTTCTAAAAGAACTAAATATAATATTCAATACTACTATTTTTCGAATCTAAAGTTAACAACTGGATCAAAATTAGATATCAGACTATTTAATTTTTCTGTCAATATGAATATTTAAAACTCGAATGTCTTTAAAATATATAAAAAATCCAGATTATATTTTATGATATTGACTTTTGATAGAAATAATTTTTTTATTATAAATTATACATTTTTGATAAATTTTATTTTATAAATCACAGAAAACGGTTAAAAGTAGATATTATTGATTTTTTTTTTTAATTATATCATCAAACGATGATATAAAAGTTCAGCACAAAGCGCAATCACCAATAATTATTTTTTTAGCAGCCACTAATAATTATTATAAAAATTATATAAAGCAGTGCATATCATCATTGTACGTCTTTTAGATATCGACGAAATATGCTAATTTCTGAAGGAAACGTGAAAAACATGTGAGAGAATTGAGAAATCTTTTGACTTGCCATTACCTAATCTTTTTTTTTTGACAAAGCCATTACCTAATCTTTTTTTTTTTGACAAAGCCATTACCTAATCTTCTTTATACAAAGCAGTAAAGAGCCAAACCGGAGGACCATTTTGGCTAAAGTAAAACACAGAAGACGTTGGACCATTTTTCGCAAGACGTGAACCGTCATGTGGAGAAGTCTATTTTCAAATGCGTCTTTTGATAAAAGTAAAATAAAGTAAAATACTTTCAAGCTTCTTGTAACGGCTAATTATTTCAAATTTTGTTGAGTTACTTTGAGTTTCTCTTTATAAACGTTGTTACAAAATTTTATTAAATATGTAGGATATTTGTATACTTTTTTTTTATTATGTAAAGAGTATTTTTCATAGGTTGGTGTAGTCTGGAACGCGTTGGTAATAGACCTATCGTCAACAAAATACTACTACCAAGTAGTATCAAACTTAAGTCTTAACATGATATTTTTAATTAATTAAGTCTGTAGTCTTTCATTCTGATTTCCATGTGACGAAAGAGTCAATTTTGGCTTTAGGGAATCTTTTTCATAATAAATTTTATAATTTCTCGTGACTTCTTCTTACGGAAGATAGTTTAATTATTAGTATGAAGATAAATGAATGTGAAAAAAAACATTGATTATCGTTTTATCTGAGAAAAATTACAAAGACTGGAACAAATATGATTATGATACATCAAAATCATGGATTGTTTTGAGGAAAAATTGAAATTTCTCGTAAATAGGTATAAATAATTTTAGAGTATCTGCATTCATAATTTCTCATAAATTCTCAACAAAGAATAAATAATAATATTATATAATTCATTTTTTATCATTTTTAAAAGACTTCTTGATAAATTAATGGATAAAGATGGTCCTAGCATATAAAAAACACGTCATATGGCCCTGTCCGATGCTTATCCAATTTTTTTTTGCGCTGCTAAATGTCAGTTCGAATCCGATTGTGATTAAAATTGTTAAAGGGTATTGTTGTAAAACGACAGCGTATGCAGTCTGTAAGCACCATTTCTACGGCATTTTAAACGGTGTATGTATTACACGTTAGTGTCCTCTACACGGCAACTAGTATTTCAGTGTTATTATTTGAACCTATTTTCTACGAATATTAATAATAATGATAATTTGTTTCGAAACTTTTTACAAAAAATGATCTTAGAAAAAGAGTTCAAGTGCCTTAGAGGATTCAGACATCTTAGGTATATATAAAACAGGAAAGCGAACCAGAAGACGTTAAGAATCTCTTCCTCTTTTTGTGAACAACAGAATTCAACAATCCTTCTTTCTCTGAATCTTCAATAACTTCTTTCTTCAAAACCTCTTTGAACCACATTGCCGACATTTTTGGATAACGTTTTAGACCGTTGTTGTAGTCTACATAGAATAGCCCGTAACGAACTCCATAACCAGCGTTCCATTCGCAATTGTCCGGCAATGACCATGCATAGTATCCTTCTACTTGAACATCATCCTCCCTAAATTTATAATCGGTAGTAAGAATTTAGCAATTTAAGCTTCATGCATGTGTTTCTTGATTGTCAAGTAACTAGTTAAGGGAGAATAGAGACTTACTTGATAGCTTGGTGGATGCTTTGATGTTTTTTGTGGTACTCTTTCCTCTGAAGATCCATCAGATTCGAGAGTTTTGCCTTTTTTTCATAGTCTATATCGCAATGCCCTAAATCATATTGATACGATTTAATATTCAAAATGGTGAAAAGAAAAACTTTGAAATAATTATACATGCTAAAGATAATTTTTTTTTTTTTTTTACCATTTTCAGTTATCATAAATTTAGGGTTTCCGTATTTGTTTTTGGCGTGGTTTAGAAACTTTCTTAATCCTTGTGGATATAAAAAGTCCCACTCTGAACCACCTCTAGGACCCAAAGTTTGTCCTGCTTTGTTTTGTTCTGTTACATAAATAAAACCATAATAAACTTGTGAGCCAAGAAACCAAAAAGTAAAAACCTTAGACAATATGTATGAAACAGTTACTTACTTTTCCATTCGATGCGTGCGTTGGATCTCCAATTGGGAATAGTAGGATCCACGTCAACAACGTTTTTAACGTAGAAGGCACTGTAATAATTCACTGCTACGAAGTCAAAAGATCCTTTTAACTTCTTAGATTGAGCTGCAGTAAACGACGGTAATCTTTTTCCAATTAATCTTTTCATGACTTCTGGATAATTTCCATAGACCGTTGGATCCATATGCCTGTTTCAAAATGACAACTCCCGAATATATTATTAGCCACCGCAATGATAACATAGTTGTGTATAAAATTTCAGTACGATCGATCACTCACTGGTAGGACTGCGAAAATCCAGATTAAAAATCACGAATATAAAACGATTGAAATCTATATAAATAATAATATAATATAAACAGATTGAATAAAACGATTATGAAAAGAGACGAATACACGGAGTCGAGATATGATATCTTTCCTTAATTCTTTAAATCTCATGCATTGTGGCGGTTTGATGAGATTCAGAATCCCAAGATACAACCGTGTTGAGACTAAAGTCGCAGCACCCGACTATAGAATCTGCAAACTTAGAATCTACGCTATACTCTCGAGACTTACCTAAGACTGTAGAGACGAGAGGGATTTGCTAGATATTTGTGTTTGAAACTTTTATGGATGAAGAATAATAAATGAGAGAGGTCCTTATTTATAGTGGAAGAGAGGCTTGTGGCGCAAGGCATTTGCTTTTTTACTCACGCAAGATAAACTGAAATATTCTGAATATCTTTGTTCCTTGTTCAACAAGTTTAAGGAAAAACGGAAATATCCCGAAAACCTTTATACCTTGTTTGACAGAGGAAACAGAAATATTCCAAAAATCTTTATTCCTTATTTGACAAGGATAAGAGAAATAGAAATATTTCGTAAGAAATAGAAATATGCCTTGTGACGCAAGACATTTGCTTTTTTACTCACGCAAGATAAACTGAAATATTCCGAATATCTTTGTTCCTTGTTCAACAAGTTTAAGGAAAAACGAAAATATCCCGAAAACCTTTATACCTTGTTTGACAGAGGAAACATAAATATTCCAAAAATCTTTATTCCTTATTTGACAAAGATAAGAGAAATAGAAATATTTCGTAAAATAATTCGACTCAATTAATAAAGATTTATCGATATTATACAAAATTATAAATGGAATATTGACAATTTTATTAAATAAGTCAATAAAGTTTTATTCCAAAAAAAGAAATTCTTTTATGGTTTTGCATAATAGCCTTCATACTTCTAATGTGTGACAAGTGCATATCTTGACTTTTAGTTTTGATTACATATCCACTTTGACTATTGATTTCTTATTCAAATTAACTTCGATTTTGATAAGTAATTACACTGTCTATTAATTCTCATTATAAAGATTTCAAAGAATCCATAATTACCAAAATTTAAGTTCCAACATCACCATCCAAACACAAATTCCATGGCACGCTCAACCGCTTCTTTAACATCAAAACAGTTCGAGTCGTAAGGTTCAAACCATACCGGACAATGTGCAATACCAATATTACCATCTTTACACTGTAAAACGTAATATCATTGTATACATTGGTAAATTTAGCAACAGTCAGTACGCCATATACATGCATGTTAAACTATAACAATATATATATATATATATACTTATAGGAGATCAACTTTCGTTATAGGTATATATGCCATGAGACGATTTTGTCTCATCGCCATCTTTTTTAAGAATTCAAGTAAAATTAACTAATTACTTGATAAGGTTACTAGATAGGGTATACAGAGAGATAGAGAGAAAGAGAATCTGATAGAGAGAATCTCATGTGTGGTTACTTTTACAAAGAGAGTAAAAAAGATAACTTTATTTAGTTACTTTGTAAAGTTACTTGATAAAGGGATAGAGAGAAAAGGATAGTGTAATAAATAGTTCTATATATAAACCATAAAGAGAATTCAAGTAATTTTATCTATAATAAAAACTGCATAAACTAATAAAGTTCTGATATTTTATTAATTAATAAAGTTGTTATTAATTTGGATAAAAAAATAAGTTGGTTCTATAATAACTTAATAATAAGTAATGTCTCTCTATCGTTTTTAAGATTATCAAATAGGCGACTTTTAATAACCACTGCTCATACAATTATAAATCATAATGGCAAGGGTTTTGATACCGATCATAATCCAGTGATTCAGATACTGTTTTTATGACCAGAATCATGTTCTGCATGCATGGCGTTGTTCACGCGGGTATCAAAACCCTATTGGTTTTTGAATGATGTAAAAGTGTTTTTAAATTTTTACTGTTGCTTTTGTCGATGAAGAAGAGTTGTGACCTGATTTTCTTTTCCGGCAGGTTCATATGTAATTTGTACGTACGAATTTCATAATTGATGGCACGAGAAAACAAGTTGAATCCGTGAATAATAAGTGAATACAAACATAGCTGTCAATACAAATGTTATAAAAGAATAATAAAATACAAACAGTAATATGATCCGTAGCTCAGTTTATCCCGTTGACGAGAAAGAAAAGACTAAAAGAGAATGAATTTATTTAAAAAATTTAGAAGTTTATGTAATTGTAATGTTGAATGAGTTAAAAAATATATAATATTCAATATTATTATTTTTAATCTAAACTTAACAATTAGGATCAAAATTGAATACACAACTATCTAAATTTTCTGTCAATATGAATATTTAAAACTCGAATATCTTTGTTTAATAAATAAATCCAATATGTATTATACTTTGAGTTTTCATAGATATATTTTTTTATTATAAATTATACGTTTTTGATAAATGTTATTTTATAAATGATATAAAAACAAATAAAATTAGCTTTTATTGATTTTTTTTTCTTGATAATCACCAATAATAATTTTTTTTTTGGCGGGCACCAATAATTATTATAAAGCTTTTATAATAAAGCAGTGCATCATCATTGTACGTCTTTTAAAAAATTGACGGGATATACTAGTTTCTGAAGGATACGTGAAAAACGTGTGAGAAAGTCTTTTAACTTGACATTACCAAATTTTTATGCAAAGCAGTAGATAGCCAAATTAGAGAAACAGAGAAGACGCTGGACCATTTCTTTTTTGTGAACGAAACGCTGGACCATTTCTTTTTTGTGAACAAAATGCTGGACCAATTCTTTTTTGTGAACAAAACGCTGGACCATTTTTAGCATTACATGCATGTTGCGAAGTCTAGTAACGGCTAGTTGTCTCAAAATTTGTTGAGTTATTTGGGTTTCTCCTTATAAACGTTGTTACAGAATTTTATTAAATAAGTAGGATAACTTTTTTTTTATTATGTAAAAAGTATTTTTCACAGGTTGGTGTAGTCTGGAACGCATTGGGAATAAACATGTCGTCGGTCAAAATATTACTAAGTACTATCAAATTTAACAATGAGAATTTGAATTTTTAAGAATTACAAACACAAATTTCTAATGTTGATTTTTCGGAATCGATGTTTCATCTTTCAATTTTTTCTATTCAATTTTAATGTGTACTTAGTTTGTTGGTTTTGACAAATTCTTTTCTGTATCCTTCTGTAATATACATCGTTATTTTAATTTTCAGTCTTTTTGTTATTTTAGTTGTCAAAACTTTAAAATAATAATATAAAATTTAACATTTTACTAAAAAACAACACGATATTCTTAATTAATAAAGTAAGTCTCTAGGCTGATTCTGATTTCTATGTGATGAAGGAGTCAATGTTTTGATTTTAGGGAATCTTTTTCATTATAAAGTTTATAATTTCTTGTGAGTTCTAAGATAGTTTAATTATTAATATAAAAATATATGAATGTGAAAAATATTGATTATTTTTTTTATCTTCTTTTTTAACAAAAACTTATTTATCTGAAAAAATTACAAAGAGTGAAAAATGTTAATAATACATCAAAATCATGGATCGTTTTGAGAAAAAACTTAAAACTCTAGCAAATACTTCTTTAGTTTATAAATAAATAATTTTAGAGTATCTGCATTCATAATTTCTCATAAATTGTAAACAAATAATAAATACTATTATTTTTCATTTTTTATTATTTGTTTAGAGTTTTCTTGAGAAATTATGGATAAAGATGATTGTAACCGCTTTATTTGACTCGGGCACATACCTTCATACTTCAAGCCCGATCAACAACCTATTGTATGCAGACTTTCTAAAATCAATATGATTTCGACAAAAAAAAAAAAATGGTTGTAACCGCTTTCTGTCTGCATGCATATTAAAAACATGTCAAACGACATCATATGTAGTTTGTAGGCACCTTTATATGGCATTTTAAATTTAAACTGTGTACATACACGTTGAGAGATCATTAGACTCTTGAAAAAAATATTATTAAAAAAACAATTAAATTTTTTTTTTTGACAAATGACATTTTGCCATATCATTAGAAAGACGATCCTATAGTAGTCTCTATGCAGAGAGTGGAATCTACTATTCAGTCTCATCACATCATTAACTTTTTTTTTTTTTTTTTTTTTTTTTTGCTTTAGAACCTCTCAAAAACTAATTAATAATATCTTATAGTTCTGGATGTTAGACCGTGTTCATTGAGCGTTTCTTAAAGGATATGTAAACATTAAATTAGTTAAAAAATTGATTGATATAAGAGAGAAATAACTAACATATCTATATAAGAGACTTTTATATACGTCTCTTGATTTTTTCTTTTTTTTTTTAAATTAATTTTACTTTCCATTCAGTTAAGAACATTATACAAACCCCAACAGGGTTATAGCTCAGAAACAACATATCAAATACCTAATCTGCAATTAGCAAAAAATAGCTTACGCTACGAAAAAAACTACAACAATTAGTTACCTATTAAAGCAAACCACAAAGAGAGTAAGGAGACCGTAGAGGGAGATGGTCTCTGAGCTCGAGATAAGAGATCCAACCTGAGGCGAATTGTGGTTTTTATGTCGTCCACAACCGCCGAAGCTGACCTTGACACTCCTGAGTGGAGCCTAGCATTCCTTTCTTTCCAAACGTAATAAATAGAGGCTAAGAACGCTAGCTTGAGGATGAGAGCAACATTCGTATCTCTAATCGGGTCTTTCAACCATCTCAATCCAGCATCAAACAAAGTGGGAGGATTAAGATGGGCTTTGGAGGAAAAGAAAGACCAAACCTCATTGCCGAATGGGCAATCAAAGAAGAGATGTTGCCGAGATTCATCTTGATTATTACACAGCAGACAACTAGACGGTACGGGGATGCCCCAGCTACGTAATCTGTCTCTAGTAGGAAGTCGATTACGCGCAGTCACCCAGGAGAGGAAAGCATGCTTCGGGATTCGACCTTTGAACCATACAACTGAGAACCAATCCACTTTAGGCTGCATCCCACGTCAGGGAACTCGAGAATGCCTGTGAGGGAGTACTTTGACCGGTCGACCAGAGGAAAATATCATCGGCCTCAGAATTGACTATGGGTAAAGCTGGAGGTAAACATTGCTTCAGAAGCGTAATCACCGGATTCCTACTGCGATATGAGTGTAACCACCACTCTCCCTAACTAATCGCTTGGGATACAGCTGCCTCTGAACCCACTTCACAAATGACAAAGGGCCTAGCCAGTGGTCGCAACTTGCATAAGCTCTTCCATATCCAGCTTCCCGAGTTACCAACCTCCACGGTCCAGAAATTTGCTTGACCAATCAGGTTGTGTTTAACCCAAGAAACCCACAGAGAACCCGCTGCAGTAAAGATTAACCAGATCAGTTTTAGGCCTAGAACTTTATTCCATACCTCCAATCTCCTACGTCCGAGCCCTCCACACTCCTTAGGAGAGCAAACCGAATCCCAGCTTATCTTCGCCCCTCGGGCTGAATTAGGAGCACCCTTCCACAGAAACCCATTACATATCTGTTCAAGCAGTTTGAGACACTGATTTGGCAAGATAAATATCGAGGCCCAGAACGAGATGGTAGAGTAAATGACTGAGCTGAGCAATTGAAGTCGACCCGCAAAGGAGAGATGACGTATTGTCCACGAGGAGAAACGGTTAGAAATCCTGTCCACAAGCGGTTGGTAATCCTGTTTTCTTAGCTTCCGGATTTAGCTCAGAATACTCAAGTAAAAAACTCTCCGTGGCTCTTGGTTGGGGATTTTAACCAAATCATCTCAGCGCATGAGCATTATTCAGTCAATCCCTATTCTCTTCCTTGAGAGGAATGGCGGATTTCAGATCCTGTTTGGAGGATAATGATCTCTCTGATCTCAACTGTAGAGGTGCTTTTTATACTTGGACGAACTGCAGACCAGAGGACCCAATTATGCGTAAGCTGGACAGGGCACTAGTAAATGATAACTGGATCTCTGTTTACTCTGATTCAGTTGCTGTCTTTGACCCTCCCGGAGCTTCTGATCATACTCTATGTTTAGTCAGTCTCAAATCATATAGAGAGAGAAGCAAGAAGGGTTTCAAGTACTTCTCCTTCATTTCCTCTCACAAGCACTTTTCGTCTAAGTTGGCAGAGGTCTGGAACTCTACACCCATAGTGGGATCAAGTTTCTTTATGCTTGGAATTAAACTGAGGGAAGCTAAGCTCTGTTGTAAAGAGCTTAATAGGGAAGGTTTTGGCAACATCCAACAAAGAACTAAGGAGGCTCTTGTGAAGTTAGAGGAAGTTCAGAAATCCCTTCTTAGCTCTCCCTCGGCGTTACTGGCTAGAGAAGAGACAGAGGCAAGAAAGAAGTGGAGGTTTTTTGCCGAAGCTCAAGAAATTTTCTTTCATCGCAAGTCTAGGGTCAGGTGGTTAACCGATGGGGATGCGAACACCAAGTTCTATCAAAAGATGGTTTTAGCTCACCAGGCCCGAAATACTATCACTTATCTAAGGTACTCCGATGGGGGCAGGATAGACAACAAGGATCAGATCAAGGACATAATTATCTCTTTCTTCAAGAATCTGTTGGAGACAGAGAGCTCAGCTTCCCCATATTCAGTGGAACAAATCCGTATTATCCATCCGTTCAGATGCTCCCCGGACCTTGCAGCTCAGCTTCTCGAGTTTCCTTCTGATGAGGAGATAAAGGAAACGTTCTTTAAGTTGCCTAAGAACAAAGCTCCTGGCCCTGATGGGTTCCCTGCTGAGTTCTTTTTAGAGGCTTGGGAAATAGTTGGTTCTGACTCTATTCTTGCCGTGAAAGAGTTCTTTCTCTCGGGATATATGATAAGGAAGTTTAATGCAACCACCATTGCTCTTATTCCCAAAGTAACGGGTGCTGATCAGTTGTCGTCTTTTAGGCCGGTCTCCTGTTGCTCTACCGTCTATAAAGTCATTGCTAGGATCCTCAAGAAAAGGTTAAAGCTGGTCATTCCTCTTGCAGTTCAGAACAACCAAGTCGGCTTTGTTAAAGGCAGGCTGTTGGCGTCAGAATTGGTAGCAGACTTTCATAAAAGGGGTCCAACTACTCGGGGGTGCTTGCAGGTGGATATAACCAAGGCTTATGACAATATCAGCTGGGCTTTCGTCATTAATCTTTTAAAGGCGCTCAACTTTCCCGACACCTTTGTGGGTTGGATCTCTGAGTGCATTTCGAGTCCCTCCTTTAGCATTGCGTTCAATGGAGAGCTGATAGGCTTCTTTCCAGGAAAGAAGGGCTTGCGTCAGGGAGATCCGATATCTTCTTTCCTCTTTGTTTTAGCTATGGACATTCTCTCGAAGTTATTGGACTTAGGTGCAACTGAGGGCACCTTTAATATCCACCCTCGATGCCATGCTCTTTTGGTAACCCATCTAAGCTTCGCTGATGATGTGCTTCTCTTCTTTGATGGGTCTGAAGCATCTCTTGAAGGAGTTCTCTCCATTTTGGAGAACTTTAAAGAAACATCGGGTCTTGCCATCAATCGGAATAAGTCGGCAGTATTCTTTGATGGGGGTAACTTTGAAGCTAATGCGGATACAGCTTCTAGATTGGGGCTTCAGCAGGGTTCTCTCCCTGTCTACTATCTTAGGGTTCCACTTACTACGTTTCTTGATCTTGAAAAATATCTTTTACTTACCTATTTGTTTATTTTCCTTTTTAGAATATAATTTAAATTTAAAAATAAATAAAATATAATATATTTATTTTATAATATGTAGATACTCAATTTCAGTCTCTAACCGATGGAGATAGCCTTAAACTTGGATTCGATGGACTCGATCCAAAAAACAGTTTAGTTCAGTTTCAGTTTTTCTAAATAACCAATTAAATTTTAATCAATTTTAGTTTGGGTTTCAGTTTGGTTCAGGTAAAACCCGAAAATCATTCGGTTACTAAACCGAACCAAACCATAAAACTGATTTTTTTTGGTTGAACTGATTTTTCTTTCACTTAAACTAAAAAAAAAAAACCTAATTCTAACGCCTCCACCTTTCTCTCTTCTCCATCTCCTTCTTCTCTACTTGATTCTCCATCTCCTTCTTCTCCTTCTTGATTTTCCGTCTCCTTCTTCTTCTTCTTCTTAATTCTCCAGCTTCTCTATGTCCTTCTTCTCCTCAATCATAAAAAAAAAAAACTCGACAAGAGAGAGTTGTTGTTACTGCTCTTTCTTATCTTCCTCAACCACTGATTTTCCCCTCCTTCCTTTTCCTCCATCACAACCAAACCCTTTAATCACCATCATAAGTTCTTTCATTGCTCACGCATAAATTACCACAGATGTCTCTTGTTATAGACTACTACTCTTCTTCCTCCTCCTTCCATTATATTAATCCTAAATCTCCCTTCTCCTTTTTTTTGTTGACTATTGTGTATCAGTTTTGTAATAGTGTATCACACTAATTTTGTCTATATTTAACTTATATTAATGAAGTTTATAAATGTTACTTTGACGTTTTATCTTCTCTTGCTTTCATATAGAGGCTTAGAGAGGTAGGGTTTCGTGTGTACGTCCCCACACGTGTCAAAAACCCTCTAAACGTATCATGTGTACCATTCGTGTCTTTGGCAGTCAACTTCATGTGAAATGTTTCTAAGTTTTATAATCATATCACTAAAAAAACAAAAGTTTGTTCGGCTGAATATATATATATATATATATATATATATATTTCTCAATACATTGGGGGAAATAATATTCTATGTAAATTTCTTCTTTCACCAATAATTTTTGTTTGCAGCGATTGTTCAATAAGTTGATAATGATGTGTAAAACCTTACTTCCTATCACCACTGATTGTCTTCTTAATTAGACTATAAACGAATTTACTTTCATTTATTTAAGCAAGTACTTTGCATCATTAACTGAACCTAACCATTCCATAATGACGCCAACAAAGTGTTTGGAGTTTAGACAGATTATTATGATCAGCTTTCTGAAGCAAGTCAAGCAACCGAAAGAATTAAAAATCCAACTAATCAAATGAAGTAAAGATTTATCTTAATTAAATAAGAAATTGGGGACATTTTCAATTCACATGACAATTGAGAGAGAGAGAGAGAGAGAGAGAGAGAGAGAGAGAGAGAGAGAGAGAGAGAGAATTGTCAAGGAGGTAATCGAGTGTGTGGTGGAGGTACATCAAAGCTTCCATCCATCTCAAGATGAGTTCTAAAGCTGATAATGGAAACGACACCCAGAAAAGTTACCTCTTCCCAAATCATGTCGAATCCACCACCTTCATAAGTTTTGTTTGTAATTTAATCCCAATGATCTTTTTTTTCTTCTTGATAGAATAATTTCACGAAACTAATCTAAGCTGATTTATCGTTGCTTCTTTTATGTTTCTTTTTATATGCTAAAAAAGTAGCATGTATAATGTTCTAAAACTCGTTACATGTAAATCGGGTGACACGAAAGACTAAATATTGTTTAGTCATTAATATTCTCTTATAATTACATTTCTAGACCCAATAGATTGAATTAGTCAATTGATTATAATTGATTGTTTGCTTATATTCCATGATGATTCAGTTTGCATATAGATTGATTAATTTAGCATGGCATTTCTTTGTCTCCCCCCTCCATTTTTTCACTCTTTCTTTTTTTTTCCTACTTCTTTGAATTTCAAGTGGACATAGAAAAGCCGATACTTAATATTTTACGATCGAACAATAAATAAGTTGTTGTATATATATATTCACATGACCCCCCTTCTCTCCAATGAAGTTTGATCTTAAGTTTTTTATGTTACACCGATATTAGTCTAAAGTTTAGTTTACAAGACGGGTTAACAAAAAAAGTAAGCTTTCATTACCATTTTTAGAAACTCACATAATATCAAGATAATCTCCAAAATGGGAAATATGAAAGTTTTTTAATTGTTTAGGGGATTGATTATGGGATTATAAATTAGTGTGGGGTATAAATCTCATACTATGCAAGTTATCTCTAAACAATTTTGATCATTCCTCGTACTGCGAATTTTATAGAAGACATCATAATATAATAAACCTTTCTGTTTCTGACTTGGTCCAAAATATGACCCAATGGGCTTAGTGAACTCCAACCACTTAAACTAAAGGCCCAATTGGTTTCATATCCCCAACTAATATAAGTTCGATTATCTTTGTCGCCGGAAACTTGAGCCATTTGCAAATGTACGGTGGTGTTAACAAAAAGAACATTTACTGTATTATAGCTTTACTAAACATCAGCTACTGTTACTTACATGTACTAAAGATTAAACATCAATCTGAAACAGAGGAAACACACAGAACAAGAGACGAGTTTTACTACTTGGGTTCTTCTGTCCATCGTCTCTTCACTTCAGATTTGGATCTAACTTCTTTGAGATTCCCATCCAAACCATAATCTCTCTCCATCACAAGATTGATCCCTTCATCTGAGTACCGAACTTTCCGGTAAGTTCCTTCTCTTCAGAGCTTCTGTGCACAAGCACACGTACGGTGTGGTTTCATCACTACTTTGACCTGACAGCTCCATTTCGTCTTCTTCTCCTTAGATTGGAGTAGCACTCACTTCAAATACTTTCCACGATCCCGTTAGTTCTGATGGTTGCGTGCGTTTCGGCCCTAGCTCATTTCTGTCTGCACGCATATAAAAAACACGTCAAATGGCCCTGTCCGATGCTTATCCAATTTTTTTTGCGCTGCTAAATGTCAGTTCGAATCCGATTGTGACTAAAATTGTTAAAGGGTATTGTTGTAAAACGACAGCGTATGCAGTCTGTAAGCACCGTTTATACGTCATTTTAAAATGTGTATATTTATTTACTAAGTTTTGTGAAATTATATGTATATATTAATAATGATGATAATTTGTTTCGAAACTTTTTACAAAAAATGATCTTAGAAAAAGAGTTCAAGTGCCTTGGAGGATTCAGACATCTTAGGTATAAAACAGGAAAGCGAACCAGAAGACGTTAAGAATCTCTTCCTCTTTTTGTGAACAACAGAATTCAACAATCCTTCTTTCTCTGAATCTTCGATATCTTCTTTCTTCAAAAACTCTTTGAACCACATTGCCGACATTTTTGGATAACGTTTTAGACCGTTGTTGTAGTCTACATAGAATAATCCGTAACGAACTCCATAACCAGCGTTCCATTCGCAATTGTCCAGCAATGACCATGCATAGTATCCTTCTACTTGAACATCATCCTCCCTAAATTCATAATCGGTAGTAAGAATTAAGCAATTTAAGCTTCATGCATGTGTTTCTTGATTGTCATGTCAAGTAACTAATTAAGGGAGAATAGAGACTTACTTGATAGCTTGGTGGATGCTTTGGAGATGTTTTTTGTGGTACTCTGTCCTTTGAAGATCCATCAGATTCGAGAGTTTTGCTTTTTTTTCATAGTCTATATCGCAATGTCCTAAATTATATTGATAAGATTTAATATTCAAAATGGTGAAAAGAAAAACTTTGAAATAATTATACATGCTAAAGATAATTTTTTTTTTTTTTACCATTTTCAGTTATCATAAATTTAGGGTTTCCGTATTTGTTTTTGGCGTGGTTTAGAAACTTTCTTAATCCTTGTGGGTATAAAAAGTCCCACTCTGAACCACCTCTAGGACCCAAAGTTTGTCCTGCTTTGTTTTGTTCTGTTACATACATAAAACCATAATAAACTTGTGAGCCAAGAAACCAAAAAGTAAAAACCGTAGACAATATGTATGAAACAATTACTTACTTTTCCATTCGATGCGTGCGTCGGATCTCCAATTGGGAATAGTAGGATCCACGTCAACAACGTTTTTAACGTAGAAGGCACTGTAATAATTCACTCCTACGAAGTCAAAAGATCCTTTTAACTTCTTAGATTGAGCTGCAGTAAACGACGGTAATCTTTTTCCAATTAATCTTTTCATGACTTCCGGATAATCTCCATAGACCGTTGGATCCATATGCCTGTTTCAAAATGACAACCCCACAATATATTATTAGTCAACGTATAATGATAACATAGTTGTGTATATATATATATATATATATCCAATAAATTAAATAGAATTTTTAATACGACCGATCACTCACCATCCAAACATAAATTCCATGGCACGCTCAACCGCTTCTTGATCATCAGGACAGTTCGAGTCGTAAGGTTCAAACCAGACCGGACAATGTGCAATACCGATTTTACCACCTTTACACTGTAAAACGTAATATCGTTGTATACATTGATACATTTAGCAACAGTCAGTTCATATACATGCATGTTTAATTTAAAACCATATAGGAAAAAAACATCAACTTTTGTTCGCACCTTAGGGTTTTTCCTGAAGACTTCAACAGCTTCAGCGTGAGCCAAGAGTAGATTGTGACTAACAGTATAAACCTCGAGGCCAGATTCACCGGCCAAAGCTGCTTCGTTCATGTATTTAGAGGCACGACCGGGAGCTTTCCTTCCGGTATCATAACCGCCAATACTGTAAACCCACGGCTCATTTAACGTAACCCAATACTTCACACGGTCACCAAATTCCTCAAAACATATGGTAGCGAATTCGCGGAAATCATCACTGTATTAATAATATGATTATTTTTACATGCACAAAGTTGGATGTATATATTGAAGAAAATTTAACGATTACGATTTATTATAATTAATGTATAATGTGTGCTTACACAGCTTTTTCGCTAAGAAACCCATTGTATTCATCTTCTAAGGCTTGTGGAGTATCCCAGTGGAACAAAGTTGCGAGAGGTGTGATTCCTATTACGTATATGGTATAATGTTAATTAGAAGACATATACAAACTACCAATAATAATAAAAATTGAATGTTTTGATATACATACGAGAGTGGATTAATTAGGTTTAAATACCGTTGGCTAGGAGTTCGTCGATAAGGTCGTTGTAGAATTTGATTCCCTCCTTGTTAACTCCTTTGCTTTTCTTTCCATCTATTTTTAGAATATAAAGTCGTTAAAAATCTACATACATTGAGTTTGATGATTTTTTTTGTTTTGAACCTTATTTGATGAAAAAGCGTTATAGGTTTAATGCTTACGAGGAAGAATCCGTGGCCATGAGATTGAGAATCTGAATGAATCCATATTGATATCTTTCATTCTTTGAATATCTTCCTTGTAATTGTGATAAAACTCAACAGCTTGGTCCGCATCAGAGTAACAATTCCGTTCTGCACATAAAGATTAAAGTTTAATTAGTTTAATTCGCATTCAGTTAAACGATTAATAAACTAATACATAAGATCGTACATATACATGTATGTATATTAACAAAAATAGATCGACTGATAGATATAAAACCTGGATGTTTGCGGACAAAAGTATCCCAAACACTTAGCCCTCGAGTGGCATCGTTCACGGCTCCTTCGTATTGGTAAGCTGATGATGCAGTTCCAAACAAAAATCCTCTGGGAAAATCGGATCGGCCAAACGAAGTCTTAGCTGCGTAAATCTTCTTTCCTCTGAAATATAATGAAAACCCATTAAATTCAAATTTCTTTATGTACCATGCATGCAAAAGAAGAAAAAACCAACGTTCTTTGCGTTATATATTAGAATCGAAGTTATTGTTACTTACTGCATCATTTTGTTTTTGCAACTTATGATCTTGTACGGAATAAAGCTAGAGATCTTTTTATTTGTCTCTAAGAAAAACTTAAATTAAATGAAATAAATGTAATGGGAATTGGGTTTGTGATTGAAACAATGGGATATGGCAAGGTTTATATAGGCAGATGAAAGAACCGTGAAAAATCAAACGTTAATTTCGTCAAACTAGTTGCCAACGTGACTATGTCTGTTAACTCAGCTTGTTTTTATTTGATTCGAATTAATATGCATTTATATATAATGAAGGAGTATGGTTACCTTCGTCTTCATGATGAGCCAACTAGATTCTCCTATGTTGACTTCAAAAATAGTACTTGATAGTAGTGTAATAAATGAAATTAGTGTCGGGAAGATTACGCTGCGACTATGGTGAATCTTAAAATTTCTTTCTTTAAATTAGGAAAATTCAAACTTCGGTTTAGATTTTTCTTAAGTTATCAATCTTTGGTAATACAGCAGCAAATGTAAATCATCTTTTCCCAAACCAGTTAAAACATCACTCCTTCGTTCTCTTACCAACATTTGGGCTGTATAGAAAATGTTGATATTAATGTTGTTTTTCATGTAAATATTATGGGCGTCATGCATGATGATTCGATTGCCGGGTTAATATATAAGACACCTCACACCAGTAATTTTATTATTGTGAACGTCTATTTACTTAGGTAGCAAGATGCTATATTATATAACTGAGCTTTCACCATGGAGATAAATAGACTTAATTTTCTAATCATATGATAAATTATACTCTTCAAAAATGATTTTTTTGGGGTAGTTATGTACTTAAATCTGCATAATCTTGACGAAAATTTTATCTATAAGGATATGCTATTGAAATACAAAAGTTGCAACTTTTTTCTCTCAAAATAAAGCCAGACTTGACCTTGTTTTAGTCAATTCTGTTGAATTCTTGAATATGTGAATCATCACTCAATAAAGGGGTAATGTATAGAATTTTCGTCGTATGGCTCAATCCCTAATCTGTAGTTCTGTATATATGCATGTATTGTGGCCACAGGAAATTGAATAGATTAGTCTAACGAAAATGAACATTATAAGTTAATATTTTTCTGACGACCAAAAAAGTAATATACAATTAAGTTAAACCATAAAAAGGAATTTTTATTCTGAACTTCTGAAGCATAAAGTTTTCGAGTTTTCCACTAACCGCGGGGAAAAGACGACTCGAGTATTAGTTTACTCTTAATAAATTATAATTATAACTTCAATTAAAAACAAAAACAAAGCTAAAGACGAAGACTGGAAAATCACAACAGTTGACAAAATCTCATTCGTTCTTCGTAGCTCTTTTGATAGTACATTTTACAGCTACATACTCCACATATCTTCGTATACGGGTTTGCTAGTTTTTAAAACTTATTTTACTCGTAATTGCATAAGCATGCAGGTAGGTGGATTTAGAAAGTGACAACCAGAGTAATAGATAACAATATAATAGAGTTAGAGGATCCATCAGAATTGAATTTGTTCTATTGTAGTTTTGGTCAGCAACTTCACTCTTTCCAAGTTTGAATAAGAGTTTTCCCATACGTCCGCGATTTTACTTGAACGTATACAATTAACATACGTTTTGTTAATATATCATTGTTTTATGAATACATTTTTATTGTAATGCTAATTATGCTTTTTTTTTATTACCGATGTAACATTTTGTTTGTATGAGTCTACATACTAAACTATTGATCCATCGTTTTTGCGTCTGTATAAGTTTCTTCTCTACAGGCTGGGAATTGCAATATGAACTGCAAACCACCAAGATTTAATTTATTGGTGGGTACCAAATTTCAAAACTTTCTAAGTCTTAGGGTTGTCCCATAAGTTGTGATAATTTTTGGGATACCCATGAATTAAAAGGATATTTTCGTCGAATTATCTAAAACTTTTTGCGGCTTACATTTGCAAGTTGGAGTCTTCTACTAGTATTTAATTTGGACTGCTAAGCAAAGAAAGCAACTTGGGAACGTGTGAACATACAACAAATCCGATGAATGCGATGACATTCCGACACGTGGCTAGTAGAAGCTCACCAATTACTCAGCGTCACATTTTGGACGACGCTTTGGTTGACTCCAAGCTTTTAGTATTAGGGTTCTACTATCCAATCTTGAAACTCATGGATTGATTTATACCGCTATGCTATTGGTCGACAAAAGGACGCATCGTTGGAAATCTATTCATTAATAGTGTAACCTGTTTAGGTTTTTTGTTTAGGTTTTTGTTTACATGTATATATATTTTAAAAAGTAAATGATTTTTTTTTTTTGTTCATGTTCATGAAAAAAAGAAGAAGGTGATGATTTTTTCTGTACTATATATATACAGATTTTAAATTCGGATCATAAATATTGACTAATATTGTTCAGAAATGTGGGACACATAATTTAAAAGAAAAAAAGAATTGACAATTCAAAGTTAAGCCATATGGTTCATGTCCGTGTCACCTTTGTAATGATTCTGATGAGTCGACTCCGTGTGTTAAATATACGTCTTTGGAGAGAATAAAAGGAAACCCATGAAACTTTTTTTTTGCTTCTTCCTTTTGGTACCATACAATTTTTTTTGTTAACAATCCTCAAACATTTTGCTGACCAAGAAAGAATAAACATTACGTAAAATGATATTAAGGATTCAAGGCTGACCCTGATTAAGATTTGTGGGGCTTGAAAACAATTTTTGTTTAAAAGATAAATAATTCATAGAAATATGTAAATGATTTGGAAACCAACATAACCATTTAAATTTTGGGGATTGAAGGCAAATATTTCATATGGCTATTGCTAAGGACCGGTTCTGTTAGGGTTTTGCACATATGATGTTTCGTTTTTCTTTTCTAAATATCACAATTTGCCATAAATAGTTCTGAGTATTAAAAAAAAGACAATCCATCTACTTATTGTCATAAATATGAAGTAATCCATTTTTTAAATGTAGATAATATTTGGGGTTTTGCACATATATTAAAAAATACTTTTTAAATAAGAAGTTAATAAAATTTGAAAACATCAGTTTTGTTACTATGTAATTTGTGAAAACGAAAGAAGTATTTTTTATATGATCCTTCTTATAAAACTTATATGGGCTGGGTAAAAGGCCTTACATAGAATCTGGATTTAACAATTAATCTAATTTCACTTTTTTTTTCTACGAAAAACCCGTCAGGGGGGAATCGAAAATGGAAACGAATCTACAAGTTTTGATTTCTCAATTTTTTTTTTTTAATAATTTTTTTTCCATCTCACACTCCGTCTCTGTTCTTATTAAGGAAATACTAATCTTTAGGCGAATCTGTAAGCTTAGCTGAATCACACAGAAGCACTCTGATTAGTGGAGCTCGGATTTGTTGCTGGATAAAGCTCCAGTGCCAGAAATTAACCAGCCGTTCTGCAATTATAGAGAAGATTTGAGCTCAACCCACAAAAAAAAAAAATCGAGTCTTCTTCTAGTCAAATTGAAATCAACCTCGAATTGTGCTCATGCGTGTTTTCTCTTAGATTCTTCGCTTTGCTTCTCGAATTTCATCTCCGAAATTTAGTCTCTTGATCAGGGATTAAAAAGCTCCGGCGATGGACTACGATTCGTTTGATAGCAGCGGTTAGTTCCCAACATCTGTGTAGATAGTTTCGTTCTTTTCTCTCGCCCCGAAATTAGGGTTTACGTAACTTGATTTCTCCGTCCAAGTAGTGTTATACATTGTGGACTCTCGTTTCTGTATTCAGATTTTGGGTGTTGTTGTTGTTGTTACTAAGGAGTGTGAAACTGATACTGGCTTTGAGCTAAAGATATCTACTTTGATGATTTGATCTTTATCGTTTGATTGAATGCGTGAACAATGATTTGATTACAAAAAGGTTTTGATTGTGTTAGCACTAACATTGATATTTCCCATGTGCTGTGTTGTCTGCAGGAACAGATGATGATCTGCCTCCGACGCATAGGGTTCCAAGAGGAGGACGTGTGTCTGCTAATGGTGGAAGACCTTCGAATCTTCCTCCGTCTTATCCAAAGATGTACGATGAAGTTGCTGCTGATATGGAAGCTCAGATTCACCAGATTGAAAAGGAAGCATATGTCTCCGTACTAAGAGCCTTTAAAGCTCAGGCAGATGCAATTACTTGGGTATTTTGATGAATCTCCTTCTATTTTAGTTCCTCTTCTTGTGTTAAGTTTCTGGTTTGGTGAAATGAGATCTCTTTTTTTTTTATGTATTGTATCTTGTTTCAGGAAAAAGAAAGTGTAATAACTGAACTCCGTAAAGAGTTGAGTTTATCGAATGAGGAGCATAGAGAGCTTCTAGGTCGTGTAAATGCTGATGATACGATAAGGAGGATAAGGCGAGTGCTGAAAATCTTGATGCATTTATTCGATTTGAGGGATAAAAAAAGCTTTCTTTTCTCTTTCTATCAATGACATTGATTTTTTCTCTTTATTAGGGAATGGAGACAATCTGGAGGAATGCAGCCAAGTATGCGCAATGCTGCTCAAGTGCTTCATGATACGTTGCCAAGCCCTTCAGTTTCAGCTTCTGTTAAGAAGCACAAACCAAACCAGCCGATTCTTTCTCAACCGTTCGCAAGTTCCTCACCTTCTTTTCATCATCCTCAAGCTGATCCCATTAACCCGTTTGCTTCATCGACGGCTAAACGAGGAGCTGTTCCCAATGCCAAGGGCAAAAAGCATAAACCAGTGAGTTAAAAAAAAGTCATAAAGTTGGTATCTTTTTGTTGTTTGTTTCTTTATAGGAAACGATTCTATTACTAGTTTTTACCTTTTCTAGGCTTTCCCTGGCTCGTCTTCCGCAAAACCCATCTCATACCATCCTTCAGATCAACCTCCACGAGGACAAGTCATGAGCAGGTTACCATCTGCTCCTGCCAGGTCAAGTGAGCCCACAAACGGAGCCGAACCTGAGTCTTTTGTAGGAAGAAGAGTTAGAACAAAGTGGCCTGAAGACAATACATTCTATGAGGCTCTCATCACCAAGTTTAATCCAGTTGATGTGTGTGGCTTCTTAAAATTGGCATAATGTTTATTAACATAAGAAGTTTCCTTAAACATGTTTAAATATTTTATAATCTTAATTTTTTTTTAGGGTCTTCATGCATTGGTTTATGACATGGGAACAGCTAATGAGACATGGGAATGGGTTAAGCTCTCAGAGGTAATTACTTTTTTCTTATCAGTAGTCTTCTTAAACTTTCCAGAAAAAAAAACATTTTGTCAACAGTTCTATGTGTTAGCTTGTAACCAAGTTCTATAATTCATCTACAGATATCCCCTGGGGATATTGAGTGGGTAGGAGAGGATCATGGGGTTGGTAATCGACATGGTTACAACGGACAAGGCCATGGTCTTAACAGAACTACAGGACCCAACAGTGTTCCGCAACGGGGAAGCGGGTTTACGAAGACCACTATCAGAAAAGATTTCAGAACATCCCAGAATGGAACTGGGAAAAAGAAACACCCCGATATACGAATCCGTCAGACAAGTGTCCTAATCAGAGAGGTTGGTAGTAATTGATGTCAAGGCGAGTTTTACAGTGCTTTTATAGTTTATTTCCCAAATGATGATGATTTTCTGATAGGTGGAGGAGAGAGTTCTTGGTTCACACAATCCAGATCCTCAAGAAGTTGCAAGGGCTAAGAGAATTTTGGAGGTTTGGTCCTTTCTTTGTTTAATCTCTACAAAGATTCTTTCTTTCTTAATTTTGTGTTTATAACACATACAAAAGTCTCAAATGATTGATTATTACCTTCGATTCAGGAGCAAGAACTTGCGCTTGTGGGTGCAATCGCCAAGCTTGAAGAAATATCAGATGGAGAAAATGGTAAGTGCATTTAGTATATTCAAGCCCTATATCCTCGGTGATTTTCCTCCATTTGAAACTAAAGACGAAATATATATGGCTTCACTGAAACTCTCCTTCTCTGTTTTTTTTTGCACAGAAGGTGGATTTCGTCGTTAACTTGTGTTTGAGTCAAGCAATTTTGCCAAGCACAGCGCAAAGAGGTCAATGAGGAGCTGATGAAGAAGAAAGAATTTGTTGAGATTAAAAGGTCAGAGTCTCAACTTCTTTGATGTTGCCCTTTTGTGGGTATCTGTGACTGTAATTTTTGGTGACATTAGAGATTAGCTTTACCTGAATGATGGATTTGTTGGATATATATATGTTCAATGGAATGGTTTCGGTATCTTGCCCTAGCTTCTGTAGGGACTCAAATGGTGGAAATGAGCAAACGTATAAGTATAACCAAAAAGAAGGAATGAATCTTTCTGATGCCAAACAAGCAAAAATACAGTTTCCCTAATGCATAACTATGAGAACTTCTAATGTTAGAATTAAGATTTAAAAAAAAAACCCAAAGCATATTCTATGGATCTACAATAGTATTGTCAAAAGCCAGAAAAAGATGTTTTTAGTTCTCTCATCTTCTGGTTCTTTTCCTTGGCTGTTTATTGTCCTTTCCCGTGCTTCCGCTTTCCCTACCTCGTTTTCCCGAGGCAGATGCAGCTGCCGTCGTCGCTACCGCCTCTACCGGTTTCTTCTGCGGTCTCCCGGGAGCTCTTTTCACCGGAGTAATCTCAACCTCGGCCTTCTTTTTCTTACCCACATTGTTGCTTCTAAGTTCTCTTGGTTTCGATTTACTCTCTTTTTTGCCGTTTCCACCGCTCTTATTCTGCTCTTTGCCTTCCTTTTGCGGAGAGTTCTTCTTCAGCCTCTTCAAGAAATCAGCCACACTCTTCTTCTTATCTGATGAAATCGTCTTCTTCTCTGTTTTACCTGTCTTTTGCTCACTACCATTATTAGTATTGTCGTTTGATGAATTTGTTTTCGACTCTGTCTGTTTCTGTGTGTTCTTCCCTTTGCCCGTCTTGGTATTGTTAGCTATAACCGCAGCAGAAGCAACCACTTTGTTGGCCCTTCTAGAGCTTCTTACAACAGTCCCAGTGTTCTCTTTCTCCTCAGATAATATCTCTTCTTTCGTCTCCTCTTTCTGGCTTAAGCTTGACGACGATGGAGAAGCCTTAGCGGAAACAACACTTCTCTTCTTACAAACGACGAGAGGACCCGAAGATTTCTGTCTCGAAAGAGACGATTCTGATGTTTCAGCATCTGCTTTAATACTTCTCACAGCTGATGCTTCCTGGTTTATCAATCTGGGACCAGATTTCCCAGTCTCTTTCCTCATTTCTTCATAAACAACGGTTCTTAGTTCGTGAGCAGCCATTGATTCTGGGGAAGATGAAGGGAAGAAGACAATGGCGTTTGTGAAGAGAAGCTGTAGATCTCTGTAAAGAATGAGGCTTGAAGACTCATATGATCCTTGCTTCAATTTTCGCTGTATCGTCTCAATGTCCAAATGTTGCTTAACCAAGCTCTTGTAGTCTTTGGTCTCCTGCGTGTTTAAATAAACTGATGAGGTTAGAAATAGTTATAGGCCCAACTAAAAGCCCTAAATAAGTAAGGCCCTTAAAGGAAGCTTAAGAAAGTTAGCGGTAAGACACGACAAAGCCATGCTTCACTAAAACCTGCCACGTGTACTAGATTGTGTGAACAAAAAGACAACGATGACCACATAAGAAGTGGGTTGGTTAAATTAATTATTTTCTTTCCCTCTTTCACCCTCTCTCTTCATATTTATATACGTTCCTATATAAATCGTCCAATAACATTCGAAATGGACGTTCAAATAAAAAGTATTCGAAAATGTAGAGATTCCATAAAGAATACACGAAGATTTCGTTCTTTTATCTTTTCCTAGTTAACAATTTCACTCTTACATATGAACTTATTTAGAAAGGAATAATATAAAATTAGAGTTTTTGTAATGACTAATAGGTTTGAATAATCGAATTCTCTATTCAATCACGATGTAAAAAATAAACGGAGAAGAGCAAAGAAACGCGTAATAATTAATTGATTTAAGATCATTTATATCAAGAAATCGAACAAAATAAGGAAAAATAAGATATTTGCATACCTGGCTCCGAAGCCGGCGTTCAAACAAAGATCCACGCGGATGGGACCGAATCAGGTCAAGAAGACCTATCAACGGCTGTGATTTACTCGCCGCCGATCTGATCTCGCCGGCGCCGCTGTCGTGATTACTCTTGCTGCCGTCACCATGTTTCCGTCGTTTTCTTTTCCACTCACTTCCCGACGTTCCCGACTCGCCCAACTCGCCTGAGTGACTCGCTTCCGATCCTTCCTCCGCCTTACAAACCGGATCGGGATCTGGATTATTGCTAATCGAGTCATCGCGAGCCCGACTCGGTTCGTCTCCGCCAACTCTCTCGTCTTCTCCGGCGGTTTTCCCGCCGGAAGCTGTCGAATTCGACTCGTTCATCGACCTGTTTTCCCGCTCAGACTCCTCCGCCTTTTCACGGTGTTCGGATTCAGAACCGTCGTTCCCCGATCTCTCTCCTTTCCTCTCGTCCTCCAGATCTGGTTTCTCGTCTCCATCTCTCTCCTCCTCCAATTTCTTAACCTTCAACTGAAGCGATCTAGAAAACCAGAAAAATATAAATTAGAACGGAAAAAACAAAAATCTCAGATCCATCATAAAATCGACGGAGAGGGGAGATTCCTTGTCCCGTACAGTATCGAAACATCATACTGCTGAACCTCACGCCGGAGCTCCGCCATACGAAGGCTACGTAGCTGTTCAAGCCAAGGGATTTTACCTCCATCCTCCGCCACCGTCTCCGCCGCATCGCTCTCACCGCCGGACGATTCCTGAAAGCGACGCTTGAGATCTCGATACTTCTGCCTACAGTTATTAGCGGAGGCTAGGAAACCGGAGATGGAGCTCCGGGATCGAACCTCCGAAGCGACGGAGTCCCAATCAGCAAATCCGTGTCGCTTAACGGCGCATGCCAATAACAGCTCCTCCCACGTGCCCCATGCTTGGCTATTGTGCTTCGGATTAGTGTTATCATCTTCTTCACCAATATTACGATTGTTGAAATCATCACTGCAAATATAGTCGTTGTTGATGATGTTGTTAGTGTCGTCGTTCATGCTATAAGATCCCGCTTCCTCTTCCTTCGTCATGCTTCCATAATCTTTTTATTTGAGACTCCTCTCTCTCGCAAACAAAAACGCTCGCAGTTTAAGGGATTTTTATTCCTTTTTTTTTTCTCTTATTGTTATTTTATTTATAATTTGTATTGTTGCTTTCTTGTCTTCCTCGCTCGCTTATTGTTTCGTGCTTTCTTCTCTCTTCTTATTAAAATATAGGGTACTGTGTGTGTTTTTTTTTTTTTGGTATAGTATATGCTTTTTTGGGGATGAACATGTGTGGTTATTAGGGTATTTAATTCAAATCAATCCAAAATATCGACTTTTAATATTGTTGTTCCTATATCCAAGTAATGAGATCTCTATACTCTTGACTACAAATATATACCAAATCAATAAGAAAAGAAAAAATTGAAAGCAAATTTGATTTTATCCGAAAAGTGTTTATAGTTTATTTATCAACATATGCATGTACACTGAAAATTTGTAATACAGAACTGAATTCGTATCAGCATGGGTTTTTTTGGTCGGTCTAAACCATCACTCTCGTATATTATTAATATGATTTCTTATGCAAATTTCTCTTCTAGTCCGAGAAAATCAAATAATTTAAAAAATTAAATTGAAAAGTGGATTAAGTAACCTAGTTTTAAGTTCAACAGCAGCTTTAATCCTTTGACCCTTTCTTTCCTTTTTGGACCGTTAGGGCAAACGATTTGTTTTAGTTAAATTGTAAAATTTGAAACCCATAACCGAGCCCGGCCCGGTTAGGCTTCGTTCAACATCTCTCGCAAAGAAAAATGTATGAAGACAATTTACAGAAATGCCTCCCTTTGTTTACTATAAATGGAATTCCGTTTTTCGATCGTGTTGTTGGTGAAAGTTAGGTCGGACTACGTTTACGAACCATGATAGGGTAATAATGTTGTTCAGTCTGGATAAATCAAAACTAATAGACCTTGAAAACTGAACATTAATATTGTTAAATAACTTTATAGAAAAATATATGAATCCAAACTCGAACCAAAATTTTAAAATTCTTTTGAAGATTAAAATATATTCGATTAAAAACCAAAATACACATCTAATAATTAGGTTTTACATTGATATTTTTGTAAAACCGAGAATTCCGAACCGAGTTTGAACCGAAACTCAGATCCTTTAAGAATCATGGACTAAGATTTGGGTCGGGTGGAGGAGGGATCCGATCTTTTAATTGGAATGACTAAAATCCATGGGCCTCAACATATAGGCCTACCAGATCGGATCGGGCCCCACGTTTTAACACAATAGTATACAGTTAGGTTACAACTTATTACAGAAACCACTTGTGTTCCAAGAATCACACCACACGAGTTCTTAACCATTTACATAATTTCCTGGTGCAAACAATTGCGTGAAATATGTCACTAACATAAATGAAGATACACTAACCGTTGTTATTAGCCAGATTTCTGGATAATGTCACGATTAGGCTGAGAAAAAGTCAGCATTTTTTCCAGTGTCCATTGATAGTCCTTTCAAAAACACGTGCTTGTCTCCTTGGGAAGGTCTTGGTCCATTCTGGATATGTCAGTAAATACTTCCAAATCCTGAAAACACAAAACAGAATATGTCAGTATTATGTTCTGGTTTGTTTTACAGGTAATGATCGAATGAAAGCTGGAAAATGACTAACCTTCTTTCATTGTCTATGAAATCTGGACCTTCAGCAGAAGGTGAGGTAGAACAATTAGTGAGAATTTCTTCATCGGGAAGTTGATTAAGTTCCCAAACATATTCAACCAGGCGCATTGTCCTGTATTACAAAACACAACTCATGAACTGTAACGAAGTAAATAGAGTATGGTACTCTTAATCTTGTGAGGAAAACAGAAAATGAGGCACAAGAGGCGTTTTCTGTTTTGTTATTACCAGCAGCATGGTGCGATGATGAACCTATCAGTTTTTGTGTCATATGTGTCAAGTAACTTCCCCTTCCAGTTATAATCGTCAAATGAAGCTGAAACTCGGATTCTTCGAACAAGTTCATCCGGACATCTAGAAGTTCTGTTGAAAATAGCTGGGAAAATTGAACCTGTGGAGGTATCCACCTGATAAATGGTTCCGACAAAACAGGGTAACGTTAACTACATTCAGGTTCAAGCAATCCTATAGTCTGGTTGAAAACCTCTTAGATTCATAATCCATGAGGAGAAAAAAAACAAGATGTCACAATGAAAAGCAATCACGAAATGTACACACAGTTTCCGTTTCTTTTTTCTTGAAAATCAATGAATTATACATCTTATATGACTAACTTACTAAGAGCGTTGATGACAACATTAGAGAGAAAGTGGACTAACCAGGCATCCATTAAAAATGGGGCACGTGTTCGCTTGAGCATCCAACTTGGTATTGTGCCCAAGAATAAACAGAGTTTGTAGGTGAAAATTCTCTCTTCTCTTCTGTAAAGTTTCAACTAATTTGCAACACAAAGGAAATGAGTAACCCTCTGGTTTGGCATAGTCACCACCACCGTCAACATTCTGCATAGAAAGGCCCAACATCGAGCTTAAGACCATTCTGCAGTTGAGTAATGACTGGAATGAAAAATATAGAAAATTCTGGTGCATACTTTTATGTCGACATCTTCATAACCACCAACCATATGTACCTGCATACCAAACCCCATTGACATATTCAAAAGGACTTAAAGATAAAATTTTGAATGATTAACATAACCTCGAGCACACTTCGTAATCTAAAAGAGAGAAAGAGAGAGAGATAATACATCTAACTCGGCATCTTCTTCATCCTCAAAAACCAATGATAAGATCTGGCTTATCCCCAAGTCCACAATTTTTGGTGAATCCATGTGTGCAATAGATGTCCTGCATTTTTCACATTAATCACAAATTTTTAGAGAGAAAAAAGTGACTGCACATTTTCATGAAATATATAGCATCAGTTCTTACATTCCAGATCTTCTGTTGCGGATAACAAGGCCTACGCAAGTTGTTGCTTCATCGGTGCCAACAAACTTGTCATCAATAAACAAAAATCATTAGAGAAACCAAGAACACTAGAGTTGATAGAAGAAGAAAAAAAACTCCTTTTATGACGACTAACTTCAAAATTTTGACTCTTTATAAAAACATACATCAACGAGCGCTGGATTCACAACAGCAAACTCTCTTTGGAATATGTAAACATATCTGTCTTTCGTTGAGCTCTCTGTATCCCTTTCACCGAAGGAAACACTCCGTTCCTCGAGATTCTTAAAAGACTCGGAAGCTGAGATTATCACAGGATGGCTCATTACATCAAGAAGCAAGTTGCTTTCCTGTTCATCAGATAATTTGATGTATCAATTATGAATCAAACATTCAGCTAGCTTCTGTGACGAGTAAAGAATCCCAAAATCCAAAACGAATTTAATAAATTCAAGTTTCAGAATAGTGTGTACAATGGAAAATCTCCAGTTTCTGAACTACATTACCACCATGTAAGCAAATCTTAGTTAAACCACTAAATAGAGATTCGTGAGAGACGAAGATAACGACGCGAAGAGATCTCTACCTGGGAGGAGGAAGACAAAGACGATGAGGTATTCTCATTTAGAAACGGAACTCCACCAACGTAGATCATGATCGCCGGCGAGAGATAACGAGCTTCAACGGCGGCGACCACGAAAGAGAAACAATGGCCGATGACTTTTTAACGAGAAAAGCGTTGAAATTTTCCACATATTAAACCAGAGTGAACAACTACTTGCCGTTTCAACTTTCTGCCATCAAAAAGCGCGGCGTTTTTAACGAAGCTGATTGTTTTCTTTTACTTTATTTCATTCGACGGATTTTATGCGAATTGCGAATCTATCCCTAGTATTCTTCTGTTCTAACAAATGAGGTATCGTAAGTTTTGGAAACACATGCTAATCACTCGGAGAGTTTTAAATGATGATTAATATTGAGTTTTGAACTTGAAATATGAAACACTTTGAAGATATGATTAACTTACTTTTCCAGGAGAAAAAACAAAATAATGATATCCAAAGTTTCAGAGACTAGCAGAAATTAGTACAAGTCCAAAAGAATGTACATAGATACATTCAGCCATTTTTCAGACAATTCTAAGGAAGGAAACACGACAGGGTCACATGAGCTTTGCAGTGATGGAGAGATTCAGAAATCGACGGTGTTTCAACATTCTGGCGCCGATATCTCATTTACCTCAGCCTCCTTCTAGACCTGGTCCTAGGTCCATTGTTGACATCTTCTGTTCTTCTCCTAGACGATGAAGCAGATGTAACTGAAGTAAACACTTCAGTAGGATTTACAGTTTGGCTTCTCGTCGCAGCAGAGGAAGGACCCGGAACAGCAAACTCTCTAGGCGACGATGAAGCTGCAGCACCAAGACTGAACGAAATCGTCTGCGAGGCATTGTTACTTAGATTCCTCAGATAAGAAGCTCGTACCGCAGGAGAAGGACCAATCTCAGCGATACGAGAAGATCTCCTACGGTTTCTTCTCAAACTAGTTGTGTCAACAAAACTATCAACATCAAAAGCATCATCCTCAAAAGGCGGCATCTCCGAGGTATCCACTACAAGACCAGGGAAAGAAGCAAATGGTGGCATATGAGGAGGCAATAGCCTCAAAGGACCAAAGGGCGCATGATGATGATGATGATGATGATGTTGTTGTTGCTGCATCCCACTACTATTGTCTTCTCCATTGGTTATTATGTTGGACAAACCGAACTCATCACCTTGCGCTAAAGCTTGTAGTCCTATAGAATCAATAGTCCTTCTAATATGCTCGACTGTTTCGTGAACCGGGATAAATGGAATCCCCCGGTTTATAATCTTCTGACGAACGCTTTCAACTCTTTTGGCATTAGGCCTCGGAGGTAGAAGTATACCGCAGTCCTCGAGCTTCCGTTTAGTATCATCGCAGCCATCTCCATTACCGTATATCGGAATCACCTCGGCGTTGGTCACTTCTCCGTCGCAGACGGGACATTCTTTGATGTTTAGGTAGATCAGAGGGAGATGGTAGAAGCATACCCAGCAGAACAAGTGGCCACAGCAAGTCAAAACAGGATCTTCGGCTCTCTCTAAACATATGTTGCAATCAAAGTATCCACCAGGAACAGAGCTCGTCTTCTCCATGTTCAGTGCCTTCGCTATCAGATAAGTCTTTTTCTCCCCGTTCTCGACCAGTCTCTCTCTGGAACGCTCGTGTATCACTCCTGCGGTGGAATGTCTATGTTGGTTGGGCGGCGCCAAAGCCGGTCCTGGTGTTGCGGTTGTTGTCGCCGTCGTTGTCGTTGTCGCTGCTGTTTCTGGTTGCCTGATTCTTGAAACTATTGCTTCGAGCAGTCTTATGCGTTCTTCGATCCGCTCGTGAGCAGTTTCGAGCTCGTTTAGCCATGGAGGAATCTCTGATATCAAACCGGTCGGAGACGGAGAATCAGAAGATGGCTCTTGATTCAAATCAAGATCCATTGGCTCTCCTTGAACACTACTCGACGACATGAGAGCTCAAAGCAGAACAACTCCAACACAAAATAAAAATTGCTCCTTTTTTTCGGCACAGATCAAGACAACCAACAGAGTTCGTGATTTCCCAAAACGTCTCTGAGACAATTGGATAAAATCAATCTCTACATTCCCGATCCATAGATGATTAGATCCCAACGATTCTTTCAAGACCAATCGATATCACTTAGAAAATCATCGAACTGAGAATTCCTAGAATTCTGCAATTAAGAAACGCATGCATATGTAAGAGAATCAACTTCGAAATAAATTTTCCCAATCGAAATTCAACAAATTGTGACTTCACGAAACAGATGATTGAGCGAGCGATCGAAGAAAACAGAGAAATACACGAAGTTTGAAGAATGAGAGACGAACTTGGGGAGAGAGAGAGAGGGACGGAGATCAAAACAAGCGGATGATGACGTTGGTTTCGAGGGCGGTGGCCATGATCGGTGGTGGCGAGAGAGACCGATAAATAAATTGAGGTGGAAGTAGGTCTCTCTGCTCGACATTTAAACCAAAACTAATGGACTTAGGACTTGATTGTGTCTTGTATTTTCTAATCTACATTTTTAAGGTTAGCGGTTGCGGTAGTAAATAAATATGCTATTATATTTTACATTGAAGAAAATATTAGGGGTTAACATTTAACAGTGTTTATAGAAATATTTTTTTGGCATTTGCCTGATAACTTTTATTTATAAATATTATGTAATTCTAGAATTAAATATAATAAAATTTGCATATAAATTTATATAAACACAAACGGAAACGCAAATACAAATTACAAACTAAACGATCAAATCCTTAATAATATGATTTTTAGTACTATCATTAATTTACATTTTTGACAAATTTCATAGATATAATTTTGTAATATCATCAATTTTTATATCTTTGACTAAATTTGATAGTTATAATTTCGTAATATCATTAATTTTTACATCTTTAACAAATTATCAGTAATTTGAAGTCAATAATTGGTTACAATTTTAGTACTATCATTAATTTTCATATCTTTGACAAATTTCATAATTAAAATTTTGTGATATTATCATTTTTTGTATCCTTTGATAAATTATTTGTAACTTTTTAAGTTATTAATTGGTTTTTGTTAAAAATAGTGTATTTTTAATTTGTTTTAAACTAGTAAAAGCAAGTTGTAAAGAATCCACAGAAAAAACATTACTTTTTCAAAGTGTTATAATAACTAACATAAACTTTTCACTGAAATAGAGGATTGCTTTTACCAACTAAATAAAAGAAATCATAAGAGAATTTGTCCAAACACTTCAGTATCTTATTACCTGACTTTCATGGCTTTTTTGCATAATCTATTAGCAAACATTTTTTTACCATTATTTTTTTAATTTTGTTCTAAATTTGATTACAGTCCACTTTCAATAGATAGCACAGGCCACAAGGCCCTGGTATATTTTAAAATATTGGCTTCGACCATATGGATAAAGCTAGCAGGGACACAAAGATTAAACATATTTTCTATTTATTTTGAAGTGGTCAAATTCTTGTACTTTGTTTCTTTCTTTTTTGCAAGTGTTCAAATACATTACTATAAATCCCTTAAACTTAGTACTAGTGAGACAAAAATGAGATTATATATTACTACGAAACGCAAAAAGACAAAACAAAATCGAAAGAGGATCTGCATATTTAGGATAAAAAATCAAGTCCGGAGAACAACGTAGAAAGCAAGGAAGGATCAAATCCAGCAAACACCGACGGGTCAACAGATGAGAAAACCGACGGATCGAACCCGAGAAAACCGGAAGACGCAGATGAACCGGATCCATCAACCGGTCCACCACCGCCCATTCCCATTGGTCCGAGCAAATCAAGAAGCTGAGAGACTTGGCTTGGATTTTGCGGCGTATTGTTTACAAGATTATTAATCATCTCAGTAATCATAGGTCTAATCACAGGACTCGTCGTGGGCACGACCAAAGGAAACGGATTATTGATAACCGGACTAGGAACATTGACAAACGGCGTCGTAGCGATAAACTGCGGTTGCGTCCGGTTTACACCATGTTTGACCAAACTTGTTGGAGTAGCTAGTTTTCTTCTAGCACACAACAAATGAGCATCGAATCCACCACACTCTTTGCAGCTATAGAGCCATGAATCACACCCGAGACCTCCGCAGACGCTGCAGCGGAAGCTGACCGCCGTAGCAGCGGATCTGGCTTCGCCCGGCGGCAGAACGGAAAACGTTAGAGAAAGTTGGTGGTGAGGGTGAGACTGGTGCGTGACTCGAGAAGGCATGTTGGCACAAACCGTGTGAAGATCGATTCCGCAATCTCCGCAATGGTAAGCGAATCCGTCACCGTCTTTTCCGCAAGCGTCGCAGCGGAATCGTCCTTCTTGGTATTTGGGAGTCGGGATCAGAGAGAGGAGATGGTTCTTGTCGAAAGGGTGTCTGATTTTTTGAGGTAACTCGGAACATTTTAGGTGTATGTGGAAGTTACAGGGTTTACATGTGTATGAAGGAAGACTGAGGAGTTTTAGCTTGCAAACCACGCAACAAGAGGAAGAAGAACGATCTTGTGGATTGAGGGATGTGTGGAACAGTGGATGTGGATGGCTGAAATGTCGAATTGAGTTATCTGGTTTTGGCCTTCCCATTGTTTTGCTGTGAAACGGGTTCAGAGAGATTATGCAGAGTTATAAAATGTTATTTGTAATTTTGGTATGAAAACAGATATAATGCGAATTGGGTTTGATTAGTTGAAATACTTTGTTTTGTGGTAGTCATTTTTCCTACCGGATTCTACACTTTCAGTCGACGACTTCGAGAGTCAACGGTTAGATTGTTTTATCAAGTCGGTACATTTGGATTATTTGGAAAGCTCAATTATTGACGAACGCTAGTGTTTTATCACAACTTCTTAACAATCGTCCAGATTGATATTTCTTTATATGATGTTTTGGCATAATATAATGCACACAAATAGAAAAGAGTTGCATTATGTCGTGTTATATTCTATCTTAGATTAATTATCAAACGAAAATGAAAGAATTATTTATTTATTGTAAGGTTAAATAAAAAGCAATTAATAAAAGCTTTGAAGATTGGCTTGCTATACAAGAAGCTAGATTTCCTTTGATCAATGAAGGTTCCTTTTCTCAAAATTTATTCTAAACTCAAACTCAATATGTACTTGATGTAAAAACGGTTTATTTTGTTCTTGAACTACTTTAACATCCAGTTAAAAAAGGAGAAAAAAAAAACATTCAATTAAAAAGGAGAAAACAATGAATAATATATAGTTTGGCGTCCAAATTGTGAAACTCTAATGTCAACTGTCTTATGTATATTAAAACTACAACTAGGTGAATAATCAATATCAAAATTATTTAGCTAGAAATAAAAATCACAACTCCTCTACATATTTGGTTATTTATAGTTTGTAAACGCGTCTTCCATTCAGTCACAATGGCTTCAAAGAAACCGGTTAATCGCCCATCGGTGAGGCATCCAAGTCACAACCATCCGCTGCGCAGCTTTAAAGTCAAAGCCGAAGATGAGATCATCTGCTCTGGATGCGAGCTTGACCTAACCGGACAAGCTTTCAAATGTACGAAGAAAGATTGCGATTACTTCTTGCACAAGTCATGTTTCGACCTACCCGGTGAAACCAAACACAAGTCTCACCTAGACCACCATTTGACCCTGCTCCATTCCCCACCGTATGGTCAGTCTTACACCTGCGATGCCTGTGGTGAATACGGATCCGGATTCACTTACAACTGTTCTGAATGCCAGTACGATGTTCATGTCGGATGTGCATTTATCCCTGAAACCGTAGAGCGCGAAGATCACGAACATCCACTCACTCTGCTTTACAACACACCGTGCAAAGGCCGCGAGGACGGTGCGATGTTCATATGTGATGTTTGTGAAGAAGATATGTCGGAGAATCTTTGGGTTTATTACTGCAAACAATGTGATTATGGGACACATGTACATTCTTGCGCGGTTTATGAAGAGTCTGATCAGCCAAAGAAAGGAGGAGAATCGAGCTCCGCGGTTTCAAGGATGAAGTCGTTGATGAAGGCTCAAGACGAGATGGCGGCGTTGCAGCTCGAGGCACGTATTAGGAACGATACTAATAATGCTATCCTCGATTTATGGGATGAACCAAAGCGAAGATATTATTGGTGATTGAATTTGATGCAACGACGAAGCTTGTGGTTGTTTTTTCTTTCTGTTTATCGTGCGAGTCATATTGCAAGTTTTTTTTAATGTAATTTTATCTTTAACTGATATGTAAAAATAAAAGAGTAATAAGCTGATTGACCATATGTTGGCATATATGAATAAGGCTAGTTTGAAAATTATTGAGAGGTAAGTGTGTGTGGATGGCTAAAAGATTTTGTTTTGTGCAAATTCAAATTTCTAATGTGAGATGTCGATATCACATTCTCCAGTCGACAAATTTTTTATCGAAAAGTCAACGATAATATTGTTATGATCAAACTCTGATCCACATTGACCCAAAAAAAAAAAAAGATCAAACTCTGATCCACTTAATTGGATTATATTGAGGTTCATTATATGTTGACCTATTATTCTGCTGGAAATTGGAGAATTTAACATTTTTTTAAAGAAAAATCTAAATTTGCCGTCTAAACATCATCAGTTTTAATTTTAGATAACATGTATCTCTTTCAAACATGCATATACTACAAAGGTTCTGTGAGAAATGACAATTGGATAAATAATTAATCTTAATAAAAAATTACTTAATTTACAGTATGTAATTAAACATGTATGAAAACAAAGAAATGACTTAAATTGTGAAATACTTTGTTTTGTGGTAGTCATTAGTTAGCGTGTGATGTGGATCCTACACTTTCAGTCGACGACTTCAAAAGTCAACGGTACACTATTTCATCAAGTCTTTATACACTTGGATTGTATGGGAAACTCAATTATTCCATGAAGACTAGTATTTTGTCACTACTCAAAGTTTCGTGTCCTAATTTTCCAGCTCTAATGTCAATCGTCTTCTCTATATTAGGCTACAACTTGGTGAATCGGAATTATCGTAGCCGAAAATAGAAACCACAAGTCTTCTACATATAAAATTTATTATTTATAGTTCTTAAAACTTTGAAGAAACTCATCTTCCACTTAAACAGCCAAATCTAGGCAGTACTGAGACACAATGGCTTCAGTAAAACCAGTCAATCTCCCATCGGTGAGGCACCCGAGTCACAACCATCCTCTGCGCATCTTTAAAGCACAAAAAGAAGATGAGATCGTATGCTCTGGATGCGAGCTCGATCTAACCGGTCAAGCTTTCAAATGTACCAAGTCAGACTGCGATTACTTCTTGCACAAGTCATGCTTCGACCTACCCCGTGAAATCAATCACAAGTCTCACCCTGACCACCCTTTAACCTTGTTTCATTCCCCACCATATGGTCAGGCTTACGGGTGTGATGGGTGCGGTCAGTATGGATCTGGTTTCACTTACCATTGCTCTGAGTGTCAGTACGATGTTCATGTGGGATGTGCGTTTATCCCTGAGACCGTGGTGCGTGAAGATCACCAGCACCCACTCACTCTACTTTACAATACACCGTGCAAGGGTCGTGAGGATGTGGTGTTCATATGTGATGTTTGTGAAGAAACTGTGTCAGAGAATCTTTGGGTTTACTATTGCAAAGACAAAGAGTGCGATTATGGAACGCATGTGCATTCTTGTGCGGTGCCAAAGAAAGAAGGAGGAGGAGAAGAAGAAGCGATCTTGGAAGCTTTAAGGATGGAGTCGTTGAGGAATGCTCGACAAGAGTTGGAGGCGATGCGTATTACAAATAAAATCAAGAATTCTGTAATCCATTTTGGGGATGAACCTGAGCGGAGATATTATTGGGTGAGAAAATGAATGATCAATTTGATACAATGATGAAGCTTGTGATTGTTCTTTCTTTTGGCGATTACGTGTTTTTGTTTTCGTGCGAGATATTGTAAGTTTTTAATTAATGTAATATTGTATATTTAATTGTTAAACAAAATAGTAGAATTACATGCTGAATTTATTATGAATATAAAAGAAACCCGATTTAAACATATTATTTTTTTTCATATTGCGACTTAAAAACATACACAGAAATTTACAACATATCCCACAAATAAACAAGAACCAAACAAGAAAGAAAGAAACAATCACACATCTTCATAAATATACTCCTCTTCTTGATCACCAATAGTATCTTCGCTTTGGTTGATCCCAGAGATCAAGCGCAGCATTCCTCGCATCATTCATAATACGTGCCTCAAGCTTCATAGCCGCCATCTCGTCCTGAGCCTTCATCAACGACTTTATCCTAGAAGCTGGAGAACTCGCTTCTCCTTCGTCTTCTTCTTCATCTTCTTCTTCTTCTTCCTCCCCATTTGATTCTTGATCTTCGTATGCCGCACATGAATTTACATATGTTCCATAGTCACAATCCTTGCAGTAATACACCCATAGATCTTCTGGAATAGTATCTTCACAAGTGCTACAAGTGAAGATCGTGTCTTCACGGCCTTTAGACGGTGTGCTATAGAGAAGAATAAGTGGATGTTCATGATCTTCACGCTCTATGGCTTCAGGGAGAGACGCACATCCCACATGAAGATTGTACTTGCAGTTAGAGCAATGGTAAACGAATCCAGATCCGTATTGGTCACACGCGTTGCACGTGTAGACGGATTCATCATTTGGTGGGGAAAGAAGCAAGGTCAAAGGGTGGTCCTGGTGTGACTTGTGATGGGTCTCGCCAGGAAGGTCGAAACATGACTTGTGCAATAAGTAATCGCATTCGGACTTTGTACACTTGAAAGCTTGCCCGATAAGCTCGAGCTCGCATCCAGAGCATACATTCTCATCATCTTCTTTAGCTTTAAAGACACGCAATGGATGGCTGTGACTCGGATGCCTCACTGATTGACGATTAATTGATTTGACCTTTGGTTTTCTTGAAGCCATATGGACTATTGTTCTTGATTTGTGTTTGGTTTTGGTTGTTTTGTGGGAGAATGGGTTAGAGCTATATATATACCAAAACTGCAGAGTACTTGTGATTTTTATTTTAGGTTTAATAACTATGCTTTTGGTTTCAGTGATTATTTATTAATTAATCAAGTTGTTGTATATATCATGCGGTTTCACTAATTAATAATGTTTTATGTATGACACTTTATATAGGAGACCTTTGACATTAATTTGGAATGTAAAGTCAAGACTCAAGAGACAAAAGTAAGTGTTCTTAGACGCGTTTTGGTTTTTATTATTCTAAGACAAGTATATATAACTTGTAGAAATGGAGATTCTATTATTCTAGACTCTAGCATTAATGGTTTTAATGAAAAAATAAGTTTCATGACCATCATTCTGTTTATAACTAACAGAATGGCCATCTTCTCTTTTTTTTTTTTTTTTGAACAAGTACAGAATGACCATCTTATTAGAATAAATAAATTTAATAACTAATAAGTAGTTGATGAACAATATAGACGAATAATATAGTTGACCTTCACATCATTCACTATGTCAACGTTATTGAATTTTTTGCCCAACTCGGTAATGACAATTCGTCACTACTATCGTTATTTGCTATTATCCACATCTTGAGTTGAAATTCAGAATGTTAACCATATCCATACATATATATATATATGTATTATTTGGTAAAAACCATATCCATATATTATTCATATATAGAGCGTAGCATTATTGTTCCGGAATACTCAATGCATGCTACGACTTGGTTGATAGTCAAAGCAAAACACATAACTATTCCACATACAAAGTCGACTTAAAATCACAACTCACAAGTTTTCTTGACGTTAAAAATAAAATAAAATATAACTTATAATCACAAGTTTTCTACTATAAATACTATGAGACTCATTTCTTATACAATTACAAAAACCTCAAACACAAATCGAAAAATGGCTTCGAGAAAACCATCTACCCGCCCTTCAGTGAGACACCCGAGCCACAACCATCCATTACGTGGTTACAAATCCCAAGCTGAAGACGAGATCATATGCTCTGGTTGCGACCTAGACCTAATCGGTGCAGCTTTCAAGTGCACAAAGTCAGAGTGCGATTACTTCTTGCACAAGTCATGTCTCGAGCTTCCGCGTGAGCTCCGTCACAAGTCTCACCCGAATCACCCTTTGACTCTTCTCTATTCCCCACCGTATGTTCAGTCTTCATACACGTGTGACGCGTGCGGTGAGTACGGATCCGGGTTCACTTACAACTGTTCTATCTGCCAGTACGATGTTCATGTCGGATGCGTGTCTATGCCTGAGACCATGAAGCATGACGAGCATGCGCACCCGCTCACTTTGATCTACAGTTCTCCTTTACAAAAAGGTCGAATCTTTGAATGCGATGTTTGTAAGGAAACGATACCGGATCATCTGTGGTTGTACTATTGCCAGAAATGTGACTACGGTACACATTTACATTCATGCGTCGCGGAAGAAGAGGAAGAGCCCAAGAGAGGAGGAAAAGGTGAAGGAAGTGGTGGAAATAATGTAATGAGAGGAGGTAAGAGCTCGGAGAATTCAGAGTTAGCTGCGATGTTAAAGGCTCAAAGGGAGATGGAGAGGATGCAGATTGCTCTAGATTTGGAGATGCAAAGAGCTAAGATTGATAAAAAGTCGAGAAAGCATATGCTCAAGATGATCTAATCAGATATAAAGTCGTCCATATATAGCTCTCGGAATCTTGAAACTCAAAAACTCGTTCACCTTTCTCTTGTATTACCTGCCTTTTAGTTGAATCATATTGTTGTAAGCTTTGATGTTACATATATATCTATAAATAATCGGTAATATGGAGCCAGGTTTTCATAAAACTACTCTGTGTGCCAAAATTTTACAGTGATGTGATTTATCAATTGTTCTGTTCAAATTATTCATGCATGCCAAAGCTGCAATTAAGGAGCAATGATCCATCATCTTCTGTTCCAGCAAATACTTTCTAATTTTTTTAAAAAAATTATGAATTTACGGTGCAGTAGTGGAATCATTATATGCAGCGATTTTGTTTCATAATTAATCAGAACTTGCATCGGAATCAAGATGTCCAAATTCTTTTTTTAAAAACCAAAAAAAAACAAAAGATGATGGATTTGGCGCCAAAATTAACAAAATCACAGAACAATAATATATCAAACAAATTTAATTTTTCTTTTTGTCCAACGAAAAAACAAAGAGCTCAGGCGTACGGCGATATCATCGGGAAGTTAGATGATTGCGAAGGAACCAACCAACGCTTAACCATTTTCATCTTAGCTCAACAATAATGCACCACCAATGCTACTACCACTAGACGTCTAGACCACTGGTGCTTCTTGACTATCAAAACCTATTAAAATTACATAAATGCAAATAAAATACTAGAACACATTTTCTGTCTACATTTTGTTATTCCATTAGTGTTTACATTTTATAATAGTCATTTATTATTTGTTATCTATTGCTAAATCAGGAATTAGGCATCTTTCAGTCATTTCCATGGTTTAAGCATCGTGGATTTTGCTCACCAAATCGAAGGCTAAACGTAACACATTAAGGAATCCATCACATCTAATTCACTCAAATCGAAGGCTTTCCACGTAAAATCGTACTTCCTTGTTTCTTTTCCCAAAGTCTCTTAATTTTACTCAGAAGACTTGACCCAGCGTAGTTATTTGACCTCACATCCTTCACTACTATATATGTCAACAATGATAGTGATACAATATAGAAAAATACTAAATCAAATATCTTTATTATGTGGATTTATTATAAGAATCTAGCATTCATCATTTCACAAAATTAGAAGATTCTCATTTAAATCTAAAGAGAAATTGGTGCCAAGAAAACTTTTATTTGATTTAGTTTATTTATCTCCTTTTGTTTAAATGTAAATAATTTAAATTAAATGTAATTTATTGTAAAAATTCTTTGTAAAAGCTATAAAAGCTTATTGTTCTCATTGTAAAAAGATATATAAATTTTTAGAAATTAAAAGAGATTTTTCTCTAAAACTTTGGCTTTGTTTTGTTTATCTAAGCAAGATGGAATTCTTCACTTAGTAAACATTTGAATCTATGTCTCTTGTGTGCGATGCCTTGAGACTAGGTTTGTGAATTCATCACAGAGACTTTCACACCCTTGAGTGGCATTCTTCGATCCACCCTTCTATTCCATTTCATCCACCGATCAAGTCTGAAAGAGACTTCAGTCCAACATGATTGATCCCGCAACCATCCACTTCGATCATCTTTTAAGCAAGTAGAAAGAGACTTCAGTCCAGCTGCTTGCTTCTACCCATTCACCCAACCATTTATAAAATCACCTCATTGATCTTATATCAGATAGATGTATACATTTTCGGCAATAACAATACTGGTCAGCGTGATGAATATGGGATGAAAAAGAAGTTCCACCTCTTGACTTTGAATCCTAAATGAGAATCAATCTTATATGGATGGTATATAATCATATTAGCGCGTCCTGACATTTTTGTATCAATAAAGTTAATATATAAACTACAACTTGGTTTATACACAAATCCCAAAACACATTCTACTCACCACCCTAAAGAAGACTCATAATTACAAGTCTTCTTACTCTATAAACCTCAAATAAAGAAAGATTTTAGCTATAATGGCTTCAAGAAAACCATCAGTGAGGCACCCGAGCCACAGCCACTCGTTGCGCAGTCACAAAGCCCAAGTTGAAGAAGGGATCGTCTGCTCTGGCTGCGACCTAGATCTGATAGGTGCAGCTTTCAAATGCACAGAGTCGGAATGCGATTACTTCTTGCACAAGTCATGTTTCGAGCTTCCGCGTGAGATTCACCGCAAGGCTCACTCGGATCATCCTTTGACCCTGCTGAATTGGACTCTTGAAGCTCTGAATCTCGTTGATTGTTTATTCTTTTTGACTGATTTGTTGCAAGCTTTAATGTAATTTCCCGTTGAATAATTTCTTGATTATCTGAAATTAAACAATGATAAAAGCTTTCTCACTTTATATGTTCCAAAAAAGAAGGTGAAGGAGGTGGTGGGAATCATGGGATGAAAGGAGGAAGGAGATGGACTAGATGCAGATTGCACTAGATTTATAAATGCAAGGAGCTAAGATTGAAAAAAAAGTCGAGAGATCATATGCCCAAGATGATCAAAAATATGAAGAACTCGTTCACCTTTTTTCCTGATAAATCGTTCACGTTTCACTCGATTTTGCTCACCAAATCGAAGGCTAAACGTAACACATTAAATAAACCATCATATATGCATATCAATTCTGAGATAAAATATTAGGGTTTTTAAGCTTTGATTTCATTATACATTCACTGACATCAATGGTTTCCACGTAAAATCATATTTCTAGTTTCTTTTCCCAAAGCCATAGTCTCTTATATTCAGAAGACTTGAAGACAATATATGTTTTAGAGATCCAGCGTAGTTAATTGACCTCACATCTTTCACTATGTATGTCAACGATAGATACATTTTCGGCTATAACTAGATACTTTATAATCTTTAATTACAATTGGCTATTTATTAATTTAATCAATTGTAATTGATGAAGTACAACGATACTATTCAGCGTGATGAATGGGATGTAGAAGAATAGTTCCACCTCTTGACTTTGAATCCTAAATGAAAATCACTCTCATAGAGATGTAGATAATCATATTAGCGCGTCTTGACATTTTCGTATCAATATAGTTAATATATAAACTACAACTTGGTTAATAGTCAAACCAAACCACATTCTCTCCACCCTAAAGAAGACGCATATATAATTACAAATCGTCTTACTATTTTCACTATAAATACTTTCAAACCCCTTAGCTTAATATGAATCACAAAACCAATCAAAAACCTCAAACACAAATTTAAGAAAAAAATATTTAAGCTATAATGGCTTCAAGAAAACCATCAGTGAGGCACCCGAGCCACAGCCATCCGTTGCGCAGTCACAAAGCCCAAGCTGAGGAAGAGATCATCTGCTCTGGCTGCGACCTAGACCTGATAGGTGCAGCTTTCAAATGCACAAAGTCGGAATGCGATTACTTCTTGCACAAGTCATGTTTCGATCTTCACCGTGAGACTCGTCACAAGGCTCACCCGGATCACTCTTTGACCCTGCTGTATTCCCCACCGTACGAGTCGTCAACTTACGAGTGTAGCGCTTGCGGTGAGTATGGATCCGGGTTTGTTTACAACTGCTCTATCTGCCAATATGATCTACATGTCGGATGTATATCTATGCCTGAGTCCGAGGAGCGCCAAGGACATGCCCATCCGCTCACATTGCTCTACTGTTCTCCTTACCCGAACGGTTTGATCTTTCACTGCGATGTTTGCCACGACACTGTTCCGGATCATCACTGGTCTTATTATTGCAAGGAATGTGATTATGGCACGCATCTACATTCTTGCGCCGTGGAGGAAGAGGAAGAGGAAGCGCCAAAGAGAGGAGGAGGAGGAGGAAGCGGAAGGGGAAGTGCAAGTAATGGTGGGAATAAAGGAGGAAGGGGATCGGCGAATTCAGAGTTAGCAGCAATGTTGGAAGCTCAAAGGGAGATGGAGAAAATGCAGATTGAGTTACATATGGAGATGCAGAGAGCTAAGATTGCGAAGAAAGCGAGAAAGGCTTGTCTCAAGTTGATCTAAAAATATCAAAACATGTTGATCATGAGACCTCATCTGTTCCATATTTGCTATGTTTCTCTCGAGCGCTCTTGGATTCTTGAAGCTCTTAAACTCGTTGTTGTTTCTTGTTTGTCGTTAATTTGTTGCAAGCTTTCATGTTATTTCCCATTGAATAATTTGTAAAATTAAATTATTGCAAGCTTTAACTAGTTTTATGTTAATTCTATTTATAATAATTTAGTGTGGGTCCGACTCCGAGTATATATTGTTCCTTAAAACCCCAGAGCATGGAGATCACGACACTCTTTTACTCTTTTTTTATTTATCTGAAATAAAACAACTTTATACATAATAATAAAGTTAAATACTAAGTTTTAGATAATAGCTACTATTGTACTTGGCAACTTGCTAGTCCATCAAATAAGAGGACGAGTTGGATAGAAAATCATGGTACTCAAGAGCAGAACCCTTGTGAAATCGTTTAAGCTTCTTAAAAAAATCAAAGTAGGCGCAACCGAATATATCTTTGTTAACAAAAAGATTCCACTCGATTACTCGAAATTTTACATATAGTGACCATATATGATTTTTCAAAAAAAAAAAAAAAAACATTAATCAGAACTATTAAATTTTGTTGAATTATGACAGAACTTTCGATTTTTGTTTTTTACTTATTTATCTTAACGTGACTGCTTCCAAAAAGACAGAGAGATGAAGTTGGTGAACTTTAATCCTTGCCTCGTCGGTGGTGAAATTTAATCCTCAACTAGGCATCTTTCAGTAATTTCCATGGTTCAAGCAGCACGTTAAATCGAAGGCTAAACGACACATTAAGGAAACCATCATATATACGACTAGGCATCTCAATTTTGAAATAAGATTTTAGGGTTTTTAAGCTTTGATTTCATTATACATTCACTCACATCAATGGCTTTCCACGTAAAATCGTATTTCTAGTTTATTTTCCCAAGAGTCATAGTCTCTTATATTCAGAAGATCAACTTGAAGACCATATGTTTTAGAGATCCAGCGTGGTTAATTGACCTCACATCTTTCACTATACATGTACATGCATGTCAAGTGTCAACGATAAAGGTGTACATTTCCGGCTATAACTAGATACTTTAGAATCTTTTATTACAATTGGCTATTTAATCAATTGTAATTTAATTAAAATTCGCTATTTAGCTACAACGATAGTACTCGGGATGAATGTGATCAAGAAGAATACTTTCACGGTTTCACATCTTGACTTTAAATCCTAAATAGATCGCATAATCATATTAGCGCGTCCTGAGTTAATATATAAACTACAACTTTTTGTTAGTCAAACCAAAACAAATCCCGAAAGAAGACTCATAATTACAGTACTCTTACTATTTTCACTATATATACTTTGAAAACCCTTAGCTTAATAAGAATCACAAAAGCAATCAAAAACCTCAAACACAAATAAAAAAAAATCATTTTAGCTATAATGGCTTCAGGAAAACCATCAGTGAGGCACCCGAGCCACAGCCACCCGTTGCGCAGTCACAAAGCCCAAGCTGAGGAAGAGATCATCTGCTCTGGCTGCGACCTAGACCTGATAGGTGCAGCTTTCAAATGCACAAAGTCGGAATGCGATTACTTCTTGCACAAGTCATGTTTCGATCTGCCGCGTGAAACTCGTCACAGGGCTCACCCGGATCACCCTTTGACCCTGCTGTATTCCCCACCGTATAAGTCGTCAGTTTTCGAGTGTAGCGCGTGCGGTGAGGATGGATCCGGGTTTGTTTACAACTGCTCTATCTGCGAGTATGATCTACATGTCGGATGTATATCTATGCCTGAGTCCGTGGAGCGTGAAGGACATGCGCATCCGCTCACGTTGCTCTACTGTTCTCCTTACCAGAACGGTTCGATCATTCGCTGCGATGTTTGTCAAGAGACTGTTCCGGATCATCACTGGTCTTATTACTGCAAGGAATGTGATTATGGCACGCATCTACATTCTTGCGCCGTGGAGGAAGAGCCCACAAGAGGAGGAGGTGCAAGTAATGGTGGGAATAAAGGAGGAAAGGGCTCGGCGAATCCGGAGTTAGCAGCAATGTTGGAAGCTCAAAGGGAGATGGAGAAAATGCAGATTGAGATGCAGGGAGCTATGATTGCGACGAGAGCAAGAGAGGCTTGTCTCGATTTGATCTAAAAAGTATCAGAACCTGTTGATCATGATGAGACCTCGTCTGTTCCAGTATTAATTTGCAATGTTTCTCGCGAGCGCTCTTGGATTCTTGAAGCTCTGAAACACGTTTGATTGTTTCTTGTTTTTCTTTTGATTTGTTGCAAAGCTTTCATGTTATTTCCCTTTAAAATTAAGTGTTGATTATCTTGAATAAAATAATTATAAAAAGCTTTCTTACTATATTTTTTCTAATCCTTATTCTAATTAAATTTAAGAGTCAAACCAACTAAATTTAATATGTAAGTAAGCATGGATATTACAAGGGGGTTTTGAGTAGGGTGTGGACAGGATTATCATCCTCATCGATGATAAGCATTGACCTAAACAAACTAACTAGTGTATATTCTCTTTGTATATAATCTAAAAAGAATTTTAAAAGAAAGTAAATCCATTTTTATTTAATGTTGGTCCGCGTAAATACGAAAATATCAAAAGTCAAAAGGGACCCCCACGTCAGAGATCTAGAAATGTAACGACTATTGTCACGTGGGTGTCACGTGCGTGTCACGTGCGTCCCTTCCGTGACCCGCCGTCTGTTTTATATGTTTTGTGTAAAGTTACAGAATTAGTCAGAGTAAAACCCACGATTATACGATCATAAACAGAAGCAGATACTTTGATTATTTTGATTAAAAAAGGGTAGAGAGAGAGAAAGAAGAGAGAGAGAAAGAAGAGAGAGCGTCAATGGCGGAGGGGAAACCGGACGAGCAGCTCTTCCAGCTTCTTTCTGGTCTTCTACAACAGGTTTTCGATTTGTTTCAAATTCGATCCCAATTCGTTCTCACTGGGAAAATTCATTGAGTTATTCATCTTGATTTTGGTTTCTCCCTGAAATTTCGAGTTTATGCTCGTCGAATTTCACTCGCTCCCAATTTCTGGCTAGTTTCTAGGTTTTCTCTCCATGATCAGATTATATAATCGGAGTCATAAAACCTTTTTTTAACAAAGGAAGAACATTTGATCTTATAGAACAACCCGTTTGATTCTGAAAGGAATAGATTTGTTACTGCATTGGCTTTGGTGCTCTTCGTCCTGATCCATATTAATAAACAAATTTTTTATCAATCAGGTGGAATCATTGACGAATACAGAAGAAGTAGAGCTACGTTCTAAGATCGAAGCTCTCGGTTTAGAACTCACCAAAGTGCCATCAAAGTCTTCTCAACACCTCAATGAAGTGTGTCCCGTCATTATCGTGTTCTTGAACTCCATTTTTCTCCTTTTAGATAAAAAATCTGAGTTTGTGTGTGCTTGTGTGTGTGTTGTGTGATTAGGTGGAGATAGCTAAGGAACTGGATAAGTTATCAGCCAAGTTAGACGATGTGGATGAGATGATATCATCAGCTATAGCTTCTGATCCCCAAGTTAAGTCGCTTCTCAGCGGCACGGCCGATGTTTGGATGCCGGTTATCACTGCCGGCGCCGAGGAGAGGCTTAACTTCACTGCCCCTCTCGGTGATGATGATGATGATGAGCTTCATAACAAGGATGCTACTACCAACAAGAACAACAACAGCTCGTAATCCTCCTTGCAAAAACCCGTTTCCTATTTGACAATCCTTTACTTCTGCAGTCTTGTTGTTACTTTCTCAATCTTATATATGTACATCACTTTTAAAAAAACAAAGTCTTATAGTTTATGATTGATGTTTGATGATAAGAGGTTTATGCGAATTGAACAGAACTGTTTATTTATTATCAAGAGTTATCCGGAATGCAAATTTGCACACTGCAAGTGTTGTTTCTCAGGGCAGACAATAAAATCTCGAAAGAAACAAATTTTCTACATAAACAACGTTTCTTCTGTCAATAGAAATGTGAAAAGGACTATTCAGTGTGGAAGAGAATGGCTTTGCTTGAACACGAGAGAGTGGGAATTGACTCTCGGGGAGGCGTTGGTGGCTCAAGCAGATGAAGCTTTCTTACAGTAGGCATCAAGCCAGTCCATTGTAACACTCTTTGGCCTCTCGAGTGCAAGTCCAAGAGCTCGGTCCCATATTAGCTGCAACCAAAACACGAATGAGACAAAGCTCAGCATTTGATTTCTATAATATATGGTGTGATAGCAACAAAAGAGAGTATTATGTGTATACCTGAGAGCAAATGCCAAGACTCCTTGACACACCAAAGAGAACGGTGTAGTACCTATAAAACAGCGCAACGTTATACAATATGAGTAGCAGCTTAAAAGTCACAACGCGTATTAAATGACAAGTCTGATTCATACCTTGCTTCGGTTAGACCATAGTGGTTGAGCAATACTCCACTGTGAGCATCAACATTTGGCCACGGGTTCTTCACCTGTAACAAGGAAACCGTATAAATCATACGTCCATAACATGAAAATGATCACCCTGGTAAACGAGAGAAGATTAGAAATAGTTACCTTGCCGAGTTCGGTGAGAACAGGAGGTACAACTTCATAAAGCTTTGATACCTATAGAGATGAAGTTTTTGTTAGCCACTGCACAACGCTAGAGGTTTATAAGAGCGCAAAAGAAAACATAACCAAACAAAAAAAGCAAAGTACCAGCTGGAAAAGAGGGTCATCAGGTAAATGCTTCAAGGCAAACTCTCTTTGGCATACATATCTTGGATCAGTTTTGCGAAGAACACCATGTCCATATCCGGGAACAACCTGTAAGACAAATCAAGTATTGACAATTAGTTAATGTTCCATAAGTAATTCAGTATTATTTTGGCTGGCAGTGACAAAGCAGAAGAATGTTGTGTGTACCTTGCCACTGTTAAGTGTTTTCCACACATATTCTTTCAACTGGTCTTTCGATATGTTTTCTCCACATTCCTCGACAACTGATTTGATCCAAAGCAAAACTTCCTGTTGCAACAAGACAAAAAGAAAAGAAAAGAAGACTAAGATTCTGTTCCTCTAGCTTATGGTTGTGCCATAAAACCATCACAAGCTTCCTATTTAATAAACAACAGAGCCAACTCAAGAAGCTCTGCCATAGGTTGAACAGTAAAAGATTTATAGAGGATATATAGACAGGAGAAAATACCTGATTAGCCAAACCATGGAGTGGCCCAGCTAAACCGTTCAATGCAGCGGCAAACGACAGATATGGGTCGGAAAGTGCACTACCGACCTAAATAGACAAGTATAATATTAGCCAAAGATGAACCATCAAAAACGTCCAGAAGATCGATCCTAAGCAAATGTATATGAATTGTAGAAATGCGTGTGGAACGGTTGCATCAGGAAACAATAAAATTCACAGTTGACATGGAGAGATTATGAGCATACATACCAAGTGACCAGTGTGAGCACTAACGTTTCCACCTTCGTGATCACTGAAACCAAAAACCAGTAGAAAATTAAATTATCATGCTAATATATGTAACTCTTGAAAACGCAACAAATATGACAAGAAAAATAAATTAGTACAGACCTGTGGATAGTGATGTAAAGTCTCATGAGCTCTTTCATCTTATCATCATCAAATCCCAACATGTGGGAAAAATTGGCACCATAATCCAAAGATTTATCTGAGGGAATGGAATCGCCATTCTTATACATCCTGCAATGATTTAGTGGAAAGGTAAATACCAATTTTCCTGAAGAGGGTACACAATCAATGCCAAAATCCAGAAGCTGCAAGAAACATGAAAAAAGAGTACAAAAGTGTCTAGTCTTCACTAACCTCCGATACACATATGCAGCTACAACAGGAACACGAGCAATCAGGTTCAGGCAATCCTCGTATGTTGGCTCCCAGAACCTGGACGGAAAAATCTTTGTTATGATGCATGCTAATATGAAACGCTATCAAAAACTAAACCAGAAATTCTGAAACCATACTTTGTCTTGTGAATTCCATTCTCATACGCCTTTTGGAACTCACTTTGCACCTGCATATCAAGTAAAGAAAATTATCACTCCGCTGAAAAGTAATCACTTATAGCAAAAAATTTTAAGTTTTGACAGATATCACAACAAGAACAAGCAAACAACAATGGGAGTTTAGAGATACAAACCTGGAGTGCCATAACACCGCTTGCAAATTGAGTCATTGGATGAGCTGTGGAAGGCAGAGCATCGATGGCATTGTACACATAATCTGCATAAAATGGAATAGAAGTCAAGAATAAGTAAAGTATAACACGAAAACCACTTCTGTTAAACATTTTGTTTGAAACAGTAATGTTTAACAAGTTTGGATGAACAATAAACAGACTATTTATGTTTCAAACAGCCAGAGCCAGAAGGTGAACAGCCAAACCTGGCACAGCAGCACGGCTCGCCAAGTCTTTTGACAGTGCCTCAACTTGTTCTTTGCTAGGTACCTATACGAAAAGGGGTGAAAAAGGATATCACATTGAAGGAAATTAATCGTCTGCACATGCCAGTGACCAGCTTATACAAAAAATGTAGAGAAAAGGCATACCTTTCCAGTTAAAAGAAGCCACAAAAGCCCCTCTGGCAATGGTTCTCCTCCAGACTGGGCAGCAGGTAAAACTTTCTGGCACTCAGGAATCGACAAGCCCCTAAAGCGTATTCCCTGAAATAATAATAACATAATTACAAAAAGAGACTTTTGATAGGAAAGAAGAGCCTTTGATATTTCTATATCTAGCATATTACCAACCAATTGTAACTATATACAACGATTATCAATACCTCTTCTGGGTCAAGCAATGAGGTTTCCCAGAGCAATCCAGTCATCCCTCTCATCCCACCAATTACCTTTAATCAAAAGGGGATTAAAATGAGTCATTCAAGGGAAGGCTTATATAAACAAACCAAACAAGTGAAATCATCATCATGTTTCTACCATATCAACAGTGATGTTTCCCAGTTGGACCTTCCCATGCTCTGACTTCAGTTTCTTCAGACGGTCCTGAAAGAGGAAAGAGTGAACTAGAAAATCAGGGTTTACTGCAAATAGCCTGGCTTAACTTAGAAACAAGTCAGTGGAGAAGATTTCATCACACCAAAAATTTTCAATTCATGCAAACGGAGTCATATCTTACCTGCTGTTCCGGAATCAACTCTTGCAGCTGCGACTTCAGGTCCTGCGTTGACACCATTTAAACAACATGAACAAAGACGGCACAACCAAAAGCAATCTCAGGACAGAAAACAAAAACACAGTCATCTTTCCCAAGCAGACTTCCGCTATGAATAAACCAAATCTCCATTTTCAAGTTACAAAGAATCTAAAAACTACAAGATCACATGCATCGACACGCAATCATGAAACAAAAGAGATAATTACCAACTCGGTAGAGCTCTGCATCTGAATCCATCTGACCGAATTGCTGAGCGAGGATTGTTGCCCCTGTTCATTATATAGATCCGATTAGCATCAGAAGGAGCGACCAAACGAAAATCAAACAGAAAATCGCAACCGAAATTTTAATTCCATATAAGGAAAAATACTCACGACGCGAGACCTCAGCCTACTTAAGGCCGATACGCTGCGGAAGAACACCATTCTGCAATACTCAAAACCTGTGACAGTATCCACCAAACAAATAATGTTTTTCAAAACAAAGTCGATCCGTGTAAACTCAAGCAATCAACACTCACCGAATCATAAACAAATATATAAAAAGGAACAAGCTACATACGAACAAAGGTTTATCGCCGAATCAATGATCTCAACGAATCTTAAGATTCGATCAACGAAGCCAATTCTATGGCGGGTTTGATTTCAGAAACCGTGAATAGTTCTCCGGAAATTATGGAAGACGAAAAAAAGGAATGAGACTCGCTAAGAAGAAGCGAAGAACATACCAGAGATTCGGGAGCTTGACGGCGATCGAGAAGAGCAAAAAGCGTTTGTTGAAAAATTATTGCTGCGTGTGATGTACAAATTGATCTATTTAAACGGCGAAATGCGAGCAAATGACACTTACCCCCAAAAAAAGGACTTCTGCTTTTGCAATTGCAGTAGCTGGATTATATGGAAATTTCCTATTTTGACCTTCGAGAACTTTGAGAAGGTAGACCAAACTAAACCGGGACACGTAGACAGTTTTGGCCTTTTTGGGACCTTTTGACCTTTCGGTGTACCGGTGCGGTTGTACTCGGTTTATATCAGATTTCTTTGCATTACATTGGTTAAAAAATTATCATATGTGAGGATTGAAGCAGCCCGAACGTTTCCGGACCTACAAAAGTCAGGTTTGAAATTGTCTTTTGTACGTCCAATCTTAAATTTCTCAAATTTTTAAGCTTCTTTTTACAATTTAATTATGGGGTACATTTTTCTCGTCTAACATTAGTAAAAAAAAAAATGTAGATGAATGTCAAAAAGACAACTGAGTTGTCTCGACGTTTACAGTCTATAAAAACCCAGCTGTTAGAATTTTCATATAATATTAAAAAAAACTAACAAGATGAATATACATATATATACGTATTGTATAACTAATTACACGGTTTATGGATTTAACGGTTAAATATGTTGCCAAAAATTTGATGTACCGAAGACTGTTTGATGATCTATATGGTTTAGTTAGAAAAAAGGAGAATGAAAGCAAACCGAACAGTTGGTATTTTGAGTACGTCAGAGAAAGATTGAAAAGATCATCATTATCAATCGATTAACTATAACATTTAATTACCTATAATAATTAAATGTTCACGCTGATTGTCTTGCCAAGTATATATTTTCTCATTTACACTATGGTTTCACGGTGATTTGGCTTTCGAGCCAAGTATTTTCGGAAGATAAGTTTTAATGTATGATGTTTTTTGCTTAAATTTTTTTTATCTATAACAATACTCAATCAAAGTTAAAAAAAAACATTTGTCAATCTTTGTTCTAATTACCATACAAACTTTCCCCCAAAATACAATCAATTAAATACACACACCAAAGAATTATTACATATCCATTAATAGTAGCACATCAATGTAGTTACATATCAAAACAACTAGGGTTTCTTATTACCGACGACGTAGTATGTAGATACAGTCACTTCTCCTTGAAGGGCTGCACATAAATTAAACTCTCCACCTTGGCAAAGTCAGTGCACCAGTAGTTTCAGTTTCTCACCATGCCCATCAAGTTCAAAATTTAGATATCTATATACAAATTCTATGCCTTTGTTCCCAAAAACAAAAAAAAACACTCGTTTGCTTTCATGCCTAAAACGATTAGATCTCACCAAAACAATTCGATTGCATAATCAGAGAAACCCTAGAAATTAAACTTTGGTTAATTAGGAAGAATTGTGACCCTTTGTCGTATCGAAGTTGTTGTTGTTGTTGAAGATGAAACTTTCAACTTGAGAAGAAGAAGAAGATCTAATGGGAAACGTAGAGAAGTAATCTTCTCCAACATCTTGAATCAAACCTTCTAGATCAAAGTAAGTGTTTGTGTTCGAAGTACTCTGATCACCGGATCCCCATTCTTCTTTCACCTGATGATTTCCTCCGTTTGCTAATAAACCGGTGAAACCCGAAAGTCTGTTAACCGGCTGATGATCTCCACAAACCGGTTCTTGAGAAGGCGGAATTCTCGGTCTGGCTCTCTTTTTACCGGTTTTCGCCTCTCCCGCCGCCGGTTTTCCGGTTAGACTCTGGACGAGTGAACGGAAGTTCTTGACGTCGGTCTTGATGACCTCTGGTGCGAATATATGGATGATGCGAATCTTGGGCTTGATCTTGGATATCACTTGTGAGTTCTTGTTCATGGAAACCCTAGAAGTCGAACCTTCATTATAACTTTGATGATATTGAGTAATCTCCATTGATTCTCTTACCATTCAAAATAGAAACCCAAAAGGAAAAAAAAACTGGAAACGATTGAGGGAAGATTTGATCTCTTTTTTTTGTGAGATGTTTAGTTTGAACAAAAATAATTGCTATGTCGTGGAATAATACTGCGGCGGTTGGTTGATTATTATATATAGATAGTTATATAAACTTAAAATATAGGATTGTTGGTTAGTCAGAAACATTAAATTAACAGCAAACTTGAATATCAAAATGATAAAGAAGGTGTTGGACGAAACAGCGATGGACCTGCCCTCCATGACACATAACAACTTGATTTAAATAAAAATTAGTGTATATATCATATTGTTTACATGAGAACATTGAAGTTATTATAAAAAAAAAACATTTTAGTTTTATTTTCTATATACAATCGGAACATAAAAATTAGTTTATAAATTGTGATCACCCAAGTGACGAGAACTCTAAACTGTAGTATATTATAAATTGTCATATATATATATATATATATATATATAATTTAAGTACCTAAGCATAGATAGCGTGAGCCATATCTTTGGTCACCACTCACCAATTAGGATTTTTGTTTTTTTGGGTATCTAAAAGTGTTAATTGTCGGCATGTTTGTTATTTTCTGATTTCTGGGATTTGGGTTCGATCCTATAGTTCTATAGAAGAAAAAAATTTAATTATTATGATGTTTATATTTTAATAGACAGGTATATTTTATAGTTTATTCTTGTCTAACATTGGGCGTCTCTACATGAGTTCAAATGATTATAGTCTGGTTGTATTCTTTTAGTTAATGACATCGTACGTAGAATTTAACTTTGGCATAACTTTTAACAATATTAGTAGATGGAAATTCAAATCATATGCAACTTTTATATCGATTTCTTTAGTTTGTGGGGTCAAAATCTGACTCAGGAAACTGTCACTTGAAAACCGACCTAATTCCAATCCTACTTTGTAGTTAATTTGCTTTGGTCTGATCCTTTTTTTCATCAAAGATCATTAGTTTTTATGTCCTCTTATTTAGTTTGAATTCAGATTGATAAAACCAAAACAATCACCTTATAACCAGACTGCTTCTAACCAATTAAACTAACCAACCCCACTTTACTAGTTTGTAATGTCCCATCGAATTAATTTATCATCTCTATGTATTTAGACACTTACATACACATGAGCTCATTCATCTACACATGTCTGAGGTGTCGACGCAGATATATGTCATGGTGCGCGTAAAAAAACAAAACAAATATCTCTTTTCTCGTTGGTTTATTTTTAAGTACTTAATTATTGAAAGTTTTGCACAGAGAAGCAGACGCACGAATTGTTTTTTCACACCAAAAATGACATATAAACCTACAATGAAAGAAAAATCAAAGTTGCAAGCACATAAAATAGTAGTTGACTTTTAATTTGCCAAAGAAGCAAACAAGCGCTACAGGGTGGATTTAATAACCTTCGTAGCTCTTTGATTTTATTTTTTTTTGACCAAAAAAAAAAATAACCTTCGTTGACTTTACGTAAGTTGGGATTTAGTTTTATTCCAACAAATTATGTTATCAAGAAAAATTACAGTGTATTTTGCTTACGTATATATATGCTTATCAGTTATCCAGTCACCTCTACAAAATTACATATCAATTATTTTAATAAAAAATATTTCATGAAATCTACCACACCAATGTAGGCCACCTTTGTAGCTTTGCCCCAAGTGTGAAGGTTTTGCTTTTAGTTCTACAATACCACTATGACTCTAATTGGTGGTGACACATAAAAAAAAAATAAGAATGAAAAGAAAAAGAATGAAAAGAATAAAAAAAAGAATCAATAGGAATAAAATACATATAAAGAAATAAAGAATATTTTTTATTTTTCTCCATATTTTATAAGGAATACTTTTGTTCTATAATTTCTTAAATAATAAGGAATGAGAGTGAATAACATAAAATAAATATTATTAATAAATGGTGAAAATTTTAAGGAATAAAGAAGAATTCATTATTCCTCCTCATTTCTTTAGTCACCAGTTAGAGATATCTGGTGTTTTTGACCTATTTAATTAATTATTGTAAACAATAGCCTATGATCATAGGGAGAGGTCATATTAGTTTTGAAAACATGATAGTTATTAGTTATTCTATTTACATATTAACGTCAACCGATTTAAAAGTCAAAACTTATTTAAATCCATCTATGATATTGGCGCGTTTGGTTAAATAGCTGTAGTATGTTTTTTTTTAATTAGGTGAATTACATAAATTTGGGGAAAAATAATCTTTTAGCCATTATATAATGCTCTTACGCGGACTGGGAGACTTGTTCTATGCGAACTATTGAAAACAGATCTTGCAAACTATATGTATATATATATAGCTAGGCCATATGAATTAGAATTAATGTCATCCATCTGTTTAATGAAATATTCAGAGAGAGTGGAGCTCATTAATTTAGTTTTCATTCAATATACATGTCCAACGTTGTGTATAAGCGAAATTCTGATTTTATAAAGAAGAAAAAATTATTCGTTTAAACTTTTATCTTTTTTTTTAATCATAACTAAGACTCGAACCCTAACAAAATTGTTCTTGAAGAAAAAACTATATATAAATTTGTAAATACAAAATTATTAAAATGAATTATACGTAAACTATCTAGAATGAAAATGATGATAGATAGACGTTAACGTTTTGAACTTTTTTGTTACAGTAGAAGCGAAAAGTAAAATATATATATATATATATATATAAAAAAAACTCGATGTTTCCAAAAAAAATTTGGATGATTACAAATTGATTATTATGAAATGACACCAAAAGGTTATGATAAAGACATGGAATCCACCGAAATTCTATCTAAAATAATTATCACGGATCAAATAATACAGAAAGCTAAAAATTGTATGTACATATGAGAAAATATATAACCGGACGCTTTCAGATTGTCTTGTCACTTAATACGTCTACATATCTAAAATCCCATGGCATAATCATGTGAGCGTTAATAAAAGAGGTGAATTTGATCGAAATAACAAAGACTTTCTTTTGTTACCCGGATGAATCTCAAACTTCAATCTCTGGGGCTGTGAAAATCCTAGTTCCTAACAAGATGCATAAACATGATCATATGACTATATGTCGGCTTAAGTTTCATACAAATCTCGTTGGAAATTGAATATATAGCCGATCACATGAATTCGGTTCATGTTTATTTATTTATCTCTAATCAGTAAGCATGTTTTCTAAAACTCAAGACTATTGGCATTTGCTTGAAAGTGAGATTTATACTAAAAGTTGCTTATCAATATTCTACGAGCAGTATGAAATAAAAAATATTCTACGAAACTAAATAAACATAAATGTTAAAAAGACAACTTTTATTAAATAACTAAATAAGCAATTATAAACGGAAATATATGTAAGAAATAATAAAAAATATACAAACCCTAAACTGTTTATTAAATTGATTATACTAAAAAGACACGTAAAAATATTTATTAGGGTTTGTTAAATTAAGAGAATATAAAAAATTCAATTTTTGTATCGAAATACTGATTTAAAAGCGCACTTTGTAAATAAGATTTATAGATGGAAACAATGCTTTACAAAACAAAATAAATAGAGTTAAAAAGATGTAAATGTTAAAATAAAGACAATTTTTGTTAAATAAAAGTAATAATAAATAAATAAAAATATTATAAAAACAGTGGTTTATCGAAATTCTAATTTGAGACCATTTTGAAATCAAAATGTATAGACGAAAAGATATTTTACGAAACAAATTAAATAGAGTAAAGGTTAAAAAGAGACAATTTTTATTAAATATGTGGTTATAAACAGAAATATACCTAGTGAATACTAAAAATATATAAACCCTAATAACCATTATAAGATATAATATTATAAAAAATTGCAACCGTAAAAGTATTGAGTAAGGGGGGTTATTGGAAGATAGATTTTAAAGAATTCTTATAATTTTTAGAATCTACTGTTATTAGTTGATGAATTTTGATATTCTTATGAAAATATAGTGTTATTAGTTTGATAATTTTTAAAAGTCATACAAAATACATTTTTTTTAAAAAAATTTATGTTTTAAGGATTTTATGAATTCCAAACAAATAATATATAAAACAAAACTTTCAAAATACTAGTTATATCTTAAAATTTTAAAAATCACTTACATTAAAATATTTTTATAAATTTTTTAAATATACAAAATCTCTTCAAACTTAACAATTCTTTTTTATAAATTTAACAAATCTCTTAACTTGTTATTAAGTTATTAATAATAAGAGATTAATGGGTTTTGTACTAATATGTGTATGTCTACTTAGAATCCGGTATAAAATTCTTTTTTTCATGCGATGTAAACAGAAAATTTATTACAAAAAGAAGTTATAAATCTATAAAACTTCATTTGAAAATAAAATATGAAATTCATATTTTTTTGTGTGTGAACAAAGATTCTTATAAATGGAGAAAACAGAACCCTATGAGCAGAGACAGATTTTAAAGAAAGGAGGGCTGATTTAGCCAGAGCATCAGCCGGTTGATTACAATTGCGAGAGATGAAAGTAGTGGAGATCACAGAGACAAAGGAAGAGCAAAAAAAGTATTGAATTTGTTATTATTAAAGAGATCAATGGTTCTGTACAAATATGTGTGTGTGGGATATGTAAACAGAAAACTCATTATAAAAAGAGGATAAATCTATGAAATTTCATTGTAAAACTAAAGTAAATCCATATTTTTGTGAAACAAAGATTTTTATAAATGGAGAAATCAGAAGAAACCTCTGAGGGAGATACAGATTTTAAAAGAAAGGAAGGCTGATGTAGCCAGAGCATCAGCCTACTTATTACAATTCAAATCGATAAAAGTAAAGGAGATAGAGACAAAGGAAGACTAGAGCAAATGAATGTCGTGAAGAAGACACATGAACTCAAATGTAGTTCCTTTGAAAATGCATAATTAAACTCAAAAGTAAATCATTGGTTCAGATCTGGAGTGACAACTCTTCCAAGTCACCTTCTAGCGCCAACACATGGAACGACGTCTTCACTAGCTTAAACCGGTATCACGAACCGGCAGAGAGGGCACGTGTTGTGATCTCTGAGCCAAGGGCCGATACAATCACCATGGAATAAATGGCTGCATGGCAAACTCCGAGTAGACTCTTCTCCTGCCACGACAACTTCCATGCATATGGGGCATGGTAAGGTCTCGGGAATCGGTGCCATTGGAGTATCCTGTTCGTCGTCGCTAAATTCAAAAAGAAAGGTAGAACGATTGAAATATTTGAGGAATGAAGATTCCTGTTTGTCTTCTTCATCATCAAAACCTTCGAAAAGAAGGTCAGAAAAATTAAAATATTTGAGGAATGAAGATTCCTCCTGTTCGACTTCTTCATCAACAAAACGATCAAAACGAAGGGTAGAAGGATTAAAATATTTGAGGAATGAACATCTCTCAGCAAGACCTTCAAAAGGAAAGGTAGAAGGATCAAAGGTGATATAGGGACCGCATCGACGACAGAGGTAAGGAGCTGAAGAACGAGAGAGGCGGCCACACTTATCACACATCTCCGTTCGGTTTGCAGTGGAGGAGGAGGAGGCCATTGGAAAAAAATGTGGTTGAGGAAAGTTAGATAAACAGAGTTGTCTTTATAGAGAGTCTTATCAGAATATTGGGAGTGTAAGTTCTGGTGTTCCTCGTTCAACGATTTAAAGATTTAATGAGCGTTCACTAGTTCTTAGGGTATAATTGGTCAAATGTAATCTGGCTTTTTCTCTTCTTTTTTTTGCTAAGATATAAACGATAAGATTTTCATTAGATTTGTTGTAATATGTGACACATATTGATACAGTTGATGACACTAAATAGAATCTGATCTTTAATTTCCTATTCAATCTAGCAGATATAGAAACGAAATCTACACTTATCAAATAAAACATTAGCAAATTCGCAAATGGTTTTTTACAAAATTACGCCTCATTTGATCCCAAGTTATCTCATTACGTTAGCCAACTTATTATTTAATAATACAGTTTCAAAAAAAGTCAAAAGTCGCTTTGGCCGAGTGGTTAAGGCGTGTGCCTGCTAAGTACGTGGGGTTTCCCCGCGAGAGTTCGAATCTCTCAGGCGACGATTTGTTTTTGTTCTCGAACTATTTACGATTCCTAACATTCATCTTCCTTACTTTTTTTTTTTTCAGTTCTCACCTTGACCATGAATCAAAAGTCTTATTTACCCATTTCATCAACCTAAAGTCTTACAACTTGTATCATACAAATGACAAGATTAATAACCATGATCATGTCGGCTTATGTTTCAGACATATCTTTAGGTATACAAATCTTGTTGGAAACTGAACATATGTTAGATCATATGAATTTAGATCATGTTTATTTATCTCTAGCAGTGAACATGTTATTTTGAACCTCCAGACTATCCAAACTATTGGCATTAGCTTGGAAGTGAGATTTATACTAAAAGTTGTTTATCAAAATTTTGATTTGAGACCAATATGGAATTAAGATATATAAATGAGAAATGTTCTATGAGACGAAAAGAAAACAAAAATGTTAAAAATGCAACTTTTATGAAATAATTAGATAAACAGTTATAAACGAAATATATATAACAAGACATAAATCCTAAATAGTTATTAAAGAAATCGTTATTAGAAAACTCATAAATAATATAAATCTAAATATTGATTTGAGAAAATTTTAAGATTAAAATTTTATAAATGAGAAAATGCTTTTACAAAATAAAATAAATAGAGTTGAAAAGATATAAATGTTAAATAAGTAATTTTCATTAAAAAAGGGGTAATAAATAGAAAAAAATATTTAGTTAATAATAAAAGGACACGAATCTTAATAACGGTGATAATAGAAGTTATTGAAAATATGCAATTGTAAAATACATCTATTAGGGCATTTTGAGATCAAACTGTATATATCAGAAGATGATGTTTTACGAAATGAAATAAAAAAGACTGAGTGTTAAAAAGAAACGAATTTTCATTAAATAAATGATTATAAATGAAAATGTAGGTATTTGAGTAGTAAAATGACATAAACCCTTTTTTTATCTAAAATCTAAATTCAAGTATCATCTGAACAAAATTGGTTTTTCTTTGAATTTATTTAACATATAATTCAAAAAAAAAGATATAAACTCTAACAACAATGATAAGAGATAATATTATTATGAAGAAAAAAAACTCAACCGTAAAAAGTATTGAATTTGTTATGATTAAAAAAAACCTCAACCGTGTGTGTATGTGGTCTTTCCGATCACTACAAGATTCCCTCATCGAGGATAGAGAAGTGCCCCAGCGATTCGTCTATTCAGCTCTTGCGGAGGACTTCGTGTGATCGAAGCTATGAACCAAGAACCAGAGCAACTGATAAACTTGTGATCGCATTGGACTCATATCCGAGCAGATCAATTCAATTAACTTGCGACAACAGCTCAAGAAAATATATGAAATCGTTCACGATATCCTCTCTCACATGAAAGGTTTCAGAGAGATCTCCTTCTCCAAAATTTCAAGATCCGAAAATTGTATGATGATAAGCTTGCGAAATCTGCACTCTCCGACCTCTCGATGTAATCAGAAAACTCATTATAGTGTAATATCTTTAATTAATGATAACCGATAATATTTTCACTTTTTTCATGCGATGTAATCAGAAAACTCATTATAAAAAACAAGATAAATCTATGAAATTTCATTTTCATCCTAAGTAAATAATCCATATATTTTTTTTGAGTGAAGACAGATTTTATAAATGGAGAACACAGATCCATATGAGAAGAAACAGATTTTAAAGTAAAGAGGGCAGATATAGCCAGAGCATGAGGCTGCTGATTACAATTACGAGAGATACACATAAAAGAGATAGAGACAAAGGAAGACTAGAGGAAATGAAGAAGACACATTAACTCCAATGTAATTCCTTTGGAAATGCATAATTAAACTCAAAAGTAAATCTATGATCAAATCAGGAGTGGCCAACTTCCAAGTCACCTTCTGGCGCAACCTCCTCGGACGACGAGCTCTCGTCATCACTAACCTCAACCGGTATCACGAACCGACAGAGAGGGCACGTGCTGTGGTTCCTGAGCCAAGGGTTGATACAATCATTATGGAACAAATGGTTGCATGGCAATCTCTGAGCAGTTTCTTCTCCTTCCACGACATCTTCCATGCATATAGGGCACGGTAAGGTCTCGGGAATCGGTTCCAGTGGAGCATCCGGTTCGTCGTCGCTTAATTCAAAAAGAAAATTAGAAGGATTAAAAGAGGTGAAAATGTTGTTGCATTGAAGACAGCTCGTACGAGTAGGAGGACCGCGAGTAAGAGGAATAACACCGAGGATGAATTCACATTCATAACACTTGCAAAGCCACGTCTGCGGTTGGTTTGCAGTGGAGGAGGACGCCATTGAGAAAAAATGGTGGTTGATGGAAATTTAGATAAACGGAGAGTTGTCTTTATAGAGATGCTTATAGGGATATTGGGAGCGTCGTACACTTTCGTTTTTTTAGGTATTTAGGGTAATGGTCAATGTACTCAAATTCTTTTGGTTTGTTCTTTTCTTTTTTTGCTAATATATCATCCAAAGAGATTTTCATTAATTTTTTTTTAATGGTTTTCCGCCAGTAACAGGACATCCAGACTGGACTGTGACACATATTGATATGATACACTTGGTGACACTAATAGAATCTAATCTTTGATTTCCTATTCAATCTAGCAGATATAGAAACCAAATCTAGTACTATCAAATAAATATTAGCAAATTCGCAAATGGTTTTTTACAAAAATACGCCTGATTTGATCCTATGTTTATCTCATTACGTTTGATTCGTTTCAACATATTAAATATTAATAGAAAATTTCGAATGTTATCAAACAGTCGCTTTGGCCGAGTGGTTAAGGCGTGTGCCTGCTAAGTACATGGGGTTTCCCCGCGAGAGTTCGAATCTCTCAGGCGACGATTTGTTTTTGTTTTTGAACACTTTACATTATATCATCTTCCTTTTTTTTTCTTTTTTTTTTTTTCTCCTTTTTCACCTTGCCCATGAAACGAAATTTCATCTTCCCATTTCATCAACCTAAAGTCTTAAACCTTGAATCATATACCAATTCAAATGAAATCTCCGGTTATCTCACAAGTTCAAGCTTTTATTATTATTCATACTTCTTTGCTTACAACAAGAGTACAAGAGCAAACCACGAAGATGAAGACAGTTAAAATTAAGTTCCCAAAATCATCCATCATCACGAAGCCAACTTCTTAAGCTTCGAAGCTTCCAGATCCGCCGCCTTTTTCAGAAAGTTATCATCACCGTCATCTAAAGCCATCGTTATCGGACACGAACCGAGCCCGTCGGCGATCGCTAGCACGATCTTCTTCATCTCCGACCTAAACTCCTCCAGATCCACGGAACCGCTCCTGTCCGTATCGAATTTCTCGAAGATCGAGTCGTAGAGACTCGTCAGCTCCTCCGGAGGAGTCACCACATCGACGCCGAAGTGTGACTCCAACAGCCTCATCGATTCGAACGCCTTTCGTAGCTCAGATCGCGACAAAACGCCGTCGTTGTTTTGATCGAGAGCCGCGAACCTCTCGTCTACGCTCTTCTTGAACTGCTCCTCGTCCTCCACAAACGACCGTACCGTCGATCCATCGATCACTACTACTCCCATTTTCTCCGGCTTTAATTTTTCGCGACGACAATTTTCAGGGACCGAATTTGTAATTAGTATGATGTGTCGGTTGAAGTTTGTAGATAAGAATCTGTAGTCGTGTTGGGCCTTAAAGATATTTTGGGCCTTATTTATCCTTTGGGGCCTTATATATCTATAAGAATCTGTAATCGTATTGGGCCTTAAACTTATTTCTTGGCCTTATATATCCTTTGGGGCCTTATATATCTATAAGAATCTGTAATCGTGTTGGGCCTTAAATATCTTTTTGGGGCCTTATGTGTCTTTTTGGGCCTTATATATCTATGGTACGTAACATGAAACACTCTCGTGGAAAATTCCGTAATCCATAAATAATTACATGAACCAAAAACAGGGTTTCTCTCCACTCTACGCGTAGTTTTTGACATTGGATATACTTTATTGAATTAATGAAAATGACAGTGATTGTGATGTAATATATAATTCGAAAGAGTATGTTTCCATTTTGCGTTATAAACAGTTAATGAAATAATAGTAATTGATTGACACGAAGTTATATATTGGACTTCAAACTCGATGTAAAACATTTGGTTAACTAAAGTAAATTAAAATCTTAAGGTTTGGGTGATATATAATGATTAATGAATTCTCATGTTGCCATAAAATCTGTACATGTGTTACATTTTAACAGTAGAGTCAAGTGACGTCATAAATGACACCATGGATTCGTAGCTTGTAGGTTTCCAAGGGCTTAGACTGCCGCCAAGTGTCACCGCACACAAACTTAAAGTCAATCACTACTGAGTCGACATTTTCACTCAGTGGGTTGGTGTACTGGTCCCTTCTCTGTATGCATGCCCACAACTATGATTTGTATGAATTTATAAGTTCAAAATGAATTTTATTCTAAAAAACAATAAATGGATTTTTATTCTAAATAAAAAATATCGTTCTAATGAACTAGTGAGCTCATAATAATAGACAATTTTAACATTGTTCCCTTTTAATTTAAAAACAAGAATCCAAAAAAAAAAAAAAAATAGGTGGATTCGAAAACATGTTTGCAAAATTAAAAATCGTTCTAAGAAACTAATATTCTTTCTAGAAAAAAACTTGTCTTCTTAGTAATTTACTACAAACCAATTGGGCGTATGGAGATGATGTTGACATATGAGATACATATTCCTTCCCATATATGTATGACAGAGTCACGTAGGACGATATATATACTGTTCTCACAAATTAAGGAATATCAAAGAAAACTTTGATGAGCTTCTCGACACGACAACGCATACAATCATCACATTACTTACATAAATTTAAAGAAAAAAAGAAACCCCTAAAAATGCTATATAAATCGTAACGAGTGCAGCAACAACACTCATGAGGATTTAATTGTGAATTAAAAAAAAAATGGAGTCTTGGAGGATTAGTCTAGTGCTGGCAATAACTTTAATAATGGCGACGATGGTGGCTGCTGCGGAGGATAAAGCGAAAGACAAGGAAGAATGTACGCAACAGCTGGTGGGTATGGCCACGTGTCTTCCTTACGTGCAAGGACAGGCAAAGTCTCCGACGCCGGACTGTTGCTCCGGTCTCAAACAAGTTCTTAATTCCAACAAGAAATGTCTTTGTGTCATCATCCAAGATAGGAATGATCCTGATTTGGGTCTCCAGATCAATGTCTCTCTCGCTCTCGCTCTTCCTTCTGTTTGTCACTCCACTGCTGACGTCACCAAGTGCCCTGGTTCGTACCACCTCTCTACAATTTCATTATATCATAGTTCGTTAGTTCTTTGTGTTTGGATTGGTGAAAACTCTTTGTCATGATCGATCTATTGGTTAGTTCATGCTACATTTTTTAGAAGGTTAAAAAGTTTTTTCTGACTAAATCTAAGTTTTTAGTATATATATAACAGCATGTTGGTTGTAGTGTAAGACTTGAAATTATGTAAGTTTTTATCATTTTGTATTTTTTTGATGACGTTGTGAGTTATCATCATGGATTGAAGACGTTATATATTTCTAGTTTTATCACCATACATAAGTATAAGTATAAGAACGTAAGTTGTAAGAAAAAAAAAAAGTATAAGAACGTAAAAACAGAGCCTGAATGTATTTACTTTATAAAAAATAAACAACTTTTGAAAATTAATTATAAACTAGAAGTTAGCAAACTCATGACTTTTTTTTGTTGGAATGGGTGTTTCAGCTTTGCTTCACTTGGATCCAAATTCTCCAGAAGCCCAAGTGTTCTATCAGCTAGCAAACGGTTCAAACAAAACCGGTCCAGCCTCTGGTCCCAGTGGCTCGGCCCCTGAGCCCACCAGCATGTCTCCGATTGCAGGATCTGATAATGGTAACAGTAGTGGTCGGACTGCTTCTTTGCCAGGCTCGAACCACGCTCAAAGTTTCTCTAAAAAATGGCTAGGGCTCGAAGTTGTTGCTCATTTCTTCGTAATTTTATATATTACCATCGTCGTATGAAATAATAATAATTTAAAAAGGGTATGTAACGTTGGTTTAGTAGTGAGAACTCTTCTCAATTTTTTTTTTGTATGACTCAAAATAAGACACTAGCTACAGTTTTTCGATGTCCCGTGTGCCTTTCATCAAATTTTTATTGAAACCTTTTACATCAAAAATATACTCTATCTTTTTATCCATCATGTATTATTATATGGTGGTTTTGCTTACGGTAATTGCATACAACGTATTTCATTAACGGTAGATTCGTGTATGTATCAATTTGACACTTTGATAACAAATTAAATTGGTAAAAGTTAAGTCTACATGGATCAATATGGTTGCCGTAAAATCTTTAGATGAATTGTCTTTTTTGGTGTCTTCTCATCACAAAAAACAACAATGTTTTTTTTTTCTTTTAATGTAAACGTATTAAAATGTCGCAATAGAAAAGTACAATAGTGAATATCAAACACGAGTATTATTTTAAAATCAGTTTTTATATTTTTAATTATAAAAGAAAAGTATTACGAATAAGAAAAGTTGAATTCAATAATGAGATTCCTTCCCTTTTTGAGATAAATTGAAAATTATACTGAACAAAAGAAACAAAAATGAGGTCGGCCAAACAAAGAAACAAAAAGAAAATATGAAAGTAAAATAAATATTTAGTCCAATTATTCACCGATTGCGCGTATGGAGATAATGATGTTGATATTTGAGATCTATTGTATTCACATTTCTCTTTACAAACTTTTTTTTAATCAAATCAGAATAACTAAAAGAAAAATGGAAACATGGAGGAGTACAATAGTGGGAATAGCAGTAGCTTTAATGGTGGTGGTGACTTCTGGAGAAGAAAAAGCGATAGACAAGGAAGCTTGTAGGGAACAACGCCTTGGAATGGCCACGTGTCTTCCTTACATGAAAGGACAATCAAGATCTCCGACGCCGGACTGTTGCTCCGGCCTCAGAGAGATTCTAAATTCCGACAAGAATTGTATTTGTGTGATCATTCAAGACAGGAATGATCCTCAACTGGGTCTCCAGAACCAGATCAATGCCTCTCTCGCTTTCACTCTTCCTTCCCTTTGCCATGCCACTGCTAACGTCTCCAAGTGCCCTGGTTCGTACCTCTCCACAACATCATCATATTAATTTGGTATTATTTTCTGGTTGGATTGCTCAAAACTATTTGACTTGATGCTACATTGTGTCGTCGACATTTAGAAAAGTTATTTCTCACTAATTATATCTATTTTATTTTAATGATAACGTAGTATAGTGTATAGGAATTGAAATCATGTGTGGGTGGATTTTTTGATTTTGTTGCATTTCTTGTTTGTTAGTATGGCCGTTAGTATTTATGTGTTACCTTTTTTTAGGGGTTAGAATTTGTGTTACCATTTTATTCAAAAAATTTTTGAGTAAAGTTGCTAAGTACTTTTTTAGTCGTATGTATATAATTCGTTGTTGTCAATCACATATATTATGCAATTTTAAAAACGGATGACAAAGACATTACCACAAAGACACTACTTTTTTTAAAGAAACCAATTTCAGAAATGATTATAGAATTCAAAAACTCATTATTTTTTGGTGGGAATGGGGTGTTTCAGCTTTACTTCACTTGGACCCAAATTCTCCAGAAGCCCAAGTGTTCTATTATATAGATGCAGCAATTAACAAAATCAGCCCAGCCTCTGCTCCCACTGGGTCGGAACCTGAGCCAAGCACTTCTCCGACCCCTGGATCCGACGATGCTAACAACAGTGGCAAGAGTTCGACCTCTTTGCTCAGGCTCCAAGTTGTTGCCCATTTCTTCCTACTTTTGTGTATTTGTAACCTCTTATAAAATTAATAACGAAAAGTTAAAAAATTATGAAACGTTGATTTGTGCAACTTACTGTTTCGTGAGAACTCTTCTCAACTTTTTTTTTTTTGTTGTATGACCCAAAATAAGACACGAGCTACAGTTTTGTTTTTGAAAAATAAAGTTAGTCGAAAATTTCGGCAACCGGAATAAACTTTAGGTTAACGAACTATTTTTTTTCTCTTTTCTCTTAAGAAATTGCTAAATTTTATTATATAAACTTAAATAAATTGTACTTGGCAGAGCAAGTAGAGGAACACAACACAGGGAGAATCTAATAATATTCAATTACACTACGACAAGTTTCTGTAGGAACCATTTCATACATAGAGACAGAGTTGTGGATGCTATTATTATTATCCAGAAATCTCCCCATTACCCAAATGGGCAAATCCACAGAATCATCCACATGACCGCACAATTTTCCAGATTTATCATTTTCTCTCTCTCTCTCCCTCTCGTCACGATCGTCTGAATTTTTTCTATTATTATCTTTCTCTTTCTTTGTTTTTATTACACATTCTTCTTTGGTCATTAAAATTCAACTTGAAATCCCAGAGAAAAAAAAGAAGAAGAAGAAAAAAATGACGTCTTTATGGAAGAAAATAATAAAAGTATCGTCGTAATAAAAACTAAAACAAAGGATGCAAGTTTCTCGTTGAGAGCTCTCACGGACTTTCACCGTTCCTTCTTTCCTTATTTTTATTTATTTGTTTTCCGTTTCTGCATACGTAAAATCTTTCGAATCGTTTCTCTTAATACGAATGATCTGATTCACATTCAATTCTGGGATCGGAAGTTTCTTTTTGTTTTCCACTCTACAGGTACGAAAGTTTGCTCCTTTCTCTTTCTGAACTCTCCTCCTTTTCGAAATCTTCAATCTGAAAAAGTTCGTATTTTTAGATACTATGAGTCAACTATAGCTTTTGGGCATTTCAAATTCCTGATGGGGTCTTCCATGCACGCTTTTGCAGGTTCGAATTGTAGAAGCTTAAAAAAAGAAGCAAGTTTTGGTTCTTTTTGAAAACGATTTTGGTTTGATGACGTCATTGGTTGGTGTTGGTGGAGAGAATGAGGATGATCTGTTCACAAAACCACTTGGAAGATTATCTGTCTTCTTCTATGGAGTTGGGCATATGCTCAACGACATTACTGCTTCTTGTTGGTTCACTTACCTCCTCTTGTTCTTGACCCAAATCGGTCTCTCTCCGAGGTAAACAAAAATCCTCCTGATTCTTGTTAAAAACCCAAATCTCGGTTAGTGTAATTATATATCAAGCTTTCTTTTTTTTGGTTCTTATGTAGAGATGCTGCAATTGTCATGCTCTCTGGTCAAGTTGCTGACGGTTTTGCTACAGTCTTCGTTGGTGAATTGGTAAACTTTTTTTTGGTTCTTATGTGTTTGTACTTGTAGTGTGTGTAAGCAACTCTTTTCGACATTAATGTTCTTTTAGTCTCATGTCATTTAAGGGTAATCAAAATTTGAGTCAAAAGCGATATTGTTCTATGGTAATGCACTAATGCTATGAACAGTGTATATTACTATCTCACATCTCTGTCTTCTTTACATGACACAGATTGATAGATTTGGGCATTTCAAAATCTGGCACGCAGGAGGATCCTTACTAGTGGCTATCTCGTTTTCCTCGGTCTTTGGCGGTTGCTTGCCTTGTTCACTCCTCCATAGTAACTCTTTAACCGTCGAAACATTCTCGTACAGTATGTTTGCAGCTATCTTCAATATAGGATGGGCCGCTACTCAGGTTTCCCACATGTAAACCAATGTTTTCTCTTTCGAGCTTCTTTCTTTTTAGCCTAATCTCGAATCTACTCAGTGAGAGATATTCATTTTTTTTTCGTAATCTGTATTTTCTTTAGGGCTATGGTCAATTGCATTACATTGAACTCAACAAGCAGAGTAGCACTAACAAGCTCCCGTAACGCGTTTAGTATGGTCAGCTCTTTCCCCTATAGTCTTATTTTGTGCTCTAAGAAAGTGTTTATTATTTTTTAACTTTGTCATCGACTGTTTTCTTCAGGTTGCTAATTTAGGCTTATACGCGATTGCTTTAGTTGTATTTGGTGTTAGCAAGGCTGACACAAAAGAAAATACTGAAATACAGGTTTGTGCTTTTATTGACTTGTTAATTTGCATCTATCAATCAAAGTTAATGCCTTTCGATGTTATGATTCTAAGTCCGGTTTAAGTCTACAGTATCGCTGGATTGCTTATTCATCCATTACCGTAGGATGCTGCTTTGTGGTCATATTTCTTATGGGAACAAAGGAACCACGGTAACGCACACTTTTCTTTGTAAATGCTTTAAAGTCAAGATAGTTTACTGAAAATGAGTTTTGGTTTTGTTTTCAAAGTCTGCGGATAAATCTAAGAGAAACCAGCCGAAGAAGAATACCATGGGCCTATTGGTTCCGTAAGATTCTGTATTACCAAGTCGCAATGGTTTATCTATTAACTCGACTAGTATTGAATGTTTCACAGGTTAGTCTCTGTATCTTCTCTTGCTTCTTTTGTTTGTATTTGGATCAATACTCATGACTTTTAATATTCACAGGCATATCTTGCATTCTTTGTTATTGATGATCTCCAAATGGCTCAATCCGCTAAAGCTCTGGTAAGTGAAACAGAGCCACTGCAAAAAAAGTTTCCGTCTTTATGATCATCAAAACTTGTTTAATCAGTGATCAACGTTTTTTGATTTTCAGGTTCCTGCAATAATCTACATCTGCAGCTTCGTTGTATCCGTTATGCTTCAGGTTGCAACAAGTTTTTGCTCTTCTTCCATCTCTTAAACTTTATTTTTTGGTTTCTGTTATGTAACTACTATAGTCTTACTAATGTAGGAGATTCCATGGAACGGAAAACGCCTCAAGGCATATTATTGTGCTGGTGGTATTATTTGGATATTCTGTGGTGTGTCGATCCTCTTATTGCCCAGAGGCATTAGCTCTTTCATGTACGCGATCTCTGTCTTCATCGGCATTGCAAATGCATTGATTCTGGTGAGACATCCTTCTGCTATATATATCTGATGTCTTCATGAGTTATAAAGAAACCTGACAATCACATTTTCTTACAGGTGACAGCAATAAGTATGCAGAGTGTGTTAGTTGGTTCAGAACTTGGTGGATGTGCTTTCGTTTGTGGGTCTTTAAGCTTCTTAGACAAGATGTCATGTGGGATTGCTTTATATATTCTTCAGTCACACCAAAGTAAGTTTGCCTTTTTTTTACTTTCTTAACTTTCTATAATAGTATCTTTTAACTCTGATGAAACTGTTGATGGTGCAGGCAACAGCACTTCACCACAAGTGGATGTAAACATCAAACAAAGTTTTTACTTTTCGGTGACGAGATATGGTTTAGGGCTTGTACCAGCTGTATGCTCTTTTATAGGAGTCGTTGTCACGTATTTTATGGAACTCGATAGCACAATTCTAAAGCCTCTGTGTCAACCATTGCTATTAGAATGAATCAGAAAGTAAGACCGGCGAAAACATTTCTGGTCTGGTTGACACATGACACAAACTGGTTTATTAGTTGATATGTTTCAGTTCCTTGATATTTTTTTTTGTTCATAGGTAATAGATCACACAGAGAAAGCATTTGTACCAGAACTACTTAAAGTTTGAAAAAATTAATGAAAGTTGATTTTTTTTTTTTTCTTCAAATTGTCTATACCCATGTTTGCTGTTTTTTAACTGACTCTTCCTTGTATGATGGATGTATTTAATCAGAATCTTCATCCTTGCAAAGAAAACAGATCTCAAATCCAAATATTTTATTCGAAATCTTGTTCAACAATCGGAATAACTAAATAAGTTTATGGCTTTTGCTTAGGTTATTGTAAATTACTTAAAAGCTTCATATATACAAAACCAAAAATGTCATTAATTTTCAGTCTCCACCAATTTAACTGTTATCAAACCGAAGACAGAAAAAATGTATCGCTGGACTTTTAAGGCCCTTTAATAAGGCCCAAGTATACGATTGTGCAAAAACGTTGTCGTTTTTTGTGTGACTTCGAGTTTAGGGCGTGTTTTTTCATCGCCGGAAATTCTCTCATTCGCAGGGGCTGAGCTCCGGTAAAACATGGAGGCAAGTGAAGGGAAGAGCAAGAAACCAGGAGCGTCACGCCTCTGCTGCTTATGCAACCAGAGACGCCCCGTCCTCAAACGACCCAAAACCCTTCAACAGGTAACTTTTGAAATCTCGTGTTTTGAGTTTTGTCTAAGTTTTTTTAAGCAGAAGCTTGGAAAAGAACTTCAGTACTCTACTATAAAGTTTGGCTCTTTATAAATCCGAAACTCTTCCTTTTGTTTGGAATCGGATCAAAATTATAGCTCTGGTTCGTTGGTTTTGGGATTATGATCTTTGTTTAGAATCGGATAAAATAGATTCTGCTATCGAAAGTGTCAATCTTCAGTTTCATTGTCTCTCCCAAGTTGCTATTGTTTCCTCTGTATTGAGCATTGATGGGAGTATATGTGTGCTTAAAAGATATGCAGAGAGTGCTTCTACGAGGTCTTTGAGGAGGAGATTCATCAAGTAATTGTTGGGAATCGTTTATTCAAATCCGGTGAACGCGTTGCTATTGGTGCCTCTGGTGGAAAAGGTAACAACTTTCTTAAACTCTTTGCGGGATTCCTCGATTCTTCTAATTGATCATTTTTTTTTTTTGGCTACTACTTTCTTCTGTTGCACCTTTACATCTTTCATTGTTTTCATGAAATAACCCAAAAAAGCTGCGGGCTTTGTGTAGATTCCACAGTTTTGGCGTATGTGTTATCAGAACTAAACAGACGTCACAATTACGGTCTGGACCTCTTTCTCTTGTCCATAGATGAAGGGATTACAGGTTATCGTGATGATTCTCTTGAGACAGTTAAACGAAATGAAGTCCAAGTAAGCTTTAATTTCTTTTGGAATTGTAAGTTTAGTATATGAAGCGTTTTATGGAGTTGTTTCTTCTTTGATTTGATGTGTTCTTTATTTTTTTGTTCCAGTATGGGTTGCCTCTTCAGATTCTTTCGTACAAAGATCTGTATGGATGGACAATGGACGAGATTGTGAAAATGATCGGTTTGAAGAACAACTGCACCTTTTGTGGTGTATTCCGTCGACAGGTGAGGATCCAAATTTGTTTCTTCCTTTGTTCTACAGTTCGTTAAGAACTTTAAATAACAATGTGTGTGTGTGTGATTGCTTTTGTTTGATGATGCGAAGGCACTTGATAGAGGAGCTGCGTTATTGAAAGTAGATAAGCTAGTTACTGGACATAACGCAGATGATATAGCAGAAACCGTTCTCTTGAACATATTGCGAGGGGATATTGCTAGGTAAGTGTTTGTTGTTTGGTTTGATTGAAAAAATCTCTCTCGTTCCTCAGTTAATTGATTTATTAGATGTAACAATTGGCTGCTCCTGTAGATTAAGTCGGTGCACATCGATTACTACTGGTGAAGATGGTCCCATTCCAAGATGTAAACCTTTCAAGTATACATACGAGAAGGAGATTGTCATATATCCTTCACTATTAAAATTGTTTTCTTGTTTCTTTGCCTAACATCAATGATTTTATATCACTGTAACTTGTCAACAAAAGAAATTTTGATACCTTAACATATGATATACGTATGCTTATTTCAAGAAGCTGGACTACTTCTCCACCGAATGTAAGTTTGTTCAATGTTTTATAGAGTTTTTGATCTCTGTTCTTGAATTTTACTTCAGCAGTATCTCTGGTTGTTTCTATGGCTAATTAAGCGATTAATTGAATTTGCAGGTATATACTCTCCTAATGCGTATCGTGGCTTCGCTCGTGAGTTCATCAAAGATTTGGAAAGACTAAGGTCTTCTTGCTCGACCTTTTCTTTTTCTGTTAATATCAGATACAACTAAATAAGTGAAGAAGAGATCTCTAACTTGTATAAAGTGCAGGCCAAGGGCGATTCTTGACATCATAAAGTCTGGTGAAGATTTTAGAATCGCAACAACCACAAAGATGCCTGAGCAAGGGACGTGTGAGCGATGCGGGTACATTTCTAGCCAGGTGAGATAAGACTTTGCAAACAAAGACCTCTCTTATGATCTTATCACATCTCAAGGCGAGTGTATGAGTGTTTAAATACAATGATGTTTGCTTGTTTGGATATTACAAATGATATGGCAGAAATGGTGCAAAGCTTGCGTTTTGTTGGAAGGACTGAACCGTGGTTTGCCTAAGATGGGTATTGGAAGAGCTCGAGGCGGCGTCAATGGTGATCATAAGAAGGAAACAAAGAAGCCTCCTGCATCTGCTGCAAAGTCGTTAGAGAGCAAACAATGTGGATCTCTTGATTTCTAAACTTGGAAGAGAAAATGCTATGAAAAAACTCATGCAAGTTACATAGAAATTAGAGAAAAAACTTCCTTTCGTGGACTCCATTGTTGTAAAACTCAATTCTTCAAGAAGATTTTGGTTTGCCTTTTTTTTTGGGCTTGTTGTATCAAGAAATCACACAGAAAGATGTTATAAATAAAGGGTTTTTATAATCAATCAAACAGAGTCTGTCTGTAACAATAAAATGTATAAGATTTTTGTACACAAAAGTTACAAAGAATTTGATTAAAACAATGAATCAAATCAAACAGTCTAACGAAAAGCAAATAAATTCGTCACTTTTCATCACCAGCCCAATTTCCCTTGAGTTTGGGCCCAGTAGGCCCATCTTCACCATATACTTCATCAGGAATCTTCCTCGCAAAATTAACAAAGGCCTTTTTCAAAGGCCCAGGCAATATCCTCTCGATCCTCTTAACATCATCGTCAACATTGTAATCAATTTTCGGTCCCCATTTCCTGAGATAATTCACCCACGGCGGTTCCGCCACTCCTCCGCCGTCTCCGTCTACATACTCCGCCGCAATCACCTCGTACCCCAATCCCGTGTCAATTACCTTCTTACCCTTCGCCGTATCGTTCCGTATCCCAACCCCATCGTCTCCTTGTAACACCAGCCCAGGTTTCGGATACATCGCGTGCCCGTGAAGCGACGCGTAAGCTACAGGCTTGTTGCTTCCTCCTCCTCCTCCTCCTTGGAACTCTAAATCGCAGGCGTCGACCCAAACTCCTCCGCTGTGCTGCGATAAGAACATTCGCCACAGCTCTCCGTTGAAATTGCTTACCCGTAACGTCGCGTGTTCCCAGTCCCCAACGTGCTCGCCGATTTTCCCCAATGGCAAATTTAAGAATTTGACCTTGGCTCTTGCTGGGCCATTGAAAGGGTAAAATACCCAGATGGCAATGTCTGTGAATGTTGCTCCGAGCATTGGTTTGATGTGGAGATACACTTTTGCGCTCTGTAAGTCTCCTTTCTTCACTCTCTCTTTTCCGTTTTTGTCCACCGGAAGATCTAGCCAGTATGATCCGTCGTTTGATCCGCCTTGTGGAAGATTCGAGCCGTTAGATTCGATAGGGACTGGGTTTGATTCTTGGCCTCTCTTGTATAGCAATGCACCGTTGGTGAAGTACCAGTTAACAGAGGAAGGTAGATATTCTTCGTCTGGGTGGAAATAGATACATGGAGAATAGTTCTTGAACAGTGCTTCGATTTGGGACTCATTTGGCATCGTAGAGAAGTCGAGTTTCGCATTCTTCAAGCAAGATAAAGATGGAGGAGAGGAATCTTGGGTTTGCCAAGCAAACGTGCCTACACAGACACCTGTAGCTTGCGTTCCTCTTGTGGTCGGTCTTAGGCTCGAAACGTTGACTCCGTTTGATCCCCATAGCCATGTCTCAGCTTCACATTGCTCTGTTAGATCGGATCGAACGCAGCGTAGCTTGTCTAGAGGAGGCTTTTGTGAGGAGTTTGTGACTATGAGACCAACGGCTTGATATCCATCAGGGGACACGGGATGCCAGAAATAGCCAGGCCCGTCTTGTTTGATCTTGAGCGACTCGGTGGTTCCCACGAGGGTGTAATCTACAGGAGGTTTCAAGGCGTTGCTGCTTGAGAGATCTCTAGCTGTGAGTACCCAACCGAAAAGTCGACGGTTGTTTGGTTGAGCGTAATAACCGAGAATGGAGAAACCGGAAGGGATCGATGATGGTTCGAAGAATGTAGCTCCGAGGTTGTCTGGTCCTCCTTCGTAAGTGGACCATACTTTGTTGAATGTCGAGACTTGACTTACCTCGAGACCTCCCAAGTCAATGGCTCGTCTCGCAAACCCGCCACCTGATGATGCAGGTCAAATCAAAATCATCAAACCAATGGAGACAGAGAGAGAGAGAGAGAGAGAGACCAAGAGGATAATACAAACCTTGAGGCAAAGTAGGCAATGGTGAGGGAAACTTGAAGGGAGTTTCGACGGGAAGTGCTTTGAGAATCTTCTCTGATACATCTTCAAGAGAAGGATCCGAGATTGAAAGGCAGTTTCCCATTTTCGGATTAGCAGAAAGGAAGATTGATTTGCAGATAATTTAACAGAGGAAACTTGAAGTCATGGGTGATAATATATATTTCTAGTATCTTGGTGTCGATTACTTGAAAGAATATAAGAGAACGTAAGCAAGAGAAGTTAAATGGCAAAGAGGATAAGTGTAAAGCATATTCTTCATTGTGAATGAGAAAAATGCAAACGTAAACGTAGAAGTCAAAGCTGATCTATCCAAAGGGAAGGTGTCGTGCAAGGTTTTATTCTAAATATACATAAATTTATTATATCCTTCTCTGTTCTTTTTTTTCTGCAAATTACATATCGTGCAAGGTAACACTTAAAATGTTGATGACAAGTGACAACGACTTGTTACAGTTTACTTAATCCAACAACAGAAAAAACGTGCTGCTTATACTATAATAATAAAAGTGAGATGAATTTTTAATGTTCATCAAATACAAAACCACTTGTAATCGTATATATGTGTTGATTTGGGTCTGTGTGTCAAAGCTTTTGAGTATTTCACGTGTGTGTAATTTTAACATCTCCAAACGTACATATTCTTATTCCAATTTCAGACATGTGAAAATCTGAAAAAGCTGTTACACACACATAATATCAAAAGGACACACATAGTATCAAAGATAATTAACTACGATGACGTGGATATTTTTCCTTAAACCACGACTATCACATGTTCTTATTTAAACCACACATGTGAAATACCCGAAAGCTTTTTGAGACAAAGATTCCAAATCAACGACGACATTTATCGTTAAGACCAGGACCACCGTAGAAGAAATAAATCCCCCAATAAGAACTTCCATCTCCTGCTTTAATGCTGTAACAGTTACCATTAGTAGCATAAGGGTAAGCTCCTTGTGCATCTCTGAGAGTGTTGGATTCATCAACTGTCATAAGTTTCCTGAAATAGCTCGCTTTCTTAAACCATTCTTCTGCGAAACGGCCACTTCCCATACCGGTGGCCGTGTGTCTCCCATTGGTCATTTGGTTTACAATTTCACCGCCCCAATTAACTAACGAACCTCTATCTCCTAGAGAAGTAAACAACGAGCCAGGCCAGTACCCGACAAGCTCTTCACCGATCTTTAGCCACCAGTTTCCACTGTCCTAAAATAATCAGCAATCCATTTTGGCTTTAGATTCAGATTTAACTTAGGGTGCAACACAAGTTACCTTTAATTACTATATATAAGACCTAAGAGTTGTATATGATGTGTTTACTAGTTTCCGATCACAAAACTATGTTAGCTTAGTACCTTCCATATAAGTATGGGGAGGCCGTATTGAGCTCCGTCGTATTGAGAGACTTGAGTGTAGGATCCACCTACAGTTATTTTGTTGCTCGTCTGAACAAAACCTGAGCAGTCATTGTTGTAGCATCCTGTTCTTCGGTATCCATCTCTCTATAATGTTATAAAGTAGTTAACCGTCTTAATTAACTTTTTTTCCCAAATGATTAGCTTTCAATATAGGTTTAGGGTTACACATGAAATTTCTAGAAAACAGGAACTTACCGTCCAGTAAACAAATAATCTAATATTATTGTCACCATACTTTCCTGGATAAACCTATAAATTAAGGCAAAGGAAGATATTGTATGTAAATATAAAAAAGTTTTGCATATGAAGAATTAGATGTAGTTGAGGATTGAAGATCAAATAAGAAGTAGAAGACCTGAAGACCAGCTTCAATGGTGTTAAGATTAGAGCCATCTCCAGACGCGAGCCAAGTCTGAGCCAAGCTGAACTCGTTGGAGACTTCAACTTCTGGTCTCCAGATATTCATTACAAATTCTGTCCCGTAAAAATTGCCCTTCCTCGTACTCATGATTGCGTACTAAACCGGCTCCAAAATATGGGAAAAGTGCTAATTAAAACTAGAAATCTCTTTAACGTTTATATAAAATATATATATTTCTCCTCTACTTAAATTCTTAAGCATGTTCATCGATCTCAAGATATCTCCTCAAAAGTTATGTGAATGTGACTCTAAAATATATTGTAATTGTTTTACCAATTATATTTTCTGAGACGATCAGATTTATTATTCTAATTCTACATTTTCGGATTTAGAATCTTATTTTTTCAATTTCTTTAATACAAACTTTTTAAAAAACCCTACAACTTAAATATCATTATAACTGAGTTCAGAAGGATAGGTAAGATAGCTAGTAAGTATTTCATAAAATTAACAGAAAAAAAATTATAGTGTAGAATATACACTTAGTTATCATTCATCTTACATGGTATATTATTGTTTCCAGTTGGTATAATTTTATTTGCCATATAATTATAAAAAAAATATCAGTATTATTTGACATATAAGTTGGATATTCTAAATAAAAGATAAGACGATGTAAAAGACTCGCACATTTGATCAAAGTCACTCATAAACTAATATACTGGATCTGCTCATGGCCACACGAGAGTAACTAACAAAAGGACAATGCCTAATAAATGTACGTACCTCATGATCTCCAGGGCTGCTTTGTTGAGTCTTTTTACCGAAACTCCCAATGGATTTTCGTCGTAAGATATCTTCTTTCTTTGTTTTTCTTATAGGAACAGTGTTTTCTGGACAATACTCTCCACTATTGTGCCAAACCTGAGTAGCCTTTGCCTCTTCCCTGCTACTCGTAGAATCACCCTCCGGGATGAATCTCGGTCTCAGCTACAATCAAAAACTTCCTGTTTGAACATTATGAACGCATGTATAAACAAAAAAAGAGACTGTAAACGAAGGCAAACCTGGATGGTGTGGTTTTTAAGAAGAGGATGGTCAAAAGCTGGTTGCCTAGTTATTGGAACACAATATATTATATCACCATCTTCACTCTGTAAGAAATATTAAAGCGACAAATTAATCTCTTTTTTGTCCGCGAATATTATAATTATACCCAAAGTATGAAGTTAACGATGCTTCTGAAAATTTTCTATATATCAAGTGAAAAAAATTAGAAACTAACCTTTTAGCTTGTAAGAGTTTTACATTTCATGCCACTCACTTATAGCTTCATATTTTTTGGTTTTATCAATCTATATTAAATTTAGAATTTGGTTAAATATAATTTTTTAAAAATATCAACATCTTCCATAGTAGTTAGTAAAACTATGAGAAATGAGACAAACATATAGTGAATTATCGACTAAAAAAGGTCGTTCAAGTAAATCTATAAGTGTTATATCCTTTTATTTTCAACATATCTCTCTAGTAGTATACTTAGATTCCGGGAACAAAGCACATTAGTTTCAAGAAGAATAGAATATATATTAAACAACGGTAATAACCGTAAAAAATAATAACATATACCAATGTATGAACCCTAATATCAAATTTCTCCAATTTTTGTTTATTTGGTTTTTTTCTATGCACGTAAAAAACAATCTTTTGTATTAGATACCGTAATGGTTTTACGAGCATGCTTCTTCAGCCGCTTCAAAAGTAGTCTATGTACTTCCCGATGATCAGAAAGCTCTTTCCCATAGACACAAGGAGAGATTATCACCGTTAACACTATCAGAACAAGCGTGAAGCCGGTCACTCCCATCATATAATTTATTATCCTTAGCAATTTTCAGATGGTACGTACTCTTTGGATGTTTTTTTTTTCTAATTCTTAATCAAATACTCTTTGGACTTTATATAGGAGTAGATTGCTCATTTCATTTATTATATTAATTAATAAATTAGTGCTTATAGGTCTTATATACCATCTTGTTATAGATTTGTCAATGGTTACAATAATAATAAACCCATGAAAATAAATAAACATTGACCCATGACTTTAACAATTTAGAGTTAAGGCAGAGCGGTGACACTATCTTGAATTTTTGTGATACGTTTTTGATCCCCCTTCACCGCCGGATCAGCATTTTTCCATTTTGTATCGACCTCCTCAATTCTTAAAATGTTTTAGTAATCTAAACCAGTAAAACTGAGTTTACATATTCTGATATTCGTTCCGCTCAATATAGTTATTACATAGGTATATAAAGTATTAAAACGGTATTCATCAAGTTAATTGTAAAAATATTATAGTTTAACAAACTAAAAATAAAATAAAACAAGATTCTCTAAAACATCACAATTTTTAGTTGAATTTTGTTTTTTTTTGTTTTTTTTGTTAAAGGGCCTAAATAGATGTGATTTTTGTTTTTAGAGAAGTTTGAACTCTAGTGGGAGTGTTGTACTACATTTTTAGTTGAATTTTGTTCTATTTATATTTAACTTATTTTGATTGTTTACGGAATGATTCGGCTATCCGGATTTTAACGTATGATCTAGAACACGTGATATTACAATTACCATGAAATTTAAGGATAGTAGTTCTGCATTCACTTGTTTAAGTCATGAGTCAATAGGCCACTATATTTGTTAGGATGTCATCCCAAATCCCACAACTTGGGTTAGTGTTACTGTCGTAACCACTAACAAATCTTGTGGTATTTTTTTTCTAAAATTAGTGCTTAAAGACCTTATCATCTAATGATAAACATTTTTTTCTTCTGAAATTAGTGCTTAGAAACCTTATCTTCTGATAGATTTGTCAGTGGTAAAACTACACAAGTCAAGAAATAAATAGTATGCCGTAGAAATGTTATTCCGGAGGAATTTTTTAATTTCGTTTTATATTTTATCGAGTCTAACTAACAATGATCATCATGAATTGGTCATACTGAACTACATATACCAAAAATCCATCGGTTTATTAATCGGATGACCAACATGTGTTGCTCAGGTTTGGAGTAAATTGTGTCGGAGTATCTCTGCCTAGCAATGGGCTTTTTGAACATGGGAAGAGCGTTGCTATATCTAACTGTTAGATTAGATCTAGGTCATATATAAAAATAATGATCCATGTAGAAACTGTATTTTATCAAACATATATATTCTTACTCAAGTTACGTGGGAATTATGAAAAGCTCACACATATTACGTATATATTATATCAAGGACACACATAATTTCGAATACGATGACGTGGACTCCTTTCACGTAACACATCTTTTGATTGGCAATGAGCAAATGATGTCATCAATTGAGTCATTCAAACACTCTTTGCGAGTTTTAGTGAACTATGTTACAGGCCCAATTCTAACATCGGCCCATCTAGCATTAAAGTCATTAAAACATGTCAAGCAAGAGCCCTTAAAAAAACCTAAGAACTCGACAAACCCTAAACCATTACGCGTCTTTGTTTCTTGTCCCCGAATTTGAAGGAGATGAAGCCGTCTGATGTCAATACCCATGATGTAGATGAGGGCGGCAAGAGCTCAAAGATCCTGTCTGAAAACATGTCAAAACTTCACCTTGGCTCTAAAGACGAGAAAGCAGCTCAAATCGTTGAAGCAAACCCATTAGCCAAGGACGATACTTCTGTGGGAACAAAAAGTCGAGGGCACAAGTATTCGAAGGTCCATAAGTTCTGGGAGACTCAACCGGTTATGCAGTTTAAGGATATCGGAGACAAGAGTTTGCCTGAAGGCCCAATTGAGCCCGCAACTGCTTTATCTAAGGTCAAGCAAGAGCCCTATAACCTTCCTAGTCTTTTCGAATGGACCACCTGCGATATGAACTCTGATGATATGTGTTTAGAGGTTTACAAATTTTTAGAGTCGCACTATCCTGATGAGGGATATAACTTCAAGCTTAGTTACTCAAGGGAGCATCTAAAGTGGGCATTGTGTCCACCTGGTTATCACAAGAACTGGCATATTGGAGTTCGTGTGAAGACGTCGAAGAAACTCGTTGCTTTCATCAGTGGCGTGCCAACAAGAATCAGGGTGCGTGATGAGGTTGTTAAGATGGCGACGATCAGTTTTATGTGTGTTCACAAAAAGTACCGGTCTCGGGGATTTGCTAGTGTCTTGATGAAGGAGATGACTAGAATGGTTCAGTTGCAGAGTATATGGCAAGCGGCTTATACCTCACAAGATATAATTCCTACACCAGCCACCACCTGCCAGAGCTATTGCAGATTGTTGAACCCAAGGAAGCTGGTCGATGTTGAGTTTACAACGCTCCGTAAAATGACAATGAGCATGGCCAACAAGCTTTACAAGTTACCAGATGCACCCATCACTCCTGGATTTAGGAAAATGGAACCACGTGACGTCCCTGCTGTTACAGGGCTGTTGAGGAACTACCTTAGCCAGTTTGGAGTTGCCACTGACTTTGATGAAGATGATGTCGGGCACTGGCTTCTCCCGAGAGAAGATGTCGTCCATAGTTACGTAGTAGAAAGCCCTCAAACTCATGAAGTCACTGACTTGTGCAGCTTCTATGCTCTCCCTTTAACAGTCCTTGGTAACTCGAAATACACTACGGTTGAATGCGCTTATTCTTACTACAATGTTGCGACACAGACCTCGTTTCCTCAGCTGATGAATGATGCCCTAATCGTCTCTAAGCAAAAAGGTTTTGATGTGTTCTTTGCGTTGGATGTGATGCACAATGAGAGTTTCCTTAAAGAGTTGAGGTTTGATCCAGGAGATGAACAGATGTACTACTATTTCTATAACTACCGTTTGAGAGGTGCATTGAAGCCATCAGAATTTGGGCTTGTTCTCTAGTAAGCTCTTCAAATACCTTGCTTTTAATTAGTTTGGTATCAACAATTAAAGTTGATTTTTTTTTTTATTGGTTCTTCTTTATCTGAACTACTTCAATTCTCCCATGCGTTACTGAAACTGAGTTTAATGTTCTTTTGGCAATGCGATTTAATTTGAAATTTTTGGAACTGCGATTTTTAATTATTTGGAAGTGTGATTTTGTTACTTGTGCCATCTTCTGTGTGTATCTTCACATGTCCTAGATATCCCTGGGTGCGGGTCAAATCCTCCGGGTCAAATGTTGTGACATTACAATTGAAAGCATATAATAGTTTTGTATTCTAAATTTTAAACAATCATATATACTCGATATCAACCGTTAAAAACATCGTTACGTTTTACTCTTAACAAATTTATTAGTCGTAAGAAACATAGAAGAAGAATAGTTCTACGAGTTTCACAAACTTATAATTTTTAAACATGGTAGATTACTAAATTACATCACAAACTTTTTAAACATGATATGATGAATTTGGTAAAATTAATCACGGTAAACTTTTAAACAATAACAAAGAGCTCAAAGATCCTGTCTGAAAACATGCCAAAACTTCACCTTGGCTCTAAAGACGAGAAAGCAGCTCAAATCGTTGAAGCAAACCCATTAGCCAAGGACGATACTTCTGTGGGATCAAAAAGTCGAGGGCACAAGTATTCAAAGGTCCATAAGTTCTGGGAGACTCAACCGGTTGTGCAGTTTAAGGATATCGGAGACAAATATGAAAATTCAAAATCGATCTGTCTCTTCACAAAAAGTTATAATGATGATTTTTTTCACAAAAGCAGCTAGTAGCTAGCCATGGTCTAAGGTATTGCTACTCGACCCAGCGACGAGTGCTCCCGACGCCAATTAATCGGATGACCAACATTTGCTCAGGTTTGGATTAAATTGTGTCGGAGTATCTCTGCCTAGGTCGTATGGGCTTTTTGAGCCATGGGAACAGCGTTGTTATATCTATAACTGTTAGATCTAGGCCTCATATATATATAAATATAATGATCTATGTAGAAACTGTATTTTATCAAACATACATATATTCTTATTCAACTTACGTGTGGGAATTCTGAAAAGCTTTAACATGCACATATGTATAAGTATCACCAAGGACACACATAATATTAACATTAAATATACCACATTTTCTTATTCGAATTATAAACATGTGAAATGGTTTGAGTTCGCAGAGATACAAAATCAAGGGCATTTCTCGTTCTGACCAGGACCACCATAGAAGAAATTAGTCCCCCAGGAAGTTCCACCATCTCCTGCCTTAACGTTGTAACAGTTATCATGACCGGTTAAAGGGTAAATTCCTTGCGCTTCTCTCAGAGTATTGGTTCCATCAACTGTCTTAAGATTCCTGAAATAGCTCGCTTTCTTAAACCCTTCGTCTGCAAAATGCCCACTTCCCATATCGGTGGCCGTGTGTTTCCCGTCGGTCTCCAAGTTCACGACTTCACCTCCCCATTGAACTAACCTCGCTCCATCTCCAAGAGAATTGAACAACTTGCCAGGCCAGTACCCGACAACCTCATCACCAATCATTAGCCACCAGTTTTCGCCGTTCTAGATAATCGACATAATTAATCCCTTTTAGGTGTTGAAGTCGATGGTAACGTACTCAAATTAATACATCCCATTTCATGACTACTAAAGTCCCCCAATGGGCCCACTGTATATATTTTTAAAATTTCATCCACCACTCAGTGATGTAGAGCGATGTTACCTTCCAGACAAGTATGGAGAGCTCGTATTGACCTCCATCGTATTGTGAGACGCTAGTGTAGGTTCCACCTACAGTGATAAGGTTGCTCTTTTGAACAAAACCTGCGCAATCGTTGTTGTAGCACCCTGTGCTTTGGTATCCATCGGCCTATTTTCGGAAAAAGAGACAATTTTATATCTATCTTTTTAGATTAATTTGATATATCTATCCAATAACGATTGTCGTTGTACAAAACAGTCTATATTTCTAAATTTAACCAACAGCCGACAAATGTAAACCTAGATTTTTAATATTTTTAATTAGGGCAGAAAATGGGAGATTTTTTTTTTTTTGGGTGTAAATGTTATAGAAAATGGGAACTTACTGTCCAGTAAACAAATAATCTAAGATTATTGTCACCATACTTTCCTGGATAAACCTATAATTTAAGGCATGCAAAGGTAGTGTTAGTTAAGATGTTTTGCATATGAACAAAATGTACTTAAGGATGGAGAAGAGAACCAAAGACAAGTAGAAGACCTGCAAACCAACTTCAATGGTGTTGCGAGTATTGCCAAATCCAGACACGAGCCAAGTCTGAGCCAAGCTGAACTCCTCGGGAACTTGAACTTCTGGTTTCCAGATATTTATTACACATTTTGTCCCGAAATACTTTCCATTAATGGAATTCATGATCGCGTACTAAACCAGCTCCATAAAACGGGGGAGAAAAATGTAAATTAAGCCAGTATTAATTAACACAATTAGGACAATGCATAATATGTATTACCTCATGGTTTTTACTTGGATTTGTATCTTCAGGGATGCTTGTGGTAGTCTTTTTCCCGAAACCCTCAATGGATTTTGCTCGTAAGATATCTTCTTTCTTTATTCTTCTTATCGGAACTGTGTTTTCCGGACACCCTCCACTCTTGTGCCACGCCTGAGTAGCCGTTGTCTTTTTCTTGGTGTTCGTAGACTCACTTTCCGGGATAAAACTCGGTTTCATCTACGTGCGAAATATTCCCGTTTAAACACGATCATGCATGTATAAGCAAAAGAGAGACCGAAAATGAAGGCAAACCTGGATGGTGTGGTTCTTAAGCAGGGGATGATCAAAAGCTGGTTGACTAGTTAATGGAACACAATCTATTATATCTCCATCTTCACTCTGCAAAAAGCGAAAAAAATTGCTCAAGAAATTCTGTATGCGAATAATCAAATCATATGGAGTTTATGCATATATAATTTGTATAAGATACCTTGATAGATTTGAGAGCTGGCTTGTTGAGCCGCTTCAAAAGTCTTTGTATTTTGATTTCTCGGTGATCGGAGAACTCTTTTTCAGAGACGCAAGGAGACACTATAGCCGTCATCACCATCAGAGCTACTGTGAAACCGGCCACTCCCATCATGGTTAAGTAATTCCTTAGCAAAACCTTTAGATGCTGGTCTCTGAATTTTAAAAACAAATTCTAGTACTATTGAAATTTATAGGTGTAGACTGCTCTTATATTCTATAAAATAAGAAATCAGATAATTATTTTTGAGTGGTTTCAGTTACACCATTAATGAAAATGGACTCATGACTTAAACATCATCACAACCCCTCATGACTTCAAAATCAATGAAAATCGACTCATGACTTAAACATCATCAGAACAAGCCAGTCTCCCTTGTTATACAAAGACTTAATTAGCTTCAAGTTGTCAATTCATTTCCTTTCATATGATCTATGGTCATATTTGTAACGCTTCCGACCGCTCTTACCGGCAAGTCACCCATCCCTCCGGCTCGTGGGCCCCATCCCTATCCGACGGCCGGTGCGTTATTTTTCCTGAAGCTCAACCGACTTATTTACTAACTCTGCAATCACCACATGATCTTTCCCCGTGGTTTGACCTCACTCACACGGTTTCGGGAATCACTTTCCGAAAGGTCACCCATCCTAGTCCTACTCCAGCTAAAGCATCCTTAACTGTGGAGTTCTCTCTAGACCAGTGACCGAAAAGATAAGTGCATTTTGATGACATAGGTAGCCAAATTAATCCATTTGAACTTATTCAAATGGGCTGAGCCCGGGTCATTACAATTCTCCTTCACTAAACGAGAATTCGTCCCCGAATTCTGATCCCGATAGTGTGAGCCTAAACCCCCAAACCCCAAGACAGTCTCCTGAGACAGAACCAGTTTGACTTTCTAGGCTCTGATACCACTTGTAACGCCTCCGACCGCTCCTACCGGCGAGTCACACATCCCTCCGTCGGGCTCGTAGGCCCCACCTCTGTCCGACGGCCGGTGCGTTATTTTTCTCGGAGCCCAACCGACTTATTTACTGACCCTGCCATCACCACATGATCTTTCCCCGTGGTTTAGCCTCACTCACACGCTTTCGGGAATCACTTCCCGAAAAGTCACCCATCCTAGTCCTACTCCAGCTAAAGCACATTTAATTGTGAAGTTCTCTCTAGACCAATGACAAAAAAATTAATCTATTTAAACTTATTCAAATAGGCTGGAGCTGGGTCATTACAATATTGCGTCCATATATAATTAATGTGTATGCACTGAAAATTCTATTTCCATGCATGACTCTTGTTGTTGATTTTTCAAATATGGCAAAGTCAAATACGGCAACTTTATTTTCTCATATTAAGAATATTCTTTTTTTTTTTTTGTTAAAGCTCATATTAATAATATTCATTGTGAGGATCATCTGGCGAGCTATCTCATGTAATGCTCCAGTTAGGGTTTACAATATTGTGATATACTATTATACTCTGTTCAGAAGATTTCGAGTTGATCCATGCTTACCGTGTTAGTCTTGCTCCAGCGTTCGTGTTATTCTGATTGTGACTAATTTGTTGGTTTGAACGAGTCCCTATTATGATTTTAATTACATGGTGTATTCGCATAATTCAAAAGAGATCGAAAGCTAGTGAACTTAAAGTTTCTAATTAACAACGTACACTTTCTAATGCTCTATAACAAAATACACAACTTTAGACAAATACCAATATTATAGAATGAACTAAAATTAAATTTTCTGGCATTTGAGAATGAACTTAAATTTCTCATTTGAGAATATCTGCCATTGTCAAAAGTCAAAACAAATAGTGAGTAACATAAATTAAATATTTTTAAATACGGGTATACATAGTACTTCTCTATTTCACAAAGATTTCCATTTTGACATTTTTTCACATAAATTAAGAAATTTAATAAAAATTCTCTTTTATTTTTTATAAATATATTACACAATTTTCTTCTTTTTTAATTAATACATTAATATAATAAAGTTAAACTGGACTTTTAAAAAAAAATTATATCAGAAATACATTTTTTATGAAATGGAGGAAATAATATATACATCAAAACCAAATCCGGTTTGTTTTACGCGGCTAGTACTTTTATTTGTAGAAACTATACCAAAACTAAATGTTTATTTAACAATCGCTAAGAAGAACATTAGAATTAAACAAACATTTGCCCAAAGCTTTTCTCGGTAAGTTTTGGAAAAAAAAAAAATCGCAAATGTGTGTTACTTTCTGAGCCTGTTGGTCCATCTGACTCCCTGAACTACTTGCATCCACAAGATGAAACCTTCTTGGCTTTGGAGAAACTGCATTGCTCATTCGCATGAGATTGAAATCACTTGCTGCATATTGGCTTATAGGTTGTAGTTTTTTTGGGAGGTGGAAGAAAAAGAAATACACATACACAAGGGGTTTAAACATATGACTACATAGTGTATAAACAAGGACGCGAAAACGCACTAACATTGTACATGGCTGCTTTCCCAGCTTTTTTGACCAATCCTTAGTTAATGGATCTTCCGCAAGGTTTGGTTTTGGATCCAACATTGTGATGTTTACTATGCGTAAAAAGTTTTCGGTATTGAACAAAGCTACTACATATTGTTGAACCCATCGATGTTGAGTTTACAACGCTTGGTAGAATGACAATGAGCATGGCCAACAAGCTTTATAAGTTACCACATGCACTCATCACTCCTGGGTAAACAAGAAAATGGAAGGACGTGACGTCCTTGCTGTTACAGGGCTGTTGAAGAACTAGTACTATTTTAGCCAGTTTGGAATTGCCACTGACTTTGATGAAAATGATGTTGGGCACTGGCTTCTCCCGATAGAAGATGTCGTCCAAACTTACCTAGTAGAAAGCCCTCAAACTCATGATCTCACTGACTTGTGCAGCTTCTACATGACCACTTTAACAATCCTTGGTAACTCAGAAATACACAACTACTACAATGTTGCGACAGAGACCTCGTTTCCTCAGCTGATGAATGATGCCCTAATCGTTTCTAAGCAAAAAGGTTTTGATATTTTATATGCGTTGGATGTGATGCACAATGAGAGTTTCTTTAAAGAGTTGAGGTTTGATCCAGGAGATGGACAGATCCATGTACTGCTATTTCTATAATTACCGTTTGAGAGGTGCATTGAAGCCATCAAAACTTGGGCTTGTTCTCTGGTAAGCTCTTCAAATACCTTGCTTTGATGATATTAGTTAGTTTGGTATCAACAATTAAAATTGATTTTTTTATTGGTTCTTCTTTATCTAAACTACTTTCCCCATGCGTCAAGGGTTTGACTATACAATTAAACTTAATTTCTTTTGGCAATGCAACTATGAACTTTTTGAAAGTGTGATTTTGAATGTTATGGAGGTGTGATATTGTTACTTCTGTCATTTTCTGTGTGTCTTCACTTGTCCTACAGACGAGGAGAGAGTTGACCTTGATAAGTAAACTCAACGCAAATATGCAGATGACAATCGTAAGTACTTAAAAGGAGTAAAATTACAGAACGAATACGAGCTTTGGCTAATACCCGAGGCATAAAAGAAGTATTTTCTACAGGATTCCGAAACCACCAGCCACCCCCACCTAATTCATGATAAGCCCACCAAAGTTCTAAGAGAATTTCTCAACAAACAATGAAATAGTAAAATAGTAAAATAATAAGTGGATCTCTCAATTTTTAAGAGACTCATCTATTACTTTATAATTAAAACTTATGTTTATTCTTATGATACCTCTATATATGATTTCTATAAAGTTTGTCCGCTTGCTTTTCAGTCAAGGCTTTCATCCTTTTGTTAACAATCGTACTCGATATCAACAATTATAGATATATCATTACGTTTTCGGTTTCAAAACAAAAAAAAATTATCGTTACGTTTTACTCGTAAACAAATTTATGAGTCTTAAGAAACATAGAAGAAGTATATATAGGTGATGATTCAATGTTTTATTAGTAGCTATATACTATGGACAAATACTACCATCGATCTGTCTCTTCACAAAAGTCATATAATAATGTTTACATTACAAGCTTTTTAAACATGATAAACTTGGTAAATCATGGTAAACTTTTAAACAATACAAAGAGTACAAAACATCACACAAAAGGAAATATAACTGTCTTCGGAAATGTCCCCTAAGGTGCTAATAATCCGAAAAACCAAACATTAAAAGAAAGAAAAAAACAGAGGAGATTCAGTCTTCATCACCTAACCAATTCCGCTTCAGCTTGGGACCAGTAGGCCCTTCCTCTCCAAAAACTTCATTAGGCAATCCTTTAATCGCACTCCTAAACATATTCTTAAGACTCTCCCCGACCATAATCTTCTCCACTCCTCTTATCTCATCTTCATGACCATAATCAATCTTTGGTCCCCAATGTCTCATATAATTCAACCAAACCGGCTCCTCCACTTCTTTCATATACTCCGCCGCAACAACACTAAACCTAACCGCCGTATCGATTACTCTTTCACTCTTTCCTGTATCGTTCCGAATCCCTACATCGTCTTTGCCTTGTAACACAAGTCCCGGCTTCGAGTACATTGCGTGTCCGTTCAAAGAAGCGTAAGCCACCGGTTTGTTTCCCCCGCCTCGAAACTCAATCTCCGAAGCATCGATCCAGCTTCCTCGGCTGTGTTGCGACAGGTACATCCGATGTAGCTTGCCGCTGAAGTTACTTATCCGGAGAGTGAAATGCTCCCAGTCACCAATGTGTTCACCGATTCTCCCCAGCGGGATTGTGACGAGCTTGAGCTTGGCCCGAGATGGGCCGTTGAACGGATAAAACATCCACACTGCTATGTCCGTGAAGGTTCCACCGAAAACGGGTTTTATGTGCAGATACACTTCCATGCTCTGTAAATCCCCGCCTTGGACTCGTTTTCTTGCGTCAGAAGCAACTGGTAGGTCTAACCAGTAGAGACCGTCGTTGGATTCTCCTTGGGGAAGGTTGGAGCCGTTTGGTTCGACCGGGATCGGGTTTGATTCCTCGCCTCTCTTGTAAAGCAAGGCACCGTTGCTGAAGAACCAGTTGACCGAAGCAGGTAGATACTTCTCATCTTTGTGGAAATAGACCCAAGGAGCGTAAGCTTGAAACAGAGCATCGACCTGGAGCTTGCTTGGCATGCAAGAAAAGTTGAATTTGTTGTTTTTCAAACAAGCCAAGGTTGGATTTGAGGAGTTTGCGAAGAACGTGCCAACGCTGACTCCAGAAGCTTGTGTTCCTCTGTTAAGGGGCCTAGAACTCGAAACGCTAAACCCATTAGTTTCCCATATCTTAGCGTCAGGCTCGGATTGATCGGTTAGATCAGAACGGACACAACGGATCTTGTCTAGTGGAGGTTTCTCAGCCGAAGTTGTCACAATCAGACCCACTGCGTTGTAACCATCAGGAGGCACAGGCTGCCAAAAGTATCCAGTTTCGCCCCCATTGTTCCCTACCTTTGTGGATTTGCCGCTCCAAAGAAGAATATAATCCGCCGGTGGTCTTAAAGAGTCGCCAGAGAGGTCTTTCCCGGCAACTGTCCATCCAAAAAGCCTGCGGTTATTTGGTTGAGCGTAGAAACCGAGAATCGAGAAGCCTTCAGGTACTGAAGATGGCTCAAAGAAAGTGGCTCCGAGATTATCTTTTCCTCCTTCGTATACAGCCCATACTTTGTTAAATGCTGTTACATTGCAAACTTCAAGACCTCCCAAGTCTATTCTGCCCTTTGCAAACCCTTCTCCTGTTAGTTCACAGCAAAAAAAGTTATAAACATTTGAAAAAAAGGAAAAAAAACAAACAGAGCTAAAACAGAGGATAAACCAAAAGTAAGATCAAAACATGAACCTGAAGGCCAAGATGGCAATGGAGAAGGAAGATCGAAGGTGGAATCAATGGGCAAAGATGGTGATGAGCTTTGAGCAGAGGAACTGTTACCCATTTTAATTTCACGAATCCAAAAATAAAAAGACAAATAATGACTTTGTGATTTATGTTGTGTCGTGCTAAAGACAGGCTTGAAGGGAAATGGGGACAGAATCAATACTTTTGGTCGAGTTAGATCAACCACATACACAAAACTTCAACGATTAGGTCTTATCTGCAGAGAAACAGCACATGTCAGGTATTTATTGTGAAACGAAAAGTCATCACAAATCACTGTTAGGTTGTTTAGCCTTTGATTCGATCATCAAAGTCTATAATTTATTAAGCAATGTTTTGCACGTCTAACTACTGTATTTACGTAGATTACGTCTCTTGTGATTCTTGACATTATTTGTTTTCTTTTTAATAATGTAACATCATGACAAAAATATTGTATATACACATTTAGGCTCTCCATTTACAAATTATATGCCCATGTTTTTCCTTTGAAGAATTATATTCACATTAGTACATGTTTGTTTGATGTAAAGGTCTAACATTGATATCTTTGTTTTGTTGACAAAAAAATATCAATGTTAGACCTTTTGCATATATAATTTGCCTTAACAGAGGAAAATAATACGTTTTCTTTATCCAGTATGCTGTTGTTGATATCGAATTCATGCGTTGTATTCCACAGGCATAATTATGATAATATTAATTAGTCATTGCTAAAAAAAAAAAAAAGAGTTTCCGTCCAACGATTCCTCAACAGGTCAGAGAATAACGTACATGGTTTAATCTACATTTATTAAACGTGCATGCTTACTTCTTTTTAGTTTTCTAATTCAGTCTAAAACAGCTGTGTTTCTAGTTATCTTTCATTAAATACGTCTTTATTATTCTCGAATTATTTCGACTCTTTGTAAGCTGTAAACAGATTGATATCAATTGATAGATAGGAACACCTCTCATGACGTGGATTTTTTTCCCTCTTAAATGGTTTATCTCATTGAATTATCGTATACAACTCGCATACTACCGAATCTGAACATGGATTATATATATAATACAGCAATGATTACATTACAAACCACTATACTGTATTTGTTTCTGTCACTATGACACAAATACAGACATGTGTGTGAAATCCTCAAAAGCTTTTGAACAAACAGATCCAAATTAAGGACACTTGACATTTCCTGTCTTCACATTGTAACAGTTATGTTTATCTGCAAAGATTTGTTCGGTTTTATTCTAAGATTTGTTCCCTTTAAATTCTAAGTTGCCTGAGCCACAAAGTTGCCTGAGCCTGAACAAGGGACGTGTGACCTCATAGCTAAGCTCGAGAGGAACTTCATCTCCAATTCATCATCAGTGGTATTTATCCCAATTGCTCTCCCTTCTTCCCAGAAATACTTGGGAATATGAAAGAGATGAGACACAAACGCCATAATTATACCCTGGCCCTCTCTTAAAATGCTCTGTTTCCTCTTTGCGCACAAGTTTGGTGCTTGTGCGAAGATGAAATCTTTGGAGGCAATTTTTTCTACTCGTCTCTGTTTAAAAACATTCCTGATTGTTTCTACCAACTTTTATCAACATGATGATTTAAGTGATCTTAGCTCTGACTTAAGAGAGAGGGAGGCGTCATTGTAAAATTAAAATCTATGGATTGATGACGTAAGCAGAAACAGAGCAAAATGATAGGAGGATAAAAAAACTAAACTAAGAGGGTAAATTGAATATTTTGTTAAATTAATTACCTTACAATGTTAAATTCATCTTACTTTTTCGGTTGAGAGAACTCGTCAACGCGATCAAAGTCAACTCTATTGTGGTTTCTTGGCCCAACCGTTTTCGTTGACTTTAACATCGGATATTAAAAGATAGATCTCTAATCCGCATTGGTGAAATCATAAATTGAAATTCGATTTTATCCTAAGATTTTTTCCCTTTACATTCTAACATGCTTTAGTTCATGGTACTTTCAAATGATGACAGCTATATTATGTTATATAAATTTATTAATCATTTTAGTCTAGTGGAGTTTGACCAATAATTCTAATGGAAATTGTTACTTGACTGATTAATGGAAGATCCAAAGTCCAACCATCTCCATGTTTTGTTATATTAATAGACAAGGCAATCATATAATACAGGTCACTAAAATCAAAAAAAAAAAAAAAAAAAAAAGTGCCGCTCAGATAGACAAATACAAAACAAATACAATTAATTAATGTAATCATATAGATATCAGTATACATACACATGGGACCATGTTCTTTAAAGAAATTTTATCTTCTCATCACTCCATAGAAACAGAGAAACACTCTGAAACAAACCCTAAAAACCACTCTTGATATCTGAAACCAATATACTTAAGAATGTGTATATATATATATATATTATATGTTTTTATACAATTGACTAATTTTGGAATGATCTGCGACGCAAGTAAGTAGAGAGAGAGATCTTTTAAGGGCAGTTAGGGTTTCGACCAGGACCACCATAGTAGAAGTGACTTCCCCAAGAACCTCCATTGCCACTCTTGACATTGTAACAGTTCTCTTGATCAGTAAAGACTTGAAGATTGTCAGGGTTTCTCAGCTCGTTGGAGCCATCGACAACTTGAACGTTCTTGAAGTAACTGGCTCTTCCCCAACCTTCCTCAGCGAACCTCCCACTCCCCATCTGAGTGGTCGTGTGTTGTCCTTCCTCCTGCGAGTTCACCACTTCGCCTCCCCATTCGATCATCGATGCGCTCTCTGATAAGTAAGAGAAGAGCGAAGCTGGCCAGTATCCCATTATGTACTTCTCTCCAAACTGTAACCACCAATGCCCTTCTTTCGGATCCTGAATCAAAACCAAAACCAAAAAACTCCTCAAACTAATAGTATTGGTTACTTCATCTAAAACCGAACCGAGCCAAACATATATAGTTTTACTAGTTTGGTATATACATATCAAAAATAATGAAAATTCGAATGAGAACATCCCTATTTTGTGAGCTAAAAGCATTCTTAGCTTTCAAGGATTTGAAGTTGGATTCTTGTTGTTGGTGTTACCTTCCAGATAAGTATGGTAATGTCATATTGAGAGGTTCCAAAGTTGGATAAAGGAGAGATTGATCCACCCATTGCAATTTCCCTATTGATCTGAACGAAACCTGAGCAGAGAAGGTTGTAGCAGCCTGTGCCTTGGTATGCATCACTCTGTTTTTCACATGGTACACAAAACAATGATTCTTCAAATCAACTAAAACAAAGAAAGATAAACAAATTCGAAATATTCAGGAAACTTACAGTCCAATAAGTGAAGAGTCTGGTGTGATTATCACCATACAATTGTGGACTCACCTGAAACACACAAATCTTTATATCAAGAAACCGTTTTTTTTTTCTACAGGACAGAGTATTATCAGAAACCTTCTGAAGAACACAAAAACCTGCCAGCCAGCTTCAATACTATTGAGATCAGAGTTGAAATTTCCACCCAAAACCCAAATCTGAGCCAAACTAAACTCATTGGGCATTTCCACATCAGGTTTCCACACATTAATCTTCGCTTTAGCCCCGTAGAAAACACCATCTTCCACATACATTATCGCGTGCTATTGCATATCAAAACCCACAAAGAGAGTTAGAAAGTTGGTTAATTTAAAACTGATATATATGACGACAACAAAAGCATTACCTGGTGACCATTTTGTGTAAGGACACTAGGTGGCTCAACAGATTTAGGTTTAGGGATGCTTTTCTGATTCTTCATACCGAATTTCTCGACGGAGCTCGCTCTGTAAAGATCTCGCCTTCTCGTTCTTCTGATGGGAACTGTGTTCTCTGGGCATCTCCCATTCACATGCCAAAGCTGAGTTATAGCATGAGACTGCTGATTTTTCTTGGTGGTCGACGAAACTTTACTCTCGCTAAAAACACTCTCTGGGTTGAAACTTGGCATCATCTAAAGAAACCCATTAACAACAACAACAACAACAATGTCAGGATTTACTCAGAGCCAAAAAAGGAAAGTACAGAGACTCTCAACAAAACAGAACAAGTTCTAAAACCTTGACAGTGTGGTTAATGAGCAGAGGATGAGCAAAAGCTGGTTGGTCGCTGATTGGGACACAGTCGATTATATCTCCATCTGGGCTCTGTTTGAAAATTCGAAATTATTACTAAAAAAAAAATAATTAAAAATTGAAAATTTATGGGGCTTTGTGGTTGTCCTTTCTCTAATAATAGCTCTGTTGAACATACCTTAATCGATTTGAGAGCTGGCTTGTTGAGTCGTTTCAAGTGGGTACGGATTTTAAGATCGGAAAACGCGTTTCCGCCGGAGACGACTGGAGAAGTGAGAATCGCCACCGTCATTATTACCAGAGCCAGCAAGAAACTAGCCCTTGTCCAATTAGCGGCCATGGTTAAAGAAAACCCAGAAAGGTTTAAGCTTTCTTACAGAGAGAGAAAGTTTTGAGGGAGAAGATGAGAGGTTTTTTTTTTCTTTTTCTTTTGAGGATTTTTGGATTGAAGTGGATTGCGTTTAATTCTGGGCACTAATAAACGCTTTGGCAAAAACCTTCATAAAGGACGATTTTTTTAAAATAGAGACAAGTGAATTTGGATTCTCTTGCATAAGATTGGTTGCTTTCTTTCTTCTGTTTAAATTTTATTTTGTCAGATTTCCTTTTTCCTGAAATAATAATTCGAAGGTTTTGGATTTTTTTTAAAAGAATTTTTACTGTCACCTTTACAGAAAAAGCAAAAATTTACTGAAATAGGAACATTCTCCACTCTTTTGACTCTCATTAAGGTTTATCGGGATTTCAATTTTTTTTTTTTCTGTTCCCGAGTTAAAAGGTTTTTTACTTTTTATTTTATTTCGAGAAATGACTATAAATATCTCTCTTCAGGTATAGCGGCAAAAAAAAAGTATAAAGATTTATCGTACTCATAATAGTTAGACGACCAAAAAAAAAGACATAATGTGTATATTATTGAAAAGATCAAATATATTATTATTCGGTTTTGTTTTTGCTTTCCATTGCCTAACGATGCTTGTTAAGATAAAACATAAATGAATTTCTTAACATCTTAAAATGATAATCTCTTCCATACGTAAACATTTCACAAGTCTAATCCGTATCAGTTAAATATTTATACTTATAAAACACAAGTCAGTTGACAATTGTAGTATTGACAAATGTCCTTTTATGCTTTAAACTAATTTACCTTTTATTTTTTTATCACAAAAATTTGTATCTTTTAAATCATTTTTTTAAAACAATCTCATAACTATCCATGATCATTTTAACTTCTCATCTTTACAACACATTATCGTCACTTTCATCATATATATATCAGAAATGTTTAGCCCATATAATCTTTTATAAATTTGCAAAGAAAATTCGACAAAAAAATCTGCAAAGAAAAAAACATTTATTTTAGGTAATCTATTAATTTTCGATTTTTGGAGTTTTATCTAAATTATTAATTATTATCATAGATTTATAGATACGTAATTTGACATTTTTATTTCAATTTTGTTTCAAGTATTAGTGTGATTATTTACAAGATGAAACAACTACTAGAAACACAATATTTTTTTGGTAATAACCAAAAACACAACATTACAAAAATAGTAAAATGTAAAGATGTCTTCAGTAGAAAGTGAGGTTTTATCCATTTAATAATGATAACATTTGTAAATTAAATATATTAGGCTGATTTTTTTTTGTTCTGTGATCTATCTTTCTGGATTTGAGAAACATAAAAAACGACAAAGTGATATGCAAAATAAATATTTATTTTTAATTTTTTAAATATTTATTTTCCATTTTTTACTTATTACACTATCAATAAATATTTTCTCGTGATAAAATTAATTAACAAAATAAATCATTTTATACATGTTTAATTATCTATATCAAACACTAAAATGTATTATTTTATAATTTTGTATAATTATAAAATACACCTAGATACTACTATATAAATATCTTGGATAAGTATGTTTACTTTCTTTTTCTATTATCCAATTCTCAAAATTAAAGTATTTTAATAGTGAAAATGTTAAACTGTTTTAATTTCAAACATGTTATTTTTTACTAATTTTATATAATTTGTTTACTTAAATATTATATTAAACTGTTTTGATTTTAAACATATGATTTTTTATATTAATTTATCTCAAATACCAATCCCCTGCTTGCAGGGGGCAAAATACTAGTTTAATCAATAAACTGATGAACTAATACTTATCTACGTGTCATCTTTTATCATCTTGAACTACATAAAACACTAGTACTTATCTATGTGTCAAGTTGTATAATCTTTACACAAATGAAACGTTTAAAATTCTGAATACAATAAAAAGAAATATAATAAACGATTCAATCCGAATTTTCTAACCACAACTTTAAAACCTTAAACATCATAAACCGATATAGGCAACAAAAAGAATAACATATGTCGATACTAAAATATTTAAATACAGAGTCAACTATTCGAGCAATGCTCCACTACAATATGATCACTATTTAGAAAATTAGACTGTAGAGAGTAGATTAGAAAGAAAGGGCGGTGATTGGGTGGGAGTGAGAGCACTCACAACCACAATGTGAGAAAACAGTGTTAGAAGTCAAAAGTCAAAAACTGAAGCCACTAATTGTCGGTTAATATTATTAGGCGACAAATAATGACATAAATACATCGTCTCAAAAATCCCAATCACTTCCACACATCTTTCCTTTTCGATTCTGTTACATCTCCAACCCCATTTCCCACTTTTCTTAAAATTTCTTTTCTTATTTATAATTTAAGCCGACTCATGTCCTCTGCCATTTAATTCTCATTGGCCAAAAACACAATATTGTCTATTTTTGTTGTGAATTACTTCTATTTTCAAAACATGATATTTTATTTCGTTTTTTTTTTTAAATGTTAAGACTTTATGTGCACCGTTACAATATATATTTCAGAACTATGTGCAAATTGCATATTTCTGTCTCTCTCTCTCACTCGCTCGTATTAAAAATCACATGTCATTACCAAGAATAAATATCAAAGAAGTTTACAAAAAAAATATGTTAGCTGATGTTTTTTGTTTTGTTTGCAACATATGCTTTTATTGCTTACTATAGTTTTTGATACAACCGTAAAAGTAAGTGGGAAACCTAAATACTACAAATGATGTGATTATCAAGCATTCGGAATACTGACTCTAAGCCACTTCTGCAAAATAGAACATTCCTTATCGGGAAATAAAATTTGCAGAAAAAGAAAAAAGACACTGACATAATTGTACTCCAAACTACGCAGCACGTGAACCATCCTTCCAAGCTTCTTATTCCTCGAATGGCCAAATCTTTGGAAAATAAAAGAAGAGGTCTTAAATCTCAAATTTTCCATAACAACCCCAATTCGCTTTTTTTTTTTTTTAATTATTCTTCTTTTCTCATATAGTTTATGATACAGCCATAATTCAGCTATTTTTAAATTTAAAACTCTTGAATGATACAATACATCATCGTCACTAACAAAAAAAAAACAAGGTCAAACTTCCATTGGTCAAACTTTTAGTTTTGTAATCACTAGACAAAAAAAAACCTTTTCATTACTTGAAAGAAAAAGATGGACAAAATAAAGAAACCAGAAATTTCAAAAAGACAAGAAAAGAGTGGCCTCATCTCGTGTTTTCTATAAAGGTGCCAAAGTGGAATCTTGGAGTATTATGCTTAACTACATGTCACGGGTATATGTATTGACTCATACCTCATTTCAACGTCCCCCACTCATCATTATTATTACACACTAACAAAAGTGGCCTGGACCACCATCAAAATGGGCTATGCAATGGGCCTTAGGTAGGCCTGGTAGAAAACTACTAATGCTCTCAACAACAACATTGTATACTGGAATCAATCAGAGAGACATAATGTCAAACAACAAAAATGATAATTATTCTGACGAAGTTTCGTTACATTTCAAAGATACAAAGATAACAATATTTGCACCATCAACGGCGAAATGCATTGCCTTCAGCTTCAGTTCCGCGCTGCGAATAGTAACTCCTGCGACGCACACTTTCTTCAATTGTTGAACTTCCGCCTTTCTCCACTCCATAGACACTTTTATTTGCATCGTCCAAAAAGCTTTTGCCCACAGATACTTTGTTCTTATCAGCTTCCACTGCATCAGTTTCGTCTGCTTTCTTTAATCTTCTCCATCTTTGTTCCTCATGCACCTCTGCATCCATCTGCATTTGCTTAAACCTAGCAGCTCTCTCTTCTTCTGATAGTTTAGAGCCACCTTTCCGGCGTCTATTCTGGAATCCATTCTCTCTGGAGGTTTCTTTTTCATTGTCTAAAGAATCCTCAGTTTTTCTTTTCCTCTCCTCTTGACCATAACTCTTGAGATTTTCCCTATCTGAACGGCTGTTAGGGGAGTGATTCCGATACTTCTCACTGGGTCGAGTTTCTCTATGACTTTCTCTTCTTTTAGATTCATCATCCATATCTGACCTTCGTCTCTCATAGTGCTTATCTTGACTCTCCCTTCTTTTGGACTCATCATCCAATTCTGACCTTCGTCTTTCATAGTGCTTGTCTTGACTCTCCCTTCTTTTGGACTCATCATCCATATCTGACCTTCGTCTCTCATAGTGCTTATCGTGACCTTCTCTTCTTTTGGACTCATCCTCTAAGTCTGACCTTCGTCTCTCATAGTGCTTATCACGACTTTCCCTTCTTTTTGACTCATCGTCCAAATCTGACCTCCGTCTCTCATAATGCTTATTGTGACTTTTGGAGTCATCGTCTAAATCTGACCTCCGTCTCTCATAGTGTTTGTCATGGTGGGATTTTCTTCCTTTATCCTCTTCACCAGAATCTTCCTCCGAATCAGAATGGTGTCTGGATGAAGATTGCTTACGATGCTTTCCACTTTTACGCTGATGCTTTTTCTTGTGCTCCTTTGTGTCTCCATCTTTATCCTTTCCTTTTTCTTCTACCTGTAGAGAAGAAAACTCTCCAGGTCAGTAGCTATTAGAAGGCAAGAAAGCCCTAAACATAAAAGAAAACCCAATATTGTTTCAATTGCAAACGCACAGACACTCGAGCACCACACAAAAACCCTCCATGTAGTACTCAGGAACAAAAAGGAACTTACAGATTTTCGAATAAGAGCCATCTTCACAGGATTGTTCTTGATTCTGGCGAGAGCTTCCTGCTCGCGCTGCCTGATGAGAAGCAAAGGGTCAGAGTGAAGTTTCCTCCAAGAATCATTAGCAGAAGGTGCTTTTTCCTCAAACAGCGCACCAGGATTCGACTGATCTGGCTTCTCACTGGTACTATCCTCTTTGACCAAAGGCTGCTCTTCCTTCTGAAACGAAACACCATGACCTGAACCACTCGCACTCCCCTTCCCTACAGATAATCCTGAGTCATACAGAAACTCCAATCTCTCTTGCCTCCTGCATGAAGATGAAAGAAAAAAAAATACGACTTTAGAACGACCCACAACTTCAGATCATCGATTCGATCGCAATCATTTAGATTCTCCGCTAAAATTTCAAAAATACAAACTTTAATCCCTAACCCTAATTCCAAAATTAGATACCACGCAAATCAATTGGGATCGAGCGTAGAGGAGGAAAGAAAAACTTACGGGACCAGACCGGCTTGTTCCTGAAGAGCGCGAAACTCAGAACGCTCCCTCTCCTGCACGATCTGGAGACGAAGCTCCTCAAGCTTTTTCTGCTCGGCCTCTTGTTTCTGCTCAGCCTTCCACACGGTCTCGATGTTACGGAGACTCCCCGTATGCCATCCCTTCTTGTTCAAAAATTTCATCCCCATGATTGCTCCTCTTTTTGTTCCTCCTCCTTCTCCTCTCTTCTTCCTATCGCTTCAAAACTGGGTTTCCTTTCTCTTCGTTTCAATCGAAATCTCGCCGGTTGTGATAATAATTTGCTCCGCCTCCGCCGACTAAATGCTGAAGGATATGAGATTAAATCAGAGTTTTTTTAATCGCGTGGTGACTTTATATTGAAATTTGGGCTGGACCTAGATTAATGGACCTGTTCTCTGGACCTAGATTAATGGGCCTCTTCGCTGGACCTCCAGAGATAGTTTTTCCGGATTATTTCGGTTTGATTGAGTGAAGTGATGTGATTTCAATTTGTTATTGAACTTGAAAGCTTAGAACACCCAAAATACTTAGAAAGGAATTTGTTCTTTTACAAAATGTCATAGTATTACAATCCTCAGACAAAGCTATAATGATCATTGATACTCAGGTATTACAAGACATCTGATTTATTTACACTTTAAATTGTTATTTTTTTGGGTATATGAGCAATCAGCTAAAAAGTTTGAAACCAAACCGTAATAGCTTTCATTTTCAAAGCTTGTGTGTTGTTGCAGTTCTTGACCATAAAATTAAAAGTAACCGTCTAGGCGAATATAGATCATCTCTCTGCCAGTTCACAGTTCTTGTGGTGCTGAATAAGCTGACTTCTAAGATAGCATTCTTCAATCTGCAGGAAGAAAAGACACTTTTAGACTTCAGAAACTGAATACACAACAAAAGGGTTATATTAAAACAGAAGGTGTTAGATTAGAGTTTGGTTTATACATGTGATGAATGTGTCTTAAGCAGCGCAACTCCACAATCTTCTACTGATGCCTTTTCTCTGCTGCTTACTCTTGCTAGTTCCGACATCAAAGTCTCCATTTCTTGTGTCTGCATATCGCATCAAGAAATGTTGTTTCAGTTTTCAACAACTGAAAGTATATTAGTTGTAATGTAAGTGCCGTTGATAGTGTTTTTACTAACCTTAGGCACGAAATTTCCAATGTTCTGCACAATGCCTTCCATGGACTTTGAGGCGATTGCAAGTGCTTCTGCTAACTCCTGAGACTCGACCTGGATTTGAGAAGCAAGAATCCGAGTGTTTAATTTAATCTGCATTGATAAAAGGAACAAGCTTCTTCCAAGTTGATCCAAGAAAACACAAAAATAAACCTTGATGTCAACATCAAGAGGGAGCCGCAATGAAGCATTTAACAAAGCTTCAGTTGTTTCCGATAGTGAATTTGAGTATTCTTCTTCAAGTGAAGTCCATTGTTCCAAGGAAGGAATCTGCATAGAGTTTGAAAGAGTTTAGTCACCAACTATTACGAATTACATATTTCTCGCAAACATGCTCATAGATGAAATAAAAGGCTGTTTTTTTTTTCAATCTGACTTACTTGAGACTCCACAATCTCCTTGACGGCTTTTACTCTCAGTAATCTTTGCAGTTCTATACGTTTTCTCTGTACAGAATCGGACAGCTCTGACATTTTCAAGCCTAGGGAATAAAACATTCGCTGCAAGAAACAGAATTCACCATTAAAGCTAGAGACTTTTGCTAGTTCAGCAGAATCCATCACCGTCATAAAGAACAAAACTTTTACATTCCAAAATATATTCATCAACGATATAATTAGCTAAACTATCAAATTCCTGATATTTAGAGTTGAAGATCAGAAACTGACCTCTGCTTGTGCTTTCTGAGATTGCGTTTTGACCTCAGCATTTGCATTGGCGAATCTCCATTGCAGGTAACGGTTATGTAGCAGCTTCAGAGAGTGTGCATCTGATTGCTGACTTGAAGCTTTCTTCTGCTTTTTTGTATCGGCTTGAATCTTCGAGTTAGGTGCCACCGGAGGCAATGACAAACCAGCACCATTTTTAAGCGACAGTGAAGCTCTCACGTCTCGAAACGACGACGAGTCGTCGCAAGATGAACTCAGGGATCGACGGAGAGGTGATGCGGTGGGGTTGTTGAAGGGCTTTGCGTGGCTCCTGATTGAGTTTGAACCCGTTGTTGGCAACAGATCTGAGCCGTTGTCTTCTTCACCGTCAGAGGAGACTGATAACCGGAGAAGCCTAGCCGCCGCGGAGGAGGTGAGCAAACGCTGTTGGTTCAGCCGCGATCTGGACGGCGGAGGCAACATCGGCGTCGGGGTGTCGAGACGGTGTCCGTTTTCTCTCAACGGCTTGGATCGGTTCTGATGCTGGTTTTTTCCTCCGTCGTGTTGAAGAGTAAACGGCGAGTCTAGGCTACGCGCCGTCTCGGAAGGGCGGTTCTCGTCGCCGTCTCCCAATTTTAATTGTCGTCTCGACTTCTGAGCCGAAATTGATCGCTGGTTCTGGTGTTGGTGGTGATGGTGCCTGGGAGAATTTGAAGTCAACAGATGGAGATCTCCGGCGGAGGAGGAAGATGACGACGACGACGACGACGAAGACGAAGAAACGGGAGACATAAATCTCGAGCTCACTTCTCTCACCCTGGGCCGTCGCGTAGATGGCGGAGGAGCCGGAACCGGAACCGGCGCAGTTACTGCCGGCGTCGATGGGCGCTCTGGAATAGATCGACCGGTTCTCGCCTCCATTACAATCGAATCGGATTTTTTTTTTCTCCAAAATCTCTCCTCCACAATATCACCGGAGACTCTAGAATCCGGAAATCAGAAATGATTCAAATCGGATTGCAGATTTTTGGAAACCCTCGACCTAAAAGGAAGAGAAAGGGGGAGAAGAATAAGAGAAGAGACAATATGAGAAGTAGCCGTTGAGTAATGCTCACAAGCGCAACGGTTCTCTTGTCCGTGAAAAACTATGGCTTTGTCGTTTAATTTAATCAGAGTCGAGGAACTTGGTGGGCTCTGAATTATGGGCCCAATAAGGAGCGTAGACGAGAAAGAAGAGAAACCAAGGAAGAAGAGAACAAAAAGTTGACTGTAGTAAAGAGTGGACTTTTATTCAAATCAAAAGAGCAGACTTTCTTCGTCTTCTTCTTCGTGTCATTGAGCTTGTACGATTTCTCTAGCTCCAATGGAGAAGGATACTGGAGCCGAGTCCTCCTCTAATGGAAAATAGGCTCAATTAGCTTCTGACCTATCCAAGAATCTTGAAATTGCTGAAGTGAAGGAAGATGAAAAAGAGGAAAATCTGGAAGAAGAGGGAATCAAAGGTAAATAATTTCTTGTTATGTTAATCATGAGCAAAAAAAATATAGTTTTTTGTTCTCTTTCTCGTGTTCTTGATTCTTTGTATTAGAAGGAAATTTTGGATTGTTTTTTTATACGAATGCTTAGATGATTGTTACCAAAGAAGCTAACATTTCTAGGGATTCCTTAGTCTATGTGAAGTTTGTTCTTGAGTTTCTCTAGTTTCTTCCGTTGATTGGTTCTATTTATGTCTTATTGTCATGTTTAGCTGAGGCTTCAACAAAGAAGAAAAAGAAGAAGAATAAAAACAAGTGAGAAGTCATTGTCTTTGTTTGTGTACTATCCTTTATTGTTTGCTTTGATGATCCTTAACTCCAAAAGCTGATGATTGTTAATAGGAGGAAGAAGAATTCACCTCAACAGACTGATCCACCTTCAATTCCTGTTATTGAGCTCTTCCCTTCTGGAGAGTTTCCTGAAGGTGAGTACAAGGAAGAGTGAGGAATCTGCAATATCTGAATATAGACAGTAGAAAATGTTTTTTTCTAGACTAGATTCTATGTAGCTGAGATGAGTCTATGTTTTTGTAATGTATAGTAATTTGTGGAGAACAGCATCTGAAGAGAAGAGAGAGATGGAGAGGCTGCAAAAGCCGATATATAACTCTCTTCGCCAAGCAGCGGAAGTTCATCGCCAAGTTAGGAAGTACATGAGAAGCATAATGAAGCCTGGAATGTTGATGATTGACATCTGTGAGACTTTAGAGAACACAGTTCGTAAGTTAATATCACAGAATGGTCTTCAAGCTGGTATCGCCTTCCCTACAGGATGTTCTCTCAATAAGTTACTCCTTCTCTGTCATTCTCTCTGTATTTCTTTTACAATTCTATCAACCGTGTCTCAAATTTACTTGAAAACTTCAGCGTCGCTGCTCACTGGACACCAAACTCTGGAGACAAGACTGTTCTTCAGTATGATGATGTGATGAAGTTGGATTTCGGAACACATATTGATGGTATGCTAAATAAAAAGAAAACTTTTCATCTGTCTTTTTGTATTCTCAATGTAAATGCCTCATAGAAAAAACAATGCATTATATTGTATTGGCAGGGCACATTGTTGATTCTGCTTTTACTGTTGCATTCAATCCTATGTTTGATCCTCTCTTAGAAGCCTCCCGTGAAGCAACATATACCGGTATCAAGGTGCTCAATATTGTTTCTGTTGCTCGAAGAATATTTAAAAGAAGCTCATTGAGCAAACACTTAAAAGAAGTAACTTAGTATATAGGCTTTTGGTCTGTGACAAGTAACGAAAGCTGTCTTCTTTATGGTTGGCTCAGGAAGCCGGGATTGATGTCAGGCTTTGTGATGTCGGTGCTGCGATTCAGGAGGTCATGGAGTCTTATGAAGTAGAGATCAATGGAAAAATCTACCAAGGTAACTACTTAGTTATTTACTTCAAAAGGCAGCTCTTTTGGTAACAATATGTTGTGTCTTTTGCAGTGAAAAGTATCAGAAACCTGAATGGGCACAGCATCGGACGCTATCAGATACATGCTGAGAAATCTGTTCCTAACGTTAGAGGAGGCGAGCAGACAAAGATGGAAGAAGGTGAATTATTTGCCATCGAAACCTTTGGATCAACCGGTAAGAAATGACACTGGACCAAGTAGGTTATGAAGAAAATGCAGAATTAGGAATGTTTCTCTCTCTCGTGTTGTTTTGCAGGGAGAGGAATTGTGATTGATGACTTAGAATGTAGCCATTACATGAAACACTTCGATGTGGGACACGTTCCTCTGAGGTTACCAAGAGCGAAACAACTCCTTGCCACCATTAACAAGAATTTCTCCACTCTGGCCTTCTGCAGACGCTACTTGGACCGTCTTGGTGAAACCAAATACTTGATGGCTTTAAAGAATCTGTGTGATGCTGGCATCATCGAGGTAAACTTGTAAATGATGTGAACATTTATACTCTGTGAATGAATATTTTTTGATGGAAAGTTGGTTTCTTTGGGTTTATGTGTAGCCATGCCCTCCAGTGTGTGATGTGAAAGGAAGCCATGTTTCTCAGTTTGAGCATACGATCTTGTTGCGGCCAACTTGCAAAGAGATTATTTCCAAAGGAGACGATTATTGAAATAACGAATTTTTCTCAGTACTTGCAGAAGATAAGCTATTGGCAACTGTTTTTGTTGTTGAATTTTAATGTTCTTCTCAAGATTGTACCTTCCGATATAATATTCAAGAGAATTTGATGACATCTTAAACATTTTAAAAAGTCTTGTTATTTGAATGAAGATAAATAAGGTAAGGGAGCAAATGACAGTATAAGAAGTAAGAACTTATGAACTGTAACAATCGTTAATTATATGATTAGTGATGTTTAAGATTAGTGCAATTACTCGCCTGCTGAGTGCTGCTGATAGTTAGTAAAAATAAATTTATTATTGTGCCAACTGCCAAGTCAAAACAAAAGAGGAAAGTTTTAAAGCCTTGGACCAGAGGGGAAACTCAGGTGCCAAAACAAGCAAAAGACTCTTCTTTCGCGTGTCTAGAAAGTCATTATCTTCTTTTACTGTGTCATTTTGTATTTTTCCTTTTAACTATCAAGACAAATTTCGAAATTGATAATTAAAAACATGGAGAGAGAGAGAGAGAGAGAGAGAGAGAGAGAGAGAGAGAGAGAGAGAGAGAGAGAGAGAGAGAGAGAGAGTAAGAGTGAAACACTCAAGGAGAAGAGAAGAAGGAGTTGCCTTCATGAGATGGCTAGAAACAGAGCATTTGGTAGGATTCAAGAAGACAAGAAGAAGGCATGCTTCTTCAAAGTTCTTGCAGATGAAGATCTATCATCTGAATCTATGGTATTCATGTTCTTAACCTCATCATCACCTTCTTACAAATTTTTTTTTTTCCTGCTCTAATTGGAACATAGATTTAAATGATTCCCATTATCTGTATGTTTTTTTTCTTTTTCAGCTATCTAGAAACCATCTTTTACTTCTAAATTGAACAATGTGTCTTCTCTTTTGAGTTCTTGGTTTATACAATGATTAAAGACTTGAAGCTTTAGCTTTAAATGCCATGTTTCTCTTTTTGACATCTTCACTCTCTGTGTGTTGTGTGTCCAAAGAGGTTGATTCCACACACGTTCTGGACAACAAGTGTATGTAAGAATTTCCCGCTTAAGTTTATCTTGAAGGTGGTTTGGGGAAGATCTTGGACAGTGAATCTCTCAAAATTCATGGGGTTTTACCTTATGGAGAGAAAGGGATGGGAAAAGTTTCTAAACGACAATAATTTAGGAGACAAAGAGTTTCTGACATTCACAGACGAAGGAAACAACTGTTTAACAGTTAACATCTTCGAAAAGAATTGTCAAGAGATTCTCAGGCCAATAAGAAGAACTACTACAATCATTGCTTCTTCTCCCTCCAGTAAGTTCTCGTGTGATTTCGTTAATACATTTTGATATTTTTCGGATTGATTGATTTTTTTTCTCGTGTGAAACGAACAAGGTGTCAAGAAGGAAGAGATGAGCTGTGTTGGTCTGGTAATAGATGAATCTACTAGAAGAGGAGCAAAAGAAAAGAAGGAGAGAGTCGAGGAAGACGAGGAGAGTGAAAAATCGAAGAAGATGAAGATGAAAGCGGATAATAATGTCTATGAAGCTTCTTCATCATCTTCCTCGGTTGCTACATTCAGTTTCACCATCAAGAAATCACAGCTCTTATTGTTGGTAAGATTGATTAACCAATACACAAATTACCCATTTTGTGGTTTTGGATTTGTTGTATATTATGTGATTTGGAATAAAACTTGTGTCTTTTTTAATAATTCATTTGATCAGATAATACCAAAAGATTTTGCAAAGAAGCATATGCCGAAGGAGACAAGTAAGTTTATCATACATGATCCCAAGGGGCAGCCATGGGAGGTGGTCTACGTTTATCAGAGTGTGGCGAAATTGTTTTCTAGCGGATGGAGGATTCTGGTGAGGGGTTGCGGTTTAGCGGTTGGAGATTTCTGCACTTTGAGACTCATTAAACGCAATGAGATGGTTCTTGAGGTCTTACATTCGTCTCCATCAAGTAGTGTTTGATTTCTATATATAGCTCAGAAGTTAGAATGGGAGTTTTTGTTTCAGACAAACTTTGTGTCTCAATGGAGCCGGAGATCTAATTTTGTTTGGATATTGGTAGGTTAATGAAACTGGTGCTTTCTTTCTTTATCAAATAACTTTATCGGCAAATCAATATGATAATGGTAACAAGATGTAGAAACCAAAAACCCCAATATTTTAGAGAAATTACAAAAGCAAATCTTGAATGCAGTAGAGGAAACCGATATACTGTGTAATTGTTTCTTGATTTTCTCAAAGATCAGCAAAGACCGCGAATATGTTACCGTTGATGTAGTCGTTCTCCACCAAGCTTACCAAATAGTAGCTGTTCTTGACCTGCATTTTAGTTTCAAAATGTCCATTAGTCATTATAAATAAACCATTGTCAAGAGCAATAACTAATCCGATTCGGATCAAGAGAGATATATTTGACTTACCTCCTCGAGCAAGTTTCTTGAAGGGTCGGCTTTTGGATACAAGTTAGCCCAGCTTCTTGACCAAGTCTCAAATGCTTCATCTTTCCAGACTTTGAAGCTAGAAGGATCGACAATGGTAGGTTGAATGATTTCCTTCGCCGGGAAAACTCCCCAAGTAACAGCATTCACATCGGATTGGGCAGTGTTTGATACCCAGTTTTCTCCTTTGTTCACAGCAATGTAAGTAATCCATGGCAAAGCTTTGCATTTCTCCACAATAGCATCTAACTTCTCCTTTGAGCAGAAGAACTCTAGATAAGCCTTTTGGTATACATACCCACCAGGACCACCCCAACCTGCAGATCATTCATTGATAAGTCTGAGTCAAAAGCCCCTCGTTATGAGAAGAAAAGTTCAGATGGAAACTGAATTGCTCACCAACAGTTGAGGAATCAGATCTCTCGGCGTTGACTGATGGTTGGCTATTGATGGTCAAGAAGCCTTTCGAGTTGATTTTTACCAGCTGCTCGTTTATGATCGTTGTCTCTGGCTGGAGTCCATCTAATTCAGACCATGGACTGCTTTTTAGGTTTCCAAGGCAGAGCTCCTTGAATTTCTGTTATGTCCACAGTTTTTGTTTGCAAGGTTAATGTAAGCGTCTGCCTTTTTGTACAGGAGAAAATGAGGGGAACAGCTGTTTGTGTGTGGTTAGTGAAAGAAATGTTATACCTCCTGAATATCTTCAACGCTTTTCAGTGGAACAACCCATTCTTGTTGAAGCTTCTTGTCACGTGCTCGTGGCCGTGAGAACTGACAACAGAAGCATCAACTTCAGCAGTGTTCAAAGCAGCTGAAAAGAGAGTTATGCAATTACAGGTGGTGTAAGTACCTGATGATCCGAGAGTGCACCATATGAAGCACTGCGTGAATCACCCCACCGGCCTTGTGGGAAGTCTTCCCAGCCCTTGGTTCTGGAAATGTAGCTCTTTGGACGGTTTGCCCTTCAAAAGAAAGCACAAGTCTTTTATATTCTCTGTGGATTAAGATCTGTGGCTATAGGCATAATCAGAACAAGAGAAACTAAGTGAGGTTACCAGAAAATGGGGCGCACATCTTCTTTCGTACGGAAAACATTTGCAGGGCGTCTCCATGGTAATGAGCGAGAAATTTTGGACTCATCAATCATACCAAGGTTCTGTAGCAGAACCACCATAGTGAGGAAACTCCAGTATCTACATGATGCTTAAGGAGAAGGTAGTAGGAGAATAAGGACCAACCATCAATATCGCAAGAGCTGATTTCTCCATGTTGAGTGTGTAGAGATGAAGAGACTTGATTCCATGAGCCAAAATCTTTCTACACATCTCTGTTCCAAGGTGAATACCATAGGCCTTCACTGCTTCTTCATTATCCTTGATTGGCTCCAAGGCAGCCATGACCTCAGCTGGAATCTATAACACGGAGCGGAACATCAAAAATCTTCATTCACAAGCATATGCAACAAACACTTTCTCTGAAAACAATAATATTATAAAGTATCTCACTTTCATCTATTAAAGTATCTCACTTTCATGTTTTATCTAGCTGATCAAGAAACCTTAAAAAAACACCTTTATGGAAAAGGCAACAGCAACATCATCTGCTTTAAGGTTATAATTCATTTGAAGGGACTGAAGATTTACTAAAAGACCAAAAATTTACCTTAGTCTTGCAGAAACCAGTCATACGCAAGAACCCTTTGTAGTTATTAATCGGCATGATTCCAGGAACAATGGGGCATTTTATCCCAATTTGCCGACAATCGTCGACGAATCTGAGGAATATATCAGTGTCATAGAAAAGCTGAGTAACAATCAGATCTGCTCCAGCATCAACCTGTTCCAACACGATCCAAAAAAAATCAAAATACACAACGCAAAACCTTTTACAAAAATTGATCAAACAATTGACCAAAAAAGAAAACCTTTTTCTTCAGGTACTCAAGATCACTCTGATAAGCTTCATTCGACGCGAGCCCATTTTCTCCAATGACATCAGGATGAGCCTCTGAAATTTTCAAACACACAAAAACTCCAACTTTAGCTACAACGACGAAGAAGAGAAAGAGAGACAGAGAGAGGAAAAGTTTACAATACCAGGATAACCAGCGACGGTGATTCCAAAGTAATCACCATACTTGCTCCGAATGTGGTTCACGAGATCCAGAGCGCAAGCGAACCCTCCTTCGACCTGAACGAATTTATCCTGGCCGTGAGGCGGATCTCCTCTAAGCGCGAGCACGTTCTGAATCCCATTGGATCGAATCGTCTCGAGCGCGTGATCGATCTTCTCGACGGGCATGTTCGTGCAGGTGAGATGCATCATGCTCTCGACACAGACGACGTTCTGCATCCTCGAGGCGATGTCGAGCGTGAGGTCGGCCGTAGATCCGCCGGCTCCCCAAGTGATGTCGCAGAAAGTCGGGCCGTAAGCGACCATCCGATCCATACGCTCAAAGAGATTGTCGACTCCATCCTCCGTCTTGGGCGGGAAGAACTCGAAGGAGAACGCCGTCTTGCCTTCGTCGGCGAGCGACTGGATCTTGTCGATCACCTTCATCTTCCGAATATGGGCTTATGAGAGGAAAGGCAAGTTTGTTACAAGCTTCTTCTTCTTCTACTACTACTCACTGTTTTATAGTAACAGATTACAGATCCCAACAAGTTTGGTGCTTCACTGACTTCAACTATTTTCACATTGAGACAATTATAAATATACAATTTTTTTTATTTAATAACGTAAAACCAGTTGCTTTTGTTAAGATTAGTCGAGTTTAAATATTTTTTTGATTAAACAACATGAGTTACATTATTGATTATTATTAGAAAGAATTTACCAACCACAAAGTAGAATTGTCACTATCTCTCCCCAACCCCATGCTTTTGGAGTTGGTGAGCCAGAAACCACAGACCCACTTCACCACCTACCTACCCACCTTAAATCGCCGATCAAATCATATGTCGCCGGCGCGTGTGTTTCACTCGCGTAATAATAAGAAAAACTGATCAAGATGTTGCGAACCTCTTACTTGGCTTATGTCGGCGACACCGACACAGATGCGCACACACGAGTACAGCTTTTTTCAGCACGTGCTACAGGAACATACCGGTCTTTTGGATGCAAATTCTAAAAGCGGCTACACAGGATATCATATGAGATTATATCCAGTTTCTGGATCGAGATCTTTTAATTAAAATACAACAATCATACAAAGTCAAATTATAATACACCGCAAAGTTCTTGCAAGACATCATATCATCATCTTGAAATTGCTCATGAAAGAAAAAAGGTAAAAAGGAATGTGAAGGAAAGTAAAAATGAGGTTACAAGTACATATCTTACAGACATTATATTATGGTACAATACAGGCCGAGCTATATGCAACAACAACGTCACTGCACGAATCCCAAATCAAACTGAAAGACCGGTTTTCGAGTTCACCGAGACATATTCGTTCGCTCGAGTTTCTTACAACTTCCTTACCAAAGAAATCTGCAGAAACATAGCTACAAAGGATTATTTTAATACTCTATGCTTCAGGGAACTCTAATGATTCAGTAACGAAGTGAAATCAATCACAAGTGGGTTTTTAAATCACCTGAAAACACTCTTAGACAGTCACAATCTCCCAGTCTTCTCTCGACATGTCGATAAACTCGGTGACACCATCCTCGAACATCACCTGGACCAAGTTCATAAAAAAAACTGTTAGCAGAGGCCTCAATTCAAAATGATTTTCCAAAGTTCTGAAAGGTGAACAAGTATTGGTTTTGACTGTAATACCGAGTGCTTTCTTGAAAACTCATCAAAATATCTAATGAGGCCAAAACACCTGAAAAATCCCATATAACACGTTACCAGAAAAGTATATAACAGCATGATTCATATATAACTAATCCGTGAGTCCGAAGCTAAATACCTATCACTCGTGGGGCGAGATAACCTGATCACCACACCAATGCAATTACGAGGACATATCTCCCCTTGACTAAGCTTGTTCCATGATTTTCCTGGAGAAACGTGAGAATCCAAATTGCTTTACTTACATCCAAAACACACTAAGCTTCTTCTATCACAGATAGAGCAGGATTAAAAAAAATCCATTACTTACCTTCTTCATGGATGCCTCCATTTTGTTGCACCTAATCAAAAGGTGGGAAAATTGTTAAGTCTCGAGACCTAATGAGTCATAACACACAAAATCTCACTGACAAAAAATATGCCATGGCAAAGACAACATCAACATACCATGGGCAGTGTCTGGGCCACTTCGAATGCCACTAGATTAAAAGCTTCATCCGAAGCTGATTTAGGTTTGCTGGGTTTCACCCCAAGCTTCCTTCTGCAACCTACGGCCCCACAATGACAGTCTTGATCTGCACCAAACTGAACAAACCTGCTCCATTTCTTAGTGTCACGACTCAACAGATTTTGGAAAAATTATGAAAACTCCTGAGGAAAATATTCTTACTGATAGTCATAAGTCAAATGCTCTCCCTTTTTGATGTCAGAGGTGGCAAAAATGCCGATTCTTGTCTCGCCGTCAATAATCCTAATAAGCAAGCAAAATGATGACTTTGCTCAAATGTATACATAAGCATGAAACAAGCATTAAAGGTGACAACAAAACCATTTCTGCATCTGCGTATTGGGGTTGCAACTGTGATTGATATATCTCGATTTATTCCCCTTATGAGTGGCATCAATCACCATATCTCTGTTAATCTCGCACAGATAGAAGTTAGTCTCGCCACGGTGTTTCATCTTCCAAAGCCTCTCTTCACAAGTCTTATCATCTATAACTGTATTGAGCAAAAAGAAAACACACAACTTTAACAACGGTTGCAATACATTCAGCAGAGAAGCAAAACACATCAAATAGTCATCTCACATCACCTTCTCCAACATATTCAATGATAAACTCTCCTTGTTTGATTTCTTCTTCTGCTACAATCCCTGATCCGCATTTCTCTGTCTACAAATATGCTAATAATATAACAAACCAACAACCAAAAAAAGCACTTAAATCCCGAGAAAAATGTTCATACATATTACCTGAGACAACTTCATTTTCTTGGCATGTCGCTGTTGGAACGGCTTGTTGTTACACTCACTCCCACATTTGCAACTGGAGGAACATGTTGAGAATAGCATCCTACACAAAGATTAATGTACTCTAATTAATCAAGCAGATTAATTTTTGTTCTCAATGCTTTTCTCAAGAAATTGAATTTTTAAAAAACTGAGGCATACCCACAATGGCAATTACTCCCACACACAGTTGATGAAGAACCAGGGGACAAGGAGCAAGAACAGAATATTCCATCATCTTCAACCCTTCTTTTCAATTTCTTCGTCAAGTATATATCTTAAGTGGCTAAAGGCGAAATCAAATAAAATTGAAGTGAAATCGGCAATGTAATATAACCAAATTTTTGCAAAGAAAAAACAAAAAGGATACTGCGCCTGATGAAGATGTAAGGAGTAGGCTTCCCTTTGTTCAACCAATCTGGCAACTCAAACTCCTCTGATTCTCCAATCTGGTTTAACAGCTTGTTGAACACTTGTCCTATTTGGTTCTGGTCGGAAATCTGAGAAAAAGCGTCTTGTAATCTCAGACGTTATGAACCGACAAGTGTAAAATTACAGGAAGATGAGATTCTTTTCGAACGAACCTTCTTCGAAGCGGGCATGGTCAGAGATTCGATTGGATGGGGGGATTACCAATAAGAAGCTATAAACCAGAGGGTAGAGCAAGATTTGGACTTGTATCTATCGTCGAAAACCAAGTTCAGTAAATCGAACAAACGGGAGAAAATCTTCGATGGATGCGTCTTCCTTCTGATGAAAAGTTTCGAATTTTCGAAACTCTCATTACGTTGATCTGTGGTTGTTGTTCAACAAGGGAGAATCAGAAGTGACAATGGCGGATCTGAGAGAGTAGGAAGACAAACAAAGAAGAAAGAGCGGCAGTTCTTTTTTACTTTTTTACTTTTTTCCCCCTTTGATAATAAGCATCGCTACAGAAATGGCCTAAAGGGTACAATTGTAAAATTGATGTCTTAATCACATTTATGTGCTAATAGCCTAATAACCCCCTTAATTATTTTGTAACTTTGCAATTACGGAACTGTAGTCCTAAAGAATTATGATTTAGGAACTTGCACATAAATAAAATGATAACATTTGTAGCAAAACTATATTATAAAAAAAAATCCAGGCTATTAGATTTAGAATGTTTATTATTTTCGCCGTAAATAAAACTGTATATAAATAAGCATACACCTAAACTTGATTATGTGGAAAATTATTAAAATTAAATCTAGGTGATTAGGTGTCATTAATTGGAAGAGAGAGATATCAACATCGAAGGCTTGAAGAAAGAAGAGATTCTCCATTGAGATTGTGTCCCAAAACCTCCAAAAGGAGACACACGTTCCTCTTAGTTGTCCCTTTGCTGTTAGGTTCCTTCGACGGGACGTAGAAGCGAGGAAGACAGAACACGAAATCGATCTCCTTCTTTTCTTCCCCCTTGCGTTGTCGGCGTTTAGTTCAATCGATCTCTCAGGTGATCCTTCTGCTTCTTGCTAGAAATTTGAACCTGTGACAATTCCTTTGGCTAGATGATGAAATTGTGTAAGATTGGTTTTTGTTTAAACGAGCTTGATATCTGGTATATTCGGGGAAAGGGTTGTCCAATTTAAGTTGACTGATTGTATCAAAAGTCTGTTTATTGATTATGCCTTTTGTGATTTTCCTGCAACATTCTTCAATTGGGAGAATATGCATGTGGATTCCAAATGCCTTTTATCGAAAAAAATATGCTTTCCATTGAACAACCCATAAGCCCTCTTAATGTGCATGTGGATTTGTAATTATGGATCACTGAAGCTTATTCATGAGGATTATTGTTCTGTTTCATTCTGGTTTTACATGACAGTTGTTTAAATTAAACTTCTCTGAACCTTGATGTCACACAGACCAAATTTTGTGTAGTGTTTGAGGTTAATTGTAGAAACTTTTAGTTTGTCTTGGCTTACTCTCACTTGAAGTATGTTTCGATTTTTATTCGGTGTCTTTTATGATTATTATTGCAGATAAGGTTCTCAGGTGTTTAGATTGCTTCTATGAGACGGGCACGTTGCAATTGGTGCTTCATGTCTAGGTAATGAAGGCTTTATGTGATAGATTTGTTCCTCAGCAATGTTCTTCATCAAGCAAGAGTGAAAAGCCATCCTCTGTAGTTTCAGATTCAGGACCTAGTGATAATAAGTCCAAGTTTACCTTGTGGTCAAACGTTTTTGGGCCTTCTTCCTCAGTTTCTCAACCGTATAGGGAGCCTTCAACTTCCGGACATAAGCAAGCTTGCGCTTCTTCTCGTAATGGCTGGACAGCACTTGTGAAGAGAGCCTTTATGGCGAGTGGCGCAATCAGGAGGTTCCAGGAGCGTGTTTTAGGACCAAACAGGACTGGTCTTCCGAGCACGACAAGCGCCGTCTGGCTATTGGGTGTCTGCTATAAAATATCTGAGGATGAAGCCTCAGGGTCAGGGGATACAGATGCTGGCAGTGTATTGGCTGCATTTCAACACGATTTTTCGTCTAAAATACTGATGACGTATCGTAAAGGTTTGTATATTCAACTACAATTTCAAGTCCAACGTAACGTTTTTTCGCGTAATATTCACCACTTTATATTACAGGTTTTGAACCTATTAAGAACACAACATATACCAGCGATGTAAATTGGGGTTGCATGATTCGGAGCAGCCAGATGCTTTTTGCTCAGGTGTGAGGAAGAATATTTCTTTTTGGCGTGAGGTTTTGAAGTTTATAGAACATATTTTAAACAATCCAAATATTTGCAGGCCCTGCTGTTCCATAGACTGGGGAGGTCTTGGAGGATCAAAAAATCTGAGGTTAGCTCAATGTAGTAGCATATAGTCTTTGTCATAATTGCTGTATATGCAACCCTAGTAACAGAAACCTGGCTGATCAAATCTCATTGCTTGTTTGAATTGAATATGCAGCTGCCTGAAGAGGAATACTTAGAGACCTTGGAACCTTTTGGTGATTTCGAGGCTTCACCTTTCTCCATCCACAATCTAATACTATCCGGAGAGTCGTATGGTCTCGCGGCTGGATCATGGGTAGGACCATATGCCATCTGTCGATCGTGGGAATCGTTAGCGTGCAAGAAGAGAAAACAAAGTGATTCTAACCACCAGACGCTTCCAATGGCTGTTCATATCGTCTCCGGCAGCGAAGACGGAGAGAGAGGTGGGGCTCCGATTCTCTGTTTAGAAGATGCCACCAAATCTTGCCTTGAATACTCAAAAGGAAAGGCTGAGTGGACTCCGATTCTCCTTTTGGTCCCGTTGGTTCTTGGTCTTGACAGAGTGAATCCCAGGTTTTTGTTACTTTTTGGTTTGTGCCTCATCATTTGTATTTGGCCTTAATTGACACATTGTTAAAATCTGTTGACAGATACATTCCATCTCTCATAGCCACATTCACTTTCCCTCAGAGCCTGGGGATTTTAGGTGGCAGACCAGGTGCCTCAACTTACATAGTTGGTGTTCAAGAAGACAAAGGTTTCTACCTTGATCCTCATGAAGTCCAACAGGTTTTTTTGTATTCCCTTGCCTTGGAATTTATAAAGAGATTCAGAGATTTTGTCTGGCTTTAAGGTTATTTTAATCATTCACGTGATGGCATTTCACATTTTGGTTTCACTGAGTGAGGCTTATCGTTTGATGATTGGTTAGGTGGTCACAGTCAACAAGGAAACTCCGGATGTTGACACATCCTCGTATCACTGCAAGTGAGTTTCAATCTAGTCATGTAGTAACAAATCTAATTGTTTGCCTGGCTTTAGTTTCTTACCTGTGTATCTTGCTCTGCATCAGTGTCCTTCGTTACATTCCCTTGGAATCACTCGACCCATCTCTAGCTCTCGGATTCTATTGCCGCGACAGAGGTAATTTTGTTAACTTCATTCTCTAAACGAACCAGTAGCAGCATATATACTCTCTACTTGATAAAAACTTTTACGATAATCTTCAAACAGATGATTTCGATAATTTCTGTCTCGGAGCATCGAAATTAGCGGAGGAATCAAACGGTGCTCCACTGTTCACGGTGGCTCAAACCCACAGCTCGATTAGCCACAGCAATTGCGAGTTTGTGGAAGATACAGAGGAAGAACGTGAAGATGACTGGCAATTACTCTGATCATCAAACATTTCAGAAATCTCTAGTTTCTTTTGGTTTTTGAGCGTTGGTGTAAAATTACATCACATCACAGTACAAAAACAGAGTGTTTGTTTGTGCTATAAAAAACCTTTTTAGCAATGCGAGTTTGTCTTTCAAACATAGATTGAAGCATGTGAGAATGGGAGAGTGGAGAAATCACAAGGTATGTCATTGACAGTACTCCATTTTCCGATATTTTCCTCCGTCGTCTTCATCATTACTCCTACTTTGCTTTCACTCTCTCTTCTGCCGCCGATCATTACCAACGCATCACCTCCTAAGCTTCCGGCGAAAACTGAGCTTCCGCTCATCGAAAGCTTTATAATTTCAAGATCCAGTTTCCATTTTCCCGAATCGTCTTTACTTTCACATCGACGCTGGCTCTGTAATTCACGGTCTACGAAACACCATAACCTGGAGGAGGAGCCTCGAATGTCTCCGGCGATGCGTCCTCTAGGGCTAGTATCCGGTGACGGCCAGATGTTTTCGATTTTGGCCCACGAATTTGTAGCCGGATCGTAGATTTCTGCGTCGGATCGGAATCTCCCTTGAGATTCCGTTCCGTAACCGCTCAATACGCAAAATCCTAGATCCTTCCCCATGGCGAATCCTTGACATTCGTCTCTCCCTTCCGTCATCGGAGGAATCGTCGACCACTCGTCTTTCTCCACGTCGTATACCTCCGCCGAGCGCAAAGCGTTCTTCTGGTCGTCGTGGCCTCCGGCGACGTACACCTTCGTCGAGCCGACGGAAGCGCAGGCGAAGAACGACCGCGATTCCGCCATCGGTGATCCTCGTCTCCACCTCCTTCCGCTTCCTTCTCCGGCGAATTCCAGAACATAGACGTCCCTCACCGGCTGTAGCGTCTCCGGATCCCAACCGCCGATGAGCAGAATCTTCCCAGCGTCCTGAAGCACGACGCACTCGCAGAAAAGCGGGATCTGCTGCTGCTCTGGAAACGCAACGCGGTTCCACGTGGCCATCGCAGCGTTGTAAACGGTCAACCCGAACCGTGGCGTGCCGAAAACGCGCGGCGACGCATCCTCCAATTTCTTCTCACCCTCCTCCTCGTCCACCAGTGTCTCCACAACCGCTCTAGACTCTGGATTTGGCGGCGTCAGCGGTTGAACGAGGCAGAGAAGAAGCTCTGCTTTGCCGCATCTCCGCCGCTCTCGGATGAAGAAAGAGTCGGAGAGTAAGCTTTGCCAAGAACGGCAAACGGATTTCATGGCGGATTGAAATTGGTACGGAACTCTGACCAGACACTCGATAGCTAATTCCGACGGTAAACCGGGAATCAAATCGTGACACTTTTGGAAATCTTTTGAAATTTCCCCAGCTCTCTTTTTCGACATTTCCATAATCATAGAACCAAAGAAGAGATTGTTGAGTTTATTTGACCTAGTTTAGTGGCTTAAGTGAGTATGTGTAGAGAAGGTAGACCAAAACTCAAGAGAAGGGGACTTGTTAGTACTTTGAGTGAGTTTGAAGTTATGCGATGTGGCAGAGCCTTTATATAGTGAAGGAGGAGGAGCAAGAGTTGTGGTTAAGACTTCAAACTACGCGACGTTCCGTTTAAAGTTTACTAATTTACAGAACTTGTGGAATAATTACTTATTTTATTTTACACTTGCGAAATCACTATTAGTTTATGAATTTGTGTTCAACGCAGTATTATTGTAAAAAAAAAAAAAATCTACTAAAAACGGATTCTCGTGAATGTGTATAAATCAGTCCCTTTATCTTTGATTCGATTTCCTTTATATAATAAGATTCAACTTTGAAATGTTATCTACAAACCTCTGGTTGACTAGCTTACTTCATGAAGACGGTGTGCCTTTTTTTAGCTTGCTTTAAAAATAAATAAATTAACAAATAATCCATAGCAAGCTTCTAGAAGCTTTATTAAGTCAATTAACACTGGAATTAGAGTTAACTAGTAGTAAGGAGTAGTAACTACTCCACTAAAAAGAAAAATGAACATCAAATCTAGGTATGTCCCATATACTTCTTTTCAACAAAAAAAAATGCTTTATTTTTCTAGTTTCAAGATATCATATATATTCGCAACTATTTAAATAAAAATAGTTTCTGTTGTAACCTGTACGAGACAATAGTTGAAGTTAGGTAACTCTTTTGGGTTAAGTGAAGTTAAATAAGTTCACTGTTTAATTCATAATTCATCAACTGATACTGTGACCGCACTATTTGTTCTACGCTTTTACCACACTAGACCATAAAAGTAGCTTGAACTGATAACTTTTTAATTAGTTTTGTTTTTGGGTCAATAATATTTCAATTACCTATAATCAAGTAGTTAAAATTACTCTGTCACCCAACAATCCGGTTATCTAACTTCTGTTGAATATAGTCTTTGAGAAACGGAATCTATAAACCTTGATAAAGTTCATGAAGATCAGTGAGCTTTTGTTACCATCACTTTTCCTTTTCTAAAAAAGAAAATATACTTTAAATTAAAGAAACCAGTAAGCTTCTAGAAGATTTTCAAAGACAGATGATAGTATGGAACTGTAATAAGCTGGAGTGAGTCGTATTCACTGACGCAACTGTCAACCGATAAAACAAATAGTGAGCTGTTAATTTATTAGTATGATTTTTAAATACATATTCATTTCACCATGTTGCATTGTGCACGCACTATCAAACAAATTCTTCCACGAGTAGTCCATATAGATTCTTTTTTTTAAAGCCAAAAATTGTTATACTTAATTCTTAAAAGTTTTTAAGATATCATAATGTGTAATTGCATACGTTTTACACATGTAGATAGAAATCCTGTGAGGGAAGTTGAATTTGAAAAATAAACTTAAAAAATTATTGAATGTAGTACATTTATTAATGGTGTATTGATGAGTAAGAAGGTGTTTCTAAACTTTCTAGTCATCTAGAAGGCCTCATCATGGATACATTGGCCTTTATATTCGGTCGTACTCGACAAATATTAATACGATGACACGTGGAGTATGCAATGCACCGACGTAAAGGTATGTCTCGCGGACTTACAGCCTCACACACAAGTCATCTCGTCTCCACCAGATAATTAAAGATGTTTTTTTTTTTGTTATTTGACCTTTCATTCTTGGTTTATTTATGAAACCACACTTACTATTTATATGCCATATGAAGTTCATGTCAAGACTTAAAAATAATCTCGATGTGTAAACGTACGTATAAGTCCGACGAATATAATAGCTCAAATTTTACGATCGATGATCACTAGCAAAACTTGTTGCGTATATAGGTAATTAATTAAAGTCATCTGTTTATGTGAAGAGATTCAAAATGCAGAGGGTAACTAATAATAATGACTTGGAAAGATGTTCCTAAGCAAATCTTATTATATGTAGTTTTTGTAAGGGAGATGTGTTTAATTTGGTTTTTAAAGTAGTGGATGAGTATGGGAAAGGAAAATAATAATGGGGTCGAACATTGATAAAAGGCTGGTCCATTTCCCTCTATCGCCATTTTCCCCAACTTGTCTTCTTCTTTTTCTTTTGTCAACTGTTGGTTTGTATTTTTCTCTCTGTCGTCTTCTGTATTTTTGAATCATCGTTAATTATTGTCGAGTGAAAACAAAACAATAGGTAACTTAGTAACGTAGATTAACTCTGTTTCACGTATCTTTCTAATAAATGCACCAGGACAGTAGCTAGTTTACAGAAAAACTTTGAAATCACCACGAAAAATCGAAGAGGTTGCATTTTTTCAATGAAGGTGGTGGATACTGATTTAAGACTGTGGTGAAGTGGATTGGTGTCTAATTATTCGAGAGACATGTACTACTGGTGTTTGAAAATGAAATAAAAAAAAATATAAAGTAGGATAATAATTATTAAAAAGACAAAAGTAGGATAAGGGTTCTAGAAGAGCATTGATATTTTTTTCCCCTTTTAGGGAGTTGTCTTCTTTATGGGGATGAAAGAAAGTGGGCCGAATCTGGCAAGCACTCATCTTCTAAAACGTCTTTCTTGCTTTACGGTTACTAAAGTTTTCTCTTTCTTTTTCTTCTAGAACACCATTTGTCTATTCACTTTAGCGTTAAAAGTATCGCATGTTTTGTAATTATTGTTTTGAATAGTTACATATTTGTACAACGGTCTACCAAAAAGAATGCACATAACCTATAATCTATGTTAATAAGTTTTGTGTACCACATGAAAAGATAAGAAACCATTCACCAAGAAATTAATAATACAAGATTGTTAATTAAACAATAACTCAATTCTTCAATTTGTAAATTCCAATTCAAACTTTTCAAATGCTCAACACTTTTCTTTCGTCTCACGAAACATGTTGTTCATTTGATTTATTCAGGCCGGATGTCCTTATCCTCCAGCCCAAATAAAATCAGATAAAACAGGCCTACTAATATCGGGCCCATTAAGAAAAAAACAAGAAAACGAAAAATGTTGTTCATTTGGTTTATTCAGCCCGGATGTCTTTGTCCACCAGCCCAAATAAAATAAGATAAAACAGGCCTCCTAATATTGGGCCCATTTAGAAAAAAAAAACAAAAATAGGGTTACGAATTAAACCCTAAACCCATTTTGACGTATCTTGTCTTTCTTCTTCTCCTCTGCGCCGCACTAATCTGTCCATCTCACTCACAGATTTCTTCTTCCTCTCAAAGTAAGCTTCTTTCGATCTTCCTCTTTCTTGTTTACAGTGGTAGTTCCTTTTCAGAGGTTTGTGTATATCTCAAAATTCAATTGCTCCCGTTCTATTATGTGAATTCACTTAGATTATTCTAAAAAATCTAACCTAGTTGTGAAATCTTGTGCGGTATTGATCGAGGTGTCGTAAAAACACCCTTAGTGTCATTCAAATGTTCCTGCCGTTCTTATTATAATTGTATTTCTCAATGGTGTCTTCTTTTTTTTTCGTTGGTGAGCTGATTTGTGCTTGGTTTGTGGAATTGATATAGGAGAAATGACTGATTCGAAGATGGTGGTTCCAGAGTCTGTGCTAAAAAAGATTAAGAGGGAAGAGGAATGGGCATTGGCGAAGAAACAGGAAGCTGAAGCTGCTAAGAAGAAAGGTCTTGAGACCCGGAAGCTTATCTGCAAGAGAGCTGAGCAATACCTCAAAGGATACGCCGAGCAGGTAAAGAAACACACACAAACTTGTGGTCGCTTCTGCTAACTAAAGACGACTCTTCTGTTGATGGTTTGCTGTAATGATATGTTCTTTGTGTCCTTTGGTTTTAGGATAAAGAGTTGATCCGTTTGAAGCGTGAGGCTAAGTTGAAAGGAGGGTTCTACGTTGATCCCGAGCCAAAGCTGCTCTTTATCATTCGAATCCGTGGGTATGTTATTGTTTCGTCTGTGTGTGTGTGTTACAGATATCGTTTACATGATTGTTTCTCTTGTTTCCTTACATGGTTTCTTTGTGTTTTGCAGTATCAACGCTATTGACCCAAAAACCAAGAAGATCCTGCAGCTTCTGCGTTTGAGACAAGTAAGGGCCGAAATGAGTACAGATGAGATATATCTGTGATATGTTTTAAGTGGCAAAGACTCTTTTAGGTGATCAGAAAGTTAACTTGTGGTATTACACATATGTGCAGATCTTCAACGGTGTGTTTCTTAAGGTGAACAAGGCAACAATAAACATGTTGCGTCGTGTTGAGCCTTACGTGACTTACGGATACCCAAACCTGAAGAGTGTCAAGGAGCTGATCTACAAGAGGGGTTACGGAAAGCTGAACCACCAGAGGATTGCACTTACAGACAACTCGATAGTGGATGAAGCTCTAGGCAAGCACGGGATCATCTGTGTGGAGGATCTGATCCACGAGATCATGACCGTTGGACCTCACTTCAAGGAAGCCAACAACTTCCTCTGGCCGTTCCAGTTGAAGGCACCACTCGGTGGACTCAAGAAGAAGAGGAACCACTACGTCGAAGGTGGTGACGCCGGAAACAGGGAGAACTTCATCAACGAGCTCGTCAGGAGAATGAATTGATTGAAAGCTTCCTTCATTATCCTTTTGCCCATTCTCTTAGATTTTGGAGACCTTGAGTTTTTTTTGTTTCTTTTTATCCAGTGTTACAGAGACGTGCGATCTTTGTTTGAGATAGGCTTTTGATTATTTATTTTCTTTCTTTGTGTGGGCTCTATTACTTTGGGCTCCTCAGCCAAATTTGAAATATTTTAGTTTTACATTTTCTGTTAAAATCCCAGCAAACAATGCTACATCTATTCTTTGGGCTTGTAGATCCGGTCGAATAGAATCAAACCGGGAACGTGACTAACCGGTTGCATGGAATAAGGATTATCCTAATGAGAAATGAATTTATTTATGATGTATCCCAAATTTGTAATATGCTTAATAATACTCCAAAAGGATTTCGTTGACTTGACGAATATAATGTATTTATATCTCTATGTCGGTCGGTGGCGAAAGCGTTGTTATCAATAATATGTCCAAATGTCATTTTCGATTGACAAAGATTAACCGGCCAGCTGGTTTAATCAACTAGACACCCGGTTAATTCGGTCAAATTGTATGTTAAAGCAAATAGATATAATTAATAGATTAAGACCATATGCATTGCAGATCTTTCAACAGTTATAAACAACAATTGTTCTCAACAATTATAAACAAATAAATATGAATACAGGTACCAATGGTTTACAGAAATGGATGCATGATACAAATTTGGGAAGATTTTGCAAGTGGAGAAAGTGATGTGATCATAATCATCATATGATATAGGAAGAAGATCAATTCTCTTTATTATGCTAGAACCGGAGAATGTGAAACCATTTGTTTAAATGTGAAGACATGTTCCAAGATTTGAAAAATCGGATATAAAAAAACAAAATACGTGGTCAACACACATTGACAAACTAATATGATATATATATATAAAGCACTACCACACAACACAACGGATCGAGAAATCAAGAATCTCCCCGGAGCAAAAAAAAAAAAAAATGGCGGGAGGAGGAACGACCTTAGAGTACACACCAACTTGGGTGGTGGCTCTCGTCTGCTCCATCATCGTTTCCCTCTCTTTCGCCGTCGAGCGTTTACTCCACCGTGCCGGAAAGGTTATATTTTATCATTTATATATGTTCTCTCTGTGTTTGTTTATATGTTGTTGACTCAAATGTGTTATTATATACATACAGCACTTTCGGAAGAACGATCAGAAGCAGCTCTTCGGGGCATTACAAAAGATCAAAGAAGGTCACTTCTTGTTTTTAGCCTCATGTTTATTAGAATTTCCCACGTAAAAAAAGTTCTTTTATATAGTGAAAACCCAAGATCCGTGTGATATGATTTGATCATCGTTCTAACTGAAATCTTGAAAAACAAAATACAGAACTTATGCTGCTAGGGTTCATATCGTTGCTACTATCAGTAAGCCAGTCTAGAATAGCAAAGATTTGCATATCAAAGAGCTTAAGTGAAAAGTTGCTACCTTGTGAGTTTCCAAAGGCTGATAAGTCCCTCGAAGACTCCTCCCATTTCCAGTTCAGCTTCACCGCCCGTCATCTCCTCGCCGGAGATTCTCCCGCCGGAGATTATTGCTCCCAAAAGGTATAATTAAGCCTTTTTAATATTTTTGGTCAAATTAACCAAACAATATTATCTTTTCTTAGTGTGTATCTTTTTTTTTTTAGCGTTCTTTACATTCTCAAAGACGTGCATACAATTATTAGTATTACATTCTTTTACAACAAAAGGAATATTTCATTAATTTATTTTGAAAATGTTTTAAATTCAGGGAAAAGCTCCGTTAATGTCAGTATCAGCTCTGCACGAACTTCACATATTCATCTTCGTGTTAGCTGTTTCGCACATTATTTTCTGCCTCTTGACCATTCTTTTTGGTACCATGAAGGTATTTACTTATTTACAACAATAATACCTTTTGTTTTTTAAGATAGGACTGAAAATCACTAGAGAACACTAAAAACCAGATGTCAAACCACAATATTATGAAAACTTAATAAGCCTAGTGATCATTGCACGACGTTATTGGATAGATAATGCAATGGAGAAAATGGGAGGATCAAGTTCGAGAAAAAGACTACGACACAGACCAAGGTATAATATAATTACGATTGAAAGAAAAGATAACTCGGAAACATAGTTTTACTTGGTAAGAGGATCATAATATATATATTTTTTATTAACACAAAGTCAATTAACACAGTGATACAGAAGAAATTCACATCGGTCCAAGAACACGAGTTCATTAGGGGACGATTTCTTGGAGTTGGAAAAGCCGATGCTTTCTTTGGATGGTTGGTGAGTGTTTTTTTGTTTTCTAATAAGTTATTATCTTCATTTAGTAAGCCATGTTTGTATGTACATGCAAATGTTTTGAGTGTGTTCTTGTCCATTGCAGCACTCGTTTATGAAACAGTTTCTTGCGTCAGTCAATGAATCGGATTACATTACCATGAGGCTAGGCTTCATCAGGGTATATATATATCTCTGATTTTGATCTTGTTCTTCGAATATAGTAGTATCTCTCCGCAATATTAACTGAAGACAACTCTTATTTTTTTTTTTCTTGGTTAATATATAGACTCATTGCAAGACCAACCCAAAATTCAATTTCCATAAGTATTTGATGCGTGCTCTCAATTCCGATTTCAAGAAAGTTGTTGGTATCAGGTAAAAAGTTTTAGGCTTTTGGAAAACTATACTTTTATTCTTGATTCTGTTCTAATGTGTATATATATCAAATTGCAGCTGGTACCTTTGGGTATTTGTGGTTCTCTTCTTGCTTCTAAACATTGCTGGTGAGATTATAATGATATGTTTCAACTTGGGTCCAACCAAACCAGTTTCGTACTTCATTATAATCGGTTTAAGATCAAAAACGACACCGTTTTCTTCCTTCTTGCAGCATGGCATGTTTACTTCTGGCTAGCTTTTATTCCTTTGATCGTAAGTCCTCTCTGAACCAGACTTTCCATGTCTATGCTTCAAACCAATCTTGACCAACCCGTGGTTTTTTCCTCAGCTTCTGCTTGCTGTGGGGACGAAGCTGGAGCATATCATCACAGATTTGGCACATGAAGTTGCAGAGAAACACGTTGCCGTGGAAGGAGATTTAGTAGTCAGACCATCAGATGATTTATTCTGGTTTCAAAGTCCCCGGCTAGTTTTCTTCTTGATCCATTTCATTCTTTTCCAAAACTCCTTCGAATTGGCTTACTTCTTCTTCATCCTCGTAAGCACTCTTGAAACACAATCTTAAGATATGTATATACTAATATAAACTTGAAAAAGAAGAAAAACCCGTTCCTGCGATTGTAACAACAGGTCCAATATGGTTGGAAATCTTGCATCATGGGACATGTCAAGTTCATAATCCCCAGACTCGTCATCGGGTAATATTAATAGCTCACCTAGAAAGTTTCTTGATCTTGAAATGTAGAATCTTTTGACTCTTGTCTCTTTCTTTCTTTCCCTTCAGGGTATTGGTTCAGCTTCTCTGTAGTTACAGTACCTTACCGCTCTATGCCCTCGTCACTCAGGTACAGACTTTGCATCTCTCCCTCTCTCTCATTCTCTTGTGTTCTGATACGTTAACTCAAGACCACACTTGTCACTCTTCTTGTCTGGTCTTTTGGTGGAAAAGATGGGAAGTTCATTCAAAGGTGCGATATTCAACGACCAGACGCAGCAACAGATAGTTGGATGGGCAAAGATGGCTAAAAAGGGAGTGAAGAAAGGTTCAAATCAAGCAGGTAGCAGTCATGTTGGCACCTCAGACGCCATAGCCACTCTTACACCGCGGTCTATTCAGTTGCAGTCGTTGCTTGGTAAAGGCTCCTCTCAACAAAATCAACTATCTCAGGAAGAACCTGAGACTGTCCAGCAAGAGTAATCATACTACAACAGCTTTTATCAGATCCTGTTTCTGATTATTCTTAAACTTCGTAAATTTACACAAAACTGGTTTGACGGTGTTGTAAGAAATATACTGAATATTTCTCTCTCAGTTGATGCTTAAAGCAAAAGATTTTCTTTTTGCCAACAAGAAGATGGATGTTATTATTGGTCGGTTCTGTTTTTAGGAATGAGACAAACATTTGTAGACGTTTAATAGCCTTGTGATGATTGGTATATGATTTTATTTCTCGCGACTCGGCGGGTACTAAACAGATTCAGACCATAGGAGTAAAACCAATTTTACGTTTTAAGGCGTCCTACCACAGCTGACACACCGATGAAGAAGACAGAGAGCATTCTTATATAAGCCATTCCAAATAGAAACCACGAAATCCAACATTTTGGTTTTAAGAAAGAAACAGACACCGAGATAACCAGGAACAGGATGAGATCAAATCTGATTCCGTGTTCTAACAGAGAACATGAAGAGGGGAAACAAGCGAGAGAACATTTAAGATGGGAGAAAGAGAACCGGTTACATCATTTGTTGACTAGTGAGAGAGAAAGAGAGAAAGAGAAATATTGAAATCTTCTCCATCATTCCTCTGCAGCACTAGCTGCGTTCAGATCCACACTTAGATCCAGTTCCTGCAACAAGAGCAACGTTTATCACTTCCTGATTGCAGAGCATCTCGGGGTTTAATAAAACCGAGAATCTGTAGTAGCATTACCTTTCCGGTGATCAGCTTATACATGTTCAACACATCAACGACAGTTGTGTCAAAGTGTGTTGTAGCATCATAACTCTGTTTAGGACATGGATAAGAAGGTTGTCAGAGAGCAGCCAACTTTAAGATGCTCATAAAAAGGGCATAACTATAACTAACCGTTGATATGAAGCAGTTGTCCAAAGTGGGTTCGTTGACTGGCTCGTATCTATCATAGATGTCGAAGAACAGCTCATCAACAGGTCCCAGAAGGTCGATTCCTGGCTTCAGCTCGGTTTGAGGGTTATCAGTCTCTGCGTCCGTCGACACAAACGCTATGAATTTTCCCTTGGGAGCAACGTTGTGTGAATACGAACAACAGAAGACGTACCTGTCATTTACAGTCAAGATGTAACCATGAGCTGAGAAACAAACATGCCAATCGACTCAAAATTTACACATGGCCAGTTTCTTGCAAACATTAGGCTAAAGAGGAATCAAGTGTGAATCATCAGCAAGCTCATGAGCATATATGTCAAGAAATGACATCATCAGACAAAGCTGAGCTATCATAGAGAAAAAAATACATGCACCTGATGTTTCCATAACTTTCAGTCATTCAGACTCAGTTACTTCTACCAGTGGAACCACAAGATGAATAAGATAACTCACATGTCTGATTTGCGGCCCAATTGCTTTTGAGGTAGGATGACTTGCACAGACTGAGAATCATTTGTGTTTGGAATTGGGTGGCTCATAATGGCAATCGCCCTAGCAACCCTGCCAATCTTCCTGACCTGTTTCAATACGATTTGATAGAGTCACAAAAAACCATAAATAACCAGGAACAGCAGGAGATTCAAAAGATCTGTGATTGCAGTCATTACCTTGTTGGGCAGGTAAGAAGGATCGCAGACAACTTTCTTGCATTTGGCTGTCTCTCCTTCAGATGTAACACCGACAACCTTACCTTCCTCGTCGAACTCTACCTGTTGTAAAAGCAACAGTGGTTGGCGTCACAAGTTATCCTTCAGCATAATTAGCAAAACAAAGAGCTGCGAAAACGAGGAAGCCAAAGACATACCGTGCACTCAGGTTTATTCAACATGTAAGTCCCACCATAGACAGCACTAAGACGTGCAAATGCCTGAAACAAGGATGAGAAGAGAAAACGCTCAAAGAAGATCCAGAAACTATAATCCAAAACACCAACCAACCAAATGAAGCATGCATTAAAAATGAAAAAGAGAAAGAGAAAAACCTGAGGCAATTCTCCCAACCCATAGAGAGGATAGATATATGGTGAACCTCCTTGGAAACGTGCAAGGGACTCCGCGTAGAGCTGATAAAACATATAAAACAACAATGTCAAAAAATGCCTAACTCAAGAGCAAAATGTAAGACTTTAATAACAAGGAGAGCTAACAGATCACCTTCATTCTCATGACAGTATCATAGGCAGGTTGATGGAGATGGCTGTCATTGCTGTGAAGTGCCACTGCATGACCAATAAAGTCAATAGTGTTTTCATCAAGACCGAATTTCCTGCAAAAGTGTTATCTAATAGTTAGCAGCAGACAGTCTAAATCAGATCTTGACGACACCATAACGCAGAAGGCAAATAGAGTATCAGCTTACGCAATCAACTCCTTTGTTGTAACTCTCTTCAAATCAACTCCATCATGTGTTTTCGGGTCCTTCTCATCGTAATCCTGAACATAACTGAAAAACTTTCCAGCTCGACGTTTCTCGAAAATACCCATAAGTGGAGATTTGAGGGCCTCCATTGGAGTTGCTGGCACTTTTTGAACCTGTAGGGTATTAGCAGTTAAAATAACTATAAAGGAACAAAACTGCAAAAAATCTGGGGCCAGAACTTGGGTGAAAAGCTTGTACCTTGCCTTTGACAAAGACATAGCTTCCATCAACAGCTTTAAAAGAGAGGTACTTTGTCACATCTGTATGAATAAGGACACGAACAAGCTTGCCATTTGCCATCATAAACTGGTCCACCACATAAAGAGAGCACAGTTGGTAATTCGTATTACTATAGTTAAGCTATAAAAGAGACAATTTTCTGGAAACTACAGCTAATATCATACCTTAGGCATCATGTCCACATTGTAATCTCTGCTAGAGCCTAAATGAGCAGGAGCCTTTTCTTCTCCCCTGAACTTCTTCCACAGCTGTTAAAACAAAAGCAACATCAATAACGCAAGCTAATGGTAAATTTAACCACCACAAAAATCATAATATAGACATCAGAGAGGAGAATTGACCTGATTGAGATTAAGCGATGTTGACTCTCCACCGTAGTAGTCATTCCTGTCCATGTGAAGTACCTATTCGGAGTACATGCACAAAAATTACATCTTTAGTCGACCAATGTGATGATTACTTATATATAAGAGTGGAGAAGTCATCTCTTTTCTCAATAACCAATGCATCAAATTCAAATCGGTGGAAAAAATCGTGAGGCCAATGAACAAGACTCATGTCAGAGAAGCTCAAAAGGTAATCGCTTTCGGTGGAACTCGTCAAAATGAAGTGAAAAAAAACAAAACATTTACAAGAATCTTATCACACAATACATAGCCAGATCGGGAACCTGAGCTTGAAATCATGCAATCGGAGAGAAGGATCGGATCAAGCAACATCCGAATGGTTCAAAAAACCTCCGCAGAGGAAAACAAACTGAGGAAAGAGAGGAGTCAGAATCAGAATCAGACCTTAAGACCATCGACGGAGAGAAGACCACTAAGGATGCACTCCTTGAGACCAGTACCGAGAACAATAACTTCGTACTCTTCGTCCATGGCTGATCGCAAAAAGACTCACAACGAAAGAAGAAAGAGATGGACTTTTTGGTAGGCGACCGTCGAGAGAGATCGGTGATTGCGTCTTATAAATTAAAAACACAAAATCCAAAAGATGCTTGCTTTCATATTAGACTGTCGAATAAAATTCTCCTTTTTATGTTTTTCTCTTTTTTTTTTTTTTTTAGTCTCTTTCATTTATTAACATTTTTTCCTATTCAATTATTGAAAACGCATAAATCAAAATGTATGTAAATCAATCTTAATGAACATTTTATGAAACTGTTGTTATGAAATTTTTTAAAGGATTTTCTAGTCTTGTTCGCATATTGTCGAAACAAGTGAACAACTAATTTGATAATTCAATTTGCATTTTCTAAACAATTCAGTTTTCTTAGGGTAATACTAATTACCAGTTGATCAAACCCAAGAGACAATTCTGCTTAAGAGAGGCAACTAGGAAATGAAAATAGAGAAAATTTCATCATTTTCGTTTTCTAAAACAGATCTTCTTCTTTGTTACTACACAGATCTGAGCGTGCAAAGCAAATTTATTACAAGCTCATTTTGCTCACATTAAATAAAATTTCTGTAAAAAATATAAAAGGAGGAGACACAGGCGCAGGGTTTCTCTCAACCTCATTTTCCTCTGTCTCTCTCTCTCTCGATTAACCTCTCAATGAAAATCTCGTCCAGGTTTGCCCCTCTCCCATCACCCTTCTCAATTCTCATCTTCATGTTCTTATGTATATTTGTAAATTCGCGATTTGACGTTAAAGTTCTTCTTTTTTTTTCTTTCCCGCGAATCAAAATTGGGTTATGCTGTATTCGTTTCTTCATTCCGTCCTAGGGTTTGTTCTTGATATCCGATGCAATTTTCAGGGCTGATTTCGTCGGAGGATTTACCCTGATGACAGTTTCCGGGGTCGGGCATGGATTCTGATTGGGGGATCAGTGCCGGGTTTTTGTTTAAAGGCGTCAAGTTTTTGGATTTCGATGCTTCTGTTGACTACGTTTTGTTCTAAAAATCAGACCTTTCTCGACTCTAGTGATTCCACAGCATTTTCTGGGCTTGAGCGACGAAATCTCTAGTTTTTTCTCCGGCAATTCGTTGGGTTTGATTTCTTGTGTTCTCTCGTATGCTCTTTGGAGCAATCTGGAGTTGCTGATTGCGCAAGTGGATACAAGTCTGGGATTTTATTTTTTTTTCCTCCCCATTTTGATACGAGACATTTGCTTATAGAAGGAATCGACTCGAAGAAGGGGTTGGGTATAGATTATTGTTATTGTTAAGGCTTTTGCTTTCTCTAGTGTTTTTTCTCGAATGCCAAAAGAAGTTTTTGGATTCTTGAGCAGTTTTTGAGTTTGTTTGTTTTCTGAAATCTGGGTGGATGGAGAACGAGAGCGTCGTGAGTGATGAGATGTACCCTGATGAGCATGTAAGTTATGAGCTGGAAACTGAGGAGATCATTGCTCAATCTCCGAAGAAAGACTTCGAGGAACTTACAGTGGAAGGAGGAGAAGGGAGTGATGTGGTTTTTGCTAGAGAGGCTCCTCTGATAGGTAAAGACCAAGCTCGGAGCAAATGCAGTGGTTGTAGTGCTGAGAAACTGAAATGCAGAGACGGTATTGATCTTCTTGAGGATGGAAATCTCGGGAAAGAGAAGAAGCTTAATAGACAGGACAGAATCGAATTTGGACGGCTCTTCCAAGGCGCTCTTAGCTCACAGGATTGGGAACTTTCCGAGAGGCTGATTCTTCTGGCTGATCCACAAACTTTGAATGATTTGCTGTGTATCAGTCTGGATTCTATTTGGTTCTTGAGCACAGAGCACGAGCGACGAGGAATCACGGGGCTGATTGCGAAGATCATATGTCATGGTGCTCATGACTATACTAGAGCTACACTTAGGACTTCGTTTCTTGCTTCATGCGTCTCTTCTTGCCAGAGCCGGACAGGGAGTCTTACTGATACTGTAGCTGTAATGGCTCAAAGGTACACACACACATTCAATTCTCTCATAAGATGTGTTTCCCTTTTTCTCATAGTGGTTACATCTTAGAGCTTCTTTCTGTTAAATCTATAATATCTCTTATGTTCATCTTCCTCTTAGTTTATCTTGGGTTAGCTGGGTAAGGTGAGACCCCCTTACTTTATAAAACCATTTTTTTTTCCATCTCGGCGTATCCAGGTTGCACGAGCGTCTCCAAGAGTGTAACGGTGATGAGGTCTTAAAAGCAGAAGCTGGAGCCAAAGTTCAAAAGTTTACCGAATGGGCCCTGAAATGCATAGGTTTCCACTCCCGATGCCAGGGTGCTAAAGATAAACCTAACCAAGACTCAGCTGTCGAGATCCAACTCCAGCTTTCTGCTTTCAAGATGTTCTTAGATCTTGCAGGAAACCATCTATCAGGAAAGGATTTCACGGAAGCCTTTGATGCAGCTTGCTTCCCGCTTACACTGTTCTCTACCTCTTTCAATCCTGGATGGGCTTCTGGAATCTCGGCTACTGTCATATATGGGTTGCTCAGTATGCTGGTGGAAGGAGGCGCAGATAACGTAAACCAGTGCTTTCTTGAAGCTTCTCGTTTCGGGAGCACGGAACTTGTGCGCATCTTGCTGCAGGTAAACTCTTCTATATTCCTTAATGATTGTTTGCATGTTTCTTTGTGTACTCTTTAACTTTATATTTCTCTGGTGTAGATTGCTCAAAGGAATAGCTTAGACGTGGATGTAGACTTAGCCCTGGGTTTTGCCTCGCATTATAGTAAAATCGAAACAATGGACTGCCTTGTGGAAGAAGGTCATGCCATTGCTTTCTTGGGTCCCTTGATGAGAGCAGCAGAGAGAGGTTGCATGCAAGTTGTCGAATGGTTTGTGAAAAGAGGCTGTCGTGAAATGGAGCTATGCTTGGCTCTCACAGCCGCCACTTCAAGCAGCCAGGTCGAGATCGCTGCTTATCTCCTTCCTCATGTACCAAGACCCGTCCTCACTGCTCTCAGCGTCGAGATCCTCAAAGCAGCCGGCGAGAGAAGCGGTGGTTCCCTCTACGGAGTAGAGTTTCTCCTTAAATCAGATTTCTTGGGGGATCCGGTAGCCACTTATTCAGTTGCAGACACCATTGCAAAGTCAGAAGACGAGTCTGTTCCTTCAGAGCTGAAAGCGTTTCTCCAAGAACACTGGTCAGAGGCTGCATTCAACCAAGGATCGAAGGAAAGCCGCGAGAACTTCATGAATTTCATGAGGGTTTTGAAGATTGGTGAGTCTGCGATATGTTTGAGGGATCTTCCAGCTCCACTTAGGGTTGCAATAGCTTACATGCCGCTGTACAGAGAGTGTGTGAAGGCGGGTGGGAGGTTGCTCTCACAGAAGCTAAGGGGACAGCTCATGGAAGCCGTGAAGCAGCTTCAAGGCTTCGATGTAGACACAGAAGAAGTAAACAAAGGTCATCATCATCAGCTCATGGCAGTAGTGGAGCATCACCTTCCTCTTTTTTTGGTCAAAGCTTCTTCACACTGAACTATAAATGGATTCACAGCATCCAGAGTTATTCGGGTTTAACCTTAACCCATTTAGTTGAAAAAAATAAGAACTCAGAAACAATCATACCACTACAATTTTGGATCCGGATCCAGGTTTTGAGATATGTATGATGAAAGGTGCTTTGTACTACAAACTAACTTCCTATGAGAATGTCTTTGTCAAGTCTCTTTCTCTGTCTCTTTACGCATCCTAAACCATGGGAAGATGATAATCAAAACCTTTTATATTATTTCAACTATAAATTAAATAAATATAGTCTTGCTTCTGTCTCTGACCTTTTTAGTCTTCTATGAACATTGAATAAAAGAAATCTGAAATTGTTTCAGTTTTCACATTATTTTCCAATAAAATCATGAAAATTGTGTATAACACTGCATCAGATAACAAGTTTTACAAATGAAATAATTATACAAAATCTCTTACCCTGAAACCTTGTGTAATGACAAATTAACAATAGACAAAAAAAAAGCCTCCTTTTAGGATTTCTTCAATTTAAGAAAAACGTTTCTGTTTTTTTTTCTCATTTCCCGTTACATGTAAGTAGTGCTTGTTACATGTTTGGCATTAGAAGAAGGCATTAAAGCAAGAACCATAAGCAGAACCATGATCCCAATAGGAATCAGAAGAAGCATAAACGGAGGAGGAGGCAATGGAGGAAGAATCAACGGAAGGATCAAGAGAGATGCTGTGAGACCAACAAGCACAACCATTGACTCTAAACTGAAGTAACTCGCCGATATTAGCCTCCTCGGACTGTTCTGAGACGACAATGTCCGAAAATATTCTTGCTTGCCCATCGTCGGAGCTTGAGTTGATCCACGATAACTGATGTTTTTGCGGTTCTCTCTTCTCATGTCCATGTTGTTGTTGTTGCTGTTGCTTGAACAATGGTGTTGAATGTTTACGATGTCGTTTTGTAGACTGGAGAATTCACGAATCATCTAAAAGAGGAGTTTTTTTTTTTTCTTGAATTTTGATCTGAAGAAAAGTCAGATCGATGTACCCAAATGCCAAAAGCAAGTAGCTTTTCGTTTCTTCTGTCAATGTAGCTTGGTTGAAGAACCCTGAAGATGAAACTACCCAGGAACTCGAGATGATTCACGATTCTGTTTTTCAGAAATGCAGACAAAATCCGAGATTGATCTCGAGGCTTTTCTTGACCTCGAAAAGACTAAACTTTTTTTCTTTCCCGGAAGATTATATTCGATTGGCGTTCACAAAAAGCTGGAAGAGAAAATCGTCCAAAGTTTTTGATCAGTAAATCGTTATGATTCATAGACAGAACATACAAAAAACTTGAGTAGCAAATCAGACGAAAATTTACAGAGCACAAAACAGAGAATTGAAATAACTTTTTTGGCTTATTGAGAAAGCAATTACCTTTAAGTCGTTAGAGCCAAAACCCTTCAGCAGCAACAAGAAGAAGATGAAGATTTAAGAAATCTGGGTTGAAAAGTTTGAATCCAGAGGAACACGAAGACGGCTTCAAACTTTTCTCTGTAAAGTGGAGAGAATACAGAAGAAGAAATAAAGTGGGTGAGGTTTTGATATGGAATTGGTATATAATAAAACTTGGTAAAAGATATAATGAAGAAGACAAGTAGCAAATAAAAAGAAAGGAAAGGAGAAATAAATAATCTTTGGGGTTTAGACTGTGTGGAATCAGAGAAGAAACAGGAAAGAGAGGAAGGTTCAGTGAATTTACAGATTTTTTTTTCTTCATGTTTTTAATTAAATTTTAATTTATTTTTCTCTTTTGGGGGTGACAAGTGTGAGAAGCAAGTTGCTGATTCTGGAAGGTCTGAAAAATGAAAATTAGAATACATACTTTGCTTCTCTTTCTCTCTCCATAATCACAGCTGGTTCTTCTCCCCTAGACACTATCTCTCCCTTCCTTAGAGTTGAAGATGACGTAAGCTGGATTTTATTTAGGGTAAGCCTCTATCTCAAGTGGAGGTTTTCGGTTTCTTTAGATTTGTTTTTGGAATATTCAATGGTGTTTTGATTAAACGAATCTAAAACTTTAACATCGTTCGTCTATTGTAGACATATTTTTCTAGTTGACAAAAAAAAAACAGTCGTGTTTTTTCCTCTGAGTTGTAGATAAAGTGTTTTTTCGCTGGTAATTAGAAAACAATTAACCACTTTATTCATGTTATTAACTTATTATCATTCAGAGTTGTAATCTATTGAAACTATGGGCGGAAAACGTATTAATTAAATATTCGAATTCATCTGTACTAAATGTGACGAGTTCAAGTGAACAATGATGAATAGATTGAATGTGGAGAAATTACCAATTTATTTTTGACAAATTCAAAAAAAAAACTCATCAAAAAGTCTGTATTTATAAATTATATAATTAAGCTTCCCACCTAATAATAATGTTGTCTATGTTTATCGACCAATTAGGACCCATATTGTTGTTCTTCTCTTAGGCATTTCATGTGGTGCTAATATCATATTATCGTGTTCCTTGTGGGACGGTTTGTCCAATATTTATTTTTTCTTTAGGTTTTATGTTTTATTATTCTTAAATCGTCACTACTGTCTTGTTTTTGCCCATCTCAAAAGTTTTTTTAAATTACTTAATGCATAGTTAAAATCAATGCAAACTTCAATTATATACCATTTGAGAGACTTTCTGTAGTTTACAATTGCATAATATATTCGGTTGCGTGATTAATGAGGGACGTGATATTTTTCGTAAGCAGCTCGTTTTTGGCCTTTCGGGTATTAACCAATTTGACAGGTTACCTGTAGATTACTTATTTATTTATCCAAATTCAATGAATCACATATATAACGTCAATTACTTCAACTATCATAGAACTGAAAAAAAAAAGAGAGATATTGTGTGTGTCAAGTGTCAACCACTAACTAATTAATTGACATAAATATTCTGAAATTATAAAGCCTCAAAAATAAATAGTTACATCAAAACTGTACCTTCATGCAAAACCAAAAACATATTATGAAGAAAAGATTAAACCGTAAGTTCTAGCTATTTTAGAGTAATAAAAAATATCATTTTCTGATACTCCAAGATCTTCATTTTATCTTGTTGATATGTGTACTTGATCCGATATCTTTGATTTTCTGTAATCTGTATTTGTAGTTAGGATCGATGCCACTCGTTCCAATATAATATGTGCGTAGATATAATTATATTTCTCGAAGTATGTAAACTGCATTTTTTATATGGTTGATAATTTTGCAGAAAGGATCAAAATCATATCCGATTTTCAACAACTTGTTTCTAGATGTCAGTCGAGGATGTATGACACATTTATAACAAATGCATATAATATAATGCAATCGTATATATACATACTAATGTGTAGTTGTGTACAGAGAGCGCAATCTCTTTATCCATATCACAAAGATTTTTATTCGTAGGCAAAACCGAGAAAGATTGAGGATTTTTTTTTTTTGTTTGGAGGTGAAAAAAAAACAGGAGGATTTTCATTTTTTCATACAACAAATCGTGGAATCTACTACTAGCATTATATTATTATACTTATTTTTAAGAAATTAGGAGAAAAAAATGGTGGAAAGCTAAATGTAAATGGCAACCCATGCATGATTGCCTTGAACATCGCAAACCCTTCCTTAGATTGCATGTCTAGTGGTAGTGGACCTACAACAATATTCAACATATATAATTACTTTATATTATTATATACATTGCATAATGCATAGGCATTATTATCTCAATAACGAGTTTATATGATACGCCCACAGTTCCATCACATACTTGAGTTTTAAAAATGTTTTATTCTGTTAAAACTATCCTTTAATAATTTCTGTGATGTACTGGTATTACCAATTACGTATATATATATTGTAAAGAATTTAAGATTAACAACAAAAACATCGAAAAACAATTAAATACTATGATAAATGATTTCAAAAGGTATATGATGTGGATGAGAGACGGCACATGTCATTGTCACGTGGCTCGTTACCATCGATTCAATGCATATCTCCACCAACTTGTCTTATTAATATTCCTCGTACAACTCTCCAATCTACAACCCTTTTTCTTCTACGTTATACATCTTTTCATTTTCTCTTTTCTTATACATACTTTTCTCTTGCCATATTTCCCCTAATTATTGTTCTATATAATTAAAATTAATACCGTTAATACAACTACAAGTCTACAACATTGTCTTTAAAAAATATCAATAATTTGTTTATATTTAAGTAATTATGTACCGATATATAAACTATTTTCATATCATAGCTGGTATTTCATATGGTTTACATCACTCTAATGAAAATTATAAGTTAATTTGCAGTTTAGAGTTCAAATAGAATTCTTATGTTAATTTTTTTTTACTTGTTTTAAGAAGACAAGCATATTGTTCGAGAATATCAATCTTAAACAGAAAAAATCGATATTAGGTGTGTCTTTAGGAGATATTTTATTTTTCATTTTAGATTGAAATATGTTTTTTCTTATTGTTCACAAACTTATCGAGGTCAGGTTATGTTGTTTAAACGAGACTGCCTTATTATATTATGTATTACAACCACGGATCTTCAATCATATGCATTAATTAAGGAACTAATTGATAAATTAATTCTACAGTATCATATAATTTTTTGTTGTCATTCCACAGTGTCGTAGATAAAGCTAATGTGTTTATTTTCTTCGGGATAAAGATAAGAATATATATACATTATCAAAAAAAAAAAGATAAGAATATATGTATGGGGACATATACTTTTGTCAATTTTGTAATCCCGCTTTGTAATGAAGTCTAAGCAAAAGATATGACCAGACTGAAAAAGGATATAAAAGGATGATAACAGAAAATAAAATAAAATAAAATTCATGCATCTGCTGTTTGTGAGGACCTCACTGTGTGGTTATTGAATTCATTGCATGTATCTTTTTTTTTTTTTTTTGAAAATGGCCTTCATTGCATGTATCTTAATGATTCGTTTCACCTCCCTTGACATAAAAAGATAAAGAGGGAAACAGATCATCGGAAATTTGAAATTTGATATTTCATAACATTTTTTCTATTTATAAATCACTTGTAGCCCATTTCTTTTTTCATGAATCAATGATGTTATTTAAACATTATACAGAAAGATGTCTTTTTTGGGTCAAAGGATTACTATATTAGATGTGAAACATTGAAACAATAAATTGAGAGCATAATTTTCTTTTTCTTTTTGATGAGATCACTTTACAAAGAAGAATAACATACCATTCCTGTTATATTCGAATTTTGAGGCTAAAATGAGCTATTAATTGCTTCTGACTCTTAAGTTATAGAATAACAAAAGAAGTTCTAACTTATCTCCTGATCAATTTTTTACTAAATTCATTCATAACAAAATGTCCATTATTCTTTTCTTTGCACCCGCACCCTGTATATGTTTATATTCTAAGGCAAACTTTTTTAATTTCTTCGGTTTTATATGTCACTATCTTTTTGAATGCGTGTGGCTATATTTCCAAAACATGAAAAGCCAAAAGAAAAACAGTTACTAGAAAATTAAATAGTAGAAGGAATAACAGAAATAAGAAATAGGAATAAAAGATGAAATGATGAATAAATATGGAGGAGTAGGACCCAAGATGGTAAGCATGGTGGCTGCTCTGTTGTTTGCTACATCTCATTTTCAATCTTCAAATTCTGTGTGCTCCCTTCACTATTCATTCCCCTTTTTTCAAAAACTAATACTACCATTCTTTTTTTTTTTTTTTTCTTCTTTTTCATTTTTTAAAAATATATACAAGCAACTAAAATTCTTAGAAAAGCCATCTTGAGTTTTTTTTTATTTGTTTCTTAAAAAAAAAAAGGAATCTTAAATTTAAATCCTGCAACTGTCATGACATATTCTGCAGTAATAAACGTATGTATGTACACGGTATATATACCATGCAACAAACAATTACCGGTTAAGCAACTATTGAAATGAGATATGGTCAAATGTATATAGTGTTTTTGTTTTTTTTGTTTTATTAGCTAATCACTAACACTAATATACCATTGAAAATCTCAAAATTTCAACTAAAATTTGAGCTTTGACATTCTGAATAACCAACCCAAACGCACGGTAATGCAGACGAATATATTTGTCCGCTTGAAAGTTCTAAGTTGAATTCTAATGAATTATTTATTCCGATGCCGGGTATAATCAAAAGTTTAGGGGGTAATAATAATAGTCAAAAAGACATTAGTGCATTGTTCCAAACTTTTGACTTTTGTCTTCTTCACTAATTTCTTTTTTTTTTCCCTCCTAATTGTTCCTTGGCTGTTTTTTTTTCCGCTGAGTTATATACTTTTTTAGATTCTTTCCTTCCTCGATCCAACCTGCTACTACTACAGTCTCATACTAATACACAGAAGCCTTATACTAATCTCGGAAATCTGGCTAATTAAATAATGGAAAGAAAACGCTAAAACGTGGTCATGTTGAAAACGTTTTATTTCAGGTTTCAGAAAAGAAAACAGTCAAACTATCTTTATCCTTAAGTGCCTTTTATCGAAGATGCTACAATTCCACGAAGCTTACAATCTCTCAAAAGATTCAGCAACGTCACAAAAGAGGATTTAAAGAAACAAGCATTTGAAGAAATCGTAGTAACCTCTTCATCATTATCATCACATCTTGGCTTCTTTAGCAGCCAATCGCTTCTTCTTCTTCTTGACACTGGCGGATTTGTAACCGCCTTTGCACGGTTTCCCCCACGGGCTAACAGATGTCCTTCCTCGGCTTCCACTACTTTTGCTTTTCCCTTCACCACCACCGTGTGGATGATCACACGGATTCATCGCCACTCCTCTGACTTTTGGTCTTATCCCCAACCACCTACTCTGTCCTGCTTTCCTCAGCTTCTTCATTCCATGAGACGGGTTCGACACCGTGCCAATGGTAGCCTTGCACCTGGCATTGATCCACCTGGTGTCCCCTGATGGCAGCTTTATCAAGCACTTCCCTGTACCAGGCACCTTAAGGATCTTGGCGTTTGTTCCTGCGGCTCTGACCATCTTCGCGCCTTGCCCTGGGTTCATCTCGACGTTGTGGATGATTGTTCCTATGCGCATCATACCTAGCGGCATCGAGCTTCCTATCATTTCGTTGATGTCCATGTGGAGCATCTCTTCTTTCATTTGTGCCACCAATGTTTTGTTCTGTGCATCAGCAAAACCTGCTAAAACACCCAAAAGAAAGACTTTGACACAGAAGCTAGATGAAAAACTCTGGATTTCCATTTACCAATGATCTAATTAACAACGTTCGAAGATGTACCTAGTTATATAAAGATCATATAGACAGTATAGATGACCATACTTACAAACATGCATCTGTCGAAGTTTAGATCTCGGAGAGATCTAATGCTCATGAATTCTTCCAACACAAAATTCTCTCAACATGAAGAAAAAGAATACTAAATTGTGAGATCTAAAGCAAGCTAATCGGTTCATTATCTCATAGAGAGAGACAACGGCCCTTGACAAAACCCACAAGGTTAATATAACTCAGTTTGAGCATGTATGTGTACACACAAGAAGGAAAACAGTAACAAGATCTCAGAGTTTGGTAACAATAATGCTTATGCAAATACAGCTCACCATTCAATCCGATTCCTCAAAGTTAAACCATCCTACAGCCTATATACCACCCCTTTCCAAAACTCATTGAAGAACAACAATTTTCATTGTTCAAGCAGAAACTTGAAAACTTGCAAAAAGTTGTATCATATAAAGATAAACATTTCATGACAAAATCATATTTCTTGACATGAGGCAATAAGAAATAGTTAGAAACAAGAAATCATGTATTCAGAACCACGGGCCTTTGTGCTAGCTATTCACGCTTTGCGTCTTTTTGTTATTTTTTTGTCAGAAACAGACCAGGAAAGTCAATCGTATAGAGCTTACCAGTGGAGAAATTGCGAAATGCTGGACGAATAACGCCTCTGAATAGAGAAGAAGAAGCAGCTCGAGCTCTGCATAGCGCCACAAGAGCCGACATGGGAGAGTGTCTGCTCTAAACAGTACGAAAGTAGGTTTTGCACTCTAGCTCCAACCTATCAATCAAACATTCAACAACATTAACACCCTGCAGCACCTGTGCATATCCCACAAAAATTAGAGCTTTATACGCGAGATCAACTCGACTCAGATACCCAAATCACCACAACGAATTTCGATTCTCCAATCTAAAAAACTTTGCGATTTATTGTATCCCGAGTCATTTCTAAGAGCCTTGCATTTACTAGAATTGATGGAGAATAACTGGGTTTTATTCAATCTCTTTGCTTGATTTCTCTTTATGATGGATCTACTTTGAGTCTGAGACAAACCTGAGAGACGCGAAATCGAAGAAGCTTGTTTCCAAGTTCCCAAGGAATTTGAGAGTGAGAGAACGCGGCTCTGATCGATGGGGAAAAACTAAAGGGTATGAGTGTAGCCGTCAAATGATTAATGGTTTACATAAACCGGATTAGACCGCCCGGTCCGACCGTGAATCAGAAGAATAAAGTTAAACCATCAATCGCCGATTTTCTGTTTTACCTTTTTCTTGAAAATTCGTGTTTCTTACATTCAGAGTTCTGGACTTGTTGGTTACCTTACAACAATTGATACTTTAAATTTGGATGAACAATTGAACACTTTAGTTGAGGCCGTTGCGTTTAGGTTCAGACATTTTAGACCCTACACTTAGCTAATTCTTGTAAACGCATACGACAAATCATCATAACCAAATTGTATTATGTCCAATCCAGTTAAGGAACGATTCCAAACCCCCGATTTAAATAGAGCATAACCAAACCGAACCGGACCACAATGATAAGTCCAAAAAAAGTCATCTCAAAAGTCTAATCCATGAACTACACACCATATAAGTCTTTCATTCAAATTAAATTATTTTTAAAGATCGGAGAGATTCAGTACTTAGAAACCATTCTTCCTCTTGAGCTCTTTTCCTTACTCCTGTAACAAAAATGAAGTTAGATTTGTGAGCAAAAAAAGAGATCATAATAATGTTCAAGCTATATATAAGCAAAAAACATATCACCTCATCGTCATCATCGTCTTGCTTCTTCAGACGGGTCTCGCCACCTTCCTTGATAATAGGAAGCTTCATAGCTCCAAATGGTGTATCAACATCGACATTACCTTTGATAGTGTACCCAGTTCCTTTACCACGGATCATATCCCAAAGCGCAGAACCAAAGTCCTTTGGTCGGAATGTGATGGGCACATTAACCAAACCGCTTCCGTTTTTATCAAGCTTGATCGAGTCCGATATCTCTGCTTTCCCAATGCTTACATCAGACAACCAAACTTCACAGTCCAAGTCGTTAAGCCCCAAGTCGAAATCATTCAGGTTTTCGAGCCTCACGTGGAGAATCGCCACCGTTTCTTCCAAAGAAAACTTCTGGAACTGAATCTTCTCGATATCAACATCTGGTTTCTTTGGGATAGGGATCTCTCCACGTTTCTCCATTGGCAATGTCAGTCTTCCCAAGACCGGGACGTCCACAATCAGATCAACCTTGATCCTGTAAGGTATGATCATCCCGGGGTTAATGTCGTTGTAAGTGCTCTTGATGTCATCGTAGATCAAAGTCAATGGTATCTTCACAGTTTCTTCTCCATGTGCCTTGATGGTTCCAGCATCAGGGATCAATCCAGAAACCAGTTTCCTCCCATCGCTCTCGATCAGGTAGTCAATATCGATCAGAGGGATGGGAACTGGATTCGGGTTCTTCACGAGCACATCTACAACAATGTCTGCCCTCTCGAGGTTGATCTTGGGGATGTGTATGGCAGAGACATCAGCAGTTGGCTTCCCGAACCCAATGGTCTCCTCGATTTTCTCACCAATGTCGTGAATGAAACCTTTCACCTTGTCGAGGAATCCACCGTTCCCTTCTTCTTTTTTCTTCTCCTCCTCCATGTGACCTCTATCGACGATTCCCACTTTGTTATCAGTCGTCGCCATATCGACGATTTCCACTTTCTTCTCAGATGTCGACATACCTAAGCAGCAAGGAGACATCATTCCAAAGGTCAGTTTAATGACACAGAAACAAAAGGTTAAGACACTATCAAAGAACAGACAAACTTTAAGAAAGATACATCAGAACAATGGCTGAAACAGTCAAACCAAACAGCAACAAAACAAACTAAGAAAACACAGTCAGCTTAACGAGAAATGACAAAGAAAGTTTCTTTTCCATCGAGAACTCGCATCAAAAGTAGATCTCATCAACTAGATGATAAAACTGAACCACAAAAACATACATTGCATCTCTGGAGTAAGCAACAATGATCAGATCACGTGAATGAAGTGGATACATGGGGAAAACAGAAGAAAACGCTGATTCGATTATTCAATCTAAACAGGATACGGTTAGATCAAGCGATATGTGAAACAGATCGGGCAAAATCAGCAAAATTCAGAGACCATCATTCATGAGCTCGATCTAATCATCACCTTCTTCCTTTTGTTTTCGGATCAGATCAGAGGTGCGAATAACAAACGATCAGAAGAAAATCTAGAGGATTTGAATTTACCTGGAGAGTTGGATGAATGTGAGACGCAGAGACAGACGAGAGTGCTTGGAAGAGTCACAAATGATTGAAGTTTGTGGAATTGGTTGATTCGTTGAACTATATTAACTAATTAATGTGACGCGTAATCTTCGCTTGCCGACAAACTTTTCACGTGTAAGGTCACCATTGGCCTTTATACAAGGCTCTTGTAATTCCATTTCGACACCTAAATTTCAAGATATTACGACAAAGAAGATCACATTTTCGTTTGGACAAGAAAAGCCCACTCGCCCCCAAAATTCAGAGGAATTATTATTACACGAATCAGAAACAGACCAGAAGCTTACAAAAAAACGTCTAAATATTTGTTCACCAAGCAAGGTAAAAGAAAACATTTTGACAATCTTTACGGTACAAACAATTTCGGAGATTGGATTGTAACCAAATGCGACAAAGCAAAGAGGTTCTCATACGTGATCATTGTTCATCCATGGAACGAGCATCTAGTTCAGGTGGTGCTCAAACAACGACGCCATCTCGAGCTGCAAAAAGAAAAGGAGAGAAAATGTAAAGGCTTTACCAAAGAGACAAGAACCCAACTGATGACAGCATAACCATTTGCTTAGTGGACTGAATACTCAGGACTTTCTACAATCTTGTTCTAAGAATAAAGGATTGAATCATGATAATTCTTACCGCCGTCAATGCAGTTTCAGCCCCCTTATTGCCGGCTTTGCCACCAGATCGATTCAGAGCCTAGAGTTTCGGATTAAGAACAATAGTAACAAACTCAGTGTTTATCCATTATAATGAATAAGCTAATATATATCAACAACTCTTGCATAACAAAACTAACCTGATCCATATCCTCGCATGTCAGTACACCAAATATGCAGGGAACGCCTGCAAATTGGGAACAATATGCTTTAGTTACTGCTACTGCAAATTTTAAACTAAATGCAAGAGGAGATGACTTGAACAGAGACTGAACAGCTAGAACAAAAAGAATCTAATAGTCCAAAATCCGAAAAAGGCAAATTTGAAACAGCTCTTTGAGGTATGGGTATATAAAAACCAATCTTTCTCTTTTTTCAAAACAATGTTACATACGTATTGTCTAAAAATGCATATCCCGGCAAATGAATATCGAGATAAACCTGAATTGATGCCAGCAGAAAGTACTCCGGATGCAGCAGAGTTGGCAACAGCATCATAATGTGTGGTATCTCCTCTGATCTAACCACAACAACAACAAAATGCAGATCAAAATCCAACTCTAAAACACGTGTCAGCACCATCAGATGACCTGAGAACTGTTTAAAGCAAAAACCATACCACAGCACCGATACATAAAACGGCATTGAATTTTCCTGATTTCCCAAGATTCTGCGCAACAACACCTATCTCAAAGCTCCCAGGAACCCATATAACCTGATGGAAAAGAATTTCATTAGCTTGAGTTGCATCAGATATACAATAGCTCCCCAAGAATGTGAAGCTCCCATCTTTAGTTCTGATTCAATATTACGATATTTACAGGATTAAGACTATACCTCGATATCTTCTTCTCTGACTGAATACTTCTTGAAAGTTTCAATGGCTCCTTCCAAAAGCAACTTTGTCACAACCTCATTGAAACGAGCAACAACCTAAAAAAGGAAAATTTGAAGTACTTCAACTCAAATGACATCTCTAACTTTTCCATTTCACTAGAAATCATCTAATATCAGAACAAAGTCACCGAATCTAAGTAGGGAATAAATCTGCCGTTGTATATTTATCACTGAGAGAATCTATAAGAATCAACAAAGCCTGTGAAAGCTAAGACTTTGCTGAAAGGAGAACTCACGATGGCAAATCTAAGACCTTCTCCTCTGATAAGGGACCCAGTGACATGGCGAACAGCCGCCGTCTGCACGAATGAAGAGCGTAGCTCCTTCTCTAAAGTGAGTGGAGACGCAAAACCTAACACAGATGCGAAAATCTCATCACGGGATTGCGAAAATTCGATTGAGCTGTATAAGAAAAGTGCAAAAGAAGGCAAGCATACCGGATGCGGATGATGAGAATGAGAGGCTATTGGATTTGATTGCAGAGGAGCCACCGTGAGTATAACAGGCGGCGTAAGATTGACGCGAATGGATCTGACGGCGTGATGTCGGAGTTAGGCGGAGGCACGGCGGCGAAGCTAACGACTCCATTTTCGTTCGTTGGATCCTTTGAGATGGTCTCAGACGCTGAGATTGGGCGTAGGGAGTGAGTGAGGCTGGGAAGGAACGTGCTAGTTATTAGTTGACCTCTCTCTCTCGAGCAGAAGCTTCCCTTAGACCTCTTATCGGTTCGAGGCCTCCCGGTTTAGCTTTTAATTTCCGGTTTTACCGAATCCACTATTTTCGCTCAGATATGAGAAGAAGATATAAACCCTAAATCCCAATCTCTCGCCGGCCGGAATTTTCAGACAAAAGTGGAAGATTTTGACTTTTACCTGTCGCAACAAAGAAGTAAACTTTCGTCGAGAATCCTGAATCATAGGATATGGCTACGAACTGGTACCATTTCGATTCTACGAATTTCAAGTGTGAATTTCGGTTTGATTGATAGTGATGATAAGATCATCTACTGAAGTAAACGTTTTGATCACAGGTTAATGGCGTCTTCCAGTGTGTTTCTTCATCGCGCAGAAGTCCCGCGTCTCGCATTTGCTTCTAGAACGCATCAGACGGTAGGAAAAGGCGGTAAAGGCCGTGTGAGCCTCCTGGGCAGTGGGACACGTCGTCTTCCGGTGGTTTTATCCATGAGTACGACGGCGTCTTCCGGTGAGGAGGTCGTGAAGTCCGCTTTGCCTGGAAATGGCATATCCATCATGGTATAGGATGATCTAATTTATTTCCCCCTTTTTAAGAGTTGTGAGATTTGACTTTGCATGAGATTGTCTGGTGATTGTGATTTCATGGAGTTTTACATTTCCCATCATAGTTAGACAATGTAGGAATGTCAAAGGTTGTGCCTTTACTTCGATTCAGTAGGAATCTTGTAGGTCAAATAAACAGTTTGAAATGGGGAATTTGCTACAGGTGAATGGATGCAGTGGCAAAATGGGGAAAGCTGTAATCAAAGCAGCAGAAGCTGCGGGAGTAAACATCGTTCCGACGTCCTTTGGATCTGCTGCTGAGGCTGGCCAGACAGTGGAGGTCTGTGGGAAGGAGATTACCGTGCACGGTCCTACAGACAGAGAGAAAGTTCTTTCTTCAGTGTTTGAGAAGCACCCGGGGCTAATTGTTGTCGACTACACGATTCCCTCTGCAGTCAACGGTAACTCCCACAATCTTTCATTTCTATCCTTGTGCTCCCTGATTGAGTGAAAAACCTTTCTTGTGTTGTTGTTTGTTAATTTCAAGTTTGGGAAAAATGTAGATAACGCGGAGCTGTATAGCAAAGTAGGTGTTCCTTTCGTGATGGGAACAACTGGTGGAGATAGGAACAAGCTGTATGAAACTGTTGAAGAAGCAAAGATTTACGCTGTGATTTCCCCGCAGATGGGTAAACAGGTATGTGTACTCGGATGTCTCTGGTATAAATTATTGTGAATTTAAGATCTTTGAGCTCATGTCTCAGTGCTTTGTTGGTTCATTAGGTTGTTGCATTCCTTGCGGCTATGGAGATCATGGCTGAGCAGTTTCCTGGAGCCTTTTCTGGTTATTCCTTGGATGTACTTTTCTTACTTTTGTTATACATGAGTTCTCTATTACTTTGATATTGCTTCTTGCTACGTGTAATCAACCTACCAATCTATACGTAGGTGATGGAGTCTCATCAAGCTAGTAAATTGGATGCATCCGGAACAGCAAAAGCTGTTATTTCTTGCTTCCAGGAATTGGGTGTTTCTTACGACATGGATCAGGTGCATTGGTCGTCCTCTGTTCTCGTACATGTCGGCAACAGACTTATTTGTTTCTTGGGAATATGAATTTTGATGTGTGTATACAAATTCTTGTGGTAGATACAATTGATTCGGGATCCAAAACAGCAAATCGAGATGGTGGGTGTTCCCGAAGAGCATGTCTCTGGCCACGCTTTCCATCTTTACCACTTGACATCACCGGATGAAACGTAATGCAAAATATCTAAGACAACTCTTATCTATAACTTTTCCGATCTCTGTTGTAAAAGTGTGTCTGTTCCATAACTAGCTACGTTTTTCTTTGTGATTTCTTTGCAGTGTCTCCTTCGAGTTCCAGCACAATGTCTGTGGCAGATCAATATACGCTGAGGGTACCGTCGACGCCGTGCTTTTCCTTGCCAAAAAGGTTTTAAAACTTACAATGATACTGCCAAGATCTAATCTCAGTTTTCTCTGAAACCCACCTAGCGATGATGATTGTTTGTGAAATGCAGATTCGATTGAAAGCAGACCAGCGAATCTACAACATGATTGATGTTTTGAGAGAGGGAAACATGCGTTGAGCTTCCCGGTTTTGTCGGTGCGTTGAACGAACTGTGGTTCTTGAAGAGCTGAGATAGATTTACCAAGTCATCAGCTATGAACATTCGATGTTTGGTTCTCGCTTCTTCTGCCTTTACGACAGGCTTATGAAACTACCAGTACCAGGGTCGTTTTTTTTTTTTTTTGTAGCTTTTCTTTGGTATATACAGGAACTTACCGTTGTATTGTTCATCTCTACCTTCAATGTTATTCTTCTTTCTGGATCATTGAAGTCTTTGTAGATAAAAAAAACTCTCCAAAATTTCTGAACAACGATCTTCGGATCAGTGGATTCCGATAAATTTTTAGTGGATTCGTTCCAAATAATGGAATTCAACAATGTGTCACACTATCACTAAAACATCTATCTATTTTAATTGAGCAGTTTTATGAAAGGTCCAAAATGTCAACAGTTAAAAAAACTTGACTTTTTTTCACCTATCATCAAGTATGAACAGTTAAATTTCTCTGTAGAGTTTAGGGCTTCTCTCTCTTCACCCGTCTCTCCTCTTCCTTCGAACCGAGAAAGAGAAACTTTTTCAATTTTCCCATTTGCTTATTTTTGCATAGTCGTAATCTTCTTCGACACCAGTCTTCTGGGTTTCTCCAGAATGAGCTATCTTCTTCCCCGGAGGAACAAGTTCTTATCTTTGATCAGAAGACAGAGCTTAATCCTTTCGTTTATTTCCTCTGAGACTAAAACCCTGATAAACCCAGATCCTCCTCATATCCCCCAGTTTCAAAACCCTTGTTCGATTTCTCGGATTTCTCACTATGCAACCCAATCTTCCAAGTTCCCGGAGTACGAGATGCCCACCGTCACATGGGGAGTCGTACAAGGGAAGAAAGAGAAGCTCGTGAACCGCGTCAAAATCTGCGATTACCTCAAGGGGTTAGGCATAATCACCGACGAATTAGAGAGTATCGAGCTACCTTCCACCATCGAAGTCATGTGCGAGCGTGTTGAGTTCTTACAGAAGCTGGGGCTAACGATAGACGACATCAATGAGTACCCTTTGATGCTAGGCTGCAGCGTGCGTAAGAATTTGATCCCTGTCTTGGCTTACCTAGAGAAAATCGGAATCTCCAGGTCGAAATTAGGGGAATTTGTTAAGAACTATCCTCAGGTTCTCCACGCGAGTGTGGTCGTTGAGCTTGCCCCTGTGGTCAAGTTTCTCCGAGGGCTCGATGTGGAGAAGCAAGATCTGGGCTATGTCCTGATGAAGTATCCAGAGCTTTTAGGGTTTAAGCTCGAAGGCACGATGAGCACATCGGTTGCTTATTTGGTGAGCATTGGTGTGAGTCCTAGGGACATTGGTCCAATGGTGACTCAGTATCCTTATCTCTTGGGAATGAGAGTTGGAACCATGATCAAACCTCTTGTAGATTATCTAATTGCAATCGGTTTGCCGAAGAAGATCGTGGCTAGGATGCTAGAGAAACGTGCATACATCATCGGATACAGTCTCGAGGAGACTGTTAAACCAAATGTGGATTGCTTGATTAGTTTCGGCATCAAGAGAGAGATGCTACCTTTGGTTATAGCACAGTACCCTCAGATTCTCGGGTTACCTGTAAAGGCCAAGATGTCTACGCAACAGTACTTCTTTAGCTTGAAGCTCAAGATTGATCCTGAAGGATTCGCTCGAGTGGTCGAGAGAATGCCGCAGATTGTAAGCCTCAAGCAGAACGTGATAATGAAACCCGTTGAGTTTCTCTTGGGACGTGCGTTTCAGCTCGAGGACATTGCGAAAATGGTTGTGAGGTGTCCTCAGATCCTTTGTTCCCGAGTGGAACTCATGAAGAACAGCTACTACTTTTACAAGACGGAGATGGGTAGACCAATGAAGGAGCTAGTGGAGTATCCAGAGTATTTTACTTATAGCTTGGAGTCGAGGATCAAACCGAGGTACCAGAAGCTACAGAGCAAAGGAATCAGGAGTTCATTGAACTGGTTCCTCAATTGCAGCGACCAAAGATTTGAGGAACGGCTTGAAGGTAACTTTATCGATCCTGATACTGAAGGTCCAGTGTTCGATATGGGTGGGAAGTTAGATATGCCTGGTGGTAAGGTTGTGTCTGATAATGAGGAAGAAGATGAGAGTGACGATGAAGTTCTCTACAGACGCACTGTCACTTTGTAGAATTAGTCAAAGTTTATAGCTTTTTCAGAGTACTCTGCATTGTCTTCTTTGTTCTCTCTGTTCAGTTATTGATTTGGTGGCCACACCAAAGGAACAAGACAAAGTCGATGATGGGTCTCTTTGTTCTTTTGATTATTCGGAATTTTGGTTTTGAGTTGGCTGCTGCTATAAGGAAAGTAAAATTGCTTGTTTGTGTACATTTTCGCAAAAATCTATCATCAAACAACCTTATAGAGGTCGCAATCAAATCGTTTTGTAATCTCTTGATTAGGTCAACTAAGAACTTTCTTTGGATTGGAATTATAGTTATCGAATTTGGCTCATTTGTATAAACTTTATCGTTTAAAAACCAGAAAATATACATTTCTACAACAAAATCCCCCCCAAACTGTATAAACTTTACATGTATATATATCATCGACATCAGAAGATCACAAAACAACGAATATGTACATGATTGTAATATCAGACATCTTTGTAATGCAGACGAAACAAAATGAAAAACTTCTTGTATAGTTTATTAATGACCTGAGAGGCAAGAAAACAATCGATGGCTTTTGTATCTCACAAGCTGACCTTCCCGCGGCGGAGAAGAGCCCTTCTCCAGGGCTATCCTTCCGCTTCTATTTGTTTCTCGGCTTGATAACGATGAGAAGTCTCCGACGGATCCCCAGCGACGGCGATGGTGACCGTCGACGTTCATTTCAACATCGGAAACGAAGTCGTAAGAGTCACGAGTTGTGGCGGAGGAGGAGAGACGCTCGTACCGACGGCGAGTTAGGCTCTTCTTGACGGCCCTAAACGCCATTGGTATTAAACCATCCATTGTTAACTCTCTATTTTTATTCTTCTTGTGGATATTTTGAGAGATGAAGAAAAAGGTTTTGTTTGGGTTGGTGCTTAGTTACCTTCCATTTTCTTCTTTTGTATATTTCTTTCTTATTGCTTCTCCCATTTGATTTCTAATGTCAATTTGTAATAGTTGGAATCTTTTTATAATATGTTTGGAATTCAACAGCTGCACAAAATATTATAATTTTTTTTGGACTATCTTTAGTTTTTTTTCTTCTGATTACTTGGTATCGTATCATTAAGTTTGGTATATACGCCCAAAACATTTATATGGAAGAAAAGTGTGTGATCATTGATGCATATGTATATAAAATTTATACGGAAGAAAAGTGTTTGATCATTGATAAAGAACAACAAACTTTAAAACAGTAAACTGTAAATCATTAACAGTTGATGCATAAATAAATAAATAAAGGGTTTGTGATTGAGACCTAAAAAAAGTCAAACCCGTCACTTCCTTTTAAAAATGATTTAATTGTTGGACACGTTATTCTCTCCATCCTCATCTTAATTTGACTTGGTGTTTTGTGTCTAGCCAAAAATCGAAACTTTGTGAAATTTTTTTTCTTTTTGAAAATTTATCACCCTACTAATCCTCCAAAATGAACGTAGTCGTCGAGTATTTCTAATTTGTTGATATGAAAAGGTAACTAGGAGATAGTCATGAGTTTACATCATGATCTTGTATCTTCTCTTTGCGTACGCTCATTCATACCCTAGAGCTTATAGATACATATGGTAACAAACTAACAATATTGGTTTAAATCCAATTACTTGTTTATAGATTATATTGTCACGATCTAGATAGTTGCAATAGCAAGATTTTATATCATATCCTAGTTGAAACTTGAAACTACTACACGATACGACCTTTTAAACTCATACCAGTTTGCAAGAATAAAAAAACACATAGACTGAATAGTAACTTTTAAAAAGATAGATCAAAAAATCAAAAAATATAAATGAAATATCATGTCACTATTATATATATGTATGGTTCTAATATTAAAAACATTATAGTACCAATAAATCAAGAAATAAATTGTAGAATGTAAACGAAGTAAAACACCTAAAAACACAAAACATCATTTCACGTTCCTTCGTATTCCAAACCGATCCCCTATTCTTTCATTTCTCAGGTTCTTTGAAGTAGGCTTCTCTTTCTTTTCGTAAAACTGAAGAAAAGTATATATATATATATATATAACTCATGTAAAGTCTTAACATTGCATAAACTCAAGAAGCGAATTTGAGATGCATCATGCACGTATAATTAACGATACTTCTTTGTGGACAGGAATGTAGCTTGCTTAAGTATTGATACCTAATCATTGTTATGATATAAAATCAAAGTTACCTTTTCACTAAAAATCCGAGAAATAAATGAAAACAAAACAAAATTAAATTAAAGACAGTTTCGTCTTCGGAAAAATGATAGATGGTGATGCATAGACGTAGATTAGTAAAAAAAAAAAACTAAGAAGTTTAATTAAGAGTGACAACAAAGGTGATGATGCTTCTTACGCTAACAATCACAAACTATATTGAACCGTTCAGAATCAACATTTTTATTTGATGATGGGAAATAAAAACTCACTTGTCAACATCTATTTTTGTTGTGAACTTTTAAATATTACTTAAATAACTTCAGTTCAAATCCTTTACCGTTATGATGTAGAAACAAAACAAATCCGAATTTTACTTTGACAAAATGTATATACTGATTCTAAATTTTGTCTCTTTGACTATCAAGCTACAGACTAGAGTATAGAGTCTATAGACTATAAAATATCAATTTTATGATGGCTAAATTATTTCAATATCCACTTATAAACATCTTAGTACAAACTACAGAAAAAAGTAAAAAAAAAAAAAATTAAGTTACCCCAAAACTAAGCTAAGAGAGGTTCATTTACACCACAAACGTTGAATCACTTCATCTATCAGATTAAGGTACATCAAACACTTCAAATGAACTGTTCTCTTGTTCAAAGCCTTCAAGTGTACTTCACCTCTCAGTTTAGCTCCGATCTTGAGGATAATTAACCCTCTCTTTACATCGTTCTTGAACCAAACAGATGATCCCTGGTTCTCTCTGTAACTCACTTCAGTTCTAACCTCTCTTCTTACGGCACTATACGAAGCCACTCGTTGTCCATTGATCTTCACTTCACCAACAACAAGACCGTTGTACAAGATATCTCCTTTACTTGTGGGAAACTCAAAGAAGCCGAAATTCGGATTCTCAATTCTAATTTCCATAACCAGTGTTGCGTTGAAATAAGGCGATGATGATGATGTATTGTTGTTGTACCTGAGGTTTCTTAAAGCCACGGATGTCAAGCTTGCTTGAAGTGGCTTGGCTATGACATAGAAACCGATGCTGATGAAGAGGGAGAGCAGAATGCAAAGCCCTACAAGGGTAAAGATGATGATTTTACCGGTGATATCACTCTGTTTCGGTTGGTAAATTGCGGAAGCTTCATCAACATCTTTGCTCTTTCTTCCATATGTTGTCTTGGCATAGCTTGACATTCTTCCTCGAATTGGTTTATAGCTGATAATATTGTTAAGAGGAACAAGAATGGGAAGAATATTTATATACTATCATTCACGCATCAATCAGCAAAACAAATTCCAAAAAGAAATGTTTTAATATGTGGAATATAGCAAGTATGAATAGGCTATTGATCAGCATGACATTAAAAGATGATGTGTGGTTTCCGAAATAAGTAAGAGATGCTTAGAAGAACCCTTTGTGTTCTCCTTAAAGATTTGCCTTTTTTTTTGTTTCCCCTCAAAGACCTGATGCAAAAGAAAAGTATCAGGAAAAGTTTTAACTTTAAAGTATCAAACTTTTATTAAAAGACACTGAAACAAGAATGTCCTTTTCTAGAAGAAACCAAAAGATAGGAATATAGCAATCCCGATTATAATCGGTGTGATTCCTCAATCCTTCTCCTGTAGTTTGAGAACAGAGCAACAGAACATTAAGTGATTTACCGAAAGACTATATATTCTCTCAAAGACTTTGCTTTTTCCAAAACCTGAAGCAAAGGAAAGGTATCTTATCTTTCATTTGAAAGATGCTGAAACAACAATGTTCTTTATAGAAGAACCCAAAAAACAAGAATATAAACGAGTATGAATCCTTCTCCTGTGTGTTTGAGAACTGAAGAACATAAATTTTATTTGTCAAAAAAAAATTGCTGTTTATAAGTGGAAAATGTGAAGAAAACAAGAAAAAAGCACACAACAACTAGTTACCTGCTATCGTGGACCTACATACAAAGAAACCGATAAAGCTATAACTAATCGTCTAGGAAGTTAACTCTTGTAACATGACATCCAATTTGAATCTTCAGAGCAAGCCAGACCACCACCATCAGTGCTTATTGACTCCGCAGCAGAGCATTGAACCAATTCTCTTCCTTTTCCCTGAGGAGCAACACTTTCTCTGTTCTTTCGAAGATCACATTCAGTATCTGTAATCACATTTGTCCTGGACACTCTATCCCGTGTAGCATGAGAATGACGAGAACTCCTGTCAGCTAAATTTCTCTGGAACTGTGATAGATCTATGGATTCAGAAGATGTGGCCAAAGTCTCAAAGTTGAAACTTGAAATGCTCTGTTCCCGTGGTGAAGCATGGCTCCTTGGTGACAATCTGGCGGACTCAAGAGTCGCTGTCACTGATTCCAAATCTGAATCAACCTCAAGCTTCTTATGGATTTCGGCTTGGGAACTTAAGAGTCCAAGATAACTGTCGAAGCTCGAGTTGGATTCTGGTGTTTGAATTACATTCTCGCTTCCTAGCGTATCAACAGATAATGGAGACGTTTTGTTTCCTTTCAGATGCTCAGGAGGATCTAGCTCACACGTAGGTGTAGCGTCGAGTGCTGAAGCTACACCCTCACAGGATGAAAGCTGCATAAATCTCCTGAACCGAGAAAGCTCATTTGGAGAAAGCGAAGAACTGGTCCTTCTCACCGTCTCTCTACATATATCCATGGGTGAAAGACTTCTGCCACTGCTAATGTTGCATAAATCTGAAGAAGTACTACGATCTGATAGTGGCGAAGGCGAAGGACTCTCATGGCCAACACACTCAACAGTCTGCTGAAACTGAGAGAAACCATCATCATACGTTTCCTTGTCATGTTCTTTCTCCTCATCACAAGGAGATAAAAGCCACTGCACTGACGCATCGTCAGGCAAAGGCATCACAGAGATGTTATCATAACTTCCACCAACACCAAAATCTTCTTCATCAAACTCATCAGAATCATTCAGTATCCTGCCCTTACCAACCTCGAAACCATTTTCACCCACAGTGAGTAACCCTTTAGGCTTGCATTTCCTCTTATCACTGACACCTGAGAGTAAATGTCCAGCAGCATAACAAGCTTGTGACTGAGCTGATGCTGACAAATTCATAGACGATGATCCAAACTGTATCTCTGGAGATACCGATGCTTGAACAGGTGGTGTGACTGGTGTCCTCTCTTGATTACTGCTGTTACTGTTGCTTAGTCTACCATCATCCGTAGCTTCACCGTTGCCTCTATAAATCAGATCAGATCCGGTTCCTAGTTTAGATACAGGAGTAGTAACCTGAGCAATGCTGTCATTTACCCTAAACGAAGTTTGTCGATCTCTTAGCTTAACATCTCTAGAAGCACAAGATTGTTTCCTCAAAACAGAAACTTTTTCAGGTTTCACGGTAATCTTACCAGTGAGTTTGTTTCCAGCTCTAGGGTTTGTCTTACATCTCTGAGGCTTCTCAGCAACTGTGGATTTCAGCTTCGTCTCCCCCAGAAGCCTTGGCTTCTTTCTAATTAAGGGTTTACTCAAAGCTGGAGCAGATTTGGGGGTTTTAGCCACAGATTTCACAGCTCCATGAGTAAAAGCTCCCAAGGAAGAAGAAGTGGAGGAAGACGATGAGAAAGAATGAGAGAGCAAGAACCTGTGACAACCGTTGGAGGCTTCACCGGAAGTTGACCCAGAACCACTGCCATTGCTGCAGCTGCTACTCCCAGAGCTTCTTGTACTGAGACCTCTCAAAGGGTTCACCGGAAGTCGCTCCTTTTTTAGGATTTTCTCCTTCTTCGCCGGCGGCTGAGACTGCGACTGAGGGAGTTTCTTCGATTGGGCATTTGAGGAAGACGTAACCCGGTTCATTTTCCGGACATTCGACCGGAAGCCCTAAAAAAACTCTTTTGCCGTTGAGTCTCAGTCTCACAGTTTCCGATCTGCTTGATTTGAGATTTTAAAACGAATTTTTTTTGGCGGAGGAGGCGTAGAGAAAAAAAACAACAGACATTGATAAACGTGAAAGATCGAAACTTTGACGGAGGAGGCTTGCTTTTGTCTTTTTCTTAATTACCGATTAAACCCCTCAACTTTTACTTCGAGCATTTAACGACAGTAAGGGTAAATCGGTCAGTTCTCTAAAGGACAACACTTTCTTCGATCCCGTTCAACGGCTAATCGCCACCGTATTGATTTATTCTCTCTTTTTTCTTCAGTGGAGAGAGAGAGATGGGAGGAAGAATAATGAAAGGGGTTTTACTTGACGAATCTGTGCTTTTCGATCACGAGAGTGAAGGTTCGACGCCGCGGCTTCGAGAATCAGTTCCGTCTCTTCTCCGATTGCTTCGTTATTCTATGATCCGAACGGTAACGATCCATTGAATAGCTATCTCAGTTCCAATTCATTATTCCTTCTACATTTCGGATTTCTGCAAGTAAAGCCTTTGCATGCGAAGCTTATGGACTATTTGAGTGGAAATGAGTGAATCGTCCTGGAAACTATGAATTGATTCTTCGATTGGGCTTCAGTTTTTGCAATGGAATCTCTAGAAAATTGAGGATCGAGGTGAAAAGGATTGACTTTTCGATCGAATTTTATTAACCTGTTGTTCTTTTCATGGTCACTTATTATAAGATGAATGCTGAATGATTCTCTATTAGATGTGTGAATTACAATATATATAGGATTTACAAGAGTAATTATGGTATTATTGGTTACACAATATATCGTTTTCCATACATATCGCCTACACTTATCATTCATACATTTATTTTTCTTCCTCTAATCTAATGAAAAATCTGGACTTTTTGTTTTTGCAGGGGTTATCATATAGGCTTGATCTTCCGGAAAACAAGGTTTGGAATAAATATTTCAACTTGAGTTTCTTCTATGTTTTAAGACAATGAGTTTGTTCAGGTCTAATCTATGCTTTTGCGGTGAGATTGATTGGTCTTTACAATCTTGTAGGTGGATTTACTGAGGAAAACGGCAGCTGAATACTCCATCGATTGCTTACCTTTAGAGACAAGCGTTACCTTTGGTGATACTCTCAAAGCATGGTATAATGATGGCAGTGTTCTGTATGTTGCTTCAAGCAGGAAAAAAGAGACACTGCCTGAACTAAGTCCCAGCCAGCTAGTTATTGTGCTTGGTTAGTGATGAAGATAAGCTTCCGCATATATGTTTACTCTTTCGAATGTTTTAAAGATGGTTCCTAAGTAGAAGTATGAACTCTCATAAACGAGTGTTTCCTTTTGTACTGATGAATTTTATGAGGCGCTTCATTTATGGGTTTCTAGATGTTGTAGAAGGCGGTTCATGTGAGGATCCTAGTATGGTTCATATCCGTAGGCTCGAAGAGCTGCCGATGACTATTTGCTGCTTGAACAAAAAGGTATATCTTGACGTTGGTGTCGGGCTGTTGGTTTATACTAGACGACGCTTCAAGCTGAGAACTGAGCTGATCTACTTTAAGAAAGTACTAATTGTAGGCGAGAACTAAACAACGTTAAAAAATGCTGCTGAGTTGCTTCATATCACACCTTCATTTTCTTCCTTGTCCATTTTACTTAATTTATGTCCTGCAAGGTGCTAGTATCTTAATCACCCTTTTGATGTTACCTCTCAAAAACAGGCAATGGGTGATGGTGCTGCGATAGTTGCTTACGTCATGAAGCCATCTCGCGTAGAGGACTTTGCCAAGGTAATAACCATTTTGCAAATTCGACTTTAAAACATTAGCTTTATGGTGATCAATGCTTACTTGCTGGCTCACTGCATGCTGATCGTATATATATATATGCTTTACCTTGTTAATTTTTTTCTGATTTTCTTTAGAGGGGTGCTTTACCAATGTATCCTACTTCAAACGGGCTGATATTTCTACCCCTCGTGTTTGAGTTGCCTCTTTCATCTCAACTCAAGCACGCTGATATCATTTTCCACAAAGCAACAGACGAAATCTTGTCCATTCAACTGAACTGCTCCGACTCAGAATCATCTGTTGAAGTTACATTCTCTGCCGGCATGGAGGAACTGCGAAAGTAAGCTTTCTCTATTCTACGGTTTCAGTCTAGCGCTCTGTTATATCACAACAAATATGAGAAACCTTGTTAAAAGCTGTCCGTACAGGGTTGTATAATGATATAAGGTACTTTGCACAGGTATATGGAAGATCAAAATGCTTCTGCCGTAATCGACCCTATTCAAAATCTGTATCCTGTCCTGGACCGACTCAAGATGCAACATATTCTTCTTGGGTTAGAGGACCTCACTGCAGCAGGACGAAAGATTAGAGGCGCCTGCTTTCTCAAGGTTTTAAAAATCCTCTCATTTCTCTCGATCAAGTCTTTCCTCTGACTACTCCATTATAGTATCACAAGATGATTTTCCTTATCTGCAGATTGACAGCTATAATGAACCGGATCTGGCTCAAAACTTGTCAAGAGCTGGACTCTCTTTTCCATGTATTGTGAAACCTCAGGTTGCCTGTGGTGTTGCTGATGCTCACAGCATGGTGATTATCTCTCAGTTTCCTTCTTCTTTTCATATCTGTCGCAATTTTCTGTTTCTCTTTTCACAGTGAAACAAAACATTTTCCCTCATTTTTCATGTGTTTTCACTCAGGCCATTGTCTTCCGAGTCGAGGATTTTAAGGATTTGAACACTCCTGTTCCTGCCATTATCCAAGTAAAGTCATAACGTAACCTAGATACCCTAATTCTAGGGGAAACACTACTAAATCAAGATGTATGGCATAAAGAAATTTGCCAACCATTGATTTGCAGGAGTATGTGGATCATTCATCCAGGATCTTCAAGTTTTACGTCTTGGGGGAAAAGATCTTTCACGCGGTCAAGAAATCTATCCCTAGTTCTTCCAGTCTGAAGAAATCAGCAGAAGAAAACGGTCTCCGACCAATTCTATTCGACAGGTAGATTTCATTGCACTTCCATGGACACACATAAGCCTTCATCACTTGCTAAAATATTGTAACTTTGGTTTGTTTCATTACCTCCACAGCTTAAAATCTTTACCAGTTGGCTCCGCAAGCCAGAATCCGGTAGATGAGATTGATCTGGAACTGGTTACAGAAGCAGCGAAGTGGCTCAGAAAGAAGCTTGATCTCACTATCTTGGGCTTTGACGTGGTTGTAAGTATCATCTGATCACAAGACAACCCTTTCTATGTAGCCAGGTTTCAGACTCGACGTACTTACGTTTTGTCTCTATCCTGAGATTTCCACAGATTCAAGAAGGGACAGGAGATCATGTGATAGTAGACTTGAACTACTTACCATCGTTTAAAGAAGTCCCGGACAACATCGCAGTTCCCGTATTCTGGGAAGCCATCAGAAGCAGGTTCGACCAACATGTCCAGGATCATTAAATCCGACATCGTGGGAAGCTCTTCTGTCTGATTTATTGTCTGTTGACTGACGAGTGATGAGCTCTGAGACTAAATAATTTGTAGAAACAAAGAAACTGTTATGGAATTGTAATTTTAAGGACCAGCAAGTGAAAGTTTGTCTGGGACTGTCCTATTGTCGATAAGAGCAAAAGCCCATCTATAAATACACGACAAGCGACGACCTTTGAGACCGAGAACTTCTCTCCAAACATAGAAAAGGAAGAGACTTTGCCTCTTTTTGGTCTCTCCCCTTCTCCGGGGATCTGCTCTCTCTCTCTCTCTCTCTCTCTCTCTCTCTCGCCTGTAAGAAGATTCCCACTTCAATTCCTCTGAAAAAACCCTAATTTGCTTGGGAATTCTTCATCTATCACTGTTATTCTCTACTTCAATCGTCATCTATGGCTGATCAGCAAACCCTAGATTCCTCTACTCCTCCTCCTCAGTCCGATGATCTCTCTCACTCCCACTCCACTTCTTCTACTACTTCCGCTTCTTCTTCCTCAGATCCGTCGCTCTTGAGGTCTCTATCCTCGAGTCGACTCAACGCCGGAGCTCCCGAGTTCGTACCTGGTCGAACTACTCCTCCGCTGCCGCAGCCTCCGAGGATGATTATCCCGCCTCCTCCGCCGCACGGTATGCTTCATATGTTCCACCACCAGCCTCCATTCAACGTTCCGGTACTGGGTCCTGTCCCAATCCAGCCTCACTTGGTTCCCGTTCAAAGTCACCATCCTCATCGCTTTCACCATAATCATCACAATCGTCATCAGAACCAGCAATATGTTCCGGTGAGGAATCAGGATTACCAGCAGCGTGGTGTCGGTGGCGAGCAGGAGCCGGATTTGGTTGCGAAGAAGGGCGATCGGAGAGATCACAAGAGAGAATCTAAGAACGATCACACGACGGAAACAGTAGCTTCTGTATCCATGGATTCTAAAACTGGCTTGCCTGAAGATACAGTCCAGAAGATAGTGAATCAGGTGAGCTTTTCGATCTCTTGAACGATCAAGTTACTTTATGGATTATAAGTCAGATTCAGACATGATACTCTTTCAAGACTCGTAGTGATCTTCTTTCCCAGTTGCAACATGAGTTTGATCCGATTTGGTTTTCAAGTTCTTGACGCTTTCAAACCATCTTCAGGTCGAATACTATTTCAGCGACTTGAACTTGGCCACAACAGATCATCTGATGAGATTCATAAGCAAGGATCCCGAAGGATATGGTAAGATGTCTGTTGCTAAATCATATGTATTCCAAGAGTGTTAATGTTAATATTCTTGTTTCCAATCCATAATGGGGTTAATGTGATTTCAGTGCCAATACACGTCGTTGCATCTTTCAAGAAAATTAAAACTGTCGTCAGTGGTAATTCTCAGCTCGTCGCAGTGTTACAGAACTCAACAAAGCTTGTGAGTTCTTTATGTTATTGTTCCTTTTTTGTTGTTGTTGCATTTATCTCCTATTTATGCACATCCTTCAGATGTAAGGAATGTCTTCTAACGTTTGAGTCATCGAACAGGTTGTTAGTGAAGATGGAAAGAAAGTAAGACGCTTAAATCCAATAACTGAGGCTGCTATAGAAGAACTCCAGGTACTTCCTGCTGTACAAGTTTTGATATTTCTGTATACTGATTTTCTAAAGTTGTGAAGAAATTGGATTGTGTTGATTTTCTAATAAATTTATCATATCCAGTCTCGTATAGTTATTGCTGAGAATCTACCTGAGGATCATTGCTACCAAAATCTGATGAAGATATTCTCAACCGTTGGAAGGTACTAGTGTTTGTTAAACGTTACAAAAACCTAGAATGACATTTATAGATCATCCACCATTCCCCCTTTAAAAAAAAAAGTAATTTATCAATTGATTTGTCAGTGTGAAGAACATCCGTACCTGCCAGCCACAAAACACTGGGGGTGGTGTTCCACCAGCAGCAAGATCAGCCAAAAGTGATGGTTCGCTTTTCACTAACAAGGTAAACTAAAATAGATCCATGCGGTTTTGTTTTCTCCTTGATTTTTTGGGATTAACAGGATGAAAAATTGATGTTTCTTGTACATGTTCTTGTAGGTCCATGCTTTTGTCGAGTATGAGCTAGTTGAGCTGGCCGAGAAAGCAGTAAGGACTCAGATTTTCAGACTATGTGTTCATAAGACCATCATGTGGCTGATGTGATAAACTGAAGGCTTGTTACTTGTACAGGTTGCTGAACTAAATGAAGCAGGAAACTGGAGGAGCGGTCTTAAAGTCCGGTTGATGCTAAAACATCAGGTATGTGATTTAATTTTTCTTTTAACAGACCACGTTTAATCCTCAATCTAATGAGCAGAGTCGAGATATCTTAGCTTAGCAGTTCAGAACAATCTGGGAGTTAGATGTCATGGGTCTGGATTAAGATCTGTGGAAGTTGATGCCAGTTCCTAATGTGTTATTATTCTATCATACAGACAAAGGAACCAAAACAGGGTCAAGGAAGAGGAAGAAAAGGACATGATGTAGAAGTAGAACATGAGGAAGAAGATGCCACAACATCCGAGCAGCAGCCGATTGAGAAACAGTCTGAAGAGTGTTCTGGGGAATGGGATACACATGTGCAAGAGCAGGCAATAGTAAGTTAACACCAAGTACGCTATTGGATCTGCATTTTTCTCCATGGATGATTCTTTAACTTTACCTCATAGCAGGGAGAGGAGCAAGGGAATGAGAAAGCGGCTGGGCAGAGAAAAGGGCGTAACCGAGGAAGGGGAAAGGGACGAGGAAGAGGTCAACCACACCAGAACCTAAACCAGAACCAAACCCAGAACCAGAACCACAATGGGCGTGGGAATCATCATCATCAACATCATCACCACCAACATCATCATCAAATGGGAACACCACCTTCAAACAATCAAATGAACAACATGGAGCAACCAGGCATGGGGAAGCAGCAACCACCTGGACCACGAATGCCTGATGGGACCAGAGGATTCTCTATGGGACGGGGAAAGCCAGTCATGGTTCAGACTGACTGATCCAGAGCTGTTTTACAAAGAGGTGATTTGGGGTTATGAAGGGTACTAAGAGAGAGAGAAAAGAAAAGAGAGAGAGAGAGAGAGCTTTCTCCTTCCCATGGGGAATGATTAGTTTTGCAGACTTTATATTTGTCTTACTTCAAAAAAAATACATCTTTGTAATGACAATTCTCTTTACCTTACAAGAACAAAGCAAACAACTTTTTCCTTACGAGATGACAATATAGTGTTAATGTAATGAAACACGAGTTTCAGTGTTTCTGTAAACGCTTCTACAATGAAATAATGACATGTTTGGTCTGTGTCACTGATGTTAGTTGAACCAAAAGAAAAATACATTTAGCCATTACCTTTTCAAAAATGGATATAAAGTTATAAACACAAGATAAACTAACTTTGAAGCTTAATTACAAAACAGTACGATGAATTTACATGATCGATTCTGCAAATAAACCATGTAAACACTATATACCTAAGAAAATGCCGTAACACACGTGGCCAAAATAATTTGTACAAAAGGTAGCTGCTCTTCATTACAACAACATAAGTAAAAGAGAAGTGAGTCGCGTGAGTATCGTATCAACATTTCGGCCTAAGAAAAACAACAACCGTCCGTTTCATACTCTTCCCTTACGCACCTGAATCTCGTGTTGGCGACTTTGCGATAGATTCTCTCAAATCCACTTCAATGGCGGATCCATCTCCTCAAAACCCTAGCCTCGCCACTTCCCATCCTCCTCCTCCTCATTCGCAGGCCCCTCAATCGGTAACCTCGGAACTGCCGCCACCGCCTCCGCCGCCTTGTTCCGTTTTTCCATTTCTCAAGGGCGTGAACAGACCGAAGCTCCGCGTGACATCTGAATTCGACAGCGACAGTCTCCTCTTCGTAAACAAATTGTCTTGTAAGCTTTTCGACAACCTCGCGAAGCTCAAACTGTCGTTTCAGAACAACTCACAGCGCGAGGTCTCTCAGCCTCAGCTCTCTCTCACTTCCAAACACCTCTCCGTTGTCTACGATCTCGAGGAGAAGAACACTTTCATCAAGAGCACCGTTGACGTTTCCCCTCGCCTTCAGCTCCGAGCTCTTCATAATGTCAAGGTACTTCTCTACACGATTGAATCCTTCTCTACTTCTTGCCCATTAATCACACTTAGCTAAATCTGGCTTCTTTTCTGATAAAAATGCGACTCATTTTGTCGATTTGGGCGCAGATAAGACCAAGCTCCTCTTTTGAACCTTTATAAATACAAAATATTGTAGCTTTAGAAACTTTGACATTTCCTTATACAGTTTTGGGATTAATGTTTTCTCCTTGATTATGTTGGTTGCTACTATGTGTTGTTTGTTGATTTACTTTGTTATCATTAATATTTAGATTCACACGTATGTTGTTGCAGGCGCAACAAGGAGAGGTTGCTATGGAGGCAAATCTGGCTGAGCCTGGCTACTCTCTCGAGCTTGCATCACCTGTCCCTATTGGTTACGTGAGTGCCCATCTCTTACATTGTTTTTGCATTTGCGAGAGTTTACTTCATCGATTTCCATGAAAAGTGTTTTCTTGTTTGGTTGCGAGTACTCTGCGACTTGTTGCTGCCTTTAAACGCTTTGTTTTCTCTTCCTGCAGCCAAGAGCGACTCTTAAATTCCCACTAGGCGAAGTTTCGATACAAGAAAAAGAAGAGGAGGAGGAGGAGAAGAGCAACAGAGTTTTGTCTGTTAACGGGATCCTCAAGCGTAAAGTGATGAATGGTGTTTGTTCCGCTCTATACACAGATGAAGAGTTGAGGCTGAGATATGCTTATAAGGTTTGGACTTTTTACGAGATTCCTTCTCTGCTTCCTGTGTTATCAGTTGTAAGAGAATATCTTTTGGATGTGACATCAAAAAGCCTTACTTTTATATGTTCATAACAGGATGATGCATTGTCTTTCATGCCAAGCATTTCCCTTCCTTCAAACGCTGCCTCATTTGCATTCAAGCGTCGGTTTAGCCCTTCAGACAAGTTGAGGTTAGTGTGCCTCCTCCTCCTCCTCTGTTCTTTCCGTAGAACCATCTCATCTTCTACATTAGTTCTGTATTGACACATAATCTCATGATGACATACTACTATGCAGCTACTGGTACAACTTTGATTCAAACATGTGGAGTGCTGTGTACAAACGCACATATGGTAAAGACTACAAATTCAAAGCTGGCTATGATTCTGATGTACGCCTTGGCTGGGCATCTCTCTGGGTAAAGCATCAAACTTTAGTCTGTCTTACGATTATGATGCATGGCAATGTAGAACATTCACCATCTACTGTGTCATGTGTCATCTGATTACAGTCTGGTCTTAACAATATGTGGTTAATAAATTGTCTTAGAAGACGTAAGGACACTTTCACTCCTGAGCTAAGCTTCGGTTATGTATGTGTCGCAGGTTGGGGATGAAGCTGGAAAAGTAAAATCGACGCCGATGAAGATGAAAGTCCAGTTCATGCTTCAAGTTCCACAAGATGACATCAAAACCTCAGTCTTGATGTTCCGAGTGAAGAAAAGATGGGACATTTGATGGAATCTTGTTGAATCAAAATCTCATTTACACTACACTCATGAGTAATCACTCTGTAACACACATAAGTTGTTCATCTTCATCTTAAGCTCCTTCACTTCACTCCTTATATATCAATCTTTCTTTAGCTCTTTTGCAAAACTGAGACCGAAGAAGAATGATTAGAGAATAATCTTCTTATTGCAAAGTTTGCAACTGTATTTCCTCTCCAGGTTCTTCAAATGATTTCTTCAAACAGAGACATGTTGACACGTGTAATTGTATTACTAGATATATTTTTTCGGGAAAAAAGTTACCTCGCTTTTCAGTTTTTACACATAACAGAAAAGTCAATGTTAGCCACTAATATCATTTTTCATTGGACTTACAGCTGCAATGGAATATTCTCTAATTAAAACTAAATAAAAAAAAATATTTATTATTCCTCCTTTTGTTATGTTTGTTTTCACTTGCTCTCTGTGTTCATTATCTTCTTCTTCTTCTTCTTCTTCTTCTTCAACCCGACGAAATATACAATCCGACGGGAGAAGACAGTCCCGAATTCGAAATCAAGCACCGAAGGATTTTCTCATTTGTCTCAAAATATCTGCGGAGAGATAAGAGAATTCTGAAATCCATCGAGAAGAAGACACTGTTGTGGCAGATATGAGTTCGTCTCTACCTCTGAGGCTCCTTCAGCCTCTTACAACATCCTTGATTTCTCCTTCTCTAGATTCCCATGCTCCCTCGCCGCTCAGATCGCAAAACCCTAATTTCAATCGCCGATCCTCTTCTTCTTCTTCTTCTTCTACTACCTCGTGTTCTTCCCAGTGGCAGCTTTTCCCTCGGCAAATACGGCGATCCAGATCCTATTCTCCGTGTATTCCCATGGTATTGTCTGATTACCTCGCCGACTATATGTGCTGAAATTCGCTAGCTTGTGTTAGAATTGATCGATGTTTTGTTTCATCAAAGATTGTAATTGCCCCATTTCTAGATTTGTCTACGTGAAAGTGTTAGTATTTATGGTGGAGACGCATTGATTATTCAAAATCGCTTTCGTCTTCAATGGTAGTAGTTAGGTAAGCTCCAGTTTCAATGGCCTTTGCTGACTTATTCGTAGATTTCGTTCTGTATATCAAAAACGTCGATGGTTCTACTTGTATCCGTATCTCTGAGCCTTTAGTGTTCATAAGACTACATCGTATCTTACCTTGTACTTAATGTCTTCTCATACTCAGATAGGACTAAGAGTATTGCTGATGAAGCTTGTTTCTATTTTCTTTTAAAAAAAAAAAAAAAAAGTCATCCTTTTGATTTACTTAAATTGCCTTCAGATTTTCTTTTCCTAAGAACATCACTTTTGGTATGTAAAAGTTATCGGTTTGTTGAATTGTCATAGCGGTTCCTTTGTGATTGATAGGTATATATAAGCTAAAGATTTGACCTTTGAGAGTTTTTGCTTGTCTCTCTTACAAATATCCCAAAGCAGTGTAGTTTTCGGCTTTCGCTAATGAATTACTTTTGAGGAACTCTGGTTTTTTATATGCTGTGTGTAGTGCTTTCCTGAACACACGAGAGAGCAAGAAGACAAGACAGATGTTTGGAGAAATGAAGATGACCACATTACGTGTGGGCTTGAATCGGATGAAGAATCAGGGCTCCGGATTCCAACTCAGGCTCAGGCTATCGTTGAAGGATCTGGTTCAGTTGCAGTTTCAGAGCTAAAACCCGCCGCTGATGTAGATTACATACAAGTAAGACTACTCTCTCACCGCTCAGCCTTAACTTAAAAAGGAAATTATAAACTCTTATGTATCAATCTGTTAGCCTTAGGCTGTAACTATATGTATATGTTATATCAACAGGAGCTATTGGCGATACAGCAACAAGGGCCAAGATCAATTGGCTTCTTTGGGACAAGGAATATGGGTTTCATGCATCAAGAACTGATCGAGATACTTAGCTACGCCATGGTTATTACAGTAAGACATTTTGAGCTTCATCCTTTGTGGGTTGTCTCAAATCTTTTGTTTCAGAACTTTTGCTAAAACATCTCATCCTATAATATTGCAGAAAAACCATATATACACTTCAGGTGCATCAGGAACTAATGCGGCGGTTATCAGAGGTGCATTGAGAGCAGAGAGACCGGAGCTTCTTACAGTAATATTACCCCAAAGTTTGAAAAAACAACCTCCTGAGAGCCAGGAACTGTTGTCTAAAGTAAGCAAAAACTGGTTCTTCAAATATGTCAGTTCCCATCTCCAGTTTTGCATCTGAGAAACTCTCCTATTTTGCTATGTCTTTCACAGGTAAAAAACGTGGTAGAGAAGCCACACAATGACCATTTGCCATTATTAGAAGCCAGCAGGTTATTGTAGAATTCGTCATTGTCCATTAATGATTCTCCTTTGGTGAAAGAACAGATTAATTAATAACAATCCTGTCATCATGTTTCGTTATCTTTTGGTCAGGCTCTGTAATATGGACATCATATCACAAGTTCAACAAGTAATCTGCTTTGCGTTTCACGACAGTAAGCTTCTCATGGAGACATGTCAAGAAGCTAAAAATCTCCGCAAGATCGTCACGCTCTTCTACCTCGATTGATTCCACAATCTTATTCTTCAGGGAACATAGAAGATATAAGTTGTAAATTATGAATCTTCATCAAAAAAAAAATACACAACATACTATTCTTTTGTCTAAATTTTGATTCCCATCATTATGATTTTACTGGATTTTTCTCAACTATTAACATCACATCGGTTATAAAATTTTACTTTGCATCTCATTTTCCTGCAACTCGATATTTCAGCTACTATAAAAATGATTATTAAAATATAACTAGCTTCTCGCAGGAAGCTTATATTCTCTACAGTAGTCTTACTTCTGCTTTTAGTCCTCGCCGATTCCTTCGTTTGCGTGTCGTTGATCCGATGGAAAACGCCGGTAAAGCTCCCGCAGTCGAATCTCCCCGTGATATCTTCCTACGGTTGATGAGCGAGAATTCTTCTGGTAATGAATCCTAAATTTTTCTCAGATCTAATGATTCATCTTTTGCCCTGAAGCAATTTTGGTTCGTCGTGAATATATTTTTATCGCATTGTTCTAGGTGGTTGGGAAAAGAGCTGGGAAGCAGGAGCAACTCCATGGGACTTGGGAGGACCAACTCCGATCATCTTGCATCTCGCCGAGACTGGTTCCTTGCCTAATGGCAGGGCTCTAGTTCCTGGTTGTGGAACCGTATGTTCTTCCATACTTTTGTCTCGTTTCAATTGATGTCAACACTTGCTTTCGGTTCCTTTGCTTGATGTGATGGTTATTTGAGTAAAAGGACACAGCTTTTCCAGATATTGAAGCCACTTTTATCGTGCTTCTGCTAGAGAACATGGCCTTTTGAGTATCTTCTGTTGTACACCTGACTTGTGTGATAGGTTCTTCTTGCATTACTTGCTCTTGCTGATTGATATAGTTGTTTTATGTGCTGTCTGATAACGTTTGAAACAAAAGCTGAAACATGGTTTTACAGGGTTATGATGTGGTGGCAATGGCCTCCCCTGATCGTTATGTCGTTGGACTGGATATATCAAAAACTGTGGTTGAGCGATCATCAAAGGTTCCAACTATACTGATTTTGAGTCTTTCGCCTTGAAAGCCCTTATTAGTACTTCTCTTGATGCATTTACCGTTTTAACACAATTTGTTTAATCTCAATGCAGAGGTTCTCCTCACTGCCCAATGCAAAATACTTCTCTTTCTTGAGTGAAGACTTCTTCACATGGGAGCCAGCTGAAAAATTCGATCTCATATTCGACTATACGTATGTGTATAATCTTAAATCTCTGTTTCTGGTTTTATACAGTATAGACTTTACCTTATATATCTTCTATCATATGACCATTTCTCGCAGTTTCTTCTGCGCATTTGAACCTAGCGTGAGACCTCAATGGGCACAGCGAATGGAAAAGCTTTTGAAACCCGGTGGAGAACTTATAACATTGATGTTTCCTGTAAGAACCATTAACATCTCTATTCTCTGATCCGTGTCCTCACGTTTCCGTAGCTGCTGAAAACTGAAAAGAAAATGCGTCTTGTGCAGATAGATGAGCGTTCTGGAGGGCCTCCTTACAAAGTATCTGTGTCTGAGTAATAATCTCGTGTTATATCTCTTTTTACTAACAGGAACATCACTGAAATGTTGTGGCCAATTCTTAACTCTGTAAATCTCTTAATGTGCATAGATACGAGAAGGTTCTGATTCCATTGGGGTTTGAGGCAATCTCCATTGTGGACAACGAACTTGCTGTAGGACCACGCAAGGTAATTAATTATCAGCACGAACGTACGAATAAGCCTTTTAAACATAACTCAGTGGAGATTTGCAAATTTCAACAGGGACTGGAGAAGATTGGAAGATGGAAGAAATCTTCAACGTTTCACTCCACCTTGTGAATTGCTATGATGTGTATTGATCACTACAGAAGCTTCAAGCTAGATGTTTTTGTGATTTTTCACTGTTAATCTAAACGTGTATGACCACTGAAAGAGACATGGAACTTGAACTCAGATGTTTTTGTGATTATTCTGTCGGTTAACTCTTGGTTAATGCTTATATAAATCAGTAAACCGTCTAAAACCGAGGTCTATGAGTTTTTGAGTTTAGAATTTTAATTTTGTGGGGATAAGAGACTACTATGACATTTCGCGGGGAATTGACATTTTATTCAAAATCTTGTTCAACAATCGGAATAAACTAAATAAGTTTCAATCTCTACCAATTTAATTGTTATCAAACCAAAGAGAGCAGCAAAATGTCATTGTTTTCAATCTCTACCAAATTACCAATATATAACAGTTATCAAACCAAAGAGAGCAAAAGTGTGTCGCTGGATTTTTAAGGCCCTTTGAGAAGGCCCAAGTATAGTATTGTGAAAAAACGCTGTCGTTTTTATGTGACTTCGAGTTTAGGGCGTGTTTTTCTAATCATGCAATTATGTGGAATTGCGATTGATGTTAAATGTGCGATTTTACAAATTTAATGACTCTTAAACTCCCTTATATTGTCTCATTTTTGTTAACAAATCAAACTCTTTTTAAATGTTTCTCGTAGCTACGAGGAGCTTTTGATTCCTTTAGGATTTGAAGTAATCTCTACTGTGGATAACGAACTTGCTCCAGATACACGCAAGGTAAAAAAAAAAACAAAACCAAAACAATTTATTCATTACTTAACTAATTTCATTGTGAAACAAGAAAGATAAACAAAAATGTTTAAAATATGGAATTAATTTTCAGGGAATGGAAAAAGTTGGTAGATAGAAGAAGAAGAAGACATTTTTATGATTTACATTTTACACGTCTAAGATGAAATAAATGGAGTTTTATGATAATTAAATCAAATGTCGAATATCTCATCCATAATTTTTACTTGTTGGGTGAAATTGGCGTACCTAAAACGGAGGAGGGAATGAGAGAACGTGTAAAACAGTCACACTTCATTTTTTTGTCGTTTATATTTGTGGAAAGTAGGTCGTAAACTGTCTTTATCTTATTGCTTCTATTAAAATTTTGTGGTCCCTTTCTCTTTGTGACCACTCGTGGCCTCAGAAAAAAGTGCCCCCATGACGATTTTGGAGCTAAAGATTCTTCAGTGGATATATTATAAAAACAGTAATACTGTAGCTTACTAATTATTTGTTGGGATTTCGTGAATAAATTATAGAGAAACTCGAGCCACTCGCATATACGATGGATAAGAATGCGTCATTCGAAATTGATCGTGACTTATTTTTATACATAATAAAAATGAATGTGTATTTCATTATCTATAGACTATAGGATATTACATATCAATAATTTTGGTACTTCTGATGAAATGGATTAGGATATCTATAGTCCAACTCGTGAATACTATAAATGACGATGATCAGTATCTCATCAGATATCAAAAAATTCTAATTTCAAACATTGTGAAATGCGGATAATCATTTTATTTTTCTAATTTCCTAATTAAAACACCAAGCGTAAATAGTTCCCACCAATAATATTACATAAGCCGAAAATCTAATCATCTTTCAACTAATACCATACCATAATCTAATAATACTCCCACTATTTGTGTTGTTCTTCATGTTGGTTTCATTAATGTTGATGACTGATGAGTTTGGCCTGAGCAAATATCTAAAAGATCTCTACGTGTCCCAATGACGACACACACAAAAACGTGAAGAAAGTACCGTGGGTGTGAAGAAGGCACAATAATTAGTGGTTACATACACTTTACTTTTCTCATTTGCTGATCATCTTTCTAAAGTATTATAAAAAAGGTAGTAGTGACTTGAAGCTTTCACAACATCAAGACTTGCAAAAAAAAAAAGAAGAAGAAGAAATACTAGAGCTTGAGAGAAACCCTAAAAATGGCTGAAGAACAACAAAAATCAGGTCACAGCAATGGTGAAAACATTATTCCTCCTGAAGAAGTTGCCACGTTCCTGCCCAAAACTGTTGCAGAAGGTGATTCAATTCATTCTTCCCTTAGTATTACTTTGTACAATTATATATAACGGAATTTTAGGTCTTAGGTCTTTCCCGATTCTCAGTCACACACTAACCAAAATAATACTGCTTATATGGACTGAATCTAGTGAACATTTATTTCACATAGCCACAAAATGGATGGAACTATCTTGGATTGATTCAAACGGTAGAGAAAAACAGATAGTAACACAAACGAAATGTAATGATAATATAAAATAAACAGGTGGATGGGAGAAATGTTGGGAGGAAGAGATAACGCCATGGGACCAAGGAAGAGCCACACCTCTCGTTGTCCATCTTGTTGACTCTTCTTCTCTCCCTCTTGGCCGCGCTCTTGTCCCCGGCTGTGGCGGAGTTAGTCTTCTCCGTACTCGATTTTCTCTTTTCGGTTCGGTTTTGGATTGGTACAGAAATTATATATATACTTATGATTGATTTCCAAATATGAATGTGAGCAGGGTCATGACGTGGTTGCGATGGCAAGCCCTGAACGTTTCGTTGTTGGATTGGATATTTCCGAAAGTGCTCTCAAGAAAGCTACTGAGGTTAAATCATCTTCTCACGATCTTTAAAATGTTCGTCATGAATTAGTGAAAAGATTTATTAATTACTACTATATTGGATTACATATAGACATACGGCTCCTCACCGAAGGCCACGTACTTTACGTTCGTGAAGGAAGACTTTTTCACATGGCGTCCTGACGAATTATTCGACCTAATCTTCGATTATGTGTGAGTTAATTAACTTAGCATAGTGTTAGCCTAGGATGCACGTAATTTATATTCCAAGTAACTAATTAATATAATTAACAGCGTCTTCTGTGCCATTGAACCGGATATGAGATCTGCATGGGCTAAATCCATGTATGAACTCTTAAAACCCGACGGCGAACTCGTAACTCTCATGTATCCGGTAATGGTTTTCGACTTTCTCCTGTGAATATTCCATTATTTAATATTAGAATCATAGAGTATGTATATGAACACAAGTTTCTGCGTTTTGATTAATTAGATTACGGATCACGAAGGTGGACCTCCCTACAAAGTAGATGTCTCAACGTACGTAATTAATTTCTCTATATATGTATGAGTAATGAAAATCCGTAATTGCATTAAGAGCTTATATAATTAAAATTTACTAAAAGAGTTTAACTATGTGTGTGCTTATTGATGTTTATATAGCTACGAAGACGTTTTACTTCCGGTAGGATTTAAGGCCGTGTCCATCGAGGAGAATCCACACGCCATTGCCACTCGTAAGGTATATACATAATATATATAACTAATCATATTTTTATGATTAATTTGCCATGTACACCATACACTATATACCACTTTTTACATTATCAAAACAGAACAATGCCATTGTTTTACTTACAATTTCAAACATTTATTGAGTATTGTATAGTTAACGAGCAATACGAAACTGACTTTACCTTCGATTGGTATGATGCACTAAAAAAATGAACAGGGGAAAGAGAAGCTTGGGAGGTGGAAGAAGATCAATGGATCCAAGAAATAGATCTTTACTCTACTAAGAGTATTAAATGGTGTAATATATTAAGAATAAAATGATTACCTCAATGTATCTTAATTATGTAAACTTTATACGTTTGAATCTGATGATTATCAGTAAGACTAATGTATCTTATGATTTATATAGTCTTTTTTAACTTCTTATGATTTATAGTCTTCTCTCTGTTTTATCTACAGCTACACTGTAAAAGTTGAGGTTAATATGATTAAAATGGTATAAATTCAATTAGGACTAATTAATTACTTTAAATTGAATCCGAGAAATTGGAGTGGAGAAGATGGCGCGTATTGCAGAGAAATCTCACCGATGAAAGATGGAGGAAAGGGAACAATCTCTCTCTTCCTCGCCATGTCTCTCCCGAACACTCCGCTCCATCTCTCTCTCTCTCTCCTCTTACGTTTTCTTCATCCCCTTTCTCTTTCCTCCTCTTTTCATTCCTCACTTTCCCCAATCCCCCGCCATGGAAATCAACACCAATCACCATTACGAGGGCGGCGACGACGACGATGACGACAAGGACGCTCTCTCCTCCATGAGCGCTGTTCCTCCCCCTCGAAAAATCCATTCATACAGCCACCAGATCCGTGCCACCGGTCACAAGGGCCATCACCACCGCCAACGCCAGCATAGCCTCGACGATATCCCCAAAATCAGTGAGATCGTCTCCGGTTGCGGTATCTCCGGCGATTCTTCCGATGACGAGTTCTACCATTACGCCACCACCACCAATTCCTCGTCGTTTCCTTACACCGGCGACACCGGGGATTCTGATGATTACTTGATAACGCACCAGCCTGAGATTGGGGAGGATTTTCAGCCGCTTCCGGAATTCGTCGGATCAGGAGGCGGCGTGGGAATGTTCAAAGTCCCCACGCGATCTCCGTTGCACTCGGCTCGTCCTCCTTGCTTAGAGCTGAGGCCGCATCCACTAAAAGAGACTCAGGTCGGGAGATTCCTGAGGAACATAGCTTGCACGGGGACGCAATTGTGGGCTGGACAAGAGAGCGGCGTTAGATTCTGGAACTTCGCCGATGCGTTCGAGCCAGGGTGTGGTCTCAGCGACCGCGTACGGAGAGGAGACGAGGACGCTGCGCCGTTTCATGAGTCGGCTAGTACTTCGCCCACCACTTGTTTGATGGCTGACAATGGGAATAGGCTCGTTTGGAGTGGTCACAAGGATGGTAAGATTCGGTCTTGGAAGATGGATCCTGCAGCTGAGAATGATGACGATGATGACGATACTCCTTTCAAGGAAGGCCTCTCTTGGCAAGCTCACAAGGGTCCCGTCAATTCCATAATCATGAGTTCTTATGGTAAATCTCTCTCGAAAACATTTTTTCCCAGTCTGATTTCTTCTTGCAAAAATGAACTCAATCTGAAATCCATAGGTTGTAATTGGGAAATGCAGGTGATTTGTGGTCATGTTCAGAAGGTGGCATGATCAAGATATGGACTTGGGAATCTATGGAGAAATCACTTTCGCTTAGGTTAGAGGAGAAACATATGGCTGCTTTGTTGGTGGAGAGGTCAGGGATTGATCTCAGGGCTCAAGCTACTGTTAATGGTAGCTGCGGTATATCTTCCTCTGAAGTCAAATATTTGTTAGCCGATAATGTAAGATCTAAAGTATGGGCTTCTCAGCTTCAAGCCTTCTCCTTATGGTGAGTATCGATTGATACATAAGGTCTAAATTTTGATGTTTTCGTCTTCTTTGCTGTTGGTTTTCTGAAGGGGCCATATTCTCTGCAGGGATGGTCGTACAAAGGAGCTACTGAAAGTGTTCAACACTGAAGGTCAGACTGAAAACCGGGTCGAAATACCGTCGGTGCAGGATCAATCAGCAGAAGATGAGATGAAGGTGAAAATTGCTTCCACTTCGAAAAAGGAGAAGTCGCATGGGTTCTTGCAACGCTCAAGGAATGCGATAATGGGAGCTGCGGATGCTGTTCGAAGGGTTGCAACAAGAGGAGGAGGGGCATATGAAGATGCCAAAAGAACAGAAGCGATGGTATTAGCCGGGGATGGCATGATTTGGAGCGGTTGCACAAATGGATTGCTTATACAATGGGACGGAAATGGAAACCGGTTGCAAGATTTCCGTCACCATCAATGTGCTGTCTTGTGTTTCTGCACGTTTGGGGAAAGAATATACATTGGTTATGTTAGTGGTCACATTCAGATAATCGATCTTGAAGGCAATCTAATCGCGGGGTGGGTCGCGCATAATAATGCAGTGATAAAGATGGCAGCAGCTAATGGCTACATTTTCAGCTTAGCCACTCATGGTGGTATACGTGGATGGCATGTGATTTCTCCGGGGCCTCTTGATGGGATAATAAGGTCGGAACTGTCGGAAAAAGAACGGATATATGCACAGACAGACAGTGTTAGGATTTTGATCGGTTCATGGAATGTTGGCCAGGGAAAAGCTTCCCATGATGCTCTTATGTCTTGGTTAGGCTCTGTAGCGTCAGATGTTGGTATTCTTGTCGTAGGCTTACAAGAAGTAGAGATGGGTGCGGGGTTTTTAGCAATGTCAGCAGCCAAAGAATCAGTGAGACAATAGTTGGAAGAAAATAATTGATTTGGATGCTTTATTTATGTTATTTTCTAAGCTCTTATTGGTTTCTATATTAGGTAGGAGGAAATGAAGGGAGTTCAATAGGGCAGTACTGGATAGACACAATAGGGAAGACCTTGGACGAAAAAGCAGTATTTGAACGCATGGGATCGAGACAATTAGCTGGTTTGCTCATATCACTTTGGTGAGTTGAAAGAATCCATGGGAGACCTTGTCCAGTAGAACACATCTAGGGTGAATGTTCTGATTTTTGAATGTTCTGATTTCAATTTTAGGGTGAGGAAGAGTCTGAGAACACATGTAGGCGATATTGATGTTGCAGCGGTTCCATGTGGTTTTGGACGCGCAATTGGTAACAAGGTATATATATTTCTCTGTCTTGAGATCAAAAAGGAAATTCAGAGCTTAGGTTTCATTCTCTTTGTCTAAGTTTATGCCTTTTCATTCCTAATTACCTAATGAAATGTATGATTTTGGATATATTATCATATGAAAATTGCTTCGAGCGTTTTGTTCCATTCTCTCCAACAATGTGGATCATTCTGATTTTTTTATATGGCGGCATCCTACTTGATTTACCTTTTTAATGTCAAACCAGGGAGGTGTAGGTTTGAGAATTAGGGTCTTTGATCGGATTATGTGCTTCATCAACTGTCACTTGGCTGCGCATCTGGAAGCTGTAAACCGCAGAAATGCTGATTTTGATCACATCTACAAAACAATGTCCTTTTCCCGGTCATCAAATGCTAATAATGCACCAGCCGGTATATCTCTATGCCCACTTTTCACCTCTCTTCTCTGTGCTTATGGCATCTGCTTGTATATACCTCATGGCTTTTAACTTTCGCAGCTGGTGTGACTACCGCTTCTCATACCACAAAGAGCGCAAATGTAAGTCCCTTTTTGTTCCGGTCATCACTGTTTACAGATCAATCATCTTTCCTACCTTTTGTTATTGTTTCTTGATTACCTTAGACTCATCACACTTTCTGCAGAACGCAAACGTCAACACAGAAGAGACCAAGCAGGACCTCGCAGAGGCGGACATGGTTGTGTTTTTTGGTGATTTCAACTATCGGCTCTTTGGTATATCATATGATGAAGCTAGGGACTTTGTCTCACAAAGAAGCTTCGATTGGCTTAGAGAAAAAGATCAACTCAGGGCAGAGATGAAAGCTGGAAAAGTTTTTCAAGGCATGCGTGAAGCCATCATCACTTTCCCTCCAACTTATAAGTTTGAAAGACACCGGCCTGGCTTAGGAGGTACATAAACCGCATCTGTATGCAAGTGTTTGTAAGCATATTAAAGGTTAAAGTTTATCGTTTATCTTTTCTTCCTTAGGGTACGATTCAGGGGAGAAAAAGCGGATTCCTGCATGGTGTGATAGAGTAATATACAGAGACACACGTACGAGTCCAGAATCTGAATGCAGTCTAGACTGTCCAGTCGTTGCTTCGATTATGTTGTAAGCTTTTCTTTCCACATTGCAGAGATTCAACATCTCATTTTCTCAAGAGTTTTTCTAAGAACATTGTTCTGGCGCGGGTTATGGACAGGTATGATGCTTGTATGGACGTGACAGAGAGCGATCACAAACCGGTCCGTTGCAAATTCCATGTGAAGATAGAGCATGTTGATAGATCAGTAAGGAGACAAGAGTTTGGGAGAATCATCAGGACCAACGAGAAAGTCAGGGCGTTACTTAACGACCTACGTTATGTACCAGAGACGGTTGTTAGCAGCAACGAGATTGTTCTTCAGAACCAAGACACCTTTGTGCTTCGCATCACCAACAAATGTGTCAAAGAGAACGCCGTGTTCAGGATCTTATGTGAAGGGCAGAGTACAATGAGAGAAGAGGAAGATACATTGGAGTTACATCCGCTAGGCTCATTCGGTTTCCCACGGTGGCTCGAGGTATTGAAAACGAAAACCATCAAAAATTCTTAATTACAATTCTCTCAAGACTCATCTTGTTAAGAAGATTCGGTCTTTCTCTTTCAGGTGATGCCGGCTGCAGGAACTATAAAACCGGATAGTTCGGTGGAGGTATCGGTTCACCATGAGGAGTTCCATACATTGGAGGAGTTTGTTGATGGGATTCCTCAGAATTGGTGGTGTGAGGACACGCGGGATAAAGAAGCAATACTTGTGGTGAATGTGCAAGGAAGCTGTTCCACTGAGACTGTGTGCCACCGGGTCCATGTTCGCCACTGTTTCTCGGCTAAGGCTCTTAGGATCGACACCAGTCCATCTAACTCCAAATCCACGAGTTTGAAGAAGAATGAAGGAGACTCTAAATCTCATAGTAAGAAGAACGAAGGAGATTCCGGCTCCAAGTCTCATAAGAAGAGCGACGGAGATTCCGGTTCCAAGTCTCATAAGAAGAGCGACGGAGATTCTGGCTCCAAGTCTCATAAGAGGAACGACGGAGATTGCAACTCAAAATCACGGAAGAAGAACGACGGAGACTCCAGCTCAAAATCACATAAGAAGAGCGATGGAGACTCCAGCTCAAAATCACACAAGAAGAACGATGGAGATTCCAACTCCAAGTCTCAGAAGAAGAACGATGGAGATTCGAGCTCCAAGTCTCAAAAGAAGAGCGATGGAGACTCGAGCTCAAAATCTCACAAGAAGGGTGATGGAGAATCAAGCTCCAAATCACATAAGAAAAACGATGGAGAATCAAGCTCAAAATCACATAAGAAGAACGAAGGAGATTCGAGCTCACACAAATATCAGAGTGGGAAGAAGAGTGAAGGAGACTCGAGCTCCTACAAGTCACAGAGTGAGAAGAACAGTAGTAACTCGTCGACGGGAGAGGATAGCCGGAATGGCCACAACAAACATTGACGTTTTGCTTCACGAGATCATCAGTATATTTCCACACAACTACGTACGAACCAACTTTAAACTGTAGAATGTACTATCAACGCTCACTTGTTTGTATTTTACATTCAAAATACCAACTTTAATTCTTTAATTTTATTCTTCTTTCCTTTTACATTTTTAATGCTTTTGAGTCTATTGATCTTCTGTACATTAGCATAGGATGAACATTTTGATATTTTTTCAGTTTTTACAAAATGAACCTTGATTGAACATATAAATCATAATCGTAATGTTGGATACAAGTATACAACACTAACGAGTAACAATCGTTTCATAAATATACTACATACATCTTTTATATTTAGACGTAAAACAAAGACATCTCGATCACGGACGCAAATTAAATAATACCCTTGCGTCTGCGACGGTGTAATGTCATAGAACCATTAAAATCCATAAAATCATAAAATCAAAGACAACCTTGAGGCATCACCACACCAGCCTTAACTCCTTTTACATTCCTACACGTGGAAATGGCAGACCGGCCGTTGAACGTTAGCTTAATATCGTGCAATCTAATCGCTTGGCACGGATTACTGCGGCTGCAATCAAACGTTAAAGCCTGTTGCGTTCGCGACGTCCCTTGAATGTTTCTATACACAACCTGACTAATCTTTACTCCAGAACCCTACAATAAATTAACCAAACAAAAATAAAAATCAATATGTAATTTGATATAATAATTCCACTGTACAACTATGGTTTTAATGAACTTTACCTGCTTAGGACAACCTTGGTTAGTCGGACAATAGTTCTGATCAATAATGATCGGATTCTGAACGTTTCGCATGACCAGATTCTGAAACAAAACGTTTCTCACAAAACCTGTGCTTTGTCTAGCCCACGTCTTGATCCGAACACCATTATCCGAACCCGAGAAAACAGAGTTTATCAGCGTTATGTTCTGTACTCCAGCTTCATTAGCATCTCTCCCTAGGCTCCCAATACTGAAAAACAATTTATATCATATCATATAATAATTACTATATCGAAAACATTTTTGATGAATCTTGCGCTCCAGGCTATCTTTAATTGTGGTACCTGATTCCATGACCTGGACCGCAGTTGAGCTTAGACATGTAGAGGTTACGAGTTCCCGGACCGATAGAGATACAGTCATCTCCGGTTTGAAACGAGCTATCGGTTACGGTTACACCAACAGAAGCTTGGACGTGGAGGCCATCTGTGTTGGGACTTTGATCTGGAGCTACTAGCTTCACTTTCCTCACAATTACGTTGTTGCAGCTGTTTATTACCAAATGTGTCGCTTGACTGTTTATTGACGTTAAGCCGCTCACCACGACGTCGTTTGCCCAGTTAAACGTCATTGACTGTAAAAAAAAAGACGTTTTTACGCTGGATCAGTTTCGTTTCTCGAATAAAATATTAAAAAAAGTTAGTTATGTCGGTTATCTTACTCTGGCGCCAGGAGGACAACTCTTTCCGGATTTTCGACAAGCCCAAAAAGAAGCACCTCTTGCATCTATCGTTCCTCCGTTGATCGAGACCCGGTTTACTTTCACAAACAAGATCCAATAACCGGAATTACCCAAACCACGGTAATCCGAAGGTGCTACAATCGTTCCGTAGATCTGAAACGTGATTCTACTGCGGCAAGGACCGCGAAACACTACCGGTTTTAGCAAGAAACTTCCTCTCGGAACCGTTACAGTGACACTTGCAGCTGAACGACAAGCTGCTTGCCAGGCGCCGAGGAAGGCTTTTGTGGAATCGGTTCGACCGTCCGGTTTAGCACCGAAGCTGACGATGTTGTAGTTGCTAGCAGCCATTGATGTTCTAAACAGCAAGAAGCTTGAGAAGAACATCAGCAAACCAGCTACAAGCTTACTGTTATTCATATTTATTGCTTCTTACAAAAAGAAAGATTGAGTGATAAATCTTTGTAGATATTTTAGATTTGAAAGTATTTATGTTTTGTGTTTGTGGTGAAAGTGTGAGAGTGAAGGAAAATGAAACGGTTATGACGGGTATTTATATGTAATTGTATACACATAGTGGTATGTTTATAATATCTGAATACGTTGACTAATTGTAGTTATAATGCTAATCATTGTTTGATCATGATCAAAATTAAATGAATGAGATGTACGGTTCGCATAATCGCATGTGATGATGATAAGCAGTTGTGAATTCCTTAAGCAAATAATGTTGATTTATAAACGAGTAAGCATGTGATCCATGTTCACTTGTAATAATTTAATTGGTAATTGCAAAATAAATATATACAAATTATGCTAGAATCTGTGGACTTTTCTATTGTTCTTCGGTTAAATTATATTTTAAACATAGTAATATAACATTTATTTAAATCAAAAAACGAGAAAGAGAACCATTGGATCAAGTTTATGTATAGCAGCATAATTTATGGCATGTGACATGTGGACTGCGTCTTATATTCAATCGCAGCCGTAAAAGCAGAAAAGCCTCCAAATCCTACGGTCATGATTAGCATTAGTCAACAAAAGCCCATTGATAATTAGAAGAATTACTGAAAGTCAACCAATGCTAACTCAACACGTCATAAGAAACAGATAACATGGGATGTGTAACGTGGGAAATTAACATGAACTCTAATTAGAATAATTGCCACATGGCGGGTTACGTGAAGGATGAATGGATGATGGACGGACCGTACCGTTATCAATGACGGTTAGTCTCAATTCTTTAAATGGTTTTCTTCTGCAACTGACCCTATAATATATTGTTTATTTTGCTTACATTTGAATACTCCAACATGTTGGCTTGAGATCCAAGGTAATGTCAAGAAGCTTTACAGAGAACAAAGGGGCAAAAACAGAGAAAGCAAAAATAGTTGGTTTTATAGAATTTCTTTTTCCTCAGAGAGAACTCGATATCTTAAAAAGGTGAAGACACCTAGTTTAGGAATAAATTATGAACGCATTTATGTCTCCTAAATGACTTATTAAAAATCTATCAACTCGATGAGTTCAATATAATTAACCCATTTATGTTCCGATTCATGATGAATTTGTGGCTTTGAATCGTTTTGAACCTAAATAAATAAATATCATGTAGGTTTAAGGTCATTTACTTTGTACAAGCGTAGCAGAATTTTACAAACACACTGATAAGCCAACAATCAAACTGATTGGTCCTCTTTTATTTCCAAACACACCAAACAATTAATTAGCCACATTCAGTTTCGGATGAATCTGAATGTTATGAAACATCAAACAAAACCACCTTATAACACGTCTACACCCAACATTTAATCTTAGGGTTTATATATATAATCCCCATGGTCAAATTATGGATTATTTCTGATTTCACATACAACTCCTTGGAACCATAACTCCAGAGGCTCGTCCATGAACGTTCGTGCAACGAGAATTTTATGATCCTCCTCTCATGTTAGTGAGATTAATGTTTTGTAACCTAATCCCTGTGCAATGATTGCTTCCACTACAATCCAGTTTCATAGCTATTGGCGTTGTTGATGTTCCCTTTATGTTTGCAAAAGTCACTCCACTTATCTTCACACCAGAGCTCTATATGATCAATCAAGTTTTAATCAGAAAGAATAAGATACTATATTATAGACTTTAGTTACGCCAATTCAATTAGGTTATTCACCTGATTAGGGCAGCCTGTTCCACTCGGGCAATAGTTTTGATCGATGATCAATGGATTACCCACATTCCTCATTATTAGGTTTCGAAATTCAACATTCCTCACGAACCCTCCACTCGGCCTAGCCCAAGCCTTTATTCTGACTCCGTTACGCGTCCTCGTGAAAGAGAGCTTGTGACGGTTACATTCTGCACACCTTCCTCGTTAGCGTGTTCCCCAAGACTCCCAATACTGCATCACATTAATTCGCATGCGAAGCCCATGCATGTTAATTAGTGCCTTAATTAATTAGTACTAGATCATCATATTAAGTTAATTGTTGTTAGGTTTAATTACCTGATTCCATGTCCGGGTCCACAGCTCACGCGTTCGATCCATATGTTCTGAGATCCTTGATCAAGAGCAATGCAGTCATCACCGGTCTTAATGATTGCCCGACTAATGGTGACTCCAGAAGAAGACTGGACTATAATACCGTCAGTATTAGGGCTTTCACTTGGAGCCCTAATTCTTATGTTTTGAATCCGAACACTGGAAGAATGATGAACCGTGACGTGAATATTATGACTATTCAATGACGTTAGGCCGCTTAGTAGAACGTTATCGCACCAGCTAAAAGATATAGACTGCGAAAAAAAACGATTTTATAAAATTTGATTATATGTACCAAAATAGCTAAGCTAAAGAACAAATTGAAATCAGAAACGTACGTACCCTTGCACCTTGAGGACATTGGCCACCTTTCTTTTTACAAGACCAATAACCAGCTCCTCTAGCATCAATCGTTCCACCGTAAACCGAGATATGGTTTACCTTAGCGAATAGGATCCAATAGCCAGAATGACCAATACTCCAGTAATTTGCCGGAGCCGTGATTGTTCCATCCATTTTGAAAGTTATGGTGTTCTTGCAAGGACCCCAAAAGACTAGGTTTCTAACCATGTATGTTCCACGGGGAATGTAGACCATGGCTTGATCTCTTGAGCCGCATGCTAATGACCAAGCCGTCAGAAATGGCTGAGTCGAGTCTTTTATCCCATCATCTCTAGCTCCGTATCTTTGTACGTTGAACGAAAGCACTGCGTTGGATGAGTTGATAAGAAAGAAGACACTTGAAAAAAATATGATCGCAAAAGGAAAAGAGATGCTTTTGGCCATCTTAGATTTTTTTAATAATGTTTGATGGTTTTGTATGATTGAAGAGATTTAGAAGAAATAGTGATTAAGATTATATATAGGGAATAATCTTTTTTTTTTGTGTTACAGAGTGGACGTGTATTTATGACTAATTTGCTGTAAATTACTGTAGCTGGTAACATATTGAATTTCCTTTTCAAATTAATTCATGGTTTTGGTAGTTATAGTAAATTTGTTTTTTTAAGAAAGATAGTGGTATACTATTATAAATGACATTATCTTTGATGTAATGGCTTTATATAATTCATAGTGAAATTTTGATTGGTAACATGAGTTGTCATTGATTTAATTTTCATTAAGAGCATAACTCAAAAATATTATCAATCAAGTGTCAAATTAGGTATTTTAATATTAAGTTTAGGTTATGATGATTTATGAATTAATGTACAATTTTGAATTATCTTTTGGTTAAATTATTAACTCAAAAGTTAATGTAAAATCACAGAAAAAGCGATAAGAGATTGAGTCCTACTTTTTCACATTTTTTCCAACGTTAAATTTTTATATTTATTTTTATTTTCTTGTCAATTGAATTATTAGTGTTTAATGTCTTGACTTATGAAAAAAAAAGATAGAATAGCATCAATTTTTCCAAAAACAAATGAAGCAATGAACTACACGTATGTATTAAGTTTTTACTGGCATTATTTTTATTATAAGATAATTCATTTTTTAAACAAGGAAAAACTCTTAAAATGCTGATTTATATTAAAAAAAAAAAAGATCAAATTAAACATCCTGAACTTGAAAAGAAAAGAAAAGACAAGAAAAGAAAAACAACCTATAATGATATATATATATATTATTTATGGTATACATGCTATATATAACCTATATGTAAATTGTTGGTTTGTCAAATCAGAGCAAATAAAAATACGTAAATAAATAAAAAGCATATTCATATATGAGCCTTATGTTGTGGAATTGGCATGTGACATGTCACATGTGGTAATGGAAGGGAGATCCGATCTTAGCCGTCAAAACGAATCTTGCGACTCGCGGTACGACAAAGTCAACGTAACAACCTCATTTAAATCATCAACCAATGACATATAGACACAGCATCCATTTGAACAAAAATTAATAATAATCAGATGTGCTACCTTCGAATTCTATTGCTATTTTTTCTTCTTTTGACATGATTTCTATTGCAGCCTGACTATCGGTTAGCAATTTGTATTATTGTTTTTTCTATAATACAAAAGTTACTGAATCCTAAGTAAATATCCAAAACTCTTCTTTCTAACAGCTTATTAAACCTTTATTTGACTCAAATAATAAATATGATATATATATATATATATTAATATATATGGCCATTTTTTTTGTTATACAATTGTCTTTTACATATATTCCAAGTAATTTCTAAGAAAAACAGAATTGGTACAAGCACATTGAATAAGCTAACAATCATATTGGTTGCTTCTCTTCATTTCCATTCACACCATAGAATTCACCACATTTAAAGACGGATGAATCTAAGGTTATGAGACATCGATCAAACGAATCGAACAAACACCACCTTATAACATATCTACACCCAACAATTGATCTTTTATAAATATAATCCCAATAATCAATCTTGAATCCTGATTCACATACAATTCCTTGGAACCATAACTCCGGAGGCTCGTCCATGAACATTCCTGCAGTAAGAAGCTGATGACCTTCTCATGTAAGTAAGCTTAATGTCTTGTAACCTAATTCCTGTGCAATGATTGCTTCCACTACAGTCCAGTTTCATAGCTATTGGTGTTGTTGATGTTCCTTTTATGTTTGCATAAGTCACTCCACTTATCTTCACACCAGAGCTCTATATAAATGATCAATTATAACAATTAAGTTCTCATTATAAAAAAAATTAAGACTATATAATGAGTGTTGAGTTACGCCAAATTGCTTATTTTTTCACCTGGCGAGGACAGCCTTTTCCATTAGGGCAATAGTTTTGGTCGATGATCACCGGATTATCGACATTTCTCATTATCAAATTTCGAAATACCACATTCCTCACAAATCCTCTGCTTGGTCTAGCCCAAGTCTTGATTCTTACTCCATTTTGTGTCTTGGTGAAAACAGAGCTGGTGACGGTTACATTCTGCACACCTTCCTCGTTAGCGTAATCCCCAAGACTCCCAATGCTGAACCAAATTAACAAGCAAACCCCATGTTAATTAGCGCCTTAATTAATATATTCAGTACTAGATCAGCCTTTTCATTTTAGTTACCTGATTCCATGTCCGGGTCCACAGTTTAGACGTTCGATCCAAATGTTCCTAGATCCTTGACTAAGAGCAATGCAGTCATCACCGGTCGCAATGGTTCCACCACTAATGGTGACTCCAGACGAAGACTGGACGTGGATACCGTCCGTGTTAGGGCTTCCACTTGGAGCCCTAATCCTTATGTTTTGGATTCGCACATTAGAAGAATGATGAACCGTGACGTGCATATTCTGGCTATTGTACGACGTTAGGCCGCTTAGTAGAACATTATTGCACCAGCTAAACGATATAGACTGCGAAATAAACCATATCAAAATGCTGATTATATATAATCAAAATAGCTAGTTAAAGAACAAATCGAAACCAATCATGTCAGGGTTTTTGATTTAAACGTACCCTTGCACCTTGAGGACAATGACTACCTTTCTTTCTACAAGACCAATAACCAGCTCCTCTAGCATCAATGGTTCCACCATAAACCGATATCCGGTTTACCTTAGCGAATAGGATCCAATAACCAGAATTACCTATACTCCAGTAATTCGTTGGAGCTACGAGTGTTCCATCCATTTTGAAAGTTATAATATTCTTGCAAGGACCCCAAAAGACTAGGTTTCTAACCAAGTATGTTCCACGGGGAACGTAGACCATGGCTCGAGCTCTTGAGCCGCAGGCTAGTGACCAAGCCTTCAAAAATGGCGTGGTCGCGTCTGTTCTTCCATCACCTCTAGCTCCGTATCTTTGTACGTTGAACGAAGGCATTGCGTTGGAAGAGTTAATAAGAAACAAGACAGTGGATAATAATAATATGATGACAAAAGGAAAAGAGATGTTTTTAGCCATCTTTGATTTTTTCTAATCTTTGATGGCTTTGTATGATTATAGTGATTTAGAAGAAACAATGAGAAAGGTTTATATAGGAAGAAAAGACTTTTTGTATTAGATCGGACGATCCGTGTCTTAATGACTAATCGCGTTATACTCGGTGCATTAAAATATAAGTGACCTAAGTGTTACTTGATTCCATGTTATTTAATCATTATTATGTATCTTTAGCTTTTGTGTGACAGCTTTTGTGAGTCTCATGAATTGCAAACAATGTAGTGGTCTTTTTTAAATTAATTCATTGTATCATAATTTTTTTTAAAACATTTCAAGTTTGATATTTTAATTTATCTTTTCTAGATTTGGGATAGTATGTTCATAATATATAAGACATATGACGATTTCACAACACGGTGTAATCAAACACAGGATATAAATAAAATTTCCTAGATCTATTCGGTAATTATAAAATAACAAGATTAATCAAGTGGTAGAAGAAACCTAGAAACAAAAGTTATCTGTTACAGTTGGAGTTTATTGTAGTGTCACATGGAGGAAATTCTGCAGGACAATTGGGCGGGAATATGTGCAATCCATTATCCATGGCTCCTGAAAACCTCTCGATAGTACATTTTAATTTTAATATAATGCTATGTCGAAGAAAATAAAATTAACTATATAAGTAACTCAATATATTTAAGAAATTAAATAATGAAATAACTGAAGAAAACAAATTGAACTAGAGTTGATAATAGACATGAAGGATACAAATGTGAAAGTAGCTATTTTTGTAAAAAAAAAAAAAGTATCAATTTATCAAGTAAATCATATTTTAAAAATATATTAAAAAAAAACCAATATAGTATGCGAGCGTGCTTAGTCTTACATCTGACAATAGCTATATTGTTTTTTTGCAAATTTCTTCTATATTTATAATTTAGACTCATGTTTTATGAATACTATAGATCATTTTATTTCTTGTTAGATGATTTTAAATGAGGTATTCGTGAGCCTTGAGAGTTGAAACAGCAAAACGCCTACAGTTTTATAGTGTCACGTTCTAGATAATGAACATCTCTTTTTCTTTTCTTTATGCTTTGTAGTTTGTTTGTATCACATTATTTGTTTCTCTCAAATGTCAAATCCATAACTTGTGTGCTACATATAACAGAAAGAACAAAAAAAAATGGAATGCCAAAAAGGGGTTCTTGATTTATTGTGGGCCCATTTCAAGGCCTTGTTTACTTCTCGAGGCCCAAATTTTTCGAAGTCCAGAAACATACCTGTACTTGTTTTGCATATCACACAATTCGTAACTCTAATGTGAGTGATTTATTTCTCTTCTCGAACGTGCTACTATGGTTTTCTCCTCGCGCGTTTGTAGCTATGTTTGGCTTGGGGAAAAAAATCTACCTATAAAAACTCATAATTGTTAATTTACCATGGATCAAATCGATGAAAAACTAATGACAATTGCGATCCACTGTTTTATTTAGTTAAATATCTAATATTGGGTTCTCACTTAAGAAATCGATTCGAATTTATTTACAAGATCACATGGCTATAGCCCTGTGTATGTTGGCTAATGCCTATAAATAATGAATTATCTTATGTGTAGAGGTCAACTCCTCAAATCAAATGTATCCACTAAAAGGCTAAAAATCCCCCAAGAAAATTGAAAAAATATCCACGAATGTCCAAGAGCCCTTGGGTGAGTGGTTTGTGAGTAAAATTATGAAGTACTGCGCGTATTATAAGGTTAGGTGAAATTAATATAAAATGGTCTTTCTAAATCCAAATCTAGACCAATGGCGATCTTGAACCAACGGTACGTGATATTTACTAAGGTGTACATTAACTGCTTCTCATAATCAGTATCTAACCTCGACTAACATAACAAAATTATTTGTATATATACTGACATGGCATTGGCATCATGTGGCAGTGTGTAACACATACGTGACAATCAAAGAGAAACATGAACTCAACATGATGTCCTTACCAATAAATGCGGCAAAGCATTTATGCATACGTAATAATTGTGTTACGTGAATTTAAACATGATATTTCTGAGATCTTGCAATTCATGTGATCATACCCCCTGGACAACAATATTATGATATTATAAATAAAAAATTTATTATTTGAGCTTATACAACTTGATGATTGGTTTATGATCGAATCATATACTAGATCAAAGACATCACTTCATACGTAGGTAGGGATTGTCATTTTGATTTTCAGTTTACCTCAGTTAAGTTGAGTTCTTACGGTTTAATTTGTGGTATGGTTTAGTTTTTTTTATAACTAAACCAGAAATATGAATACAGATTAATACTTCTATTGTTATTATATTGATACCTAAAAACTGATCAAAAATGAAATTGGGATTAGTTTTGGTTTGGTTGGAATTTGGAGTTACAAATAACTTTTATAACCTAATTGGGGTTGGTTTTGATTTGACTCGGTTAGTTCGGTTTCGATTTGGTTCAGTTTAATTGGTACAATAGGCATTTGTTGAACTATGGATGGGTTTTGGTATACTAAACATATATCACGATATTGTATATAATAGTCAAGAAAGCAAAAAAAAAATATAAAACATATTTACACATACAACTTTAAGTTGAAAAGAGCAATGGGGTGGGATCAGATCTAGGGATCATAAGATTCAAAACATATAACTAAGAGTGGCTTATCAACGTAAATAACTTATCATATATAACATACGCAAATTTCGGAGCACAATTCTTCTAGCCATGTCCAAAATAAAGGATCGAAGCTGTTTGAGTCACAAATCAACCTCTACGGCAATTAGGATTAATACGGCGCAACATGATCCTTCCATTGACTTTGATTTGATAAGTAACTACTGTAAAAGTATAATCAAATTAATTATTTTATTAATCTCATCACGTCTTTCATTTCTAATTATCGCCATTGGCACGTTAATTCAAGTGCATGAACATGAACAATGTCAGTAATCAAATGTTTGACTTAAGAAAACATTCAAGTGTAAGGAAGACATTTATTATTTTATCGGAGATTTGAAGAACCTTTCGGTGTGGTCATTGGCTCAATTTATTTTGTTTCGTTCTTTTTTTTTTTAATTGATTAAGAATTTGGCCCATTTCTTCTCCGTATTATTTTCCACTTGTCACGTTACGTAACCATGTTGCTCCCATCCATTCGAAGTCTACGGTCTACGGACTACATTATCCAATCGCCCCAATATTGTTTTCCTCATACTTGTTCCCTAATCTTCTCTGTTGTCTTTTTTCAACCTTTGCATCACGTAATTCAGAATAGTTTGATTTAAATTCTGATAAAATTTCTCGAAGCTCGAAGCTTTATAATTTGATAACAAATTATCCACACTATCTTTAAAATTACAATTTTTTTTGTTTGTAAGTTGAATTAAAAAAAATAAAATTAATTTTGCGGCTTAATCACGTCGGAGGTGCTGCCAAAAGTGTAAAGACTTTGCGTGTTCTTCTCATAAATTAACGAACTCTTCCATGTACGTTTGGTTTCGTATATTTCTCCAATAATTATAAATTGACCATTGTAATTTTATTTTCTAACTTTTATTCTACTTCTCCGCATTCTCTTTCACACCACGATTTTATTTTTTTATCAAAGATTTAGGTTTCGCTTGTGGTGTAAAAGAAATTAAAGCATATGTATCATTTATTCATTTTAAATACAAGATGAAGACTGTCAATCTAAAAATATTATTAAAATAAATGAATCAACAATACTTATGTAAAAATTATATGCTAATAAACCTTTTTTATTTATTTACAAAACAGATATCATTGCAGGGCAAAATTCATTTCAATCCCTGAAATCTCCAAAAACTCAGTTAAGAGCATGTGTCTTAATGAAGTTCTCACAATAAAATATTAATACTTTTTTTTTAAAGAGAGAATGACAAATATGATTGATTTAATTTTCTTTTATAAATAAAATTTACTATATCACAACATTACATTGAAAATATTAGTATTATATAGATGAGATATTGAAGGAATGTATCTCACTAATGAAGATGCTCTAACAATGCCATACAATATTTAAAAGAAACTAATGTTCAAATTTTCTTTTAAAAAACTATGAAATTTACCTATTTTGTATAAATAGCTGAAAAATAGGCATTTATGGAATTTAATCATTTGCACCCAAAAAAAAGTCATAAATAGCTGAGAATTGTTCTAATTTTACTCACATGACAACCGATGAAGAAAAAGGAGTCTCTTAAAACATATTATATGTACGTAATATTCCATTTTAACATAACAACAAATTTACAGATCTTATATACAACACACACACACACATATATATATATATATATATTTGATACGTTTCGAATGAATAAAAACAATCATGCAAAACAAATTCACACCTAATTTATTATTCATTTAAAAGGCTACTTTACGTTCATGCATGCCAAATCCAATAATTTTATTATAGTTAAATAAAAACAAACAAAAAAATTCCCTTCATATACAACAGAAACACTATAAATACATTCCATAACCGTTAAAACTTCCCACACCACCACCACTACTCCACTCTCTCTCCCTCTTTAATTATCTCTCAACAAGCGTACGTTAGCGACATACAATGACTTCACCTCTTGTCCTCTTCGTCTTCCTTTTCATTTCCTCTTGTTCTGCTCAATCCTACAATGTCTTGTCTTTCGGAGCTAAGCCAGACGGTAAGACAGACGCAACCAAAGCGTTCATGGCGGTTTGGGAAACCGCTTGTGCCTCTCCTCGTCCTGTTACCATTGTGGTTCCTAAAGGCCGGTTCTTGTTAAGGAGCCTTAATTTCGACGGGTCCAAGTGCAAGCCCAAACAGGTCACGTTCCGTATCGACGGTACTTTGGTGGCTCCGGCTGATTATCGAGTTATCGGAAATGAAGACTATTGGATTTTCTTCAACCATCTCGACGGAATCACCGTCTACGGCGGAGTTCTTGACGCTCGAGGAGCTTCTCTATGGGATTGTAAAAAGTCCGGCAAGACTTGCCCCAGCGGAGCCACGGTAAGTAACGTCTTCAAATTTTACCATTAATTTCACTACTATTTTGCATTTTTTACATTTCCCTTTTGTTACAAAATCCTCTCTAGGACATTTTTTATTAATAAAAATTGTGGACATTAAAATTTGGGACGTTTAAGCCAATGCCACTAGACATCGCCATTTTTCATAGTAAGAAGAAAACTAGATTCTCGGTATGAATGTCAATGCTAATTAGTTATATATTAGCTTGCTTCATTGCAAGATAAACAAGAAACAATAAGGCTCAAGAACTTGAAGTTAATTTTCTGAAGAGACATTTGCTTGATTAATTTCCAAAATATAATTATTATATGTATAAGAGTATATATAACGAATATGACACACTTTTCTGAATTATGAAGTTATAACGATTTCTTAAAACCAATCCAACACAATTCACGTGGACCAAGTGACCAACCATGGATTCATATATGTATCAATATCATATACTAAAATATACAATATACGTAAATGATTTAATTAATAAATGAGGCGGTTTGAGTCTGATCATGTGAATCAACAGACCATAGGGTTTCAGAGCTCAAGCAACGTCGTGGTCTCCGGCCTGACGTCACTCAACAGCCAGATGTTCCACGTTGTAATCAACGGTTGCAACAACGTGAAGCTTCAAGGAGTCAAAGTATCAGCCGCCGGAAACAGCCCCAATACCGACGGTATCCACGTTCAGTCTTCCTCCACCGTTTCAATCTTCAACACAAAAATCTCCACCGGCGACGATTGTGTCTCCATCGGTCCCGGCACTAACGGACTCTGGATCGAAAATGTCGCATGTGGTCCCGGTCACGGCATTAGGTATATACGATGCGTTCCATTACAAAACTAAATAACATATGTTAAAATTATATAACTCAATATTAGCCTTATGACAAGGTTAATTTCATATATTCACACATATGAACGTAATGTTTAAATATTATATTCTGATCAGAATAATATTTTTTTATTGATATACTGTTGGTTTGTTAAAGTTTTTTTTTATATATATTGATGGGATAATTGCATTTGCAGCATTGGGAGCTTGGGGAAGGATAGCGTGGAAGCAGGTGTACAGAACGTGACAGTGAAAACGGTGACGTTTAAGGGAACAGATAACGGAGTGAGGATTAAATCATGGGCCAGGGCCAGTAGTGGATTCGCTAGGAACATCCGTTTCCAACACTGCGTTATGAACAACGTAGAGAATCCCATAGTCATTGACCAAAACTATTGTCCTCGCAACGAAAATTGCCCTCGCCAGGTTCTTACTTAGCTTATATTGGTGTAGTAATAATATACAGATACATATGCCATATTTGATATTTTGGAGATTCATCAAACTTCTCTTTTAATTTTTTAGGTTTCGGGGATCAAAATCAGCGATGTGTTGTTCGTAGATATACACGGAACATCAGCGACTGAGGTTGGGGTGAAACTTGATTGTAGTCCTACGAAACCGTGTACCGGAATTCGACTTCAGGATGTGAAGTTAACGTACCGGAATAAACCGGCTGCATCGGCTTGTATTCACGCCGGAGGAATAGAAGCTGGATTTCTTCAGCCAAACTGTTTATGACACAAATATATGTTTTTTTGGTTATTCTCTTAATACTACTACTTGAAATTAAAAGTAACGATATAGTAAATTATAATTTCGTAGTTTCCGGTCCGATACATATAGGTCGGGATGACGGATGGAAATTAAGATGCATGAGCTATGGCGGTTTACAGCCGTTGGGCCTAGAGCCTAGCCTGGCCTTGCTTTGTAGAATATGGCCCATTGATGATATAATATGCCATGCATGTGTTGTGTAAGTTATTGTAGAATATGGCCCATTGATGATATAATATGTCATGCATGTGGTGTGTAAGTTAATGTTACTTTTTGAATTTAGACTATTGACCAACTTTAATCCGGGTGCCAACTCTTTTCTTAATATGAATCCATTTTATCTTTTTCTTTTGTATCATTTGGGATATTTCTCTTTTGAATGATTGGTCAAAGTATTCTCTATCATTAATTATATACTTTTTTTTCAAAGCTGAGATGTATCCTAAAAAAAAAAAAAGATATATTTAAAGACAAGTCTTCTCAATTTCACGTCATTTTTTTCTGCTTGCATAACAAAGGTGTATAGAGTTTGCATCAATGATCATGTCATCGACCAAGCTTCTTTCATAAACTTTGTCGGTTTATGATTAAAATCGCCGCCACACAAAAGACAAGAAGAGCATCATCCCCTTTTTTTATGGATGAAATTACACAAGGGACATGTGTTGTTCTATCGGTCCTTGACCATAGACTTCTTGTCAAACCATAGAAGTGATATGTGGAGGAGGATGATGGTGAGGCTGACTTTATCCCACTCTCGTCAGAGAATGGACCGGTAGTCTTTGGCAACGGACCACTCTTGGGCAGCAAACCGCTCCTAGACAACAAACCGCTGCTCTTTGAAATTGGTCCCTCTTTGAAGATGTTTGCTCCCTCTTTGTATTATTACCAATTCCATCATCTATTGTTTCTTCACTCACCTTAGCTTCAGGTTTTCTTGGAAAGCTGAATCACCAAAGGCTCCAAACAATCATTCTCATGGTTATGAAAATGTAGCCACAGAACACAGAGACTAAGCAAAAGACTCGGTATTTGAAGGAAAAACAAAAGAACTACAAACCTCCCACATTCGGAGCGCTTCATTAAAAGACAATTCTCGCCGGAACAGAACTAAAAGCATGCAGAAGGCAAAATGAAGACTTTCAGCACTAGTGAGTTTCAATATGTGCCACAGTGATTGCAATTGATCCATCACCCCAGTTGGTCCCTCCATTTGGAAATTCGCACGACACAGAGGAAAAATCATAATGCATCATGATTCAAATAAAAATAAGGCCAGAAACAAGTCATATGAAAATGTTAAGCATTGGATCTACCGTTCTTATTATGAACATTTCAAAGCACCAAAAGGCATCGGCATTATCTTCAAAAAGAACCACAAAAGGAGAGACTAAATCTCTCATTCCTATCAATAGATTTAGAACCATAGAGTTAGTATCCTAAACCAATAAAGCCTCCATAAGTTAACGTATCTAAGAAATCAAGCTTAAGAGATATATGGAACCTTGGCAATAACTAGTTGCAGAATCAACCCAAGCATAAACTGCAAGGATATCCAAAATTCTTCCTAGTTTTCCTGGATCCTCGTAGAACTCAAGGTGGCTATCCGTCTTTACCAGCCCCGAGTCAAGTGAGTCAAGTGAGGTGGGCAGAAGTGCGCCCGTCCAAGAATCCAACCTATTTGTTTTTAAAATTCTGCATATAATAGGGCTTGTTTTCAAACAAATAAGCTCAAATAGTTATATTTTTAATTTAAATTAATATTTATTAATGAAAATTTCATTAAGAAAAAACCTAAAATTTTAAAATTCTTTATGTTACAGGCCCTAAATATTAAAAATTTAGTGAAAATTTATATGTTATAGGGCCCAAAATGTTTTTTTGCCCAATATCATCATTGGGCCGGGGCTGGTCCTTACCACGTCAACAACTGAGGAAACGAGAAAGTTAACTATGAAAGATGTAATCTGGGACAGAATAAGGAAGACTTGTGCAAATTCTCCAAAGAAAAGACAAGGAATAATTTCTACCTATTCGATGCAATGTCCAAAGCCATTCAGACACTCGATCTTCTGTCACATTCCCAACACGAGAGGGAGTCTCCTTTACTGATGCCATTTCAGGGACATCTGATATTCTCAAGCCATTAACTATCTCTGCATTGCAGCCAGAACCAGACGATGGTCCAACGGAATCCGGATGCATCACTTCTATCTCTGAACTGGACCTATGTTGTTGTTCTCTAACTAAGTCAGCATTCTTGTCAACTCGACCTAAGCTTCTACTCTGTTTTCATCTGTAGTAGCAACCTTTACCGCCTCATCTCTATAAGATTTCCGCATAACATAGGCAAGTGAACTAGTTCCCACACTCGAATGCATCGTCTCGCATTGCTTGAGCAATTCGTTGTACCGCCTCCTGCGTGAAATTCAAATAACACTTTCTGACTAAAATCAACTTTCCCTCAGCACTCTCTTTCTCTCACTTTAAGCGGTGACACAACATATTAACTCCATCAAACAGTCTAATCTTCGGGCTACGGCTACCCTGAGTTGCTCACGGTGCTAAGAGGTGCCGCTGCTCAATGCATAACAGCCAAGGAGAAATTCCCAAACTTTAGCTCTAATAGACGGATCGATTCCCGAATAAGATAACAACTTAGAGCATTCTATTGAAAGTATACATTCAAAACTGTTACCAATTCCTTCTGCAAAAAGGAAAAACATACCCCCAAAATAATCAATTTGAGCGCCTTTTGGAAACCAGAAACTCGTCCGCCACTGTCAAAAGACGCCTGCAACACGGATTGGAACTACAACACACTCCGAGCAAAACATATATCATTCCTGAGCAAGAGCAAAAGAAAAAAAAACACAAATTGAACAATCATGGATCACTTTCAAAGGACGTTTCAAGGTTGGGGAACCATCAAAGACAAGACAACATCAGCAGTACTGTTGTAGATAAGTTTTGTGACTCCAGACTCATCACAAGTGTTATTGTTAAAAAAGCACACAAAAAAACGGCTGTAATGACTTTACTTGTAAGCCAATCCCTCATCAACCAACCTAACAAACGATTTGTTAGCGCTTGAAGAGGGGGACCTAAAACATAGATTTCACTTGTACATAGTAACCAACCCAAATTGCATAAATAAATAAAAAAGCAAATCCGTAGTAAACATAACATCGTCGAATAATGTAAACAAATAAAAAGGATTGAGCTAGATCTAAAGCCGGACCAAATTTTCGAGATAAGGAGATATAACGCAACAAGTAGAAGGTGATGCGAGACGACGAGTGACGTTGGTCTGTGGATAATGTTTGAATAAACCCTTGTTATTGTCGCTGATCAAAACATTCCCTTCCTCGGAAACCATTACCGGCGTGTACCACCAAACATACCCTGGCTCGGTCGGAGCAACACCGGCTAAACATATGGAGTAGGCTTTGCTCCATCTTTCTTCTTCTGAATCCATGCACCAAATCTCCAGCTTCTGTTGACGTTGCATTGTAATCGATATGGCTAGACGGTCGTCGAGGTTCAGTATCTGGGCCGTACCCGTCGATAAGTAAGGCCTAGGAAGACTTTTGACGTCATGGAACTCTTCTGTGTGAAGATCAAAACCTAGTATCTTGTAACCAACATAAAAAGCTACTTCCAGCCAATAGATGGACCCGTTCACACAAGCCGATCTTCTTCCTGACTGGACCTCGTAAGGAGGTGGTGCCCTCAGTTTCCGCCATTCACCGGTTTCAACCGCGAGAACATCGCACTCCACAGGATCAAAGCACATCCTCACCACTTTATACCTTCCTGTCACTTTGTCTCTACCGAATCCCATTGCCCAATTCCCCGGGAAATAATTAAACCACAGCTCTGCAAAAAGATGTTGTTAGAGCCCCAAATTCAGTATTTGATTCCAAATCATATCAAAAAGATTGGTCTAATTCCCGTTAACAGAATAATAATAAATTACCTGGCACATGACGGTCGAGTGAGGCGATCGGGCAAGGCACGGGATCTGGGCCGGAAGGAAATCTGCGGAGCTCACCGGTCGGTGGATTCAAAACGTTGACCCAACCTGGTTCCGGGATGCAGACCAAACCGTCGCAGCTCATCGATGGTCGTGATGTATCGCAGTGCAGATACACGAACTCTTCGTCGCCTGCCACGGGCGAGAGATTCGGCCGGTCGCAGCAGTCGCACTTGTAACCGGCCAGGATTTTCCGGCGGCTCTTCCCAGACTTCTGATTACTCAGATGCAGGTCATTGAAAGTCTTTGATTCCAGTATCCATCTCCATTCTTTTGACACCGTTTTGAATTTCGCCAGAGACTTCAGGGGAAGCCTCAAAAATATCTCTTTTATTATATCTTGAGTGATATAGATCGAATTTTGGGCTTCCTCCGTCCTCCGCATCTTTGGTGGTCCGGGATTTCTCAAAATCACGTCTTTGTAATACATAAGCAAAAATATCTCTTTCAATAGATCTGCAGCATTACAGCTTGAAGAACCCATCATCTCTTTGGTGGTGCTCTGTGATTGATAAAAATCCAGACTTTGATATGCAAAAGTCTTGTTAACCATACATATATCGAGTTACAATTACGGTCCTGTATTTTTATTTGACTTTCCTTTCTTTCCCATAATACAATTTTCTGCTCTTTTTTTCCTTTTTCCGAAATTGTCAATTTTCTCTGTTTATTTATTTTATTGACATCCGATGTCAAATTTTCTCATGGAAATTTAGAACTTGTGAGGGTTTTATCTCTTTTCTGTCCACCGAGATTCTAATTTTCCAATGTGCAAGTTAAATTCCAGTTTCTCCTGCTTAATGCATCAATAACAGGTAATAAATCGTCTTCTATGTCTTCAGGTAATCAGGTATATATACGTTAGCTTTTATTCTATAAAAATTGTTTGAACTGGAATAAGATACAGAAGATAAACAAAGTCAAAAGGACAGTGTAACGAAAAGTTGTAGGAACTTTACTCTTTACGTACCAATCAAACTTACTGAGCTTCTTCTAAGGGATCAAAGTTGGTTGGCTCTGACTCTATTCCAAAGTTCTTGGATAACATCAGGAATTGAGAACTTACTGCACCATGGACCGGAGCTAAAGATTCATTTTCCGGTGAAAGTTCATGACAGGCGATTTTGACATGGTTTACACCACACCAGGGATTAAAGAGTACATTCACGGTGGGGAATTTGCTGCAGATGTTCCAAATATTCAAGAGGTAGTTTTGACTGAAGATGCTGGTCATTTCGTCAACCAAGAGCAAATAAAGCTGTTTTCTTGATTTAATGAATCAAAATCTGCTGCAGTGCAGATACGAGCCGAAACAGTTTTACAAACCGCATCACGATTACTTTTCTGACACTGTAAGCCTTTGTTGCTGTTTCATTTATATATCATTAGTAGATTGATGGAGGAAAGCTCTTGCCCTGATCAAAAATCGTAAAACAGTGTATAGTTTTTGGTTTGATTAATAAAGTTTAGTTCGATAGTTACTTCATCTTCTTGTTTATGATCTTATAACATTCGGTTATATGTGTGTTCATCATATCTCTTCGTTTCTTTTGTTATGTTTTCCGACACAGTTCAATTTGAAGCGTGGTGGTCAGCGCGTAGCCAAGATGCTAATGTATCTAACAGACAACGTCGAAGGAGGAGAAACTTATTTCCCTTTGGTATAATCTCTTCAGCTCTGCAAAATGTTATTATCTAATACACAATTGTTTCTTTTCTAATGTTATGAAAGCATTTTGAAAAAAGAAACCAATGTGTATCTCTCTCTCTCTCTCTCTCTCGCGGCAATGCAGGCTGGGGATGATAGTGAATGCACGTGTGATGGCAAAATCATGAAAGGCATCTCTGTGAAACCCACCAAAGGAGACGCAGTTCTCTTCTGGAGCATGGTTTGTTTCTTCAATCTCTCTCTCTCTCTCTTTCTCGACACAAACATGAATGTGTTATTCAGGGACTGGACGGACAGTCAGATCCGAGGAGCATACATGGGGGGTGTGAAGTTCTGTCTGGAGAGAAATTGTCGGCTACTATGAAAGTTGAATAATTTCCCTGTGGGGATCATTGTATTTACGTGGCTATATAAAGCCAAAGTGGTTACAGCAGTTACACAAAATCAGGGATACAAACTAGATATTAACAGAATATCTAAACAATAAGAACTGAATATTCTGATATTCTATCATACTAAACATCATCAAAAATTATATACGTGTAGACATGACACTGGTTGATGAATTCCACGATTACACATCAAATTCTGATCGTGCATTTTTTTTTCTCTTCGCCAGAATTTCATTCCATCACTCAAATTCTAGTTCACAAACTTTTCAAGTTATATAGAGGGACTATCTGTATCCGAAAAAGGAATTAATAACAAAAGTGAATTTGCGTTACTTAAAATACTAAAAAGATGATGGTTGGTTACTTGTGGTGAAGTCAAGAGAAGATTAATTAGACTCTGTACAAAATGTCATGATACTACTACATTTTCCAACATGACTCTTGAGTTACTTTTGGTATCCGATTTAAGTTTAGATTTGCCGAGAACTCACATAAGCTTTTTGTACATCATCTCTCACAGATTAAATCCTCAAAGTTTTGCTCGACGTCCAGGGGAAAGCTATTGATAACACGGAATTAGATTGTTGAAACATGTTCTTATGCCACAGGCAGAGGATCCTCCGGTGTGTGAGATTCTGATTCATCGACACCGTAATTCCATAGTTCTTCAAGCTCTCCTCTTACCAACCCAAGAATGACGGCCAAACCTAGAGAGAAAGCACATCAGCTTTTCGTTTGAAAACGATGGACAAGATCAGATGGAATACGATATACTCAAGCTTCTGGTATTTACCGAGTGTGCATGGTACGATGTACAGTAGAGCGGGCTGGCAATGTCCGTCCATTAGATACAGACCTAGATATGTCAGTAAAAGACCTACATATACAGAACAAGAAGAAACAGTGTCAGTGAAGATTCAAGATTGTAAATGTGAGCAGCCATCTTGTTTAGTATGTTAATTTCTTGTCGAGGAAACCAAGCTGCAGTAGATGAGGGTTTATACAGATTGGGATCGTTCACGTCTTTTGTATGAGTTATATTATTTATGTTCACAGAGTTAGTAACGCATGGACTTACCTATTCCATAGCCGATAGTCAACCAGAGGAAGTACCCATTTGCGTCACCCTCTTTTTAATCTTGTCATATCTGAGATCAAGGGGAAAAGCAAGAATTAACCGTCGGAGAGGACTGAACAAAACATAAGAGAATCTTTGAGAAAGCATTCTGATGTAAGTGTTGGGAGTGTTGGAAGAGAAGAACTCTGGAGAAATTACGGTAAAAAAATGGAATTCCAAGTTTGTTCTTTGAAGCTCTAAGAATGTAACGGACTAAAAGTACCTGGAAGCAAAGGAAATGAGCAAACCGGGGAAGAGGATGTCCCCAAAACCAATCATGTCATAACCACCCCACGGATCAAAAAACCTAGGAATCCTTAGTAACATCGGAATGGACTCACCGCTGCTGCTGTCTCCTTGGGCAACCTACAAAGAAGGAATCTCAAATAAGAAACTACAACCTTGCAATGATGTAATGTGCTAGAGTATGAGAAAATTAAAGTTTAGAAAACTGCAAAGTCAATGACGCATTCCATTTCTTTATAATAGATCAGATCAGATTTCTCAACGCACATTTTATTCGTTTGTCAAAACATAACTGATATCAAGTTACATGTCCAGTTTCTAGTATCGCTCCATCACTTAACCTGGACAACTTGACCATAGCAGTAGAAATGATAGAATTATGGACATTGCGATAGACACTCACCACAATCATAACACTCTCGTGAAATATCAATGGTGATATGAAGACCCAGAAGATGCCATAGACAAACGCGCAGCAAAGAAGTTCAGTAGCAACCTGGATTACAGAAAACTATCAGCATAAAACAGAGACCCCATCATATTATCACCACATGACAAGCCAGATTAACTACCTTGATGTTAGGTAATCGAACCACTTGCAAGGCTGTGATCATCAAACAGATGCCCTGTCAACAATATGACAACGACTATTACACAATGCAACCAAGGAACCGAAACTTTTCTACATGACCCCTTTAGAAAAATAGGGGAATATAAAACTAAGTTGACATAAGAGAACCAATTAGAGGAATGACTTCGAAAATCACCGAGTGCATGAAGAAAAGAGAGCTTTACCAAGATGTCTTGCCCAACCCAAGAAAACGATGTGTGCCCTTCAACAAACCAGAAAACAGCAAACGCCACACACAAAATATTCACCAAAAGCGACATCCATGACATAGTCCCAAGCAAAGGGAGCTTCACAGATTTCCGACTAAGATGTCTGCATTTTCTGCAGGCGGATCACAACATATATCCGTCAAGATATGTTAACCAGAAAAAGAGAGAGTTGAGACATTTAGGAATAATTTAGAATACCTTAATAAAACTGCCATAGTGATGTTGTGCATGCCCTGAAAACAACACGGAATATAGCAAATATACATTTAAACTAGATATTTTACACATGTTCAAATCACAGGAACGTTGACAAAAAATTACCTGCATGCCACCGATGCAGAAGAATATGGTGAGGACCCATACAAACCATGATGACATGAAGTAGAAAAGGAGCAGCAGAAAAATGGAGGCTGTCACGATAAAAAATACAGCACCAGTGACACTTATATCAAGAATTTACTTCCCTAGGTCATCTTTTCTTGTTCCAGCACCAGAAAATTCCTGGAGAAAAATTAAGTTTTAACTCAATCACCCTTCTTTGAAAAGACATATAGGTAACTCAATATCATAACAGCTACCGAGTCATATACAGTGAAGTTATGATCACCAAATCCACAGACTTATCAAGCTACGCAAAGTATCTGGGAAATGTACACTACGTGCATACGATATGAAATGAAACCATAGCACGTCAAAGAGCTTAGCCACAATTTTCTATGACAGCTACCAACGGTGAGCACCAAACAAGAATTCAAAAGATGCTAACCTTTGCTAATATGCTGTAAGATTCATTAGCTTGATCAGGATCTGTAAGCTCTGACCACAGTGATGCAACGACAACAGTTCCAACAGCCATGAGCAATAACAATCCTGCAGTGAGGTCCACAGTAGGGCGAGTTGGTGCATACAGCAGAAGCTCAACTGCATCATAAAGAAAATGGATTTAGCCTAGAAGAGAGAGATTTACAAGAATAGTATCAACAAGTCAATGCTGAGAAAACTGAACTGCAAAATCAAAAACGTCTCACCAATCTTTTTGTCTACCATAGACCTGTTGAGAGCATCCCAAACAACAACGAACATTGCCCAAACTCAGTACACAAGAATCTGTACAAGACATTCACTTGTAGAGAATGGATTGCATTGACTAAACTAAGAAGAAGATAAACTGACCCTGGAAGAGAGATTGGAGCAAGAGTCCAAAAGATCTACAAAAGCCGCCGGAAATCTAACGCTCTGATCAGCATCAGAAGGTAACGGTGCTCCGAATTGAGCAGTTAAGACGGTAAGGAAATCACCTTCAACCCCATCAACCCAGTTTAAGACCTTAACCTGTATTCAACAATGAGATTTAAGATTCGATTCGGGTCTTTTCTCACTTGTTCAAAATTAGAAAACCAGAAGCGAGAAAAGTGAAATTCCAGTGAACCAGAGGGTGAGGGAATACGAAGCAAGCAACGAATTCTAAGAGGAAACAAAAAAAAAAATCGAATTACCATTTGGAACTTATTGGTGCAGCCAGGAGTCTCGAGGCCGGAATCGTCAGTCCAGGACACATCGTCGGCCGCCACTACCGAGAGACTTAGCAGAAGGAGAATCGAAACTACGGAAAAACATCGGTAACGACGGAGACTCGGCGGAACAAACGACGACATGACGCAAAAGACGGAACAAATCGGAGAGAAGGGGGAAGAAGGAGACTGTGACAAAGCGTTGCGCTTAAATATCTTTATCGGAGACGGACGGTCGATTAGTTTAGTAATTAGTTGTTAATTAAACTACACGCCAATTTTCTGTATTTGGTGAAATTAAGATGCGACAAAATTTTGTAATTATTTTGGTGCGTTACTTTGCTCAAATTATTAGCAAAAACATTCATCAATTCAACCATTATATATTTTTCAAATAAGAAAAATAATAATTTACAGCTACTTCGAAAATGTTTTGAGCGTGATTCAGATTCCCACGATGTATTTGACTTGTCACACCAAAAGCCATTAGAACAGTTCAGCAGAAAATCATTGGCTACATAAAATTACAAATGTCATCGTACCTACCGGTCTCATTATTGCTGTTTAATTATTGGGATATTTAATTATTCTAATCAAATTATTTCATATTAATGTCATTAGTTCTAATATCTTTATATAGTGAATATAAGTAGGTGCATGACATATATTGACATGGTAACTTCAAACCTTATTCGTTTTATATCGCAAATGAAGAAAATATACGGTACTATACGTAGAGATACATGTATGTAAATGACATGCATTTATACGAAGTAAAAGTGAAGTGGGGGCCCTAATGGAAACACAATCCATGTGAAAAGTTTCAGAAAACCTTATATGTTACACCAAGGACGCTTGCGGTCCAGAGAAGGTGTTACCACGTAGTCGAAGTAGAATTCGCAATTGCCATCATCCTGTATAGTTGAATTGTTAAGCAACCAATAAAAATAAGAAAACTAGAAGTGAAAAAGAGTGAGATTTAACCTTAAGTTTAAGCTTGGCTTTGCAAATGGGGCATGTAAAGTATTTGTCCTTCGGCCAATTGTTATGCGTGATCAAGCAGCAGCAAAGACGCCTTGCGCACCATGTCATCTACACACAAAACAACATAAACAGTGACTTCTCACAAACAGTGACTTATTAAAAACCAGTGGCTTAATCTAGAACTCTTACCGTCGGCTTTGACGCAACCATCCTGCCAAGTGTCGCCGTCTCCAGCTCAAAAGAGAGAGCAACATCGAGATGACCCTTCACCATGGTTTTGGGAGCCACTGTGTTGCAATTAGGTGCGGGGCACAAAACCCTCTCACCGTCTTTGACCTTCTGTTGACAGTGCTTGTCAAGGCAAGGACCACAACACATGTGGTTGCAGCCAAAGCTTTCGGTCCCCATGGTTTCCTCTCCACAGATCTCACATCTTCTCTGTATTGGAAAGAAGCTTGTGAGGATGCAGAACTATACATGAAAAGATGCACAAGGGCAAGTCAATAAACTTACAAAGCCTTCCCCCATATCGTGTTGCTTGGCAAAACCAGTTTGGTCGCACACTGCAGTGACCCCTAGGGCCTCTAAATCAGCGGACAAAGCCACCTCGTCCCATTTGTAGAACTCGAGACATACAAGAGCAGCATCGCGAGGCATCTTGTGCTTAGTGCTGATCCTCGCACAGGCAAGCTTGGGATATTCCAGAATTTCCTCTCCCCAGCCGAACAATACCTTCAGCGTACAATCCAGATTACGCAACATATACATATATAGATCTAACGGAGTGGCTGTTAAGGAAACAATATATCTCTGCTATTCAATAAGATTCATCTCCTACAGTGGCTAAATCTACCTTCACACACGTCAATCGAACGCAACTGAGAAAATCTGACATATCTTTCCTTTATCCGAACCTTTAAATTCGCAGGAAGAAACCGAATCTGACGGCCAAATCTATCGAGAGCTAATTTCACAAACGTCACCAAAAAATTTGGGTAATCGAACGCAACTGATAAAGCCTGACATCTATTTCCTTATCCAAACCTTTAAATTCGCAGAAATCAACCAAATATGACGGCTAAATCTATCGATAATCGAACGCAACTGATAAAACCTGACATCTCTTTCCTCATCCGATCTCTAATACCTTCAAACTCGCAGAAAGAAACCAAATCTGACGGCTAAATCAAAAAAAAAATTAGGTAATCGAACGCAGATGATAAAACCTAACATCTCTTTACTTATCCGATCTTTAATACCTTCAAATTCTCAGAAAGCAGTGTCTAGAGCCTAAATCTGGGGGAGGTAATCGAACAAACTAGGATTTGCAAACTAAAGCCAAATCGCAAACTAAAGCCAAATCTTAAATAATCAATGTAATCAAGCAGCCCGCTGAAGAAAGAGATCGAAACTTACCTCGCCAGATTTGGTCATATCCATCTTCTCGTAAGACCTCGAAATTCGGAAAAATGGCAGAAGAAGCGTCTTCTTTCTCTTCTCTCTGACTCTGAGCGCGTCTTCTTTCTCTTTTCTCTCTAAGCGAGCGCAATGAGTTCTAATTTGAACCTCTTCTCTCTCTCTCTTTGATTTTCCTGGGCTTTCGCCTAAAGGCTTTCGAGCCGGCCCAGTAGTTATGTGGCCTGTTTTATTAATTACGTACAAAGTTTAAACTGGACTTATTGTATTTTTGTTTGAATCAATGTTTTTAAACCCGGCCCGGCCCGGACGGTCCAACCGGTTAAACCGGAATCCAGTAACACTTCCGGTCCGGATCTCAGTTAAAACTCGGGATGTTGTTCGCCCGGTAAAATCCGCTCAAAACCGGTGACCCAGACATATCCAGATCCGATCTATTTTGGGTTTTCACAAAATTGATTCCAGATTCACGTTAAAACTGGATCTCGTGGTTTATATGTTTTTTTTTAAAAGACATCTACCAGTTTACAGAAGACCGAAGAGAGAGAGAGTCAATGGTAAATGAAGAAAGAAGGGAAGAAGAGAAGCACGTGTTAGTTCAAACTTAGAAAATAGGGTTTTTAAATCATTTTATGTTTTGTTTATTATAATTAATAATGGATAATGATATTTTCTTGCTTGTCAAATTGATAGTTTTAATTATATTTTTCTTGTTTTTATTCGAATCCCTTACATTTAGTGACTTATTTTGTTATTGTAATTATTTATATACAATTTTTATTTCATTTTAAAACATTAAGTCATCAATTTATACAAATACATAAATGAAATATTTTTTTAAAAATAAACTAAGAAAACGACATTCTGGTGTATATAATTATAATATGTTAAATTATCATATATTTCTAAAATTACTTATATATTTATATGAATATTTTAATAAGTTTATATATTTATATGTATATTTTAATAATTAAGTAATTCACGATTCGACTGAATGACATGTGGTCTGGCCAGTGATCCCAATAATTTTCCGGATTGATATCCGGGTCAGGTTTAAAAACATTACTAACACAAATCAAATTATTCTTGTTTTAAGCTCATTGATAATTAGAAGAATTACTGAAAGTCAACCAATGCTAACTCAACACGTCATAAGAAACAGATAACATGGGATGTGTAACGTGGGAAATTAACATGAACTCTAATTAGAATAATTGCCACATGGCGGGTTACGTGAAGGATGAATGGATGATGGACGGACCGTACCGTTATCAATGACGGTTAGTCTCAATTCTTTAAATGGTTTTCTTCTGCAACTGACCCTATAATATATTGTTTATTTTGCTTACATTTGAATACTCCAACATGTTGGCTTGAGATCCAAGGTAATGTCAAGAAGCTTTACAGAGAACAAAGGGGCAAAAACAGAGAAAGCAAAAATAGTTGGTTTTATAGAATTTCTTTTTCCTCAGAGAGAACTCGATATCTTAAAAAGGTGAAGACACCTAGTTTAGGAATAAATTATGAACGCATTTATGTCTCCTAAATGACTTATTAAAAATCTATCAACTCGATGAGTTCAATATAATTAACCCATTTATGTTCCGATTCATGATGAATTTGTGGCTTTGAATCGTTTTGAACCTAAATAAATAAATATCATGTAGGTTTAAGGTCATTTACTTTGTACAAGCGTAGCAGAATTTTACAAACACACTGATAAGCCAACAATCAAACTGATTGGTCCTCTTTTATTTCCAAACACACCAAACAATTAATTAGCCACATTCAGTTTCGGATGAATCTGAATGTTATGAAACATCAAACAAAACCACCTTATAACACGTCTACACCCAACATTTAATCTTAGGGTTTATATATATAATCCCCATGGTCAAATTATGGATTATTTCTGATTTCACATACAACTCCTTGGAACCATAACTCCAGAGGCTCGTCCATGAACGTTCGTGCAACGAGAATTTTATGATCCTCCTCTCATGTTAGTGAGATTAATGTTTTGTAACCTAATCCCTGTGCAATGATTGCTTCCACTACAATCCAGTTTCATAGCTATTGGCGTTGTTGATGTTCCCTTTATGTTTGCAAAAGTCACTCCACTTATCTTCACACCAGAGCTCTATATGATCAATTAATCAAGTTTCAATCAGAAAGAATAAAATACTATATTACAGACTTTAGTTACGCCAATTCAATTAGGTTATTCACCTGATTAGGGCAGCCTTTTCCACTCGGACAATAGTTTTGATCGATGATCAATGGATTACCCACATTCCTCATAATTAGGTTTCGAAATTCAACATTCCTCACGAACCCTCCACTCGGCTTAGCCCAAGCCTTTATTCTGACTCCGTTACGCGTCCTCGTGAAAGAGAGCTTGTGACGGTTACATTCTGCACACCTTCCTCGTTAGCGTGTTCCCCAAGACTCCCAATACTGCATCACATTAATTTGCAAGCGAAGCCAATGTTAATTAGTGCATCATATTAAGTTAATTGCTGTTAGATTTAATTACCTTATTCCATGTCCGGGTCCACAGCTCACGCGTCCGATCCAAATGTTCTGAGATCCTTGATCAAGAGCAATGCAGTCATCACCGGTCTTAATGATTGCCCGACTAATGGTGACTCCAGAAGAAGACTGGACGAGAATACCGTCAGTATTAGGGCTTTCACTTGGAGCCCTAATTCTTATGTTTTGAATCCGAACATTGGAAGAATGATGAACCGTGACGTGAATATTATGACTATTCAACGACGTTAAGCCGCTTAGTAGAACGTTATCGCACCAGCTAAAAGATATAGACTGCGAACAAACATCAGCTTATAACATATCTACACCCAACAATTGATCTTTATAAATATAATCCCAATAATCAAATCTTGGATTCCTGATTCACATACAATTCCTTGGAACCATAACTCCGGAGGCTCGTGCATGAACATTCCTGCAATAAGAAGCTGATGACCGTCTCATGTAAGTAAGCTTAATGTCTTGTAACCTAATTCCTGTGCAATGATTACTTCCACTACAGTCCAGTTTCATAGCTATTGGTGTTGTTGATGTTCCTTTTATCTTCACACCAGAGCTCTATACAAATGATCGATTACAACAATTAAGATTTCATTATTAAAAAATTAAGACTATATAATGAGTGTGTTGAGTTACGCCAAATTGCTTATTTTTTTCACCTGGTGAGGACAGCCTTTTCCATTAGGGCAATAGTTTTGGTCGATGATCACCGTATTATCGACATTTCTCATTATCAAATTTCGAAATACCACATTCCTCACAAATCCTCTGCTTGGTCTAGCCCAAGTCTTGATTCTTACTCCATTTTGTGTCTTGGTGAAAACAGAGCTGGTGACGGTTACATTCTGCACACCTTCCTCGTTAGCGTAATCCCCAAGACTCCCAATGCTGAACCAAATTAACAAACAAACCCCATGTTAATTAGTGCCTTAATTAATATAATCAGTACTAGATCAGCCTTTTCATTTTAGTTACCTGATTCCATGTCCGGGTCCACAGTTTAGACGTTCGATCCAAATGTTCATAGATCCTTGACCTAGACAATTTATATTTTTTTAAAAATCTTTATATGTCTTAAGAGCGGTGAGATAGTTGGTACGCACGAATGTACGGACCAACCATCTACCTGCTCTTAGGATAAGTAAATATGGTAAAATTTATTTTGTTTTAATTAGCAATAGGTTAAGTAAAAAAATATTTCAAATATATATATATATATTTATATATATTGACAAGATTATATTGTGTAAAAGTATAGAATAGATAATATTCAAAACATATTATAAAAATTTAATTCTTATTTAGTATAATTTTTATATTTGCAATTATTTTTTAATGTAAAAGCTAGAAAAAATAAAAAAATTTCAAAAGACACAAAAAGATAGGAAACGTTTGTGTGAGTGTTGTTGAACACTAAAAATATATATGTATATAAACATAACGTTTACATAAGGTATAAGAAAATTAATCAATACTTAAATATTACAACTAATTGTATCTAAAAAAGTTATACATGCACATGTGTGCGAGTCAAAAATAATAATTAATTAAATAATAATAGATTTTCATGTTTTCCTATTTATTTGGTTATCATATTTACATTTTTCTATCTAAGAAAATATGTTAAAATTTTAATTAATATTTTTTTATCTTTATTTTCTTTTGAAATCTTTAACATTTTAAACTTAATTTATTATTTTTATTATTAATACATAATTAATTATATGCAAATGAAACTTTTTTAATACTATATTAATAATAATTAAATATATTAAATATTTTATAGTATGCACACGGTGCAGGCGATCACCTAGTACAACATAAACACTATAAATACATTCCATAACCGTTAAAACTTCCCACACCACCACCACTACTCCACTCTCTCTCCCTCTTTAATTATCTCTCAACAAGCGTACGTTAGCGACATACAATGACTTCACCTCTTGTCCTCTTCGTCTTCCTTTTCATTTCCTCTTGTTCTGCTCAATCCTACAATGTCTTGTCTTTCGGAGCTAAGCCAGACGGTAAGACAGACGCAACCAAAGCGTTCATGGCGGTTTGGGAAACCGCTTGTGCCTCTCCTCGTCCTGTTACCATTGTGGTTCCTAAAGGCCGGTTCTTGTTAAGGAGCCTTAATTTCGACGGGTCCAAGTGCAAGCCCAAACAGGTCACGTTCCGTATCGACGGTACTTTGGTGGCTCCGGCTGATTATCGAGTTATCGGAAATGAAGACTATTGGATTTTCTTCAACCTTCTCGACGGCGTCACCGTCTACGGCGGAGTTCTTGACGCTCAAGGAGCTTCTCTATGGGATTGTAAAAAGTCCGGCAAGACTTGCCCCAGCGGAGCCACGGTAAGTAACGTCTTCAAATTTTACCATTAATTTCACTACTATTTTGCATTTTTTACATTTCCTTTTTGTTACAAAACCCTCTCTAGGACATTTTTTTATTAATAAAAATTGTGCACATTAAAATTTGGGACGTTTAAGCCAATGCCACTAGACATCGCCATTTTTCATGGTAAGAAGAAAACTAGATTCTCGGTATGAATGTCAATGCCAATTAGTTATATATTAGCTTGCTTCATTGCAAGATAAACAAGAAACAATAAGGCTCAAGAACTTGAAGTTAATTTTCTGAAGAGACATTTGCTTCATTAATTTTCAAAATATAACTATTATATGTATAAGAGTATATATAACGAATATGACACACTTTTTTGAATTATGAAGTTTCTACGATTTCTTAAAAACAAGCCAACACAATTCACGTGGACCAAGTGACCAACCATGGATTCATATGAACAACGTTATGAACAATAGTTAGCTGCAGCCAACAGGAGAGTGATGAGAAACGAGACAATTGAAGAAGGTATCTTCATTGTGAGTATTTTGTGTTTCTTTCTTTCTTTTTGTTTGAGTGAGTTGAGTTGTAGAGAGCAAACGTACATTGCATCGGTATTTATAGGAAAATTATGCTGTTAAATATTTGATATAGTAAAAATATCGATTCAAACTTGTTCATGCACGCGGAACATGCACAATAGTACATGTTAACTAAACATACTTCAAACAGAGTGATAGTGATGAGTGAACAACCGTACCAACTGGTTTCTCATTAAAGCAAAAAAACAAAGACAAGATTCAAAGCAGAGAGATAAGGATGAGTGAAACAACGTACGAAAATGAATCTCAACATCTTTGTTTCTGCCCACAATTTGTTTTTCAACTAATATAAAAAAAAAGAACAAGAATCACGAAATGATTTCTACGTTCTTACAAGAAAACAAAGGATGGACGACCGTAAAAAACATATAAAAAAAAAACTAGTATCCATTTTTAACAATACTCCCGTGGCTTAAGAACATCCGTTTCCAACACTGCGTTATGAACAACGTAGAGAATCCCATAGTCATTGACCAAAACTATTGTCCTCGCAACGAAAATTGCCCTCGCCAGGTTCTTACTTAGCTTATATTGGTGTAGTAATAATATACAGATACATATGCCATATTTGATATTTTGGAGATTCATCAAACTTCTCTTTTAATTTTTTAGGTTTCGGGGATCAAAATCAGCGATGTGTTGTTCGTAGATATACACGGAACATCAGCGACTGAGGTTGGGGTGAAACTTGATTGTAGTCCTACGAAACCGTGTACCGGAATTCGACTTCAGGATGTGAAGTTAACGTACCGGAATAAACCGGCTGCATCGGCTTGTATCCACGCCGGAGGAATAGAAGCTGGATTTCTTCAGCCAAACTGTCTATGACACAAATATGTTTTTTTTTTTGGGTTTTGTTATTATTCTCTTACTTTTATTACTACTTCAAATTAAAAGTAACGATATTGTAAATTATAAATTTGTAGTTTCCGTTCCGATACATATGGCTCGGGATGATGGAAATTAAGATGCATGAGCCTGTGGCGGTTTACGGCCCGTTGGGTCTGGAGCCTGGCCTTGCTTTGTAGAATATGCCATTGATGATATAATATGTCATATGTGTGTTGTTGTTGTAGTGTAAGTTATGTTATTTGTTAGATTTAATATTATTGGGGATATTTCTCTTTGAATGATTGGCCGAAGTTTTCTTTATCATTATATGTTTTTCAGAATCTTAGGAAAAAAGAAAAGATATTTAGAATACAAGTCTCCTCAATTTCGGGCCATTTTCTTCTGTTTGCAAACAAAGTAGTTGACTAGTTTGTTTCGGTTGACACTTGCATTATGGTGCCTCCGTATTTTTCTCTTCAATGTAAAAAAAATGTTCTCAACAGTTTTTAAGTCACAACCTTTTTAATTTCGAAGTGAAATACTAATAAACCCCAAATGCTATCAATATTTTTTAAGCAAAACATACTATCGATGATTTTTAATACATATCAAATTTCCCTTCTCAAAAATATATTGACTTTATTGAACCTGTAGCGCCCACAAAATTTAAAATCCTGACTAACCAAGACACAAGATATTACTTGTATAAATAAATCAAGAAACTGAATCTTACGTAATGAAGTGTGAATTTGACGCAAGTGATTTACAAATCTTGTGGCACCACAAGAAAATGATACGGGCATCCTTTGTTTAATGCATGTTTTCTGTATTTCACAATTACTATTTTTCCTAAGTTATTCACCAATGAGATTAGGTATTGCTCCTCGTAAATGTTTAAAATTCAAAACTAAGACTATTGTGCTACCTACATACTGTATATATTTGTAATATTGTATGTATCAAAGTTAGTGAGTATTAAATAAGATAGAGATACCAAATCATTCCATAATCAATTTTCAATCCATATAATCAACAAAAAAGGAGATTAATTCCAAATCAATCCATAATCAACCTTCAGTGAAATATATCCACCAAATCATATTCGAATCTTGACTATATAGTCAGTAAATAACCAATCATTGATGAATCTCTGTAAAAATTGACTAATCTAATTTCGTACCCAAGTTGCCACAATAATAGCTTATTAAAAGAAAACTTCCGTAAAAGTTTATCAGTAACTTTACTATCAATTAAATTCCTATAAATTCCCCTCTCGCAGAGAACTTGTTCTCCAATATACTTCATCCTCAAAACATTAACCTTCTTAAAAAAAAAAAACATTTTTAAAAATGGTTTACAAAACCCCATGTCATCTTCTTCCTTTTGCTTTCTTCTTGCTTGGTTTCGTCTTAATCTCATCATTAGCCCAACCGATTCCCACCACATTCGTTAACGTCACAACCTACGGAGCTAGACCAGACGGCTCAACAGACTCAAGCAAAGCCTTCTTGGCCGCGTGGCACGTTGCTTGTACCTCTGCTCAAGCTACAACTATCATCGTACCAGCAGGACGGTTCTTGGTCGGAAACCTTGTTTTCCAAGGCAACAAATGCACGAGTGCGCCAATATCTATTCATATAGCCGGTACAATAATTGCTCCCGAAGATTATAGAGTTATCGCAAAATCAGAACAGTGGATCTGGTTCACTGGCGTTACTGATGTTTCAATCTACGGTGGCATACTTGACGCGCAAGGCACTAGTTTGTGGGAATGCAAGACCAACGGTCACGGAAATTGCCCTAGCGGTGCTAAGGTCTGCTTGACCCACAAGATAAATAACAAACTTTCTTTATAAAACTACATGCAGTTTTAATTAACTTTTTTTTTGTTTGTCAATTGCTTTTTGCAGACTTTGTTATTTACTGCGTCGAATAACATCAACATCAACGGTCTAACGTCGATTAACAGCCAGAAATTTCACATAGTTCTCGATACGTGCAATAACGTGAACATTAGCGGCGTTCATGTTTCTGCTGATGCGAATAGCCCTAATACCGATGGGATTCACGTCCAATCATCTCGCTCAGTCTATATCGGTAACTCGAGCATAGGAACCGGCGACGATTGCATCTCGATCGGTCCAGGATCCACTTCTATTCACATAAACAACATTCGATGCGGTCCAGGGCACGGCATAAGGTAACACAAAAATACATTTCACGAGTTATTTAATATATCCCTAAACTTATTAAAAACGATATTTTCATTTGATTTTTTGAATCCTCCGAAACAGTATCGGAAGTCTTGGGAGTGCAGAGGAAGAACAAGGAGTGGAGGACGTGACGGTGAGTAACGTGGATTTCTCGGGAACGTATAACGGAGTTAGGATCAAAACATGGGGGAAAAACAGCAACAGTTTCGCTAGAAACATCGTGTTCCAACATATTAATATGAACAGAGTCAACAACCCGATCATTATCGACCAACACTATTGTCTTCGCGAGCCTTGCCTTAAAACGGTAAAAGAAATTAATTAACCATATATCTTATATACCCTATTCGACATATTGAGTCATTTAATTTGTATCTTTATTTACAGGAATCTGGAGTTGAAATATCTAACGTGAGATATCAAGATATACACGGGACATCGAATACGGATGTGGCGGTTATCCTTGATTGCAGTAAGGAGAAACCATGTACCGATATTGAAATGAGCAATGTGAATCTTTCCTTGGTTAATGAACCGGCTCATGCTGCTTGCGAGAATGCAAATGGATTAGCGAACGACGTCGTCCCGTTCACCCCTTGTCTAAAGAAAGACTCACTTATGAAGTGATATATATAGATGGATCCCCGAAGCGATGTCGTCCCGGTCGCTCGTTAATGCAGATGAACCTGTGAACGATGTTCTCCAGTTTGCTACTTGTTTTTTTTTTTTTGGTGTTTACGTTGCTACTTGTGTTTTTCATCCTTGAGATTCTTTGTATTCAGAGCTATGGTTTGAAGTGTTTAGAGTTATTAATTATAATCTTATGGCTCACATCACTATATTTCAGTAACAGAAAACTGTTTTCTTTTTCTTACAAACCAAACAGATTCTTATTCTTCTGCAGATGAGAGAATCATGAGGTTAAACGGGTTTGTTAAACATTACATAGGCAAGCAAATGTTAATTACTCTTTAAGATTATATAAGGTTTTGAATGTAAGTAGTTTTTTGCAATTTGTATAGAAGATTATAATATGCAAGTCATTATTTGCAAGTATTTAGATAAATAAATAGATTTTTAAAACAAAAACAAAAATCAAAAGCTTTTCAAATAACTACTACCATTTACCGTCTTAATAGTATTTTCATTACCCTTAGAGATGCAACAACTTGTCAATAACATACATACACTAATTCAAAAGTGGGAAATGATGGTAGTATACATAAGTGGTAACAAAGACTTATAAATAGCCGACCCATTAACTCTTTACTTTATTTTTTTTGACAACCATAAACTCTTTACTAGTATAATCATTTATGGAGCATATAACATTTGATACTATTATACTGATTAAAAATTTAGTGGGGTAGCACCAGATCATCTTTCTCCACTTCACTAAAAGGTCAAAACCCATTTTCTCTAGGTTGTATTCCATTAAATAAAAGTTACATTTCTTTTAAAATATTATATTGCTAAGTGCTAACAAGATCTGATACTTTCGTCTCTTTTAATTATTTCATCTACATATACATTTTACACCCCCAAAAGAAATTGTGAACCAACGAACTTTTGGTTAATTTCGTTTATGGATTAATAATCTCAACTAATTATTATTTTTATGGAAAAAGGACTATCTGATCGTTTTCCTTTTTTTTTTTTTTTTTTTCACATTTTCGTTTGTTTCTCTGACTCGTCGTCTTCTTCCTCTCAACCTCCATTGACGACAACCCTCCAAAGACGCAATGTGGGTTTAATCCATGGAATAGTTCAATCACGAGGAGGGTTCTGAAAATTTGTGTAAAGGAAGAAAATTTCTTCATCAATGGAGAACATAGCCGCGCAGCTAAAACGCGGGATTTCAAGGCAATTCTCAACTGGATCGATGCGTCGAACATTGAGCCGACAGTTCACGCGTCAGTCATCGCTCGACCCTCGTCGGACCAACATGAGGTTTAGCTTCGGCCGTCAGTCTTCCCTCGATCCGATCCGGAGAAGCCCTGATTCCAGGAGCGACGACGAGCCTCATATGTCGGTGCCGGAGAATCTCGATTCCACGATGCAGCTTCTTTTCATGGCTAGCAAAGGCGACGTCAGAGGAGTCGAGGAGCTCATCGATGAAGGAATCGATGTCAATAGCATCGATCTCGATGGCCGTACGGCGCTTCACATCGCCGCCTGCGAGGGCCATTTAGGCGTCGTTAAGGCTCTTCTCAGCCGTAGAGCTAACATCGATGCTCGTGATCGATGGGGAAGCACGGTCTGTCTTCTTCTTCCATTAATCCAAGTTTCTGTTTTTAAAATTTGTGTTGACTGTCTGGATTCGGATTGGTTAAAAGGTGACATTTTTATCTTTAATTTTGGTGAAATTAGGCGGCTGCTGATGCCAAATATTATGGGAATTTAGATGTGTACAATCTCTTGAAGTCTCGAGGAGCTAAAGCTCCGGTACGTTACTATTAAGAAGATTCCATTGAAATTACGTTTGGTCTTCCGTTTTTTTGTGTGTTCATGTGTTGTTTTATGAAAGGCGTTCATTATCTTCACACCTTTTTAGAAAACCAGGAAGACGCCGATGACTGTGGCGAATCCACGAGAAGTTCCCGAGTATGAGCTTAATCCACTTGAGGTTCAAGTCCGGAAATCTGATGGCATCTCAAAGGCATGATCTTTTGTTACCTGCAGACACATTTGATTGATCATGTATAACGTTGGGAACATCTTAATTGTTCTTAGATCATTTGAATTTTATTTGAATCACTTGTGTTCGATTGTTTGCAGGGAGCATATCAAGTAGCTAAATGGAATGGCACGCGAGTTTCCGTAAAGATACTTGACAAAGATAGCTACTCAGACCCTGAACGCATGTATGCATTTACTTCTTGGGTCCTTTTATATGGTTTACACTTGAGTTTGAGCTTTCTCAACAAAGTTCATCATTTTGTTTCCTTAAGGAATGATTCGGTTTAATATGAAGAAAACTAATGCTGCTTTGTTCTCGTGATTTTTTATCTGATCAGAAACGCATTTAAACATGAGTTGACGTTGCTGGAAAAAGTCCGGCATCCAAATGTTGTTCAGTTCGTTGGAGCTGTCACTCAAAATATACCAATGATGATTGTAGTAGAGTATAATCCAAAAGTAAGCATATTTATTTCTCTTATCCCTTTTGATTTCACCTTTTTCATTAATCATCTCAATGTCTTTTCCTGTGTTACCGTGTTTGATTCTGTTGCAGGGAGATTTAGGTGTATATCTCCAAAAGAAAGGACGTCTTTCTCCTTCCAAGGCACTTAGATTTGCTCTTGATATTGCCAGGTATGTTGACTTTCAATGTATTGCTTACTAAGTACCTCACCGGATGTCATTTGTCATTTTTGTTTTTTCTGGCGTCTCAGGGGCATGAATTATCTCCATGAGTGTAAACCTGATCCGATCATTCACTGTGATCTAAGGCCAAAGTAAGTTGATCAAAACGAAATTTCGATTAGATTTGTTCAAAACCTTTGGTTCTGTTCGTTTAATATTTTGAAAATTTTTCGTAAGGTGCCAGACATATTTTGCTGGATAGAGGAGGGCACTTGAAGATCTCAGGATTCGGTTTGATAAGATTGTCAAAAATTTCACCAGACAATGCGAAAGTAGGAAACCACAAAGCACAGATAGATCTCTCAAGTAAGGAGAATGCTTCATTCATATGCTAGAAAAATGTATTCTATCTGCAAAATTTATGATCATCAACAAAAAATGATTTCTTGACTGCAGATTACTACACAGCACCAGAGGTTTATAAAGACGAGATATTTGACAGAAGGGTTGATGTACACTCATTTGGTATCATTTTATATGAGGTACATACATTTCCTCGTTGTGCTCCGTTTGTTCTTGTGTCTTGTGTTTTTTTATAATCTGTATGTGTGTGTGTGTGGTCAGATAACAGAGGGAGTATCAATTTTTCATCCGAGACCACCCGAAGAAGTTGCGAAAATGATATGCTTAGAAGGAAAGAGACCCGTTTTTAAAACCAAGTCAAAAAGTTACCCTCCGGATATGAAAGAGTAAGCTCAAAATCTATTTTTGACCAAGAATTGTTTGTGGCCGTTGAACGTTAGAAGAATTCTTGAACCTGTTGAATCGCTTAATGTGCAGGTTGATTGAGGAGTGTTGGCATCCAGAAGCTGGTATTAGGCCGACATTCTCTGAGATCATTATTCGACTTGACAAAATCGTAGCTAATTGCTCTAAGCAAGGATGGTGGAAAGATACGTTTAAGTTCCCTTGGTAAGATCTCATCTTCAGATAGAATCTAGAGCTACAAACAAGATTAAAGATTGTGACTTTTTAATGGGTTTTTTCGCAGGAAGTAAAAAGGGAAGAAACAGGGGAATCAACTATGTAGCCACGAAAAAGATGAAGGGGAAACAAGAACAGAGTGATACTTGTGGGAAAAATCCGATTTACAGGAACTTTTTCAAGAATGATAATCAATCAAACTCATTCGCTATGTATTTTATGTGTGTAGAGATCAAAAGACAGAACAGGATTTTCCCTTTTAAGGTTAAATCCGTAAGTTTGTATAGCTTATAAGCATTACTGTATTTGCTTATGTTTTTCCATATAAATGAAAACCGTAGCCTAAGTTTGCTTTCTGATGCACAAGCAAAAAATATCGAAATGATGATTGGATTCTTTAAGGTTCATGGGATTTGATAAGGGAGGTTGGTAAGTAAACCAGAGAATGAACATACAGTACAACAGAAAAAAAATCAACTTAAAAGATTTAGTTTGAGTAAACAAGACAGATCCATCATGCCATTACAAGCAGAGACCTTCGCTACATCATCATGTGAGTAACTTTATACGATTTGAACCTTGGACACAAATGTGTTAATGTTGATCTCTGTAGAGCCTCCTTCACTGAGTGACTTTACAGCCAAGTCTCTCCATTTCTTTGCGTTCTTCTTCATCTCTTTACTCTTCTCTCCTTCCATCACTTCCTTAATGCTAAACTCAATCTCCTCTCTCTTCGCAATCCCACTCTCTATCTCTGCCTTCACACGAACCCCAACCTTCCACACATCTTGTATGTACTTTGCATTCATCGGTTGATCGGTCCATTGAGGCATAGCCACCATGGGAACCCCTAAAGTCAAACCCTCCATGGTTGAATTCCAGCCACAGTGAGTCATGAAACAACCGATTGCTTTGTTTGACAGAACTTGAAGCTGAGGACTCCATTTCAAGACCAAGCTCTTTTCGTTATCAACTGTTTCAAGAAACCCTGATGGGAGCTTTGACTCCTCTGAAGCTCTGACCACCCACAAGTAGCTGAAGTTGCTTATCCCAGAAGCAATCTCTTCCATCTGCACACTGCTCAGTTGAGCCATGCTCCCAAAGGCTATATACACCACTGACCCTTGTGGCTTCGTGTCTAGCCAGTCAGTGCACAAGGCAGCTTCTTTTGAGTCGAAGAGGTTTAGATCATAGTCGGTGTCTGATTTGATTTGTTGGTCTACGTACATTGATGGAACAGTCGGACCAATTGTCAACACGTGACAAACTTTCGACAACAACTCCTCCTCCTATAAACCAAAAATAGAAAAAAAAAATTAGACAGAGTAGGTAAGGGGGGAAATAGTAACTCGTGCAATAAAATCAGAATAGCTAGAAAAACAGATAAACAGGGTAGCTAGGGCAAAAAGAACAGAGTAACAAGGGGGAAAAACAGAGTAGCTAGTGGAAAGAACAGAAAAATTAAGACTAATCAGAGTAATTAGGACTTGAAATAGGGGAAAAAACAGAGTATCTAGGGAGGCTATGGAAAAATAACAGAGTGATTAGGACATAAAACATATATTTAAGGTAGAGAAGAGTAATTAGGACATGAACCATGGGAAAAACAGAGTGATATGGAAATGAACCAGGGACAAAAGCAGAGTAATAAAGACTTGAACTAACATGAGGGTCAAGCTCCCGGAAGGTATTAACGAGTACGAAGTCAGCTTTGTCGAAGTTGGTGAACTGTTGGAGCACCATCTCAAAGTAAGCAAGATGGGACCCAGTAGGAGTCACGAAAGTGGGCAAATCTTGGAGCTCAAGAAAAGTAAAATCCTTGATGGGAAGTTTCAAGCTTCCATGGTTTATGTAAGCAAGATAATTAATGTAGTTGACGGCGCAAGACTGCGTGAAGAAAGGAGCCGCAGCTAAACCAAACTCTCTTGCAAGGTCAAGAGCCCAAGGCATGAAAGAATCGTAGACGATACAAGTGATGGGGTCATCACTGGTCTGATGCTTGCGGATGATGTCAGCAACGGTTTTGGAGCCGAAGGTTTTGAAGTTTTGGAGGTATTCGGGGACGGAGGCGGCTGATGAGAAGCCACCGTGGTCGTAGCCGTCGGAGATTGTGGCTACTGAGACCGGACTTGATGGGTCCAGATAGATCGTGTTGAAGATGAAAGTGGTGAGAGTGTGAGTGGTTTTGAAACCTTTGGAGTGAAGTCGTTTGCAAAACTGGCGAATCGGTGTGATGTGACCTTGGCTTGGGAATGGCACTGCTAGTACATGCCCTCTCTTTTTCTCCATAGTTCTCTTCTTCTTCTCTCTATCTCTCTCTTGGTTACAACAAAATGAGTAAAGAGAAATTGTAAATATTATGTTGATACGCGTTTGAAGTTGCTTGTGATCAGAGCAAGAAGACAAACCCGAGTTGCGTTTCTTTTATAAGAAAAGAAAACGTGTCAATGGTCTTCTCAAGAACGCTCTTGTTTTAATGTTATATTTGGGAAGCAAGTCTAATGGAGACATGTGTGAGTTTTATTAATTAATTATTAATATTTTGTGTACTTTATGTATATAAGATTCTTTGTAGTATTTTGTTGTTTTTAAGTATATAATGCAGACATTTTTGATGGGTGTCTTAAAAACAAAAAAAATATAATTTTTTTTAAAATTTTTAAAACACAATACCTTTTTAAAAATGTAATACATAGAAACATATCTTATTATATAAAGTTGAATGTGTCAAAGTTAGTAATTCACAAGATCACTACATATAACAATTTAAATTGATCAGATTTTTACACATATTATTTAAAATAGTATTCAAAATTTAAAAATATATATTTAATTAAAAAACCAAAACAAGTGTATCTCAATTAAAAATAAGATATATCTCAATTAAAAATAAGATAAACTTCTAATTCTAAAAGAAAAACAAAAACAGATATATATCTCAAATAAAAAAAAGAAAAATAATAATAAAATTAAATAATATTCATAACTAAAACACTAATCCTAAAAGAGAAAGAAATATTCATATATGTATATAAATAAACAAAATCTCTAACAATTTTTCATCAAGCAAAATAATTCTTCTTTAAATTTATTTTAGTTGGTATATTTTATCTCTTTCTTTAGATTTTTTTATACAATTATATTATTAAGATCCCTTTATTAGATGATTAGTGAGGTTGATCTAAGAGCATCAGCATTAAAAAGTTGAGGAAGAAGTTCTTAAAATAAATATATTATTAATTTTTAATATTTTTAAAAAAATTTTAAAAAAATTGACGAATCGTGTCTAAGCCACGGGAGAAACATTCCTACGGCCTCTGTACAGAAAACCGATTCTGGATATCAATTTTACCACATCGTTTTTTCTTTTTCTTTAAAACCCATCTAAAACTTACCATTAGAGATGCTTAAATAGAGTCTCACGCAAATGTAAATAGGAGGAAGTAATCAAGTGAGAAGATTCTCTACGGTTCTATATACTATATAAGAACATCTCGACAAAATGTTTAGGTATTATATAAAATTTTGTATTACATCAGTTCTAGACATTTTTAAATGAAAATTATATTCATTTAATTAATTTAATAGAATATGTCCAAGGTCCAAAGTGATGCACTGATGTACATGTTAAACCTAACAAAGACAAAGAAAAATGACTTTTCCATAATCATGTTTTATGTATTTTCTTAGAACGGTTAAACCTAATAAAGCAAGAATAACAACAGGTGAAGAGTTCAGAAGTAGGTGTAACTATTTGCATGCAAGTAAAACTGTAAAAAACATCACGTTTTATATGAAGCAAATTGGAAAAAGTGTGGTGGCCTAGTGGTTTCTGATAGGAGTTGGTTCATTAGCAACTTGGATTCTATCTTTTTTTAGAGGAATGGTCTACGCCATGTGTTGGTATTTCATCAGTTCAATTCTGCCTTATAGAAATGTATACGAGTTTTGGCGCAAAATTTTGAGAAATTCAAAAAATAAAAAAAATAATTCAACAGTTAATTATTCGAAAAATAAATATTTTCTTCACTAAACATAAATATCCGTAATTTTTAGTTTTGATTGGTTAAGAAGAAACATCCATAGCTGTTTATGGAATCGATGGAAATAAGGAAATTTTGTCAGAAGTGTAGCAGAAATTACAATCGTTATACATGAACTGTTCGTATCATCCACCAAGGACAAGGCGCTGTTTGTTTTGCTGATGGGACAGAGGATGGTTTTGTCCTTGATTAAGCAGCAGCAAACAAGTTGTGGGCATCATGTCATCTGCACAAAACAAATAGTGCCTTGTACAATCTTTCTCATATACTAATCATATAATCAATATAGCTTACCATATAACAACTCCTTCCCATATAAGAAAAACAGAATAATAAAAAAACCGAGTAATTAGGTTAAAAAGGAGTAATTAGGACAAAAAGAAAAAGTAATAAGGACATGAAGACATGGTTGGGAAAGTTGTAAGAGAGAGAGATATATCACTAAAGAGTAACTTGTTAGGGTGGACAAAAACTTAACAAAATGTTTTGCTATCTTCTTAGAATCCGTTTGCAACAGTACATTGTAAGATTGAGAAGCAACCAAAAGAAGAATCAACAACTTGAAGAAAACACTGAATGAAATACCGACCCAACATTTTATTTATATTTAAAAAAAAAATGCTGACCTAATAAAGAGATCTTTGCTACTTGAAGTGATAATTTATTTGCTCTGAACCTTTGATAAGAATGTGTCCATGTTAATATCTGTAGAGCCTCCTTCACTGAGTGACTTGACAGCCAAGTTTCTCCATTTCTTGGCGTTCGACTTCATCTCTTTGCCCTTCTCTCCTTCCATCACTTCCTTGATGCTAAACTCAATCTCCTCTCTCTTGGCAATCCCACTCTCCTTGTCTGTCTTCACACGAACTCCAGCCTTCCACACATCTTGTATGTACTTTGCGTTCATTGGTTGATCGGTCCATTGAGGCATAGCCACCATGGGAACCCCAAAGGTTAATGCCTCCATGGTTGAGTTCCAGCCACAGTGAGTCAAGAAACAACCAATGGCTTTGTTTGATAGAACTTCGAGTTGAGGACTCCATTTCAAGACCAAGCTCTTATCTTTATCCAATGTCTCAAGAAACCCTGATGGCAGGTTTGCCTCCTCTGAAGCTCTGACAACCCACAAGAAGCTGAAGTTACTTACTGCTGAAGCAAGCTCCTCCATCTGCACATTGTTCAGCTTAGCCATGCTCCCAAATGCTACATACACCACCGACCCTTGTGGCCTTGTGTCGAGCCAGCTAGTGCACAAGGCAGCATCTTTCGATTCAAAGAGAGTCAGATCGTAGTCTGTGTCTGATTTGATCCGTTGGTCTAAATACATTGATGGAACACTCGGACCAACTGTCAACACAGGACAAAATTTTGACAACAACTCCTTCTCCTGTAACAAAAAACAGAGTAATTAGGACATGAACAAGTATAAGTATGGTTGAGAAAGTTGTAAGAGAGAGAGATCTAACAAGAAGATCCAGATCTTGGAAGGTATTAACGAGCACAAAGTCAGCTTTCTCGAAGTTTGTAAACTGTTGGAGCACCATCTCAAAGTAAGCAGGGTAAGATCCAGAAACAGAGAAGAAAGAAGGCAAATCTTGGAGCTCAAGAAAAGGCAATTCTTCAATGGGAAGATTCAAGCTTCCATTGTTTATGTAGGAAAGGTAATAAACGTAGTTAACAGCACAAGACTGAGTAAAGAAAGGAGCCGCGGCTAGACCAAACTCTCTGGCAACGTCGAGTGCCCAAGGCATGAAAGCATCGTAGACGATACAAGTGATGGGGTCATCACTAGTCTGGTGTTTGCGGATGATGTCTGCAATGGTTTTGGAGCCGAATGTTTTAAAGTTTTGGAGGTATTCGTGGATGGAGCCAGATGAGTCGAAGCCGTGGAGGTCGTAGCCATCAGAGATGGCGGCTATGGAGATTGGCCCAGATGGGTAAGGTTTGATGGAGTTGAAGACGAAAGTGGTGAGAGTGAGAGTGGTTTTGAGACCTTTGAAGTGAAGTCGTTTGCAGAATTGGTGGATTGGTGTGATGTGTCCTTGCGTTGGATATGGCACTGCCAATACATGTCCTCTCTTCTTCGCCATCTCGTTCTTTCTCTCCTCAGTGTTTTGGTTTAACCAAAATGAATATATGCCTTGAGAGCTAAAGCGAATATATACAGGTTTGTCAGGTTCGTGTTTAAGATAAGAGAGTTGTGATCAGGGACAGAGAGTTTTGTTTCGCTCTCTCCTTTTATAAGAAGAGAAAATCAATTTGCGCTTCTTTCACAAGAAAACGAAATGAGTGATTTAAAATATTTAATTATGTATTTGCTTTTATGTTCAGTACATAATTAGCTTTAACTGTTTTAAACCATATCTTTTTGTTTATTAAAAACACATAGGATGAATGTGTATGGTTTAGATAAACCATGTTTGTGTTCACATTTTTTGTTAAAAAGACTGAAAAACAAATTATCTTTAAATGAAAATACAAAACACACACAAAATCGAAACTTTTATCGTTTTATTGTTATTTTTGGAGAAAAAAGATATTAAGAAATGGAAAAAAACAAGAGTAAGAAGTGAAATGATTCTCTACGGTTCTATAATTACGAGAAGATGTCGACAATAAGAAAGGGACTTTGTATACTTGATGTCTTCTTCCCTAATATCTGACATTTCGTTATCATTGATCGAAAATGTGTGATTATTTTGTATCTTCCACTGAATCCAATTTCAAATTTATGTATCGCTTAATTCCAGATTTCAACGCTAGTCTAGTTGATCATATTTCTTTTGTTTGTTTTGCGAAAGAAGTGGATCAATATCTGAGTCCAAAGCAACCGTTATAATGACACTGTCTAATGTCTATTGACCATTTGAAGCATAAGCCAAACTATCGAATAGTCAACTGTAATTTTTTATTAAATCAAATATTTCCATTAATTTAGTTCATATAGTATTCATATGATGAAGTAAACTATTCTGTTTTTTTTTTATATATGATCTAACAAATCACATGCTTATACACCATATATTATTTTTATTTGATAAATTAAAATATTCGCTTTAAAAAAAATATATGATAACAGAAAAATAAGGATGAAATGTTTAACAACAGTGAAGGGTCAGAAGTCAGAAGTAGAGGAAATTAGAGATAATGACATCATGTCATGACGCAAGGGATGACGTTAACAGAACATAGATGATATATAACTATCTGAGCCACCCATGTATTGCATTGTAGATAACTAGATAAGGGTCCCAAGACTAAGGAATAAACAGATACTTAAAAGTCTGCCCATGTGTCTCATAACTTTGGAGATGATTAAGACAACAATTATCTCATAACTTTGGAGATGATTAAGACAACAATCTGAGTGACAGAGTTGTAAGAAAAAGAAAAAAAAAAAAAAAAAATTGAATCAAAAGCGATAAATCTCTGGTTGCTAGAAATCCAACATGTCAAATGCAACAGAGCTATTGCAAGTTACTTCATAAGGTTAGAAATTCAGGTTGTGGAACATTTCTTGTAGCATCTTAGTGGGCCAAATGGATTTGTTATTGTTGCTTGGAGCCCTAAATTTTCCTGGGCCGGCTCTGCTTTACAAAAAAAAAATGTTCGGTAAAATGGCTTCGCCCGGGTTCGAACCGGAGACCTTCAGTGTGTTAGACTGACGTGATAACCAACTACACCACGAAACCTTGACTGCCTTTTGTATTTTAATCAATAAATACTGTTCCACGTGACATTAACAATTCAATAGTAACACTAACACGTACAGAGCTCAATAGCAACTTGCACAATCTGCTAAAATTACATCCAAATAAATTCTCACCTATCAATATATAATTAATACACATAACATGTTTCTTTTGAGTACAGAGCAAATGAAACCAAAACACTAGAATACATCGAATCAAATCGTTTTCACTTAGAACGAGTCGTCGTCGTTATTGTCTACAGAACCAGAGTGACTTAGCCGTGAACTGTTATCGTTAACCACAGGAAAAAGCGGCGTGACGACGGTCTGGTTCGACGGTGAAGGTCGTTGTACGGATCCGTACACTATTCTCTCGTTTACACGACCAACTTCCTTACACACTTGATCAAGAATCGTCAGAAAGTCTCTGACCACAGCGAAAATGCGAAAAGGATGAGATTCCGAATTTCCGTGGAAATACTCTGTTACTTCTTTGACCATCTTCATGACACTGCTTCCATGGGATTGTATCTCTGTGATGTCTTTCTCAGCTTTGTTCAAGAACGTGTTCATTGAGTCTAAGAATCTCTCTACACCGGTTTCTAGCTTTAGCTCCGCGATTGCTTCCTTGACTTTCGTTATTCCGCTGGCTACTTCCGCTGATTCATTGATGAGAGAATTCGAATCCATTGCAGCTGCTTTCTTGACGTTTATCAACTGAGAGCTGAGACCTGAAACCACTTGCAACCCGAGTTTCTTCAGCTCTAGATCGTCTTGGAATGCAGATTGCTCGGCTATGTTATCGCCTATGGGACTTTGAGTCGGAGTAGAAGAAACCCGAGCTCCTTCAGATTTTATGATTTCTTGAACCACGAAATGCAGTAAAGTGGTTTTCCCATCCGCGCCTTTGATATCTACCAGCTTTAAGAGCGTGTCAAGCTTGAAAGCATGCGCATCGCCTCTATTGGTTCCTATGTTCATTCGGTTCCCAGTTTTAAGCACCGCTTCAAGAAGCTTCAAGAACATGCGAGTGTTCTTTAACTCACCACAAGCAGCCTGAAAGTTCGATCAAATGCATATGAATGTTCTGTTTTTTTATTAGCTCAAATACACTTTTAAGAGGACAAGTGGAGTTTTTACCTCGAGGGTGTCGAAGGATCTTTTAAGGTACTCTGTTTCTGATTCGAAGTTGACAATGTAGAGCATTGCATCGATCCTCTTGAAGGCGAAAGGAATTTCTAGCAATGCTATGAGGAATTTCTCTGCAGGTCCAATCTTGGAAGGAGATTCGTCGCCATTCTTAAGCTCTTTAAGCTTCTCTTCTTCATCTTTGGTAGGTGCCATCTTGAGTAGACATTCAAGAAGCTCAGGGCCCAATGTATCCGAGTTGCCTGATTCATGAACAAGAAAATGTGTTGACGTCCTTTATATCAATAAAACTAACATCAGTTCCAAGCCAAGCTTCAAGATTCTCAGACCAATTTTGAGGAGCTATCAAAGCTAAGGGTTTGTTGCAGTAAGTGTAGATGGAAACTTCTACATAAGCAACAACAGAGCTAAAAATGATTCACCTTCTACAAGGGCTTCGCATACTTCATCGGAGGTTACATTAAGAGCCCTCAGCAAAATCGCAATGTTGTGGGACTTTCTTGGATCAAGAAACTGATTCTCCTGATTCGCAGATGGAACAACAGCTGCATTTCCGGCGTCTCTTGTTCTTGAACTTGGATCGTTCGCCCTGAACAACGTCTCTATCATTTCTTCATTCACTCTGCAAAAGATAAATGAGTCATATCTTAGTCGCCTATGCAAAGAAGGGGGACGAATTGTTTTATGATTAAGATTTCAAATTCGGTATATCTTACTGAAAAGAGTTTGATTTGATTTGGTCCCAGACCATAACACGGCTCGAGCTTGCTCTAACTTTGTCCCAATGTAAAGGCTTCAACTTTGGTTTCAAGGTCTCCTCTTTCTTCTCTGGATCAGAATCCCCACTATGAGGCGAGAGTGACATGGTAGCCGGATTCTCCCATAATTGCGGCGGAGGCGGAGGAGGAGGGGGTGGAGGCGGCCTCGCTGGACCGGGTTGCTTGGAAACGCCGTCGGTTAAGCTGTTTGAGCTATTCTGGCTGTGCAGCGAGAGACGAGGACTAAGCGACTTTGGTTTCAAACTTGTTGCCGGAGAACCATTCAACGACGAGCCGGAATTAGTCGGCGAACACGAGTTCGAGCCGTTGATACTCCTGCTGCCAATCTGATCAGCACCAGAATCCTTCAATATGCTAGCCCAGACACGTGTCGGGCTCTGCTTACGACCCGAAGATCCTCTGGGAGAGAAAAACTCGTCGTTTTCGTTTTCGTTGTCATCTCCGTCAAAGTCTTGTCTTTTAGGGTTTAACTGTTCAGGGCTTTGGTAATTGGGACTGAAAGCTGGGAGCTTTGGTAAAGGAGGAAGAGGACGGAGCTCCGGCGAGCCTAGCTTATGGTACTGTGAGTACGAAGAAGAAGAAGACGAAGAAGCAGGAGCTGGTAATTCCAAGACGCCGGCGACACTGCCGGAGGCGGAGATGGGAGATTTCTGCTGATCTAAACCGCCGCTTCGGGAGTTAACTAAAGTACCTAAGTAGAGAAACTCGGAGGATGTGTGAGAGGAAGTATACTTCGGTGGTTGTTTGTGTTTCAGAGAGCCGTCGGAAGGAGCGGCGTTGAAGAGCTGGAGAGAGTCTGATCTGGTGGATTTGGTGTCATCTGCAGGGGAGGAGCGGCGGCGGTAGCGGGTTCGACGGAGGAAGATGATGAAGACCACGAATAGAGAGAGGAGAACCGCGGCGAAGACGACGGAGACGATTATGGCGACTAGCTTAGCGATATGGCGATTGTTGCGAGGCTTGGATGGATTAGTATGGGCTGGAAAGAGGAGAGAGGAGATGTTGGCGGGAAAAGTCGGGAGTGAGGCCGGAGGACGCGGAGGTGGTGGGGGATGTGCGGCGGTGGGGGAGGATGGGTCGGAAGAAGGGAAGAAAGGGTTCGGGTGCGGCGGAGATGGTGGCGGAGGTGGAGGGTTTGAGACGGAGGAGAAAAGGTGTTTTTCGTGCGGTGGAGGCGTCTCTGGGTGTTTCTTATGGTGGTGGTGTGTGTGTGGGGAAGGCGACGGAGGTTCGGAAGATGACGGTGGTTTAAATGGTGGTGGGGCGGCGGTGATGACCGGGAAAAGGGGTTGATGAAGTAAGTGGCGAGAGTGGAGACGTTTATCGGCGGAGGAGGCTGACAAGAAGGTGAAGAAGATGCTAGCTAAACGGAGGAAGAAGGGTATTTTAGACATTTCGTCAAACTCTGGTTTTCTAGGGCTTGTTGTTGTTGTGGCATTCAAAATCTGACATTGAAGAGAAAAGAGAGAGTGAAGAAGCGTTTGGTTTGGTCGATGAAGAGAGAGAGAGAGAGACAAAAAGGTTTGGTCTTTCCGAGGGACTGACTGTTTTAGAGAGAGAAATTGGAGGGAATAGTAAGTAGGTGTCACATTGCTTAAATTAGTTTAGGTCTTCTTATTTGATTTGATTGCGAAAGGTAGTTCGTGTTTTATTTCCCATATTTATTTCCACGTGTTATTTTATCCAAAACTTATCAAATAAATTTCTGTATATCGAATAATAAATTTGGTCAGAACACAAATTAAATGATTTTGTTGGGTTGGACCAATTGTTGTTAGCAGATAGATCGATTTTCGTTAATAATGATTGCTGTAATAATGGACATCTTTCCCAACAAGATTTCTTCAATTAGAAACAATGAATGTTAACCTAGATTTTTAACGATGAAAAGACATCATTAGTACTATTTTCTGTTAATTCTCATATACAAGTAAGATGGTGAGCCTGAGACTTGTTCACTACCCTAACTAGTTAACATTTATGGTTTCTTCTTCTTCTGGTTATGTACTTTGAATTTACTTTTGAAGTAGGGTGAAAAAAAAGAGAGAGTGTGAAGAAAACAGTCAACATTTTCTTCAAAAAAAAAACCACATTAAATCATCTGTGATAAAGACATCAGATTTACTGAAACAAATAGAAAGGTTAACATCCAAAGAAAAAACAAAAACTGCATTTCAAAGTTTCATCTATTCAAGAATATATATTATTTTAACTTCTTGACATACATTATTTACATATTATCACATACCATAATTTTTGTTATGTTGAAAAAACTAACGTATTTGTTTATCTTTTGAAGTGATGTGTGTGTAACAAAACTCAAAGTAATTGCCGACACCTCAAAACTTAAGCTTATAGTATTTCAGCGAAGTCTAATCATGCAACTAATTGTAATTAAACAACACTGCATCACACTGAATTTCATTTCAACGAATTTGGCTTCAATCAATGTATCCAATACAATTCAATGTCACAGAGCCGTTACACGAACACTGAGATGATGCAGAATGGCCAAATGATTTCTTTGGTCGGCGGTACTAGTCTACATTCATTGTCGATAAGTTATAGACTTTTACAGCATTACTGTCTATGCGCAGATTCAATAACAAAAATCGTGCTCTAAATTAAAATTATATACGAATGTGACATATATAAAAAATGATTATAAAACAATTGGTGAATACATTTGGCCTAGTAAAGGTTTGATTGTTCTGATGTCCTAGATTCAAACCAAGTTTTGTCATAATGTGGTCCAAACTGAGAATTAGTTTATGCTATTTTATGAATTATAATGTGAACCCAACTTTTCTTTTGAAAATAAATAGCTATAACTTCAAATTGTGAGGGAATATGATGAGGAGTTGAAAGATTAATGAGGAAATATTTCACATTTGCAAAACAAAAAGTGTTGGCATTATATATTAATACAAGTAACGAAAAGTGTTGGGATTTGCATCATTTTCCACTTCTCTAAAGATTCTCTGTTTTTTTTCTTCTTCGGAGTTAAGTTTTACCTCTTTTACTTCTTTTAGTTTAGGTTTTTTGTTTGTTACGAATAATATAATTGTTTTTAAATTAATACCACCTCCTACTTCTCCAAATCTGTATAAATTAACCACAATGTTTGTGAACATGTCTGTGTTGATCCGAGGTTGGTCCCCAGACCAGTCAGGTCAATAAAGTTTGACTATAATTAAATTAGCCCTCTCATCATTCTGTAATATTTTATGTATTCTTTTGACTGATTAGTTAGTAGTAACAAATTAATAGTATGGGATGCAAAGTGCAAACATTCCCTCTGTTGAAAAAGGTTCACCACTTATATTTAATAATCTGCGAGTTATTATTATTTACGGGAGAAGCGAAAACGACGACGTATAGACCAAGTATCGTCGGTGAGAAATATAGTCCGAGCAACAAAAACTGAGTACATAAAGAGCGTACAGAGCTACACGACGAAGCATATTTGATTTTCACTGTGAACCCGTGAATCACGCAAATCCAGGAGGTCGTCTGAGTCATCCACTTTTGTTCTTCATAGACACGTGTCAGTTTCCTTCCCCTCTATGTTACCCCTCTTCTTCACCGGCTATCGCCTGTTCCAGTTTTCTCAAGGACAACAACATCCCCACTTCACAAAACCTTTTTAATTACGATGTAACCCCTTTCAGCTAAAATGCACCATTATCATCAAAATCATACAACTTAACTGTACATAATGGAAGATGAATTATCTCTATCACTATTTAATGTTGATTTTCAAATTTCATATCTGATATTTTTTTTTGCTTTTTGCATCATTTCAAACGTGAGTTTTCAATATTCTAAAGAGAACTTTGGAGAGAAAAGCTATAATTTCATACATTGAAAATAAAATAAAGTAGGTTGACAACAAAATAATGTAAAGTATTACTAAGATTTTGAAACTACAGGAGAAAGTAAAAGGAGGTTATTATTATTGTCAGTGATTGAAAGCGAGAGAGATTTCAAAAAAATTGAAGTATGGTGTAAGCAACTTTTGAGGGGTATTTGTGAGAAAATGTACCTTTTAGGCTGAATCGTGCTACAAACGACGTGAAAGGCAAAATCTTTTGCATAGGATTAGATTGTTGTGGAAAAAAAAGTAAAAGTGAAATAATTTTAAAAGAGAACAAAATGGCAAAAAATATATGAAAGCCAAAGACAAGTGCTCCAATATTGCGTCATCTAGATTTTTACTTTTTCTAATTTCATTCCAATAATTCATGATAAATTGACTATTTTTTTTTTTTTTTTAATGTTAAGTATCCGAGTGGAAAATTGAAAATGTGAGGAAACCGAAGAGCCTATATGTTTTTAACTTTCGTTATGTATATACTTGGCATTTGTCGAAGCTCCTACAAGTTTGGTACTAAGTGACTAACATTTGGAAAAAACAGTTTCAATTTGGGTTTAGGCCCATCTATAGATGGGTCGTTTCTCTACATCAGTATTATTTGGGTTTAGGCCCATCTATAGATGGGTCGTTTCTCTACATCATTGATTTCAAATTATACAGAAAATCGGATAATTGAGTTTGTAGGAAGAAAAAAAAACTCGAACGTAAATCTCAGTTTCGGTTTTGACCTTACAGGTCCCTCTCTCGCTTTCTCAATCGATCCCTAAATTCTCCACCTTCACACCGCTAATACCAAACCCTAAGATTAAACCAGAAGAATCCTCAAAAGCTTTTCCCGAATAATCAATCTCTCCAGTAATTTTCCCCTTTTCGATTCTTCATTCTCCTGGAATAAATTCTCCAACTTTTTTTTCCCGGCGATGGGGAAAAACCAAGGGTACAAGGCTATGCAGAGAGCCAGAGTTGGCTCCAGCTCCGCCGGACCGGACGAGATCGAAGACGGCATGGTTTGTACCCTTTCATACTGACACCTCAAAGAAACTCATTGTTTGATTTCGTTCAGTTTCTCTAATTTCCCCCCACTCGAAAGCATACATTGTGAGCTGTTGTCATACATATATGTTGGTGTAGTCTTTGATTGTGTTGCACAGTTGAAGCAAGCAATTTCAATTGCGTGTTTTTGAAAAAAAAAATGTGGGCTTTGATAGGGATAATTTCGTTTCTCTTTGTCAAGTTTGCTTCTTGTTTATGCTTTTATGCTTTCGTTACCAAAACATTTCTGATGAGGCGAGTCGCAGGTGGATGGTTCGTATCATACACCAGAGTGGCATGCTGCTCGTTTGGCCAGTCTCAAGACTACACACACCATTACTTGGGAAGAATATAAGCAGAAGCAAAAGGTAAATTCTATGTTTTTTGTTTTGAAGCCATCTGTGAAATTTGGAAGCAATCATTGATGCTAAGGTGGTTAGGAACATTAATTTCTTCTATTCAATAGGTCATCACTTATTGAAAGTTGATTCTTTTATTTTGCATATTCGCAATGATGGTATAGGGTTATCTTCAACAGGTTCTTTGCTCTGTGTTTATGACAGAATGTTTTTTCACTGTGTGTACTTAAACGTGACCGCTCTTAGGAAGAAGAGCTGAAAAAGGGGGAACTAGAAGCAGATACGGATAAATTGATGCGTGAGTATAGAGCTCAGCTGGATGCTGAAAGGGCGATGAAGCTCTCTAAGGGAAGGAACTATCCTAGCGAGAAATCCAGAAAAGGTATACATATGATAAACTTGATCAAATAAATTGTCTTACAATCCGTAATTTGCGTCTTACTTTCTAATATGCCCCATGATCATACAGATAAGAAGGAGAGGGATTACACAGATAGAAAGGACAGAGATTCGAAGAAGAAGAAAAGCAAAAAGAGAAAGGTGCAACAACTACATCGAGTTTAGTTCGAACATCTTCTGTAATGTTTTGTTGGCTTGTAGCTTAGCTTCTGTGTTTTTTTTTATATGCAGCATTCGAGAAGGCGATCGTCTGACTCAAGCTCATCCTCCGAATCATCAAGTAGCGACGAAGAGGAATCTAGGAGTTCAAGGTCAAGTTCTAAAAGATCCAAAAGGGAGAAGAAACACAAGTCTAGAGGCAGACACTCAAGCCAAAGTAAAGATGAGGCTGACGGTCCTGTGCCGTTGTCGAAATTCTTTGGCAGTCTTTAAGAGTTAACACATTGCAAAACATGAGATTCGTGTTCATCAAATACTCAATTTCCACTGGAGGTCATCATGATTTGCTTCATCCCCATCTCCTCTGCAATACTTTTGCTGCGTATTTGTTATTTTCTTGCTACAATTTGTTACAATAATCGCATAATCCTGCTTGATCCTTATGTTTTAAACAAAGAAAAGATTGCCACAAAAGAACATTTTGTAGAGAGGTATTGAAGGTGAGAAATAGTAACACATGAAAACTGTTTTTGTGATGATGTTAAGTCTTAATAATTGGCAACAAGAAAAAGTGGACATATTACAAATACGTAGAGAACAAAAAAAAAAAAAAAACCAAAAGAACTTGAAATTAAAAGTTTGATCCCCATCACATCCCTTTCAAGCATCTCTCACAAGTATACACAAACGACAAACAATGATTTTTCCTCTTTTGAAGAATGTTGTCCAAATAAAACCAAACCTGATCCCATTATCATCTCCGAAATGCTGTTCTGTTCTTCAAACTATTGCTGATATTCTGGATTGAAAGCGAGCGCCTCGCGGTAGATAAGCTCCTTCATCTGCTCCTCTGAGAGCGCGTGTTGCTCAAAATCAAAGTTGAAAGGTATCGTGCACTCTGGCTCATCGCTGATGTCGTGCAGCGAGTTCAGGTATGGATGTGCCAGGGCGTCTAAAACTGAACCACGAATCAAGAATCACGAAGATGTGAGGAAACTATAGTGAATCTGTTTTCGTGTTTCTGGAATGATACGCACAAGAAAGTCGTGTTTTTGAAAGTGAAATGGTATTATAGATTGGGGACTGACCTGTGATTCTCCGTCTAGGATCAAATGTTAGCATCTTCTCGATAAGATCTATCGCTAAAGGATGCACCGTCGGGAACTTATCAGTGATGGATTGGCGAGGATACGGTGGAAGTTGTCTTATGTATCGCTTTGCATTCTCGTTCAAGAACTCGAGCTCTTCTTCTGATGGAGTTCCTATGAGCTGCAAGAAAAATTCTAAGATTGTCACAATATGTTTCTTGACCACACAATTTTATAGTCTTTGTTATGTCAAATACAGCTTACTAGAAAGATTACTACTTACCTCCATGAGCAAGCGAAGCTGATGAACATGATCTCGGCCAGGGAAGAGTGGCTTGCGGTCCATTAACTCCATGAAAATACAACCAACAGACCAAACATCGATAGCTGCAGTATAATCAGAGGAGTTTAAGAGCAGCTCTGGTGCACGGTACCACCTCGTGACAACATACTCAGTCATGAAATCGCTCTCGGAAGTGACTCTAGCTAGCCCGAAATCGCAGATTTTCAAGTCGCAGTTTGCGTTTAGAAGGAGATTGCTCGGTTTCAAATCACGGTGAAGCACATTTGCGGAATGAATGTATTTCAACCCACGGAGGATCTGGTAAAGAAAATACTGCACACAAACAAACAAAAAAGAAGTAAATGAGCTATTCAGGTTTTCCAAGCCGGGTTATAGGTGAAAAACCAATCTCAAAAATCAAAAAACCTGGCAATGTTCTTCGGATAGTGCTTGATTTGACCGTATGATCTGATGGAGATCAGTGTCCATTAGCTCATAAGCGATGTAAACATCATTGAAAGCGTTTCTTAGCGGTGGCGGTATTATATCTCTGATTGCAACAATCTGATCAACACAGAGATGGTAATGATTCAATTTCTAAAAAAATAATAATCTTTTAACGTAGATGGAAAAGATCATATACTACTTTAAAAAGCTCTAAACCATCCGTATCAAACCGAGAAAATGCACGCACAGTACAGTCGTCATTCATGTATATTACGATAAGGAAATGTAAACACCAGCTGCAACACATTCATTCACAAACTTAATTACTATATACGATAAGAATCAAAGTCGATTTTCTGCAAAATCCAGCTTATGTTCTAGATAAGTTCGCATTAACTTAATTCTATATCATCCTATCAGGCTCTCTACATTAGGCTATAAACAGATGATTCTTATTTATGAATGAAAGAAAAAAAAAAAAAAAAACTGACATTTTCATGATCCATGTGGCGAAGCAGCTTGATCTCACGGAGAGTCCTCTTTGCATCAATCTTATTGTCGAACGCGTTTGCGATTTTCTTAATTGCAACGCTCTCGTTTGTTTCAGAGTTCATAGCCGAACTGCATATAAACAAGAACACAAATGATAAAGCTGATATAAACAATCGGAAATAGCAAGAACAATCATATCAGAGCTCGAAATGATTAAAAAAAAAGGAACAAAACATCAATTAATCAATCTTTTGAAAAAGAAATTTCGGATCAAAGTTGGCAACTTTACCAACCCAATCAACAAAATCATATTCATTTTTCAATTTAAATAAAATTTGAAGGATAATAGAAAATCGAAAAAAAGAATCTGAATTTTTTACCAAACGATGCCATAAGCACCCTTGCCAATAGGCATGATCGGAGGCTTATACTTAGCGGTGACCTCGAAGATGTTCCCGAATATATTATACTGGATAAACCTACCGCCGTGGCTAAGAGTCGCCGGAATATTCTCAACACCCGGCATCTGAGGCGACGGGTGAGATGGAGCCGCGGCGGGAACACCTCCGGCAGCTTCCGTCATCTCGGTATCAGACGCCGGTTGACCCGCGCCACCGTCCATAACCGCCGTTAAAGAAAGAGGAAATTTATTGGGTTTGTGTGGATCGAAGAGTAGTTATTGAGGGAAATGGGAAAATGGTTTTAATTGGGTGAGTGAATGAATGAATGAATGAAGGGAAATTGATATTCTTTGTGGTTTTGGGTCAAAACAGATCTGAAGAGAGAAGAAGAGAAAGTCATGTGCGTGCGGATCTTTTTTTTTTTTTTTTATGGTTTCATCGGTCTTCACTTGACCCGTGTGTGTAAAAAAAAAAAAAACACTGTTGAGTATTTTGTTTTTCTTTTAAAAATTTAGGTGGTAAGAGAGACAAAGAAGAAAACGTGATGTAAAAATTACTCGATTTAGAATAATGATAAAACTTATCTCATTAACAGCAATAAATTTTGAATGTAATTAGCTGTGATTAGTTTCAACATTATTGACGTTATTTGCTGTTTTTGTTTGTTTATTTGGTTGTACTTTTACAATCATTTTCCTAACACGAAACATTTTTTTTTATTCGTTACGTGTAAACAGGATGTAAAGACATTTCCAAAATACAATTTTTGCGAAAAAAAAGAAAGATAGTGATCCACATCTTTCATAGATTGAAAACATTAATAACTCGAGGAGGAGGAAACTTGTAAGCCATTGGTTATTTATTGGGTGTAATTTGGATTAAATAAAAAACATTGTGGTTCATTTTGATAGTATTCCAAAATTACAGGGACCTTATTATCACTGTGTTTACAAGATAAAAGCAATGAATGACACTGTGTTTGTTTACAGTTGGCTTGGGTGAGAGCTCGAGACGGCGTGTTCTCTTCAACTATCCCTCTTTCTCACTTTTCTGGGTTTAGGGTTTCGATAGATTGGCAAGTGGCAACAACACCGAGCGTCTTCGAAACCAGTTGTCACCTAAAAACGAAACCTTTTGGCTTCTCTGCTTGCGTCGGGTACGATTCTCCGTTACCAGCTTTGTGTGTCTTTCCAACTTCCGAGTGATCTTTTAAACGTACAGTTTCCTTCTATTCAATTTCGTGGTCCTCGGACTAATTTTCATACATACTTAGAAAATTTGATTGGTGTTTTCTGCTCTGCTTTCATTTTGGCATTTTTATCTGGTTTCAACAACTTCCGTCTGGATCAAGATGTTAGCTTTGGATGTTTTGATTTCAAATTAGTGTTTGTGATCGCCTTAAAAAATGTGACTTTTGTTGACGGTTGGTTGTTGATTGTTTGATTGACTCGTTTAAAAGCATCTGATTTTTTGCCGATTGTTATAAGCTTGTGAACATTTATGCTAAAGTGAATGCCGCATGAAGGTGAGCTATTGATTGTCTCTCTTGTCTCCATTACAATGCGAAAGAACAGTTGTAGACTGGTGGAATGTTTTGCAATAATCTGTTGTTCACACTTCACATCATGATATAACTCATCTTTTGATCCCGCTGCTCTTTTGCACTGCCTGCCACTTTATCTTGGCATATTAGTTATTTTTCCTGGTTTTATTTTGAAACTAACATTTTTCTCCTTGGATTTCTTCAGAAACCACAAAGAACCAGGAGGGATAAAAGAAATGGCGCCTAGAGGAAGAAGAAAGGTAAGCTTTACTGTTACACATAGAGTTTGAACAGATGAGTGTAGTTGTGGTTTGGGACTTGGGACTTGGGAGATTAGAAGATGATGCTCTAGAACTCATTCTTAGGTTTTTTGTTTCTTTCTCCTGTTCTTCATTTTTTTGTCAGTTAATTATCAGTGAGAAATAGAAGCAGAAGATCAGTCCGTTGAGTATTTTTTTTTCTTGTAAGGTTTCTATCTATTATGTAAGGCTTTAAATTGGTATATTTTCTTCTCCTCTTTGCAGAAGGCTGGACTGATGCGAGAGGATGCAGCAAGAGATGCCATGAGAGGTTTTGGATTTGAGGAGCGTCTTATCAAAGTGTGTATCAAGGAAATGCTAGAGGTATGTTCCTCGGTTTTCTCTTCCTTGAAAACATTTTCCATGAAAGTGATGTTTTACCTGCTTTGGATTTCAGGTGTATGGTGAGGAAGGATGGTGTCTGATCGAAGAGTATAGTTACCAAGTGCTTCTAGACAAGTGCCTTGAAAAGCAAGAGGAGCTAACAAAGAAACCAGAAGAAAAACAGAAACAAGAAATGGCTCTGGTACAAAACGAAGAGATGGCTGAGGAACAACATGAACAAACGGCTCAGGGAGAAGAAAAGGTGATTTGTAATTTGACTCTGACTCTGACTGTATCTCAGCTTGGTTTTGCTTGCATGATTTGTTTTGGTGATCAAGTATCAGAAACAAACGACTGGGTGTTTTTGAATTGCATCATGATCTGTCTTCTGTATTACAGGAGCAGCAAGTTGAGGACAGGAGAACCCATGTTGGCAGCAACTCAACATCTTTGGTGGTGTGTGGCGCAGAGACAGGAGCACAGGCTGATGCTTTGTCGATCACTAGCAAGGCGGTCATCACGGACTCATCACCAGCAGCTATTGAGTCAGGAGAAGCCTCAATGGATTATGCATCACCAACGGTTATTCAATCAGGAGATGCATCAGGATATTATGCACAGCATTCTGTTGGAGGTAACAAAGTTACAATCTTTCTCATTTCATGAATGAATACGTTGTCTTACAGAGGTAAATTCAATTCTTTAGGTTCGAGGACTTCTCAGTGTGGATGGCTAAGTGAGGAGGAGGACGAGACAGATACAAATGAGGGTAGTGATTGTGATGATGGAGAGATAGTTCATCTGACTCCAGAACCGCTATGTGAAGAACTTGAAGAGCTGCTCAGGGAAGTTCGTGGAGGGAAGAAGAGGAAGAGACCCACTAGGTGGGACAAGTAAAGGAGTCTTGAGCTCCTGTAAGTAAAAAAATGGTCTATTTAAAAGTTGGTTTATATATTAACTGATGCGCAGTATAACATCATAAAACAATACAGAGCCAGGAATCTATTGTCTGGCTTTGAAGCTTTCATCATTTCCGTTGTGTTAATGAATGATTACAGTCTCTACTATATGAATGAGATATCAACTTCATCAATGGAGTAACTAAAAGTTGTTATATTATATACATGCTATAAAGTTCTCTCTTGATACTCATCCCATTCATAATACAACTGTGACACTTGGGTCTCCTCTATAACTCCTGACATTTCACACTTTCTTAACAAACTGCATGTTAAAGAGTTTGAGATTCCTGATTACTACAAGATTTTGTTGTTCTTAACAGTCTTTAAAGTCAAAAATTATCACAATCTTGTATTTAAATGTTTTGTATAAGGTTTGCCTATCCATAATAGATCTCGATGGTCTCTTCTTACTCCATCAAAAATCAATCAAAAAGAATTCGAGAAGTACGTTTACTTTGTCAGGTCCAAGATAAAGCACATTCGGTGATGGTTAATTTTGATCGAAATAACAGTATGAGGATTATCCTAAGATTACTTTAAAAATGTAAGGGCCTTTATCAAATATTCTACAAATATACCGAGCGACTGCTCTTTAGTTTCTGAATCTCTCTCCCTCTTTCTCGCGAGCTTTTCTCTCTGGGTTTAGGGTTCCGGTAGTTTGTCAACGACACCGGGCGTTTTCTGCATCCCTCGCCGCCATTTAACTTCGGTACGTGATTAATCTCTCCGTAATGAGCGTTATAGGTTTCTCTTATAAGCAATTTAGCTCAATGAAGTCTTTCTGCTAAATCATGGTATCTACCAAGCTTTTTCTTCTTCCATTCTTCACTGTCTTGTGTGTAATTTGAGGTAGATTAGCCATGTGTGTGTTTCGAGTTTTACGCATAGGTATGATAGCTACTAGATTCGCTGTTACCTTTAGAGAGATCTCGATTCCTGGTGCTTCGTTAATATCTGGAGTTGAATATTCCACTTGCGGCTTGAAATTAGATGCGAAATCCTAGAGCAAACCAGGAAAACGAAAAGATCCTTCCAGTATTAGCTTGTTGTTAGCATTACATTGTTGTTCATGTTCAGCACTCAAAATCCTAGAGCAAATATTACTTTTCGTTAGCTTTACTTTGGGATGTGCACGTTAAACAGATGTGTGATTTATTGATATAATGTGGTAATTCGTTTCCTCGTTGATTCCAGGTTCGAGTTAGATTCACAGCGAAACAGAGGCTACGATGGAGATCATGCCAAGAGAGAACGAGAACGCTTTGTCAGGTCCTAGGCCGATGGAGGTTTCAACTTTCCAGGGACCTGGTCCGTATGGTAAGCAACGGACATCGAGCTTGGAAGCGCCTATCATGTTGCTAACTGGACACCCGAGTGCTGTCTACACCATGAAGTTCAACCCAGCCGGGACTCTGATTGCATCTGGATCCCATGATCGAGAGATCTTCCTATGGAGAGTTCACGGTGACTGCAAAAACTTCATGGTTCTGAAAGGTCACAAGAACGCTATCCTTGATCTTCACTGGACCAGTGATGGCTCCCATATTGTGTCAGCGAGTCCGGATAAAACTGTAAGGGCGTGGGATGTTGAAACCGGGAAACAAGTCAAGAAGATGGCTGAACATTCCTCGTTTGTGAATTCTTGCTGCCCTACGCGCAGAGGACCACCGCTTATCATCAGTGGTTCCGACGATGGAACCGCCAAGCTTTGGGACATGCGTCAGAGAGGAGCCATACAGACATTCCCCGATAAATACCAAATCACAGCCGTCAGTTTCTCTGATGCAGCTGATAAGATTTTCACCGGCGGTGTAGACAACGATGTTAAAGTCTGGGACTTGCGGAAAGGCGAAGCCACCATGACACTTGAAGGTCACCAAGACACAATCACAGGCATGAGCTTGAGTCCAGACGGTTCCTACCTTCTCACCAATGGGATGGACAGCAAGCTCTGCGTGTGGGACATGCGTCCTTACGCTCCACAGAACCGATGTGTGAAGATCTTCGATGGGCACCAACACAACTTTGAGAAGAACCTACTGAAATGCTCGTGGTCACCTGATGGTACCAAAGTCACTGCTGGTAGTGCAGACCGTATGGTTCATATATGGGACACAACCAGTCGGCGGATTCTGTATAAGCTCCCAGGCCACAAAGGCTCTGTCAATGAGTGCGTTTTTCATCCAACCGAGCCTATCATTGGATCCTGCAGCAGCGATAAAGATATTTACTTGGGAGAAATCTAAAATTTTCAAGCTGTGAGATGTTTGCAACTCGATTGTAATTGAAGTCTTTAGATTCAACAATGTTTTTACTATTTGAGAGAAAACAAATATTGCTGCTCTTTGCTACAAGTAATCAAGAAGAAGAATTGTTATCACCTGCTATATCTTTATGCTTCTTCAATCTCTTGAACTCTAACTTTTACTTCTGAAAATTTCTTAGTAGCTCTGTCTTTCCGAAACTGCAAGATGTAATGTTTGCATCATTAGGATATTATGAAATGTCATCGGCAGCATCCTATGGTTAAAGCGAAATAAAGCAAAAGTAACTGATCAGAGTCTAAGCTAACCTCACAATGCAGCATCTTCAATGAACGGGACTTTAAGCTAACCTAGAAATAGATTGAACAAAGACCTCACAATGCAGCATCTCCAAAAGAAAAGGAAAAACATAGTTAGATGCTTATCAAACAAACAAATATGAGTAAACTATTTTTTTTTATCTAACTTAATTGAATCTAAGTGTTAAAAACTGAAGAATAGTGAAAAGACAAAAAAAACTTGTGACACCTCTAACGATCTTATAAAACAAGATGCCCAAGTCTAATTTGTTTTCACAATTATGCAGTTTTTAAACACATAAATTCTCTAATTAATCTAATAACATAAAATCTAATTGTAAGTAAATGATCTAAGTAGATAGACAATAGCAACATTACATTTCTGAGCCTCTCGGATAGCATTGCCACCATTGAAACAAATTGAACAACAACCTCACCGGCAGCATCTCCAAAAGAAAAATAAAAGTATAATTAGATGTTTGTCAAACATACATATATGAGTAAACTAAACTTTTAAGCTAACCTAAATCGAAAATTTAAGTGTTAAAAACTGACATAATAGTAAAAAGACAAAATAAACTTGTGACACCTCTAACAATCTTACAAGACATGATGCCCAGGTCTAATTTGTTTTCACAATTATGCAGTTTTTAAACATCAAGATTCTCTAATTAATCTAACAACATAAAATCTAATTGTAAAATAATATGAGTTGAGAATAAAAACATTACCTTTCTAAGCTTCTGTGAGAGCATTGCCGCCATTAAAACAAATTGAACAGCAACCTCGCCGGCAACATCTCCAAAAGAAAAATAAAAGCATAGTTAGATGTTTGTCAAACATACAGATATGAGTAAACTAAAATTTTAATCTAACCTAAATCGAAAATCTAAGTGTTAAAAACTGACATAATAGTGAAAAGACAAAAGAAATTTGTGATACCCTTAACGATCTTACAAGACAGGATACCCAAGTCTAATTTGTTTTCACAATTATGCAGTTTTTAAACACCAAGATTATCTAATTAATCTAACAAAATAAAATCTAATTGTAAAATAATTTGAGTTGAGAATAACAACATTACCTTTCTGAGCCTCTGTGAGAGCATTGCCGCCATTGAAACAAATTAAACAGCAACCTCGCCGGCAGCATCTCCAAAAGAAAAATAAAAGCATAGTTAGATGTTTGCAAACATACATGTATGAGTAAACTAAACTTTTAATCTAACATAAATTAAAAATCTAAGTGTTAAAAACTCACATAATAGTGAAAAGACAAAGGAAACTTGTGACACCTCTAACGATCTTACAAGACAGAATGCCCATGTCTAATTTATTTTTACAATTATGCAGTTTTTAAACACCAAAATTCTCTAATTAATCTAACAACATAAAATCTAATTGTAAAATGATATGAGTTGAGAATAGCAACATTACCTTTCTAAACCTCTCTGAGAGCATTCCCGCCATTGAAACAAATTGAACAGCAACCTCCTCGGCAACATCTCCAAAAGAAAAATAAAAGCATAGCATGTTTGTCAAACATACAGATATGAGTAAACTAAACTTTTAATTTAACTTAAATTGAAAATCTAAATGTTAAAAACTGATAGAATAGTAAAAAGACATGTGACACCTCTAACAATCTTACAAAGACAGGATGCCCAAGTCTAATCTGTTTTCACAATTATACAGTTTTTAAACACCTAGATTTTCTAATTAATATAACAACCTAAAATATAACTGTAAATGATATGAGTAAAGAATAGCAACATTACCGAGCCTCTCCTCTTATATCGGTAATGAACACTGGCTGTTTGCTTCGGTCGGTCTTTGATACCCAATCCTTGTATTCCAGCCGTGGCTCTATCCTGCAGACATTTCACGGCTTTAAGACACCGATCCCTGTTTTCCAAGAACAGCTTGTAAAGAAGAGTGGGGAAAAGAAACACACATAGCTGATTTCTTTCTGCCAGACTTAGGCTCCAAGAAGACCGCCCGAGACAAACCCAGATTTAAATCCCCACCAGTCCGCGTAAGGTTCTTCGATTTTCTGTTCTGTTCAGTCCAAAAGATCCATATGTTTTCAGCTCAAGAACAAAAACAACAGAAAACACACCATTTCAAGATCTAAGGACATATAATCACCTTTAACACTCGATTGTTGGTCCTCAGATATAATTTCAATCTCCATAGTATCGGCTGTGTCACAAACCACAGGAGAAGGTTCCTCAGTTCGTTTAACCTACAGTGAAATAATGTAGCCTAAGTAAGTTAGATTATCACTTTCATAATGGTTATAGCACAGAGAGTACTAACTTTATGCACGAATTAACAATACGTAGCAATGCTACTCGACATGAATCATGATCATGAGCGTTAAAGCTTACCAAGATTCCTTCAAGATCTTTGGACGAGTATGAATTGACAAGCTTCCCTTTCTCTCTACGTTTATACCTAAACCCATGAAAAAAAACTCTAAAAATTCAAAGACCACGCAGTTACATATTTGCCAGAGAGTGCTAATAAGAAAGGAGAAAAATCTAACAACCTTCCTTATCGACGAGTGACTTTAGCAACGGTCTTCGACTTGGCAGCATCGTCTTCACTTTCAGTTTCCTTCTCTGAATTTGGCGAACGTCACAGAGAAAAGAATCGTAACGATAAAACAAACAAAGATGGACAAAGCCATCGTGTTCCGTTTATGATAAAATCTATGTTTCAGCAAATCAGAACACAATCAGAAGCAAGCGATTCATAACTAAAACCCAGAAATAAATAACACCAACCATAAACCTATCATTCTCAGAATTGCAGAAAACAAGCTAGAATCTCTCAAGCCACGGTGGAAGAAAACCGATTTCAAAGCACAAAGAAGCATGATTTCGGAAAACTCAAGATTATTTCAAAGAAGCCATAAATTAAAGTGTAACGTGTCGGTGGAATGGGTTAGGAACAGTAGCGCTTCGTATTTCAAGTTTCAAACAAGTCGCTAGAATCTAAAATTCATGAAAATTTTGGAGAAAAAGAAGGAATCGGGTAATTTGGGGTTACCGATAAGAACAGAGAAGGACAGAAATATGGAAAGGTACGAAATTTCTCCGGATCTGGTGTCGGAGACTGACAATTGTCGCTGCGGAGATCGGAGACGCTCTCCTTCACGATCAGAGACCGACGGAGACGCTCTTCTTGACGAGAGGAGACCGTTTTGTCAACATTCTCTCTGTATTTATAAGCTTCGTGTGGTCCCAACGGTCATATTTTTTTATGTTCCTCTTTTTTGAAACGCAACGGACTTCTTTTGGGGAGATTTGTTTAATTAATGTAGTAGCCGTCATTATGCTCTTAGAAATAAATTCGGTAGTTTTAGGAAAAGTGAAGCAATAATTGATGTTGGGACAAATCTGAAATTTCAAAGCTGTGAGATGTTTGCAACTCGATTGTAATTGAAGTCTTTAGATTCAACAATGTCTTTATTATTTGAGAGAAAACAGAGAAAACAAATATTGTTGCTCTTTGCTACAAGTAATCAAGAAGAAGAATTTTGTTAGCTCGTGAAATATCTTTATGCTTCTTCTTCACCCTCTTGAACTCTAACTTTACTTCCGCAGCAACTTCTTTTATGTTCTTCAACCACATGTTTCTTCCCCAACCCGTCTCTCTTCTCCGCAAGCTCCAACCTTTTCTCCATAAACTCGGAGTTTTCCTTCCAAATCTCTCCGTTAGTGTACACCTCTTTCTTCCATATTGGAACCGACGCCTTCAGCTCGTCGATCAAGTACTTGCAAGCATCTAAACCATCTGCACGGTGAACAGACGAGACCGCGATGAACACGCTGGTTTCTCCAACGGGAACTGGTCCCAGACGGTGAGCAACAGCAATCTTATGGATGTCCCAGTTTGATCTAGCGGCTGCACAGATGGAGCTGAGGCATCTTGTGGCCATTGGCACATATGCTTCGTACCTTAGCTCCAAGACTGTTTTGCCTTGGAACATGTCCCTTGTAGTGCCTGAGAATGTCGCTATAGCACCAGCTTCAGGGGCACTGACGTAATCAATGTACTTAACTATATCGACTCTGTGACCTTCCTCCAAGATCTCTATGAGGTTCTTCTCATCCGAAGACATCTTCGTCTCTTCTTCTGCGGGACACTTTCCAATACAACAGGAACCTCCTGAAGCGTTAACCTCAAAACAGTGGATGTTCCAATAGCAATTCTACTAACCTGCAGGTAGTGCAAATCAACAACACGCTTACTTATCATAGCAAAATAATCAAGCAAGCCTAATCAACAGACAATAGGCTTAGTCAAAGGCAACAGAGAACAAATGAACGATCTTCTTTGCCCAATCTTAATGCCAAAATCAGAGTTTTACTACAGCTGCATAGTTATATAAATCCATTCAGCTTAGTATCCAGATAATGGAAGAGTCAAACACCAAAGTCTAAATAACGATCTGTGAACAAATTCCGAATCGGTCAATTTTTATCGAATCGGAAGAAACTGACCAAATTCCAGAGCTTTGCCAAAATCCCAATTTACAATCTGGGGTTAGTGTTTTTGTTTTTGGCTTGAGGGTCGAATCGAATGGAACAGATTCACAGAAACACGGTGATAACCTCAATCAAGAGTCGAAAAGTTTGATACTTTCAGTATCTTTATGCACTGGAAAAATTGATACTTTTCTCTCTGTCGAAAAGTTTGTAATCACTTTAACAGCTACCCAGAAATTAAACAAGGCAAAGAACCCCAAAAAAAACAGAAAAAGTCCACAAAGATTATATCTGACCTTTGAGAGTTAGGTAGGGATAGATGATGAAGAAGAGCATGTGCTCTTCAGCTCGCCATCAGACTAGTAGGTTGGTGAGAATCAGATAAGACAAATCAGGATTGTTTTCTTTTTGTTCACAGAAAATTTTCAAAGTCTCTTCTTTTCTCCAGATAAAAATTAAATTCCTGTTAAAAGACGCCAAAAGTATTGAAACTTCAACAAGCGACGTCGTTTTTCTGAGCTACAGTACGATCTAATCTGATCAGTGTCAGTGTCTCTTCAAGTTTTAACCGCAAAGGAGAAAGAAGCATCTCCCTAGTCTCTCTCTCTCTCTACTTCGTTTGTCTACGGTTTTGGGAAAGTGAAGGAGATAACAGAGCGAAAAGGGTAATCATGGCTGCGACATCTTCCTCTGCTTTCCTCCTTAATCCGTTGACTTCTCCCCACCGGCCTTTTAAATACTCGCCAGAGCTCTCTTCTGTCTCCTTATCTTCTAGAAAGGCGGCTACTTTCGATTTTCTCCCGGCTGCTCTCACTCTCAAGAGACAGAGCCAGAGGTGTAGCGGTGTTGTGTGCAAGGCTGTGTCTGTCAAGCCCGAAGCTGGAATCGAAGGGCTCAATATCGCCGAGAATGCCGCTCAGGTTAGATGGGTTTTTTCTTCTAGTTAGTGTTTCGATTGCATCTGGATAGAGAGAAGAGAGATAGAGGAAAAGCTAAAATTGGTGTTCAATTGTCTAAAGATAGGATACAATACAATTTGCTTTGATCTCCTTTGAGTTTTTGATTCCTTATGTGATGGGTTGATTCAGCTTATTGGGAAAACTCCGATGGTGTACTTGAACAACATAGTCAAGGGCTGTGTTGCAAGTGTTGCTGCCAAGCTTGAAATCATGGAACCATGTTGCAGTGTCAAGGATAGGTTTGTGTAACCGATTTGGTTTATGTGTTGCTTATCTTCACATATTTATATTCTGAGTTTCTGCTGCTACGGTGATTTCAGGATTGGGTATAGTATGATTACTGATGCTGAGCAAAAAGGACTTATAACACCTGGAAAGGTACTGACTTGAGTCTTTTTGTTTGAGCTGAGAAATCTCACTGGCGATAGACATTGTATTGCAAAAAGTTCATTATTCTGCGTTGAGCGTGAAGCCCAATGATTATTTTTTATTTGCTGCACTTCTCTAGAGTGTTCTTGTGGAATCTACAAGTGGAAACACAGGGATTGGTCTTGCATTTATTGCTGCTTCAAAGGGATATAAACTTATCTTGACGATGCCCTCGTCCATGAGTTTGGAAAGACGGGTTCTTTTGAGGGCATTTGGAGCTGAGCTTGTATTAACCGAGCCTGCAAAAGGCATGACTGGAGCAATTCAGAAGGCTGAAGAAATCTTGAAAAACACTCCAAACTCCTACATGCTCCAACAGTTTGACAACCCAGCCAATCCCAAGGTCTGTGCTTGCTTCTATTTTCATAATACTCTCTACCTTATGATTCATGATTCAGTGTTACCTCTAGTTCTGGACCATAATAAGTGAATGTGAAAGATCCAAGTTTGAGAAAATATAGACTCTTCTGCATTTCCCTTTGTTATAACCTTGGTATTACTGTTTAGTTTCTACTTTTTTAGGCTGCAAGTATTTGCTAGTGTAGTTTTAATACAAGGAATATGCAGATTCATTACGAGACTACTGGTCCTGAAATATGGGAAGATACAAGAGGGAAGGTGGATATATTGGTTGCGGGAATTGGAACTGGTGGAACTATCACTGGCGTTGGTCGATTCATTAGAGAAAGAAAACCCGAATTGAAGGTATCAGCATTTCAGCTGGAAATGAATACATCTGTGGATGTTTGAAGCCTCTATAATTAGAGATATGCTATTCTTTTAGTTAGTAAAATTTATGTTTAATTATTTGTTGTTTTTTTGTGTACCAGATTATAGGTGTAGAACCAACTGAAAGCGCCATACTTTCTGGTGGAAAACCTGGTATGGCCAGTGATTTTGTTTACTTCCATCGCTTACTTATTATCCGATGACACTGCATTTTTATTTGTCTTGTATTTTGAAATGCAGGACCTCACAAGATTCAAGGAATCGGAGCTGGGTTTATTCCTAAGAATTTGGATCAGGCTATTGTAGATGAATACATTGCGGTATGATCTATTTGTTTGGTTCTCTATAATCATAGGGTTCCATTTCTAAAATTTATCGGTTGACATACAAACTCGACATGAAAAAGAGTAAGGTTACAACTGTTTCCAGGATCTTGAGACTCAACTTCACCTGTTACTTTGCTTCTTATCAGATTTCCAGTGAGGAAGCTATTGAAACCGCGAAGCAACTAGCTCTCCAGGAAGGCTTGTTGGTTAGTCTATTTGTACTCTGTTTGACTTATTTCCAAGTGGGAACAGTCTTTAAAGGAGAAATTGAAATTCAAAGGATAAATGAAACGAATGTATGAGAAATCTGTGATGCTAAGTGAAAGATTATAACTTTTTTCAGGTCGGTATATCTTCTGGAGCTGCTGCTGCTGCTGCAATCCAAGTCGCCAAGAGACCTGAAAATGCCGGGAAACTCATAGCTGTAAGTCCTCGATGTTTTCATCTATGTTCTTCGTCATATTTTCTTGATGGAGGTAGGTGATGGGAGTTGATTTAGTTATCTATTAATGATTCACTGTTTGGTATATCGAATCTCCCCTTACCAAACCCTTGTCCTGTATCTGTGACCAACCACCAGATAATAAAAAAGAGTTGTTGAGGTATTTACTTAACTCACAGCACAATGTGAAAATCAAGATTCATGAACCTTAGCCTTTTTAATAGCCTAAGCTTTGTTTTCTCTAGTAGTTGGTTTGGTTTACACATCTGATGACTTTGAATACCTACACTTGCGTTTTGCTTCGTGTTTTTGCCACTCCAAGCCTAGTCCTTTGTCCCAAAGTGGGAATCAGTGAAACCCTTTTAGCTAGTGTCAGATTAAAAAAAAGTGAGAAACAGATTCATATGTTTGATAATAATCTTGAGCTGTGAGTTGATGAATTTTGTTTCCAGGTTGTGTTCCCGAGCTTTGGGGAACGATACCTCTCGACCATGCTTTTCCAGTCGATTCGAGAAGAGTGCGAGAAAATGCAGCCTGAGCCTTGATTTGAGTTTCCTCTGTAATTTCTTGACCAACAAGGAACCACTTCTTTGATTTCTTTCTGAAATGTTTTTTTCCGAATAGACGTCTCTGCAGAAATCATCTCTACGTGTGTATTGTATATTTGCAACGTGCAACAACGCAATTGGTGTTTTATTAATAAACGTATAAGAGGTTCGAGAAAATTAAAATAGGTCTACTGATTGTCTGATAATGATTACTCAATTTTTGCAAAAAATGTTAGGTCCTTCTCGTTAATCAAGTTGTTAAATTGTAATTCCTTTTTATAAGTGAAACCCTTTTAGCTAATGTCAGAGTAAATAATAAATGTATTATTACTTTTTCTAAGATACTACTAGAAAGTCTAGAATACTAATATCAAATAATTGATCCAAGATGTATAATGATAGTTATTTGCAAGACAGTTATAATATTAGTACGTTGTAGTATAAACTACTTTTTGTTTCTTATGTGCTTTGAATCAAGAAGCTATTTTATTGGAGAAATGCCACATTTTTTTTGGGGTCATCTTCTAGTTATAAGCATAAGCTTTCAGTTAACCTATTTGTTTTAGTCGGATGATTGTTCACTACGGCACCATGTTTCATTAAAGCCTCTTTAGACGACTTGTGCAGAAAACTGTAAAATGGGTTTAATTACAAATTTGTAGTTTAGTTGGGCCCTGAGTTTTAAACATAACTTTTGCGTAAATGAAAGAATAGTTGGGCTTATATAATGGGCCTGTGAAAGTTGTTACCGACTAAAAACCGAACCTTTTTTTCTTGTCAACACGGAACCTCATGTGCCAAAAACATCAGCAGCATTTTGCAATTTCAGGTTTTGTAGGGTTTATCATTCGCAAAGAATCAGGTTCCGTTCCGTTCAATTCCATTTTATAATTTTGCAACTCGAATTGACTTGTTTAACTGCTGAAGAATCAGATCTGAGTTGATGAATTGTTTTTTTTTGTTCGGTTGATGCTTTCTGCTCTGCTTGCAGAAAAACGGAAACTTGTGTCCAAGATGTTAACTTTGGATGTTTTGATGTCGAATTAGGGTTTTATGTTGGGGGTAAAGCTTTTTTTTTTTATATCTGCTATCAATTTGACTTTCGTCAATTGGGAGCAATGATCTGCACTGATTCTTATGGACAATTTATGCGAAAAAAGGTTGTAGATTGATAGTAGCTCCCGTGAAGATGAAATATGGAAAATTAGGATTTAGATCATAATGCAAAAGAACAAGTTTTGTTTACTGGAGTGATTTGCAATCTTCACTTACTTCTTGACTGGGTCGTTTCTGTTCTCCCTGCACTGTCACTTAAATAGCTATATCAAATGGGAAATTCATTTTTTGATTGAACTAGGATTGCTATTTGCGTCATATTAACGAAATCGACTTTTCGGGATTCAAAGTAGGGTGTATAAGGGATTTTGTGAATCCTTCTTTGATGTGTTTGTCAAAGTTCTTCTCTGTAGTTTCTCATCTTGTGGTTAATTCCGTGATTGTCTAGCTAATGCGTCTGATTTGTGGCATATTCTTCTACATGAGTAAGATAATTAACTCATGGCGTTTTACACTTTCTTGAATCTCGCAGGTTGAAACAATGGCGGGGTTTCAAGGTTTGAGCTTTCTGGGACCGAAAGGCAAGAACATGGTTGTGGCGGGAGGCTTGACAGCTTTTGTGTTTGGGGTGTATTTCTACACGATGAGGGCTGTTGGTGGCACGGACGAGCTTCAGATGGCTATAGACAAGTTCGAAGACCATAAACAGGTCGAGACCGACCCCAAGGCTCCATCTAAAGTCTGATCCCTCACCACTGCACCGGGTTGAAATGTCCAAAGGGAAACCTTTTTTATTTTATTTTCCGTGGTGCGTATTTGGACTACTTAATTAGGAAAATGTAAAACAGGTTTTAGTCAAACAATCAGAGTCCTTGTTAAGCACAATTTCCCAAGTGTTTTCTTTAATGTATCTGGAAACTTGTGTAGCTTGCTCCCAGTGAACTCCATAAATAAAAATGCATGACGACTCTGTGTTTTGGACAAGACAGAGTGTCTTTTATAATCGCTCTCTCTCTCTCTCTCTCTCTAATGGAGTAATAATGTCATGGTGTCATCTTTATATTTCTCAACTCTCAATTAAAAAAAGAATGTACCATTTGTTCTTTCGATGACTTGTTATTGATGGTTCCATATGTGTGTGATTCTGGCATGCAAAGTCTTGAAATTATGATGCTCTTTTCACTTTTTAAGCATATGAGAGGAAATAGAAGAATCAGCGGGTGTCTCTCACATATTGCTCCAACCGATAAGTGGTGTCTTAGATCACTTTATTAAGTGTTATAGTTAATATATATCATACATAGCTTAAAAGGAAAGCGCTACCGAAAAAAAAAAGTGAACAAAGAGATTAGGAAATGATATAGTTTTACATATTTGGCTTAAGTTTTTAATAACTTTCTGTTTTGAAGTTTATTTATATACTTTGATTTAAGAAGTTTTCTTGGAGAAATTATATAAAGCCAAGTATTCTGACAAGAAGAAATTATTCTTAAGATTATCAAGAAGAAGAGTATACAGAGATGTTCAAAGTGGGACCAATTGGAGAGGGAATTTGTTTGGACGGGAGATGGGACGAGAAGGGACACACCATGATCTCTGCTATCTTTATTTCTTTCAACGACTATCGCATCAAATCTATTCAGTTTAAATATCTTCATAAAGGAGCTCATGTCGTGTCTAAAAATCACGGTTCCTCCGTTGGTGACCACTTCGAAATAGTAAGTTTTGGTGTAATCTTCAGTTTTTTCTTTCTTAGGGTACTCTCTGATGAAGTTAAGTTAATATATACAGGTGAGACTAGATAACGATGAGTATTTGACTGGCTTGAGTGGTGTTGATTATAACTCAAGTATCACGGATTTGACTTTTCACACTAATAAGAGGAAACACGGACCGTTTTGTCGAAGAAGTTACGCAAGCGGTATGAAGGTAATTGATGTGGGGATACGTGATCGTAGCGAGTTTGGTGGTTTATTTGGGTCCTTTTGCCAATATGGAGGCTATCTGAATTCCATTGGCATGTATGTCTCTCCCATTGCAAGCAATGGTACAGCCCCCGAGTTTTGTCCAGCTCCTACAACGACAATCACCACCCATAACCGGACACTTGATTGTCAAACCCCGAAGGTCGTCGATGGTTTTCCTGTCAAGCACATCCGTCGTTGTAAGCCCAAACTCAAGGACCGGATACGCTCCAAATTGGAGAAAGCTATTTGGTTCCTTCTTGATCTCTTTGATTAGGTTTTCCGTTTACGGTCATGCAAGAGCTACCTATAGTATTTACTCTTTTTTTTTTTTTTTCTTTTGTGCTTTGAATGAAACGCTATTTTATTGGAGGAATGCCAAATTTTTGTTTGTCGTATTTTAATTATAAGCATCAGTTAACCTATTTGTGTTAGTCGAATGATTGTTCACTACGGCATCTGTTTCTTTAAAGCCTCTTTAGACTTGTGCAGATATTAAATTAGTACTAGTAAAAATGGTTCTCTCTCAAAATCAAAGAGTCAATGAGTCAATTTTTAGCACATTACCCTAGGTTCCGTAAATTAACAAGGACTCCTCGGTTTCTTGCACAATAATTCTCCCCAAAGGCGAAACCCGCCTATAATATATATCCCTTGCTATGTATTCAATCACTCAACTGTGACGTTAAATGGCACGATTCATCTTGGACAAAATGGAAATGAAACTGGGGCCATTAGGAGATTATAGCTGTGGAGAAAAATGGCAAGAATATAGCAGTAGCCCAATAAGTCACATTTTCGTCACTTATCACTCCCGTGGTGTAACATCTATTCAGTTTGGATATGTCGAAAACGGAGCTCTGGTCTTGTCAACAAAGTACGGCTCAATATACGATGACGATAGTATTCGAATTGTAATAAGTGTCTCACTCCTTCTTCAAAAACTTGTATATCTCTAAAAGTATTAATGTTTAATAATGAATCGTATTTGTTTGATTTACACTAATCTCTGCAGGTGAGGCTGAACCATGAGTCTGAGTTTGTCACTGGGATCAGCGGAGAGGAGTGGGGCGCTGATATTACCTCTCTTACGATTCATACAAACGAGAGAAAGCACCTGGCCTATCACGGCGGGAAGTTCGACTCACCGAAGATGAGACGACCTGAGACGACAGAGTACCATTCGGGAATTCATGACCGACGTGAATTTGGCGGTTTCTTTGGATCTAGCGACTGTTACAAACTTCGGTCTGTAGGTCTCTTTGTAAGGCCTGTCCTCTCGGGGTTAGTAGACGCTATTAAACAGGATAATGTTTGATCAGCAGCACTGTTTAATCATTTCAGTTTCAGTACTTTTGTTTCGTTTCTCCATCTTAATAATAAGAGTTTTAGTTAATGTTATGCTAATGAAAAATTTCACTCGATTCTTGTTGTTTTGAGTTTCTCTCAAGTTTGTATAATTTCGGTAAAAGCAATGTTTCTCAGTTCACAAACACATGGCTTAAAGAAAGAGTCACCTTGGATATGACTTTCGTTATACTCATTTTTAAAGACTGGGAGGAGAGATCAGTTTCATTCAGGGATACATCATCTCTCACAATTTCTTCGATTGACAAACCAAAAGAGATGTATTCAACATTTTCTACGTTCATCAGATACTTAATTCAAAATACTAACTTGACTCTCCAAGTGGTGTCTTTGTGTTGTAAGCAAAACTAGGCAATTGTTTCAGTATTCAGAATCCAAGCGGCAACGAGAATTTTCCTCCTTTCGATCAGAATTCCTCCAATATTTTAGACTCTGTTTCGTGGAATTATGAGATAAAAATAAAGAGACAACCAAAAAAAAAAAACAAAAAGCGGCTTGTCGAATTCCTCTGTAGTCAAAGGAAATCCTCTGTTTATTTATTGGCTCGTAACTGTCAGCTTTGAGATTCAGCGAACTCGGCTTGTACCAGAGAACGTTCCCTTAATATTTGTTAGACTTCCATCGGAAATTGAACCATCAAAGTCTAATTAAATGAAATACATGGTGTCTCTTAGGGTACTTGGATAGCAGGTATCCTATATAATCATACCAAGTCTCTTTCTCTCTGTATAAACTACTATTTTACTATTTAGCTGTCTCTCATTTTATGGAGATGATCAGAGCAGGACCAATTGGTGATACAGAGTCAAAGACACACACTCATTGGGACGAAAAGGGCAAAGCAATGGTCTCTCATATATTCGTTTCTTTTGACTCATATATAAAATCGATTCAGTTTGGCTACTCTGAGAAGGGAGCTATAGTCATGTCTGAAAAGTACGGTGGTTCCTCCGAGGGACACAACCTCCGAGTTGTAAGTGTTGATGTTGGTAAAATTCGTATTTTTTTTTTATTGTATGCTTAAAGCTAGTGAAGTCTGTTAAGAAGTTCGTAAATATATGCAGGTGAAACTGAAGCACAATGAATTTGTGACTTGGTTGAGTGGCGTTTTGAATTTGAATGACAGAATCAACTCATTGACATTTTACACTAACCTAGGGAAACACGGACCCATTTGTGAGCCAGCTGTAAACAAGTATTTAACAAGTTTCGAGAAAGAAATTGTTGATCTCGGGATATGTGATCGCCGTGAGTTTGGTGGTTTCTTTGGGTCTTGCGACGGGTCCCGTCTTACATCAATCGGTATCTATGTGAGTCCCATTCCAAGCTCCAGCACAGCGGCTAAGCGTGAAAACGTTTAGTTTGCTGTTCAACAGTAGTAGTGGTTCAGTTTGCTGTTCTGTTTTTCTCCCAAAGAAATCACATGTTTTTGTTCAAGAAAAGCATTGTATCTTGCTCAGTTTCAACTTCACTACCCTTATTTCCTTTTGTTATTTGAATAAGAGTTCTCCCTTTTTTTTATGCCGATTAAATCTTGAATGGTTCATTCTCTCTAGATTTCTAGATCTCTCTTATTCACTGAGTTTGAAGACAAAAGGAATAGGTGTAACTTTCCTCGTTGACTACTTAAGTTGATCTGACTCATTAGATTTCTGGATCAATATAGTATATGGTACGCCACAATTTGATATCAATAAGAGGTGAAACAAAAGAAGCTATAACATTATTGCATAGCTCAGTGCCTCAGTCTATGATTGACAAAGACTTCTTCATTCTTGCGACGAGATTAGGCAATGCCTTCACAGCATCATCAACAGTTTGGTTCACGCACTGCTCCAAATTATTTACCGCTTCATTTCTTGTTTTCTGGAGCTTAGCAGCCTCAAATTTGTCTTGACAAACCACGAGAGACCTGTTCAACCTTTCCTACATTCATCAGTAAAAAAAACAAAACACAAACTTAAACTGTCAATTCATGTCTGGTAATCAAACTAAGCAAAACAAAACCAAAGTTTCAGACTTTCAATCACTAACTGAACAGAGAGTTGAGCAATAGACTCACTTGGAACACAGACATCTCATTATCGAAATGGTTCTGCGCATTTGTGATTGGAACACTGCAACTCTCTGCGCATCGGCTAATCTCAGCGTGAGTTCTTGTCCTGTCAAAGCACTCGTATGCGCATTTGAAGTACGCCTTCTGCATCAACCCAAAAGCACAAAACACACCTTTAAAATAATCTGAGATTAAGCAAACACAGGAAAAAAGAGAGCTAACTTTAGAAATTTAGCAGCTGCAGGGGAGAAAATTGAGTCCAGAGTATGCGAAAATTTACTTGGTTTCAACACAATTTCAGCAAGAAGACATCAAAAGTTGGAACGAACCTGAAGGGTGAAATTGATGTGGTCCTGTACGGGAGTGAGGAGAGACTGCGACTCGGAACTGACTTCGTTAACTTTCTTTCTGATTCTCTCTCTCACCTTCTTCTCCTCCGCCGTTTGATCCATTTTTTCCGGCGAAGTTTGGTCAATCTTTACGGTGATATGATTTTGCTCTGCTTTGGTTTTGTTTCCTCTTCGGTTCCAAAGACAATGATTTTACGCTAAAATTTGGAGTCTTTACTTGCAGAAAGGTAAAAGAGATTGAACAACTGGAAAAACATTTTACTCCTTCCCCAAGTTCATAGGTAGCCTCAACCGCCTCCCATGGCGGAATCTCTGACCACTACCATATTGGGCCACCAAGCCTGTTATACTTGATCCTCCAGGCCCATTCATGAATACTAGGTTCTTTCTCGTGGTCGAAGACTAAAATTAGGGTTTTTCGTTCGTCTTCAACAGCTGTCTTTTTCTTCTATATAACGGGTAAAGGCGTCGGCTTTCAATTCTCATCTCTTCTACTGTTGGCTTCTAGGGTTTTTATTTAGGAATTCGTTTGATATACTTCTTCTTTTCAAAACATTCGGATTTTCTTACGCGCAATTTGATTTTACATTAGAAGAAAGAAATGAAAAGCCAATTAGCAGAGCAAGGGCGTCGAATTTAAATGGCGTCGAATTGCCTTGAAGGTTGGCGATAACAAACAGCGATTCTCCGTGCCTATCAAACTTTTTTTTGGTATTGATAATGGCCTCGAACAAGTCGCGACATTCGCTTTTTACAAAAATCATCATCGGTTTCTTTTTTTTTTCTCTTTCAAAGAATTAGTTTTTCTCCTCTCTTTCCGATTTCTATTAATCTGTAGTAGGTTTGCTTAGTGGGAGTGACGAAATGGCATAATCATTTAAGATTTAGAAAAGTTTTATTGGAGTGATAAGTTAGTTGTCTCTGAAGAATGAGGACTGAAATACACAGATAACTTAATCAATATACCAACTCACATGCCCGAGGCCAAATCAATTTATATTCCTAAATTCCTATGAAACAGGTTCAACAATCTATTAATCAAAGATCAAAGTTAGCTAACGCACACAATCTTAATATGAATTAATTTTTCAATCTGGTTTGGAAAATCTGTTAAATGAGCTGATCACCTGAAGTTTGTGTTGGAATTCAATTAGATCTTCCCTAAATTCAACGCATCTCTTAGCTGTGTCATTGAATCTTACGATTTCTGAAGGTCAAAGATACGTTTTTGACCAAATATCAACATTTTAAACTGTGCCCAGATAGCAAGGAAGATATTCATCATCATGATCCTCCATCAAAACTGCTTAAAGCCACATGAGTTCTTGTTTAGAGACAAATGAAAAAGGTAGTTGGAAAACAAAACTAATCTGAACTGAAACAAAACTCCACAGTGAAAACTGAGTACAGACCAGAAGACTTTTAACTGTTTGACCACTACAAGTGTACTAAAGGGACCAAACACAAAACATATAGAGTGACTCGGGAAAACAAAGCTGCTAAATCAACCATAGTAATCTACACCAGTTTCAAGAAACAGACGGAGCAAATGGGGAACGGGGAGAAAAGGGTCTTTACGTCATTATCCTTTTTTTAGAGCTGCACCTCTCTGTCATGTATCCAACTGAATGGAATCTTGGGTCCTTTCTTGGCTCTTGCTTGAGCTCTCTCATCCAATCTCCTGATCCTTGGAGACAGTCCGCATAAATAGTCTTGTGCCTTGTTTCCTTCACCTGAAAGCCCGGTCAAGTCCTGGATTCTCCACCTGCCAACCAAAAACTCGAGAATGTCTGCGTAGTCTTTGGCGGTGTAAACACCGAGCCTCTGAGCCACGGAAGAGAAGTTGTCAAAGAGGTTGTCGTTGCGCCCATCGTACATCAAGTGAGCCGGCATTGAGATTTTCTTCCTCATCATGTCTGCGAAGGCCATGACAGTACCGTCAGGATCAATCTCAAAGAGCTTTTCAACTATCTTGGTGTAGGCAGTTTCATGACGCTTCTCGTCTGCGGCTATCGTGCCACAGATTTGGGCAAGTTTCAAGTCCCCGTGCTCTTTGGCTTGGCGGGCTGTGTTTCCGTGAGAGATGAAGGTCGCTCTCTCTTGGAATGAAGTGTAGATGAAGCCAAGGTAAGGATTGTTCTCTGTCCGCGGATCCTACGAAAGAGAAGTCAAAAAAGTGATTAGCAAGTCATAGTAGTAACTGATTAAAATTTTATGATAACAGCCTGAAAACTATTCTCACCATTCCTGATCCGATCAAGTACTGAATCGTCTTCTCGATCTGCCTCATGTCAACACGGCCAGACAAGTAAAGGTATTTGTTCAGAAGATCGCCATGTCGGTTTTCTTCTGCAGTCCAAGCTCTTGTCCAAATAGCCCATGAGGTGGGACTAGCACCTGTTTCATCCCTAACTCCATCCAAAGTGTTCAACATAGTTTGATAGGTGGGAAGCGCTTCTTCTGTGATCATGTCTCCCACCAGAACAACAAAGTAATCGTCGGGGAGCTCTCTTGCCCTCTCTCTTAACTCTCTTACCTGATCCTCAAACCCATCAGATGCAGGGTCGGGTAAGAAATCCTGGGGTTGCCACGACTTCTCCACATCCTTGAGATGAATTAGAAGGTTCTGCTCGGCCCAATCTTCCAATGATTTGAAGATCTCGATCTTTTGGGGTGGCATGGAATGCAAGACTTGAACGTGTACTTCCCTAGGTGGCGTAAATGGCTTCTTCAAACTCTCAACCTCCCTACAGCAACCAAAAAAAGGTATCATCAGCATTTAGTTAATACTCCATTCAGGAAAGGTCAGATGCACACAGGAGAACCAAGAACACGTCTGATTCCATTTGGATAAGCATCCATCTCTACATCTCTAAATACTTTACTCTACGCATTGAAGAAGAGGACAATTCGAGAAAACTCAGTCTAAAGAAAATTCAATGTTTCACTAAGTAACATGCAGAAAAAAGAAATTCGAGAAAACTCAATCTAAAGAAAATTCAATGTTTCACTAACATGCAGAAAAAAAGAAAGCTTGCAGAGAGAGAAAGAAACAAATGTAGTGACTACTGACCAGATAAAGACAAGATCAAGAACCAAGTGTCTTTAAAACAGAAAAAGAGTGAATAAATTACAGAAAAGTGTGAAACTTTTGGACGGAAACAATAGAGAGGCCACGAAGTACGCATGCACAGACGCAAGATGCCTTCTCAAAGAAGCCCTATAAGAAGCGTGATATCCAACGTAGTGTTCTTTGAATAAAGAAAACAGACGTAAAGAATCTCCTCTCAATGCACAGACAAAACACATCAAATGAGTACGCAACAACTACAAGTGGACATGTCTTTCTCTAACAAAATTAACCAAAAATCAGAGGAAAGAAGAATAAAATTTGCCCCAAAGAAGAGTAATTAGAGAAGTGCAGGATTTGACTAAGAAGCTAGTTGCAGTCATTTTCTTCAATGTCTCTTAACCAATCTAAAAGATCATAGCAAATAGCGTCAATCTTAACTGAGATCAACCAATCAGAGGTTTGATTACTCTAATCGAATTGGAATCTAAATAATCTGATGCAGACAAAATTAATGTAAAGGCAAACGATGAGCAACCTGAGAGCAAAGTGAATGAATCGTATAGAATATACAATCTAAAAGAGCAATTAATGAATCGCCTGAGACAGAGAATATCAGAGGATGGCCCCATCTCTCCATCACTAGACCGAGATTAAAAAAAAAGCACATCCATTGAAATCGCACTCGAGATTAAGCCAAAATGTAAGTGAACAACACTGAACAAATCGGAAAAACCTAGATCCAAATTCGAAAAACAAGCTAAAACCCAGAACACAGAGAAACAAGGAACCAAATCTGTTCTACTTGGCAGAAAATCAGAGAGTAGTAGATATATTAGCAAAAAGAAACAGGAGAGGGGTGGAGAGAGACTGACTTAGCGCCGGAGCTGAGAGCCGGAGAGGATGAAGCGAGGCAGAGGAACTTGGGAGATCTGAAAGTAGGAATCGGCGGACGAGCCGAGGAAGGGAATTTGTAGGGCTGAGATGCCAAAGGGTTAAGCTTCAAAGCCATTATTGAATACGAAGGGTCGTGTTTCTTCAGAGAAGAGCTCTCTCTTGCTTAGGCTATCTCTCTCAATCTCTCGCTCTCTGGTTTTGGCTCGGCTTTGTTTTTTCTCAGGTTCAGTTTCGTCCACAGAAAGAGAGTGCTTATGAAAAAAATAGCGTAGAGGGAAGAGTCTTATTACTCAGTGGAGACAGAGAGAGAGAGAGAGAAGCCAAAAATCAATTATTAAAAAATAAGGAAAATGGCGTCATTATTAATCGGACAACAAGGTCAAAAATTGAATTATATATTTTTTACCTTTTATTTTTATAATTAAGAGGCATCAGTTCTAAAATGCCCTCGAGGTTCTTTAGTATCAACATCATTGTCTATGATTTGGCAGGAGTATTGATGTCGGTAAAATTATTAGTCAACAATGAGCAATGAACATAATCTAAAATTGAACACATTATTAATATTGACAATATTTTAGTGATTGTTTTCGTGCAAAAGATGGCTTTTTTTTTCCAACATTACTTGTCTAATTAGTTGTGAATTATTAGATCTAGCAAATCGATAAGTAGGGGTACAATAGTCAACAGATTCAGTATAAATACAAGTGTTTGATTTTAATTTCGTACTCATATATATCTCGGGCGTGAGAATCCACGAGAAAGCCAAATAAGTTGAGTGAGGGGACAAGTGGCATTGGGTCTCCACGTGGATGTCCCCACTTGACAAATGGAACTCTATTTAACGTACTTTGCTTTTGTTTTGCTTCGATGCTTTTATGTTCTGCGGCAGCACAACGATTCTCATCGATAGCACAACGATTTTTCCTGATTGGTGGTTTCCTTCAAATTCAAATTTACAATACCACGGGCCACGGCACATGTGTATACGTTTGCATAGATAGAGAGTAACAAGTATATATATATACTAATTAATTAAACCCAATATTGATTTAAAAATAAAGCATAAAGAGAAAGAAACCTTAAGTAATTAAGCCTTATAATAATTTAAGTGTTTTGGTCATTGTTTTCAAAAGTTTGATTAGCAAACTTAAATCCACAGTGAAAACTATATATGATTGTTAGATCCACAGCGTTACAATTGTTAGAACTATGATTTCTTTTGTAAAAAAGTTTGATTACCAAAATTAAATCCACGAGACAAATAATCAGTTGAAAGTATTTAGTTTATCCAATTAGTTTGCACACAAAAGAAATATTATGAGTTTTTATAGCTGAAAATTGGAAAACACAACAAGTACTATACAACATAAGAGTATACACACACACAAACACATAAAATACACTGCCGATTTAAAGTAAGAACAAAAAATTAAACGATTCATTCTATACAATCAACAACTTCAACAGTGTTGTAAAGCAAATGCACCGTCACATGTTAAAATTCTCATAAAACCTCAGCAATCATTTTTTACCTCCCAACGGAAGTCATCGGTTCCGTGATGGTCAAGTTACCTGCAGATCCCATTGTCATCTCCGTATCAAGCACGTTTCCGTATGTCTCGTACCATTTTCCCAACTTCTCGGTTCTAACAATATCAAGCAGATTATCCGGAAGCTCAGAAACTCCGCCCAAGATCTTAACCACCGTAGCCATATCCGGCCTAACCTCTTCAGCCTGGTGCGAACATAACACTCCTAGCTTCAGAACAAGCTCAAGCTGTCCCTTATCATGATCTTGTCGGATTCTTTCATTAGCCGCCTCTACAATATCACCGTTTTCCCAACGATTGATCGCCCAATCCGCAAGAACGACCTCTTCGGGCTCCGCTCTTGGCTCAAACAGTTTTCTACCGCAAGAAACTTCAAGCATAAATACACCAAATGCGTAAACATCTGTTCCGGTGGTTGGTCTTCCGGTTCTCATGAGCTCTGGTGCCATATACCCGAATGTTCCAGCTACCCTAGAGGTCTGAGCTTCATACCCTTGATCATATAGCTTAGCCAATCCGAAATCTCCAAGACTTGCATTCATCTTGTCGTCAATCAGGACATTTGCTGGCTTAATGTCTCTATGAATCACTACTTGTAGCCATTCGTGATGGAGATAGGAGAGCGCAGATGCAACGTCTTTGATGATCTTGAAACGTTGAGTCCATGAGAGCTGTTCTTCATCTGATCCGCCGTAGAGGTACTTGTCAAGGCTTCCATTGGGCATAAAGTCATAAACCAAGTAGAGCTCTTCTTTGTACCTGCAATAACCGAGAAGCCTGACTAGATTAGGGTGTCTAAGACGACCAATAGTCGAAATCTCGGCCAAGAATTCACGCATTCCTTGACTTGAATTATGAGAAACGCTTTTAACAGCAATCTCTGCATCGGAACCTGGAAGCGTGCCTTTAAAGACCTGACCAAAACCTCCTTTGCCTAGAAGTTGTTTGAAACCCTTCGTGGCTTTAAAGAGTTCCTTGTAAGTAAACCTGTGAGGTCCACACTGAATCTCCCATTCCTCTAGAACCTGCTGAACCATTTTGTGTCTCCTATATAAGAAGAGACTTACAGCTGATGCAACCAGCGCAGCAAAGAGAGCCAATGCCAAGCAGGTCACCAAAACAATCCGAATTACTTGAGATTTTGTCTTGGGATATGGAGGAAACGTCGGTATCCCAAAGTCTAAGTTCGGAACCATATAGGAGAGAGAGACATGCCACATCCACATGTAATGTATTGCTCCAATTGCCCCTGTAGAGGCTGCAAAGCCGACATACATTTCCTCTAAGAGATAAGGAGACAGATCTTGGTTCAGCAAAAGAAGCGGCCGCTTTGGTATATTAGCCTCCTCTGCTGGTGACAAGGTGACACTAAGCTGTTTCTCCTTCTTGCTATACAAAATCGTGACTCGGAGTAGATTTCCACTGATCAAAGAAAGTTTTTTGAACTGACCCTTTGGATCATAATAACCAGCAGGAGCAGATACGTTAGATCTCATTCCGTTTATGTTGATACCAACATGGTTATCATCAATGTCACCAAATTCATCATCTTTATGAATATCGAGCTCCACGGCGACGACATGATTGGAGCTGTTTCCGTTGTTTGCATGATTGAAGATGCCTAAGTACTGATCGGCGGATGCACCTGGGATGCCTCTCGTGGGAGAGATCACAAAGGCCATACCGTGAGAGCCTTTGTGTCTGTGCTCAGGGACGATAGCAAAGAAGAAGGTGATAGAGAAAGAAGTCACGGTACCATCAATGGGATTCTTGAATGGCAACGGATCTTCCTCGAAGGCTTGACCATAGGCGTGCTTCTTGGTGTTTGTTAACGTCGTGAAACCATTCATCAACCCGGCGGATCCTTCCATAATCAGCTTGCCATCGGAGTTTTCAGTACGGCAGAACAGAGCAAGGATCATGAAAACTACACGTGGGACGATTTTATGATGCATGATCATGGCTAGATCGATGGGATCAAAAGGTAAGACCTTAGTTTTGTTTCTGTGTCCGATCGTTTGCTTCACAATGAAAGTCAACTAAACCACGAAAAACACATGAACTAGTCAAGACCTGCAAAGACTAAAAACAGAGAGCTATATTGCAAAGTCAAGTTGTCTTAAACTAATTAATTAAGCAGGTCATGGTGTCCATAATCTCCTTTTCCATGGATCATGGGAAAATCTAAGAGCTAGTCAAATATAAGTACTTAAGGTCTGGCCTGAAGATAATAACATGTAAAAGTTAGAAATAGTTTCTTATCATCTTTTGACATCTGTTCATTACACAACACAGAACCTTGTTTAAGGAAGATATATATATCAAACTTGCGAGACTAAAGAAAAGTGGGTCAATCTAGCTCTGTGGATCATTGCTTTCACCCAGCTGGCAGGCAGTTCCTGACTGCATTTATCACTGCCTGTACCGCTGCTTCATTCTGCATTTCATTATATCAAAAGTGACGTAATCGTTAAATAATTTATATATGCCAACACACACACATATTATTAACATATAGACAAAGACAACACATGTCGAGATTGCCACCTTTATTTTATACTATATTTTACTATGATTTTAGAATTTTCTTCAGCAAAAGCAAAAGCATTCATTTCCATATATACTTGTAAGTAATAGCAGATACAATTTCATAATAAAACATATGATGCTCCATAAAATCTACGTACCTGTTGGCGCTGGAGCTCTTTCTTGAGTTTGTTCACATGACCCCTTATGGTTTGAACAGTAAGAGCCGGATTACTCGCTACAAACGACATGAACTTACTCGAGAAGGCAATCTCTTCCATGTGTGATGCCATAAACTCAGAGACTGCATCTTCGAGGATCTGGTCCGAGTGAATCCTTGCAAGCTCGAGGACATCAAATGCATTTGATGAGTTCATGGAGATGATGAGCTGGTTTCTGCAGAGGTCCTGGAGGCATGGGATCTCGTACTTGTCTGCAGATTCGTAGAGTATATGGACGTGCTGCACCAGTTTTGTATCCGGAAGCGAACCCTTGTATATGAACTCGAGAAACGTCTCTAGCTCATCATGTGTTATCTCTGAAAGAGTGACTGTCTCGTTCCACAAAGCTTTGCAATCACCTAATTCAAATATGTTCCTAAACACCTTCGATTTTGCCGCCTATATATATTTTTTTCAAAAAATCTCAATTTAGAAGAGGTAACGCTTTAATCGATAACTCAATTCTAAAACCGAAAAAAAAAAGATACCAGCATAAGTTTGTTGGCGGGGATTGCATCAGTTTGGTCCCCTGCTTTGAGCCATATATCGACTTGCCTTTCTTCTTTAAAATTAAAGGCGTTCGTAGGTTCTTCCATCTTGTTTGCAGTTTCTTGCGCCATACTCTGAAAATCAGAATATCAAATTTTAGCACTAGAACAGAGTCAAATGGGATTTTTTCACAAATCCTGAAATGCAAGTCTCTACATTAACCAATACGATAAAATTTGTTCTCTTATAATGTTTTGAAGCCTTACAAAAAGCGAACCTTGTTTGATTTGCGATTGCTGCGGCAGTGTGAGAAGAAACTGAGAAAAGAAACCCTATATGTTATGTTGGAAGTAAAGGTGTCAATACGGGCCACGGCCCACTGCAGGGATTGGGCTTATAAATACTGAATATCGGCGGGTCGGGTCAATCAATGGCACCGGAAACATAAATTTTCTTCTTTTATTTTTTTTTTTTCTGTCAACAACAACATTACAATTAGTAAGATATAATTAAGGTTTAATATTATGAAGAGAAAATATATAAATTCAAAATTTCAATCCAATAAATGTCATAATTATATAATGTTAAAAAAGTCATAATTATTTCCTACAAAATATGGAAAAGTATTGATGTTAAATGTTCAACAGACTTAACCCTCTTATTAGATTTGGTTTAGCTCCTAAGCACAATGGAGACATTGTTGTTGTTGTGAGAAAGCATGGGAACCATCTCAAGCAACTCTTGGAAACCTCTTCCTTCAAGATAACCTTCCAACGTTACGACCATCTTCTTTAATGTCTTTGTGCTCTTAAGCATGAGCTCCATGAACGAGAAAACCTTCTCGACGACCCTCGCTTCCGAGCTCCAGCATTGATCCGGAATCAAGCCTTGCGAATCCAAGTAGTTGTCAATCTGCGTCCTCTGTACAACATAAAAAGGTTTTCGATTATGCAAACAGATTGTCAAACTCAAAAGTGAGAAGAAACATGATTTTGGTTAAGGAAAATAATGGAAACTATACCGGTATGGTGCCGGAATCCGTTGTGCGTACTGTTAGCTTCTTCAATTCAGGTGAATTTTGTAACACCCTTACTAAGCCAGACATTACATTTTGAGAGACCATTGTCTCAAACGTCAGATCTTTGACCTTGAAGCTCGGAAAAGGAACACGGCGGAGCTCGGCAAGAGATAAAATCTAGCAAAAAGCACAGACATGTAGTAAATATCGAAAAATACAAAATCTCAAGAAGGTGATTAAAAAAAAGAGTTTTAAGGATTGAGAAAATGAATAAATAAAAAGAGTTAAAGCATGAGAAAAGAGAAGAAATATTCGATCACTTTTTACAAACATCGATAGGGACTTCTCAGAGAGTGCATAATAAAATAAACACGGGCTTACAAACAGAGTGCATAAAACATACCTCAAGAAAGTTTGCTCCGAAGGTAAGCTTGTCTACATTCTGCAACTTGTGTAGCATCTTTAGCACCATGACTTGAAGTAAATCAGCCCTTAGTCTTTCAAATGAGGAAAAGCTAATTTCTAGACTAGCTTCGGCTAAGGACGAGACATCAACTAAATCACATGATGGGAACTGAGAGGTTTTCAATCTGAGAGAATGAATATGCGGTGCAAAAATCTGCGTCGGACCAGGTAAATCAATGCCGCGCTCGAGTTTTAATGTTCTTAGACGCAGCGATTTCCTGAGATCAAGAACCATAAGTTCATCGCAGAGAAACAGCTTTAAGCTTTCAAGAACAGGGCAGCCAGATAGAATCTTATCAATGCATTCGTCAGAGACCTTGCAACAACGCAAGGACAGCTTCTTTAGAGATGTAAAAGAGACGGAACAACTGGGAATCCTCAAACCATAAAACCATAAACCAACATCGAGTTTCTTCACGGAGTTATTGATGTAGAAGAAATCAGGAACATGAATCTCAACGGCACTAGTGACACCGAAGTTGAGCCGCATATTCTCCACGTTTCGGGACGTGGCGAACTCGATCCATCTGTCAATGTGAGGAATATAGCCACTCATGTTGGCACAGAGGTCGAAACTCATCATCTTGCGAGCCGTGTAGCGATCTAGGGTTTTGTTTATCGAATCAGCTTCCGGCATAGGAATCTCGTGATAGAAGGAGAGGGAAGGTGTATCGCACCATACATGCCTCCATCGTTTGGACAGGATGGAAGTTGTGATGGCGAGATTGGTCGGAAGAGAGGAGAGTATGCTTTGGAGGATCACATCAGGTAGAGAGCTGATTGAGTCTACACCGCCGGTTGAATCTCCTGCTTCTTCGATTTCGCGGTCACGGTGGCTGTGGATTCTCAAAGCGGCAGTGGCACCGTCTCCATTTCCGCCGCCGTCCGACATCGCAAGTGTTTGTTTTTTCCCCTAATTTGCAACTTTAAGAAAAGAAACAAAACATGAAACAGTTGCAAAGCATACCCAAAATTACTAGTGGGTTTTAAAAGCCCATCAAACAATACAAACCCAAAAGAGTTCTTACCCATATTGTGGACTATATTTCCTTTTAGTATTTGCAGTTACTATATGTTGTTTGTTTATAACTTTGATTGATAAGCAAGGAAGACGTCAACTAATGACTTCGGATACACGACAACAAATTCTCTAGTCACAAAGGCCTGCAAATACTAAAAACAGCGAGCTACAGAAATAATTTGCAGAAAGTCTGAAACCAGTTTAATAAAATGGTACCCAAATCATAGAATTTCTGCATTAACAAACAAAGAAAGAATCAAAGAAACAACCAACGTTTTCTAATGAACTTCATATTCCAACATAACTAAAGGACAATGGCACTGGAAACATATAATTTTTCTTCATAGAAATTTGGCATCATACTTGTTTGTCCAGGTGCTTGCTGGTAGTGGCGCAATCTTAGAGCAGTTCCCAGTTCTGTTTCTTGCTAAGATGAGCCGAACCAACTCCAGAAAAATTTATTGGCATTTACAAAATATAGAAGTTCGCAATGTTACAGCCGATTTAAGTAGAACATGAACCACACGATACATTCAATAACAGAAAATATTTATAAAACAACACGTCATATATCATTTCACGACCGACCTCGACCCCACGTCTCAGCGTCCCTGGGAGGTAAAAGGTTCCGTAAACGTCAAGGTACCGATAGACCCTTGTGATGTCAAAACATCAAGAAATCTCTCAGATGTCTCGGACAACATTCTGACCTTCTCAAACTTGACACTATCGAGTAGATTCTTTGGAAGCTGCAGATCACCGTCTAAGATCTGGACCACCTTAGACATGGCCGGTCTAATTGCTGCAACCTGGTGCGAACAAAGCACTCCCAGTTTCAAAACAAGCTCTAGCTGTTCTCTATTGTGTTCTCCACTGGGTCTTTCATTGGCTGCCTCGATAATATCTCCGTTTTCCCAACGATCTAATGTCCATTCCACAAGTACGACCTCGTTGGCTTCTGCTCGTGGCTCTATCAGCCTTCTGCCACAAGAGACTTCCAGCATAAAGAGCCCAAAGGCATAGACATCTGTGCCTGTGGTTGCTCTTCCGCTTCTTACGAGCTCAGGTGCGATGTACCCGATTGTTCCAGCTACTCTAGATGTCTGAGGATCATAACCCTGGTCGTACAACTTGGCTAGTCCGAAATCCCCGAGCCTAGCATTCATCTCGTCGTCGACCAGTATATTTGCCGGCTTGATGTCTCGATGGATTACAATCTGTACCCACTCGTGATGGAGATAGCAGAGTGCAGAGGCTACGTCTTTGATGATCTTGAAACGTTGACCCCAAGTGAGTTTCTCTTGATTCGCTCTGCGGTAGAGGTATTTGTCGAGACTTCCATTGGGCATGAAGTCATAAACCAAGTAGAGTTCCTCCTTGTACCTACAGTAACCCTGAAGCCTGACTAGGTTCGGGTGTCTAAGCCGACCAATTGTCGATATCTCGGCCAAGAACTCCTGCATCCCCTGTCTTGAATCATGAGAAATCTTTTTAACGGCAATCTCTGCATCGGAACCTGGAAGTGTACCCTTAAAGACCTGACCAAAGCCTCCTTTACCTAGAAGTTGTTTGTCCTTGAAACCCTTTGTAGCTTTAAAGAGTTCCTTATAATCAAACCTATGAGGCCCACACTGAATCTCCCATTCCTCTAGAACCTCCTTAACCTTTTTATGCTTCCTATAGTAGAAGAGACTTAAAGCTGATGCAGCAAGTGCAACAAAGATAGCCAATGTCAAGCAGGTCACCAAAACAATCCGCTTTACCTGAGAGTCTGCATTTGGATAACGAGGAAACGTCGGTATAGGGAAATCCAAATTCGGAACAGCTAAGGAGAGAGAGACATGCCACATCCACATGTAATGTATTGCTCCAACTGCCCCTGTAGAGGCTGCAAAGCCGACATACATTTCCTCTAAGAGATAAGGAGACAGATCTTGGCTCAGCAAAAGAAGCGGCCGCTTTGGTATATTAGCCTCCTCTGCTGGTGACAAGGTGACACTAAGCTGTTTCTCCTTCTGGCTATACAAAATCGTTACTCGGAGTAGATTTCCACTGATTAAAGAAAGGTTTTTGAACTGACCATTTGGATCATAATAGCCGGCAGGAGCAGATACGTTAGACTTCATTCCGTTTATGTTGATGCCAACATGGTTATCATCAATGTCACCAAATTCATCATCTTTATGTATATCAAGCTCCACAGCGATGACATGATTCGAGCTTTTTCCATTGTTTGTATCGTTGAATATTCCGAGGTACTGATCAGCAAAAGCGCCCGGAATGCCTCTCGTGGGAGAGATTACAAAGGCCATACCGTGAGAGCCTTTGTGCCTGTGCTCAGGGACGATAGCAAAGAAGAAGGTGATAGAGAAAGAAGTCACGGTACCATCAATGGGATTCTTGAATGGCAACGGATCTTCCTCGAAGGCTTGACCATAGGCGTGCTTATTGGTGTTTGTCAACGTCCTAAAGCCATCTATTAATCCGATGGATCCTTCCATAATCAGCTTGCCATCGGAGTTTTCAGTAGCAGACAGAGCAATAATGATCACAACCATCCAAAAGTTGAATTTACGAGACATGATCATTGATAGCTTGAGAGGTTTACGAAGGAAGAAGATTATTTAGTCTCTGTTGTTGTGTATATCTTTTGAGTTTTGATAAGCAAGGAAAATACCAACTAATGACTTCATATACAAGAAGAAAACCAAGTGTTTGAAATAAATTAATTAACATAATGTCCAAATCATTCTTGGATCATGCAGTAAACAAAGAGCTGGTCAGACAAAGTTTTTCCTTTAACTATGAATTGTGATGAAATCAAATTCATGTTATATTAGTCTGCTTATACAGTAATGACATCTGTTCAATAAAGAATCAAAGTCGAGACCTGAAAATATTAACAATTCTCTAAGAAAACGATCTGATTTTATAAACGTGATTCAGAATTGGCCAAAGAGAGCAGTGAGGCCGAGGGGGGAAAACAATATTTTCGAAGTTTGGGACAAATCATATATTTGAGAAATTCATGAAGGACTAAAGGTAAATTAATAAAACGAAAAATAAAAGAGGAAGAAATACTAACCCGAGTGGCCGGCGAACTCAGGAATCGGCGTTAGCAATCTGACCCCAAGCAACACTGAACATAAATGGGCCTACTATGGCCCGATAGATAGAAAATAGTAACATAAGCCCGAGAGGGTATTTTCGTATATCCCGAGAACTCGTGAGGATAGAATTGGAATTAAAAAACCCTTGTTAATATATGCCTTCCAAAAATTCTACTTCAAACCAAATCTTGTCATTGTTTTATCCTTTTATTATGTTACAACCGTAAAAATTCAAAATCCAGATTACAACAGCACTCAAAAATCAACACAACCCACAAATGAAGCAAAAAGTAAACAAAATCAAAAGAAATCACACATATCTGTTAAACGGTTTCCTACCAACTGAGCCAGTGGAGTCAATGCTCAAATTTCCTACTGATTTAAGAGTCTTGTGCTTCTCAAGAACCACACCTCCTGGTGAACCTGGACCTCTTTGGCTGCTGCTGTTGCTCATGAGCAATGACCCTTTGTTCCATCTAAACATATCTTGCGCCGGAGGAAACGACATTCTCCTCTTCTCGCTATTGACCGATGATGGTGTACCCATCACCCTCTCCTTTGGATTGCTGTTTGGTCTAACTTTGGCCTTGGCAGAGACCGTTGGAGCCATGTAGCTCGGGAATGGAGGACAGCTTGTGAGGCTGTCGTCGTCTTTGAAAGGAGAATCTTGACCTCTTAGTCTTCCTCTCGAGTATCTTGATGTCCCTGTGCGGATGGGTCTGGATGGAGTGAGAAGTGTAGACCTCGACGATCTTGGTGTGGAAGTTTCAAAGTTGTTGTCAAGCCTGAAGTGGTGTTGGTTGCTTGAATGAGACAGAGGGCTTGGGCTCAGTCTTGTTGGTGTTAGCCTGTAATCTCTTAGTGGTTGGCTATGGCTCGGTTCAGGACTAGCAAGAGGAAGTTGTCGGTCCACCCAGTTCCACCATAGAGGGAGCCCACCTGAAGCACGAATGTCCCGAGAAGACTTGGGACTGTTTTTCCACAGCTGCATAGGTAGTGAGAGAGAGAGAGAGAGATGTTGGTGAAAAACCTAAAATATGTATTAACATGGTGATGAAACTGAGGAAAGATGAGTGTTACCTTGTGAGAGTATGCATAGGCCATTGATCTTTCTCTCTTGATGATCGCATCAGTCTTCCTCTGAGTTCTCGCATCCCTTTCTTCTTTCGTCAGCACACTGTCGTCCCAGTTATCGTTACCAGCTTCAGAGGCAGCCAATTTTGCTTCATCTTTCTCAACCTGAGCTTGGTTTTCCAACATTTTGATGCGGCGTGACTGAATCTGGGATTGAACACGGACCAGTTGCTGCATGTACTTCATTGCATTGACCGTCTGTCGCTTCACGCTGTATCCTCTCACCACACCTTGAAGCCTCACTAGACCTTTCAGAGCTCTGAAACTCCTCCTTGCCTGTTTCACTCAGTTCAACAACTTACTTGCCTTAGTAATGGTGAGATAGTGCAACGGACAAATCTTGAAAAACATAAACAAAGAATATCGTCTATACGTACCATGTAACCTCTGTAAGCTGTTTGAATCTTTTTTGCAGAATCATGTTGGACCACGAGAGTTGGCTCTGGTCTATAAACAATCTCCCGTCGCTGCACTGCCCTAGGCGAGACGGCTCTTGGAGAAGGAGGCTTAGGCGTAGTAGGTCTTGAAGCATCCAATCTTGGTGGTTCCGCTCTTGGAGAAGGAGGCTTAGGCGTAGTGGGTCTTGGAGCATCCAATCTCGGTGGTTCTGCTCTTGGAGATGGAGGCTTTGGCGAAGGAAGTCTTGGAGTATCCAACCTTGGTGGGTCTGCTCTTGGAGAAGGAGGTCTTGGAGTATCCAACCTTGACGGGTCTGTTCTTGGAGAAGCCTCTCTTGGGGAAGGAGGCTTTGGTGAAGGTGGTCTTGGAGTATCCAATCTCAGTGGGTCTGCTCTTGGAGAAGGCGGCTTTGGAGAGGCAACTCTTGGTGAAGTCGGTCTTGGAGAAGGAACAATGGGAGGGGAAATTCTCTGAGAAGGAACTCGAGTAGAAGCAGGCCTCAGAGGAGGAGGATGAGCATTGGCAGAGGCTGATGATGGCTTTGATCGATCAGAGAGTTTTGGTGAAAGGGATCTTGGAGATTCCAATCTTGGAGGGTCTGCTCTTGGAGAAGCGGCTCGTGGTGAGGCAACTCTTGGAGAAGTTGGTCTTGGAGAAAGAACACGAGGAGAAGCAGGCCTCAGGGGAGGAGGAGGAGAAGCTGAAGGTGGGTTTGATCGATCAGGAGTAGGAGGCCTGAACACAAGATTGTGATCTCTCTCAGCCTCGCCCAAGATCTTCTCAATACTACTAGGCTCTCTGAAGATGGGAAGAAATGAATTGGTCTCTCCATGCCTTAGCTTCCCAAACCTTTTCTTCCTCTTTTCTTTTTCACTCTTTCTCTCTGTTTCCTGCTGCAAAAATATATATACATATACTCAACATGAGCCAAAGTATCTCATCATCAATCACCATGAAAAACTCTAAAATCCAAGCTGGCTAAAGAACATTCAGGAAAAAACACTTGTTGGGAGAGTAAACCAGCTTACATTGCCTAGCTTCTCTTTGGAATGTGGAGTAAAAACCCTTTTGATTGCAGAAAACCAACTTGCTTTCTTCCCCATCTCTCGAGCATTACTTTCCTTACCTGTCGCAATAAAACAGAACTCAGCCTTTGTTCAAGTCTTTTCTTTACACACCTTAAAGGATGAAACTTTATGGTAGCTCTAAGATCTATGCATGAGGGATTCTAAGACCACTACAATTGTGTATTGATTAAAACTGCAATATCCATCAGAAGTGTATCTTACTGAGATTGGTGGCTAAGATTTGGGGGAGAAGGCGCAAGTTAGCATGATTGCTCTGTTAGCACCAAGGATGAAGAACTGGTTCAGGAACCAAAACTCGTACCTGCATGAAACAGCAGTTAAGGACAAAGGAAGGAAAATTGCAAAGAAGATCCAGGAACTCAGATACAGAAGCTGCCAAAGATAAAGATAGGTTCTAAGTTGTTGAGCTTCCATGAAAAGGAAGTTTTAACTTTATGACAAATCTTAGCTCAACTTTTTTTCTTCTCTTCAAAATTAGGTGAACTGACTAAATCATCACTAAAATCACTTGTTCGATGCAAACGGACAGAGACAGAGAGACGACAGTTTTTTTTTTCAAGTGTAAAAAAGCTCTGAAATTTAATATGCAAAGATTAGAAAATTGAAAAATCTTGCTTAGAGAATTTTCTCAGTAAACAACTCACAAGTGAGCTTTATCTATCTCAAGAGGAGAGAGATCAAGAAGAAACACAGTATGACAACACCAAAAAAAAAGACAGATCTTTTAATACAACCCAGAAAACCAGAAAGTGAAAATGAATTATTAAATCAAAGAGAACTACAAATCCTCTCCTCGGTACAATCACAAGCAACACGAATTACTAACCTCGATTCTGAGATTTTTGTAGTTTTCCCTTCTTCTTGATTTCCTCAAAAGAAATTAAGAGAGAGAGAGAGAGACAGAGCAAAAAGAAACAGCCAGAGAAGAAAAACTCTTGTCTGGTTAATTTTTCCTTTTTTTTCCCCTCTTTGTCTATCCTCTCTGCTTCCTCTCAACTCTCGCATTAAGACTTTTAATTAAAAAAATAATCATAATGGGGGTTTATTTAAGAAAAGTATTAGTCTTCTAATCCTTTTTTGTGTGTGTGGGTAAATTACTTTGAAATTGTTGAAAAGTCTGCAACTTTGGATCTGGGTCTGGTTTGGTATGGGATGAAATTTGAAACTTTTTTTCTTTCATGTTTTCTCTTACTACCTTTTGGATTTATTTATGAGCTCGGGTTATCATCATGAAGAGAGAGAAATAGTTGGCCACTCTATCACTCAACCTTGGCCTACTTTTTTTTTTACCTCATTGTAACCACAAACTCATCCCTAGATACCAAACGGTAACATAAAAAATCTGGTGGTTTGTGTTTGACTAGTAGATTCGATGAGATCATTTGATAGTTTATGCAAAAAATACACTTTGATAGTGATTTATAGAAAGAGTTATCATCTTATTCCTAAATAAGATAACTATTGTACAGATGGAAACAAACAAGAAAAATCACTTGTAAATTTTGTTGTCTGTGGTCTTTTACCAATTTCGTAGCTGCAGATATGATCTGGTATGAATTAAAATTTTCAGTCTTATATAGAATAGCACAACTTATCTATAAAAGTAAAATACAATTTTTGACATTTGTGATTACGTTTACCAGTTTAAATAATATATTGCAAGATATAAAATGAAATTAACTTATTAATAACAGTCGAACCCGGTAAAGCGACATGGAATTTGCTAACATTTTGTAAGAATAAAGACGTCATAATTGCATCCTTAATCAATCATAAACTTTTGAACTTTCAATGATATCATCAAGAAAACAAAATGCAAAAGCAGGTCTCAAAGAAGAACTATGCCATAATTATCGTTTCTTTAGTTGTATGTTCCTGTCCCCGCCAGAAAAAGTATATATTTTTAAAAAAGAAATAAAATATTTGGACAACAAAACATTAGGTTTAGTGGAGACATTCTGATTTGTTTATCAGGTGTATTTTAACAAATCATAATTACGACAGTGGTATACTGTCGCTTTTGACATTTTGCAACTATCCAAAAATATATATATTTATGAGTTTTTGTTTGGTATCAAAATGAGAACAGAATCTGAAGAAATTATCATAGACGAGGTTGATTCTTTTGTTTGTCTCATGGTGATCGCACGCGCCTTCGTCTCCTGCGTACTTGTCACTTTCTTGCCTTCATTCATTAGCGCAGTGTTTACCAAATGCTATATAGTTCACGTGACATCGACAAACCACTGATCTTTTGAACAAAATTCGATCTAATTCTTGATCTTATGAAGCAGAGATATATATATCAAACATTTTTTTTTGTTCAAACATATATGTCAATCTCCACGGGGATACGGACAGATTATATTAAGGATTTGAAAATGGTTTTACTAATTAATTGGTGTTAAAAACGCATAATGAACCTTTGGAATACAATTCAGGCAAGAAGAATATAAAATTATTTCAACTTCGCACATTCCTTCCCACTATCACTCGTCTTCATATGCTTCCACATTTGTTCGTGTGTGTGATTTAATAATTAATTTTGCCTCATCAAGACCTAAGTAACCCTACCTATATCATCACGAATATGCATGTATAATGTATGTGGATGGATTTGTATATTAAAATATATATAAACTTGTAGTATTTAGGAAAAAAAAAAACTGATCACTAACACGAATCGACACTGCAAATATTTCACAAATACCCTTTCCCTATGTCATATGGTTTATCGATAAAATATGGAGTTAAGACTTTCATGAAACTGTACAAAACTTTATGTGTGAGTTTTGTTTGCAAGAAACTCAAACTATATATTTAGGCAAATTACAAATAATTAACCTATATATATGTATCACATGCATATAATTAAGTATAATGGTATATATACTACATGTTAAAGTAATATTGAATTAGGATTAAGTACTGATGAATATAATATATTTTATTGTTTTATTGCTTTAACAATATCTAATATCTGAAAGTAAACAATGATACAAAACTCAAATATTTCGAGCCATTCAAACTTTAGATATCAAACATGAAACTGTTAAAAAGATGAAACGTTAACCCCCGTAGATATTTTTAGATATACTTTACTTGCGATATTAATATCTGCAACCCCCATAGCCTGAAAATAGAACAAAAAACAATAAAACATTGATAAAGGAGACTGGAAGAAGAAGAAATGCATAATTGTTAGAGAGACACAGAGAATTTTGAAACTCACTAGGATCAATATCAGTAAGGTAACCAGCGCCTTCGAAATCGCAATCCTCCTTGTGTCTTCCTTGAGCTTGGTAATAACGATTCATGACGAAAGAAGCGTGACTAAGGGGAGTATCAGGTTCATAACATATACCTCCTGGCTTTATAATTGTGCAATCCATTTTGGAACATATGAAGTCTATGATTCTTAAAAGTTTCTCGTTATCCGTCGTATAACGGTCCGCAACACACACATATCCATCGCTGATCTGCGACAAAGAGCAAATCCAAATAGCATAAAAATATATGAGATTGATTTGTCTTTATATTTAAAAAAATTGTTTTCACTTATGAGGAAATTTTAAACATGTACCGCATCTGCGTTGATTTTCATTATTTGTTTTCCTGAAAAATAAAAATCAAAACTGAAATTGTTACAGAACTTGGAAAACCTTGCGACAAAACTTTCAAATGATCTATAAACCCATACGCATCGGCACAATAAGATTTCTTTTTTTTGAACATTAAAATTTATATATAAATACATAAAAAATTTGATCAGTCAGTTATATTAAGTATATATGTCGAGTAGTTGTGATTAGATTACCCGACGAAAGACATAAAAAGATGATGAAAGAAAGATATATTTGTATATGCATGTTTGATTTTGATTAATGTCTGAAAATCTTCCACAGCTTTATTTTTCTCTATACACTAAATTTAACCCATCTCTTATATATATTAAATTAAGAGAGATTGTTTTATGTATATAGTATATAATATGCAAAATTTAAACGTTTTACATATTATTTACTATATACATTAATAGGTTCTTTTCATACCAAAAATCTCTCTTATAATATCTATGTAGTACAATTACATATTATCTACCTTGTATTCAGATTTTCTTAAATCAATATAAATCAACATGATTTCTACAAAAAATATCTATGTAGTAAATAATATGTAATTTATTTTGAATTTTACATATTATTTACTTTATACATTTCTAAGTTTTTTTTTCATACCTAAAAATCTCTCTTAGATTATGTATAGTAAATAATATATATAACTTTTAAATTTTTACATATTATTTACTATATACATTTTAAAGCTTTTTTCATACCAAAATATCTCTCTTAAATTATGTATATAGTAAATAATATATGTAAAACTTATACAGTTTACATATTATTTACTATTTAAATTTCTAAGTTTTTTTCATACCAGAAAATCTCTCTTAATTTTTTGAAAATTTTAAAATTAAAACTAACTATTGTAAACAGAGAATAGTTTTCTAAAGACTAGGAAATAGGAATTTGAGACAGAATTTTGTGGAAATGAAAACGATACAAAAATATAAAATCAAAATAATTATCTCATTTTTATTTCTATCCTATGGGAATGTGATGGGATGGGAATGAGACAAAAATTCTCACAAATATTAAAAATATGATATAATCATAAAATTTTAAATATATTTCATTTATTTTTTTAATAACACATTATATATAATGTTAGTTGACAAACAAATGAAATCAAACTTTAAAAACATCAAGATTAAAGAAAAAGTAACATAATACATTAATATACATATATATAATATTATATATAGTTAGTATATTATTATTCCATACCAAAAAAACCTCTCTTAAATTAATTATGTATATAGTAAATAATATGTATAACTTTTCAATTTTTACATATTATTTACTATATACATTTCTAAGTTTTTTTCATACCAAAAAATCTCTTTTAAGTTTTTGGAAATTCAAAAGTTAAAACTAACTATTGTAAACTGTAAGTGTGTTCACTCTAATTGCAAAACTGAAAAAAAAAAAACTTTGCAATAGTAACAATCATTATTTTTTAACAAAAGACATCAAAAATTGCAGAGCAATGACTTTGCTCAAGTATTGAAGAAGAGTGTAATGCAAAGTAGAAGTCCTCCAAGAAAGGTCAGAAAAGGAGGCTAGTTTGATCTTGCTTCGGATGCTCCGGCTTATATTGGGATTGCTACCGGAACCTGCTCGTGCTTTTTCTTCAAACAAAACCAAGATCCCAAAGCATCCGAGTGTTAAGGCGAATAAAAAAGGTAAAATGGATACGAAAGATGCAGAAACTGGCAATCCAAGATTGCTTACCTTGTACTTCATTCTCGGGCTTTTTAGGTCCTTGCTGCGCTGTCGAGTCAATCCTCTGTTCTAGTGCATCTGCGTTTAAGTGGACATGGAGAGAGAAAAGGAAAGTTTAGAGATGGTTGCATGGCTAGAGAAACAGAAGATGTTGTTGTGTGTTTTTGAAACCATCATTCTAACCTCATTTGGTAATGACCAGGTCGATGATGGTTTCCTAAATATTAAAATATTTCAACTATGTGACAAGATAAGTCTTCTTCGCACATTCCTTCCCACTATAACTCGTCTTCATATGCTTCCACATTTGTTCGTGTGTGTGATTTAATAATTAATCTTGCCACATCAAGACCTAAGTAACCCTACCTATATCATTACTAATATGTTTGTATTACTAAAATATAAATATTTTTATGCTATTTGAATTTTTAAAAAAATGTTTCCACTTATGAGGAATTTTAAACATGTACCTTTGCGTTGACTCTCATGAAACTTTTTCCTGAAACATAAAAATCAAACTAAAATTGTTACAGAAGGTGGAAAACCAAAAATCTTACGACAAAACTTTCAAATGATCTATAAGCCCGCATGCATCGGTACAATTATATATAAGAAATTTGATCAGTCAATTATATTAAGTATGACGAGTAGTTGTGATGAGATTACCCGACGAAAGACATAAGAAGATGATGAAAGCAAGATATATTTGTGTATGCATGTTTGATTTTGGTTCCCGTCTGAAAATCTTCTATAGCTTTGCTTTTATATATACACTAGATTTAACCCATTTCTTATTTAAGAGAGATTTTTTGGTATGAAAAATAAACTTAGAAATGTATATAGTAAATAATATGTAAAATTTAAAATTTATAAATAATCATGTATTGCAAACTTGGAATAGTTTTCTAAAATTCTAATAACCATCATCATTTTTAAGCAACACATGTCCTAATATCGGAAATATAAACTAATTAAGTGTGTTCATTCTCATTTTACCAAATCATATTTTCAGTTTTGTTTTACTGTTAGTTTAAACCTTTCCTTGCAATTTAAGTTTTCTAATATGCCATAAATATCAGTAAATACAGATAACTTTAGTGAAATTTTGTCTTTTTGGTAAAATTTAATTAGTGAACATATATTTAAAGTATTTTTTAAAAATATAGACAAATTTATGACTTCGATTTTTGATGCTAACAGCTATAAAGAATCGGACAGAAGAGTTTAAAAGGGAAAGTCGTTGTCTTAAAAGCCAATTAACAAACCTTAAAATCAAAAACTGGTTGCACATCATCTTAGTTCGATTCATCAGTATCACTGTTAAGAACCAAGGGAACAATATCTCTCTGTTTATGATCTGTGGACACAAACCAATCATCAAAAGAATCATCATCTCTCTTTAGAAATACAAATACTTCCTAAACTCATAAGCACTAGCTAAAAATCTCTAATAATAAGCAATCAATCATACACATCTCTCAAATTCACATGATTTCACTACTCATCAATCACGTGTACCGAGTAGAAATAGAGCTAAGCAACTAACAATATAGACTTAGAAATAAAGCCCAATTTTAAGGGTTTTACAATTTATTGCAAGGGTTTTACAATTTATTGGGCTTAATAAGGCCCATTAGTTTAGAAATAAAGCCCAATTTTAAATGAGTCTTGTGGCACAAATAGGCATACTCGTCTTTTACTTGCGGCGACCTCCTTTTACCGTATACTTTCCTCCGGCCGGTGGCTTTTTGGGAGCAGATCATCAGTTTCTGGTCTCTGGTCAGTTGATTTTTCTTATTTGATGGATTATGGTTCTTAAATCTCATGGGTTTTGAGCTGATCAAGCATGGTTATTTGTTCTGGCTCAATTCGATTTTTATTGCAAAATTGAATCCTTTTCTACCATGCACTTGTGCTGTTGATTTTTTCGTGTAGATTTGTTGAGAATCTGTGATGATCTAGGGTTGTATTAATCGGACTTTCATTGCTTTCCTAGCTTCGAATCGACCAGAATCAGAATGGTTTCGAGCAATTGTTTCAATCGTGCTTATATTTCAAAGTTGCGTATTGGATTGATTTCGGCGAAGTCAATTTCATCAGATCTCACTTTTTCCCTTCTTTTGCATTGTGGTTATGTTTTTCTTCTCAGCGATCCGAGAGAGAAGGAGTCTTCGCAGTGCTTGAGGATCTGCAAAAAGTATCCATCTGAGGTTTAACAATGGTAATTCTCGACCCATCCCAGGATTGTTGTAGCTGTATGGTTTTGACAGTAGATGAAGAACTGTAAATATGGTGTGAAGACTATTGTGAGATTTGTTTATCCTTCGTTTAGTGTTTGCTGGGATTTGAATCAGCATTGAGGCTAAGACTTTAGAGAACTCAATGATTAATGGAGGAAGAAGCTAATGTTACCACCTGCATTTTCTTTGGTTTTGGCTGATGATGCTCTTTTTTGATGGCATCTTGTTTGGTTTTTCAGGTTCTACTACAGTTGGACCCATTCCTCAATGAACTCACGAGCATGTTCGAGAAAAGCAAAGAGAAGGGTTCTGTGTGGGTTACTTTGAAAAGATGTAAGTTCGGCTCTTTTACTTGACAACCTCATCTGGACATTCTTCCACTTTTGTTACCTGATTATAGTTGAATTGTCTTTTTAAAGATGTCTCGTTTATAGAAGTGATATTACTTGTGTCAGCAACTTTGAAGTCTAAGCTGCAGAAGAGGAAACTGAGTTCAGCTGGAGAAACCATGGAGTACAGATGCCTTATTCGAGCAACTGATGCAAAGAAAACGATTTCTACATCGGTATGTTCTACACATGATCTCAAACTTTTAACCATGCATGAGTAAACCATCATATCCGTTAATCAAAAGATTGTCTCAGTCTTATACTCTCTTTGGAGGATTTGATAATAACAGATAGCATTGTTTCTTAGCTCTCTACTCGTTCTTCCATAAACCATTTTACACTGGAGCTAACTCGTTGCAATGCTTTCTTGTTTAAGGTTGGGGCTAAGGATCACCAGAGATTCCAAGCATCATACGCTACCATTCTTAAGGCCCACATGACTGCTTTGAAGAAGAGGGAGAGGAAAGACCGGAAGAAATCCACAGAGGCAGAGAAGAAAGAAGGCACCTCAACCACTAAGCCCAAGAAACCTTGATTTCTCCTTTTGTGTTCTCATTGATTTGCAATTTGTTGCGTAGAAATTGAATTTTGGAAGATATTGAAAAGATCTCAGAGATTTTTGATTTATGTCATGAAAGATTTTGGGTTTGCATCTTATTGAATTTTCATCGTGAGAGTAATGATCATATATATAAAAACTAAGCGCAAAGATTGACTAAATTCAACAACTCGATTCTTGATCTCAAAGCAGAAGCTGAGCCTAAGAAAAAACCTCAATTGTTATTATGATTCTCTTCGAGTTCCTAACAAAGGTGAAACTGACACAGACTATTCATCAGAGTTCGAGTCGACATAAGCCCTGAGGACACGTTTGTACTTCTCGGGACTGTCGTACCAGGTTGGTGTGTTGATGATCGCCTTCTCTAGCCAGTACTCATCGTAAACTCTTTGCCTCGACATCTTCTCAATGAATCCATTCCAACCATCCAAGGCCCTGGTCAATCGAACAGTCTTGGGTTTTCCCATCAGAAACCTAAAGTAATCCCTCGCAAGCTTCACCAATTCCTCTCCAGTGATGATGTAGGTGTACTGCGGAAACAGAACATCCGATTAAAGCAAGATACAATGAAAGTTATCAAATCTTTTCGAAAGTTTTGTCTCTTACCAACAAGATGAAGCCTAAGGTTGCTAAAACCACTTGCAGGGTTTCATCTGCAATCCCAGCAAGACCACCGTCTTCCCCTCCAGAGCTAGAGCCTTCAGGACGCTCTCCACCACTTCCACCACCGCCACTTCCTCCTCCACGTGGAGGAACGTTGCCGCCACTGTCAGTATCGTAAAAGTCTTTCTTTTGTATCTGCTCCCTCAACATATCTTCAACCGATTTCTTCCCCATAGCTTTCTCTATTGCTTTCCACGGTGATACCTGATGACAAACAAAAGTCATTACAACAATCATTGGGAACGAAATCGACAGATATGAATCGATCTCTGGTTACAAAGTCAAAATCATTTACACAATGACGAACTTAGAAAAAACGAGGAAAAAAATCTGACCTCGTCACCACCATTAGACTTATCCTTGCCACCAAATAAGCACACAGCAGAACCTTGCTTCCATTTCCCGGTAGTTGCACGACGCCGGTGATTTAACAAAGGCGAAAACTCAGTAGACACCGATGCACTTGCTCGGAGAGCAATTGACGCACGAGGTTTAGAGCTTAATGGCGACCTAATAGGTCCACTAGAGACACAATTCAGACGATTTATCCTTGCAGGACCGTAGGATGGTCGAAAACAATTAGCCTGAGTAAAGCTCATCTTTATCCCAATGCTTCTCTTAATGCATTAACTTTCGGATCTTGACTGCAAAAGAAATCGAAGAAAAACGAACATTCCCGATGAGAAGGCTCGAAAAGATGTTCTTCAGGGCATGATCAGAATTTAGAGTACCAAAGATGCTATTTCGAACAAACCTAAGGGATGATTATATCGCGTTCATATAACAATACGCAATAGTAGCTACCAGAAATCAGGAAGTTCTAGGCAATAGAATAGGAAGGCACTGGTTCGGCGATCATAAGGCAAGAACAATGAACAGCTCGCTAGAAACCGGGAAAATCATAGAAACGGGAGAGTCAGAAACGATAATCGTACCTTGTCGAAGCCTTGACGGGAGAGAGGAATTCGAAGCCCTAGTTTTATCCTTCGAGAAAAGAAAGGATTCGATTTTCCCCCTTTGTGTCGTCCAAATTAAAACGACGGAGAAGCGGAGGTGTGAGAGTCGAGAACGGAGAGGCGATCGCTAAGTTTATCTATCCTGAAACTGGGCACCTAACGGTGTCGTTTCACTTGAGCCTCTCGATGGTTCTAGACTTCTAGTCTTTCTTGATTAGTTGGTAGAATGATACGGTTAACTTGATTAGTTGGTTTAATACCCGACGCATGACCGCTTGCAATTGCAATTGTGTTCGGTTTGGTTATTTGGTGTTGGAGTTTTTATTTTATTTTATTTTAAAACAATTATGGTTATTATATAATAATGTAGTTTAATGAAATATGCTAATTTGTTTTAATTTCATTGGTTAAAAACATCAATCTAATCTAAATTAAATATGACATAGAAATGATGATGTGTAATGATGATGTAATTGTGACATAGCATTTGCTAACACATGTAGATTATGACATGACAAAAAAAAATTTATGTGTTTAATTTATTTTAGTTCAAATTATTATTTTATGAAAACTGAAAAATATAAAATATTTAATTATTAATATAAATGGTAAACTATCATTTTTTATCACATGCACAAAAGATATGTTATATTTTTTTATTACATACATAGATTTATACACTTTAAATTATATAAAAACTATATCTTCACACATGCACCAACTATATAATCTAAAGTAACATTAATCTAACAATTAGTATTTAACTAAAGAACCTATTTTTGTTGTCCACACAAAATGGAAGCTATACAAATATACAAAGAGAAGTTAGAGTATACCACGTTTTGTTAACCGAAGTATGATTATCTACTTTTAACAGTCTTCTTGAGATCGTCTTTCCGTAATATAATCCAAAGCAACATTAATTGTATCATCAAATTGTACAAAGATTATGAGAATTGTCTTCATCACATGCATCGACTATATAATCCAAAGTAACATTAATCTAACAATGTTTAACTAAAGAGCCCATTTTTGTTGTCCACATGAAACATAAGCTAAACAAATATACAAAGAGAAGTTAGAATATATTTAAGTTCAAATAATTTTCTGTGTTTAATTTATTTTAGTTCAAATATTTATTTTATACAAAGAAGTCTTCGAGAATTTAAAGGCTAAATAACTGGATAAATTGAGGAAGATTAATTGAAGACGAAGAAAATTATGAAATTTGCATACCTGACACGCAAATCTGCAGCAGGTAACCCGCTCAACCAGCTATCCACGGGTCTGATCCATTTGACCCTTTAACATAATAAAATAGGTTTTTTGTTATAATGAAATGTTTAGTTAAAATTATACCATATTTTGCTATTAGACCCTATAATTTAATCACCCTACCTAATTTTTTAACATTACAAAAATTAAAATATTTATAATAATTTAGATATTTATGTAATTAAAATCTTAAAACTGTTTATGTCCGCATATGCATGCGGGCGAAACTCCTAGTTAGATTGAAAAGTGAGTTAGTTTAGTAATTTCGGTTTTGACTTTGAATTTATCTTCACATATGGTTTTAATTTTTAAAGAGATTTGAGTTTGATTTTGGTATATTCATTTTTCTTACAATTCCTATCAATTTTTATTTTAGTTTTTCAGATATTGAATCGTTGTGTCGTCTAAGTTAAAACAGTAAGAATACTATATATGTATCAATTGATTAGCTAAATGTCAGTAGTATTTTGTTCCTTAGTAGCGTTTGAGATATATTTAGACTCTGATTGATTATAGATTTACTGCTGTTAAAACTTTTAGAATGATGGAATCAGCAAAACGTGAATTCTTCAATTTAAAAAAAAAACTCAAATTTTTGAATTGAGCCAAACTTGTTTATAGATACATCAAGTTAATTATTTTTAGAAATATGTTAATCTAATTGACTTTTTATACCAAATAACTGCAGTTACAAATTGCTATCTAATTAATTCATCGAGAGGGCACAAAAGAGATATGATAACAGCTTGTTCCACACAAGCTAGAGTATGATCAACAGACAACTCCAAACGTTTATCTGTAAAGCTCCGAGAGCTACTCTCGCACCACACTGCTTAGATGGTAGCTTGAAAGGAAATTAAATAGTATCAAATATTGTTTTAAATTGATAATTCGTTTTTAATCGAATTCATGACCGACATAGATTTTCTCGTAACGACAAGAAAAAGAATGGGCCATTGACTTACTATTTTGTGGTACGAAAGGGTCGTTGACTTGGACTAAGAAAAAGCCAATTGATAATCGAGAAGTACCTAAACTATTTGATCAAAAAATATCATTTAAAAATTTTAAATAGAGAGAAACTTTACACTATAAATACATCCACACACCACCTTCATTTCTTCACACAACTATCTCCCCCCACTCACCCCTCCAAAACAAAACAGAAAATGGCTACCCAAAGAGCGATTCTCAAAAACGCTCTAATCCTTTTTCTCTTCACCTTAACCATCATCACAAAAACCGCGTTTTCGCAAAACTGCGGCACAGCCGGATGTGCGGGCAACCTATGCTGCAGTAGATATGGATATTGTGGCACCACAGCCGCCTACTGCGGCACCGGGTGCAGAAGCGGGCCTTGCAGCTCCGGAGCCACACCAGCTCCTAGCGGCGGCACCGGCGGTCTAAACGCCGATCCTCGTGATACCATTGAAAACGTTGTCACACCAGCATTTTTCGATGGTCTCATGAGCAAAGTCGGAAACGGCTGCCCAGCCAAAGGGTTCTACACTCGCCAGGCTTTCATCTCAGCTGCCCAATCGTTCCCTGCGTATCAAGGAGCCGTCGCTAAGCGTGAAATCGCTGCCATGTTAGCTCAGTTCTCACACGAATCTGGAAGTAAGTGTTCACCATATAAACCCTTCTAGTTTCACTACCTAATAGAAGTATTTATTCACCCATAATGTTTTTTTTTTTGTTTTAATTAATCTAGCAAACTTTCATATTTCTATTAAAATTCCAAACCCTAATTAGACACACGGATAATTCAATATTTATGAAATTTCGTGGGTGAATAAATGATATTCCGTTTTCTTAATAAATAATGTTTTCTTAGTTTTACTTACTTTTTTGGCATAGATTATGTATTTATTAAATTGTTTGGGACTCATAATTCATGTTTGAAATTAATAAAAACCGATCTTTTGTAAAGGTTTTTGTTACAAAGAAGAAATAGCGAGAGGAAGGTACTGCCAAGCTAGCACAGTCTACCCTTGTCAACCGGGAAAGGACTACTACGGTCGCGGTCCGATCCAAATCACATGGAACTACAACTACGGTGCAGCCGGAAGGTTCCTTGGACTCCCTCTCTTGACTGATCCAGATATGGTGGCTCGTAGCCCTGAAGTGGCCTTTAAGTGTGCCATGTGGTTCTGGAACCAGAATGTTCGTCCGGTCTTGGACCAAGGCTTTGGAGCCACCACGAGGAAGATCAACGGTGGCGAATGCAACGGTCGGCGTCCTGCAGCGGTGCAAAGCAGAGTTGACCGCTACTTGGAGTTCTGTAGGGTGTTTGGGATCACTCCTGGAACAAGTCTTAGTTGCTAAAGAGGTTAAATGTGGTTAATATGGCACGCTTCATGGTATGATGTTGGTCTTGCGTGTGTGAGTTAATAAGTAAAGGTGTCTAATAAAAGATTATGACGTGTATCCTAATTCCTAAATTCATAATGTATCCATGTGTTGTTTGTAAGGATTTCATAAAAATGAAGTATATCAGCCAATCTATAATAAATGCATTTACAAGATTTACTAGGATTTTTGTTTTTGCTTTTTTGTCTTAGAAACTAAAGCGAAATCTATATAAGAGTGATACACAATGAACAAAAAGTGTGAACGAATGGTAAATTTTACAGAAGTTTGTTTGGTTTAATTTCATAGGTCTGATAACAAAATAAGGTGAAACTTGGAAAAAAAAGTGTGAACAAATGATAAATTATGCTTAGGCTTAAGTTGTTTCAAAGTGTATGTACCAAATGGTGAAGTAAGAATCGGTAGTGAGAATTATTGCTGGAGTGTTGGTAATCCCAATGAGTTGTGTTTTCAACTTGTTTTTCAATTCTATATATATATATATATATATATATATATATATGGATTATTAAGGATAGACGCATGTACGTAGTACTTTGAAAATATCCTGAAAACAACAAAATATTTACAGAAAGGATGGTCCACACACACGTAAAATGAGCGTCAACTTACACACGAGAGGGTTCGTAAGTACACGCATCATAACCGAACGACATCAAGAGGGCCTCTTTCGATGACTTCTTATTTGTCTTGTTCGCTGAAGCACCATTTTTGTAGTCAGACTCTTACTCTTTAGATAACGGAAGAGGATTTCAATTCTATGAAACTTTTTGTTGTGCTGACAATTTGAGTTGACTTGTTAACAATATTTTCTTTTTGGAAGGTAAAAAGTTATTTTCTTTTAGGAATTCTCAAAGTAGCACATTTTTATGGTTTTTGTTTTAAAAATGACATTACTAGTTAACTTTCTAATAATAGTGATTAAAAACTTGTTTTGATGCTATTTTAAGGTTTTTCTCTTCTTTTTTTTTTTAAAGATAAATTAGAAATTACTATTTTACATGATCAAATCTGTAAAGTTCTAACAACAAAAAAATGTACGTGGGATTAAACAGAAATTTATATTGAATATGATGTGACTATATTTAAAGTATTTGTTGATTTCATTTGATTTTTGGGTCGACTTAATAACGTACATGTTACGAAAAGTACATATCGACTCGCGACACCAATTTTTAATTAAAAAAAAAAGATGAATCAAGATTAGGAAAAAATGCTTTGTCTCATATATAATGAGTGTACTACTAGGTTAGGAAATCAAGATTATAATTCTTGTGAAGATTACGTGAACTAGGTTAATTATGTACTTATGTCGGATATATAATATAACTTTTTAGTTCTAGTGGCTTGTGATTGATAAGATACGTGACATCGTACGGCGTCGATAGAGCAAATGTGTTCTGTCTCGCTGTTCAAAAACCCTGTTTTCAATTTTATGATTGTGTTTTTTTGACTAAAGTAAATTATATTCTATATATCGAAACATCAATCTTTCTTTGATCTTTCTTGTAAAAAGAACTTCAATCTCTTTCATGAGAAAACATCAATCTTTACCAAACCAAGTCCATGCATCCGTAAAAGAGTAGATATTGAATTTCTGATTTCGAATTCCATTATCGGTGATCTTTTGCCACTGCGGTATGAGGTTAACAATATCAACATTTCTGATTCAGAATCACACCTCCTTTTTAGGGAGAGCTCATGCTGCTTGAGTATTTAGGTTTGTCACACCTAAAACAAAGCAACCAAATGAAAATAAATGATTCGGTTAACCAGAATTTTCACTCCAGCATCATGAAACACCTCAGTTACAGAATTAAGAAGATCCCCAAAAAATTCCTTTTGCTTCCAGATTTCACTTCCATTGCATGTGGAGCAGTGACTTTAAAATAAAAAAAAACGGTATTAAAAAGATGGGTGGCCATAAAATAAGTAAATAGATAAGATCACTCGAGATCAAATCCAAGTAGAGTGTTACGATTGTAAATATATGATTTGTGATATATTATGATTTTAGATTTTTTTTAAAGTGAATCGAATGACTGGAACTTTTTTGTTGAAAAAAAGCACATGGCTGTCAAAAAGAGAAGTAGTAAAAATTCTTAGATCTTTGACCAATAACAAAAAAAGAAATGGTTACTTCATGTGAGCATGTGTGATGCTGCTTGAGTTGACTTTGAGTTGATTGGGCCACGTCAGCGCATTCCAAGGATCCCTTAATTAGCGCTGAAGTAAACCCTCTTTATTGTCAGAGTCAACATAGATTTCTATTAATTATTGTACAATTATTTACGTGAGAAAATTTAACATTATCATTTCCAAACCATTGCAAGTTCCACGAAAGTTGAAAACCTATGTACGTGCTTATATTCTAGTGGCATATTTGGCACATTTCATTGGCTGCATATTATAAAACGGATTCGTGTTCATGTACCCTATTTTTAACTTATTGTATCACATAGGATTGAAAAGAAAAATCGTATCACATACATTAATTTCTTACGTGGACCGTAAGTAAGCAATATATATAAATATTCAAAGATGCTGAATTGAACGATCTCCGCTCTAGTTAGTTTTCCAAATCATGGAGAAACCAGTCAGAAATTTATGAATAGTTCCATGTTTAACATTTTGATCTTCAGTAGAAATGTTTTCAATTTTTGGGGTTAACTTATAACAATGTTATAAATATTTGGCGAATTCTTAAAATTAAGTTGACCAGCACATTTATACATATGATCAAAATTTCACTCGCATGCATGGCTAAGATTTACTCGTCGAGGAAAAAGTCTTTTACACATAATCTAACTTTCTGGACAGTATCAAATGTATAAGTAATAGATTTAAACTATTTAAATAAAGATTACACGATAAGAAATGACATTACATGGTTAATTTCGTATACGGATGACGCGCGATCCTACAACCTGAAAGCAAAGCAACATATTACATATATATTAGTATAATGTGATGGTCAAGTCTGATTTTTTTTTTCTATTAGGATGTAGGTGAATTTGAACCGACTCAATCCCAAACTTGTTTATTAATATAAAAAATTATCTTGGGAACGATCTTATTAAATTCGTTTTCGTCTCTTAGTCTAAATTAGCTAAACGTTATGACCAAGTCCGAATTCAAATGATCATAGAATTTATCCTTAATCACAACTACAAGAAACGGAATGGGTCATGACTTATCTATAAAAAATATTTAATATTGGCGAAAGATAATTCAATATATGCCAATTTTACACTATAAATACATCCACAAAATCTCCCCATTTCTTCACACAACTCTCCCTCCAAAACACTCTCATCAAAAACTCAAAAAATGGCGATCCCAAAAGCGCTTCTGAAAAACGCTCTCATCGTTTTCCTCTTCACATTGACCATCATGGCAGAAACAGCGTTTTCGCAAAACTGCGGTAAAACCGGGTGCAAAGGCAACATGTGCTGCAGCAGGTGGGGATATTGTGGTACCACAAACGCCTACTGTGGCACAGGATGCCAGAGCGGACCTTGCAAATCCAAACCTAAGCCTCCCACTCCCAGCGGTAGCGGCGGTCTAAACGATGGTCCTCGTGGTACCATAGCGAGCGTTGTCACACCAGCGTTCTTCAATAGCATCATGAGTAAAGTTGGAAGTGGCTGCCCAGCGAAAGGGTTCTACACTCGCCAAGCTTTCATTGCAGCCGCTCAATCGTTCACGGCCTACAAAGGAACCGTCGCTAAGCGTGAGATTGCTGCCATGTTGGCTCAATTTTCTCACGAATCTGGAAGTAAGTAGTGCACCGTTTACTACATTATAATAACTTATTTTTAGAAAATATCGAAGAGTACTACGTATATTTATCAAAATTAACAATTGTTCACGTATATATATATACGCAAATAGCTTTGGTTTATCCATTTGTATTAGGTCTTGGTTTTTATACTGAATTTTTATTCTATTTACAATCTATGTTTTTGTAGATAAATGAATACTTTTATCATGAAATACAAATATTTTCTAATATATATATATATATAGATATATATATATATCAATATAATTTCTCATAATTTTTTTTTTATTTCTTTAATTAATTGGGACCTCGATTTCTTGTTTTTTTTTTTAATAAACTGTTAACTCTTCGGTTATGCAAAAGGTTTTTGCTACAAAGAAGAAATAGCTAGAGGAAGGTACTGCTCACCGAGCAATACGTACCCTTGTCAACCGGGCAAGAACTACTACGGTCGTGGTCCGATCCAAATCACATGGAACTACAATTACGGCGCAGCAGGAAAGTTCCTTGGACTTCCTCTCTTGAAGGATCCAGATATGGTGGCTCGTAGCCCAACCGTGGCTTTCAAGTGTGCTATGTGGTTCTGGAACAAGAATGTACGTCCGGTTTTGAGCAGAGGGTTTGGAGCCACCACGAGGAGGATTAACGGTGGTGAGTGTGACGGTGGGCGTCCAGCCGCGGTGCAGAGCAGGGTTAACCATTACTTGGATTTCTGCAAGAAGCTTGGGGTCACTCCTGGAACCAACCTCAAATGTTGAAGACCCCTACTAGTTAATGTGGGTTTTAAGTATCGTGTGTGAGTTTAAGATGCCATGTGTCGAATAATAAAGAGAAGTCGAAAACACTAAAATAGTTTTAAGAAAAAGAAAATAAAGACCTTGGAAGTCGTATTATGTGGTGTGTCGTAAGGTAACTTATATTGTGTTGTTTGTATGGAACTACATCTCATTATCCAATAAACATTTTTCCCTGTTTCTTTCACACTACAAAAGTATTCATGCATAGAAGCAAATTTTCTTTTTGTTGTATCATCACATCTTTTTTTTTTTTTTGATGATGTGCAAATCACATCTTTTCTTATCAAGGTTATTTTTAAAACAGTAGGGTATACTAATGCTCAAAACAAGAAGAGAGTGAATAAAGTTAGACCACAGATTATCCGATCAATATATATATATATATATATATATATATTTATATTTATACAAAATAATTGGTTATCTTTAGGCTATTGAAGATATAATAAATCACTGATAAAAAATAATATACATATATATGTTATTTATTATTCTAATTAAAGGATATATATTACATTCAAACCACCTTACAGTTTTAAAGAAACTACTCCACATTTCTTAAACTATGAATAAGGTGCCAGAAACCAAGCGATCAAATCTTCCCTGTTGGCCGATCTGAATATAGTTTCTTATGAACCAACTTACAGTTTTTAATGATTCTTTTATATTTCACATGTTTATATAAATTTGTTCCCTTTTTTACTCTACGTTCATATGAAACTCATAGCTAGGGATGTAAGATTCATAACAAAGCAACATATTATCACGTGAAAGATTAATTCTCGTTTAAACTTCACGTCAATAGTTGACTCGTGAATTTTATAGTGGTTCAGATAGTACAAATACAAACACAAACGCCTCTCGTTTCTTCACACAAATCCCCATTTCAAAAGACTCATGCTATAAGTGAACTCCCAAATAAATTTAATGACGATCCAAAACGCGATTCTAAAAAACTCTCTCATTTGTTTCTTCTCCATTTTAGCAATCTTGGCCGAGACTGCGTCCTCACAAAATTGCCAGGATACTAGTTGCCCTGGCCTTAAGGAGTGCTGCAGCAGATGGGGATATTGTGGCACCAAAGACGATTACTGTGGATTTTTTTGTTTCAGTGGTCCTTGCAATATCAAAGGCAAATCCTACGGATATGACTACAACGTGGATGCCGGTCCACGTGGTAAAATAGAGAGTGTCATCACACCAACGTTGTTTGAGAGAATCATGAGCAAAGTCGAAAGCAACTGCTCGGCAAAAGGATTCTACACTTACAAGGCTTTCATTACCGCTTTCAGATCGTTTGGAGCTTACAAAGGAAAAGTGTCTAAACGCGAGATCGCCGCAATATTGGCTCATTTCTCATATGGATCTAAAAGTAAGTTCATTATACCACAGCAAGAACTTTTTTCCGCTTTTTTTTTTTTTTTTTTTTTTTTTTGCATTTGTGTTTAAATATATTGTCTTCCTTATTAATTTGCAATCGAGCTCTTCCAAACTATGAAATTCGTCGTTTGCAAATCATGATTACATGCAAACATTCACGATTGCATTTAAATCAATAATTATCACATTTTTTTTTTGAAAAATGGAATTCCCTAACTTATTGTATTTTATGTAAAGACTTTTGCTACAAAGAAGAAATATCGTCCAAAATGTACTGTTCAAAGAGCAAGAAGTACCCTTGTGAACCGGGCAAAAACTACTATGGTCGCGGTTTGCTCCAATCAATCACGTGGAATGAGTATTATGGTGCGGGTGGCAAACAACTCGGGCTACCTCTATTGAAGGATCCAGATCTGGTTGCACGTAACTCGGAAGTGGCTTTCAAATTCGCCATGTGGTTTTGGAATAGGAACGTGCGTCCGGCGTTGTACTTAGGATTTGGAGAAATCACAAAGAGGGTCGATGGCCGAGAATGCAGTAACTGGCGTCGTGACGGAACAAATAACAAGGTCAAGCAATACACAGAGTTCTGTGAGATGCTTGGGGTCACTCCTGATCAAGGTCTAGATTGTTAAAGTCATGAATGTGATAGCACTACCGTTCAAACATATGTATACGTGTATTAGGATATGATTGAATTAGGATATATATACTGCATTTGTAAAGAATTCGAACTTATCTAATTCAAGGAATCTATAGAAATGAATCTCGAACATCGAAGGAAGCATAACATGGTAAAATCTATAGATTCATATGATTATTTTTCTGTAAAATGTCATCATTTAATTTCTTACATGGATTGTAAATATATGTTGATCTTCGTGATATGTGATTTTTGGTTATTGAGTTATCATATTACTTGTATTTTAAAATACTCTTGGTGAAAGAGGAATTGCAATATTTAAAATGTTTTCGCCATTAAAAAAGGTTATCTGCAAGTGGCCGAATAACCGAAGACTTTGACTTTTTTATTCACCGGTACCGGTGTGGAGACCATCCTAGAAGGAAAATATATATTTTTTTTTTGAACTTTAGGAAAATAATTGAAAAGATCACATATAGATTATAGATCTTTTGACGAGAAAGCAAATGATTGTACATAGACTAGAAGAATCAGCCAATGTGAATGTCTACTCTTATTAATTTAAAGATAATATTATAATTACGCTACACCTATGAAATTTAAAGATGAAAGAATCCCTATATAAATTTGAAAGAATGAATTAATAATAATACCAAGCGAAGACATGGTTTATTTATTTGAACTAAGATTCCTTTAGGGGAAAAGAGGTCCAAATTTTTAAAAAATATTAATACAAGTTTTAATTTTGAAATTTTAAATGGTGGTGGTACAACGACAATATAATACATATTTTCAAAATTTCTTCTGAAAATAATGATTGGTATGCCTAAATATATCATCGATAGTTGGTTTTATAACATGAAACAAAGCTAGAATTTTATTACTGTAAGAGAAGAGTGACTCAATGTTACTTTTACATTTTTATCTAAGTAATATAAATCTTTTTATCTGTTTTTTTTTTACTTAAGAGTCGGTTATGGAATCATACGATCCTGAAAGGTTCAGTGTCTGAACCAAAACCCACAACATCCGGTACAGTTGTCACTCCCACCAGAAAAATAGAAACCGAGAGCTTTGAATTGTCAAAAATAATTGCTGTCGACTCTTCAACGTATGCGACGTAATTGGTACGTTTGTGCATTTGTCACTTTTTATCGGCAAGTTTTAACTAAAGGATTTGATGTATTTATTTTAATATAATCATTATGGAACAACTATTGTTGAAGTCCTTTTTTCGTGAACAATCATTTTGGTTAGAAGATGGATATGGATGGTTCCCAAATCACAATGTTCATATAACTCATTACTTTAGACATTGATTGATCGCATGTATATTTCTCTTTATATCCATCCTACGAAACTACCTATTCATTGCTTCTCAATCATGAATATGATATATACTAAATACATATTTTTATTTCGTATGGGATCGAATAAGAAAAACGAAATACATTTAAGTTTGGCAGATAATTTGAAAGATGTCTAAGAAAAAATCTAAAAATTAAACTGGATTCATATGCATTGAATAATAGCCAGGTAATGGACCCGACTAACGGCTCACATGGTACCAAGATTTATAGTGACATATGCGACTTCGCTTCTTAGGGCCGCCTTTAGGAAACACTACTGAAGTAGTAAGCTAAAATGGTAAAAAAAGAAAAAATAACTTTAAATTCTACTTACTTTATCCTTCATTATATAGTGAATAAAAATTTATTTTAGTTGACAAAAAAAATCTTACAAAAACCACATCATTAGTTTTCAAAACTAATTACCTTTTTAAAATGTGTTAAAAAACAAAATCAGATTTATAAAAGTATAAGCAATCCATTGGTTATAATAATTTTAAGATGAAGCTTTTTTTTTGGTTAAACCTTTAAGATAAACTCTTCTCAGTAAGTAATTGAATCACAGCACATACGACATTTCTTAGAGTCGGCTCTTAATATATATTGATCAGCAACGCAATAAAGCCTCGTTTTATATTTATTTTTTTTCTTTTGGTAATCTTTTAATAAATATTTTTGGCACAATTAGTGCCGAGTGTTCAAATTTCTTCATAACTGTCTCTGTCTATAAATCAAATTGAAACTAAAACTAGTTCAAAATACAAAAAGTTGAACGGTGTAGATTAAAATTAGTTTCAGAAAGAAAGAAAAAAAACCAATTCAGATTATTTTCTGTCACCAAGTGGCAAGTGGCTCCATTTATCCCATTGCTAAAGGAAAGATGGGATCAAATCTTAGTGCTCAAGATGCCAAGCAGAGGTAACTCTGCCACTTGCCCACAGGCTCTCGGTAACCAATTCAGATTTATGTCGACTATTTGCTGCATATAGTTTGTACATACACATGAATTAAATAGATTAATACATTAAATTAATTTTGTTGTTTGTTCAATCATTTTGCGAATCAAATAAGATATTTAATTTGTTAAATCATAAAAACAGAATTGAGAAATAGTAATATATAACCCGTCTTGGACCAAATCCATATTATTTACATCTTTGGCAAAAGTAAGACTAAAAGTCAAACTCGGTTTTGTATTATTGTAGAGAAAAACATTTTATTTCCACACATCCCAAAAAGCAAATGACCAAACTACCCAACATCTATCCCTATATATTTCTCACAGCCTCGTCCTTCTCATCTACAAACAAATAACACAAAAAAAACATGGCTCTCACAAGAATCTCCTTAGTCCTTTTCCTTTGCCTCTTAGGCTTATACTCTGAAACCGTCAAGTCACAAAACTGCGGTTGCGCCCCGAACCTCTGTTGCAGTCAGTTCGGTTTCTGCGGTAGCACTGATGCTTACTGTGGTACTGGGTGCCGATCAGGCCCTTGCAGAACCCCTGGTGGAACCCCTTCCGGTGGTGGATCTGTCGGAAGCATTGTGACACAAGGTTTCTTTAATAGTATTATCAACCAAGCTGGTGGTGGTTGCGCCGGAAAGAATTTCTACACCCGTGATTCTTTCGTCAACGCCGCCAATACTTTCCCCAACTTTGCTAATTCCGTTACTAGACGTGAAATTGCAACCATGTTTGCTCATTTCACCCACGAGACTGGACGTAAGAACCTCTCTTCTTCCTTTCAAATATAATATAGAGAAAACTAATTTTTTTTGTCTATACATCTACGTAGTTCGGTTATGACTGATTCTATTTTCTGGTTAACTATAAAATAAAAATGAGTGCACCGCATATGTTGTCAAAACCTTATAAATGGATATTTTTAAACGTCTCTTAATTAGACAAATAAAAATGATGAGTAAAATACTATAACACGTTAAGGTTTTAAAAACAAACATATAGTGTAAGAAGGCGTATAAGATTAAACCTCCGATATAATAAAATTTGAATATGATTTGACTTGATCTCAATTAATTGTGATGATCCTAAAGCATTTTGTTTTATGTGCATCTCTATACCTTATAGATTTCTGCTACATAGAAGAGATAAACGGAGCGTCACGTGACTACTGTGATGAGAACAACAGGCAATATCCATGTGCACCGGGCAAAGGCTACTACGGTCGTGGTCCGATCCAACTATCATGGAACTACAACTACGGGGCTTGTGGACAGAGTCTCAACCTTAACCTCCTAGGCCAGCCCGAGCTAGTCAGTAGCAACCCAACTGTGGCTTTCAGGACGGGTCTGTGGTTTTGGATGAATAGCGTAAGACCGGTGCTGAACCAAGGATTTGGAGCGACCATTAGAGCCATCAATGGTATGGAGTGTAACGGTGGGAACTCAGGTGCGGTCAATGCAAGGATTAAGTACTATAGAGATTATTGTGGCCAGCTTGGTGTGGATCCTGGTGCTAACCTTAGCTGCTAAAAAGCTATTCGAAACAAACACACACACACACACGTGACGTGAAGGTGAAATAAAAAGTGAGAGAATAAAGTTAAATCTCGCATATGTACTTTGTGTTGGGTCTTAGTGTTCCCTGCGTCACAAGCAAAAAAACGTTGCAATAATCTTGTGAAAGTGATTTTCTTGACTTGTATCACGTCTTGTGGAGTTATATCAACATTAATAAATGTCTGAGTTTGATATTCAGGGTAGCTGCTTTCTTGGATATTCACACGTATTGGAATTACACTATTACTTTAGAATGATAGAATGATAATGGTGTAAAATAACAGTATAGTAATTGTTGGGGATATATGTAATTTACGATCTCCTTAAATCTCAAAGGCGGTATCCCTTAATTAAGATTACCATAATCTTCCATAGTCTAGAGACTAATCGTTAATTAATAGTTCTACAACTAATTAAGAAGTGGTACTTCCCTTGAACAAAAAAAAAGGGTGGTACTTCTCTAAGTTTGAAAGAGTTTGTTTTACACTAAAATTGGTTTACGCAAAAAGTTAATATGATATGTGTATTTTAAATGGGTTGTAAACTAAAATAAATATAAATTTTAAAATTCTTTCGTACTCCATCTTTATTATCAAAATATAACATCCACGTTACAACAAATAAGCACAAAATAAATATATTTTTCGATTAATATATAATGGATTGACTAGTCTTGATGATTTAAGAAACATGGTAATAAAACAACCAATCATAGTGGTCAAAAGTGATCCGTGATATGGATATCGATCAAAGTTCGAATATTTTCGCTATGATTTTAATCATTTTTGCATTTGTAAATGCATTACTAAAGTGTCGATAACATTTGCCTACTTCATAGACCTCGGATATTAGTTATGTTTCAATTTGTGACCTCAAATCATATCAATAATAATAATAAAAAATCAATAGACGATTTATTAATTGGTACTATAGGAGTCATATGCATTGATAGGCCAATGACGGAGACTACACGGTAATGGAGGCTCCCTACCGTACTCCCTATACTAATTTCATGCCACCATTTTATTGGAGAAATGGTAATTGATTACTTATGGGGAAAAAATAATTATGCTGCACACTCTTATTACTCTGACTTATAATAATAAAAATATAAGTCATATTCGAAACTTAGGTTTTTTTTTTTTCTTTTTACATTTCGAAACTTAGGTACCTAAGTTTTCATGATGTGAACAAATACGTACGTAATCTAGTAGTTTTCACTTATTTACTACCGTATTATTATTTGGATTCATGGATACGATGTATGACATATATACGTAACTTTTCTTTTAAGAAATATATATATATATATATAAGTAACTTGTGTTTGCCATTCACAGTTAGAGGTAAGATAGAGTAATGTGTAGACACCATTACGTTGATTTAAATACGTTTCACATATCCTTCAAATTGTAATGGATTAGTCTTGTTGATTGAAATACAATTTTTATTTAAAAGTTGAAAAAACGACTCTTAATAGAAGATATTCATTTGTTATATGGTATTAGGAGCCATATTATATATATATATATATATATATATATATATATCCTTCGACGTCTTGCTATGTAATGCGTTTGCATTCTAATGAGTTAGTAAGTTTATATGTGTCCGCCATGTATGCCATCTGTATGAAAGACATACAGAAAAGAAATGCGTGTGAACGTTCGTTTTGACTTTCCCTTAATAAGGGATGGTTTTGAGGCTGTTATTTCGGAGCCTTTTCTTCTTCTTAAGAGTGATCTTGGATCTTTGTTCCAAGCTGGTTAGGTCTCTCGGTGGTTTTGTTCTACGTGTCTTGCTTTCATTCACTTACTTCATATGAATTTACTTTGATCCAAATAAATGGAAAAGTCAATTAAAATGTACTTTGGACCACGTCAAATGTGGGTGCAAAAACTATAATGTATAGTCCAATATTTAATGTTAGTAGTATAAACAAAACAAAAATAATCTATGCTTTTCATCTCTTCGTGATCTCTTATGATTGAAAGCGAGTAGCAAAGTGAGAGGAAAATTTTATTTAACACTTCATAGCGATGGGAATTTTTTTGTTTGTTTATTACATATAAATATTATTAACTAGTTCTCTATTGACCCATTCATGGTGTCTAGAAATTAAATGACTTATCATGGAATCGGAGAATAAGATTTAGAGTCTTTCCCCTACAGTTAGCTATTACAAATATTTTAAACAAAAATATATATGAGGCGTTCCATAAACTCTAAAAATTAGTTTAAGTTTCGTTATGAGATCCTCCAGTTACTAAAAACGACTTGTTGTTAATATATGACTTGTATTAGCCATCACATATGGATAAGGATAATGTGTAGAGATGATGAGACCACATACCCAACGTTCCATTATTCATGCATGCTTCCATTGCAATTGACTAGTAGTAGTCTTGCTGATTCAGCTACAATCGTTTCTATTTGAAAATTTCATTTTAAACATAAAATAGCGGATATTCATCAACGATTTATGCTGAAATTTGATAATACCAGTCACTAAATTACAAATTCTGATATGCCGAAATTGTTAACTGAACAAGAAAATTCAATTGCTAGACCAACAGTCAAACCCAATGTTAAATAATTTAAAACAAAAAAAATCACAATTAACTTCCCTTCCTATCTCTCCCTATATAAATATCGGAAACTCTTCCTTTTCTTCTCACAACAAGAGCTACCCAAAAATGGGAAAAAAAAACTCCCTGATCCTTCTCCTCTTCCTCTTAGGTTTCTATTCTGAAACCGTCAAGTCTCAAAACTGCAATTGCGCCCCAAACCTTTGTTGCAGTCAGTTCGGTTACTGCGGTACCACAATGGATTACTGTGGTCGTACGTGCCGATCAGGTCCTTGTAGAGGGAGTGGAACCTCAACCAGTGCTGTTTCGGTCGGTACCATTGTGACGGAAGGTTTCTTTAACGGTATAATCAACCAAGCCGGTAGTGGCTGCGCCGGAAAAAGATTCTACACCCGTGACTCTTTCATTAACGCCACTAGAACTTTCCCCAACTTTGCTAATTCCGTTACTAGGCGTGAACTTGCTACCTTGTTTGCTCATTTCACCTACGAAACCGGACGTAAGATTTTTTTCCTCCGTTCTATATCTTTTGGTTTAAATCTTTACATCTATTATACCTTGGTCAAGACTCAAGACTAGCTATATGATATCTTAGTAAATTGTGACATAAAAAAAAGTGTACTCCCAATTGTTTCTTTTACGTTTGCGGTAGCGTTTGACATTTACAAATCATTGCTAAAATATTATAACATACATTACAAACGATTGTAACAATCATGCTTTAAAACATAAGAGGTTAATCCTAAAAGCCAAAACCTTTGATATTATAATTTTTAAACATTTGATTTTATCTAAAAACTGGTCAATTTTATCATAAGTTAACCATTCTTTTTCTTGTGCATCTCTATCCCGTTTAGATTTCTGCTACATAGAAGAGATAAACGGAGCCTCAAGTAACTTTTGCGACAGGAATAACAAACAATATCCATGCACACCGGGCAAGAATTATTATGGTCGTGGTCCAGTCCTACTATCATGGAATTTTAACTACGGACCTTGCGGCCAGAGTCTCGGCCTCGACCTTCTACGCCAGCCCGAGCTGGTCAGTAGTAATCCAATTGTGTCTTTTAGGACGGCTCTATGGTTTTGGATGCAAAGCGTACGGCCCGTACTGAACCAGGGATTCGGAGCCACTATAAGAGCCTTCAACAGGCTGGAGTGTGACGGTGGGAACTCACGTGCGGTGAATGCAAGGATTGGATACTATAGCGATTATTGTAGACAGCTTGGTGTGGACCCTGGAACCAACATCACATGCTAGAATTTAGTTCTTCTGCTGTATAATGATACACGTGACGTGGCGCGTGAATGTTAAAGGTGAAATAAAAAGTAATAAAAAAAAAGTTTTTATAATCTTATGAATCGTGAATAAAGATTAATAAAACGATTATACAAAAAAATAGTTTGAGAATTGGATATTATAGAGACTATTGTAGACAGTTTGGTGTGGACCTTGGAGAACATCACTTGCTAGAAATTAGTTCTTAATTTTACCACACGTTACATGGCTCTAAAGATGAAAATATGAAATGATATAAAGAAGTTGTTATAATCTTGTGAAATCATGAACAAAAATTAATAAAATGATTATACAAACAAAAAAAAGTTTGATGTTTTACATTTTGGTGTATTCGCAAGAATTGGTAACTTGGTATATGATTACGCAAGAAAAATTGTATACTGATAAGTTGATGGTTCGAATAGTAAACGGTGCCGGTGGTCAAAACAGAACCGAGCGGTCAAAGCGGTTTGTATTAGATATACGTAAACGTCATGTACCGTACGTGTATTTATGATTAGTTGATTATGATAAGACATATTGGAGCGTTTTGAAGAAGTTAGGCCATCGCAAGTGGCTATCACAATGATAACCTTCTAAAAGAAATTGAAATCTCTCTTATTGTAATATGATCACCTATGTTGTGTATTTTATCAGAATACAATTGTATATTGAATGTAGTGAATTGTTGGTATCAAGATGTAAAGGTTCTCATTCCAGGCTTTTGATATCTTATTGTATCATTGTTTTTGAATACTCTGGTTTCGATCCCTTAGAATATTGCTTGCCAATGATATCGAACGGTAGTTATAATATTTGCTTTTATTGTGAATAGATAAGTCTATGCTTTCATCGACCACAACTGACACATTACATTGATATATTATTACACTGGATATATATGTATTATATATTTTAAAACATTACTGATAGTTTTTCTTTTTTAAAAAATGTTACAAAAATTTGTATGTATATTAAATTATTTCTTTTATCAACAGTTAAGAAAATCCATTATTCTAGATTTTATTAGACTTGCATTAAAGTTTTGATGTTTGTGTGAAAATTTCCCAACGTGACGAATGGGCTACATGAGTTGACATTGACTTGGAAAATACGTAACACTTGTTTTCCACAACGTCTTCTTCACGGATCCAAACATTGTGTTTACTCTCTCCCTCATTGTCCCGATCAGTTTCATCTCCACTACTATAAAACACTAACCTAATATACTTCTCCCATCCTCACACACACACAGAAATAGTCAAATAACAAGAACAACAAAACCAAATGGCGAATTACGCCAAATCCACCATCAGAAAAGACCAATTTGCTCTTTTCATCACAACTCTTTTTTTCCTAGCCCTAACCGTTTCCAAACCTGTAACCTCTCAGAATTGCGGCTGTGCCTCTGACTTCTGCTGCAGTCAATGGGGTTACTGTGGTCAGACCGACGATTACTGCGGCGATGGCTGCCGTGAAGGCCCTTGCCAAGGTGGTGGTTCCGGTGACGGAAACGGTGGCGGAGGCGGAGACGCCGTTTCGCTTGAAGGAACCGTGACACCTGAGTTCTTTAACTCTATAATAAGCCAAGCAACAGGTAACGACTGCGCAGGTAGAGGGTTTTACACTCACAACGCCTTCATTGCTGCAGCCAATTCCTACCCGAGCTTCGGTTCTTCCATCTCCAAACGCGAAATCGCTGCTTTCTTCGCTCACGTTACCCACGAAACTTCATGTAAGTAAATCTCTCAGGATTTTCGAACATTCGGTCATTTCGGTTTGGTTCGGTTATATCTGTTTTTTTATTCGGTTTTGAAAATTCATGACTGAGTCAAAACCCACATTTTCGGTTTAGTTCAATTCGTCAGATATTCAATTCAATTCATTTTTTTGGGGATAAACGTTATTTTTAAAAAAATAAACAAATCAAGATAATTATAATTTTTGACTTATTTGGATTAAGATACCAAAATCAATCAGAATATGTATATAAATTTTTTTTCGGTAATCTTAACATTCATACAAAAAAAAAAAAAAAATTGTTCGGTAATTGGTATATGTACCTTGTGGCAGTCATGTGCTACATTGAGGAAATCGATGGACCATCCAAAGCCGAGAACTACTGCGACAGAGAAAACACAGACTTCCCATGTGCACAAGGAAAGATGTACTATGGTCGTGGTCCGATCCAGCTCTCTTGGAACTACAACTATGGTCAATGTGGGAGAGACTTGAACGAGAACCTATTGGCTTCCCCAGAGAAAGTGGCTCAAGATCCGGTTCTTGCCTTCAAAACCGCTTTTTGGTTCTGGACCACTAATGTTCGCGGGAAATTTAACCAAGGCTTTGGGGCCACGATTAGAGCTATAAATGGTATGGAGTGTAACGGACGAGATTCTGCAACCGTCAACCAAAGGATTGGATACTTCCGAGACTATTGTGGCAAGCTTGGAGTCGAACCTGGAGACAACCTTTCTTGCTAAGGATTTCTCACTATGCATCCGAAATATAAGAATAAGAGATAACATAAAGAAAAATTAATACATATATAAATCATATGATACTATTATTGTAACGACATGAACGACTTTAACTAAATGAGTCGATTGCGCACTGAACTTAATGAACCGTGCCAAGAAACCAAGCAGAGCGGTAACCAATATCTATGTTTATAATTTAGTGTGACAACTGTTCAAAAATTTTAAAACTTCTATATAAAAAAATATATATAGACTTTTAGAATTTAGCTGTGTAGGGTATCATCAGACTCATTGGAACTCTATGAATTTTTCCTTCACGCTCTGAATCCTTGATGCCTTGCAAAAATTCCAAAGGTAAATATTTCTGATATACAGTTTTATTTGGTTGAAATAAAACTGAAAAAATATTAGGTATCTCATGTATGTACATGATGTTAGTAGCAATAACACACAAAAATTTGCGATGACTTAGGTAAAGTCAATATATATAGTATTCGTATCATATTCGTACTTGTTTGCTCCACTCAATATAAATTTTACTTACAGAAATGTGAACTCTATAGAGTTACACTATTAATAAAGTACAATTGTTCAACCAAAAAAATTCCAAAACATTGCTCCAGGTCTAAATATGAGTTTTTTTAAAATTAAAATAATATTAATATAATTCAGATATGATACAAAACGTGAGAAGTATACCATAGTTGTTGTCCTATTAGAAAAAAGAAACGAAAATTTGAATTACTAGACCATAGAATAATCTTTGAGGAAAACTGAAGAAGAGTCAAAGTGTCAAAGCCGTGTGTTATATATTAAACAAAAAAATGTTTATTCCGATTGACTTAATTGCCATAAGATATCCCAAATGACCAAACCACCACCAAACAATCACAAACTCTTCCCAAATGACCAAACCACCACCAAACAATCACAAACTCTTCCTACTCTTCATTCTCTCATCCACAAACCATACGACAAACGCATGACTCTCATAAAACTCTTCTCAGTTTTTCTCATCGGCATCTTCAGTTTCCACTTGGAAACTGCCAAGTCGCAACACTGCGGCTGCTCTCCCATTCTCTGCTGCAGTAAGAATGGTTATTGCGGTGCCAACGACGATTACTGTTTTTCCGGTTGCCAATCAGGTCCTTGCAGAAAAAGTAGAGAGCCGCTTGACAGGATTGTTACACAACAATTCTTTGACAGAATTATTAGCCAAGCCAATAATAACTGCGGCGGGAAAAGATTCTACACCCGTGACTCTTTCCTTGAAGCCGCTAATACTACCTCTGACTTCAATAGTTCTACTACCAGGCTCGAGATCGCTGCCATGTTTGCTCATTTCACCCACGAGACCGAACGTACGTAAGAACTTGTCCCTCCTTTTTATAGGTTCATTCTCTTTTTTTTTTCTGCGATATATAAAGAAATCTAGTCTTTACTCTGTTTGGGAACAAAAATTCTAGACTTTACTCCGGTCTGAAATAGGCTAATATACGTATAGAACGTACTTAATTATGAAATAATTAACAGTTGAAAAATCTGTAGATTTATTCTCCGATTAATTCACACATAAAAAATTAGGTCTAGGTTTTAGAATATTATTCTTATAGTATTGAAGAAAACAAATATATATATATATATATATTCTAAAATTGGTGCCAACCCCTTAATTAGCTTCATAAAATTCTCCATGTTTAGACTTTTGCTACATAGAGGAGGTGAACGGGAGTTCACGTGACTACTGCGACGAGAACAACAGGCAATATCCATGTGCACCGGGCAAGAACTACTATGGTCGTGGTCCGTTCCTACTATCATGGAACTACAACTATGGACCATGTGGCCAAAGTCTCGGCCTTGACCTCCTACGCCAGCCGGAGCTAGTGGGGAGCAGCCCAACTGTGGCTTTCAGGACCGGTCTGTGGTTTTGGATTAATAGCGTAAGACCTGTACTGAGCCAAGGGTTTGGAGCCACCATTAGAGCCATCAATCGTATGGAGTGTAACGGTGGGAATCCTGGTGCGGTCAATGCAAGGGTTGAGTACTATACAGAGTATTGTAAACAGCTTGGTGTGATAAAGCCTGTTGCCAATAACACTTGCTAAAACGTGCTTCCAATACACATGACGTGACTTGGCACGCGAGTTAAAGGTGAAATTAAATAAGAAGTACTGATGTAAAAAGTTGTTGTAGTAATATATTCTAAAAAGGAATCAAATTAATAAAATATTAGTAAAAGATTATACAAAAAAAATATTTCATTTTTACATCTATGGTATTTGCTTTGTAATATTCGCAAATCGCGAGAACTGGTAATTTGGTTCTATATGGTTGTATTTGATTACTTGAGAGAAAAAAATGTGTTTCGAATAGTGTACACGCGCGGTGCGGTGGTCAAAACAGAACCGAGCGGTCAAAGTGGTCTGAATTAGATATCAACATACGTACCGGGTGGTCAATTTGGACCAATAAATAGACATATTACATAGCGGGTGGTCAAATTGTATGATTTGGAACAAGCAATTCAACCGCACTGTTCCGCCTCTTTCAATATCAACATTTATAGCCTCAAAATTCAAAAAACATGATGGGTCCGCGAAGAACAGCTGTCCTTGTGGTTATTTTCAGGTCAAAGCCATTCAGGTCAATGCAACGTATTCATATATTTAAAAACCTATGTTACATTTTTCTTTTGGGCCCTTCATCACGTTAAACATTTTCAACTAAGGAATAGTTATGCCAGTGTAGCTGTGTAGGCATCCTCTCTTGACCGTACTTTTACAAATATTGTCCATGTTTGGACTTGCCAACAATATCTAATTTGGATATATTTAACATCTAATTTGGATATCATCAACAAACCGGTAACTGTAACAAGCAGATCTTACCTACTGGACTTGGTTTAGGAAGAGCTTATGCTATCTTGATTTTCTTGTGCAATATCTTGAACTTCTTCGGAATAGTGAAAAGTATCCTGACTTGGTATCGAGAAGCTTGAAGTCTCTTGAACTGTTCTTGCTGGTAAAGATAAAATAGGCTTAGGGGGAATCTGCAGAGCCTCTTGACTTCCTTCTAACATTTCAACGACTTTGCTCATTGGGGGACGGTCAAATGGATTGGTCTGAATACACCACAGTCCCACAATTGCCATTTTCTTCACTAGCTCCTCGTCTTCCTCTTCTGTTATTTGATCTGCGAAAACACTCATGATCTCTCCCTTCTCAAGATCTTTATAAATCCAGTCTGGAAAGTACACTGAACTGTTGTTTGATCCAGCGTTTTGACCTCTTTCTATGTTCTTTGCTCCAATCATCTCAAGAACCACCATTCCATAACTATACACATCCGATTTATGAGAAACTTCTCCAAAAGCCTTGGAAAACACTTCTGGGGCAATGTACCCTGCAGTGCCTCTTGCGTCTAGCATTGACATTTTGCTTTCATTATTTTTGCATAGCTTAGCAAGACCGAAATCTGAAATCTTGGGGCAAGAATCTCCATCCATGAGTATGTTTTGCGGCTTTATATCGAAATGCACAATCCTCGATACACAACGGTTGTGCAAGTACTCTAGGCCACGAGACACACCTACGGCAATGTTGTATAACGTTTTCCATTCCATATTTGTCGACATCTTCTCGGAGATGAACTTGTCGAGGGATCCATTCGGCATGAACTCATATATTATAGCTTTCTTGTCTCCTTCGTAGCAGAATCCAAGAAGAGAAACAATGTTAACATGAGATGTTCTACTCATGCTAGCTACTTCATTGATGAACTCCTCGCCATTCCCGTTTGACTCCTTCAAGATCTTCACTGCAACATCTCGGCCGCCATCAGGTAACTTCCCTTTATAGACAGTTCCAAATCCTCCTTTCCCAAGAACATTCGCGAATGATCTTGTCATCTTCTTGACTTGTTTATAGCTAAATCGTTTCAACATTACCACTGTTTCCATGTCTTTCCTATTCCGATCGCTCTTTCTCATATTATTTTCTCTCACCTTTACCACAATGATCGCAATAATGATAATCATTGCAAAAACTGATGAAGCTCCTACAAGAAACCAAGCCTCAAAAGTTAAGTTTTATATACATTCCAAATTATTGAGTAAGACAGTTCGGAGTAATGTCACACGGTTGAAGTGGATGTACCAAGTATGAGTTTTAACTTCAATGTAGATTTTCCTGCAAATGTATCAAACAAAGATTTCGATTAACAAAAGGAATAAAATATACATTTTTGTAGGTGAAAGAAAATGTATAAAGTAACGTTTTGCTACAAGAAACGTAAATACATACTGTATTTATATATCAAAATATACATATAAATAGCAAACTCATGATTTGCTTTAGTGTACGAACCTATTGACCCGCTAGAGAATTCACATAGTGATTATTTATAGATCCAGAAAACATGCATGGTGCGTTTTTTTTGTTTTTTGTCAGCATCATGCATTCTACCAATCATTGAATACGGATATTACTCATCCACAGTACAAATACTGAAACACAAATACTAAGCTACATGTTCTGTGAGACTGTGACGCATTTAACTGATGTAAGTAAGTAAGTAACCTAAAAATATCACACTGCATGTCTAGCGTTTTCATGTTCGGCCTACTCACTACCCTAATGGATGAGAGGGATGAATAAAAATATTTTGTAAAGGAAATGGAGGCGAGTGGAGGGAAATTTAACCTGGTTTTGGTGGGCAAAACGTGATGACAAAGTTGTTAGAGTATGGACATGTGAAGGTGCTGAGATTAGTATCGTAGGCGTAGCTATAAGCGCCTGGGCACGCGCGGTTGAAAGTCTGCGAGTAAATGGTGCGCTTGCATTTTTCCGGTCCAACGACGTCTTCGTCTTTGACGTAGAGTCCGACACAGCAAAGTTCCGGCAACTGGTTTTTCTGACATGAGGTCATGCAGGCGAATGGATCGTTCGATCTGATGTCGCTACTGTTCATCCTCAGCTCCGATGGGCACGTGTTGTTTATGTCAACAACGCATCTAATGCTTTTGCACTTTCGGTTCTCGGGGGTCACAAGCATAGGAAGGTTGTAACCATTGATGACGTTGACGTCGTAATAGTCATCACCACCGTCATAAGCGAGGTTAAACTCCGCCAGAGTTGCGGGAGGCACGAGCTGCACCTGCACGAGGGGGTCCGAGCACTCGATTTCGCCGGAGCCGCAGTCTCCGGTGACACATGAAAAATATCCTGTTGAGTTGGTGTCACAGTCCGTTCTACCCCATAAATTACCTATCCATGACGACGTCGCATTGACGGTACGCGTCTCATTCGTCTCCAGGCGGAAACCGGTTGTGTCCAAGGATCCCACGTAACTGTAGCTTGCAGGCCATATAGTGTATTCACACTTGTTCTCTATTGTGAAGCTCCTCGACATCACTACAAATAACAAAACGTTTAACAGATCTGTATATAGTGATTAAACCAGATCCATGCATGCACGGTCGAAATTTGGAAAATTAAAACGTACCTGAGACCAGTAAATGTGAAGCAAGGAGGAAAAGCAACGGAAATCTCTCTGCCATTGACAAAGATTAAGGATCCGAAGATTATAATTTATCTAGTTAATAATCTATCTACCCTTTGATTCTCCTCTGTATCCATCCATAAAGAACTTTCAAGGATGAAAAATAAAAATATCTTGCCAAGGAAGAAGTCAAATGAAAATTGTCTTCTGTTTTTGAGTTTTGACGACCATTGTAGATCAGAGATGTGCCAGCTGTGCCGGTGGGATCAATGGAAACTTCAATATGAATGGGACGTGATGAAAAGTAGTTGCCTAATATCGTTTGAAAAGTCATCCTTGAAAGAGAGATCTCAACAAACCTTCGGATATATTACATTTCCTCAGTTAACATCATAATTCATTCCTGTATATCCAGTGTCTTGGGATTATCGTTTTCTACAAGACCTATTCAATAAAATTTCATAGGGAAAATATACAACTCACCAAACCGAATTGCAGCCAACAATTGTGACTTTTTCTGTTGTTTACAATTCCTCACACGTCTATTGTTGAATTTAAATTTGTGATATCACACAACACTGGATTAGTAAAACCAATTGACTACAAGCAATATTCTATCGATTGAGATTGGCTCATAAGAAAGTAAAACCATAGTTTAAACTGTTGTGCGAATATTTTCAACGAAAAAAAAGAATACGTACTAATTTCTTGCTTTTTGTTTTTTGTTTAATGGTAAATGATATTCAGAACCAAACAAAAAAAAAGTGGCAATTTCATCTATAGATGTAAACGAAAATGTCGATGTTTGTTTGGAAAATTCTCTAGGTAACGTGGCGAATGGGCTACAACTAAAATGTTTACGTGGCGTTGACGCTGACTTAGAAATTACATGATGTACTTAAAAAAAAACGCGTATTCTTTACTTCTCCTTCTCCACTATAAAACACGAACCTAGTACACTTCTCTCTACCTCACATACACAGTAAAACAATGGCGAATTACGCTAAAACCACGTTACGAAGTGACCAATTTGCCCTTTTCATCACTACTCTTTTTTTTCTGGTCCTAACCGTTTCCAAAACGGTCACCTCTCAGAACTGCGGCTGCGCCTCTGACTTCTGCTGCAGCTCAGCCGGTTACTGTGGTACGACCGACGAATACTGCGGCGTGGGATGCCAACAAGGACCTTGCCGGAGCGGTGGTGGCGGAGACCCTGCTGTTTCGCTTGAAGGAACCGTGACACCTGAGTTCTTTAACTCTATAATAAACCAAGCAGCAGGTAGTGATTGCGCAGGTAAAGGATTCTACACTCGCGACACCTTCATCGCTGCGGCTAATTCGTATCCTAGCTTCGGTTCTTCCATCTCCAAACGCGAAATCGCTGCTTTCTTCGCTCACGTCTCCCAGGAAACAGGATGTAAGTAATTTTTCCGATGGTTATAGTTTTTGGTAATCTAATCTAACAAAAATAAATCTCTCCAGTTCTCAACTTTTAGACATTCGATTATTTTTAGTTTTTGGTTTATTCGGTTTGGAAAAGAATTCATGACCGAATTATACCTCCAAATTTTCTGTACGGTTTAGTTTGAAACAAAAAAAAAAATACCCCTGGTTCAATTCGATTTTCATATTTGAATTAAAAGGTACTTAATTATTTTCAAAAAGATAATAACAATTGATTTTTTTAATAATTACGGTGTAATTGACTAAATTCAGTTTCAAATCATTTTATACAAATTTTGGTTACATGCTCACCACTAGGATTCGTTTTTGTAATCATTTAATATAATACCTTTTTACAGTCATGTGCTCCATTGAGGAAGTCGGTGGACCAGCCCAGGCCGCAGCCGGAGACTACTGTAACATAACAAACACAGACTTCCCATGTGCACCGGGAAAGGGCTACTATGGTCGTGGTGCGATCCAGCTCTCTTGGAACTACAACTATGGTCCCTGTGGCAGAGACCTGAAAGAGGACTTATTGGCTTCACCAGAGAAAGTGGCTCAAGACCAGGTTCTTGCCTTCAAGACCGCTTTCTGGTTCTGGACCACTAATGTTCGCACGAGCTTTAGATCGGGCTTTGGCGCCACGATCAGGGCTGTGAATAGTAGGGAATGTAGCGGAGGAGATTCTACAGAGAAAGCCGCCAACAGGATTAAGTACTTCCAAGACTTGTGTCGCAAGCTTGGAGTTGAACCTGGGAATGACCTCTCTTGTTAAGGTTTTCTCTCTATCCATCCGAAACAACCAATGTTCGCAATATAAGAATAAGAGATCACATACGAGAGAGTATCATGTTACGTACTATACTCTATAGTCTATACTACTGTTGTTGTAATAATGTAGCGAAATGATCTTCATTTATGCATAGGCACGACGGACTTTAGAACATATTTATCATCTTTCCCGCGGTTAAATATCTTACCCTAAACTTTAAAAATTTATGAATTAGGGTTACTATCTCTTTAAAGGAGAAAAAATTGTTTGACCAATGTTTACCAATCACAGCCAAAGGAAAACACTCAGGGTTTGAATGGTATGCAGCTTTTTCACGTTTTCATGTTTTGGAAACTTGATTTTGTTATTTTTTACCATTTATATTATTCATCACGTTTTCACGTTTTTTATGTTTTTGAAACGTGATTCCGCTAGCATGTTAAAAATATAACTAAAAAAAAACAAAACGTGATTAATCTACTAAAAGTAGCTTTTCAGCGTTTCACAATTATTCAGCTAAAATATTATTCAGTTCAGTTCATTCCACTAGTAATTTTTCAGTTATTCCGCTATTATGTTATTCATCTGACATACCAGTCAGACTCTCAGAATTAAAAACGTTTCAACATTGAAATGGATAGAGAACATTAATTAGTGCTTCTGAATACTCCATAGCCTTTGAAATGGAGATATAAGTAACGTAATAGTAATAATTACCGTCCAATCAATTAGGAATAACGTCAATTAATTAATTTGAATCTCTAACAAACGTAAATACTTTATTTGTGCGTGGGATATATATATGGGCGAAATCAAATATATATATATAGATATCATAGCATTTCAGGAAACATAAAGAAAACCAAATTTGAGTTCATTCTTTTACAGTCGTAAAGAGTATACATATCCAAGAAGAATAAGATGGCCACCACCATGAAATTCGTCTCTTTTGCTATGCTGCTTGCACTTATTTTCTCTGTTGGTTAGTTTTGGCCAATTTTTTATATTTTGAATTCTTTTCATTACAAACTTTATATTGTCGTGCCTGAATTAATTTATATTAGAAAATATATACTTATGTAATACTCCCTCTATTTCATAATAAGTGTCATTTGGAAAAAATGTATCTGCAATGTATATAGATGTATTAAACTCAAACACACATCTATATACATCCAGTTACAATTTAGATACATTTTCTCCAAATAACACTTATTATAAAACAGAAGGAGTATTGTTTTATGTTCTCTAGCTATTAAATAGCTTCTAACATCATTTATTTTGTTTTTTTTTAATAGAAGTTGAAGGATCTGCTTTTACGGAAAGTAATTCGTTGTGCTGCAATACTCATCCAAAATTCGGAAAATGCAATACAGCTCAAGATGAAGTCAGATGCAACAATTGGTGTCTTAAAGGTTGTGATAATGGCAAAGGTGGTTTCTGCAAGCATCTTCATCATGGAAGACAATGCCATTGTTTCTGTTAATTAAGATCCGTTTTAATCAAGTTGATATTCGTAACTATTTATGTAGTATGCTCACCATTTGGTTTTTCCATTTACACGTAGTTGATATATGTTGGTTAAGTCAACACATATATAACTGAAACTATACGTTGTCTTAGTAACTTAGTTATAAGTTTATAATAAACCCTTATAAGTTTTAACACCAACAACAACAAAAAAATTACAATAAACGTATGCTTTTCAAATTATAATAAATTAATAATTCAACCGTCGGGCGAAGAAATCAAGACGACGGCGTTTCGCAGAAGGTGGACTGGGTCCCAACTGAGATGTGTGGGAAAGAGAACTACTTGCCGTTTCTATTTACGAAAGCTCCACGCTTTGACGTTTGTATTTCCTATATCCCTAAAACGAGAAAAAAATAATTAAAAAAAAGAGTGAATTACGAGCCAAATCAACAAGAACTGAACACACAAACAAAACGAGAGATTTCGTTATCCACTAAACTCGTGAGCTTCTTCTGCCAAAATTGCAAAATCCTGAATTTTCTCGAGCTAAGAAAATGGCAGCTTCTTCTCCATCTCTCCTTCTACAACTAGGTAAGAGACTATGCTATTGTTTTCGGAGATGTTCTTCATGTTCTTCTCGAAGACGACATTTTTCTTCTGTTCTTATCCAATTGGAGTTCTGGTTTCTGGGTTTCTCATTTCGTTAGAAAAAAAAACTCGTCTTTCTTGGTTTAGATTGATCCAGTTTTATCCATGGCTTGAACAAGTGCAGTTAGAATTGTAGGTTTCTTGAAACTCCTCAAATTGTTTACTTCTGTTGGGTTTTGGGAATCTGAGATTCTGGTCATGAATTGTAGGTTCAACATCTAGAAATGGTCCAACAACCATCAACAACCCAAATGTATCAAGATGTATAGCTACAAGAGTCATCGCTTCAGAAACAAGAGACAAAAGCTGTAAAACCAATACTCTGTCTAGCCGTAGAGACGCAATGCTGTTGCTGCTCGGCGTGTCAGGAGGATTGTCGATGAACTCGGTCGGGGCTTATGCAGCCGGCTTGCCTCCAGAAGATAAACCGAGACTTTGTGAAGCCGAGTGCGAGAAAGAGCTTGAAAATGTATGGTGAGATGATCACACAAACACCTTTTGGCTATCTTTAAATTCATGACACTGAGGGCTTGACTTGACAACCTTTGGATCTTCTGTTTGTTTTTTTTGAATAAAAGGTTCCAATGGTAACCACAGAATCAGGGCTTCAGTATAAAGATATCAAAGTCGGTACAGGCCCGAGTCCCCCGGTTGGTTTTCAGGTAAGAACTCAGTCAACTCAAGCCAATGTATAGTTGACTGAAACCGTATACTCATCATAGATGTTAAAATGTTTCAAAAAATGCTCCAGGTTGCTGCTAATTATGTGGCTATGGTTCCTTCAGGGCAAATTTTCGACAGGTGATCTCTCTCAATCCATACAAAAAACCGAAACAGTTTGATCTTCTTTACTGATCTAGTTTTTTTTTTAAATCCTGGAATCATATTTAGCTGAATCGAATGGTTACATTCACTCAATTGCAGTTCTCTGGAGAAAGGTCTACCTTATTTATTCCGCGTTGGGTCTGGTCAGGTAAATGAAGATATCTACAAGTTCATATAAACAGAGATACAAGAAAAAAAAAAGATTTTAGCTTTGGCCACAGTAAAGCAGCTTCTGATACTTTTTGAACAGGTGATAAAGGGGCTTGATGAAGGGATCTTGAGCATGAAAGCTGGTGGCAAACGCAGACTCTACATTCCAGGGCCTGTAAGTGCTTATCAAGATTATACTAATTGTCTAATTACTGCAAACAGAGCATATAATTTATGAATTTTTTTGGTGCTGTGAATGTTACACCATAAGTTGGCGTTTCCAAAGGGTCTAACCTCAGCTCCAGGGAGGCCGAGAGTTGCACCAAACAGTCCAGTGGTGTTTGATGTGAGCTTAGAGTACATACCAGGGCTCGAATCTGACGAAGAGTGAATACTCCTTTTTTTTTCTTTTAAAGTGCAAACAATACAGCACTTTCTGTGATGATATATCTCTCATTCTACATTTATGTTTTATAGTTAAACAAAAATAACCTCAGCTTTTTCAGTTCCTTCACCATTAGGTCACCAACTTTTTTTTCACTTTCGCAATTTCTTTCGCTTGTTGAGGATGATGATTACTTATTTATATACCTAATTATCATTCAAGCCAAGGCCCTTTGTAAGTTGTAACACAACCAGGAATACACATATCAGACTCTCTCTCTCGCAAGTGAATACGTGATCATAATCATAATCCGTTTCTGAATGTTGGATTTAATAAATTAATAATACGAAGTCGGACGAAGAGTTATCTTTACGTTTCCATTTAACTAGGGATGTTTCCGCGCTACGCACGAACTGTTTTTATATAGATATTTGATTATTATTTAAGTTTTATTATTTTCACTTTAAGTTAATATTTTAAATATAATATTTAATTTTAAAAAAAAATTTGATATGATTATACATCGAAAATATTTTGACATATTCAAAAAATATATAATTTTAAGAATTAGCTACTTGATATGCTAAAATTAACTGTTAATCTAAAACTTAATATTTATATATAAACTCACTGTTATTCACTATTAACTTTCAAAATATTATTAAAATTATTTTTGTTTTGACTAAATTTGATTATTATTGTTCTAATTAATTTAGATTTTTATTTTTATTTCAACTGTGTTCGTGTAGTGTTTTTATTTAATTAGCAATCTCAAATACAAACAACACTCAATGTTCTAATCTCTTATAAATCTATAAAATAACTATGATTCATATAAATAAAAACAATATTTACATAGTATAAAAAATCACAATCATATTGATAAAATGCAATTTTGATTTAGTCTATGAAGTATACGTAAACTATAAAAAAAATATAGATGAATAAGGTAAATAATACATATACAAATACAATTTCATACTAACTCATTATGTTAAATAAAGTATGTTGAGTTTCTCAAAACTCAAAAGATGTAAAACATTTTGCTTGTAATTTAACTTAAACATTTTTTTCTTAAACTACACATATATATTTTGATGAGCCTTTATAATTAAACTAATAATATATATTATATTATTTTTAAAGAAGTTTCTTAACCCAGTAAAAAAACTATATTAGTTTTCATTCAAGTTGGGTTTATAAGGAATTTTGTTGATGTGGATAATTAAAGATTTTTTTATAACATTTTCTTCTACATTAAAATGTGTATGTATTTTTTCAAAAATGCATAATTATTTAATTTAAGAATTTATTAACTTGATATATATAAAAATTAACTGTCATTTAAAACTTAATTTTTGTTTATAAACTGTTTAACTCATGTGTTGACATGTATCGCTTGTAGTAACTTGACTACCTTAAGCCAACTAAGACACACATTGAATAAATATCAGTGCATGAAATTCTTCTTTTGTCTATCATTTTCTGCAATGTAAATAGTAACAATGATCGAAATCTTCATATAGATAGATGCTTTGAAAAGCTTCCTATAATTTATGTTGTCTTGTTGGTTGCCATAAATCTAACGTACTATGATGTTTAATCTGTATGTTTCTAAAAGTTGAATGTTTTAGATTTTTATAATTTACAAATATTTTAAATTTTATTTTAGAAATTATTATTTTGTAATTTTGTTTCTATTAACTATTATTTAAGTTTTTTAGAGCAATTTGTTGTCCAATATATTCACTATATTACAAAAAAGAGTATATATTAATGCTACAGATTTAAATGATATTTATTTTACTGATTTAGAAAATGATATTTGGTTTTATTTAATTATTCCTAATAAGTATATTAACTTAGTAGTTCTATTTATTTATTTTATGTGTATTTCAAAAGATATAAAGTGAATTTTTTTATTATTTTTATATTACAAAAAAAAGAAGTATATATTGATGCTATAAATTTAAATGATGTTTATTTTACTGATTCAAAAAATGATATTTTAATTTTATTTATTTTTGTTGGTAACTATATTAATTTTAGTGACAAAAATGAGTATATATTAATGCTACAGATTTAAATGATATTTATTTTACTGATTAAAATGATATATAGTTTTATTTAGTTTTTGCTAATAACTATATTAATTTAATGGTTTTATTTATTTATTTTATGTGTATTTCAAAAAATCTAAAGTGAGAATTTTCATTAATGTTAATTTGTTATATTACAAACAAAAGAGTATATATTGATGCTATAGATTTAAATAATATTTATTTTACTGATTCAAAAAATAATAATTTATTTTTATTTACTTTTGTATTTAACTATATTAATTTTGGTTCTATTTATTTACTTTATGTGTATTCCAAAAAAATCTAAAGTGGGAATTTGTATTATTATTTTTTGCTGATGTGTCATACTTTTAGAGTAGTTTGAAAAACTGAGGTGGATAGCTTAAGGAACCCCAAATAGTTCCTTTTATTTAGTATATATTGGCAATACAACGTTACAAGACTCTAAGATATCTCATTTTTTCAAATTTATTTTACTGAAGAATATCACTTTTAATTGCAAATTCTAATTAATTTTGCAATTTTAAATTGTTGAAGATGCTTCTTACCAAGATGGATCGACATTATCCAACGTATATGAAGTGATAATAGTCTAGTGGTTGTCGTAGACTAAGATCTAGAGAGTAGATATTTCCCAATAGGCCAAAAGTCTCTAGGTTAATCCGGCCACGAATGAGTAGGACCTCATTCCCTTCTTTTGTGTGGCAAAAATCAAGAACACTCATGAACAATTCGAATTCGGATTCAATACGAATATAATAATATTAAGTTTCATGAGCTTCTAATTATTCTAGCAACTAGTGGATTAATAAGTCATATTTCTTATATATTACTCTAAAACTCATAACATTTTCACTGTGGAATTCCAACACACGTACGAGATGGTTAGTCACAAAGCTTTAATTTGGAACATTATACTTAGACGACTTGAGACATTATTACATTTTATTTTATAATTTGATATAAAAGTACAAAACACTCAGGGAAAAGGGGTGGTTGAGTTTAGCGATTTAAACTGCAACCAGCGGTTGATGCTCTCTGGTGAACTAGTCGTCTTTGCAGTAGTCGCAGAAGCATTTAATTGGTTTGCTTTTGTGTTTCTTCACGCATTTACCGCCTTTAGCACCTTTGAAAGTCCGGCAGTTTTGACGACACAACGTTGGAAAGAACTTAGGGTTACAAAACGTGGGACCGACGTCACCCCCGTACTCTTGCAGGCATTTGAACTTTTCCTCGGCTTCTATCTTCCCTGGCGACTCTGCATATCATAAAGATTGAGTTGCGTGAGAGTGGCAGTTTCGTAAAATAATGTAGTTTCTATATGTACTTACCACCAAGAACGACGAGGAAGAAGATGAACAACACTAGGAAGATGTAAACAGACTTCATATTTCTTTGTTAACTTCTTATTTCACTTTTGGTGATGTATCGTATCGGCCACTGTTGTTTTATAGTGATGTGAAATGATTGGACCTCATTTTTTTCATGCATCTTTATTGGGATAATACTGTATCAAAACATAAATTCGAGACACAGACGGGTCCATCAAGATTTTGACGAATCAGAAAAAGAAGAAGAAGAGATTTGATCAATCAGAGCACCTGCAACGCGGTATCTTAAGTGAGCTTCTTAAGACATTTATGTGTTTAAATAAATAAAAATTAAACGTAAAGAGAGGAGACGTATCCTAATTAAGGTGTTTAAGAAACGGATTTTACTTGCTACGTGTCTATATCTGATTGACAAAAGATCAGAGAACACAACAATTTATTTTTTCCACTGATCTCTTGCTTCCTCTTCCTCTACACTTCTTCTCGCGATTCAGATTAAGTTGACGATATTGGTGGATGGGATCGTGGAAGGGGGAAAGATTGCGATTAAGAAGATCGAGCCCTCAGGTGACTTTCTCGAAGCGAAGGTGATGCTCCTTTGATGCTTTTTTTTTTTATAATTTCAGTCCAATTCCTTGTCATCGCCTCTGAATTTCTTATAATTTGGTGATGCTCCTTTGATTTTTGATGGGTTTCGATCGAATTCCTTTAACTGGTTTTAAAAATAGAGACTTTTTAGAAATCGGGAAGAGTATCATCGTTTGGATTCGAACCTTTGAGCAAAATAGGGACTTTAATTGGTACGATGTTTTCTTTGATTTTGGTTTGTCTGTCTTCTACAAGCCAGGTTTGGTTTTTCGATTATCCAATCACCACTCATCTCTTTGGTTAATATTTGGAATCGATCGAATTTGTTCGTATCGTATATTGCTGCTTCATACATTGTGGACACTTGTTTGTTTGGTTTCGTGATAGAAACATGTTTGTTCTTTTTCGTCTCTTGAATTGAAAACTCAGCGTAAGGGATTTGGATATGTTTAGGATTGTTTCTTTGTTACAGGAAACATTTCTTGTATCGATGTTCTTCATTTTGAGTCTCTGAAACCTCATGCGTTGATTGGAGTTATTCTGCGTTTGTCCGGCTTGGAATTGGATCAATGGCTTTGGATATGTTTAGTCAGAATGGCCCTTATAGGTATAAACATTTTCCACGTGGTCATTATTTTAACCAATCGTTACTAGTGCAACAGTATTTATCAACTTTTCAGAGGTTATACATTACAATGTGTTTTGTTATAGTGCGTGGATAAAAAAAATAAGCTGTTTGATGGTTAATTGTTTTAAATTTTTAAATGTATTTTTTTAGCTTAATTTTGAAAAAAAAAAATGTATTTTATGGGGTTTAAAATGAGGTCACAGAGTTTGAATTTTGAAATGAGTTTTTAACATTGGGGTTTAACATTTTAAATGTATTTTTCGTTATTTTTTTTTTTTTAAAAACTCAAGTTTATCCTGTTTTCATAAGATATGATATGATGGACAGTGGATTGTAAATGGCAAATAATAATCACTAGTTCTCTATCACCAAGAATTATGTTCAAAATTATATGAAAATTCTTGAATTTTGAAGGGATTTTTAGCACCCAAAAAAAAAAGAAAAGTACCATCGTAAACAATCTCAATTATTCAAGACTTTTATGCCAGTTCGTACCAATAATATATGCGAGGCTCATGAGTTTGTCCATCACTTTAATTTTTTTATGCCGTACCCGGCCCCAATGCCCCATCTTAAAAGTCTCTATATAATCATTTTAATTTGAGTATCTTAGATCAGTATTGTGGCTGGTATATACTACAATATATACATTGGTATACTTTAAAGTTCGATAATTTTAGCAATTCAAATATTCTTAATCGTATTTTGAGATGTTTTTAAGCTCAGTTCATCAAAACGAGTAATAAAACTAACAACGGACCAAAAAGAATACCTATGTGGCCTATGTCAATCTCTAGCAGATCCAAGATTTAAATTATTAAAACCATGATGTTATAGTTCAGCCAGAGACATTCCTTCTTAACAACCAAAACCATACAAGATAATAATCTGCCCGAACATCTTTAAAGCAGACGAGGAAGAGAAGACAAAAAGCAACAGTCAAATTAACTACATTAAAAAAAAAAACTTAGTAAAGAATAAGTGTCCTTGATCGAATCTCTCTCTAAGCCTAAGTAAACATGTTGAATACAATTCGTTCGAGGGTTTATTAAGCGAAAGCATGCTGTGCAAGAGAGAGCGCTTCTGATATATCTCTCTTTAATTCTGGATGTTAGACCACAAGTTGGCGTTATTTCAGGGTTGTACCGAGCAGCCTAGTGGTAGTTTACGTGAGCTTCCTTCGAGTACACATCAGGCCTCGCCTCGAGTCAGACGAAGAACAAAACTCTTTTCAAGTGCAAGTAATTAATCTGCAATACATACAATTACAAGATTGTATTATATATTATCTTATTCTACTTCATTTCACTGAAGAGTTATACATTAAATAGAAACTTTTTTTCTTTTGATAATACAATTGAGTTTTATTTTCCGACGATTTGTGACATCCATGCACATGTGCCCATCAACTAGACTAATTGGGGATTCAGCTTCTTCTTATTTTTGCGATTTTTAAGCTATCCAAGATGATTAATATCATAAAAGGAAAATCCTTTATTTTAGCAAATGATCGTTATAAATTTAAAATCCAAACATATAAAAAGTGATACAATAATCAAACACATACATAAACGAAGTCATATCAGTCGACAGAATATAAAAACGTTGGAACATTTGTTACACGCACACATAAATTTATTATTTTATGGAAATAGAAACGCATAGAGAAACAGGGGTCTGTTATTTGATGCGATGATCAAGCTGGAACCAGAAGCTGATGCGTTCTTGTAAATCTAGTCGTCTTTGCAAAAGTCGCAGAAGCATTTGACATGTTTGTGTTTCTTCAAGCATTTACCGTTTTTGGCGCCTTTCATAAAACGGCAGTTTTGACGGCACAACGTTGGGAAGAATTTAGGGCTACATAACGTTCCCACTTTTCCGCCGTACTCCTCCAGGCATTTGAACTTTTCGTCGGCTTCTATCTTTTCCGGCGACTCTGCGTATTGTAATTATAATCTTATGGGAGTTGTAAAAGTGTTAGTTTAAAAATTATGTAGTAATTATCTAGATACTTACCAAGAACGACCAAGAAGAAAACGAACAACACAAGGAATATGGACGCAGACTTCATTTTCCTTTGCTTATTTTGCCACTTTTGGGATGTACCAGCCACTCCTTTTTATAGTAATATAATGTCAACCCATTGGGATTCTTTTTGTAAATTTTGTATAATACATTTATAATAACTTAACTTTTTATGTCGGCAATATTATATAGTTTAAAACATTCAAAAAAATGTATAATAAGATATATGGACAAAGGGCTTTATGCAAGCTAAGCTGCGAACCATAGAAGCTAATCAATCCTTTAACAAAACAAAGCAAAAATCCTTCACTGTTTTTGTTTTTGTCGATTATTCATAAATCATAACTATACCCCACTTTATACCAGTAATCTATATGGCTCATGAGTTTTTCCATTACTTTATATTCTCCATGTGAAATATGTGTGCTTAAGAAATATCAAACATCAAACGGGTGGAGTCGAAGGATGGGAAAAACAGATAAGATAATGAATAACTTTGATCTATATTTTGGTTATGTATGCTACTTTGAAGTTCAATGCTTTTACGCTTTCAGCGATTCATATTTTAAAAATCATATATTGAGAACGAATAATAAACGAAATTAACAACCGACCAGTAAAATTTAGGGTACAGATATATTGCTAAAATTTAGGGTACAGATATATTACAACATTTGAAGACAGCAGTAACTAAACACATTTCATTTTAAAAACCAAAATACAAAGAAAATCTCTTGTAATATAATATTATTTTAATCAGAGAGGCTGAGAAAAACGGAAGTGGCAACTCCAATTGCGTACACACCAATCGCCGCTCCGATAAGGTTTTGACTTGACCGAGTCACCGCGCCGATCCCAGCGATTCCGGCGATTCCTATTGGAATCCTACTCGCTATCGCTTTCCTCGCGTTTCCCACTACGGATTCCGTGAAAACCTCGACGGCCCATCCCTTGAACTCCTCCAGCCCGAGGATCTCCTCCTCCTCCTCCGTCGCCACCGCGACTCGGGACATGGTGACTCGGAGAGCTGAGTCGACTTGGGATTGACTCGGAGGAGAATGGACCCACCTGGTGATTAGAGGGAGCCGGAGAGCGGACAGATCCCGGTGGATGTGAGCGGCGGCGGGGAAGAGTTGGTAGGGACGAACTCCGGCGAAAGCATGCTGTGCAAGAGAAAGAGACTCCTCGTATGCTGAGTCACAAACCGAGTCGAACTCGGGCGAGTTGGATAGAGTCGTCTTGACTCGCTTTGAGCCCGATATCCCCATTTCTCTCTCTCTCCTCTCTTCTCGTGAGTTACGGGTAGGGATAATCTAGGTTTTTCGTTCACACGTCACGATTAATGTTCAAACCGTTGGATTCATCAGCCCGTAGTTGAAATAAATCGAGTAAATAAATTGTTTTAAAGAAAAATTATATACTTTTTACTTTTAAGTATATTATAAAATGAAAAAATATCAAACTGAATAAATTAAATATTCATTTAGAGATTCATCTCATCTCATGTATTTATTCATAAATTAAAATTAAATAATATAATTAAACTATATTAAAATTAATATTATTAAATTAATATGAGTCTTTTTCGTTAGAGAAGTTCTATTCTGTTAAATGATTTGGAAAATTTTGAATTTTAATAAATTTTTATATGATTTGGTTGAATTATGGAAATTATTATGATTTGAACTTCACATAAAATTATAAAATTATGAGATTTAGATTCTAATATTTTCAATTAAAAAAATTCATTAAAACATCTTAAAACCACTTCAAAAAAATTTAAACCCACTACTTAAATTATTTCCAATAATAATAAATTTAAAAATACATTTTCAAATCATTAGTTCAATACTAATGATTCAATAACAGAGTGCTTATAATTTTAATACAAATCATTCTAAATTTTATTCTTAGTGCTAATCAGAATTACAGAAAACAAAAAGTCGTACGTTTCTTTATTTATTTTTACTTGGACCATTTGCCAATTACACAAATGTATCATGACACATACAAGATTCAAACACAAAGCCTTTAATTATTACACAACACATACAAGATTCAAACACAAATCGTCTGCGCCTGCGGCCAAACCGATCGCTTAGAATCTGATTAAGGCTTGCCGCTGCAGTAGTCGCATAAGCATATCATATCAGCAGCACCAGCCTTTCCCGTACGGCATCTTCCACCTTTTGCGCCCTTGTTTGCACGGCACCTCTGATAACAGAACGACGGATATATCCGAGGCGCACAGAAGCTGAAACCGACGTTACCGCCGTATTCTTTCAGGCATTTGCTAGCCTGCGCTTTTATCTCCGGCACTTCTGCTCAAATCATATGTAGTTGTAGAGACTTAGCAAAATAGAAATCACATATATATTGAAACTTGCATGCGATCACCGAGAGAGAGTGCATATACTCTCTGAATCCTATGAATCACTTATTCTTAACAAATATGCCATAAATACGGAATTACCAAAGATAACCAGAAAGAGGATGAAAAATATGGCGAAGGATGAAACAGACTTCGTTGCCATGGCTCTCTCTCTCTGTTCTCTTTATTTCACTTCAAAGTTAACGTATATCTTTTGATCCAGAAAAAAATATGTTAAATGTATATCTAAATGGACTTATATGCTCAACACTTATTGTGGTTCTATGCTATTTATCTTTATCGTTGCGACAAAAAACCATCATGAAAATACACGAGTCACTTAGCTGTCATCGATCATGAAATAAAAACAAAACAAAAGTGCGAGTCAGAGGGCTGAGTCGACTTGGGATTTGACTAGGACAGGCGAAGGGACCCACCGGGTGATGATGAGAGGGAATCGGAGAGGAGATAAGAAAGATTTCGGTGGATGTGGGCGGCGATGTAGAGGAGCTGGTAAGGAAGAACTCCGGCGAAAGCATGCTGTGCATGAGGGAGAGACTCCTCGTATGCTTCATAAGCCGAATCGAACTCCGGCGAGATGGATGAGTTGTATTGACTCGCTTTGAACCCGATATCTATGTTCTTCACACACGTCACAGTTGAAGTTCATTTCTAACTGTTGGATTAGCCGTAAATTTATCGGACGGTAGTCACACGTGGATGCTATGCAACGCTAAATTCACTCAGCTTCGAAATGGTTTTTCTTTACATAAAAATAAAAAAGCTTAATTATATCCATCACACGTTTCAAGATTAATACCCGAAATGTCGAGACAGTGACCTTAAAGGCTTAAATCAAAATTACAGAAAACAAAGTCGGCCTTTATTTTATATAACTAAAAATTAATCTGAATTTTCAACATCCGATTAATTTTCTTATGTAAAAATATGGTCCTCATCAAGTAACCTACTGTATTTATCTAGTTTTCTAATGAACCTAAAGCATACATGATATCACTTTGACTAGACATACGAATAATGAGATAATTTCACATTTGAGGAAAAATAATTTTTGACCTACATCTATAGAGTAATTCAATCATCAAGTGGAAACCACTAAAAACAAAATAGTGAAATACCACTACTTTAATCAAGTAAAATATTTTCAGTTACTTCTTTATTTATTTTTATTCGATTTATTCTTTGATTATATTATTACGCAAACCACATGATACATACAAGGTGATCAGATACAAAACGTCTGCGGCTGCGGCCAAACCGTGTAACGATCGCTTGGAATCTTATCAAGGCTTGTCGCTGCAGTAGTCGCATAAGCATATCATATCAGTAGCGCCGGCCTTTCCCGTACGGCATCTTCCACCTTTCGCGCCCTTGTTCTGACGGCATCTCCGATAACAGAAGGACGGATATATCAAAGGCGCACAGAAGCTGAAACCCACGTTGCCGCCGTATTCTTTCAAGCATTTGCTAGCCTGCGCTTTTGTCTCGGGCACTTCTGCTTAATTCATATGTAGAGACTTAACAAAAGATAAATCACATATATAATGAAACTTGCATGGGATAACGAGAGAGACGTATGCTCTCTGGAAATGGATCCTGAGAATCAATTTTTTTAAAAAAAATATGTGAGAAATATGGAGTTAGTTAATTTACCAAACATAACCAGAAAGAGGATGAAAAATACGGCGAAGGAAGAAACTGACTTCGTTGCCATGACGATCGCTCTCTACTCTCTAATCTCAAATCTCTTTATTTCACATTGGAGTTAATGTATGTATAAATGGACTCATGCAGGCTCAAGATTTGTTGTGGTTCTGTGCTATTTATCTTTATCACTGGGACAAACAAAACAAAAACTAAAAATATATCGTGAAATAATAACACGAGTCACATTAGCTGTCATCAAGAAAAAAAACAAAAGCGTGAGTCGGAGAGCTGAGTCGACTTGAGTTTGACTATGAGTGGAAAGGACCCACCTGATGATGTAAGGATGAACTCCGGCGAAAGCATGCTGTGCAAGAGGGAGAGACTCCTCGTATGCTCAGTCACTAGCCGAGTCGAACCGTGCGAGTTGGCTAGTGCCGTCTTGACTCGCTTTGAAGTTTGAACCCCCTCGTATCCCACATCCCACTTTGTTCCCTCTCTCTTTCTCTTCACGTGAGTTTACGGAAATCTATAATCTGTTATCACAATTGAATTTCATTTCTGGCCGTTGGATCAGCCGTAAACTAGTCGAACAGCAGTCGACAGTAGTCAGACACATTAAACATGTGTACGTGTCATTTGGTGTCGCTTCGTAACGTGTGGATGCTTAATAGTAATGATTTTATTTGGCTTGGATGAGTCTTAATAGTTAATTCTAGGATGTTGCCAAATATAAAAGCTAATATTTTATTTTAATAAGTTTCTTGTTATTTGGTGTCACATTCAGAACTTTGTACATTTTCACGTTTCACATTCAAAAAATCATCTTTGACCACTAGATTAGCTGCAGAACAGTTGGACGGCTATATAATAATACTTACAATAATACAGAGAGAATAGTAAGCATTAATTTAACACATGGATGCCAGAAAAAAAAAAACTACGCCAACGAAAGTCGCACATTTTCTTTTCTATAAGTCAAAGTATACCAAAACAAATGTAACTACACACAAGTATAAGTCGTATTTTTCATTATTCTTTATTTCATATTACATTTATTATATTATTACTTGAGGACCATTCACATTCATTATTACACAAACGATGAGAAAATATTCAAACATACGGTGGTAGCTAGAGTCTGCGTTTGCGGCCATAGTGTATCAGCGATCTTTTGGAAATTATGATTACGGCTGATCGTTGCAGAAGTCGCACAAGCACTTAACATTACTGCCCTCTCCCCAACGGCATCTTCCACCTTTAGCCCCCTTGTTCTCACGGCATCTTGTATAACAAAACGTCGGAAATATCCGAGGCGCACAAAAGCTGAAACCAACATCACCACCGTATTCTTTCAAGCACTTGCTATCCTGTGCTTCTATCTCTGGCACGTCTATTACACCACAAGATTTATAGAAACACATATCATGAATTTGCCATGGTCACAGATAATTAATTTGTAAACAAAACACATGCAAGCGTTAATATTATAAGTTTCAAGAAACGCAGGGTAAGTCTGCTTACCAGAGATGACCAAGAAGAAGAGGAAGCAGACCACGAAAATGGAAACGGGTTTTATTGCCTTCACCATTTTCTCTCTGTTTATCTCACTTTGGGTTTGATATGTGTTGAACACTTGCTGTTGTTGGCGCTATTTATCTTTATCGCCGAACCGCTTTGCGTAATGATATAGAACCGAACCATATCAGTCCGTTTTAGACCATAAATTAAGAAATAATACTGCAGTTTGAATTTTTGACTTTTGACTTCGAATCTTTTCCCACCGTCCACGACATGATTTTAGATATGGATAAAATCGATGCTATTATTTCTAATTTATTTAGTCTAAAATGGACTGAATTAACCATATCAAATATCAACACGATTCTGCATACTTAACGAAAACAGGTGTTTGTAGTAGCACATACATCATTAGCAGTTTGGACTAAACATCCAACTTTTATTCTATGATTATATATAAAACGATGAACATATACAGGATCCCACTATACAAAAATTGTCTTTCTCCCTCATGCCTTTTTATAAGCAAACTAATAATAATATATATGGAGAAATAAACAGCACTCTTTCACTTCACAGAGTGAAAACATAACACTGTTGTGTCGTGTATGTCTTTATGTCATAAACCTGTTCCTAGGTAACAGTTGCTCCCAGCAGAACTGCCTATAGGCGCAGGCAAATCACGAACGAGGAACTTGACAGTGTGTTTTCCCATACCATATAATATCTCCAAGCATTCTTGGAGATCAGAATCTGTAACCAGCATCACCCATTCTTCTTCATCATCTAAGTACTTCAGTTGAAACGACCCGTCTTGCAGCTTAAAGCGTTTCCCAACTTCGTTGTAGAGCTGAGTACACCCAACCGATGGCTCGAACTTGAAACGTATCGTGTCTTCTCTATAAGTGGCCTTTACAGTGAGAGTTGTTGTTCCACTCTCGCTGCTATTGCTTTTGTTGGTTCTTATTTGGTTCCAATCGTCCATTGAAGTAGATGAGCTTCCGAGCATAACTGCGCCTGTGCCATTTGATGAATCTGACACGCTGCCTGACATGGATCGGTTAGGTTCGACACTGCATCGGATTGTTGTATCATTTCCATCTGAAAGTGCCTGAGAGCTTGAGTTGACATTGTTCTTTATTCCTTCACTGCCATTGAAGCCAGACTGTTCAGCAATCCAAGCCCATTGCTGACCACTAGCATTAACCTCCATGAATGATGACTCTGCACCAAAAAGAAAGTGGCTTAAGATTTTTAGTCGCTCCATCTAAGGATTATGGAATAGAGATATTCTTACCGTTCGTGATGATATCATCTTCTAATTTAATTGCATTGTCGACGGATTTAGCTTTCAAGAGCTCAAAGGAGGTATCTTCCGCCATATCCTCCTGACCTCTTCCATGTGCATCGTCACCATTAGAAGATGGACCTTTTAGGGGATCAGATTCTTTGATGAAAGCGCCAACTGCAATGAATTCGCCCGTTGCTGAGTCAAACTTCAGACCTCCTTGTACACCCTGGACCGAGTCAAGCACCGTCTGTATCTTCCTTAATGACCTGTTCACTTTGTTAATCTTACGAGATGGCCACCTCATGATCCCATGTTGTCTGCATATCCTCTTCAGTGTAGTGGGACAAACTGCAAGTCAAGCGTTAGAAAGTTTTGTCCGGTAACAGAAATGGATCTATGCGTGAGAACATGTTGGAAGTCTCACCACCAAGGCTTTTTGCAGCATCCTTTAGACTCCCAGAAAAATGTTGTTGGAGAACGCTTAGGCTCACATTTTTCTCTGTTGTGCTTTTCTTCTTCTCTGGTGTTTTAGCTTTGCTCATATCCTGTGAAGAAGAGAGAAAAAGAATCAGTGCTCAAGCCACTAAGTTGTGTCGCGATATCTACATAATAACCAAGTTGCATACTTAACACACCTGCTCAAAAGTGCCTTGAGATCCGGTACTAGCGTTTTCTTTATCAGAGGACACTTCCGAAAACATGCTTCTAGTACAGTTAAGTTCGGAATCCAATACTATTGTCTGAAAGTTTCCTGAACATGTGGTCTGCAGGAAATTAGACATCTCGCCACTTCGAAATCCAGCTCTAGTCACTTCTTTTTTAGTTGCCCCCACATTTGAAACAGTTCTCAGAGTTCGACAAATTCTCTGCATAGTGCCCGAAAGGCTGTCTAATAGAAGTTGTTGTTCCGAGCTTCCTTTCATACTTAGAGGCAAGAAAAGTTCAAGAATGTAATCATCTTCACCAGTGTGAGTGCTCCTCAGTTTTATAGCAACAGCAGCATTTAGACCGTACTTCCGAGCATGCTGAACAAGAGGGTACTCACTGATGTCATATGCCTTCACATCAGAAGAAAAGAACGGCTGGTTAGATACAAAAGCTTTGCCAACAATTCCTTCTTTTTCTCTTAGACAATGCTCCAAACACGCGTGCACAAAGCCTTCCATCTCCATATCATTCACATAACAAGCTGTCTCCTCTATGCAAAGAACACAATTTTCACCTGAGTTTTGTCCATAAACTCTCACAGATTGATCCTTTCCCCTCTTGCCGTAACTACAAGGAATCCAGGCCAAAGCTAAAGGCAACTTGTGTGCATGACATACTGCTCGGAGGACATCTTGTATTTCAGCTAAGGCGTCTCTTTGATTACTTGAAAGGTACTGGAACACAGAAATACCGTTAGACTTAGACTGAGGAATAAGATAACGAGAAATGATGGGTGGGTTGTAAAATAGCTAAGTTTTTGTTTGATTCAGATGTTACCTGAGGACGAGGGATCGCTGATGTTCGTAAGTTTACAGCCTGAAAAAAAAAAACAAAAAAAACATGAATCTCTATGCCAATCATACTTTTGTACGATCACTTTTTCAACATATTTGGTACAATACAAGGAATCAGTAACTGCATTTTGTAACCTCAGCTTGGAACCACAACAAATTGTCTCCAGAGCTGACCTGGAAGCTTTCATTGACAAAGGCAGGGGACTCGGGCAGGTCTTAAGCCAACAAAGATTCTCAGACCTAAATCAAGCTTGCATAAAATTTAAAAGTTGTTTTATGCACTTGCTGCTGACAAAAAAACATCAAAATCCAGATTGTTTAAGACAAGATTGACACAAGTTCCCTATGTTCAATGGTTTTGCCTAGAATGTTTGGAAGAGCCTAGAACTCTACCAGATGAAATCTGCTCTTTTTGCTTATTGACTTAAATTTGTTGAGCGTGATAAAGACAATGTTCCGACAAGATAATGAAATAATTGCAGACAACTTTAGAGAAAAAAAATCACCCATATCTGTGTAATACCTTCAATTTTCCAATCAAAGAAAGTAGATAACTGAAACAAAAAGTTTGGGGAACCAACTAATGAAATCAGAAACTTTGTATTTCTTAAGTTTCTGTATTTAAGATACTTTTATACGATCACTTTTCTGTATCCTAGACTTGCAGCAGTAATACACGCAAGCATACATATAAGCAAAGAGAAAGACAAGTAGAGATAGAGAGATAGAGAGAAGGTGAATCAACCTGGAGAGCACGGCAAACAGAGTCCATCTCCATATCAAAATTGGGTTTTTCCTTGGATGTGACAAGCTCCATGACAGCACAACAAGATGTGCCAGATGCTTCAAAGATAGGTATTGCAATGGAACCACGGACTTCATTATCTATTGCATGCTTCATACGCAGATACTCATCCGTCCTGTAATACATCACGTTTGATGTCCATTCGCGTACTCCCGAGATAAAGACTCGACCAGGAAGACCCGGAAAAGAAGACTGATTCGCTTCAGAGGCAAACGTGAATTTCCTCGACACTTCACGGTACTGAGAAAGCCTCGGGTCAAGCAAATAGGCCTGATCACAAGTACTGAGCATGTACTGGTCTCCTGTCTTGATAGGGGTCCAAATTTGTGCTAAAATCCCCTCCCCTGAACCTGACGACTCTATAAACAAGCTTAACGCCTTAAGCATCTTCTCATCTAGTGAGTGGCTCAGAGACCTGGGAACAGTACAGTTCAGTACGTTGGGAAACCCACTCTTGTGATTAGTAACCCTGCGCCGTTTACCACTAAACTCATCGCTATCTAATGATCCATGAAACTCAGAGCTCATCTCCTGTACTGATTGTGACCTTTCTTCACCATAGTAAGATGTTTCCAAGTCATGGAATGAAAAGGTGGCAGCCTTTGGCTCAGCTCCAAAGGGCATAGGTTGGGAAGACGAGAGACCATATTGGGAGAACAAGAAATCAGACGCGGAAGGTGTATTACACCAAGTGGCGAAAGAGTCGAAATTCATAAGCTCCGAGTTAAGCATATCATCGGAGAACAAGCTCCTAACACCAGAACCAAAGCTTGAACAATCCATTTGATCCGTTGGAATATCTGGATAACCAAACCCCTTTTCTCTAGAAGCAAACATGTTTTCCATTTCGTTGATGCTTAGTTGACCAAAACACCTCTTCTACAGCGACAAAAAGACAGCTATGGAGTTCGATTCAAACTGCTAGAGTATGACAAGAACAGGAGATCAGAGACAGTATCATTCATTCGAAATTCTTGAAAACTCCCCCAAGTTAGCAAATTTAATGAATCAAACCTCCAGGAGTACCCTACACCAGAGAAGACGTCACGAAATCAATTCACGAACTGTTCCCAATAAGTTTATAAAAAAGAATAAACTAGCTCTGAAAATTCGCAAGAAGAAAACCACAAACTTTTTTTTTTTAAAAAGGGAAGACTTTGAAGAAGACAAAAATCACCGCAAGAAAAAAAAAGGAAAGACAAAAGCCCAAAAATCCACAAATGCGAAATCAGCAGCACATTCCGCAGCAAGCGACACGCCCATCTCAAATTGCAAAATTACTAGAAAAACCAAAACTTGCAAAAACGCAATTCCACAACATTACAAGTCTAGTAAGAGACCAAAGTTCAGAGTTTCCGACCTAGAAAATCGAACTCGAAAGACGTCCAGCAAAATTCAAAACAGATACGACACTATACGAGTGGTCTCCCCAGAGAGACATTGCGGCGAGAAAAGGGCAAAGCAAAAAAAACAAAGAAGGGAGTAAAGTAAAAAATTGAGCTTTAAGCTAAAAAGTAGAAATTTGGGTTTTGTTTCCATTAGCGGATATTGCGGCGAAACGCTTACACTTAAGCTCGTGGAAGCTACATCAGCAGAGTGAAATATGGCCGCTTCTGGAAGACTCGTAAGCTTTGCAACGAAGGAGAGAGGTTTCTTCACAGACGGAATCGAATCGCTCTTTCTCTCTCTCTATCTCTTTCTTTGTTTTGTTTAGAGCTTTTGTGCGTGCGTAAGCAACAGAACGATGCGTTTTAATTCGGGTCGTCCACGTGTGACGACGTGAAAGGAACTGGGAGTGATATTTCTTTTAATTATTATCCAATAAAAAGATGATATTTTTTTCAATTCGGAATCCTTGGACACGGTATCTTCAGATGTCAGTCTATATGTTTTTACAGAACCGACATTACTATTAATAAAATATAAGTAATATACTTATTTCTGTACATTTTAGTTGATCAAATGCAAATATTTGCATGAGCTTTCAATATATGAAATGAATGCAAATATGTAATTCATTTGTATATAAGATCACATACAAATAATTACATCCATTATGTAACAGAACTAACTACACTGTACAAATATGATGATCAAACTAAACAATCACAAATTCATTATTCAAATAAAATCTTATTTTGTATTTCTTCCTTTTTTTCTCTTTGCTATTCTTACGAAATTAAGATATTAACAGTTTTTAAACGGGAAATATATAACAATTTGAACTTGAATATAGATTTCTGTTTGAGAAGAAATTAGGTAGATTAAACATTTTACAATGATTGGTTTCATCAGACCTTAAAAAATTATTGCAATACCAATAATACAATCATCAAATTGGTACTCGTGTACTCACATCGATTTCAATGTAGCAAATTAGTACTCAATACATTAAAAACCTTAAGACTAAATGATCATTTGTTAATCTTATGGGAGATCAACAAGAGATGCAGAGGATCCACTTTTAAATCATTTGCTTGGCCTTAAACCATCATTGCACGTTAATATCCATGTCTAAGTATATTTTATTATTCTGCTGATGTCATGAATGACCCACTTCCTCTCCTCTTTCATATTCTCCATATCTAAAAAAACTTACAAATGACGAAAGCTTGATATTATACGGTGAATCTTTACCGTCCGATTAGATTCTCCTTTCGAGATTCGAATTCGCTTTCAAGATTCTTCAACAATAGACAGCTTGGCTAGCTAATATATGTATCTTCCAGGACTTTGCCTGTCTCCCTATTTGCTGTATCTTTTAAGTTCTTTTCATCTTTTATTATACATGACGTATATGATTATTATTAATTATTTTAAAAGATTTTTGTATAAGACGATGACAACATAAAAAAAAACTGTAGAACTGCACTAGACGACCAGAAAGAAACATTTAGAATAAACGAATTTGATATGTAACGAGTGAATGAGTGATGCATATATTCAATCCATTAGGGTTCACAAAGTAAGTTTTAGATTAAAAGAAGCCTGTTGCACTCACAAAAAAAAGATCAAAGAAGTCTAATATTGTCAACCAAAATATTATGTATTTAGGTCGTAAAAGAGAAGAATTCAAATGTTAATTATTAATGTCAAAGTTAAGAGTTTTATGACGTTTGATTATCACCTGCATTGTCAAATGTCTTTTTTTTCTTTTTGATGCAATAAAGTATCCGGGCCTAATAAACATAATGGAAACCCAACAGAGAGCCGAAAGGCCCAATTCCAAAGAGTTTTATGGTGTTTCGAATAACATATTTATGAAAAGTCAATAAATTTGGGGTAGTCTTCGTCCAAGAGATATAATAGTCAAGAACGATGATCTTAATTTGGGGTTGATTCTACAAAAGAAAAGAAACGGGTTTACTAGAAAATACTAATGTTTGGTTATGTAATTATGGACGTGTATTTAGGTTTGTTTATAATTGATGTCTATATGGATTAATGATTATGTATGAATGAATTAGATGGTTAACATAAAAAGCCTAAAGAAAATCAGAAGAAAAAAAAGAAAAAATCAGAAACTCGAGGGGAAAAAAAAAAGAGAAGACATTTCATCAGAAGAAAAAAAGGAGAGAGAGAAGAGAAGAACAATAAAAAAAAAGGAGAAAACTTTCAGTCGATGGAAAAATGGAGATCGGAGAAGAATATCCTCCATGACCATTGATCTTCAGGTTCTTCTCTCATCTTTCTGTGTCGATTGAAATGATTTAACATATGTATCTGAGCGCGAAATGTATGTAATGCTTTGGGAAAGTTTCTGTTTTTTTGTTTGTTTATAGCGTATATTGTGAATGAATGGCAATTCATTCCGACCGGATCAAGTGATCTGATCGATGGTTTCATTCGTCTTGTTTACCTGTCTCCTGTCTGAAATCTGAATCATGTTTTGGATTAGATATGACGCAAGCTTTTTTAATTTCGAATCCCTATATCTAGATAATAGATTCCTGAAATGTGAATTTGGTGATGCTAAAAGATCTGTGATTCTGATCTAAACCCGTTAGTTTCTGATTGATGTAAGTTTCTTTTGTTTTTGGGTGTTGCCAATTTTGGTTGATGAATGTAAGTGATATTTGCAGAAAAGCTGGGAAGTGAGGACTGATGTGTTCTGGTGGAGAGGGAAGACAATGGAGTTGTGGAAAAGCGGGTGTAGTGAGTTTACAGAAAGTTGGATCTTTGGTTCGAGATTTGAGCGAGCCTTGTCTTTCACAATCACCGATTCAGGTTGTTATAACTGTAAGATCTTCTCTTTTACCCCTTTTTTGATTCTCTTTTTTGTTGTTCAATCTTCTCTAAAACATTGTGCTTTCGAGGCCTCTGGCTAAAAAAAATCTTTCTTTTTTAAAACCAAAACACACAGATCGGCAAAATGCTTAAGCCAGAGAAGTGGCAGGCGTCTTTTGATAGCGAGGGAAGAGTTTCTGGTTTCCAAAAGGCGCTCAAGTTAATTATTTTGGGGGTATGTTTTCTCTTTTTGGCAGAACAAATTTGTAACAGTGTATACTTCCAATACAATGCTCTAATGTATGAAGTTGATTCTTATTAGGGAATCGATCCGTCTATTAGAGCTGAAGTTTGGGAATTTCTCCTTGGCTGTTATGCATTGAGCAGCACCTCTGAGCACCGTAAGCAACTCAGGGTAGCTCGAAGGTAAGACCGTTTCATTGAGTTAATATGTTGTGTCACCGCTTAGAGTGAGAATAAGGAAAAGTTGATTTTAATCAATATAAGCTTGAAAGTGTTATTTGAATTTTCACGCAGGAAGCGGTACAATGAATTGCTCAAGCAATGCCAGACGATGCATTCAAGTGTCGGAACTGGTTCACTTGCCTATGTTGTTGGGTCTAAAGTCATGGATATGCGGAAGTCTTATAGAGATGAGGCGGTAAAGGTTGCTACTACAGATGAAAACAGAGGAGAAGCTTGTATAGATGATAACGATAATGCTAATACTGAAAACCATCACAGCGATTGGAGTAATAATGGTACTGATACATCTCATGTACACAGAAGGGGAAGTTCCAGTGAGTCTGTCGATTTAGTAAGCGGAAGAGAAAGTCCGGAGAGCGTAGTATACAACACTTCCTCTTTTGTATCTGCTTCTAGTCCGTATGGCTTCACTTCCCCTGACGGTTATTTCGACTTTCCCTCGCTGCCGGTTACAAATTTGTTTGGGAGGAATAGTTTAGATAAGATAGAGGTTTCTACGCCAGACAAGGAGGCTTCATTGCAAAATGAGTTAAGATCCGAGGATGAGGGATTGCACCATTTTCGAGTTGACAAGCATGCTGATTTAGTTAGAGAACAACATAGGTCCACTTCAGAGATCGAAGTGATGCACCCGGATTCTGTTGGACCATCGTCTTATTCTGGTTGCAATGCAGAGTTTGTTAATGGCTTGAGAATATCAGATGTCCCTGAAATGGCATCAGTAAAGGAGACTCCTTTTCGTGTTGGGAATGTCACAGAAGATCGAGTGTCTGAATGGCTTTGGACATTGCATCGAATAGGTAGAAGTTGTCCCAGATTGTTCTTTATCTGTCCCAGATTGCATCTTCCATAGTTAACTTTCTCGTTTCCTCAGTTGTTGATGTGGTAAGGACGGATAGCCACCTTGAGTTCTACGAGGATCCAGGAAACCTAGGAAGAATGTCGGATATCCTTGCGGTTTATGCTTGGGTTGATCCTGCAACTGGTTATTGCCAAGGTTCCATATATCTCTTAAGCTTGATTTCTTTGATTTGTTATAACTTATGAAGGTTTAATTGGTTTAGGATACTAACTCTTTGGGTTTAAATCTATTGATAGGAATGAGTGATTTAGTCTCTCCTTTTGTGGTTCTTTTTGAAGATAATGCGGATGCCTTTTGGTGCTTTGAAATGCTCATAAGAAGAACGGTAAGTCCAACGCTTAATGTTTCATATGTTTTTCTCTGCTGGCCTTTATTCGAATCATGATGATTTATGATTTTGCTATGTATCTGTTTGTGTAGCGTGCGAATTTCCAAATGGAGGGACCAACAGGGGTGATGGATCAATTGCAATCACTGTGGCACATATTGCAACTCACAGATAAAGATATCTTTTCTCACTTAACGCGTATTGGTGCTGAAAGTCTTCATTTTGCCTTCCGCATGCTTTTAGTTCTGTTCCGACGGGAATTGTCTTTTAATGAAGCTCTCAGAATGTGGGAGGTTTGTAGTCTTTTGCTCAGTCTCTGTTTTTTTAGCTACATTGACATAACCATGCAAAGTAGTCATGTTTATTAATGGGTTCTGTCTTTGATGTAGATGATGTGGGCAGCTGATTATGATGAATCTGTTGCTGAAACTTTGGAGAATGATTGCTTGGAGCCTTTGGTGATTCAGCTACCAAGAAAACCTGAAGCTGAGGTGAGTGAAGAAACAATAGATGATGGAATTGGTAATAGCACAAAGAGGGAACAAACAATTTCAAAGAGTGGGCCAATTTCAAAGAGCAGCGGTTTGTTGTCTAGGAGCGGTTTGCTGCCGAAGAGTGGTCCGTTGCCAAAGACCACTAGTCCATTCTCTGACGAGAGTGGGGTAAAGTCAGCCTCTCCATCATCCTCCTCCACATATCACTTCTGTGGTTTGACAAGAAGTCTATGGTCAAGGACCGATAGAACAACACATGTCCCTAGTGTAATTTCATCCATCAAAAAAGGGGATGATGCTCTTCCTGTCTTTTGTGTGGCGGCGATTTTAATCATGAACCGACATAAGATCATGAAAGAAACTCGCTCGATCGACGACATGATACAGGTAGAAAGTTTTTCCATTTGTACTCCTTGCATGCTCAATGATTGATGAGATGCATCTATACTGATTCAGAAGATATTTTGCAGATCTTCAATGATAAGGTTCTTGTATTTCGCGTGAGAAGGTGCATACGCACAGCCATGAAACTTCGTAGGAAATACATGTACAAGGTTAGATAGAGTCTCAACAAAGAAAGTTTCTGCTGCTGGAATCTTCTATTTTCGCCATTTAACTATTGAACACTTGTTAGAGTCAGGTAATCAAGACCAAGAGCAACACTCAATCTCAGAACCACAACCAGGTTCAAATCCAGCATCAAACCCATATGGAGAGCCAGAAGCTGGAAGAGATTCAGAACCATGGTGAGAGCCAGAGCCAAACACCAAGTCGACATCATAGTCCTGCCGCTCAGAATGGTGACTAGTCAGATTCCACTTATAACAGTATAATAAGATAAAACCAAAAAGAAGAAGAAGAAGCTTACACAAGTAGGTCATCTTTGATAGAGAGTTTCGAGGAAAGGGTTTCTGTTTGAAGATTCTGTGTCTACGACATGTTTAACAACTATTTTGAGGTATCCATTTTCTTTTTCTTTATTTCATCTGGAGAACATGTTTGAAATCTTGAATTTTAATCGCTAAAGCCTCTGCATTTTTGTTGTTTGGCCACTTTTTGAAGCTATCAGGAAGAAAATAGCAAGAGATTGGGAAGCTTGTGAGATTCAATCGCTTGGTACTTCACAAAAGAAGAGTCTAAAAGACTGCAGAGCCTTGGCAAATAAAATCGTATTTTCTCTTTCTTGCGGGAACAATTTTGATTGCATACCCTTTTATACTTATGTGAATATCAGCAAAAAAATTATACTTTATAGAAACACGAAAAGAATCAATCTGTTTTTTTAGCTATAGAGAAGTCTCTTTCACGGCGATAACAATGTAATAAATGAACAAAATTTATATCTGAAAGATAGATTTTCAATATTTTTTTCCTGTTTATACGTTTTGTTTTTATTCTTCTTGCAATCACAGAAATTAAAGAGAGAGAGAATGTGACTTTTGTGTTTAGTTTCTACGCCTGCAATCTCTTCGTATCTCACCTTCGTTTTTAGTTAACACATTTATGGCTCCCATCTTGAACATCGAAAGAGCAAATGATTTTCGAAAATCCTCAAAACTCTGAGAGAATTCCTCAGAGATTCGCTTGGTGGCCTTATTGTAAAGCAGTTGTTGGTCTACTTCAAGTACAGACTTGTTCGATAGAATCCGCGAGTAGAACGAGCTTGTGAAGCTGTGGTTTGAGCCTGTGTCCGGGTTTAGATACACGAGCGGGTCGGTCTGGCCTTTCCTGGTTCGAGGTGGACATTGCTTTGCCATTTCAGACACGAAAGACTTGTTCATATATGGGCTTGGTTTACCGGTTTTGTTGAAATTGTAGAGACGGTCAACGATGTAGCTGCAATGTGTTCTCCCCATTGAATGTGATCCTGATTGTAAGAGATCCAGTTCAGTTTAACCGATGCAAAAATCAAACTGAAAAGGACAAAACCCGGAAAAAGAAAAATAAGCCGAGCAGAAAGAAAAGGGTGTGACCGACCTAAAAGTGTAGCCATGTCAAGAACACTCAAGCCTCTGGATTTGAAGTAAGCCATGGCTGTATCCCATGAGATGGACGGTGATGGTAGGTCCACGGTTTGCTTATCAGACGTGAAGCCATCTCTCCTGCCTGTGAACACAGGATACGATGGTGCACCCGCCTGTAGGAAACCATTAAACTCAACCCTATCTATATAATGATCCATTTAGCGAGACCCTATAGATTGAAAAGAAAGAGAGATTGTAATGGAAGGAGATACCAAATGAACAGCATCTCTGGTTGCAAGATTAAGAATGTCGGCGCAAGAGACAACACCGGGACATCTCTGTTCCAAGACTGTTTTGATTTTGTCTATGACCACGAATCCTCCAAGTCCTCTGTTTTGTGGCGCCATTCTCTCTGAGTTTGGACCTTCTAGAAGAACCGATGCATCGCATCCCTATCAATGTAGTGTCACACAGAGTACTCATGTTTATCATATATCCTTAGATTCATATGAATATATATATGATTAAATGGTAAGGCAAGAATGAGAAGAAAAAAACTAACGGAGACAAAGCAATCTGAGTAGAGGAGACGAAGGAGCTTAGGAGCAATGCTTTTATCATTCTTGTAAAACGTCTCGATTTGGTGCCTCACAAAATTCTCGGCATTCTCGCAAGTGTTGTAAACTTTGTAGTAATGCCACGTCAGCTTCTGCATCGACGGTCCCATCATCACGGCGGCTTCTGCTGTCCCCAGGACGAGACTGACGGCTCCAGCCATCACCACCGTGAGTAAGATCTGAATCTTAACCATCTTACGGTGAAGCTATATATTGAGTTTTGAGTGGAGAAAACCAAAGAGAGGTGTGTTGTTGAGTACTAGTGAGGGTTTATATAATTAAGACTGTATTGATAGATTTTGAAGGCGCTTGCTTAATTATTAAGTGGTTTAAAAATTAATTAAAAACAAGTTTTCCAAGCATAATAATCGGATCTTTGTTGAGTTTGTTTAGGTACCGTGCAAGGTAAGTTGTCAGCCCGTAATGTCGTCTAGTCATTTATTACTTTTAGAGAAATGATTTGCATGAAAAAAAAAATATACCAATGCCAAAAAAAAAAAATGCAATTTCTTCGTAACTAGAGAAGTAGAAATTTTCAAGAAATTTCTATGCAAAGATGAAATAACAAATGGTAAGCAAAATCAAATCATGAGGAAAGTAAATGGAAGAAAAATAAATCAAATCGGTTGGGTTAAAAATTTATTTCGATTTTAAGAGTTTATGAATTATGGTTTGTGAATGAAGATGGAATGTGACCGTGCATGTAAGAAGCAAAGGTCAAAATAGAAAATACAAAGACTTTAACACGATTGGAAGTTTAGATTTTAAAATATGAATTTCTTGAAAAATTAATATTATACTACGTATGATATCTTAAAAGTTAATAATTAACTGCATGCGTATATAATGTGTAATAGTTTACGATGATCAGATAGTGAAGCAACGTGTTATCATGTGATCTTAAATCGGATTCTGCGCGTTGTTTAATTTCCCATGCAGAATTATATATATATTTCACAAAAAACTATATATATATATAATATAATATGAGATCCCATTTCTCTAATCTTTTATTGATTGTTATTTATTATTAATCATGTATAAGAATAAGACTGTTTCTGACCTGTATATAGAAGGGATGATTAAAATTTAATATTCCACAAATTAAAAGACTGATCATGTTTGTAGCAAAAGGACTAGGGGTTTCGTTATTAGGTCGTACGATGATTTGGTTGATGGCGATATAAAATAATTAGCAATGATCATATATGGTGATAAATTAAACAAAGAGTATCCGATGTCATTTCACATTAGCGAAATATTTTTCAATTGAAACTAAACCCTTTTCCTTGTAGTACCGTTACCATATCATGGCCTGTTAAATATTTTAACGAATAAAGGCGTGCACGATGACAGTCTTATTTTGATTCAAATTCATGATCTGTATTGTAATGTATAGGTTTTGTTGGACCAAATTATAATCAATAGTTTATGGTTTTTTTATTATACAATGCATTTCGTATATTATTAAATGCACACAATTACCATTAGACCAAGGTCGGTGACCAATTTCTTATTGATGCATATATTTCGCTACGTACCGTGAAATTCACGAGTCGGTTTTTTTATGGATGTGAAATTTTGATTTTTGTTTATTAGGATAACGATATATATAACTTACTAAATACTAATTACCACCAAATGAGAAATGTGCTGGCTCCCGCCAAGCGAATGAATGGAAGCTCTTCGAAGTGATCTATAAATAAGCAAGAATTCGAGCAAGTTTTTTATTTTTATTTTTCTTTGGGTTTTAGAATTCGTGCAAGTTAAGACATCTCTCATTAGTAACTACAGTATAATTTCAACTTAATTTGTATCAAGCTAGGTAAGTTAGACCTAAATAGGATATTTTTATAAAAATAAAAAGATGTTTGAACCGTGCTTATATCATAGAGATTAAATTAAATTTGTTTCACACAACTTTAGAAATATCCCATTTAATTGTATAAACAGGAAGATACAAAAATGAATGGTCTATTGGTCTACGATCTCATCTATCACAGATGTGGTCACACAAATATTACAGTTTTTATAAAATTAAATTTACAGTTGGTAATAACTCTTATATCATGAAATTTCAATTTCATTAACCTTTTATATGGATAGTGAATATTTTGGTATAGATTCGAAAATGACTTCAATGTAGTGTTGAACTAATAATAACCTCTGCTTATATATAGTAAGATCTATAATTTCTTAATTATATAAAGAAAGAGAAAGAGAAATACATTAAGACATGAGAGGATGTCATATTGATATGAATTAAAACAGCTGGAAACTCCCGATTAATAACTAGTACACTACTGTATTTGTCTGTTGTACCTTCTCTCCATTACATGTATGGTTTGGTTAGTCTTTTCGAATTTTTTTTTTTTTTTTTTTTGCTTTGATATATATACTGTGAAAAAAATTACTATAATATGAACAAAATAAGCGAAAACTAAAATAGTTGTGGTTGATTGTAGAACATAACACTAATGCAACACAACAAAATAAAATGCACTTTTAAGTGGTATTAGAGATTTCTTCTCTAGTATTTCGATAACGTACACTCTCATATATATAATATATATATATATATATATGTTTGTCGTCTCATTGTATTTTGTACACTTGTACACATAGGTGAATATATATTATATAGGTGTCATGTGTGTTTACGGTCTGCATAATAATACACGATGGTTTCGTAGCCTCTAACTAATTTTTTGGGGGGGTTAAATTAAATATGATATAGTTGTCTGCAATCATAGAGAATTAACTAATTGACAAACAAAGTGTGTCAAGCTGTGTTTATATATGTGTACACATATCTTTTTTTGCCTATGTAATTTATATCTTTGTTAGCTTCCAGATATATTTTATATTGCATTATTAACTAATGCATTAAAAAAGAGAAAATAAAAGGAATTTCTGTTCACGAAAATAAAATAAAAAATCTGTTATCCAATAAAAAGAATTCCGTACATCTCACAATATCTCATACGCGGTTACATTGTTGTACTTTAATCTTAATACATGTACTGTATATATAAAATCTTGCTTATTTTCCGGAGCTATGGATATATCTGAAACTTTTTGTTTTCGGTTAGAAACCTGTTTCTTTTAACCGTTCTTGTTTTGGGGGTTGGAGGAGGAAGTTTGGTGTGCGTTTGATGGCGAATCATTCATGGACAAACGAAGAGAGAAAGCACCATAATACACACTTCGACAACTCGACGACGGCGCCGGAGAGGCCACTGATGAAACATCAAACGGGAATCGCCATGGAATGGACCTCAGAAGAACAAGAAATTCTCGAAGATGGTCTTGCCAGGTTACTGAATTCTCTTTTATTCATCCAAAAGCTTGAATTAATCCCACGCGTACTGTGAATCCTGCTAAGTTTCTACTGATCTCTCGTTATTATTCTCTGTTCCGATCTCGTTGTCGTTTTAGGTCTCTCTCTCTCTCTGTTTCTATTCAATATTAGGTTTCCCAATTTGTTGATGATCTTTTTTCCTTTCATGAAGTTATTCGTCTGAACCGAGTATTTCACGTTACGAGAAAATAGCGTCGAAGCTTGAGAGGAAGACCATTAGAGACGTTGCTATGCGTTACAAATGGATCTATGTGAAGTCTTCTTCTCCTTTTCCTTCCTCCTCAAGTTATGTTCTTTCTCTGTTTCTCTTAATCACTAATTTTGTTTCACCTTGTAGAAGAAGGAAAGTAACAAGAGAAGAAAAGAAGATCATAATGGGTCTGGAAGAGCCAGAGTTGACAATAAGGTTTAAAACAGAGTAACCTCTCTCTGTTCTGTTTTTCATCTGCGCAGATCTGTTGATGCTATCCAAATCTTCCAGGTTTAATTAAGCTTAACTGCATCTTGTTTCATGCTTTGATTTCATCAGGAGATTATTGATATGGTTGTGGCTTCAAACTCAGCTCCACATCTGCTTGCACCATCACCTTCTCTTAGTGAAGAAGATGGTAAGTAACATATCTTTTGATCCAAACGATTCTTATGGAAATACACTTCAAGATTTCAGACAAACGAGATTTTATCCTAAAAAACAGATATAAAGATTCCTTTAATGATATATATGCAGTGATCACTTATGAGCTTCTTAAACAGAATGAGCAATTCCTCAGTCTGATTTCTGTAAATCTCACATCCTCAAGGGTAAAGTAAAGATCCATTCAAAATCACCAATTCAGATCTCTTGAGGGGATAACTATTTAACTTTTTTTTTGTTCCTCACAGTTAACAGAAAACTCGACACTCTTCTACAAAAGCCGAGAAAACATCAACAAACTTACCGAAATGTAAGTAAAATTTTCATCAATTCTCCAAAATGGCTTGTGTCTATGTTGTTCTCTTCATTGTTAAGTGCATATCAAATACTTTTGTTTATTTTGATATTACAGTTTGAATGAGAATGCGCCGGATCCGATCAAGCATATGCCAATGCCGGAGGAAGTGAACGACGACCTTCTTAATTTAATCCTTACTCTCTCAAATCTACCATAGCTACCATGAATGACTACTCTTTTTTTTTTTTTTTTTTTTTTCATTCTCTGCAATTCTATTTCTTCAGGAACTTCTAATTGTTCTCTATTGATTTTTCAGATTTTAGGTTTTTTTTTGTTTCTCCTTAGGAAATCCCTAGCTTATATCACAAGTATAAATCTTTGTAACTAGTCGATGTATCAATCAAGAACGTGGGTTAAATGTCTAAAGGCCATTTTCACACTTACATTGCTGACCCTCTTCAAGTTTTGTGATCTGATCTTGCTCACGTACATCAAAAATTGAAACATGGCTTGATATGCAAATTAAGACTAGAGTCACGAACAAACAAATCAGCATCATGATTCAAATTGTGACATTGTGAGGTCAAGCTCTTATTCCGCAAGAAGAGCAAGAGTGGCAGTTATAGCATCTACACATGAACTTCCATCCACCCAAACACATTTAATCCTTATATGTTAGTGATCGTTTTTAAAATAAAACTGTATTTCTTAAAACATCATCGTCGAGTGACGTTGTTCTGTGGATAGTGAAAATTTCATCAATTCTCCAAAATGGCTTGTGTCTATGTTGTTCTCTTCAAGTGTATATCATCATAACTTTTTGGTATTACAGTTTGAATGAGAATGCGCCGGATCTGATCAAGCATATGCCATCGCCGGAGGAATTGAATCACGGGCTTCTTAATTCAATCCTTACTCCCTCAAATCTACCAAGGCTACCATAATGACTCTTTTTTTTGTTTTTCCTTCTCTACAATTCTATTTCTTCAGGAACTTCTAACTGTTCTCTATTATATATTTCAGTTTTTAAACTTTCTTGATTCTCCTTAGGAAAGCCCTAGCTTAGAGCACAAGTTTAGATCTTTGTAATTAGTTGATGTATCAATGACCGTTTGATAGAAAGCTTCTTCCTGGGTTAAATGTCTAAAAGGAAGAAAGAAAAATACAATTTTTCATGTTGAGATTAAAAAAAGGACCAATTTTTATTTTAAGATTTAAGAATCATATCACAAGAGTCTACGAGATAAAGCGGTATTGAACTTGTCCCGATTGAGCGAAAATGGAAAGACTGAGAGATTGCATAGAGGAAATGGTGAAATTCACACTCGATAATCGTACGGATTCCGGTTCAGGGCTAACCGATGATTTCTGATCCGGCCTTCTCTCCGGCGACCCGCTTCTTCCCGCCGGTGATCGAATCAAGCTTTGCTAAACCGATTTGTTTCCGGTTCGATATCCCATTGAATCTATCTGGGTTTTCTTCTCTCGATGTAGATACTTTAGAAGAAGCATATTCAGGTGTTCCTAAGCATCCTTTGTACAAGCCTATTGCTTTAAGTCTGCTGAAATCAATTGCTTCTGGTTGTTTCTGTGGGACCTATGAATTTGGTTGAAATTGGGATAATCATTGGTAATCAAAAGCTACGATTTTTGTTTGCTTTTGACCGTTCCTTTCTGCAATATTCTAACAGGTCTTGAATGATACAGCTTGGGAGCTTCAAGTTCAAGAACCTTTATTCTCCCTCCTGAAAGGTAACATCAAGGTGACAAGAGTTCATGATCAGATTGCTTTGTTTGAATGGATACATTAGATGGAATCAAAACAATCGAGGCAAGGCGTTTTGAAGCCGGGTATTATAGGTATGGGGAAGTGAAAAGTGGCAAGAGTTCTTGATCAAGTCTGTCTCATTTTGTTTCACAAGTGTTTCTTGATTTCTTTCAGACTCCAACAAAGAGGCTCAATGTATTTCTTAAAACATCATCGTCGAGAGAGAAATAACATTTTAAATATATAAAAAAAGGATTCGATGAACTAGGTCTAAAGCCGGGCCAAATTTTCGAGATAAGGAGATATAACGCAACAAGTAGAAGGTGATGCGAGACGACGAGTGACGTTGAGCTGTGGATAATGTTTGAATAAACCCTTCTTATTGTCGGTCATCAAAACATTCCCTTCCTCGGAAACCATCACTGGCGTGAACCACCAAACATACCCTGGGTGGGTGAGAGCAACATCGGCCAAACATATTGAGTAGGCTTGAATCTCCCATCATCTTTGGTGCTCTGTGAATGATAAAAATCCAGACTTTAATATTATACTGTATATATGTTTGACAGAAAAAAAAAGAGAGAGAAGAAGATCGGAGAGAGAGAGATATATGCAAACCTACAAAAGTCTTGTTAACCATATCCAGTTTCAATTAGGGTCCTGTATTTTATTTGACTTTCTTCTCTTTCCCGAAACTTGTTAACCATATTTTTGTTACAATTAGGGTCCTGTATTTTATTTGACTTTCTTTTCGTTCCCGAAACTTCCTAACACAATTTTCTGCTCTTTCCTTTTTTTTTTTTTTTTTTAATTGACATCGATGTGTATAAAATCGTCTCATTCATCGTGAAACATCATCATGCATCCCCGACAAATAAATTGTCATCCATGGCTTGAGCCTCCAGGTAATCAGGTACTGTCTGTATACGTTGTTAGCTTTTCATCCTGAAGCCCATTACTTGAATGAACCGAGAGTTTGTGTTTGTCCAAGTGAGAATGGAGACAATTAATCAACCCATTATCTTTCAATCTCCACCTATGTCTCGATTCAACCTCGACGACTCGGTCACTTTGGTCATCTCTCTCAGTTGTTCAGTGTCTCCGGCAAGCCTTTCACTGGCTCTCTCTGCTTCAACCACTGGATCACTTCTGCCGAATTATCCTCCAATTTCGACGGCCAACGTGACACACCGTTGTCACAAATCATAGCTTGAAATGAGCCGACGAGTCTCACCGACTCTGCTAGTGTACACCGCAACCTCCTCCGACTTCACCGCCGTTTGGGTCGCTGCTACGGGCATTCATCTCTACCGCCGTTTAAGCCAAAAATCTTCACCAACGATTGATTTCGGTTAGATGCGAGAATCGTCGACTTTCTCGATCCTTCCGCCTCTCCGATAGTGAACCACCGTGACTTTCTCTGACTTCACCGCAAGTCAATTCCGCCGCCGCCAAATTCAGTAGTTGATTCCAAATCATATATAAAATGATTGGTCTATTTCCCTTAATGTTTGATAAACAGAATCGAATAGATTACCTCCGATTGTCAGGTAAAACCATAAAACTTTTTTTTATACTTGAAGATTTCAAATTTGACCATCTGAAGTTTCCCTTGAGATGACAAACTGTTATTAAACGCATGTCTTCTCTTTTCCTCTTGTGATGATGAATCGACTAAACCCAGCTCAACACTTACTGCTTAATAGCCTTCCACTTTTGTCTGCTACTGACTCCTTTCAATATCTTGTCTTTGCGAGATCAATCGACCAAGAGCAATCTCGACACCCCCTGGAAACAATTATGGCGTAACATTGAGAAGCACAAAACACTTCTCAAAACTTGTTCCAGGCAAGCACTTCGTAAGCATATCTGCTGGATTATTGGTAGTGTGAGTGAACTTTGAGAATCTTGACCGAACCTTCCTCGACTCTATCTCTGATGAAGTGATATTTGTAGTCAATATGTTTAGTCCTGTCTTGGTGCACACTATTCTTTGCTAGGCAGATGGCACTATGTGAATCACAGTTGAGTTCAAAATAGTCTTGTTTAAACCCCAATTTACTGCATAATCCCTTAAGCCAGATTCCTTCCTTAGTAGCTTCCGATAGTGCCGTATACGCAGCCTCCGTCGTTGATAATGCAACTTATTGCTGGAGACATGACCTCCAACTCATCGTGTTACCACCAACTTTGAAAACATACCCAGATACGGACCTTCTTTTGTCCATGTCTGAAGCGAAATCTGAATCAGAAAATCCTTCAATCTCAAACCTGTCTGATTTTGTGAACGTGAGACACACTCCTGTAGCTCCCTTTAAGTACTTCAAAATCCACTGAACCGCAGACCAATGATTCTCTCTGGATTTCCCATATATCTGCTAACCAAGCAGATGGCAAATGCTATAGATCAGGCCGGCCTTGCGCCTATCCCACATAGCATGCATTAGGCTACCTACTGTTCTCTGCATTGTGCACCCACCGATCTTCCTCCACTCGGCCTACTTCTCTGAGTTGACTCGCGAGTTCTATATAGAGAAAAAGTCGATAAAGCAAGAGCTGGGGTTTATTCGACGATAACAATGGAGGAAGGTGCCGTTCATGACAATTCTCGACTCAACACCTGTGTCGTCCTTGGGGGCCGATGGTTCACTGGCCGATCGCTAGTCGCCAGATTGCTTCGACTCGGAAGCTGTCCTTTCTTATCGTTTGGATTCTGGGTGCTTGCACAGATCGGTGTTTGGTATCTGAGGAAATGCTGTGGGAGAGTTTTGGGATATGAGATTCTGGGTTCTGATTGAGTGAAATGCATTTGAGGTTTGATGTTTGAGATGTTGTGCTGTGATTGTAACGTCCAATGCCTGCTTCGTTCCTTGCAGTTACTGAGGGTTCCTCTGTTGTATTCTACACTGGACCTGGTGGCAAGGAGTTTGTGCCTTTAGCATTGCGTTTGGACCTCTAGCATTGCGTTTGGACCTGGTGACAAGGAGTTTGTGCCTTTCCAACTAGCCAAATCCTGATTTGCAAAGGTTTGACTTTTATTTCCATCCCATTGTTGCGTTGATGTTTGTATTTTGGGTAAAAATAATAAGCTAAGACCCCTTTAACTGTACGTGTGTCTTATATTCTAAGTTGGTCAAAAGGTCTGACATAACAGACACTTCGTCAGCTAGATACATTACCATGTTTATCATCTTATGATGCCTGGTAATTTTCCCTTTGGATGGGATATTCCATAAGCTTTCGGTTTTCTTCTTATTTTTGGGGAGAATGACTGTCTTCAGTTTCAATATTTCAGTTTATGATCGGGAGCGGTGTAAATGTGTCTGATTTCACTTACTCTGACAACGTTGCTCATGCACATATTTGTGCCGCAGAAGCATTAGATTCACGTACGGAATCTGTGTGTTGAAAGGTAACCATGATGCACTCGTATTTGCCAAATCACTCCTGAAAGCGCACGACCTTTATATGTAATGAAGTTTTTCTGTGCCGATTATTTGTAGGAATTTTTTCTATCTCTAACCTCAGGCCTGAAAATTTTTGTGACTTTGTAAGCCGCATAGTTGGAGGTTTGGGATACCCTAGGTAAATGAGCATTTAAACAGTTGTTGATAAAAGGAAACTTGTTCTGAATTCCTCTACAGTGCTGTTATCTGATTATCCGGTGTCTGCTGTCTGCTGTCTGCTGCAGCGCTAACAAAACTCCCTCAGAATTTCTGAACCCACCCTGAATGCCATGTCACCTTCTTAATTCATCTGCATTCTTATCATCTTTCTGCTGATTGATGCCATGAGCGACCTTATCTCGTGGAAGTGTTTTAAGTAGGGCCATATTCAGAAATGTACATGGTGATTCTGTGTTATATCTACTATCTTGTACATGGTTGTACATTTTTCCTTTCTCTTATTTCCTAGATAATTTGATCATTTGAAAAGGTTGAGATCCTTAAAGCCAAGTTTCTGGGTTACCTGATTTGGTACTTTTCTTGTCCTTTTATTGCAGGCCATCGACTAAGCTTCCTGTTGTTTCGGCTGGTTTGGTTTGTTTCGTCACTTCTTAAATGGACACAAGAAAAGGATAGCATTGGAAGTTATTATGACACAGCTCATCAGTTTACTCTGTTAGCTTCCTCAACGAGAACTTTTAACTGCGATGCAGCTAAGAAGTATCTTGGTTACACACCTGTACTTGAAGTGCGTAATAAAATTTAGATAAAATTGTGTTTCATCATCATATTCAGCAGCTTGATAGCAACCCTTGGTTAAATTAGCTCTTGTTGAATTCGTAGGAATGTATTGCATCAACGTTTCAGTGGTTCTCTCGCGATCTTGAGAAATCTGATGATACAACCACTCAATCTAAAGCAGATCAGCTTCTTGGTTGTGGAAAAGGTTAGAACCCTCTCGCTAATAACAATTATAGTGTTCTCCATTGATGTGTTCTTGCCTCTTGGGTAAGTATGACGCGACGTTGCTTTATGTCTCAGACTCTGCAGTGAGAGATCTTAGCAAAGATATTGTATTGGCATGGAACCACGGAGTTGGCAGATTTAAATCCTTAAGCAGAGGAAGAGACTGGATCAAGTTCTTCAAGGTACAAGTTTACTCTATTCGACACTTCTCTAGTGCCCCACTAAATATGAAAAAACCTGATTCGTCTCGTTTTTTAAACCAAAATACTGATCACTATATCTCCTCAAACTGATCTTATCGCGTTCCATCGCAACGTTTCTTCTCACAGCTACTACAAAGCTTTTGTTTTTCTACATATCTTTTTACCCATTACTCTTCGTGATCATAACATTGAACGATTTTACTTGACAGCGATGTCATTCTCGTTACGAGGTTGAGCTCTATCACCTAGCTTGGATCTTCATCGAATACTCGAAAGTTCTTACAGGGATGGTGCTGAAGAATCTGCTTTTTTCCTGATGCTTCATCTAAACCAATGTTTATGTGAAGCTTCCAAGTCCTGAAAACGAACTCAGCGATCTCTATGTAGTTATTAGATGTCTGTGTACTGACAAAAAGATCCTTGTTAGACTGAATTCTTTTGGTGGTGATGAACAGTTGTTGCATAGAGCCTGTGACTGTGAGAGTCACAGACTCGCAGATAAAATACGCGCGATATTTACAGATTTGCCCATAAGTACTGTAAAACGCACCGTGTCGGTCTTACTTACAGTACGAAAACAATATTTTAAAAAATTACAAAGGAAAAATATATGAAAATACATATTTTATATCATTAGAATAATTGTTTTTGTAGACTATAACTACGAAGTTAATAACTCTTTACAAAAATACACTTGTTATAGATCTGCCAGTGGTTACAGACTTACAGTAATGAAACCATGAAAATCAATAAACATGATTTGAACGTTGTAAAAACTGATTCCGTTTTAATTAAACCGAGTGCGATTCTAATGTAAGAGTAAGAGGTCCACTTCAATTAAACCGATCCTAATGCAAGAGGTTCACTTCAATTAAACCGACTGAATTAACAAAGTGAAGAGTAAGTAAACGGGAATCAGTTTCCAAACCAAACCCGAATTGAACTATAAAGTGAAAGTTAAACCGAACCGAAAGAAAAAGGTGAGTGGACTACCAAGAAGTCTCGATTTGAAATAAATTTCGACTTCATTTTTTTTTTTCAGTTTAAACTTGAAATCCATTCGGCGATGATCACATATCTACCGGGCCGCCCGAAAGCCCATTGTGGAAAGCCCAGGAACTGAAGGAATATCAGAGAGAGAGAAAAATTCGAAAATCAAAAAGCGCTCGCAGCAGAGAGAATAGAAAGAAGACGCGCTCTCAGAGAGAAGAAGCTTCCTTGTGCGATAATCTCAAATTTCGAGGTGTCTGTTAGCGATGGATAAGGAAGGAGAGGTCAGTTTCTATCTCCTCTTTGAGAAATTGGTGCTTGATTTCATAAGAACTTAGTTAGGATTTTGGATTCATAGTTATCTAGATTATAGGATGCGTAGAGTTTGTTGGATTGTGCGATTTTCGCAAATTTTAAGGTCCGATGTCAGTTTCTATCTCCTCCTTCAGAAATCGGTTCTTGATTTCATAAGTTTTTCTGGATTTCAAGATCAGATGTCAGTTTCTATCTCCTCTTTCAGAAATCGGTTCTTGATTTCATAAGCTTTTGACAAATCTGAAGTTTCTATCTCCGCAGAAGTGTGTTTGGCGATAACCATGATATGGCTGAAGAAATTGTAAGTTTCTTGCCTTTTGCTTTCTATAATTTTGCATCTATAGTTCTAAGCTTCACAAAATTTTTTTTTCACTATAGAAATAGTGCAAGTCTTGGTCAAAGTTGCAGCCACATATATTGTCAACATTGTCTATATCAGCCGAGGGAGCCAATTCATTCCATTTATAGAAGTTGAGGCAGACGTAAGCCGCCTTAAAAGTCAAACCATGCTTACTCTTAATACGCATACAAGCCAAAAATCCAACAATCTCTCTCCCCACTCGAACACAAACTTCTTTTTTTTTTTCAAATGATGGATACATAACCAATTTTGTGGGCCATTGTTGCTGGATGAACATACATATGGTTCCACCACAGGTGGACGTGTTCTAGATAAGAGTCCCTCAAGCCTATGGAGCACATTGATCTCAAGATGGAACCAAAGTATATAGCTTTGAATCATATAGCTTTGAATCTGAAATAATCTGTTTTAGACATTATCTCTTATATGTTTGATCAACAATTGTTGAAATGACTTATAGATTGTTGGTGATATTGTTGTGTTTTTTGGTTGTTTTTGCAGTTCATTAGATTTCTTGAGGTTTACAGTGAGGATTGTCACTCCATGGCTTGGAAGCATTAGATCACATTTGAACATTTCTTTTGTAGCTCAATCATTTTTTTCTTTCACGAATCTGATGCTTCTTTTCTTGTGACAAACAAATAATTAAGTTTTGGAAGTAGTGTGGTTCTAATGAATTTTGTGGTTGATCTTGTTTATCTACCAAACACATTGCACAAGTAAAAACCATTGGGGTATGAAATCGTAAAACGAAAATAAAGGGACCAAAATGTAAGAAACACCGTAAACTAAGTCAAAAATGATAATGTGAGAACCTTTCAGATACATGATTGGGCTATCCAAAGCCCAATAAGAAAAATTTGTTTGAAAAGTGGGCTGAAGGGTAAATCTGAAATTTCAGATATGCGAGTCTAGGGTTTCTTCTTGGTACAAGTTTTAGGAGTTCTCTTTATATCTTGGCGACGGTGGTTTCTCGGTTTTGTTCTTGCTCTCTCTGTAGAAGGCGGCTAGCTACAACAACAGATCCGAAAATGGTACTTTTTCTCGGACTTTCGATCTCGTTTCATCTGTGTAGAAGCTAGCTAGCTATTGATGTTTTACGGATTAGTTTTCGAAGCTCGTTTTATCGTCCACTCTCTAAAAGTTTTTTTGCTACCTTCATAGATTATGATCGTTGCTCATTTGTCTTGATTATATCTCAAAATGACGATTTTTGTTTTTTTTCATCTCAGCTTGATTGTTGCTTGTTACTCTGCTTAGAATTTAGTAAAACTTGTAGGTTTCAGTGATGTTGATCTGTTAATGTCGTTTTAGTATGTTGGCCCTGTTTCTGATGTTCATCATTATCCTGCGAAATTTGCTTGCGATTAATATTGGGTATCTGAATTTTCGTGCACTGATGATGATGTGATGTACATTGTGCAGCCTAAGCAAATCCACGAGATCAAGGACTTCCTTCTGACAGCAAGAAGGAAAGATGCTCGGTCTGTGAAGATCAAGAGAAGCAAGGACATCGTCAAGTTCAAGGTCAGATGTTCAAGGTACCTCTACACGCTCTGCGTCTTTGACCAAGAGAAAGCCGACAAGCTCAAGCAGTCTCTTCCTCCAGGTTATAATCTCAGCTCTGCTTCTTCTATTGTCTTACACTTCACAAGTCGTCGCTCATTGAATCATTTGTATCACCTAAACAATACTAGATTTTGGCTAATTGAGTCCTTAACTTAGCTTTTCCTCTTTCAAACTTTTCATTCAAAACATAAACTCTCACTCTTTCAATCATTTTGAAACCTTGAAAGTTTTTGATCTTTGGCATTTAGTTCCTAAGCATAGATTTGCTCTGTTAGTATATTTACTACAGAATCTCGATCCCCTATAAACGTATTATATGTTTTGTGGTTTCTGAATTCTGAATTGTGGACTCTGTTGCACTTTTTTAGGTTTGAATGTTCAAGACCTTTGAAGATAATGAAGCCAAGTATCTGTGGTATTGAAGTCTTGCGCGATTTTATAATTTTCTTAGGAGAATATGTTTTGTGTCGTTAAAATTTATCATGTTCAGACTTTTCCAGCATGAGTGTGTTTTTGGATTTTGATTCAGCTTTTAAAATCAAATACGGTCTCCTTCTGGATTCATCGTACCTATGCTATTAATCACAGTCGGGTTCATCAAAATCACCACCGTACTTAATCACATTCTTCGGAAAATATGCATAATTAATTAGCTTCGAGTCAAGTCTACGCTATACAGTAGTAATGTGTTCTGAGCTGGTCCAATTGATACCTTGGGTCCTTTAACTACTATAACAAATTTAAGCTCACGTCGGTGACAATCATGAGATCAGGACTGTAATATTCACTTTTTCATGGGTTCTAGTTTCTAAAAATCGAAACGAAGAGAAATTTTTGTCATTAATGTCGATGTTAGAATTGTACTTTTAGACTTATAATCCAATTACCTTTAGAAAAAAGTTAACGGCAAAAAAATTGACAACTAAAATACACAAATTCTAGTATCTTAAGAAAGTACTTAATTACGTCAGATATACTTAGGGCTTAATTGTGAGAGGTATACAGATACTGATACAGATCACTTGAACCAAAAAAATCAACAGAAAGTATCGACTCAAATATTTATTAGCTTCTCTTAACAGTTTACAGATACAGATCACTTGAAAGCTAAGTAAAGAGAAGAAAAGACGGTTATGGTCATTGAAAATATTAATAGAGGGAATAGCCTTCATTAGACATTTAGGCAATGTATTGAGGAATTGTGAGGGTAACACACAGAGCTTGTTCTCTGGTCTAGGACAATTAATAAAGTTTCTAATGAGATATATAGGGCTATAATATAAACAAATGATAACACTGTAATAGCAAATTTATAATTGTTCATTCCACCATCAAAACTCTAACTAAAACAATGCATACGATATATATCTTATTAGGTTCTTGACATGAACCTCGATTCGCTGTCTTAATATGAATCTTTGGGGAAATTTAATTATATCCCCAAAACTTTCAAAAATTGCAAGTGGAATATCTTCCTTGAGGTCCTTTTTATTTTTTGGGGTCAATATAAAAAGAAGGAACGATCCATCCTCCAGGACCAGTTTGAGACTTAGAGGTCGATTTTTTTCCGGGATGCTTGTTATAGCCTTTGGACCGGTTTTTAAACGAAAATGATTTCTCTATTTTTATCTTTCTCGTTCGTGATTTTTAGCTAGCGTAGCTCCAGATCAACTCTTACGTATGAACTTAACCAACTTTGATCTAAATTCTTTTTGTTCAAAATCATAGAATAAACAAGCCAGATGAATCAGAAATTCAGAATTCATTAATGTTTTCTGAAATATACTGGACTGGTCTAATTAATACCCTAACTTAAACTACCAGTTTTACGACAACCCACAAAGACATTTGATTTGAATTTAGTTGCGCGCGTGTAATGAGGATTGAAACAAAAGCACATGTGTCGGTCACAATTATACTGTTAACATTCACTTATTCATGTGTGCTTATTTCTTTTCTCTTTATATCGAAATTGATTAATGTCGAAATTAGTATCGTACTTTAGACTTAATCCAATTCGAAAAAGGTCAGCGACAACAAATTTGACATCCTCCTCGATCGGTAGAACACATCATTAACCAAAATACGCATAATAGTAACCAAATTGTTGAATTGAAAGTTTTTTTTTTTAAAGAATCATTAAAGATTCATAGCTTGGTGTCCGTAGAAATTAGGCGAGTTAAACATATGTAACCCTATTTAATCAGAATTACTACAACTTCATATTATAACTGTTTGATATACAATGGAAATGACATTACAAAAGTAATAAGTACATGTTATATCCCTTTTTGTTTACTTAACATATGCCTTGTCATGAAAAGGATGCAAGAAAAAGTCACTTCAGCCAAAAGCAATTTGAAGGCTTGGTTGAAGATACAGTTTAAAGTTTAAACCATATGATGAATTGTCAAACAAATATGTAATAAATGTAAACCAATTAAGCCAAATCATATATTTGAAAAAATGGGTATGAACTATGAAGTGAGGTCCTATACAAACAAGTGGCTCATTTTCAATAAGATAGGCATAACTCTTAAGGGGGACTATTTGGTGTTGTTGACACACATGATATGGTCTTTAATTAATTTCATAAATCAAAGACTATTTTTTTCCATTTTAATCTAAAATTGTCTCGCCACACATTTTTTTCTACATTTAATTGCTTTATTTAAGTATTCTATTAAAATCGATAATTTTGATTGTATGTTTTTCTATAAAATAGCAAATATTGGATTAAAGGGAATCTCAGTTCTAGGAAAAAGCAGTTATAAAAGGGTCAAGAAGATAACGCACATAAAAAAACAAAATATACACATACCAAAATTTTGATATTATCAATCATTATCAACTAAAATAAACTTGATATTTTTTACGGAAAACTCAAAAGTGAAAAAAAAAATCGATTAAGGAAAATAAAACAAAAGAAACTCAAATTAACTTTCACAAAAGTAGTAAAAGTATAAGATCACATGTAAAAAACCCAAATCCAAATGATACGCACTCGTAATATACCATGTAACGAAATGAGCAAATCATTGACGCAAATAGAATCTTTATCTTTCTTTCTTTTTTCGGGCTTCGACCCAAAAGAAAATGTTTTTTCCTGTCTTTCGAAAAGGGAATATAATCTAGCAAAATGAGTAAAATTTACAAATTTACTGGTGAATACCGTTAAAGTAATTAAAAAAAACTATTACTAAACATAACAAACATATTTACTACCCTTTTGGAGTATTTAATTCTGAAAAAGGTGAATATCCTGGAATATTTATAACAATTTTATGAATAAATGCGATGGCACGGAACGATTAATTGGGGGGGATTTAGTAGTTGAGCTATATAAATTTGACTTAAAAGCGAGAGAAGAAATAAATAAAAATAAAACGAGTAAAAAAGCTGTCTCTAGCTCTGACGTCTTTCCTGTCGAAGTCGCAGACTCGTCATCACAGCTCAGGCCAAATTCTGAGCTTTGTACGCGCAAAATCTCTCTTCCAAGGTATAATCGACAATCTCTCTCGTTTCCATCTGACGAAATCTATCGGAGAGAGAGAGGTATAGAGAGAGAGAAGAGGGGGAGAGAGAGAGAGATAGAGGATGCCAATGATCTCCAAAGCTTCATCTACCAACAATTCATCGATTCCTTCTTGTTCTAGGGTTTATATCTCTCCTCCCCTTTTTATTTTGCTGCTATCTTTGATTCAGTCGTTGTTCGTAACATTTGAGACCGAAAGAGATAACTCCGATCCAGTTTTGATGATGGTTGGTACGAGATTTAGCCTTTTTAGTTCTGTGGTTGGGGACTATTCAGATAATATATATACATCTAAGATTTCGTTGCTGGAGAATTTTCTTAGTTCAGAGTTTTCAACTTTACTGATCTTTGTTTGTATGGTTTGTAGATTCCTTGATTTGGTTTAGTGTTGCGTGTATTGAACTGAACAGCCTTAGTAAATCCGATTCATTTTGGCTTTGTTTCACCCTTAAGAGTCAATCTCTATTGCTGAAATAGTCATATATTGATATGAATTATCTAAAACCTTTCTATTGTCTGCTTTTTGACAAATGTGTTTAGTCTTTTTTTGGGGAAGCTCTGTTACGGTTTGTTGTTCTGTCCATGAAACAGATTGGAGGCCAGCTTTGTGTGTGGCCCGGTTTGAGACAACTTTGCCTCAGGAAAAGCTTATTATACGGAGTAATGTGGTTATTATCCATGCCGCTGAAAACATTGCGTGGAGCTAGAAAAACCCTTAAAATTACCCACTTTTGTAGCATCTCCAACATGCCATCTTCATTAAAAATCGAACTGGTTAGTATGCTTGTCTTCATTATAATATCACACGCCTCTTCTTTTGACTTTGCTCATCTTCTGTTTTCTTATGCCAAGTGAAAACATTTTTGTCTAGTCTATAGAATTGTTTCAGCCTGTAGCTTAGACCTGAAGACATGAAATACGATCTATTTGTCTTATTTTTCTGGGATGTTTCAGGTGCCATGCAGTAAGGACAACTATGCTTATCTATTGCACGATGAAGACACCGGCACGGTTGGAGTCGTTGATCCTTCTGAGGCTGCACCTGTTATTGATGCATTGAGCAGGAAAAACTGGAATTTAACTTACATATTGAATACTCATCATCATGATGATCACGTTGGTGGGAATACTGAATTGAAAGAAAGGTATGGCGCAAAGGTAATGGGACACTTTCTTCAGTTTAAAAATTGTATTACTTTGGTTTTTTCCTTTTTGTTCTTTCTACTCTTTGCGCAAGTTAGCCCTCCCTTTATCATCACTTGTTCCCTGGGATAGATTATCCGTTGCCTCTGATAGCTTAATAACACAGAGATCTACAATACGATGTCTTACTGGCCCTTTATTTGGAAAAAGGAGATTGAAGTTGACTTCTACTTTCCTAGCCATCTGTATTTGTGGCTATTTGTTTTGCAACTTTGTTTAGTTGTTCTTTGCTTTACTCCTTCTGTGATATATTCTAAAGCGTTTTCATGTGGATTTTTGTTTCCTATAGGTGATTGGATCAGCTGTGGATAAGGATCGAATTCCCGGAATTGATATACTTCTGAAGGATAGTGATAAGTGGATGTTTGCTGGCCATGAGGTTCGGGTACTTGAGACTCCTGGCCACACACAAGGTTTGTAGCTCTGCCATAGACCACTACCGAAACAAACTATGAACATATATATCTCTACATTTAAGTATTGTCAACCTAAAAAAAAAGCGTTTAGTGGATTGCATCTTAGTAACTTATTTGTCATTCTCGATCCATCACTGTGTCATGAATACTTGGTGCTATGCTTTGCTCTCTAAACTGTTCTTTTTTTTACTCAAGCAGGCCATATCAGCTTTTACTTTCCCGGGTCAGCCACAATATTCACAGGAGACCTGATATATAGCTTATCATGTGGTACCCTCTCAGAAGGTACCCCCGAGCAGGTAACATTACTTGAAAGCTGTTATTGTTAATTTCTTGCGGTAGAAATTGTGTTGAAGTGATTTGCGGTTTTTGAAATCGTGTTACCAAAAGAGTCCAATGTTATAAATGTTTTGGAGAGAGCAAGTTGGTACGCTAATACCCGTGATTCAACGTTTCTTTCACCGAAGAAAAATGATTGTCCTCTTTTAACGATATTTGCTTGTTTCAGATGCTTTCATCACTCCAAAAGATTGTGGCTTTACCCGATGATACAAATATATACTGCGGTCGCGAAAACACAGCAGTAAGTTCTTCACACATGAAAACTGTCTAATCTCACATTGTTCAACTCTCAGCGACTTGGGGAAGTAAACTGTTTTATATGTCCTCCATGAAACAGAGCAATCTCAAGTTTGCACTATCCGTAGAACCAAAGAATGAAAATCTTCAGTCCTATGCAACCCGAGTCGCCCATCTTCGCAGCCAGGGACTCCCATCAGTAAGACATCTTCTTTCTTCTCTCTCTCTCTCTCTCTCATCTCTCTCTTGAAACCTCTTTTCTGGATCTCATTTACGGAGGTTTTGTCTGTAGATTCCAACGACTGTTAAGGTCGAGAAAGCGTGTAACCCGTTCCTGAGAACATCGAGCAAAGACATCCGTAAAGCTTTGAGCATTCCAGACTCAGCAAACGAAGCGGAAGCACTGCGTCGTATACAGAGAGCCAGAGATCGTTTCTAAAAACCTTGGATATCGTTCTTATTGTATAGTTGGAAAGCCATCATCAGCTGCAAAGATTAAATAATTTATATGTATTGGGCTTTTTTTTTTCAGTGATCATTTGAATTCGTATTCAAAACAGAAAAGTTTCAACATATTTTTAGTTGGGGGTCTCCCATAATTAAATTATGAATTTTCAAGTGTAATATATTTGTTTTGCTGCAACATACGTACGTGCTCGTTGATAGAGAGATATAACGTTTTTAGTCCCTACCTCTTCAAACGCTAACCAAACTTCTAATTTTAGAAATCTTTTGTTTGGTGGGTTGATGGATTTGGCTCACCAAACCGAAAAACTGAAAAGTCAGGCGTGCGGCAATGATTTATTTTTATTGATAAATTTATTGTAGAAATCAGCAAAAACATATAGTCATTTAGGTATAAATTTGCAAAAATTTCAATATACATTAGTCGTTTTTTTAACTTAAACAAATGAAAACGCAAAAGGTTTCGCGATTGGAGAGGTTGTAAGCAAATGACACCAATACTATTCAGCCTTTTCTGCATTGTGCACCCACTGATAACCTCCCCCACTCGGCCTTTTTCTCTGAGTTGACTCGCGAGTTAATATATTGAGAGAAGCCGATAGAGCAAAAGCTGGGGTTTATTCGACGATAACAAATGGAGGAAGGTGCCGTTCATGACGATTCTCGACTCAAAACCTGTGTCGTCCTCGGCGGCCGAGGGTTCATTGGCCGATCGCTAGTCGCCAGATTGCTTCGACTCGGAAGCTGGGCAGTCCGAGTCGCTGATTCCGCTCAGACTCTCCATCTTGACGAGTCCGATTCGGTCCTCGAGGATGCTCTCTCCTCTGGGCGCGCTTCGTATCAATGCGTCGATGTTCGTGATAAACCTCAGATCGTTAAAGGTATCTGTTCTTAATTTCCTATGTACTTATCGTTTTATATTCTGGATGCTTGCACAGATCGGTGTTTTGGTATCTGAGAAAATGCTGTGGGAGAATTTTTGGATATGAGATTTTGGGTTCTGATTGAGCGAAATGCGTTTGAGCTTGTGCTGTGATTGTTAACGTCATATGGCTGTTTCGTTCCTTGCAGTTACTGAAGGTTCCTCTGTTGTATTCTACATGGGAGCTGCTGATTTACGTTCCCATGATTACTTTTTTTGCTACAAGGTCATAGTTCAAGGTGATGTTCTTGACTTATGCTATACCAATATAGTAGTTGAATCTAGTGGGGTGTTTAATCGATTTCTCATATTGATTCTTTGATTCCAAACAGGTACGAGAAATGTGATTTCCGCCTGTCGTGAGTCTGGAGTCAGAAAACTTATCTACAACAGTACTGCTGATGTTGTCTTTGATGGCTCCCAACCTATACGTGATGGTGATGAATCCTTGAGACGTCCTTTGAAGGTAATCCCTGGGCATGGTTGTTTAATTGTTTTATTCTTTTTTTTTTTACTTTTGCTCTTGCTCAGGAATGATATCTGTTTTGCTCTGATTGTGTTGCAGTTCCAATCCATGTTGACAGACTTCAAAGCTCAAGCGGAAGGTTTGATCAAATTTGCTAACAACCGTGATGGTCTCTTAACTTGTGCACTTCGCTCTAGCATTGTGTTTGGACCTGGTGACACGGAGTTTGTACCTTTCCTCGTGAATCTAGCCAAATCCGGATACGCAAAGGTTTGACTTTCATCCCATTATTGCGTTGATGTTTGTGTTTGGGTCATGAGAATCTGTTGGTTGTGAAGCCCTTTAACTGTACGTGTGTCTTATATTCTAAGTTGGTCAAAAGGTCTTACATAACAGACACTTCGTCAGCCTTAATCTTTCGGTTTTCCTTTTATCTTTGGGGAGAATGACTGTCTTCATTTTTAATATTGCAGTTTATAATCGGGAATGGTGAAAATATGTCTGACTTCACTTACTCTGACAACGTTGCTCATGCACATATTTGTGCCGCAGAAGCATTAGATTCACATACGGAATCTGTGGGTGGAAAGGTAACCATGGTGCACACGTATTTGCCAAATAACTCCTGAAAAAGCGCAACCTTTATATGTGATTAAGTTTCTCTGTGCCGATTATTTGTAGGAATTTTTTATCACTAACCTCAAGCCTGTCAAATTTTGGGACTTTGTAAGCCGCATTGTTGAAGGTTTGGGATACCCAAGGTAAATGAGCATTTAAAGGAAACTTGTTTTGAATTCCTCTACAATGCTGTTTCCTGATTATCCTGTGTCTGCTACAGCGCTAACAAAAACCCCTCAGAATTTCTGAACCTACCCTGAATGTTACCTTCTTAATTTATCTGTGCAATCTTGTCATCTTTCTGTTGATAAATGCCATGAGCTACCTTTTCTAGTGGAACTGCTTTGAGTAGGGCCATATTTATTATGATTTTTTTATCAGATATTTACATGGTGATTCTGTGTTATATTTACTATCTTGTACATGGTTGTAGATTTTTCCTTCTCTTATTTCCTAGGTAATTTGATCAATTTGAGAAGTTTCAGATTCGTAAATCCAAGTTTCTGGTTTGCCTAATTTGATACTTTTCTTGTCTTTTATTGCAGGCCATCCACTAAACTTCCTGTTCGGCCGGTTTCGTTTGTTTTGTCACTTCTTAAATGGACACAAGAAAAGGAGGGCACTGGAAGTTATTATGACACAGCTCATCAGTTTGCTCTGTTGGCTTCCTCAACGAGAACTTTTAACTGCAATTCAGCTAAGAAGCATCTTGGTTACACACCTGTTGTGACACTTGAAGTGCGTTTAATTTAGATTTTATTGTGTTTCATCATATTCAGCTGCTTGATAGCACCCTTGGTTATATTAGCTCTTGTTGAATTCGTAGGATGGTATTGCATCAACTGTTCAGTGGTTCTCTCGCGATCTTGAGAAATCTGATGATACAACCATTCAATCTAAAGCAGATCAGCTTCTTGGTTGTGGAAAAGGTTAGAACCATCTCCCTAACAACAATTAAATAATGTTCTATTGATGTGTTCTTGCCTCTTGGGTAAGTACATATTTCTTATATAGCTACAGATATTGCTAACAAGGCTTAATCTGGAAAGAATCTATCTCTATTCTTAACTTGGATATCTTGCGTCTAGATATCTAGAACATGCTGATGTAGCTGCCCAGTCCGTCTACATTATGCAAGTTCCAACTGCATTTCATGCACATTAGCACATATAAACAAATTCTATGCGAGCCTGGTCTATTCAAGTGTTAAATCTCTTTAAACTGACCAAAAATTCATTTTATATTGATGCAGTTGCAGACATCTTGCTGTGGAGAAATGAGAAGGATACATTTGTTTCTTTTCTTTTCCTCAACTTGTTATATTACTGGTTCTTCTTTTCTGGAAACACATTTGCTTCGTCTGCAGCCCAACTTCTGTTTCTGTTTGCTGTTGCTCTCTATGGACTCGCTTTCGTGCCGTCAAACATGTAAGTATTAGTTCCACAAAGCGGCTTTCTCTTTACAAACTGTAGAAAACACAAAACAGTGAACGTGTTCTGTGATGCTATAATTGTCCTAGCAAACTATGTATATATGTTTCTCTTTGAAATCTATTCAACTAAGCGACATATTTTTGGTTATATTTTCGGCAGCTTTGGGTTTCAAGTCAAGAAAATACCCCTGTGGAGATTTGAGATCTCAGAGTCTGCAGTGAGAGATCTTAGCAGAGATATCGTAGTTGCATGGAACCACGGAGTTCGCAGTTATAAATCCTTAAGCAGAGGAGGAGACTGGATCAAATTCTTCAAGGTATACAAATGTACTCTTATCCACACTTCTCTAATGCCCACCAAACTTGAAATAACCTCAATTTTTCTTTGTTTCCTCAAACCAAAATACAGATTGCGGGATCACTATATCTCCTCAAAATGATCTTATCGCGTTCCTTAGCAACGTTTCTTTTCACAGGTACTCAATACAAAACTTTTGTTTTCTTCCTACATAACTTTACCCATTACTCTTCCTGACCATAACATTGAACGATTTTACTTGACAGCGATGTCATTCTCGTTCACTGCTTTCTTCATCTATGAGCAATACGAGCTTGAGCTCTATCACCTATCCCGGATCTTCATCGAATGCTTAACAGTTCTTAAAACGATGGTGCTGAAGAATCTGCCTTTTCCTGATGCTTCATCCAAACCAATGTTTATGTGAAGCTTCCAAGTCCAGAAAACGAACTCAGCGATCTCAGATACTGACCGCAGTTATTAGATGCCTGTGTACTGACAAAGATGCTATTAAAAATCCTTATTTTCAGACTGTAATCTTTTGGTGATGTACACAGAGTAGTTGCTGATGTGGTATTTACAAATTTGCCACAAGTACATTAAAACGCACCGTGTTGGTCATAAATACGAAGTCATCCGGAAAGAAAATAATGTTAAAAAAATAACAAAGAAAAAATTACTCTATATCCTTTTAGGAGCCGCCGCTTCGATAAAAATTGCTCTCGCTCTTTCTCTCTGGATCTCTTCTTCTTCTATCTCTTTTCTAGGGTTCTCGTTTCCTCTCTGTTGGTAGGATTTTAAGTCGCATCTTTTCTCTGAAATTTTCTTGGTCAAAGTAGTATTGCTTCATCGGACAATCCGTCTCTCGTATTCTTCTCGGGGATATCGAAATCTCATTATCCCAAGGTAAACAATCAATTCGGGGATTCCAATTTTGAGCTCGAGGATTGGCAATCGGTAATTCCGGCGATGGCGTCAGTGATGAAGCCATTCAGAGCACGTGAAGCCGAAGAATCCGATTTCAAATCGAACAATCTTTGGGTCGGTAGCCTTACGACGGATACGGCGGAGTCAGATCTGACGGAGCTTTTTGGAAGGTTCGGCGATATTGACAGAATCACGGCGTATTCTTCCCGCGGCTTCGCGTTTATCTACTACAGACACGTCGAGGAAGCCGTCGCAGCGAAGGAGGCCCTTCAAGGCGCGAATTTGAACGGAAGTCAGATTAAGATCGAATACGCGCGACCGGTTTGTTCTTATCTCTTTGATTCGTTAGGCTTATATCGTCGTTTGTTCCCTAACTCTAATAGTCTTTTGTCAACGATACTGCTACTGTTTTTGCGAATTCATTCTTTAGGTTCAGATATCTTGATCTTGTTTGATGCTTGTTTAGTCAAATTAATTGTTGAGTCTGAGTTTTTCCCCCTCGTACAAGTCAGATCATAATCAAAAACCAAAACCAAAACCTAGATTTATGTGTTTTTTTTTGTGTGTGGCGAAGGGTCTTGAAAAGAGAAACGCATTCCTCAAGTTACTTTTTGTTTTTATCTCAACGATCTCTAATCAAACTCGCGCCAAGTGAAAACACAGAGAGCTTATACTCGAGTGTTGTGCAGAATTTGAGTGTCAAAAGCTTATAACTCTTATTAGCGAATGAGATGCTGCAAACGAATGTATCAAACACATGTTTTCTTCTCCTCCACGATTTTGCAGCAAAAGGTTGATTCAACTGTCGTTGCTTCGGTCCGCGACATCATTGACATATCCTCAAGACTTGTATCCGCGTAAAGTAGTCTTGAGTTTCAGCTTTGCTCCAGATCAGTCCACTATATGTTAATCTCACAGGCTTGAGAATGAATGAATTGCGTACAGCTCCCGAAATTTTTTTGCAAGGTAAATGGTAGGTGAAAACTCGGAAGCTAGCATATCGATCATTGCCAAACAAATCAGAAATTTGGGAGTTTATAACAAACCATGTGGAGAAATTTGTATAATGGCGGTGAGATATATGGCTCGAAGCTTCAGTAACAAATATTGCGTCGTGCTTGTTAAGCGGCTTACTCTCTTTCCTCAACCAGTCAAAAACTCGGATGATGATAGACTCAAAACAGTAAAAGTGATGTCTCCTGAAACGGGGCCTGTTTGGCTTAACCATGCGTCTTGCCGTACGTAAATCTCCTCTTTCCCAGCTCAGTTCCTTTAGGAGTTGAATTCTTCACGATAATTCCTGGGTTTAGTAGATTCGGTCGGAGCCAATTCTACAGTTGTCAAGACAAAGGAATCTTTCCCAGACAGTGTGCTAAGGTCTTGTCGGCTTTGACCTTTTGAAATGAATGTCCCGAGACCGGGATTGGTTTAATTGGTACTCAGGCAATTCCGCAATGATGAAGACAAGAACGCTTAGGAGAAAGTTTTAATGTCTACCAGCATTTGGGACGACAAAATGTGTGCCTAGTCAGGGATAACTATTAACACCGGTGGATAGAGGAAGATGATATGTTTTTCTTGCAGGAATGTTGTGTGTTTTAGGATATTGATATGAATTGGTTCCATAATGTTTTTTGACATTTTTGTTTGGTGTGTGTTTAGATTCCTTGATGTTTGTTGCTTGATATATTCCAAGTTTGATTCCTGACAACATATCGTGTAGTTTTATGGTATATGTTATTGTATTGCCTTCTTATGGACCTTTTTGCTTTTGCAGGCAAAACCTTGCAAGAGTCTTTGGGTGGGCGGAATCAGCCCGAGTGTCTCAAAGGATGACCTGGAAGCAGAATTCAGTAAATTCGGAAAAATCGAGGACTTCAGGTTTCTTAGGGAACGCAAGACAGCCTTCATTGATTATTACGAGATTGACGATGCGTTACAGGCAAGGAGCATGAACGGCAAGCGAATGGGTGGTGGTTATTTGCGTGTTGATTTTCTCCGCTCACAAGCGCCAAGAAAAGTAAGCATTCTTCTGTCATTTGCTTTGTTTCTTTTTTTTTCAGTTCTTTGATCTTCGATCTTCAGGGTTGAGCTCTGTTTTGTTCACGTAGGATCAGTAATTACTCGAATCAACTGATTTTTCAGTGAACTCTTACAGCAGCCTAATCGCAGCATTTCATAAACTCAAATTTTCTAGTCTGAAACTAAGTTACATTTTCTTTATCTTTAGGAACAATGGGCTGGCTCTTACGACAGGAATGGCAATGTGAATCATAAACAGCAGGTTAGTCTTGAATGTTACAAATAGTTTATTTCTTGTTACTGCTGATATGTATATGTTAATTGGTCTTGACGCTTTGTTATATGCTTACAGTATCCTCACTCACATGAAGATGCCAATGGAGATGGACAGCCAAGTAAAGTTCTGTGGATTGGGTACCCTCCTTCTGTTCAGATAGACGAGCAAATGCTACACAATGCAATGATACTCTTTGGTGAGATCGAGAGGAAAAAAAGTTACCCATCAAGGCATTTTTCACTTGTTGAGTTTAGGAGCGTGGAGGAAGCTCGCCGTGCCAAGGAAGGGCTACAGGGGAGGCTATTCAAGGATCCAAGGATCACAATTATGTACTCAAACGACGAGCTGCCTCCTGAGCAAGAAGATACTGGTTTCTATCCTGGTGGGAAACGGTCAAGGCCAGATACGTATATGACCCCCTTCAGAGGTAGCAATGAGCGTCCATATAATGGTTCGGAATACAACGACGTTGTAGGTAAAGAGCCAAACTGGAGGAGGCCGTCTCCAAATGGAACTGGAATACTCCCGTCGCCGACAGGACCAGGAATCCTCCCATCTCCTGCACAAGGTATGAGGCAGCCTACGAGGTCAAATCAGGGTTCTTGGGAAGGATATGACCCTGCTCAGTTGGAAAGAGAGAGCAAACGAACCAGAAGAGATGGATCCGTGGACGGTTTTACTCCAATGGGTGTAGATGAGAGGTCATTTGGGCGTGGCTCAGTTGCTGCGAGACCTATCCGTGGTTACCCTGACTCTGATTACATGTGGAGAGGAATGATTGCCAAAGGTGGAACTCCCGTCTGTTGTGCTCGTTGTGTACCTATTGGAAAGGGGATCGAAACCAAACTGTGAGTACCATTTACACGCATCTCTTACTTTTGTAATGTTGAGAGCCATATCTTTTCTTTTCATTTTCGATAGAAGTTAGAGGTCATTATATTCGATTGCTTGTATAGTTTCTGAAATGCATTGATTTGATGACATTGCTAGTAATTGCTGACGTTGGTCTCTTTTTGTTTTTTTTTTGTAATTGATTTATAGCCCTGAGGTCGTCAATTGTTCAGCAAGAACTGGTTTGGATATGCTCGCCAAACATTACACCGAAGCCATTGGATTTGAGATAGTTTTCTTCTTACCAGACAGTGAAGAAGATTTTGCGTCTTACACTGAATTCCTCCGCTACCTTGGCTCGAAAAATCGAGCAGGTGTTGCCAAATTAGATGATGGAACAACTCTATTCTTGGTGCCTCCATCAGATTTCTTAACTGACGTACTCAAAGTGTCCGGTCCAGAGCGGCTATACGGTGTTGTTCTCAAGCTGCCCCCGCCTGCCGTTCCTGTTCCGGCACCGTACAGACAAGAACCTCAGACCAATCCTCTGCCTTATATGGATCAAGCCCGACATTCACCTGCCAATGCCAGTCACAGTTCATATCATCCAACGGAAAATTACAGTAGGGGCGCACCAGAACAGCAGACAGCTCTTTCAAAACCATCGGTTAGCGATGCAGCGCTTCAAGGTGGGGTTAGTTTAACTCCGGAACTATTAGCTACTCTGGCATCTTTTCTCCCCGCAACTTCTCAACCTGCTGCCCCCGAGAGCCACCAGCCTATGTCAGGCAATTCAACAGTCGTTTCCACAGTACCTCAATCCAATGGACTGTACAATGGGGAAGCGCAATCTCAAGGTTGGAAAAGAGATCCTCAAACACTCCACAATGTGTCGAATCAGTCGTTCCAACAATATGGGAATCAGTACACTCCAGCTGTGCAACTACCTCCTCCTCCTCCGCGTTACCCTCCGGCTTCAAACAACCCAAACTACTCTAATGGAAACATGCAATACCAAGGCCAATCTGGTAACATGCCTCAGCTGTCTCCGTTACCGAATATACCTCAGAACAATTACCCCATGTACACTCAGGGTTCGTCAAATCACCCTGTTTCTCAGCCCATGACACAGCAGTACCAACCAGAAGCTTCCGTGCCAAACCAAAATTATGGTCCAGTTCCAAGTTATCAGCAAGCTAATTATCATGGTGTAACGACAAACCAGGCGCATAATTTAAATGCTTCTCAGTTCCAGGCTGCCATGCAGCCACCAGCCGACAAAGGAACCATAGAGCCACAAAGCCAAGCACCACAGCCGCAGTCTGTGCTCTCTGGGGCTGGTCAGGGTACAGCAGATGGGGATGTCGATCAGGAGCAGAGATACCAGAAAACACTACAGTTTGCAGCAAACCTTCTTCTCCAGATTCAGCAGAACCAGCAGCAGCAACAGTCTTCAGGTCCACCGGCTGGACAGGGTCCTTGAGACTAGCTACACGCGCCATCATAATCTTTAAGGTAATCATCTCTTTCTTCTATGCGCTTCTTGATTCATTGAGTTGAATGAGGATAAGCACTAGTCTGGTTCTTGCTAGTTGGCATATGACAAATGCGTGTGGCTAACTCATGCTTCTTGTGAAACTGTGTAGATTTGAGCCAAAAGCCCGATTAGCACACTAAATCTTGCCTGGCGAAGAGGGAGGCTTTGTAAGATGACGCAAGTGTCCGTACCAGACTGCGTCCTACTGATGCGACTAATCTTCGGTTGTGACATTTAGAAGAAAAGGCTGTATAAAGTGAATGTGGTTTTGGATTTTTCTTTCTCTATTTTCCTAATTAGTTCTATTTTTGTTTAACAAAACAAGCATGACGTCAAAATTGTTAATGATACTTCTGTTGAGAAACCAAAGTTTTTTTTTTTAAGTATTTCTCAAGTCACTTGCGAATCCACTTTTTCGTCTACCCGTTTATGTGTAACTGAAAGCTTACAACAAACGAAACACTAACTAATGCTTATTTACATTCTCTGTTAAAAGGCTTAAAACAAGTATGGTTTTGTTGAGTCTATTAATCAAAATTTGAGGTTGATTGTCTTCTCACCTTTAAGACTCATGAAATCACCAGAAATCACTACAAGAACATTCACCGTCTTGAAAATGATGAAACCTGTTTGAATCTCTTAGGATTATCTGTCTCCCTTCGATCTTTGATATATACTTGAAGGCAGAGTGGCAATCGCCGCAGACTCTGAGGTTCTTCATTATTCTGATGGGCAGTGTAGAGCTCCTCTGTGCCGTGAGAACAAAAGCTACAGCGAGCTTCTCGCTGTGATAGCTCAGAATCTCTTCCTTGTTTTCTTGTTCTAGATCATACAAGGCGAATCCCGTCTGTGGCACATAACCTGCGTCTCTCATCTTTCTGTTGAGCTCCTTAAGCTTCTTGTAGATCAAATCAGCGTCTGGGTGTGACTTATCCCCAGCAACAAACATATGAACTCCATCTTTCATGGTGACCCAACTATAACCAGCTTCCTTCTTCACATCTGCATCTTTCATCTTCTTTCTTGCCTTAACCAAATCTTCCCATCTTCCTCCAGCAGCATACATGTTACCAAGTAGCACATAATTTACAGCGTTTTCTGGCTCCAACTGAAATAGCATATCTGCTGCTTTCCTCCCTAACTCTGCTTTTCGACCATTTGCTCTGCAACAAGCCCCAAGTACGGTCCTCCATATAAGAACATTAGGCCTCATCGGCATTTTCTCGATGAATTCTTCCAACTTTTCGAGTTCACCTGCACGGCCTAGCAAGTCAGCCATACATGAGAAGTGTTCAATCCGTGGAGTTAAGCCATAAGAATCACTCATCGATTCGAAATGTTCAAACCCTTCTTTAACCAAACCCGCGTGGCTACAAGCTGACAAGACCCCCACGAATGTGACATGGTCAGGTGGTGTTTGGCCATCGAGCTTCATGTTAGCAAAAAGCTTCAAAGCTTCTTCTCCTTGCCCATGTCGTGCATAGCCCGAAATCATCGAGTTCCATGAATATGAGTTCTTCACAGGCATTTCGTTAAAAAACCTTGAAGCATAATCTAGTCTTCCACATTTGGAGTACATGTCAACGAGTGCACTCCCAACTACCACATCAGATTCTAAACAAGCCCTCACCGAGCAAGCATGCACTTCCATGCCACGCTCTAGCGTTGCAACCGAAGCAAACGCGCTAAGAACCGTCGCATACATGAAATTATCCAATCTCTGACCCTTCTGCAACATAAAACATACCAAGTCCAAGGCCTTGGGAAGGAGCTCGTTATGTACATATCCCGAGATCATCGAGTTCCAAGTTACATCATCTCTTCTCTCTGACATTCTAGAAAATATCTTCTCACACTCCTCCATCTCCTCACACTTCCCATAACAAGCTATAAGCGCATTCTCAATGGTTGCTTCATCCGTGATATCGTACTTTAAAGCTAGTGCGTGTATCTGCTTGCCCAGTTCACCGAATGAAAGGGATGACACAGCTGAAAGAACGCTTGAAAAGGTTATCCTGTTAAGCTTCTGTCCCGCTCGTAGGGCATTCAAGAAACATGTCACGGCTTCAGGTACTGACCCTTCTGAACTAGCTAAAGCTCCTATCATCGAATTCCAAGAAACTTGATCATGCTCTGGCATCAAGGAAAATAATTTACGGCATTCGTTGAGATAGCCGGTCTCTGCATACAGCGTGATTAGCGCATTTGAAACCGAAACATTCAAATCAATCCCCAATTTTAGGCTTTCTCCATGAATCTGTTGCCCTACTTTTGCCCACTTCAAGCCCGCGCATGAGCTTAGTGAACTAATCAGTGTGAAACTTCCAGGCAAGATTTCATCTCGTCTCATACTTTGGTAGAGTTCCAAAGCTTCTATAAAACGGCCGTTTTGGTCAAGACCAGTGATCATGGAGTTCCAGGAAACAGAATCCTTCTCCATCATGAAGCAGAAAACACGCCTTGCATCATCTATTGAGCCGCACTTAGCATACATATTAACAAGGCCATTTCCAATGCCCACCATGAAGTCGAGTAAGCCAGTTGTAGTTACATGTCCATGAACCTCTCTGCCTTTTCTCAGACCTACTTCCTCAGCTAGAGAGTACTCAGGGAATGAGCTCAGTAGATTTACGTATGACTCAGGACTAACATCAATCATGCTCTTCATATCCATAAAGAGCTTCGTTGCTTCTTCTCCTCGTTTCTGTCGCACCAGACCAACCATCAGACCGTTTAAGGTCACCGCATTTCTTGTTTCCATCTGATTAAAAACCTTCCTAGCATAACTCAACGAGCCAGACTTTCCCAATGCACTCACCAATCCACTGCCAACAAAAAGATCCGAGAGAAAACCAGATTTCTGGATAGTGCACATGATCTGCTTCAGCAAACTAGCATCTGGTTGAGCCAAAGAACAAGCAGCAGTCACAAGACTACCAAAAGTGTACTCGGTTGGCCTAGAACGATCACATTGCATGCTAGAGAACATCTTAAACGCAGATCTCAAATTCCCACTCTGTGAATATACAGATATGATTGAATTCCATGAAACAGAGTTTTTGACTTCAATGTCATCGAAAGCACGAAGCGCGCAACTAAGAGACCCTATGCATTTCCAGTACATTGATATGAGGACATTCGAAACTACCGGATCCACTGAGTAGGAAAGTTTGAACATTAGGCCATGAATTTGCCTCCCGAAAAGATTCCCAACAGAGTCTAGCTCCTGACAAGCTCGAAGCGCACTAGCAAAAGCGTATTGATTTGAGAAAACCCATTCTTTGACCATATTTCTCAAGAACAGTAAAGCTTCCATATGTTCTCCATTCCGGCTATACCCTGAAACAATACACGCCCATGTAACAGAGTTCCTCTGAGGCATTTCGTCAAACAGCTTACGTGCAGATACCGAATCACCCGTTCCAAGATAAGCATTGATGAGGTTGTTGCAAAAGTACACATCTTCCTCAAGCCCATTCTTATACAATCTTGAATGAATAAGTTTACCTCCTCTATCCCCAACGCAGCTCTAAACAAGAGAAAGAAGATTCGCAATCAGAGCTTGGGAGAATGGAGAAGACTTAACGTTTAGAAACGACATGAGGGAAGTGAAAGCAAATCAATTTCTTTGGGTCGGTTTTCATTTTGCATTTGTTAGAAAAGAAAATCTGAGGATAGAAACAGAGGAAGAGAGACAAACCTGTTCTTGTCTCCAATGTAGGAGATGTTCATCAAGTGTAACATTAGCAGATATGATGTGTGCTCCTATAAATTGAAATTCGACAGTTAATGTAAAATGAATATGACAACCAACTTCAAGAATATAGACAAATAAAAAAAACTGACCTGCTTCTGCTCCTTTCACAGTGAGAACATCGTATTCTGTCGACACTCTTGCCGCTTCATTGCTGACACATATACTCCCATTTACTACAAAACTCCTCGAATTTGCGCATAAAGTTCGAGAATTTCGAAACAACTCGGCGGGATAAGGATACCCAAATCGAGGAACATATTTATGCATGATCACTCATAGACCCAGAAGAACAAGTGAACCGGAAGTTGCTCTGCTCCGGTGTCTCGAGAAATAAAAACAAAACGAAAAATGTTTAATAGTGAGTACCAACGTGTTTAGTTACACGAGCTGCCCCCACATAGGCTTTTTTAATCCTATTTATTTATTTTATTAACTATCTCTTTTCACTTATTTATAATTTAATTAGGACCCAAAAAATTAACCATGATAAGGCGTGAAATATTCAAATACAAAAAGATGAATGTGATTTTAATTTTTTTTTTACAACCTTCAATGACTCAATGGGTAATCATATAATCCTGTTTCGTTCGTTTCGCTCGTTGTATGTAACCTTTCGTTTGACATTAATGGGTAGATTCGGAAGAAAATTAAGAAAACCAGAAAGAAAGAAAGAAAACCAATTTTGACATCATGCGGAGAACTTGTTTATACAAAAAGAAATGAAAACTCATCATACAAAGAAATGAAAACTTTGTACTTGCGCTGTGAGAGCTTTTTGTATCTGGGACACCTGTGGTTTTGTTGAGTCTCATGGGTACTACATGTGGGAATAAGCAGGGCCTCCACCGCCTTCAGGCACTGTCCACTCTATGTTCTGCTTTGGATCTTTGATGTCACATGCCTTTTAGATACAAAGACCAAACCAACGATTAAGCTTTTCTCAAGAATCGATTGATTCACATGAATACACATTAACAGTACATATGAGTGATGCGTACCTTGCAGTGCAAACAGTTTTGAGCGTTGATCTGCAGTTTCGGCTTCCCCTCTTCATCTTCCACGTATCTTTATTTATGTTTTGAATCAATACACAAAACGAGGATTAGTATCTTGTTCGAGGAAGTTAATCTTTAGATCAAATGGCATATGCAGAGAGAGAGAGAAAGGGGAGTTATTACTCGTATACACGGGCTGGGCAGTAACGTGACTCTGGTGCAGCATACTCTGGCAAGTTTACATTTTCTGGAACCTTGGAATCCCTCAAACGTAAATGAGCTGGTTGATCATGATTATGATTGGTATTACTCCTGTTATCATCATCATTCAAGATGAAACCGCTCGTTAATACTTATAGGAAGAATACTTTTGCGTTGTCAAGATATTGCAGTTTGTGTCATTGTACAAACCTGTATAAAGAAGTTGGCACATCGAACGACAAAACACCATCTGGCTTTGGATACTCAATTGGCTTGCATTTCCGAGCAAGCTGCACAAAGATGTAGCCCGCATTTGGTCAGTGTTTTTATCAGTGTTAGTGTGTTGAGTGGACAGTTTTTGATCTGATTATAGTTGAGACATTTAAGGTTTATCCGAATGCTTGTATACTTACATCTGTTGCTTCGTGGTCTGCTTTCCCGTGCTTGAGAGTGAAAGGGACCTTTCCTTTAAGTACATAGCTGCATAATCAAACGTAAAGAGTTCACTTATAGCAAAGAGAAATTGATCATACATAACACAGCGAAAAGAAGAGAACTAATGCCGGGTCTTACTGTTCCATAGCACTTACAGCCAAGCCAGGGAGTAGCCCATGCTCGAATGCCTGCAAGGATATGAGATTTAAGTTCTTATCTTCCAGGAAAGTTCGGTTAGATAGAAAACCATATGCATTGATTGATATATGTTCATGATATTACGAACCGGACGGTAATTTCGAGCTGCGTAGAGCTCCTTCCAGACCCATGAATCCTTCAGGTTATCCCAGTATGTGTTCATGTTTAAATCTTCATGAAGCGCACCAAATGCAGCCTCTGCTGCTAACATTCCTGTAAGATAATGATGAAACTGAGATGAGAATTCTATGATGGGATAATGTATAAAAAACATGATATATTGTGACCTGATTTCATTGCGGTATGTGTTCCCTTAATCTTGGGTACATTGAGAAAACCAGCTGAACATCCAATTATTGCTCCTCCAGGAAAAACTGGATAGGGAATGGACTGAAATTTTAAGATGATATTTCAGAAATCTCATTTTCCCAGTCAATAAAACCAAACTACATGTATTTACATGCTTTAGAAGATGGCTATATCAAAAACGGAAATTCTTGTGCTTTCAAAGAATAAACGAACCAGATAAATCTAAAGGGAAATGATTTTAACTCACCTGAAAACCACCTTCATTTAAAGTACGAGCTCCATACTGAAGCACAGTACCACCTTCCAAGATGCGTTTAATGGCAGGATGGTGTTTGAGTTTCTATTGGGAGGATAAAATGATAGCATTCATCAAACTTCTTAGTTTTAAATTGGCTTATTAGAAAACTTTCGTAGTAACCGGTGAAAAGTTGTATCGTTGTGAGAAACTGACATACCTGAAATTCCTCATATGGATTCAAGAAAGGGTTTTGGTAATTCAAGGCAACAACTAAGCCAAGCGCAACCTGTTTGGTTCAAAAGAAAACTCCAAACTGAGCTACCAATATTTGAAAGGTAGATTTCTGGAATTGATTAAGACGCCACTGGAAGAAGATAAGACAGTATTTACCAAAGGGAGAAATGAGTTACCTGTCTATCGTTCATGTGGTACAAGAAAGAACCTCCATATGTCTTGTGATCCAAGGGCCAACCCAAAGTGTGAACAACTTCTCCGGGGTTATGCTTGCTTTCATCTATCTCCCAAACCTGTTGAGCTCAAAAATGTTTTGGTAATTTGCTAGATAGTTATACCGAGAACAAATCTCCAACCCCTATGATCACCTTTTCTATAGAGAGGTTACAATCTATTTAGCAAATTACCAAAATATCTGTCGACTCAAACATGGATTTGAGTTACAACTAGATCGATCGAGGATAAAAGTAGTTACCTCCTTAATTCCCAAAGCATATGTTTGATGCTGTGCATTAACCTCTTCTCTTAGTTTATACTTTCTGATTACTTTCTGCCCAGAATAAAGTACAGAGATGGTTAGCATCTCCAGTAGATACGTGTTAATAACATGAATCTTGTGACCGGAACCTGACCTCAGACAATGATCCTCTGCATCCTTCTGCAAATAGTGTCACTCGTCCTGTGTATTGGAAATACTCATCTTAGTACAAGAGACTCCTATAGAAGATGAGAGAGAGAAGGAGACAAAGCGACCTTTGATGTCTACGCCTGGCTGGAAATTCTCCTTCTTGGAACCATCTTTGGATATTCCCATATCTTTGGTTGCGATCCCAACAACTTTATCGCTTGCATCGTACAACACCTGATCAAAAGAACGTTCGGTATGCAAAACATCAAAATGGTTTTAAGAATAAATAAAAAAAGACACAACGTAGAAGCACAAGATTACTACCTCACTAGCAGAAAAGCCAGGATATATCTCTATTCCAAGCTCCTCAGCTTTTCCTCCTAGCCAACGCACCAGTTGGCTCAAGCTGCATATATATACAAAAGCACCATCAAACACTAAACATCTGAAAATGAAACTTAAACATGGGGACATAAATATTCATCCTACATGTACCTAATAACGTAGTTTCCCTTGTTATCAAACGGAGAAGGAAGTGAAATTGCACGGTTTTTCGTCAGAAACCAGAATTTATCGGAAGAAGCAGGGATCTCAATGGGTGACTAGAAACAGAAATAATTTGCCTTTGGGGTTAGTTTCCAAAGAGACATTTGGTTTCTGATTAGTTTCTACGAGAGAGCGAGAGAGAGACAAACCTGTTCTTGTCTCCAATTTGGTAGAAGTTCATCTAGTGCCACAGGTTGAAAGACATTTCCAGAAATTATGTGTGCTCCTACAAATTGATGACAACTCAATTCAAGAATCCAAGAGATAGATGCAGAGACGAGATAACCGCAAGATTGATACTTTGAGAGAGAGAGAGAGAGGGAGACGAGAAGACTGACCTACTTCTGCTCCTTTCTCAACGACGCACACTGACAGATCGGTGTTCTTCTCCTGGCACAGTTGTTTCAATCGTATAGCAGCAGATAAACCGGCCGGTCCAGCTCCGACAATCAGAACATCGTACTCTATCGACTCTCTTCCGGATTCACTGCTGATACATCTACTCCCATTCCCTCCTAAAGTCCTTGAATTTGAGCTTAAAGCTGGCGAATTTCGAAACGAATCGACGGGATAAGGATACCCAAGTGGAGGAAGGAATCGATTGGTAGGGCTCGAAGTCCTTGGAGGAGACCCAGACGCGGTCAACGTATCTGACGTAGTTGATGAAGGCAAAAGAGGGAAAATCAAACGCTGACTCTTGGAGTTTCTCAATGGATTAGAAGAAGAAGAAGAAAGCTTTACAAGGAATCTATGCATGATCACTGGAGTTTCTCAATGGATGATTATTAGGAACAAGCATTCATTCACTCTATTTAGCTTCGAAATGAATCGGCAACGATGTATGTGGTCAACCTTTCATTGGTCTCTCTTTCAAGCATTTTTAACGTGCAAGTATGTTTGTTGAAAACTTACATTTTTATTTTGTTTCTTGTTTATTATTTATAGAGCTTAATTAATTTCTTTGCAGTTTTTATTCATTTTATCACTTCACAATAGCAATTGATTTCCACTAATAATCGTCACATTATCCTTGCAACGTGGGCATATTGTACTCTCACATTCTTTACGTAATGATATTTTCTGCTTCTTTTAGATTTCATGTATGTGAGTCTTTTAAATAGTTTTTGGTTTAGCTGCATAAGTAATAACATTATGGCACAATCAAAAAAGAATTCTGATTTCTAATCTATATGAGATATGATGTGTAATTATTATTTGAGATTTTCTAACTTTGATACAGTACAATCAAATTTTGCATTTACCCTGATACATTTTAATGTATGTTAAAAAAAATTATACTTCTGTAATATGATGGAAACATCTCTTGTGACACATGCATGTAGGATTCTTGGTTTTCCTTTTGACAGTTCTTGATTTTGTTTTGATTTCCATTATTTCACAATAATCCAACAATATAATCAATGATTTGTTTTGTATCACGTTTGGTTTTTTCGATTTAAAAATTACACATGAAGCCGAAGGATTACGATATGCCACACAACGGTCACATTGGTATGACCATATCAGAAGTATAATTATTTAATGAATGACTCCTATGAGATTCTATATTTGGTGCAACACAGTCACCAACTACTATCAAACGCAATTTCAAAATTGTTCAACCGAAATCCCACCTAACTCTCCGTCTCGTATATATATATATATATATATATATATATATTACAAACATATGCTACGAGGAACTCAAGCTAGCACACGAAATAACTTTTTCTTACGTTGTTTTTTATAGATAATGTCGGAAGAAACATACATGTACGCATATGTAACACTGACTCAGCATGACCAGAGCGAATGGTACTCACGAAAGTGTTATCGGGAGGGAAGACGGGTGGTGTTGGCAAACTACGACTTGACAGGATCAAAGAGTTTCAGTTTCAAAGAGAAGCTTAGGAAGTCGGTGAAAGGAATAAACGAGGCAGTAGAGCAGTGCGTTCTGGAAGTGCGGCAAGGTGCGACCAAAAGACGTTTTGCGATTAGAGTTTTGAGGACAAAACTTGGTTTCTATTCTTGCTTTCTTCGTAGTATAGGACGGTTTACTTCTTGTTTGGGCCATAGAGATCATTCCATGAAGTAAGTAATCAAATCATAAATTATTTATCGATCTGTCTTGCTTTTACATACATATATATACACGTGTAAAATATGTCTTTTTCACTAGAGTTTCGTTTGAATTTCGTGAGACTGAAGTTGGATATTTTATTGAGTGATTTACAATTTCTTGTCTTGTATGTATATAATTAGAATCATGAATGGAATTAGACAATTTATAACTAAAAATTGATATTTCATTGGTTGATGTTCACAAAATTTACATAACCATTAATAATTTCATAATTAGCTTGACTTTCGGTAAAAAAATAAAAATAACATAACCATTGAATATTTTGTAAATAGAAAATGATATATACTGTTTAATAAAATGAAATCGATAATAATAACTTTTACATGACGTTTAAAGAAAAACTGTTCCAGCAACATGTATATATAATTAAGTCAATGTTTAGGGAAACAACAAGTATGAATGAAGACGTTGCAGCAAGCTCCACCAAAATCATTTAAGCTTCGTCGGATATTAGTTCGGCCATCAACTTCAGCCACATTCGTTGTTACTATCATTAAGACCATGGCGATCAAAATAACCGCTGTTTTCCTTTCAAACGCCATTTTTTTTTTATTTGTAGATTTTTGTTTTTCTGTTTTTTTAACTGACTGCTGATTATGTGTTTAGCTATCAATGAATTTATATATTTAGCCAAGCTTCCTAATATAGTAATTTCTATTTTAGATAACTTGTTGAATGGTTCTTGTGGATGGTAAGTAATTTAGATTAACAAAATTTTATATACCCATACTTTGTGTTCAAAAAACTTAATCATCGTAAATAAAATTTCGGGTAGCAAAAAAAAAAGAGAAGCAATTTGATACAATATATAAATTGATGAACGTATTTGTTATGATGATTGTTGTTGGTGGTCACCTGTTTTCTCATAGAAGTTTTTTGTTCCCCTAAAATTTTATACAAGGGCAAGTCGTTTTCATAACTACTATTTGGGCCCAAATAATGGGCTTATATTGGCCCAGTAAAGACTTCGTAGACTAAGTTTGCTGAATAACAAAGTGGGTGGTGAATGCTAGGGTTTTTTGCAACTGTCCACGCCTCTTATATAACAACCATTCTCTCTCTCCTCCGTTTCGATCAATCATCTCAATTCGTTTGGTTTTATCTTTGTTTTACAGTTCTGGCTCCATTTTTAACGAGTCAACAGCAGGCGCCACTTTAATGGCGTCCTGACTGCCGCTTGGAGCCCAGATCAAATTCCAGAGGAAGACCCATGAAAACTAATTTCTCTATGTTTTCATGATTCAATACTCATGGATATAATTATTGTTTTTACAATCTTTTGAGTTTTCCTTTTTTTTGTTTGGGATTCGTTTTTAGGGTTTTGATTGGCATTAAGTCAGACACGGGTGCTTGTTGGGTTTATAAGAAACAGCAGAGCTACCTTTTGCATGGTGCCTATATCGTTAAGCTTCTCATCACGATTGGAGGCAGTCTTGATCTGATGTCTTCTAATGGCTTCCTCCAAATTTAAAGCAGCTACATTTGGTGTTTGTTTTGTTTTTCGTTTCCAAACATTTCCATATAATTACAAGATAATTGTCTGAAATTGGGTGGTGAATGCTAGGGTTAATCTCTGAATACGAATCAGATCTGATGTCTAAAATTGACTACTTGAAATTTAGAGATTGCATAAGCCTGTGGAGCTGGGTTCCTTGATCATTTGACCCTTAATTTGACTATCTGGAAAATAGAGATTGTAAAAATTCAAATTGAATCTGTACAAGTCATATTCGATTTATCTGAAACTAAATAAATCCATCATCACACAGAAACTGGAAAAGTCTGAACATAATTTTTAACGACAGAATAACTTATTCCAAGATTTATTATACCACATGAAATATGGTTTCATAAACATTGTTACAGAGTACATCCCAGTCGAAGTTAGATTAAGACCCCCGTATCCAAAATCTCGTATGGTTTTTCAACTAATATTGAATGACAAAAACCGTATTGTGAAATTGATGTGTTTCAAGATATCGCTATTGTGAGAAATTGAACTGTGTTGTTGTACTGTAATATTCTCGACACTTGTGGTTAAATTAAACACGTTTTAGTTTATTGACCAGCTCTCAAGACTTTTTAAGCGAAAAAAAGTGTTTAAACCGGATTGTGCCAGAGAGGATATCACGGTGGCCACGCCTAAACCCGTAGAAAGAGCCTCGGGAGAGAGCGTTTTGATTTGTAACATTTTTTTAAAAAAATCGGTTACAGCTCCTCCTTATATAAGACGCAGAACCATCAGAACAAAACAAATTTCTCAAGTGAAAGAAGTTAATATATTCAATAATATTTATGACGTTTGTGAGAGCGTTCTTCTTGTGTGTCGTCGTGTGATCTTCTACTAGTGCCAGAAACTTGTTCCTTACTGTCACCATATCGATCTGCTTTCCCTCGCGATCTCTCTTTCCTATCAGAACGAGACTCTTTCTCGGAACGCTCCTCTCTGTCTTTGATGCGGCTTCTATGGGAACTTCGTGTGTGTGAGCTCCTCCTGTGGCTGTGAATAGAATTTTTAACCTCTTCTTCCCTTTCTTCAGAACTCTGTTCTTCATAATATCCCTCCTCTCTATCCGACACACTTGCTTTTCTCCTAGGTGGTGAAGGGATCTGCATACACACAAACAAGTTACGCTGCTGAGTTTTTTAGTTTTTGACACACTGAACAATCTATCAATAGTACCACTTGAAGCACAAGAACATGAAACAAGGGTAAGATTCAAAGAAATGTTGATAAAGATAAATGTAGACCTGAGTACGCGACATAAATCTTCCTTCGGGCGGGAGTTGAATGCCGAGCTTTTTCAAATCTTCATGAGGGATCGGCCGTCTGATATTCAAAAAGAAAATCAGAAAAGTCCATCACAAGTCACAACTATCTTCTACTGCTAAAGCAAAAACGTACAAAGGAGCGCGGAATGGTCTTTCTCGTCCTCCGAAACGAAGTTGTCCAGATTCTTTTCTTCCACCGAGTCCACCTCCTGTTTATAGAGAAGAAGAAGGACTTAAGCTAAAGGGACGAAGTTCTTCTAACTCCTACGGGAAATCTATTACTAGACATTAGAGTAAAAGAATTTGGCAAATACCTAATCTTCTTGGTATCCATCCAGGCATCAGTTGCTGCCGATTATAATCAACAATAATCTCCCTATCATCGATAAAGGAGTGATGAGCATCCTGTAATAAATAGACACCAGAAACATTCCATTCCGACAATCAAACGAAAGTTTCACTTATATCAAGGGATTTCATACAGCTTACAGAGCAGAACAAAGCAAGAGACAGAACCTCATAAGCACGGCGCATCTCCTTTTCAGTCTCATACTCCACAAAGGCGTATCCTCGTGAAGCACCTGTCACTACAAAACAAAAGTACCAAGACAAAACTTACGGTAGAAGAAACAAAAGCCATCAGAAACATAAAGACGATAAATTTCCAAAAGATGAAGCAAAGTGGTGTCATTATGAGCAGAATGCTTTTTGCAAAAGCTTACCAATGTGCCTGACCAAGCGCAAGCTCTTGATCCTGCCATACTTACTCATAGCCTGCAAATACGAAACACTAGTTACTGCCGAAGAGAGCTTCCAAGCTTCAAGTTATACGCACGAGATCCAACACAAACCCCTTACCTCTCGAAGAGTATCCTCCGTAGTGAGATGAGAGATGCGACCCACGAAGAGAGTACAGTAAGGATCTCCGACGGCTTTCGAATCGCCAGAAGGATCATCTTCCAAACCCCAAATAAAAACGTCCCAATCAATGAGTTTCGCAATTCAGAGACAAAGCACTAAAATTTGGAAAGAACAACGGAGAGAGAAAGAGAGATTACATAGACCGGCGTTGTAACAGAGGAGAGCTCGACGGACGCCGTTATCGTGTGGCGCAACGTCGGTCCCGTCGATACTTCCGGCTTGAATCGGATGATACGACGTCGCGTAGAACACTCTGTTCACGGCGCCGTTTCCTCCGCCGCTCATTTCTTCTTCCCCCTCTTCTCTCTCACGGCGGCTCCGGCTAGTCTAGAAGAAGAAACGACCTTTAAAAGCAGAAAGAAAAACACCGCCGTTTAGGTAGTTTACTATTTTCGGCCCAACAGAAGGCCCATTTAAATGATCTCACGAGTTGGGACCCAGTCCACCTTCTGAGAAACGCCGTCGTCTTGATTTCTTCGCCCGACGGTTGAACTATTATAATTCGAAAAGCATACGTTTATTGCAATTTGTTGCTGTTGTTAAAACTTAAAAGGGTTTATTATAAACTTATAACTAAGTTACTAAGACAACGTATAGTTTCAATTATATATATATGTTGACATAACCAACATATATCAACTACGTGTAAATGGAAAAAACCAAATGGTGAGCATACTACATAAATAGTTATGAATATCAACTTAATTAAAACGGATCTTAATTAACAGAAACAATGGCATTGTCTTCCATGATGAAGATGCTTGCAGAAACCACCTTTGCCATTATCACAACCTTCATCAATAAATATTAATTAGAGCGTTTTGATTCGTAACGACGCGTAATCATAAGAAGAAAAACACAAAACTCCCTGTAACAATGTTCAAGAAACACAAACGCAGCGATATGAATAATGTAGGGTAGAAGAAGAGAAATGCATTTCACTATCACATCTTGAAGAGGACGAGCCACCCCATCCACAGGGAGTAGGCGGCGAGGCACGGCTCCCAAGGCCACGAGTGTCAAAACTACGGTGAAAGCAGATGAGAAGACCATTAATATAAATGACAATACCATCAATAATGACAAGACTGATTAAAAAATCCACTAGATCATCAACCAAATAAGAGAGCAGAAGCTACCTCCAACAATCAAGAGCGAGGATAACACTGAAATCACAAGTTTGAAGAGTATAGCCATGACCATAAGCTGTAAAGTTGAAACAAGCAATAACATATTAGGTGAATTTCACATTGATTTTTTTGATGGAATCCAACTTTAAACAACAGAATACACATACCTTAATGTCGTCCCAAACTTCAAAAGAAGTCTGGGCCAGCTCAGCTGTACAAAAGCAACAACACAACAGATGCACACAAAAATATGTAGCAAGCATTTTCATTTTGCTCCTCCATAGCGAAATGCCTAATTCTGTAGGACAAAAACCCGTCCATCATAAATCTGCAGGGTCCAGTAAAAATATAACATTTGCAAGATTCTCACCTTTCCCTCTACGAAGAAACTTGTAAACTGTTGATCGAAGTGATGATATAACATGAGCTGAAGCAATCGCAGCCTACACATGGGAAACATAAAACTTTTATCAGCAGTTCATTTTAAATACCTGTAAGCATATATTTCAGATACCTTCGAGATGCATAGTGTTCGTCCAGTCCTTAAAGCGACTTGATCAGTATGGAGCTGGGCCAAACTTTCCAGATAAGGAGACAATATAACGCAGGTATGTGGGGAGATCTGGCGGACTATATTTGTATGTGGATAATATTTATACAGACTCCGGTTATTGTCATAGAACAAAAGATTCCCCTGCTTAGAAACTGTCACCGGCATGAACCATCTAGCCGCCAAAAGATGAATAGATAGATCAGCTAAGCTTATCAGATACGTCAGGCTCCAGGTTTCTTCTTCTGCATCCATGCTCAAAATCTTTAGTTCCCATTCAAGATTATCATTCACTCCCGCTGTGACTAAAGCTAGACTGTCCTCAAGGTTCACTATCTGAGTGTCCATCTTACATCTAAAACGAGGTGGCATTGCGACGTCACGGAACTCTTGTGTGTGAAGGTCCAAGGCTAGTATCTTGCAAGCAGACGCAATTTCAAACCAATAGATTGATCCACTCACACAAACCGATTTCCTTCCGACGTCAACCGGGTACGGAGGTGGACTCAGTTTCCGCCATTCCCCAATGTTCACATCAAGAATGTCGCAATGGCTGGGATCAAAGAACATCCTCACTACTTTATAGCTCCCTCCAACTTTGTCTCTACCGAATCCCATCGCCCAGTACCCAGGAAAATATGTCGACCAGTGTCCTGCGATTTCAAGTTTTAGTTTTTTTTTTTTGTTGACCAGTGTGTCAGTGCAAAATTTGACTCGTAGCATATAGATTACCTGTGAAAAATATGTTCTTGTGAAGGGGTGTCAAGAGAGTTGACACGGGATCTGGTCCGGACGGGAATCTCCGGAGTTGTCCGGACGTGGGGTTCAGAACGTTGACCCAACCTGGTTCCGGTAAGCAGACCAAACCGTCGCAACTCAACGACGGTCGTGTCGCGTCGCAGTGCAGATTGACAATCTCTTCGTCCCCTTTGAATCGTGACCCGGGGAGGAGACTCGGCGGGCCGCCGCAGTCGCAGTGGCAAGCGGCCAGGATTTTCCGGCCGGTCTTCCCAGATTTTTGAAAACTCAGATGCATCTCCTCGAAACTCTTTGATTGGAGGATCGATCTCCATTCCTTAGACACAGTTTTGAGTTTGACCAGAGATTTTAGGGAAAGTCTCACAAGTATCTCTTTCAGTAAATCGACAAGAATGTAGATCGAATTAGTGGTTTCTTCTTCTTCCCCCATTCTATAGGCGCGTGTGATCTGTGTTACTCGTTTCGATTATCGAGAGTATATCAAATATATACACAGTACTTCCTAGCAATTTCCTTTTTTGTTAAAAGGGTATTTTTATGATACACTTTATGTAAATGTTAAAATGGGAAGAAAAGTAAATTATATGTTAAAAATGTTATATAAGTATAATACTAAACGCGAAGAAAGCCTCGGGACGGAGAGCGTTAACCCGAAGTGCTTTTCACGATCGGAACCGCTTATTTCCTCCGCCGTTGACAAAATGTTAGGACCAAAATGTGGCGTTCTCCGCCGCTCATTTCTTCTTCCCCCCCTTCTCTCTCGCGGCGGCTCCGGCTACTCTAGAAGAAGAAACGACCTTTAAAAGCAGAAAGAAAAAGGCCACCGTTTAGGTAGTTTACTATTTTCGGCCCAGCAGAAGGCCCATTTAAATGATCTCACGTAGGACCCACCAAAGGCGGAAATTCCAACGGTGGGTTTTTGTTAGGTGACTCATGGATGACTGAAGTGGGAGATTAGCGCAAATCTCACATTTTCCCGGATTCTTTCTGTTGTTTCCGGCGAAAGAAAACTAAGGGAGGGAGAAAATGATGCTTGCTCGATTTGTGTTTCGATCTCAGCTAAGACCTTTTGTCTCAGCTCGGCAATCTGCTTCTGGCTGTTCTTACTCTTCTTCATCGGCAGCTTCAGCTGAAGCTGAGAAGACGATTCGGGAAGGGCCCAGAAATGACTGGAGCAGAGATGAAATCAAGGCCGTCTATGATTCCCCCGTTCTTGATCTCCTCTTCCATGGAGTAATTTCCCTCTCTCTCTCTCTCACTTACTCACTCAGAGTCACACTCACTCAATAATTCCTCCCTTTGTTGTTCAAGAGATCTTTTGGGTTGCTGTGAATTGCAGTAAAATGGAGGAAAGTATCGATTTTTAGTTTTAGTTTGACCCAGAACATGTTTGTTTGAGTAGATAACATTTTGCTCAACTTGAGTCTCATTGAAATGCAGCTGCGGTAACATTTGGCTTGAATCTCGTTTCGTCCAAAATAGAGTCTTTTTAATGTCCCTTGATTTTCATTGTTCTTTGTCTTTTACTTGAATAATGATATTGTGTGGGCTCTTTGGGGGTTTCAGGCTCAGGTTCATAGACATGTTCATAAGTTCAGGGAGGTACAGCAATGTACTCTCCTCTCCATAAAGACTGGTGGGTGCAGTGAGGACTGTTCATACTGTCCTCAGTCCTCGAGGTATAGCACTGGAGTCAAGGCCCAAAGACTCATGTCCAAGGACGCTGTCATTGATGCAGCAAAGAAGGTTAGCCATTTCCTTGTCCGAATGTATTATATTCCTTAGCACAATGCATCAATAATGAGAATGCGATGAACTCTTGTGATGTGAGTTTAACAAATTGTATGTGTTGTTAGGCAAAAGAAGCTGGTAGCACAAGGTTTTGCATGGGTGCTGCGTGGCGAGATACGATAGGGCGCAAAACCAATTTCAACCAGATACTTGACTACATCAAAGAAATAAGGTACCCATACATTATCATATTAGAGGGCAATATCTTACAACTTTTTCGTAATTTGTAAGTTGGGCTTCATTTTGTATTTCTCTAGCAGCTTTCTAAATCTAAAAGATACCCACACAGATTAAAAAAATGTTTGAAATTGTGTTTTCGAATCCTTAATGTTCTTTCTTGAGTTAAAAGGTAGATTCTACTCTTCTGTGGATGTTATATCTGAAGTGATCCTTTCAAAGTGATTTTGGTTTATCCGTGAGAAGAATGGACATGATGTTGAATATGTTCTCGTGGCTGTAATACTTTTACACTTATCTTCACAACAGAGGCATGGGGATGGAGGTTTGCTGCACACTGGGCATGATCGAGAAGCAACAAGCGTTAGAGCTAAAGAAGGCTGGCCTCACTGCTTATAACCACAACCTTGATACTTCAAGAGAGTACTACCCAAACGTCATCACTACTAGAAGCTATGACGACCGCCTTGAAACTCTTGAGCATGTTCGTGACGCTGGAATCAACGTCTGTTCAGGTAACTTCGATATGAAACAGAGAAAATCTAAGGTTTTACTTATTCGTGTATGCCTCAATTCTAGACTCACGATTCCGTAATATTCATTGATTTGATAGATCCCACAGATAAAGAACAAGAAAGATGTTCTCAAAGTGTTTTCTATTTACATATAAACAGGAGGAATAATCGGGCTTGGAGAGGCAGAGGAGGACAGAGTAGGTTTGTTACACACACTGGCAACACTTCCTTCTCACCCTGAGAGTGTTCCCATTAATGCCCTGCTTGCAGTGAAAGGCACTCCTCTTGAAGACCAGAAGGTATCTCCATACTTATAGAAACACACAAAAATTGCAAATATCAAGCTGCGTAAGTGTTTTAAAAAACCTTTTGTGTTATTGCAGCCGGTTGAGATATGGGAGATGATCAGGATGATTGGAACAGCGAGAATCGTAATGCCAAAAGCAATGGTGAGGCTATCTGCTGGTAGAGTCCGGTTCTCGATGCCCGAGCAAGCCCTGTGTTTCCTTGCCGGTGCAAACTCAATCTTCACTGGAGAGAAGCTTTTAACAACACCCAACAATGATTTTGACGCGGACCAGCTCATGTTCAAGACGTTGGGACTCATTCCTAAACCCCCAAGTTTCTCTGAAGAGGATTCTGAATCAGAAAATTGCGAGAAAGTTGCTTCTGCTTCTCACTAAAATTTGGACACTATGAAGCTGTGCCATCTTTGATTATGTAGCACTAGGAGAGAGAACCTGCGAGTCTGTTTAATGTATGTTTTAAATGATAGTAGGTTCAAGAAACTGCTCGAGTGTGTATTTTTGAAGAAATTTTTATTTCCCCGACTTTTTTCTTGATTATCTTGGTAATTTCTTATATAACGAATATTATTTTGTTCTGCTTCTCACTAAAGATGATTTAATAACACCGTTATTCGTTTTATTGTTATTCAAAGTTGGCTAGATTTTAATTCTCAAGTAAACTTATTATTTGTTCAGTTTCTAATCTCTTGTTTTGATTTCTAATCCACCAAGAAATCAAAGGGAATGATGTTAATTTCTTGAAAAGTAGACAAAGTGTCTTAATCTGAACAACTATTTATTACTACATTGCAAATGTTTACTGTTACTACATTGCAAGGATCTGATGACTCTTGAATAAGGTTTGGAAATCATAAGTTGAATAAGGAAACACCAATATTTTCTCAGGAATATAATGTGGACCGATTTGGTTCAGAACAAGAGAGCTGAAGCATCTAATATGTCCAAGATTGAGCAACTTTCTATGTAAAACCATAAGTTGTAGTAATGAATAGCTTTTTGTGTACAGAAGAGTGGAACTAGATGATATGACAATGGCTCAAGTAAACCTGCAAAAACCAGAAAGAAACTAATGTTAAGAGCCAATCAAGATATCTAATATGTACAAAACAAAGAGAAACTTACCTTTTGTAAAAGAAAAAAAGGAAGCTACAAATGATGCTGCGAATCAAACATGCAATGGCACCGAGGATGAGAATGGCACCAAAGGCAGCTACTAGAATAGCAGCAGCAAGGGTTAAGTCTGTTGTGAGAATATGGTAGAGAAGACAAAATACTAGTATCTAAACATAAGAGACAAAATTAGAAAACCATTAAAAACCACAAATAATTACTAGAAAGAAAAAGAAATATACCTTTGATATGTTGGATCAAATGTAGGATCCCATAAGAGAACAAACAGATATTTCTTGAAGTTGCAATCAAATCATCCTCAGCCATATTCCATTTTCCCACACTAAAATCTTCATTTGAATTAATATTTTAATCCGTTTGGATTATCATTCATAATATGCTTAGATTTATTGGATTATAATAAGAAGCAGAAATCTGAAAATTCAAACTGAAACCGAAACAAAATACACGATCCATATGACTACTTCTAAAGCTTATAAAATGTATGATATGACAATATAGTTTTCACAAATTTGAACAACTTTTGCATCCATAGGACTAGCAAATTTATTGACAAGATTAACCATGTTTACAAAGATAGATCAATAGTATATGTAAAACTTGATATAATATATGTTTATTATATGTGAAAAACATAGTTATGTATGGTTAATTTGATAATTTAAAATTCATATGTCAAATGAACAACCATTCAAAAGAAATGACTGAATCTTAATCAAATCAAAATGTTTTATACAATGGTAAAATTTTTAGTTTATCTAACAACAAAAAATTCCTAAAAATTATAGAAAAGAGTTATTTTGAGAATTCATTAATTGTCTACGTAAAAAAACCTATATTCATATATACATATGTTTGGTATGGCTGCTACAACTTAATTTTCTTTTTAAAAGAGTTTGAGATAGAAAAAATGAGAAAACGCTTACACTAAATTATTACCGTCTCGAACTCTTTGAAAAAGAAAATTAAGCTACCAAACATATGTTATATGAATATTAGCTTTACTAGACAATTAGTGAATTCTGAAAACCCCATTTCTATGAATTCACAGTTTTTCACATAGACATTTGGCTATTTGTAGCGGTGAAACCGTATTGTGAAATACGAGATATACATGCGTTAGACAACGTGGTTTTTCAACTAATATTGAATGACAAAAACCGTATTGTGAAATTGAGTGACAAAAACCGTATTGTGAAATTGATGTGTTTCAAGATATTGCTATTGTGAGAAATTGAACTGTGTTGTTGTACTGTAATATTCTCGACACTTGTAGTTAAATTAAACACGTTTTAGTTTATTGACCAGCTCTCAAGACTTTTTAAGCGAAAGAAAGTGTTTAAACCGGACTGTGCTAGAGAGGATATCACGATGGCCAAGCCTAAACCCGAAGAAAGAGCCTCGGGAGAGAGCGTTTTCGATTTGTAACATTTTTAAAAAAAAACCGGTTACAGCTCCTCCCTATATACAACGCAGAACCATCAGAACAAAACAAATTTCTCAAGTGAAAGAAGTTAATATATTCAATAATATTTATGACGTTTGTGAGAGCGTTCTTCTTCTGTGTCGTCGTGTGATCTTCTACTAGTGCCAGAAACTTGTTCCTTATTGCACCATATCGATCATCTTTCCCTCGTGATCTCTCTTTCCTATCAGACCGAGACTCTTTCTCGGAACGCTCCTCTCTGTCTTTGATGCGGCTTCTATGGGAAATAATGAAAATGAAGGTAAATACTTTTCCATTCAAGTTTTACAAAAATAATTAAATCTGCAAAATAATGTATTTTTTCTTCATGATAATTATTATGTGATCAAATTCTTGATATCAGTATCTCTAAAATATTTTACCATTCATTTTCCTTTAAGTTTGAATGATCCAATATCTGTTTGTTTTTTTCTGTCTTTTTATTTTGTATAAACCAAACCGTAAGACCTAACACACCTCATCACACGGGATATCGAAGTTGACATTTTTCTTACATTTTCCACATCAGCAAAGAAAAAGGTGTTGCATATGCAAAGGAGACAAAGCGTTCGCATTGACGGCTCAAAATCAAAACTATTATTGGGGCTATGACAAAGTTGTTTATGGGCCATTTAAATTTGATTTTCTGAGCGTTTAATTGTTAAATGAGTTTCGAATATGTAAATACATAAGGAAGATCAATAAATACTGTATTAAGTAGCTGGCGCGATATAAATACTGTAGTATTTCCAATAAAGACACAACGAGTAGAAATGCATTCACTATCCCCCCTAATGAGTATGAGACGAGGCAAGGCTCCCATAGCCACGAGTATCAAAACATGGGTGAAATTAAGCAGATGAGAACACTATTATATACCATCAACAGTGAGAAGATTAATTAAAGAATAGAATCTCCTTCCAACAATCAAGAGCGAGAATAACATTGAAATCACAAGTTTGAAGAGTAGTCATGACTCATGACCACAAGCTGTAAAGTTCACCCAAGCCATAATATTAGGTGAATTTCACATTTACTATTTGATAGACGTATACAATCTAATATGTAAGGGGCATGGGATTGAGTTAGAATCCCATCATATAAACTTTTGGACAAGAAAATAAATTTAAGAGATCATCCAACGTAACACACTTTTAACATCAGAATACACACACCTTGATGTCGTCCCAAGCTTCAAAAGGAGCTAGTGAACTGAGAAAGACCAGCTCAACTGAAGATAATGTACCACCGGTACAAAGCAACACAGCAGCAGATGTACACAAAATTATGTAGCAAGCATTATCATTTTGCTCCTCCATAGAGAAATGCCTGTTTCTGTAGGGTCAATGGAATACGTGTTTCAGTATATTTTTTGAATAATCATTTTTTAATGGTCCACTTACTATAAATTTTATTACATCAATGATCCTCTAAGAAACATTAACATATTCATAATGCTGATATGAATCAAATATGTTAATGTGTCTTAGAAGATCCTTGATGTATATATATATATATATATATATATATATCAAGATTATTTAATACAGTATTAGATAGTTAATCAATCCCTCCTTTCTGATTCGCTTGTATTGATTTGGAAGAAACATTGTGTTGCTGCATGTATCAGTAGTGTACATGCTGAAAAGAGCACTATTATCAACTATGCATTGTACCAAAGACAACGCATAATTAATGCAGTTTTACCAAATAAGACCATTCATCGCTAAAATCTTAACGCATATATGCAAACTTCAAAGTTGTGCAAATGTTCAAAAAGTTTGAAGCGGTCTCAACTCATTAGGACTCCATCCGGTTCATAATCAAGAATTCGCCACAACAATCCATCGTAAGGCCTCATCAGGGTTTGCTTGGTTTGATCTCGTAAAAAAATACAACCTATGTTTACATTCTCGCCAAATAATAATTGTCAAGATTTCTTCTTGGTATCAAATTATTTCCAAAATTTTATTAATTTGTAAATTCTTTAGACTCATAATTTCTTGTATTTTCATTTTAGTCAAAACAAAGATTTTTAAATTTGGAACATTTACATGCAATAATAATAAAAAGTATGGCCAAGTTGGACCAGTATTTTTATTTGTTTTATATCAGCAGAAATTTATACATGTGATCAACTTGATTATATTTTTTTTTATTTTTTCTATGTATCCGGCGAAAGTTTAGTCTTACCCACTCTCAAACCTCCTTGCCATATAATAATAAAGGATGGAATAGAAAATTTGACTGATCTTTACGAAAATAATTTGAATTCTAAAAATAATCAATTTCTGTAAATTCACATTTTTCCATATAAAAATATATTTATAGACTGTACATATGTTTGGTATGTTTACGACAGCTTAATTATCTTTTTGAAAGAGTTCGAGACAGAAAAAAATGAAGCTAATCATACCAAACAATCCAAACCGCCCAAGCAGAAGCTATGGCTCGTGCAGACATGCTTCGTGTCCAACCTGGGGTATGAGATTCACTTGCCTGATCTCGTTTATTTATCCATGCTACTCCATGTTTTATCCGATGCACTTAAGCAAAAACAAACTAGTGTATCAACTTGGATTTAACATGCAACAGTTTTAGCTCCTAAAAGCGGCCCTTAGAAACAAGGAAGCAAGAACAGAAGTAAAAAAATAAAAAAGAAACAATTCAAACCGAGAACTTCCGGTTCGGTTTGATATATCGACTTGACTTTCTTCTTTCCACAACTTGTTTGTCGTTATTGCAGTAGTTAACACAATCTCTATTATCCAACTTCTGACCCACTTCAAAAACTTTGATACCACCGGATGCCGCGAAAACAACCTGCATCTAGATGTCCTGGCTTTAAAACAAGGATGGTGTCGTCCCGATTCTGACCGGAGTGGAGCCACATTCTCGAGGTAAGGAGATATGACACACATATCTAAGGAGAGACAGCGGATCTCACCCGTCTCTGAATAATATTTGAACAACCTCTTGTCATCGTTACAGAAGACAAGATTCCCTTGCTTAGATACCGCAACCGGCGTGAACGACATGTGCCACATTGAGATTGACTTCGGTAATTCTAGAAGACTAGCTAAACTTAAGGAGTAAGTCTTGCTCCATGTTTCTTCTCCTGCACTCATCCTATATATCTCTAGTATCCTATCAGTCCCAACTCTCCGGGCGTTGGCTATGGCTAGACGGTTCTCAAGGTTCGCAATCTGAGTTTCTTGCTTGACCAACGTCTCCGGTACTGAGACCATATGGAACTCTTCCTTGTGAAGATCCAAAGCTAGAATATGGGTACCCCATCTCATCTGTAACATCCCCGAAAATCTCCAATAGATCGATCCATTCACACACACCGGCTCTCTTCCCACACACCTCACGTAAGGAGGTAGCTCCACTAGCTTCCGCTCACCACTTTCGACATCAAGAACCTCGCATTCTTTCTGCATAGGATCAACCAACATCTTCACCACTTTATAGCTCCCCGTAACTTCGTCTCTACCGAATCCAATGACCCTATTCCCCAGAAAGTAATCCGACCCTGTTTCTGTTACTCGGTCTGGGCCGTGAGGGAACCGCAGGAGCTGTCCGGTCGATGGGTTCAAAACGACGATCCAATCTGGTTCGGGTAAACAGACCAAACCGTTGCAACTCATCGAGGGTCGTGTCGCATCGCAGTGCAGATAGACGATTTCTTCGTCTCCTTCGAACCGCGACTCGGGGAGGAGTCTCGGCCGGTCGCCGCATTTGCAGTTGTAAGCCGCCAGGATTTTCCGGCTCTTTTTAAGATTAATACGCCTTTTAACGAAATTCTCCGATTCCAGAATTGATCTCCATTGTTTGGAGACGGTTTTGCAGTTGCGGATTGATTCCAGTGGCAATCGGAGGAAAATTTCTTCAAGAAGATCGGGAACTATGTAGATCGTGTTAGCGTTTTTGTTTCCTTCCCCCATCTTTGGATTCGACTTTCCGGTTCTTGTGAGGAAATTCTCGAACATATATACGGAATCGGCTTTCAGTTTCCTTTTGACCAGACTTTCCATTATAAGATTTGCTTCTATTTTATACATTATAAAAATAATTAATCAATTTTGTTTTTAATCATGGCTGAAATGGGCATTGTAACCTTATTAGATTAGTCGTAACCCACTTAAAGCCCATTAAAGCTTTTAAATCAGGCGACACACTGTTTATCCATTTTCCAAGTCAACACAAGCTCGTTGTGTTCTGTTCTCTGTTCTGTCGGAACTTTGTCCTCGTCACAGAAATTGTGTCGATGCCTAAAGCAAGCACTTGAGTCTCTATTCTCTTCTTGCCTCTAGCCTTCCTCTTCTACCTGTACAGGTACCCTTTTTCTCCAGCTATTGTTCTCCGGCGAAGTATGGTGATGATCTTCCGGCTTGAATCGGATGAAACGCCGTCGCGTAGAACACTGTTCACGGCGTTGTTTCATTCCCTGCTCATTTCTTCTCCCCCGTCTTCTCTCACGGCGGTGCCGACTAGTCTAGAAAGAGAATCGACTATTAAATGAAAACGTCATCGTTTGGTTGAATTACTATTTTTCGGCCCAACAGAATATTTAGCACGAGGCCCATTAAAATTATGTCATTTAGTATTTCTTTACCCCATATTAAAACCATCTAGTTATGTATGATGAATTTGATGATTAAAATACATATGTTAAATTAACAATGGTCTTTAATAACAAAAATAAAATAAAAATCTAAACAAATGACTGAATCTTAATCAAATGAAAATGTTTTATACATTGTTTAAATATTTAGTTTATATAAATATTGGACATCACGTCATATAAAAATTAAGAAACCCTACTTTACCTTAATTATAAAATGATTATCCTAATTTTAAAATAATAAAATGGTATATTTTATATATTATTTGAATTTTATTATAGCTGAAAAAATGTAAAATATTTAGAAAAAAAATCCAAAAAATCATAGAAAATAGTTATTTTAAAAAAATTACTAATTGTCTATACAAAACTATATTCCATTATGGATCTTCTCTTCAGCATACATTAGAAAAAGATAACAAATCAGCAAGAGCAATAATATAGAAAAGGTGAACTAAATAGAGAATGAAAATGGAATGAAGGAAATTTGAAAGCAATGTTTTCACTAATTCTAATTTAAATAAAGAAAAAGATTATAAAAAATTACTAGATGATATAGTATAATAAACAGTAATTAAGTTAATGTTTACGAAGACAACAAGTATGCATGAACACCTTGCAACAAGTTTTACGAAAATCATAAAGAGTTATCATTTTTTATTTATGATTTTATGGTTTAATACTCTTAGATATAATTATTTATTTATAGTTTTTTTAGTTTTATGTATTACAAATTGACATATTTACATATTGATAATAAATGCAATGACCACGGCTTTTAGAGCTTACAAAATAAATGATATATAAGTTTAGTCTTTCATAAATTTGCACAACTTTTATCAAGCTCATACAATTAGGCCAAACAACAGTTTCATATTTGCAGACAACTCACTCTCTAATTGCTGGACTTGTATTTTCAAGAATGACCATTTTAAAAAGCTGCTTATGGTTGCTGATATGTCTGATATAAATCTAGAAAAAGCCATGATTTTATTACACATCTGACATTGAATCCTATAAACTCCATCTATAATCATTTCTTTAACATGTTTTACAAAAAGAAACAGCAGCAAGCAACATGAGTGACCGATCGAAAGAACTAGCAATAATTCAGAAATAATTTAGCAAGAACCAACAACAGTTTAACAAAAAAAGACAGAGTTACCTTTGATGCAGCGATTGCAAAGAAGATGAGAGCAATCAAAATCTTTAATAATAGCAATTGAAAGACATTTTTGATATAATTATACTAGATATAAGCCTAATAATAGGTTTATACTTGATATAATTTTCCAAAATATTAAATGTCTTATTTAGAAAAAGAAAATGTATTAATTCACGAATATTAATTTTATTGAAAACTTCTGAAATATTATTACATACACTATTTTTTGTCATTTCGAAAACTTATAGTGTTATTTAATCTTATTGAAAACTTCTGAAACATTATTACATGTCTATTTAGAAAAAAAAAATATTTTTTTGTTATTTCGAAAAAAATGAAAATGAAGTTAATACTTTTCCATTCAAGTTTTGCAAAAATTATTAAATCTGCAAAATAATGAATTTTTCTTCATGATAATTATTATGTGATCAAAATCTTGATATCTAGTGTAGTGACTAGTATTTTTTAAATATTTTACCATTCATTTTCCTTTAAGTTTGAATGATCTAATATCTGTTTGTTTTTTTCTGTCTTTTCATTTTGTATAAACCAAACCGTAAGACCTAACACACCTCATCAAACCGGATATCGAAGTTGACATTTTTCTGACATCTTCCCAAATCAGCAAAGAAAAAGGTGTTGCATATGCAAATGAGAGAGACAAAGCGTTCGCATTGACCGCTCAAAATCAAAACTATTATTGGGGCTATGACAAAGTTGTTTATGGGCCATTTAAATTTGATTTTCCGAGCTTATTATTGTTAAATGAAAATATGAAAAACATCTTTCTATCAAATTTCTAGTAGTTTAGAATATGTAAATACACAAAGAAGATCAATAAATACTGTATTAATTAGCATCAGTAGGATTAGGAAACACAAACGGCACGATATAAAATAATGTAGAGTATATTTCCAATAAAGACACAACGAGTAGAAATGCATTCACTTTAATTTGAAGAATAGTATTCTCGTTCTTTTTTTAATAATCACGTGTTTTCATTGTAAGCTTATTAATATACTTATCATTCCAGTTCCGAATGTAAGAAAACTAGAAATTAAAGACTGAGATGGGCATTGTAACTTTATTAAATTGATCGTAACCCAATTAAAGCCCATTAATGTTTTAAATTGAGGCGATGGTTATCCATTTTCCAAGTCAAAACAAGCTTGTTGTGTTCTCCTCCCTGTTCTGTCGGAACTTTGTTCTCGTCCTGGTCGCCATTCAGATTAACAGAGTCTGTGTCGATGCCTAAATCAAGCACTTGGGTTTCTATTCTCTTCTTGCCTCTAGCCTTCCTCTTCTACCTCTACAGGTACCCGTTTTCTCCAGCTATTGTTGTGGAACAATCATCCAATTCCATCTACCACATCTCGGTTAAGGTATAATCAGCTTAAACTTCGCAGATTTAATATCTAATTCTTTCTTTATATTCGACCGTGATGTTTAGTTCTGATTCCGAATAGTCATTCGTTCTTGACACACTGCTTTCGTTTATAATCTCCTGTTTTGAAATCAAAGGGAATGATGCTAATTTCTTGAAAACTAGACGAATGTCTTAATCTGAACAACTAGTTATTACATTGCAAATGTTTCGTGTTAGATGAGGGAATGGCCTTTTTCTGTGTTTGTGTTCATTTTAAAGTGAATATTTCAAGAAATCTATGTACATCTTTATAGTTAATGAGTTCGTAACACGGTATCAAATTCTCTAATTGAAAATGCAGGACATCGAAGGGAATGATGTGAGTTTGAGCCAGTTCACCGGAAAAGTGCTTCTGATCGTGAACGTAGCCTCTAAGTGGTACGTACGTTATTAAGTAGTGAGCTCTTCACGCCAACATAATATTTGCATATTATGCGTCTTTATATCACCAACAGTTTTTATCTATAACCTTGTTGTTGTGACTGGTGATTGATTGGGCAGTGGTCTAACACATGGAAACTACAAAGAGATGAACATTTTGTATGCCAAGTACAAAACTAAGGGTACGTCTCTTACACTCGCTGTGGCTTGAACATTTTTTTATGAGAGTATTGAGGGAAGCATCGTTTCACGCAGGGCTTGAGATCTTAGCGTTTCCCTGCAACCAATTTGGAAATCAAGAGCCAGGTAGCAACAAGGATATTAAGGAAACCGTCTGCACAACGTTCAAAGCAGAGTTCCCCATCTTTGACAAGGTTTTATGAACTTTTGAACTGGTCTCGATTTCTATATCACAGGGTGTCATATCCTCGTAGTTGTTTCTTATTTTTTTTTTTCTCTGATGCAAGATTGAAGTGAATGGGGAGAATACTGCTCCTCTTTACAAGTTCTTAAAAGGACAAAAAGGCGGATTATTTGGAGATTCTATCAAGTGGAATTTCGGAAAGTTTCTGGTTAACAAACAAGGAAATGTTGTGGATCGATTTGCTCCAACAACATCGCCTCTTGAAATTGAGGTTAGTAAAAAGTTTACCCTTAGCACAATGATATTCATTTCTCTAACCACTAAAGGATCTTACCGTGTAATTTCATCCTTACTTCTTTTCGCAGAAAGACATAGAGAAGCTATTGGCATCTGCTTGAACATAATAGTTGAAGGTGATTTTTTTTTATATGCTAGCTCCCAAAGATATCTATCTCTATCAGACAATCTCACTTTCCTGGATTAAAGATAATAACAAACTATATAATTCGTAGGTTGAAAGTTACCAGAGATTAGATAAAGTGCTCTGTGGAATGTGAACATGTATCTGTAGTTAGAACTTGGAATGCAACTGTTGTCAAACTCTTTGGGGGCTGTTAGGTTGTAATAACTCCTCCGATCTCATAGAAGCAACAGAATCTTGTGAAAGTGGTACATTTTTTGCTAATGCCAAGAAACAAGACGGAGTCTATAATGTGGTGGACCGATTTGGTGCAGGACAGGAGAGCAAGATGCATTCGAACATTTCCGATTCTGAGAACGAGAGCCACTTTTATATACTGATTCTGTTACCTGTATGTTTATCTAAAAGACTAAAACCATCATCACTCATGTAAAAGAAAGAGAGCTTGTCTGATTTCAATAGAATTTGATTCTATCAATTTCTTGTAAACAAGGTGTTCTTGATCCATTCTTCATCAAAAACCAAGACTCGAATGAAATACATCAAAAAGAATAAACTTTATTTATTAATCATCATCCATTACAACAATTTTCGTAGCAAAATCTTCGTTTTGGTCATTCATTAGCCTTTTTTTATACATACTGAGCAAAGAAAGCTCTACAACAATTTGTGTTGGGGGTGTTTCAAGCAGGTCAGTCTCAAAAGCTGAAGAGAACAGCATATAAGAGACTTCACTCACTGCAATTATGTTTGTTCATCATCGTCTTCTTTCCCCCAAATTGATTCATCAAGCTTTGATTGCTCAAATCCAAATCCTTTTCTCGCAAATGAAAGTTCTTCTTCTCAACTGCATAATCTCACGGTGCATGCCACAGCTTGTGCCCAGAACTTCAACCTTGCTTTGACATCATCAGGATTGTCCCCTGTTTTCCACACATTTCAACCAAACTACAATCAGAAAATCTAAAAATACAAAACTATGCTGAAACGTTTGAAAAAAATCGAAAATTGGGCTTACCAGGACTAGAGATCTTCCAGCTAGCTATCGGGCTGACGGGAGATTCAAGCATCACCGGCGATTTCTTCTCCGGCGAAGTATGGTGATGATGATCGTGATCCATAAACTTCTGGCTCATCGAGTAACAAAGCTCGAGAGCTGGTAAAGTATTACAGAGCTCAGGAATCTCCTCGTAGTTGAAACCAAACCCTAGATCTACACAACCTTTGAGCTCCTCGAGATCATCGTCCGTTAAACTCTTGGTCCTCTTCAAATCATCCCGATCTCCGTCATTAACCGCCGCATCAACCACGTAGCCTTCCAACAACACATTGCTCTTCTTCTTCTCCAACCTCTTCGTCTCCTTCGACTCACCACGGAAACCATTGTCGATCTCTTCCTCGGATTCACTGTACGAGGAGCAAGAGCTTGAGCTCGAGATCTCGGAGTCGGAATCAACGTCCGCCTCGTAAGAGGAGCAGCGAGAGAGAAAATCTGCGTCGCACATTGTGAATGTAAATGTGAATGCTCTGTTTAGTGGAGAAATTGAAAGTGAGAGAAAAGGTTAAAACAGAGAGAAAGTGAAGAGAGAAAGAAGGAGAAGAGGTGCTTTATAAAGCTACCAACAGGGCGGGCAATTATTTTTTGTCTCTTTCTAATCATGTGGTTACTAATAATCGATCGATGTTATGTATATAAAATATAAATGTATGGTATGGTATGTGATTATATAATGGTGATATTCGATTATTCATAACATGAATGTTATCGAAAATGTGCCGGAAAATTGGGGCCCACCATGTGCGCCTAGAATCTAGATCATCGAATCGTCGTCAGAGAGCACCTTTTGGCGAATTATTCCCACCGCTTTTTCTAGTCGTAAAAATATACTAAATTTACAATTATATGATGTTATTTGGTTTCTAATGTAGGTAGCATCGTATTCGTTGTAGTTCAATTCAATATTCGTGAATAAACATTTTTTTTTCTTTTAATAATGAATATGATTTTTGAGTGTTTATCTTGTCTTTATGTCGCATTTCGGGTTTACACCGGATGGAATAGTGTGAAAGCTATTTTACTACAAGCCTAGCTACAGCCAATAACATGTATGGAATCAAATCGTGAAATAATGTATGCGTATACATGTAGAATCAAATCGCGAAATAATTGCTTGTGCCATATATTATATTACATGTGTTAGTCATAATACTATTATATATTCATACAGTTTTCATATCTAACTTCTCGCGGCCGCAACAAGAAGTCGTTGCTCCACACTCGTTAGGTTGCTTCAATTGTTTTACTGAAAATATTATTGTACATTTGTACTCAACAACTAAAGAAACATATAAGTATGTATTTAATTGAGAACTGTGTAGGTGAAAGACTAGGCTATTAGATAATTTAATTATTCCAAATCTGATCAGGCCTGCAAATAAGTCGTTGGCCTCGAGATGCGCCACGTCAGTTTTACATTTCCCTACGACTTATAAACAATTTTTTAATACGACAAGTAACTTTAGATTCCACAACAACACTTTGTTTTTTTTCTATTTTTGTAGATATCGATCGGTTAGCAAAAGGAAAAGCATGATTCTTCAATCTTGTTTAGCCCTGATCGACAAATGTTAGTGAGATGGATCAAATCAATGGAATGACTAGCAGGGTCGGTTGTTGCCCAAGCTAGACAAACTAATTATTGTTGGCTAATGTTAGATATTGTGATTTATAATGAGTTTTCTCATATTATTATGGATTAGTTACAGTGTTTCCTAAGCCAACATACATATGTATATATAGTAAAGAAATCTTAAACACTTGTTTGGACCTTGGAGAAAAAAAATTAAGTTTGAATGAAGTATATATAACATCGATTATATATCACACTAACCATTGAGTGGTTTATCAAATCATAATAGAAAACTCCTTGCTGTGAACAGCTAAATATAATATTAAAAATCAAAAAGAAGAAAGAAGAAAAATTTGTAGAAGCCAAAACAAGATTGCTTCTCGAAATTTCTAATGGAAAAATTAAATACGAAAGAAAATGATCGTGGTCCAGCTTTTGATGAGCTAATTGGCTTCATTGACAAATTAACATGACTTTGATAAATGGTGCGCCGGCGTCAAATGGAGACAAACGTGTCATGTTATTATAATGCTGACATACATGTCATGAATCATGATGATGAGCATGGTGATAAAACATGGCATAATATAGATAGATGTCATACCATTATGTTTCTTCAATGATGTGAGTTTTGTAGTCAATATAAAAAAGCATGAGAAGACGACATAGTTTAGTTTCCCCATATTATTGTCCATATAGAACGAAAGGCTCCAAATGATCGTGGTGGTTATGGCGCTGAGGACAATGCAAACTAAATGCGATTATTGCTCATTAATTGAACGATGTTGATTTGAATTGGTATAAAAATAGTTGTAGTTCCTTTAAATTGTAATTTTCGATAGTAACCAGTGTGAGATTAGTAAATGATGTTGAGATTAATCATATTTAGATACACAACTGTTTTTCTTTATATCACCAAGACCATTCAAATGAGTTAAAACACAATTGTTATGGACTGTAAAACGTCTTTAGCTAGACGTTTGTTTAAATGTTTTCAAATGATTGTCTCGTCTAATATATTTAAACCAATATAGGAAAAAAAAAATACTAATTGTAAGAAAACAACAGAAGTATTATTTCTATTTGTTTTCAATCTTGAAAATAGTTAAATCAATAATTGTGTGATGGAAACAATTAACAAACGCATGTGGAAGGGTAGGGATTATAAATGTGGAAATGGAAGAGAATCACATGTGAAGGAAAACAAGAAGACAAAAGGCAGGGGAAGTGCCACGTGGACAGTTACGATAAGAATTTAAAGGGCTAAAGGGCTTTAAGGAGGGGCCCATTAAAAAAAAAAAGAAAAGAAGAGACCCAACAACTCACGTGTCCCCATTTGCCTTTTTTCTTCTTCAGCTCAACTAATCAGCACCACATTTCACAATTCACACCCACTCTCTCTCTGGTCTTCACGACATTCATGTTCAATTGGGTCCCACTTCCATCATTATCATTTGTCCATTTACCACATACTACTATTCTTTTACCCTTTTTAGTTTACTTTTCATTTAGCACGGGGTTTTTAACTATATAAAGATTTGATAGCTGTTAGATTATTTATTTATCTATTGGCAAAAGTGTTAATTTGTAGAAATATCATATATCCTTTAAGATATTACGATTAAAGATATTATTTTCCCCGAAATCAATTTCTTTTATCAAACCTCAAAACATATTTTCGAGAACATAATAACTTTTATGTAAATTGAAAAATGAATATATAATTATTTTCAGTCATAGTCAATTATATGTATAATATGATGTCAAAAAAAAAAAATCTATTTTATATCATGGAGTCTTTGCAGCAAAATAACCATATCTAAAAGAGGATAGTATCTTTCAGATAAGTATCAAAAAAATGAAGTCAGATGATGATTAAAAAGTAATAAAGCTATTGAACTACGAAACACACAAACCTACATTGTATTGTGACACATAAGACAACACAAAGGATACGTTATATAATTTCCAATCATACATTTTGGTGGCCCTTTTATGTCCCTAATTTTATTGCCGTGTCCAATACAATAAATGTTTCTGTTCCATCTCCATTTGTATCAATTCAACTAATGTTGTGACAAAAAGACAAATTAAACTACACTGTTAATTTAACAGAAAAAGAAAGATAAATGGAATACAGTTCCTAAGACAAGTCTTATGTTTGTGAATCAACAATCATGTCTTCAATGCTCTTGTCGACTTTTCTCTGCTCGTCTTTAATGGCGAAACGCACCGTTTTTTTTATCAGTGACACATGCACCATAGAGATTTGCTGACAGGTAATCTCTAGAACATACTATAAGACATAGAAAAGGTTAGAATCCAAAGTGGACCCTTAACGTATCTATTTACAAACACAGTTCCAAAACATCGCATTCATATCAGAGAGCTAAACCGGAACAAATCCCGGTTTACTTTGTGATTTCACAATACATGAGCATGAACCACTCAAGATCCTTCAGATGGAGATCCCTGCTCAAGTAAACCCTCCATGTTGTTGCTATCGCTGCTACTGAACCAACCGCTGTTATCTCCCCAAGCCCTCTCTTTCCAAATCTGCTCAACTTCGGAAAACGTTAGCCCCTGAGTCTCAGGGACAAACACAATCACAAAGACAACCGCAAGAACCGCGATTCCCGCCAAAATCAAGAAAGTCATCCCTGTACCAGCAGCTTCCGCGATTGACAAGAACGTCTGCGCCACAATCAAGTTGCTGATCCAGTTAACCGTTGCGGACATGCCTCCGCATATCCCTCGGTACTGTTGCGGGTATATCTCTGAGTTCACCGTCCATGGGACCGGTCCCATCCCCGGTGCAAAGAAAGCAATGTACAGAGCTAAACCAAGCACGGCGAACCAACCGTAAAGACCTCCATCAGATGATGATGTATCGGCTTGCTTGAAGAACGAGAACGAGAGGATCAAGAGAGAGATTATAACACCGCACAAGCTTGAGAGCGCAAGCTTTTTCCGTCCACAGTGATCGATGAAGTAAATCCCCACGACTGTTCCAGCAGCGTTCATGGCAGCTACGATGAGAGAGAGCAACAGAGCAAGCTGGTTTGAATGAAATCCAGCCATTTGGACTATCGTAGGGCTATAGTACATAACAGTATTGATACCAGTGAATTGCTGAAACGCCTGTACAAAAATTCCGACATTTCTATCTTTAGTCCTATGAATCTGTCAGTTAAAGACTGCAAAAACCCGACATTTTTACTTTACCTGAAGTCCAGCTCCGGCGAAAAACGCGAGTCGCATTTCTTTGGACCTAAAAACATCCAAGTAGCTAACAGTGCGTTTCCTTAGCTTCTCTTCCTCTTCAGCCGCGGAAAGATGATCGATCTCGTCCTCTAACCGAGAGATGTCGTACATTCTCACAAGCACTTGAATGGCTTCTGATTTACGATTCTTCATGAAAAGCCATCGAGGGGATTCAGGCATTAAAAGCATTAGACCGAACTGAACAACGGCGGGAACACCTGAAACACCAAGCATCCATCTCCATGTTCCTGGAACCTGCCAAAAAACAATCTCCTTTATTCAAATGATACCAACGAAACTGTTAAATCCAGAGCAACGCCCTGCAGTGACCAATTTTCAAATGCCAATGAATATCACTTTCTATAATTGCTTAGACATATAAGATACCACACTTACTAATGCGACTGTAACATGATTTTGCTAACTACATCAACACGAGACATCAATGAGCTAAGACGTCAACAGAAATAGAAATCAAACAATGCTCACCTTCTCAAGTCTAGCTCAGTTTCAACTTATAGGTTCCTGATCCTCTAACCATTAAACAGTTCTGAATTCACTGATTGATAATGGAATGCTTACAATGCACATGTACAGGAATGGCGCATTGTCACACATAATTTTCCAAAACTCAAAAACTTTATGTGGTAAGAGATGATGATAATGTCTCACTAACAAACCTGTGTGAAAGCAGAGTTAACGAGGTATGAAAGAAACTGTCCACCGGTGATCATCAATACATTGGTGCTCACAAGTCCACCTCTCACTTCCGACGGAGATGCCTCCGCTATATAAACCGGCGCAGTGACAGAGGCAACACCAACTCCTAAACCAACCAAGAAACGACCCGCTATCAAGACATACGGGTCGGGCGCAGCGGCCATAACGATAGCTCCAGCTGCAAAGATAACATCCGCAAACATAGTCGCCTTTTTACGACCGTAGTAGTCGTTGATCCAACCTCCTGCTGCAGCACCGAGAATAGCACCAACTATAGCCATACTTACAATAGTTTCCTACAAAAAGAAAAAATCACATTCTTCATGGATCACACACTGAAAGTTACCAGCTTGCAAAAAGGTAAAGCAACAACATGTATATATATATATATATATATACCTGTAAGAAACTGCTATGCTTAACGACTTCGAAATCATCCTTAATGTACAAAAGAGCACCGGAAATTACACCTGTAAAAGCAAAACATTCTTAAAACGCTTGAACTAAAACTTAGATCAAACCAGACACAAGTAAAAAACGCTAGTTTTCAGAATTTTACAGCACTAAAGATCCAATGAGATCAACCTAATGCAGACTAGAAGACTACAGTTAGCAAGTCAATTTACAAAATTGCTACGATGGGTAAGCGAAGAAATAAAATGTAACGCCTAAAACATATCGATTCATTGTCAGGAGTAGGAGAAGAGACCTGTGTCATAACCAAAAAGAAGACCACCGATTCCGGCAGTGACAGTCAAACCCAGAATGTAAGAATTCCCAAAATACGACATCCTTCTCTCTGGGAACATATCCAAGTACCCGGAGCTCCCAGGTGCGTTTGGGATCGTCAACGTCATCTTCGTATGTATTTACTCTTCTCACTACCGCTTAAAACCTCAATCTTCGAAGAGCACCGCACTTTGAAACGGAACGACCAATTAAATATACAGATTCGCCGGAAGTTCAACAAGGAAAACAGAATCCCCAGCTAAACTAATTGCGATTGGTAGAAATTCCGAGATTCGAGGAAAGGAAATTGGGAAATGAGAAAGGGATTTGTTTTCCCAAATTGTGCGAGAGGCAGAAAACTTTAGCGAGAAAATCCCAATTATGGATTTTTCTTAAATCCGGGGAATATTTTCAAACTGGGATAAAAAGCGCAGTGGATTTCGATTAAGAATCGCCGTGGTAAATGTGGCGGCACTAACGACGCCGGTAGAAAGAAAAAAAGTCAAAAACTAAGAAACATTTTAAAGACGAGTAAACGTAAGAGATTGGAGACAGAGAGGATCATCATCATCTTGGAGTTACAGCACGGTGACAAACAGACAATAATCCCATGTTTTTTTTAAGCAACGTGGCGAGCTTCTCTGGATAAGGTTGTCTTATTACCAACTAACAAATCAATAATCTACACGCGCGTCTATATATAATATTATCGTACTCGCTTTCTCCCCCTCTATTCTTGTTGATTTACAATGACATCTTTACCCTAGGTTTGTGGTGATAGTCACGCGCCTGAATACACGTGTAAGAAGGTTAGCTGATAAGTGATATAACTAGCGAGTTCTTGTTTTGTGTGCGTGCGTAGGCGCGTGTAACCACGCTATCCTCGAACCGTCTACTACAACGACCCATTTGAGATAAAACGGTTTTATTACGTGTAACTATTGATAAACCAACTATCAGCTCAATACACCAGATAATTACGTGAGAATTGATGAGTGCTTGAGATAATAAGAAAAAAACAGATGATTTGACAAATTAAGTAATTTATCTTTTTTCTATCGATAAGTTGTTAGTTAATTTTATTTTATCCTCACACAATGATAGGAAATTTAATTACAAAAACATTTCATTGCTGATAATTTAGCCCCGAGAGTTTGTTGGCCCATGTTATTAAGGCCTTTTATGGCCCATATCATTTGGGTCAAACTGTTCATAGAGAGACAGATGTCAGAAGTCAAGACGAAGACCATAAGGGAAGTTAGGAACAAAAGAAAGTGGTCAATTCCTGATCTGCAAAGAATAGAAGGGACTAGAAATATAAATAGTTTGGACAGATATACAAAAGCGGACCAGCGGGTCTGAACAGAAGCTTCGATTTGTTGGCCAAACTCACACTTTCCTTTTTAGATTTTTTTTTTTTTTTTTCTAAAATATATTTTTCTTCTACTTTAAACGTGTGAGAGAGATTTTGCTCAGAAATTTCAACCTTGTTGCTGTTGATCCCTATATTTTTCGCCGTGATAGAGAAGAATCTCATCTCATCTCTTTTTCTCTGAATCCATTTTCGTGTCCAGAACTCCTCCGCTTGATCGCTTTGTCTTCTCTTAATTTATTTACCCAGTAAGCAAATAATCTGTAAGTAATCTTCATTGTCTCTGTTTCTTGATACTCCTCCATTGATCCGGTAATCGGTCTTTTAGAAATGAAAATCAAATTGAGGTTTTGACTTCATTTTGAAATTTCTGGTTACAAGAACTCATGTCCTTTGATGGTTTCTGGTGTTGATTTTGATCCGTGTTGGGTTGGGTTATAATGATAAGGACGTGGAATTGAGTAGTACTGTAGATCTCACAATTGGGCTAGTATTGAATCTGTAAAGTTCTTATCTTTGACTTTTGTTTGTCCTTTTCAGTTCACTCTGCTAATTTTTTTTATCGGTGCATATGTTCAAAGTTGCTGTCGGAATCATGTCTTTCTCACGTGAATCACGTTGATTGCATCGGCGTTAGGTGAAATCATGATGTCCAGGGTTTAGAGGTTTTTGGGTTTTGAGTTAAACATGTTCAGAGTGACAATCCCATTACTAAAGTCTTCATCTTTTTGATAATTTTCAGATTGTTGGAGCATTATTTTTGAGGACTGTGAAGAAGATAAAGAAATGCGTGCACCATCTTTGCTTGCGCAATGCTTGCCCGGTTTGCTACCTCAGGACCGTGGCGGTGTGGCTGCACTATCGGAGAAGGAGTTGCAGCTTCCCACACCAGCTGTTGAGATCATACCTTCTAAGGTTGTTTGCTCACTGTAGGTTTCATTGTAATAACTTTTTTGTTTTCGAAAAAAGCACTGATTACATTCAAATGATTGCAAGTTTAACTCTTTTCTTTTCTCGTTTCGTTCTTCCGTAGACGGCAGCTCATCAGAGGTATTCAGGGGAGAACGTAGATATGCTCGGTTTACAAGTTTTCAAGGTACTGAAAATTGCAGTTGTTTGGATATTTTAAACATGTCTAAAATTGAAGGCAGTAGAATACACTGATCTGTCCACTTGGGGTTTTGAGAGCCTCTTAAGAAACTTTGTTGTTCAAACCTTTATTCAAGATTTAAGATGAAGGAAGTGATTTGCTTGAAGGACCAATGACGCGGTAGGATGTAATTCTAATGTTGGTTTTCTCAGTGGATATACTAAAAAAATTCCTGGCGAAAATGTGAAACAGACAGTAGGCAGGCTGTTTTTCTTTAAGAACCTTGTAAACATGTCTGATATATGTTAGAATGTCAAGAAGTGCACGGTTTGCTTGATCTTGAAAAGTAAAAAAGTTTAATGATTTTGTGATTGAATTTGCGCTTGTTTTGTTGCTTTTAGGGTGAATCTTGTGTGTTTTTACTTTCACTATTCAGAAAGACCATGGCACACTTCTTTGAACATCAAAGGAAAGGGTTAAGAATATATAGAAGATCCTAATTTTTGCATTGAAACAACCAATTTCTTGCAGGGAAAAGTAAGCGTTTCTGATATCATCGGGCTCTCTGGTTCAGAAACTGCTCCTCTAAAATACGAAGGTATGTGCTTCACATGCACTTGCACCTGATGTTTTCCTCTCTTTATGTACCATAATAAACTGTATCTAGTTTAACAATATTGTGTAGGCTCTCTGAGAAGTTGGGAAAGTGCTATTGTTCTTGTTGATGTCCTTAAAAACGAAATCCGCGATGGACAGCTTAGCTTCAGGGGCAAAAGGGTCCTCGAGGTACTTCCTCCTAATTTGTACCCTCTGTTTGGTAAAGCAATGTTTGATTTGAAGTTGTACTATGGTGAAGATATTATGAATGTTCCATTTTGTGAACCATTTTCATCTGTTCTGACTTATCATTTTTCTGTTTTTCCCTTTGTATGGCGACTTGAGCAGCTAGGTTGCAATTATGGAGTCCCTGGGATATTTGCCTGCTTGAAAGTAAGTGAACCGACGCTGCAAGATAAGCTGTTACTGTCACATTTCTCATGATCTAATCATTTGTTGCTTCTTTTAAAGGGTGCTTCCTCAGTCCACTTCCAAGACCTAAGTGCAGAGACAATAAGATGCACAACCATCCCAAACGTACTTGCAAACCTCGATCAAGCACGGGACAGGCAAAGCCGTCAGCCCGAGAGCCCGCTCACACCATCAAGACAAGCTGTCGCTGCATCTGTCCGTTTCTATGCAGGTGACTGGGAAGAGCTCCCGACCGTTCTATCCATCATAAGAACCGATGTCCCTGAACCAGCTAACCAGGGGATGAGCTTGAGTTTCTCGGAGGAAGATTTCATGGACGGATGTAGCAGCCAAGATGGGAGCATTACAGGACAACAAGATTTCTTCTCGAGGCGATCAAGGAAGCTGTCGGGAAGCAGGGCGTGGGAAAGAGCGAACGAGACTGATCAAGGAGGAGAGTGTGGGTATGATGTTATACTAATGACTGAAATCCCTTACTCGGTTACTTCTCTGAAGAAACTGTATTCTCTCATCAAGAAGGTTGGTTTTTGATCCTTCTCTCTCTATCTCTTGACCTGGTGGTTGTTTCCTTAGTTATAGTGATGGTTGGTTATGTTGTTGCTGTGGAAACAGTGCCTGAGACCGCCGTACGGTGTGGTGTATTTGGCGGCAAAGAAGCAGTATGTGGGATTCAATAGTGGAGCGAGACATTTGAGGAACTTGGTCGATGAGGAAACTATCTTAGGAGCTCATTTGATTAAGGAAGCTACGGACAGAGATATTTGGAAGTTCTTCCTCAAATAGGTGTAGAAGAACTCACTCATGTTCCAAATATTCTGCAGCTGCATCAGTTGAAATACAAAACACTTTTCCCTATTGTATAATGTAATGCAATATCATTTGAAGTTTTCATCATCATGTCTCCTTTTATATTATCTTGATGGTTCCTTCATTTTATTTGTGGTTTTGCTGTGGAGTCAAAGTTAGATTCAAAAGTTGGCCAGTAAATTTATTTCGAGTCTTCTTCTGTTTGTGCTATTTTTGTTGTCTATCTATTAACTGGAATTCATTTGTATATATAGAATTGAACATTGGTGCTAGTATATATATTTATAAAAGAAATCATTAGTCTTAATCTTCTTCGTTTAATTTCTATTATGCGTACACATTCAGTATCTGGTCAATGGACATTGCTAATGTAATAGAGATTATCCAATAGCCATCAAAACCATTTTAAGCCAAAGCCTGCAAATGAGAGAGGTGATGGATCAGTGATCCCAGTTTCCTCAGTCTATTTGGACCATTTTGAAAATTGGTTTGCATATGAACATGATTGTGTAGACACAAAACAACCTCAATTTCTCCATTTCCATTTTCCCAACCACACAAGTTTTATGCTACAGAAGCAAAAATAATGTAATAGTTATAAACTTTTGAAAATGCATAAAATCAAAATGTTATGTCGAGAATAATCAAATCTGTTTCTGTAGAATCTCTCTCACTCATACAAGGAACTGTACGGACGACAAAGAATAATCCCCAAATTCGTGAACCCTAATTTCTGGGGATGACTGGGCCGATATCGTTCAACTGCTCAGTCCCGTCGACTCTGATTCCGGTTCGACGGACGGAGTCGAACAACGGAAGAACCCTCTTGCGGTGGTGAATGGGTCTCGCGATCTCCTCGTCCGCATCAATGGAGACTGCGTCGACGCCCAGGTCCCTGAGACGAAGCCCAAGCTTCTCGCCGACGCGTGAAGCGGTCTTCGAGTCCCAGAAATTGTTGGAGCGAGGGAATCGGTAGAGACTGGCGCGGCTCTGCGCTAGGAACTCCTGCTCGGAGGATGAAGCCATGGCTACGATCGTGGAGGTTCCTGGCTGAGTCACCTGCGCCGTGATCTTACGGCACGATAAGACCAGCTGAAGGATATGGTGACGGTGGGTCCCGTTCATCGCTCGCGTATTGCTTTCTCGATCGATCGATTCCAAAGATCTCTCCTTTGTTGCTCACGGAGGCGGAGAGATTTCTGCTTCTATAAAGGAGAAAGAAAGATTATATTTTTTTCTTCCTTTCCAAGCTCGTATCTTTATATCGAAACAAAAACAAAAAAATCATATTTTTATATTTCAATTGAGGTGGAACCGGAGCCTAGATTTTGGTCGGAAAGGCTCTTTCTTTCAGCTAGATTCAACATGTTCCGTCCCTGGATTCACATCTCTGTCGAGAGTATCTGAAATTAGACCTTTTAACAATCTCATTTCTCTGTTTGCGTTACTCATTTCTCTGTTTCGCTCCATTATGGTTATAGGGTTCTGAGAAGAAGAGAATTGCAGAAAGGAAGATATACTTGGATCCTATCTCTAATACAGTCTCTAATGATGAACTTTCAGAAGAATGAATCTCTTTCTTCGATGGAGTATGTAATCAAGAAGTGGAAGAATGAAAATTCTTGAAGAGTTTTGGTTGCAGGCTTATGTGTAGGAAGCTTTTTTAATGGATTCACGAACGCCAGTGTTGTTTTAATCATGGCCTTTCTGGTTTTGTAAGACGCATGTTGCTATATAGATAACGAGGAGGTTGAATTGCATCGAGAGTCTTAAAACATTTGTAGCCTGAAGACAATTTGAAAATCAACGTAAAATGTGTTTATTACTAGCATTTATGTCAATGTCTTCTTTTTTATTTTATTATTTTTTTTTTTTGACGACAGAAGAACTTTCCATATAATGTTAAACTGGTGCAAATAGGTCGGCTTTGTGAGCTAACCAATCTGATACCAACAACTTTACATGGGAGAAAATAGGGCCGCGAACTCGAGCGCCTTTTGCAAAGGCATCTGCACAGACATTACAAGTGCGTGGTATGAAAGATAAAGAGAACTCTGGAAAACCAGAGCGAAGATGTTCAAATTCTTCTAATTCTGATCTGAGATTCGGCCATTCCTCATCTCCATCGACTAGCTTGATAAGCTGCAGACAATCAGTCTGAAAGTGAATAGAAGAAATATCATTTTGCTGCATAGTTCGCATTGCCCATAACAGGGCCTCCATCTCAGCGTGTAGTGGGGATAGCGTCGATCTTCCAGCGAAGGATCCTAGTAGTTGTATCGTCTCTTGTTGGAGGAGAACCAGCCCCCCTCCGATCCGTTGTTCCTTGTTCACCCAAGATGCATCCACTTGACATTGGAAATCTCTACCTGAGTTCGTAGTATCAAATGCTATATCATGAGTGTTTGTTGTGACGGTAGCCGCTTCCACATTATTCGCCATCTCCCAGTTTGCAGCCTCCTGAATCGCAATCTCTAAAGTATCTATCGGAGAAATATCTTTACCATTAAAAACTTTTTCATTTCTAGCTTTCCAGATGTACCATATAATCCATGGGAATACTTTGAGTTGCTCCTCTGTTGCTCCTTGTCCTTTTGCTCTTGATAAAAGGTGATCAAGATTGCAGAATAAAGCATCGCACGGAAATAAGTCCGGAGTAGAAGGGATTGTTGATTAGGCCCAGGTCTGCACTGCCGGGGGGCACAGGAAAAACAGGTGGTTTATCGATTCTTCTTCTGCTCCATACCTAGGGCAGGATCTGTCATTACCACAGTGTCTCTCCACTAACTTGCTACATGTGGCTATGCAGCCCGACGTGATCTGCCAAAGGAGGTGCTTGATTTTCTGCGATGTTTTTAGAGTTCAGACCTATTGCCTTTAACGTGGTCGTGCTTGGTTCTGCTATTGGCAGCTTCTCGTCGTCAAGCTTGAGTTCGCAGGCAAGTTCGTACCCCGATCTGACCATATAGTTCCCTGATTTGGTGTAAACCCAGCAATAGCCATCAATGTCGAAAGTACGTGCTGGTTTCAAACTCATAATCAAAGGGATATCATTGGTTCAAAGAGCTCTTGTAGTTTATCTTCTTTCCAGGTCTTTGACTCGAAATCAATCAGATGATTGACGTACAGATTTTCATCCTTGTCCGCATGTAGACCTCTCGCCGGACGGGCCGAGACTTCAGGGATCCACGGATCACACCACACCTTCGTATTGAACCCAGACTTGATGTGTTTACGTAGCCCTGGTTATAATATGTGCTTAGCCGCCATTATGCTTCGCCACCCATACGATGGAGAGTTCGATTTTTCCACCTCCAATGGGTTGGAATAGCGGTAATATCTTTCATTTAGTACTCTAGCTAGCAGAGAGGAGGGGTTTCGTAGAAGTTTCCACAGTTATTTTGCTAAGAGGGCCAAGTTAAAGGCTTTTAAATCTCTAAAACCCAAACCCCCCTTGCTCTGCGGGATACAAATCTTCTCCCATGCCATCCAGTGTAGTCCACGATTATTAGACTTTGTGTTCCACCAGAATCGAGCAATAGCGTTTTGCAGTTTGGTGATGATGCCTTGTGGGAGAAGGAAGCAGGACATTACAAAAGTTGGTAGAGCTTGTGCCACTGATTTAAGTAGGACCTCCTTCCCTCCTTTTGATAGTAAACGGGCTGACCATGAATTTACTCTGTTATTGAGTCTTTCCTGGATGTACGAGAAGACCTGTTTTTTCCCGCCGCAAATACTTTCCAGAAGGCCAAAGTACATACCTATTCCACCCTCTCGTTTACAGTTATGAATGAATTACGTCTTATTTTTACAATTCTATGAACATTTCCCAACTCAGAGAAGAAAAAAAACGAATTCAAAAAAATTACATATTGATCAAATTAAAACCAAAGTTTTTCTATTGGGAAACAAAGAATGTAAAGGAGGATTTGATGTAATAATAAGTATATTTTGTTAAGGAGAAATGAAAAATCAAAAGCCCGTATAGCTCAGTGGTAGAGCGTCAGTCTTGTAAACTGAAGGTCCGTAGTTCGATCCTGCGTGTGGGCACTTTTTGACCACCAATTCACTATATTTTATTTTTATTTTTATTAAGTTTACAAATTCTCATATTTCCAACAAACGAATTTTTTGCAATGAAATTTACAGTTGTTATCGCCAGTTGTTGGTTGATATTCCATAACATATACTATTCAATAACAATCGTCTAACGTCAGCATTCGACTCTAAAGCAGCGGTTATATCCATCAGAGTCATCAAACAATTGTATGCTAACTTCTTTTTCCACTATCTTCGCCAAAGAAAGCAACCCTTTTTATTCTCATACTGTTAACTCCATCTAGCAAGCAATATAGCATCCATACACATTTGACTTAGAACTCTTATATACGACTTAGAATAGTTACAACTTAGTTGGAAGTTGTGTCTTTGAGCTTACAACTTTATATCAACTACAAATTAATTTTCCCTACAAGCAAAAACAAAGTCAAATTGAATCATAAGAGCAGGCATATGCTTTCTCTCTTCACAGTTTGGAGATGTCTTTGTTTTGGACATTAGTGGATATTATCATATTAATTAGGAAATTCAATATGTTTTCTTTCCAGCAGTGTGGGTTACGTATTGGTTTCGACAATAGATGTACGCTAGAGGTCGACTTTTAGTCTTGCATGTTCTTTTTTCGTCTTCTGTATTCTCGGATCAGAATAAGCCCCTAATTAGGGACTTTAGGATTCATTTAAAAAGAAACTTTAATACGGATAAAAAAAACACACAAGTATAAGAGTTAATATATGCAGATATTATCTTCAAACGAACAAAAACGCACATACTATTGTAGTGGTGTCTAAAGTTATGATATTTTGGTGGGATGATTGTAAAAATGGAACAAGAGTGGAGTCACCACTACCGAGATTCATTGCAATTTGGATTTAAGAACGAAGAAAGCAAAGAAGAAGAAGAAAATTCCTAAAATAAGTGCCTGTATAAAATAACATGAAATTAAGTACATATCTTAATAAAAAATACAGTTAATATTACTTAATAGATAATGACAACTATAAGTATGAATTATGAGTGAAGCTGGCTTGGGTGAGCTGGAAGACAACCATGAAGTCTATAAACACTTCTCACAAGTCAAATGTCCTTGGATCCCGTTACACTACACCCCCGTGAGAATCTATCATTACATTTTTTCTACAAACTTTATACATTTAAAACAAAACTTTATTTCAAGTTTATGCTCTACTAATTCTTAAGTATATTCTTCGTTTTTGTTGTTGACATGTTAAAACTAATTCTTATGTTATTTTTTATTGTTTGAGAAAAAGAAATCGTTGGTTTCAACTTTAGTTAGTAGTGCTAAAGTTCTAGTTTGAAGTGAGCTTCCATTTTGATGGAAAAAATCTCATAAAAATATATTTAGTGAACATTTCTACAGATTATTCATTATCTTATTCCAACGCCAATGACTAGTTCTTCTTTGATTTACTTTCAAAACGCACACAGCCAATTTATTTAATACTATATACTCTAGTAGCTCTTTGTTAGCAAAATGTTATCGTTAGCTTGACATCTCAATATGAATTATAAAAAAGTGATAATCGATGGTCGTTGAGCAAAGTGGGTCCTACGTGGAAGAAGCGAACCAGTGAAATGGCGACAACCTTCGAGAGATGAGGAGATCCAACGGTCATAATATAACGGGCGTCATTCTTGGCGCGTTTTTTGGTCCCCAATATCTTCTTTTTTAATCCTTTAATTTTGAGTCCCGTTACGTTTTTATCATTACAAGTAAAAAGACACTTTGTTTACTGATTCTCGAGAGATTACGTGAACTCCTTTTAGATTAACCTAAACACTGCATTTCGACAAAACTCTCGGATAAAAGAAAAGTACTTACATCGAGATTGCATAAATACTTAGGGGCATTACATAATCGTGACTTTTAATAATCGTGACTTTCATTAGAATTTTAGGATTATCAATTTTCTCCAAGGCTCATGTTTTTACTCAAAAGATAAAAAGAAATGATGATGTAAAGTCTACAATACAATGAAGACCGGCACATTTATTATTATAAAGATAAAATAAGCAAACAAATGCCAAATGGGGACAGGAACCAAACATCAACAATTATAACAACGCGTTTTTGACATTACTTCTTTTCTAATTTAACAACAACAAAAAGCGATGTATATGTTTAACTACACCCTTACCTTCTTCACGCGTTTTCTGCCATTTTCATTACCTTTCTTTATATACAAAAAGATCGAGTGAACCTTTTCTTCTTCTTTTTCTTACTACATCATATTTTAGAAATATTTTAGCATTCATTTATCATGGCTCCTACACTTGGTAGATTCGGTAAATCGCGGCTTTATCTACTTTAGCATTAACTTATATTAGCCTATTAGGTGTGATCCTTCAGACCTTCGTTATGTGAAGATTATGCCAAAGATTATAATGTAAAATTCCACTCACTTGTCAAAAGTTTAGACAAATTCTATATCTTCATTTATCAAATCTATAAATATCTTTGCAGTAATTTTTAAAAAAGTTGTCCAAAGTAATAGTAATATCTAATGTATTATTTATAAGATCTAACTTTTTTTGTTGGTCAAATTGTGTATATTAACTTCATTTTAAACAGTCACTAGAAGTTTGAGTTGAATGGGATTATAAAGACTATACCACGAGTCTCTAGAGTTTCAAACATTTTGTTCTAAACATGTTATTAGAAGTCATGTTTAGACTAATCTATCATTCGCTTTGTTTGATTCACTAATCGTTCTTTTCCATTTTTCAATCGTTCCCATTTGTTTACTTAACTACAAAGTCCAAACCAAAATAAACAACAAGAGTTAAAATTGAACGTAAATGAGTAACGTTTACATGTTTGATTAAAAACGGATAGCTTCAAGCCTTCAACGGTTATGTAGGGGTGAAAAAGGAAAATAAAATTTCCGAAAATATATTTATTTAATTAATTGTCTGAAACTCTTCTCTGTCTTCCCCTCTATAAAAAAACAACAATCTCCAAGTTTTTCTCTATCACCAAAGCTCTGTTTCTCAGATCTTCTCTATTGTTTTCATCAGATTTCGGAAAAAAAGAAGTGTTTGATTCAACAGTTATGGTGAGAATATTCCTTCTCTACAATCTATTAAACTCTTTTCTTCTCTCTTTAGTACCAAAGAAACTTCGAAGCCTCTTCCCTCTCTCTTGGTTCGACAAAACTCTCCACAAAGCCTCACCGCCGTCGATGTTACCCTCTCCGTCACCTTCTTCCGCGCCGGCGAGGAGAATAGATCCGTCCGAGCTTAAACGGGTTTTCCAGATGTTCGACAAGAACGGAGACGGTCGAATCACAAAGGAAGAGCTCAACGACTCACTGGAGAATCTCGGAATCTACGTACCAGACAAAGATCTGACTCAGATGATCCACAAGATCGACGCGAACGGCGATGGATGCGTCGACATAGAGGAATTCGAGTCGCTGTACAGCTCCATTGTCGACGAGCATCGCAACGACGGAGAAACAGAGGAAGAGGACATGAAAGACGCGTTTAACGTGTTTGACCAGGACGGAGATGGGTTTATCACTGTGGAGGAGTTGAAATCGGTGATGGCTTCCTTGGGACTCAGGCAAGGTAAAACCGAAGAAGGTTGCAAGAAGATGATTATGCAAGTGGATGCAGATGGTGATGGTAGAGTCAACTACACAGAGTTTCTTCAGATGATGAAAGGCAGTGGCTTTAGCAGCAGTAACTGATCTTTTAACTAGTGTTTGCCAAAGAGAGAGTGTGTGTTTATTCGATTGATTTGTTTGTTTTCTTCTTCTGTGTAAATAACTTTGCTGAATCAAAACATCGTAATCTGGCTCTAGGCTTATGTAAGATTCACCTTCTCATCTTAGTGTTCTTGAATAGATTGTTATCAGTTTAACTTCATGTCCTGAAACTTGTTTTGTATGTAAACCTTAATGTGATTCTTCTAATCTACTGTTACAAAGCTCTTCTCACATTTTACATTCCATAAACTAAGATTCAACATCTAAGATTACATACACTAAAGCAATCCGAGATCGGGAAAAGGCGGTAAAGAAAGCTTAACCGACTCAAAGAATATACAAGAAGCACACATTTATATTTGACTTAAGAGGGGAACCTTGTTTACTTGTGCAATAGCTCGAGCTCTATAGGTTCGAACTCTTTTAAATTGTTCACCACACACTCCACTTTCTTCGCTATCCGATTACTATGTTCTTCAACGATCTTCGCGAACGCATCTATCTGTTCCTTGTACGCAGCACATAACCGCTTCTTGTTTCGTAGCTCTATGGTCAGTTCTTGAATCCTCTTATCCTTCTCGTCCTAAGAAGAAGAAGATGCAAATTCACATTTGCGCGCTAAAACACTTTTGCAACATTGCACAAGGACGGACATGAGTTAAAGTTACTACTCACCAGAGTCTGACGAGCCTCACGAGGTGAAGCCACGAGCGGATGGTTATGTTCTTTGACGAACTTGGTTATGATCCATTTGCCGGACCGGTCGAACTTGACATGAATCATCGCCTTGCAGCCTTCCCTTGTGCTCGGTCTTGGTTTCCTGACAGAACCAAACTTACCACGGATGCTAACACAATGGCCTTCTTTGTTACAGCCGAATCTCCGGGCAAGTATTCTTCCATCTTTCTCCGATCTCCGGCAAGACATCACACGCATTACGAACCCTGTACGTCTGGAGTAGTCGTCGTAAAACATCTTGGCCGCATCCTCGGATTCGAATTCAATCCCTTCACGAGGCTCTACGGTCACTTCATCTTCCACTAGCCATAAAACCAGAGAGGATTTTTTTCAGCTTCTAATGCAAAAAAAAAATTTCAGCTTTACATTTCTCTGCTAACTTTAGAGTGATTGAAGCTTTTTTTAACATGAACAAAGTAAGTGAAGCATCAAGGCCAATTAAACTCAGAGAATCAGAGAGCTTTTTAACAAGACAGGGATTCCGATTTTGAAAAATCTCAGAAATGTTGGTAAAGTTTTAGAATTTGTTTTTTTTTTCCAGAGTTTACACTTCTTCTCATCAATAATCTGAACAAGAATGAGCCAAATAGTGATAAAATTAAAAACCCAGAGATGAACCCAATCGATGAAATCAATCGTAAAAGCCGAATCCGTCGAGAAAAGTTGAAACACAGAAGCGAAATACATTCGAAATAATGAAGTAAGCTAATTAAGACCAAAAAAGGTAAGAGGAAAAGCTGAGAAATTTTTGCTTACTGGATTTGACGATTAGCAGGATCTTCCGGCTGCACGAGGAGAGAGAGAGAGAGAGAGAGAGAGAGGTGACCCAAATTGATATTTTAGAAATTTACTGGGCGAAATAGAAAAATATCCATATATTTGAGGTGGTTTCTGGCAAGAAAATAAAAATACTCAAACGAATGCATAAACCGATCGAACCCGTGACCTCACTAGTGGTAGCTGGATATTAGGTCACTTTCTCTATTTTCTCCTCTCTTCCTCTTTCGATCAATATATTTAAATTTATATAATTAGATTTTCTTTTTCTTTTTTCTTTTCCAATATATTTATTTTCCCCATAATTCCTATCTGTGCCTGCCCTTTAAATTCGATTTCAAAAATACAACAATATACGAGGGAAACAAATTTCATATTTAACTATACATAAAACAGTAAGTACTGTCACCAATGTTCAAACGTACACATTCGGTAAGAAATCATTCTATGTTTTTGTCTTTTGACTATAAAATCTATATGGAAATGAAAGGGGATATAATGTTCCTTTAATTTTCATCTTTGACCAGGACAATACTTTGCTTTTACGTATTTTTGTATTATATATATAAGACCAGTCTAAGTATATAAAAAGCTAAGAAACTATTTCAAATGTCTCTCACTATGAAGACTTTAATCGTGTTTGTTTTCACTATTTTCTTCACCATATCTTTTGTTCATTGTCGTACTACACTTGCTAGTGTTTCGGGTAATAGTTTATTTTTATACCTCAACTTTTAAATTATGAGCATGAGTTTGTCATTTTAATGATTATACATACTGATATACTATTTTTTTTCTTTCATAAATAGGTTATGGAATAAACCAAGATTTTATATGTTTCCCACCAGATGTGTGTTATCAGAAAGAAGGCAGAGGTTGCAATGATTTTTGTCACAACAATGGGTGGTTTCTAGGCCAGTGTACTAACAACAAATGTTGTTGTGAAAAATAAGTATGCGTCCAAGATGAAAAATATATAATCAAATGTATTGGCACCTGCCTACAAAATTATATCAATAGTTTTCATACTTTTAAAATATTTATACAAAAGATTTAGAGCGGAATAAAAAATCTAAGTTAATTTGATTAGATTTGAGTAATATTGTTTTCGCAATTTGAAGAAAATCAATATTTAAATTGAAATACAACTTAAATGAATATTGAAATACAAAATAAAATAAAAGAATTGGTACATTTGGTAAATGTGTTATTGTGTTGTATTTCAATATTATGGAAAAAATGAAGAGAAAATTTTCCTATGATACAAACTTTAATAGTTTCAACTCATTTTCTAATATGCATGCTTAACGCTTTATACATACTTAAAAAGCTTTATACGTCTGGTCTACACTATCTAAATCACGTGTTGGATTTATGGACATCATCCGAATATGGCAATCACAACATATCGATCCATGCGGATTGTTTTCCAAGCATCCAATACAAGGCTCCGAGATATCCACGATTTTAAAAAGGAGCAGATTAAAATTTGGGTTCGGAGAGATTGTGTATACCACTTTAGTTGTAGTTGATTATAATTGCGTACCTCTCTTAAACTAGTTCCTTGTTTACTAGTCTCTACTATTATTTGGTTCCGCTTTGTTCTACATCATTTTACTTTCTATCTATTTACCATTGCTTGTAAACTTTGTTAGCAAATACCATGAATTAAAATTATCTGCTCGCTTGCATATACATTATTGACTAGGAGCAAAACTGTATGTACGTACGTAATATTATCAAAATTATGGTTTAGCAAATTCACTTTGATCCCGAAGACGTTTTATTACAAGGTGAAAGCTACAAGTAAGTTGGCATGTGTTAATGGGTCCATCTACTGGTTAGAAATTGCGAATGTGTTAAATCAACTAATCTTTACCAATAATTTCGAATTAAACCACTAAAATTTTGCATATTCGATTTCAAAAATTCAACTAAATATTGGGAAAAGAAATTTCATATTTGACAATACATTAAACAGTAAGTATCATGTCACCAATGTTCAAACGTACAAATTAGGTAAGAAATCATTCTATGTGTGTCTTTTGACTATAATTCTATATGGAAATGAATGGATATATAATATGTTCCTTTTCTTTGACCAAGACAATACTTTGACTTCAACTGGTCATCAAGAAAATGATGAGGAATAATAGATTCATCTTCATCTCTTAAAATATTTACCATTTTCTAGTAATATTGTTTCTCTATCATTCCTTCCTATTTCTTATCATATAAGAAACTATAGAATAAATGTATTCTTTATAAAATTTAGGGAGGAATAAAAAAAGAAAAAAAATAATATATTTATGTATATTTCATTCTTATTTATTCTTTTTATTTTGTTCATTTCATTTTTTTCTTTTTTTTCTTGTTTCTTATTTATAGGTCATTGTTTTACATTATTAGAGAATCAAATCAGATATAATCATGATAAGTATGGAGTAATTGAAATACATATCAATGATGGTCTTATCCATTAACATCAATGTGTGTATCATTTGTAATTACAGTACATCTTCTGTTTTTGGGAAACTCCTTTCATATAAATGTATGTAACAATAGCTATTGCAAGACACCGAAACCATTTCCTTTACACCTTGCATCTGTCTCTGTTTATTTCATACATATTTTTGTGTTATTATATATAATCAGTCCAAGTAAAGAAAAACTTATTGAAAAAAGCTAAGAGACTATTTTAAAAATGGTGTTCACTATGAAGACTTTAATCGTGTTTGTTTTTACTATTTTCTTTACCATATCTTTTGTTCATTGTCGCACTACAATTGCTACTACTGTACCGGGTAATAGTTTATTTTCATACCTCCATTTTTTAATTACGAGCATGATTTTGTCATTTTATTGAATATACATATTGATCAAATATTTTTTTTATTCATAAATAGGTTATGAAGTAAAGCAGGACTTTTTATGTTTCCAACCAAAACCGTGTTATGATGGAGGGAACAGAGGTTGCAATAGTTTTTGTCATAACAATGGGTGGTTTCTAGGCCAGTGTACTAGCAATAAATGTTGTTGTGAGAAATAAGTATGCGTCCAAGATGAAAAAATGATCTAACCAAATGTATTGGTATCTGCATATTAAAAATTATATCAATAGGTTTCATGCTTTTAAATATTTATGCAAAAGATCTAGAGAAATGTACCAACGGGCCATTATTTCCTCGTATTTCCTCCATGCAAGAATCAGAGCTATACCAAATACTCCTTTCCTCAGCTCCTACGTCAGCTCCAACCTCTGTTTTTTTTTTCAATAAAAATGATTGAAAAACAGAACAATAATTAATTAAAACTAGCCAAATACATTAAAAACAGATATTAGAGAAGCTAAAATTTAAGCATCGACAATAGAAAGCTGTCACAGAAGATACTAGAGAAACCAATTTTTTCAAACCGCCATCTTCCTACAATTGAAAAAGATTCACTTTTAGTATATAAGAAGCCTTTTTTAAGTATTAATATATTGACATAACTTTTGGTATCTCAACTCACACTGGACTAAAATTTCTTCACGAACATTTCGTATTTTAAACATGCCTGTGGCGTGATTTGACGTGGCTTTGTCTCTACTTATTATGATTCTTGAAACAAGCCTTGCAATTGACACATAAAGTCCATACTCTTGATCTTTCTCAATGCTCGCCATACTAAGTTACAAACGCATAAAGAATCTGTTAAGGCTTTTTAAAGAAGAGTCATTGGATCTTTATTGCCGAATATAACTGAAATTCAGAAATTGAATTGAGAAAAATATGAGAACAATTGAGATATCGATGTTTAATAAGCTTGTGATGAGATTCATGATTGAAAGGTAAGATTAGATCTATCGAGATATCGATTCTTAATAAGCTTGTGATGAACATTAACCAGTTAGTAGTTTTATGAAACTTCTAAATCTTCTCTCATTTATCTTTGCTGTTTGATGTATCTTCGCTCATCTTATTGTTTAAGTGTTTTACATGGTGGCATAACTTGAATTCTAACTTGGATTAGTACAAGCTTTGCACTATTCATTTCTCATACATCTTGTCTATTTCTTTTTTTTTATAGGAAAATTCATTTTAGTATATAAGAAGACTTTGCTAAGTATTTTTGGTATAATGCATCAATTTTAACTTGTTAATAAAGTAGTTTGAGATTGATGCATATTCCTGAGATAGCAAGAACTCCAAATCAAATTTTTGTTGAGTCTTAGACGAAATTTAAAAATTTCTATTCAATGATAAGAACAACACATGATAATGAGATACCAGAAATCTCATCTAATTTCTTTGAGCCTCTTCTTTCATTCCTATATACAAATACTTAGCAACAAGAAATATTATACATATTAGTGATACAAAATGAGAAGAATAGTTGCTTCGTCTCTACTGATTCTAAGTCTTGAAATAAGCCAAGATTTATGCTCTTCTTCCTCAATCCTCTCCATACCAAGTTACAAAATCATAGAAGTTTTTTTTTTCAACAATGCATAAATATTATGTTATATATTTTCAAAGAAGAAGCTTTGTTGGATATTTCTCGTGAAATTCAACTGAATTGAAAAACCAATTTGAGGAAATGCAGAAATGATTTTAAAAATTGTAAGGTTTAAAGAATTTATAAGAAATGATTTTTCAATTCTTGTAGAAAAGCAAGTTCACGACATGGTTAAGAAAAAAGAAATGAGTTTAGTTTATGATCACGGGTAAGTACGAGGGTTAATGGTTCGTAAAGAATGAATTCATTAAATCATAATACTAATAATGATTTAAAATTGTAGATTAGTTTATGATCGCCTTTTCCAAAATAAATAAAGAGGAACTTTGGAAAAATACTTTAGATTAAATTTTGAAAAGTACACAATTTTTAAAATAATTATATTTATTTATATAATAAATGATTAAATTAATTTAATTAAGAGCTTATAATAACTATAAAATTCAAATTCAATTATTTATTTTGTTGGGGCTACTTAACAAATTCTTTTCTTTTTGTCGTCATCTCATCTTTTCTTTAGATGAAGCCCAAAGGGCTTTGAAACAGGTACAATGATCAGCCTAATATTAACCCAATATGAAATGGATTTAAATTTGTTACATTAAAACACGCACATAACACGTGTAGGATATTGAAAGGAAAAAAAATTATGCATTTTTGCCTACACATAAAAATATTATACACATAAAAAATTATAAGATATTAAGTTTTTCTTTTAAAAAAGAAATACTAAACACACCAGCATTCCACAACATTTTTTTCCAGAAAAAGGTGAAAAAAATCCTTTCAACAGATTTTCCACCACTTTTAAATGGGTGACTTACGTGAAAAAATCATCTGCATTACTCTGAATTCTTCAAATTCTGCTAGTAACAGTTAGGGTCCATGTTCAAACCAAACATCAAACATGTATCTACAAAATAAGAGGATATGTATATATATGTACAATAGCTAAACAAAAACAAAATGAAAGATCATTGACGGGTGACTTTCTTCAGTCTTTGCCTAAGGGCCTCGATTGCGTTCTGTATCCTGCTGCTTTCTCTGCTTCTCACTTCCAGAGACGCTTCATGCAAGTTTTGAATCCCTCGACCCAAGTTTGCAATCGAAGGAGCTGAAGGAAGAGACACAGCTGCACATTCGATCCCGTCTCCATAGAGGAGCAATCCCGAACATGTTGCAAGACTGGCCCCAAACGTTGCCAGCGGTAAGGTGCCAATAGGTTTCGCTCGTCTTTTCCGCATTATCTCATAGAAGGCAGCTCTCATGGCAGAGAAGCTCGTCTTTTCAGCAGAAGCTATGATACTGTGTGTTACTGCTCTTATTTTCTCGGCGGATAAAGACGCTTTCACCAAAGATGTTGACTTGACTCCAGAACTAGCAAAACCCGGGGCCATTACCTTTGAGGGATACGCCACTTTGGTAAATGCAAACGTCATTGCCTTATGGGTATGTGTCAAGAAAAGGTTCAATGAAGCTGGGGATTTCAAAGTTAAGATCTTGAAGAGAGGAGAAGCAGTAATGGCCTTGGATAGTGACGAAGCACCCCAGATAGCAGTCGCACCTGCACCAACCGCTACCACCGGTTTATCAGACAACAGTCGTTTTAACTTCGAGTCATCATTAGTCTTCTCGTCGTTATGTACCATATGCTCAGACATATCCTTGACTTCTCGAGGAACACACGTATTCCAGTGCTTCCTAAGACCTGCGAGGCTACTTGCATCTACTACTGCTACTATCTTCTTAAACTTTTTAGCCTGGCTACGAAGAAGATCTGCCATAAGCGCATACGATTTGTCGTCAGAAGAGAGCTCCGAAAACTGAACTTCGGTCCGGCTTGAACTTGCTAGGTTCTTCTTGATGGGAAGCCGACCAGCATTGTTCAAAGCAATTCTTAGACCTTCAACTGCAATCTGGAAAAGGTAAACTTCAGAGATAACCTCTGTATCCATGGATTCCCCTCTATTTACATCAGACAACATCTTTCTGGCACTGGCTAGAGCTTTCCCAATAGATGGGAGTTCGTTAAATATGTCATGAAGATCAACAAGCAAGGAATAAACAGAGTGAGCAAAAGGTGGAACCTCATGACTATCAGAGTTGATCTCATTGGAAACTCCACTGGCAACACAGCTTGATGGGCTAAGCTCTTTACTGAGCTGATTGAACTGCGAAGATAACAACTTAATCACCTGTGCCTGTGCATCACTGGCTATCAGAAGCCTTCGTGAGCTTGAATATAAAACAGAGCCAGAAGCTTGTGGTACGAGACTATTAGCTAGACCTTGCATCTTGCCTCCTGGCTCAACTTCAGAGGATTCGACGGCAGCGATATTGACAAACGGAGATTCCAGTACCAGAAACGATGAACCAACCTCACCAGCCACCTTTTTGGCAGCCAGTAGATGCCCATTAAAGCTTGTCCCAAAGATCTCTCTCAAAACCAAGATCCCTGCAACAGTTTCGTACCTTTCTTTGTTAACCTTGTCTAGAAAACACTGCGTAAGAACTTTAAAAGCTGATGTGGGGATCGAATCACTTGAGCCATCCCCTAATACACTCTCCTCAGCTTCAGCTTCACCAAAGGCTGATTTGTCCACTTGAGCCACTACAGCGCCAGGTTTGATTTCACGTATGAGACACTCGGCATCAGTAGCGGATCTCTCAGATAAATTCTGAACAGAGAGTATGTAAATAGTGGAATCGTGCTCGGGGACTCTGATTGCAAACACAAAGTTCTTTGTACTCTCAGGCACTGAGAGTCTGCGAACAAGCTCCTTTGAATCCTTCAGGTCATTGCTTTTCAATATCGAAAATGGCCATATATTTCGCAGCAGAGTATTCGCGAAAACCAATGCCACCATTATCCAATTCGTCTCCAAATAAAGATGATTTCAAAAAACAGTAAAATGAATTCTGAGCCGAGCCCTCCACGGCAACTAGATGAATCCGAACAAATCCAGAGTCTTTTATCGAATTCGATCGATACGCGCATAGATAAGAGATCGGTCTACTGAATCATGCAGGCGATTTCGTCGAACCTACTCAAAATCGAATCGGGGGGAAGAAATTTTTCCTCCGTACAAATCCAGAATTTGACGATCGAAACGATGCTCAGATGAATCAATAAACGACAAATTTAGAATCACAGCAGACGGTGGAGACACGTACGGCGGCTGATGGCGGAGAAGGTACCTGGTTGGTTAAAGGGAAAGCTGTGGCGGATTCGAGCATCGATTTTCCAGATTAGAGCTTTCGATGGTTCGAATTCACCATACCAGATAATTGATTTCTGTAACTCTTATTATCTCTCTCGCGCGACTCGCGTCCTCTTCTATGCCCTTGAAGAAGACTCTTTAGTAGTAAGCTGAATGACGAATTCTGCAAAAACTTGTTCGCACACAGACACAGTCTCCTTCGTGTTTCTTAAAATTCGCTTTTTTCAATTATTCGGTCTGGCTCAGTTTGGTTATGTTGGTTTACTTAATTTGCTCGGTTTTGAGAATTCACGTATGAAATTAGATTCTGAATTTTGTGTTTTGCTTGGTTCCATTTTGGATATATAAAAAACTACAAAGTTTTTATATATATTGATAAATGTAATAATCAGTTTAACAAAATTATATTAATGAAAACATGGATCATTTTCTACATACAGTTACTAATACCTGAGGAATTCTCTATTGTAACTAAATCCAAAACCAGAAAACCTCTCAAATTCCATATAATATACCCAGAGAAGTTAATTGATCGATTCAAAAGAGTTTCCTACAATACTCAAAACCATAAACACTCCGACTCTCTATTATTCACAACTTCAGATTCGGCGAAAATGGGGTCAATGGAAAAAAATGCTAACAGAGACTTGATTAATTTGACGAAATTACAAAAAAAAAAAAAAGCTGAGAAAACTTCTCTTTATTCAGTCACAAGCTTAGTCTTGACATCCTTTCAAACACATAAACAATTCAGAATCAGGAGTAACTCAAAAACAGGAACGTAAAGAGGTTCAAACAGACTTAGAACTCCAGGCCGTCCACAAACTGAATCAAATAGACCAAATGTGAAGAAAAAAAAAAAAGAGAAACTGTAGCAACACAAGGAAGGTAAGATGCAGTGTTCTTATTCATAGAAGAAGATAAAAGGAAGGACTTTAGCCCACTATTCATTAACAGGTGATGATCAAGTTCCTGAGATGTTATATTCTTCAGATACCAAATCCAAATACTTTTCACAATTATAAAATGTTAGCACTCAAATTTCAAAATTTAAAATATATTTTGAAAATAAAAAATCAGTGAAAGAAATAATACAAACTCAAATGCTAAAATTTATATTATATTGTGAAAACAAAACGAATTTGGCATCGATAACGATCTTTAAAAAGATAAGATACCAAGTCCGATTATTTTTTCACAATTATATAATTTTAGCATTTAAGTTTTAAAATTTAGTGAAAACAAAAAAAAACGGTTGAAAAATATATAGTATATCTAAAAACATATTTGATTTAAGTTTTAAAATCTAGTGAAAACAAAAAACAGGTGAAAGAAATAATAGAAACTCAAGTGCCAAAATTTATATTATATTGTGAAGACAAAACGAATTTGACATCGATAACGATCTTTTTAAAAAGACAAAATACCAAATTCAAATACTTTTAACAATTATAAAATTTTAGCACTCAAATTTCAAAATCTAAAATATCTTTTGAAAATAAAAAAATCAGTGAAAGAAATAATAGAAACTCAAATGCTAAAATTTATATTATATTGTGAAGACAAAACGAACTTGGCATCGATAACGATCTTTAAAAAGACAAGATACTAAGTCCGATTATTTTTTCACAATTATATAATTTTAGCATTTAAGTTTTAAAATCTAGTGATAACAAAAAAACAGTTGAAAATACATAGTATATCTGAAAATATATTTGATTTAAGTTTTAAAATCTAGTGAAAACAAAAAAACAGGTGAAAAAAATAATAGAAACTCAAGTGCCAAAATTTATATTATATTGTGAAGACAAAACGAACTTGGCATCGATAATGATCTTTTTAAAAAGACAAAGATACCAAATTCCAATACTTTTAACAATTATAAAATTTTAGCACTTGAGTTTAACTCCAGAATATAATATCAACGGGTAAAAGAAATAGACTGAACCTTAAATATTGGAATGTTCCAAGAGAAGAAATCTTTGATATGCGCGACTTGCGCTTCTTCGTGGCTCCGGCTTTGCCTTCGCTTAAGCTGCGGATAAAAACACAAGAATCTTTTATATACTAATCATATAGAATATCCCTTAGCTAATTGAATATCCACCAACAAAGAGATTGATTCTAGTGTGAGATGTTTGGCTAATCTGATAAAACACAAGAATCTTTTATATACTAATCATATAGAATATCCCTTAGCTAATTGAATATCCACCAACAAAGAGATTGATTCTAGTGTGAGATGTTTGGCTAATCTGATAAACAAAGCTTCATCATTACGTGTGTTTCTGTGTTTTTTTTTCTTACCTCATTCACTTCCTTGCCACTTTGCATATTGAACATCACCGTGCTTCGATCTACGGCCATGAATCTTACTCCGACCCTTCCTGTTCTCAGAACTTTTGTCCATTTCATAGCAATTTCCACCACCATATCCTGATTGAAATCAAACAAACAAATCACGATTTTCAATCGCCTGAAGCAACTGGACTTTCATGATTTTATCGGAGGATGTGAAAGAGGTGAGCGAGAGAGAGAGGTTTAGAAGTTTGTTTACCTTAGTACGGCGGACGCCTAACCGGAGCTTGACGAATCCGACGACAGGTCCGAAAGTCCGTTTAGCCATTTCCGCTTGGATCTGTTCGAATCCCATGTTGGAGAAATCCGGAGGCGGATCGAATTCCGGCGTCGAGGCTTTCTTCCCCCAATCCTTCCATGATTCGTCTTCTTCATTGTCTTCCTTCGACGTCGTCTAGATCGAATTCTTAAATTGAAGAGTTCGAATGTTTTCTGCTAAAGCTCCATAATTTGACCTCTATCGCCTCTAGAACAAGTCAATCTCTGGAGAAGAGAATGGGATAGACACACAAGTTGAAATTATAATCCTAGTAAAACGAAAGTTCAGAGCTTTAAGCAGAAAGCAAATAGAGTCATCTGTAACTGATCAAGAAGCTAATTGTAACGAAAGTTCAGAGCTTTAGCAAAAAACATTGAATTAAAAAGAAAAGAAAAGGAAATAGAATCATCTCTAACTTATCAAGAAGCTAATTGTAACGAAAGTTCAGAGCTTTTGCAAAAAACATTGAATTAAGGAGAAAAAAAAAGCAAATAGAATCATCTCTAACTTATCAAGAAGCTAATTGTTACGAAAGTGCAGAGCTTTACCAGAAAACATTGAATTAAGAAGAAAAGAAAAGCAAGTGGAATCATCTCTAACCTTATCAAGAAGCTAACTGTTTCACTCACATTCGCAGAGCTTTCACGTATATTCAAATGAGATGAAATTGTCAGTAGTTTGATTTTCGTATCTATTTAAAAGATCTCAAATTCACAACGGTCAAAAAGAAAAAAAAAGTTACCGTTAATTAATAACATTCATATTTTTATTAATCTTCACCTTGACCTTCGACTGTGATAGACAAGACCTTAGGTATTACCACGCTCACACACAATTCAAAGAAGCACAAAAGTCAATTTATTTGATTTACTTTTAAGTAAAGGAAAAATATTTCCAAGATACAAATATGAAATATGAAAATATGTGAGCTAATGGCTATTAATGGCCCACATTAGTATAACGCGTTAGTAAAAGGAGTATATTATACGAAAACTGGATTCCTTTCATTCTAAGAAAGACAAGAACAAAAAGGGATTTATCTATTTCTAGCTGCACCTGACATGTTTCTATACTGAACAAGAGTCAAAAGAAGAATCTTTCAGATGAAGGTGAAACTGCTAGAAATCGCCAGAAACCTGTGAGCTAGAAGACGGTATTGGCTTCTGCGTGTAAACCGCAGCTATAAGCTTCTCTTTCGTCAATGGATTCGACCCGTTATTAGACTTGGTAACAAAAGTGTGAAACACTGTCTCTTCAGCTAATGATAGCTTGGACTCCATTAAGCTAACCTCTGAGTTTCTCATAGTTTCTCATAGCTTGTATGATTCCTGATGCTGGATGTGAATCCAAGGGTGAGGTTACTCTCACAACAACCTCTTCGTTCACAATTTGAATGTTGATATATTAGGTTTTTGAGGCTTTCCAACCTAAGGTTTTTAATGATTTTTTGAGTCAAAGTGTGTTTTTAGAGTCTTTTAATCTTTTTATCGAGTCTTTTCAGGTTTTAGATCGTTTGGGAGAAAAATAGTCATTTTGAGTGCAAACGAACATATGTGGATGCAGAACTATACAGAAACGTTTGAAGTTTGGCATTCGTTGAAGTACTTCCCACCAATGGATCGAGCTGAAATTTGGACACAAGCTACATCTTTGTGTTAGATTTCATTTGGAAATGGTTTGAAGTCAATCCAACGGTGCGATCAAAAGTTATGCCAGTTTTCGTGAAAGCAGTCTAGTCTGGCGCGCGCAAAAAGCCGAAGAACTTCCCGAGAGAAATTAGATCGATCGATCTAGATTTGGATCGATCGATCCGAAGTTCAAAAATCACCCAAGACATTTTAGATCGATCGATCCGGGAGGGATTTAGATCGATCGATCCAAGTCCGGATCGATCGATCCGAGGTCTTAACTAGCCGGTTTGGTCGCGCAGAAATAAGGAAACTTCGGGTTTTTCCTATTCCAACTTGGTTTTCGATAATTTCTCACCCAATTCGTTCCTAAACATTTAAATACTTGTTTTTCAGCCATTGTTTAGGCAATCCTCTTTTTTTTTTTTATATTGATACTTTTAGGTTTTGTGTTTTGTGAGCTTGGGGAGAAGAATCTTTACATCTTTTAAGAAGATTTCTGAATCCCTTTGGATTTCTTATTTATTGATTATGAATTTTTCTTCCTCTCCTTGTTGTTTCTCTGCTTTCATGTCTGAGTAGTTTCATAGTTAGGTTTAGGATTTTCAAAGGATTCATGAATCAATGAACTAGACATAAATAGGGTTATTCATCTGCTGTCTTCACCTATTGTTGTTCTCATTGCTTAGATTAATTTGATCACTTAATCTCTGATTTAGGGTTTAATCTATTCATGAAAGTATTTTAGATTGCTTGATAGAACATAGGTGAGCAGATTGTCCTTAGCCAACGAAAGCTGATGTTAATGCAATCTGTGAACAAATCGAACATGATCACTAATGCCGGTTTACAATTCTAAGTTCAAACGACAGTTTAGAATCTTAGGTTGTTAGATAGAGTCTCTGATACTACGACAGTGGATTAGCTATACATTCATGTTTGAGTTCAAGACTGTGCTTATCTGTTCCCTGAATAATTGTCTGGTTCATGATCTCTGATCCCTGCGAATTGTTTTTAATTGATCTTTTATTGAATTTTAGTTGCTATTTTCGTTTTGCATTACATTCAACAGTCATTACATTGTCTTAGCTTCACTTCATTCATTAAGAATCATAGCGTAACTTTGGTCTCTGTGGATTCGATCCCATCTATATTACTGTAATTGTCTGTGCACTTACAGTCTTTTATTTGGGTAAAACCTGAATGTATCAAATGTCAACTTCTGGACTGAAGCGTGTAGTTCTTCATCCTTTGCCTAAGGGTCTCGATGGCATTATGTATCTTGCTGTTTTCTCTCCTTGTCACTTCCACAGACGCATCATGCAAGTTTCGGATCCCTCGACCCATTTTTGCAATCGAAGGAGCTGAAGGAAGTATTTTCGACTGCAATCTGGAAAAGGTAAACTTCAGAGATAACCTCTGTATCAATGGATTCTCCTCTACTCACATCAGACAACATCTTTCTGGCATTGGTCAGAGCTTTCCTAATAGCTGGGAGACCGTTAAATGTGTAATGAAGATCAACAAGCAATGAATAAACGGAGTGAGCAAACGGTGGAACCTCATCACTATCCAACTCTATCTCATTGGAAACACAGCTTGATGGTGTAAGCTCTTTACCGAGCTGAGTGATATGCGAAGATAACAGCTTCAGCATCTGTGCATGTGCATCGTTGGTTATCTGAAACGTTCCCGAGCTTGAAGAGAAAGCAGAGCCATAATAAGCTCGTGGTAGCCATTTATTAGTTAGACCTTGCGTAACAAAAGGAGATTCGAGTTCCATAAACGATGAACCAACCTCACCAGCCACTTTTTTAGCAGCCAATACATGTCCGTTAAAGCCTGTCCCGAAAATCTCCTTCAAGACCAAGGCTCCTGCAGCACTTTCGTACTTTTCTTTGTTAACGCTGCCTACGAGAAGCTGTTTGATAACTTTAAAAGCTGACGTTGGGATTGAGCTTAATACACTCTCCTCGACTTGACCTTCTCCAAAAGCTGACTTGTTCACTTGAGCCACTACAGCATCAGGTCGGATTTCACGTATGAGACACTCGGCATCAATAGCGGATCTCTTAGAAAAATTATGAGCAGAGAGTATGTAAATAGTGGAATCATGCTCGGGGACTCTGATTGCAAATACAAAGCTCTTTGTACTCTCAGGCAAAGAAAGTCCGTGAACAAGCTCCTTTGAATCCCTCACATCACTTTCAGGCATTGAAAAGGGCCATATCTTTCGCAGGCTATCCGAAAATAAAGATGCCATTATCCAATTCGTCTCTAACACACAGAGAGTTTTCAACCCTAAGTTAGATGAATTGTGCAACACGGCAACCAGACGAACCCTAAACAAATCCCTAAGTGTTCTATCGAATTCAATCCCAAAACACGGCACTCATGAATTTAACAACTATATATGGTTAGAAGAATCTAAACAAAAAAAGACAAATTGAAAACCTGAATGATTTCTTTCTCCAACGGGCTACATTATTTATAGATCAAATCTTAACATATTTCTTAAAATCCAAAATAAGGAAAGAACCAAATTATTTCCTTTTATGTAAAAACGACTTCTAATATTTTTATTTCTTCTTGTTCTCCTCGATGAATGACAGTTGGCTCCAAAATATATTAAAATTTATTTAGCATAAAATAAAATAATTATTAATCAAGTATAATTGGGAATCCTAAATCAAAATCAACACTAATCTCCATGTTAATACAAGTATGAACTTATTTAGAGAGAGTTGACAATAGTATCTTCTTCGAACATATTAAATTCGGCTTTGGTTCGGGTTTGATTTGATTTATTTGATATTGTTTAATCCTAAATACGTTTGCTTTGGTTTATAAATCCATGGCTAATTGTGGCTAAAGATGTTGTGATTGAACAAGAAAAAAAATGTGACCAACATTGTAACGCTCGCTCTTGTGAATCTTCATTAACAATTTTAACAAAAAAAGAAAACTTCATTTACAATTTTATAAGCAAACATTTATAAAGTGTGATGAGTGAATATATTCGTGGTTTATTTGCTTTAAATTGTGTCGACAACTACAAGTCTACAAAGGAAGTACATGCAAATTGTGTGTATCTTCTTTTTAGGGAAAGAAATATAGTTTCTGCCGTAGATGTCACACATTTGTAGGGTATTTCTAATTCATCACAATATATAATAAACTTTTATTCTCATGTGAATATTAGGTAATGGTCAAGGCATGTTTTATTCATGGTCTTAATTTGATTTTTGAGCATAATTTCTGGTTCACGAGACTTTATACAAGTTTTTTTAATGGAGCTCTCAGTTCATAAAATGAATGCGTTAACCTTCTACAGTCTTTAATTAATTAAGAACTCTGTAATTGGGTAATTCCTGCAGCAACAACAAAATCAATTAATGTTCGCGTTTACGATTCACCATTAAATTAAAGATGTACAAACAAAAACAAGTCCAAGCGAAAGAAACATTTGACCAAAAAGCCAAAACTTTGGATACAATAGTTACGGTGACACCCTCCTCACCGATTCTATGCCTCCATCACCCGTATGACACGTCACCCTCACCAAAGCTTCATTGCCACTCATACTAAAATCTTATTGGTCTGTCACAGTCACCAAGTGTCAGCATAAGCAAAGAGACAGAGACTTTAATTTAATTTTTTCGACTGTTTTGTTTATTTAATTCCAAGGAAACGCAATAAAACGGTGTTGTGAAATCAAAGCAAAACAAAGGGTCGTGCGATAGAATAAGAGCGCACTTCAATCGACCGACGGATTCGTCTTCTTCTTCCTCTTCCTCATCTTCTTCTTCCTCCTCATCTCTCTCTCTGCATATTCTTTCTGGAGCTGAAGCTCGAGGAGATCCTTTTGAATTTCTGTAATTTAGATCTCACATAGACGGCAAGGAAGGTTGAGACACAGAGTATCGAATTTTCTTCTGGATCTTACGCTGTTTAGGCGGGAGGAGGTTTTGGATTGGGAATGCGCTGTTGAGCTGATCTTATCGGTCGATTGAGGTTAGTTTGATCGATCTGCTTCCTATTTTTTTTTCTTTTTCCCCGGGGTTTGCTTTCTGTGCATCAAAATTGTGATTTTACAATGTCGCCATTAGTTATGCTTGATTCTGCTCCAAGCTTACATTTTTCGTTTTAAATTCTAGGTTTTGAGATCTACTTTCGCTCATTGTCTTTTTGAATTGTGGTTTTTACGGCTACTGAGATCTGATCGTGGGATTTCACTTTGTCCTGAGCTCTTCTGATTTCTCATTTTGAAGTGTGTAAATGGAGTTTCTTTATATTTGAATGCTTCTGTTGCTTTGTGTTGTTTTTTTCCAGGTTTTAGCTCAGTCTAGAATTGGGAAAGGCCGATGAAGAACGGGATGGCTGAGTGCAGCGTGTGCCGTTCAAGGTTGGTTTCTCCCAGTAGCAAAGCTATAGCGAGGGCTTATGAGTATGACAACCACAAGATTAGAGTTTCCTCAAAACAAAAAGCCCTCAATGTCTTTTTGGTAGTCGGTGACTGCATGCTTGTTGGTTTACAGGTAAAGTTTATCTTTGAACGAATCGGCTAAAAAACATTGGCTTTTTTCTTCCGATTCGTCATTTGTTGTTATCATTTCCTTTTAAAGTTACGTTTTTTTCTTTTGCCGTTACAGCCTGTCCTAGTGTACATGTCTAAAGTGGATGGAAAGTTCAACTTCAGTCCTATTAGCGTCAACTTCTTGACCGAGATTGCAAAAGTTACTTTTGCGATGGTCATGCTTCTGATCCAGGTATCGTTTCTGGATTGAGTTTCAGTTCTTGCGGAATACCAGTTCTATTTGTGTGCATACAGACAGTTTCTTGGTTTTGGCTGATTGCTTCTTTCACGCTTGTCTTGCTTTTCCTCCTTTTAATACTCAAGTTTTTGTGGTAATGTTGTAGGCCAGGCAACAAAAAGTTGGAGAAAAGCCTCTATTGTCCTTTTCCACATTCGTCCAGGTACCTTGTTGTGGCAATTAAGAGATTTGGAACTACTATAAAAGATTCTGTATTAGGATTGTGGTATGTCATAGTCTCAATTTAAGAGATTTGGCTCCCAGTGTCTAATAAGCTTGGTGTATGTTACACATCTGGTTGTCATAGCATGATAGTTTGAAATGTAGATGTTATGTGATCACTAGATCTATCTAATACTATACTTTTTTTTCTTAAATTGTTTCCTGCTGCTAAACTCAAAACTTCGGAGTTCATTTGTTTACTCTTTATAGTGCAAGTTGCAGTAACACAAGCCTTTCTTTCGCAGGCAGCTCGGAACAATGTGCTTCTCGCTGTTCCAGCAGGGTTGTATGCCATTAATAACTACCTCAAGTTCACAATGCAGGTACATGTGCTTCTTATTCAAAAACGTGTGCATCCATCCTTTGGTCTAATTGAGTTGCAGAAATGCTGCCTTTTGGTGATAGATGTTTGAGTCCGCTGTGAAAGTTGCACTGAACAATTTCTTAGAACATAGTTACATTGTGCTTATCTAGCCTTCTCGGCTACTATTTGGTCCCGTCTTTCTTCTATTTTAGTTTCACCCAGCAATTCACTTTTCTTCTGTGCCAGTTATATTTCAATCCTGCTACTGTGAAGATGCTCAGCAATCTAAAGGTTCTGGTGATTGCTGTACTACTGAAGATGATAATGAAGAGACGGTTTTCCATCATACAGGTCAGGTTCAATCTTCTTGGTTTATGTGTGATTTTTTGGGAATCAGACATTATTATGGACGTTTATGTTTGACCTTCCTTACCTCCTACTATTAACGGGATTAATATGTTTGATCTTTTTTTTTTTGTTGTAGTGGGAAGCACTTGCTCTGTTGCTGATAGGGATTAGTGTAAATCAGCTGCGTTCTCTGCCAGAAGGTTCTACTACTATTGCTGTACCAATTGCTACGGGTGCATACCTCTGTACCTTTATCTTTGTAAGTTACATTTTCTGGTGCTTATATTTGCTTTTCTTGGAAATTTAGCAAGAAAGTGATTCCATTCACATAATCTACAGTGTAGTTTATACAATTGCTCACCCGTTGTTGCATCAAAGAAAAGTTGTGATTTCGAGTTAGTGGCTTATTCAGCACTTCATCTTGCAGATTACTGTCCCATCTTTGGCATCTGTTTACAACGAGTATGCTCTAAAGAGCCAGTATGACACAAGCATATATCTTCAGGTTAGCTAATCCTGATATTGTACATAGTGTTTTTTTTTCCATACGTCATCAGAGAAATGAGAGACTTATACTGACATTGGAGGATCTGTGGTGACCGTGCTTGTAACTGTTGTTGATTCGTTTGTGTTATTAACTGTGAGGCACATCGCTGATGTTAAATTCTAGGACTATGATCCTCTTCTGCTTTTGTTTTTTTGATGTGTTGTGAATATAAAACATCAATTTCACTGGTGCAGAACTTATTTCTCTATGGTTATGGTGCAATATTCAACTTCCTCGGCATCCTAGGAACTGTTATATATAAAGGTATGGATACTTTTAACACGGCAGAGAAGAAATATGATTAATGTTTAAGGAAAATAGAATGCCATAAAAGCTTCTTGAAGTGTTAGACGCATTGCTAACAGTTTTGCCACTGTGTCGACAGGTCCTGGCAGTTTTGACATCCTACAAGGACATTCTAGGGCCACTGTGTTTCTGATACTGAACAACGCAGCACAAGGGATTCTATCCTCCTTTTTCTTCAAATATGCAGGTTAAATTACGTTGTTTTGTTAAAATTCATTTATTTTGAAAAATATGGATTTTGCATGGGCCCAAAACCTTTGCAGTAAGATCATTTTCATGGATATATAGTATTGAGTTTGTCTTCATTTATGTATGTTCTCAGATACAATATTGAAGAAATATTCATCCACGGTTGCCACAATATTTACTGGCATAGCATCTGCAGCACTCTTTGGACATGTATTAACCATGAATTTTCTTCTGGGGATTTCAATAGTTTTCATTTCAATGCACCAGGTAATTGCATACAAACCACTTCCGGGTGTTATCAATCAACTTACTGAAACGAACCTCTTTTTTTTTTGCCCGTCTCTAAATGTTTTTCTACACTTCTATTTACGCAGTTCTTTTCACCCCTCGCAAAAGCCAAAGATGAGCAACAGAACCAGAACGGGAAGCTAGAGTTAGTTAACACTAAGGACGATCATAGGTGTGTCTTATGAATCATTATTCTTTCTCTGATTACATGTCATCGTTCTATAAACTCTTACATCGAGCGTCTGGTTTTACAATTTTCCATTTGAGAAACATTAAGATTCAGTTACCCGTGTATAAAGACTCATATAAACTCTTTTCTTCCTCTGTTATTTCCTTCAGGGCTAAAGACTCATTCATTAACATGGCAGCAGGAGCAAATGAAGAGGTGAAAACACACACACACACACACACAGACTTCAATTTATTTTGTGAAATCCAGTTCTTGTAAATTTCCGACTTAAACTGAAAATGTTTTGTCTTTCTCCTCTGTCTCTGCAGGCTAGTCACCGTGTTGTATCAGATGACAGAGAGCCACTACTTCCCAGATAAAACTTTCTCAGCGTAAGTCCTCCATCTTCATAAAAATGATACACGCTTGAATGAACTAGTTGGTACAAAGAAACGTCCTGTGTTCATAGTTGTCTCACCTGCATCTCCGTTTCTCTCTCGTTCACAGGATTTTGTTTCGAAGAATTCTTTTGGCCAAATATTATTTTAGTCATCAAGGGGGAATTCAGATTGCATACTAGCCGGATTCAGACGCAATAAACTTTATGAGAATGACTCCTTCGCCGCCTCGCAATTCTTTCAAAGAGTCAGTTAAGTTCGTTAAGAACATTTTTTTTTTTTAAAGTCTTAAAACATGTATTCTTTTTCAGATAGAAAACAAACTCCTAAAACGAACTCTTTATTATACCTTTATTATATGTGTATCTTCAAAAGCTCTCTCCTTTGTGTACTTTTTTGCTCTCTTTTTTTCTCCATCACTGAGAAAGAGAAAAAGCTTCTGATTTTACTACGAACCGGCTTAAACCGGTCGGTTTGACCAAACCGAAGCTCTTCAAACTAACTCAATTCTCTGTGTCCACAAGCGAAAACATCACACAATGAACATGACCACCTCGTGTTCTTCTTCTTCTTCTCCTTCCCCGCGACTCTTCGCCACCAAATCCCAAATCTACAAGGCTCCTCTTTTATCCTTCTCGACTCCAAAGCGCCGTCGCTCTCGTCCTCACCGGAACCGGAAATCCAATGGCTCACCCTACGACAATAGCGACGGCAATGTTCTTACCATCTCCACTTCGTCTTCCTCCGGAGCCGAAGACCAAAGCCTCAGCTTAACCCTAGACGTTCACCGGATTTCAGCTCTAGCTAATTCTCGCTTCCGGCTGTTTCTCGATTCCGGCAAAGACGCTTTCTCCGACTTGCAAACTCTAATCGCACTCGACGAGAACCGGCGAGTCGTCGTCAAGTGCAGGAAATCAACTATGCAGTTCGTCGGAGGTGTGGTTGTGATTGGATTCGTATTTGGTTTTGCAATTAAGGTTCTGATGGAATTAGGATCGGCTTTTAAGGGAAATTTCCAAGGAAGTCCCAAATTAGTAGTTAGGAGAGACAGGAGCCTTGGTGGTAAGGAAGTGGTCGTAGCTGTTGACAGCATTCGTTCATCTTCAAGCTCCATAGCTTCTGGTCAGGCTTCTCGGAGTAACTCCGTACCCAGAAATCTCAAGCTCAGAGCTCAGAATAATTTGCCGAAATGGTGGCCTACTTCATTGCCGAGCCAGAGCTTGGAAGTAGACAAAGAAGACTATCAGAGAGAAGCCAACAGAATCGTTCGAGGTAACTTCTAAACTCCTGCAAGTCCTCATCTTTTTAGCTTTTGGTTTTGGGTTTCCGTTAAGAAAAGCTTAAAAGCTGAAAGATTTCATTTTTCAGTGGTATTAGTATTACTTATGTGTTCATCGAAAATTGTAACTTATCAGTTTAGTTTCCAGCAATCGTGGATAACAGAACCAGTGGAAAGGACATCACGGATAATGATATCATTCAAGTTAGTATTTGTTTCCTTTCGTTTTTCACATTCGATTGTGTAACTATCTTGAACGAACTTGAATTAACTAGATTTCTCTTCTTCTTTTTTTGTGTTGTATTGTTGCTACGAAATTATATACAGCTGCGTAGAGTATGTAGGCTTTCTGGAGTGCAAGTCTCTATTGAGCCAACAAATACACGAGATTCCTTTTACCGAACATCTATTGATTTTGTACTAAATGCTTGCAGCAGGTGTCTCTCTAGTCTCTATTGACCTTTACTTGTTAAGTAGTCTTTTGTCTTTTTGGTATGGCTCTGAACTTGTTTGAAAAACTCTGTAGAGCTCCTTGGGAATCTTCTTCCGTCGAGATTTGTAGTGAAGATGCCCGAGAGTTCATCGCTGGGCTTGCTGAGAACATTGGACTTGCAAAGATAGATGCTGCTAGGATGGTTTCCGCAGCTGTTGCTGCACGCACACGTTCATGGTTTCTACAAGCTTGGGTTTGCTTGCTATCCTTGTTCTAGTGTCCATTGCTTAATCTCTCTTTGTCTAGGACATTTAGATAGATGAATGCAGTATATGATACAGATTTAAACACTTTAAGACTACATGTTACTGCAGGCTCTGGAAATACAAGGCAAACATTCTGAATCGGTGGCAGAACTATCGAAAATATGCCTCATCCATCGCATATTTCCTCCCGAGGAGTATTCTGTATGTACTTTTTTCTTTTTCAAGTTTTCACCATTCAGTCTCTACTTCACATTCCCCATTTTTTGTTCACAAATCTCCCTCGCTTGTTTGTTCATCCTCAGGCTGAGATGGAAATGGTAGCAAGAGGGTTGGAGAAACTCATGAAGCTCGAAGAGCGACAGTCTCTACTCAAAACGTTTGTTGGAATGTGTTGCAGTGAAGAGACTCAGAGAAGCGCGGCTGAGGCTCTGGGCTTGGTTCACTACTAGTAACTGTATTGCTTCTTCACCGATTTTTTAAACATCTAGTGAGAATATAAAACAGTGATGACAACCATTTTAAACATTAATGTGTCATAATCAACTTAACAGAAATGATTTTTTATCAAATGACAGAAGTTATTGAAACAGTGTAGTGTCTTTTGAGTGACTCTTTGAAGAAGAAAAGCTACGAAATAATAATGTATAATTATTATATTGTATAAAAATGTCATGAATCAGAAAAGATTTGTTAAAAGTTTGTGTACATTTGATTTATCTTCCATGAATCAGCTTATGTAGTAGAAGAACAAACAAATTTTAGAAGATTAACACAACAAATCCATCTCCATCATCAAAGTCAAATCAGATTCCTACTCGTCATCTCTTCCTTTAATCACCCCATTTGCATTCCATTTGTAGATAGAAAACAGGAAAACAAAACCAAAAAAAAATTTGAAGCCATGAATGAATCAATTTGCAAGAACCACAAAGATGAAGAATATCAAATTTGAGGGTTTGGATGAGCAGATGCTGTTCCTGAAGACCTCAAGAGCGGTTGAAGAGCTTTTACTACAATGCTCATGTTTGGCCTAAACTCTGCTTCGTATTGCACACACAACGCTGCAACCGCCGCAAGCTGCGTTTTACCATCAAAACGTCTGTTTAGCTTCACTGGATTCACATATATCTGATAAGAAAGCTTCTAATTTTTGATACCTTTGCAACTGCTTTAGGAGGATACTCTCCTTGGAGTTTCGGATCAACACACTGCTTCACTTTGTCTTCACTCAGCCTTGGAGTAGCCTGAACAGAAAAAGTTGTATATAGCCAAGAAATGATTTGGTAAACTCAGAAAGCTAAAAGATCATCATCATAATAAGTTAATTACCCAAGTGACAAGACTTTGTTGACCACGAGGCATTGTATGATCAACCGGTTTTCTCCCGGTTAGAAGCTCCAAAAGCACAACTCCAAAACTGTAAACATCACTCTTCTGTGTCAGCTGTCCTGTCATCGCGTACCTACAAACCCCAAAATGTGTATAAAGTTTACAATCTTTTAAGTTCCCAAGAATCAAGAAACTATCAAGATTTCGGTTTTGAAGCATATATATATATATACTCTGGTGCGTGATAACCAAACGTCCCCAAAACTCTGGTGGAGTGAAGACGAGCAGCCATATCAGGAGCTTGATTAGAAAGATTAAAATCAGCGATCTTGGCTTTGAAGTCTTCGAAAATAAGCACATTGCTGGATCGTATGTCTCTGTGTATAACGGGAGGTTGAACTTTCTCGTGCAAGTACTCTAATCCTTTAGCTGCATCAACCGCGACTCGGACTCGTTGCATCCACTCAAGTGTTGGACCAGGTTGTGCTCCTTGCACTCCCTTTCTCCCTGTGTAAACATTTCAAATTTTCTTATCTCAAGTTTGATTGATGTTGAGAAGAGACTGCTTTTAATTTCATACCGTGTAAAATGTCGTGCAAGGATCCCATCGTCGCAAACTCATACGCAAGGACACGGAGATTCCCTTGGACACAGTAACCGAGAAGCTGAACAAAGTTGTCATTGTTCAGCCTTGAGACCTTGGAGACTTGAGTCAAGAACTCGACATTAGTCTCCGGTTCAGCTGAATTGTCGAGCTTTTTCACAGCCATGGCCTTCCCATCGTTCAGGTTTGCATAGTACACTCTTCCATAGGATCCTTCCCCAATCAAAGCCTTTGATCCGAAATTCTCAGTCTTTTCTCTGAGCTCATCCAATGACATCGCGGGGACATCAATAGGAGGAGGCTCCTTTAAGACGGAAGGCTTCACAGGAGCTGGTGGTTTCTTGTTGTTACGTCCTACACAAGCGAAAGAATATGGGTTCCTTAGAAAGAAAGCAATAACTTGTGAACAAAACAGAGGAAAGAATAACTTGGACCAAAAGCTACTAGAGAATGTAATTTGAAAGAGAGATACCATAGTCGTAATTACGAGTAGGAGGGGTTTTCAATCGGTTTTGTTCAGAAGAAGGGTAAGATTCTTGGACATGACAAGAACAGCACAGCCACCTACGCATCTTCCCTCTCTTGCCTATATCAAGATCGTCTACAGATCTCGGTTTATCCAACCGAACAAAGTAGCTGCTCGGTGAACGTTCATTCGCCTGCAAGTTACATCAAACATCATTCAGTCAATGTAGTGATGATCTAAAATGTTTATATGGAAAAACAGAGGACTCTGCTTTAGTGATGATCTAAAATGTTTAAATGAAAACAGAGGACTCTGCTTTCAAATCATTAGGCTAATAAACAACATTTGTCTCTATCATCATCATCCTCAAAACAAAAATGCAATTGAGATTCCATCATACATAAGGTTCTTGAATTCCAGAATAAATACATTTTTAATTGATCAAAAGCTATTTGCATGCTTACCACTTGACCACGACGATGAAAGTCACGATCCATCAGAAAATGCAATAAACCAGAGAGACGAATCAAAAAAGAAGGAAAACAAACTCGGTAGACAAATGAGAGGCAGAGACGAAAGGGGACGAGCTACTCGAGAAATTTAGGAAGAAAATAAAAAAAATGGAACCCCAAATAACCTAAGGAACAAACAATAAAAAAGAGAGAAACTCAAAAGATAAAAGGAAGACAGAGAGAGAGAGATGAAACAGCTAAGAAAAGAAAGAAAGAGTCAAAAGGAAGCGACAGAGAGGCGTATGATCAAGAATAGAACAAACATCCCAATTTTTGGCTAATTTTATATATAATGATAAAGAGGGAATAAAGCGTGTGTTGAATTACCTTCAATTCAAAGTCTCTCTCTCTTTATTTATTCTTCTGATTTGGGCAGAGACAGACGTGGGGAAATGATTTTCTTTTAGTGAAAAAGCTAACGAAATCAAAGTGGCAACAGGATTGGCCAAAAACATATATATATATATATATGGTTCTTGTTCTGACTTCTGACTTCTAACGTGTGAGTGTGACTATTTGTATGTAGAGTCTTTAAAAATGTTGATTACATAAGTTTTTTTTTACAGCCTCTCTCATCTTCTCAATCTACTCCAAATAGTTTAGGATACATTCTATTGAGCAGTGGAAGCTCTCAAAGGTGCTAAGCGAAAGGTTATAAACAATAGGGAACCTACAACGAGAGCCACAACATGAGCACAGTGGTCTAGAATTGGTATCGTTGAGGACCGCTTCTAACTTCAACTTCAACCCCTCGAGCTTTCCCATGAATGTGAATCCTGGCTTTATGTTCAACGAGTCTCCAATCACGCAATCAACATGGCACACGACCCCACAATCATAGCACGTATAGAACCATTTCTCAGGATTTGTTTCCGCTTCACATATCGTACACCAGTCTTTCTCACCACAGGACAACACTAAGAAATGGTCATCGCACCTGTGCTTTATCACTTTTTGTAGAGTAGCGCATTTGAAATCCAATGAGTACTCACATTCAACGCAGCTCAGCACGTAGACGTCAGTCTCGTCGCAAGCCACACAAGTGCCACGGTCTAATGTGGTAAGAAACAATGCGTGGGGATGAAGTTTAGGGTTCCGAAACCAAGAGAGAGACGCACAATGCACGTCTAATACTATATCCTCACCATCCTCGTATCTAAACCCACTCACAACTCTACCACAAGCATAACAGCTGTATAATCGACCGTGGTTCTCCTTACCGGGGTGAAGAGAAAGTACACGTGTTGTAAGCCCATGTCGTTTTCTAAGAGGAAGGTTAGCACATTTCTTGTGGAGAAAGAAACCACATTCGTCCATACATTTGTAGTGCTTCTCTGAAGAAATTGTATGGGCGCAAGCTTCACAATGTATGCCTTCGCCGCCATCAACAAGTAATAAGTTGTGTTCTTCATGGAACAAATGGTTTATCACCCCTTCTTCGATCACTTTGAATGGCATAGTGTCTACCTCTTCCTCATGTGTCCCTTCGAGTTCTATCCCGTCCCACACGTCTATTCTTGTTGCACATAAGGAGTGAACAGAGAAATCCGAACATTTTTCGCATGAATAAGCTCCGTACCTCCAGGTGATCTCTCCACGACATACCTCACATATCCGATCACCAGGTGTGAGAGGATACGCATGAGATATGCGATGGTCATGACGGTTGATGTTTATGACATGTGGTAGATCGATACAATCGTAATGAAACATGAGAGAGCATGGAAGACATACATAAGGGTTTCTTTCACCGTGCGTACCACAAGCGTTACATGTGAAGGATACGTCTCTCCCCATGAGGGTGAGTGCATGCTCGTGGCACTTCGGATGATCCACGGTGACGGGAGGCGGGTTCTTTGCGCAGTTCACATCTACATTGAAATCGCATAGCTCACAATGGTAAATGAAGCTGGAGAGTTTGTGTTGGCAGAGGCTGCATTTCCCGTTAGCGTAGTGAGGTGGTCCTTGGAGGCGAAGCTCGAGGGGATGGTTCGAGTGGCAGGGGTGGTTGATAATCTCTGGTGAGCTTGGAACGCAAGAGGGATGCCATTTGATTTTGCATACAGAGCATTCATATAAAGGGTTCCAAGCAACAAGGTTTCCTATAGACTTATGGCACTCCTCGCAGCCATCAGCAATTAAACCAACTTTATAACATAAAGGATGTTCATGCCAGAAGAGGCTCACATACTCCATTTGTGGACACGGTCGATGAATAAGGAAGAGAGTGGTGAGAAAAATGAAAAAATGGTTTCGCTTCCTGTAATGGATCCATATCTTTATAAACTACATAATAAAGAAGAAGAAGAATAATCATTGGTGTGTTATTTTTTTAACTCAAGTTGATCATTGTTAGCTGCTCATGTTTGACCGAACTGGTTTAGTCTTTTATTATAAGGCTCAATGAAAATTTTCTATTTCACGGAGACAAGTGGAATAACGTGTTTAGGTAAAGGTGTTGGTCAATCCTTCTACAGAAGATAGAATTCATAAGATCTCCAAGTAGTTTCTGCGCAGTGCACATATGTGTGAATCAAACCAACGAAAAAGAAATACAGGAAAATGACTTGAGAGTGTATGTAGTGTAAAGACATACGATATGGTTGATTTTTATGACCTGTGGTTGATCAATATATACATAATGAAACATGAGAAGCATGGAAGACCGGTAATGATAAATGATAATCATGTTTAGTCTTTTCTTAAAGGCTCAATGAATTTTTTTATTCCACCCAAGCGTCCCTTTAGGTTTTGAGAGTGGGCAAGACTAATCTTTCGCCGGGTTATTAAAATGAATGATCATAAATGGATTCATCTATTAATATATAAAAAGTTTAAGAATAAATTATCAAGTTGATCACATGTATACATTTCTGCTGATGTCAAAAAATAAAATACTGGTCCAACTTGACCATACTTTTTATCTTAATTTTGTATTGACTAAAAAAGTAAATAAAAAAAATTATGAGTCTAAAGAAATTATAAACCAATAAAATATTGGAAATATTATTTGGCATCCAGAAATCTGTCATCCGGCAGCTACAGAGATAATCGATAGAACCCTAAAATTACGTTGTTCTTTTTTTTCAGTTTTATGAAATGAACGAGCAAACCAGAACAAAACAAAAAAAAAATCCAACAAAACCGATTTAAAATAAATGAAATTAATTATAAACTCAAAAACAGATGTAAAAACCATTACTCGCTTTCTCATTTCCCTTACCTATTATTCATTACGCTCCCAAGTACAATATAAGGAGCAATAGTAGCCCTCAATATTTTCTCGAGAATATTTGTAAACCATAGGGTACTTACAACGAGAGCCACAACTTGAGCACAGTGGTCTAGAGTTGTGATCGTTGACCACCGTTTCTATCTTCATCTCGTTCATGTATGAGACTCCTGGCTTGATGTTCAACGAGTCTCCGATCACGCAATCAATATGGCACACAACCCCACAGTCATAGCATGAAAAGAACCACTTCTCAGGATTTGTTTCGGCTTCACATATCTCACACCAATATCTACCAGTACTATCCTTCTTCTCCTCACCACAACGCAAGAATAAATAATGGTCGTCACACTTGTGCTTAATCACCACTGGTAGAGTAGCGCATTGGAAATCTAATGAATACTCACATTCTATGCAACCGAGCACATATGTTTTAGTCTTGTCGCAACCAACACAAGTGCCACGGTCTAATGTGGTGAGGAACAATGTGTGGGGGTGAAGTTTTCTGTGCCGGAACCAAAAGAGAGACGCACAATGCACATCTAACACTATATCCTCACCATCATAATATCTAAAACCTGTTCCAAGTCTACCACAAGCAGCACAGTTGAACAACAAATTGTCGTTGTCCTTACTGGTTGAGATAGAAAGTATATGTGTGGAAAGTGCGTGTCGTTTCTGAAGAGGAAGGTTAGCACATTCTTCATGAAGCATGAAATCGCACTCCATCATGCACTTGTAGTATCTCTCGAAAGAGATCGAATGGGAGCAAGCTTCACAATGTATGCCTTCACCACCACCATCAATGAGAACATCCTCAATAAGTATTAAGTTGTGTTCCTCATGGGAGAAGTGATTTATTACTCCTTCCTCGATCTCCTCGAAAGGCGTTGTGTCTACTTCTTCCTCATCTGTCCCTTCGAGTTCAACCCCATCCCACACGTCTTTTCTAGTTGCACATGAGGAGTGAACGAAAAAAACTTGGCATTCGCTGCATGAATAAGCTCCGTACCTCCAGTTGATATCTTGACGGCAGATCTCACATACATGAAAGCCAGGACGTATTGGAGAGGCATAAGATATGCGATGTTCATGTCGGTTGATGTTAATGACGTGTGGTAGGTCAATGCAATCGTAATGAAACATGAGAGCGCATGGAAGACATACGTAAGGGTTTCGTTCACCATGCGTACCACAAGCGTTACACGTGAAAGACACGTCTCTCGCCATGAGGGTGAGTGAATGCTCGTGACACTTTGGATGATCCACTACGAAAGGAGGCGGGTTCTTTGCGCAACCCATATCTAAGCTGAAATCGCATAGCTTGCAATGGTAAAGAAAGGTGGAGAGTTTCCGTTGACACAGGTTGCATTTCCCGTCATCGTAGCTACTTGGCCCTTGGAGGAGAATCTTGAGGGGATGGCTTGGGTGGCACGGGTGGTAAAGATCCTCCGGTGAGCTTGGAACGCAAGAGGAATGCCATTCGCCGTCGCAAGTGAAGCATTCATATAATGGATCTGATCTTTTGAACCTCTCATTGCACCCCTTACAGCAACCATGACCAGGACCATCACTCTCATATACGGGATCTTCGTGCCAACATAGGTCCATGGTGAATGCTAAGAAGAATGGTTGTGGAGACGATGATGAAAGGTAAGGAAAATTTATGGAAAAAAGGTTTCACTTTAAATCTTCATTGACTCTCCCGGTAATGGATCCATATATATATATATATGTGTGTGTGTGTGTCTTCTCAACCCTTTTATCAAATAAAAGTCTCCTTTACTTATAAAATAAAAATAATCAATTTGAATCACTCAAGTTGATCATCGATACCAGCTGTATACATTTAGTCCAACTGGTTTAGTCTTTTTTTAAAGGCACAGTGGTACTTGAAAAGCGGATCCAAGTGTTTATGCATTAAATTGCAATTAAAGAGGTTGGAGCCAATAAAACTGTCAAGTTAATCACACATATATATATATATACTTCAAGTCTCCAAGTTGATTATATATTTAGGTCATCAGGTGTAAAGGAATCTAATAAGTAAGCATATTGTTTTCAATCTTACACGTTATTTGATTCCTTAAACGTCATGTGACCCCTTTGTCTCTTTAGTGGGACAGGACCGCTCATGATGGACAGGACATCCTCTATGTGATAGTGCTGGTTACTGCCATGGGAGGATTCAAAAACCAGCTCCATCCAAAACAATTACGAATTTGAAAATATTACAAACTAACAAAAGAAATATCACATTTACTTTTAATCACCTGAAACTGTTTCATTTTCGGTTTTTTTTTTATACGAGCAACTGATAAAACCAAAACACAAGGTAACATTTTTAGTTGGTGAATCTTATCGGAACATATAGAGAGTGAAGCATATGAAATAGACAAGAAGAGTTCAACAACTTAGAGCTGTTTCTGTTACAAGATCAAGTTTCTCTCATTTCATCGCCTATCATTACCGTCTCCCCCGCTTCCACCGCCATACTGTGTGGAGTTTCCGTTCCAGAACGCGTTTCCATCACCAAACGGAGCATCTTCTTCATCGTGTTTCAGCGTATGGATGTTACTTCCAATCCGAGATGTGGTTGGTCTCCTGTTCCGAACGTTGCTTCTACCTTCTGATGGATCTCTACTCTCTTGCGCCAGATTGTTTCTCAGCTCCGAATTCGATCCTACAGCCAGAAAAAGAAACAATCAGATGTAGCAATCACATGATGACGTTGTACATTTATAAATGATTTTATGAACTCCCACATACCGCTTTGAGGTTCTGGCCCCGAGCTTGATGCGTTAGCAGTAGCGCCGCCAAAATATGAAAATGGGTTTGCATAGGACAGTACTCTTCTAACATAAGCAAAGTAACCGCCACTGTTAAGGCTTGCAGGGTCTCTGTTGTTGTTAGACTCAGAGTAAGATGATCCTCTTTGATAAACAGTTGCTCTTTTACGTGGAACCACTACAAGTGCTTGTCTTTCGAACAAACCCAAGTCGGATAGAGACTTATCGAGATCTGTCAGAGATCATGAGTAATAGAGTTACTTAAATTAACCTAACCTCACCAGAAATAAAACTAAATGGCAGAACATCATAGAATGCATTGGAGATTTAACGTACCTTGGTCACTATACACCTTACGAGGGTAAGGAACCGCTAGATCATAAGCACCCAGTCCGATTGTTTGGTTACTGTTCACATAGTCCTTCACTATCCTCAGTGTACTTGTTACAGAAAACTTCTCTTGAAGGTTGGAACCATCAGGCAATCGGATGTTCAAATGAACATCAGATGATTTTCTCAAGCTTTTTCCATCCTCTCCTTCATCCATAGGCTTCACAGTCTCTTTTGTACCTACAGATTTTACTAGACTAATGTCCCTTTCACTCCCACCTGTACCACTATCAGCTTTGTTTATCACGGTTTCTTGTTTCCTTTTCCTATCAGTAGAAGATCGAACGGCGGATGTGCTATCATTTGGTCTTGGGGCTACAGGACGAATCGGCTCCTTTTCTGCCTGAACACAAGAAGGGGTCTCTGTTGCTCCATGTTCGACAGTGGCCTTAGTTCCATCAAGAGAGAATTCTGGCTGATTATTGGTAGTAGTATCACACAGATCACTCGGTTCAGCAAATTCTTTGCCCTGTTTTAAGAATACATCATGTAAGCAGAACATCAAACTAAAGTAATGTGGAAATTCTTTCAGCTCCAGGACCAACCTTAGCTGCATCTGCGTCATCATCGTTTTCCTTTGTTGATGCAGATGTCACCGTTGACTTTCTCTCTGAGGGTTGAACACTAGTGGCCGTTGATGGAGATGCAATCACTGCATCTAAAGAACCGCCTTCAGAAGGCAAGACAACATTGGAAGCACTAGAAGCAGGTTGCTCTGAGTTTTGTGATGCAAGTGCTGCTGAAAGGATACTTGCAGTTGTTTCCTGAAAATGAGACATGTCCAAGGCATTATTAGTAAGCAGTAGAAAAAAATTCAACCAAAGAAGGATGAACAACATCATAACTCATAAGTGAAAGAGACGTAGCTACCATGTACCTGTATATGAAGTCCCACCCACGCCTTTTCTAAACTGGATGCAAGGTCTTCAGCAGAAATAAATCCTTCTGAAAAAAAACAGAAGAGACGAAAATACAGCTTGAGCATGTTCGCTTGACCATAATGTGTAAATACTCTTAATCTAAAAATACATAGGGTCTCACCATTTTTCCAAACTTGTGTTCCACTGAATCCAATGGCAGCTACACATGGAACAGATGAATATGGGTCTAGCAACTGATGTAAGGATCTCTCTTTTCTTTTCAAATTGTTGCCTCAAGAAAAGAAATTGCATTACACACGCACAGAAACGCGTATTCCTACACAAACTTATACATTAACACAGAAAAATGATCATATGCGATTTCACCATTAGATTCTAAACGCATTAGGACCACTCTTCTTAAGTTGTCTCATGAAAAACTAAGAAAGGATACATATTGCGGAGAAGTTTGTGGCGTCAACACTTCCTGCTTGGATATGCAGTAAAACGCAATACTTGGACAGCGACTCTGCAACCTGTACTAGAAAACACACGAGATTGTTATGTATGAACAAATGGCCTTGATTTCCTTTTCAATGTAACTGAGGATGCAAAGTACAGACAAGAGAAACCTACCGATGCATCAGTCCATGTCAATTTGTTCAACTTATCCGACTCTTCATCCTCTCCTAAAATTTAGAGATCAAGTTTTGAGATTGGATCGAGGTCACAGTGATTATGACCCTCTTCTCAATGTAGAATTTCTTTATTAAAAAAAGGTAATAGCTTTGGGTTATTTACCAGATATGTAGACAACAAAAAGCTTCTTCTGCCCTTTGGCTTCAAATATGGCTTCTGTAACAGAACCCTTGAATGTGAGAGAAGACAGAGCTTCCATCTACCAATCAAACACCCCCAAAATAAGCAAACTTTAAAAGTTATCAACGATCAATCAGTAACCTTTAACCCTAAATTCGGTGAAACAATCAACGAATTCCAAAAATCTTACCTCGATCCGATAAACCCAGAAGCCTATCAAATTGAAACAGAGATCCAAAATTATCCAGCTCCAACTAAATCCGAGCTCTCTTCACCTCCAGAAAATTTCCTTAACCAGGAAACAAACACACAAGTACACAACTTTAAGCAAGAGAAAAATCGCAGCTTTAACACAACGACGATGAATAAAAGAGCAGAGGAAACAAACGAAGCTACGAGTCGAAACGTGAGATCAGACGCCGTTAAGTCTTCCCTCCACAGAGCAAACCGTCACGATAACGTCGTTAAAGCGTTTATTACTGTTAAATTTAATCGGCGTCCCGTAGTTCTTCAAAACATCCTCATATTCCTCTTATTTTTTTAAATTTGCAATATAAACCCAGACTAACAAATCTCTCAAGAGTTTCCAAAAGAGGTGTTTATTTAACTGAGTTATCTACAATTAGTATTGTTTCATGATCAAAACCACTATTTTCATCTGAATACATTGTGCCATTCCATTTCATTTGATTGGTTATAGCCTTCACTTTGATAAGAACATCAAAACTGTCCTGTATAATCACAGCCCCTTGTGGCCTAAGAATCCTCTGCATCTCCAAGAGTATATCAGCAATGTCACATCTATCAAAAGAACAAGAAAAATCAAATCATTACACATTTATTACAAAACGTAAATCAAAGTTTCAAGTTACATAAAAGAGAACTTACTTGTCCAAATACAAGCTGAACAAACCATTGGCATGAATCAGATCATATGTTCTAGGATATGTAGAGAAAGCTTCACACCTACAAAAAAAGGAAATTAAAATAGACGGTATCAAAGAGATCAAAAGTAGATGATATCAGAAACGTTTTTGAGTGTTGTACCAGTTCATGTAAGTTCCAATGAGGTCACGGTCGAACACAACACCGAGTGTGTTCGGTTTAAGATCAAACGGAACCACATTCATCACCCACATTGGATACTTGATCAATGCTGCAGCAAAACCGCCTAAACCAGCGTTCATATCCATTACGTTTCTGTATTTCCCATTGCCGAGAAACTTTAACTTAGTGTCATAGTACACAACTGTTCTCTCCCACAGGTTAGTGTTAGCTTTGAAGCTGGAAATGGTCACTCCATGTATTGATCCGGTTCTGATTCGCAGAGGCGCATCAGACCGGCTTCTGAGAACGGTTCTGTTGTGTGTGGCACTGACATTTGGAAGAGGAGTGATGCAGGGCTCCATCTCTATGTACCTATTGTTAACAAGATGTTTAGCTTCTGAGTTCTGAAGATGCAGAGGAAAGTTTAGATTTTGGGAAAGTAAAGTCACCAAGCAGCGTCAGGGTCAGTAGAAGAGCAGAATCCAGGAAACTTGAGAGCTTGTTTTAGTCTTTGTCTACAGTGCATATGATTAGAAGGCTTTCTCCATATGACAACTGGGTATCTTTCAGCAATCTTCTCCCAGCAAAGTCTTTTAAAAACGTCATTTAGTTTCTCCATATCCTTCTGTAAATCCTTGAAATCTCTCTTCTGATTCTTGTATTTAACCGTTGATGATGTTACAGGTGGTCCAGACAACACCCAATATCCATCAGGACGTAGAACACGATCCACCTCCATCAAGTAAAGCCCATCTGGATAAAATGTTGTTTCTCTCTTTCAGTATCAGAAGAAGCAGAGTGAATAAAGCAAACTGAATCAGATTATATTTTATATACACATTACATTACCATAGGCAGTCCAATTGACAAGGCATCTAGAACAATGGACCATGTCGAAAGATCTTGATGGGTAAGGCAGCTTATAAGTGCTTAGAACGCCGAGCATTGCAGGGAGTCCACGCTCTAATGCAAACTGAACTTGAGCCTCGTGTATATCCCTCGGTGCTATTGACATTGTCAAGATGTTATAGTTCAGCAAAAAGGCTCCAAAACTCGCTACCTAACACACGATTAGTCCATCGTCAAGCAAAACCAATCAAAAGTAGTATAAATACTGCAGTCAAATATCAAGTTCTGGTGTCCATGCAAGTAACTGAACTCACTCCACATCCAACATCGAGAACAGTTCTGATACTCCCAGAAGCCAATGGCAAAACTTCAAGAATCACATCAACATAGTCCTTCACGCCACCGGGGAAGGAAGTTCCACCTCCGGGGAAAACAAAGCGGTCTCTTTCAAGCCTAACCCAGTTCTGAGTCTTTTTAAACTCAGCCAGTCTCTTGAAAGGAACGTTCTTGAACCAAGCATAGCTTCTACTATCAGGCCAGGGAAAAGGCGTTTTGTAGCCAGAGGGCTTTGGGACCAAACACCTGATCTTCTCGTGGGATGATTCGGGACAGTGCCTCTCCCTCCTGTAGTGTCTCTCAATGCTGTACTTTCGTGCTGTTGATGGATCGTGGCAGGGCAAGTAGTTGGTGAAGTTCTTGGGACAGAGTGGAAAGTAAAATGATGATGATTGGTTTTCGGAAGGTTCTGGAATAGAAGAGTGGTGGGATATGGAAGGTTCTTGAAACTGTGGAGGAGGGGACATGGAAGGTTCTTGAAGCAGTGGGGGATGGTAAAGGTCTTGGGAAGAAGAGATGGTGATGGTTCTGATAGTGGTGAGGATGTAATAGATTGAGAAGAATAAGACTGGAGTGAAGAAGAATAGACGCTTAGGACAAGGCTTTGGTAAGTGTTGTTGTGATGGATTCATCCTTATTCTAACTTTTTGTCTAGATTTCTCTGCAATTAGGTTTCAAGATGAGAGATGACAAAACAAATTTGTGTGATCTATCCCTTATTATTTCTCAAGTTAAGAAGTCAAAATCACCTCGTTTTCTTGAATGGAATCTTCAACTATGCTTTTGTCGCCATTAGTGGTCATCCAGATTGGTTTTTATATTATTTTTGGAATTCATTTTCTTTCTTATCTAATTTTATTTAGCATATTAAAAAAAGAGTATATTAACAGTGGAGTATTCGTACAAAAATGAAAAGAAATACATTAGAATGTTTGGTACTAACATCAGGAAAGATTTAAAGCAAAATCTTTCCTGAGACTCGGATTCTTCAGTGGTCATCAATGGTCCGTTTACTACGAGCAAGAAAAATGAAACACTAAGAGCTTCGTTTAGCATCAACGTTGAAGAACAGTGTCTCTTGAAGTAAACTTGTCTCCATGTAATGTGATTTTCCAGCAGTCAAGTTGGATGATGAATACAGAGAGCTTCTTGGGTACAACTGAATCAGATTGATTACAATAACTACGTTTAAATCTCGAGGCTTTGTGAAGACAAAGATTTTTGACATTTATCGCAAGTAGTGAAATAGCTTTAAGGTACCTCGAAATTTATCGTCTCTTGTAATGATTCCAAACGTCTCGGATGTTTCACGCACCATTATGCCTTGTACACCAGTGAATGATGCTATCTTGCATTCAGCGACTGTAACAAGTAAAAACAGGTTGCTATGATTAGTATGAAAGTGTGACCAAGCGTGCAGAGAAGTTGATATTTGAAAGTGAGAGCCAAAAGATGGATCCAAACACTTCAGATTTATGAGAGAAACAGAGACTTACCAAACATGAAAGCACCGTGGAGATCTGCTGAGAGAAGAGTTGTGGCTAATTGAATCTTCCTGCAAGAATGGTGACCAAAAGCATAAAATGAGTGTGAATGCTACATTACACCACTCAGTTTCGTCCTTATAGAAAGCACAATGCCTGAATCAGTCTTTCGGTAATCAGATAAGAGAAGTTGTAGCTTACCCGGTGACCTTAATGAGCTGCATCATGTAAGTTTCCCACATACCATGCATTGGCTTATACAAATCAAACCTGCACTCCAAACATTCAAAGTCCCATTGAAGATACCAAAACAGCAAAATTTCAGATACACAGTCTGAGCCAGTTCAATCTCTGAAAAGAACTCACTTTTGGAGATCTTGAGGAAGATTCAAAGCACCAGATTTCTTGAGCCGCTTCATAGACATACGGCTTTTAGAACGTTTTGAATTCTTCTGCTGCAGTGCCGTTTTAGAACCAGAGGCTGAAGAACGTGACTGTACGAAATTATCAAGGAGGATATAGATGTCATTGTCCTTGTCCAGCTTCTTATTCCTAGCGCCTTGCAAGTACTTTTGAGCAGAGTCACCGTTTCGAAGGAGATCTTGAAAAACCTTGCTTGTTGTGGTTCCCTTTGCACTAGAAAACTAAACCAAAAAACAAAACAAAAGAACACATTGAGCAACCATATCTCACAAATCATCATACAGAAGAAGATAATCTTGAATTCACCTTAACATTGGTTGCCAGCAGATTCTCATCTACAGGGTGAGACAATCTTGTATATGCAATAAAACCATCATCCTTTGAATCTACAAAGCCAAGATTTGCATCGATATCACAGTCCAATAAATAAAAAGTTTAGAAAGTGAATCAATTCGCCGTTTTAACTCAACCATCAAGAACCTTTTGTAATTGATCTCTTTGTAGGAGTAGGAGTAGGAGTAGGCAGTGAATCAGCTTGATGAGGTTCTTTCGAAGAGACATCCGCCGCAACAGAAGTTCCCTTCTTGTCTTTCTCAATCCTCTGTTGTTGTTGAAGAAGCTGAGCTCTTTCGATTTCACGTCTTCGTTCTATCGCAGCCATTGGCCGACTTTTCGGATCATGAACAACCGTCTCTGTAGCCATTGCAGCCAGATAGACACTAACCTAGTCTCTATAGCTGATTATTACTGATCATAAAAGAAAACAGATTAGAAAATTTCATTCTTTTTTTTGAAACCAAGAAGAAAAAGTATAAGAAGCAAATTCGTGACGGAAAGCACAAATCTTGCTGCAATATCCATCAATTTCAATCTATCACTACGTTTTATGTTCTACAGAATTAACTTAGGACTAAGGAAAGCTCAGTTTTTGTATGTCCTGAAACTAATGAAACTGAATTTCAAGGAGAAAAAAAAAATCTCTAATGAATCGAAGACTCACATATGAAAAGGAGAAACTGAGACCCGGCGATGCACGACGAGATACTGACGTAAGTTTAAATCGTTCGAAAGAGAAAAGGAGAAGCGAAGATAAAGTTTCGTTTTTTTTTTCTGACGACGGCCGATGTACAAGAGATACTACTGAATGAAGGAGATGATCACGTGAACCCTAATAACCTCACGTGACATGTTTTAACTGGCTTTAACTCGTTGACGCGCGCACTTAAAAACATAATTAATCGCAAACCCCAAATCGAATTTGGAAAAGTTTCTTATTCTCTTTGGTTCGGTATGGTTCTGAAACTGTCTATCTTCGAACATTTAACTTCTCTTCTTTAATCGATCCCAAAAAAAAAAAAGTTGTTCTGTTTGCCGAATTGTAGTGAATCCTTTCTATGGCGGCACTGAGCTTTTGCAGCTCTTCTCCTCCTCAAATTCTTCATAGACAATCTAAACCGAGCCTTTTCCCTCCGGATTTCACCCCTTCCGTCGGAGAATCATATGCGAAACCCATCTCTCTCTCGAGACGATTTCGTGGCGCCATTATCGCCACCGCAACAGCTTCCGATCCCTCCGGAAACGCGAAGCCGTCATCGCCGGCGAAGAAGCTAAGAGAGATTATACAGTCCCCTGGTGTTCTTCAGGGTCCCTGTTGTTTCGATGCTCTCAGTGCCAAACTCGTCGAGCGAGCTGGGTTTCCTTACTGTATCACCACTGGTAAGTGATACTGAAAACCGGATCATTGATGAATTCTCTAAACGGTTATTCTCGTTATCAATCTCTGGTTATTGCGAAATCGATCCTCGCTTAAAGTCCAAGACTTTACAGTTTGTAGCTACACTTAAAGAAAAAAGTTTGCTTTTTGATCTGTTTATGCAAATAGGGTTCTCAATTTCAGCTGCTCGGGTTGGTTTGCCTGATAAAGGACTCATCTCTTACGGAGAAATGGTGGATCAAGGTCAACAGATCACTCAATCTGTATCGATTCCGGTGATTGGAGACGGTGGCAATGGGTTCGGTAACGCGATGAACGTTAAGAGAACCGTCAAGGGATATATCAAAGCTGGCTTTGCGGGAATCCTCATCAACGATCAGGTTTGTAGTGGCGATGTCACGCGTGAGAGAAGAGTGGTTTCTAGAGAGGAAGCAGCGATGCGTGTTAAAGCTGCGGCTGATGCACGCAGAGAGTGTGGCTCGGACATCGTCATTGTAGCTCAAACTGATTCCAGAGAATCTCTGAGTGAATCGCTCATTAGGGCTAGAGCCTTTACAGACGCTGGAGCTGATGTTCTCTCCATTGATTCTCTTGCTTCTAGGGAAGAGATGAAATCATTCTGTGATGTGTATCCACTAGTTCCAAAACTGGTAATCTCACTTTGCACCATATATATATACTACCGAGAGAGATATGAAAGATACAGTCTTTGTGTAGGCTAATATGCTTGAAAGTGGTGGGAAGACTCCGATACTAAGCCCACTGGAGCTAGAAGAGATTGGATATAAGCTTGTTGTATATCCAATTTCCTTGATTGGGGTATCAATTCAAGCAATGCAGGTGATGACAATTTTTTTTTGGCCAATAATGTTGTAACCTCACTGTGCTGCTGGCGAAGAGACTTGAAACTGTGTGGAACATTTTGCAGGATGCTCTATTGGCGATTAAGGGTGGTCGAATTCCTCCACCAGGGAGCATGCCTTCTTTACAAGAGATCGAAGAGATTCTTGGTTCTGACAATTACCATGACGAAGCAAAGCGATACGTTACCTCCTCATCATCAGATAAAGGTGAGAGACATGAAGGTTTTCTTGCTGTATCATCTTTGGGAGAGATCAATTATTATAACTTTATCGGTTGTTTTGTCCCTTTTTCTTAAGGATGGAGCAGTAGTAGCGTCTATGGTAATCAACGAGTGGCTCAAGATGTTTCAGAAAAGAGAGAGGACCCAGTTGTTGAAGTTGTGACACCTGAGGTGGTAAGAAACCCCATTTCAAGTAAAAGAAACCCCTTTTCAAGAATCTGGTCACGATCTCTGAGGATCAAAATCATTGGACGCGATGGGTCTGAGAAACTCGATGTCAGAATTCCGGTAAGTCTTGCTTTCGCGATCCATTTTCGTTACTTGTCTGAAGTGATGCAAATAAAAAAAAAAAAAAAAAACTTGTCTTATGGTTGGAGCAGGCTGGATTTTTGGAAGGTGTCACCAACATTGTCCCAGGTATTTCAAAACTCAGTTCCCATTCGTTGTCTTTCTTCATCTGTTTCGATTTTCCTTTGGCAGAGTTATTGACGGATTTTTGAGGTTTTGCAGCTTTAGGTGGCGTGGACCTGAAGCAATTGATGGAAGATGCAGCGGATGAAGTCGGAGGTATACTTCTGTTAGACTTTGAAGACACTAACGGTGATCGAATCCAAGTCTTTTTGGAATGACACACAATGAAGAAACCGTATATACAGTCAACATACATGTAAAAACTAGAAAGAGAGAAATAATTTTATTTGTCCGTGAATTGAAAATGTTTTACAAATATTTCAATACGTGAAAACCCAAAAAAAGAAAAGTAGAAGGAAATTGTGTATATATCAAATTATATGCAAATAGCAAAAAAAAAAGGCAGACCCGAGAGAGGTTTGCCGCACTCAACTGGTACAAATTTCACAAGCTCTCAATATGGTTCCGTACTAAGAAAAAAGAATGATGAGTGAAGAAGATTTAGGTAAACAAGAAGAACCCGAGATGAATAATGTAACCTGAGTACTTCCGTGAAGTGGCTGGCCCAATCCGAGACTACTTTTATCGACTGATATTACATATCCCGAGGTAAAATAGAAAAAGCACAGAGCGGAACGGACGGTGCAAGAGGTGTTCCGTTCTTGATTTTACAAAGTGTGACGTATAATGTTTGGCTTGATCTTACCGGTGGTATCCACCACCGTAGGATTGTTGAGGGTTGTAACCACCTTGACCCATCATCGGGTTATAGTTGTTGCCAGGCATGTTTGGACCAGGAACCATCCCGGGGTTCTGCGGCTGCATCGGATAGCCTTGGCCGTATCCTCCTATGTTCATGTTCATGCCGGGTCCCATTCCCATTCCCATACCCATACCCATACCCATGGGTTGGTTTTGGTTTTGGTTCATACCTCCATATCCAGGGACACCCATTCCTCCGCCCATGGGCATGCCAGAGCCTACCATTGGATTTGGCGGAGGTCTCATAGCGGTTGCACCGGCACGGCCTAAGCCAGTGCCTGATCCCATGGCTCTACCCATGTTGATAGTCGATGTTGCTGGTGTGTTTGTCGGTTTCTCTAGCCGTTTCTCTCTCCTGTTGATCGCCTCGAAGTCAACTCCTATGTCTGCCAATGGATTTGTTTTAGCTGCACATGAATAGAAAGAAAAATGATGTTAGAAAGTCTGCTAAAAACTTAAAAATTTGTTTTTTTTTCACATGTTTCGTGGCGGAATATATCTTACGTCCAGATATGTTAAAGTTAACAAGCCCCCTGCTTAACGTGTCGGCCCAGACTGATGATTTTGGCTCAAACTTTTTCTGAGGCTGAGGAACAACCTCAATCGCTCCTGTTAAAGGTGTGAGATCTGGATGAGATGACGATGACGCCAAGGAGTTTGTTGGTCCACCTTGTGAAAACATGTCTCCCATGAAGTTGTTGTTCCCTTGCAGAGTAACAGGTCCGGATTGAGTTCGTTGTGGACCATGAGAAGGCGGCATTCCATGACCCTGGTGTGCCATGAACTGACCAGTTGGTCCACTGGGGGTAGAGTAAGGAGTCTGTGAGCTCAATGAAGTGGCAGAAACCGTTCGTGGAAGAAAGCTTTCGCTTGTAGGGTGTGAAGTCACTACTCCAGGAGTGTAACTGGCTGAGCCTGGCTGATGCATGAAGCCTCCACTGTGAAACGGCGTGGCTCCAGTCATGTTTTGAGAATGTGGAACCATGTTATATTGCTGTGCAGCTTGCCCGAATGGAGTTTGTCCAGGCATGTTTGAAGCACCAGATGCCGGTTGATGATGAAATCCATCGTACGTGTTGTTTCCACTGGGAGGAAACTGAGATGTTGGTATTGAGGCACCCGGTTGTTGAGGACCAGATGGTGGGAGAATGCCAGCAAGAATATCAAAATCATTCTGAGGTGTGGCGAACTGCTCTTGCGGAAAACCTTGCGAGTCTGATGGAGGTTGCACATTCTGAGCAGCAGTATCAGGATTGGCAACAGCGGAAAATGAGTCCCCAAAGCCAAAGTTATGAGCAGTATCAGCTGGTGGTGCTGGCTGGAAAGGAGCTCCAAAGCTCTGCTGCGGGTTTGAATCGGTGTCTGTTGAAGTGAAGGCTTTAAAAGGAGAGTCACCAAATGGGTCATCAAATGGCTGAACAATGGGGAAAATTTTTAGTCAGCAATAATCAATGTTACAACGAAATAAAATAGGGATCCTCATAAGAATCAATCAAAATCCCCGGGCTGCTTAAGCCCTGTGTCCATACCTGAGTTGATGGCTGAGATGAAGAAAACGACGGAGCATTTGCTTGTCCATTGGTTTCCACAGGGGAAGAATCAGCCGGTACAATGGCTAATGCATTTGATGAAAATACGTCTGCAAGGGAGCCAAGCAAGTCCATCTCAACACTGTTTGAGGAGGGAGGAGCAGACGTAGAAGCCGCTGTTGGAGGAGCTGAAACACCGTCTGCAGGTGCATATGCTGGAGGGGCAGCTGGGAAAAAACAAAGCACAACGCTCAGACTCAGAACAAGCAGAGAGGTTGATGGGATAACAATATAACAAACCAAATTAACACTGAAAATTAATCTCTATGGAGCAGAGGCGTTTGAAAGGCAAAGAAAAACTAAAGAAAATTCCATGAATGTGACAAACTATGAACTAAAAGAAACGCAGACTTCGAGAACTCTGTACCTGAAAACGCACCGCGTGGATCAAATTCATCAAAAGTCTCAAATTTCTGAGAAGAAGATTCATTAACAAAACCAGCAGATTTATTGTCTGTGTTGCTTCCAGCAGGAGGGGAAGCTGCCCCTGGAGCAGCAGCTTGTGGGGGAGGAGGAGAAGCAGCTCCTGGAGCAACAGCTTGTGGAGGAGGAGGAGAAGCAGCTCCTGGAGCAGCAACTTGTGGGGTCTCCCCACCATCCCTGACATAAAGAGATTAATCAGAACCAATAAAAAAATAGGGTAGATCTCATTTTGCAAAGCAGAGAATTATTACCTCTCACTATATACAGGGCTGCGTGATTCACTGACAGCTTCTTCATAGCTTGGTGGCGCACCAATATTTTGTTCGGAAAACTTCCTCTGGAGCTGCCCTCTATCATATAGTCCGAAAGAAGATAATATGAGTTGACAAAAGTCCACAAAACTTATTACAATAAGAAAACGCCCCAAACTTCAGCAGAAAAATACGTCAGAAATTACCTCCCATCCTGAGAATTATCATCAGCTCGAGCACCACTAGCCCTACACGATAAAGAGGATTGTTTCGTTGTATAAGTTGAACAAGGCTAAGAAGATGCTCAAAACATGCTTTTTGACATTAAGAACAGCTAAACTACTATTTAAAAACAAATATTCCATCCAATGGTGTTGATTAATCCTCAAAATGTGTTCCTTCCTTTTTAAATCAAGTCTAAAGGAAACTTCAAACTAACATACCGTGAAGAATGGCCATCATCCTCAAATGTCCGTTCTCTATCTGAACTCCTACCTCGTGATCCCTGTTGGTAGTTATCAACACTTCTGCTCCTTCCTCTGTAATCATCTTCCCTGTTACCATCTCTCCCATATCGGTCTTCAGAGTCTCTGGAATGACGATCTCCATCACGACTATTTCTGTCATCATCCCTGTAACCATATTCTCTTTCTCTTCCATAGCTACTTCGCTCTTCATCCCGGGATCCGTAATCATATTTGTCCCCATATCCTCCTGAAGGCTTATACATCCCACCTGGTGCTGAGCTGCGATACCTGAAGCATAATGTTAATGAACCCAAACTGTCAAAAGTGAGAAGTAATACTACCAAATGCCACACTACAAATTGATAGACTACTGGGAAGCATAATAACAATTGTGAGGCCACTAGCAATAAGAAATCAAACAAGTGTCCAGCGAGACTAGCACAAAGAGGAAACTACAGCAATTCGAAAAAGAAAAAAAAAAGATACAATTACAAGCGAACTTACTTATCTCTGTTAGCAGAAGCCTTCTGTCTGACCTCAGCTATTCTTTCTTTGTCATTAACCAGCGCCACCAGACCCTGTGATTTCTTCCTAACATTGCTTCCTTGATCTCTACCACCGGAGTCAATATACTGAAAATCGGACAATGTCTGCCACATGGAAAATGGACATAACGTAAGAAAAGCTGAGATATAGCAAAAAAAAATATTTGATGATGAATACTTCTAAATTAATTTACTGTGCGTGGTAATTACCGAAATTTGATATGCACGCTCTCTAATCTCGTCTATAACACGTTCTGACCCATGGCCTACCATGTACTCCAAAACTGTCAAAGCCTGAAGTGGATAGAAGAGGTAAACCAGCAGGAAATTGTTTCATTCACAGCTACAGCAAATATAAACAGGAACTAAGCCAACAAGGCATTTATTTTTTTTACCTTATAGACATGCCGCCAATTCTTTCCAGTATCGCTGAGGCGTTTCCAAATGACCACCATGATCAGCTGGTATTCATGGCTGCAAGAGAAGTAACATTTCTGTCATTCCTGTGCAATGTCATAATTACAGCAAAATAGAGCAGTTGGAAGGTGGTTGTACTCACTAATTTCTCGAAGCTTGCGCAAGATCAGCAAGAAGGGATCCATGTGGACCCCATGGCTCATTGCTAGTAGCATCTAGAACCTGAAGAGGGAAAAGGGAGAGGTGAGAAACAACATGAGAGACTATGTTGGACATCTCGCTTTAGATTGCATAACCCTATTAGCCAGATGACAAGTGCAACCAAGGTAAGCTTATCTATTTATAACTTATAACCTTTAGTTGATCTCAACCAAAACAGATAAGAAAACAGCACCAAACTCTCAGTTACAGCAGAATTTCAATAAAAACAAAAACAGAGAAGAAGCTAAGAGAAACATTTACCTTCTGTTCAATGCCAGGGACTTTGAGCACTTTCTTATTGACCTCTCTCTTGCTAAAAAAAGAGAAATAGAACATAAAAATCAAGCATCGGTAGTGAAAAATACATAAACCAAACAGCGATTGGACTTGAAAATATCATTCAATTCCAGGCATTAGTATTCTTACAGGTCTCTGACAGTTTGACCGAAGACTTTCTTCATCGTCGAATGTGTTCCACGAATAACAAATGTGTTAAGTGCTCTCTATGAGTACGATCACCTTTGCTGTTCACTGTATCAAACAAGACATATTCACAATCAAAGGGATCGAACAAGAGAAACCAAAAAAGGAAACAAAGTTCATTCGCACTGGAAGATGAATTGAATACAATAACACAGATGTGAGGGAAACAAGCATCAGATCGTATAATTGAGGAACGTGACATGACCATGATCGCATATTTTGCTCAATTAGATGAATAAAATAAGAAGTCAAACGAAAATCCAGGTACTAAGCAGACTCAATTTCAAACGGTAACAAACAAAATCGATCAATTAGGAAGATTGACATTCAAAAATGCAGGTTCCACAGATCTTAAGCAAATGCATCCCTAATGAGCATCCGCAAGAAATACTATCACCTCTAAACGAATAGCGAGCAAAAAAATAGCTCACGGGAGAATCTCATCCGACAACCATGAGCTACATGAAGAAATCAACCGGAAATTCGAAAAGGAATCAATAGATCTAATGAAATCGAAACAAAACCCAAACGCAATATAAGGAAACAGGAATCTATTCTTAAAAAAAGCTAGATCGTACCTATGGAAATGTAAACTTGACCAGAATCGGATCGCGGATCTGTGAGGTACAGAGAAGAGATTTAAAACGCCGATATAGGGAGATTGAGCAAAGACGCGAAGAATCAAGGGAAAATCCCTTGGAAGCTTGTGATCTCTATCTCTCTCTCTTTTTTGAGGTTGGAGATGGTCTCCTGAATCCTTCTGCGTTTTTCAGCTTTAGCACTTTCGATCCTCTCTCCAAAATTTCGGGTTTAGAGAGAGAGAGGGAGAAGAAAACAGCAGCCAGAAGGGAAAATTCAATAGATAAATAAATATACAAAATAAAATAAAAAAGTAAAAAGATTTGAGAGAAAAAAATAATAATAATAAGACAGCGCATCTAACACGCAGAATATTAAGGGCTTCAAATCATATATAAATGTTTGTTCATCGTTCTTATTCGACATTTGAAATCACAGCTGTTTCTTCTTCATTTTCATAATATTTTAACTGAGATAACACAATTATTATACTTTGGTCTGAGCACGTTTTTATAAGTGGATTTCAAGTAGAAGAAAGTACGTTTTCGAAGCGCAATTACTTTTCCATTATCTCATATACACAATTTGGAGACAGAATATATGCTTATTCACATAATTTGTAAGAAATCCTCCGTAAACATATTTCGTTACTGTTGAAATTAAGAACAAAGTTGATGATAGCTTCATTTAAATTAACAGAGATAAGTGTTAATTATCAATGTGTATCATAAGAATGTCCCCCAAAAAAAAATTTGACGGTGGCAAAAAAAAAGTTGGTACTTGGTAATACGTTTAGTCAATGGGCCTCAACTAAGCTAATGCTATCACAAAGCCCAAATGATAACCACTAATTTTCGAGTCTTTGACAATAACCAGTTCCACGTGTTTCACGGTTTTTAGTCCCGGTTTTCATGTGATTTTGGTTTAAATTTTTTCGGTTAACAAAGTATATAAACTGAATTTAAATTAAATACAATTCAGATAAATTTTTGTATCAATTCATTTCGAAACTTGGATTAATTTTCTGTTGAACAGTATTTTTATTTCTTCAACAATTGTAAATTTTAATCCAGTGTTTTTCATAAATAGTGTTGCTCAATAGTCAATATCAAATTATAGGTAGAAATTAGTCGAACGAAAGTGATTCTCTGACTACTACATAACACAATTAAATTAATAAGCCAATATGATCGCAAATTAAAGTGTTATAATTTCCACTTTCTAACGTTTGAAAGCAATGATAACTTTCTACCTGTACGAATAGAGAAACAATGTCGTGTCCAACTCAAAAGAATGTCGTCTTGTAACTTTTTCTTGTCCTTCGAACTATGTTTCAAAATAGACAAATATTATTCAATCGAACAATCACAAGAAAGAAGAAACTGAACATCTTTTATTTGCTAACAACTCTCTCATTACAATAAAGAAAAAAAATATAGAAAATGTATGCACAACAAATAAATTACGAAACACATTTTTTCACTTACAACAAAAGGGAACAAATACAAGTATGATACGATCTAAATGGGTCTTGAAAACAATCTGACGTGATGAAGACACGAGATGAGAATGCAGAAGTGGAAGATGAGCGACACTGAGGAAGAGGAAGTGATGTGGATCGTTGTTAGAGATGTGTTGTCTTTGATTTCCACGCGACGATCCTTATTTGGTTCACTTCTTCTCCTCTTTGACCTAGACCCTTCCTTTATTTCATTTTTAAAAAGAAAACCTGTGAAGAAGAAACTAAGAGTTTAGGACACGAAGTTATACTCAAACGGATATGGAGCATACTGAAAATATTGGAGCATTGGGACTTACTTGAATAATGTGGAAATTTTGTTGAATTAAATGATTCTAGTAATGGGTGGGAGGCGGGGGAGAAGCGTAGATGTAGACTGGAGGTGGGGGAGATTTTACTGGTGGTGGTGGAGAGCTGTAATAGTATGGTGGAGGAGGAGATTTGACTGGAGGGGGTGGTGAGTGGTAATAGTATGGTGGTGGTGGAGATTTTACCGGAGGTGGTGGTGAGTGATAGTAGTATGGTGGAGGAGGAGATTTCACTGGTGGGGGTGGTGAATGGTAATAGTATGGTGGTGGAGGAGAATTCACAGGAGGAGGTGGTGAGTGGTAGTAGTATGGTGGAGGAGGAGATTTCACCGGAGGAGGTGGTGAGTGGTAGTAGTATGGTGGTGGGGGAGACTTCACGGGAGGAGGTGGTGAGTGGTAGTAGTATGGTGGAGGAGGAGACTTCACGGGAGGGGGTGGTGAGTGGTAATAGTATGGTGGAGGAGGAGACTTCACCGGAGGGGGTGGTGAGTGGTAGTAGTATGGTGGTGGTGGTGATTTCACGGGAGGGGGTGGTGAGTGGTAGTAGTATGGTGGTGGTGGAGACTTCACCGGAGGGGGTGGTGAGTGGTAGTAGTATGGTGGTGGTGGTGACTTCACCGGAGGAGGTGGTGAATGGTAGTAGTATGGTGGTGGTGGGGACTTCACCGGAGGAGGTGGTGAATGGTAGTAGTATGGTGGTGGTGGGGATTTCACCGGAGGTGGTGGTGAGTGGTAGTAGTATGGTGGAGGAGGGGATTTCACGGGAGGGGGTGGTGAGTGGTAGTAGTATGGTGGTGGTGGTGACTTCACCGGAGGAGGTGGTGAATGGTAGTAGTATGGTGGTGGTGGTGACTTCACCGGAGGTGGTGGTGAGTGGTAGTAGTATGGTGGAGGAGGGGATTTCACCGGAGGAGGTGGTGAGTGGTAGTAGTAAGGTGGTGGAGGGGATTTCACCGGAGGAGGTGGTGAATGGTAGTAGTATGGTGGTGGTGGAGATTTCACCGGTGGGGGTGGTGAGTGATAGTAATACGGAGGTGGGGGAGATTTTACTGGTGGTGGAGGAGAATGGTAATAGTATGGTGTAGGAGTGTGAGTTGGAGGTGGGGGTGACTTGTAAACATAGGTTGGAGTAGGGGGAGGTGGTGACTTGTAGACGTAGGTGGGAGTAGGTGGCGGTGGTGATTTGTAAACATAAGTCGGAGTTGGGGGTGGTGGAGATTTGTATACATACGTCGGAGTTGGTGGTGGTGGTGATTTGTAGACATATGTCGGGGTTGGTGGAGGTGGTGACTTGTAGACATAAGTAGGAGTTGGTGGTGGTGGAGATTTGTAGACATAAGTCGGGGTAGGAGGAGGTGGTGACTTGTAGACATAAGTCGGGGTTGGAGGAGGTGGCGACTTGTAGACATAAGTCGGGGTAGGAGGAGGTGGTGACTTGTAAACATAACTCGGGGTTGGAGGAGGTGGCGACTTGTAGACATAAGTCGGGGTTGGTGGTGGTGGAGACTTGTAAACGTATGTTGGAGTTGGCGGTGGTGGTGACTTGTAGACATAAGTCGGAGTTGGTGGTGGTGGCGACTTGTAGACATAAGTCGGGGTAGGAGGAGGTGGTGACTTGTAAACGTATGTTGGAGTTGGTGGTGGTGGTGACTTGTAGACATATGTTGGAGTCGGTGGTGGAGGGGACTTGTAGACGTATGTTGGGGTAGGAGGAGGCGGCGACTTGTAGACGTAAGTTGGAGTCGGTGGTGGTGGTGATTTGTAGACGTAAGTTGGAGTCGGTGGTGGTGGTGATTTGTAGTAGTAAACAGGGGAAGGCGGTGGTGGAGATTTGTAGTAATAAGGAGGATGGTAAGGAGCTGGTTTGTGGCATTCTCCGTAAGGGTTCTTAGGTGCATAAGCAAAAGACTTAGCATAAAGCACAACCTCGTACTTTGTCTTTGATTTCACATGAAGCTTCGCACCTTTGTTGCCCAAATGGTAACTTGTAGGAATGTTACACGGCGAGCCCTTAGGCGGCGCATGAAGCTTGGCCGTACATACTTCACCACCGTATTTACGGTAGTTGTATCCCTTAACGGTGATCGCGTATTTACCGTTGATTTTGGTCTTTCCGTATGCCTTCACTGTCTTGTCACCGGCCTTACAAGTCACTTCCACAACAGCACCTATATGACAAAAACAAATTATTTAAATTTAAAATAATCATTTTATGTCCTTTTAGTTGGTATCTACGAAATCGATTTTGCTTGTTCGATCTCTTTGGATTGTTTAAGTCAATAACAGATTCTTGGCTTTTTCTTGACTTAATCGTTTTCTGTTCTCCACTAATAAATAATTCTAGTCTACATGCAACCACCACTTTACAAAACATATATGCTAGTTATTTAAATGCTATAAGCCTATAATCATTCTATAATCATCAAGATAATGTTTTCTCTGTAATTATCTAAAGAATTAGCTAAGCATTAAAATTTAATTATTGAACACGTGAAAGACTTAATTAATTACCTTTGAGATGCTTCTTGTCGTGGGACTTTTTGGGGTAAGTCCAGTCATAACATCTGTAACAATACACTTTACCAACAACCTTGAAGACAAGTGCATGTGGGTGGGGGTGAGGATGAGGGTATGACACCGGAGGTGGTGGTGATGAGTAGTAGTACGGTGGCGAGTACGACTTTGGTGGAGGTGGTGGAGATGAGTAGTAGTATGGTGGAGGGTAAGATTTTGGTGGTGGTGGGGACGAGTAATAATAAGGTGGAGGTGGTGATTTCACCGGTGGAGGCGGTGAACTGTAGTAGTACGGTGGTGGAGGAGATTTGACCGGTGGTGGTGGAGAGTGGTAGTAGTATGGTGGCGGTGGAGATTTAACGGGAGGAGGAGGAGAGTGGTAGTAGTACGGTGGTGGTGGAGACTTCACCGGAGGAGGAGGAGAGTGGTAGTAGTATGGTGGTGGGGGAGACTTGACCGGAGGAGGAGGAGAGTGGTAGTAGTATGGTGGTGGAGGAGACTTGACTGGAGGAGGAGGAGAGTGGTAGTAGTACGGTGGTGGTGGAGACTTGACTGGGGGAGGAGGAGAGTGATAGTAGTACGGTGGCGGAGGAGACTTAACCGGAGGAGGAGGAGAGTGGTAGTAGTAAGGTGGTGGAGGAGACTTCACTGGAGGAGGTGGTGAGTGATAGTAGTATGGGGGTGGTGGAGATTTCACCGGAGGAGGTGGAGAGTGATAGTAGTAAGGAGGAGGAGGAGATTTCACTGGTGGTGGTGGAGAGTGGTAATAATATGGTGGTGGTGGAGACTTCACCGGAGGAGGTGGAGAGTGGTAGTAATACGGTGGTGGAGGAGACTTAACCGGTGGAGGAGGAGAGTGGTATACATAAGGAGGGGGAGGAGACTTCACCGGTGGTGGTGGAGAATGGTAGTAATACGGAGGTGGAGGAGACTTCACCGGAGGAGGAGGAGAGTTGTATACGTAAGGAGGTGGAGGGGATTTCACCGGCGGCGGCGGTGAATGATAGTAATACGGTGGTGGTGGAGATTCAACCGGAGGTGGTGGAGATTTGTATTCATAAGGAGGTGGAGGAGATTTAACCGGAGGCGGTGGGGATTTATACTCATAAGGTGGTGGAGGAGAGCTATAATAGTAAGGTTCGGTAGCCATAGCCGAGCCAACAAGTAACGCCAACATGGCGACTACCCATTGACCCTTGGCATGACTCCATGCCGGAGTCGCCATTGTTTCACCGGATAATTTTCTCCGGCTGCTAAGGCTTTTTTCTCCAAATTATTAGAGGAAGAAAAAATTGGAGAAAATGTTCAATGTTTGAAGAAGGTGAAGAAGAAGTGATTGATTGTGTTTCTGCATGGAAAAGAGTTGTTTTTATAATGGAAAAAGTAGTCGTTTGAGGTGGGCTTCACTCATAAGGGACCGATTCAATATCTACGTTTTTTTTTTCCTCTTTTGTTATATTTTATTTTGCTGTTAGCTGGCAATTATTGGTTTTGTTAGTTTTATAATTAAAAGAAAAAAAAAATCAGGAAATTTCCACTGTCTTAGAAAACTAATCTTCAACTACCCGATTGAAATAAGCCAAACCAATTCGAATTGATAATTGTAATTTTTTAAGCATGACATTTTAAAAAAAAATTGCTACTATATTGGATGCTTGTTAAGCTATGTTAATCACAATGACATCTACCACAATCATATATTCATATTCGATAATATAATTTATTTTCTAGTTTTCTACCGACATTCTGTAAATGTTAAAATTATGTAAACCGTATACAGTCAACAGAAACCTATAAAATATTTCAAAATAAATGATTACACTAAAAAAAAAATGAACTCGTTGGTGCGCGAAATTTATGGAAAGGACCACAAATTTTCCGATTATGCATATTACAATGTGGTGCCAGAACGTTGCTAGTTTTTTCAAAGTGATACAAGTGGAAGTTATGATAGTAATATGTAGTAAAAAAAAACTTAATGCTTTTGAAAAAACACCCATCATATGTAGAAAGGCAATTTAAACTTTAACATGCAAAAATGTATGGAAAAGGGTGATGATTATAAGTAAAGTCAAATGTCCTAAAATGGCTGACATAAGAAACCTTCGCGATCAATAGGAAGACAGCTGTTTTTGAAGATGTAACCGAGTTATAATACCAACTTCGATTAAACTAAACCACAATAGATCAAATTAACAACAACGAGTTTGATTTTGTGACATTATTAATGTGATTTAAATATATGCGAGGTCGCGTGTTGTGACTCGGTGTAAAAAATACCGCGTCGACTCGCTTCACACTTCTCGATTGTTACTGTAGTATAAACATAAGTACATAAGCATGCAGTTCCGTTTTTAAATTTCCTTCTTGTTATATATTTGAATTCACTTTTCAATTTTTTACTGCATCATCATCTGTTCCGTACTGATCGTAACAAATATTAGTCATAGTATATCCACATACCACATTCATTTTATTTATATGATCGCACATAGACTACTATTTGTTCTACTCCAAATTAAATATCATTATACGTGTTGTTTTCTATCCTCCTTAGAAGGCGGACGATATTTTCCTCCTAATTCTTTTTTCCTAGTATTTCCTTTTTTTAATAGTCTATATATGTAAATAATAAGTTTCCATTATATGTGCATACAGACATAGGATATAGGGTGCATGTGAAATCTCAATTATGAGAGATATCGCATGTGGGATTAAACTTAGTGGCATTGCAGCTTTTTTTCCTGGTCGTAACGATTGGAGAGCTAATACGAGGGCTTACAATGGTAATAAATAATAACATAAAACAAAATAATTTTAACTTTTTTAACTCGTGTTTTCATGATACACTAAATTACAACTAATTTAATTGCATTATGGAACATGATGACAATTTTACTACACGAACTACCACCACATTAGATGTGAAGAAAAAGGACTGCCACATGAGAAAGATGTATATATATATATATATAACACCTAATCAAAAGTTAATTGCAAATAGCAATTCGAAACTAAATCAATATTATTTTTGGAAATTCTGCTGTATCACACAGATTTCTATACATACAGACAGAACTAAAGTTCAAAAAAAAAAAAAAAAAAGATAAGACAGAAGTAGAGATGAACATAAAAGGCGGGAATAACTACGAAATTGCAATCATAAGAATAATTGCAATCATAAATGTTGGTTGAAAATATTAAATCGTGCAAAAGAACAATAATCTATGTCGTGAAAAAAAAAAGTATAATAATTTATGTTTCCCAAAGAAGATGCAGAAAAATATACTTCATTTGTTGATCCCACCTCTTGGATATATTTTAAACTTGTATTTTTAAACTTTCTCGGATTTTTAGCTGCCCAATCAATTATCGTAAATTTTCCAAATATATATGCTGGAAATCTTTAAACAAAAAGACTATTGACTGGTCAATTAGTTAGAGCTGACATAGTTAGTTCGAATAATGCTTGTATATAAACATACACATAGTGTATAAATTGTATATATAAGAGAAATAAAACTTCAATATATCAGTAATATCTATTATGAATATCTGGTAAAAAGTTTCACGAGTAGCATAGTCGTCGTTGGTAAGTTTAGGGTCACATCAGAGAAAAAAAAATGTTGGAAAATTTGTACCATGATAATATTATTAACTATTACTTAATACATATGTTTGCTTTTATATTTATTTGCCAATCTACCCTATACTCTTATAGTTAGGGCCAAACTCTAAAATGTTGTATGATTTTCTCACTGAAAGATAAATGTGGAAACTTTTTTTGTATTCAAGATAGTATTATTGAATAATTAGGACGTATAGATTAGTAGTACCATGTAATTTTAATTGTATTTTCTCTAGAGAATTATAACCATGTAGTTTTAAATAACGTTAACTGCTAGCAATTAGGACCATTTAACACTTTAAATTATTTTAGGATTCCCTCTAGTCACTATAGTCTATAGTCAATGGCGTGCCACGAAGGAACTCTTTAGGGAAGTATTGAAAAAAAAAGTATTTTTGGGTTTGGTAATGTTTATCTAGAATTTTCTTGTAACAACCCTATTTTGTTTATGTTATTTCATTTCTGGTGTTTATGTAGATATATATATATAAAGATACAAGTTGAAAAACTCTTCCAAATTAGCAATTCATACCCAAAATTTGTGTCTGTCGTAATTATAATGAGAAAATTTTCCTGGAATTCAAGTTCCATACCATATTCGACTAGCTGTGAGGAATTTAGGTGGTAGTTGTCTTAGATTGAATAGTCTGTTTTCTTAGGGTATCAATAATTCTATATGACACAAGTTAAAGTTTATTTTGGACTACATTGATTTCTAATTATTTACACTGCTCATGATTTACAAACAATATATAGAAAATATATGTTAAGTTGATTAGCCCGATGTCACCGTTTCATAACATGGTTTACCAGTACGAATAAAAAAGAAAAAAAAAAAACTAAAACTCACAGTTCAAAGTTTGAAAGATTTCAAAACCAATTCTGCTTTTACTTTGGCTATTATATTAAAAGTAACACCCCAAAAATCTGTACTTAGTAGTTAATACTTAATACGGTACTAGCATTTAATTAATACTTTAGTGTTTAAGTTTCAATTTTTGTAGATAACTTCTCAAAATTGTGTGTTAAATTTTAAATGTAGAGATATTTAATCATTGTTCTCTTATGTTTTCAGAAACTATAGACAATGTACAGAGAACAGAGACTGACACAAGATTAGGGATCATGTGCAGGCAAGAGACAGATTAGATTCATAGGTCTAAACCCATTTTGATATGTTGTCTTTAAGGACTTTATCAATATTTATCAGTACGTCATTTGATAATATGAGAAGTTTAAGAGAGGACCAAACTTATGAATATAGCTTTTGCGACCCCCACCATCAGTCCATCACCATGTTATGTCTGATGATTTTTTGCTTATTACAAGCTTTTCGATATTGATAAAGTCCTCAAAGAAACATGTTTTTATTTTGTTACGAGAGTTTTTTCACGAGTTCCAAACCAAATTTTACATGACATTAGAACAGGTCTATAGTAGTATGTTGACTAATTATTAAAAAAAACAAACTTTTTAAAAATTGAATATAGTGTTCGAATGGAACCTTCTTAGTAAAATCGTAATAGTAAGGAACATAAATGTTGCATACAAAAATTTATAGTATTTTTTTATGACAAAAACGCGAATATAATAATATGATTGCAAACTACAATCAAAACACTAAACGACAAAAGAATTGTTAAAAGGAAAAAAACGGAGTAACACCACATGTACGTAATATTATTCTCCTGTCGTTAATTTGGTCATCAATTAAAAAGTTAAAACTATCTTATTCAAATGTCAAATACTATTCGAAAGCAATGATTACCTTTAGTGTATTATTTTAAATGACAATACAAGTTGATTAAAAGTCCTTAACTTTGCATTCAAAAGAAAGAAAGAAAATATAATATATTTTGAAGCTTAACTAATAGGGCCCGAGACATCTCTATGATACTGTTTTTTTGTGCAAACCTTACTTCATTAATTTAAACTTCCACAATACAATAAAAGTTTTCAAGTAGTCTATGGATTTTTAAGATAAATCTTTACAAGAATTCAAATATAGGAGTAGCTGTCTTTGTTGGAACCACGCGTATATCTCTATGACTCTATACATTCATACATACGTACAGTATATATATTTGTAAATACTATACATCTAACTTAGCAATTACGTCTATACGGCGGATTGCGTTTATAAACTCTCTATGCGGAAATTAATTTTTGGTCCACTAGCTAATCAAAATTACACATTATCAAAAGTCTGATACAGGAAACTACCAAAGTTTACCTATGATATAAAATTTGAAGTTGCATCAGCGGCTGACACTTAATATATAGTAATATAATTATAGCTATTGATTCCTCGCAATTGAAAATCTATTATTCGTGTTAACTGATAAAAATTATACTGTAAACTAAACAATCAATCGTTAATAAGTAAACAATGATCGACAACATATTGATTTGCGACTTCTACCGCCGTTATTTCAACGCGAAATGATCCCAAACTATATGCGTGGACGTACACGTAATAATGTACAGCGCATACATTATTCGACTTTGAATACATATGCCAGTAGGTTACTTAATGAAACCTAATGATTATTACTTACGTACTTAACGATAGTTATTTAACTAACATATGTTGACTAGTTTTGTAAAACTAAACTCAGACGCTTCAATTATCCAAAGAGATGAACAAAGACAACAAGTATATCTTATAAGTTAGAAAAATTTCACCGACACTTTCTAAGCTTGAATAAAATAAATCAAACATCATAACTAACAAACTTGAAAGTCGACTGATGTTTACATAGTACGGACCGATTAACTGGCAGCAATATATAAATATAATGTGTTGGCTTACCTTAGTCACACATTATATCAAAATATGTGTATTGGTTACCACAGTATATATATATATATCATTTTATTTAACTATATATTGTGGTAAAGTTAAATAAAATGATATATAGTATTCATTAGTGTTACAAAAAAAAGTATTCATTAAAAAATTTATATATAGTGTTATGTTTTGGAGGTTAACTTTGTAATAATAATAAAAAAAAATTAGATGATTAGAAGGTTATGGATTGTGAAAACTAATTCGGATCGGTTTAAGTGATTGCGTGTTCCAAAAGTTATATATTGCTCCACTAGGGTTCGGTCACTATTGTTAACAATAACAACAAAAATTGGATTGAGATCCGTATATTTCTCTATATTCGGTACCATAACGTGTTATATGATCCTGTTTAAAATGCCACTCGATTTTACGGTATATATATATATATATATATATATATAATATTTTGCCTTATATTGTCTAAGTAACATTTTTTAACATCATATAATGTATTTGTTGTAAAGAAAAATGCGATAAAATTAACCACGACAGTATAACTATATTTACTCCAGACATATATGTTTACTACACGCTACCACTCACATGGAATAGAATTCAACTTAGAGTAGTTAATTATATTTTGTTTAGGATAACCAGATTAGGGTAAAAAAATTGTTTTGAGAGGTAAAATAAACGTAAAAAACAAAAATAAGTACCGGAGACATGTGCCACTAAAAAGTAAATCGGTCCCAAAACTTGAAAAAAATCCTACAAATTTAGATATTATATAAAGTAAAAAAAATAGATATTATAACCACGCAAAGATACGTTGTATAGCCTTACTATGAAATACAGAAAAGAAAGACCACAAATATCACTCACAGCAGTTTTTTTAAAGAAAATTAACAAATACAAGTATTTTTAAGCTTAAAGGTGGCAAACAAATATGACTCGACAAATCAATAAAAAACAAAATGTTGGAATTATTGTGCTCAAACAGATTCGTAGACAGGTACACTTTGATACTCACTTCCACATTGCTTAATTATAACATCACATGGCCACGTTTCGGTCAAGTCATTCTTGATGCCACCGGCTTAACCTGTTAATACCTCCTTTGGCTGACTTGACTTTTGTTGCCCAAATCGCCAAAGCAATCAGCAGCCATAAACTGTATTATCAGAAAATGAAAAATCTCAGATTTCAAAATATCATGTGATCATTTCTTTTAGTTAGATTCAACCCTTTTTGGGGGGCAAAATAGTTGGATTTAACCCTAAATCCTATAAATAATGAATGAATCACAGTATAGTGGTAAAAAAAAAAGTCTTTAGAAGAAGGCACTGCCAAAATCGAAAAATATGAGAAACTTATAAGATTAAACCGATTTGATTCCATTGACTGTTATATTAAATATGATGTTTGTTTTGTAAAGATATTAAAACGACCTGAAATTTATGGATTGCCATAATTGATCGCTACTAGTGCTTTGCGTTTGTTCTTACCATTTTAGTTTACTTAGAAAAACATATTCACCAGTTTAATTCGTTGTTCGACGAATTAGTCTAATTAGTTTGTTTGCATACTATTTATATAATACTTTACCATTGTTAAACGAAAAACTCATTTTGAGTGATATGGATTCTAGAAAACATTCGCTTTATACATATTATTGTAAAAACAAAAAAACAAACTAGCATAAGTCACACATTTTCTTATGGTGATTTTTACAGTTGGCCGGGGACCCCACGGCGGCGTAATGCAGACAGCAGCCTCCAACAACTAACTTAGCCTTCCTCATATGTCTCATCTTTTGGTCTCTATTTGTTTGATTTTTATTTATTTTATTCTATGACTTCTTGCGAAACATATACTGTACTATTGTATTACAAAATATCCACTATTTTTTGTTTGTAATTGCTCTAATTAAAATATTGAATGCATGGTATAGAAGGTGGCATTACTTTATTACTATAAACTAAGCTGCTCTATCTTGGAATTTGCTCCTAGTATGATGCTCTCATAGGTAGGTATCGACTCAGTGAATATTCTTTGCAATAAAATAGAGGAAAAGAAGTATAATTACATAAGGTCAGTTAACCGACAAGTTTTCCAAAATTAACCCAATTATGTGGTTAGATTGTCATAAATTTATACGAAAAAAAATCCTTCAATAACCAGAAAAAAAAATACATAGAGTTTGTCCACTAAAAGAGGCAAATCCACATATGAGAATCCAAAGGAAAAAACGAAAGCCTCACTAAACGTTATCAACGATGTACATATAGTGTGGTTTTGTGTAAATTATTACTGGTTTTAAATTTATATCTTAAATGTGTTTAGATAGTTTACATTACTGGTTTAGTTATATTGTTGTAAACAAGTAATACGTAAAACAATTACCTTTTAACAAACAAGAAAAACGTACTACAAAATAAAGGTGCACGCACGAGGTTTTATCACATGTGTTTTTTCCTGAGTCATGGAATTTCTTTTAATTCATCTTCACAAAAGGACGAATAGATCATTACATAGATATGTATAAGCAGTTAAAAAAAAAATTAGCAGTTCTGACAAATTGAAGAAAATAACCCTTAACTATCCATATTAATTCAACTATCCTCTCTTGATTCAACTATCAACGTAAACTACATATTTAAAATCATAGACGCTTACCAAAAGATTAAGAAGAGTCTCTCATTTTACCTGAAAGCTAACCCGTCAACTAATACGAAAAAATAAATTGATGAAAATTCAACTATGAAAAGGACAGATTAACAAAACTTAGTTAGGGTTTTTAATTACCTATTAGCAAAGCGATACAACATCTTACAGTTGTCAGAAAGTTTGTGTAAAACGTGAACTCCAAAAAGAAATTATTTCCCGATTCGTTTGCTGTCGTAACCGGTCTTTCTCAATTCTCGTTATCTTATTCCTTTTCCTTCTTGCCACAGTGACTACATTAATCACATATCGCAGTGATAATCATTCATTGGTATCATATTTCTGCTAAAATTTGAATCAGTAATAATTTTAATTTTTTATGAATTACATAAGCATACCAATATATCTTTCGTGGCTATGAGGAAAAAGCGTGTAAAAGAGCTTAGAGTCTTCCTTTGTAGAGCTAAAGTTAATCTTTATAGGCACTAGACATATTATACAAGACTATAGAAGCTTTATCTAAATTAATGACTAAAATCTTAGCTAAATCTCATTTACATGCGATTCTCTATAATATTAATTCGTGTAGCTTAATTTCTTATTCTACTGTATCTACAAGAACAATAAATTGCATATTTCTTACTTCGTGTAAATAATCTAAGACCTCTTCTTTAGAAAAATGACTGAAAAGTAAATTCAACAAATGTCTCAGTTTATATGAGCTATGTTCATCCTTTCTTGTAATTTTTATATGAGTCTAACGTTTTCTCACATGTGATACCGGTAAATTTTATGTATAGAATTTTAGAATTAGTTTTGTGAGTTTTATAATAGCTAAATAGATAGATCTGGTGAAAAATAGTGCTTGGTACTTGGTAGAGCAGATTTCTTAGGAGATCAAAATCCAAAAGATTAAAAATTTATTCGACAAGGCATGTTAAAACAATATCTAAATACTAAAATCAAAACCGGAACTAATATGAACCAAGTTAGTTTAATCATAGCAGTATCGCTTATCTTCAAATTTTCAGTAAGAAAAATTCATTATATACTATACAATTATGTAGCTAATAGTAAGAAAATTGCTACACACACATGATCCACATTTGGCATTTCTCATACTTTGAATTATCTGGTTGTCATGAAGTTGAAAGTGACTAAATCAAAGAACCAATGACATCTCTTAATGGATACACATCTGAGACTATACGTATAGATAAAAAAAAAATTACAATGCGAATATAAATCAAGAAAATAAAAAATAGAATTAGGTTACCCAACTTATATGAGAAAGATAAGTACTTTATCGATTTTTTAAAAAAAATCGGTTGGATTGGCTTGGTTGAAAAGCTCATCAAACATATGAAGAAAATGGAAAAAACCTAAATCCAAAGTTACCACTTCGATATGTTTGTATCTTTGTTATCGGTTCTTTTGCAAGTTTCACGAAAGATAGATATACATCAGCAGCATGACCAACCGAATTTTCTCTATTTGAGAAAAAGAAATAGATTGATCGGCAACTAACTAGCGCGTCTAGATAGATAAACATAATATGCTCATTTTTTTTCTTTTCTTCTTTTTGCTGTTTATAAGCAAAACATACATCCTCATTTAAAATAATTATACAAAAAAAAAAACAAGTCTTAGTATTTTAACATTCTACTATATTATTTTATCAACGCAATTAAACTTAGATTTTTAAGTGAACAAAAAGCACATTGGTGATATATTTTTTCAGTCAGCTTAAGAAAAAAAAGCTTTTAGAAGACATTATACAGTACTTGTAAAACTAGTAGTCAGAAATCCCATCCAAAATTGATTATGTAATTCAACGCATATGAGCAAAATAAAAAACATGAAATGAGAAAGACTAGATGATCCCATACCGAAGAAAGGTCCTGAAGGGAGTTTATACGAATGGGCCAATTCTTTAGGCCCGATATAATGCAACCCCAAGTGTGGCTCTTCAGCAACCCTCCTCAAAGATTTTGACTGATGTGGCCGATCAAGTTAGGCCCGTTAATATATACAACGGTATTAGAAATTATGAAGTTATGTAACGGCTGCTACTAACAATTTTCGGTCGTTTTGATTTTTGTTTATTGGATGAACAAACTTGAGGGTCAGATGAGATATTTCAAAATCTGTCATTGGAAATAGTTTTAAAGGATCATTTTTTTCTTTTACTGAATTCTTTTTCTGCAAGTGATATTCCAAAAATTTTAATAAAAAATACCATAGCAGTTTTCCTAAATTCGTCCACACCATCGTTACAGTCATGTAACATTTTATCAAAAAAAAATAAAATAGTTTCAGATGTTTGATTGTAAATTTAATATTCAATATGTGAAACTACTTTCAACTCTATTTTAGATCAGAAATGGGTTATACGAAGATATGGCATTGTTTTTGTATATATGAGACTAAACAAAATTAATCTTGCGCATCTTAAACACAAATCCGGAATCCAAATCAAATGTTTTAAAAATAAATACAATGGTCTATCCTAATCTATGGACGTTCACCATAGTTTAGGAAAAAAGTACATGTCTGGTTTTTAATATAAAATCAACTAATTGTATAAAAGTAAATTGGATGTTCTTGTCATGCATGGTCTGTCCTTTGTCTTGGATCATATGGGTGGGATCGAAAACATGAACGAAAAAGAGACATTTTAATCCAAAAAAAACAAAAAAACAACTCCGACTATCTGTAAACCATGATAAAAGTACACGATACTAAGCAAGTTGCATGTTTCCCCTATAATACAAAAATGGAATCTTAACGACACACTTGACAATAATTAACCCAAATGCATAATAGTATTTAATTTAACCCCCCCAAAATAACGTAGACTTGGGTTATCTGTAAACGGATTAATCGCCTAAACATATCGATCCTAGTACATATCATTTGTCATTAAGTTGATGTAGGGCCTGTTCGTTTTCCTCACAAATAGTATTTTGTACGAAGAATCGAAAAGTTAGATGTGAAAATAAGTTATGACAAAAAAAAAACATGTCAGCATAATTTGGCTCGTTTCAAGATATCCCCACAATTCACTAGAAAAAGAAAAAAGGAAGTGTGGTGTATTGGTGTGAAATGTGAAATGGGTCGATCGATCAGTAATTTCTAAAGCTTTACCGTTGTAACTAATGCGGAGCAATACGCAAACCATTCATGCAAATGCAAGATTAGTCCATAAACACGTATTTATGGGCGAGAAAGACCAACCTGCAAGCGATACAAATATAACACCACTTATGAGAACTGATGTTATTGTTAACTCTTTTAAAGTCAATCGAGTAAATATGATGCTAACTTTTACCAAATAAAACAATATATATATGTATATGATGTTAATTAACTTTTCTTTAATAAATCTTCTTCAGTACCATTTACAAAATAAAGAAGCCAACATCTTTTGACGCATATACATCAAAGAACGTCAAACCTCCATCTGTCAACCACGTGAGATGCACGTGCGTTGACGGACCGTGAGTGAGAGACTCTCTTTTGGTCAAGCAGACAAGCACCCAGAGCACAGGCCACAAGCCTCCTCTCTAATTTGTTCAATTCATTAAATTAACAATCCCTAACTATATTTAGTAACGCTCTCTTGCACTATTATATTAATTGTTTAATAACTACTTAATATCTCTTTCTCTCTCTTTCTCTGTAAAGACTTTCCTCAAGATTTTTCCCTAACCATCAGATTAACTTTTGTAGGGTTTTTCTTTTCCGGCAAAAGCAAATCATGTACCCTCCTTCTTCCTTCTCCAAGTCCACAGCTCCAGACGGAGGCGACGCCGTCAACAACCAATATGATTCGGCCGCCGGTGCCACCCGTGATTTCTCCTCCCTCGGCTCTCAAACCCACCATAATCCTCCGCCACCGCATCCACCGCCTCCGTCACGGCAACAACACAATCCTAACGTCGGCGGTCATTGCTTTCCCGGCGATCCATCTTCCTTCGATTCGGATTCCAACGCTTCTTCTTCTTTGTTCCGACACAGAAGCTCTCCTGCCGGTTTCTATGACCAATATCTTCCCACTGATCCCAACGGTAACTTTTTGCGTTACTTACATTTTCTACCCTATCCTCCTCGACTAAATTCTTACCCCTCATATCGTTAATCAATTTTGATTTATGGTCGACGTGATATGAAAATTACAATTCACAATACACATTTAAACCCCACAGGAATTACAATTTACAATTACACATAGAGAGATTATTTTTATTAGTTACAATTATTATTATTTTTTTTTTTAAAAAACATGGATAACTAGTTCTTTTTTTTAGAACGGGTTTGGTATTCTTTTGTTCAGTTAAATGTTTTGAGTTTTTATATTGTTTCACTGAGATATAAATTTTTAAATTTATATCAAACCAATGTTTCATTGTGATGTACCTAAGTTGATAATTACTTATATTTAGTATTGCAACAAATATGTGAAACTCTTAAAATTTGAAGAAACTAAGGAGTATCTAATTATTTTATTGATGAACGATTCGGTGGGTAAATTGGTCTAACACGTAATTTTGACTTCCTGGAATCCAAACCATCTAATCTTGAATAAAAATTTCGACGACTTTAGTTTGTCTATTGGTTTCCCTCCATATATAAAAGGATACGACTTTTGTTCTTCCAATTAAGTAACAGATATAATTACGTATAAATTCAGCAAAAAAAAAAAAGAGTAGCTGAAAATCGAAATCTCATTAGCCATCAAAATATCTATCTATAGATTTGATTAACACATTTCTTTTTCATTTTCTGTTTGGAGAAACCATGGTCGATCTTATTTACATTTTATATATACACATCTATATATACATTATACATGCATGAATATTTAAACACGTATTTCCAGGAGAGGCAAGTTGTATATTTTAATAATGCAATTTAATGCAAATAGCTTGTACGGAGTATTATAAAAACATGCACTTGCCAAAAGTATATGTTATAAAAAAAAACGAATCATTACAAAAATAAATAAAAGTATAGTCCACTTGGCAATATTATATCCATCCCACTTGCTCTTTTTCTTCTGACAAAGCAGCCACGGGGCCCAACTCTGATGACATGGCTTCATTATAGTCACTATTTTGATTTTTGGATACGCCTACTTGTCATTATAAATAATAGATTTATTACTCTATTGTTGGTTGCAAGTAATAATCTAGTATTATTTTTTGCGCAATTTGATCTTCGGTTCATTGCATCCGTTCGGTTTATTTTCCACTGTAATCCATGTGCGAGCCCCAAGAAAATTTTACCCCTCTTGCATTATAATATACATTTGTTTATAATAATAATTGGAATTCGAATAGTGAATATTTCTAAGATTCTTTTCATGAATCGTTATTCTCTGTCAAATTGGCGATAAATAAATCTAACTAGAGACAAAGGAAGGGGTCCTCGAGTCTCGAACACGACCCATTCTCTTCTATTTTGTATAAATACATTTTAAAAACCATACTGGTTCCCATTAAAATACTGAGATTATTACAAGTTATATAACCCATTAACCCTACATATATTACATTATATTCTTTCTCTTTCGATCTAAATTTGTTGATGGAAGAGGGAACAGGTTTTTCTCTGGGACGGCCAAACGGAGGATACGGTGGAGGAGGAGGAGGAGAGCGAGGGCCATCGAGGCTGAAGTCGGAGCTGAGATTCTCCGGCGGTAGTAGTAGTAGTCATCAAGAACATAACTCTCTACCGCAAATAGCAGAGGTTGAAGCGGCTGCGGCGGCTATAAACGGTGTTGCATCGACGAGTATGAGTTTTGGGAATAATCATAACAATTGGGACAACTCTTCTTCTCATATAAGTTTCACCATTGATGAACCCGGAAAACGGTCCAAGACCACCGACTTTTTCACCTTAGAAACTCAGGTATTTTCTATGATTATGTGGCTACCATATGTATTTAATTTATGTTGTATGTATATCAATTAGATCAGCCTTTTATACAATAAAGTTACCAAATCTTGATTTATTCTAGACAAAGGGGGAAACAAATGCATAATCTCAAAGTTGAGCGTGTTTTTGTGTAGTTCGTATAAGCTTGGAGAAGGTTTATGATTGATCTACAAATGGTTCACAAGTTGTATGATGACAAATGATATTACAGTGTGTGTAGTATAGTATGAAATATATAATACAAGCTTGGTTTCCATAAAGTAAGCGCAATAGGATTCCAAGTTGGAATAAATGTCAATAAGGATGACATATGTCACAAGTTCATGTGTGTCTAAATAATGCTGTGGCTATATTGTCTTTAGTTGACATGATATGGTTTTGATTCAGTTCAGCATGCCGCAAACGTCTCTGGAAATGACGAGAATGGAGAGTTTGATGAACATCCCAGAGGACTCAGTGCCTTGTAGGGTTAGAGCCAAGCGCGGTTTCGCGACTCACCCGCGTAGCATCGCTGAAAGGGTTAGTTTTCATGTTATTACTTTGATATACAATGATTATTACATAAGTATATATGCATGATCATCTATACTTTTTATTGCACATCAAAGAAACACAAGAGTCTAATGAAGTTTTATATATGATTTGGTTTGCGTGTGTATATATGTTTATATATAGGAGAGAAGAACGAGAATAAGCGGCAAGCTGAAGAAGCTACAGGAACTGGTGCCCAATATGGACAAGGTAAGGAGTCCTAATTAGTAATGTTGGTGTAATTGATGAGATTATATATCTATTATTAACGTTTGAAAATTCTGGCAGCAAACGAGCTACGCAGACATGTTGGATTTGGCTGTTGAGCATATAAAAGGTCTTCAACACCAAGTAGAGGTGCGTTCTTATACATATGAATCTACATATACAAAGTGACATTTCTCACACTGAAGTAAAGGTGATCATATTCCATATATATGTTGAGAAATTGCAAAACACAATTAGCCAAATTATGGTATGTTGGAAATTGGTATATAGTGTCCAATTGACCAAATCTTGATTCAATCTTTTACTCTACAGACGTTTTTCGAAAAACTAGACTTCATCTCCTAATAGGGTTTTTTTGTTGGTCTCTTAACAAGGTTTTAAGTATATGTTCATTTATATAATTTCACCCTACTAACATATATTTCATTATATATACAGTATCTTCCTCTTTTCCTTAAAAGCTTTCATAACATAAAAATACATTAATAGATGGTTTTGTTTGTATGTGTAACTCTTTTAAGGTTAATTAACCTCAAACATGATCAAAAACCATCTATTTGTATGTGTATGTAGAGCGATTAATGTATTAATGTATAGTTTTTTTATCATGTTTGAGGTTAATCTTAAAACCATCTATTTGTAAACATGTCTGCGTAGCTCGTATGTGTACAAATGGATGGTTTTTGATCATGTTTGAGGTTAACCTTAGATTATAACTTATAAGGTCCTATATAAGTTCACATATAATGGTTTTATACAAGTAGTATATGAAGAAATAATCGAGTTGAATTTATATTAAACTTATAGTCCATAAATTTAATATAAAAAAAACTTAATAGTCCATAAAAGCACATACAAATGGAAAACGAGATTTTCAAAACATATAGAGTTTGTACGAGATTTCACACATATGTAATTATGTTTTTTTAGCATTAATTAAATGTTTATATTCGATGATTATTTGTCATGTGCAGTCACTGGAAAAGGGGATGGAGAGATGTACTTGTGGGGCATGCAAGAAGCGATGATGAATTTTACGATATGTTTCCAAACATGATCCAAGAAAGTATAGAAGAAAAAAAGAAACACAACAAAAAAGATATTCATTATATATGATTTTGGAGGTCCAAAGAAAGTGATGGTGATAAATTAATGAAGTCTAGTTTTGGCTCATTCTCAAAGTCTTGACCATAAACAACTTATAAATTCGATAAATCGAATTTTCCAAAAAAAAAAATTAGTCAATTTTAACTTAGAACAAACCCCATTATTTGAGATTTAAAGAGATGTGTCATGTGTGTCTGTGTGTATTGTATTCGATCCTCGTTTTGGCCCCGTGAATTCATTTTGTTTTACTCATTATGGGTTCATAACCGGTTACAACTTAAGTGTTTATTCTCTCAGAAATTAATCTTACCTAATCAGGAGTACAATTGTTCTAACACACCATTCATTATAAATAGAGAAAGAGGAGGCAAACTTTGCAAACACTATAACAAATTGGTATATATTTAGTAGACAAAGTATACAAATTTGAAGAAGTTTGGATCTCGTTTCTTACACCAATTTATAACAGAATTAAGAAGAGCAAAGCTCAAATTTTCTTTTAAGTTGTGTAATTTTATTTACACAACTGAAAATTAGGTTTAGTTTATAATACTATTTAACGGTTTTATTTCGGAGCGTGATTTCAGTTAAAATAAAAAAAGCTTATGATGGAAAACTAATTCATGCGCAAAGTGACATTTATTGCGCTCATAAAACAGCCTAATAAAAGGCAAAACCTCTCTCTCTCTCTCACACACTTATTCCCGAAATAGAAGAAGTAGTGACGGTGAGAGATGTCGGACGATGAGAGAGGTGAAGAGTACCTCTTCAAGATTGTTATCATCGGTGATTCCGCCGTCGGCAAATCCAACCTCCTCACCCGCTATGCCCGTAACGAGTTCAATCCGAATTCAAAGGCCACGATCGGCGTCGAGTTTCAGACTCAGAGCATGGTCATCGACGGCAAGGAGGTCAAAGCTCAGATTTGGGATACCGCCGGCCAGGAACGCTTCCGCGCCGTCACTTCCGCCTATTACCGTGGCGCCGTCGGAGCACTCGTCGTCTACGACATCACTCGCAGCTCCACCTTCGAGAACGTCGGTCGCTGGCTCGATGAGCTCAACAGTATGTTCCCCTTCTCTCGATTCCAAAAAAGTGTCTCTCTTTGTTGCTTTTTTCGATTAAAGTTTCAATTTTTGAGCGAGATCTGCAAATCGAGTGTTGATTTCGATTGGATTAAGTAGCAATAGTGATGCTGGTAGTGAGAACTTTTTAGATCTGAAGATTTATGGTGACTTCTTAAGAATTTGATTCAAAGTCAAGTCAAAATGATCTTCCTTTAATCTATCATAGTCACAATTGATTGTTGCCACAATGTTACACTCTTCAAGTAGGATCCTCGATGAACATTCTGAAGAGAAGTTAGTTGATTCATGATTCGTAATCAAAATACATTTGATGCACAAACTATCAGAATTCTTCTTTTTGACATGTTTGCATCTCTACTCCACTTTAGCTTCAAATTATGAAGGGTTTAAATTAGTTTGACAACAATGATGAATCTTTCTGTAGCTCACTCTGATACAACGATAGCGAAGATGCTCATTGGAAACAAATGTGATCTCGAGAGTATAAGAGCAGTGAGCGTTGAGGAAGGCAAAAGCCTTGCAGAGTCTGAAGGTTTGTTTTTCATGGAGACATCCGCGCTGGACTCGACCAATGTGAAGACGGCCTTCGAGATGGTTATTCGCGAGATCTATAGTAACATTAGTCGAAAGCAACTCAACTCTGATTCTTACAAAGAGGAACTAACCGTGAATCGTGTTAGCTTGGTCAAGAACGAGAACGAAGGGACAAAGACGTTTTCTTGCTGTTCGAGGTAACATCTCTCTGTACCGGTTTTTCTCTTGTCCTGAGGGTTGGTTTCGGGTTTGAGTCGTGTCGCCGGATAAACTTATAGAAAGACAGAAACATTATTTTGGTTCTCAATTGAAATTAGAGAAAAAAAAAAGAGAGAAAGGTGTTTTGAGTTTCTTTGTTATAGATACAGAAGAAAATGTAAGCAATTTGGACAAGATTGGTCAAGTGTATAAGTTATACTGTCTCGTTTCTACTTCCTACTTTGTAACTTTTGTAAACTTGCGAGTGTTAAAAAATCAATTTTGATATTTTCCAACTGCTCTTTTGTTCGGTGGTCCGCAAATTTAGTAGCTAAAACAAACGACAAAAATATCTATTTCAATTTAAATGTATAAGATGTTTAAAGTAACAATCATGTTTGTGTCACTTCACCGTGCTAATACGCGTTTGGTATTTAACAATTGTTTTCGTCTTATGTCTATTTCACATTCTGAAAAAAAGTGTGTGATGCTTTCTTCATAATGTCAATATAATACGATAAACAGTTATAATTAAAACTTGAAACTGTGGAAAAACTTGATAATGATGACTAGGTTTGGAAGATGGAACTGAAAAAAAAAAAAGTCAGCCTCTGATTTAATGGTTTCCCACCCACAGATTTAGCAAATGAAAAAAACAATGCTTGTTTTAGCTTTTATTATTGTCCCATTTAGAAACACACAGAAAATTAAACAAATACGAAAATAATTAAACAGTGATTATTATCATCAGACTATATTAGTCTCTCTCATTGTGACCTCCAATACTTGGCCATTTCGAAGCCATTCTTACCATAGTGATAATCTTCGATGGTCATATCAATCTCGGCTTGTGTATTCATCACGAACGGACCGTACTGAACCACCGGTTCACCTATCGGTTCTCCAGCTATCAACACAAACCGTAACTTCTTCGAAGATGACTTGTTCCACACGCTAACACCGTCATTTCCTGTTCCGAACACCACGACGTTGTGTGCTGAAACAGGGGAAGAGTTTGATGAGCCGAATACGGCTCCGCCTTCACCGCTTTCTATAACGTAAGCAAATGCGTTCCAAGATTCAGGAATGTTCTGGTGGATTTGAGATCCTGGATCGAGAGTGAAATCGAGGAACATTGTTGGTGTTCTTGTGTAAACAGGGGATTGGATTCCCATTGATTCTCCTGCTATGACTTTGACTTGGACACCGTTCTCTTCTGCCTTTGGTATGTCTGAATTCGACAGCTCTTGGTAATTTGGCTCTATCCTGTCGGAATCAAATTTAAAGAATCAATTTCCAGTTTTAGAAACTCCAAAAAAGGTCGAAATCTTTATAAGTTTTTGCTAGTGGGTCTTCTTTACATTTTCTCGTTGGAGGAAAGATTGATCCAAAGTTGTAAACCTTTGTTAACTTCTTCTTCAGGCATTTCAGAATGAATGATTCCTCTTCCTGCAGTCATCCACTGTAGAAACAGAAGCTTTTTAGGTTTTTTTTTTAAATCGTTGAATTATCGAATAAATTAATCAGCTAATTCTGTTTTCTTCTCACACCTGAACATCACCAGCATAGATTGTACCCTTGTGGCCTTTGAAATCTTGATGAGTAATTCCTCCCTACAAAAAATAATATACACTATTAGAAGAAGATAATTAAAAAAAAAAGAGAGTTTATAATAAAATAGACGTTTGGTTAGAAAACCAAATAACAAAAAGAAGAAGAAGAAGGTATCTCTAATCTTTCTTTTACCTCTAGTACATATGTTACAGTTTCAAAACCTGTTCATCATAATTTTCACCAAATGTTAGAGATATTACATAAAACATGTTTTTTTTCTAATTCATCTATGTATGTAATGTGTATATGTGTACGTATGTGATCTGACCTCGGTGAGGATGATCAGGGAATCCAGCTGGAGGCGAAACTGCTCCGAAGATTAAAAAAGAAACAGAGTAAAACGTAATTAAAGAATGATCAATAAATGTCTTCCATTTTTTAATGGATAACAAATAAATAAACAAATAAAATGTCTTCTGCTTCCTAGAAAACATACCGGAGAATTCATCTAGCATCAAGAACGGATCTAACAACTTCTGCTCACTCCTGAATTGATATACACCACAAGAGAAAAAAACCCAGAAGGTTTTTATGAGACTTGATCATAACCATTGAATTTTCCTGAGAGAGATAGAAAAAGAAGAAAGATTAAAGAACCTGGAAATGCCACGTCTAACGACGGCTCCGTCGCCTTCTTTCTGAAGCTTGGCGAAGACTTTCTTGATTACAGATCTTGACACGAAGTTTTGGGAAGAAGAAGACATTGATTTGATGTTTCTGATAAACCTGAATGAAAACAAACCTCCAAGCGAATTTGCTCTGTTTATGGCAGCTCTCATATACTCAACTAAAGTCGTCTTTTTTTTCTTGTTCTCGTTAATATACAAATTCAAGGTGTGTGTTTTGGTTTCAGGATTGTGTGTGTCTATTTATAGAGAGAGAGGAACAAGACGGCTTCGAAAGGTTTGTGGGCCCTAATGGGCTTCAAAAAGCTCACACCGCCGCATTGTTTGGAACCAGAACGCTGATTGCATTGTGTCATGCTCATGTCATTATGATCCATGCCTGACGTCTTATAATTCTGATAAGTTTTTTTGTGTGCATACAAGTTTTTTTTTTAATTCCAAAAATTTCTCTCTAAATATTGGTAGTGTCTATATCTAGTTTCCAATTTTTGTTTTTTTTTATTTGTTTTTGGCATGTTGTGATAAATAAACTGAATTAATATTGAATCTTTTTTTTTTGTAACTGAATTAATATTGAATCTTCTTATCTTGTTCAGCTTAAAGAGTCTTCAAATTTCATTTTTCCAAGGAAACCTAGATTTTATTCAGGTTATTGATATCTTTGTATTCGGTTCAGTTCTGAATCTTTTGGCTACTGTCTAAGTTTTTGTGTGGATTCAATTATAAGTTAGCTAATAGAGTAGTGAAAGGTTCTAGACTTTAAGCTAGTGAATAAGACAACGTAGTAACTTTAAAAATAAATTAATCTACTTTAGCCAATCTGATTTGAAACTTTCAGATAATACCCAAATTTAGGTTTTTAAATCATGGATTAACCTCGAAGACCAGTTCAAAAGGTAATGAATAAGATTAGCTCTAGGCTTCTACTGGCAACGTGTAACTTAGGGACTTGACACGTGTCATTTTTGCATACATACATTCATACGTAACCTTGATGTCACCAAATGTTGGGTATAGGAAACTTTATATGTCTATCTGTATTTAAAAACTGGCAAGTATGCGTTCGCATTTAGAAAAATATTTGACTAGATAAACCAATTTAAACGATTCATGCTTACGTCATCATTTGATTGTCACTTTCGTTACAAATCAAATAGAAATGATTTGGCCATTATTTTTGTTTGGATAATCAGAAACAAAAAGTAAGAGAATCGAATTGTTTTTTTTTTTTTTTTTTTGAAAAGAAGAGAATCGAATTGTTTTTCTCCTTTCTACATTTGTGGTAAACAAAGTTAAGTGAAAATTTAACTGACACCCAATTTTAAGTGTGTTTACCACCTTAGTCAAATCCAACACTCGAGTATGGGATTAGTAGTTATAATCTTTTCTTAGTTTTCCTATGTTGCAAAGTTGCATAACTCTATTTTCGTAAGACTAAAATATATTATCTCATTTTGTGTTTAATAAACACTCGAGTGTTACACGTTTATTTTTATATCCTGGATTTTACTTACATGCTAAATTTAAACAACATAATCATTCAAACGATTTAGAGGATCTTTTGTAATGTTTTAGACGATCTACAGACAAACTCACTGGAATCCTGAAAAAAAAAAACACAATCGTCATTGTTTAACAATTTTGATGTGGCCGTTGGATCATTTTAAAACTCTTTCTCGTTGGTAAATTCATAGAACCAAAAAGTAAATGGTATATCACTTTCAGTTCTTACATAAGTATTCGAGTTAATCCAAACAAATGTGACATATAATATGCCTAAGCAATACGTGTGGTCAAGCAATATGGACATCGTTGTAAGAAAATGAACATTAACTATCGACTTTCTGAATTTTGGTGAATTATAAATATCGGTTTTTATCATTTGGCAAGGAATTATATTGTTTAATAAGATGGACCCCCCTAAATTTATATAAGATTAGTACTTTATCATTTAACGAAAGACCAATTATTCTTACACGCTTCCTCGTTTCTGTTCGCCAGTTGGCTACCTAAACTTATGAACAAAAACGACTTAATATAACTAATTAAAATTGTATACCTTTCTATACAGTGGTTCCGTTTTTGGTTAAGTGTGTAATTTAGAGATTTTAGACGTTTATATACGTATGTATACTATGTTTAGAGTTCAAAGCTTCATTCTACGCATAATTTTGGATTTGAATCCAAATTATGACACAACGACATCTATATTCAAGCACTCAGTTACAAGTCCCGACTATTCTATTTTAGTGAATGTTAAATCATTATTTGTAGCCATCAAAAATTGTAGATTTTTAAATAAATGATTTGTAACCGGTGAGCGTGACTGATGAGATGTAAATAAATATAGAGGATTTTAAGTAAATTAAAAATTTAATCAACATAATGTCATCCTTTCGTCATTGTACCTTGGACATATATATCTAGACATAGAAACCAAAATCACAATCACGATTTGACTACAAAATTTATTGATCTGTCACTAGGAAAACAATAGTTGACAAATTAGTAAAAATAGGATTAAAAATCCAATCAACTCGTTTAGTTATTATATTGACAATTAGATATCCTAACCAAAACCGAGACTAATCATGAATGAGATTTGGGTGTCTTAGCAAGCAACAAAACTTAGACAGAACTGTTTAAGCTTAAAGGCAAAGCCATGAGAAATCTACATTATCTTAAAAGTATGTGTTATAATGGGATCATTATGAATCAACTATCACAAACTAGAAAGACATTAACTTTGAATGTCTCTTGTTTAATGGAAAGTTCTAAAAGTCAAACATCTAGAAGCTCTATGGGTGTGGTGGTGTTTCCACTATTTTCTGCATTTATGGGATCTTCTTCCCCACCAGAAACCCACAATCCTAAAACATACACACAGAAACATACAGTTGAGGCATATAAGGATATATAAATATAGAGTATATACATTTAAAAAAAAAAAATTGATTTGACTTTCTAAGGATCCTCTTTTCTCAGTGAAGCTGAGTGCACTGCTTTAGGCCAAAAGATCACTAATTAACACAACATTGTATTTCTCTCACAAGCTGTTCATGATTGACTCTGTATAGTAACAACAAATCAAAAAGCTTGGAAAATTAGAGCTAATACATCAAAATCTGAGCAGAAACAGTAAGTCTAATGTTGGTTCTATCTCTGCTTCTTAGTCTTCTTAAGCTTTGGAGCTGGTGCCTTTGGACCATACAGACAGATACGTAGACTTCCGTCCAACACTCTCCGGTGGAAGCAGTTCTTATACAAATCCCAAAACTCGTCTCTGCAAAATGTCAAAGGTTCTATATTTCAGAATTTTATCTCAAAAGTGAAAAGTAAAGTTTAATGATGATGGGAATGACTAATGAAAGAGTGGAGAAACAAACCTGACTTGGGGCAATGTGAATAAGGAAAATCCCTTGACATCTGTGTGCAAGTCGAGCACAATCATATCTAAACGTGAAAGCCCTAATGCCTCTATGTCGATTAGCTTTTTGATTCTGCACACAGAAGCAACAGGAAAATCAGCCAGAAGGATATGACTACAGTATATACAAATACGCAAAAGAAAATGAAAATTTACTAACCTGCTCGGTGTGCCGCTCCCAATATTAACCCGTTTCTTCAACAGAGAAACCTGCATCAACAATGAACTTTGAGTTAATAATTTGAGTCGTATAACAGTGAGACTAAAGAAACCTACAACAGAATTGAGAACAACACACAATCAAAGATTTTGAAGAAGCCATTGCTTCCAAGTTCCAAACAAACAAAAAGAATGACTTATAGGAAATAGGATCAGACTGACGTGCAAAATAAAGATTGCTTCAGAGGCAAAAATGCCATCAACATTTTCTTTTTCTATCATCATATCCAAAACATAGATTAAAAAAACATTAACAGAAACAGAAATTTCAAGAACAAATATAAAAATAAAAGGCTACGATGTGAGATTTTTTACTATAAAACAAACTGAAAACGAGAGCTGGGGTCAGACTGACGTGCAAATATTTTGTTCAGCATTGCATATGCCTATGAAATATCGATATATCTTATCATCATTTCCCAGACTCTTAACATGAAAAATGAAAGAAAAAGAAAAGGATGAACAACAAAAAAAAATGATGCGTTTCACAATGGGATCAGACTGACGTGCAAATATGCTGTTCAGCATTGCATTTGCCTATGACATATCGATATATCTTATCATCACTTCCCAGACTCTTAACATGAGACAAAAGAAGAAAGGAATGAATTACATGAGCATTCTCTAACTCTCAATGTCATATATAATGGAGGATCAGACTGACGTGCAAATACATTTTCATCTGCAGAGCATTAGCCTTAGAAATTTCGTATTTTTGTCATCATATCCCCATAGTTTCACAGTAAGCAAGAAACACGAGAGAATCAAAACAAAAATCTCACACCGTAGGACCATAGATTGTCAAAGCCGTAAAGAGGTATCAAGAAAAACATAATTCATTTCTGATTTCTGTTTGAGAACTAATAACCTATGATTTTCAATTTCTTCTCTTTCTATATATGCATTGATTTAATTTCACTTCTCTAAAGACAAATACTTGTAAGAATAGAACACTACCTGTTCCTCAACCTTCAAATGCTTTGAGAACAACTTCACTGCTGGACATTGCTTAGTCAGTGACTGCAAACCCCTACACATATCATAAAAAAAAGGACTAGACTAAGCATCTTTGAATTCAATCAAGCAATAAACACATACAATTACACAATTTCACAACGATACCTTAGAAGTTCCAAAGATCTCAGAGCAGATGAGCTAATAACGAGAACAGATGGGCTTCCGGGTTCAACTTTCCCTTCAATAGTCTCTCCTTCACAAAGAGTCTCTCTCCATGAAGACCCACAAGACATCTTTATATGCTCTCCCAAGTTGCTTACATCTCGCTCCAAACTTTGTGATAACTCAACTATACACTTATCTGCAATCACCAAGAAAATCTGAAGTTTATAAAAACTTGGAAATTTGGGCATTGATAAGCGTAAACAACATTTTAGAGCTAAGATAAAACATAAAGGACAAACCTTTAATGGGATCGAGCTCTAAAGTAGAAACCCGGACACTAATGGCGGATTCAAGCTGATTCAAGAAGTAGCTAAGCTGTTCTGAAGCCGATGCCGGTTGTTCGTCGCCGTCGTTCTCGCTCTTCTGATCGTTTCTTTCAATGGTCTCATCAAAGGCAGGAGCTTTCGACTTCTTAATCTTCTTCTTCTTCAAATCTTTCTTCGGACCAAGTGATGGTTTCCGTTTACTTTTTCTATCCGCGGAGGGTTTTACCTCTGTCGTTGCCATGGTATTTGAAGTGATGCAGACAATGTAGAAGAGAAGCGGCGTTATAAAGAGTCACAAATTTAGGGTTTAGCAGTCTTGTTTTTCAACAGACTAAACCGTTCGTTTATAGAGATTTGCCAAACCGTTCAATAACCACTCAAAATTAGTCAAATAACCGGTATATTATTTCTTGGAAGTTGGAACATGTTTCTTCTACTTTAGCATTGGATGTTTTTATTCATTAGATAAACAACAAAGTCGAGAGAAAAGAGAAGTCTTAAACACACATTGAATGTGAAGAGAGTTTAAGCTAACGATGGAATCATTCCCATCTTCCTCGCATAAGCAAAGATACCACCAGCATCGATAACCGGTCCCGCATCACCGATCGCTTTCAGCTTATACTTTTTCCCGGTCGTGTGATTAGTCAATAAACCACCACTATCTCTCATCTCGATCGTCACCGTGTCTCCTGTCGTACACTCGTCGCAGACTCTAACCTCTGACTCAAGCGGAAACACCTCTCCTGTAGCCACCGAGTTACGGAAAAAGATCCTCGCGTAAGTCTCAGCAACAACGGCTTTAGCTCCGGCTGCTCCGAGACAGACCGGAGCGTGCTCACGTGACGATCCGCAACCGAAGTTTTCACCGGCGATTATGATAGAGTATTTTGATTTGATCTCTCCTGGCTCAACGAACCGGGTTGTGTGGAAGTCTGGTAGACCGGAGAGAGCGTTAGAGCCGATCTCGTCACGCTCTTGCTGGTTCGATGGGAAGATGCAGGCTTTGTCTGCTGGGATGATCTGGTCGGTGTCTATGTTGTCCTTCAAGACGTAGCAGAGACCGTGGAAGGTGGTTTTAGCTAGAGTTTCGTCAGAGTCGGATCCAGCGGAGGCTGTGGCACGTGGGATGATGAAGGATGTGCCACGTGAAGCGATGGAGATAGAAGAATGGGTGAAGGAAGTGGAACCGTTGATTTTGAGGAAAGGAGATCGGAAGGGAACGGAGGAAGAAGAAGGTTTGGTTGATGAGGAAGGTAAGGCTCGGGACAAAGTAGGAAGAGAAGACGCCATTGTTTTTGGCTCTATGGTCGAACTTGTCTAGTGACTAGTGAGTAACAGAGAGAAGAAAACAGAGAGATTATAAAAGGACAAAGTGCTTGATCCCTTGTATTTACGGATGTGCCACTTGGGAATTCTAAACGTGCGTTTTGAGACACAAGGGTAGGTCAAGGAGCTTTTATTCTTTCTTTCTCATCAGGATCAATTGGTAAACCGGCAAGGACATAAAAACTTGAGTTCGTGGTGTGAGAAAACAAAGGTCCGATTCGGTTATTATGACCGGAAGCTTGGGTGAGAAGAAGAGATGAGGAAACTCATAACTTAATCTTGCTTGCTATGGGAAAATATGCATTTATCAGGTGGTGAAACATCAAAATGTAGAGAATAAACTGAAAATAGAAGACTAAACCGATAGTCATATACATTCATAAAACATAACCCTTGAAAAAAACACACATCTACTAATTGTTCTTTTTATTTGGACGACACGATGGAAGGCGGGAAGCTGAGAATTACCCTTGAAGATATCTTTCGGTGGTAAGAGATCTCTCATGGGCATTGCATGACCCCTGCAAAACCAACAGAGCAGAGTATTAGAGAAATTAAAAAAAAAGAAGATAAGAATGTTACTGTGTTATACTATTGGACACTGAAAGTCTTATGGAAGTTAGCATGATATAGCAATGGAAAATATCAGCCAAAAACATACTTCTGCACAAGTCAAATACCTTCCAAACAACAAAAGCATAGATTAAGACTAGAACAAGTCAGTAACATCCTCACACAAAATCAACGACTTGGCTCCTAAACTACACCTTTTTTTTTCAAAAGAAACCAGAACACAATCATCTCTATGAGAACCATTGAGAAGAAGAAGAGGGAAAAACTAAGTTTTGCATCAATCAATTCACACGAAACCAGAAAACAACCATTGGGAACAAGATGAGAAAAAGGTCTACTTTTTTGTATCAATATCAAACCTTTCCTAGATTATCCAACAATTTGATCTCTTTACAAATCTGTCAACAATCCTCATCTCAAACACTATTTCCATTTCCAGATATAAAGAGTTTGGTTACATGATACCTGATCGGTGAAATCAGGCAGCTGCAGATGGAATCATTCCTGCTTTCCTCGCATATGCGAAAATACCTCCGGCGTCAATAACCGGTCCGGCGTCACCAATAGGCTTCAGCTTGTACTCTTTCCCCGTCGTGTGATTGATCAGAATGCTATCACCCTCCCTCAACTCGACCGTCGCAACATCCCCGGTTTTGCACTCATCGCAAACCCTAACCTCCGAATCCAGCGGGTAAATCTCTCCGGTAGCCACCGAGTTCCTGAAGAAGATTCTCGCATAAGACTGAGCCACCACTGCCTTAGCTCCCGCCGCACCAAGACAAACCGGCGCATGTTCACGAGACGACCCGCATCCAAAGTTTTCGCCGCCGATGATGATTGAGTACTTCGTCTTCATCTCCCCTGGCTGAACGAATCGCTCCTTGTATGCGGCCGGAAGTCCGATTAAGGCGTAGGAGCCGAGCTTCTCGTACTCGTCTGGGTTCGAAGGGACGAGGGTGAGGAACTCGGCGGGAATGATCTGGTCGGTGTCTATATTGTCGCCGACGACATAGCAGAGCCCATGGAAGGTCTTCCTCTCTTGCGGCTCGGCGGCGGAGCGCGTGACGAACGCCGAGGATGCCTCTCTTGCTGCGACGAGGGGTTTGAAATTGAAAGAGGCGGGGGAGGAATCGAATCTGAGAAATGGAGAGCGGAAGGAAGCGAAGGAAGATCTGTTCGGAGAAGCTAGGGTTCGGGACAATGTAGGGTTCGCAGATTGCAGAGAAGCCGCCATGGTTCGTGATTGCTGTGGTGAAGAATGAAAGCGAGAGAGAGTCAAAGTGTTAGAATGAGAAAACAATTACACAAAAACAAATGCGCTTATATTAATGGGAATTCGATTACTACTGTATTTACTCTCTTCTTTTATTTACCAAAATGCGTTTTAGGTGAAATATTTTAATATTTTTGTAACAGTTTCATAATATTTTTATTATAATTAACAAAGGATTTGTTTTATTTATCTTCTGTTGATAATATAATAATAACAAAGGATTTTGTTGGGGTGGGAACTGTAAAACACCCGAAATCCATGTATGTAAATAATCGATTCTAAAGTTAAAGGGTCAAAAAGAGAGTGAATCAAAACTCCGAGATTCTATAACATTTTCAATATAAGTCCCTGTGGTTCCTTTGATTTTAAAAGTTAAGTCCCTCAAGAAGTAGCTTTTTGCCTCATCCATTTAGTAGCCGACCATTTCTCACCAGACAGAACCTCACATCCCCCATGTATGCTCCTCGGATCTGACTGTCCATCGAGTCCCTGAATATAACACAAGACACAAGACGAGACTGAACACAAACCAGTCCAGATGATTCATGTTTGTGTCGAGAAAGAGAGAGAGAGAGAGAGATTGAAGAAACAAACCATGCTCCAGAAGAGAACTGCGTCTCCTTTGATGGGTTTCACAGAGATGCCTTTCATGATTTTGCCACCACACGTGCATTCACTATCATCACCAGCCTGCATTGCCAAGAGAGAGAGAGAGAGAGATACACATTGGTTTCTTTTTTCAGAATGTTTTCATAACATTAGAGAAGAAACAATTGTGTATTAGATATACCAAAGGGAAATAAGTTTCTCCTCCTTCGACGTCATCTGTTAAATACATTAGCATCGTTGCTACGCGCTGACCACCACGCTTCAAATTGAACTGTGTCGGAAAACATAACAAAAGAAACGAGGAAGTATGATGAACACACCAAATATAACAAAATGTTCATAGATCATAAACAAGAAGATCAAGTAACTATCGAACTAAACTCCTTTGATCAAACAAAAAACTATACACTGCTTTACGATTTTTGACCAGGGCAAGAGCTTCCTCCATCAATCTACTAATGATATATACATGAAATAGCAACAAAGGCTTACAGTGTCAGAAAAGTAATCGTGATGCGGTTTGTAAAACTGTTTCGGCTCGTATCTGCACTGCAGCAGATTTTGATTCATTAAATCAAGAAAACAGCTTTATTTGCTCTAATGTCAAGAGTAGTGTGAGGTTGCACTTGTGCACGCACCTTAGGACTTGAATGAGTTCCCCATTTTCTGCCGGTACTTGAGAAAAGACTGAGATTCGCTTTTCAATTGCCTGATAGCATAAAAAGAAAAGTAGTTTACAAAAACGTCAAGTTGACCCAAATGAAGAGACACAACCTTTTCAAGATATTAGAGAGTGACCTATACCTGTATCATTGGGTAACTTCTTTCTACGTGAGTTAGAAACATTCCCGAGCTTGTCCTCACATCACTTTTAACTCCCTAAGCAAGCAAGAGGAAGAGAATGTATAAGACTCTACTTGCGTCCAATGTTTGATTGAAACAGTAGAACAATCTAAGGCAGAGAGTGGAGGTAATTAAATTATACTTCGTCTATGAAACAAGTGTACAATAGATTTCTATTTCTAGGGAATGAAAAAAGGAAGCTATAGTTCAGTACCTTTCCGGTTTTTACGTCAACAACCGTGGAAATCTGAAGCCGAGGCCGCGCGATTGCTTTTAGGTATTCACATTCCTGCAGTTGTATAAAAAATGTTAATGGCAATACTCCTAGAACTGAGCCTAAGGTTTTGCTTCTCTTTTAATCTTATCTTATCCTTAATATAATGAAGAGGGTAAGAAAAAGTTCAATCTCTAATATAAGGCCTCACCGTCAACATGAACAGACTATTCTATGATCAGTTTGCTACAAAGTTAATGAACTAAAACAAATCTAAGGGCATGTGATATACCTCGGAGCTTAGAAAGTTATGAAGCACAATAATACGAGGGGACCAACTAACTACTTCAGGCTTGACCTGCACTAAAGCAAATAAACATTAGCTTGGAAGCAACCAAAATGGACACTGATTTTACATTTGCAATACAGAAACAATACATTTGTTTGGTGAAAAAACAATGACAATTCCTTTAAAACTTGAAGCAAAACAGTGGCCATGAGAAAGAAAAAATTAGTTGCAAAATGGATATGATAGACTTACATAGCCAATACGTAACATTTCTGCATCTTTGTCATTTGCCCACCGGGAAACATCTGAAAACAAACGAGTCTTGTCGTTATTTTTTCCGTAACATAATTTATCCTCAAACTAAGGTCTCCAAGTCTTGTCCTAAGGCTAAGATTCCGATAGTCCGATTGGCATTTTATTGTATTAACCTATATGCAAGGTTAACTTTGGTCAGAAATGATCACACGAACCTCGGAGATAACGAGAGTTCTGTCCCCGAAGCCCTCTTAGGGATGGAAACCCAGTTCCTGAGATAGGAAGAAGAAGAAGCTGCTGAGAAATCGAAGGAAACCACAGCAAAACAAGCAACAGAACATCACAAATATCATCTCTTCACTATATTAAGCATAAACTACAACTGATCTAGTCTTGCAAATTCCATGACATAACTAGTGTTCCCACTGCAAAGTCCTCTCAATCCCTTATTCAATGTAAATCCCAGGAAGAACATAACAGATATTTGAATCAAAGACATTCAATCTACAAAGACATATTTAACAATATTTGCAGTTCTATTTGTAAACACGTATCCACAGATAAACACACAAAAAACCTACACAAATGGGAAGAAAGAGGAGTTACCGTACGAATCTTCCAATCTATTTATAAAGGCCAATTGTAACAAGGCACCTGCAGATTCCGGGGAAAAAAAGAAACACAATCTCCATGAGTTTACCAAAGCCGTTTCAGTTTCTCATAAAGTCAATTCCATAGTCGTCTCTGGATTAAAGAAAAAACCCAAATTTCGAACTAGAATCACGAAAATGACAAGCCATTTCCGCTGGGCAGAGGAAAAAAAAAATATAAACTTTGAAGATCAAAAGTCGAAATCAAATGTGCAAAGGCATAATGATTTGCGTACAAGGGTCGACTATAAATAGAGAAGGAGAGAGAGAGTACCGATGATCATTCCGACAGTGACAAATGTCAATAGACCGAACACGATCTTCATGGCAGGAGCCATGTCTCCTTATTCTCGATCTCCGACCAAAAAAAAAAAAAAAATTGAGAGAGATAGAGAATCTGAGAGACTAGTAACAGTTCTAACAGAAGGAAAAAAAAGAAGAGAGGAGCTTGAGATTTGGGTGGAGAAACGTCAGAGGAGTTTCTTAAAAAGAGATCTCTATGTAGCTCTTTAAAAAGTCTTTTCTTTGTTTTTTTCTTTGCGCTTTCTTCCTTCCCTTCTTTTTCTTTTCTTTTCTGCTTTTTCTATTTCGTGTTTTTTTGGAAAAATATTCAAAAGTATATATATTTTCACTATATTAGAACTAATGACATTAATATGAATTAATTTGATTAGAATAATTAAATATCCCAATAATTAAACACCAACAATGAGACCGGTAGGTACGATGACATTTGTAATTTTTAAGTAGCCAATGATTTTCTGCTGAACTGTTCTAATGGCTTTGGTGTGACAAGTCAAATACATCGTGGGAATCTGAATCATGCTCAAAACATTTTCGAAGTAGCTGTAAATTTAGTATGATTTTTCTTATTTGAAAATATTGAATATATAATGGTTGAATTGATGAATGTGTTTGCTAATAAATTGAGCAAAGTAACGCACCAAACTAATTACAAAATTTATCGCCATTTTGTAATTTCTCCAAATACAGAAAATTGGTGTGTAGTTTAATTAACAACTAGTACTAATAAATTACTAAACTAATCGACCGTCCGTCTCCGATATATATCCTATAAAGATATTTAACCGCGACGCGTTGTCCACAGTCTCCTTCTTTCCCTTTCTCTCCGATTTGTTCCCGTCGGTTGCGTCATGTCGTCGTTTGTTCCGCCGACTCTCCGTCGTCACCGATGCTTTTCCGTAGTTTCGATTCTCCTTCTGCTAAGTCTCTCGGTAGTGGCGGCCGACGATGTGTCCTGGACTGGCGATTCCGGCCTCGAGACTCCTGGCTGCACCAATAAGTTCCAAATGGTAATTCGATTTTTGTTTATGACTCTTCTTTGGAGTCATTGCTTCGTATTCACTCACCCTCCGGTTCACCGGAGTTTCGATTGATCGATTTTGCTTTTACTCGTTTCTGGTTTTTAAAAAAAAAAAAATAAACAAGTGAGAAGACCTGAATCGAATCTTAAATCTCATTGTTGAATACAGGTTAAGGTCTTAAATTGGGTTGATGGTGTTGAAGGTGACTTCCTTACCGGCTTAACTGCTCAGTTCGGAGCATCGTTGCCTTCTGCTGCTGATCAGAGCGTTAGATTTCCGGCGGCTTTTGTCGATCCTCTAGACTCTTGCTCCAATCTCTCTTCCAGGGTCAGTTTCTCTTCTTCTTGAATTAGACAATGCAATCCATTCTCTTGTGTACTGAGTTTGGGCAATGTTCGTTGTTGTGGTTTCAGTTAGATGGACATATTGCCTTGTCGATCCGTGGCAATTGTGCTTTCACAGAGAAGGCCAAACATGCCCAGGCTGCTGGTGCTTCTGCTCTTTTGGTCATTAATGACAAAGAAGGTTTGGAATCTTACAATACGGTTTTTGGATTTGACATTTTTCGTGTTTTTTTTATTAGCTTTTGTATGTATCGTGTAATTTAGTCATGATCTGTTGTCAGATCTTGATGAGATGGGATGTATGGAGAAGGACGCTTCTCTAAACGTGAGCATACCTGTCTTAATGATCTCTAAGTCAAGCGGGGATGCTCTCAACAGGTCTATGGTAGACAAAAAGATTGGTGAGACGTTTTTGATTTTTGCAGTTTAGTTTTCTCAGCATTGACTTGTGTTGATACTATTCTTGTAAAAAACTCTCTCTTTCTAGGCTAAAGTCCTTTTTTTTTTTTTAATGAATTGCAGTTGAGCTTCTGTTGTATGCACCAAATCGTCCTACTGTGGACTTCACTGCAGGGTTGTTATTGCTCATGGCTGTTGGAACTGTTGTCGTTGCATCACTGTGGTCAGAGCTTACAGATCCTGACCAAGCTAATGAATCTTACAGCGTATTAGCAAAGGTTAGCATCTTTTAAATTCTTGTTTGGTGCTATGGTTTCATTTCATATCCTATGTACATTTCCCAGATACTTTGCGTAGCTTCATAAGTCTGTGGATTTGGTGATCGCAACTTCAATGTATATGACTCGGTAGCTGTTATGATATTGAGTTACCTATATGTGTTTTCAAATTAAGGGTGATTGAGTTAAAACTTGCTTTTTCTCCAGGAATTTTCTGGTGCTGGAACCAGAAAAGATGACCCAGAGAAGGAAATCCTTGATATAAGTGTCACTGGTGCTGTATTTTTTATAGTGACAGCCTCCATTTTTCTGCTGCTCCTTTTCTACTTCATGTCATCATGGTTTGTATGGGTCCTCACCATATTCTTCTGCATCGGTGGCATGCAGGTAATTTCATTAACATTCCGGTGATTTAAACATGTGTAAAACATTAAAATATATTGATTGAATGTATATTTGCTACTTTTCCATCAATTTAACAAAGTAGGTTTTGATTTCAGGGTATGCATAACATCATTATGGCAGTTTTATTGAGGTACTTTAAATTAATCCTAAATATCTCACGGCTCTCTTTTTCTGGTTAACGTATCTTAACAAATATATGCTGTGATCCGCCTGCAGAAAATGCAGACATCTTAGTCGGAAATCTGTGAAGCTCCCTTTGCTTGGGACTATGTCATGGATGTCGCTTTTAGTGAATATTTTGTGTGTGGCGTTTGCTGTTTTCTGGTTTGTTGAACGGCACACATCGTATTCTTGGGTTGGGCAAGACATCTTGGTAAAGCTCTCTTTTCTTCATGTACTCGTTGCTTTTCGAAGTCATCATTCCTCTCATGGGTTCTCTTATGACTGCTTTATCTATCAACTTAGTTTTATATTCCTCTCTTTCCCTATAGTAAGGGGCCATGTAGAAAAGTTTTGGCACTATGTGTAATATATTCGTTGTCATATTGTTGACAGGGCATCTGTTTGATGATCACAGCCTTGCAAGTGGTTCGATTACCTAACATCAAGGTAGTTAATCTGGCTTGTCATGTGGTGATAATATGATGGGGTCTCTGTTTTATGCTGATAGTTTTCTGTAATCCAGGTTGCTACTGTACTTCTTTGCTGCGCCTTTGTCTATGACATCTTCTGGGTCTTCATATCACCATTGATATTTCACGAGAGTGTTATGATTGTGGTGAGTTTCTATCGCAGTGTCCATAATTCTATCATTTCTATTGTTATGATCAAATTGTCCAGGTTAAGTGATGTAGCGATACTAGAAACTGGACATGTAACTTGATATCAGTTATGTTTTGACAAATGAATAAAATGTGCGTGAGAAATCTGATCTACTATAAAGAAATGGAATGCATCATTGACTTTGCAGTTTTCTAAACTTTAATTTTCTCATACTCCATCACATTACATCATTGCAAAGTTGCAGAGTAGTATTTTCTTATTTGAGATTCCTTCTTTGTAGGTGGCCCAAGGAGACAGCAGCAGCGGTGAGTCCATTCCGATGTTACTAAGGATTCCTAGGTTTTTTGATCCGTGGGGTGGTTATGACATGATTGGTTTTGGGGACATCCTCTTCCCCGGTTTGCTCATTTCCTTTGCTTCCAGGTACTTTTAGTCAGTTACATTCTTAGAGCTCGAAGAACAAACTTGGAATTCCATTTTTACCGTAATATCTCCAGAGTTCTTCTCTTCCAAAACCCTCTCAACACATACATCAGAATGCATTCTCAAAGATTCTCTTATGTTTTGTTCAGTCCTCTCCGACGGTTAATTCTTGCTTTTTCTCCTTGATCTCAGATATGACAAGATTAAAAAGAGGGTAATAGCAAATGGGTACTTCCTCTGGTTGACTATCGGCTATGGAATAGGTAAGTCTATGCATTACTAACTCTGTGAACATAAATACCAGTGTTTATGTAACTCATACAAAAGACGTGAACGATCCCAGTCTGTATAAATCCTCATCTACTGCAGCTTGATTACTTCGGCAAGAAAATAACATAAATCGGCGTGGCTGCTTACATTTACAATCTTGAAACTTCACTGAAACACTGTTTCTTCTTGTTCTGTTTTTGTAGGTCTGTTACTGACATATCTAGGTCTGTATCTAATGGACGGACATGGCCAGCCCGCTCTACTGTACATCGTACCCTGCACACTCGGTAATACCAGAAGCTTGAGTATCTCTTCCTCCATATGATCTTTGCCCATCGTTCTCAAACAAAAACCTGATGTGTTTTCTCTCTAGGTTTGGCCGTCATTCTTGGGTTGGTAAGAGGAGAGCTTAAAGAACTATGGAATTACGGTGTCGATGAATCAGAATCTCACACACCAGAGGATCCTCTGCCTGTGGCATAAGAACATGATTCAACAATCTAATTCCGTGTTATCAATCAAACCAGATCAGCTTTCCCCCTGAACGTCGAGCAAAATTTAGCAGACTTAATCTGTGAGAGATGATGTACAAAAGCTTATGTTTAGTTCTCGGCAAAACTAAACTTTAATCGGATACCAAAAGTAACACAAGAGACATGTTGGAAAATGTAGTAGTATGACGTATTTTCTTGTGTTGGGGGAGAAGAAAGAAAGGTTCTGGAGTGAGAGACTCATGACATTTTGTACAGAGTCTATTTAATCTTCTCTTGAATTCAGACTTGCGCTAGTAACCATCATTTTAGTATTTCAAGTAACGCAAATTCCCTGTTGTTATTAATTCCTTTTTCGGATACAAATAGTCTCCATAAAACTTGAATGTCAACTAGAATTTGAGTGATTGAATGAAATTCTGGTGAAAAGAAGAAAATGCACGATCAGTATTTGATGTGTAATCGTGGAATTCACCAACCAGTGTCCTGTCTATTTACATACACGTATAGAATTATTGATAAAGTAGGGCAATCGTATGAAGTATATGTATGACCAACTGCATAATACAATTTGACGTGTAGATTGATAATTCCTTTCCACGGAAAAATATGATTACAAAGAATTCAAATATAATCGGAGTTTCGTAGTAGTTTTCCTTTCTGTTAATTATGGGTTTGTGTTATCATTTGAATTCAATCTCTTTGACGAAAGAAATTTGAATCAAATTCGGCATGAATTAGTGTAGTGTGGAAGTTAAATAAAAATAGGTTAAATACGTTTTCCTATAACATTCTTTTAATCAATACACTATAACTGTATAATGTTCTACAAACCTATGGCAACTGATTTATTAAAAAGATATAAATATTGTGGCACTTGTAAAAATATAACAATAAATTAGTAAAAAGATCCATAATTTTTATAAACTACAAAAAAAAAGTTTTAACTAACTATAATATATATTATTATATTTTTAAAATTAGCAATCATATATATGTATAAGCAATATAAATGATAAACTATATTTAATGATAGTTATAATGGTACTGTAGTTTACCTTGTTAGCAATAACTTATAAGTATAATTATATAATCCATCATCCATAGAAACACTATTAATAAATAAATTACAATCAAGACGGGCCAATAGAAAGAACTAACAAGTAGTGCGTCGCTCCAACGGCAAGTTCTCCCAAACCCTAATGTGTTTATAAGGCTTATTTATACACAAAAGCAATACCAACTTACTAAACCGGCCATAGCATGAGAAAATATAAAATCCCCTATTATCAAAATTTAAGAAAAGAAAAAGAAAACAATCTTTCGTTACTTATCGGCTAATTCACATATCCACACATTTCATATATGTATCCTATCTTACACGTATGTATACATATAAGAATATATACACATATATACGCGTCATGATCACCCACCCCATTCAAATACTATGTGTATCGTATCTCTATATGCATCAATGATGATGATTATTGATGATGATGATCATTTCGAAGATAAGCCATCAACGAGACACTGCATGACCTTGACCTGCATACTAAGGCACTTGATGTAATGAGCCGTCTCTTCCATAAGCTTTGAAGTCTCCATTCCTCCGCCTCCCGGAACAAGATTCCTCAGCCTCTCCGTCTCCTCTTCCATCTCCGGATCTCTCCGGTTCCTCCTCCTCCTCAGCCACGTCACCCTCTTCTTCCTCCTAGGAAATTTTACGATCTTGTTGTTTTCTTTGGTGGCTTGACGCAATAAGGCTCTGCTCCACAGCCGATTAGTCCCTCCGGCTGCTCTGGCCATGGATACGTACGCAGCCTTCTTGATCTTCTTCACACGATCGTTTCTATTGTCAGGAGAATGAAAAGGGTTTTGTGTTCTGAGATTTGAGAGGGTTTGGAGGAAGTGGAGGGCGAAAACGTCTTTTTCAAGGACTTCTGTGTTTATGGGTTTGTCTATGGAGGCCATTGTTTGGGTTCTTGGAGAAAGAAAGAAAAAGAACTTGAGTTGAGAGAACCTTTATAAAACTTTTTTTTAGAATGACACAATATTAGGGTTAATAAATAACGGAGAGACGCAGTGAAGAGAGAGGAGAAAACATATTGTTTATTTTCCCTACACTTTTCTTTTACAAATATGGTTTTTTATGTCACAAGACACATAACTATTCATATACTCTCTAAAATTTAAACTATATGTATACGTAGACCTAAAAGTCTAGGTCTTATTAGATATTTATTCATTCATATTGTAAATATGACTACAACTGAAAGAAGAAGAATAACATGAAGAGATGAAGAAAACTAGATGTGCTATTAACTTTGATAGATTGAAATATGAAGAAAAGATACAGTTCTATATATATCAAATAACAAATGTTTGGGGGTTTAATAACAAATGTTTTTTTTATAAATTAAATAGTATTAATATTAGCTCAAATCTTTGGAGGTTCGTCTGTTGTGGTTTAGTGTACTGTTAGAATGTTTACTGGCGGATAATTAGATGTGGTAAATCATTTATATAGCAAAAGCTATGTATTTGGATAAGTATAATATACGCCTAGGGTTATAAAGTCTTGAATAAATAAATGGATATTTACTTGAAAACGATGTTTTGGCTTGAAGAAAAAGGGTGATGCCAATAGATTAACAGAACTTGGCTAATTTTTGACCAATTTGAAATATGTATACATATAACATTAATGTTAGTATTCCAACTTAAAATAATAATAATTCGGATGATATTTACGTAGACGCAAATTAATTTAGCCCTTTTGGCTCATAGCTTTGTATAAACGGAAAAGGAGCAATTAGGAGCAGACATCAGATTATGGAATAAGATTCCAACCTCATTTTTTAATGTTTATTTGTTTGTTTTTATAAAAGGTAATTTTAGCGACGAATGCGTATGAATTAATTAACGTGAACAGCTAATAGAGACGATTATGATAATATTAGGTAAGCTATAATATATGCATCTCATCTTATATATATGTATTTGTATCAAAATCAGTTGATAATTAATGACGGTGAGTGTGAATGATTATGGAAAACAACTTAGCTCATTTTCATTGCAAAAGAATTAGAAAAAACCCCCCAAAAATCGATTAACTGATTAGTATTACTTGTTGATCGATATTTACAAACAAAATTCCGCAAAATCCAGCACTAGAACATTTTTATTCAGTACGTTAAATCGGAAAGTAACTCAATTGGAAAAAAAAAAAATCAACTACTATGATTTATTGGGACAGATAGTGTTAATATGTAATATATCCGCTCACATCATCCAAGATAAAACGTGATAAAAGATATACAAAAATATTCACCATGCAAGAGCAACAACAATATATATAAATATATCTTCATCTTTTCGTAGTTTATGAGATAAAACCATTGGTTTGATCAAAAGATTACACCAACATTTTTGTGAACAATATACTAAAAAAAAACTAATTAGAAAAGACAACCCAAAGGGAAGAATAAAGAAAAAAGAGGAGGAGAGACTTAAAGGATACGATTTGTGTTTGGTTAAGGCTATAATTTAGCATTAGTCCCATCTCTTTTGTGTTAATCACTCTCTCCCTACCGCTTTGCCGCCGGACGTATTTTTCACGCCATTAATTATTTTGCATATATATATCACTATCATTATCATATTTCTTTTAACAAAAAAAAAAACCATTATCATATTTTCTCTCTTTAGAAATCAGCTCCAAATTTTTCCTTTCTGTAACGTTTTGAAATATACATCTATATGATACAAATTTGTTTGAAGTTAACTAAGTTTTGGGAAATGATAATTTTTAAACGGCAAAAAAATTGATATTAGGAGTCTAACCATATGAATAATAAGGTTTAAATTATATTAATACATATTAACTAAACGAAGGGTGTTGAAGAAGTGGTAGAGTGGGCCCACTAATGGGCCAACCACCACATGAAGGCACATGGCTATGGCCTTTACCCACCCCCACTTCATTTCTCTCTTATCTTTATCTTTTAATTTTGATTTTAGTATTTAATTATAATTAACCACACCATTCGTTTTGATTTGATTCTCCTCTTCATTTTCTGTAATAGTCGTTGGGGCTAACTTTAAATATATTCAACTAAACTATGTAAAACAAACAGAAAAGAACAAATGCTATTGGGTAATACCGTAATAGTGACAATTCTGAAACTGAAAAAAAGGAATTTCGTATTCACATTTACGGAAACGTGTGAAAAAGCCACGTCATCACTGACGCCTCCTTTTTGTTGTCAGTTGTTTTATTACGTTTTGTTAAAAAGAAGACGGCTGATTAAACTTGACGTTACACGTTGCAACTGTCGGCGAATCTGTCCCGTAATTGGCGACGTGGCTCCGTTATTACTTTGTCCGGTGGATAACATGACGGCGCTCCTTTCTTTCTTTTTCTTTTTCTTTTTCTTTGAAAAACATAGTGCAAGTAATTTGCACACACAAAACGTTTGCATTATTTTATATCGTAAAATATTATAATATTCACAGGTTTTCGGTACAAAATCTTTACTTGAAAGAAGTTGAATAGTATCAATATAATTGTAAGATTCAGTTTCATTTCTTTAATAATCTTTAGATCTTGTATACAGTTTTAGTATAATATTACAGCTAATTATAAGCGATAATATAGCAACAACAAAAAAAATGTACCCAAACAGATAATCGTAAAATATTTGAAAATTTCACATGGTTAACTAAATTCGATCTTTAATGGGTTTTACCTAGCCGAAAGAAATGAATTTAACAACCACGGATTCTAAAAAATAAAAAGAATGTCTATTTTATTGTTGTTGTATATCACATATAAAGTCATATAATTGGTTGAATAATGATTAAATATGCTTGTTTACTCGACCTGATCAAACACATTGTTCAAAAAAATGAGAAAGAGAAGTCCAAATAAAGAGGATAGAAGATCAGGTGTTTGGCAAAACAAGTTTTGAAAAGGAAGACCATGTAATGAGTTTGAATTAAGCTCGGTTTTATATATTATGAGAGATCGTACTAGTTAAAAACATGTTCGGATTTCGGTCCAAATAAATTATAAAATGTATGACGCTAAGAATTTTGTTGGTTATAAGCTTTTAAAATAATAATAATAATAAACGGACAGAGACAAAATGTTTGCACGTGGGATAATTTATTGTCTACATACATTTCATATTATATTACACACGTACATGCAAATATACATATGCAAGTCATTATTTTATGTATGAGTTGAAAAAACTGAACCGTGGAAAAATAAAAAAGTGGGCCAATCTTGCCTATTGTTAGAGAGGCAAGATTTTAATACTCGAAACAAAGACAACTTCCTAATCAACTCTTAGTTTCATATTTAAACTTCTAATTATTGTTTATCACTATTCTTCAATTATGGTTAGTTGGTATATGGCTCTCACAAAAACTAAGATTATATGATATATTTTCTATCTGTAGGTTGAAAATTAGCACAATCCAAAATTAGTTGTTGTAGGTCTATAAGTAGGGGCTTCAAAAACTCTTTTACCATCGCTTATTTGCAGGCTTCAGTACTAATAATGGATGAAAGTGATGAAACTCTATTACCATCGCTTATTTGCAGGCTTCAAAGCTATTAATGGATGGCCCAAGCCCATCATTAGGCCATAATTTGGATCCACTATTTTTCACATGGGTTACACAGTTACTTACAAGTTCTAATAGTCTACAAATTTCTTTCGTGCAGAAATGATAATTGCAATTATTTGCAGTTAGCACAGATTGTAAAATTCTCGATACGTTTATTTATCTGCAGCTAATAACTACACAAAAAAATTGAACCGAATATCGACAATTTTAAGCATATATGTATAGAGAAATGGTGAGACAGAACACATTAATACTAGTAACAATCGCAACTTTGTTTTTTAAGTTGCATTTTCATAAACAAATAATTGAAAGACAAATGGATTATTTAAACACACAGTTGCAATTAATAAACATGTAATAATCACAATTCAAATAAGATGACTATATAACAGTTTTAAATTACTAATTGTCAAACCAGCTTAATTATAAGAAGCTCACTTCACAAGGCCAGAGTCGAAACTAACGCCCGTTGACGGCAACCACATCGCCCCGTCAATGAAACCGGCGACAGTGAATCCTTCCGCTTCCTTCACCGTTAAAGACGAATGATACCCGGTCCATTTAACCCGACCCGAAACCGATGATCCGGGACCCGAATTCCCAAATTCCCCGTAAAACAGAGTTTTGAGACCGAAACCACCCGACCAAGGAGACCAACCCGACGGGTGAATCGAACCGTCGAGGAACGATTGCATCACCACCGTCCTCGAATACTCCTTCCACGGTCGGCCAAGAAAAGTCGTCGACTGCGCCGTGATCTTGCAGCTCTGAATCGAGATACCGCTGTTCTGATTCGGGTTGCTCCGCCCTTGCGCCGTCACGAAGTTTCTCTGACCCGGCAAGGGTTTCCGGGCGACGATGTTGCACGATTGGAATACGACGGCGGAGTTGCCGAAGATGAAATCGACGGTTCCGGTGATGTCTGTCTCTCGGTAGAATTGTCGTTTCGAGTGTGTGTAGAGTGAGTCTTGGTATCCTTCGACGGAGCAACGATACACGACTGATTTATCTGCTCCGACACGGAGTGCCACCGCTTGCTCCGATTTGGGTCCGGCGCTGTTCACGAATGTTATGTCGCGCGCTATAAACCCCTCTCCCATAGCAGCTTCCAAAATTTTATTTTCAAAAAGACTTCAAATTCGTTAACCGAAACCATACCAAATAAAACCGATAAGAAAAATCAAATCAATGAAGTTAAAATCAACTGATTCGGTCCTTGTTTCCCATAACTTAAGCCAAACCGAACCAACAAAATAAAATAGAATTTTTTTTTTAACTTTCATTAAAATAATTTTTGTTGTTAAAAGACTAAATCCAAACCAAAAAAACCAACCACTTATAAACAGGACCGACACATTTGTTGTTGCCAAAATATTAATTTCTATTTTTTATTCGTTTTCTCATAAACTTTTAGAATTCACATATATCTTGTATATATATAAATTAATATTGAATATTGTATCTATCTTGTTATCAGAAAAAAAAAATATTGAATCTTACCGACGGTGGCAGTTCGGTAAGTAGTCCAGCCGCCTCTATTACTTCTGCTACCTACAATGACCGTTTTGCCCTTCCCGTCACCAACTAACATAACGTTCTTCTGCTTCGTCGGAATATTGATGTTCTCATTGTAGGTCCCAGCTTTCAGGTGAATGACGGTCCTGCCACCACTACTCGCCAATGACGATGCCAACAACGCTTCTCCTACGGTTTTGTGGGTTCCACTCCCGTCTGTGGCCACCACCGCATCAATCTTCAGTACCTCCACCGAAGCTTCTAGGAGCCTCCGATCGGACGAAGTTACAAACGTCGGAATATACTCCTGTTCCGACAAGAGTCTCCGGCTTTTCGACTTCACGGATACGAACAACTCGAGCGACTTAGTCAACATACCAGAGAGGTTTCTTGCGACGAAATCTATCTCAAATCCGTTTTTGTATGACTTGGATTTTTCTTGAAGGCTCTGCTCACAAGTCTCTTGGTTCGTGAGTGCTGCGCTTAGCCATGTATGAACGTCTTCATCGTCATCACTTGAAATGGTGTCTTGCATCGTCGTTATGCGAGACAACATTTCAAGTGTGTCGTCGAGCAGCTCAAGGCAGTCGTGGACGGGATCGATGATATGGACTTGTGCGGCACGTTGAGAAAGAGTGAGATTGAAGGCGAGAGAGCGAGCAAAGAGAGCATGGTTCATACTCTCTTGGACCGATGCAAGAAACCCTTGTTTGGTTCTTGATGATGAACTTTGATGTCTCGAGAATCTTGAAAAGTGGGAGTTGGAATTGGAGTTGGTCTCAGCTGAAGTAGTATGAATTAAGAATAAGAAGTTTATGATGAGCAAAATCATTAGTGTTTTTGGAATCTTGTGCTTTGATATTGATGATGATGAAGCCATTATAGTTATGAAACTTAATGATTTGTGAGCTGTTGTAGTAGCAGCAGCTTAATGATACATGGGTGTATATATACATACTTACATTTTTATGTTCGTTACTAATTTTTAAATTGTGTTGCTTTGTTTCTTACTACTACACGACTCTTAAGTTTTTTTGTGTAACCGGCCTACACGACTCTTAATTAACTTTCGAAAAAATTCATATATATCACAATAAATAACGCACGAAGAGTTGTAATTTATTTCCGAAATATTAAACTATATGTACGTAATACATCCATAGTAATCTTTATTGTATAATATAAGACGGCACCTAATCTAATCTCTTGAGTCCTGTGATAATTAATGATTTTAATAAGATTTGTGATGTTTCAGAACATTAGTTGATATTTTACCAAGCTTAGTTAAGGTTTTATAATCTATAATTTTTGGATTTTTTGTTGTTGTTAGAACTAGGAGAAATAGGAAGCCACAAGCAAGTAAGCAAGTTATCTTTTATGTTGTTGACAAAAGAAAAACAATATGTATAAATCGGTGCAAACAGATTTACATGTCACAAAAATGATGATTAAATTAACATTAGTTCACATATGTATGAAGTTAGTTCTTTAAACGCAAATCTTAAGAGTGAAGCAACGAAATATAAAGAGCACCAAAATTGCCAGACTGTGCGTAATATTCACAATCATCTGCTGCTTTTCAATTATAGAGCTCTGTCTAATGTATAAAGCTTTCTTTAGCTGTTAAAAAACTGTATGTGCTTTCAAAATATTCCGTTTATGTATGATACGGTTGATTTATATGCCTGCAAGTGTAACGTTTTTAAGTGAAATTCATTTATTTATTTTTTTGTTAAAATTCATTCCTTTATTTATTGATCAACTAAAAGTGATAACATTCTAAAGCAAACCGCGTATAAGTTCGTAACTTTTCACAAACAATTCATCATAAAGTTTACATGTTTTTTTTTTTTTTTTTTTTTTTTTAAAGGGTTTCTAAAGTGTAGATGGTATGTATTAAAAATTTAATATCAAATTATGTAACTAAAAAATTCCCATGACATACATAAAGACCAGACCATTGACTAAATCCTCTTAATACATATGTGTGGAGAACAAAAAAGTTAGCAAAAAATTGAGATGCTTCGCGACAAATATATAAAATACCAAAAGAAAAAAACCAAACTGACCTTATATTATATTATATTTGTTTATTTATGCATACCTGTTTAAATTTAAGTTGTATGTTAACTGCTGAAAATTTTTGTTTGCACTGTTAGTGGGAAAATAATAAAATGTGCTATAACAAAGAAAATAATTAAATTGTGTGATATTGTTTTGTGCATGGATAATGATACTGCCAAACTTAAATAGACAAAAATAATAATGGGATCCATCTTATGTTAGTCATCAGAGAAGATTCAACGACCAACGTAACTAGTTGCTCACTTGTCAGCCTCGGGAACAAAGGAGACAATATATACCACTTGTGTTTAATAATTTTAAAGAAACTTACATTACATATATATAATTAGGTTATATAACAAAAAAAGTTGCAACTAGAAATAGTTCACATAACTAACTGAAAAAAGCTTCATACATGGCAAAAGTAAGTAATAAATTTTCGATAGTTGTTTTGCGTAATCAGATTCAAATAATTATAACGAACATTCAAATAATCATATAGCACATCTTATTTGTATCTAAACAACGTAAATGGACGAACCCATATCATTGCATGTGTGTGTTATAACTTATCGTTTATGAAACTTTTTACGCCACGTAACTCATGAAACCAGAATATATTATCATAGCCTAAAACCAAGACTGAACATACTTCTTCATCAAAGTATACTTAATCGGATTGATCAAATTAGACGATTCAGCTCATCTTGTAGAGCACCAGTATCTTCGATAGTAATGTAGCTTGTGCTTATATATTAAATTGCATGAATGTGAACCTATTACTAATAGCGATTAGGAGACTAATAATTTGAAATATCGAGTGGTGGGTGTTTGTGGGAGCGAAGAAGAATTTAATACTTAGTATTAATCTCCTATGGCGTTCCACGTTGCTAAGTGTCACCAAAAATAAGATAATTATAAAATATAAAAATAAGTATATATATGCTTCTCATATTAAGATACGCCGTGTAATGAAAAAAAAAAAAATTGGTTAGCTCCTACACAATTTTTGTTCACCGCGTTGAAGTATCTACACTAATTTACAATGAACATAACCGTACTGATTTAGTGATTTGTTCTACATGATCACATCATTTAATTATTCCACTATATACATATATTCGTCTCTTAGTAGTCACTAAATCATTAATCAAGCCACTGAACTTAAGTAGTTAATAGTTACAAAAAAAAAACCTAAGTACTTAACTCATACTGTATATGCCTTCGAGCTTACGAATGACTTCAGACATCGTGTATCTATGTATTATATGTATGTATTAATAATTTCTAAGTCAAAGAGGTCTTGTCTAATAAATGCATGCTTAACTACTTCACGCAATAATGTGCTAATATAATACTGCAAAACTAACCAAATTAATTGGTCTACTGAAAACAAATAAGTAATATAGTTCGGATTCTGGTCTTTTATATAGATATATCGTTAGTTTATTGATATATAATAGTAATAGTCATATTAAAAAGTGTTTTGATAGATTTAAATATAATATAATTACAGGCCGTGTGATTGACTATACGTACGAACTAACTTTGATAATTTTGAATGGGACAAATCAACGGAGACCTTACGATAAGCTTTCAATGTTTCCCAGTGCCGAAGGAGAGTGAAAAGGACATACTATATCAGTGATTTGAGTGCGTATACATATATATAATATATATGTGTTGTTATTTACTCTGTGTTGATTCTATGAATAACAAAATACCCAGCTTGCAATTTTTAAGTTGTTATGTAAAAAGGATAATATTCCAATATACTAGTAAATTTTAAAAACAAAAAGAAGAATAATATTGCAAATTATTTAAGCTAGAGCTGGTCCTTACACCTTTGTAACAATACCTATTCGATCCGTGGGTGTGGGGAACTCTAGCTACATCTTTTCAATTATTTCTCTACTAAATTGAGATTATCGCTGTCATATAAAATGCTTCACCGTTCCAAACTTAAGATTACTTTCGAGGTGATGAATTCTGTTCTAACAATTATAAGAAAAGAAAGAAAAAAAAGTAGAATTTGGGTTAAGGGTTTTGATTGATTTGAATCCGTTTACAGAGAAGCAAGAAAATGAAGGTCTTATGAGTGCAAATGTCACCTAACGCTTTTGTTGTGTATCATTTAACAGATCCGCAAAAGTCTTTCATAATCTTCTCATCTATATATATTTATAGAAAAATCCAATAAGAGGCTGCTGATTTATTATTGGCGAAGCTAAAGCGATGAAGAATCACCCATAATTGGTGTAAAATGTAAATGATTACAAAACTGTTCTGAGGCTACGATCAATTGAAAAAGGTTGGGCCTTACTTCAACAGAAGTAGATAGTTGGGCCTTCTCTCTCGATTCTCTAGAGGATTTACATAATTACATGTCGTGAGGGTTTTTGGCTCAAATATTTTAAAATTAACGTTTTCTATCGAAAGCTGTAATAGCCAAAGTTTCTTAATTTTCATGTTGCAAAAACGCTCAATGTTCTTTGTAATGTTCCCCATTTCCAGTCTTTAGTATAATCCACTTTCACATTTAAAGAAAAAATGAAAAAGAGTTACAGAAAACGAATGACGGAAGGACAAATATACCCCTGGTGAACAGACGGAAATTACAAAGAGAGAGAGAGAGAGAAAGAGAGTTTTAGACAAAACAGGTGTTACTCTCTCTCCGTTCACGTTCTGCAACATCGGAACCACGTACGGCTCCTAAGACTCCGTTCGCTTTTTAACACAGACACTCTTAAAATAATAACAATTAAACGAACATCAAAAGGACGGAGAGATAAAAGTTTCCTTTTTTTCGTCTTCTTCTTCTTCTTCCTCTTCTCTTTCGTCAGACAGATTCACATTTTGACTTTTTCCTATTTCTCGGGTGCTCAGATCCCATTTCTCGCCGCGAGTGCACCTTCTTCTTCTTTTTTATTGGCATCGTTGATTCGATCGGCTTTCCTGGAACATGAAGCGGATGATCGTAGGTACGCTAGATTTTTTTTTTTTTTTCTTCCCGAAATTGGCTTAGTTTTCTGATCGAAACCAGATGATTTGAATATCTATGAGATTCAGTTTCAACGTTGTATGGTCGCTTGAAAATCTACTGGCGTTGACAGATTTGTTTCTTTATGAGGACCCACATTGCAATTTGGAACATAACATTGTTCTTTGATTTTCAAACAAGAATTGTAAATTCATTTGATCAGAATATTTCTTGCTGATGTGAAGAACATATAAAACGATTCTAGTGTCGAATTGTTTTAAGGAAAAACAAACAAATAAAAAGCCACAAAGATGACAAAATTGTAGAATTTTCTCTTTTTTTTTTGTCTTTCAAGGTTCCATTTTGGTGGTTCCTTTTGAAGATAGTGATTTCAGTTCTTGGAGTTGCACATTAGAATTGTTGTTACTCTTTTTACAATGAGGAAAGGAATTTGCGTTGACTAAAACTCAATGATAGTGTTAGATTTTTCGTTGTGCTGTGTCACACTCTTTGATTACTGAGTTTAGTTATTGTTCCAAGTGATGCAGTTGCTAGTTACGGTGGATTAATGTTTGAAGTGGAGAGAAACAGGACGCAGAGATTTTGATGCGGTTTTAGACTATAGAAAGGTGAACAATGCTGGGGAATCAATCCGCAGAGTTTAGCGAGAACGGGGGAAATTCGACTAGCAGAGAACTATGCGCAAATGGGATTTGCATGAAAACATCTGAGGTCGAAGCAAAGCTTGATGAAGGAAACATCCAAGAAGCTGAATCTTCTTTGAGAGAAGGCTTATCTCTCAATTTCGAGGTTTGTTTCTCATCTTCCAAAACTCCATGAATTCAATAAGAAAGTATTTTGTTGTCTCTCTCAGTTCCACTGGTTTATATAATCACAGGAAGCAAGAGCACTTCTTGGAAGATTAGAATACCAAAGAGGGAATGTAGAAGGCGCGCTTCGTGTCTTTGAAGGCATTGATCTTCAAGCAGCGATCCAGAGATTACAGGTTCCGGTTCCGCCTGAGAAACCGGCTACTAAGAAAAACCGTCCCCGTGATCCAAATCCGCAGCAATCGGTCTCTCAGCATGCTGCTAGCTTAGTTCTTGAAGCTATCTACTTGAAAGCCAAATCACTTCAAAAGCTTGGGAGAATAACCGGTAAAAATTATAAAAATCACATTTTTTACATATGTAACAATGCAGACGTTTATAAAAAAAAAATCCTGAATCTTTTTCCTTACTGGTTTTTACATTTTTGCAGAGGCTGCAAGAGAATGCAAAAGTGTTCTTGATTCCATCGAGAAAATATTCCAGCAAGGGATACCGGATGCTCAGGTGGACACCAGGCTTCAAGAAACCGTTAGCCACGCCGTGGAGTTACTTCCGGCGCTGTGGAAAGAATCCGGTGAATATCAAGAAGCGATATCTGCTTATAGACGAGCGCTTTTAAGCCAGTGGAACCTCGATAACGACTCTTGCGCGAGGATTCAGAAAGATTTTGCAGTCTTTCTTCTACATTCTGGAGTCGAGGCGAGTCCTCCGAGCTTAGGCTCTCAGATAGAAGGCTCCTACATACCTAGGAACAACCTGGAAGAAGCCATTCTTCTTCTGATGATTCTTGTAAAGAAGTTCAACCTCGGGAAAGCGAAATGGGATCCGTCTGTGATCGAACACCTCACCTTTGGGTTGTCTTTGTGTAGCCAGACCTCTGTTCTCGCCAAGCAGCTCGAAGAAGTGATGCCTGGTGTGTTTAGCCGCGTCGAGCGTTGGAACAATCTGGCTCTCTCTTATAGCGCAGCGGGTCAAACAAGTGCTGCGGTTAACCTTCTCAGAAAGTCTCTGCATAAACACGAGCAGCCTGATGACCTCGTGGCGCTTTTGTTAGCCGCTAAGCTTTGCAGCGAAGAGCCTTCTTTAGCTGCAGAAGGTTCGGGTTACGCGCAGAGAGCGATAAACAATGCTCAAGGGATGGATGAGCATTTGAAAGGGGTTGGTTTGAGGATGTTAGGGCTTTGTTTAGGGAAGCAAGCGAAAGTTCCGACGTCGGATTTCGAAAGATCTCGGCTTCAGTCAGAAGCGTTGAAAGCATTAGATGGAGCTATAGCCTTTGAGCACAACAACCCTGATTTGATCTTTGAGTTAGGTGTTCAGTACGCTGAGCAACGGAACTTGAAGGCTGCTTCTCGTTACGCCAAGGAGTTCATCGATGCAACGGGAGGTTCGGTGTTAAAAGGATGGAGGTTTCTCGCGCTTGTTTTGTCGGCTCAGCAACGGTTCTCAGAAGCTGAGGTTGTGATGGATGCTGCTTTAGATGAAACAGCAAAGTGGGACCAAGGTCCTTTGTTAAGACTTAAAGCAAAGCTGAAAATCTCTCAGTCGAATCCAACGGAAGCCGTTGAGACTTACCGTTACCTTTTAGCGTTGGTTCAAGCGCAAAGGAAATCTTTCGGACCTCTCAGAACTCTCTCTCAGGTTTTTTTTCTTCCAAATTTTCCTTTGTTTTCTGTTCTGTTGAGATCATCAAAACCTTTTCTTAATCCTTTTACAAATAACAGATGGAGGAAGACAAAGTGAATGAGTTTGAAGTGTGGCATGGCTTAGCTTATCTTTACTCAAGCATTTCGCATTGGAACGACGTAGAAGTCTGTCTTAAGAAAGCCGGCGAGCTGAAACAATACTCTGCTTCAATGCTACATACAGAAGGCAAGAACAAGAACCCACTTTTAACTAATAATCTCATAAAAGTCCCTTTGATTAATTCGGTTTGAATCTTGGTTACGATCAGGTCGAATGTGGGAAGGACGAAAGGAGTTTAAACCGGCTTTAGCGGCTTTCTTGGACGGTTTGTTACTAGACGGTTCATCGGTTCCTTGCAAAGTAGCGGTTGGAGCGTTGCTGTCGGAAAGAGGGAAAGATCATCAGCCAACGCTTCCTGTCGCGAGAAGCTTGCTGTCTGATGCATTGAGGATTGATCCGACGAACCGAAAAGCTTGGTATTACTTAGGAATGGTTCACAAGCACGACGGACGTATCGCCGATGCTACCGATTGCTTCCAAGCTGCTTCCATGCTTGAAGAATCTGATCCTATTGAAAGCTTCTCAACCATTCTTTGAAATCCCAAAACCATTATTTACAAAAGATTTTATATTTATATACACCTTCATTTTTTCTTTCTTTCATCATCTCATGTAAAATTTTAACCTCTTCATTTCTTCAAACTAATACAGTATGTTTTTTGTTAGAATCGAATGATTCCGAGTTTTGTAAAAGAATATATTTACGTCTATATATCAAAACAATATGCCATTTTCACAATTTTAAGTTTTAACATCAAAGTCTTTGTAATCATGGTTTCGAGCATAAGAATCGCAATTCAGGTAAAAGTTGTGATTTTTTAGAACCGCAATGGTAATACGAAACTGTGATTTAGCATTTCTACAATTTTCGACTCAAAAAATCCATAAGATTCCGCAATTTTCGAATACACAAATGCATTGAATAACAACAAGAAGTCAGAGAGATTGCATACAACAAAAACACACGAAAGTGAGCCTCTCTACTAGTTCTTGGGGATATTAACTCCGACGATTTTGGCCGGAGTTATACGGAGAAGATTCCCAGGCTTACCAGGCAAAGCTCCTTTGATCATCACAACGTTAAGCTCCTTGTCGACTTTAACGATCTTGAGCTTCCTGATCTTCGTCTTGGTTCCTCCCATTCTCCCAGGCATTTTCTTCCCTTTGTAAACCCTTCCCGGAGTAGTTCCGGCACCGATGGATCCCAAAGCCCGATGGCTCTTGGAACCGTGAGTCATCTGACCTCTCTTGAAGTGATGCCTTTTGATTCCTCCTTGAAACCCTTTCCCGATCGTCGTCCCGGCGACATCAACGAGATCTCCTTCCTTGAAAATCTCGTCGAAGACGAGCTTCTGATTCGGCTCGAATCCTTCGACGTTTGTCAATCTGAATTCCTGGAGATGCCTCATCGGGATTACGCCGGCCTTCTGGAGATGACCGGTTTCCGGTTTCGTGAGCTTCTTGTCGCGGACACGGCGGTACCCGATTTGAACGGCGTCGTATCCGTCGGTGGCTAGGGTTTTGATTTGGGTGACGATGTTGCCTTCGCGGAACCCGACGACGGTTACTGGAACCACGGTGCCGTCTGCTTCGAAGAAACTCATCATCCCGAGCTTCGAGCCCATCACGCCGATTCCAGCTTCCATGGACATGGAGACTACGAAAGGTCGTTTGGTTTTGGGAGATGATTTGGTGAGAAGGGAAGAGGATTTCGATGGGAGGAAGGTTGGAGTAAACAGTGAAGAGGATAAGGTTGCTTTTTGGAGTAAGGACGGGAAAGAAACAACCGCCATAGCCATCGCCATTGTCGGGAGCTATACAGAGAAGAAACTCGAGAGGATAACACACTGTGACACTCTTATCTTCTTCTTCTCCAACCTAAAAAAATCAAATTTTTAATTTGGGAACTGATGAAATTTATCATAATACCCCTGAAGATACTCAGAATTACAATACACAACGCTTCTATTTTGCAACATCGGACCTAATGATTTAGTTTTGTTCACTTTGTTCTTTTCTTGGTCCTCATATACAAATTTAACCTCTTTGTTCTTTTCTTGGTCCTCAAATCCAAAAATTCAGAGCACTTGAATTCTCAAAGATATCATCATATAAAATATATATATATATATATATATATATCACAAGGTTATACAATGTTCAATTTATTGAATAAAAAACACAGAAAGAGTTTTAAAAGATCCCAACACTAGAATAATTACTGTTTTCCCACAAACACAAACCAAATCACTTCAGAGTCTTTCTAGTAAATCGATAGCAATGATAAGAACATAACAGCAGACGAGACTGCAGAGACTTTTAATGGTATGGATTTAGAGACGAGATATAAGAAGCGGAACAGAGGCAGGTCCTTCTTCACCCATCACAGGCTGAAACAGATCCAACTCACCGTACCGCTCCAACACACGCATCCTGCAATCTTCAGCCGCCATCAATCCAGTCGAATAAGCGCCGTGAACCGAGCCCGGGAAGCTCGAGCTCGTGGCTTCACCGGCAAAGAATAAGTTATCCACCGGAACCCTAAGCCTCTCGTAGAGATCATGAGGCTTCCCCACAATGTCGTAGCTATAAGACCCCAGTGAGTTCACATCCGATCCCCACCTCGAGACGAGGTACTGTACCGGAGGCAACGCGTCGGGAAGAATCCTCTGGAGTTGCAAGACGGCGAAATTCGCAGCTGCTTCATCAGACATCTTCTCAATGTCTTTGGCGAGCTGACCAGCCGGCATGTAAACCAGAACCGGATGACCCGTGGCCTTGTGCAGGTTCAAAAAATAACTGCAGCCGTAGGAGGTTTCAGCAACCACTCCGAGAAACTCTACTTTCGGCCAAAAGACTTTTTCGAAATGCAGTATGATCTTGTTCTCGATTCCTACTCCGAGGTCCTTGATTGCTTCTTGTTTCCACTCTGGTAGCTTCGGTTCGAATTTGATCGTTCCGGATTTCAAGACACCGAGAGGAACAGCGATCACCGCAGCATCCGCAACGAACGTTTCCCCGTTCTCTGTCGTTACCTTCACTCCATTATACCGCCTTACGATCTTAGTAACCCTGTGGTTTAGTCGAATATCAAGCCCTTTGGCCAAAGTATTGATTACAGGACGATATCCTCTAACCATAAGACCGTGTCCACCAGGTAGCAGTTCCTCCTGCACATATATCGGTATGTTAAATGACGATATGTGTACTTAAAACTGTAGACTCCAAGAGGAAGAATATAACTAACCTGGTCCCAACACTTTGCAGAGATGGTTTCAGCATCGGCAGCAAACCATCCTTCCATGCGGCACAAGTACCATTGAAGTACGTTGTGTGCAATCCCCTCTAACCTGGAGATGAAAAGAAAAAAAATTCAAAATGTGATCATGAAATCAAAGCTTGAATTATGCAATGAAAGAGATGAAAGTTAAGAAATGGGACATTTTATGTATACAAACCTCAACTCGGGTTTCCTTGCAAATACAATTGAGAAAGCCTGAGATATTGACATGTCTGCATCCTGCTCATCCCTCACTTTATTGATCTGCATTTGTGAAAAAAGAAGAGTCTAGTTAAGCAAATGAATATGAAAAAAGGAAACAAAAAAAAAACCAAAATGAATGTGAAGGACACAAACCTCTTCCAAAATCTGCTCAAATGTTACGCCAACCTCAGTTACCAACTCTTGATTAACTTGGTTTCCATCCATATCAAACAGAGCATAGCTACAGAAAAATGACGAATTCTAACGTGAGTTCTAAGGTCCCAAATATGAATTAAAAAAAAAAGAAAAGAAATAGAGGATCTCTGTTTCTGATAGTACAGACCTCTCAAGATCATGATCATACAAGACCGAGTTGTCACCACTAGTACGATACAAAGGCAGTCCCAGTCTCCCAATCACTGGTGCAAGAGGATTCTCTTTGCATACTCCGTGCAGCCTGTGACAAAAAAAAAAAAACGATGTTTAGCTATCTTAACAAAAGGTAACCAAAAAAACTAAAACATCAAGAAGCAAAGAGCCGTGATTTTACCATGATGCACCAAGATCAACGGGAAAACCGAATGAGTAATCAGTGTGAACTCGTCCACCAATCCTGTCACGTGACTCCAGTACCATAACCTACATACATAGAAAGAAGAAAAACATGAATCCAAGCTCCAATCTTGTTCTCGAGAAGGTCATAAAGAACATCATAGGACATTGTGTAAACACCAAGCTTGAAAAATGCATTGGCTGTTATACAATACAAACCTGAAAGGAAGCATCTTGAAGAGTGCGAGCAGCTGAGATTCCACCAAAACCACCTCCGATCACTATCACAGACGGCGACCTTGTCTTCATCCTCTCACCAGCTGAAAAGCAATTAGCTGTGACACCGATAATATATGATAACAGTTTACGAATCACGTTAAAGTCCGAAAGATTAACGATTATAACAGAAGAGAAACTTGTGATAACTGTAATTAGGACTCTTATTTTTAAACTGTTTTTCAATTAGAACTTTGAAGCAAACACCTACTTATTAGAAAGATGCCCAGAAAATACCAAATTAATTAAACGACTTAGCCCCACACAAGAAAAAAAAAACTTGTGGCAATCGGCAAATACAGCCAAACAAAAAGGTCACAAAGGAATCAAACCACCGACAGAGAAATTGGCACGAGGGAAAACTGAGGATCCAAAAGAAATTTTTTTTTTTTTTTTTGTCAAATCAATCAAATTTCCCAGTTCATAATCCAGATGAAATTAAAAATCCCTAGCTTCTTCGTATAAATCAATGATTGCAATCGACAAACAATTACATACAGAGAGAGAGAGAGAGAGAAAAAAAAAAACAGAATGATAGATGAAGATGAGAGATTCCAATACCTCTACGCATTTGACGATCAGAGTTTTTCCTGGACTCCATGATTTCAATTGCTCAAACGATTACTCTCGAGATTATAAGAATTACGATTACTACTATTATTATTACTACTATTAGACGGAGGCTGGGGAGAAAAATGAAGGATGAAGATCAGAAGGCAGGTGGTAAAGTGGCTCGAGATCGAAGATGAAAAAATCAGGCTTCCAAACAAATTCATGCGATTTCTCTTTTCTTCCGAATTTTCTGCGCCCTGTTTTTTGTTTTCTCACTCTGCCTACTCAAGACGGCCAGTATCAACGTAGATCTACGACGATCGGCGAGATCGGATGCGTAATCCAAGCGAAACAAATATATCAAATCGCAGAAACGAGAAAGAGAGAGAGAGCCCAGGCGAGGTAATTTGTTGAGAGAGAGAGAAAGTTGAAGAAGAAAGAGACTTCTAGAGAGAGAGGGGAAAACGGAGTCCCAGATTATTTCGGCTTCGAGTCCTAAAGTCGGGAAAAGTAGGTTTAGGTGCTTTTTTATAATAGCACTAAAAAGTTTCAGCTTTTTTACTATTGGTCTATTTGGTTTTTGTTATCTATTAATAATTAATATTTGATAATAGATATATCTATTAAAAATTAATATATATTGATATAGACTATATATATATATATATTCATTAAAATCTTGTTATTATTTACTGACCAAATTATCCATGATTGTTTAATTATTTCAAATAATTGCTGTTATCTATTAAAAATAATACTCCAATAATACATATCTGTTTTATAGGCAATAATATATATATTGATTAATATTATATATTATAATGAGAAAATTTTGAAAGAAAAAATTCTTAAATAATTTGAAATTTTGAACCAGTGATTTGCTAATTAGTCAGTATACTATTAATTTGAAGGATATTCTGTAATTTTGGAAAATTCAAATTTTTTGTTATAGTAAATTGATACTTCATTATTAAGTTAAGTTTTAGACGCAATTTTTTCAGAAATAAAAATTATATCATATAGAATTAGATTTTAAAAACAAAAATCATACAACAGTAGTATTAGTTAGATCATATTCATTTTAACAAGCTTTTTTTAAAAAAAATGAGTATTAGCATTACAGTGGCCGAGCTAGCTTGTAATTAGGAGGGTCATTTGACTCATGTGAAAATTAAAAAAATAACTATATTTTTATTAAGTATTTTTAATTGACCCATGTCTAAAATAATTATTGACCCTTCTAGATTTTTAATTGATCCATGATCCAATAAATATTAGTGAATGTTAGCCCAATAATAATCACAAATAATTTTAAAACAAAAAGAAACTCATTAATTAAGTAAAACTAAATATTTTTATCAATCAAACATAAAATAAAAAGTAAATAATTATTTTTTCATAAGTCTAATTCACAATATTGGTGATATATTTTTAGGTGATTGTATAGTTTGTTTTATTGAAAAACAAGTGTTTAACACATTAACAAACCAAAACAATGTCTACGATAAACCGATTCAAGAGATATGAGTGAACTTATATATATGTGATGCATCTAAATCTAGTGATAGTATATGAATTTTTCTAATAAAGTTTATATAGTTATATTAAAAAAAAAAATTGACTCCTGTACAAATTTTTTCTAGCTCCGCCACTGATTAGCAATTTGGCTGCATACGCCTATAATACCGTTCAACTTGCACGCCAGGAGGTTAATGGGGTTGGCCCAGTTGGGGATGAGTTTTGCCGTTTGCGTTTTCCTCTTTATTGCGTCTGCGTTTTAATGTAATGCCACTTGGACGCTGGCGTGTTGTTCCATTACACTACTACAGACTTACAGTAGTCAAGTTGTCTAACACAATATTTGTTTGTTTATAACCATGCAAACGCTAATTTAGCATCAAATCGTCTTATGGAAACTACCATGGGAATAAAAAATTTAACATGATGTTTTTGTTTTACACAGAAATTTATTTATTATTTACGTATGAAATTCATTTATGCTCATGGTAACATCAAATTGCTGATTTCCGTAATTTCAATGCCAATTTCTTTTCCTTTAAAACAGGTTTGCTCCTGACCAAAAAAAAAAAAAAACAGGTTTGCTATTCTTTTTTTTTATTTTTCAAACCTTACTTTTCATTGAATTAAACTTTGTGGTTACAAGGGTAAGGAAGAGTTATCACAACTCTTAGATTAATAAAACAACTTGAAAGCAATAGAAGATAAGGTTGAAAAATCAGCAAAATATAAATTAGAGGTATGTGTCTCGTTCTTGCCTATAAGTAACATTGAGAGATGGAGATGGGCCGTGAGCGATGGATTCCTGCAAGCTTACTTCGAATAGTTTGTCCTAAAAGTCTTAAATATGTAAGGAACTATATAGCTCAGACATTTGATAAGCCTGTGCATATATCAAAAATCTGATTCGTTTTGACGAGTGGTTGGTTTTAAAAATCTGCTAAATAAAACTTGACAAAAAAAAAACGATGAATTTAGCTCGGAAGTTGAAAATAGAATATTGCGTATTCTTTTTGGCAGGCTTGATAAGTTACCCAGCTTATCAAGCAACGTGGTCCAGTAAGGAGCACGTGTCATGTGACCATTCGTCGATTATCAGAATCAAGAGTGAGGAGACGTCAGCTTTTTGTTTGAATCTGACAAATAATAGTATTTTTTTTGTACTGTAAATCTATTATATTTAATCTGAAAAGAAAGGGTGATTTCTAGACCTTTCTAAATTATTTTAATATGATGTTGGTAGTTATGAGTTTGGTTAGAATTTAAGGCAGGCAAAACCTTCGTTAGTTGTTGTTTTTTCTTTTAAAACTCAAAACACCACGTTGATTGTTTTATATCAACACAGTTGCCAAATTCATTATGTAGTTTTTTTTTTCTTCCCTTGGACGACATTTAAAGTGAAATGGGGAGTATTAATCAAAGTATTGTACTAATCTATAAATGCACACTTGTTTTGGACTCAATGTACAAAACACCAATGGTTGTGGTCTCCATAAAATGTCAATAGAAGCATGTTTGTAACCGCATAAAATTAACAAATCGATTGAAATGAGTTTCAAAAGTAAATAAGTCACCGTTATAGTTATACTGTAACAACAAAAATCACTGAACATTCAATCACCTTTAAGCGAAACATTTTCAGAAGTTCATATCTATTAGCGAGAAGCAGCCCATTTTCTCTATTCCTTGAAAATCAACACATTCGTTGATAAATTGACTTGGTCGAATGTTTCTAAAGATTGGCGTAGAAAATACTATGGCCAAGATAAAATTCCAAATCCATACTACCAAATTATTGCTTTTTAGAGAAGATTTGGTGTTTTTTTTAAACGGCTTGTTTACCACAAATAATTAGATTCTCAACACACAAAATGGCTCTCCAGAAATTCAAACACTATTGGTATGGGTGAGGTGAAAAATATTTTCATATATATTTTGAATATGAATATAAGCTTTGAGATTTGTTCTATTTTACAAAGTTTGACTCTGATTAACTGAGTTAAACGTGGTTTTTCTTTCTTAGTTAGGTGGACTGTTTCAATTTGGAATAAAAAATATAATATAATGAATTCATCGAAAAATATCTAAGATATTTTACTCAATTATTATTATAATAGATTCTGACCGGTGCAGCACATGACTAAAAGCTTAAAATGTCGATGTTTGACAAATGACACATGACTTTCACTCAAATCTGCTCCTTCGCATGTGACTTGCCTTTTCCATCTCTACATTATTTAGCAATCAGCAAAAAGAAAAAGGCATACGTTATCAAGCAATATGACATCATAAAAGATTTATAATTTATCAAACTCCGGCCAGATCTCTGTAACTCTATCAATGTGTACTTCTTGAAGCTAGATAGTGTTTCTGTGTTTATTAGGGGAACAGAACGAAAATAATGGAACCCTAGATATACTTTCTTTGATCAAAAATAAAATGTATGATATGATATGAGTTATCAAGAAAACAATTCTACGGGTATGATATTAGGTGATGCAATTTTTAAAATATTGTCAGCTACTTTGACAAATGCATAGTTACGATCAGTTTATCCTCAATTTTTTTTTTTTTCGGTTCTATACGATTACAAAAAGTCTCATCTCATGTTGACATAGTAATTAACATAGTAACATACATAAACTCGCATATACAGAAAATAGCGTAATGAAAGTTGTAAGTTGTACTCTATAATATAATACATCCTTGAAACGTTTTAATCATGTTCAAAATTATATAAATAAAGATGAAGACTTACCCCAACAACCAAACAATTAACAAACCAACAAAGAGAAGTGAAAATTTGTTTGCCACATCAGCAAAGTGGTCCTAACAAGGACCGTCGGTAGTCTTCGTCGGCGCAGACGGTTGTTGACTTTGCTGTCCAGCCGGAGAACCAAATCTCAACAGCTCCATCGGCTGCGTTTTAAATATCAAACCACAATGTGTCAGATTAAACTACGTCGCTTCATACTAATGCACACGGCGTCGTTTATACGGCTTCGTTTATTATTCTTAAACCAGAATCCTAAAACTACACCGTTTAACACTTCGGTAAACGTCGTCGTACTATCTTACCTGAGTAGCGGCCTGCATCGGTGGGAAACCGCCGATGTACCTAGCAAACCGTTCGGATAAGACCTGGTTTTGTACCGGGTTCTGAAAAACTAAACCGGGATTATTCTGAATCGCAGACTGGTCCATAACCGGGAATCGAGGAAACGGCACCGGGTTCTGCATCGGACGGATGAACGGCGGAGGATGTACTCCGGGAAACATTATAGGAGCCGCTGCCGTCGCCGCCATTCCACTTCCCATCCACATAGCTTGAAGCTGTAACTGAAGTGATTTTAAGTAATCTATGGCTTCGTCCAAGATCGAAGCTTTATCAGTCTGCAAAACCAAATCCAATTAATACCAAATCTTGGATTTAACCAATCAACCTCCATATCAGATTCGATCTTGTAGCTTACTTTACTGCAGTGAGGTATTAGTTCTTGCAAAGCCTTCATTCTCTCATTGATCCTATCCCTCCTCCTCTATTTTAATTTAACAAAAAACAGAGTTTTGTATCTGTTTCTCTTTGTCTGAATACACAATCTACTAACATTAAACTATATAATATATATGTATTATATATTTATCAACGAACCGATGAAGTACCCTTTCGGAGAGATTATGAACTTCAGCTGCTCGACTCCTTCGCGTTGATCCTGATCGCTGGTTCGACTTGTTACCGATAGCCTACAAAAACGTTTCAAGAAACTTTTAGACAATGGACCAAAAAACGTCTCAAGAACTTATCATCATGAGTTACAAAACAAAAGCTTACATCTGATCGAGACACAGATTCATCAGTGTCCATTATATGTTTTCTCTTACGGTCTGTTGTGAGGCTTCTTCCACTAGCCATATCTTTATTGTTCTTGCCAAAGCTGCAACCGGAGGAGCCACCTGATGATGAACTTGCGTTCGGGAAAAGCCTTTCATCGATGATAGTTTTGCTTCGATCATGACTAATCGAGACATCGAGATCGTTCTGAGATTGGTTGCTCCCACAATGGCTCGGTCCAACGGTCACCACCGAGTACTGTTCTTTTCCTCCTGATGAGGAATCGGTTAACCTAAACTTAGGAGGAGGCATGACCTGAGGAGGGCTAGGACCGGCCTTGTGCTTAACCGTTTGTGAGACTGGTCTCTCGAGGTGATCAAGGGTTGATAAGAAATGGGAGGACAAGTCCTCGTTTTCGAATGGGTCTTCATCTGGAGGGTATTGGATCCAAGAGACGGTTTCTTGATCTTCAAGAAATGTGTTGGGTCTTAGGGTTTCTTGACGATGATCTTCTTTCTGACTTTGGGCTTGGGTTTGCTCTCTCTGATTTTGGCTCTGCAGAACCACTTGCCCATCTCGCCATAACAACTCCACTAGTTCATCTTGTGGCCTACACATAAGATACACAAATAGACTTATTATATAGTTCTATTTTTTTTATTCAAGAATGAAATGTTAAATGGATACATAAATTAAATATTATATACCTTATAGATCTTATATTAGCGGAGAAGTTGTAATTCTCCTCAAAATTCCAACCTTGTTGTTCCATGTCAGATCTCTGGAGACATATCAAAACAATTTTTTTATTTAACCTCAATTATTATAGATACATAAGTGAACAGAGCTAATGATAACTTATGATTAAGAGATGCAGAGGAGCATAAAGTAGGATTTTATAATTCCACCCCCCAAACAATCATTATAAAATGTTTTAGAAATAATTAAATTACAAGCAACTCCATTATCGATCTCCTGTTACATGTTTTTATATATATACAATATATTCCAGCAATCTCGTAAGGATTTTAAAAAATAGAGAGAGAGAGAGATAAAAGAAAAGGAAACAGATTCCAAATATAGCAACCGAATCACAGTACTTACCAGATATGGAAAGCTTTTGGGCGAATCAGAAATTGAAGGAAGAGCTCGAAACCTGATTTGTGGAAGCCGAAGTTCCACGCCCAACAAATTTTTTAAGAAAGAAACAGAATTTTCTCTCTCCTATCACTCGTTTTTCTCACTCTAAACTAGATAAACCCAAAATACCAGAAATTGCTGAGAAACTCTCATGAAACATGAAAGAAACAGAGAAGAAGAAGAGAGAGAAGGTAAGGTTCTTTACTTAATTTGGGTACAGACAGAAAGCGACAGGAACATAAAGAGGGGAGCGAGAGAGAGAGAGATATTACATTACAGCGAGGGAGATAATGATTCTGTAAGGACAACAGTACTGCAACCGTTCAGAACGAACGCCACGTGGCAAGTTCTGGGACATTATGTTGGAATCACTGGGACCCACTAGTTGAGATCTTCTTCCTCTTTTAGAGACGAGAGATCTATTGCTAGATTTCTAGAGGTGGCTTCTTATCTGTACCTTATCCAAAAAAAACTCTGCAAACAATGATTTGAGGGTGTTTTTGTCATATCCTATGGCTTCTTTCTCTGAGTGTAATTTATAAGTTGGCGTTTTATTCTTCACTAACCGCCAAATTAAATTACGTTTCTTTTTGTTGCCTACGGTCGAAATATTGTCTACGTTCTATGGTTTCATTGAATTTGAGGGGCACAAAAGTCTCAACAAATTTATGATTGATCATATCATAGTTTTCGCCGGTTCCCAAATCGCATATCACGTTGGATAAGAGAAAAAAACAATTTTTTTTTTTGTTGTTGGATAAACTTTCACACTACAAAAATTGTACTTTTGATAACCTTAATATTTTTTTTTTATGGTAGAAAATAGTTATTTTTCTTTTGTAAATTTGAAATATATATACTGTTTGTTTTTTTGGTAACGTTTTGCAATTAATTCTGGTGTCGTAATAGCAATTATTCGTGGGCCGTCGTCGTACCTACTGGCAATGGACCACATACCACACCGCTTCTCGGATTCTATTTTTAACATCATCGCTATAATTAGACACCATAAAGTTTGTAAAAGTTATATAGTATATCATTTTTCTCTTAATTTCACAGTGAAGATAAAATCTAATCAAACTCTAGTAACATGATTTCGCAAACTTTATTTTGAAATGAATTTAAAGATTTCTTAGATTCAAATTGTGTGATAGCCAAAGAAACGGGCATCGAATGAACGGAATAGACATAATAATGACAACATAACAAAATATTGAATAAACCGTGTAACGTGTAACGGTCGGTGATGGAGCATGGAAGAAAGATGCACCGTGCACGTGTAAATGGATTGGGATGGGATTTGAGAAGACTCAAATGAAACTGTGATATTGTTTGGACTCCTCAAGTCTTCAATCTTCATACAGAAATTCGGAGTATATATCAAATGGGCAATGGAGAGTGTGATATTACTTGATCACTCATGTTTTGTTTGAGACGTATTCATCAAGTCACCGGAAATATGGCATTTCTACAAAAAATGTTCTTGTCCAAGATACTGGGAAGACAAGGAGTAGTTTTGATCGGTCGAATATTCAGTTCAACGAGCATCTAATTGAGTAGCACAATTAATTTTAAACAGATTTAGCCTTATATATATTTTTTGGTCAGTTATCTTAATCGTACTCTTGTCACATATTTAAAATTCCTCTGTGTTACAATGTACATCAGTACATGTATTAATTAATTTTCTATCTCTGTCTCTTGTGCCTTGCTGAAGCCTCGAGCCCACAAAGCGTTGCCTTCGCTGACAAGAGCTTGACATTCGATTTTTTTTCAAGAGTCGATAGTCATGTATGTAATGGGCCTGTGGTTAAAGCCCAAAAAAACCAAATCTTTTTGTTTGACCAAATTAAATTATAGTATATATGAAAAGACTCAAAACGCAAAGTGTGAACCTTTAAGCAGCGGTGGCGGCGTGGCGGCGGAGTATCGACGGTTATTCTTTCCGTCAGCACAGAATATTTTCAGTTATGGAAATACCAATTGCCGACGTTTCTAATTCCCGTTTTTCTAATTTTGATTGTTGTAGTATTTTTCTTTGTCGAAGTATGAACATACCCTTTATAGAAACCTGATACTGATATATCACATTCAATGTTTGTCTCTTTTTTCATGTCCAAGAAATTCAAAAAAGTTATAGAGTTGAACATTTAGATATTATGTTCCTTTGACTCTCTTCCTCATTTGAAAAGTTTTTAAAGTTTTTTTTTTCTTTATCTTCCCGAGAAGATTGGATTCGTACTAAGATTGTTGTTGGCAACTTTTGTTACTTGTTTCTTTATTGAAATTTTATGATAATATTCAACAGTCAAAATCTGGACTTTGAATGTTATTTAGATCGAAATGAGTCACTTTCCCATTTGGCACAAGACAAGAGCTAAGTTATCGCCTGTCCTTTCCTTTGATAATTTATTTCTCCTTGCTGTCGTTTTAAGATTCATCTGCGGATTTCAAACTTCTTATATCTTTTTTTCTTTTGTTTTCTCTGTATTACTAAACTTATTCTTTTTGTGTGTGGGTTTTATTCATTTTACTTAGAAATTAGAACGAACGAAATCAACACAACAATAATACTAAAGTCTTTACATGGTTTGACACATTAGCTTTTTGAAGTTTTATAAACATGATACCTCAGCAAAAATAATCACCAATCAAAACATTTTATTAATACATCTCATCCACTTATTTTAATTTTTAAACTTAAACCCATTAAAAACTCAAATATTTTTTCTATTAATTTTTGTTTTAACTTTTACCAAATCCAAGCTCAAATAATTAATAACAGCAAATATTTTTTTTTTTTTTTTGCCAAATCCAAACTCAAATAATAAATAAAACAAATAAAAAAATTAAATCATTATTTTTTTTTTTTTGTCAAAACCAAATCCAAATAATAAATAACAACATATAAATAATAATAAAATTCTAGCTATCTGTTTGTTTGACATAGACGTATATGATTGAAAAAGTGTAGGCTCAGCATCAACTATGCTTCTATGACAACAACGCAAAAAACCTTATGTTATAAGAAGCTCATACATCAGCAAAAATTTGAATTGATAAAAACATAACAATTTCTTAGTTTTCACGTGAAAACATAATTTCACGGAATATAATGCAATTTTTGGTTTTCACGAAAAATTGTAGTTTATTTGTTTTTGTAGGAAAGCGTGATTCTGGGCTTGACGAGAAAATGATTTTTTTTTTTGGCAGGAATAGACGATTTCTCAGTTTTCGCAGAAAAAATAAAATTTTCGATTTTGGTGGGAAAATACAATTTTTTTTTGGTTTTTGGAAGAAGATGAAATTTTTTGGTTTTTGTGAAAAATATAATTTCTCGCCTTTGGTAGAAAAACACAGGTTCTCGCGGAAAAATGAAATTTTAGGTTTTAGGTTTGACGAGATAATGAATTTTTTAGTTTTGGCGGGAATAAGCGATTTCTCAGTTTAATGGGAAAATGAAGTTTTTTTTTGTTTTGACGGGAAATACGATTTCTTGATTTTTGTAAGAAGATAAAATTTCTCTGTGCTAAATTTCCAAGTTAAAATATATTTACAGTAATCAAAATTTAATTATTTAACTTTAACTAAAACGATATTTTAAGAATTCAAACATAATTTTCTATTTATTTCTAAAACAATAGCAATGGTTTTGATATGAATGTTATTAATTATAGTTTGGTAGTTTTACAAACATATGTTTATAATAAAATATTTGATAAATAAATAAATTTTATGATTCAAAATAATCATATTAATTAATAAATCTTTTTTTTAAAATGGTATTTTGCTTTATATAATTACAAAAGAGGATCAAGTGGTAATTTATTAGAGAAAATAGATTACATTTACCATTAGCATGAAGCTATTAAAAATATATTGTTTTATTCGTATATATTTTATTCCTATATATACATTTATAATTAGTTAGCTAACTAAATTTAATAGCAAATTATAATTTTAAAAAATAAAAAATAATAATAATATATATAATGTTTATTCAGATTTAAAACATATAAATACATAACTTAAACTAATAAAAAAATAAATATAATACTTATTTAAATTATAAAAATAATTTTATTATATTAAAAATATATATAAAATTTAGAAAAATATCCTGCAGCATAACGCGGATAAATACCTAATAATTTTGTAAAACACATCACCGAAACCAATGTTTCGTATTCTATATTTTAACGTCCATCCGATACGTGGATTAATAAAAATGAAAATTATTATCATTGGGTTAATTAGAAAAATATATATTATCGTCTGTCCTTTCATTTGATAATTTATATTTCTCCTTGCTGTCGTTTTAAACTCAATCTACGAATTTCAAACTTCTTATATATTTTTTTCTTTTGTTTTCGCTGTATTATAACTAAACTCTATTTGCACAAACACACACACACACAAAACCTAACTCTTCTTTTTGTTTTGTTTTGTGGTTTTTATTCATTTTACTTAGAAATTTGAACGAACGAAAATAGTTTGTAAAACACAATACCGATTTCTATATTTTAACGTCCCGCCGATACGTAGATTAATAAGAACGAAAATTATAAGCCATCTTTTTAGATTGAAATATTTTTCATTTTTTTTGTTTTGTAATAACCAATACGGCAAATACTCACAATATGCTACATTCTTTGTATACAGAAATTATATTTTGTAAATACAGTCAGACGATTTGGGCATGGAATATATTCAAATCTCGAAATAAGATTATTGCTTTCGTTCAATTATTATTATTGGTTTAAGAAAAAGTATGTACTATTAGCTTTGTGATCAAACAACTTTGTCGCGTCGACTACACTTTTTTTTTTTTTTTTTTTTTTTTGAACATTTGCTACACTTTTTGCATGGAGTATTTTACGTTCTCGTAAGATAATGTTAAAATGGAGCTAATGACAAATGAGATCATGTAGACGTCATTATTACCCTCATCAAAAAATATTATCGCAGCGTGGCAAAAACAATTAATTATAACACTTGCTCACTGTTTTTGTTTGTTTTACCATCGCTTTCTCAACCAAAATATTGCGTGTCGTATTTTAGGGCGGTAATAATACTAATGAATTAGGTTTTTATTAAGAAAAAAAAAAATTACATAGGCCTGTTAGTTCTATATTGTTTATTGTGTTGTTACTTATTTTTTTAGTTATCTTGCTTTAGTTGGAACAGATTCTGTTAAAAATGGTATGTTTATCGGTCCAAAAAATAGTTATTAAATATTTTGAATTATAACAAAAAAGTAGTAAATAAAACTTCCTTTAACTACAAGTGTAACTAACACTTTGGAATGCAGTAGAAAGTTGATGATAAGAGAATGGATTATTCAATAGATTTGGTCTACCATCGACGTTTGTGTTTGGCTTTCCGGCTATCAAAATATATATATAGTCCACAGAGGAGGCATAATTAAAAGTTATCTTTTGGTTCGTCTGAGAATCTTACTTTTATTGTATTTTACATCTTTTCAACATATTGGAAATTTATAATACGGTCAAACCACGTGAATTCACCTATACGTATGCATTGAACTCCCTTGAACTTACAGTTTATTGATTAGTATTTGATATAGCTGGTTAAGTAGTGTACAAGTGTATATATACGTAACAACTACGGATAATGACATGTTTAGATTTCGATAGTATTACATCATACATATATTTTCCTTTTTTGCTGGCAATATTACATCATATATAAATTAGTTGCAATCAACGATCTAATTATTTTCCATTTCCCTGGACTTTTCTGCTCACTACAATAAACAGGACACCGATATTTAAATTATGAAACTTCATAATCACTCATTATTTGTTTCGTGATCAAACTAAAATATAAATTATTTATTTTTTGTACTTTTTTAAGATGTATCTTTTAACACAACAAGAAGTTTTTTACGTCTAAATATACCACATTTAAAATAAAATAATTTTCAAAAGTATCTAGACGAAACCAATCAAACCAAACTTGTTTGGGTTTCCCGGTCTTTATTAAGGATCACAATAATTTATAAATTTAAATAAATGACCGCCTTAATATTAAATCCCAAAGACCATAAAATATATGACGAATATACAAAATTCTTATTTATGTAATCAAATAAATAACTTTTAAATAGTAGTGATTATACCCGTAAAAGGTCCTTGTTTTGATTTAAAACATTCTATATATTTGGTTAACAGTAATAATAAATTAGTACCGGCTTTCATTAAGATGTTGCATGTATAATAAAAGTCAAAGTCATTCATAATTGACTCAGTACCAATTAAACGGCATAAAATTAATCTATAAATTGATAAACATTCAGCTATATATAATTACGTATGTAAAGGGAACTTTTCATTCAGAGAGACTTGATTCGTGTCATAAAGAGATCGATGTAGCGATGATGAGTGGTGAAGGTAAGGATCATGAAGAAGAAGATGAAACAACACTTCCTGGATTCAGATTTCATCCCACAGACGAAGAGCTTTTAGTGTATTATCTCCGAAGAAAAGTAGAGAACAAACCCATCAAACTCGAGCTTATCAAACAAGTCGATATCTATAAGTTCGATCCCTGGGATCTTCCTAGTAAGTCTTTTACATTGCATCACTCTCTTTATAAATATCGATATCCTATGTTATGAATTTCTTTCTAAAATGATCTTTCTTTTGTTTTGTTTTGTTTTTTTTCGTTACTTTCTTTGATTATAGGATAGTAAGTTAGTAAGTAATTAGGAATGTTTAATATTTTTTTTTGTTGAATAGGGAAGTTTAATATGATCCAGAGCCGATCTAAACGATACAAAACACAAGGATCCACGCGAAAACCATTCAGTTTCATTTTTAATATGGTTTCATTTTTAATATGTCTAAATAAAACAAAAGCACAAAAAGAGATAGATATCTGATCTAGATTAATTCTTTTATAAACTTAAAATATTTTGGTTGATAAATTTGAATTGAACACTCTTTGCTAAATAATTGACACTCCATAAACCGAATGTTCAAAAATCAAAATCTGAACACCTTCTTAGTCAATTGAAACTTCGTGATGCGACATTATATATACATTATTATTATATAAAAAAATATGGTCGGTCAATTTTGGTTTTTGTAAAAGACAGTTTATGCTTTCATATATTAAAAGATTTGGGACCCTTCGTATGAATATAGCACACAAATATCTTTATATATGCATATAAATATTCTATAATGTGCCCAATATCAATCGCATGAAACATTAACTATATAGGTAATCGAACCCGGATTGTAATTTATTTATTGTTGTTAATTTATCGTCTGTGTTTTCTTTGCTAAGTTTATTATTTTAAACTCCTTTTTCTAGTATAGTATCAGCATAAATTTTCATAAAGAGTCAAATTAATAAGAACATATACTTCAATTTTGCTAGGAGTGAGCAGCGTCGGGGAAAAGGAGTGGTACTTCTTCTGTATGAGAGGCAGAAAATACAGAAATAGCGTTAGACCAAACCGGGTGACCGGTTCAGGTTTCTGGAAAGCCACAGGTATTGATAAACCGGTTTACTCTAATCTAGACTGCGTCGGTCTCAAGAAATCTCTGGTTTACTACCTTGGTTCAGCCGGAAAAGGTACCAAAACCGATTGGATGATGCATGAATTCCGCCTCCCCTCCACCACAAAATCCGACTCTCCCACTCAACAAGCAGTGAGTTTTCTTTTTTTCCTGTTGTTAATCCAAATTGTTATATGAAAAAACCGGTTTATTTAACCAAGAAAGCTATGCCCATGCATCAGGCTAAACCATCTTGTCCATTTCTAGTGAGACAATGATTTCTTATCTTCATGGGTTGTTAAATGCTGCAAAAAGTCAGTCACGCATGGACATTTCCAATTTCCATACGACCTATATTGGTCACATATTATTTTTCCTCAAAATGGGACCTCGGACTCTAACTAAAAATTTTCTTTTACAATAAAATCAGAAAATATCAGAGTAATTTTCAAAATACGTGAAAACGTCCACAATAGACTAATTTTTGTTTCCTTTAAAACCGTTTTATGTGTATAATGTGTTCATCCATTAAAAAATAGGGAAAAAGAAAAATTAATGGTCCGTTTTGATTTTCGCAGGAGGTATGGACACTATGCAGAATCTTCAAACGAGCCACACAGCAGCGAAACCCAACCATCGTACAATCAAACCGTAAACCGGTTATGACCTTAACCGATTCGTGTTCTAAGACAAGCAGCTTAGATTCCGATCACACCAGCCACCGTGTCGTAGATTCCTTGCCCTACAAGCTACACGAGCCGCCGCTTCAGATAACACAGACGCAGAATCCTTATTGGAACCAAGATACGGTTGGTTTCAATCAACCGCCTACATACACTTGTTATGATAACAACTTTTTGAGTTTCTGGAACATCAACGGTGGAGACTTCATCGGAGACGCAGCAAGTTGGGATGAACTTAGATCTGTTATAGATGGCAACACTAAACACTTGTAATAATTTTCCTTTTTTGAGCTTTGTATAAAGGATAAAACAAAACCATTGTTTTTGTTTTATAAAATAATAATATACGTATGACACTACTGTCTACTGATCACCATATTTACGATCCCTTAAGACTATACGTTTAGGATCATATAGTTTCATAAGTCAAAAAGGAGCTTAAACTATAAGATAAAATTTATTACTTAAAATCAAAAATCAAATTCTTACAAGAATATTAAAAAACACATATAAGACGAAAATTACAAAAAGAAAATAAAAAAACACTAAAAAAGACAGTAGTTTTGTCTTATTCTTGTTGCTAAAGCAACCAGACAGTTTTCTCTCTTCCAATTTCATTTTCTTTCTTTGATCAATCCTCTGTTGTCTTCACTTCCATTCAAAGGAAAACATTCTCTAATCTTCGAAAAATGAATCTGGCTACATATAGATGAATACACTCATAGATAAGTGAATAAATATCAACGAAAGAGATTCTTGAGATGTTTAAAGAAGTAATTAGAAACAATCTGATTAGTCTTCTCTGTAGGGTGAAAAGCGTCCCAGAAAACGAACTTGTTCGCATCACTGCAAGTTAACGGATTGTCTTGACCGCAAAGAAACCCCATCTCGAAGAATCCCGTGCCGCAACACGCAGAACTAGACACTTCTAGACCGTATTGTGATGGTTTGGTTACAATGTCCCAAATGATATCATAAGGATTAGCAAAGTAAATCTTGATTCCAACAAGCTCTCGATTCAATTTCCTCACCAAATTCCTCAATCTCCCATTGAAATCAACCGCCAAGTCATTGAAACTCCGAGTACAGCTGAAAGGGTCGTCAAGATTCGTCGCTCTTTCCAGTGGTAAACATCCCATGGGAGAGATTCCGGTGAAAGACATTTTCCGAGCTCCTAGTTTGTAAAGATCCTTTAAAAAGACCTCAGCGATCCCAATGAGGAAGTCTTGGTACTGACTGATGCTGAATTGAGATCTCCTGTCCGGTAACGTGTAATAGTTCTCGAGGAAATCGTTGGTTCCTATGCTGACTAAGTACAGCGACTCTCTGATGATACTTGCGGCTCTTCGGTGGCCGAGATAAGCGGTCAGCTTTTGTTGATATTCCTTATAGTACTCGACTTCTTTCCATAAAGGAATCACGCCCTAAAAGGTAAAACGATTAAATCATCTCGTGTTACTTGTAACGCAAGAATCAGACGATATTATTATTAGGTCTTTTGAAGTGAAATGTGGACTTACTAGCACACCGGCGGTGGAATTGTCATAACCTGTACCGGCGGAGGCGAAGCAAACTCCGGTGGCGAAATCAGAGATATTGTAGGACGGATCGAGATAGGCCGGCACAGTAGGTTTAAGACCGTAAGCCTCGGAAGTGAAATCGGAGGAGAGACGGCCATTGCAAAAGCGGCCGGTGGGGCGGCGGCCGGGGAAATCACGACCGTAAGGTTCGAAATTGGCTCTAGCCATGGTTTGTATGAAGTTGTTATTGCCGGAGTCTACGGAAGAGTCGCCGAAGACAATGATCGCCGGGACTTTTGCTCTTGTTCCGGCGATGAAGACAAGAGTGGTCAAAATAATGCATAATATTGATGGGGACAAATAATGCGTTGCCATACTAACAACTTGCTTAGCTAGACGGCGATGCTACATAGGAATTTCATTCAATATATATATACTGTACATTATATATAGTAGAATTTACTATTTAACATACTTATTGTAAGATATGTACGAATTCTTGTATATAATTTGGGTGAATTCCAGTGTACTATAAGTTGTTCGATTTCGGTGGTATATATAGAAAAAATGGTTTTTTCTATAAGAACGTAGGATTTAAGATATTTTCGTTATTTGGTTTGTATCATAACTGAGCATCTTTTGCTTAATTCTATATAAACTTGATTAAAGAACCATACAAAAAAAAAAAAAAACAATACAGATCAGTTGCAAGTATTTATTGAATTAGAAGTTTGGTAGGTATATGATATAATGCGTGCATGCTCACTGCGCTCATTAACAGATATCTACCTAAAAGTAGTCATGTGTATATAAAAGTTATGCATTTTATAATGGTAAAAACACTATTGCTTTCACAACCCTACAATATTACATTCAAATTTGGTTGAATTCTAGTTATGAGAAGGTAATATTAGTGAAGAAAACTGTTGGATGACTACAACAAATTCCGGATAGAAACAATGCTTGTCAAAATGAATGATCGATATTTCAATTATAAATTGTATTTACAACAGACAAAAAAAACTTTACGAAGAGGTGATATAAAATAGGTAAAGGCTCCCATCAACTAATTGTGTGGTTTCGTGTACGATGCAATAACTCTTTTTATATCATATACTATATCTTTCGAATATCATCAAATGCAGTAATATATTGTGAAGGTGAGAGAGGTCTGTTGTATTTAAACCTTAGAGGTAATTAAGAAAAAAAAACTATGGAGAAGGCGAAAAGAAAGAGAGTAGAAATAGAGTGGAAGTGGTCGGTCCAAAAGGGGATATTAAATTTGGCAATAGAGGGGTGATAAAAGTGGGTGGTGAGGTAATAAATGAAACAGCACATGTAGAAGAGATGTCCTCTGATCATTATTTATAATTATACAATAATGTAGTTGCACCGTGACCCGCATGATTCGTAACAATCATATCATATAGCCTCATCAATTTCTTTTATAAAAGTTTTGGTAGCTGTAGAAAATTAGGTTCCAACGTCAGTATTAGAGTTATTTCAAAACCATTTATTGCTTGCATGCATGTGATATAGTGGTTAGACGTAATTTTTTTTTTTTTTTGGATTCAGTTTTTACTAGCATCGTCTGTTTTGCCGGCTGCTTGTATTGTCTGATCCTTGTAAAGCAATTTAAACAAGATCTCTCCTGGTGTCAGGATCCAGTTAAAGATCCGTTGGACCAAGCTTTTCGGTGAGGTTGGTTCATTCTTGAAATTAGCATGGCATTGTAATATGCTCAAACATGATTTCATAGTCTAAAAGAGTACTCTCACGTACAAATTGATTTTTAAAGTGATCCCAATACGTGAAATCTTACAATGACAGGTTCTCTTTCTGAATTTCTGGACAACTAAGCAAACACTCCAAGTAAGATCGTTGAAGCTTAATAGTAAACCGCTAAGCAAAAAAAAAAAAGATCGTTGAAGCTAAGCTATGTGTCTTGTGCAGAACTATTTTTTATATTCTTTTTGTTTGATCGGTTTATCTTAATAGTTATCGTACCCATCATATATAACCCATTCATGATGTTTTCACATTAGAAAAAAAAAAGAAGATCTGGCTACAATTTTGCCAAATTTTTAATGTCAAACAAATCGGCTACAATATAATATCACCGATAAAACTATTTTTGGGATGAAATACTTATCAAACACATAAGCATTTCTTTTTAGAATACGAAATATCGATTGAAAATGATAAACATGGAAATATATTGGAATTACGTGCACACTTAGAAATGAATGTTTGGTGTAGATCATATGACTGATTGAATTAATGTTAACCTGTTTGTTCATCTTAGTCTGGTTAGGAACACGTTACACTTACACACAATTCTCAAAGTCAAATTCGGATCTTTTGCTTTATTTCTTTTCTTACTGAGTTTGTATCAGATTTGTATAAAATAGTATTTTACATCAACATATATATACTGTTGTTTTCATACAAGTAAACCTGAATTGTATTCTAACACTATACGTATGAATAATAAGAAAGATAGCAATATTAGATGGTTTTTATTTTATAAACATTTCTTTCACAAAACTTAATTATACATATAATACTTTACTTAGTAGTGTTCACAGTATAGCTTTTTTATTTTCAAAGACATTTCTTTTCACAAAACTTAATTGTACACGCGAATAGTGGTGGAAACGGAAAAGTACAGCTTTTTTATTTTCAAATTTTCCAAAAATCTGGTGCATTTCCAACATAAGTTCTGGTTCCCTCAAACATTTTGTTTTTGTTTTTAAATAAATAATTTGAATGACTGTTTACATTTCGTTAGTCACGGTCAAACACACTTAAAATGAAACTTCTACAGTCAATTAAAGTATGATAGTCTAATTGATCCCTAAAGTGATCTCAATTAATTATATTTTTTTCTGATTAATAAGTCGCAATGCGGATGTGATATTTGAACTAACTATGTGGCTAGTACTTACAAAAATCTTATACACCTTAGAATCGAGTCAAACCTTAAACTATACAACTTAAAAGTAAATATGACGTATTAAAAAACAATAAATATGTTAGTTGAAAAAGAAAACTTTAGCCTGTCTGTTTTTTGCTATATAAGTTCTTCCAAATCTATCGATTTACTACATACGAGATGCATAGATAATCATTTGATTAATATCATAATTGATGATGAATATTTGATGTAGTAAATAAAATTGCGATTTACATGTCATATCACTTTTTCTTTTGATGAAAAATTGTTCTCTAAGTTAGAAATGTGTCAAGAAGTAAAGCATTGTTAAGAATGGTATGTTCATTTTGTTCAGCAAAAAAAAAAATATTTGAATTTGACAAAAAGAAAAGTCTTATTTGAAATTTACTTTTGAAGTACTACTACTACGAAATACTATATAATATGCATGATTTATTAAACATAGAAATTTCGTAATTCAACGAAAACCAACGAATTTGAAGAACAAAAGGTTTAAGAAATTTATTTATTTGAACCGGTCTAACTGAAGACCACCTACAATATTCTATAAGCTCGAATATTTTCTGCAATTTTTTTATTTGTATTTTGAGTAGATATATACTGATATATAGTGTTTTTTTTTTAATTATCTTCTCAAAATACAAGAAATACAAATTGTACATATAGTAATCTCGATTCTGTTTGACTTTCAGGAAATCGTCCCTTTTTATGTTAGCTCCTCTTTTGTCAATAGAGGCTATAACTCAACTCTCTCATAGGTCTCTCTCTTTCTTTTATCATTCGTTCATTTATTCGCTCGCATTTTCCCAATTTCCACTAACCTTTTCTATATTATTCCGAGCTCCATAGTCGCCGGAGATCTCTCTCTCACTCTTTTTTTTTGTTGTTTCTTATTACTTTAACGGGTTTATTAGTAATCTGAGCACTCAGCAGCTTAATGTCGTCGACCAAACTAAATATTATTCTTGCCCTGATTTTCTTGACCGTCACACCATTTTCTGGCGACTGTAGAACTCTTCCCGAGAAATCTGAGCATAATAACTCATCATCTCTTTACGGCTTTAGTTTCCAAGATTCGATGCGTCTCAGTGACGTTTCTTCTTCGACAAGAAATGACTGCGGTTTCTCCTCCACAGAACATGATCCTGCCAAGGACAATACCGAAGAATCGGTGAAGCTTCAATTAAAGCGCCGGGCGATTAAACAAGAATCAAAGATAACAACACATTCAGTTGTCGATCTCAAAATCCAAGACCTCACAAGAATCCAGACGCTTCACGCACGGGCTAAGAAGACGCAGAACCAGAAAAACGAGAAAGTTACGAAGAAGATAACCTCGGTTGTTTCTCCGGTGGGAGATCCAGAGGCTTCACCGGGGCAGCTGGTGGCGACACTCGAGTCCGGTATGACTCTCGGTTCTGGTGAATACTTCATGGACGTGCTTGTTGGCACGCCACCAAAACACTTCTCTTTGATTCTTGACACAGGGAGTGACTTAAACTGGCTCCAATGCCTGCCTTGCTACGACTGTTTCCACCAAAACGGTCCGTTTTATGACCCCGAAACGTCTGTTTCATTCAAGAACATAACATGCAATGACCCTAGATGCAGCCTCATCTCATCACCCGATCCTACAGTACAGTGCGTGTCGGATAACCAATCGTGCCCTTATTTCTACTGGTACGGAGACAGATCAAACACAACAGGAGATTTCGCGGTTGAGACCTTCACCGTAAATCTCACGACCACCGAGAGAGGAAGCTCAGAATACAAGGTGGAAAACATGATGTTTGGGTGTGGCCATTGGAACAGAGGTCTCTTCAGTGGTGCTTCAGGTCTGCTTGGGTTAGGAAGAGGACCTCTTTCGTTTTCTTCTCAGCTTCAGTCTCTCTACGGCCATTCCTTCTCATATTGTCTTGTCGACAGAAACAGCGACACCAATGTAAGCAGCAAGCTGATCTTCGGAGAAGACAAGGAATTGCTGAACCATCCAAATCTGAATTTCACATCTTTTGTGGACGAGAAGGAAACTCCCGTGCAGACATTTTATTACGTACAGATCAAATCCATTCTAATCAACGGCGAAGCTCTTGACATACCTGAAGAAACATGGAACATCTCATCAGATGGTGGTGGTGGAACCATCATTGATTCAGGTACAACCTTGAGCTACTTCACGGAACCAGCATATGAGATCATCAAGAACAAGTTCGCAGAGAAAGTGAAAGAGAAGTACCCGGTGATTAGAGATTTCCCGATCCTAGATCCTTGCTTCAACGTGTCTGGCACAGAGGAGAACAACTTCGAGCTGCCTGAGCTCGGGATTGCTTTCGCAGACGGCGGAGTTTGGAACTTCCCGGCAGAGAATACCTTCATTTGGTTGAGTGAGGATTTGGTTTGCTTGGCGATTCTTGGAACTCCTGAATCTGCCTTCTCCATCATTGGGAACTACCAGCAACAGAATTTCCATATACTCTATGATACAAAGAGGTCTAGGCTAGGTTTTGCACCCACAAATTGTGCAGATATATAAACCTCTTGTAGATTTATCACACACATCAAGTAACTGTACACACATGAAGATCCTATTGTCTATCATTCCTATTCAAATAACAAGTAACACAAGAAAAGATTATGCAACCTCTCTGTTCATTATTGGATATTTTCATGTGTGGATTACAAGCAAAACCCTGCTACTATATGCATTTTGACAAAAACTTTATATTTATGGGAAGAGTTGAACATAGCCAGTCAAAATAGCAATCCCTAGGATCAACAAAGGGGGAAGGATTACAAAGGCACCGATGGTAGCAAAGAAGACAGAATCGTTCCTCCGAGAGACCTCGTTGAGGTAGGTTTGCCTCTTGATGTTCCGTTTCTGAGAGATGGTTAAGAATTTAGGACTCACTTTCTTTAGGTTTTTCCCCAAGGGAATGGTGAAATCATCGTCTCTGTCGCCAACAAGCCCAGCCAATTGGTCACGGACTGTGAGTCCCCTTGAGCCGCCGCCACCACCATCACTCACGTACCCTGATGATTGATATGAAACCCCTTAGTGATTCTACGATTCAGATGAAAATTCGAAAAACCCGAGTCCAAGGGGTAAATATCAGTCGTGTACCGTCGCTTGTGGAAGTTAGCTGCTCAAGGAGATCTAGTTGTGTGCGTACTGATGATGAAGAAGAAGAAGGACCTTCAAGGAAACGAATCGATGGTTATCAGAACTCAATAGACGAAATTCATTTCTCAATTTTCAAGTTCGCCGAAGAACCAATTTGGGAAAATTACACAGCTTCACGATACCGCAAAACCCTTATTGACATCAGAAACACCTAAGCTCAACGATATGCGAAAACAAGAATCAAACAGAAGAAATCGGATCATGTACCAGAGAAATAAGACGAAGAAGGATCACCGTCGTTGTCAGTGACGCCGCTTTCGCTACGCTCAGAACGGACGCGTGTTGCTGGAGGAGTAGAGAGTTGCAGAAGGATGTGTTTGTGCTTGGATCGAGACGAAGAAGAAGAGGAAGATGGGTTCGAAATTGGGTGAAGAGAAGCGGAGAAGAAATTCAAGGCCATGATCTGAGAAAGGCTGACACTCCCAACTGCAAAAATTCGATTTTTATTTTCCTTTATTGTTCCTCTGAGATTCCAATTGTTTGAGAGGTCAGGAAAATTTTCAAATATTATTTGGGAAAAATAAAAAAAAAAAACAGAAAGAACGACTCCACTGGGGATCGAACCCAGAGTCTCTGGTTTCGTAGACCAGCGCCTTATCCATTGGGCCATGGAGTCATTTTTGTTTAACTATTTCAGCTGTTACCTATTTGTATAAACAAAAGCATCAACTAAACTCTAATCCAAGACCAAGACACAATACATGACGTTCTTGTTAAACAAAAAGTGTTTATCTGTCAATAATCCTTCAATATGAGAGATGAAGAAACATAATTAGTAAAAAATCATAACCAAAGATAATATCAACTATCAACTATATATGCTAAATGATGGGAGAAGAAAGTACATCATCTTCGAGTGAGGCTTACATATGTGGCTTCTTTTATTTCGTTTGCACTTTTTTTTCTATAGTTGATTGAATTCAACCATGTTAAACGATGTTAGAAGAAAGTACAGTTCTAGATGTATAAAATGGATACTATATCTTGCAAACTGATATTCTTGTATGTACGTAACTCTCCACTAGAAGAAATGAATAAACTTTTACGTGAGAGATTCATATGTATATCACGTGCTAATTAAAAAAAAAAATTGTTTAGGGATTACCGTTGTATTGGAGCTCCAAACCTAAAGATCTATATGGTAAGCAAAATTTTATATCTCTAGTTACTTTGATTCAAGCAGTAGATTTAAACTACTTAGTTTAAAGCAAAATTCGATAATACTTGTTAGATTATTAAACTTTATTCTCCCTTGTTCTGATGTCCGATTTGCCAAAACTCAATACCAAACTTTTGCACGTTAGATTTGAAGTAATTTGAATTTGTGATCAGATTCTAATGACACTTGTCAACTTGCATCAACCTATATGGATATTTTTTTAAGAAAAATATACATTTTGACATCAATAATAGCATAAATTGGACAAATGGAAAGACTGTGTATACTGTATTTTTAAGTTTTAAATGATCAAAGAGTAATCATTATTATCTCAGCTTTCCATCACAAAACTTGGGAGAATAATAATACTAAGGACGAATCTAGCTCAAAGGAGGTGTAAGACACGTGAGTAGCACGTGATCACATGGAGGCAACAACAATACTCAGGAAAATTGTCCATTCTTTCCTCTGCAAAAAACCTGGCCATTGCCTGTAAACCCCACCCACCATCATCAACCAATGAGCCCACGACCAAGGTGCAAGTGCAACTTTTTATATCATTATTATGGGGACTTACCATATCCCTAACATCTTTTTAAAATAATTAAAATGAATAAAAGTGTGTAAAAAGCTGATAACGTTTTTTTTTGTTTTTTTTTTTGCAAAAAATAAAAAAAAAGAAAAAACTTTATTATAAAGTTATGCTTCAAGTAAAGCCTCCATCAAAGGCTTTTTTTAATCTCTCTCTCTTATGGATTCATTATCTCCAAGAAAGGCACATTGGTTTCTTTACTTATGAGTTTGTAACATTCCCCAAAACTAAATATATATATATATATATAAACAATTTCTGAATACATTATTGAGTAAACAAAAAATAATAATTAAATTTATAAATAGAATCCAAACTTGACATGTGAAAGGAAGAAAAAAAAGGTATATATTGAAGAGTGAGAATAATGTTGACCTAAAATTCCAAAGCCTGTGTGTTTGGGAATTCCCTCTTCTGTGCTTTGTCCCCTATCTCTATGATTTATCCACTTTCATTTTTTCTTTTGCAATAATATTTTTTTTTTATAAAAATAATTGTAAAAATATCTTTTTTATTTTTCAACCAGCTATAAATGTCACAGTTGACAAATCCACTGTCTTTGCTTTACCTTCACTGCTCACTGCTCACTGCTCACTGCTCTCTCTTCTTTCTCTCTCTCTCTCTCTCTTGTTTCCTCCATTGCAAACAAAGCTTTCCTTCCACCTTTAGTACAGACCCACCAACCATTTTCACCAAACTCTTTTTTTCTTCTCCATTAACCCATTACTGTGTAATTTTATATACACTTTCTTGCTATATCAAGATTTCTTTTTTGGATTTTCCTCTGATTCTTTTTTCATAAAACGGTATCCCTTAACCGAATTCGTTCTGAATCGAGGAGTTTAGCTTTTGTGGGGTAGCTTAAGTTCAAGCTCAAATTCATCAGTAGAATATATTTATGGCAATTGCTTTCTGTTGTTTATTTCACTTTCTTTCTGGTTAGTAAAAATGGAGACTTTATTTTTGTTTTCATTGTTTCTTCTGTTCTAAGATGAAGATAAATCAGAAGGGCAACCCCACATTCTAAGGTAAATTTGTATGCTCTGTTTTCTTCTTTTGTCTCATGAGAAAGAAAAAAAAAACATTTCCTTTTTACCTGAATGTAAATAATTCGATAGCGTTATGTGATTTGATTCTCTGTAAATTGTCTCTTGCTTCAAACTTAAGTGATGCTTTTTCGATGAATTTAAAAGCCAGGATTCTCTTCTTTCTCTACTCCCATCCTTTGTGGGGACACTTAATGCCCATTACTTGTTTGTTGATATGTCGCCATTTAATTTACTGAAATCAAATTCCGATGAAAGTGTGCGTTTTTTTTTTAACTGTTTTTGTGATGTGTCTTTTTACTTCCATTTGACATCATATTGACTTCTACAGAAACTGAATTGAAAAAAACTTCCTTTGCTTTAAGATTTGAAGTGTGAAAGACTGATGATTCCTCTTTAGTCCTTGTATGATGTATGATGCAAGTGTTTAAATCTTAGACAGTCTTCTTTGTTGTCTAGGTGATTATAGTGAAGCTGTAAGAGAAGCAACTAGATACAGAACCAGAGATGCCACCTGAGAATTCTTTAAACGCTGAGATGTCAAAGAAGATATCTTTCTTTGGTTTGAAGGGCTTGAAGTTGTGGGTATGGGTTTGTTTGGTAGTAGGAGTGTTCATAGTTATGATCCTCTGCATCCTGTCTCTGTGGATCACATTTCGACGTAAATCTAGAAGATCTTCAAGCAAGTTTCCTTTCAACCAAATACCACATGTGTCCAAAGATATCAGAGTCGACAGGGCTGGGTTTCAGAGTCACAATCCTCAACCCGAGAGTTTATATATCGCAATGAATAATGATAAATCCACTGATAGAAGTTATGGTAAAACGATGATGTCTCACTTAGGAAGAACCAAGTCTAGTGATAACGATACTCTGAGTCAATGCAGCTCCGTGAACCACCATGAGAGAGCTTATAGTTCTCATTCCGGTGAAGAAGGAGGCTTTGGGAAACAGTATGGAGGACTTGTAACAGCATCTCCTTTGGTTGGTTTACCAGAGATATCTCATCTTGGTTGGGGACACTGGTTTACTCTGAGGGATCTTGAGCTAGCCACGAACCGTTTTGCTGCAGAGAATGTGCTCGGAGAGGGTGGTTATGGAGTTGTCCATAGGGGTAAACTCGTTAATGGTACCGAAGTTGCTGTAAAGAAGCTTCTGAACAATCTGTAAGTTTTTTCAATAGCAATAGTATATAATGTTTGTGAATCCTATGCTTTGTTTACTTAATAATCTCATTCCCAATTTTGGTTTCTAGAGGGCAAGCTGAGAAGGAGTTCAGGGTAGAAGTTGAGGCTATTGGTCATGTACGACACAAGAATCTTGTTAGGCTTTTAGGATATTGCATAGAGGGAGTTCATCGGTGAGTCTCACTCGTCTATTCAATTTTACAGAGAATGATTTACAGTATCTAATATAAAAACTGATGAATGCAGGATGCTAGTTTATGAGTATGTGAATAGTGGTAACTTAGAACAATGGCTACATGGAGCTATGAGGCAACATGGCACTCTCACTTGGGAGGCACGGATGAAGATCATTATTGGTACTGCACAAGCGTAAGTGTTTTTTAATTTTAAGTGTCTGTAGTGTAAAGCTATATTGCTTTTAGTTGGGATATTAAAAGGGTCCTGCAATGGTACAAATTTTACAGGCTTGCATATTTACATGAAGCAATAGAACCGAAAGTGGTCCACAGAGATATAAAAGCAAGCAATATATTGATTGATGATGAGTTTAATGCAAAGCTCTCTGACTTTGGGTTAGCTAAGCTCTTGGACTCGGGTGAGAGTCACATCACAACCAGAGTCATGGGAACCTTTGGGTAAAGTCCAAAACTTTGTACCTTCCTAAGGCCATAATGGTTAATTATTGTCTTACTCAGATGATGTCCTTGCAAAGAAATCATCGCTGGTGTTATTTTGGTTTATGGTTTCAGATACGTAGCACCAGAATATGCTAATACAGGTCTGTTAAACGAAAAGAGCGATATATATAGCTTTGGTGTTTTGCTTCTTGAAGCTGTAACTGGACGAGATCCAGTTGATTATGGACGTCCTGCTAATGAGGTGAAGGCATAAAGTAATTTGGTTTTGTGTTATCAATATGTTTTCATTTTCTTGGTGGAATCTTGAATGGATTCTGTGTATTGGCAGGTGAATCTTGTTGAATGGCTGAAGATGATGGTTGGAACAAGAAGAGCTGAAGAAGTTGTGGATCCAAGACTTGAACCTAGACCGAGTAAAAGTGCTTTGAAACGTGCACTTTTGGTTTCGCTTAGATGTGTTGATCCTGAAGCAGAGAAACGTCCTAGAATGAGTCAGGTTGCACGGATGCTTGAAGCCGATGAACACCCTTTTCGCGAGGTATACATAAATTTCACTTTTTGTACTTAAAGAGTGATGAATAGTCCAAAGCTGAAGCAAATTTGTTTATATGTTCCTCCGTATTTGTAACAAAATATTCATGTTTTGGCAGGAGAGAAGGAACAGAAGAAGCAGAACCGCGAGCGTAGAGATTGTTGAGACCAAAGACGAATCCCTTGGTCCTAGCGGCGAACAAGTTCGCATTACAGATACAAAGCTTGAGAAGACTTGTGAATAAGAGACACAAACGCCATTACTAGAATGCTCTGTTTCTACTTGGCAACTAATTGAGTTATATGAATGATGATTTGCAAATCAGATGGCTTGATAAGAATTTTTGTCTTGTTTGTACGGAACTTATGTCAGTCAAAGACATGTGTTCAAGATGCTGTAACGTAAGAGATGGAGAGAATTTAGTTAGCCACGTGTTTGTGGATTGATGACGCAAGCAGAAACAGAGCATAACTACACAGGAAAGAGACAATACTAAGTTCAATTTTAGTGGCTAACTTAAAACCTACAGAATCATTATTATTAGTTTTTTGCAATTCTACAGTATTGAACGAGGACGATAAAAAGTACGAAACTGAATAATTAATACGATAATTTAGTGTAAAAACCACTCGCTTTTCTTGCATTATCTGTCAAATGTTGCGTCGTATTTGTCGTATTGTTTTTCTGATTCTCACTTTCTCGTAACGTCATTATAAAATGTTCAAATTAGATTCTTTGACACGTTCCCCATCACGTGGGACGTGGCCAGTTAAAGCTACATAAGAAATCGTACAAACACACAGACCAATTCGATGCAAATAATTAGGGTAAAGAAACGGTAGTGTATAATCAATTATGTTTTATTTGCTACCAAGAAAATGACTCCATACGAGAAATGAATTAAACGCATAAGTCAAGCTCAAGTCGCTAATTACTTTCTGAAGATAATGGATTAGCTGCAAACAACCCTTTTTCAGATTTTCCACGACCGTATCCATAAACCATAATACACCCTTCTTCAATTGACAGGCATGGAAGCATCATCATTCGAGCTAGAACTCTAATAACGAACTAGTCTAAACTATTATTTTTCTGATAAATTAATATTTTATGTATTTTATAATTAATAATGAAAATCTATCTAATCAATTAATAAATTAGAAACTAAAAAGAGTGACGACCCAAAAACAAAATATAAATAAATATTAGAAAAGAAAGTATATTAAAATAACTTTTAGTTCATAGAATAGCAAACAAGATAACTTAAATCGCCAGTTTACTTGAATTATCATCGATCGTTATCATTTTTTGCAACAACATTGTAAAACTTTCCCAGAACCTATACATGCTCCATCCGAATACTGTTGCTTGCTCAAGCACTTGTCCTTGCATTGAGGTTCTATTAATGCCTTTGAACATGTATCTATGCAATAATCATATCCAAGTATATTGATCGCTGCATAAGTACAGCCAAGTTACATTAAAAAGAAACATATACACACACATAAATTGGTTTTACTAAAATGATCAAAGATAGATGAAGATTAATAACATACCCGGTGAGGCAAAAACTTCAGAGCTGAACAATGACACTGCTAGTACCACAATAAGAACAAAATTCACAAAAACTTTTGTCATCTTCATTATTTTTTTTTTACTGTTAATTTTGATATTATAAGAAAGACGTCTATGGTAATCATTTTATTAATACAATACAGATTTTAATGGATTTGAAGTAAAGGCTTCTCTCTTCTTTTTTTTGGGCAAAAGTAAAGTCTTCTCTATTCCAACGATTAATATAATAGAGATTTTAATGGATTTGAAGTAAAGGCTTCTCTATCCTTCAATAGTGACTGATCAAACTGGTCACGACTATTTCAACATAATAAATTCAATATATATGTACATATCTTGCTGCTTTGATTTTCTTTATTCATTACTAAAATAATCTCTCTTAGTTTTTTTAAAGTTTAAAAGTTCGAACAGTAACAATTTACAAAAACACCCGATTGATTAAATTGATCACGGCTATTTCAACATAAAAAGAACTCAATATTTATATTATTTTTTTGGACAAATACTCGAATATTGATCTTGCTGCTTTGATTTCATTCAATGAGAACATAACCATTCGGATCATGGACTATCATACTGCTACTACTAGACGAGCCTTCTATGTTCTGAGGAACTTTTTTACAGACCTGAGCATGAGACTCAGCTTCTCGCTGAAACTTCTTCACCATTTCGTCAAGCTCTAGTTTTCTACTCTCAACATTCTCTTCTGCCTCTGGCTCCTTGAGTCCAAGGTAGAGCAAAGCTGCGACCACTAGTACCAAACCCGAGAAAAACAGAATGGCTGAGAAAAGTGCAAACGCTTGTGGATAATCTTGAGCTCCTGGTATGCCATCTACGTTGATCCCAAATAGACCAGTCACTATTGTAAGCACAAGACCAACTCCTCCAAAGATCCCTAGGTTGTGTGTAACCGTGAGGCTCCGGTCCTAATCAAAGTCGATAAGGCTCAGATATAAAAACTAAGAAGACTTGGGAGAGTTTATGTCATCATCTGAATGTGAACTATTCTACCTGTAACCATGCTCGAACAGTGTTTTGCATGACGTCTTGGATAGTGAATAAGCGGCCACGGACGGCTTCTTGTTCATTGATCATATCGCGGGTGCTCTTTCTTATTCCTTCTAGCAAGTCTTTTGTTGCATTGCCTTTTAATTGCTGAAGAAGCTCGAACACGATCTCTTCTCTAGCATGTAGCGACCACTTCACCCGTATAACCTGATTCAAGGAATCCAAAGACAAATGATAAACAGAGAGTGTTGGGAAACAAAGTTCTTTCAAAAAGATTGTTGTGGTTCTAAGAGTACTATCTGATCTCCTCCCTGGTTAATCTAACAAGAAAGAACGCTTTACCTGGGTCGAAAGCCTTCTGATTTCTTGATTCAAGATTATAGTAAACAGATTTAGATCCTCGTACATTCTCCTGATTTCAAGAAAAACAAAAAATTTCCATGCTCAGTCATGCTTAAGGAGGAGTGGTTATGCACAAGATAAATATAGGTTTAGTAGAAGTACTTGTTCATAAACATCAACTCAACTTCATCGGCTGCACCAAATATATACTTCCGGAATAGCCTACATTACAGATACCAATATTATCAACCACCATTGGTTTAAATTCCACAGTGTGAAGAATAATCAAAAAGGCTCATACATCTTGATAAAGAGATAACTCATCCATAACTCTCATCTAGCATGTGAGTGAAAGAACAAGATAATTAGCTTATCCTTCTCTAGATCAATGGCAGACACATACCTATCATCCCAGCGTGCAAGGCGGCATGCAAGATGTGCTATTAGTTCATGAACAGTTCTTGGGATGCACGCTCCACCAGCAATAAGCATTTCCTGGTAACACAGAGTATTTCAGCTTAGACAACAAACGAATGAAGGAAAACAATGATTCAGGTGAGAAGAAAACAAACCTGAACTTCTGTAATACCTAACACACTAATGTTAGAGGCAAATCCTTTCACGTGCAATGCAGTCACCACAAAATTCTGAGCTTGCCATGACCTCAATACAATGGGTATGTCATCTTCCTCGATGAACGGATCACCTGCTGATTGTCCCAACAGCTCAAACAACAGCCCACCAGCAACTCTCACAGGAACCTATCACCCAAACACATCACACAAGTCCCAACATTACAAAAGCCAAACATATTCAGACACTAACCTCGTAGAAAAGATGCTTCATCCGTTCACTAATCAGCTTGCTCTCGTCCCGCAGAGCGACGCTTACAGCCGGATGTAGCCACTGCGCGTTACGCAACCACGAGGCGATACCTTGATGGCTAGCATCCAGGTGGCACCACCATGTTGGACCCGCGAGTGGCCGTTCCCAGTAAGGAGCGGCCAGCTCAGCAACCGTGGCTTCGTCATCCTCATGATCCATAGCAGTGCTTTGCAGTTCCCAGTCATTATCAACATTCACAGTCTTAACAAGCTCACAGAGCCTATCCCAACCGATCGGCAGCCAATAACTCCTCGAGGTTTCTTCTTCTCCGGCGACAAATTGATCTGAGTTACATTCCTGTTTTTTGCTATCACAACAACACTGTTCACAGTTGGTTTAAAGAGTCAACAAGAAAAAAGTTCCATTAAGCAAGAAAATGAGTATGTTAGGTAACTATCATACATTTGGCGCAACGTTTCTGGGGAATCTCCTCGCTGTGAAGAAGACTGAAGAAGATTTGCGTTGTATTTGCTTATCTTACGACGACCTCGACGAAACTCGAAAGCACAAATTAGCCCATCCGTCCAGAGATTATGATTCCCGTTGTGATTCGCATTCATAGTTCAACCGATTTCTCTTGATTACAGATATCGATTCATATCACTCGTCTCGTTTCTGAATCAAAAAACAGCATGAATCTCAGAATCAGGCTTCGATTAGACATAGTGCCATGGTGAAGCGCGAAAGTCAACGAATCAAAAACAACAGAAAGAAGAAAGCGAAGATAACAAGCGTACTCGAATCAGCGTGAAGAATCAAAAGCAACCACATTCCTCCAAGAACTTGCCTAAGTTTCCGCACCGATTCGAACGAAGAAGAGAAGAGAGTGACCTTGAGGGAAACAGAGAGAGCGATGTGGCACTCGAGTCGAGAACAAGCAAACACGTGTGTATACATCAATACACGTGTTATTCCAAATTTGGGCCTTATTGGACTTACTCTCAACCACGGGCCCCAATTAGATTCGCTTCTTTCTTCCAATTTTTTTTCTTTCTTATTTTTGTTTTTTGGTGCTCAACTCTCAAATCAGTATTTAATTTAGATTTGGTCCCAAAAGTATGAAATTTGGTTGTAAATAGCTACAAGATGTTTAAACATTATTATGAATCTAAGACAAATCGTCATGAATCATCTGTTGAGAAGTAGGCTGCCAGAAACTTATTTTTGTAAAACTAATTTGTTAATTATTAATCACAATTTTGATGACAACTTAAACATCTCCTACTCTTCACAATCATTCTTTTGGTGTCTCCACCATATAATAATTCAACCCAAAATCTCCTCCTTACTTAAACCCATAAACTCCTCACAAAATCTCAGTAGAAATCTAAACATCTCTCATTAACAATGGCTGGAGGAACAGCTCTGACTCCAACCTCTGTAGGATCCAAGTCACTTCCATTGAGGAACCATGAAGCAGCAGAGAGAGGCAATAACAACAACAGCAGCAACCTGAAAGCATTACCCAAAGCGGTCCAACCGGTTTCATCGATCGAAGGAGAGATGGCTAAGCGGCCACGAGGCAGACCAGCTGGCTCCAAGAACAAACCCAAACCACCAATCATTGTGACTCACGACAGTCCGAATTCCCTCAGAGCTCATGCCGTTGAGATCAGCTCCGGTAATGACATCTGCGAGACGTTATCAGATTTCGCGAGAAGGAAACAGAGAGGACTCTGCATACTAAGTGCCAATGGTTGCGTCACCAACGTGACATTAAGGCAGCCAGCTTCATCAGGAGCGATTGTGACACTACACGGACGGTTCGAGATCCTGTCGTTGCTCGGATCAATCTTGCCTCCACCAGCACCGCTTGGTATAACCGGTCTGACCATTTACTTAGCCGGGCCACAGGGACAGGTTGTTGGTGGAGGAGTGGTCGGTGGGCTAATCGCGTCTGGTCCTGTTGTTCTAATGGCTGCATCTTTCATGAATGCTGTGTTTGATCGTCTTCCTATGGATGATGATGAAGCTGCCTCTATGCAGAACCAGCAGTACTACCAGAATGGAAGATCCCGTCCTTTAGATGACATTCATGGTCTTCCTCAAAACCTGCTCACTAATGGAAACTCCGGTTCTGATATCTACTCTTGGGGCCCTGCACAGCGTGCCATGTCCAAACCTTGATATCGATCACTCTCCCTAATCTCCATGTTTCATCCTATCAAAAGTACCTTAGCTTTATTATCTAATTTACCTTGGAATCAAATACCAATGTTTCTGTAGGTAGAGAGAGAACCATATGAGTTTGGTTAAAAGATCTGAAACTCATCTTTCTCTGTAGTTTGTACCTGCAACAGTAAAAAGAAGAAACTTAGAAGAAGAAGAAAACATAATCCTCTAATACAAAAATATGATAATGTTTCTATCCTTGATCCTCAAAAAAATGATAATGTTTTTTTTCTTTGGATATGTTTGTATCACTTATAACAAGACAAAGCAGAACAAGGTGGCTAGTACTAGGGATCCTGCACAGCGCAACACAAGCATCATACGTACCTACATCACTCACTCCTATGCCTCCTTGAGGAGAGTGAGATTAGAACTACGTTGTGTGCTTGTGACAATATTGTGCTGATTGCTCACCAATGTAATAGGGCAGCCATTGACAAAGTTGTTTAGCCAACTTCTGATTTTAGTGCAGAGACATCCCAGTTTAAAACACCTAGTAAACTATAAATCTCTGAGGATTTGGGATGTCTTTTCCCGCAAGATACAAACTCATGAACTTCGGAATCCACTTCAATCGAGCTGCACCCTATTTCCTTCTCCATTTGTCTTTCCTTCATCAAAACCCTCTGCTCAACCGCCTCTTCGAACAACCCATAAGAAGCATAAGCATTAGACATGAGCACATAACCACAAGTTTCTTCTGGATCCAGCTTCTCCAGCCTTTTTGCTGCTCGTTTAGCCATCTCAACATTACCGTTTTTCATGCAACCAGAAAGCAGACAACTCCATATAACAGCGTCTTCTTCCACCGGCATGTTCTTTATCATTGCTTCTGCTTCTTCGAGCAGTCCCGCTCCACCCAGCACATTAACCATGCAAGTGTAGTGTTTTATCGATGGCTCGATCGAATATGTTTCTCTCATCAGTCTGAAAAAGTCGCTAGCTTTTTGTACTTTCCCGGCGTGAGCACAAGCTGTTAAAACACCAATGAAGCTAACCGAATCTGGCTCCAAACCAGAGCTCTCCAAATCCGAGAACAAATCCATGGCTCTTTCCTCGTATCCATTATTAGCTAGACCAATAATCATTGAGTTCCAACACGATAATTGCTTCTTTGGAGCACTCTCAAACACCTTTAAACCTTCCTCGATGCACCCGCACTTGCAGTACATATCTATGATTGCAGTAATCACTATACCATTCAATTCAAATCTGTTCACCACTATATATTCATGTATCCATCTCCCTTGCTCTCTTGCTCCAAGACACGCACAGGCATTCAACAGACTCACCATTGTAAACCCATCAGGCTTCACATTCCTCCCCTGCATCTCTCGAAACATCTCCAACGCATCCTTAAATCTACCATTCCTCACAAACCCACTGATCATCGAGTTCCACGAAACTTCATTTCTCTGCGGCATTTCGTCAAACAGCTTCTGGGCCTCTTCGACCGACCGGAATCTAGCAAGACCCATGATCATCGAGTTCCAAGCAACGACATCGAAATCCGTCATCCCCACGAAAATCGCCCAAGCTTCAACGAAACACCCACAAGTCGCGTACATATGAAGCATCGTGTTCCGTACAAACGAGTCGTCTTCAAGTCCCTCTTTGATAACCCTCCCGTGCAATTGCCTCCCATCACGAGCTTTCCCGAGACTAGCGTAAGCCTTGAACACCGAAGGATAGGTCAATCTCTGCGGCTTCACAGACGGAGAACACAACATATCGATGAAAATCGAAACCGCCATCTCCGGAAACGAGCTCCGTGAGAAACCTCGGATTACAGTGTTCCACACAAATGGGTTCTTGTGATTGATCCTCTTGAACAGCAAATAGGCGTAACTCATGTCAGTCGGAGACGTGCAACAGAAGGTGAGGACGCGGCTCGCGGCGATAGTATCGGAAATTAAGCCGGTTTTGATGAGATTGGCGTGGATTTGCTTGAGCTCTCTCATCGTGCTGCATTGTGTGTCTATCAATCTGAGATAAGAGTTTCCATAGACGGAAGCCGTTGACGGAATCGCCGGCACCGTCACACCGGAGTAGCATAAGGTCGTCGGAATCATTTTTTACCCGCCGAATCAAATTTAAAGGTGGGACATTTATGAAAGATAAATACTTATCCTTTTAAAAGAGATTACACACGTGTGCACGTGATTGCCATTGACATCAAGATGAACATGACACTCACACACGTGTGCTTGTCTTTCCCAAAACCTGTCATCATTGCTCTCTGATTTACTAGCATTTTAAGTTTTTTTCCCTTAACTTAATCAATCAACAAGAACTGAAGAACAGCGTACGAGGTTCAATAATCTGTCTCAAGCAAAGTGAATTGATTATTTCATAAATTGATCATCTAGAGGACATCTCTTAAAGAGTACAACACCAAAAGGCAAAAACCAACAAGACGAGCAAAGAAGGCCCAAGTCTTTATCATCTCGATTGTTTCAAATCTGCAGAGCATCAGCAATGGATCCCGCGAGGCTCAAGACTTCGAAAGGAGCCTTGTTTCCTATAGCTTTAACCGTCTGTGGGCAAGAATCCGTGATCCAGAAGTAAGCAAACGCTTCTTCTACTCCTAATTTGAAGACATAACAACAAAAACAATAAGCTACAAGAAGATATAGGAACAATTAACAAAGTCCGTTACTTTCGCTTCTGTTTCTTATAGGTAATTACCGTTGTTCTTGTGAGTGAAACGGTCCCAGGAGCTATTCGGGAAGACACCATGAGTTACATAAGCACTCACCTTCGCAGCTCCATGAGCTGCCAATACTTTCTGCGTGACGCGAAAAATGAAAAGTTAAAACATTATCTGCAGATTCAAGAACTAACACAGATTTTTGGATCAAAAGTGGTCTGAGCTTGGAATATCAGCCTGAGAGCCTTAAAAGAGAGAAGCATTTCACAACCATCTAACTCATAATCCATGGAAGATTACTAACGGTAAAAGCAAAAGATGCAGGGATCTCAATACCTGGCATTCAATAAGCGTACCCCCAGACTGAACAAGATCATCAACGATAACAACGTGACAACCAGAAGGGTTTCCTTCCTTCAGCCTGACAATTCTCTTATCGCCTTCACGGACCTTTGTGCACACCACCTATTACGATTCAACATTGGGTTTCATTAAGGTATTGTGATGCTCATAAAGTTCGTTCAAGTGACAGATTGATTAAAACACCAGTTTAGATCGCTACAAACCGTGGAATACTGATCCAACAGCTTGTGGAAACGCTTCCAGGCTCCATCATCCGGAAATGCAACTATGATCTGCAAACAACAGAACACTCAAATTTAGTCAAAGTGAAAGAACACAAAGAACATTTATCATTTCAGCTATAAAAAAAAAACTAACCTTTTCACTCTCAGGAAGCTGTTGAAGACGTTTCGTCAACAAAGGGATTCCAGTCTCAAACAAAGGAAGAACCTGATCAGCAAAGTAAAACCTTTCCTGCAAACACAAGAACAGATAGAGAGAGATATAGCGATCATCAAAAGGAATAACACTTGCTTACTAGTTACCGAGTCTCAGGAATATCGTACCTGCAGAGCGTGAATGTCGTAGATGACAACACTAGTAGGACCTCCACGTGAAATGGGGATGTTGGAAACAATCCTCGCCATGGTGAAAGCAGTTGCCACGTCTCCTTCCTCTTCCATTCTCTCAAAGGAGCCAGTGGGGAAGAAAGGCAACACCAAGGTGAAGGACGCGACAAACAAGCGAGGGAGCAAGTAAATGACAGAGATCTGCTCAAAGATGACAGCGGGAGAGCTGAATGAAGCAAGGAAGGCAACGTGCTGGCCTCGGATTTCATGTGCGTTGTTGATAAACAGATTTGGGAATCCATCAGCAAAGCTCCTGAAACCAAATATAAAACCAATGAACAAACCAATTCGCATATGCTCAATCCCATCTATGAATCACCGAATACGATTCACACCAGCCACACAAAGGAAAACGCAGATTCTGGGGGCAGAACAACAAAATGGAGTTTGTTTTGGCAGAGTGAATCCAATTTTTTAACAGTAAAGAGATGATTTTTAAGCATCACCCAGAAACTTAAACAAGAGGGAATCCAGAAAAGGAGGGAAAGAGTGAAGCTTTTAGTTACCTCCAGTTGATGGATTGAAGGGTAATATGATCAGATTCAGCGGCGATATTGCGAGCAAGTTCTTCGCACTCTAAGCAGTAAAAGAGATGAACTTTCTTCTTCTGTAGTTCAGACACAATGGCGTCTTTACAAATCTTGGTCTCCATGATGCTGTTGGCTGCGTTCTCAGACATCGACGCCGTGAAGAGTGTCTTTTGCTACGGAATCGGATACGCAAAAAGGGTTTAAAAGGTTCTTTTTTTTCCAAAAGCCCTTCTTTTGTTCGGCTGACAATTTTGATTCCTTACACTCCTTTTTTAATTCCTTTACCCCCAAATCTACACATGTATTTCCAATCCAATCCAGGTGATACGTATACTGTATTTCTGATTTTCCAAAAAAGAAAAAACTAAAAAATCTTTTTCGTTATTGAGTTTTGACATTTCTAATTTTCTATAGAGCGCCTCAAATATCATTTATGTTATCATTATCTCCAATTAATCTACGAAATTATCATATCACACACACACAAAAAACCAAAGAAAAAAAAAACTCTAACAGATACTGGAACTTGTAAAAGCAGAATTTTCATGCAACAAAAATTCAATAAATTTAACTTTTTAACATAAAAAATCGTAATTTATATATTTTTTCGTATCTATATTTTATTTTCATAATTTTATACTCATTTTCATTACGTTATCCATAAGTTAAAATCTTTATTATCTCACAAGATTGCATTGAAAAATTGAATTTGAATTCAAATTTGTTAAATTAATGTCAAATTATTTATCAAAAATTTAAATTCGAATATAGAGAAAATAAAAAACTGTAAACAAAAATTACAATTTAAAAAAAAAAAAAAATATTATAAAATAAATACAATTACAAAATTTTAAAAAGAATGATGGTGATTTTTTTTTGCGGTTGAAATTTAATACAAAAAGTTTTGGGTTAGATTTAAATCTTATTAGTGTTTTTAATAATAATATTATTATTATTATTATTATTATCATTTTTTCTAATAAAAACCGATTGATTTGCATTAGTTGTGAAAACAAATTGAACATAAGTAATCTCTAACGGCCAAATGAATTCAAATGGCTGGATACTATGTCCGGTTAGTTTCACAGCTAATGTAAATTTAATCGATTTTAAACTAATCTAAATTTTAATACAAATAAATACAAAAAGAAAATAAAAGAGAAAAAATAGAAAACATATCTTTTTTCTGAGTTTCTTTTTCTCGGAATCTCTTGCTTCCTGAGTTTTATTTTATGTAAAATGTTTTACCTGAAACAATACAAAAAAACATCAGATTTAATGTTTGAGTTAGATTCAAGTTTCATTTAATGTTATTATTATTATTATTATTATTTTGCCTAATAAAAAACCGTTTGGTTTGCATTAATTGTGAAAACAAATTGAATATAGGTAATCTCTAACAACCAAATGAATTCAAATGGTTGGATACCATGTCCGGTTAGTTTCACAACTAATATACATCTAATTGATTTTAAATTAATCTAAGTTTTAATGTGAATAAATACAAAAAGAAATAAAAGAGAAAGAATAGAACACATATCTTTTTCCTTGAGTTTCCTTTTCTCGACATCTTTTGCTTCGTGAATTTCATTTTGTAGAAAATTTTTAACCTGAAACAATACAAAAAAAATACCATGTTTGGGTTAAATTCAAATTTCATTTAGTATTGCCTACTAGGGATTGTTCTGCGCTACGCGCGAATTGTAAATTATAATTTTATTTTTAATATGAATTATATAAGATTTAAAATTATGGGAATTAAATAAAGAAATGTAAGCTCAAATTAAAAAAATGTTTGTATTTTGATTATTTGTAAGTGTAATCATCTAATTTGTTGAGAAATCTATATTTCAGCTAGTTGTGTATTTTTATAAGCTACTTATTTTATATTGATTATGTTTAATTTTGGGTTAGACATTCTATTCAAAAGCTTATTTGGCAAATGATCTAGATTAAAAAATGATGCATTTATATTAAGGTTATTATCTTGATATAAAATATAAAATGAAAACTTTGTATCTATTTATATTTGGTGTCTTTGAAAGTATCTATCTTATTTTACAGTTTTGATATAAAAAAATTGTATAATACAGTTCTTCGATTATAGAAAGTATAATACTTTCTTTCAGATATCTCGCAGCAGCTTGATAATGTCCTCCCGCATTACCAACCTACGTTTTACATTGGTATGGAAAACCAGTTTTCTGGTATCTCTGTATTTTCCGTGGGTTCTAATTTTTGTTCTTCCATCTCCTCCAATGGTGGAATCCTGTAAAACTGGTGATACCAAAAATAGTATATGCAAAAGCTTAGCAAAACCGAGTGAAACATTGCATGATTGATGTAGACCACGCATCCTTTGTGCTACTACATATTGTTCCTGTGGAACTCGTTGCCATCCTCCCACAGTCGTTTTCTTTATATATTGGTCTTTCTCTAATATTGTCCTTATCTCATTATATTTTTCAGGGTTCTGAATCCAGAGACTTTAGTGAAATCAAATAGTCAGTATAAATGAATACAGAATATATAGAACTACCATCTGTTTGTTTCTAAATTATAATAAATAGAAAACAATGAAACACTTCAGAATAGACAATGGTAGAGAACTTACAAATCAAACATGCAGGCCAAACAGTGAACTCTCCACACCACTTTCTTGCTTTCTTCTGTTCCAAAACCAACGTAATAAAGCCTTGTAAAATACACTTTTTTTTTATTCTTCTCTTCACTTGGATGTTAGTTCTCCATACGTACTCCACTATGTATGTATCCATCAATTCTCCATTATGTTTGAACACTACGAACATGAAAATAGAGATGACAATTATAGCATGAAAGAACTGTATTAATCTGGCGAATGAAGAGTGAAGATAGAGGCTAACCTTTTTCATGCTTAATTACATGTGTCTTCTATTTTTTTCTTTCTTTAATTTTCATTTATTTGGCTGATTTTTCTACTCACTATTTTTTGTTTGTTTTCTCCAGCGTTTATTTTGCTGATTTCTTTTCTTTAATCTACAAACTTTTATCTTATCATGAAACAGAAATCCCCACTAGTATTTTAAAATATGAAAAAGATTGGAAAGGAAATGCTTACAAAAATTGAAAGAATATATAGATTCACCTTTTAGATCCACTTTTTAGATTTTCTAAACTATCTCTGAAGCCTATAAACCAATTTTATATTTTGTACGTTTTTCAGATGAATTGGAATGCAATACATAGTAGAGTTTTAAAGTTGAGGACTCTCCACTTTGCTGCAGTTACGAAAGAAGAAGCAGTCATTAATATTAAACACTTGTTGATAGGGTTTTAATGTTAGCTATCAATGTAAATTTTTTATTGGCAGAACCTAAAATGGATTCCAATATCTTAGATCATGTTATATTATTATTCACTTATTTGTAATTTGTAATTTGTAATGCTGAGGTGGCACCATTTTAGAAAGGTTTTAGAAGCTGATGTGGATGGCTTAAGGAACTCCAAACAGATCTTTTTATTTAGTACTAGAGTTAAGTCCGCGCTACGCGCGGATTAATTTAATATGCAATCTTTCACTATTTTTGTAAGAATAAAATGAAGATTCCACTATAATTGTAAAAGGAGTAATTATCATGAGGAGATGAGGATGGTAAAGTTTTATAATTTGATCATATCTACATCATCAGAAACTATAACTAATACCAAAATTTTTAATTTTAAAAGCTTAAAGGTTCTCGATGCTTTTACTGTTAGCCCCAGCTTTTAGCTCTGAAAAACAAATTGATATGGAACTGGAAAAAAAAACAAAACAAAACACAGAGCTAATATGAAATTTTTATATTTTTAAATTTCAATCCATATTTTTACATCAAAACACAGATCATTATTTTGAGCGTAACAGAAACCTTTCAAAATAGAAAGTTATACCACGTGCAAGGTTTATAAAGTTAACTCCACCTCCGTTTGTTACTAGAAAAAATATTCTTTAGCTTTCTTTGAGAACTCGTATCAGTGTATAGATTTATTTGTTATTTTTGTTTTAAAAGCATTTTATTATAGTAATATTTGTGATTTTCTGAATCCAAAAGCAATGATATGTTCATGGAATATAGAAACACATAAATTATAAGTTGAGCTATTCAACTTAAGATCTTGACTTTGGTGAAAAAGGCAAAACATGTCTTTAACAGTATAAGTTATATCACTCTTTTGTTGTTTATGATGTTTTTTCTTTAGAAGTTGTCAGTTTATAGCTAGATAGATGTACATATTTATACAATTAGCTCATTATGAAGTTGTTAGTCAGTATACACGATCCAATTACAAAAAAACCTTCCTAATTTGATATAATAGTTTTGTTCTACAAATGTTCTTAACTTAATGGTTCATACATGTTTCAATAATAGAGTTTTCATTCTTGAAGTAAATATTCAAATGTTACTCTATTAAACAAAAACAAAAAAAAACAAAAAAAAACTATGAATACTTGTTTCCGTGTTCCTTTGTGCTGCCATCAAATTGAAAAAGAACTTAAAAATTTGCACCAACACATCTGTATTGACTCTTAAAGCTTAAAATTTTTTCTCACCACTGATTTCCTCGCACGAATAAGTTACAACGCTTTTGTTTTCTAGGTAACCATTCACCAGCATAGAGATAGCTTGTCCTCATTGGACCAGCCATACTAAATCTTCAATGCCCAATTTGCATCTAACCGCCTGATCTTCTTTATTGCCAAACCTTACCCGATCACTGTTATCGAGTCGTGACACTAAAGAAAATTACTTCCACGAACAAATTAGTATGAGCATGTCGGCCTTCTATATTGGGTCTGAGACACCAAATGAACATATAATACTATTAAACCGTGACACTGGAAAAGACAAGAGAAGGGTATTGCACACTCATCAAGAAGGTATTTCCGAATCAGAGTCGGTAGGGTGTTCCCACCGTTTGTCTACACTTTTTAACAAAAAATATTAAATCTGTAGCAACTATGCATTCATAGGGAGAAATCCAAATAAATATAATTATTGAACAATAATGAAATAAATACTCTAATCGTGTTAAAGTTTTCTAATAGTACCAGACCACTATTCGTAGAAGAAATGAACTTGGGGTAAGACCTCAGTCTTCTGGAACTGGTTCAGATAGCAAAAACAACCTAAGACATGATAGTTAAAAGTTAAAACCAACATTCATGAATGTTTCTAATTAAAGCTCAGAAAACAGTGTGTAAATCCTAAATGCACGTTATTCAATTCAACACAGTTAAAAACATAGCAGCTCATTACACTACTCCCAGCCTTAATCATAAGGATTGGAAAAATATTAAGAAAGGCAATGATAAAAAATCCAACAGCGAAGATTGACATCCATGTCTCTTGCTAATGTCATGATGTGAACTATATATTTATTGAACATACTCTAGCAAAAAAATGACGAATCACTATATATCAAAACCCAAATCAGAGAAGTGTATATATATGTCTCGACCAAATCAAACTCCCATCTTTATGCTAGAAGACAAATTGGCCAGCCAAAACAGAGAAATAGTAAAGGTTCGTATGCAAAAACATAAGCCTGAAGAAAATGAACAAAGCTTCAATCAGAATATTACAGAAGAGCAAACCTTAAGTTCCAACTGATAAACGATTTTTGGCCGACCACCAAACCGACATCGCCCAGATGACCTCCATGGGTGTTTAATCAACTCGACCAGCGACTTTATCCTTTTTAAAAGAGTTTGATTGTGGTTCGTCATCATCATCGTTCCATCTAAACATAAATACATCTCAAACAAAACGACAAAGATTCTCTGATCTAGGTGGGGTGATTCGATCAGAGAATATTTCGGACAATGTTTCAACAACTCATCTATTTGCCACACTAATGATATGGTGCATGAAAATCAAAAACATTCATCACCATAGCTTTGCTTGATTCTCTGATCTCTGCGACTCTGCCTAGTTTTTTTCCAGCTTTCATCTCTTTTGGTAGGGTTTTAATTCTCTGAACTTGATTCTCCGTTGACGTTTTAACTTTGTTATTACTCTCTCGGTCTTCTTTGAATCATATGATTTGGGTGGGAGTGCTTCAAGGGATTCTGTCTTGTCCATGACGATTGAGCGACTGAAAGAGGAAGAGGAACTTATTTTATTTAATGAGATTCATTAGTTTAGGATGTTAAACGAAGATGTTAAAACGAAGGATTTAACATACGTGAGTTGTTGAGGCAGATTAAACGATTAGACTTCTTCTCTCATTATAAGTTTTGGGAAATTTTGAAATTTAATTATTAGTTAGTAAATCTATAATAACATTTTTGAACTGTATAAGAAGAGTTTGACTTAGATTGCTGATGTGGCTTCTTTTTACAGTATTGTTTAGAGCTGATGTGGCTTCATTTTAGAGTAGTGTTTAGAGCTGAGGTGGATAGCTTGAGGAGCCCCAAACAGCTTATTTTATTTAGTATAGATTATTATTACTATTATCATTTTTTCCTAATAAAAACTGATTAATTTACATTAGTTATGGAAACAAATTGAACATATGTAATCTCTAACGACCAAATGAATTCAAGTGACTGGATACTATGTCCAGTTAGTTTTACAACTAATATAAATATAATCAGTTTTAAACTAATTCAAACTTTAATGTAAATAAATACAAAAATAAAAATAAAAGAAAGAGGCTAGAAAACATATCCTTTTTAGTTTTTTTTCCTGAGATAACATAGCTTAAAAGCAGACGTATCACATTAAGCTGTACAACAGGCACTTGCATTCCTCTATCAGTCTGAACACCAAATGATGAGCCTTATTGGAATGTTGATATTACATTGCTATAAGCAAGTTAAAAATGATTTTGTCCATGTTAAGGGAAATTTTAGTGTTACCTGTTCTTCATAATCATTTCTTTCACGAACACTTGAAGCTAATCCCATAATGAAGGTGTCCACTGGAGCTCGGTCCTTGGCCCAGCCAGATTCAATAATCTCACAACTAGTCTTGAATACGCTCTCAAGCATATCCCCCTGATTGCTCCCAAAGTATCACGCTGTTCCAACAGAGAAGAGTCAAAAAGTCAGAAAGAGTTATAAAATCTCTCCAGACTTATGACATGATGTGTTTTATAATTCTATGGACCACAAGACGCGATGAAAATACCCATCAATAGAGTAGAACTTGTTGCTCGTATGAGTTAAAGCGAAACAAAATTACCTGCGCACAGTGGTTTAAGTCGGATGAGCAACACACCAAGTGGCTGCCCTCCTCTAGCTACTGCAATCTTGGCAATTCTAGAAAGCAGAGACCCAAACAGCTCTTCACAGGCCAACTTGCTTGTTTTTATATGCTTGATTTGGCAAGTGAGAGAGCATATGTTGTATGCAGCTGTGGATCATTGTAGTCTCTTTCTTCAATCAACCATTGGAGGTACCTGCAATAAGATTAAGAAACACATACCCTTACATCAATAAAAAAGTTTACTGCTTATTAACCATTGTACAGTAATGTCATATCCAAGCCACTCAATAAAATCCGAATACTGCAAATCTTTTACAGCAATTATGGAGCAGAGACTATTATAATGATGTACAGCACATTAGAGACATGAGAATATATGCACAGAAAAAAATATGTTATCCTAACCACAAAGCAGACTTCTTGGATTACTTTAGTCATCCCAAACTTCAACTAAGCCATTGTTCATCAATACTGTATAAACCTAAGAAACACTTGGTAAAATGTTTCTAAAAAAGAAGGAGAAGAGATCAATATCCGACTCACACACAAATGTCATGCTAACCCTGATTCCCACCTGGCGAAAGCTCTTCTGTCCTTTGCGCTCATCCCCTTACTTGCATAAAGGAATGCCAGTGTCCGTAAATGTCCAGATTCATTTAAAGGAGCCTCCAACTCCTCCTGCACCACTCACGCAAGTTGTAAAGTCATTCCTCAAGAAACCTTGTGATAACAGGCTCTCTGTAATTTGATGCAGTAATTAAAACCTGTTTCTTGGAACCTGAAAGCAAGTAAGAATCCTAGTTAAGCAGAGTGCAGTTGGACTAAGCTTGAGACATCATAAATCAGCTTCACTAAAAGTTAGCCAATGCCTCTAGTAACAGATATAATGAAATATGACTGATTAAACAGCCAAATTTTAGAAACAACTCTAGAGTAAACAGCCAGGAGAAGAAGGCAAAAAAAAAAAACATACCAGCAAAGACCAGCCAAGGGAGATGGCTTCTCTGTATCTCTGCTTCCTCAAAAGGTCTTTAATCTGTTCTTCGTAAGGCACTCACAATGAAAGAGTCGACAGATATAATTCACGATGGTTTCATCAACAATATATACTCGAGAGAGAGAGAGACAAGTGAAATTTATCGAGATAAACAAACAAACACCTTTGACAAAGCAGTAACAGCCAAAAGGTTTCCGTCTCCTGCCTATAGGCTGACCATTTGTGTCCACGACAACCCCAACATTGTCCAACCTGGGCCTTGTTTCATTCCAGTCTCAGCTTTCTTGACTGTAAAACAGAAAGCAGGAACATAAAAATCATCATCTTTTCTAAGAAATCCATACTCCACGGCAAAGTAAACACCAACCCTCATGAAAACAGGCGAAAACATTACAGTACTAACGATTGCTTCACCAAGAAATCTCACCTGATGCTGAAGTTTGGAATCAATTTTGGGTTTCTCCAAAATATGAGTAATCAATCTAAAGGCAATATCTTGCTTCTCGATGGATTCGTCCTCAAAATAAGCCGCTTGCTGGGTTAGAGGCTCCACTCCCTTGGCTAAATCGCACGATTGTCCGTTGATTCTGGGTTTGCCGATTCCGTTTGCGGACAACGGCCGCATATCCAAGCCAAATTCCCTGAGAATTGCTTCGGATTCTCTGCTATAATGTCGCAAAGCTCCGTCAAATGCCTTCATCTCCGATCAGAAAGAAAAAAAACGAACGCTAAAGTAGCGAATTTCCGGCGATCGGATCTGCCTGAATACGGAGTCAAAGTCTCGTACGATCCACCAAGAACGGAGAAATCATAAATGTGAGTGTAGAAATTTGTTCAGATTTTCAAAATTATGACAATTTGTGCCTCTGTATGGGAAGAAGGAGCAACCGACGAAGGAGCCACGGTCGTCTGAGTCGCCATTCTTTTCTTCGCTCTTGGGTTAATTTAAAAATGTGGCCGTTGTGGACGACTATATATAAAAAGGTTAAAGAAGTAAAATGTTATAAGGTTCTTAGAAGAAAATCCGTTTAACCGGTTTAAACCATACCAAACATCAATTTAAAACAATTAAAAAATCTGGTTAAACGGCATGAACCAACGCAATTAGCCAAAACATGTATTTAGTTATACATTGGAAAAAAGAAATTTGATTAGCTAATATATTCTCATTATACCATGTTTTTTTAGTAATATATAATCTTTCGTTTTATAAGCAGTTTATTGTGGACCAACGAAATGGTAAACACTACAAAAAAAAAATTCAATTCAAGTGCTTTTGTAATACTCCTAAAACATTGATTATACTGCAATTTAAAATTTAAGACTTGACTAGTGTTGAACAAGGCCCTTGGCCCAATTTCGAAAAGTATCTAGCCACCAAAATTGGACTCCAATAATTAACAAATCTAACAAACATATAAAATCCATTATATTACAATATCTGATAGAACAAAAAAAAATCATTTCCACAAAAAGGGTGTTGAATTATACTATAGTACATGAATAATGACGTGGAGCCATGTGTGCTACAATACGACAGCACGATAAACCAATCATGTTCGTCTCTCAATTATCAAATCCACTGTCGTCGCTAATTCGCTTACGCAACACAACCTTGCGTGAATCACACGCACCATTCGAAGCTAGATACACCGTCCGATCATCCCACCCAAATCTCATCCCATGGTTCAACCGTCTGATGAACCCCTCGCTACGTCTTTCACAGTAACACAAGAACCTAACCACAGACACAGACTCCTTATCCTTCCAATACCCACCTAACTCATCAAAACGACGCCGTTCTCTTCCCTCCACGGCCAAATACTCCACTATTCCGGTGACAAGCTCCGGCAAGGCTCCTGACTTGTCTCCCCATAACCAAATCCTAACCATAGAACGTCGCAATGCTGATTTAACGGCGTTACCAAAGTCACTTCTTTCCATTTGAGATGAGCTTAATCTGATCACATACTCTCCATGACTTGCACCGGAAGTTACCGTGACCTTCTCGACTCCATCACTGCTGTTTCCACAGAATCTGACGGTCACGTGGTTTACAGGCTTCCGGAGACGATGAGGAACACTCTCGTAGAGAAATCTCTCCACAAAGAAGCTCGTATCGAGCAAGATCCGCACCGCGGTATCATCCAATTCGAAGAAAAGGGCGAATCTTTTACCGGAAGGAGAATCTTTAGCTTCATTGATGATAGTTATGGAGAAACCTTTTGATGCCTCGTGGTTTGCCCACAAGGAGATTGCTCCGACGATAATTACAGAGATCAGCCGTAAAAGAATGCAAGAATCTGATCGCGATGCTGAGCCATTTGTGTTGGGATTGGCTAGGAGAGGTTGAAGAAGAGACTGATCCGCCATTGATGCCATGGAGAAATGTCTACTACACAGAGATAGACGTGTAACGGTTTTGTAATAGTAATGGACCTAATGGTAACTAATTGAGACAGAGACTTATAACAAGTCTGTTGTAATGAAACAACTAATTAAACACTGATCATGTCTTTCACATGGACATGAGGATGTACACGCAAGAGGATGATATATATACACATTACAGATAAGGAGCAGTTTTGAATAAAGTATTTAACGTAATGTACTACTAAAAGGGATGTTTTTAGATTTATTTTATTTTTTTCCGTGTGAAGTAATCCCTAAAAAACGGTTACTCTGTTCCGAGGAAAAACAAGCCTTGGACGATACTGTACATATGCTTCTTCCATATCAGCGCCTGATCTGTACACTTACCTTTGATGGTGGGTTAGAGTTCCCAGCTACTGGTTTTAGTTGGGGGTTTAAGAGGACTCTTCTGCTATGTTCTTGGAGTTAACATTCTCCCTCGGATTCTCGATGAGATCCATTGTGTAAGACCAATCTGAATCAGGCGCGGTTATGTTCCAAATGCTTGAAAAGAGTTGCTCCTGTAAGATCCATATATGGAAGGTGAAAAATGGTGGAAGCGATATTTGAAGAGACTTCATATGCATTTGCAAGGCAAGCAAGATTCTGGATTTAATAGTTTACCTGATCATCGGAGTCTTGACCATCATCATGGTGGTGGGAGACTTCTGGAAACAAATGTTTTTCGTCCTTCGTAGGACTTGGATTCTGCATGTATGAAGCAAGAGCAGACTTTCCTTGGATCTCTGCGTATGCCAATGAAGCAACTTTCCCACTGTTGAATTTTTCCCATATTTTACCATTGAAAGTCTGCAGAAACAGGCAGCAACATATCAGGAAAGATCAGATTCATAAAACAATAGTGACGAGAAAAAAGAAGGTTAAAAACCTGTTGGAAGGGAACAATGTGCAGTGGAGAGACCATGTTGATAAAAGCGTGACCCATGTTGCACTTATTCTGTATCAAGAAGAAAGCAAGATCGTCAGTTAAGTTCTCATGTCATACAAGAGTATCAAGAGTTCACTCTCTTAATAGTATATTACCTTAAAGTCTATGGGTAAGCACAGAAAGTCATAATCTCCCTTGTGCTTTTCATCAATTTCAGCTACCAGCATCTTGTAAGTGTACCTTACAAAACAAAGCATTTGAGAGATAAACTCTACCCAAAGATCTTAAATTGAGATTCAACAAAAGACTTACTTGTTTGGGATGTTTTTAATGATTACTGTAGTCCGGCTATCATCTCCAGTAGCAATTCTATCCAAGTCAATATGATACCGCCCACCATCGACGAGTTGACTTCGATTCTGAGTCTCAAGGTGTAGGCTCCTACTGTGATCAGCAAAAGGTTCATGTCTTACTGATTGTAAGCCTCTAATCCCACCAAATGGAACACTAGGCATAGAGGACACGCCAAAGCCAGTGAAGTCTCGTTCATTATGGTTTCCTTGTAGACTCACACCAAGGTTCGCTTGTCCATGAGGATTGATATAGCTTTTGTTGATTCCCATATCGCCAAATCCAAGGGGTATCCGAGATGATGTCTCTGGTGATCCCGGGTAGCAACTAACTTGGGTATTAAAATGAATGCTTGATGGAGCAGAGCCCACATGATGCTGGTATTTACCAAGCAACGAACCTTGCCTCTCAGCAAACGGAAAACCATGCCTCACAGCAAAAGGACGTTCAGTAGATGATGACGACGACGAACCTCCAGTGTAACCAGGATAATTCATATGCTGAGGAGGGCTTCCCCAACGATAGCGGTTATCAGACGAAGTCCCGAATCCTGCAGAGTGTGTAGCTATAAACCTCATAGAGTTGGAAATTCCCCCTCCTATATGCTCTGGCAACGAATGAGGTTGCCCATAGGGAACGTTGTGCATCAGTCCTTTATTCAGAATAGTTTGGTTTGGATGATTTAATAGCCCTTGGTCACTACTGACTGGTGAAAATCCATGAAAGCTAGAAGGCTGACCAGGGAGAATCGAAGCCAATCCGGGCACATTATCGGGGTTAAATGGCCTGGCGATTCCTAGACCATGTGGCCTCGGATACGCATGCGAAGGAGAGCCTTTCACTGGACTACCAATTGGCCAGTTACCTGTTAAGTAGATCGAATGAATTCATGACTTAACAGTGGAGAAAACAAACAAACAAAAAAATTGTATAAGAAATGATCAATATGAGATTACCTGGTGGAGAATTGGTAACCTGTGACGCTACTTGATTGAAGAAATTCGTAACTTCCAAATCTTGACTTGCGGAAGGGACCGAGCTGCATGCAAATTAGTGTCAGTTCACTGTGTATGCGAGGTAACTCAATTCTTTGAAATATACAAAGTGCAGGCAACTCACACTCGACGGGCCCCTCCAGGACGGCTAAGTTCGAGCTTTATACATTTTCCACCTATCTCGCTTCTGTTCAGTGCTTTCAGGGCTGTCTCTGCATCTCTGACATCATAGTACTCAATGAACCTGTGGAATCTCCTATTCGGGGTTTCTCTAATCTGCATTTTACAAGTCAAGAATTAATTCAAGGAAAGAAACGAATAACTTAGACATAAAGATAAACCTTTGCATAGCATATGCACATTTAACATATATCACCTCTCTTATTTCACCATAGGCACCGAAAAGCTGAAGTAGCTCATCATTTGATACTGTTGTGTCCACGTTAAAGATCACAAGAGTTCCTTGATTCATATCCTTCTCTGACGGATTTTCCTATCATGTGGCAGTAAACTGATTATTACAAAAGTGCCATAAGAAAGCTGAGACTTTAAATCCAGAATAATTCTCTCATCATACTTTAGGAATGGAAAAGTGAATGTCCAATGTCCTTTTCCTTAAGAGCGTGTTCTGTAGTGCACGCATTGCGGCATGAGCAGCTCGGATATCATAGTAGGATATCATTACGAAACCCCTGCTTTTGCATGCAGTGTACAAACTTCTGATCTCCCCAAACGGCTGGTGACCAAATAGAAATCACGTCAGCAAGAGCAAGCATGCCTCAATATATTACCAAGTTATAGATGCAACGTGGGACTCAAGCAGTGTTTGCAAAAGAAAGTACTAACGACAATTTGAAGAAAAACATACTGAAGCAGACAGACAGAGAGTGTGTGCATACCTCAAAGAGAGCGCTTAACTCAGAATCCTCGACGCTGCTGTTGATATTCCTCACAAACAATGTCCTTGAAGGATGTTCACCGTTTGGATGCTCTACTGAAACTCTGCCAGTTGTATTGGGGCGTTTACGAGGAACAAACGCATTTGCAGCACCACGGTCAGATATCTGCATCCCGGACGCATCAACAGCATGGTTATCTTGGGACTCAACATCCAGTTCCATACCCCCTCCAGTGCAAAAAACATCACACTCTTCGAGATCTTCAAGCTCATCAGGCAGACCGTTAAAGTTAAGCTCATCAATGAGGCCAGGAAGGAGCTCGTTTTCATCCTCGGGGAGCAAGATGTCTAGAGAATCTGGTTCAACATCTTCCAAAGAATCCTTCTCAGAGTTTCCGATGACAAGTTTGTTCAGATTGGGTGAGTTATCATCAAGTGAGAGCCAGCTATCTGAATCAGTCATATTCACTGCAAGTTGTTCAAAACCAAAACAACAGAAAGGTGTTATCAATCAAGAGTTAAACTCATCACTCAAAAGGAGCTAGGGACATACGCTTTTCATGAAAAAGTGTGGGCAAAGAGCTTGAGAACATGCTCAGATCACTTGCAGAACGATCTCCACTGCCTCCATTAAAAGTTTCAGATGATCTACTCAGCAAGTATGGCATGTCTACATTTGACATAGCCAAAAATTTGATATATCCAAAATCGTGAAAGAAAGAAAAAAAAAGCACAAAAAAAGGAACAAGAAAGTAACTTTTCGTACCAGCAGAGAGTGATTCCTTGGGTTCTAGCTCCATCTTTTTGGCGTCACCAACTGCAAACAAAAACAAGAAAAAACTGGTTTTTGATTTCTGATTTCACAACATAAAGCACAACATCTCAATCACACATGATATAACAAGCTACAGGTGTTTCCTCGTACAAACAAAAACAAACAGATGGAATATTCCATAAACGAAGGAAACCATTAAACCTCTCAGGGTTAGTCAACTCCAAAAAGTTTTACTTCAGAAAATTTTGCTGCTTCATAGACAGAAATCATCTGAGCAATAAACTCGAATTCAAAGCTTACAAATTCGCAATATCCCAAAAAAAAAAAAAAAAAATCTGAAAAAACATGTCAAACACATAAGCTCAAGGACTCAAAAGATGGTTTTCTCGGTGAAATCATCATGAGCTTTACATACACACAGGTGAGTAAGAAAAACCCCAGAACAATCACAATCAAGTAATCAACTACATGAACCATAAAGCAATCGAGCAAAAAACGAAGAAAGGGAATACAAAATTTCATATGAGTATCAACGGAAATCAACCGATTGAAAGAATTCCGGCGAAGAAAAACAAAGAGAAAGTAGTGGTACCTGCGATGGAGGAAACCATGAATAAAGGAGCTTTTGAGTAGTCGATCAAACTAAACAGGAAGAGAATCGGAGAAGCAAAGAGGAGAGAAGGGAGCTATGTTTCGTAGAAGAAGAGGAATTTCTTGCTTACACTCTTCCTCCTCCTCCTTCCGTTGCCGGGAAATTACACAAACGAGCGAGAGAGAAACTAAAAAAAAAAAAAATATTGGAAGGAAACCGAATTTTATTTTATTTTCTCAGGGTGAAGCAGAGAGACCAAAAGGGTGTATTTAGGAAGTAATAACAATTAATCAGTGTAATTACTTAATTATTGGAGTCTATAATATCGTCTTTTTTTTTGGTGTCAGGCCAAAGTGCCCAACCGTTGACACGAACCCAAACCAGCTTTATGACATTGATTGTTTAAGCAAAATCAAAATTTATATATATATATATATATGTCTTATTATGGTCAGATGTTTTCACGAATTTTATTCATCGGTATAGTAAATAACACATAATTTATATATCATACTAAATATTTGCATCGAATTGGTCTTCATGATTATGAGTATAACCTTAGGAAATGAGTCAAATGACTAATTAGTCAATATTTGTAAACAGAGCTTCACTCGATTGAAGAAATAAAGAAGATGGTACAGTCTCATTCCGGAGCCAATCATTGCAAGACGGCTTAGCTTAGAATCATCTTAAATGTCAACCCTAAATTTCCTAGCCCATCTCACAAAGAAACCCACTAAAAATAGGCAATAAATATCTTTAAGCTCGAACCAATGACAAGTTGTACGAAATTAGGCCCAAAGTGATAAGTTATGAATCAAAACAAACTTTGTCTTATTTTCTATTAATTTGTTATATGCGATAGTCAGCATAGACACAAACAAAAAAAAACTAACTCATACTCCCTCCATTTTAATTTAACTATCGTTCTACATAAAATCACATATAACATTTTTTTTTAATAAATAGATTATTTTAACCTTACAAATAATATCAATTAACAATTTAATTGCTTTAACTTTTATCTATTGCATTAATTTAATTAAGGTTATATATGAAATTAGCTTACAAAAGTTATATTAGAAATCCAAAACGACAGATATTTTGATACTAAAAAAAGTTCAAAACGGAAGAAGTATATTTTTTCAATAAAATTATGATTCTGCAAGAAAGCTTGCAAAATTATGATTGTAACATTTTCTGCTTAAGGAAATTTCTATTTGATTAGCATATGTATGTGTTAAAAACATGTATCGTATTACTAAAATGGTTACAAAAATATCCTTTGGCAGTATTTCAATGATTTGGCACCAAAAATATAGAATCAGCTATGTTGACCCCAAAAATAACATCCCTAATTGTCATTTCAACTTTTCTAACATTAATTTCTGCATTCAAATATTGCATTTAATCCGGTATACTAAATGATATTGATTGAAAGATTCTTTCTCCATTTTTCTCATCTCCAATCGTTCAAAATCATCAGCATTACCTTAATGATAACCAAAAAAAAAGATTTGACTGTATATTTCCATGATTTGACACCCTATTATTAATTATAAGTATTTTGCTGTTCAGAAAAAAAAAGACACCCTATATAATATAGAAGCATGCCATACATGCCAATATACAGTATAGCTATTTCTTGATATTTCTTAGAATAAGGTTATTAGCAAATATGGAAAATTAATTAAAGTAAAAATAAAAATAAATAACTATGTTGAAAAGTGAGATCTTTTATTTATGGGCCAAAAAAGTAAATCTTCTTCACTCGTAAAAGTATATAAATGAAGTTTTTCGTTAAGAATTAGAGAAGTATAAACTTCTTTTTTTTTTCATTTTTTTGAAACACACTCTTTTCACAACAGAAGTAACAATAAGAAAATAAAATAATGAACATCACAAAAGCTTATGTGATTTTTTTTCTTGTAATGATATTGACAAAGTCATTGTCCAACTCTAACGTTTTGGCTTCGTCTGGTATGTTGTTATTGTCCAATTATTTTTTACTGTTTTTTAAAAAAAAACCGTTGAATATTTTATTTTAACATATTTTAAAGAAAAATAAAACAAAATACAAAACCGATTTTGACATATACGTTTGTGTATATATTTTATTTTCTTTAACATAAGTTGTACATGTGTTGCAGTGGTCGAGAGTGCGAAAAAAAATATGTGCTATGTACCATGTACACATAGGTACAGTGATTGGGAATGCTTCCATGACTGCTTCCTGAAGGATTACAATGATGGAAGGTGTGTAGCTGGACGATGTTGCTGCATATCTTGATAGAAATTGATCACCTTTGTTTGTTTCTTATAGCATATTCGTGTAAGCCTTTTAAATAAATCCAGTTCGATCTATTTGACCGGTCGAACCAGCCATCCAACAACTTTTGCCGAATTGGTATCCGGTCCGATTTTTAACATACTGAGTGAAACTGTTATTCTTCCTTCTTCTTTTTTAGTTTTTACCTTTTATTCGATACTCTCAATTATTAAATAATAACATGATAACAGAAAAATAAAAGAATAGCCCAACGAGCTAAAGCCCAACTAAAACCTACTACACGACTAAGAAGGATAACGGATCAACGTTAGTTCCGAGAGTGTGGCTTGATTAATTATTATAGCCGAGAGAAAAGCATCTAAATCGCTAACGACATCTCTCAGTCTGGATTCCCCATTATCTGACTATCATCACAGTTTCTGAGACAGTGTAGACAATAAATGTAATTTGGTGTCCAACCTCCGATTCTACTTTTAAATTCTCTGTATACTCATTACTCACAGTTCAAAATTGAAAGCTTCTTGGTGCAGAGGGTGAGGCCTAATTAATTTGAATGATCTAACCTCTTCCTCTTACACATTTGATATTTCAATATTTGTATTAAAGTATTTGTTTTGAACAAGATTTGAGTGTGTTTTTGTGTGCAAACTTCGTAACATTGTTACCAAACTTTACTTTACTCAATTAAAGTAAATATATTATTCAAAAATAAATCTAAAATTAACACAACATTTAATTTACACATATACAGTAGTGTTAAATAAAAAAAAATAAAAAATATAATTAAACTAAACAAGTAAAAAAATGATGAAACTAAAATAAAATAAAAGCGAACTCAGTACTGAAGAAGAAGACACTCCTGAATGCATAGGAGTAAACCCTGGTCCTCCATAGAAGATATACGAAGCCCAATCTTCTCTAGATTTGTTTCTAATATCGTAGAATCTAGAGTTGCTTACTCTTACTTGTACGTTTTGCACCGGCTGGAAACTATTGTTGTTTTCTAGAATCTCCACATTGCGTAAGTAGCTGACTTTGCCAAAACCTTCGCCGAGGAAGTGACCAGAACCCATTTGTGTTGTTGTGTGCCGGCCGGAACTCTGTGTGTTCACGATCTCACCACCCCATTGCACCGTGTCTGCAGAAGATAAACTCGTGAAAATCTCAGCTGGCCAGTATCCAACCAATGAATGGTTGGATCCCAAACTCAACCACCAATTTCCATATTTTGGATCTTACAAAATTTATTTCATAAACAATAATATATAATCAATTATTTTTAAATATTACTAAATTCATAACTAAAATATTTGTTTATGAAATAAATAAACTAACCTTCCATACAGAAATGATGATCTCAAATTGGCTGCCCTCGAATATTGAGACAGGGGCAATGGTACCTCCAATAACAACGGTTCTGCTGGTTTGTATAAAACCAGAACACTGGAGATTATAACATCCAGTAACATCGTATGCGTCGCTCTGGACAAAATTTTATATCAGTTTTATTAGTAAAGTTAATTATTATATTAACTATCATGATTTTAATTTAAATATTTTAAAAGAAGCAATGCACGAGTTTTTTTATATATATATATGCATGAGGAACTACGTAAAAGTTAACCAATGATTTTCCTATTTAAAATAAATATTAGCCAACAAACCTCTAAACTAAATTAAGAGTATAATTGAGAAGAAGTACCTAATTGCTTTTTTTTGTCAACAAGTTACTAATTGCTTTTTATCTATATAATAAATGTGAGTAGATAGTAATAGTTAAGAAAATTTCTATTGACCTTTTGTAAACACAATATGGAGTAACTAAAAACGTATGTTCGAATAACTAAAAATTCGATATTATAATTTAAATTAAGAAATTAAACTGAATTTTGTTATTAATTTTCATAAGCAAAATTACTATTAAAATCATATTTTAAAACTATTAGAATAAGTTGGTATTCGTACTTTATTTTTGAATAAATCATTTTCTATCTTTAGTGGTACTCCAACTATATTTAAAATAGTAATAATACAATGAAAAAAAACAGATTCTATTCACCAAAACGTTATCTATCGATTTAAGGTAGTTTAATTAAATGTACATTTTTCTTATTCAAACTTACTATATTTTTATAAAAATAACGACTAGATTGTACACTCAAATATGCAGATATAGTAATAGTATTATATACACAATCTATACTAATCCTTTTAAAACAAAATTATCATATTAGTTAATTAGCTTTGAAATTGTTCAGATTGATAATAATAATTTTGTGTTTTCAGTGTACAAAATGAGATAAAATTAATAATCAGATTTATTATAAACAAATACTTACTGTCCAATAAATGAATAGTCTTGGCTTATTGTCTTGATACAAATTTGGTAAAACCTAAAATGAAAAATTTAAATAACATTAATGTATTATTCAATATATATAAATAAACAAAATAAGTAAAGTACCAACATAAATTTTGAACATACCTGCCAACCAACTTCAATGCTGTTAATATCGTGCTTCTCGTAACTTCCTGAAGTAATCCAAATCTGCGATAAGCTTAACTCGTCTCCTTTTTCTACGAGTGGATCCCAGACACTTATTGTAGCTTTTGCTCCGTAAATTTTCGATGGGGTTTTTGTAATTGCAACGGCATACTGTATAAAAGTCACAATATGAACAATAAATATGTCGTTTAATGTTTAGATGTTTGTAGATGCTAATCCACCTATAATATATTCTCATGCCCAGTCTAAATGGTTGGTACAAGTAGACTATACCCAAAAGTTGTATGAAAACATTGAAAAATTCATTATTGTCTTCTTTAAAACAAGACCCTATAATATATTAGTGTTATTTATCAACTAAGACCCAAATAAACATTCGATAAGGCCAAAAAAAAATTATTTATTTATTCATACATATTACTTTGATAAAAGTAAAAACGAAAATATTATAATAGTGTATATGAAAAATCGATTCATTGATTAATATATACTACTGATACAATTAGTAGGCGGTAAAACAATATTGTAGAATCAAATATTTTTGTCACTTAAAAGTTGTTGCCACTTGAAATTTGATATGTATATATAACATATAAATAATAATATTTCATTTGACCAAAAAAAGAAAATCATAATACCTCATGTAAATATGCATCGGTAGAAGTAGTAGGCATTAGGACACTCGAGTCGTTTCGTATGGGCACCGTTCCTTCGGGACATCTGGCCGTACTAACGTGCGCTTCCCAAGTCTGCCATTTGTTGTTCTTTTTTGTTTCGATTGATCTTGGAATTTCTGATGGTCGTTCCTGAATTTTTAAAAATATATTTATTAGTTTCGTTGAAAAAAAAATTACGAACATCGAAAATATAAACAAAAATTCAATTATAAAGATAAGATAAAGAAATAATAATAAGTACAAATGTAACAAACTAAAAAAAAAACCTGAATTTTGTGGTTCTTTAAAAGTTCATGTTGGAATGCGGGTTGTTTATATATATCAATGCAGTCGATTTTATCTTCACCTGAGATCTGTAAGAAAAAAAGAAAACACATATGTTAGAATAGCTTGTAAATATATGCTTACCAACAATATATATTCAATTGTTAATTACAATTACTTGTTTCTGTTACGACTTTATTTGCGCAGAAGAAAATTTTGTTATTTGATTTTTCATTTTATACTATATTTATATACTATATGTTACGAGTTTACTCGTGATTGATTTTTTAAGTTTAACTAATATTTATATATTTTTATGTTTATATATTTGAAAGAATCGTGTCAACTGTAATATTTTATCTAAATTAATAAAAATACATTTATTCATAAAAAAATATAATAGTAAATATGTTTACACATAACAAAAATAATAAAATACAATAAATAATCTAAATTACATTTTAAAACTTCAATTTTTTTTATTTTCAACAAAATTGTTGCCAAACTTTTAAAATCAAACTTTTTTAACAATTCTCTTTTAGTAGATTAAAATAGCCATATGACTCAATATTTGTTATGAGATAGTCAAGTGAAATAACAACAAACATAACAACTTTACCTTAATTATAAATAATTATTGACAAAATCTTAAAAAAAAATTTACATTATACTAAGGAAAAAAAATTATATGGTATAATTTTATTTTTAGTCCAATTCTTTAATAAATGCAATTATTCCTATTTTTTTATTTAGTAAGTTAAATATTTTTGATTTATTGTTAATTTATTTTTTGTAAATCTATATATGTGTGTTTAAGTAAAGTAGACCCATACTATTTTAATAATAATAGTAATAGACTATTAATTTTTTCTACAAAACTGATGCCCTAAAACTACTTAAAAAGAATTTCTATACCAATGTTTCTTAATAAGGTAGGCGCGGCATTGTACCTGAACAAGGATGAACGACAGTAGAACGATGACCCATACGTGTATGATCACCATGATCTGCACAAAGCAATAAATTATTTGTTAAAGCAAAGCTGTGCTTCGATATTTCTTCTTAATTAAGCTAACTGAACAAAATTTCCCGGAAAAAAAAAAGAAGAACAGAAAAGTCGAGGAAATGCGACCCACCAGACGAGACTTGATGCAGACCAAATCAAACTATAGTGACAGCAAAACCCTAAATAGCGATCCAACAGCGCAGATCTCCAGAAAATTGGACGAAAAGTGGACTAATTTCTCCACGAAATGTGACCAAATTAAACGAGACTTGATGCAAACCAAATCAAACTAAGTCACAACAGAACCCTGTTTTTTGTTTTTTCACTCTGCCTACTCAAGCCGGCCAGTATCAACGCAGATCTACGACGATCAGCGAGATCAGATGCGAAACGAGAAAGAGAGAGAGAGCCCGGCGAGATAATTTGTTGAGAGAGAGAAAGTTGAAGAAGAAAGAGACTTCTAGAGAGAGAGAGAGAGAAAAATGGAGTCCCAGATTTTTTTCAGGTTCGAGTCCTAAAAAAACTCTTAAGTTTCCACAACAGAATCCGAAATTTCTTTGCTCTCTCTTAAGAACGGCTCATAGTGTCTTCTTTCTTTGTTATCTATTTTTCACCATGTCTCTCTCTTTTTCCAAGTTTTTGGTTGCTGTCCTTTTAGGGCAAAAGTAGTAGTGGACGTAGAGACGATTTTTAACTTTTTTTTTTCTTCATAATGCTTGTTTACAAAAGAAACCAAGTGATTATGTTTATATATGAAACCGAAAATAATTAAACCAACGTTTCATCTTCTTGGTTTTTTAAAACCTTTAATTATGACTCCTTGTTATGAGTTTTTTTGTTTTCCTGAGTTGACTAAAAAAGAAACCCATGCGAAGAAGACGTAACAAAGTCCGTGGTCACCGTAGCGACAAAAGGAGTATTTAATTATTTACACATGGCCTATAAATAGAAATATAAATTATTTTCATAAGTTTGAAACATACGAAAATAGAAATTAACATGCGGACAGTACTCTTTCTTCGATTATTATTTTGTCCATTTAGTGGAGGCATGGAACCTTATTTCTGTCGGAAATACTTTTTTCCTTTAATTGATTAGGCTCATTGGCGAATGCTAAAATTTGCAAATTAGTATTGTTAAATTTTTGTCTTGTAAAACCAAATTAATGAAACATACAAAAAATCAAAATTTTTTTGCTATTTATTAATTCATTTTTTATCGACGACATATAGTAAACTTTTCCAAAATTAACATAGCTAAATTTGTCAACAAAACTTAAGCCGTTATATGTATAAACGTTAACTTGGTTTTCGATATGATTAAATATTTTTACTGAAAGTCTGAAACTAAATACTTAAATTTAATCTACAACATGAAACAAATGAAGATTTAAAGTTGGTTCATTCTATAATTTCTATTTTACAGATTTTAAAAAATTTAATTATATAGTCCACGATATGATATACTGAAACTAAATACTTAAATATGATATACATTTTAACAACAACAAAAAATATGAAATACCACATGAATTAAGTTTTTCAAAAAAATAAAATAATAATACTTAAACTGGTTCACTACTTAATCTTAAATTGTCCACATCTTCGTTCACGAAATAGACTAAACTTGCCCATGAAAATTAAAGATATATTTTTATTAATACTCGTTTTAAGAGAACACTTCTTTCGTGAAATAGAAAAGGTGGAATGGGTGAAAAGGTGGTCTCCTCATCCCGAGTAAGTGAGTATGTGTAGTTGGCGAATGGCGACAAAAGAGAGAGGGAGAGAGAGAAAATGTAGGGCCCAAGACCTGGTAAACACGAAAATTTGAAATTTAGAAAGCACCTGATGCATAATATAGTACTCTCTGATGATTGGTATTTCTTTTCTTTAGCTCTTTTTTGAATTTCTCAAAAAAAATCGTGTATATTTGATGTTTTTTTCTGGAAATTTCCATAGTTTTTTGTTGATATAATGTTATGGTTCTCATTTCTCATAAATCCTACATAAAGTTTATCTTAGTCTGTCTGTATATTTGTTGTTGTTAAATTAAGCGTGTTGTTTGTTTTTTTTTTTAAATGTTTTGAAAAAGGTTTCTATTCATTTATTTGTCTTCTCTGTTTGGGGTTTTCTCATTGCGAATTTGCCCACTTTGTATTTGGAAAAACTTTGTCGCTATTCGGTTTTGTGTAAACGTTTGGTTTCTTCGATCAGTGAAAACTATCAGTTACCAAAAAAAAAGAAAAAGAGAGACGTGTACAAAAACATTAAAAAAAAGGGAGTGGCATGAGTATGTAATTTAGTAGGAATATTAGGGGTATAGAGAGATAAAAGAGAAACAAATTCTCGAATCAGAGATCTAATGGGCCCAGAGGCCATTTTATTTCGCGCACACACACGCAGGGAGTTCGGTGTCTGAACGTGTCCCTTCACTTCTCTGCTGATATTCAGTGCCACGTCACTTCTGATACGTGTGTACTTTTACAAGAGATCAAAATGTAATAATTAGTCAGTCTGCTTCTTTTGGTAAATCCAAAGTCAAACCAGCTCAGATGAGTGTAATTATTTTAACTAAATTTATTATTATTATAAAAAGGAGATGCGTTTGATTAGCCAATAACTAATCCACGTGATGATTGGGCGAAAATAATTTATCTTATGCGACTAAATAAAAAAAGGATCAGACTACGTAAGCACAAATCATGTTGATGAGATCAGTTGAAAAAATATAGAGAATTGCAATGCCACGTCTACATTATTTACGAATATGATACTCAAAGTGTTGCTTTTACTCATACTAACAAATATTACATGATTCACTTATCGAAACATGATTTATATAGTTTCGTTTTTACTTTTAAACATGACTATACATTAATTATTCGCATAGTAAGTTAAAATTTACATAAGGTTCAAGCAAAATTAAAGTTTACAAATATCATGTAAATATGTTTATTGTGTATAATCCGAGTTATCTTCCACTAGTGGATTGATGATTTGAGAGACAAAATAAATCCATAAACGCAAGAGGAAAATCATCAGTTCACGGTTTAAAATCCATTATTCTCTTCTTAAAAGCAAGACCATTTATTAGTGTTATTTATAGGTATGAAAAGTCTAAATCGATATGTGTTCTCTTGTTAATGACATAAGTCAACATAAATTGAACATTATATTTTTTTTTTTACTTATGTTTTGCTTATAATTTGCTTATTTTTTTCTTATATTTTACTTTACTTTTGTTTTTTTCTAAATATCATGACCAAATGTTATATTTTGATGAAATTAGTTTATTTGTAAGTTAGTACAAAGATTTGGTGGTCTCGTTAGCGAAAAGACCATATGTGTAACAATAGTGGAAAGAACAAAAACAAAATTAAAACACTGATGATTCATATGCGTACGAGTCTTCATTCTTCTGTCGTTCATTGCTTCATTCAGGTTTAAAACTCTACGAATAAGTATATAAACATATAGTATTACTTAAAAGTAAAAAATCAATCACGAGCAAACTCATAACATATAATATAAACATATATAGTATTAATTGAAAAACTACATAATAATTTTGTTTTTACGTAAAGAAACTCATAACAAAAATAAGTAATTATAATTAAAAGTTAAATATATATTATTTGGTGAGCATATTATTCTAACATATATATTTTTATTTTTTCTTACAGATCTCAGGTAAAGATAACGTATTCTGCGTTGATATATATAAATAGTCAGCATTTCAACATGACTTTCTAAAATGCCACAAAATCAAGTTTTTACAAAGTATTCGTATAGAGTATGCTTTTTGTGTATGCAAAGAGACTACTTTACTCAATTAAACTAAATCTATAATTCAAAAATAAATCTAAAATTAATACAGCATTTACTTAACACAATATAGTAATATACACAAGTGTTAAATAAAAAAATGATACTTATAGAATTAAACTAAACAATAAAATAAATGATGAAACTACAATAAAATAAAAGTGAACTCAATACTAAAGAAGAAACTCCTGAATGCATAGGAGTAAACCCCGGCCCTCCATATAAAATATATGAACCCCCAATCTCCTGTAGATATGTTTATGATATCATAGAATCTAGGGTTGCTTGCTATTCTTTGTACGTCTTGCATCGGCTGGAACCTATTGTTGCTATCTACAATCTACACATTACGTATGTACGTAGCTGACTTTGCCAAAACCTTGATTGGGGAAATGGCCTGAACCCATTTGCGTTGTTGTGTGTTGGTACAAAATTGAGAGACAAAATAAATCCATAAACACGAGAGGAAAATCATCAATTCACTGTTTAAAGTCCATTATTCTCTTCTTAAAAACAAGACCATTTATTAGTGTTATTTATAAGTATGAAAAGTCTAAATCGGTATTTATTCTCTTGTTAATGACATAAGTCAAAACAAATTGAACATCATATTATTTTTTTACTTATGTTTTGCTTATGTTTTTCTTATATTTTGCTTTACTTTTTTTTCTTTAAAATATCATGACCAAATGTTATATTTTGATGAAATTGGTTTATTGGTAAGTGACTACAAAGATTTGGTAGTCTCGTTAGCTAATAACCAGCATTTCAACCTGACATTTCAAGAGGTCACAAAATCAAGTTTTTAGCAAAATATTCGTATAGAGTAGTTTAAAGTAATTGATTTTGCGGAACATATTCGATTTCATATAAGATTAGGAGAACGATTTTTGATTTTTAGTAAAGTAAAAACTGAAAAAAAGAATCTATGGTTAAAAGATTGAAAATAGATATAGTGAAAAAGTGTTTTTTAGAACATTCAAAATTATTAATCATAAACAATAATTTTTTTTTCTGTCAATTCGAAAGTACTATGGCTCTGATAATATTTTGAACTTGATGATATGCTTATTAATTCGAACAGATCGGGCGTTTGCTTGTTATATATAACTACATATGATCAAAATATTTTAATGTAATATGATATCTATTTGTTACTATGATTTTGAATGGTGGCATTAAAATGGAGGTAGTTGGAGAAAATTATTATTGGCATGAATTGCTTCTTATGTTCCCAACCGGATAGTGGATGAAATGAAAAATTAGCCCGGTTCGAATAAATAATTGACACACACAATTAAAAATTGAGATGAGGTGGTTGTGGTTCGTAAAATAGATGGTTCGCAACCTTATGTTTGCCAAACAATTTGTCATAGTGACATACCTAGTGTTGTTATCAACGAATTTTATGTTCTACTGATTAGAAAACGTCATAGTTAATAAATATTTTTTCTGATATGATATCATATATTCTTTAAAAAACAGTCTTCCGGCTATTACTGGCTTATAAAATCGAAAAGATGAAATTTACAATATTAATGAAGAAAATAACAAATAGAAAGTAACATAAACTCAAAAGAAATACATATATAAACTTCAAAATGATTTAGAAAAGAATGAAATATATAGATAGGAAAGATAATAATTATTAGTAATAAATTCAATAAAGCAAATGAATTTTTGTTTTTGAAAAAGCAAATACTTGGCAACTAAAAATAGTAAAAATTTCGGACAAAATAAATAATAGTATGTTTAATACTAGTTTTGATGAGAGTCACAATTCTAAATTTGTTTTGGGATAAAGACGACATGAATGAATGGCAATAAAGATCAACTATAGAGCATACTAATAATGATTTGCTCAATAATAAGATTCTAATTTATAACAACATTTATGAATACTAATTGCTATTTCTATTTTGATATTTTGATTTTTTTTTTACTAGAGATTGGTTTTTGGAGGACAGTGGCAAAAAGCAGCTCACCAAACGCGACCATCATCAACTCCTATATATAATCCCTCTAGATTCCTTCCTTATCTCTCTCCTTTCATTTTCACTCTCCTCCTTCTTCCTTCTCTATCCTTGTGTGTGTGTCGGTGATCAGATCTCCTCTCGATTTCTCCTTGCCGACGAAAACGTGCGTTTAAAGCAATGCTGTTCCCACTCACCTTTCAGCAATTGCTCGATTTAGCTTAATCTGGGGTTTTTTTTTTTCGGTTTTCGTGGGTTTGGTGAGAGAGAGAGAGAGAGAGAGAGAGAGAGAGAGAGAGAGGGTTTCTTCTTCTTCCGAGGCGGAGAGGTGAATGAGAAATTCGCCTGCGATTCTGTCTCTGTCGGTGAAGGATTGCCGGAGCAGAAGCAGGTGGGATTCAAGCCTCGCGATTTGGAGCAGCGGTCGATGGGGCCAATGCGGCTGATCTGATTCCTCTTCGTCCTCGATTCGATTCCCCCTAAAATTTTAGATCGGACCTGATTTCCCGGGAAATTCGGTCTTTTAGGGTTTTAATTTCCGGGGTTTTGTTCAGTTTCACCCGTTGAGTCGTCGATACATCACGATGCAGCAAGATCATCGTAAGAAGGTGAATTTCTGCTTATTTCCATTGTAGAAATCTTCTGTTTGATTCGATCCAATTACTATCATCTCAATGGCTTGCGTCGAGATATTTATGAGTGTGTTCGGTTAATCTTGTTTTTTGTTGTTGTCTTTAATGTTGCCGTTTTTGGCCAATTCTGATTTCTGTTCATGAACCGATATTTTGGTGCGATGAATGTTACAAGTGTCAAAGAACAACGCATAATGCCACAATTCAATACAAGATGTGTTTGTGGAGAAATTTCATTTCTTGTTCAGGATTGGCACATTAATCGAATTTTTTTACTTTGATGCTATTTTAGCATCAGCTTCAATCTGCTCTCATCATCTCTCTCTCTCTCTCTCTCTCTGAAATCAGATTTTGTTCGTGTTTCTGTTAAAAAAATTGGCTTTGCGTGAAATTTGAACTCAAAACCTTTCGATCATGTCTGGTTATTTCATTTGCCTGAGTCTTTTAAGTGGTGTCTGCGAGTTTATGTTATTGTCTTTCTCATGAGTACGATTAGAGAGCTTGTTGATTGAGAGAAGCATGAGTTTAGGATTGTAGCATATTGATGAACTTATGCGTTCTAGTTTCTAAAAACTACAATTGTTTTTTATGAATAGTGTTATTTGTTAGAGTGTTCTCTCTAACGTAAAAATTTGCTACTTTGTAACAGAATAATCTGGAGATGGAGTTCTTTTCTGACTATGGCGATGCCAACAGATTTAAAATCCAAGAAGTAATTGGAAAAGGCAGCTATGGAGTCGTTTGCTCAGCCATAGACACCCTTACGGGTGAGAAAGTGGCGATAAAGAAGATACATGATATATTTGAGCATATATCCGATGCTGCGAGGATCCTGCGCGAGATAAAACTGCTCAGGCTCCTAAGGCATCCAGATATAGTTGAAATTAAGCACATTATGCTTCCTCCTTCGCGGAGAGAGTTCAAAGATATTTATGTTGTGTTCGAGCTGATGGAATCGGATCTTCATCAAGTTATTAAAGCCAATGATGATCTGACGAGAGAGCATTACCAGTTTTTCCTGTATCAGTTACTGCGTGCACTGAAGTACATTCATACAGGTACTCCATTTCTTTTGGTCTCTGTGTATCAGTTTTTTCATCTTTTCATCTTTCTTTACGTCTCTCTCTCTCTCTCTCTCTGTCTCTCTCGTACATTAATGCTCTGGATTAGATTCATTCGGTTTCCTAATGTCTAGCTAAATGTTTGCCTTTTGGAATTTGGTCCTGGTTTTAGTCTGTGTTATAATATCTTATATACCTTGGTTGTTGCAGCTAATGTCTACCACCGAGACCTGAAGCCGAAAAACATATTGGCAAATGCAAACTGTAAACTTAAGATTTGTGATTTTGGATTGGCAAGGGTTGCATTCAATGATACTCCCACTACAATCTTCTGGACAGTACGTATAACTCTCTAAGAGTCTTTTTCTTCTCTTAAACTAAGTTGGTCTACGTACTAATCAATACGTTGCAAGGACCTGATACTCTTCAACCTTACTTTCTCTTAAATTTACAGGACTATGTTGCTACAAGATGGTATAGAGCTCCAGAGCTTTGTGGATCTTTTTACTCTAAGGTATTTCATTTGTTCTCTATATAACGGTTTTTTTTTTAAATTGGTGTATTACAGCGAGCTAACTTTTGGTGGATTTGGCTTTGTAGTATACACCCGCAATTGACATCTGGAGTATAGGCTGCATTTTTGCGGAAGTATTGATGGGAAAACCTCTTTTCCCTGGAAAGAATGTGGTTCACCAGCTGGATCTTATGACTGATCTGCTAGGGACACCTTCACTGGACACTATCTCACGGGTACTGATCTTTTTGTTAAACAGAGTGCATTGAGTTTCTGCAAATCTTAAGCAAGGACCAATGACGAATACTCTGCTTTTATGATACTATACAGGTAAGGAATGAGAAGGCAAGGAGGTACTTAACAAGCATGAGGAAAAAGCAACCCATTCCGTTTTCTCAGAAATTTCCAAATGCAGATCCTTTGTCTTTGAAGTTGTTGGAGAAGCTTCTTGCCTTTGATCCAAAAGACCGGCCAACTGCTGAAGAGGTTATTATTCAACTTCTAATATCGACTAATTACCTCAAATCTACAAGTTTCAGTTTATTGGTTTTTTATTCTCTTTAAGAAGATAGTATCATGCATATGCTAGGTCTATTGGGGTGACCCACTAAACTGCTTTTTTCCCTGATATCAGGCACTTGCCGATCCGTATTTCAAGGGATTGGCAAAAGTGGAAAGGGAGCCTTCATGTCAACCCATCACGAAGATGGAATTTGAGTTCGAGAGAAGAAAAGTCACTAAAGAGGATATCAGAGAGCTAATATCAAGGGAGATACTTGAGTACCATCCTCAACTGCTAAAAGACCACATGAACGGGGCTGATAAAGCCAGTTTCCTCTACCCAAGGTCTTACTATATATGTGATTGCATTTCTGAGAAATATATTTGCATGTCAGTCTGACCCAATCCCTGACATTGATGTATTATACTGTTCAGTGCTGTTGATCAATTTAGAAGACAGTTTGCGCATCTCGAGGAAAACAGCGGGAAAACTGGCCCTGTGGCACCTCTAGAGAGGAAACATGCCTCTCTTCCCAGGTAAATCCTCATTTATTTCTCCCTGTAATGTCTGTTGTCACTTGATCTATTTTCCGTTATCTCCTCTGTTTCTGACCGGGTAAGCAATTGTTAGACTAGTTGTATCTAATATCCATTGACATAATCAGAGCCTCGACTGAAATTCTCAGTGGTTATAGCGCTTTAATCATAAAACTGTGACAATCTCTGTCTTGTGTTGAGCACTAATTTCTTTGAGATTCATGTCAACTTCATTGAATTTATATTTTCTTTAGTTGATAAATTGGAAGAAAGAATATATTTTTCTGACTCTGTGTTTCTATGCTTTCAGATCAACAGTTATACACTCAACCGCAGTTGCACGAGGAGGACCACCGAAATTTACGAACAACACAAACACGTCGAGCCCTGAAACTACTCAAAACATTCCTTTTAATCATCATGCAACATTACAAGCACCTCAAAGAAACCTCTCAGGTACACTCATCATGAAACCAACAGCAATGTTTCCAAACCAAACTCTATAAACCCTAAAACGTATCTCTAACACGCAGCCGCCAAACCAAGCACGTTTATGGGCCCAGTCGCCCCTTTCGACGGTGGCAGAATCAGCAGAGATGCATACGACCCGAGATCATTCATCCGCAGCACTAATCTCCCATTTCCACAACAGTCAGCGGCAACAGCCGTCATGGGAAGGCAACAAGAGAGGAGAACAGCAATGGAGCCTGAGAAGCAGGCAAGACAAATATCTCAGTGTAATAGATACGCACCAGACGTAGCCATCAACATAGATAGCAACCCTTTTATCATGGCTCGAACCGGAATGACCAAAGCCGAAAACATCAGTGACCGGATCATAATCGATACAAATCTGTTACAGGCGACCGCCGGAATAGGAGTTGCAGCAGCGGCTGCAGCTGCTGCTCCTGGTGGTTCTGCTCACAGGAAAGTTGGAGCTGTTCGGTACGGTATGTCAAAGATGTACTAGTCAATAGTCATCCACGTTATAAGGGAATCTGATCACACAGAACAGAACATTGTATGTTTCAACTTCTTGCATAAAAAGAAAATTGTCTTTCACACAAAACTATATTCTGAAAGAAAATTTGTTTTTCTTTTTCTTCATCATATCCCTTTGTTTTTTTTTTTTTCTATTTCCGACAGATAAATAAATGGGTGTTTTACTCTGGCTCTGGCATTTAGAATGGGCAAGAAAGATTCTGATTTTTCTCACGTTTAAAAGAACCGCTGGCTACAGAAGATGGATCAGTGTGGATGCACATAATGATGATGATGATGATGATGATGGTGGTTTCATGGCACATCCGACGCATGTGATAGTGGGAGCCCATTTCACAGGCACCACTTTGTTCTTCCAATGTCAGTATAAACGGAAAGCTGCATTGTCACTTGATCAAATCTTTAAACAAAACAATTAGTGTATATATTTTGTTTATAGAACAATCAAGTTCGCTTATTTTCTTCTTAAACATGCTTTCTTATTATACTCTCACTTTTGTATAAAAGTCCTAACATTAATTAAAAAATCGAGGAAGGAGCTAAAAAAAAGTCGGCATAACATCTACAGCATCTTGATTCGATTCTTTTCTAAATCGCTTATCATACAACTCTAGGATAAATTTTACTACTGCAACCAAAAATCTAATGTACAAAATTATAGATGATATTATATCTCACTGCAAACCAAGTAAGGCTAAGAAAAGAGACAAATAAGGCTTGAGGTGGGACCACAGGCACTGTGAGCATGTCCTAGAGATCACCCATCATGATGGGCCCACTTGTTTGGCCCATATCTCCAGCCTTAGAGAAAGGGAAGAGAAAAGCTTACCCTGAATTGTGTAAATTGTATTTGTAGCTAAACAAACCACTCCTAATAATACTTTCTTCTCCTTTCTCAGCTCTGAGAAAAACAACATAATATATTGTCTTAACCAAACCCATCAGAATCTATCTTTTTTTCTCATCTTTATCTTTGTAGCAATGTATTAATAATCATCTTAAGTTAAAAAATAATAGGAACAGAACAACAGAGAAGAAAGAAAGATACAAAAGGACATGGAAATTGATTATTCCAAGACGAATGTGAAAGCTGGCTGAAAAAGCTGAAATTAAATTTCAGTGTGTTATTTTTGTAACATATTTAATGTAAATTGAAACACATAAATAAATAGATACTAGAATTGGGTAAGTGTCAGTTTGGTAGATGGTGAAATGCGAAAGGCACCCGATTTTTGTAAATCTCAATCCCGAGAAACCAAACCCCTCTTCGTCCCCTCCTTGGAAACATCATCTTTTTCTTTTTCTTTTCTTTTCTTACATCTTCCTAATCATCTCAACAAATTATACTACTAAGTACTGTAATTAACTACTAAAACCTTTACATATAAATACTAAAACATCATCTAATAAAAAACAGAGGGAGTAGTAGTAATGTTTCTGTCATTATTCATTTTCTTGTTCTTGGCAGATTCTTAAACAAATACTAGTTTTATAAGATATTGTTTCATGTATATAAGTATATTTTTGTTAGTTTGTCAAAAGGGGGTTGACAAAAGAAAAAATGAAGGACATTGGGTATGGGGACCCACGGGAGTGACACGTGGCCACCATGCCCGATAGATATGCATGTGGATCTTATGAGCAAGTAGTAGATTAGATCCTCAAATGTACGAACCACTTCACTATCTCTTATGAGAGCAGTATCTATTTGATCTCGATCTCATCCATCAATGTATACATACAGTGTCATCGGTGGTGTATGTATAGAGAGGAAGGCACATGGGGATGGGGCTTCGAAGATGGAGATTTTCATGTGAGTGCACATGTGCTCTCTCATTTCCTTCTCTTTGGGCTTTCTCTGGGCCCCTCTCTCTTCACTCCCTTGTTCCTATGCACATGTCGCAGGAGATCATTCTCCTTTTCTTATCCTCACGCGCTCTTTCCTCCCGCGTGTTGTCTCTTTTCGTCCGTACTACATATCTACTTACTTTACTTTACTTACTCCACGATTCGTTCGTCCTCCTCTCTAACTCTAATTTATTTTGTTTAGGTTTCAATATTTTGTTCGATTAATAGTACTAGAGTTTGCATTTGGTTAAAAAGAATCTATTTATCATATAGTATCACTTCTTAGAATATTCATGACTAAACAAGTAAAATCCTAAAACCTACAATGTTTATACTAAGCTAGTTCGAATTAATTGAAAATGACAGTTTACTATAACTAAACCGGTCTGTATTAACAAGTGTTGCAATACTAAATTATTGCTACGTAATTAATACTTCATCCGTTTTATAATAAGTGTCATTTGAAAAAAAAAATATCTGCATTGTAATTGGATGTGTTTTGAGTTTAATACATCCAAATACATTGCAGATATATTTTCTCCAAATAACATTTATTATGAAAAAGAGAAAATAGTTCTTATTAAAAAAAAAGGATCAAATCTCATTTATCAAACAAAAACAAAAGAAATTCCAATTTTAGATGTGAGCATGATCCACTTTAAGTGAGTGACGACGTGTCCACTAAAAGTCTAAACCAGTAGACATGGCGCGTGAAAAAAACTACGTCTCTTCTTCCTCAAGATCCAAATCTATGCAATTGCAAACCCAAGCAAGAAAATAAATCTCCACAATCCGAAACACGAGGATTATCAAATATATAAATAAAATAGAACGTACAACTGGACCCAGCTTTGATGGCAATACCGCCCATTTACCATTTTTTCGCTTCTAAATATAGAATTCTTTTTAAAAAAAAAAATCAATTTTCGGTTTTACATCGATTTTTTGAGACAAACCAAACAAATACTTCGTTCCTAACCGATCATTTCACTAAAGAATGCCAAAAATGTAACAAAAGAAAACGTAGGAAACCAAACCAAACCGATATAGCATTGTCTCTAAACTCAAACTCATTTTGTTACTTAAACACCAATCAATCAAAGTAAAATCGGACTGAACCGGCCTAAATTTAACAGTCACCATTTTGTCCACTAAATCCACCATCACTCCTATATATATACACGCATACACACATGCACTTTTCTTACTTCTTCATTATTCTCTCAAACACACATCATTCCTCTGCCCCTCTCTCTCTCTCTCTCTCTCTCTCTGTCAATGGAGAAAACTCTAGCCACTCCCGAAACCACTAGACGTTCCCTTTCCTCCTCGCGCTCAGCCGCCGTGAAAGCACGCGCTGCCAGCTTCGAGCGTAGAACAAAACGGAGATTGTCGGAGCCTAAGGCAATCGTGTGTGTGTCCGGTGAAGAAGAAGAAGAAGAAGACGAAGAAGTGGTGAAGGAGAAGATCTCTGCGTTGCAGAGGATTATTCCGGGAGGAACGGCGCTTGGTGTGGACGCGCTCTTCGAAGAGACAGCTGGTTACATAATGTCTCTACAATGTCAGATCAAAACCATTAAAGTCCTCACCTCGTTTCTCGAACGCTTAGATAAACAAGATATGAAGTTCGGAGGTTGAAGATGATGACACCAAGATTGCTCTTCTTTTCTTTCGATTCCAAACAAAAAAAAAATTCAGTTGTTTAGTCTTATTTTTAACCTTTTTTTTTTAATATGGATTTTTAGCTTTTATATATGGGGAAAGAGATCTCAGCATTTTTTTTCTTCGAAATCTTTTTCTTTACTAAGAGATTATAATTTATAATCATTGTCAAACAAAAAAGCAAGACTAATCTATAATCTCTAAGTTCTCGGTTACTTAAGCCGTTTCGTAGTTATGAGAAGTGTTGATTCATTGATTGCGATATATTACATTATAACGAATCTTACTAGTTACTAGTATTGATGTAGGGAGTGTAGTTATAATATAACTTATTTAGTTGGAGCCGTGTTGATATTAAATTGGATCACGAGGTAGTAGGCACTTGCATATGAGATTTAGAATTAATGATATTGAGAAAGTTAATGATACGTGGCCCATTTTATTTTTATTTCGGGTGAGCTCATCTCACATGCTATGTAACAAAGATTTCCCAATGTCGGTCGATATTTATCTAAGGTCATGACGAACATGCATATTGGATTTGAGTTTCCGTGGTCCAGGAATCACGTTCATGCTTATTTTCTCTGTTCATCAAGACGATCTTTTTAGTCGAGCAAGTTTGTAATTAGAGCTAGCATTTACACACAGTTATAATTATTAATAACCGGCTGATAATTTGATGAAGCTTCATATTTTCAGCAACACGTACGTCTTTTCAATTTAATTACTATGACTCTTATGAGATAACAGCAGCGTTACAATGTAGACGTTAGAAGACAAAATATCCATAAAAAAACAACTAGATTAGTTTTAGGATTCATTATCACGTATTTTCTCACCTACGATACAAACAACACTATGGATCTATTTGTTCCTTACATAGCGGGAGTAGGGAAGGTATATTGATTTATTATTTTATTACCATCCCTGTTTGTCCAAATTATAATCATAGAGAAGTTGAAGAATTTTCGATTCATTTGCGAACAGGACCAACAAAAAATTTGGTAATCATTATTTTGAACAAAAAAAACCTACATTTCTAGCTAAAGTATATAGGCTGACAAAAAAAAGAAGAAGAAGCTGACGCATAGTATTAAATGAAGTTGTTATCCCTAAATATTACTACTAATTGACTATAAGTTAAACTCGTAAGACTTCCTTACATCATTATAGGTTATGAAGATATGAATACAGTATGTGGTTTATCATTACTGTTAACTTTAAACCATTTACCATAAAACAATTGGGTTGGGCCTTAGATAAATATCGACCAACATTAGAAATGGGGCTGGGTCTTAGATAAATATACTCTAATTGGGCTGGGCTTAATCTCAACTTCTTCTCCTTTCAACCATCTCAATAATCTCTCAACCATCTCCTACAGTTATCGAGAATCGAAGAACTGGAGAAGAAGAAACACGACTTAAAACGGGATAATCGGGAACTGTAGGAGAAGGTTGAGAGATTATCGAGAGAAGTCGAAGCGGCGAGAATCATGAAACAGAGGCTCGAAGAGATGGAGATGGAGCAGTTCGAAGAAGGTTTTGGAATCTATATCTGCGAGAGCTGTGGAGCTTGAGAGCGAGGTGATAAGGATTCAAGAAGATATTCATCAACTCATTGAAGAAAAGAGTTGACGGATAAAGGTGAGAGTTTTGATAGTTACGACTTACAGAGAAAGAAGCGGAGAGTTTGAGGAAAGCAGAGAGCTGAGATCAAGAAGAGAACAGAGAAAGCAGAGAGTTTGATAATTACGACTTACAGAGAAAGATATCTTTTGTTTGTTTGTTTGAGGTGATTGATGAATCTTTAGCTTTTAGGCTATGAATGCATTTGATATTGGTTTGTTATCACATATAGCTGTTTTTCTATAAACTGAATTACAAAGAGAAACTAGTTTGCTAAATAGATTGCTTACAGATCCTAAGCATTGGTTGTAGTAAACTCAAGAAAAACGAAGAACACATGAGCCACTTACTATTAGGAATCATGATGTGACGGTGGTTACTAGAACAACAATGTTCACATGCCCTGTTTTCTATGAATATGTTGGCTCTGGTCTCTCGGTGTAGTGTTTTTGCTTTCACTCCTTATTTTTTCTGCAAAGATAACATTCATTGCAAGATTAGGATTATTATAGTTACCAAAAAGATTCATTGCAGATTAGGATTAATGTTGGTCAAACTCTTTCTGGTACCTGGTTCCTATGGATCAGCAGCTCGGATAAGCTCAAGGAGCCCGCAGCAATTCCTCCATGAAGTTGGTTGCTTGGGACACAGTAGAGGCATCTGAATAATGTAATGGCATAGTAGTGCCTTACTAAAACATATGAGAAAACTGTTGCTTATGGACTAAGATGTGTCAAATTTTGCTTGTTTAGGGTTGAGTTGCGAACCTGGTTCTCATCTTTAGGTGCTAGAGAATCATCTTGATGGGTTTCAGATTCTTCTGCATGAGCTGAAACCGGTAAGGACCCGTCGAAATAATACATAAAAAGGCCCGAGTCAAGGTCTGAGTTACTGGATGAATCCTCGTTATCTTCAGTTGAAGCTGATGATGACCTGACTTCTTCAAGTATTTCCGGAATCTCGCTGCTGTCGTTCAAACTGTGGAACACTGCACTTTCTTGTTCTGTTTCTGCAGGAGTGTCTTCTTGTAACTGAGGTACATTCCGGCGATTACGTCTGAAAAGCTGGAGAACCTCTTCATCCTCCATATCATAGTCATTGACATCATGATCTTCAAAGGTGACCGTCTGTGAGTTAGATGGATCTGTGGAGCCTTCTTCTGCGTAATCTACTGGATCAAACCGTTTAGTGATGGTATCTCTGATCCTTTCATCTTCCTTATCACTACTCGTCTCCTCAACCGAGTTTCTTGCTTCTTCAATGGTCTTCTCCTCGTCTTCACCTACCTTTTCCATTCCTCTTCTTGTATGTGTCCTCTCTCTCTCTTTCCTTCTACTTCGAGCTGCAATGGTCTGGATCTTTCGCCGGTTTAAAGAACACTCTGTCCACAGATTCAAGCTATCTAGGAGATTGCTTCATAGTAGCGATTGTAATAGCAAGGACGGACTAAAACCAAGACAAGGAAGATAAAGAAGAGAATAAAGTTAGTACTATGATGGAAACTTTGAAGAGTAGTTGAGAGAAGAAAAATAAAGAATGGCTGATGACCAAGACAGAAGATTGTTTTGACTAGTTGGTTCAATGCACAACACATAACAATTTTGTAAGAATGATTCTCATTTTTTCAATAGAATCTATACACTTTGGGAGTTACATAGAAATGTGTTATGAAAGCATCTAGTCTCCTTCTTTTCTTTTCTATTCAATGCAAGTCTAGAACTTTTGAAGGATTTTTTGAATATTGCATACATACAAACGATAACATCACTCTCGTTGCTCTAAATTTCTATGACACCTTGGGAGAGATTTTGATTGGCATTCCAAGAGACGGAAAAGGGAGAGGATCCATGCTGATTGTCTCATCTGGATAGACTAAGGACCAATCGTAACGTGTCACAACGAAATGCAAGAAAACGAGAATGCTGACTTTTGCTAGTTGGTGACCTGCGCAAAGCCTTGGTCCTCCTCCAAACGGAAGATACGTATATGCTTGTATTGGCTGATCAAACCTTGAAGGATTGAAACTCATTGGATCTTGAAAAATCTCAGGATTGTAATGAGTTCCATACGTTGTCCAAAGTATCTGCACTCAACAAAAAAATTATTAGTATTTCTTGAAAGAAACAGAGTGTTGCATGATTTAGGAACTCAAGGATGTCTAGAGAGATGATGTGTTGTTTCATCACCTTCCAGCCTTTGGGAATTGTGAATCCTCCATAGTCGATATCAGCAACTGCTTTTCTGAAAGAACCAAAGATTGGAGGAGATAAACGCATTGTTTCACGAACAACTTGCCAGCTATACTTCATCTTCTTCACATCTTCCACTGTAAGACATTCTCCTTCCCCTTTACTTGCTTTTATCTGAACATGTTCTGAAATGATGAATCAAGAGAAATCTGAGAGTTTAAGTATGATTTTCTCTTTTGCTGTTAGAGGAAAAACGATTATTTCAAGATTCGTTAATGTTCTGTTTGTTACCTTGAAGGAGAGTGTTGCGGCAAGTTGGGTGCTGAGCTAACATCTTGAAAGTCATGGCCATGGCGTAAGAGGTTGTGTCATGAGCTGCAAACACAAGCAAAACCATATTATCCACAACTTCTTCTTCGGTTATCTCTCCTTTGATCAACCCTTCTACTAGCTTCGAGAAAAGCGTTGTACTTGGCCTCCTAACTTCTTCTTCTTCCATTTCTCTTCTCTTCTCTCTGACCTTCTTAACCAGCAACGTCTCTATCTCTAGCCTTGCCTTCTTTGCTCTAGCGAACCTAGAGCAAGGAAACTCAACAGGCAAAGCGAAAACTCCTTCTAAAACCCTCTCAAAGATCTCTAACATCCCAAGCTCCACTTTGATCCCATACAAACACTCAAAGACTACAGTGAAAGTGAGAGCTTTTGTGGAACGGTAGAGGCTAATCTCTTCCTTGCCTAGCCATTCGGTTTCAAGATGAAACCGAACAGTTTCACAGAGCTTAGGCACTAGGGACTCTAACCCATTGTAGCTAAGGCTATTAGCTACAATCCCTCTAAGGACCTTATGCTTCTCGCCTTGTTTAGCCATGATGCAGTTCATCCCCATTAGCTGAACAGAGGACGAAGGCCATGAGCTCACCACTAAGTTAAACTCGTTGGACAATATTAGCCTATTGGCTTCAGCTCCATTGACTACTATCGTTGGTGATCCCATGATTTTTGTCTTGAAGATGTTACCATGTTTGATGATTCTTGGATTTACGAAATCTTCGAACACTCTGTTGCTTTTCTGAGCTTTGTAGAACTCCATTGTTTCGCCTATCCATGGAAGCCCCATTTCTCCAGGAGGAAGCTTCTTTTTCTTCTGCTGCTGCTGCTGCAGCTTCTTTGATGTGAATCTGTGAGGTTTCTTGCGGAAGAAGAAAAGTGTGCTGGAGATTGTTGCAGCTATGCATAAGAAGACCCATGAGAGAAGAAAGTTTGGTTCTAGAGCCATTTTGTGTGTTTACTTGAATAACCAATTACTAATAATCAAGCTTTGCAGAAATCTGGAATGTGAGCTGAGTATTTATAAGTGGAGATTTTTGTGGATGGTTGATTAAGGTCAAAACCCAGTGGGATTATTCTAATTTTCTTTCTTTGTTCTGAAACTTCTTTTGTTCTGACACATGATTGGTCTTTCAAGTTACAGTTCCTTAAGAGCTCAGGCTACAATATTTTTCTAATATTTTTTGCAGCGGACGGTGATACTAAACATGTTATGCAGATGCATACACATGCACAGTATTATAGAGATTACGAGATGGGTTGCTTCATGTTTCTCTCGCACATTAAAGTAATAGAAAATACCATACCGAAATGGGTTGCTTTTCTCTAATGTTTATCTTCTCTTTGGCATTTTCTTACTTTAAACAGAAAGTTATGAATTAAAAATCCCAGTTTTTTTTCCTTAACAAAAAAGTATAGGATAAAAATGTTATATATCTCATAACGGCTAGTTGATGGAATACAAAACCCCCAAAAAAGAAAAATCCAAAATATAGAGATAGTGTCAGAAAATTTAGCTCATGTTTATAGATCTACTAATATGTATTATCTACAAACAATTTTGATCGAAATATATATTAATTAAATTTTCAATATACCCAACAAAATTTTGCCTTAACAAAAAGTTGATAGGTTGACTTTTGAATTGTTTTCTTTTTCTTGTTATTTTCTTGAATTTGGGCGAGAGAGAGAGAGACAAATGCATGTGCTTGGAAGTTGGAATATGCTATAACCAAGATTGCAAATGAATTTATAACATATGAATCGATCCCCATAATCTCCCTCTTAAATAATTTCATAATATATTAATTTTTTTTGGTTCATAATAATAGTACAACGTAATTTAATATACCTATTTGTGAACACACTTGCTGACCAAATTCTCATTAGATTTATATGATTCTTGTTGGAAAAAAAGAAGAAAAACAATACGCGAATCCCTAAAGATCTGCTGTGGCCGGCTGCTTCTGTTATGTCGATGTTACGTTGCAAACTACGTTATAGAGAGAATCGATATGTATATTCAATTAATTATATACATCACATACAATTTAAACTAATCATAATTCAGATGAGTAGACGTCCAACTAATCGCATAATATAGACAGTCCATTGTGTATACTTTTGGGAACTTATCTTTACATGATATCACTCTCGAACGTTACATTATTTCCAGGTTGATAATATGTGTGTACAGTATTGATTCTTGAAATTTGGACAGTTTATTTTTCATGGTATCGTTCATGCACCTAAGATAAAATTATATAATTTTGATAGAGGGATGGATAAATTGGATTAAGTTATAACGAATAATTAGTTAAGAAGTCGCTTTTAAAAGATTCCTTCTATAAAAACGTCCTATCATATCAAAAGAATTATAAAAAGTTTATTAATCTTGTCGCGGCATTAAGCGTACATAATGCTACTTTACGTCGTCGTCGGTTTCGTTAAATGGCTTGCAGAACAAAATAAGTTCTTATAAAAATAACAAAACAAGAACGAAATTTAGTTAAATTATTCAAATTATGCGATTATCTTAAAAAGTTAAACACGTAGTTTGTATTGTAAACTATGATTAGAATAATATTTGATAAGAATAGCAGCCGCAAGAAATGATGATGATGATGATGGTTGACATTGACAACAAACTTATACAACGTTATGATGGTCGTCAATCATCATCAACGACATTGTTGTGTAAGTGACCGGTTAGCGAACCCTATTAATTATATGACATATTAAGAATATTAAGAACGTTTTACTCGTAAAAATTAATTATAACTTTTGCACACACACATATATACGTTTTGGCATATTTGGTAGTTGAGACTTTGATTCTTCAAAGGATCGGGGCTTTTAGTGCGTTTGGTTGGTGGGATCGCTTCGAACGCTTAAAATGAAACTTGTCCGTATGTGTTGTTGCACTAGTTTTGGAGTAACTTAGATTGAAATGTTCTAACCATTAGTGGAAACCACCTAACTATATCTATCAAATTTATTTCAATGTTTAACATTTTCGTTTTGGTATTCGAAGCTGGATATGATAGTTTCGTTTCTCATCACAGGTAACGATTAAATGCAATAGCGTAACATGGGATATATGAATATTCACGTGGTGTCAAGTGCCTACACGGGTAAATTACGGACTTAATTACAAAATTTGTCGGACGCTACAAGATATATTGTGTCCGGGACTGTCCAGTCATTAGGCCATTTGCTTGGGGAATTAGCTCGTTAATTCAATCCAGTCCTGAAAAAATATATTTTGAGGACTGATTTAAATTATTTGCAAAGAATAGTAATCACTATTCCTAATATCAAAATGACATGTGATGAGCGGGAAAACAGTGTCTTTTGTTGAAAGAAAGTGACACAAAAATCAATTGATGTTATATAGCAGGGCTTGAACTGAGATGTTCGAAAAGTAGTTGAGTAGAGATTTTTATTAAAGTTTATTTGTTAAAAATATAGAAAATATCTTAAATGGAAAACAAAAGATAAGACTCCAAATAACTTAAATGAAAAAGACCAGCATTATAGAAAAAAAGAAGTCAATATCATGGCTTAACAAATTATTCACATTACAATAGTATAAAATTGCAGAAGCCAGAGGAGCAAATCCAGAGAAGATAAACAGTAAGAGAAGTGAAAGAGTCTGCATTATTTTTGTGAATCATCAGTCAACTGGTTATAACTCTCAGACCCACCAAAACCTACTACACCATTACATTAATTTATCTCTCTTTTCTTCATAATCAATTTTTTTCATCTCTGCTTATTTCTTCTTTGTGGGTCCTCTTCTCCTTCTGCATCTCCACGTGCTACTAATGGCCTCGCTGTATCTACTATTTACCACTCTTATTGTTACTCAAACTTAAATGTCACTTAAATGTGAACTATATATTTAGGTGAAAACCAAATTATAGCTTTAACTATATAAACTTGAAAATCACTATCTATATAAACCAATGATTTCTATATCTAATCTTGGGTTTTGCTGTCCATAAAGCGAACCCGAGAAGAGAGAAGTGACCTTATATAGGTGCAATAAATGTAGCTTGACTTCTCTTTTACCATCAAGTGACTACACTAATTTAATTATCTCCTTAGCTAATCTTAGAGAAGCACAAAACAAAAGGGTCTACGTTAGTCTACCTAGATTCTTGATTTGAGTCTTGCCCTACATTATTTTTCAAGCACGCAAGAGTGAAATAATTAGCTTCACATGATATCAGAGCTAGAGCTAGCTTGCATATTAGATACAAAGATGTCCTGCCATAAAACATAAGCAACGTACCGAGTTCATTGATTGAAAAGTAGTAAATCATATATACGGATAGAGAGATAAACCATCTATATGGGAGACAGCTTCTCATACGCGTCCATGCCTTTGCATGAAAGATTAATTTAGCTCTTTTAAAATTTTCTAATTTTTTTGCAAAATTTCAAAGTGTTATTGCAATCACCAGGGGTATTAAATGGGACAGTGTAAATGCACCTGCAACACATCAACTAACCACACACTCCTCCACCTGTTTGTATTTACTATCAACACTTTCAAAAAAACCCTTTGCTTCCCTCTATTTATAAACCCTAGTTTCCGGTTTCATTCTACCACCATTTGCAAAAAAATAACCTCTGCTTTCTCTCTGTAATTTCAGTGTGTGTTTTTTGAAATGAGAGGGATGAAGAGTTTAACCATTTGGGCACTCTTTGCTGCTTTACTCTCACAGCAGCTGTTTGCTTCTGTTGCTTCCATAAGGTTTGAGGATTCGAAAACATACTACTCTCCTCCCGACCCAAATGCAGGTAAGATATCAGACTCAAACTCTCAAACTTTGTTATTTGATGTAATAAGATTCTTGATTTTTAGCATCTTTTACATGACTCCTTGTGTTTGCTTGACATGCAGGAACTCCTCCATCACACGGAGGATACACACCAACTCCTTCGACTCCATCACATACCCCTCCTTCTAACTGTGGAAGTCCACCTTACGACCCAACTCCTTCAACTCCATCTCACACTCCAACTCCTTCGACTCCATCTCACACTCCAACTCCTTCGACTCCATCTCACACTCCAACTCCATCACACACCCCAACTCCATCACACACCCCAACTCCATCACACGGTACTCCTCCTTGCAACTGTGGAACTCCACCTTCACACCCTTCAACGCCCTCACACCCTTCCACGCCTTCTCACCCTTCAACGCCTTCACGTCCTCCTTCTGGTGGATATTACTCATCTCCTCCACCAAGTACTCCCGTCGTTGTGACTCCACCAACACCCATTGTTGACCCTGGCACACCCATCATTGGAGGAAGCCCACCAACTCCTATTATTGACCCTGGCACTCCTGGATCTCCTTTCGTCCCTGCTCCTTTCCCACCAATCACTGGAACTTGCGAGTAAGTGACAAAACATTCTTTTCTTCAACACATACAGTAGGACATATGATGGTTTTCACATTTCAATTTTCATCTGTGTTTCAGTTACTGGAGAAACCACCCTACATTGATATGGGGTCTGCTTGGCTGGTGGGGAACTGTTGGAGGAGCTTTTGGTACAGTCAGTATTCCAAGTAGCATCCCAGGGTTTGATCCTCACATGAACCTTCTTCAGGCGCTTTCCAACACTCGTACTGATGCCATTGGAGCTCTTTACCGTGAAGGCACAGCGTCTTGGTTAAACTCAATGGTCAACAATAGGTTCGCTTTCACAACCCCTCAAGTCAGAGACCACTTTGTAGCAGGACTTTCTTCAACCAAGGCAGCCACAAAGCAGGCTCACACCTTCAAGCTTGCCAATGAAGGTCGCCTAAAGCCAAGAGTCTGAAAAAGAAGAGAGTTTCATTTTCTCAGTTTGTTTGTTGGTTTGCATTAAAAAACAAATCTTTTAATTAATTATCCTATGTTGTGTGTGCTCAGTAGAGTTTTAAGTGTCCAATAGCTCCTCTAGTAATATTTTATGATGGATACTCCTTTATATTTGATGTTGCTGTTTTAAATAATGTTTAGTAGTTCCCCTGTTTCTCAAATCACTGTTCAAGAGCGTCTAAAGAAGATTAATTATCACATGAAAATTAAAATGAACAAAGAAGAACAAGAAGCTATCAATAGGATCATAAAACATTAATATCAAAAGAGAAATTTCATAAATAGAGACCAAGGTACAAAAAAATGTCAAAGTCTAAATATAGTTTGACATGCCTACAGGGCAACACAATGTCATAACTGCTCCATTAAATTGTTCATGACCAAAAATTTAAAAAAATCAGGCCTAGGTGGTGTGTTTAACAACTGGATGAATTTCAAGAAACGACAAGTCCATGAGAGAGAGAGAGAGAGACCAAACATTAAGATATAGCATTAAAGAAGGGGCAGTACATCAGAAGTGTGGTGTGTTGTGGTGGTACTGTAATAAACTCGTTGGAGTAAATATTGCAAGATGGTCTCCATGCATTCAAGTTTCAAACCCCAAGTTCTACCCACCAATGAATAATCTTTACATCTTTATTGACTCTCTTTACTAATGTCGGAAATTGCATTAACTGATATTGAACTTAGTGTTCATGGTTATAAGGAGACAACATCTCTTTAGAGATTTAGGAGTATATATCTCTATCCCAATTTTTCTTGCTTTATAATCTTATCACTGATGTTAACTTATTAATAGTCTCAACACAATCCATATGAAAACTGATAATAATGGTCTCTGCATTTTTCTAAGGATATAAAATATATATATATAAGCCTTGAAGCTGCATATGAAAATTGTAAGTAGCAGAGTCAGTGTAAGGAACTATCCAGTTGTTTGAAATTATTCTCCTTGTAAAAGAGATGGTCCGTTTCTCATGCCTTGAACATAAATAGAGTGTTACGTGGTAAATTATTTGATAGGTAAGTGTAACAACTTGCAACCTGAATTTAAGAATTGAAGAAAGAACAATTCCATATAGCATAAGATGTCTCATCAACACATGGGGATTTGCAGATTACGCCACGAAAGAGTGATCTTTCCAGATAGACTGTTGCTCATAAATGAGTTAAATAAAGCAGTTGCATCCAAAATCCTGTGGAATTTCGGTTGTAGCAATGGCATTCTAAATTCAATCTTCAATATTATCTTGATTGAAACTTCATCTTGATAAATGTATATATAGAGAATCATTAGCCACATATATCTTAATGAATATTTCTAACAATGTATCAATCAAGATGGTAAAAGACATTCTCACCTAATCAGAAATGCACATTAAGCAAATCAGCCACTGAATTCCAAAACACCGTTCCGTTTTCCTTTTATTCACTGCGTTAATTATTTAATTAAGTCTGAACAAAACCAAAACGCGTTCCGTTTTGTGTTTCCAAACCCAGACTTCATGCCGTCTTCCTTTCTCCTTCTCGAAGCGGTTCTCCTTCTTCTTCTTCAATTAGAAAAAACTTCTGCAAAATTTGAGAACGTAACTGATTTCGAATCTCATTCAACCTGATTGATTAACCATTCCAAAATTTACGAAAAAAATCGCCTTGAATCTCTCCGGCTTCCGATTTAGATATGAATGAATAAGCTAAAAGCTTCGTGTTGTTTCGGATACGAATCTTCGAATCGTTCTGAAATCTACAGCTTGTAACTGATTGACTTACAAACATTAATGCTTCCTCTTGAAGGAGTAAAGTTTCGATCTTTCCTTGTCACAATCAATGTATATGAACAGAGGATGAGTTTAGGTGGATTTGCTATAATAACTCTAGCTCTGCAATTACTTTTTCTTCTACAAGTTTCTCCCTTTCGTTCTTGATAAATTGGATGCAGTGATTGAGATTATTAGGCTCGAAGAGAGCTCACTAAGTGTTTCTTATCGTCTTGATTAAAAAAGTGATCTGCTTCATCCTGCACTTGAGTGAGCTACAATCACTGTGGGAAACAATTCTCCACAGATTAAGACAGATGCCAAAACACATGTAGCGACAAACAACATTTTAGCTATGAGAGTCTTCACTTAGTTTCGACTGCTGAGTGGACATGTTGCTTGTTTGGTTGCTCTGTTGCAGTAAAAGTCAGGTCTTTATGTGTGTTTTTAGGTTGCTTTTGTAGTCGTTGATGCAGAGAAACTATATCAACTTCTCAAATCCATAAACCACTTTGCATTTCAGTGACCCTGCTAAGCCCTGTCTAGAGATCAGTAACTCTGATCAGGTACGATCTACGACCTCTCTGTTGTAAATTCCTGAATTAGCTTCATTAGAAAGTTGAAAATCCTGAGTTTTAGAATTTAGAAAGATCTTAATTAGATGAAAACCTGGGATCGATCCATGTGTATGCAGCTTCTGCATATCAATAGTGTTGTAGAAATTGCATATGATTTTGAGGACACAGTAACACAATTTTGATTTTGAATAGGCAAATAGATTTGGAAAGCAACATGAATTACTCAAAAGAGATTTTAATGACAAGATTCTGTTTATTTGGTTAAAATATCTATTGTCCAACTAATAATTTAGCTGGAATGTTCACATACATATAAATAATCAAGATATATGTAAATTGGGTCCCTCTCAAATCGTTACCATGTCTGCATCTCAAGTTTTTTTTTAACCGTAAGTGTAGCATCAACATATCTGCATAAGATCGATCTCAGACGAGCGTATGTTAATTAGACAAGTTGGAGAGGTGGTTGGTCTTGGTCGGAGGAATTCGGATTTGGTTCGAGCAGATTAACCGGAATATAACTCCGGTTATACTGCTCAGTCTGATGAGAAGACGATACACCCGACTCGTAAACCGTTCCTTGATGTATCACACTCGATTCCTGCTGCTGTACTCCTGCCCTTTCCGTAATCTAATAAATATTTCACATCAAGACATTGCGTTCCAAGAAATTAACTAACTTCAAAATGCTAAAAAGACGTCTATAAGACCTTGGATCGGAGATACATGTTATCGTTTTGCAGCTCGATTTCCTACATGAACACAACAAAAACAAGAGCGAGGATTAGAATTGACAAGGTATGAGTGAAGTTTCTTGCTGAGGAAGATAGGTTTTACCCTTTTTTGCATGTACTCTATCTCTGCAACTAACATCTCGTGCTGGGGGAACAAAATCAAACGCAACGGGCAAGAATCAGATAAAGTCGTGAACACAGAACACAATATATCCAAGGATAGGAGATTGAAGGACACTGTATAAATCAACCTTCTTGGAGCGGACGCGACTGATGCCTTTCTCAAGCCTACCTTCGAGGTTCTTTAGTTCCTTGAGATTCAAGGAACCAAGAGACTCACCAAGAATGTGTCTGTTCAGATTCTGAATGTCTCGAATCTGTCTCCGTAGCTTCGACGACTCTTGCTGATAATACTTCAGTTTTGATCCATGATTAACACAATAGACCAAATTAAAGTCAGAAGATGAGGAATGTTGTAAATTGGTGAGAGAAATTAAATAATGAAAAAGCTTACCTGAGTATTAGCTTCGGTGACGGAAGGAGGATTCACGGCGTCGGAGCAAGCTTTCTTGTACCTTTCGATCGTTCCTCTTACACTTTTCATCGTACCATCCACACAAAGACAAAAAAAAAAAGTTAAAACTTTAATCATCAGCCTTCTACAACCAGTGAAAATCAATTTCCAAACTTAAAACCCACAAAACTATTACTGCTGGATTCAAACATTAATTAGCGGATATACAGGTTTTGAAACAGAAAAGCATACACAAGAGCGACTGGACCGGTGAACTACGTAACGTACCATATGATTGGTTCTCTCCTCTCTTTTTTTGGCATATGTTTGCTATTGCCTATTAAAAACCGCCCAATTTCACAAATTAATTTACAGATTTCATTACAACATGTGTGATGTGTGATATCTTTGTATATGTTATGTTTTCATTTTCACCATTAATTTAACTCACATTGTGTTTGTATGATATATGGAAAGTTGAGGTTGAAAAATGTCAAAATACATTAAAGCATGAGGATGCTTGAGCTAAGAATTGTAAAACTAAGAATTCTACTCTTGTTTAATGTTCCAAAAAAAAAACAGAATTGTAAAAGTGCTAAACATTTTAAAATAGAAACCTATAAATTACAACTTTCTACAGACCTAATGCATCATTCCTCTTTTGTTAATCAGAATGCAATATTATAAAGCATGTCACACACGCTGTTACTAAATATAGATTAATCTTTAGACGTTGGTGAAAAAAAAAAGAATGTTTAGTCGTTGTGAAAATTCACATAATAATTACAAATTTCTGGTTTGATCTTAGATCCATGACATCAGAGTTGACTAAGAAAAAAGATTATAGTCATAACTCATAATCTTCTGATAATTAACGAAAAAAAGCACTATAATATTTCGAAAACAACAGAAATGTTGAAAAGAAGATGAGCTGTAATTAATAGCTGGAAACTTTGATAGAAATGGAAATGACAAGTCCCCAACTTGGAGTGGGGGAAATAATAATAAACCAAAAGTCAAATTTTCCGTTTAATTTGTTTGTTTTTTATTGATTGATGGGTGATTAATTAAGTGACTGAACAAGAAGCTTTGTCCCCAAAATATTTTTCTTGATTAAACAGACCAAATCACCGAAAGATCTTAGAGTAGTGTCAGAAGACAAACACCCTAGTCTTCCGCTAGTGTATCAATTTTTAAGGAATCTACCTATAGCTTTATAGTTAATATAACATAGTATAATATTATATATGCTGTCAAAAACCCTACTTTTTCATTACTGATCGGATATTGGAAACCTAATGATCAATAATCTGCAGAAATAACCTGATGGGTCATCAAATTTATCGAAGTGTCCTCTAGAAACTGACATACATAGATGCATATAGATGCTGTTTTTTTAAAGGATTTAGTATAAGAAAAATAAAGTGACTGGAACAAAGTATTGGATGCTAATTAATTACTAGAGAAAGACCTCACAGCTTTTCACACAGAGAGAGAGAGAGAGAGAGAGAGAGAGAAAGAAGAAGAAGAAGAAAAGAAATCAGAATTTTCCCCAAAACAAAACTAGCTAGGGTTCCGAGTATAAACTAACCCTATTTTTGGTACACAGATATAATTCAGAGCTTTCCAATAGAGAATATTGAGACTCAGAGAAACTTAAAATAGAAAAAAGAACACCGAGAGAGAAAACCATATAAAATTATGAAAATTCACCAAAAAAATCTGAAAATTCATTCCAAAGAAAAAAGAAATCAAGAAAATCAAGATCTAAAGAAGTTAATGGATCTTACCTGTTGTTGGCGTACTCGTAGAGACGACCTCGAGTGGAGAATATGACGAGAGCAACCTCCGCATCACACAAGACGGAGAGCTCGTAAGCTTTCTTGAGCAAACCATTGCGTCGTTTGCAGAAAGTTACTTGACGATTCGTAGTATTCTCTATCCTCTTTATCTCTATCTTCCCTCTCCCTATCTTCTTGCTGCTCTCTGCTACTTCATTACTCGCACCACCCTCCATTTAAGTATACCCTACAGCTTTTATATAAACCACACACACAATCAAACACTTCACACACAAGAGCTAGAGAGATCAGCTGATTCAAATCTTTTTGCACTCAAGCTACTACAGCTACTATCAGAGTTTCCGAGATTTCATTAATAGAGAAATTAAAGAAGAAGAATCCTTGGTTACAACATTTAATGAAATCAAACCCTAAAATGGGTCACTCCAAGATTCATGGATTGAATGAAGGAAGACAAAAAAAGGTAAGAAATTTGATAACAAAAACTTCTGATTTTAGGGTTATAATTTCAAGAGCATATCATCAACAATTATACCTGAGTTTGCAAGATTGTGATAAAAAGAAAAGAAGGAGAAGTGAGAAGGGAAGATGAAATCTGAGAGATTTAATTCCTTCTTGCCTTAAGATACTATTCTTATTAAATCAGTACCACTTAACTGCTGCTTCCTACTTTATTTTGTTTTGATTTCTGTTTTGGTTAACAATTTCTTTTAGAGGAATATTTCTTTGAAACTATATAAAACCCCACTTGCAGAAAACAGAAGGTTTGGTAGTTTAAAAAAAAAACTCAAATGTTATAAAGGAGAAAGAAAGGAAGAAAATAGACCATGCATTAGTCTAACATTTTGCCAAAAATCTCATACCTAATTTTTTTAATTCTCTAAATGTGTATATTTAGATTGAAATTTGAAATTGATGGGAATTAAGTGATAGAAAATATCAAAATAGAAAAAGAAGAAAAGAGAGTTGGGTTTGGATTGGGTGGGGAGGAGAGCATTGAAGGAGGACCATCCAATTTTTCTTTCATGTCTAGGGGAAAAAAGAGAGGTATGGGCTCTGTTTCTCATCAGAATCAACTTTTGGAAATTTTACATTTTTGGTAATCCTCGTTATAATAGTAACCTGGAATTTTTTTCAAAAAAATATTTATTATATTCCAGCTAAACCAATATTCATCTGACATGATATGATAAAAAAAAAATTGGTGTTTTATAACTTATCAAGTACAAAACGAGCCAATGAATAACATTCCAGATTTAAATGTTTTTAATATTTGATTTTTTTTTAAAAGCTACAAATTGCAATCGCACTGCAAAAAATAATAAACAACAAATCGTTTGTGTTTAAACAAATTGCTTGATAAAATTGACAAACTAAGATTATATAGTTTCATTGGTTTCTTCTTTCCAAATTCTTATGTTCGAGTCCTTATTCTTGGACATTAGGTAATTAGTCCAACGGCATCTTGAATATTATAGATTAATTCTTTTTATCATTACATCATATTTATAAATTAAGCAAGAAACTGTATCAGATAGTCGACAATATAATTAGGAAAGATGAAACTAATCAAGGAAATGAAAGCAGTGTGCCCACGGAGGATAACTAAGTATATGTATAGTCATTATCCATAAACCCTTTCATAGATTTGCATTAATTAATTTTAGTTACGAAAGTAAATATATATAACTCTTTTGAATTTTGCCCATACCCCGTCATTTTCCTTGTACTTATTTCCTTCACGAGCAACAATACACATATATACATACAGATTCATGTCAAATTAAGCTTAAAATTGTGCAAAAATCATTTCAAGAAGGAACTTGAAAGTTGGTAAGGCTTTGATCTACTTCCGCGGTATATTTTCTTAATATGCTTTGAAATTTGAATGTTAAGAAGATCTGGTTCTCTTGTTGAGAGTTAGCATGAAATAAGATACCATCATAAATATTGGGTGTTTATTTACTAGCTCAGTGACAAAAACATCTTTATCAAATAAAATACCAATGGAAACTTTTGTGTAAGAAAGAGAGATTATGTAAGAAAATAAGTATATAGAAATATTACTTTTACTAGCTCAGTGACAAAAAAAAATTAATATTTATCAAATAAAACATCACTGAGGACCTTTAATTTAATGAAAATCAGTAAATGGGTAAGAAAGAGAAGTTATATATATATATATATATATAAAGACTCCAATTTTTACAAAGTGGCAGACCAAATATCGCAATCAAATTGTGTAATACGCCCAAATTCATTAATTAATTAGTTAATGCGTATGTTCTTGATGACTAACTCTTGTGAAATAAGAAAATAATTGTGTTTTTTTTTTTAAAAAAAGAATATTCCGAATATAATTCATAGGAAGTTATACTAAACCCAAGACTTTAGATTTCCCAACATGTGAATTTTTCCTACAGTTACTTTGATTTTTTTTTAGAACGTAGAAGAAATAGGTTCATGTAACGTATCAAAGGGTTGGAGATTCTTTACCTGACTTGTTGCTTTAACTTACACAAATATTCTTGCTTAAAGAAAATGAATCTATGTGTATATATCCAACGCCATAGTGCTAAAGACGTTTGTTCAGAGAGATCAAGAAGAAGAAAGTTTCAAGTTTCTGTTCAAAGAAGACTGGATAAAGACTCAAAAAAAATGGGCGCCATTATTCTGATCGCAAAACGTTTTGATGCTCTAATTGGGTAAGTGTTGATGTCTCATAAGTATCATAAAAATAGAAGACTTTTAATTTTTTTAAAACTTCAATTCTTGGTGCATGCAGGCCTGGAGTTATGCTTCTCTATCCTCTGTAAGTGAAATCAAATTTAATCTTTTACTTATGTGCATGGTTTATATATATTTGTAAATTAAAAGTAATGGAATGGTTGATTATTTAGGTATGCATCGTTACGAGCAATAGAGAGTCCAACGATGTTAGATGATCAACAATGGCTTACATATTGGATCATTTACTCCTTCATGACAATATTCGAGCTCTCCGTTTGGAGAATCCTTGTTTGGTAATAACAGTAATACTCACGATACATATATAAAATTATGTCACAGAGACTCAAAAAGAGTGTTCTATTTTATTGTATTTTTGCATTTTTCAGGTTACCATTTTGGCCGTACTTGAAGCTTTTGTTCTGTATGTGGTTGGTGTTACCAATGTTCAGTGGTGCGGCTTACATTTACTCCAATTTTGTGAGAAAATATGTTAAAATTGGGATGAATATCGGAGGAGGAACGAGTTATACAGACGAGCAGAGAAGAGTTTTACAGATGATGAGTCTTGATGCTAGAAAATCGGTTCAAGATTATGTTGACCGGTTTGGATGGGATTCGGTTGAGAAAGCTATCAAAGCGGTATAGAACGAATTATTCTCTCAGTCAATATATATATTTTTGGATATTAACTTTATTCGTGTTCCTCGTGTTTAATTGTAGGCTGAAAGAGAGACAAAGAAGCATTGAGATGGAAGATTAATAAATCAAGAAACATTTGCTATTTGCTTTCTTGATTTCGAAAGTGTTTGTAATTGTATAGATTGTATATAGACCAAAAGATTTACGGTGAACAAATTTGTATTCTTCTCTATGTGCAAAGATACTCTTAGAGAAGCCATCTCTTTCAAAAAAACACAAAAGCGGATTTAATTTGGATGGCTCACAATTTGATTAAACAAACATCACGAGACGATTCCAATTAAAATCAGAATACAACACGCTGATTAATGTGTGCTTTAATTCAAGATATAATCAAATTTAAGCACTTTTTTTTGTTTTTGTTTTGTGTTTGTCTAGGATTTCTCAAAATCACACGAAGAAATAAAGAAAAAGTACAAAAAATAAAGAGTTATGTTTATTATTCTTTCATATATGAAATAGAAATAATATAATTTTGAGATTCGACACAACTCTTCGTCGCTTTATATTTTTTACTGCAAAATAATTAGTGGGCAAAGTTACTAGTTTTCCAAAAACCCTTGTCATACTCATAGATTCAAGCGCATACTCTCCATTGACCAATCTAGGGTTCTGGTTACTTGAAGCTTCTATTAAACCTGTCAACCTCTTCCTCTTCCGCTGTCGCCAAAGTTTGAGCTATTTGAGGTATAATTCTATCTTCTAGTTTCTGCGATTTTCCGACAAAACACGTTGGCTTCCTTCTGTTGCTGTCCTGTTTTGATTTTCTAGTATCTGGGTTTTTTTATAACAGATCTTTGATGGGATTTACCTGTAAGTGATAGTTTCGACTTCTCACGCCCGTGAATTCGTCGTAGTTGATGTCCAATTTGATTGTTGTGCTGTTGAGAAAACGATGCACAGTTTCAAAGTTCGCAACTTTCTCGCATCTTACTTATCTGCTTAATTCTGTAGTAATTCGCTTGCATCTGCTATACACCGTGTCCTTATCTGGGTTTAGTTTTCTGTGCGTTTTAATGCTTAATTTGATGTGTACGAATGACTTTCTATGTGAATGAGTTGTCTTCCTGCTACGAATCTCGTTACATGTGTCTAACTAAAGTCAGTGGCTGTATTATGAAAAAATTGGAACTTTATTATAGGTCGAGTGTGATTGCTCCCTGTTAAGTAAAACTTATTGATTTTGAGAAAAATGCTAATGGAATTAGCCAGCTGATTGTGATTATTGTTCTTTTTGCATTATGCAAATTGTTGGGGCATTGCGAGATGAAAAACTTGATTTCCTTCTTTTGTTGTCAAATCAGTTCCGGCTTCACTGGATAGTTCAGAAGCCATAATTGAGTAAGGGATAAACATGGAGACTAAGAATGAGAACTCTGATGTTTCACGGGCCGAGGAGATGAAGAATCAGGCCAACGAAGCTTTTAAAGGTGTGTACTTTTTCATCAAATCTTGTGGAGCTATATGATTTATCTAGGAGTAGCTGGCTGAATATTGTAAGTTTCTTACAGGTCACAAATACTCTCATGCTATTGATCTGTATACACAAGCTATAGAACTCAATGGCAATAACGCTGTGTATTGGGCAAACCGTGCATTTGCTCACACAAAACTGGAGGAGTATGGCAGTGCAATACTGGATGCATCAAAGGCCATTGAAATTGATTCAAGATACTCCAAGGTATCTTTCTGTGACTATACATGTTGCATCATCTTCTTCTCACGTACATTCAGCCTTGTTTGGTTTGCTGATTATATACTGAATCTCAGGGCTACTACAGACGTGGTGCTGCGTATCTTGCCATGGGGAAGTTTAAGGACGCCTTAAAGGATTTCCAACAGGTTATGTTTGTACCACGAGCCTTGTGCCGTTTTAGTTCTTGTTTGTTTTCTTGGTGTGATATAACTTAAAAGGTCATAACTTGATGTTTTGATCTGATCAAGTGATTAAGATCCTGGAAGCTTGATAGTAATCTGTTTAACTTTAGTTTAGCTGTGGACTCTCTTTGTCTGTTTAAGAGAGATTTGTGTGTACGGTATTGCTGACATGGTCCTGCTGTTTATATTTCAGGTAAAAAGGATTTCTCCTAATGACCCTGATGCCACAAGAAAGCTAAGAGAATGTGAGAAAGCAGTGATGAAGATGAAATTTGAAGAAGCAATCTCTGTTCCTGTTTCTGAAAGGCGATCAGTTGCTGAGTCCATAGACTTCCACACCATAGGTATCCTTCATCTACTTTGGTTATCTCTCTGTTGTCTTGCACTCTGCAGTTTGTTCTGTCACGCCTTTCGTCTCTTGTTATGCCATGCACTTTGAATTGATTCAGTAGTTGACAAATGGTTGAGTGTAGCTTTAGACTAGTAATCATTCTTCTACCTATTGTCACATAATAGGGAACAAACCCAGATCATCGTCCATGCCCACCAAAACGGCTTTAGCAGCAGTTGTTGCAGCAGTAATGGTGGTGGCTGTCCGAGGATTTGCCACAATTGAGATACTCATGGTGTTGGTTTCGGTGGTGTTAGGGACGTTTTGGTGGGGTGGCTTCAGTGGTAGTAGTGTCTTTTCTCTGGTTAAAATCTGCATCGTAGGATCAATGTAGATCGTTTTAATGCATATCAAAGCCTGAATATAATTCCTCTCTTGTGGAGTCTCAGTTGAGAATGAAAATGTCCAATGATAATGATGTCAAAACCATCTGAACATGGATTTACATACTTTATTTTCCTTGTCCTTTTTGTCGCACAACTCTTCTGCCACATTTTAAACATTCATTCATTGACTTAATCACTGATATTTTCATGTTTATTGCAGAGGTTGAGCCACAGTATTCTGGTGCTAGAATCGAGGGAGAGGAAATTACCTTGGACTTTGTGAAGAAGATGATGGAGGATTTCAAGGACCAAAAAACATTACATAAACGGTGCGTAAGATTTTTTGGTGGTGTTAACATTAATTACTGTGGTGATCATTCTGTTTGTGCATTAAAGCCATGTTATTATTTGTAGGTATGCATATCAAATAGTCTTGCAGACAAGGGAAATCTTGCTCGCATTGCCTTCTCTTGTTGATATTAATGTACCCAATGGCAAGCATTTCACTGTCTGCGGTGACGTTCATGGTCAGGTATGCTCTCGCAATCTTCACTTCTCTTGTTTATTGAGATATGTGAAAACTGAAAATAAACCCACACGTTACTTTTGCCTTGCAGTTTTATGATCTAATGAACATTTTCGAGCTTAACGGTCTCCCTTCGGAAGAGAATCCCTACCTTTTCAATGGTGACTTTGTGGACAGAGGCTCATTCTCTGTTGAGATCATCCTCACTTTGTTTGCTTTCAAGTGCATGTCTCCATCATGTAAGTTCTTTCAAGTGCTCTTTGATGTTAAAATGTCCAGTACAGTTGCAAATCGTCGTTTACCCATATTGTTGTTTGGAACTTTGCAGCCATATATCTAGCGAGAGGGAATCACGAAAGCAAGAGCATGAACAAAATATACGGTTTCGAGGGTGAAGTTCGGTCCAAGCTGAGTGAAAAATTCGTGGATCTCTTTGCGGAAGTATTCTGCTACCTACCGTTGGCTCATGTTATAAATGGGAAGATATTCGTGGTGCATGGAGGTCTCTTTAGTGTTGACGGCGTGAAACTCTCAGACATCAGAGCCATTGACCGGTTCTGTGAGCCTCCCGAGGAAGGTATGCTTCAACATACACACCTTTTGTAAGACTGCTTCTGTTATAAAAACATCTAATCTTGTTAATGGTTTTTCTTTCAGGTTTGATGTGTGAACTCTTGTGGAGTGATCCTCAACCTCTCCCTGGAAGAGGCCCAAGCAAGCGAGGAGTTGGTCTATCGTTTGGTGGTGATGTAACAAAGAGATTCTTGGAAGACAATAATCTAGGTTAGTGTAGTGACTTGTTAGATCTGAGGTTTGCTCGATTGATTCATTAAATGGCTATTGACTATCTTTTTTTTTGTATCTGGAAGATTTGGTGGTTCGATCACATGAAGTGAAAGATGAAGGCTATGAGGTTGATCATGATGGTAAACTCATCACCGTCTTCTCTGCACCAAATTACTGTGATCAGGTAACTCATAAACTCTTCTCTTCACTTTTGAAACAGCATCTAATTACTCAATTCATACCTAACATGGAAAAATATTGTTGCAGATGGGTAACAAGGGAGCCTTCATTCGCTTTGAAGCTCCAGACATGAAGCCAAACATTGTTACATTCTCAGCAGTGGTGAGTGTAGTGTAGTGTAGCTGGTCCATGGTTTGATTTAGATTCATTTTGAAAAAACTCTTCTGATTATCTGATATTGTGATTTCACAGCCTCACCCGGATGTGAAGCCAATGGCGTATGCAAACAATTTCCTCAGGATGTTCAACTAACAAAGCAGAAAAGCTTCTTCAACTCAAGTGCTATGCTAAGGACTCGAGAGTCAAAAGACCAAAAGTGTTTCAGAAACATAATGATATAAGTTTTTTCTCCCCTCATCTTCTGCAGTTTTTTTCATGTTGTTCCAGAAAAGGGAGCCCATGATAATTAAAAAGGTACAGTATCCGGATTTAATCGGTTTTTCTTTCTTTTTGATAAAGATGTTCCCTCTTCTCTCGAAAGCTTTATCCAGTAACTTTTGTCTCTTTTGTCTTATGTTTGTAAGAGAGGGTAATGGATCATTCTTATTTTTAGATGAATTTTTTTGTGATTACACAGCAAATGACCCTCCCAAAACTCTTATGTTCAAACATGTTTTCTTGAAATGAAATATCAAAAGGGTGGTTTCTTAAAGCTTCTTCTTGTCTGCCTTCTTCAAACCTATAGATTCTTTTTGAAAATAGGATTTTGATTCGGGGACAAATACAACAAATAATGACAGAAGTCATAGTGTATAGTTCTTCAAACAGTTATTCTCATGTAGATTCAGTTTTTTTCACTTCTCTTATTTGAGTTTGTACAACAAATAATGAGCTGTTTGATACAGAGTATAGTCTAAAGAGAAAGCTATTATTAGTACTATTGTTTTCCCCTTCTTCACATGAGCTGTTTCAGATTAAAAATAGCTTTGTAAGAAGATACCTGCAGATTCTCATAAAGATTCCTCCATGAGTTTTGCAGAGAATTTGACAAAAATGTTAGCATTGTTTATCAATCATACAGCTACTGAATCACAAAATTATAAGCCCTCATTTGTAGATAAACATAGCATCTGGTGATCCGAGGAATCATCCAATGCGCATACTGTAGCTATAATGTCTAAAATAATAATATGTATTATATTTGATTATTGAATGTCTATGCATAGATGCTATGTACGAAAAAATATGGAGAAAGCAAAAGGAGATACACTTGAAGGTGGTGTCAAATCGAAATGCACTGATGAGATGATGACTGAGAGAGATCCAGAAAGCATTGTTTGGATGGATAAAATAAAAACAATTATAAGAAAAAAATAAGATATTTTTATTTTTACTTTCTTTGGTGCTTAACAAATTTGACAAGTTTAAGAAAGGAAGAAGTAAAATTGTAAGAAGTTTTAAGATTAATTATATGATGTTGGTAGATTTTAAAGTCTTCTTTACTATTCAGTAAACTTTTATGACCGTTGGATCATTTCTTTGTAGGGGCCATAATATGTTTCGATCCGTACGGTAAATAGTTGATGTTCTGAATTTACCACTCCAGTGAGTCCAGGACTCCAGGCTAAGATTAGATCCTTCACTACATATATATAACACATACATGTACTTATTTACAAAAATCATCTGCTGCATTATTGCCAAGTCTAGTACAATCTCTTAACGTTTGAAATTTTTGACTTTTTTTTCTTCTCACAAATTTGAATGTTTTCTTCTGTTTTATATTTTAATTAGCATGTTTAATGACATTTTTTCATAGTAAGTATTAAGTAACCTTGATTCTTTTTCTTTTCTTTTTTGTTACAAAGAAATTACTTCATTGTATTCAATATTTTCTCTCTTATAAAGTAATGTGCATTATAAGAAAAATTTGTTTATCAATAGGTAGAGTAAACATAGATCCAGAAATACCAAAGACTGTTGTTAAAGGTTGTTCACAATATGTTGCATTAAGATACGGGTAATTATGATTTTTTTTTTGTCAAAAAAAAAGTCACAATTCAAAGTATGGATGATAAAATCTCAGAGAAATTTAGAAAAAAAAAGACATGAATTATTGAAGACAGTAAATAGAGAGACATACTATGCCCACCACTTTTTCAAGAGCCTTTCCTCATTAGTTTTCACTTAAAAAAAGTATATCTAAAGAGGAGAAATGATTTGAAAAATAAAATTGAGTGAACAGTCAAGAAACTATTGCGGGTGATATTTGAAACAGTTTGGACCAAGACCAACTACACACCGTGATTGTCATGTGGGTGTGTTACACGATCAGTATTCGGACCAAATCTTTAAAATCAAATCAATTCGTAATTGTAAATATCATGACAATTTGTGTTTTTTAACTTAAAAAACGATTGGTAGTGGATGGATCGAATGTTTCTCAAATATTACTTTTAGTCTTATCTAATTTTCAACGTTTGGTTTCTAACAAAACCCCCAAAACTCTTGATTTACGATAGACTTAATATCATACAAAATCATATTCTTTACACATTCGTCTAGAGACTATTTACAAATATCACATGGGGTGGAAAGTAACAGATGCATTTAGAGAGAGAGAGAGAGAGAGACATAACACAGGAAAGCCGCTACACATAACCTGAGAGATTCGAGGAGCAAATGTATTCACGAGATTAACACCAACAAGACAAGTCCTTCAAAATTGGTTCAAACACAAGTGTTTGAATAAAGAAGAAACATGTGTGTATGGCCTTTCAAAACAATCAAGTACTGTGTTTTCTCCTTCTCTTCCCAATCTCATGTCTTTTGAGTCCCTACCTCTTTGTCTCTCACTACCCCACACGTGTCACTTTCAGTCACTTCCATTTATAATTGCATCTCACACACACACACACACTCAAAAACCTATTCCCGTATTCTTTACTAGCTTTTCTTCTAAGTCTTCACTCTTTTATCATGCCTTGTTTAGATTCTGATTGTTCACGTGTCTCTGTCTTGTCTTGTCCCAAAATCCTTAAAACCCTTCACTTAAACTCTTTAAAAGCTTAAACCTTTTTCCTAAGTTTTTCTTTTGGGTTTTTTACTCATCGATCATGATCTAATACCACTTTTATGCTCTTTCCTCTCAAAGATTCTAATTAACGTCACATTTTCCTCTCAAAATTTTATGAATTCTCAGTATAATATCAAGAAGAAAGAACAGACTCTCTTTCCTTTTTCTCTCTCTTACACCACCAAATCTATGACGATGAAGAGAGCTTTATCGTTTCCTTCCTCACTGCTCTTCCATCTCCTGATCACTCCTCTCTTTCTCTGTCAAGCAAACAGAGTCCCTGTCTCAATGCCTCCATCTGAGTCAGAGACTCTCTTCAAAATCATGGAATCTATGTCATCTGATCAACCATGGCGTCAGTCCCACCCAAACCCTTGCGCACCTGGCTCGTCTTGGCCAGGCATTGAGTGCAAAACCGGTCCAGACCACTTGCCTCACGTCTCTCGACTCGATTTCGGCTCTGCTCCAAACCCTTCTTGCAAATCCTCTGCTTTGTTCCCTCAGCTAATCTTCTCTCTCCCTTTTCTCCAATCAGTCTTCTTCTTTAACTGCTTCACTCACTTCACGACCACCATCGTCTTCCCTTTAAAGCTCCTCCCTAACTCCTCTCTTCAACAGCTTAGCCTCAGATCAAACCCTTCTCTCTCAGGTCCAATCACCCCTCGGATTTCATCTCTCAAATCTTTACAGATCCTCACTCTCTCACAAAACCGGTTAACCGGAGAGATCCCTCCGGAGGTTTTCTCATTGAAAAGGCTGGTACACCTCGACCTCAGCTACAACAAGCTCACAGGTAAAATCCCTCCGCAATTAGGGAATCTCAACAGTCTCGTGGGATTAGATTTGAGCTACAATTCGCTAACGGGCAACATCCCTCCCACGATTTCTCAACTGGGTATGCTTCAGAAACTCGATCTGAGCTCAAATTCTCTCGTCGGAGTTATCCCTGAAGGCGTTGTAAAGCTTCGATTTTTATCTTTCATGGCGCTAAGCAACAACAAACTAAAAGGAGCTTTTCCAAAAGGAATCTCGAAGCTACAGAGCTTGCAGTACTTCATAATGGACAACAACCCAATGTTCGTACCCCTCCCCGTTGAGTTAGGGTTTCTCCCTAAGCTTCAAGAGCTCCAGCTCGAGAATTCGGGATATTCCGGCGTAATCCCGGGGAGTTACACCAAGCTGATGAACCTTAGCTCGCTGTCTCTCGCGAACAACAGATTAACCGGCGAAATCCCTTCCGATTTTGATTCGCTGCCTCACGTTTTCCATCTGAATCTCAGCAGGAACTTACTGATCGGCGTCGTGCCGTTCGACTCGAGTTTCCTGAGACGGTTGGGTAAGAATTTGGATTTGAGCGGGAACAGAGGATTGTGTCTTAATCCGGAGGATGAGTTCAGTGTCGTGAAAACCGGAGTCGATGTCTGCGGGAAGAATGTTACAGGTGGTGATGGATCTAGACCGTTTAATCATCAGTCGAAGTCGAGATCTCAAGCCTCTCCTTCTCGGTGTTACGGATCCTGCTTCTTCTCCAATGCTCTGTTTCAGTTTGCTCTGTTTCTGGGTTTACATCATCGATTGGTTCTCTAAGAGGGAGACAAAAAAAAAGACAAATTAAATATTTATCCCTAAAAAAGAGAGAAGATTTGTGTTTGTTCCCAAAGCAGACGATGATTTCAAGGGAGATTAATTAATTAGTCGATTTTGGTGTGTATTAGTTTCCTTTTAAAGCAATGAACGTTAATGTAGTTACTGCTGTTTTTAGTTTAATAATACTCGTATTTTTCGGATTATATTATACGATTGTAATAATTTTTTTTGAGTCATTATGGTTTTAGGTAAATATGGGTCCTGAACAACTTCACAACCGTGTGTATAAATGTGTGTGTGTATACAAAAGGAAAATAACAGATGAAACGACGTTTTTGTTTTCTATTGAATAATAATTAAAATTTCAAAAAATTCGTTATAAATATTTAATAGATGGAGTGTAATGAACAAATAGAAATAAGGGAGCCGTTTCGACAAAGAGAGTGCAGTGATCTGGACAAAACGACACAACCTGATTCAGTCTGACCATACAATAAAATTGAAGAGTTACATAATATTGATTTATGGAAAAAAGATGTAAACATTCAGGAGAAATGGTGCTTACCAGAGTAGCCTCTATATAAAATGAAGTTTTTTGTGCACAAATTTGTTCATTGGTCACTAACATATATAAACGGTTTTTTCCTGTTTCAACAATTATACCAAGTATTCTAAAATACTTGCTTATATTTAAGGCAACTTCTCGAATTTTTTGCATACGTTTCTTCGACAAGTGAATTTGTTTATATAAATAGATATCTTTGATTACAATCTTGGTTTGTCAAGTAAATGTACGTATGAGATAGAATTATCGCACAGTTTCAAAGTTTTTCAAAACTATTTATATGAATGTATCATGTAAGTACCAGAGATCAATATGCGAGTATGCTTCATGCTGTCATGGTTCTTAACGTGAGGATTTCCCTCAAATGATCGTATCTAACAAAAAAAAGGGATGATTGAGTATATATATTTGATTTGATATGTAATCTTCTTATTTTTTTGTTTTTAATTTTTTTATCATACACATCTTGCGGATGTGATGTGACTAATGATGATAGGTTAAATATATTTAAACAAGATATAACCGAAAGCACCATAAATAGGAGAAATCTAGAAAAAATATAAATTGTCAGTCATCTGTCTAAATCCAACTACTCTTTCTCATGCTTTTCTTCCTGCAGAAATGGCCTTTCCTTTGCCGCTCTCACACATTTCTCTTTTCGTTATTTGTTTTCTTGTATTGTTCCATTAATATGAAAACCCCCTTTTATACTATATATTTGTAAAATCTATTTTTTATATTTTGTTTGTAAAATCTATTTTTTTCACGTACTTTCTTGCTGTTTATTTTATCAATTACTAGAGATTTGCTTGACGTAAATTGTGTTAGTCTGAGAATATACGAATTTATTTTTCTAGACGTGTAACCAAATAAAAATATGCATGAAAGAGTGACATGCATCTAGTATGGAGAAAGAGATCATTCATTAGTTGAAAACGAAAGAAATATCTATCGCTCTCATATTCAGAGCCTCACGTGGACGTGGGGATCTTAGAATTCCAATTTTAGGTACGAGTGAAACTATACGACATGTCGCTTTTTTACATCTCATTTATTAGACCTATCACTCTCATATCCTCCTTCTCTCTTAAAACGTCATTAGAGACCTATTCTACATCAAAAAACATAAGACTATTAAAGTAACATAAAATTATAAACGTTATTCCCATGTATTTGTACTCAAAGTCAAAAGAGAAATAAAATATCTGAATCTGTCACTGATCATGGTTGACTATTCAGGCGGACTATTATACGCATTTAAGCTGACAAAGTTCCGAATTTTGCGATAAGTTTCGAACATAGTCTATAATATATCAGAGTATAAGATAAATCGTAATAATTCGAAACAAAAAATGTTGGTTCGGCTCCAATGGCAACGAGTGCAGCTAAGAAAAATGAAGCGAACGTATCAACAACAAAAGGCCGTCCAAGAGTGAAACTATACACTATTGGGTCGGAAGATGCATATCTGAAAGCCTACATTGTAAACTCGGCCCATTAAACGTTGCTTGCAATCACATTTGGATATATTTAGCAAATCGAGGTAATTCTACTCGCTGTCAAAGCGTCTGAATGCGACGTGCATGGAATCAAGAAACACGTGGCACATTTATATAGCGAGTATACTGTATTTTCGTATAACCTAGAGTAGGTTAAGAGACGGGAAATTGGATATGTGGGTCCCAGATAATAATGTCTGGATAGGCTTCTTGAGATGTAAACAATAACCACCGTTGATATGAGGATACCAGTTGGATTGTACACACGTGGACACTATTAGTCCAATACTCCTGCCCGCAGGGGATAGAAACACGTACTACGTCACGAAAGAGTACATATATATCTACAATGGTCACAATTTCATTTCTCCACTCTTTGAATTCTGAGTTTTGGTTTTTGTTTTTGTTGAAAAATGGAGATACCGGAGAGAGTTAGAGCTCGATTGGCTGTTCTATCGGCGCATTTGGCGTCAGGTGATTCCGTCGAGTCGGGACAGGGATCTCCGGCGATCGAGCGGTGGTGCACGTTGGCGGATATGGGCTCCGCACCGCCTGGATCCTTGGTGGGAGAGCTGACGGTCGTCGACGAACGCACCGGAAAGAAATATCAGATTCCGGTCTCAAAGGACGGCACCGTTAAAGCCGTCGATCTCAAGAAGGTATCTCGAATTCTGATTGGGAAATTGGAAAATTTTGTTACCTGTTGGGTTTGATGAGCATATGCGTAATCGATAAGTGGTTGATTGTTTAGTTGATTTTTGTTCACTGAGACTCAATCTGTTTACTCTGTTACGTGTTTTCCCAGAGAAATGAGAAGATTTATGATGCAAGACTTGTGATTTTCTGTATATTATAATCTCTTGCGGGATTGTGAGCTGAGAATTGGATCTGTGTGCCTGCAGATAACGACGGGGAAGGAAGACAAGGGTCTTAAATTATACGATCCTGGGTACTTGAACACGGCCCCTGTTCGATCCTCGATTTCTTACATCGACGGAGATGAAGGGATCCTTCGTTACCGTGGCTACCCAATAGAGGAATTGGCCGAGAGCAGCACTTTTCTGGAGGTCGCGTATCTTCTCAGTAAGTATTTGGATCGTGTTGCAGCAGTTTCTTGCTGAGTTTGATTATTATCGTTGGAAAATAGTGTTGCAGCTTCTTTGCTGGATTTGATTATTGTCGTTGCTAATAGCGTTTTGTGGCAGTGTATGGGAATCTGCCATCTGAAAGTCAGCTATCTGATTGGGAGTTTGCAGTTTCTCAGCATTCAGCTGTGCCACAAGGAGTATTGGTGAGCCTATGTGAATTTCATTTTCGAGACGATGTTATAAAATTGCCATTCCGAAACCAAAACATAAACTTAGACGAAAATTCTCTGTGCTTGTAATCTGTGATTTTCTGGTCCATTAATGATTCTGAAGACGTTCTATACATGTCGTTCTGAGTGTGCATTGATAAAAGATATCAAGCAAACTATTTCTCATATCTTAACCTGAGTGTTACTTGATGACTTTCGTGCAGGATATTATACAGGCCATGCCTCACGATGCGCACCCAATGGGAGTTCTTGTAAGTGCAATGAGCGCCCTGTCTATCTTTCATCCTGATGCAAATCCTGCTCTTAGGGTAAGTTAAGATTACAAGCCATGACTTTTTGTTCTCACTACTGTAAAGTACTGTAATTTCTTTGAAATTATCCACACAATCATGTTTAACTAATACTCTATTGGGTGCAGGGGCAGGATATTTACAACTCGAAACAAGTTAGAGATAAACAAATTGTTCGCATTATTGGAAAGGTATCTGTGTCTTTTATCGTTTGTTACTTTACTCCTTCCCATTTTTTGTGATTCATCTTAGACATGCAGTAACATCATCTCTGGAATGTTAATTTCCTCTAGGCTTAAAAGAAGAAGACTTTCCAATCTGTTATATACGCTTTAAATGTGTTTGCAGGCACCAACTATTGCAGCGGCGGCTTATTTGAGGATGGCAGGGAGGCCTCCCGTTCTTCCTTCAGCCAACCTTTCTTATGCAGAAAATTTCCTCTATATGCTGGATTCCATGTATGTCACTACTATCTTTGTTCTTGAATCAGTTAAGAAACTCAATTTTGGATCTATTTTTGGTTGATCATTTAAAGAGTCCATGCACTGGAAGGGAACATTGGTGTTTTAGACTGTTCATAGCTTGTAGCGTTTCATAAACACGTTTATTTACTTCTTCTCACAGGGGAAACAGATCCTACAAACCTAATCCTCGGCTGGCTCGGGTGTTGGACATCCTCTTCATACTGCATGCTGAGCATGAGATGAACTGCTCTACCTCTGCTGCTCGGCATCTTGCCTCTAGGTACACCTCTTTGGTTTTTAAAATCTTATTCACCTTAATAAGAGGTATATTGGCTAAGAAATGTCTTCTTGTAGTGGTGTTGATGTCTACACTGCTGTTTCTGGAGCTGTGGGGGCGCTTTATGGTCCTCTTCATGGTGGTGCAAACGAGGTGTGCAATTTATTCTGCTGTCTTCATATGTTCTTGTATGTTCCATGGTCTCTGAGATTCTTGTGTTTGATTCTATTAGGCTGTGCTTAAAATGTTATCAGAGATTGGGACTGTCGGAAATATTCCGGAGTTTATCGAGGGTGTGAAAAACAGGTAGAACTCAGTGCGTGAAACTATATGCATATCCGTTTTTCTGAACTTGTGAGGAGCCTTCCCATCAATACTCTCTCATCTCTTTGACATGTTAGGAAGAGGAAGATGTCTGGTTTTGGACACCGTATCTACAAAAACTATGACCCACGAGCTAAAGTCATAAAAAAGCTAGCAGATGAAGTGTTCTCCATTGTTGGAAGGGATCCTCTTATTGAGGTACTTTTATCTTATGTCCGCATAGTTTAAGCTTATACTAAAAATTCACGCACACCTTTGAGCGAATATGCTTGACAGATGTAATTCTGATGGTCTGCAGGTAGCTGTTGCTCTCGAGAAGGCAGCTCTTTCTGATGATTACTTTGTCAAGAGAAAGCTTTATCCGAATGTTGATTTCTACTCTGGATTAATATACAGGTAGAAGTTCGAATTCATCTTCAGTGTTCATCACTTCCACTCATAGAGTTTCATCTAAATGTGCAAACTTGGACCATTGAAATAGGGCAATGGGATTTCCACCAGAGTTCTTCACTGTCTTATTTGCCATTCCTCGCATGGCTGGATATTTGTCGCATTGGAAAGAGTCCTTGGATGATCCTGACACCAAGATCATGAGACCACAACAGGTAAAGTTCACATTTTCCGCAGAGAAAGATGTTTGTTTGGATCAGTTTGAAACTTGGATTCTCATTGAGATAACACATGTTGCAGGTGTATACGGGCGTGTGGCTGAGGCATTACACACCAGTTAGAGAGAGAATGGTGACGGATGAGTCAAAGGAGTCAGACAAAATGGGCCAAGTCTCGACTTCGAATGCATCACGAAGACGTTTGGCTGGATCTTCTGTTTAGCCGTAGATCCTTTTAGGTCCATACCACACACCACACTGCAGGGCAAAGAATAAGAAGAGATTGGGTTCTCTAGCCAAGAGCAAAGAGGGTCTCGAATCTTGATAAGATCATACTCTACATTAAGATTTTTCTTTTTGTGTTCACAAAAAAAAGAATGATTCACTTATATTGATTGATGGTTGAGCAAGAGCTATTTCAATAAACAACTACACCTGAGTGGTTTTTATTAGCCTTGTTTGTGTATTCTTATCAGAAATTGTTTATCGTATAAAAGGATTTATGTTTTATGTTTTATGTATTATTATCCCAAAGACAATGTTTTTACAAAGACATCCGTCGTAAGAGATTTCTGGAGAAAAGCAACGAGTAGAAAGCCATTGATAACTCAATGTTACAAAATGCAGAGTTCTTAGAACTTGAAGCAAACATGAAAATGATACATTTGAAGATCATATGATCTGAAAAAATGCTATAAATTACATTACATGTTTTCGTTTGGTGGCTGCATTTCTTGAAGCTGAAGGAGCAGTCCCATGAAGACTGTTGATCCTATTCGGAGGAAGATTTCCTTCACCGTACGAACTGCTTCTTGAAGTTGAAGGAGCGTTCGCGGATAGGCCGGTCCTCCTTGGAGCAGAGATACTAGACAAGAATGAACATTGGTCAACGGAGTTAGAGAACTTAGAGAGGATAAAGAATGTGAATCGATAGGTAAAGAGTCATAGAGATAGCCGGTGTCAGACTATGTTACCTGAAACTCTTCTGAATCGTGTTCCTTTTAGTTGGAGTAAGATTTTTCACTTCACCATAAGAACTGCTTCTTGAAGTTGAAGGCGCGTTCGCAGATAAGCCGTTCCTCTTTGGAGCAGAAATACTAGACAATAGTCAACGGAGTTAAAGAACCGATCAATGGTTTCGAGGGTAACGAACGTGAATCGGTAGATGGAGATTTTGTTACCTGAAACTCTTTTGAATCGTGTTCCTTTTAATCGCAGTGAGATTTTTCACTTCTTGACTGTAATCAGAAAAATTTGAATTAAGGATCTAGATGATTGTTGCCACTTACTAGTGATTTTACAAGCAACCTCGAGTGACCTCTTGTGATTGTACATTTTTTAAGGTGAATGCTCGTTTACCTCTTTAAAAGATCCAGTTTTGCCTTCTTCATGATGTTGCTCTTGACATTCGATACATTGTAACCTGATGCACCATTACCTGCAAATACATGTTCCATAAAAGCCATTTGAGCACAAAAGCCAGAGGGACAAATCCATTACATGAAGGGAGCATTTGACATAATGATAGTGCAAGACTTGACCAGATGATGCAAAAGAATCATATAAAAAAAGAGTTACCCCAGAACGCTTTTTTCGCAGGAGGAGTTTTTGAGCAGAGCTTAGTTTGTCGACTTTGTTTCCCTGATTCAGAATAATAAATTCAGCTTTATAATCAAATGGTTATAATAAAAAAAGATAGATTTGCAAAAAACCGTACTTGCATCTTCCGCCTTGTAACGTTGCTTCAGTTTATTAATAGCCTCCTTCTCATCTTCTTGCACGGCTTTCAACTTTGCCTGCATGCAACCACATGCTTTATATCCTTTTAAGTATATAAACGCTTCTACATCAAGAGACGCGAAGAAACAAAACAAAACCAAACCTCATACAACTCCCTCCACTTGAAACTCATTTTCCTCTTCTTCAAATCCTCCACGACAAGGTACAGTTCTTCTACATCTGCAGCATACTGCTTCTCACAGAATCTCTTCCAAAACTTATTGGTGACTGGACTAAGATCTGTGTCCTAATTTCAAAACAAAGAAAAACTATAAGTTAAAGATCAGAAACCGTCAAAACATACAAAAGATTTACTATCGAGCAATATGGTGAGAGTCTTCTTCTTACTTGAGTAGAATCCTCTATATGCATCAGCTGTTCTAGTGTACAATGTTGCATAATCTGCTCAAGGAGATGAAAATCAACCCCACCGACATATCCGATGTAGCGTACATTATCAATCGCTGTCCTAAGGCAGAGATCAACAAGCGAAGGTGGTTGCTTGGAAAGCCCTTCAAACATCATAGTAGCTTCTCTTTCAAGAAGCCAAAAGCCCTACAACAACAAAATATACACTTCCAATTATGGAATCACAAAGAGACGACGCAGTATACTTTATCACTAAGGTAGATACAAAATCCAGGAGTTTATGAGAAACTTCATGAAGGATAAAAAAACATAACTTTTCTTCATAATAAGAAAAACAGCAGATCTTCATAAAGTGAGGTAGTTGCGATCCAAATCTAAAATATTTGATCAGAACGACATGATCCAATTCCAATCAATCAAATATCCAAATTCGAATTCACAATTCAAACAATCCGACTCTAAATCGAAGAACAGTAGACGCATCAAGAGTTTACCAGTAAAATTTAAAGGAGGAGAATCGAAGATTGACCCACGAAGGAAACAGGTCCAAAGAATTTCCTCGGCGATCGAATAAACCTTTTCCTCTTCTTCCCGATAGCAAAAGCAGACGCCGGAGTTTATTTTTGTTTAATCAATTCACCTACAAACGATGATAGTTTAAAACGCGCGTTTTTGTTTCTCGTGACGACGCCGTTTTACAGCTTCTGCTTAAGACCGAATCTAACCGAACCAAAATTCATCAATTCTAAATGGTTAATTTCCACGAGAAAACCAAACCGAAAAACAAATGGCCAGGAGCGGAGGAGACTCATTTGCGCTTTAAAGATTTGGGCAAACTCTGTTTCGGCGTAAAGGAATCATTTTTAATGGACGCATTGGGTGGTTGCGGCGGCGCTGGAGGTTTCTGGGGATGGAATGGCTTCGATAATCGGAGGAAGAAGAAGTCTTCCGGCGATAGAGGTCACCAACGGAAGTCTGGATCGTCGGATTCCGTCGACGTGAGCAGAGGCGGCGGTTATCGGTTTCCCTTGAAGCAAGCTGTGACGGCCGGCGCACTCACTTTCACCGGTGACACCATTGCTCAGTTATCTGCGAGGTGGAAAAAGAGAACCGCTCTTAAACAATCATCTTCTGATAAACCAGACGAGGTTCGTCCGAACAGAAGATATTTATTTGTTGGTGATTTTCGAGTTGATAGACTTAGTGAATATTTGATTGTTTGCGATACATGAATCAAGTTTCTACTTTGATTTAGTAATAATATTTGCATAACCAAACGTTCGTGTGGTGTTTGATTAGTGACTAGTGAGTAGTGACAGTATCTTATTAAGTTTTGTTTGATTTCTAAGTTCTTGTTGGGATAATTTATATCTGATCTTATCGAAAAGAAGAGTCTTTAAACATTGCTTGACTGAATTTTTCACACGTAGGGAGAACTGTGGAACATTTTCTCAGAACATGACTGGGTTCGTGCGCTGCGTATGAGTTCTTACGGGTTTCTCTTGTACGGACCTGGTTCTTATGCTTGGTATCAATACCTTGACCATTCTTTGCCAAAACCAACCGCGACGAATCTAGTGCTTAAGGTTACTATTATTATCTCTCTAGCCTTGTCTTAAACCTTACTTAGAACATGTTGTGTGTCCTTGAGTTTTGATTCGCATATACCGATCCCTTTGTTAGGTTCTGCTAAACCAAGTAATCCTCGGTCCATCTGTGATCGCTGTTATATTTGCGTGGAACAACTTATGGCTGGGAAAGATCTCTGAGCTTGGAAACAAGTATCAGAAAGATGCTCTCCCAACGCTTCTCTACGGTAAGATACCAATGAAACAGAGTTGAACTTTTTACCCTTGCATAGCTTTCTTTGTTCTTATATTTACAGTTCTTGGGATTACTGCAGGGTTTCGCTTCTGGGTTCCCGTTAGCATACTTAACTTTTGGTACGACTCTCTCTCTCTCTCTCTCTCTCTCTCTCTCTCTTTCTCTATCATTAATGCATTCTACATTAGAGGTCTGATGAAAGGTGTAAAATTTACAGGGTAGTCCCACTTCAAGCTCGTGTAGCTTTCATGTCTATGGGTTCTGTGTTTTGGAACTTCTACTTATCTTCAGCTATGAGCAAGTAGACGCAAACACTTAGCTTCGACCTCACTGACTGATGTCATTCTGAAAGTTTTAAATGCTAAAGTAAGCCAATTCCCTCGGCTCTCTTTCTCTATGGTTTTAATTTCGATCGTAATTTTTAACAGTCTTCATATGATCCTTCTTGAACTTAGGTAGCAGGTGAAGCGCAAAACTCATCAAGAAAGCAATTCTAAATATCTTTCATGTTTCTATGGTATTTTAGAGAAATACAGTAAAGATTCTTGGGAAAAAAATATGTCTTTTGTCGTAATATTAGATTTTTTTTCTTTAAAAAGTGTAACGATAATTAAGCACTTGTAAGATTTATATATATTTTTTAAAAAAAATTATCGGATATATATATCAAAGAGACTTGAAATCCATATTAATCATTCTTTTGTGATTATAAAGCATATACATAACCTTTAAAACTCTATAATATCTCTGTATGAACGAATTTCAACAATGGCGAATGGAGAGATTGATGTGGAAGAGCTTATGCCTTTAAGAAAACGACAGTCTCTTCGTCTCGAGATAGTTGACGAATACGTTGACGTTGTGGTGCCGCAAGAACAACAACAAGAAGAAGAACAAGTAGAAGAGCTGCCCGAAAGGTTTAAGAAGAAGATAATGGAGATGGGAGGCACGGAAGAGACGCTAATATTCAAAAGGGAATTGACTAAGACCGATGTTGATAAAGGTCAGTCGCATTTATCCATTCCACTGAGTAGCCTCTTGAGTCTCGATTTTCTGACGTCTGATGAGAAGGAAAAGATAGAAAACCGAATAAAAGGGGACAGAGAAGGAGGTTTAACCGTGGAAGTGATCGATCCGAGGTTAGAAGTATGGGAGCTGAAGATGAGAAGATGTGATATGGAGAAGAAGAAGAAGACGAAGAATGGGAAGAGAGGGAAGACGAGCTCGCTGTATTTGTTGGCGTATAAGTGGAACCATGTGGTCAAAGCTAATAGTCTTAGAGAAGGTAATAAGTTGCAGCTTTGGTCCTTTAGGTCACAGCAAAAGCTATGTCTTGCGCTGGTCTTGCTTCAAGGAGAAGAAAGGTTATTGGGAAATTAGGGTTTTGCATTCTATACCCTTCTTTTTCGAGAAAGTCTTTTCAGAAAGGTGTTGGATGTTCTAACTGAGTTATTTATTTTGATAGATATTGATGTGCAAGACTAATTAGGGCTTTTCGTTTCTCTTAGGTGTTTGTGTTTGTGTTTTGTTTAAATGGTTGTTGCTTTAACATTAAATTTATTATTATTGAATTTACAATATAAAATGTGAGGGATGAGTTTTGTCCTTTTGATATCTGTTTATTGAATAGCAAATCGAAGTTATAATAAACTTTGCCGAATAGAGTGTGGTTAACGATAGCTTGTAAAAGTGTTGATATGTGTATTGAATGATGAAATAGAACCTTTTTCCCACGCCAAAACATGGCTACACTCTTTTCATTTGTTGCGTATTGAATGACATTTCTATTTGATAAAAGATAATTATGTTTTTCAGGTTTCTTTTTTAAACTGCATGTATGAATGGATGGTATGCAACTTTTTAAGATATATATGAAGTTCATTTTTTTGGAGTGGAGTGGATAATAAATTTAGATATTTTAATATTCTGAAATGGACGATGGATATTTTTTATTTTTAGTATATCCACTATGAGCCGAGTCTTACATATACGACTATTCAACAACTCATGATTTTGTTTGGTTTCAGAGTTGAGATTTAAAATTTAGGTCATAGAGGTTGGTTGGTCACTTTTAGGTATAAGATGGAAATGCCTTACCACATGTTAAATATGAATAAAAATTGCCAATTATCATAATAAGTAATCTGATGTGTTTTTTTGTTTGTTTTTCATTCACAACTCCTTTTTGTGACGCTCCCTTCCGCGTCACACGACGCGTCTAAAGAGATTCGAACCTTCGAGGAGCCAAAATAAGCATACTATATTATGTATGATAAATGAAATGCATAACATAATTTGAATATATCATAGACTTTACTGTTGTACATCAGATGAAAATCTATTGAATATATCATAGACTTTACTGTGTACATCAGATGAAAATTTATTATTTATGACCAAATTGATTTTTTGTAACGGATAAAGACGAACTAAATTAATTACCAAAGATAATTGTTAATGTGTCTCAGGTGCACTGTTGAGTTGATACTGTGATCATCCAAAAGCTAAAGGTATTTATGGTAATTAGATACATACCTAATTACAAAGTTTAAATACCCCATTATCTCCTTCATTCATCATCCAAAAACACCAAAAAAAAAAGAAAGAAGAATTGAACTTTTACAAAATGGCTGAAGAGAAGTTGTTGAAATTGTTCGAGCAAAACTGGTCGGAGAGACTAATCTTCAAAAAAGACAAAGACTCTTTGAATCTCAATGAAAAAGTTGGAGAAACAAAAGTAGAAGAAGAAGCAGTGAAGAATTTTCCGGTGAGCTTTCTTGTGGAGAGGGCTATGAGTGAGACGACGATGATGACGAGTTTCAAGACGAGCTTGTTTGTTTCTTCAACAGATGATTTGTTCTCGTCTCCTAGATCGGTCTTAACCGTTAAAGGATCGCCGATGAAGCTTCAGACGATTCTCTCAGGTAAAGAAGCCAATGAGTTGTCGTCTGGGGAAAGGGAGAGAGTAACTTCTAAATATTCAGAGAAGGAAGAACAGAGGAAAAAGAAGCAGAGCAATGTGAGAAGGAGAAGGGGAAAGAGTATGTCGGATTTGGAGTACGAGGAGCTTAAAGGGTTTATGGATCTGGGTTTTGTCTTCTACGAGGAAGACCGTAAAGACTCAGATCTGGTTTCGATTCTTCCTGGATTGCAGAGATTGGTGAAGAAAGAGGATGGAGTACTACTGCAAGTAACAGAGGAAGAAGAAGACAAGAGCAATAGAAACAGAGTAGCGAAACCGTATTTATCGGAGGCGTGGGAACATTGTGGAGGGAGAAATGGGAGGAGACAAATCACGCCGGAGATAAAGTGGAGAGTTCCGGCGCCGGCGGCGAACGAAGTTGACTTGAAAGATAATCTCAAACTTTGGGCTCATGCGGTGGCTTCGACTATTCGATGATGAATGATCACACAAAGATTGGATTCTAAATGTGTGACTGATGATTTCTGTATCTATTATAGTTTTTTGATCATTCCAGTTTTCAATTTCCTTGTGAATAAAGCAAAAAAAAAAAAAAAAAAAAAATCGAATTTTCGTTGAGGTGAGAATCAAATCTCTAACATGACCATTGACCAAGAACAAAAGCGTCCGAATTTTTATTTAATCATGGGGTTTTTAAGTGGTGGGCCCAATAATTTGTAAGTGGCGGGCCCAATAATTTGTAAGTGGTGGGCCCAATAATTATCACACGTAAATAAATTTAGCACAAAAATACTCATCAGTAACATAGTAGTAAAACATTAATGCTGGAATGCTAATTATCTGAAAACCTATTTAGAACATTCAGAGAAAAAACGTAAATCAAACTTGTAGACCTAATAGTTTCTGAGAAAATCAACCACACCGTGTAGTTGTAGATCTTCCGCTTTCCTCTGTGTCTGAACTATCTCCGGCCGGCTGCAACCTTCCAAGTTCGATATCGCGTAACCGAAAATAATCCTTTTTATGAGTTTCCTTTACAATCAACAAACCCAATATGAGTATATACACCATTGCATAGATGCAGAAAAAGAGAAGGAATAAGGTGATAATGAAGTCCGCACGGTGTATTATATCATCACGCCGTGGGTCGAACGTTGCAGAAGTCGATGACAACGGAGGAGGTGCCATCGATGATAACATTCGTTGTTCAATCGAGCATATGCAACTATAACACTTGTAATATATATCATATATTAATGGGATATTATTCTCTTAAGCTTATAAGTCCCATTAAATTGTTAAACTTATTAAATAGATAATGAAAGTATATATATAAATCTTGTGATTGATATTTTAAATTATACTAAGATTATCAAACTAAATCTCCTAAGCATGTATCTGGAAAAACTCCTAGTAATTAGGTAGGGTAAATATATATATATATCTCTTATAGGTATCGTTTATATATATCTCGTATAGGTATCGTTTAAACAATAAGTGGTTGAATATTTTGGGGCCAGTCTCGCTAACGCCATGGATGATGATACATCACGATATGAAGAAACCGTAATAGTGTTGTTTCGGGTAATGATGGTGATGACCGTCATTGTTATCCTTCTCGGCTCTTATCTTTGTGTTAAAGTTTGCTCGTCGTCGATTTGTTCTGATCCCAAATATGAAAAAGACTGTGAATCTGAATCTCAGCCCATGAATCTATAATCCACGGGCATGCATGCATGAATGGTGGACGATCAAGGCCAAGTTACCAAGTTTGCAAACGAAGATGATCATCATTCATTAGTGTTCAGGAATTAATTAGCGAATATAGTCACTTTTGTTGTTTTTTTTTTGTTGGATTTTTTTTATTATTACTGGATTTAAATTTTAAAATATTTGCTTAATTGTTTTTATATTGTTGTTACTACTATCTTTTTTTTTTTTAAAAAAACTATCAGATATACATAAGTGATTATGTTATCTTTACAAATTATTATGCAATAGAAAAAGAAAAATATTTCACAATGAATCAAAATCATACGATTTTTCTAGGTCGAACTAAGGACAGAATATATATATATATATATATATATATATGCTAGTGCTTCAACTCTTTTATAGAAGAATATATTGAAAACCTTTAGTTAAACTATAATATCAGAGATAAACTTGCTGGTTTGGACACTTTGTCGATTGCTTGACCATGGGAGATTGTGGTGAACTCTCCTGTGAAGAAACGTTATACTATATTTTTTTCGAGGTCGGAGAAATATTTGTCATCCTTGTAATGTTCGGAATGTTTGGATTATACATGTTTCGAGAGTGGCTATCTCTTTCTAAAAAACCATCATCTACTCTCATCGCTGACCAAGACGAGGACCAACGATCCAACCTCGTCCATCAGGTTTGAACACTTATGGGGATTTTTGGTTTAATCTGTTTTTTTTTTTGTAAAAATAAATATATATAAGATTTAATTCTACGTGATAAACGCGGTCATACGTCTTTCAATGGAATTGATTACTTAATTATGTTTGGATCATCTCTCCCTCTCTCTTTCCTCGTATAATTGTATGGTTTACTTTTTACAAACCAGTTTTCACTAGATGAAGAAACTTAAGTGATTGGAATATATATATATATATATATATATATATATATATATATGATAAAGACCTAATCGTAAGCATGCATGTGCACATTCATACGCTCTTCATTAAAACCGATTGTAAGGAACTAAATAATAGACACACGATCTCAATGGTAAGAACAAACTGAGATATTGAAAAAACTACGCAACGCAAAGTCGAAGAACAAGAATTCTTCCAAGTGACATGAATGAATTATAACAATTGTTAAATCCCAAAAACAAATTGACAAAAAAAAGAAAATCCCAAAAACTAATTAAGGAAGATCATCTTCTAGACCGTAGTAGTAGTAGATCGTAGCTTTGATCTTCGAATATAATCCACGTATAACTTGTCGTCGTGTTCATTATAAGTCTTGGCATATCGAAGTACAAACAAGCAGCCGAAGAATGAGAGAAGCACACAAATGAGAAAGAAGATCATCGCTGAAAACACAAATATCAATCTTATGTCGATCCATTCAAGTGACCCCTTTGCTGCTGGATGCTCCATCGATGTTGATTAATTTTGGAACAACAACAATTATTATGATCATATATATATATATATTCTTGATTGGATCAAATCATTATGTTAATCTATCTCCTTTCAAGATTAAGATTCTTTTATATTCTTCATTATCTAGTTACTAAAAGAATCTTAGTATAATTTAATGAAGACTATTGGATTACTGTATAATGTAATCATGGTTCTTCTATCCATCTAGGCAATGGAAACTTATATACATAGAAATACATAAAGTTAAAAACGTTTATACACTTGTTTTCTTTTCTTCTTCCTTAAATAGATAGATGTGAGAAGAGAGAAAGCTATACAAGTCTAGAACGGGACAGATATAGCACGACCCGTACCAAATGAAGTTATTACACATATAATATGAGAAACCTACGTACACTATGGTTCATGTCTCGGCTGGTACTTCAGTTCTCTCCTCTTGAAGCAGACTCGGGGAGTTTGAAGGTGGGCCGCTTATCCACGCCTCTTCGTGAGTATTCCCTCCATCTCCTCGCTGCTGCGGCAGCTCGCTGTGCTCGTTCTTGTACTTCTTCCTCTGCCACAGACATGAAAACTGAGTAAATATTGTTATATGATCATTGGCCAAAAAGATGAAGAGAGTTCTTCACTCTATCAAATCTATACCGCTTTTCTGGTACTGATTCTGTTCGCCCCAGAGGTTATCCCAATAGGAAGGTGTTTCGTCTGTGCCTTTCCGCTTCATCATTCTACTTCTAGCTTGATTCTGAAACATAGGTAGTAAGCACGAGGTGATGTTTACGGTTCGGAAAAAAGATTTCGAAGGTGATGATAATAGTTTCATACCAAAACTTTTGCTTGCCTCTTTTCCCATCGTGATCTCGCCTGTAAATGGATTCCAAGATTCATCATCACTTAAATGAAAGATTCATAAGGATAGGCTACCTTATAACAAGACTAAAGAGTAGAATGAACGTTTTCAGCTATTCTTCTTACCATTCTGAAAACATCAACTGCTCCTGACCCCATTCCAGAAAGCATCAGAGCAACCTGAACCATGAATGACAGTGCCCAAGAGATCAATGCACGAGTTTCGTAACAAAGAAACCTTTTGCAATGCTTTGTGTTTCATCTCAAGTGAGTTATAAGATAAGCTACAAGAGAAAATTGCTAGTCTTTACATTCACTCTTTCAACACGTCGCATCTCGTCTTCAAGCAATGACAACTGTGCAGCCGATGTCTTATAGATACAATCAACGGGACTGAAAATAAAAAAAAAAGGAGGATTTAATTCTCCTGAAACAAATTTAACAATCACTTACGCAGCATCTACAGAATGTATTTAGCTTTACCATGTTTCAACTGCTTGTTGAAGTAAATCTGGATTCCCACGCTGGTTACAGGCCCTTGCTCTTCCAAAATCTTCCTCGATTTTGAATATATCAGGAGCCACATTGGCACAATTCTTGCATCCTGTTCAACACCAACACCAAACGCAGATGTAGTCACTTTTTCAATAATTGCTACCAAAAGGTTTGAACTCGGCCTCATTTGAAATGCATCATCTTAAGACATATACCTATACAAGCAAACTCATCAACGAAAACATGATCCTTTGGGGTGGAGTCATCAAGAAAAGGATTGATGGCAGTCACTGCATACCCATGGATTTCATCGTAAACCATACGCTGTACAGGGTCACTCAGAATCTGCAATGCAAACGGTTAAAAAAACTCTAAACTAAAACCACATGTGACCTTACTAACGCTTACATAATGTTACACGAAGTTTCAAGTAATACTCACCTCATAGACATCGTTTATGAACATGCAGAAATTTGTGGTTTCTGGGTCATTGCCACTCAAGTCTGGATGGCAAGATTTCATACAGTTGTAGTATGCTTTCTTAATCTCCTCCTGTGTTGCATCTGGGAGCTATTGACATAGCAGAGGAGAGTGATTTAACTCACAAATTTTGGATCTTTTAAAGGACTGTATAAATCCCATGAGAGCTTTACAATTTCGACAAAGATGAATCTAGCTGAAGATGTACTTAGAATTTGAAAGGCAGAGTATTTTTGCATGATGAACAACAACAAGTGGGGTTCTTTTCAATCGAAAGCAAATAACAAAATCCAAATAAAACTCGAACTTCAAAACCAATAATGCGATTATCAAATCGGATTGGAATAGATTTGGTTGCGAAATGGGAAAGAGAAGGGCGGAAAATTACCAGTCCGAGAACGGAATAGTAATCGTCGGCGACATCATCGGTGGAAAGAGAAGAACCATCCTCAGTTGCAACTCTCAACCTTCCGATGGAGCGACTTCGCTTCTTTCCGGCGTACCCAGGTAAGCACCAAGACGAAGCACCGCTAGTCTTCGCCGAGAAACGCGACGGGCATGATCTGGAGCTAAGAACCGAGCTCTGGAACTTCAGAAGATCCGTACAAACAGGGGAAAGTAGCTGCGCCATTGAAGAAGAACCCCAAAAGCTCCGATCCGATCCGATCTGATCCGTTCCGGTCACTACTAGGCCAAAGAGGAGACACAATCTCGTCAATGTAATTTCAATTTTATTCGCAGGAAGTCGATATTTTGAATTATAATATTTAAATGTTTTTCTTTTTTTTTTTTGTGAAGGGAAGGAGGAAGAAGTTAAGGCGTACGAGGGTGGAGTGCTGACGTGTCAGTATAAGAACCACGGAAGCTTATCTGGAATCTGAGATGAATCTAGCGGCGACCGGCGAAAGCGTGCTTAACCGAAGGTGGCACGTGTCAGCTAGTGGAGTAAGGTGTCTCTTCACGCTTCAACTACCCGCCAAGTTTATTATCTCTCTCTTTGTTTACTTCATCTCACACGAAATCAGATATTTGTATAAACTCGAAAAACACAGAAATATGAATTCTTGATTTTCATTAATTGTAATTTCATATAGATAGATAAAAGTCGACACAAAAGATTCAGAGAAGTTAAACAAAACTTGAGACAAAGAGATTCAAAACCGAAGAAGAAAGAGCGAATTTTTAGCCAGTGATGTTCTGAGACTTGTTGAGAATGACTCCTTCGTATTTCACCTGGAACCATTTCATCGCATCGTCTTTGGTTACTCTGTGTTGGATACCGACACGAGCCTTACACCTTCTGCGACGTGCCACACGGTAACCAGGTCGCTCCAGGACAACATAGAAGTCCATACCGTAGATTCCAGTCGATGGATCATACCTTAAAAAGGCCAAGTCAATTAATCAAGAATGTGAGAACAAGAAGCACAACTCTCTAGTGTATTGTTCGATAGGATTCAGAAAGGGAGGGACTTACTTGATACCGAGATCAATGTGTTCTTGAATGCCGAAACCGAAGCAGCCGGTGTCGCTGAAGTTTCTTCTGAGGAGTTCGTATTCTTTGACTTTGAGTCCACTCTCAAGAAGTTGCATTGCTTTATCACCTCTCACGGTTACATAGCATGCGATCTTCTCGTTACGTCTGATTCCAAAAGAACGAACAGTGTATCTAGCTGCACAAAACAACAAATGAACAGAATTGCCAAAATTAGAGATTATTAATCGTCTTCCACATCCTAAAACTAATCATCAATCATGAAACCAACCATTCATTTGTCTTTTAGATTACTAATCTGAGATTAACAATTAAGCAAGGAGAAAAAAATCTAACCTTTGGAGAAAACAGGAGTTTGGCCACTCAATTGTTCCAAAACCTGCAAAATTTAAGACGAATTCAATCGATTAAGAAGTTAGAACAGAAATGCGACACTCAGAGAATCGGTAAAGAAAAGACACACGCGGGGAACAAGAACCTTGGAAGCTCTGGTGAGACGATCGCCACTCTCACCAACGGAGATGTTGAGAACCAGCTTCTGCACTTTAATGTCCCTCATTGGGTTCGATAGCTTCTTCTCCGACGCCTGATTTCAAAAACCAAATAACACATCTCAATCACCACAAATCAGAAAAATGTGAGCAGGAAAAAAACGAATCCAAGTACGGGAAAGAATACAATCGAATCAAAAATTACTGATAGGTACCATTTGGGATTAAGGTTGCAAAATTAGCTCCGGCGACGGGAAAGAAGAAGATGAGGGCACGAAATATAAAAACCCTAACTTTATGTATTCATTCACAGACTAATAATGGGCCATATCTCTTGTGGTCGTTTAAAATTGACAACTTTACCTTTGAAAACAGGCCCACGTTACTCTCACGTGACCAAATCCTTTTGTTCTTCAGCACTCTTTCTACTTTACTCTCTGCTTGAAGAGGAAAAATGGAGCCACTGTATGTAAAATATCAATAGATGATTATGTGCTTGATTGATATTAATGATTAATCAATATTGTTTGGTGACATTTAGTATACTTTGATTGGTGACATTATAAGGTGTTTAGTTAAGTCTTATACCAAACTGAATGGATTGAATTTGATTTCCGTATAAACCCAAACCAAACCGGAAAACCCAGCTCTTTTGATTTTTATATATCCGTTGGACTCAAAAAATAATCATAATCATAATCATTTTCATCTTTAAATTTGAGTACAAGTTTTCTTATTCAACCATTGTGGGAGCACTACCTTTGTTTTACTACAACCCAAAACAAAAAGCCAAATCGATTTCATTGAGCTATTAAGAAGAGACTAAACCTAGGAAACAACAAATCATAATAATGTCTCAAAGATTCAGAAACAGTTGAAAAAAACACTTTCCCGGGGAAATGAAAACACTGCGACAAGCTTTGATCACTTGAGCTGCAATTTGGTATAGAGATCCGCTGCTCTAGATAACGACTGTATCGATACCGGATAACCCTTTCCCATCTGCAAACCAACCGTTAAAAGCAGTCTCTTTTATTCTACGCTCAATGGAATCTAAAAATTGCATCTAAAAAGGAGACATTTATTCTGATTCAAATGCTCACCGTACTGCATAAGTGGAATGCATTCACATAACCAGCATACTTTGAAGCTGCACAAAAAGCAAAAAAAGAGTAAGCACGTAAATCAACCAAACAAAAGATCTTTAAACAAAAGTGTAGTAAGCTTGGTATGAGTTATTACTCTTTTTCAATCCGGCAGGCTTGGCCAGCAAAAGGGCGTTCATAAATGCACCAACATTCTCTCGCAAAGCATCCTCAGCAAAGCTCATCTGCAATGTTACGAAAGTGTTCTTTTTTTTTTTATGAAGAAAGCCTAATGATTCATTCGGATAAACTTTTCAACTCTTTGGGAAAGGGATGTTCACCTTTCCAAGAGGCACATGAAGAATAGAAGTTTTATCCATTCTGAATTTGGTATGTCCAGCTTTTGCGTCTTTCACTGCTTTCGCAACATCCTTGGTCACACTACCTTGCTACAACAACGATAAATAATAAATTTGGTTCTTTTAATCTAAGCACCATACAACAGGTAAGTTGTTGTTGAGTGAAGAATGCAACAACTCACTTTGGGGTTTGGCATCAAACCATGATTGTTAAGAATCCTTGATATCTACAAAGAAGCAAACAAATAAGCATTTGAATATCTAGTGAGAAAGAGACATTTGGGAATCTTAAATAAGTTTTAAAAGAAATTGGATAAGTGCTTCAATCCAAAGAACCTTGTAAACACGGGGCATCATTTTCGGAGTTGCAAGACATCTGTCAAAGTCGATCTTGCCACTTTCTGCAGATAGAGTATTAAAGTAACGATTAAATAAATCTACAACTGGAACATAATTCATGACAGAGCCAAAGGCAAGCTTGTGCAATTAGTTATCAGAAGTAAACTATATAGAAGGAGAATGAAGTAACATGGGTTGGTTCATTACTCAAAATTTCCTCAATAAGCTCAAGACCACCGACGACATCAGCTCCTGCAGCCTTTGCATCCTCTGCATCAGCACCCTCGGCAAAGAAAGCCACTTTCACATCCTGAAACAAGGAAAGATCATTTCTTTCGTATCACATAAACAGCTTATATACATCAATTACCATCAGGGATTAAGAGAGGCATTTCTCGTACCTTTTTAACAGAATGTGGTAGAGCTAAAGTACCACGAACTATCTGCAGTTTAAACAGTAACAGCACTCAGTCTAGAGATAGGAAAATGCTAGATAAGAATGAGAATTTTTATAGTGAAACATAAACCAAAGATTTGGAGAGAAACGAATACCAGCTCAGATCGGCCCTTTTCAATGCCCAACCTCACATGCGCCTCAAGAGTTTCATCAAACTTCGCCTTCGCATTGCCCTGAACCAGTGTAGAAGTAAACAGCATAAGAAGGATATATAAAGACGAATGTGATGGATGCACAAATGGCTGAGTTCTTATTCACGCTGTGCTCTTGAAAGTCGACACAACAACGTCTATGACAAATTTATAGGAATCCACAACTCTCACAGTAACATCATCGAATAAAACTTCCCTGATCTATTCATCATTTGAAGTGCCCTCTTTGAGACCTTTTCTTGTTCATATAACATAGTCGAACTAACCAAAATCGAATATCATATAATCCCAATATTTCTAGCTTCTTTCAAATACTCATTTGCAGTACCCGAACAACGAAACAAGCAAAAGTTGAATCCTTTGACATCATACACAGAAAAATAAATTGAGTTAAGCATCATGTGGGTGACTAATACTGACCTTAATCTCTCTAATGGCCTCCATGAGATCGAAAATAGGTTTCTTTCCATGTTTCAAGTCAGGTTTAAGCAATGTTGGCAAAGGAAGTGAAGAAGTGTCCTCTTCCACAGCGGTTGCTCTCAGAAACCTTCTTCTAGCCCGATTCTCTAATTCAATCCTCTTCCTCTCCCTCTCCATCTCCTCCGGAGTTCTCTCTATGTCTCCCTCACGGGCGACGCGATCCTCCGGAAGCGGAGCCACACTCTGAGCGTAAGAGACCGGAGTGACTGAAGGAGCGTCTTTCACGTATCGGATTTCCTCTCGCGTCAAGCTCGAACGGTCTTCCTGGTTCGCCGATTCGCCCTGAAGCGGCGTAGAAGATGATAACGGAGGAGAGGCGCCATCGGAGGTTTCGGATTTCTGATCCTTGGGTTTGGCGGCGTACGACACTGGCTCGAGTTTTTTGCGGAATTCATTCAGAGACGGGTTTAGATTCGAATCGGGAGAAGGATTCGAATCAGATGATGGGGAGGAAGAGAAGAGCCTAGGGATTTGTGGAAATGGAGACGAAAAGGGTTTGATAAGACCTTGGCGGCGAGCTTGAGAGAGTAGAAGCTTCATTGCTGCCATTGTTTTCACTTCTTTCACTAGCAGGTTTTTTCCGTGTGAAGACCGATTTTGGGGTTTAAGAGGATTTTAGATTTCCAGCTTAATTAAAGGGTTTTTCTATAACAATTATAAAACCTGAGGGGCCAAATACATAAATATTTTTGGAGTTTAAGAAGATTTCGGAATTCCAATTTCCAACCCAATTATCTTGTCTTCTCTCGAAAATGGAAGTATACTTCGTAAAATTAATCATTTGCTGCTATTCATGGTTTTTTTTTCTAATACAGAGCTTTTACAAGCTAACAAGTTAAACAACAGAGACAATGAGACTGAGTTTTTGCTAAAAGAGATCAAAAATGGCTGAACTGTCCCAACAATAACTCGAACATGTCGTCAGGATTTAAAAGAGTCGTTCCTCCAATAACCAGACCAATGTCCGGTCTACCGCTCTCCGACACAGCCTCTTGAGCTTCCAAAACCTTTGGACAATGGAGGAAACAGAGTCAGTTATTACAAAGATTAAGCCTAAAACTGACTTTAGTGGGGAAGAAACTCACCTCTCGACCATTGATTCCTCCAATGACAAAGACAAGAATGACACTCTGGTCTGCGAGGCTCGGTTTTGCCTGCAATAGTGTTGCAAAACATCAATGTGTATCTCGTGGGGGACGAGGGAAAAATGAAGTAATAGAGAGAGAGAGACAGAGAGAGGGAGAAAGAGGTAACTAACCTGACCAAGACCAAACCTTCCAAAACCGCTTTTGAAAAGCCTTCCTACAGTTGAGGAATGGTATTCTAAACCGGGAATCTCGTCTTTGCTCAACACCTTTGTTATAAGCCTGTAGAGTAGCCCTTTGTTTCCAGAAGGATCTCCGGGAAAACTGCTCTCTGAAGCCAACGAGCCTTCTCTTAATGGTAGGTTACTTGTTCGCAGGCTCGATAACTTGTGGAGAAACCTAAACAAGCTGTCTACTCTATCACGCAAATCAAGTTTCAGCTGCATATCGTCATAGGACTCGTTTGCTTTACTATTTTCATTGTCTTCTTCTTCTTCTTCCTCCTCGCCCCATTTTCCCCATGGATCATCATCAAGAGCATCGATGTCTAACTGATCATCAGCGGGAGTCTCTTTGGCTTCCTCGGACTTGAGGCGATTCAATCTGCCTTCAAGCTCTTCTGTCAACCCATTAAGAAACTTGAGATTTCCTGCTGATGGATTCTCGAGAACAGCATCGACAATGGCTTCTTTTAGGAAATGCTCTTCTTGCCAAGAGAAAGGCCCGCCTGAGCCAGATGTAGGGAAGTTCTCGCCAGCAAGAATGTAACCAACTATCGTAAAAAGCAGGGCATCTCGGAAAGACAGAAGCCCTCGTGATGACGAATCTGGTTTCTCATTCTTCTTCGCTTGAAGCTCTGCGAGAGCGCTTTTATTGATCAGGTCGCTAATTTGAGCAGCCAAACCCTGACTCGTATCACCCGCACTTACGTTTAACATCATCTCCGCACTGCTAAAAGCATCCCATCTGGCACTTTGTGGTTCATCAAGTGCAGCGGCTGTAGCTGCCGCTAACTGAATGATCCCTTTGTTTTTCAACAGAGACGACTGGCTTTGCGACAGTGCCTTTATCATGGCATGTAGCTCTGCCTTTGTAGCGTAACCAGGACGACCCCTCACGTTGACTGAGATATTTTCACGACGCAGAGCCTCTTGAAGCCATTTCTTCACCAGCACACTTCCATCCTTTGTTCTCCTATCAATCACGGCCTCTAAGTAAGGCGTTCCTCTGAAACATTCCGTGACGACAAGAGATCCATTTAGTAGCTCACTCAAGTTGGTGCTAGATTTACTGTCAGATTCATTAAGCAAATCTACACTTTCTGGATCAGAAGTATATGAATCCCAGCCACGTAGAAAAGCTTCAACGCCTTCAGGAAGACCAGAATCCCTAATCTTGCTTGGTTCTTCATTTAACAGTTCCCCAAGCGGCACTTGCACATCAAGAGAAGGACGATCGATGCTTGGAACCCCTTGTTTAAGCTGTGCTTGTGAAGAAAATCTTTCAGCTCGAGGCAAAGATGAAAAGATACGATCGAAAAGTGAATCCCCATGACAGCATGGAGTGATAAGATCAAGAGTACGGTCAACAAGTAACAAGCCAGCAGATCGTTTGCGCCGCCCTACGTCATAAAGACTTGACATGTCTGTAAGAATCTTCCCGACATTCTTTGATAGATCACCAAGCGAAAATATTTCCAACTTCAACTCCATCTACAGTTTTTTTCAAAGCAATAATATGGTCACAAACTTCATAAAAGTAACATAAGACATTAAAATTTTGACAAACAAGTGCAACAGATATCTTGTAGTGCTGTAGCTCACATACGACAATTTACCTTAAGAGCCAGCTGGTAAAGAAAATGTGCGGTAAGAGTTGCACCAGGAGGAACATCATCAGTATCAGACATAGATCCAGTACTTATGGGAGGCAGACCGAAACTAAGGGAATCCTCATGTTGACGGGACAAGGACGCTTCTGCGACTGATCCTTGGGAAGGTAAGACAAAGGCTCTAGGAGTAAAAGGACAAATAATTAAGGGGAAGTGGTGCACCGAGACCACCAAGCCTTCTGCATCACCTGATGAAGTATCTGCATTTTCACTTATAATAGGCTCCATAGTAAGTGACTCAAGTGCAGAGGAGAACTTAGAAACCCCTTTGTCTTTAGATATTTCGTCGCTTTTCTTGGAATGTTCATTGTAATCCTGAACTAGTAAGATTTCGTACTCTCGATATGCGTCAGGACCAAGTGGTGAATCAGGACAAGCTGAGTGAGATCCCTGTCCGTTACACAAGCTCAAATTAATAGGGTAATTAGATGAGAAATATCAATTGACTCAGGAGAACATAAACCTATTCTGAAGAGTATTATATATGAAAACATCTCTTACAGAGGAATCAATGAGAACCAAAACTGCTACATTAATGTCATTTCAAATACGATAATGATACGCACCTCTGAGATAGATGTGAACACTGTGCAGCTGTGAACACCTTCATGGGTGCTTAGACACCGTAGCATATAACGATGAGCATCATTGAGAAGCCGAGATGTCATAATCACAATTCTCTTTGCACAATCAAGCTTCGAATTCCAATCAGCCACCTAGAGCCAATAAAACACATCGAAAGTCACATCACATGTTATAGATCAGATCAGAAGATAACTACTTTTTTGATACCAAGAGTATGGAATCAAACAAGAAAAAGAAGAATATTGACTTACCGCATCGAGGGGAGTCATATTTTCAAGGCTGCACACAGCACGAGCACCAAGTTCCAAGAGCAAAGGGAATGCTCCTGCAAACTGAAAACTTTCTGTGCAACCAGCATCAATATACACAATGGCATCTTTGATATCCTCTTCTATCTGCAAAACAAAACGGTCAAAAAAACTTGAGATTTCCCATTAACGCTCATCAAAGGTACTTAGCTTCTTCCCAGGAAACACAAAAGAGCTTAAATAAGATTGTCTGAGAAATACTAATGATTCGGAGAAGGTCAAGATTTTAGGAGCAGCAGATCAAAACGGAAAACGAAATGAGACAAAAGGAAAAAAGGGAAATCTACACTTACTTCGCGGATCGAATTGAGACAAGATATCGCGACATCGATCAGAGCCATAGCTCTGTAGCTGCGTCACAGTCGGTCGTTTTAGACTGAGATCACCAGCAGAAGCAAATACCGATGAGATGTGGTCTGAATTAGACTAACGCCTGATCACCGGAGAAACACCAATTTTGCTTCGCCGGGAAATCTCACCGACGACGAGTTAGCTTCGTATCGTTCGTCTTGATCGTATTCGTACCACTTTATTGGGCTTTTTTATCTTATGGTGGGCTCTAAGTCATCTCTGATTTAAAATGGGCCTGTTGACCTAATTAAAAACTCAATGTCTCAAATAAAATCTACAAAAAAAAATAATAATAAATATACTTAAATTTTTTAACAAAAGAGTAATTTTTTATACTCAGTCAGTAACTTTATACAATTGGCATAAAATCAAGGATCAATTGTCCATTTGTCCTAATCATATTTCAAAATCAAAAGTTAATTTGGATAACAACTAGTTTAACAATGAACACTAGCATATTCCAAATCTAAAGCATATATAGACAAGATCAACAATATATCCAAATAAATTTAAAAGTGGTTCTCACGATTACATATGAATAAATAAAATCTCAAATGCTTAAATTAAACACACCATACACAAAAAAAAAAAAAAATCAAATAACCAAATCATGGTCGAGCCAACATGGGAAGAGCTTCTTGGCCAAGACAATTGGCAAAACCTATTGGAACCACTTGACCACTCACTTCGCCGGCTCATCCTTCGAGCCGGCGACTTTTGTCAAGCCACTTACGACACTTTCATCAACGACCAAAACTCCACCTACTGTGGAGCCAGCCGTTACGGCAAACCATCGTTCTTCCACAAAGTCATGCTCGACGATGCGAGACATTACAACGTCGTTTCATTCCTTTACGCCACGGCTCGTGTCAGCGACCACGAAGCCTTCTTCCTAAACTCCATGTCAAGAGAATCTTGGGACCGTGAGACTAACTGGATCGGTTACATCGCGGTCACGTCTGATGAACGGACGGCTGAGATTGGGAGGAGAGAGATCTATGTGGTGTTTCGTGGGACGACGAGGAATTACGAGTGGGTTAATGTGATGGGAGCGAAGTTGACTCCGGTGAAGGAACTGTTGATGGACGGTGGAGATGGTCCTGAGGTTATGCTTGGATGGTTCACTATTTATACTACGGCTAATCCAAACTCACCCTTCACCAAGATGAGTGCACGCTCGCAGCTTCTCACCAAGGTAATGAAAAATAAATGCGATTAATGAAATTAAAACATGTTACATACATTGAAATATTTTTTTGAAACAAAACACCAATAAACCAATGAAAATGTAATATCAGAGTTTCTTTTACTAAAAAAAAAACGGTCAAACAAAATATTTCTTTCTATATAAAACAAATATTTATAAGACGGAGAAAAATTTGAATTTGTTTCTTTTATTCAGTATATTTAAACTAGTTTCGACATTTTGATTCAATTTGTTTGATATGAGTAAATGCTAACTTGTTACGTACGGTAGATAAAAGAACTGCTAGAGATATACAAGGACGAGAAACCTAGCATAGTGCTCACTGGACACAGCCTTGGTGCAACTATCGCGACTCTCGCAGCATTCGACATGGCGGAAAACGTTACAAACGGCTACACTGACGTGCCGCCGGTGACGGCGATTGTGATTGGTTCTCCGAGAGTGGGCAACAAAGAATTTTCCGACAGAATCAACGGACATAATAATGTGAGGATACTTCACGTGAAAAACGAAACTGATCTTATCACTCGTTATCCAGCTAAGATAATGGGGTACGTCAACATTGGGACCAAACTCAAGATCGATACAAGAGTTTCACCTTTTCTTAAGGAAACTCATCATCCTGGTGATTGGCATAACCTACAGGCAAGTCATTCTATTTTGCTTTAACTATTTGCATATATATATATAAGATCTTGAATAAGATTCCATACTTAATTCGTAAATGATAAAATTGGTAGGTAAATGAATCTGTCCTTATGTACGACAATGCTAGATAGAATAGTTTTTCATGTCATTAGAATCAACATTAGTTTAGGCTTTTGTTGTTTGGTTTGTGTCTATAATATTTAGTGTGTAATTTTCTAAATGAACCCACAACTTTAGGCATAAAGCAAATTTATTTGTTAATTGTAAACGTGAACGCCAAACACAACAAAATGAAGAAACCCTTTAATTTGCGTTTGGCGTTTCTTTTGACATTTTTTCGTACATTTAACGCAAACACAAAAAATGGCGTTCGAAACAAACGTTGGTTATAACTTATAATGGTTATGGTTTGAGTGAATGTAGGCGATGTTACATGTAGTAGCGGGATGGAACGGGAAGAATGGGAAGTACGAGATGAAAGTGAACCGGAACATAGCATTGGTTAACAAATCGTGTGCACTATTGAAAGATGAATGTTTGGTTCCCGAGTGTTGGTGGGTCGAGAAGAACAAAGGCATGCTCAAGACCGAGGATGGTCATTGGGTCATGGCCACTCCCGACGACGAAGACATGCCCGTCGTCGAGTTTGATTAGAAAACCATTAAATACAAAAAAATGTCACTTTTTTGTTTGTCTCTTTTGGTTTGGGTAGAATTTTCTTCTCTATTGATTGCATTGCTTTTAAATTGTATGGTTGAGAAATGAATATGCCATAATATTCCAATACCATTGATAACCTTAATCGCTATGGATGTAAAAGTGGGTCACACACCATCATCACCACAACCACTTAAAATAAAGTGAGAAAATAATTGATTAGAAAAAAACAAATATTTTGTTATATACACAAGAGCCAAGAGTCACTTACTTATCTCCTAACACACACCATTTCTCTCCAATGGCTACAACACCACCATGGGAAGAGCTCTTAGGCTCAAAGAATTGGGACACTCTCTTAGACCCATTTGACCAATCTCTTCGCCAACTCATTCTCCGTTGCGGCGACTTTTGTCAAGCCACTTACGATGCTTTCGTCAACGACGAAAACTCCAAGTACTGTGGAGCAAGCCGTTACGGCAAATCTTCCTTCTTCGACAAGGTCATGCTCGAATCCGCATCTGACTACGAGGTCACGAGCTTTCTCTACGCCACAGCTCGTGTCGCTCTCCCTCAAGGTTTGCTTCTCCACTCACAATCACGAGATTCTTGGGACCGCGAGTCTAACTGGTTCGGTTACATTGCTGTTACGTCTGATGAACGGACTAAGGCCTTGGGACGCCGTGAGATCTACGTGGCTTTGAGAGGGACGAGTAGGAACTATGAGTGGATCAATGTTTTGGGGGCTAGGCCTACTTCAGCTGACCCGTTGCTTCACGGACCGAAACAGAGCGGTTTTGGTTCTGACTCTGGTGCGGTTGGAGCTGGTAGTACTTATAGCAGTGACAGTGAAGACGAAGAGGGGTGTAAAGTGATGCTCGGGTGGCTCACAATCTATACTTCTGATCACCCGGAGTCGAAGTTCACAAAGCTGAGTCTAAGGTTACAGTTGCTAGCTAAGATCAAGGAGCTCCTGTTGAAGTATAAGGACGAGAATCCGAGCATTGTGTTGACCGGACATAGCTTGGGAGCTACAGAGGCTGTTATCGCCGCCTTTGACATAGCTGAGAACGGTGCCAACGATGATGTTCCAGTCACTGCGATTGTGTTTGGTTGTCCACAGGTAGGAAACAAGGAGTTCAAGGACGAGGTAACGCGTCACAAGAACTTAAAGATCCTGCATGTAAGGAACACGATTGATCTCTTAACTCGATATCCAGGAGGACTCTTGGGGTATGTGGATATAGGAACCAACTTTGTGATCGATACAAAGAAGTCACCTTACCTTAAGGATTCAAGGAATCCAGGGGATTGGCACAATCTTCAGGTAATCTTTTTAAGTTTCTACGATGGCAATAGAGTAGAAACTTAAGCATTTTTTTTTCATTTTCATATTGATGCAGGCAATGCTCCATGTCGTTGCGGGATGGAATGGGAAGAAAGGAGAGTTTAAGCTGATGGTGAAGAGAAGTATTGCATTAGTGAACAAGTCATGTGAGTTCTTGAAAGATGAATGTTTAGTGCCAGGATCTTGGTGGGTGGAGAAGAACAAAGGACTGATCAAGAACGGAGATGGTGAATGGGTCATTTCTCCACCAGACGAAGAACCTGAACCTGAGTTCTAAATTGGATTTCTCTATGTTTTCATGTCAATCAAAAACAATAAAAGCAACTCTTGTGTGTTATTTGTATTGATTTATAAGTTTATGAGAGTGATTTCATCAACCAAACATAGTCAAACGGTTCATCTTTCTCACATCAGAAAAGATTCTTCTTGAAAGAACAACGACATTGAGATGAAAGCATACTGAATGTTGATACTACATAAAGAAAAGTGAAACTGCGATTTAAGTTTTGTTCTTTATCTTCAGGACTTGCTTCACTTCTTACCACGAAGTTTAGCTCCGAGAGCTCTCTCCAGCTTAGAAAGGATCTGCTGGTTTGGGATTGCTTTACCAGACTCATACTCTTGGATCACTTGTGGCTTCTCATTGATGATCTACATAAAGAAGCAAACGAGTGTGTGTTGGTCATGTATTGACTCACAAACAACGGGTAATCATAATAAGAGAGAGATATATATATAGATTAGAGAGAAGGATAAGTTACTTGAGCAAGTTGGGACTGGGTTAGCTTCTTATCTGTTCGGGCTTGCATAATGGCCTTCTTTAACTCAGTAGGCACACGCTCATCTGGAAACACAATTTGGATCAATCAATACATACATCAACAAATGAAAAGTTTATCTCGCTAAGACCAACAAAGGCCAAAAAGATAGAAAAACTCTGGAACTCTCCTACTCATGCAAGGATAGTTCCATTCATAGACCAATGTGGAATTGAAAAACCAATTAACCGAGAAAACAGAGCAAAGGGACTAATCATTTTACCAAGCCAATAGAGAAAATCATTTCACCATCAGTAAAAACAAATGATTAGAGATGAGACTTACGAGTGAGATTCTCAGTGTCATCATCAAGCCTTTTGGTGTTGAGAGATGTGCCGCTTGATGCCGCCTTATTGGTTCCAGCATTGTCTAAACACACCACACACAAGGACGTGTTAGATGAAATCTATATTGCACACTGAAACAACAAAATTCAAGAGCATAGATTCAAGCCTTAAACAAACCAAAGCAGACATTTTTTTTTTCTAAAACAAGAAAAATCATCAATCACCAATACCAATGCATCGATTTCTCGCGAATAATTTACTGCTCAGGCGGAAATTTCAATTGACAACGAACATCAATCCTAAATACCATCGATTCCAAGAAATTGCAATAACCCCGAGGCGCTATATACAAAATCGCACTAAAAACCATACACAAGCTCCAATAGCTAAATCTATGAAATATTCCAGAGACCCCTAAGCCAGATTACTTCAATCGGATTATAACTACGATACCGAATCATTCAGGAACTAGGGAAAAGAAGAAAACAAAGGAGATCGAAAAGAAAGAACAAACATTTTCGGACGGTCTCGATATCGGCGCCGGATCGGCGAGCGGCGTTGACAGTTTTCTCGTCGCGCTTGGCGGCTGAGTTCGCGGCTTTCTTACGGATCACCACCGGCTCCCAATCCTGAGTCATCGGTCCAACTCCTGCCATGGTTTCGTCTCGAGCTTTTTTCTTCTGCAAACCGCCTTTTCACAAAATCTAGGGTTTCTTTCTTCGTAGAAAAACAGATTAAAAAATAATGAAAATGAGAGAAAGCTGGGATAATATAGAGAGAGAGGAAAAAAAATGCCGTGCGTGAGCTTCACGCTATTTGTTTTATTTAAAATATTTCTTTTCTTCGTCCGATAAATGCTTTAAAAAATATACAGTGTGGATTCAAGGGCTACTTTCGTAAATTTATGTATATGGATCCCACTTGAGAAGAAATATCTGGGCATATGGCAACAATATTAAAAATATTGGATTCCTCTTTTATTCTTTTTTACTCTTAAAGGCTAAAATTATTATTACTCTGACTTCTCTCTACCTTCTTCGTCTCCAACTTCTACCGATTGATTCTATCCGTCCGGATCTTACGCGACGGCTCAGTTCAAGGTTTTCTTCAAAATGTTCTCCCGTTTCTGAATATTATCTCGTTAAGTTTTTGCTATTTGGCTGCTGTTTTTAACTCTGATGCATCGGTTGTTTATGGTTTATCTGAGAAAACGAATCTCCGATTTGGTGTCTTAATCAATCTGTATTGAATCAGTTTACATATCTTCCTGATTGTGATTCTAAGCCTAATGAAATGATAAATGCTCAAAAGTAATTTGCTGATGATATAGTTCAATTCGATTATATGCCGAGATTATGAGCGTTAATGATGATTTGATTCAGTTTCGATGACGGAAACAATGTGATCATGTGATTAACCTGAGAAAATTGCTTTTGAACACTGTGTGTGATGTTCATATTAAACCTGTTTTCTTATTGAGATACTTCATACTTGTGATTTAATTTTCCAATGTATTAAGCAATAACGTATCGAAAATTTTACATTTCTGTAAGCTGTTATTCATTTTGAGACTGTTTTTGTTTTCCGACCTTGTTTCAGGGATAAATGCTTGTATGAATGATGTAGAAGAAGGAAATGATATCTGCCATGAAGTTATAGATACTACCGCTTGTGTTTAGAAATCTGGGTGAAGAAGCTCTTTGCCTCTGTTATCATTCACAGGCTTAAAGTCCTTTTTTTTCTCAGAAAGGGGGACATAACTGGTGATCCCTGAGGATTTGGAATTGGATTCACATCATGCCTTACTTTGCTCAGAGGCTTTACAATACTTGCAAGTCGTCATTCTCTTCAGGCGGACCAATATCAGACGAGGCCCTGGAGAAAGTTCGCAATGTGTTGGGTACGTTTGCGACATTACGTGTTTATTCTTTGTTCAGTGATTTGTTCTTAGTTTTCATCTTTCGTGTTTCAGTCACTCGCACCTGTTATTCTTTTTAGGTTCTTGATAATGTTCTGCTTGTGAAAATTACCTTTTAATGACTTTTGTGGCCCACAGCATGTGAAACAGTTTTATCTGATCATTCTGCAGTTACCTTTAATGATTGTATTAGTTAAGGTTTGTGGTGGTAGTAATCTTATATCTTAGTCTGCGTTTTGTTTCCTTAAATGCAGTGGTCCCCTATTGCACTTACAGCCTATTTTGTTGTAATTTATGTTGCAGAGAAAATCAAGCCATCTGATGTTGGAATTGAGCAGGAAGCTCAATTGGCACGGACCAGGTCGGGTCCTCTCAATGAACGCAACGGAAGTCATCAGTCACCCGCGGCAATAAAGTATCTTCATTTGCATGAGTGTGACAGTTTTTCCGTAAGCATTACTAATTTGACAAATCTTTGGCTGATTAGTCTTGACTGTTGTTATAGCTTACGGATGTCTACTAAGAAAGGGTGCATCTTTTAGTGATCCAATTTAAGCTGTCTTAGAAAATCATTGCATAAGAGTCCCATTTAGATAGGATTGCTTCTGCTTGGATTAATATCCAGAAACCCGAACTCTCTGTATAGATAATAAGTTGAAACGCCTCAATAGCCAAATCCTGAGATGATTTAGTTGATATTTAATATTCTCCTTTTCCGCATATCAAAATTAGGGGAATAGGGGGTGGATCCAAACATGATCCTTGAGAGAATCTCAGGAACCAACCATTCAAGCCATGAGCCTATGACAAATGATCTAGAAAGTATGAGTAACCAAAGTTCGAGTCATATTCCGGAGTCGTCTCATAGTTGGGTTTTTGGCTTCATTGTACTGCCACTATCACTATCTCTCATTTGGTTTCATTTTCTCTGTGAAAACAGATAGGGATTTTCTGTATGCCACCTTCCTCTATGATACCACTTCATAATCATCCGGGCATGACTGTGCTAAGCAAGCTCATTTATGGTTCAATGCATGTGAAGTCATATGATTGGCTAGAGCCTGACCTGACCGAACCAGAAGATCCATCACAAGGTACAACCAGCGACCTTCTTTAGCTCTTAATTTTTTTAAAACGATCACTTTTCTGGTCTAATTGTAAACTCTTAATTCCATAAGCAGCAAGACCCGCTAAACTGGTGAAGGATACTGAGATGACGGCTCCAACCCCAGCGACCACGTTATATCCGACAAGTGGTGGCAACATTCATTGTTTCAAAGCCATCACCCATTGCGCGATTATTGATATCTTATCTCCACCTTATTCTTCAGATCATGATCGGCACTGCACTTACTTCCGGAAATCCAGAAGAGAAGACTTACCTGGTAATACACTAAGCTCTTAAAGGAATATACGATTCTCAGTTAGAAAAAGTTAATGAAACCCAAAAAAAAAGTATGGAATACAATTCACCATTCACCATTCACTGTGAAGAACTTGCTTTGATGATTTTGCTTTGTGCTTTGCAATGTGGAATCGGAGCAGGTGAAATGGAAGTGGATGGAGAAATGGTGTCAGAGGTAACTTGGCTTGAGGAATTTCAACCGCCTGATGATTTTGTGATACGACGAGTTCCTTACAGGGGTCCTGTCATTAGAACTTGATTTTACGGGTATCTCTATATTTTATATTATTTACTTGTCACATAATTCTTGGCTGGTTCGGGTTTTTAGTATTTATTTATATCAAACTATTCGTTTGGGAAAATAATAATCTATAAAAAATTGGGGTCTTTTTTTTTGTATATTGCAAACGGGATTGTACATACTGATTTGTGATAAAGCGTCCGGTTTCATTATATATTGCAAAATAGTATTTCTGATAGCCTTTCTCTTCAGGTAGTAGAGGCACGTTTCTGTGATAAGCTCTCATGGGGTGTGTTCTGAATACAAAATAGACCCCAAAATAATCAAATTCCGATTCCTCCGTACGAAGACCATTTTCCATCTCGAATTCAAGCCTCTCATTTCACTGAAATTTTAATTCCTTGGGGGCTTTTCTGTCATCGGAAATAAATTGTCTTTCTATCGATTATGGTGGTGATGAAGAATTAAAAGAAGATTTTAACAACCAACGGTGATGATATGGTCCCTAAGCTTAGACCCAACGACAAGAAGCAAAAACAAAAAGCATTTTTGGGGAATCATGGTTGAAATAAATGAGTCCTTGATTAATAAAGTGTATAAAAGTTTACCTATCACAGTCATATACAAACTAACAAAAAATGGTGGAAACTGTTGTCACGTTAGGTAATAATAGTAATGGTTAGGGGACTAGATTGTTGGTCTAAAACGTTAACTTGGTCATTGAGTTGTGGATATACGTACCGGTTGATCTTGACCCCAACCGCCTTTTTAAGCGATCAAAGTAAGTATGGAAACGTTTAGAAATAGATGAATCTTGGATTAGTGGCGAGTTCTCGGACTTTTTTAAGATTGTGCGTTTTGAGCTCCTAAATTGATTTCTGCTTTGGCTAAAGACGAATGTTTTCCAAACTTCAAATTATAATCAAGCTTGATAACTAAATAAAAGAACAACTTAGAAGAGACGACATTGTTATTTGTTAGTTTGATATAGAAATTCTTATTTTGTAGTTTTTTTGTCATCTTATGAGTATTACAAGACAATTTATAAAAATCAAGAAAAGAAAATTGAAGCTACGTATGCTGGTCATGGGCAAAGATACGTAGGCATGTGGTGAGAAAGAATTCGAAGACGGTGCCTTATTTTGCGGCGATTCTTTAGGGCAACATGCAGAATTGTTTAGCTTCTTGCATGTCTATAAAATAGTATATATAAACTGGATCAACGTCCTTTTTTATTTCCAATATTTTCTAGAGATCTCATACTGTATTTATATTCTATAGGTATCTCTCTCTTTGCGCATGTATAAACGTACAAAATTCTAGTTGTCTACTACACGATGGAACGGTCTATAAAAGTTTCAAATAATTTCGTATTCGCGAAATCAAAGCTCTATATAAGTATATAGTTGGATTCTGATTAAATGTTGGCAACAGTTTCTGTATTTTTTTTGAAAAAGTATGTTCTTCATCCGTTCCTATTGTTTGATGTTTTAGATGTTTTACAGATATTAAGGAACAATTATGATTTAACTTATCAGATATTTTTTCTTTGCTTTTTCATTTAATGGTTCTTTATTAATTATTTATTTCTTAAATCATTTGGTTTTTAAAAAGAGAAAATGAATAATAAGCAGAAAAAGCTGTAAAAAGTTTCTTGTAAAATGAAATGTAGTAAATATAATCTAGAAAATCAATATATTAGGAACAAAACCAAAAACTAAAGCATCAAATAATATGGAATGGATGGAGTATAATTTATCTTTCAAATTGGATTATAATCCAATTGATGTTGAAACTTGAAACAATCATGATTTAATTTTTCTTTTTTTTTTAAATGGAGGGAAATAACATTTTTGGAAACGCATAGACAAGATTCTCTTAGCCAAGTAAATTAATGTCGATTACAAGAATTATAAAAAGACAAATTGAAATATATTCCATAAAAGAGAGCATGGGAAATGGAGGAATTGTGAATGGATTGTCGGTACGTATAGGTTAAGACAAAACATAGTTTCCTCATCTTTCTTAGTGCCCACATGAGTCTCTTACGATTCCTTCTCTCACATCAATGGGTCTCCTAATTAATTACTTCGAATATTTGTCCTCTCTTCTCTCCTCTCTCTCTCTATATCTAAAACCCTAAATTTTTGAAGATCGAGAGCGTTGAAATTTGATCCTATCGCGTTTTATATGTTCCAAAAAAAATTGTATAGATATGTGTGTTGCATAGAGTGTCGAAATCGTGCATCGGGGCGGTTTATAATTAAGTTTGGTATAGGGTTTGGGGTTTTTACTTCACATATAATTTAGTAAATGTAAAAAGTGTTTGTACTTTATACCTTTGTTTTCTTGAATTACTTTGTGATAGAATCGTGATATATATATTATACTTCGAACGGGTAGATGTTAAATTTTAATATAAAAGTTTATGGTTGTTTTTAGTGTCTCTTAATTTGAATTTTAACCATTTTAGAAATTCCAGTTCAAGTTTTTCACAAATGATACTAAAGACAGTGATATTGTGTTGCTTTTGAAGCATCAAAAATCAAAATGGCAATTGAACATGGATGTTTTAGTTATAATGCTAAGCCATTATAAACTTAATAATTCCTTTAGCTAAGTACAACTTCCTCTGTCGAATTATATATGGATGTTTGGTATCAATGCTAAGTCATATATAAATTATATAGTTAGTCACAAGTCGAGCAAGCCCTAATCTGAAAGAGAAATCAAATATAAGCAGGTGTGTGACCCAATGCCATGTTAAAAGGGGTCATGGATAATAAAACCAAAAAGATAAAGACAACTTCTGATTTTGTACAAACGTGAACCCAAGAATCTTTGGGAATCACATCCTTAACTATTTGACAAAACTCCCTTCTCTTTACTTTTTAAGTTTTGTTTGTAAACGTTGGGATTGAAAAGCGTCATGTAACGTATATATATGTCATGAGAAATTGAGAATAAATCAGGACCGTATACTTAGATGTCTTAGAGGAATATTGGGTGATTTTCCCCCCATAAATAGCAAAAACTTTAGTTCGAAATACAGATGATCACTTCCAATAATACAGATGAATACTTCCAATTATCGGCTTAGATCGATGGTTGTCATATCCGATTTGGTTTTCTCGATATAAGAGAATAAATTGGTATATACTAGATTATTTGGATATGCTAGTTTTATTATATTTTACGTTTGAAAGTGGTTTCGAAAAAAAAAATGGTACAATATGACAAAATGGTTAAGCGTAGTCTCCGGCAAAGGTCAACTTTACTGGAGATTATGAAAGAGAAAATAGGTTTATAAAGACAAGAGTGGTTTGGTCGGATAGAAATGTTTAATCATTCACAAAACTACAATTTTAATGACACGAAATATTCGACTGCTAATTCTATATACATATAGACTTGCTCATCTGAAAGATGCGTTATTTGTGATTAATTAACCAATTTAAACAGCCTAGCTAATATCATATTATATATATGAAATGCATATTTCGTAAATAGAAGAATTAGCAAAACTCTACATAGTGTTTTTTTTTTGAACATTTGCTTAACTCTACATGATGTTGATAATTCGTATTCAACATTCACCATAGATTCAGAGTTCTTTAAAAGAGAGAATTTATTTATTTATTTTTAGAAATAAAGGTGATAAGTTATATGTCTTTGTCATTAAAAGAACAAACGGATATTTTTCTGGTATGTTAACAAAAATAAAGCAAAAACTAATAACTAATGTGATTTCACCAAACGGAAGATTCCAACACACTTTTCCACAAAAAACACATACACACACACGTAAACATGCATGACATAGATCAGAATATAAATGTCCATATATATTATAGTTTATGGCAAACAAGAGGACTATATAATAATGCATATAGAGTTTATAATATATATGTATTATTGAAGCTAAGTTATAACGTCGAAATGATCATAGAGAGAGACTATACACACAAGTCACAACTTGAGATATATTTAACCTTTCTCATGGTTTTATTCTTTTGAGTAATTGATTATTAGTGATCGAGAGAAGCTAGCTAGAGAAACCACCCTCGCGGAGAGAAATGACCGGGACATCTTCGCCGGAGATATGCTCCACGTGGCTTGACTTAAACAGAGAAGAGACGGTGGAGAAGAACATTAATGAAGAAGAGTCATCAGTTGAAGACGAAGACCAACAAGCGACGAGTAGTAATAACGTGAGACAGTATGTTCGATCCAACATGCCTCGGCTTCGTTGGACGCCTGATCTTCATCTTTCCTTCGTCCGTGCAGTCCAACGACTAGGCGGTCCACACAGTACGATCCTTTCTCTCTCCAACTCTCGCTCTTTCTCTCTAATTAGCGATTTGTAATGATTGTACTTTTGTATGTCTTTACAGGAGCGACACCGAAACTGGTTCTTCAGATGATGAATATGAAAGGATTGAGTATTGCACATGTCAAGAGTCACTTGCAGGTTAATACTATAACCTTCTTGTATTTATCTCTGTCTTCTCTAAGATTATCTCAGTTTTGTCGCCGCTTCTATTTTTCAACGTTTTGATGTTTCTGATTTGTAGATGTATCGGAGTAAAAAGCTCGAGGCATCGTCTTTCCATGGTATGTTGTTCATTCTGATTTGCAGTTCAATTTTCAGTTCATTGGAATCGATTCCTGCTTTGATGAGATATTGATGGCTTTTTTTTTTTTTAAATGACTTTTGAGCAGAGGTTGGAGCTATGATGGGTGGACAAAGAAGCTATCTGTTAAACATGATCGATTTCCCTTATGGAGATTTAAGACATGTCTACAACTCTAAAACAGTTCCTTCAAGGTCACACAAACTCCATTTCTTAAAAGGTTTCAGATGTATTTGTTGACCTTTCGCGATCAGGAAGTCAAAAGATGCATTGCTTTCTGCAGGGTGCACGATCAAGGCTCAGTCTTTACAAATCTTGGAGGTAACTATGTTATGCGACCTTCGAGCTGGTGTAACGGGTTAAGTGGAAATGAATGGCATGGAGGACTTGACCGAGACATCATCGAGAGCAAGACACTGCCTCTGCTCGAGGTAGTAAATGTACCCTCTTTTAGGTTTTGAACGTTACTGATGAAACATTATGGTAAAATCTTTGATGAAATCTTATGCAGATTAAGAGGACGACCCATGAGAAAAGAGTCAGAGAAGAACAGGCGAGAGAAGTATCATCATTCAAACGATCAAAACTAGTGCCCGGAGGTGAAAATCAGTTGCCTGAGTTTGGAAATTGGAGGCAAAAACCAACAGATGGTATCAACACGATGCTCTCGCTCTCTCTGTTCCCGACATCATCAGGAGAACGCAGCTCATCATCTGACGTAGTAGAGACATAAAGGTTAAAACTTTAAAGGGATTCAAAGGTAGAGCCATTTCTTGGGATGAGTACTTAGTCAGGATCTGGGTCAGAGGCTTGATTCAGATCCTGTAAGTACTTTTCTTTCGGGTAGATTCTTGAGTTTGTATTCGATATAACACAAATTGTGGAATGCAAACAAAAACACATGTAATAATAATAATGTTTCCTCTTCAAAACCACCAAACCAAACTACATGAGAAGCAGAAAGCCTAAAAATGTATCAGAACCATGAGGATAAAGAAAAAATCATAATCAGTACCAAAAATCACTCAAGCAGAGAGAAGAGAATGTACTTAGTTATACAGACACTTATCGATCCATCTTCTTTCCTTGGATCACTTATCTAAGAAACACTCTTCCTCCTCTTTAGTCTTCGTTTTCAATCTGCCACCAAATTCATCAATCTCATTCTTTAGCCTTTTCGACTTTAACCCATTCTTGCTCTTCTTCTTATCTCCAGAACCGTTGAGATCACCAGCAACCTCATCTTCAACACTCATTCCGATTTCATCCTCTCCAAGCGTCTCAGATACATTACTATCCATATACCTAACCTCATGAATCCTTCCTTTCTTCTTCACCGAGACAACACTCTCACTATCATCAACATCACTCTTAACCAATTCTCCACCACTCTTGGCTTCTTTAACACCAAAAGGATCGATTTTTAGCTTCAAATCAGGCACTGTCTGATATATCGGCAGAGCCAAACTCTCGGATAGCTTCAAATGCAACGATCTAACGTATTTCCACTTACCATGCAGAACATCAACAACTCCGTTCAGAGTCGCCATCACATTCTCTGAGATTTCAACGCTTTCCATCGACAATTTCCCAACTTTGATGACGCTGCAAGTCCCTGTCCTCATGAAGAACAGAGCAGCTCCACAAGCTCTCTCGACCTGCTCTTTCCAGTTTCTATGCTTCAAATCGATCGCCACAGGAATCTTCTTGCTCGCGAAGAATTTCTTCCCAATCAATCTCGGCAACAGAGGAATCACCCTCCGGTCGGAGAAAAACCTGTCGTACGAATCGCAGAGCTTCCGTTTCGCTTCGAATGGTCGATAATCCGTTTTCAGCTTTGAGAGCTTGAGAACCTTAGTGATGGGTATGTTCTCGGATTTGATCTTCTTCATCGCGCCGTCCTTGGTGAGGCCACTTTTCTGTCTGTCGTCGATGATGAGACAGAGCTCCGGCGAATCTTCGGCGGTGTTGATAAGCGGATGCGGGAGACCGATACGGTGAGCATTCGTACGGCTCGTCTGCGGAATCTTCTTGAGGGTTACGATTAGGTAAACGAACTCGTCCTGCTCTAGAAGCTGCGGCTTCTCCGTCTTTGATTTTTCGTTTCTCCAGTTGAGCAAGGCCTTAATTGCATCTTCCACCGTCTTTGGACTCACTCTTGACGTCTGAAACTGAGTGGCTAATGTCTCCGGTGCCGGCGGTGACGGCCGAGATACGGTGGTCATCGGATAGGTCGGGAGATTAGAAAGTTAGTGCTCAGTGAAGAAGAAGATTCAGGGTTCTAGGGAGACGAAAAAAAACTATCTAACGAGTTTTAAGGTTTCGTAAGGCCCGTAAATTTATTAATGGGCCTCGTTCTGTTGTTGTATAATGGGTTTTATATATCTGATAAATCAACTATTAGTAAATTTTTGATTCTCTTTTATCTTCATCAAAATCATGATGTGTAGTTGTGTAATATATCCAATTTACCTGATAAATATGTTGTTAACTTTAGCATCAATAATTTTATATGCAATGTACTCAATTATATAATTGATTTTGATGTCTCATTTTATAGATAAAAATATCTCAAACAAGATTTTTATATGCATAGCACTATATAAATGAAATCATAATGTCTAAGAAAACTTCAGCTTAATGAAAAATTGAATGATAAAATTTCAGCTTAATCCAATGTTAATCTCTGCATAAGAAATTAAAAAATTATACAGTTTTGTTACCACATTTTGTAAGACTCATACCATAATTAATCTTAGAATGATAACATTAATTGAATTTCTCATTATATAGATAAAAATTTCTCAAAAAAGATTTTTAGTTCTAGATAAATGAAATTATATGGTAATAAATTTTCAGCTTAAAGAAAAAGTATCTCATAAAAGGTCTGATAAAATTTTTAGCTTCATCCAATGTTAATCTTTGCATAAAAGATTAAAATTTTGTACAATTTTGTCACCTAAGACTCATACCATATTTAATATTTCGAAGTTCTGCTTCTAAAATTCAATGGTTATAATCGTTTATAGATCTTGGTTTTTATTTTAAAATTTTCTTTATCTACCTACAATAATATCTGATAATTTTAAAATAATATTAAATAAAATATATTATTTATATAATAAAAATAGCTTAAAAGAATAATCTATAAATTATTTTTTTCTCAAGGATCTAGTCCCATTTTTTCCATTTATTACAAGAATAAAAATAATACTTACAAAAAAATAGTAATTTTTTATAGTTTTATAAGTAAATTAAAAACAAATTAGTTATTTTGCAAAAAATTAGTACAACATGTTCTTCAATACTATAATAATAACAATATTTTTTTATATAGTAAGGTCATCCTAATTTTGATTATTATATTAAAATTTTGAATCTTTTCTAATAATTAAAATTATTTAAAATTATGTAAAAGTCAGACATCCGTTATAAAATTATATATTTAATTGTTTTAAAAATTTGTAGTAAATTCCAATGACAACAAAAAGTCATGTATATGTAGCTGATTGCAAGATTTTTAAAGTTGTTTAATTCTTTTACTTTATTTCTAAGTGAGTTCAATTAACTGCAAATCCCCTTTTATTGTTGAAAATTAATCAAGTGATCTATAGAATAATTTAAACACTAATCCAAAATCTACAAATTGTTCCGATCAACCTCTTCTGTATATGTTAAAGATTTTTAAATGGAAAAGTAAAACACTAAAAGTAAGTTACATTTATATAGATCATAAAAGTGATCTTGAAAAAATAACTATTATCATCTAAACAAAATCCCATAACAGAGTTTTCTTACTCTGTCATAAAAATGAAAACTATAAACACCCCCCTCCCCCCCCCCCCCCCCCAAAAAAAAAAAAAAAAAAAAAAAAAAATCCAATGCCATGCATAAATTTCTGTTGCTGTTTAAGAGTAAAATTATTTTTTTGTATGTGTGTACGTATAGTTCTTTTTTGCTTGATCATACAATCTTCAATTCTTTCCATGTCTTGTTCTCTCTGTGATGATCAAGCTGTTTTGTTTTCTCTAATGCAGATTGTTGCGTTGCTAGAAATTGAATTAGGAGGAGTTCTTCGTTCTTGTTGATCTGCTTGCCGTGAGTTTATCATATTCTTCTATTCTCTTTAGCCTTTACAAGGTCATTTTCTTTATTTTGGAATTTCGACCATTTCGTTTATGGTTTCTTGTAAGATTCTTGATGGTCAAAAATTATTTTCTACTAGTTTAAATGTGATGGGGTTTTGCGTTAGTATTGATACTGAGTTGTAGCTTACACTTGGGTACATTGAAGGGGATGGCTTATATGAATTGTTCATATAAGTTGAAAATCTATGCAGGTTTCTGAAATTTGGTCACCAAAGGCTTAAATGGGATCTAAATGTTCTTGTTGTCGCGGAGGATTCGATCAACATTCCGTCGAAACGTAAGACTGACTTACATATGCTGATGATTTCCTTCTCTTTAAAATTTATTTTGTCTGCTATTCGTTTTGAATTTCATATCGAAAGTCCATCAAATTAAGTGAATAGTTTGAAGCTAGTCTTGAGAATTTCGCAATATTCAAAATGTTCATATACTAGTAACAGCTTTAATAAGAGAAATAGAAATGCAACTAGTTTGTTACTGGAATTTGTGGATATCAAAGTGAAAGCATTAAAGAAAATGCATATTTTTTATTTGATTTTTGATGTTTCCTTAATCATCATATTTTTCTTTATTACTTAACCCTTCTGTTTTTTGCCTATGCATGCAGGTTACCTGACCTCCCGGACGAAGCTACAGGTAAAAGAAGTTTGATTCTCAACATTTTTGGTATTTGTTTTTTTTTTTGTCTTTTCTTGAGAAAGCCGTTCATGTGATTTTTAGACCTCATGGCAATGGAAGAGACAAGAGACGTCGATGTGCCATTGGAACCAGAACCTCAAAGTCCATCTTTGAGGCCTTCAGAAGTTTTAGAGACTATGGAATCGCAAGAAGAAACCTCTAATACTAGAGAATCACCAAGAGATCTTGGTCAAGATGATGGGATGTGTGCATCATATAGAGCATCAAATATTCTTTGGAGTACTGGGTCGTTTTCTGACCCGATACCAGATGGTTTTTACTCTGTGGTACCGGTAAGCTATCTTTAGGTTGATAGTAACTTGTTTGTCAAGAATCAATTTTCTTATATGATTACACATGTTGGAATATCAACAGGATAATAGATTAAAGCTTTCTGAAACCATTCCTACACTAGTTGAACTTCGTGCGCTGTGTGAGGAAGGTCAAGAGGCTGATGTGATTCTTGTAGATTTCGAGAAAGATAAATGGCTTCATCATCTAAAGCGGTTGATCGTCAACCTTGCCGGAGGATTAGATCCGGTTAAAGTTATTAAGGAAATTGTTGGACTGGTAAGAAATGGCGAGCATTATTTATCATCTCCTTTGCTACACTACAAATCATTTTTGTTACTTTATCGTATCGCTACATGCAATAAAGATTTGGTTCTAAATAGGTTCGGGTTTAGATTTGATGAATTTTGGTTCAGTTCCTTTTTTTTAGAAAACAAATAAACTTTTATCTCATTTATGCATATGACAACATTTTAACAACGTCAATGTACTAGCTAGGTTATGTTATATATAGGGAGATCTTAATTAAAGTTTTCCATCTTATGGCAGATCGTAGAATTTTATAATCTGAAGAGTCGGACAAAAGCTACACCATCATTAGGAAGTAGTGGTTTTCCACTGCTAGGACCGATCAAAACTGATTCTTGCCGTGCTCGGGCCATCTTGTTTAAAGTTCTAGCTGATACAGTTGGTCTTGAAAGTAAGCTTGTCGTGGTAAGTACTCTGTAGAAATGTGATCGTTACATGTATTTGCATATATCATTTGATTGGTATTTTATCGTTAATTTTCTTGATCAGGGTTTACCTAATGATCTGGAAATTTCTGAAAGCGTCGAGTCATATAAGCATATGTCTGTTGTGGTTACGCTAAATACTGTGGAAATGATGGTCGACCTTACACGATCTAATGGTCAGCTTATACAAATGTCGTCAAGCTATGCAGTTTATATGGCTCATACCTCAACTTCAAGGGATGTCTCTTGTCATTCACCAAAATCCAGGTTATTCTTGTTCTATGTCCGCTATTTTCATGAGAATTATTGATACATTTATAATGCCGTTTCTATAATTTATGTGATTGTAAATTTTTGTTGACTCTTCAGTCCTCAGGATCTTAACGTGAGAGCTGGTGAGGGGTCGTCCATGTTGGTATAGCCTTAAACTATAAAACACTTTCTGTGTCTTTTCTCTTTTTTGCCTAAGTTTAAAAGTCTAATTTCATGAAGTTCATGCAATATCAACTCCCTAAAAGGATCAAAGCCAATCACCTGAAAAGAGTGAGCCATTAGATCAAAGCATAAGCCAGATCTGGAATGAAGTGCTGGGATCTTCAATGTTCCAGGGTAAGCCTTTGTTACCAAATGAGGAATGGAACATAGATTTCTCCGAGTTGGAAGTTGGGACTTGTGTTGGAAATGGTAAGATTTGTTTTATCTCACTGAATAAGCTTGGATATGGATCTGTTTTGGCACTTAGAAATCCAACTAACTCGCTCTTCTTTGTTCATCAAGGATGTTTTGCACAAGTCTTCCGTGGCATTTGGAATGGAAAAAATGTTGCCATCAAAGTGTTTAGTGATCAAGATGCTACGGTTGAGAACATCAAAGATTTCTCCAATGAAATACTAATTCATAGGTATATATATATATATATATATATGTCTTTTAATCTTTTACGTGTTTATTTAGTTTGTAGCGAAATACTTTCTTTAAATTTTCTTCTGACCTATCTTCATGTCTTCTCTTTCTGTGCAGCCGTCTTCAACATCCGAATGGTAATGATCATCTACATTTCTTTTCTTTTCGGTTACTTTGTCAGATAATATCTAACTAACAGATGCATATATCTCAAATTCTTGTAGTTGTTACGTTTCTTGGAGCATGTACAAAGCCTCCTCACTTATCACTCGTTACAGAGTATGTGGAAAAAGGAAATTTGTATCATTTGCTCCATGCGACTGACAAAATAAAGAAGTTAAGCTGGAAGACGAAACTAAATATTCTGCGTGACATTTGCAGGTATTTCATTTACTTACAATAGTAAAGCTTAAAAACAGAAATCAGTAGATTTTGTAAACATTTTGAATCTCTCTCTCTATGTGTGTGTTTCAAAGGGGTTTGATGTGCATACACGAGATGGGAATAGTCCACCGTGACATAAAGAGTTCGAACTGCTTGTTGAGCGATGAATGGACGGTGAAGATCTGTGACTTTGGGCTCTCGAGAATCATGGAAGGCGCGAAGATGGATGAAACTGTACCTGCAGGAACTCCCGAGTGGATTGCTCCTGAAGTTATCCGCAATGAGCCCTTGACTGAAAAATGCGATATCTTTAGCTTTGGTGTTATAATATGGGAGCTCTGCACTCTATCCAAACCCTGGCAAGGAGTCCCAAAAGACAGAGTATGTTCTTTGAACAAGAACAACACACTTAGTAACTAAAACAAAAACATCGAACCTCACTCACATCAGGTTTTTTTTTTTTTGTCTTTTCAGGTCATTCATGCTGTTGCAAACGACGGAGCCCGGCTCAAAATACCTGAAGGACCATTAGGCAAGCTTATTGCAGGTTTGTGTGACTCCTCAAAAAACTATTAAGTGTTGTTTCTCTTACAACACTTACTGTGTATTTCAGTAAACAGATGCTTTATGCTTATGGAATCTTTTGTCTTGTAGATTGTTGGTTGGAACCAGAGCAAAGACCGAGCTGTGAAGACATACTGACCTATCTAGCGACCTGTGAAGATTCGCTCTGCTGATTCTGTGAAATTGTTTTATCTTCTTTCTCTGAATAAAATCTCTTTTTTGAGTCATTATTAGGTCAGGTGTAACTTTTGCGTCTGTGTGAAGAACTTGTATCCTCTCCGGCATCTTTCAAGTAATATAAGAAATTGGCTTTTGTAACTTCTGTATACATTGATCATTGCAAATTACTACTATAAACTATTATCTTTGCTCTTTCCTTTTACAAACATATATAACATTCAAGTAAACAAAAAGTTAAATACATGTATTTATAGTGTGGAGTGAGTAAACTCACGGTTTAAAGTTTTCAGTCAATGATGTTGCGGCTGTTCAATTGGTCCTCGAATCGACTACACGAACCAACTCTCATCTCTGTGCTCATATCGTTCTCAGGCGCTGGATAATAGTCTTCTCTTAGCTGCACGTCCCTCAAGTTTGGGATTCTCAACAAAAAATTCATGAAATGCTCATGAGCTGTTCCATGGATGAAAAGCTTCCTCAGAGTTAAGCACTCTTGCAACAGACCTGCACCAGGAAGCGAGAGACTCCTCTGGTTAACGTCTCTGTCCTGTGGCGGCCAATAATCGAGCTCGCTCAAGCTCAAGTTTCCGATTCCGGTCAAGAAGAATCTCTCCCACAGGCTCAAATCCATCTGCATCGGCGGTGCGGTCAGCGCGTAACCGATTGTGTCGCCGCAATCTAATTGCATCTTCGAGAGCTTCGGATAGAGAGCGAGGCAGCTTAGCCCTAGCTCCGGCTCAGCTGGCTTGCGTTTACCTCTGCAGTCTCCTTCAATCTTGATCCTGACCTCTTCCAGATTCGGACAGTCATCAAGTCCTGTCATAGGTAATGGTGTCAGAAATTCTCCCACGCTGATCCATAGAGACAGATACTCGAGTTTCTTCCACACTCTGTCTTCAGAACAGAAACCATTCCCATCACTGCCTGGGAATAGTAAGCAGTGTTCTTCCTCAGATGAATACTTCAACCTCTTCTTGCTCCTCTCGTAATCATCACCATCATCATCATCATCCTCGTGGTTAGTCTCGCTTGTTTCCACCCTTTGTCCTCCTTCCTCCTCTGAACTAGACCACAAGCAATCTATATGCAGTTTCTTGATCCGATCACAGATCGGCTCAATCGCCTTTAACGAAGCGGTTGCGTCAAGGTTCTTGCAGCAGGATATTCTCACATCGGTGAGAGTCTTCCTCAGGAGAGTAACCATCGTTCTTAGTCCCTTCACTGTTACATTCTCACACCCTTGAATCTCAAACTTGGTCAGCTTACAACATCCTCTCCCTATAGCCACCAGACCCATATCAGTCAGATCGCCGGAGTTTTTTATCGACAGCGACTGCAATCCTCCGCATAACGCCACGCCGTCGAGCCGCCAGTCCGTGGCGGAGCAAACCCCTTGGAACTGTCCTAGCTTCAGCGTTCTTAGCTTCTTGCATTTCGAGTTCAGTGCCTCGAAAGCCACACCACTGTGCTTCACGTTCTTCCCTACGTCGAGGAGAAGCTCCTCTAGATGCGGTAGAGCTGAGAAAACCTCAATCAGCGTCGCCGCCGTGACAGCGGAATCGCCGGATTCGTTACCTGGAATCGCCCTGGGGCTCGCCAGCGACGCCGTGTCCACCATGTGGAGGAGCGTTAGTTTAGGGCAATTGGTGGATACGGCGGAGAGAGTCTCGTCTCCGACGAATTCGAAGTATCTGGGATCGAACGTGCAGGCTACACGGAAGTCCCTCAAATTAGGGCACGATTTGGTGATGTCGACGATTTCGCTAGATTTGTATCCCTCGGTGAAGGAAGCCGTCAAGAGATCCAAGCGAGTGAGCCTCGCCGCCACGTCAGCGTAACGGAGGAGAACCGGAGGCAGGTCCTCGGTCCAGTGGTAGAAGGCGGAGAGATCGAGAGACTCGAGCAAACCGCAGTGCTCGAAGATAGGGACGAAATCGCCGCCCAAGGGGATCTGAGAAGCGCGTTGGTGCCACCGGACGGGCTTGATGTGGCGGATTCTGGGCCATTGAGGGAGTAAGAGCTCGAGTGAAGTCGGGGATCGAGAGTAGACACGGAGGCTGTCGACGGAAAGGAAACAGAGCTGGAGACGGCGAGCGAGGAGGTTCTGGTGATCGACGGGGAGGGAGGCGAGAAGGGAGTGACCCCATGGGGAGAGGAAAGAGAGATCGAGATGAGAAACAGATCGGAAACAGTCAGGGAGGAGGTGGAGATCACGAGCGTTGCCGCGGAGAGTGAGGTGAGAGCGAGTGGATCTCTCGAGGGCGAGGAATTTGCGGGAGACGAGGGAGAGAGAGTTGCGAGCTCTGGAGTCGGAGACGAGGGCGCAAATGTTGGATAAGATGACGTCAGGGAGGTCGGAGAGAGTGGTGGTGGAGAAAGCCATGGAGGGGAAGCAAATCTTGGGGGAGAGGCTTTGTGGGATCAAGATTTAGTAGGGAAGAGGACGAAGAAGAAGAAGAAGAGATTTGTGTTGGGAGGAGAGAGAGCCACGTGATGCTGACATTCCTCTGCTCTCTCCTTTTTTTTTCTGTTTTTTATTTCATTTTAGATAGAATGACCCTTTGTTGTATGTTATGGGCAGGTATCTTAAAATAGATAATTCATATTTAATTTTTTTTTTAGGTTCTCGAGTGGGTGTTTGATTTGTGTGACTCGTGATTAATGAATAGTGAATATGGTAGAATTTTAAAATTACCTACACAAAAATAAACAAGATCTACAGACGTCATTATGTATTTGATGAACAAACTAAAAAAACCCGTTTCGACAAAAAGATAATGCAAGTCTTGTTATGTTCTTACCGTCTTCTGGTTAATCACAAAGTAATATTACATGTCTTAAAAAAAACGATCATGGATTGTGTATTATGGGTACTATTATTTTGATAAAAAGATTGTGAGTATTGCATCTAAAACAACTTGCATTATTTGGAGAAACCTCAACCATAGTTGCATGTAATATGTACTATTGTGAGACGCAAAAATCTTAATTTTTCGAATATGGTAACTGGTAAGTACGGGTACATGTATCCACTTTTACCTGTGCATACATCCACTCTTATTATGGTATCAGAACCGGCTCAATACTTTTAATGGTTTCTGGACAAAAAAAAAAATTTAGAACACTTTCATTAATAAAAACACAAATTTGGGTTCTTAATAATTGATGAAACACACAAATTTAGGCTTCATTATTATCCTAATTTTGCTTGATTTGAGAAGTGAACTTGGGACGATTGCACCGATCGTCCGCCAGTAAACCGGCCCTGTGTGGTATATATATCCATTGTGTCAGAATTATTATAAGCTCATTTGAAATATTTTACAAAAATATATACTGTTGTATTGGTGAAATAACAGTGTATATCATTGCGAAGACTTCTTTGTTCTTTTTTTTTTTGCCGTCACGGACTTCTTTATTCGATACATCATCTCTCAACACAACCAAATCTTTTAGCGTCACTATTATTTGTTCTTTCTCTATATATTGGTTTTGAAATAAATATAATGTTGATCATCCCACATACTGTTTACCACCTTACCTTTTAAATTAGAAAGTTTACTGAAATATGTTTAACTGAGGGTAATCAGATCCAGTTGTTATCTCATTGGCTATGTAATTTAAACTTTTCTTTTCAATGCAAGTTAAGTTATCTATTTGAAGATATGCTGCAATGCATTCTTTCTGAACAATGGATCGCTGGTTATAATATATTACAATATCTGATCATGTAATTGATAAGAAAATGTGTTGGGTATTATTTTGAGTAATTAGATACTAAAAGTTTCCGTAGATTGTAACTACATATATTAAAATACTGACGAAACCATGATAAGCTATATCCACAAACAATTTAGTTTAATCCAAAATATATATGTATGTGAATGTGTGTTATTACTTTAACAAAAAAAAAAGTGAATGTGTGTTATTATATATAGACATATGTATTACTACATTTACATGATTACATGTATTGTATGTAAACATTTGTGTGAGTTGTATGTATACACATGTTTTGTGTGTGGTTATCAGAATGTACATATCATTTCATAAAAATGTTCCCACGTTTTCAAAGAAACTCTATGATTATACGGATCTATACAAAATTATAAATTATGAATGAAGAACAAATATAAAAACTATAAACAAATCATGTCAAGATTATATTATATATTTGCATGAAATTTTTGATTATTGTTTTCTACAAAAAGATAAATAATTTTTGTTTTGATGGTTATGGTAAAGCAATCTGTTGTCGCTTTGACCTTTCTATGTCGTTAAAGCATATTTAAAAATAAAATACATTGCTTGATAGTTGATACAGTCGGAATAAGAATCATTGTATAGAAGTCTTATTTACACGTTCTTGTTTTCGGATTTCAAATTCAAGTGTAGACAGATTGATGTACATGGTGAAAATGGTGCAACAACTTTGGTTATGAAGATCAAATATTATGAAATTGGCGACGTAACTTGACAATTGTTCCAAAGTATCACAAATATGCATACAGATTTATAACCCAAATATATAAGAGTCAAAATCAAACCCTCTCTCTCTCTCCCTTGTGTTCCCACTTGTATTGCATATTTTTCTGTAAAGAACAATCTGCCTTTGTCCCTTGTAGGTGCATGCATCTAACATCTTTAATTTATTTTCCTCGAGAATAATATCAAACTCCTTTTGTCTCTACACCTCTTATTTTGTTAGCTGATAGATATGTGTTGTGTTGGAAGAAAAACAAAAGGAAAACTAAAACTATTTGGAAATATACAATTCAAATGAAAAAGCCATAATGCCGCATATATATCTCTGAAAACATATAATTTCAAAAGGCTAAAGAAGACTTAAGTATAACGCAGGGAAATTTTTATTTTACAATATTGTTAACGCCATTTATATCATTTTAAAGTTTAATGGATAACTCATTGAGCATAATCACGAAAGCAACAGTGAGAAAGTGGCTTGCAACTAAAATTGATTTTCTTTCTTTCTTTTTGCTTTACGTAGTGAAAAAATTAAGATTTGTAGGGCACGCATTATCTATTGCCTACTCATCTTGCCGGTCACAAAAACACATACACACATACATATACATGTGATTACACCATGCGTCGACAAACGCGACTCTGTTATGTATATTATATATAGAAATCCACTGACATATATACCACGCTCTTGTGCCCATGCTTATAAATTGGCTGAATTTAAATTGTGTATCCATTTACTATAAAGTTAATGTAATGCTATTTTATCTTAAAAACAACTGAGATAATTCAATGAACACTACACATTTCCACCCAAAAAAGGTTCAATGAACAGTTGGACACTACAGCATACAGCAGCACATTATTACAGTACGTACAAAATAGGGCATTCAAAGAGTAGGGTATTTTTTGAATGTTTAATACTAGTAAAAAGCATTTATCAACTTTACTCTTGTAGGGAAATCAGTTTTTTTTTAAAATGCATTTGATGTTTTAAAAGATTTTACAAAAATTTATACGAATATTTATATTTTATAAAATGGAATCCATAAAGTTCAATTAAAGAAAAAAAAGATTAATCAAGAATTCAATATCATGTTTGAACGCATTGTTTGTAACTTTGTACCGTGCGTACTAAAACACGGTGTATACCGTATGGCCCTAGATTTGAGATAGATAAGTCTGCTTATGGGTTTGCGGCCGATTTTTTTAAAAAAACTATGTTATAAATGATTCATTTTTTCACACAAAATATCGTTCACTTTGTCAGAATTCATGCCTGGTAAAATAAACTCGTAGGATATCATTATGATAATTAGTCATTATTTGTATTGCATACTTAAACTACCTTTTACTTAGCACGCATGAAATCATGAAATGGACAACGTGGAACAATGGATGGTAAAATAATCCATCATACTTTTTTTTTAACTTTTAGACGAGCCTAAATAACTACATACGAAGACACGTGTACGAGATGTATTTCCCAATCATGTTGTGCGAAATTAATATGTTAGACCCTCAAAAGTCAAATCCTAGACATGTAATTTACTTTGTACTGTATAATCATTAATTAATTCGTTTTTGTTTACTAGACCACTAAACTTTCATATACCAAACCGATACAATATTAATTTGTCATGCATTTTTTTTTCCGTGTTATTTTCATGTCATCTTGTACACACAAATGTTAATCATTTCCTCTCATCTAATTTCAATCTGATTTATATTAAAAAAAAAATGTTTCACTTCTCTAAATAATATATACTTAAAAAACTCTAACAACAGCCATGATTCTGATTCAAACACCTAGTTAGAACATTTGCTACGAGATGAAACACTATATGTATAAAAAGGAAGAAGAATGTATTATTTATGGAGCAAAAAAGTCAGAAAGAGATCAAACTCTGAAGAATGGTGACTTGGTGAGGATGTACTTTTAATTTATATCAAAGTTTTGTCCAAAAAAGAGGATATGGATAAGGGATTATATATAAAATATCAGTTTGTAATAAAATGGTTAAAAAATAAAAATAAAATAAAAAAACTTTTTTCTCACTTTTTCTTTTAGACTTTGGACATCGAAAGTACTTCACAGCTAATAATACCTACATATCATGTCGTTGACGGTAATTTTAAAAACGAGCGGATCAATATTGATTTCCCAAAGCTTATACTTTATCGATAAACTTATTTTGTAAACTTACTATTTGGACTAATAGCCTAATACTCGTTCATCTCACCTGGAAAACATTTTACTGATTTGAGTTTTTGATAGTTCTTGTTGCAGATCGTTATATTTTGTATTTTGTTAGAACTCAGGACACTTAAAAAACATTTCAGTTTATAAGTTACAAAAAGAAAATATAATTAGACTTGGGTAAGATCGTGAGAAGGTGGATTTTCTGCGATTAGGATTTTTCTCAAACTGATATGTTACTAATTTCGTCATAAAAAAAATTAATGCAGACGATAAAAAAGGAAATAGTATTTAATTCATTTATCTTGTGCCTGAAAACAGACCAATTAGTGGAAGCTTTGGTGGGCCTGGGCCCGGGTTTTGAATTTAATGACCGAAAGAAATACACTAGTATTAATTAAAAAATAATGAGGAGGGAAAAATAAAGAAGTGGTGGAAAATGAGAGTGACGTGGAAGTAGATAAGTGGTGACGTGAAGTGGAGCTTTTTTGTTTCGTTTCCGTAACTAGGCCTTTCCTTCAAAGTACACACATGCTGTCTCAGTCTCAAGACGTTGCCTTGCATGTCGTTTTGCTTTTTCTCCTTCAAATCACTCATCATCCTATTGATGACGTGGACGTCTTGTAACAAAGCAGTTTCCAGAAATCCCACGTGTCGCTTTTGGTTTCGAGTTTAATGCAACATCTCTCTGGTTTATTGAAGCTCCGCCATTTAATATTTCAACGGTTTTTATGTAAGGATGTGTTATATAGTTGATTCTTTTTTTGGGGTTATAGCATCAAAATTTGTATTGTTTGTTTTGATATTTGAATTCCTTTGGTTAAAAATTACTGAAAATATAATGATTCAATTATCTTTTCACCAAAAGATAAAAGGTTTAATTATATTTTATGTTAATTAATTAAAATTAGATAAGGTCATGACAGTGGCGGAAAAAAGATAGATTAATTAAGGCCATGACAAATTGACTTCACGAGAGAACTGGAACAAATATTTATAAACTGTTGGGGAGGGTTTATGGGCCTATCATATTGGGTTATGTTCTTGAAGATAATAACTCTTGGGCTTCTTGTGCTTCTCTTATTATGCTATGAAGGATTATATGACTACATACATTACTAAAATTTTGCATGAAGATTTGACGGCAGACGCAAACCAGTTAGTTCATTCTTAAATCCTTTGCATACATGATTGATAGTAGTTACCTTAAAAATAATTTTGCACCTGTATCATTTAAAGATGTGGAGTATAATTTCTCTTCCATTTTAGCATACAAGATTTTCAGTTTTTAACTCTTAATTCATAGAAAACAAATGGTCACTGCATTTAGTTGAATGTCATTTTCGTTCGAAGTTTTTTTAGAAGCCAACCTGTTTATATTTTCAAAACCATATTATGTCATTTTGGTACATGCATGACATTGCTGTTCATATCTTCCTTTGACACATTTTAGAGTATTATTCCTCTATATATATAGTGTTTTAACTGTCAACAATATATATCACTTAACCTACAATTTAGCTAATATAGTCATTCAATTGGGACGGATTGATCAACTAAAGTCACAGTAGTTTAGTCACAATCGGTAAAATAGATTAACTCACAATAAATTTAGTCGATTTATTCATTTTGACATTCTTAGTCATCATATATATATCTGTATATATATATATATGATGTACGTTGCATGTTTTTAAAGCGCTAGTTTTGTTTTCTATGAAGAATGCTATGTATGGAATTCTATTTAACTATAAATTTGGACCCCCCAAAAAAAAAGAATTATGTTTAACTGGTTTAAACGTGATTTTCATCAACCAAAGTTAAGAGACGTTTCATTATCTTATCATTGGAGCTTGAGTACTCAGACCTTCAAATCGAATATATGTCATTTAATAAATTCTGAATTTAAAGTCTAACTCCATGATCTTCTCGGATAGCTAGAAGACCAAAACCATTAATACTCTTATGAGTTATGAATTGTCTTTTCTCAGTTGTAGATTCGAACTCATAATTAGTCATAACTGTGATCCGTTAAAAACAAAAAAAATCAATACACCAACTGGATTTACTTGACAATTAGAAAACGATAAAGTATTATTCATAAGACAAATATGCAATTTGTACTTACTACCCTACCAATTTTTTGTTTTGTTTAAGAATTCGCCCGACCAATATTGTAATATTTTATTCGTCTTTTTCAGGATAATGAATATAATTAAAGGTAAATTGCGTTTTGGTTATTTCTATTAAAATAGCTTTTTGAACCAACTTGGTTTTCTTATCTTCATCTGGACTTACCATTATCAACATTTCTTTTGCGTTATTGATTTGTATATTTTATAATGATCAACTCCTTATTAGAAGTTTAACATACTAATAAACAATCACTATGTTCTCAGAGATCGTTGTTAGCTAACCACTAATGAATAATGATGTTCTTACTTATCTACTAATTTTTTTTAAAAAGCCATTTCGCTAATCCACAAATTTTATGATTTGCCAATAAAAACAATTCAATGGTCACTGATCAGCTGTTACACCATTGTCCATTGTTACCATTTAAATCCAATATGTTGTACTTATATAAGACATAGAAGTACGCTGACGTAAAAGTACAGAACAAACTTGTCTTAAGTATATAAAATCTATACACTTACTTATTCAAAAAGAGCTTAATATATAAGAGAATAGAGATGAAGATATATAACCGATCGATAACTACGGAAGTGGAGGAGTGGATGAAGATCGGCAAAAATGGGCCGAAAGATATGTTGAAGATAACATTTTACTTTGACTTCTTGATCATCGGTAGATAGATATTTGAGGTCTCTTTTACATTTGATGGCCTCTGAGATTTTATTGATCCTGCCAATCTCTATAGTATCAACATTTTGATAATTGTCAGAAACACAGATAATATGTGGTTTGCTATTCTCAGATGCAGAGAGATCAATATAATAAATGTAAGTTTAGATCATGACTATAATATGCCTATGCGAGATCATGCATTTTTGTGCGATATAAATAAAAAAGTAACCTAAATACCAATTAATTCAAGATATATTCTGTAACTTATGTGTTTCGTGTGACATATATTACATATTGTATGTTACATTGTATCATCGAACGCAATCTATAAAGCGGGGGACAAAATTAACTTTCAAGCTTTTCCAAAGTTAGTGGTGACAAAGATTCTAAAGGAAGGCTCATAAAGATGATTCGAGCAAATTATATACAAATTCACATTACCTACGATTGAAATTATATCTGAGATGAAAGAATATAAAAATGATTTAGGTGGATTCAAAGAGAAACTTACTGTCCCACAAAATCTAGTATATTATATAATCTCAGAAAATGCCAATGCATAACTACTCCCAATGTTCATGCAGTAAAACAGCCTTTATAAAAGCTCTACTTAATATGTCACAATCCAAGCTCTAAAATCTGAGATCCTAGATACAATTGGTTGAATTATAATTAAGATTTGGTTGGATTGGAACTGTTAAAGATTTGGTTGAGTTGCAATAATATAAAGCATGAACAATAATATAGTCTTATAGGTGTATTAATTTCTAATCTGAGATAACCTTATCAACCTTTAAGAACAATCATGGAATCTCAATTATTAATCGATTTCTTTAGGTTATAAAATGAGGGGGAAAAGGTTCAATCAATTTATCCCTTGATGATCAATGGGGAACAAAATCTACACAAATCTTTAAAGAGAAGCATTCTAAGAGCCAATCATTACTTCCTTGAACGACTGTTTATATTAACAACAGTGGTAAAAAATGTGTATACCTCTCACTCTCTCTCTCTCTCTCTCTCTTTGTACACACACACATATGTGTGTGTGGGGTTGATGAAGAAAGAATCCATCTTTGAATCCATCTTTCAAGATTTTCCAAATCTTTAATGAGTTGTTCTCTAGGATAACATAAAGAATCTTTAATTTCCACAAATATAGAGTAAAAAATGTGATGCATTTTCAAACCAAGGTTTTTCAATAAATCTAGATTTTATTTTAAACACCAGAAAATTTAACGAATCAGCCATTCAAATTTTTAAATATCTGATATGCTAGAAACCAGAAAACTTGTTTTTTTCTTCTGTACTTACCATTCTAAAACGAAAAACTAATTTCACGCAAAGAGCTAAAATGATTTTAAATAAACCATTTAAGAAAAAAAAACTTCTTCCATTTATCAAAACCTAAGATCTAATATATCACAATCCGAACCCAACATCAATAAAAATATTTATAGATCTGTCAAATTCAAAAGCCTAACTATATATTTCTCCAAGTAGGGTTTTGATATATTCTACAGTACAAACATATATATATTTGAGGGTATGTTGCTAGTTAGTGAAATTACATTTTCATAAATTTCTAAATAGATCCAGAAACAAAATATGATGTATATGAATGTAAAGGCGCATATTCAATCAAATAAAAGCATAGTTAATGGAGAAATATATTACCACAAAGTCTTTCACCAAGATGTGGAATCTTAAGAGAAGCTGAAGGAAGAGGAGGAAGAGTCGTCTCTTCCACCACCCATGTCCGTCGTTGGCTTCTTCTTCTTCTTCTTCTTGTAAGGAATCCCTCTAGCCTTAGCCTGACACTCCCTAACCTCCCTCAGATAAACCCTTATCGCTCCACTAGCGAAAGGATTCGTCTCCGGAGATCCACCGTTCTCCTCGTAAGCCGCTCTCAGCCGTCCGATCAAAGCGTCCAGGCTTCCCCAAGCTTGTCTGAGAGGGCACGTGCAAGGGGCTGGTGGTTCAGGCTGGCCGTAGAATATACAGCCAGGCACGTGCACCTTTGTCTTACCGAACTGGTCTAAGTACCTGAGGAAATCAAGCACGTGGTTGCAGCTGCAGTGAGACATGGGCACGGGAGGTCTCTGGTTCTTCAAGTACTGTCCAAAAGTGTTCCAGTCGCGTCTCTTCTGTGACTCGTAGCGGCTTGGTGTCACCGGTTGCTCTGATCCTGATGATTCCATCAAGCTCTTTCCTCTATCTCTAGGAGACGACATGATATGATCTTGTTGAGTGTAGAGAGAGAGAGAGAGAGAGAGAGAGAGAGAGAGAGAGAGAGAGAGAGAGAGAGAAGAGAGAGAGAGATGTTGGTGAAGTTTAAGGGATCATTTTGTGTTTTATATATGGATCTGATGAATTAGGTAATGAGAAAGATGAAAGGTTGAGTGAGTTTGATGAGAGGGTGAAAGTAATAGTAGTAATGGAAGATGATGTTGACGTTAGAGAGGACATGTTATGGGCCCTTTTCAAACTTTGCTTTCTTTCTTCCTCTCTCTCTCTCATTCTTGGACTATCTCCCATTTTTCTCTTCTGTGGAATTATTAATCAGTTCATGGCAATCTAGCTTTCAAAAATTCACTTAATGTGTGTTTAGGGATTATACAGCAAGTCTTTTTTAACTGTAATGTTAATCATTATCATTCATTGTAAACACCCTTTAAATGGCAAAGATCTAGTTTCTCCCAGTTATCTGAAAATTTGCGATGCCATTTTTAGATTTTCTATGCTGGAATGGGATGGTTTTAGTCATTTAGGTAACTGTTTGTTGTATGTATGCCAACATTTTTATTGATTAAAATATTAAAAAAAAAGAAACTAATGGCAGATAAGAGATTTAATGCGTTTCTACATACGTCAGATTACAGAATGTGGAAGAAATATACACTTCTGCACATGTCAAAAGGGTCTAGTGTATGAACGAATAATAGGTTATGACTAACAATCAGGTTGAAATATACGGGTTGATTTGTCAACGAGACAAATTAGAGTGTATCACGTTTAGTCATTTCATTAATATTAGAATAATAAATAACCCGGAAACCACTATATATCCTCATGTACTTAATATTTTAACATTTGTTGCCCCTGATTATCGTATTCTTCGATGTCACCAAAAGAGAAAAAAAAATCGTAATTTTCGATATTGAGTTGTTGGTATCCCTGTTATCGCAATTTGATATGTTCTGTAGATCAATAATTACTTGCAATCTTCCAATCGATTTTGTTTTTGTGTTGTTAAAAACAAAAAACAAATTATGTTGATAGAGATTAGAGAGTGATGTTGGTTATTTAAAAACATGTTGTAGGGTTCACTCTTTTTGTTCCCATTAGATTGAAATAGTTTTTTGAAATGTAGATTTTTCTTCATAAATATAAATGTTGCTCGAAGAAAACTAAACGATTCGTTTGATTCTATGGAGTATTTATTTAAACAATCGTTCACAGTAATAGAGAGTTAAAACAACAAAAGGTTAACAAAATATGGGATTCGGCTTGCTACTAACTATCGCATACTTAATTCCTCAAGCTATAGTCTAGCTACATGAACTTCTCTTTCTCTATTCTTACTTTTGATTTTCGGATAAAAAATTTTGAGTTATTTTTCCTCTCATTTAATAAGAAGGGTCGGCTAAGCATCGTACATTAATCCACGTGAGTATAAAATCCAACTCCCTAAAATCATCCACGTAGAATTAGGAATACTTTTTTCTGTGATATATTTTATTGTAATACGCTTTATTTCATAATAATTTATCTCTGTCTGAAACGTTTTCTACCATATTGCACTCACCTTTTGAACACGTTTTATGCGGCATGCTTTAACCTTGATGTCATAAGTTTTTTATTCATATATCGGACTTGATCCCCCAAAAAAATTATTATACGTGGTATTTTAAATAGTTTATTAATATAGTTATTATAAGTGCAAAAAAATACCAAACATTTGTATAAATTTAAGAAAAAGGGAAAGAAATTCGATGATGCAAAAAAGAAGGGGGAATTCAATTTTGTCTTACCAGTCAAAATCAATGTCAAATTTGAATCTGTCATTAAATGCTTATATATATATATATATATATATATATATTCTAATGGAGGAGGCTCTTGTTTTCTTCTCCAAAATACATTGCACTATGTTTCTAAATATCCAATTAAAGCCTAATTTAACGATAGATTTAGACATTAGTCCTTTCATTTTTGATAATGATACGCAATATAATAATATTAATAATAATATAATGAAAGAATGATTGAGCCAGATGTAGAGTGAGCACCTATGTCCCTTATTGGTTCATGAAGACTAGGTAATAGGTTATGACTCACTAACCACTATATTCTACCTATTTTCTTAATCAGACATATCTATGTAACTGTTAGTTGCATATGGTATCTTTTATCATGGTCCATCAAAATTAATCAATTATCTATAATAGAAATAGCAGTATGATATACATGGCCAACTGGCAATACATACATATTAGCATTCAGGAAGTAGGACTTGGATAATAGTCAAATGGAGCAGAATAAATCATACAACCGATTTGAAAATTTACATTTCTTTCTGTAATCATTTTGTTTTATGGTAAGGATAATTTTGAAATTCTAAGTTGTAATGATTTGGAAGTAAGTAAACCTTAGATTTACGTCATGTAACATGTTGAGAAGAAGGAAGGATCACCTGTTTGAAATTCTCAAAATTTTTGCGGCCCCACATTTCTCTTTTAATAATACTTCACAAGTAAATTAAAACCTTTTATCAAAAAGCGTAAATATTATTAACTTAAGTATTATAAAGAAGACTTGTTTTAAGAGTTGAAAATATATTATGCATATACAATATTAGAAGCTATAGCTAACACTGAGATATTCAATGTTGAGAAAGAAAAAAAACTTCGTTATTAGAAAATAACAATAAATTGTGACGGAAAAAAATATGTTGTTTTCGAGCTACCACTATTTTTAAATTGTTGTCATCAATTAGAAATGGATAACATATTGATTCCGAAACAATTTATCATTAACATTATTTATTTTTCGCTAAAATATGAATATGTATAACCAAAAACTCTCTATCGCCTCTTTGATGGTAATACAAATTCATATACTGTAACAAAATTGCTTGCTTGAATATATTCGATCTTTAGCACTTTAATGATGGATTTGTCAGTGCTACAGCAATTAACAGCACACATGAAATCTTGGATTTACAATTGGGTATCCGGATATCATTAAAGCGTCTGACTATAATTCTAGGAGTAAGCAAACTTTTTGTAAGGAACTTTTTGCAAATTCACTACCGTTAAAAGTTCAAACATACGAGTCGAATCCCAAGTAACCAAATGACCTAGTGATCTCCAAAGCCACTTATGAAATTTTAGTACATTCTCTATCGATTCGCTGATGATGACTAGCGATGGGTTGCATCGGCTAGCTATTATATCAACACTGCCATCTATTTGTAATAGATATATCCAGTCTCAACATAAATGGTAACTTTATGAAACTTTTATAAGTAGGACGCCATTTGAAATTCGTCGGATTGGTTGCTTGAATCGCCATGAGCTAAAACACTCTATACAAAAGTATATATCTTTGTGAAAGTCTTCAGTCATTTTCTGTAAGGTATGTACGTAAGACTATACTATGTAGTCAAAATATTTAAAGATTTGTCCATCAATAATTTTAAATTAAGATAGCTAAAACGAAACTAAAATTTAACTACCATGTGATCTTACTGAAGATGAAGAGAAGCGGGGAGGGAACAAAAGAGAGAGCACGTGAAGTGTTATGAGACTTGTGTAGGCAGATATATATATACACAATTATTTCCCAACCTGTCAAATTTGACTGTTTAGGATATTATATTTTTAATATTGTTTTCAGTGTTTTCCAAGTTGTCTATATATTCAGGTTAAATTCGTTTGAATATGGGTGGCATTCTTAAAGTCCAAGAGCCCACAGTGTTAATAATGCATTGGCTGTCTTTACTTTATAATTATTATATTAAATCACAGCTGACGGAATAAAATCTACAGAAAGATTTAGTACCTTAGAAAAAAAAATTCACAACTAACATCACAGAAAATTGATTAGATCAATCTTTGAAAAGTCATGATTTATAGAAATTTATATGTAATAATTTTGAAAAAATTATAATATACGTATATGTGTAAATTTAACAAGTTTGATCGTGAAATGTTCGATTAATTTATTTTCACGAAATGGCCTCATGAATTTGATTCTTGTAGAAAAATTAATTTGTTATAAAATCTAAGATTATGAGACATATGTGTATTGTTTTAAATATGAGATTATGATGTTTGATGTGATTTTAAAAACAATGAAAACGTGTAGAATTATGTAATTTTATGTCTTCGCAGAATCACAATCACAAACATTTGAAAATATGCATATTAGTTTTTTTTATATAACTTTGGCTTCATGACTTTTTTTTTTTTTAATTTTATACGAAAGGAAAACTTTGTGGTGTCTTTGTTCGTAAAGAAAAGACATAACAAAAGAATGCAAACGTAGGCATTCTTTGTTAATAACAATAAGTCAATAACTATTATATAATTCGGTGTATCTTACTTTCTTAAGTATATGTGAGTGTGTGCAGTGTAACATACGTATACTATAAATGGGTCAACGAAGCAAGACCATATATTTCCAATTATGTTGTGGATCGAACTATCAACATTTAAAAAGTAGATGTAAAGTTATACTGCGCGTCTCTATAGTAGCTATACAAATACATAGATTGGTTACTGTTTAGAGATTCTGTTACATATTTCCAAATATCTGTAAGAAATTAAGTGGCATCGACATTTTCTGACGTTTTCTAGGGTTTTATCACTTTTAAATTGAAAAATTGGGTTGTCGTCTAGTGACAGTGTACGGTTTCTTTAAGAGGTAGCTTTAAACGTAGTTCGTCTTTTTCTTACACCTTTGTTAGAATTAAGAAGTCTTTATACAATGCCACTATTTCCATTTGTACGGTATGTTTTTAGCGTTTGACTATTCTTACTTTCTTAGAGTAATGAATTGGCAAAGTAATACAAGTTTTTGAAATTACATCATCTTTTTTTTTATCATAAGCTTAATGCTGAATTTGAATCCACACTTAAAACGAATGTCCAAAAAACAAATAGAATATGTCAAAACAAAAAAAAATAATCTTTTTGTGTGTGTTCATCACTAACATTTGCATGTTGTGTGTTGCATGACAGCGCAAAAGCATACTACTACTAAACCGTTGAAATAGGGAACCTAATAGTTATGGTTTCTAATGTACATGAAGAATCATGTTCTAGTCAGTGTCTCGAGTTTTGTCTTCGATCAATAGGACAACCTATTTTACTATCTGTGGAGCACCACTTGGTTTGGAAAAGCTACGTTGATATACGCAAAAAGAAAAGAAAAGAAAAAGAACCCTGAAAATAGATTATACACATATCTAAAATCATGTTGAAAGAAGAAACAATGGGCAAGAAACATCTTCACGCATGAGTTGCCAAAAATGTCACAGTCTCAAAGGCACACTTATGCATTCATCCTTTGCCCCCACAAATCTTTTCTCTGCTTCTCTTTTTGTTGATAGTGATTCCCCTTGTCTTCCCACCCACCCCCATTTTTTTCATTATTGTTTCTTTCCCTTTTTGTCAATTCATCCCTATAACCGGAAGCTAATTCGGTTCTATATTGGGTTATTGAATCGGTTTGATGTACTATACTACTATTCGTTCACATGATCGCAGGTGCTTAATTTGTGCTCCGATGATTGGAGTTAGGGATTGTATGGGTGCGTGAGAAAGTTTATAAAATAAGTGGAAGACAAAAATTAAAGTTTATTCGTTTGCTGCAATATAAATGTTGACTATACATTCATCGAGTCTATGTCACGAGAAGAAGAAGAAAAACAACAGTTTAGTTTACATTGGTCAATTGACACCACAATTACAAATAATTGTACTTTAACCTATTATAAAATATTCATCGGTCACTAGACATATGAGGAATCGCTAACGTAAGAAAGTGAATTGTGGCCAATCTAAGTACTCTTTGTTCGTGTAGATATTGACAAGTCTGACAAAAATTGAAATATTAAGATTTCAAAAAGTAAAAGTAAAAGTAAAATTTAGATATCTTACATTCATTCATTAGTTAATATATTTATTTTTGAACAATATCTTTCTTTCTTTTCTTTTTTTTTAACCTAACAAACGATCTATCTTTCTTGAAATATATCTATTTACAAAAAAATATAACTATTTACAAGTGAACGTTTCCACTAGCAACATCCATATATACGATGAAATTTTAATGGACAATTAATTTACACCACTGAAACGAAAGTAGAATCATCTTTCATCGATTTCAAATGCTAGCTTTTTTGCCGTTTTCAACGCTGATCTTGCCGGCGAATTCTTGTAATATTTACGTTTTCAATTTCTGACATTCTTTGTAAATATATCGCCGGTGGAGCAAAACATATAATGGATATGATTTTTCATAAAGAGTGGAATGTAGATTGGGTTAAAAAAATAGGTCGTCATATTGCATTACTTATCCTAATACAGACCCGATATGGCTCAACACATTGCGATCCAAACCAGCCTTATTCAGCCCGATCCGACCTATCTATTTACCTCAGTTTGATTTTGGTATTGGGCTGTGATTCGGTAGAATCTACGTAAAATCAAGGCCTATCTTTGTTTAGGCCAAAAATATTAATTGGGCCTATCTCACTCATGGGTAATTGGGCCTGACCTTCCAATATCCGTTTCTGATATTGACCGAAACACACGGTATTGTTTCGCTTTCATCAGTCATTCACAATTGAAATAATCACAGCTGAGATTCTTTTCTACGATTTCATTTTTTTGTCATCTTATTTTTGGTCAAAGACTGACATTTTTTTTTTTTTGTCATCTCTTCTCGTTCTCGTCATTTTAAGTGTTAAACCACAGAGTTCTGTTTCTTTTATTTTCGTTGTGTTAAATATCCATGTACATGTATGGGCGGTGTATATGTTGTTAATACTTCCTATTAAGTGATCTATAAAAGATTGAGTAGGGTAGGTCCGAATTAACGTGATTATCATTATATAATAGTGAAAGTTACACTATTTCTAAAAACATTAATCTATGTCTAGATTTATTAAAAGAATCTCTGCTAGTTATAAGATCTTTACGAAGTTTCGTGCGAATAGACACGTCTCTCTCTCTCTCTCGATAACTTGGACCACTCGAAATCTAGTTTTGGAACAAGGATCACGATTGCTTTGACCTTTTGGGTTTGTCATAGGACGTTTTATTTGGTCGGTACAATCGTAACCTCTAAGAATTATCACTTTACTTACACTTGTTTTTCGTTTTGTCTGTCAGTAATTATGCATATGGATTTTTTTTTTTTTTGAACATTTGCTTTGCATATGGATATTTGAATGTTGAATCATCATCCTATATAGCTTGTAGTTTGTACAACTATACAAATTTTAACTACAAATGCTAACTCGTGTCGTAAAATCACTATGGTGTTATATGTTTGTCTGACTATATGAATATTTACATATGTATATATATATATATATATATTATGGTTAGTGCTGAGATAATAATATGGGCTATATTATATAATATGGCAATGCAGTTTTTATCTAAATTCACGGTATTTTTAGTATGCACGTAGGTTTATGTTTGGATACATAAATATCCAAAGAATATCCGTAGAACAGTTAGCATAAATTCCCACCACTATCTCATATTTCATTATCAGTTATAAAGTTATGCTTTTATTCAAAGTAGAGCAATTTCATTTTCATACTAATATATTATATTAATCATGGCACTAATGATTAATGAATAATAGTATAGTTGATATAGATTATGATGCTGCCAGTCTACCACTGACGATAATGAAATTGCAGAACATAAAACATGTGGTTCGAGTTCATCTAGAGGATTTGACTACATCATGCAAAATAATATATGCGTACGTAGGAATCTTCTTTGCCATACGCATACAGTTGTTTGTTCTTCTCTCAGATTAAAATGTATATCACTTATATACTGCATTACCTATACAATGTAAGAGAGTCTAAGAAAAGGACAAACTATATATAGATATGGGTTGGTAAAAAAATTAGTGGATAGCGTTAAATATATAAAATTAAATGAGAGCGAATTTATTTGATATATATACATCTGATATTAATGAAGAAACACTTAATATATTGGTCTATTTCTTTCTTCGTCCGACTCTTGAAGAAATTAAAAGGTTATATACAAAACTTGCATTGCCCTTTCACATTTTCTAAAGCTCAAATAGCCTTTAATAATATCGTTTTGATGCATGTTTACATGATTTATACAATATGGCATATATATTGTACGCCTCATAAAACGAGAAAAACTTAATATTCCATATATATGTATATATATGAAAATACTATTAAAAGTTGTAAAGTTTATAATGCCTTGGAACTGAAATAGTAAGCAGATAAATTAAGGTATATAAGAAAAATGATAAAATATATCATCAAACTTTTGCGTATTTAGATTAATTCTGTAAAAATCTTGCGTAGTATTTTGATTCACACTTCAAACAGAATTTTCTTTAAGTTAGTTGGTAAAATGGCCAAAGTGACACACGATTTAGAAGCTATCACCACAAAATCGATAGATGCCCAAAGTACAGATGCACAAAAATGCTCATGAAGGCCAACTTTAGGACTAGGCGAATTTGACATAAAATAGTTGAATTCGATTTAATCGAATTCTAATTCATTTAGTATAACAATTCAATTTGTAAAACATTCAATTTCATTTATGTGATTTAAAATAATAATTTGTTTCCGGAAATTTAGAACGATGGGGTATATTGGATAAAATAATTCTCGGTTATATGATTCTATCTGTCTTGGGATTTATAATTTGATACGATAAGGCCACTGATAAAATAAATTGATACGATAAGGTCTTTATCTGATTCTATTTAAATCCGTCGGAATCTTTGGTTGGCCATTTATTCTTAGATTCGAGAATCAAACAAAGAAAATAAAAAGAATATATTTAAATACTGGTTAAAAACCATATGCGAAGACCATAATAGATCAAAATTAAAAATTGACTTATATTTCTGGCTCCTTCCACAGTTCTTGAGGGCTTTTCTTCTTTTCACCAAATACTTTTGCTTTCTAAAACAAGAAAACTCTTTAACCAAAATTAAAAGAAAAAAAAAACTCATTACTCATTTTCTAGGGTTGTTGGTAAATAATAATAGTGTTTACCTTGAATCCCTGATCAGATCGAATCTCATACTTGTTTTGATAACTCAAAAGAAGTATATTGTTTTCATTTCTTTCTGTAATTATTTATCTTACAAGTATAAAAGAAATGAGAAGATAAACTTTATTACTTTTCTTCCTAAATATATGAATTATGAAGCAAATCAGCATATCCTTTGGCATATTCCTCATATGCCCGTAATTATTTATAGACTTTCAGTTTTTCTTAGATGCTTTCGTACAAAAGCATAAAATAAAATAAAACAAAAAGACAATGTATGATTTTTAGTTTCGTGAAATATTAAAAGAAGCCAAAACAGGAAAAAGGAAAAGTCGAATTGGTGACTCATCGGTCCACTTTAAAGTCACCAAGACCGTACACATGCAGTTTGGTCCCAGTCCCATTCCTAATTTCGTATGACGGACGAACGTACGATATTAAAGTTTCATTATTTACGCCTTTTGTTTAATAGATCACATATTCATTAGTCATTAGTTAGTTCATCACTCATGAAAATATATTACAGCATGTCTTCCTACAAATTTTACGGAACACAAACACAGATGAATCGTCGTAAACTTTATATATCAAATTTACATATAAATTTGTTTTAAAAAAATTACATATAAACACGTTCTAACTTTCCACTATATGGTGTGAAATTAAAACCTTTGGTGGTGAAACTTAAATCTGGATTTTGATGTACTGGATAATTTCAAGAGTCTATCTATTTTTATCACATTTCTGAAGCACTCAATTCTAGTTTTTTTTTTTCCTTTAAAAAACCAAAAGAAAATAAAACTCTAAAAATCTCCATCCATCCAAAACAAAGATGTTTATATTATGACCAAATCATTAATGATGGATAATTATGTTACTTATGTGTCTTATGCAGCGGCGGTTAGGTTAGATACTTATTTTTGTTGTTGTTGTTGTCAATCACACAGTTAAATCAAAAATCAACTATTCGATTGGTCATTTAATTCGAAAATAACATTTACAAAAGAAGTGTCTATACATATTGTTCTTTCTGGATGAATGTGTTAAAATACTATGTCCTAAATTTATGTAAGATACTTAGATCATAAAAAATATATGGTTGATTAAAAAATATTCTTATCTCTTGGAAAAACTATAATGTTTTAGGCCGTATGTAGATTGTAGTTTTTAGGAATGAAATAATGTGAAATTGAGAATTCCATGTAATTCTATAAAATTATTACCAATTACAAAGAAAAAAATGAAAAATTGTTTTACTTATTCCATTTATTCTGTAAATGAAATAATATTTTTTTTGGACAAATTATTCCATTTCAAAAATGCTAAAAATAAAAGGAATTCAATTTTCACTTCATTCCATATTTTTCTATTCCACATAAATTTATTCCTTTTTTACTGTCAATTTGTAATCTCATAAGAGTGAAATTAAAATGATACTAGGTATTTACTCGCGCTATACTGCTGGATATTTTTAAAATTTTGTATATATTTTTAATATAATAAAATTATTTTTGATAATGTAAATGAATATTATATTTTTTTCATTAGATGTATCTATGTGTTTTAAATATATATAAACATTATATATTTTATTTATTTATTTATTTTTCAAAATTATAATTTGCTATTAAATTTAGTTAGCTAACTAATTATAAATGTATATTAGGAATAAAATATATAAAAATAAAGCAATACATTTTTAGTACCTTCATGCTAATGGCAAATGTAATCTATTTTCTCCAATCAATTGCCACATGATCCTTCTTTGTAATTATATAAAGCAAAATATCATTTAAAAAATATTTATTAATTAACATGATTATTTTGAATTATAAAATTTATTTATTTATAAAATATTTTATTATAAATATATGTTTCTAAAACTACCAAACTATAATCAATAATATTCATATCAAAACCATTGTTATTGCTTTATGACTAAATAGAAAATTATGTTTGAACTCTTAAAATATAGTTTTAGTTAAAGTTAAATAATTAAATTTTGGTTATTGTAAACATACTTTAACTTAGAAATTTAGCATAGAGAAATTTCATCTTCTTACAAAAATCGAAAAATCGCATTTCTCGTCAAAACAAAAAAAACTTCATTTTCTCATTAAACTGAAAAATCGGCTATTCCGCCAAAACCAAAAAATTCCCTCGAAAACAAAAATTTATCGTCAAGACCAGAATTACGCTTTCTTATAAAAACAAATAAACTACAATTTCCCGCGAAAATCAAAAATTGCTTTATATCCTGTGAAATTGTGTTTTCCCGCGAAAACTAAGAAATTGTTATGTTTTTATCTGTTCAAATTTTTGCTGATGTGTGAGCTTCTTAAAACATAATGCTTTTTGTGTTATTGTCATAGAAGCATAGTTGATGCTGAGCCTACATTTTTTCAATCATATATGTCTATGTCAAACAAACTGATAGCTATAATTTTTTTATTATTATTTATTTATTGTTATTTATTATTTAGATTTAGATTTGATAAAAAAAAGAAAACAATAATTTAACTTTTTATTTGTTTTTATTTATTATTTGGGTTTAGATTTGGCAAAAAAATAAAATTATTAATTATTTGGGTTTGTGTTTGGTAAAAAATAAAACAAAAATTAATAGAAAAAATATTTGGGTTTTTAATGGGTTTAAATTTAAAAATTAAAATAAATAGATGAGATGTATTAATAAAATATTTTAATTGGTGATTATTTTTGTTGAGATGTCATGTTTATAAAATTTAAAAAAATTGAGGTGGCAACTTTAGTATTATTGTTGTGTTGATTAGTAATAACATTTTTTTGTAGAAAAAATATAGAGTTTCGGCTATAAATAAGATACAACTACATATCGAATGGTCTAGCTTTGGCTACTGAGATTTTTCCAAGGCCTTGAAATCTCTTTTTAGAAAAACTGTCAAACTTTATCGCCTGACTCTTCCGTTCCCATCGTCTTCCTCGTGAACGAAACTTCTCGATCTTCTTTCTTTGTTCACCTGTTTTTGTGTGTTCACGAGACACTTCCACTCTCCTACGCCACTTCTTTTTTCGACCCCTTTTTTTTATTTTTAATTTCCCCATATTCCGTTATTAATCTAAAGGTGAATCTTTTCGTTTGACGTGTTTCATTTCCAGCTTTATCGGATTATATTCTCCTTGATTTTCGCCGATTGTGTCAATCTGGAAATTTCTGGGGATTTAAAAGGGGTTCTGATTAGATTTGGGGACTAAGAGTTAAAAGGGAGAGAGAGAGAGAGAGAGAGAGAGAGAGAGAGAGAGAGAGAGAGAGAGAGAGAGAGAGAGAGAGAGAGAGAACACTCAACCATGGCTACGGGAAATTTGAAGAAAATGGCTTCCATTGATGCTCAGCTCAGGCTTATTGCTCCTGGGAAAGTCTCTGAAGACGACAAGCTTGTGGAGTACGATGCACTGTTGTTGGATCGATTTCTGGATATTCTTCAGGACTTGCATGGCGAGGAAGTCAGAGAATTCGTAAGTTTCCTTTCTCTCTGAGATCAGTCTCACTCTTTCTTAACTCGTTATCTACAAAGTAGAACAAAGAGTTTGTGTTAAAAGTCTGAACTTTTATCTTTATCAACAAAAAAAATCTGAACTTTAAGATACTTTTAGGGTTGCCCATCAGTAAATCATGATGTGGTTTGTGGTTTCTGCTTAAATCATCCCGAAATTTCAAACCTTTTTGTATGTGAAATTGGGCAAATCAGAACACAGTGACACACACACTGTTCTACACTGAGTTTGTATCTGAATCAGAAGATAATGTTTTTGTTTTTGTCCAAAGGTTCAAGAATGCTACGAGGTTGCTGCTGATTACGACGGAAACCGCAACACGGAGAAGCTAGAGGAGCTTGGAAACATGCTGACGAGTTTGGATCCAGGGGATTCGATTGTTGTCACAAAATCATTCTCCAACATGCTTAGCTTGGCTAATCTGGCTGAGGAAGTCCAGATTGCTTACCGGCGCAGGATTAAGAAGCTTAAGAAGGGCGACTTCGCCGACGAGGCCTCTGCGACAACGGAGTCCGACATTGAAGAGACTCTCAAGAGGCTCTTGCAGCTTAACAAGACCCCTGAAGAGGTCTTTGATGCTCTCAAGAACCAGACTGTTGACTTGGTGTTGACCGCTCATCCGACTCAATCTGTTCGTCGGTCTTTGCTCCAAAAGTTTGGAAGGTTTGTAATCTCTTTTCAAAGTCCTGACATTTCGATTCTTGTGATTTTGTTTCACTGATGTGTTCTCTTTTCGATGTTTTTTTAGGATTCGTGATTGTTTGACACAGTTATATGCAAAGGACATTACTCCTGATGATAAGCAAGAACTCGATGAAGCTCTGCAACGAGAGGTATATACTCAACTAAATAACTCCATAAAGCTTCTTCTTTTTTTTATTGCATAAAATTTTACTAAAACTCTGTTTTTGTTGTACCAGATTCAAGCTGCTTTTCGAACAGACGAAATCCGGAGAACTCCTCCTACACCGCAAGATGAAATGAGAGCTGGTATGAGCTACTTCCATGAGACAATCTGGAAAGGAGTTCCGAAATTCCTGAGACGTGTTGACACGGCTTTAAAGAACATTGGAATCAACGAGCGTGTTCCTTACAACGCACCTCTGATTCAATTCTCTTCTTGGATGGGAGGAGACCGTGATGGTACAACACTCTTCACTTCTTCCTTCTCTTTGAACTGTTGGAAACGTGAATTGGTTCTAATGATTGGAAACGTTTCTGGATCCAGGAAATCCGCGAGTAACTCCTGAGGTTACAAGAGATGTATGCTTATTAGCAAGAATGATGGCTGCTAATCTCTACTTCTCCCAGATAGAAGATCTTATGTTCGAGGTAACGAAATGTTATATATATCATAATGTTTCTTGGTTGTTAATGCTAATGACAGAGAAACTCACTTTTTTCGGTTTTGTGTGTTTGTTTGCAGATGTCTATGTGGCGTTGCAATGAAGAACTTCGTGTTCGTGCAGAACGTCAAAGGTGTGCGAAGAGAGACGCGAAACACTATATAGGTGCGTGTTACCTTCTGGCTAGTTTTAGATGTGTCCGGTTTGTTGAATTATGTTTGATGTATGACCGGTTCTTTGGATGGTTGTAGAGTTTTGGAAACAAATTCCTTCGAATGAGCCATACCGAGCTATTCTCGGAGATGTTAGGGACAAACTGTACAACACACGTGAGCGTGCGCGTCAGTTATTGTCGAGCGGAGTTTCAGACATTCCTGAAGACGCTGTTTTCACAAATGTGGACCAGGTGTGTTTTCTTGCTCTTTGCAGATCCAGTAGGCGTGTTCCAAGATTGTAGTAAACTGAATCCAAACTGATGCATAGTTGATTTGATATGGTACACTAAGATCAAACATTGTTTCTTGATTTATTGGCTTCTCTAAGTTTCTAACCTTTGATTTGTTTCTGTTTCGTTCCAAAGTTTTTGGAGCCGCTTGAGCTTTGCTACAGGTCGCTATGTGATTGCGGTGACAGACCTATCGCTGATGGAAGCCTGCTCGATTTCTTGCGCCAAGTGTCAACATTCGGGCTTGCGCTTGTGAAACTTGATATCCGTCAAGAATCTGACAGACACACCGATGTATTGAACGCTATCACAGAGCACTTAGGCATCGGATCTTACAAAGAATGGTCAGAGGATAAAAGGCAGGAGTGGCTCTTATCTGAGCTAAGCGGGAAACGCCCTCTCTTTGGACCGGATCTTCCCAAAACCGAAGAAGTAGCGGACGTATTGGACACTTTCAAAGTCATCTCAGAGCTTCCTTATGATAGTTTCGGTGCTTATATCATCTCAATGGCCACTGCTCCATCAGATGTGCTCGCTGTTGAGCTCTTGCAACGTGAATGTGGGATCACTCATCCTCTGAGAGTCGTCCCGTTGTTTGAGAAGCTAGCGGATCTAGAGAACGCTCCGGCTTCAGTGGCTCGTCTCTTCTCCATAGAATGGTACAGAAACAGGATCAACGGTAAGCAAGAAGTCATGATCGGGTACTCCGACTCTGGCAAAGACGCCGGCCGTTTATCCGCGGCTTGGCAGCTGTACAAGACTCAAGAAGAGCTCGTGAAGGTTGCGAAAGAGTTCGGAGTCAAGCTCACGATGTTTCACGGGAGAGGTGGGACTGTAGGGAGAGGAGGAGGACCGACTCATCTTGCTATCTTGTCTCAGCCTCCGGACACCATTCACGGTCAGCTGAGGGTAACGGTTCAAGGAGAAGTCATCGAACAGTCTTTCGGAGAGGAGCACTTATGCTTCAGGACTCTTCAGCGTTTCACGGCGGCTACACTCGAGCACGGGATGCATCCACCGGTTTCCCCTAAACCAGAGTGGCGCGTCCTCATGGACGAAATGGCTGTAATCGCCACTGAAGAGTACCGTTCTGTCGTCTTCAAGGAGCCTCGTTTCGTCGAGTACTTCCGTCTGGTAAGTTCTTAACCAACTGATCACTCTCCCTTCAGCAAATTTAGAAGCTAAAACTTGTTTGTGTGTTTGTGTTTAATAGGCCACACCGGAGCTTGAATATGGAAGGATGAACATAGGAAGCCGACCGTCAAAGCGAAAACCGAGCGGAGGAATTGAATCTCTACGTGCAATCCCGTGGATCTTTGCTTGGACTCAGACGAGGTTTCACCTGCCAGTGTGGCTAGGCTTCGGAGCCGCGTTCAAACGCGTGATACAGAAGGACGGGAAGAATCTCAACATGCTCAAGGAGATGTACAACCAGTGGCCTTTCTTCCGCGTCACGATCGATCTCGTCGAGATGGTTTTCGCCAAAGGAGACCCCGGGATCGCCGCTCTCTACGACCGTCTCCTCGTCTCCGAAGAACTCCAGCCGTTTGGTGAACAGCTTCGAGTTAACTACCAAGAAACCAGACGCCTCCTCCTCCAGGTATATAGCCTTGCTTCTCTTCCACTATATAGAAACCACGCGAAAACGCTAACTAAACCGTCTTTCACTTGTCAGGTTGCGGGTCACAAGGACATTCTAGAAGGTGATCCATACTTGAGGCAAAGGCTGCAGCTACGTGACCCGTACATCACGACACTGAACGTGTGCCAAGCCTACACGCTCAAGCAGATCCGTGACCCGAGCTTCCACGTCAAAGTCCGGCCACATCTTTCGAAGGACTACATGGAGTCTAGCAAACCAGCGGCTGAGCTCGTTAAGCTGAATCCTAAGAGCGAGTACGCACCGGGGCTTGAAGATACCGTTATCCTCACCATGAAGGGTATAGCCGCCGGTATGCAGAATACCGGTTGAAGGCATTTTAATTGTCATTCTACCGTCTTTGTTCTACTGTATTCCCTAAAGTCTCTGCTATGTATTATTATTTCTATGTTGTGTGATAATAATCTCTCTGAATCCTCCGTACCCTTTATAATGAGTATGATATTTTCTTTCTATTCAACTGTCATGTTATTCTTTCTATGTCAAGAATAAAAGAAAGAACTAAATAACTCAAATTTGATGTTGAGAGCAACTGTATTCTATTTTATATTGTATCTCTAAAATGTGAAAATTGTTGCGATTTTTGTTGTAGATCATTTAAATAATCTTCATGGTAAAAACTTTTTTCAATTGGCTTTTGAATTGACCTTGTGGTTCTTATGAATGATATTATATATATATATATATATATTTTTTTTTTTTTTTTTCAGAGACCAAATTTTAAGAAAATTGATTCAACTGATTTCAACGTGATTAAGAAGATCTAAATAAAAAGCAAAAATTATCTTTGTTTTATTTCTTTCAAAATTTACAACTGTGAGAATGTTTACCTATTCATTCAAAAGAATTATCATTCATTTTTTGAACTTTTTAATTTATGGGACGATTATTGGTGGTGTTGTTGCACCTGTTTTTGATATGCTTAATAGCTGGCTCCATGATGATAATTTGGATTTTGGAATGTGAAATTTTCAATTATGATGAAAGTTTAATTCATTTTTTTGGCTCCATTATTTGAGAAAATATTTTGGTTTGTTCACACAAATTAAAAAACAATTAATTTGTTAGTTATTAATAAGTTAATTTTTGTATACTAACTGCTTTTCAATAACTGTCAACAAATAACAATTTAACAATACAAATACTTTTAGTTAAAAAAAATTATAAGTATTCAATCTGTTAATATTTAATTAATAAAAGTATATTTAACTCTATAAAAAATCAAAATTTTATGAGAAAATATTAATCATGGGAAGATAAAGTACTATTAAAATGAGTGGACTGGTGGATAGAGATGATGACGTGTCATGAACCGGTTGGAGAGAGGAGAACCTATGGATCCCACGCGGAATATTATAAGGACATAAAATCATTTGCTGATAAGAACTAGTGAGTAATAATTACCCCGTTAAACCTGCGTTAATTACCGGTTTACCCCTACGCGCGGCTCAAAGATCTTCTTCTCTGTGTGGATTCTTTCTTCCGTCTGGAAAACCCCAAAAACAAAAGAACAGCGATCTTCGAGAACAGACTCGGATCAGTCGAAAAAAGCTTTGGAATTTGTTATCTGGATTTTTAAATCTATGGGTTCTGGGAAAGAGCGTGATACTTTCGTCTACCTCGCTAAGCTTTCTGAGCAGGCTGAGCGATATGAAGGTAAAGAATCTTGTACTTGTACTTCTTCTTCTTCTCTCTCAAATGGGTTCTGTGAATTTCTCGTAAGTATTTATTATTTGACATCTTCTTAGCTCGATTATATGTTTGGTTTTGCTGAATTTTTGATTTTATCAAAAGGGTTTTTGATCGTTTGGGTTGTGATCTTCAGAAGTCAATGGTTTTCGTTTTCGTATCGTTTTGATTGTATTAAAGTGGAGATTTTTTTCGGTTTTGAGCAAGGAATCGGATTCAATGATTTTGGCATTTTTTCCAGATTGGTATTGAAAAATGTGAATTTTGTTATTCACAGAAATGGTGGAGTCGATGAAAAATGTTGCGAAATTGAACGTTGATCTGACGGTGGAAGAGAGGAACTTGCTCTCTGTTGGGTACAAGAACGTGATCGGCTCAAGGAGAGCCTCGTGGAGGATTTTCTCGTCGATCGAACAGAAAGAAGCGGTGAAAGGGAACGATGTGAATGTAAAGAGGATCAAAGATTATATGGAGAAGGTTGAGCAAGAGCTTTCAAAGATATGCGTTGATATAATGTCTGTGCTAGACGAGCATCTGATTCCATCTGCTTCCGAGGGTGAATCAACTGTCTTCTTTAACAAGATGTAAGCCAATAATGCTCTTTGCTTCATGTTTTAAAACTCAAAAAGCTTAAAAAGTTGTGTTTCTAAAGATTTGTTTGAATTTTTGCAGGAAAGGTGACTATTATCGCTATCTTGCGGAATTCAAATCAGGGAATGAGAGGAAAGAGGCTGCTGATCAGTCTTTGAAAGCCTATGAGGTGATCTACTTGTGATCTATAGTGTTTATTGATCACTGGATATTCGCTTTAGTTTTGAGTTTTTCTTTTTGGGTTTCCTTTACACAGATTGCTACTACTGCTGCTGAAGCTAAACTCCCTCCTACACATCCTATCAGATTGGGTTTAGCATTGAATTTCTCTGTCTTCTACTACGAGATCATGAACTCCCCTGAAAGGTTTTAGAGAGTGTTGATTACTGAGAACATAAAAGACTCGATTGTTTCAGGGATTTGAGATTGTTTTGTTTGTTTTTATATATTCAGGGCATGTCACCTTGCTAAGCAGGCGTTCGATGAAGCTATCTCAGAGCTTGACACTCTGAATGAGGAATCCTACAAAGATAGCACCTTGATTATGCAACTCCTTAGGGACAATCTGACCTTGTGGACTTCTGACATCCCGGAAGAAGCAGGTGATGATCACTCTGGACCAAGCTCATAAACTTTAATGTTTTGTTGTGCTACAAAAAGTCCTTTTTGGTGTTGTTCCGTTCTAGGTGTCTCTGTTCATTGTCACTTCTTTTGTGATTAAGACATTCTAAGCATATCCATGGACATGCTTGATGATAGATAGTTGAAGAAGATGATTTGTCTGTTTCATAATGATTCATATTTCACTGCGGATTCTCAAAATGTTTATTTGGCCTATATGTGCAGCAGATGATGCCCATAAGACGAATGGTTCTGCTAAACCCGGTGCAGGTGGAGACGATGCAGAGGTAAAGTAGACGAGATTCCTTTCCTTGTGGTGAATAGAATAAGTAGATTCTAATACAAAGATCTTATTTTCTCTTGATGCAGTGATCTGATATGTGTGCACCCGCAGCAGCGGCACTGGACAAATAGCCTCGACGAACAACTGATGCGCGGTGAATAATAGCTAAAAGTAGAGGTCCTCTGTTTCCTGTAATCATTGTTGTCTATGTTGTACTCTGGTTCGAGTGTATTGGTTTTGGATCATCTGATGTCTGTTTCAGGATTGTGTCTTATTTGTAATTTGTAATTCAAGACTGTCTTCTTCACCGATTGCTCTCTCTTACTAGTTGTTCCTATGGATTTATATCTTATATTTCTTCATCTCCGCTTCTTTCCTCCTCTGATTCACGTTCTGTTACTGGTTGAATCATCAACCACACCAAAACGGAATAACTCTCTGCAGTTTCTTTCACAGCTCTTTCGTCTCTAGTAGAGAATCTAGCACGCACAGCATCAGTATCTGTTGCGTATTATATTAAGACAAGCCAAAAGTTGATAGTGAAGCTTGCATTTCTTGAATGCTTCTGAACATATACTCATTTAGAGTCGAGCTCCAAAAAATAATAATAATAGGAAACAAGAAAAAAAAAATGAATATTTTGTTGAATAATAGAATAACTCTATCCAATGTTCCATAAGATTTCTTCTCTTTAAGTCTTAAAAATAGGCTCGTGGGATCAAATGATAGGGAAGCAGAGAGAGATGATGATAGGGTTTTCAAATTATAAGAGGAAATGCTTTATAGAGTCCTCTAGAAACTGGTGGCTCGGACAAATCATCTCCTTCACTTTGTCTCCGTTCTTGTACATCTTAAATGTCGGAACTTTTCTGATACTCTCTGTCTTCGCCAACGCCAAGCTCTCCTCCACATCCACCTAACAACATTTCAGTTTCTCGGTTAGAACACTGCGAGACATATATTATGAGTTTAGAAGAAACTTTGATCCAGTTTTGGAGGTTGGTCTCTTACCTTGAAGAAATGTACTAATGGATACCGGAGGCATAAAGTGTTGATGAAGGGAGAGATTTCTTCGCATTGTCGGTTTGATGATGATTTGAAATGAAACACAGAGACACCTGAATCATAATGAGCAAAGACAGATTGAAAAAAAATCTCCAACTTTTAAAGACAAATCAAGTCTCTGTTTAAAACTTACCGGGAAGTGTTACCGCGTTCTTGAACTTATCCAAAGTCGAAACCGCTTCAACTTCGTTATTGAATCCTAAGCTTTTCGATTCTTGACTTCTGTTCATTACCGCGGCTTTCGCTCTCTCTAGAGACTCTGCAACTTCGCTGTCTCCTGGAAGCTCCCTTCTCACGAACTCATAGTCTCTAACCGCATCTTCCCATCGACCAAGCTATACATTTCAGCAAACATTATCATTCAAATCATCATCAAACAAAAAACTCCGGTTAATAGCTGATCAAACAGAGTTCTAATCTCACCTTCCCATAAGAAGCAGCCCTTCGTAAAAGTGCCTTGATGTAATTAGGATGGATTTTGAGGGCTTGGTTACAGTCTTCAACAGATTGCTCCCACAAACCGAGTTTATACCAACACGCCGCTCTGTTGCAGTACAAAACCGAGTTGGAACCGTCGTGTTTGAGACCGTCTCCGTAAGCCACGCTCGCTTCGGAGAATCTCCCTGAACTAAACAGCTCATTCCCGCGAGTACGTGCCTTCACAACCATCTTCACGTTGTTTAAAACCGACACGAGCTCGGGGTTGGTCTGATCGAGCATCGCAGCTCTCTCTGCCTTTACAACAGCATTCTCAAATCTGCAACAAACCTATCATCTCTACTCATTCACCGGAGAAAAATCAAACAAGCATCACAAGTTTTTTTTTTTTTCCGAGTTTCGAAAGCTCTCACCTTCCTAATGCCATATCAACTTGAGCTTGGATACAGAGCACATAAGCTTCAGCTACCATACCAAAGAGTTTCGACTGTGGTTGAAAATGGTAATGTTGATGATGATCCAATCTTGGGATGCAAGATAGGCAAAAATCCGAATCCTCTATTTGGTTAAGACGCAAAAAGGCTTCGGCTTTACAAGCTAAGAGCTGTCCAAAATCAAATCGGAAAACCTCACTGTTAGTTTAATCTTACAAGCAAATGCAACAAGCTTGCTTATGTATGCTATGGCGATGATTTCCTCACCTGAGGAGACGAATCAGCGCCGTTTGCAATGGCTGCATCAGTTTCTTTAATGGCGGTTTTCCAATCTCCGATCTTCCGAGCCTCCCAGCATCGTCGGAGATGCTTCTCCAGCGTCTGTAGCCGTTGGAGATCGGCTTGATCCGGACATTGCCCGGAAAAACAAAGATGACGCCTTGCATTCTCAGCTTCTCCCAATCTAAAACCAACAAAGATTAGATTTAAACAATGATCACCAAATTCTCAATCTTTAAACTTCATACAAACATTTTTTACCTGAGATAGAGTGAAGCTAGTCTTTGGTGAGCTCTGGAGTAAGACGGATCAAGCCTGACAGCTTCAAGGCATTCTTTAACGGCGTCTCCTAAACGTCCTGACGCCGTTAACGCAGCGGCACGGTTGCTTCTGTAAGCTGCATTCTCCGGTGACAATGAGATTGCTCTGTCGTAAAGCGAAAGAGCTTCGGAGAACTTCCCTCTTCTGTACATATCGTTCCCCAGTCTCTTCAACTCCTCCGGGTTTTCACCGTTTTCCGCCGCTCTCGCCGCCGCGTTACTCTGCTTTCCGTTGCTTCCTCCGCCGCTTCGTACGACGTTTCCGTGCCCGTAATTTCCGGTTCCTGTGCAGAGAGTCTCGGTTCTGCTTGAGGTCCGAGTCGCCATTCCGGTTTTCAAGATCCGACCCGACGGGCAAATGTTGCCGGCGGGTAAAACGCTGGGACTCGGCGACACTGCCGACGTCGCGCCACTGCCGCCACCGGAGGTATGGCTCGTTGCTGAGTAGAAGCTAGAGCCGGAGAAGATCAACGGCGTTCCAGTCGAAGAGGATCTCCGGTGACCCGGTTTAAGATTCCGGGAGGTCGGCATTCCGGATCCGGGTACAACGGAGCTCGAAATCTCGCCGGAGTGGCTCTTACCCATCTGAGAAGTCACCGACGGTTTGCCAGAAGCAGAGCCGGAGGAGCCGGAGCTGCTAGTGGGAGTCGCTGCGGCAGAGGAGGAGGAGGATGGGGAGACACGTGGCATTAAGGTAGAAACCGGAGAACCCAGATCGAGTTCTCGGAAATCGGGTTTGTTGACGTCATCGTCTCTCTGCAAACTCAAGGAATCACGAAATCGTCCTGTAATTGGGTCTATAGCAGGTTCTAGCGAAAGCCTTCTAGAATGAGACATCCTCGTACTCTGATCTGCAAAAGCGAAAGAAAAGAAAAATCTAATGGCTTTTCCCTCAGCTTCTTCTTCTCAGAAGTCAGAAACTCACCAACGAAGCTCAAAGAGAAACAAAAACGCTGGACAGAAACAAGTACTGTCCAGAGAGAGAGAGAAAGAGAGAGAAAAGAAGACAGATCTCGTGATAAATAGAAAAGGAAGAAGCAAAGAATGAAGGTGAAACAAAAAATCAATAATTGGCTTATTAATTTTGGTTAACCTTGATAATTAAAAAGATTACAAATTTCCCTGAGATTATGACATTGATTTTCTTCTGCTGTTCATCACGAGTCTCTCTCTTCACTCCCGTGTCTTCACGGCTGCTTGTCGTTGTAGGACAAATACAGTGGTTTTATCTATCGAATTTTCGTTCTTATTCATATAAAACTACGTAGACTAAAATAGTTGACTCTGAATTTTGAACACAGTATTCCAAAACAAACTAATTTAAGATTATTTCGATTATGTAATATTAAAGATAATTTGGAATATTTATCAATACATTGCTTCGTGTTGAGGACAACGAATTATCAGTCTATCATATACATTGCATTTGTATGTGGACCGAACTATATAAAATATATTTACACTAAGATTGAAATTCAAGCCTTGAGTAAGGAAATGCGTAAAAACCTATAGAATGAGTAATTTTTATTTTAAATACCCTCTGACGTGATATTAGTATATGAATTAATTCTTTTTGCTCAAAATGTCAAGGCACGCAGATTCAAGCACGTTCACTCATGTTCCCAAAATGTTACTCTATCAAATTTAATTTTCTTACAACATTTATTAATTACAAACTATACAATAGCATAAGCAGGCTACATCATTAAAATTTAGCGCTAAACCTTCTTAGGATATTCAATGCACGACATGTAACTAATTTTATTTTATCTTTTTTGCATATTGTGTCATTTATAAAACCCCACTTTTAAGGGCGTTGTACAGACCTCTCGCATTAAATTTGCCGCTCAATTGATTAAAATTCTAGATTGTAATGGTAAACTGTAATTGCTTAGACATTCAAATATACGAAAAATCCCAACGAGTAACTAAAAGTTACATTCTAAAAAAAATTACAGGGATTTGTCAATCCAAAACAACTCAACAAATCATTGACTTTGGGTTATAAAAATAGTTGACCAACTTTAATAAGGAAATAGTTATAACAAAAAAAACTCAAATGAGAAAATGCCACGTAGGGTTTTCAACCCTCGTATTCAGAGACAGCACGATCAAGGGCAAATTCGTCTATCTAGATAGATGTATTTATCAAGCCAGCAAAACTTTTGTTTAAGCCACCATATTTATTGTAGTATTCTAAACTTATAGAAACATATAAAGTAATTTTCTGTGACAATAGCCGATTCATTTTTAAAATGAAATCAATATTACAAGCCTTTTCTTCTTGCGTGTAAGAGAGCAAAAAGAGGTTTAATTATAAATAGAACAAAAAAAAAAGATAAATGAAAATTCGTTGTCTAGTGTAGAGCTGGCAAAAGAAATTGTTGTTATAAAAGCCTGTCACATAGTTCTCTTTTCTTTTTTGGGGATTACTATTTAATTATTTTCACTAAACCAAACTAGTAGTAGTTAATACTCATAACTACTTTCTAGTACTACTACTTCATTTTTATTTTGTAGACCTTCGTGCAATTCCATATATTCCGTACCATTCGGACTTACGGAATCACTAATTACATATACACTGCACCAAACATTTAGAATTATGTAATATGCAACTTAATTTATTTTAAATGTTATTTTTTCTTGGTCACACCTCTCTCACTTTCAAATAATTTTGAAATGAAAATTCAAATTCCTGAATGATCATTTTTTCAACTGGTGAGCGCTCTATAAATACCAAAAAATGCAAAGAAAAAAAAAATATATATATATAATAAGAACATAGCAAAAATAATAGAAAAAATAGAAAGGGTTAAAAAGAAGACAGAAAAAGAACAACGTAGGGGTAAAATGGGGATAAAAAATACAAACGCTGATCAGGCCAGCTGGTTCTTAACGTCGCCGATGCGTCTGCCAGCTAAGCACACAGTCAATGTTAACGCCGTTTAATTTCAATAACGGATTATTCTGTTAACACCGACGTATTATTCGAAAATTGTCCTCGAGCCCGCCAAACTGACGACGACAGTGACTCACCATATCACGGTTCAACAAAACCGGCTTTTTTTTTTTACTTAACCAAACACAAACATGCATAATAAATTAAGTAGAGATGACAAGTTTACAGTTACATTACGAAATTAAAACCCCAACAAAAAGGTTGAATTACCAAATTTATTTTAGATGAACTATATGGGTCTCAACAATAGAAACAATCAAACAAGTATTTTTTTGAGATTCCCATAAATTAACATTTTGAAAAATATATATAACTATGATATTGATCCAAATAATTTAATACTTCCATCATTTAACTGATCAACAAATGAGTTAAAACTATACTAATATATGTTTCTTCCGCAGTTTTAATTTTAGTGAGATTTTGACAGAACCATTTGGTTTGCATTAATTAGCAAAGACCTCACCAATCACAACTAAGTCTGTTTATTCAACGCATGTCACATTGTTTGTTCCGTCGGAGACAAACAAAACATAATACAATGCTCAGGCTGTGTATGAGTGTGAAATTGTGAATGGACCCAATCAAAAATAGACAAAAGAGGAAATGTGTGGAAATTGGAAAATAAGTGCACTCACCTGCTAATGATGTGTTTACATCATTTTAGATCCTAAGTAAATCACTGTCGGGGCATCTTAATTGGTAATTACAATAACGATATACGGGTCTCCATATAAAACAAATGAAGTAACCCTATCTTTTACAATTTTACCCGTCGGCAAACATACTTTACATTATTAAAAAATGATGCTTGATGTTATATCTAAGGTATGGCTTGGAATTTGATCGTTGTTGGGGTGTGACGGGAGAACATGGGGAATTTATAGATATTAAATCAATTATATAAGAAGAGTACAGAATATTCTGTTTATATGTGCGCCTATGTAAAATTCCACATAATTTTGTATTCAATTTTTTTTTAGAATTGAAGATCCAATTCTATATATAGAAAGTGCCAAGCTTAGTAGAAAACCACTAGCCACAAGATCTTGGATTTTCTCTCTAATAAATAAATTAGACAGCATTGCAAATGAACCTTGTAAGTGCTTATATTTTACATTAAAAAACGAAGACAATTCCTTAGTCCTTGTAACCCACACATAATGACAATTACTTATACCCCATTGTTTTTCTTTTTTGTAATTATTTTTCTTCATCAATTTGCATTGATTGGTGTTTCGTGGTATGTTCTTATCTATCTGTATGATTGTATCTCTTCTTGCACTACGAAACTTTGATATTATATACAAAACAAAACAAGTATGAGAATTCATCTGGTTTTCTTAATTATTCGATTAATAATTTTATTACAAGCTAATCCACGCTTATCTAGCTTAAGTACTATGATTATTAATTAAGGGTATCCTATGTTACATCAATATTATTTTATTTCATTTTATAAATATTGAGATCATAATGTCAGTGCAAGCAAAGAATATATGTAGATCGCATTACCGTCCAACTCGCAATTGTTTTTGTTAGCCCGCACATTTTTAATGTTACACGTAAAAGTAAAACATTGGAATCTTTATACTTAGTTTCAGTAAAAAAATATTTTATGTTTAGTTTTTAGTTTTGTATAAATCATATATAACAACTTAATAAAGAAGTGGTCCTGTAATTTGTATTTTGTTGAAGAAGGGGACCCGTAATTTAACAAATTTGAAAACGTTAAATAAATGATGACCAAAAAGTTTTAAAGTTTTTGCTATTCTATTCCAAGTTATATAACTTAATTAGATTGTCATCACGATACATGCAATGCAATATATAATTTATGTGAATAATTCACAACGTAAGGTTAAGGGACGACGCCATTATCATGCGTACAAGGTATATATCCAAGCGTTTGATAGTTTTTCTAGTATCTTTTAGTTACTCTTACTTGTTGTAAAATTAGTGTTTGTAACTAGTAGCATGAAATCGAATGATAGTGTAGATCTAAATTCCTAGTAGCTAGGAGGATTTGCGTATCCTTGCAACTATAGATTTAAAATAGAATTGGAATAAGGAAAAATATTTTATACTGGAAAAACGGCTGCATGTGTCGATAATTGAAAACATATCCGTATAATGTATTAGTAACAGATCACTTATATATTCCCATGATTTTATTTATAGACAAAAAAAAAAATCAACCTAAAAGTATTTCTAGTTATAATTAAAATAATTATAATATATAGCAACATAATTGATGCGCTTTTCGTAAATAAGGGAGCGTATGTGCTGTACATAAACATTCCACATGCCCCATGTCTCAAATATTTTAAAAAGTAAGAAAAACTAGTTCGTTTTTTGTAGTAGCTAGCAAAAACGATCATCCACAATTGATTAAATTATATTCATTGTAGGTTTTACTGATGCAAACGCCGCCATCGCCATTGTCTCCACTACTGTCGTTATCGCCATCACCAATTCACCATTGCTACTGTTTAGCTATATTGTTATCGTCGTGATTGGCGACGACACATGTTAGAAATGGTCATCTTAGGCTTTTAGGATAAACGAAGCGGGGGCAAGAGTTAAACAACATGATTGGCGACACATGTTGGTCTTGTCTTTCTCTGTTACTCAAGTCACGCCATCATATCATTGAAGTCGAATTTCTCCTCTCTTTCTTCTTTCCTTTTAACATATAAACTATAATCATTAAAATTTTATGATTTTTTCATCAAGTTTTTCACTATTTTGCATATATACAAACTTTTAAAGTTTCTAAATTTATCTTTTTTTTTTTAACATTTCTAAATTTATCTTTCGCAGTTTAATACTCACATATATCACTATGCTTGTAGAATCTACACATTCGCCTTAGTATACGTTACCAAAATTAGAAACATCTTTAACTCTATGTAAAAAAAAATAAACGACGATGCATTTGAATGCTAGGTTAGAATCCAACATCGATTATGGTTTCGTTGTTGTTGTTTTTGCATTTCCAAGCATGTTTTAACAATATACTATACCGAAAGTGTAAAATACAGAGATTATAATAAGTTTTGAGTATTTAAGAGCTAAAGATATGTTTGATGAATCTATTTCTTCACATATCTATTTTTTTTTTTGTCTTTGTATGGAATTTTTCCTATTTAAAAAGATGAAACAGAAGATAGAATTGAGCAAACTTTATTTGTTGACAGAACCACGTATTTTGTTTGGTTTATGATATACACATGTTACATTTCTATATCTTAGGGGACGATAAAAACTTGAGAAATAATGAACATATGGGACACATGCCACTGAGTTTAACATGTGATCCAAATAATTTTGAGTCTACTGCATGGGAAAGAAAAAGATAGGAAAAAATGCTCCCCCAGTTGTCCTTTTCCCTTAAATTTAAATCTACCCAATATTAATCTTTTCAACTATATATATATATATATATATCTGATAAATCATATTCTCTCTAGCAATTCTGAACATTAATAGAATAAAGAGTTCTTTTTTAATATATGTGTATATTTTGTATTTCAAACAAAACCGAATCAAAACTGAGCCGAACTGAAAGTTTGCCAAACCAAACCATTCCAAGAAATCTCGTCTTAGTTTGGTCATGAATTCTCAATACCGGAAAATCAATTTACAGGATCAAACCGAATCAGATAACCGAATGCCACCTGTTTAGTTAACATGCAATGCACGAAGACACTAAGTATGACCACATACAAGTATATAAATTGAATAACCTGAACGGCACATGACGACGTATAAGAGTCATCCAAGCACATGAGATTACCTTAACCATGAGGACGTATTAAAAAAATATAAGAGCCAACAAATGTTGATGGGTAAATGGGCTTAATCACATTTTTCAGGCCCAAACAGTACCTTCTACCGTTGACGCAAATGGAAGTATGGAACGCATACGCATATGAATTGAAAACTAGTTTTCATAATCTCGTTTTAGTTTAGACAGTAGAAAATAAAACATTTTTTTTTATATTTTCCTTCAAGTATTTACGAAATCATTTAAGATGAGAAGTGGAATTGAATGATGTTGCGGGTGCTAGGTAGGGGAATAAAGCTTGGTGATAAGGACAATGTGCTTTTATAGATATGCATTTATATTTACTATGGCCTTATGATATGAGTTTGCTCAATTGGGCACTTTCTTGTCAATTCTGCCTTAAATTCATTTATTCTCGGAACTTCAGGAATTGTGTCACTTCACTAATGACCTTTGAACTCCCAAATCTAGATTAGTGAAACTTAATGTGCATTATACCTTCGGTCTTATTCATTGTGTGGATTTCGCGTTGTTTATGTTTGCTAGGACAATCTTTTTGAGACACCATAAACCAAAATTTACAGTAGACAAGACAATCTGTAATGCCATATAATGACTTTAAGTTCCTCCTAGCCATTATCCTACAGCAATATAATCGTATAAAATTTGAATTAACCTACAACGAAAACTGATGAGACTGTTTAGTTACCATCACTTTACTTGCATTTTATTCCTCATTGAAAACAAACTTTATACTATACTTGGAGTATAACAATAATACGATTCCTTTTTTTTCTATATAGCATCTTGATTTGACCTGATATAACAAACGAGGAAAAACATTGTGACCTAAAACTAATTAAGAACTAATATAAAAAGGAGAAAACTTTGTATTTTTGTAAACACCTCATAGTACTCAATATTAATGATATGTCCTGAGTAAAGAAACAAACGACGATCACCAGTTGTGTCTTTCTGTCACTTATTGAAATTATTATCATAGAGAGATTGGAAATGGAGAAACGTGTATGGACCTTTTTTTAAATCTGCTTCTCAATTATTGAGCACTTCAATCTCCCGCAAATCATTAGTATTTTGTTATATATTGGATGCCGATTATCTAACTTTTACGTCGTGGTTATTTCTTCTATTTGAATTTAATTTTGACTCTCACATACTTATTTGTGTTGTTCATTCCAAAATGAAAAAGTTACCTGCAATATGATGCTATCGTATGCGAAATCAAAGGAGGAAATATGAAGAAAGAGTCTAATGTATATAGTACATGGAAAACAACTGGCAAGATCTTGGAATCTTGTACTGATGATATATTATACTAAATGTTTATTATATATTGGTTCCGTAGGAAGAATTCAAGTCGTTCATTCGTAAATTTAGATGTTCGAGCTTCCAGTAAATCTCATATTTTGTTTCATTTTCAGCTCACGAGGTTTATAATTACACAACATGTATTGTATATTCTGTTAGTTAGAAATTCTATTAATTTTGTTATAAAAATCAACATATGGAATACTTCGTATTATGATGTGTACCGTATGTCCGTATCGCATGAGCCGCAAAACTCCTGCATTTCCGCCAATACCGAATTTAAATATAAGCCATGATTTTGATCCATAGCATTATTCATGCCTGCTCAACGAGAAATACTCCACTACAATACATTACATATTATTATTAGTCATCTAAAATACTCTCACCTAGAAATTTATATATATGTTAATCCATCATGGGGACTTTATTTTTGCATGATGTATATTAGTATCGCATACTAAGAAAATTTCGAGTGCATCACTATTACTTCTCTAGATTTAAAGTAAACTATTATACAATTATACTTTCATGAGTTCATTTAGCTACATGGCACTATTAATCCTATTCGGTTTTCAACACGTCCTCTTAGTATTATTCAATCTAGATCCACCGATGTTCAGTTCTTACATATAATCCCCATAATCACCGGCGAAAAGATGATGATGATAATGAGAAGTTGTGTAGGTACTTTTTTTGTTGTCTCCACATGTGTATTCACACTCTTGTTCATTATTCCAGTGATTAATTATGACATTTTTTTAGCGAATGTGTAATAATCAAATAATTGGACAATATATAGTATAGCTCTTATACTTTTACTATAACTGGGGCCATATCTATAGACACGTACGTATAAATTTATCAGCGCAAAACGGTGTAAAGTCAAAGTTGGTCCCGCTTAGGCCTCTCACAAAATTACATGAAATTATGTATTTTTCCTATTTTTTGCATCCCTTTACCTACCAAACCTTATTTTGTGAGTTTTTCTCATACTTTTTTTTTGTTAAAGATTCTCATCCTTTAATCCTTTCTTAATAATAATTAATCTCTATGTATTGGCAAGTTACACAAGATGTGGTTCCCTAGAAATTTTTTACTATGAGATGTGCAGTGAAAAATACTAAACACATTGCCTAGTGGCTAGTGCCTACGATTCAATTGCAATCTCAAATTTTTTTAACATTTTCTTCCTTTTAAAATAATCTAGAGAAGCAAAAAGATAGTATTACAACACTAAAATCATAATAAAAAAAAATTGGAAAAATGAGAAATTAGATTTTGGAACGTACCTAGTACCAATTAAAACAGTATTATTAAACGAATAAGAACACATAAAGGATCTTGTTTCTTGTTTACCCCTTCCCATGTGATGTGAACGAACAATCAATCTTTCTCACTCTCTCTCTTTCTCTCTATTGGGGTTTGAGGTATTATATAAACAAAACAGTCCAAGACACCTCTTTTCACACACTAATCTCTCTCACCAGGAAAGAAGAAAACAGAGTATCTAAATCTCAGATCGAAGAAACACAGAGAATGGGTTTCTTTTCCCGAGAAAACCCTTCTCTCTTCTTCTTCTTCTTCTTCTTCTTACTCTGTCTATCCACAGTCTGTGCTTACACCAACACAAGCAGCAACAATGGCGTGGAAGCAGAAAAAAGAGAGCTTGCTTCTGGGAGATGTAATTGGTTTAGAGGGAATTGGGTTTATGATGCAAAGTACCCACTTTACGATCCTTATAAATGTCCCTTCATAGATCCACAGTTCAACTGCAAGAAGTATGGTCGTCCCGACAATCTTTACCTTAAGTATCGATGGCAACCATCATCTTGCTCTCTTCGCAGGTACACTCTTTCTTCTCTCTCCTTATCTTCTTACATTCTTTAAATTATCTGGGTTTTGGTTTTAACATTCGACTGTGTGATTCAAGATCAAACCCTTTTGTGTGTTTCTTTGCTTTTTTTTTTCTTCCATAAATTAGTCAGAATTATAAATCGCACATGGTGAAAATTTGATTTTTGGTTTTTGTTTTTATTGTGATTGTGAATCGAAAGCTGTTTATTTTCTTTCCGCTAATAAATATGGAAAGCTGGAGAGTTCTGTTTGTTGGGTTTCTGTCTATAACAGAGATATTTAAGCACATTGGTAAGAAAAGTAACTAAAAACTTTCCAAATGGATTTCAAAGTTAGATAGTCTATAATCTCTCTCTTCTTGAGTGTTGTCTCTCTCACTCTCTCTCTTACTATTTTTTCTCTTTTTTTTTTTGCCTTTTTGGATTTCAAAATTTAAAACTTTTGTGAGAGTTGCTTTGGAGCAATAATGTCTCGATATCCCATAATTTCACTCTCCAAAAAGGTATAAAATCGAATCCGAAGCACAAAACAAAGTGTTTTTGATCAAGTAAATAAACAGTTCAAATTTTAACTTTTTAAGTAACGTTTGTCCTCGAAAACAGTAAACCAGACGAATTTCGATTTGGTAAAACCAGCTGTGAAATGGGTTTTATTTTCTTACCGGTGTAGAATTCATATATTAATAAAATGTTTGCTAAATTTTTTTCAGATTCAATGGGTTGTATTTCTTGAGGAAGATGAGAGGGAAGAAGATAATGTTCGTTGGAGATTCACTAAGCACAAACATGTGGGAATCTCTAGCTTGTCTGATTCACGCTTGGGTTCCAAACACTCGTTACACTCTTCTTCGCCAAAAGGGTCTAGCTTCACTCACCTTCGAGGTTTATTCTTTCATCTACTTTACAAAAACATTTTCCATTAATATAAGTTGATATTTATTGAGGTATCATTTTCACTAAAATTAAATGTTTTTATAGCTTTATTAGTCTGGAAAGTGAGTTAAAAGTTTTGATTTTTTTTTTTCTTCTAGTGCTTACACTGGTTTTTAATAGGATAAAGTTAACGAAAAAAAGGGACAAAGTTTTATCTTTCTTTGTCTGTTTGGATTTGATATAAAAATATAGCATTAGGATAAGAGAATGAGCACAGAGAGCATTTAAGAGATGAACGTGATTAGTGGCCTATTTCCCAAAAAAAGAGAATCTCTCGGAATATCATGTCATGTTATAATCTTTATGAATCATGAGCCACGCAAAAAGATATTCGATTTCTTTTATTCATTTCATGGTATTTTTGAGCACATGGCCGATAATACCACCACTACATATATACAGTTTATAAACCGTTTCTCATACTTTGGCTAAATAGAAAAGTGAAATGGGTACGGACGCAGGAATACGGAGTGACGTTGTTACTATACAGAACACAGTTCTTAGTGGATTTAGATTCGGAGAGAGTAGGGAGAGTGCTTAAGCTGGATTCCATTAAGCAAGGCAAAATGTGGAGAGGCATGGACGTCTTGATTTTCAACAGCTGGCATTGGTGGACCCACACCGAGCACATCCAGCCGTACGTTTATTCTTTCTTCTTTGGCTCTCTGTCTTTTTGATTTTTTTTTTTTTTTACTTTTTTAACTGATTTGATGACGTGTGTGTGTTTGTGGAGCAGGTGGGATTATATGGAAGATGGGCATAGATTGTATAAAGACATGAACAGGCTGGTCGCTTTCTACAAAGGAATGACCACTTGGGCTCGATGGGTCAACGCTTACGTCGATCCTTCTAAGACCAAAGTCTTCTTCAATGGCGTTTCTCCTACTCATTACGAGTAAGTAAAAACAAACAAGACCCATTTCTTACTTTAACCTAATCTTAATTACTTAATTAGAATATATAAATTTGTTTGCAGGGGAAAGGATTGGGGAGAGCCAATGAAGTCATGTAAGAGTCAGACGCAGCCTTTCTACGGGAGGAAGTATCCAGGAGGGACACCAATGGCTTGGGTAATTTTGAACAAAGTGATGAGTAGATTGAGGAAACCGGTCCATTGGCTCGACATAACCGGTCTCTCTCAGCTTCGTAAAGATGCTCATCCTTCTGCTTTCAGTGGTAACCATCCCGGTAATGACTGTAGCCATTGGTGTCTTCCCGGTTTGCCTGATACTTGGAACGTACTCTTTTACTCTACTCTTTTCTCTTAAAATCTCTTTTTTTTTTCATCAATGTATAAGTTACTCAAGAACAGTCTATTGTCTTCAGTTAACTTTGCATTGTGGTCGCTTGATTCTTGACTGAAATAACGTTTTTAATACCAAAATGACTGAAAAATAGGCTCACGAATACAATACACAATTGTGGCTGTTGTAAGAAAAAAGATATAGCTGGGCCTATAAGAGATAAATGGGCCTCGTTGAAAAGTAAAAAGGCCCAGATGTGATTTTGTATTTTAGAACTTACCAATATGTAAAGTGAGATAAAATAATCGGTAGATATACAAACCGGGAGGCTAAAGATCGAGACGGCGAAAATGCACCAGAGGATATCCACGTGTATTTGTACGGAGCGACACGTGTTATGAAACCCAGATGATTGCCTTCTTCTAGTTCGGCTCAGTAAAATTAAAGATGATCTCTTCCAACAAGCTGAGTCATCATCTCTCCTACACGTATTCAGTAGTAAATTCAACACGTCACACACCTTCTTCGATGACCGCCCAAATCTGTTCTTTTTGGTTAAAGAGGTTTGCTGATTATAAAAGCAAGAAAGATAAAGCTCGTTAAGAATCATCCGAGGTAAAACAATCAACAACAACAAAAAAGTTATCATCCAATTATAAATCTTGTAATCAAACTGTGTTTCTTGGAAGGTATTGTTAGCGTATAACAATGTCGTCAGAGCAAGCAAGAAGAGAGAAGGTGGTGAAGGAGAGGGAAGTTGAAGTGGAGAAGGACAGAGTCCCGAAGATGACGAGTCATTTCGAGTCAATGGCCGAGAAAAGCAAGGATCACGACACACACAGAGAAAGTGGTGGGACACACTTTGTGTCGCTCTCGGACAAAGGGAGTAACATGGCGGTTTCTGACGAAGGAGAAGGGGAGACGAAGATGAAGAGGACTCAGATGCCTCACTCTGTTGGAAAATTCGTTGTGAGCAGCGGAGACAAAGAAGGGACGGTGAAGAAGAAAGAGGAGGAGAAAGAGAAGGCGTCGCTAGAGGATATTCATGGTTATAGAGCCAATGCTCAGCAGAAATCGATGGATACGATACGAGCAGCAGAGGAACGGTATAACAAGGCTAAAGAGAGCTTGAGCCATGGCGGTCAAGAGGCTCGTGGCGCTAGAGGAGGAGAACAAACGGAGGGTAAAGGGCGAGAAAGTGGTGTCCATGTTACTCACGTTGGGGCGGATAAAGGACGGCATGGTCAGGAATCTTCTGCGGCAGAGAGGGAACGAAGATCGGGTGGTGGTCAGATCCATGGAGGCGGAGGAGCTGCTGTTGTCTACGGCCAAGAAGCACCTGGTAGAGTAGGACTAGAAGTATTGGCGGGAAAGGGACGAGAAGAGAAAGAGAGTGGTACCCATGGCTTTCATGGGGACAAAGCTCGTCAGGCTCAGCTTTTGGCTGCTGGAGGTGACGAGTTAAAAGAACGGAAAGGTCAAGAACCACTTGGTCAAGGTGCTCAAAAAGCGACGGAGATGGGAAGAGAGAAGGGAGCTGCTGCTAAAGATACGACGAGTGAGAAAGCTCAAAGAGCTTCTGATTACGTGACGGAGAAGGGAAGGGAAACTGGAGACGTGGCGGCTCAGAAAGGTCAAGAGGCAAAGGAACAAGCTGGGAGAGCCAAAGATTACAGTGTTGAGAAAGCTAGTGAGGCCAAAGATACTGCGGCTGAGAAAGCTCTGAGAGCTAAAGACTACACCCTGCAGAAGGCTGCTGAAGCTAAAGACACTGCGGCTGAGAAAGCTCAGAGAGCTTCTCAGTATGTGACGGAGAAAGGAAGAGAAACAGGTAGCACGGCGGCTGAACAGGCTGCAAGAGCAAAAGACTACACTTTACAGAAAGCTGTTGAGGCCAAAGACATTACGGCTGAGAAAGCTAAGATAGCTTCTGAGTATTTAGCGGAGAAAGGGAAGGAAACTGGAAACGTTGCCTTACAGAAAGGACAAGTGGCGAAGGAACATACGGTTTCAATGACGGGAAAAGCGAAAGACTACACTGTTGAGAAAGCCGGTGAAGCGGCTGAGTATGCAAAAGAAACGGTGGTGGAAGGAGGAAAAGGAGCAGCACATTACGCCGGAGTGGCTGCTGAGAAAGCGGCTGCCGCTGGGTGGACGGCGGCGCATTTCACCACCGAGAAAGTGGTGCAAGGGACAAAAGCAGTTGCGGGTACAGTGGAAGGAGCTGTAGGTTACGCAGGGCATAAGGCGGCGGAAGTGGGATCCAAGGCGGTGGATTTAACTAAAGAGAAAGCTGCTGCGGCTGCTGACACGGTGGTTGGATACACAGCTAGAAAGAAAGAGGAATCTCAACACAAAGACCAAGAAATGCACCAGGTACTGCACAACTTAAACCAGAGCTTAGATCTTATTTGAGTATTATAATGTTGTTACTTGTTTCTCAAGAAACTGAATGTTTTTGGAATTGTTTTGAGGGAGGTGAGGAAGAAAAACGGCCAGGGCTTGACACAGAACCAAGGAGAGGCTATGGAGAGGAGTACGGGGAAGAAAGAGGTAGCGAGGAAGATGTCTTCGGATACAGAGCAAAAGGTATGTCCGGAGAACCGAGGAGAGGCGTCAGGGAGGAGTATAGAGGAGGAAGAGGAAGTGAGGAAGATGTCTTCGGATATGGAGCAAAAGGAACTGCAGGAGAAGCGAGGAGATATGGTGGGGAGGATGAGTTATTCGGAGGAGGAAACGAGAGATATGTCCAAGAGGAAGGGGCTGGTGCGGGAGGAGTGCTTGGGGCAATCGGCGAGACTATAGCTGAGATCGCGCAGACGACCAAGAACATAGTTATTGGTGATGCGCCGGAGAGGACACAAGAGCATGGAACTACTGATTATATGAGACAAGAACATGGACGACGTTGATAAGTCCAAAGAAAAGTGTGTTTGGGTCTTTCTTTTGTTTATCTGCTTTTGTTTTTTGTATGTAAATAACAAGAAGCTCTGTTCCAAAAGAGTTTTCTAGTAAATAAAACAAAGCTCTGTTTCATGGTTCGAAGTTCAAATTGTCAGTTCAGATTTGCTCTCACTTTTGAAGTGAATGAAATCTCTTCTCAATATGGTTTTGTTATTCTCACTCATTTGGGCTTTTAGCCATTTAAGTTTGCCGCCACATAGATTCATTTTGTTGTAGGCCTTTGGTAGATTTACGCTCGCAAACCCAAAACTAACTTGGCCGACATATTTTTTTATTTTTACAGTAAAAGTTTACATGACGTAACGAGAACGACTTCTTACATATTAGTGCTTTAGATTTTCAAAAATAATAACAGAAATTCTAAACATGTAAAACTTGTGTATAGCCAAAAATGCTATCATGTATATATCACCACAGCTTTCATGGCCGACCTGTTTTCCTTTTTTTTAAATAGTTAAAGATAATAGCAATATGTGCAAAAAAATCTTACGATGGCACGTGTAAGTTTTGGATTGTAATTGGTCTAAAGATCTATAAAGCATACTATTCGAGATTAGATACTTCTCATCTCACTTTCTTCTTCTAAAAACCCTTCCTTCGATATTCTTTTGCTCCCAAACACACTTTTTTTTTAATTTTCACATCTTAAAAAGATCTAATGGCGATGTCATTCTCCGGAGCTGTTCTTAGTGGGATTGGTTCTTCATTTCACAGCGGAGGAGCCAAGCTTAGCGGCGTTAGTACCGTCAGAGTTGGACGGAAAACTGAGCTCGTCGTGGTCGCTCAGCGCAAGAAGTCGTTGTTCTACGCCGTTAAAGGTGATGGCAACATCCTCGATGACATTAACGAAGCCACGTAAGTCTATATTTGTTTCTTTTAATATCTTTTCTCGTGATCTATCTACATTATTCGCACACAAACTCTCATATAATATTACTCGCCATGATGATAATATTTTTGACAAACAACCCACTTTAGCCGGTTATGAAGGCTGCCATTTGAAACATACGATCTACTTTTAGGAAATATTTTTTTAAAACTATATAATTAAATTAAATAATTTTCGAAAAGAGAAATATATATATCCTTTGAGTGGTTCTCTTTAAAGTAGATGATCAAAATTTCATTAAAAACTAGGAGTTTTATATGTTATTTTTATGGAATTTTTTTTTTTTGTTTCTTGAGCTTATTTTATATATGTTTCTTTCTAAATACTATTCAAGATATAGTTTCATATATACCATAAAGGTGACCCCATCTCTTTTTTTAATTTACATGTATAGCAGTAAATATTTCTTCTTTTTTTTGTGTGTGTAGAATTAGCTTCAAATATTGTATTATTGACAAACCTCAAATATTTGAGAATACAGAACGTTGATTCCATGTAAGGTCAATAATTAATGAATCTGAATATAAAAATATAGAAAGAAAGCTTCGGATTTCGTGACGGAGAAGACAAGTGAGGCGTTGAAAGATGGAGAGAAAGCAAAAGACTACGTTGTTGAGAAAACCGGTGAAGCTGCAGACACGGCGGGGGAGGAAGCTAAGAAAGCTTCGGAGTATGTGACGGAAAAAGGAAAAGAAGCCGGAAACTCAGTGTCTGAGTTCGCAGAGAGCAAAGCAGGAGAGGCCAAGGATGCCACAAAGTCCTAGTTCAAACCATTTTAACTAGTAGATATATCGGTTCTCCCTCTCTCTCTCTCTCTCTTCATGTTCAATATTTTACAATAAGATCAGTTTCTTGTAGTTTCCATTGCACCATTTGAGATAATTAAAGATATGTTACTTAATTACTCACCATACCATTTTACATTCCTATCAAAGGATTTGAACGGTAACTTTTGTAGATCAAATTCAATGTGACAAATTAACTTAAAGTCATAATTAATCATAACTAAGGGAAGAAACATATAAAATGATAATGGTATAGGATTCAATGAAACGAATCAAATTTTGCTACTGAGTAGCTGAAAATCAAAATTTCAAAACCGTTAAAAAAAAATGAAAACAATCGTATAGGATTCAATGAAACGAGTTAAACCTATTTATTAGTAATCCTAACTATAAAGTTATGTTTGCACATGTGGCATACAAATGTATGTATTTTCAATTTTTTTTGTATACATAAGGTTTGTGGTTTTCACTCATTTGGGCTATTAATTACATTTAGCCTTTTGGTAGGTTTAGGCTTGGAAACCCAAACTAACTTGTTGGCCGACATAATTTTTTTTTGTTTTATTACAATAAAAGGAACACGTGACGTAGGGACGAGAACGACATGAGTGCTTAATTTTGCAAAAATAAAAACAGAAATGCTAACATATAAAACTTGTGTTGCCAAAAATGCTAACTATGTATATCACCACAAATTTGATGGCCGACCTGTTTTTTCGAACAGTTAAAGATAAATAGGCTTAATAGCTATGGGCAAAAAATATCATACGACGCCACGTGTAATTTTGGATTGTAATTGGTCCAGAGATCTATAAAACGATACTATTCGAGAGACTAGAGATTATACTCAGCTCACTTTGATTCCTCTAAAAAACTCCATTGGTTTCTTAAAGAGATCTAAATGGCGATGTCATTCTCAGGAGCTCTTCTCAGTGGGATTGGTTCTTCTTTCCACACCGGAGGAGCCAAGCAGGGCGGTCTTGGCACCGTTAGAGTTGGCCGGAAAACTGAGTTCGTCGCCGTTGCTCAGCGCAAGAAGTCGTTGATCTACGCCACCAAAGATGGCGGCAACATCCTCGACGACCTCAACGAAGCCACGTAAGTCAATAATTTGTAACGTTTTGAGTTTATATATATCTATATATATTCACACAAAAGTCTCATAGCTATATATATAACTAGCCATGATAATATTTTGATAAATAACCTACTCTAGCTGGTTACTTTATACAATCTAGTCATCTACTTTTATAAAAGGAACTTTCTTTTAATGAATATTGTTTTTGGAAAATATATTAGAGAAGATAAGATATTTTTGAGTAGCTCTCTTTAAAATAAAAGAACTAAAATTCATTTAAAAAAAAAAGAAAATGTAGTAATATTTTCATCGTCTTAATCGTTGGTCAATATAATGAACTTATAGAAAGAGAGCTTCGGATTACGTGACGGATAAGACAAAGGAGGCGTTGAAAGATGGTGAGAAAGCAAAAGACTACGTTGTTGAGAAAAACGCCGAAGCTGCAGATACGGCGGCGGATGAAGCTCAGAAAGCTTTGGACTATGTGACGGAAAAAGGAAAAGAAGCCGGAAACAAAGCGGCTGAATTTGCCGAAGGTAAAGCAGGAGAGGCTAAGGATGCCACAAAGCCATGATTCAACGTCCACTTAACTAGTAGATATATATCGACCGTCCCTCTCTTCTTGTTTAATATCTTACGATAAGATCAGTTTGTTTTAACTTCTATTCACCTTGGAATAAAGATATGTTACGAAAAGTTCTAAAAGAAAAGAAAAAATAAGGATATGTTTACTAAAGTTCTAAAAGAAAAGAAAAAAATAAGGATATGTTACTTAATAACTCACATCAAGAGGTATACCACTGCCTTTGTTACCAATAAAAAAGAGTAGGAATCAGTTAAAATTGGTACCACCATTTTATTTATTCGCTTCAAACTTTTCTGCCATATTTTACTGTTAAAAACTCTTATTGTTTTTATTTTGTGTAACATATATATAACTCGATTGAAGGTATTAGGTTCTTAGAATTTACAAATGTGTTATTTTAGTCTTTTTTTACAAAATTAATTTGTGTGAATTTATTAATTTTGTTTGTTAACAATTGTACTCTCTTTAATCAATCACAGTTATAAATAATTTTAACTAAGTTCTCCAAATACTTCTACAATTGACTATTTTTGTTCTTGTTCGCATATATATGACTATTTTTCTGTAAAGTTGATTCCAAGAGTTGTAAAGCTGTAAAGGAAAATTTGCGAGTATATGGAGAATGTTCATGTTAGTTGATCGATCAATGATTAAATTGGTAACTTATTGGGATAAGTGATTTAATCTAAGAGGAAAATTTGCGAATATATGGAGAATGTTCATGTTAGAACATCACACCCTACACCAAAAATGAGTGATTTAATCTAAGAGGTTATGCGTATCGAAATTAAAGCTCTCTCTTAAAAAAAAAAACATTTCTTTTACAAGACATGCAAAGGTGTGCCCTTATTGTGTTACTGCGGTTTAGAACAAGAAACCATTTTATGTGTTTTTAATCACGTAAGAGATAGTTTGTACGTTTTTAAATCATTCGGGTTTTTAGTTTTACATTTTAGATTTTCCACCATAATGGTTCATTTTGTTGTAGGCTTTTGGTAGATTTGAGGTTTCAAACCCGAATTAACTTGTTGGCCGGCGACATATATTTTGTTTTGTGTGTTTTTCACAACAGAAGTGAGCACACTTGACGAAATGAGAACGACCAAAACTTGCTAGTTTAGTGCTTAATTAAAATTTGCCACACACAAAGATAGAAATGCTAACATGTAAACTGTTATTGCCAAAACTGCTAACATGTACAGTATTACACAACCACAAACTTGATGGCCGACCTCTTTCTTTTCTGGAAAACCATAAAAATGATGGTTACACGTGGCTGAATAATAGCGAACGAAAACTCTTCTTGTTCAAAAAAGTTGAAGATAATAGGCATCACCAAAAATATCTTACGACGACACGCGTACTATTGGATTCTAATTGGTCTAGAGATCTATAAAATGACACTATTGGGAGATTAGAGACTTCTCATCTCACTTTCATTTATTTTTTTACTCTCAAAACACTCTTTTTTTTTTCCCTCATCTTTAAGAGATCTCTCATGGCGATGTCACTATCAGGAGCTGTTCTCAGTGGAATTAGTTCTTCTTTCCACAGTGGAGGAGCCAAACTTAGCGGCGTTGGCACCGTCAGATTTGGCCGGAAGACTGAGCTCGTCGTGGTCGCTCAGCGCAAGAAGTCGTTGATCTACGCCGTTAACAGTGACGGCAACATCCTCGATGGCATTAGCGAAGCCACGTAAGTCTATATTCTACGTGTTTACATATATATTAAGTTATTACGTACTCGACATGATAATATTCTGATAATTCAACGGTATTAAATAAAATATCATTCAGGATAAGTGTTTAAGTTTACGAATAGCTTTAAACATTCTCCATCATCTACATATATAGCCTTGTAGATATATATGTCTTGGTCAGTATAATGAATCTGAATATATGAAAATAGAAAGAAAGCTTCGGATTTCGTGACGGAGAAGACAAACGAGGCGTTGAAAGATGGGGAGAAAGCAAAAGACTTCATTGTTGAGAAAACCGTTGAAGCCAAAGATACGGCGGTAGAGGAAGCTCAAAAAGCTTCGGAGTTTGTGGCGGAGAAAGGAAACGAGGCGGCTAAGTTCGTAGAAGAGAAAGCAGGAGAGGCTAAGGAAGCCTTCAACTCCTGATTTCGACCAACTCATTGTCTTTTTCTTTACGTTCAACATTTTACAATAACATCAGTTTGATATTTTTTCACCATTTATGATTAGTTTACATGTTTCTTAATTGCTCGCCATCACATTTAAATTTCGTGATCAAATTGTTAAAACAGAAATTAGAATAGGTTGTATAGTACACAACACATGCAAGAGAGTGAGCACTCAATTTATTGAGTTACAGTGTTTATGGATTTTAAAACTAACAAGTGAAGTGGTGTATAAGAATTTGAGAACATGATCAAAAATTTGGCACACAAAAAACTGTGAAATGGGTGACTCTAATTTTTAGGACATTCCCTAAAAGTAGCCTAAAAGAAGACCAAAACACCTAAAACAGTAACACTTGTTATATATCCATCTCTTGAATGAAATCTCATAGGTGTAAGTGGCAAATACATACTCTCTCTCTCTCTCTCTCTCTCTCTCTCTCTCTCTCTCTCTCTCTCTCTCTCTCTCTCTCTCTCTCTTTGGGAATGTAGAAGAAAAAATAAAATGTCAACAGTTATAACCAAGACAAAACAAAACATTGGGAGCTTAGTCCCAAGCACTTGGAGTTTCTCCGCCATATCCACCACTTGGAGCACCATATCCACCACCATAGCCTCCTCCCCCTCCGCCATAGTAATCGCTACTTCCTCCTCCTCCTCCTCCTCTATTGTAAGACCCTTCCCTTCTAAAGTCACGACCACCAAACCGGCCACCAGACCGGCGGTTCTTACCACCGCCAAAAGAGGAACGCGATGCATATCGTGTGAGCCACGCAGGGACTTCCTGGTTAGCTTCTTGCATCAGCTCAGCGAGCTCTCTGGCCAATGAGGTGTTGCCATCATTGAAGAAGGCAGTTGCTAGTCCTGATTTGCCAGCACGTCCTGTTCGTCCTATACGGTGGACATAGTCATCAATGTCTTTTGGTAGATCGAAGTTCACAACATGAGCCACGTGGGGAATGTCAAGACCACGTGCTGCTACGTCCGTTGCAACCAAGATCGGTGTCCTCCCACTCTTGAACGACTTTAGTGCCACTTCTCTTTCCTTCAGTGAATATATAACAACACAACAACACTTAGTAAAGCTAGCCAAACGAAAACAAACTAGCTTGAAAATGATGGCCAAAGAGTTACGTTTTCAACAGTTTCCTCCAGTTTTAGTTATAGTTGCAATGAATAATATTCCTACACGAGCTCTTCTCTTTAAAATTGAACATGCAAGATTTTCAGATTCAAATCATTAACAAACCTGCTGTGTTCTGTCACCGTGAATGGTGGTTGCTGGAAACCCATTGATGCACAACCAATTTTCCAAAGTGTCTGCTCCTCTCTTTGTCTCCACAAACACTAAGGTTAGGGCTTGCTGAAATTATGGAAGAGAATACAATCACCAGAAGTATGACGAAGCATGCCAAAATATGATATAAGACTAGCCAGCTACGTTTGTGATATATCATGAACTAAGTAACCAACAGCTGATACCTTCAAAACAAAAAAAGGAGTACAATTTTTACCTTGCCTTGGACGCCATTCTCTCTCTGAGCATGAAGCAGGTCCATGAGATGACTTCTCTTGTCAGACTCGAGAACAAACTCAACCCTTTGGACAATTAAGTCAGTACTTGAACCTACTCTACCCACAGCCAAAAATATATAATTTGCTAGGAAGTCAGCTGCGAGTCTCTGCACAAGAAACAATCATGCTAATCTTCTCAAATTTGCAAATGAATATGTAAACGCAATATTCTAGTAACGAGTATTATGCAGCTTTAATCACACAAGAAACAGAAGCATGAAACTTAATCTATCTAAAACTCGCCAGACAACAGGTTCACCATCATAATTGAAAAAAATAGCATTATCATCCTCTGACAGATAAAACTATCAATACTATGTCAACTGGCCATGAATACAGATCAACTTTCCAACCATAGCAGGACCAGAATTCGAGTTTAGTTTAGAGGCATAAGTGCTTTACAGACAAAGTAAACCAACCTGAATCTCTCTCGGAAAAGTCGCACTAAACAACAGTGTCTGTCTAACTCCACGTGGAGGCATGTCCATTTGTTCGACAATCTTTCTAATTTGTGGCTCAAAACCCATGTCCAGCATCCTATCGGCCTCATCAAGAGCTAAAAATCTAATCATCTGCATAGAGACTCTAGCCCTCTCGAGCAAATCATTTAATCGACCAGGAGTTGCCACAAGAATATCGACTCCCCTCTCAAGTTCCCGGAGCTGCACAAACAACAAAACACGAGATCAACAAAAACAAAAATTAAAACATACAGCAATGAAAATATCTACCAATGCTTCTGCATGTCACATATTACTGATAAATCCTTCTCAAGTAGAAAACATGCCAACTACAAAACCAAAATGTGTTTTTACACAAGGTGAACAGAACACGCTTGCAAATTCCCAAACAATAAGTCTCAGAAACAGCACATAAGACAGACAATAGTGACAGACGTATGAAGCATAATTCAGAAGTCAAAACCGAAGGCAGGGGAAAAAAGTGTATTTGCACAATGATTACCTGCTGGTTAATAGGTGTTCCACCATATGCAACAACAACCTTCACACCGGTTTGGTAGGAGAACTTCTTAGCCTCATCATGTATCTGCCAAAACCATAAAATGAGATACGAAAAATTGAATTTTTACCAAAGCGAATAGAATCTTTGACGTCGGAAGAGAAGACCAACCTGACTTGCCAGCTCCCTCGTTGGTGAGAGAATGACAGCAAGAGGGTAGACTGTCCGCGAGCCACGGGGTCTCTGTACATGCTGATCTTTCATAATCCCACTAATTATCGGAAAGCAAAAAGCAGCTGTCTTTCCAGACCCTGTCTGAGCACAGGCCATCAAATCCCTCCCTCCAAGCAGTATCGGGATCGCGTGGCGCTGCACGGGCGTCGGCTTTACATATTTGCACCTGCGGATGTTTAGATTCAGAGCCTCCCCAAGATCAATCTCCGCGAATGTGTTAACAGGAGGAGGCACATTATCCCCACTGGTCTCAATCGGAATGTCTTCATAGGCATCAAAGTTAATGGCTGTATTGTCCTGCTCAGCAAAGGCTGGTTCTGGTTCGGCGTCGTCGTTTTCAAAGGGGTTTGCTTCACGTTCCCTACGGTCCCATCCTCCACTTCTGTTGTTCCAACCACCACCACCACCACCACTTCCTCGTCCAGGATAGCCGTAGCCAGGACGGCCTGCATCAGCCCTATAAGGACCAGCAGGAGCTGCGGTGGGGCCAGGAGCCCATCGAGACCCAGAAGGTGGACCACCGTAGCCAACACGATCATTTGCTGGTGGCAATGGAGCAGCAGGCTCGGAAGACGCTTGCCTGTTCCTTAGATGTGGAGGAACATAAGCAGGTCGTGACGGATTAGAATTCTGACTAGTAGACCCAGAACCCGTGTTCTCTGAGTCAGCCACATCAGCCCATGATGCACTCATATTTAGAATGTATTCAAAAACTAGCTTCTTCGATATCGAAATCAATTTATCAAATCCTCGAAGCTGCTCCTTTTACTTTATATGTCTTTGAATGGAATACGAAAACCTGGAAAATCACAAGATGGGTTCCAAGTTAGAACAATAGCAATCTGAGAAGTTTAAATAAACGACGACCTAGCAAACCCAGATATCATAAATCGAATCCAACGAATAACTCAAGACGAATAAAAAATGAGAAATCAAAAGTCCAGTCTTCGGAGAATAGCATAATCCAACGAGGAAAAGGAAAAACGAATATAACAACACAAATGCCAACAGAATCACGCAAACATGAGAACAATGTTAACCTCAAAAGGGAAGAAAAAAAGGACAGAAATTGCAAAGAGCATATAACCCTAGCTGCAACTCGAAATCCAGAGGGATAGAGCTTCAAAACTCGGCAAGAGAATCCAAAAACGAATCGAAGAAATCAACGGTAAAGGCTTGGGGGGGGGGGAGAAAAACCCTAAAATTCGTCTGGTTACCTTTTGGGATCGGACACAGAAGGCGTGAAAATAGCTAGAGACGTATTGCGCAGAGCGATAGAATCAATAGAGAAAAGAGAGGTCGAGAGATATTTATTTGACTTTTGCTCTTCTTCTTATTAAAATTTCTCACAGATTGCGTGCCGTTTTCCATCCATCCCCTGTTTTCAACTTGCGTGTCGGTTATGTGGTATCGTACTACATTGTATGTCGGCGACTTACATTGGACTTGTTTGTGTTATTAAACTTGAAAATTATTCTACCAAATAAGTTTTTTTTTTTTTTTTTTTGGTTTTAGAGTCATAAATAATTTAACCAAAATAAACTCAAATCTAACTTAAATAAGTTTTCTTTAGAAAAATATTTTAGTTCTATAGATTTTGTTAAGTTATAGAAATTTTAAACTCAGGATACAAATAGCAACAAAAAAAAACAAACACATGATCTTGTCAACAAACTTATTCACTTATTCCTCCATTTGGCCAAAAAACCTGCCTGCGATGGTGATGAGCATATTAGCCATGATGAGAACTTGTTCATCTTCAACCTCTAACGCACGAAGGCTCGCACACTTCCTCAGAAGAGCCCTGAGAGAAGCGCAAGAATCAGCATCCAAAGGAGTGTCCACTGATGCACATAACGCCACTACCCATTTGCAGTCACTGCTCTCTAAACCGCTCTCCTTCTCAACCAAAGATATACGCTTCTTCAGCCTCGACACCCGCGTCACCGAGTCCATTCCTTGTATCTCTGCAACCACCCCACCACCAAATGACTCATCTGTCACTGCCTCGAGACGCTTGTTGAATATCTCCACGAGCACATCTTCTATAGACTGACTTGGCATCATCTCCTCATCCGGGTAGCACTTGTCGGCGGCATCTTGTGACAAAGCCTGTAAGAAAACCCACAACACTTGACTTCATATTTCTTGTCCATTTAGAGATACAACATGAAGAAAGGGATCAGAGAAAGAAAAAAAGTACCAGGCGAAGGTGTAAGAAGTCAGAAAGCAAAGAGTCTTCCCATTCTTTGACCGGCAACAGGTGCTCTGGGCATTTGGGGATTTCAGGTATTTGTGGCATGTAAACACTCTGTTCTTTCTTTATGTACTTGCTTCCATCTATCTCGGCTACTGTTACATTTGGAACTCGCTTAGCCTCCCACCTACAAGATGCGTGAGCACACTTAAGCATTTATGCGGGAAAATGCAGAGATACACAGAAAGATGGAAAACAGAGAGACACATATACCTGACTCGTCTTAAGTATTCAAACCCATCTTCTGGTGGTCCAGATTCGAAATCAGGTTCTCCATCCACCGCAAACGCAGGTCTTAAAATGCTATTGTAATCGTCATTATCTTCAGTGTACTCCTCCTCTTCTTCTTCAAGAGTTAACTCATCTATTCCTTCTTTGGTGCCTAGATTTTCTCAAGTCAAATTTGGAATTTTAGTGTGACTAGGTAAGTAACAAGAAACAGTCTTGCGTAGAAACAGATAAGAGCTAAAAGACCACAGAAAAAAATTAGCTTTCAAAAGTTTTGATTTTTATTGAAGGTGTATGTACATGTACAATTTTAACCAAAGAATCATGACCATACACATTTTGAACTAAAGAATCTCTCTATTCCCCTATTACAATCTGAACCAAAGAATCTATATACAGAAAGAATGACTGAGGTGTCAGCTCATGGAAGCGAAAAAGAACAAAGGACTTTGACAGTTTTGTGTCTAAGGAACGAGAAAACTGGTGAACAAAGGACTTTTGACAGACTTCTTCAGCTCACGGCTCAATGAACAAATATATTCACATGGTTTCCTCTTGGTACAGCCGATACGGGACCTGTGGAAAAGAAATCAAAAGGCCCCTATCAAAACGACATGCGACTGGAACCAAGGAGAGAATGGATAGATGAAAGAAAAGACCAAGAAGACATCAAAAAGGCTAGAGAGGATGAAAGACACTGAAGTGGTTTTAAACAGAGATACTTGGGAACAACTACTGTTGAAAGAGTACTCACTGACACTAAACCTGACTAGATTTTCTGTGATGACCCATTTGAGAAAGGAAACGTCATATAACCGTAGCAAAGAAAACCCATTTGAGTATAGGCGGAGAGACACACACACAGACACAAATATGCATCGGGTGATACATGAGCTAGATAATCTAAAACTGGAGTGACATAGTTTTCTTAGAACTAAAGTTTTTCTCAACATGTTCAACCAAAAACTTAACAACAGGCAAAAACACAAAATGCAGCAGATAAGATAAAAGTAAAGTATGTAGAGGGTTACCGAGAATACCGATGCCACTAGACTTTGAAGTCTTCTGATTCTTCAAGCTAACTAGACCTTCGTACTCAGTAACCAGCTCAGGTAGAAGCCTAGCATACATCTCACTCCACAGCTTCTTCTGGTTCGCAATGTGGGCATACCTCATCGACTTCATTTGCTTTATAGAGTACATTATCCGCAACTGCTTCCCACTCGTTTCAGAAAGTTTGGTTGATGCATTCCCTTCAACAACGTTCGAAGCGTTTCCCTTATATTGCTTCCCACCAATTGCTTTCTCTCCAACTTTCTTATGCTTTCTTGGTGCATCCTTGTCATTGTGTGCAGTTCCTGGTCTCTTGGGATGATCTTTACCTTTCTTGTAGCAAGGAACAACGTTGAGCAACGCAGTATCATCAACCACATCGATGTTCACAGATCTCCCAACGAAAGCATTGTCCTTCACTATCACTCTTTCCACTTTCTCAGGCTGCTCTTTAGATCCATTCCCATTCTTTTCGATCTCAGAAGCCCTAGCGAGCGTATCCATATCGTCCTTCTTCATGAAAATGGTCCCAGTTTCGATTTCAGCCAACAATCTTCTCTTCTCTGCCTCCAAAAGTCTCTGAACATCGGAATCGTGTACCTTCTTCTCGGAGTTCAAGCTTTCTTTCACATTAGGAACAAAGCCTTGAGTTTTAGAGATACAAACAACGGACCCATCAGTCTCAGCGACTTCCTCCATCTTGTGCACATCATCTCCAAATTGATCGCCTTCTGTAGAAATCTCAGAGATGTTCGCAGCAAACGTTTCCTTTATCTGTTTCAGCTCCTCACCAACCCTTTCGTCTTCAAGAAACGCGGAACCAGTTTCAGATATAGAAGAGACTCCAGGACAATCCGAATCCATCGCCTCGGGTTCTTTGGAAAACACCGAACTCGTTTCGGAGAAAGAAACTTCAACAGAATCCGAATGCATAGTTTCTCCATCTTTCTCAGAAACAGAAGCGAAAGGCGAAGACTTCACTTGCTTCTTTGGGCTTATCTCTCCAACAGAGTCGTTCTCTACTGGCGGCAAAGAAACGATTTTTAGCGAGTCTTCTGCAAAATTATCCCGAGAAATCGAAGGTTTCTCTGAGACTTGTGCCTCCTGCCCAAGACACTCATCGGAATCAGATCTCGTCGTCATCACGGAGAGCCGGCGAGAGAGAGAGAGAGAGAGAGAGAGAGAGAGAGAGAGGGAGAGGGATACGGATGAGCGCAAAACCCCTAATGAAAAAAGATTAGGCGAAGGAGAAGCAAAATAATTTCTTCTCGAAACAAGTAAATACTTAAGAAATAATTAGTTTGATTAACTATATATATAAAATAATAATTAAAATTAAAATCGGTATGCCCGCCTTTTTATAAATTTATACTTTAAATAAAATTGTTTAAGGCGTCAAACAAAAATTTAAAAGGGGGTATAATGGTAAATATCCGAGAATACAGCTCGAAAGCTACAAACCACTCGCTTCTCATCTCACACGCGCCATCTCAAATTTCGATCTTCTTTCACTGCACACAAAGCGAGAGACAGAGAGAGAGAGAAAGTGAAAAAAAAAAGCGAAGAATACGCAGATTCCATCCAATTTAGGGTTAGGACTTCCCCTAATTTGGAAACCTAGTCCTGGTTCCTGATCTGTTTTCCGAATCGGAAGAGAGGCAAGGAGGGCGAAAACGAAGCAACCAGAATGGGCGCGAATTCTATACCGACGGACGCAACCATTGATCTCGATGAGCAGATCTCGCAGCTCATGCAGTGCAAGCCCCTCTCGGAGCAACAGGTGCCTGCCACTTGCTCCTTTTGATGATAACTTTTCCTTCGCCCTTGACGTTTGTCTACCTTTGTTGTTATGGACTTGGGTTGTATCGATGATTGGATCTGCTTTTTTTTTTTTTCGAGTCGAGTGGTGTTAATTCTCTGTTTGAGGCTTCGTCGTGTTTGAGATTGTCTGATTTGATGTTGAGATATTCGATTTTATCGAAATGGAGATCTTCCGGGAAAAAAATGTTAGATCTTGACGTATGTGTTCATTTTCACCGCAGTTTTATGGGTTAGAGAATCGGATTTGCTTCTATGGTTTGATGATCGGATTCTTGAAATAAAGTGATTTAACCACATCTAAGCTCGTGTGTTTATGTGCCTGGTAATGTGGGTTCCTCTGAAAATCGGGATTCTCCTGGACTGCGTTTAGATATATTGCTATAGAGCTGGTGATGTGATGTAGATGATAAGATTTTGATTTCTTCGCATCAGTTAGCTGCATTACTGGCTTTTCCAGTTAGGGGGAAAAGAACAGAAAAGTTAAAAGGAAAACCTTTCTTAGAGCTATTGCAACTCGCTAAAGGACTTCAGTAGCTCATTTCAGCCAAAATACCTGATCAATAGTTGCATACTGGTTTTTTTTATTTGATTGATTTTCCTGTTTGGTGCCAAGTTGATTTCTCTAAGCATACATTTTTAAGTCATGTGTTGTTTAGTAATGATTATTACTGGTAATCCCGTATCTCTTTAGAAAGTAAAGAGTTGAATATCATATGCTACGTTGTTTTATTTTCTGTAGGTAAGAGCATTATGCGAGAAAGCCAAGGAGATTTTGATGGATGAAAGCAACGTCCAGGTTAGTTCGTGGCCTTGCATCTCTCTTTGGTTGAATCATTTCTCTCACCGCTCTTGGTGATAATATTTTTAATGTGGTAGACTGTGCTACTAGCTCCTGAATTCATTCTTTAACCACGTTTCTTAACTCTTTCCTGCATGCAGCCTGTGAAAAGCCCTGTGACAATCTGCGGTGATATTCATGGACAGTTCCATGATCTTGCAGAGCTTTTCCGTATTGGGGGAATGGTAATTTAAAACTTACTGAGAATCACAATGGATGCTAATTTTATCTCTGCTCAGCATGCATCTTGTCTATCAATTACCGTTTTCATGCATTTGGCTGTACTACTTTTTTTTATCCATGTTTAGATAGCCCTACCAGTATTATAATTATTCATTTTCTCTCTCTTTTGCAGTGCCCTGATACCAATTACCTCTTCATGGGAGATTATGTTGACCGTGGTTATTATTCTGTTGAAACTGTTACGGTACGAGAATGATATATGCAGACTACTTCTTTTTTCATTTAAGAGTAGTTTGATTAATCGGCTAGCTAGTCCTTGTCTTTTTATATTGGTAAATGATATCTACTGTGCTGGATATTTTTGCTCTACAGCATAAATACTTTTGTCGTAATATGAAGTATGTTGATATTATTTCTCCTTTTTTTCTCTTTCCAGCTGTTAGTCGCTTTAAAGATGCGATATCCTCAGCGAATCACCATCCTTAGAGGAAACCATGAAAGTCGTCAGGTAGACTAAGGCTTTATGACCTTATTACTCTGTATCCACTTGTAAATTTACCTTCTGAGGTTAAATACAGTACAGCATTGTCTCTCCACTCCTTTTTTCCATCGTTGATATCTTGGTTGGCACACATTTTTTCTAATTAAATTCCATGTCTACAACATACATTTCGCATAGTTTGTTGGTTAGTACTTTTCTGTCATCCTACTTTATCTGACGCAGGCTTTCCTTCTTGTTTGTTCTGTCTGGCAGATCACTCAGGTTTATGGATTTTATGATGAATGTCTGCGAAAGTGAGTCTTCTGAAAAATCCTTATTTTGTAGACGTTGCTAATTGCATGCTAGTAATTTGTATCATCATCGCATTACTCGTGTTCTTTTTTTTGGCGGTTGACACATATATGTGGGTGTTGTTGTATGTCCAAATTGTCCTTCTTTCCCTCCCTGTCCTACCTGTTTCTGTTAATCCTTCAAGCTTATGATAACTTGCTTATGGTATTGTTCTTATACTGTCTTATATTACACATCCGAGTTTGAAGCTTATTAACCTCTACCTAGAAATGCATTTGATTATTTGGGTTATAGAGTTTGCAACTTGGTTAACAAAGGTTGCTTTTCTTGCAGGTATGGCAACGCAAATGTTTGGAAAATCTTTACAGACCTTTTCGACTATTTCCCACTCACAGCCTTGGTTAGTAGTGCCTATCTGGTTTTACGCCTTTCTTCCTCTTTTATGATGTTGGGTTCACATGATGTTAAGTCCTGTAGTCTTTTAATATAGATTCTCAGTCCTTCGTCTTGTGCTGGCAAAATTGCTTTTGTATCGTGCTGCCGTATTTCTTTTGCTAGTGTCACATCAATTGCAAGACGATAGTATTCTGAAAAATGCAAAGAATGGAAGATCTTATATATATTTGGAAAATAACATGTATGACTTATCTGTCTAAACCGATGGTGTTTTCTTACCTTTTTCTGGTATCATCAAATCATTATGTTATTCCATTGCAGGTTGAGTCGGAAATATTTTGCCTTCATGGTGGATTGTCTCCATCTATCGAGACCCTTGACAACATAAGGAATTTCGATCGAGTTCAAGAAGTGCCCCATGAAGGGCCGATGTGTGACTTGTTATGGTCTGACCCTGATGACCGTTGTGGGTGGGGCATCTCTCCACGTGGTGCCGGATATACATTTGGTCAGGTAATCACAAGTCTCAGAAGTTCCTTGAATTTGTTTCTCTATCTCTCTTTCTTTTTCAAGCAAATGCCTGATTTTGACTTTCATCTATTTTCATTTTGTTTCCATAGGATATATCCGAACAGTTCAACCACACAAACAACTTAAAGCTGATCGCCCGAGCCCATCAGCTGGTTATGGATGGATACAACTGGGCTCATGTAATAACTCACAACTCAACCTTTCCCTATTCCTTTCATAGCTTTGTGAGGCTTGAGATTCTTTGCTCACTAGTATACTTTTCTCCCCGTCGACAGGAGCAAAAGGTGGTTACTATCTTCAGTGCACCAAACTATTGTTACCGTTGTGGGAACATGGCTTCGATTCTTGAGGTTGATGACTGCAGGAACCACACCTTCATCCAGGTCTTGCCTCATAACCCAGATGTCTTGTCTGCTAATGATATTAATGTAGAAGTAACCAAAAAAAGCTAACTAAAGTTAAAAACTATGAGTGCAGTTTGAACCAGCACCGAGGAGAGGAGAACCAGACGTTACTCGAAGAACACCAGACTATTTCCTGTGATCACTTGGAACAGAGTAATCTCAGCAGCTGCAGCCACAACTGAAAAGTCACAGTTGGTAACTTAAGAATCTGGTTTCTGTGCAATGTGTTGAGGTTGCTGTGTTTTAAGTTCAACTTAGTCCCATCACCGGAATATAGTGTGTATTATAAGCGAAGAAGGCCCCTTCTCTTATCTTCCTCTATAACCAAGAAAAGAACAAAGGTCACTGGACTCGACAATACCCATTATGCACATTGTTTGGTTGATGTTATTAGCTTCTTCTTCTTCTTCTTTCTGCATCAGAATGTGTTTTCATGTGAGAGATCTTTCTTAATTTTATTTCTTGTAATTCTTCTCTCAAATTTTACTATTTTTTAGTCTTATAAATCCAATGAAGCTTATTGATTGGAACTTTGAAGTTTTGTTTTTGGAGATAATACTTTTCGCTTCTTCGTCTTTCTTTGAAGCTGAGTCCGTCTCTCTCTGTCTCGCTTAAACTTCATTTACCAACAATACGGAAGGTTTTAGGTAAAAGAGAACGCTCGTCAACACGACCTGCACATTTTCTCACCCATGTGATTAAACTAACTAAACGTCATCTAAAAATTATTGTGGTATCCAAACTTGCTTAATTTCATATGATTTGCAGTAAATTGCAACTATTTCCCGCGTAAAGGAAAAAAGCCCAACAAACAAAGCCCAAAGTGATGGGTTGGTTTCTCTCCCTCTCTCTCCAACTACTTTCGCAGACCTAAAATCATCTGCCGTGTCTTTCACTCCAAACACTCCTTAAAAGATAGGATCTCTTTTTATGATCTCAATAAACGAAAACACCCTACCGATTAGCATAAAAGTTGGGTGGGGATTCTATTGGAATTCTAAACGTTTTGCTTTTAAAAGAGACATTAGGTTAGAGAAGAAACAAAACAAACCTAAACACGACAAGTAGTCAGGTAAACTCAGTAAGTACAAAACACATGACGGGTTTCATAGCGAAAACAGCATCATATATAAAATGTGCAGAAATAGAAGTTCCGATTAAGGATTAAAGGACAATCAATAATGGAGTATGAGTATGACTACTTCTGTCGTCATGACGGATTTAGATTTTTTTTATATATAAAATTCGAAAAAATTATGAGCCTCGTAAAGTCGACTAGTCGTAGAGTACAGCGGGTTTTTGCTGGTCGAGACTGCATGAATTGTGCGGTCCACTCCACGAACTATTTATATATTGACATATTAATATGTCAAGTTATATATTTCTAGATAAATCTTATATCTTGATTTGAAATTATATATCATATCATATACTATATTTATAAAATTTTCACAGTTATGTTTTTTTTTTTGTGTTGCTTTGAATCCATATTTAAAAACACTTTGATCACTAACGTTTGAGTTTTTGAATAGTTTCATGTAATGTATTTTTAATAATTCATTTTTAATATTTTCTAGTTTTTTTAATAATTTTGCCAAAATAGACATAATAGAGGCAAATGCTATTTTGTACCTTTTTCTTTTGTAACGTTTACTATATATAATTTTTTCATATTTCTCAATTTCCCCATATATATGTGCTTGACATTTTTCTTGATTATATCTATCTACATTATCTTCTTTGAAACTTCTTTGTTGAAAGAAAGGAAATAGACAGAAAAAAACAGAGGGTCAATTGATCACAGACAAATGATCAATCCATCAAAGAGAGAAAAGAAACAAAAATTTAGATTAGGTTCCAATTTGAGGTTGTGCCAAAAAAAAAAAGGTTCCAATTTGAGATAGAACCTAAAGAAGAAATACATTTTGATTCAATAAAAACATTTGCACAACTGTATTTATGCACAATTAGAGATATATTAATCTAGAGAAAAATAGACAATATCCTCAATCTTTTGGGAATGATCATCTCCTAATTATGATATACAAATTATAACACCTCCCAATATACTTATTCATCCTTATTCCCTTCCTTTCTTTATTTCTGATTTTATCTATTGACTTAATATATAAAAATATGTTTCAACTTTTTAAATTGTTAATCGACACGTAAAATAATATTTTTTAGTATATTATGAATTACTGAATTAGTAAGTGCAAATAGTGCATCCACGTTGCTCTCCAAGTTGGAATTTGTTTTTTTTTTATTTAAAAAAGAAGCAAAGTTGATAATAACATGTACTGTATATATACTTGTTAAAGTAGAGCCCACAAATGTTAGGCTTGGCCGCTTCTGCTTTGGACTGAAGCCACAACAAAATCAAAATAAGAAATAGCAAATTGAATCAGTGTTTTCTTCCACCACCACGGGAAAGGTACGATCACATATAACTGAGAAACTCAGATCCGGCGAGGTGAATCCACCGTCCGAGGAAGCTTTCGAACTTCTCGTCACGGAGCTGAAGTCGAGAGACAGTAGCTGTGATTTGTGTGTCATCGGCGATCGGAGATTTATCACCTGCCTAATCGGTGATTTCGAGAACTTAAGCCTCTTCCACCTGCGGAATCTTCCCGGAGTTTCTTCTTTTTTTAACCGAGAGAGGTTGAGAGAAGGGTGGGGAAGATCAAGCGACGGATAGAGATAGGTTTTGCTGTATGTCAGTAGACTGTGTTGAGACTTATTTTGGTGGATTTGGAGAACTCGTGAACCCTATTCAATGGCCTCAACTTCGAAAAAGGCGACGGCATGTACTCACCACGGAGACTCTGCTCCGCCTCCGAAGCTCGTCTCCGCCGTGGCCAATACGGTTGCTCGATGGTCCGTCGGAAGCTCCGATGGTGAGGATCAGCGAGCCTCTAAGGTTGCTTTGGAATCCGTAATCCGTCCTGTCGATTCGCTTCCCGATACGGCCAAGAAACCTGCTAACAAAGGTAACTGACTCTGTTTCGTAGTTTAGAGAATCTTACTATCTGCCTTTGGATTTTGATCGTTGATCATTGTTCTGCTCTATATATTTCTTGATATTGAATCGCCGTTTGTTTGAATTACTGAGTTCTTGTTCAATTGAATTCTTGATGATGGTTACGATTTGTGAAGTTGGTTGTTGTGTGCTGCTATCAGTATTTGATTGCTTCTCTTTTAGACTTAGACATTGATATGCATTGTACCAATGCAGGAATCTCTGTCATGCCAAGGACGGAAACTAAGCACCCGTTGGATCCTCTTTCTGCTGCAGAAATATCAGTTGCGGTGGCGACTGTTCGCGCCGCCGGTGCCAACCCTGAGGTGCGGAAACTTTGTGCTTCTCGAATCAAATGTAGCATTGTGCTGAAGATATGGTGGTCATCGATTTCACTGAAACTGTTTGATTTTTGTTTTTGGCAGGTTAGGGATAGCATGCGTTTCATCGAGGTGGCGTCAGTGGAACCAGAGAAGCATGTTGTGGCGTTGGCAGATGCTTACTTTTTCCCTCCGTTCCAGCCATCACTGCTTCCAAGAAACAAAGCTGGACCTGTGATTCCTATGAAGCTCCCTCCAAGGCGAGCAAGACTTGTTGTGTACAACAAGACGTCTAATGAGACAAGTGTCTGGCTCGTGGAGTTATCTGAAGTTCATGCTGTCACTCGGGGTGGGCATCACAGGGGAAAAGTTGTTTCCTCACAAGTGATACCTGATGTTCAGCCACCCATGGTATGCTTTAAGGAAATGAATTTATTAAGTGAATTTAGATTGCTACTTTTGTTTGTGAGTTTCTCAGTCTTGAAGTCTTGTGATTTTAGGATGCGGCTGAATATGCTGAATGTGAAGCGATTGTCAAAGACTTTCCCCCATTCATTGAGGCAATGAAGAGGAGAGGTATCGACGACATGGATCTAGTGATGGTCGATCCCTGGTATGTCAATAACATCCTGGTTTCTGCTGAAAGTTGTTAATTAAGATGTACTTTTTCCTCTGAGTCTGCCTCTGAATTTATTGTGCAGGTGTGTAGGTTATCATAGTGAAGCGGATGCTCCTAGTCGTCGGCTTGCGAAGCCCCTTATATACTGCCGGACTGATAGTGATTCCCCTATGGAAAATGGCTATGCTCGTCCAGTTGAGGGCATTTATGTACTTGTAGACATGCAGAACATGGTGGTGATTGAGTTTGAAGACCGAAAATTTGTGCCACTTCCCCCACCTGACCCTCTGAGGAATTATACCCCAGGTGAAAGTAGAGGTGGTGTTGATAGAAGTGATGTTAAGCCTCTCCAGATTATTCAGCCTGAAGGTCCGAGTTTTCGCGTAAGGGGTTACTTTGTCGAGTGGCAGAAGGTAGATTTTCCAGTAATAATCTAACTAAAACCAGGTGATTATTGTTAAGCTTATTTCTTGACTGGCTCAACATTTTTGTTTACAGTGGAACTTCCGTATTGGGTTCACTCCAAGGGAAGGCTTAGTCATACATTCGGTAGCTTATGTTGATGGCAGTCGAGGACGAAGGCCTGTTGCACATAGGCTAAGTTTCGTGGAGATGGTTGTGCCTTATGGTGATCCGAATGAGCCACATTACAGGAAAAATGCTTTTGATGCAGGGGAGGATGGTCTTGGAAAAAATGCACACTCGCTTAAGAAGGTTTGAAATCATTTGATGTGTTCTCATTCTCTAATCAGATCTCGGTTTGCGTTTAACAATTAGGTTTTATAGGGGTGTGACTGTCTGGGATCTATCAAGTACTTCGATGCTCATTTCACAAATTTCACTGGAGGAGTTGAAACAATTGAGAACTGTGTATGCTTGCATGAAGAGGACCATGGGATTTTGTGGAAACATCAGGACTGGAGAACAGGATTAGCCGAAGTGCGAAGATCTAGGAGACTAACTGTCTCCTTTTTATGTACCGTTGCTAACTACGAGTATGGATTTTACTGGCACTTCTACCAGGTAAGCGAGAAACGTGATTAACATTTCTAGAGTAAAGCAGATATTAGTCATCTTTCCCATCTAATTTCTATAAGGAAGACAATGATACGTCTATGCATGAGAAAAAATCTTGAGTTTAGAACGGTAGCTCGTAATTTTTTAAGCCTTAACACTCTGCTTGTGATTGTTCAGTTGGGGACATTGATTTACAGTGCTGAAGTGTCCATCCGAGTTTCATTTGTTTGCTGATGTGTATCTTGTTTCACCTTTCTAGATATTTGAAGACCAATATTCATTTATGCCTTGAATGTCTTGATGTAGGATGGGAAAATCGAAGCTGAAGTAAAACTTACTGGTATCCTCAGTTTAGGAGCGCTGCAGCCAGGAGAAGCTCGAAAGTACGGTACTACTATTGCTCCTGGGTTGTATGCACCAGTCCATCAACATTTCTTCATTGCTCGCATGGATATGTCTGTTGACTGTAAACCTGGTGAAGCTTATAATCAGGTACCTTTACTTTGCCGCTGTTCTTCTTCCTGTTCACTTACACAGGCGGATTTTTTCAGAAGTCTCTATAGTCCTTGCTAGGTGATTTTTACTGAATGTACTATTTATCTGTAGGTAGTTGAGGTAAATGCTAGAGTTGACGAGCCTGGCGAGAACAATGTCCACAACAATGCGTTTTTTGCGGAAGAGAAGTTACTTAGATCTGAGGCAGAGGCGATGCGTGACTGTGACCCTCTTTCTGCTCGCCATTGGATTGTAAGCAACATACGTACCTTGCACGATCATGTCCACTATTCTTTAGTCTACCTCTTATCTGAAAGCATCAATTTGTTGCATTTTTAACAATCAATGGTATACGTATGCAAGAAGTATATTCCACGAATAAGTTTTTCTTGTTGTAATATGTTGTCAGGTAAGGAACACAAGGACAGTAAACAGGACGGGGCAGTTAACGGGATACAAACTTGTTCCGGGATCAAACTGTTTGCCATTAGCTCGACCCGAGGCCAAGTTTCTAAGAAGAGCTGCTTTCCTGAAGCATAATCTCTGGGTTACCCGTTATGCCCCTGAGGAGAAGTTTCCGGGAGGAGAGTTCCCAAACCAAAACCCACGTGCTGGCGAAGGTCTCGCCACATGGGTAAAACAGAATCGCTCCTTGGAAGAATCTGATGTCGTTCTTTGGTCTGTATTCCTTCTTCTCACATTATCCGATTCAGTTAAAAAAACTCAATAGTGGTTACCAAGTTTGTGACTTTCAATGTGGAATTTTCGTTTCACAGGTACGTGTTTGGGATCATACATGTTCCTAGACTTGAAGATTGGCCCGTTATGCCCGTCGAACATATTGGTTTCACACTGATGGTAAGCCAAATCTTTTTGTCTGTAACTTTCAATCAAAAAACATTGTGGTTAACATGGTTTCTGGTTTTTGGTTTTTGACAGCCACATGGGTTTTTCAACTGCTCACCGGCCGTAGATGTACCACCAAATCCAGCATGCGAATCAGATGCCAAGGACAGTGAGGTCAAAGAGGTTGTAGCACCGAAGCCTCTTCAGACCGGTTTACTTTCAAAGCTTTGAAGAAGACAAGACTCTTTTTTTTTTTCCCTCCTTTTATCTTAAAAATTGGAGACATTGCTGTTGCTCAATTCAATTTCGGATTTGAATCTTTTGTTGATTGGTGTGTTGGTTGCAGACGTTAAAAAAACATTTGTTATTGGAATGTTGTTTTTCTTTTCTCTAACATTGTCGTTTTGAAATAAAATAAGAACTTGTCAAATCTCAGTCGAAAGAAAATAGACCTGTCTTTGAGATCTTAAGATTTTTAGCCACGTTGGATCTTAAGCTCACGAGCCTGAGCAATTTCTTAGAAGATTGTCTTTGCTTAGGTGTGAGTTTCCACATGCATTTGTGTCACATATTTTTACGGGATTCTTTTGATACACAGAATATTATGTAGATTTTTATGGGATATTTTTTTAAATTATATTATAGATAGAAAACACTTTTATTGTAAATTCTACTAGGGTTTTGATAAGTTCATTTTCATTTCTTGTTTTTTGGCTATGATTGAGTATTTTCTTCATTTTTGCCGCCTCCTCTATAAACAGAGGGCTTATCTGTGGAACTATCAAACAGAATTTTGATAGAAATTCATTTCATCTTTTGCTCAAGTAAGAAAATGTAAAAAGGGTTTTTGGTGGGATATGTGGAACCAAAAACCGAGTTTCAGGTTTGAGATAGAAAACTTCTCCGAGAAAGAAAACGGCGTAGCTTCTCATATATTCGTGAGTGGCGGATGCGAATGGTAAATCTGGAAGAATCGGATTGTTAAACTCTCTCTCTCTCTCTGTCTTGAAGAATAAAAAAGTTGTAGCTAGAAGAAGTGACGTATTCGAACGCATTAAGGGGTTTAATCTTTGTTGTTTTTTTTCATTCTTTCTCAGGTTTCTTAACGTCTGGCCGAAAGGGCATCATTTGATTGGTGATCACTTGGCTGTGTATCTGTACGCAAATCGAAACTCACTTGGATGGAAAAGGACAGCTAGTTATTACTACGTTGCTTTGAATCAATCCTACAAAGAGCTCTACAGATCACCTGGTAATGAAGCTATCAATACCATTCGATCTTTAATAGTGCATGCTAAAGAAGTTGACCCACGTAGCGATCGATCTTTAGCCATATAGAATATATATTAGCATTCAAACTTACCGTAAAGCATAGCTTTTTTCTTATAGGAATTTGCAAGAATCTTTGTGATGACTGATGAGAGCTTATATAGATCGTTGTGTCGTGTTTGAATCTTGATTAGACATCATCTTTTCTATACGGAGGCATGTGACTGATTAAGACATTAACTTAAATTTATGTTCGTGTGTCTTTTTTGTTTGTTTGTGTTTCATAGTTGAACTGAACAAAGTGTTTGGGGCTGAGATTCCGGGCCGGGTTTTCAGGTTTCCCCAAAACTTTAATTTTTCCAAGCCTCCCAAAGGTTGTCTGGAGAACGACAAACTCATCATTGAGTTATACATTAAAGTTGTCGAATCTGTTGATGGAGATGTATCAGAGAAGAAGGAGATTGAGTGTATCAACGGTTTTCACGTTTGTGCTTCTCAGGTAATTAAGCTAAATGATTTTTTTTTGTTTCTGAATAAACCAGTTGCTTCTTTGGTTAGCGTAAACATTCTTTACCGTTGCAGATTACACTAGTGAGGGAGATATTCGCAGAGCACCCAGACATTGCACAACATTTCAAACCAAAGAACCAAGTGGTGAAGACGGAATACATGAATGTTCTCCTTGACCTCATTACGACACTAAACAAGCCTCCACATCGTATCTCAGAGGCTGAAATAAGCAGCGCTCACAGCGACTTGAGTGAGCTAACGGACGCTGGTTTCAAGCTAGAGTGGCTGAAGACAAAGATTGAAGAGGTTTCCTTGAAGTGTAAGAAATCAGATGATGCTAATGGTTCTCGGGTTCAACAACTTGAGGAACGCATCAAGAATCTCGAGCTGATGGATTTGGGAAGCTTGAATTCAAAGCTTGAAGAGATTTCCTCGGAGAGGAAGAAGAAGGCCGATGCTGAGGGGTCTCGGGTCCAACAACTTGAGGAAAGCGTCAAGAATCTTGAGCTGATGGTGTTAGATCTCAAAGCGTTACTGGACAATGAGAAAGCCAAATATTCTGACGCTGCGTTTTTGTTGGTTAATGAGGTTGCTTGATGTAATAGATTTTCCTTAGTAAACACTGCTTCCGTTTTGTCGTTGGAGCAGAATGAGAGATCAGCCAAATCTGCAATTCGTAAAGAAAGTCATCATTCATTATCTCGGCTTAATCAGACGATATGGTTTCGTTCTGTGTTTTGTCCGCATCACATTTTCGTTGGATAATGTTTGAGTTGATTCCAAGATTACAAACGAATTATCCTCAAGCTCAAGAAGTCTGAATCAAAATCACAGACCACACTAGATTAAAACGCATTTGTCTTATTGCAACTATTCCCTTAGGACTCTTTCACTATTTGTTAATTTTTCTTCGATGTCAAAACCTAAGAGAAGGGATTACTAGTCAGATTGTTATCATTTATGTATAGTAAACCTACACTTTAGCTTCTTGGAGTTGTTGTTGTCTGTGTATCCTCAAAGAAGCAGACAACTATTAATTTTTTAGTCGGTTATTCAATATTTAATTAGTAGAATTTTCTGATAATGTGTTTAACTTTCTCTATGTCAGTCAGAATTTTTTTAAAAGTCTCTCTCACTCTCCTCCCCCTTGATATATATCTTCTTCTTTTTTTTTGTTAATAAGAAACTAAGAATATCTTATATTTTTTGTATAAAAATTGAATTTTTGACATTAGTACTGTAGAAATATTTTGTACAAATAAATCTGAATACGAAATCTCAGCAAAAAAGCTAGAAATCTCAACTTATCATGAAGAAATAGGGTTTTAATTAATTTAATTTATTCTGAGTATTCCTATTTCCTATTGAGATAGGGTTTTGAAAAAGTTTATCTTTTTCTTTCTGCCTCCGCTATAAATAGAGGACTTATGAATGAAAGAAAATATCACAAAATTGCTAGAAACAACAACTCTACCAACAAAATCTACAAGAAAGCGTATTGATCAAAGATGTGGAATCAAAAGCCGAGTTTTAGGTTTGAGATAGAAAACTTCTCGGAGAAGGAATCTGTTATAGCGTCTCAGACATTCGTGGGTGGCGGATGCGAATGGTAAAACGCAGAAGAATCGGAACTTTAAGCTTTGTGAAACTCTCTCTATTTGACTGTATTTATACGTAGCACCGACTAAAACGTGTTTAACCTTTGTTTTTTTGTGTTTATTCTTTCAGGAACATATTCGTTTATCCGAAGGGAGAAAGTCTTTGTGCTGATCACATGTCTTTGTACCTCAGTGTTGGAAATCGTGAATCATTGAGAACTGGATGGAAAAGGAGTGCTGCTTTTTATTTCGTTGTCTTGAATCAGTCGGACAAAGAGCTCTATAGATCATCAAGTACGTACTGAAGTTATATATCCCTTCCATGTTTTGACTCTTTTTCTTGTTTCTTTTTGTTTTTGAAATTTCATGTGTGTTCGGAATTTACAAACGGTTATGCACTAGAGACGAGATCACCTATTGGTTCCAAAAATAGCATAAGAATATATCTCATATCAGATAAGAGGATCTTCCTTCCGACTTAGGAAGACATACCTATATGTTTGAATTTATAAGAGGTAGCAACTATACATAACCATGTGACTGCTGAATTAGTTGACTTGATTGTTTTTTTTTTGTGTCTTTTCTTGTTTATGTTCCACAGTTGCACCAGCAAGCACCTTGTTTTGCGCTAAGAATCCAACATTGGGTTTCCGAAAGACCTTGCTTCTAAGCAAGTTTAATGAAAAAAGATTTTTGGACAAGGACAGAGTCATAATTGAAGTCTACATTAAAGTTGCTAAAGCTGTTGATGGAGAAGGTGGAGATTTATCAGAGAAGCAGGAGACTTGGGATATCCACGGTTTTCAAGCTTTTGCTGCTCATGTAAGTTAAAAAAAAAAGGATATGTCTCTTCTTTTATTTTGGAATAAACCTACAACTTTCTTTATAGGGCCGAGTAAAAGATACACGTTTTCCTTGGCAGGTTAATACTTCAGTGAGAAAGATATTTGCGGAGCACGTGGTGAAGACAGAATACAAGAATGTCCTAAGCAACGCTTGCAGCAAGTTGAGTGAGATGGCGGAAGTAGGATCTAAGCTGGACTGGTTGAAGTCTAGGCTTGATGAAGTTTCCTTGAAGAGGAAGAAAGCAGATGATGTTGAAGGGTCTAGAGTCCAAAAGCTCGAGGAACGCATCAAAAATCTCGAGCTGATGGATTCGGGGCTCAAGATGGACGGTTTGAGGTCAAATCTTGAGGAGATCTTATTGGAGAGGAAGAAATCATATGATGCTAATGAGTCTCGTGTCCAAAAACTCGAAGAACGCGTCAAGAATCTTGAGATGATGGAATTAAATGTTAAACTGGTTTGTTTGAAGTTGAAGCTTGAGGAGGTATCCTTGGAGAGGAAGAAATCAGATGACGCTGATGATTCTCGGGTCCAACAACTCGAGGAAAGCTTCAAGAATCTTGAGATGATTGTTTCGGATCTCAAAGTTGAACTTGACCATGCCACCAAATCTTCTGTTGATGAAATTTTCTTGGTCGAGGAAAGCTTCAAGAATCTTGAGATGATGGTGTTGGAACTCAAAGCGGAAATGGAAGAGGGGAATGCCAAATATTCTTCTGATGAGTTTTTCTTGGTCGACGAGGTTGAATGATGAAGCAAGAAATCAACTTATAATTAGTTTATAGATTTTCTCTAGTGGACAAAACCACCGTTTTCATTTTTTTTCGTTTTTTTTTTTAATTGCTTTCTGGAATAATGATATAGCCTAGAGATCCGGCGTAATCAAAAGAAAATATTATTTTGATGGTTTCATTCTTTGTTTTATCCGCGCACTTTTGATGTTTTTGTTCGATCATACTTATAATTTTGGGTTAATAGCATATGTGCACTAATCCCAAAATTAACCAAGCAGTTTTTCACGCTTGAGAGAGAGAACTTCATATATATTCCTAAGCGGCGGCTGTAATTAGAAAAAGGAGAAGAGCGAATTTGGGTTTTAATCGTTTTGTAACTCATCCATCTTAGATTTGCTAAGATTATCATCAACTTGAGATCTTCTTCCTCTGTTTCTGGCTATCTGTTAATAATCTCTCCGTTTTGATTTGATAATCTCCTAAAACATTATTGAGTCTTTGACCATTTTTGTTGGTGGTAGACTGTTGACGAGACTCCGAGAAAAATTTATAAACGGTTGTTAAATTTATTAAAGAGGATATGATTAGATTTGGTGAGTTCATATGATTGTTTTTGGTTTGTTATTTTTTAGATATAACTTTCAGGATAAAGTTTTGTTTTGTTTTGTTAAGGATTATTTGATTAATTATTTAGATGAAAATTTACAACTTGACAGAGGATTGTTTGTCAAATAATAGAGAGAAGAGGAAGATTTTGAATCATGCATTCGTCGGTTAAGTTTGGTTTATCTATTTACTTATGGTTATTTTTTGTCCGATTAATTAAGTACTGGTTTTAATTAAATAATTTTTATTTTTTTAGGTTTCCTTTTGAGCTAGGGTTTTGAGAAGTTTATCTTTTAGCCTCCTCTATAAACATAGGGCTTTTGATCAGCGAAAGTAACAAACTGTGTTTCTGAGAATTCCGTCTCTTGCTCGAAGTAAGAAATCTACGAAAGGGTTTAGGTCAGATATGTGGAATCAAATACCGAGCTTCAGGTTTAAGATAGATAACTTCTCTGAGAAGAAAGCCTTGATATCGTCTGATACATTCGTGAGCGACGGATGCGAATGGTAAAACGAAAACAATATCGGATCTTTAACTTAATTAGTTTAATTTGTTACACTATCTCTGTCGTGAAGAATAACGTGTTCTTAATTTAAAAACGGTTTAATCTTTGGTTCATATTCTTTCAGGTATCTCCAAGTTTATCCCAAGGGAGATCGTCTTGCTGAGAATCACTTGTCTTTGTACCTCCGTGTTGCAAATCATCAATCATTGCGAACTGGATGGAAAAGGAGTGCTAAATATTACTTCGTTGTGATGAATCAATCAGACAAAGAGCTCTACAGATCATCAAGTAATGAATGTTACATATCGTTCCCTCTTTTTTTTTTCATATCCTTCCATGTTGTTTTTGTTTGACATGTCTCACTTGTGCTTGGATTTTTCAAACGGTTATGCACTACAACATATCACCTATTGGTTCTAAAAAATATATAATGCTAAAGAAGTGTAGAGATTAAGTGGAAAGAAAGAAAAAAGGAGCAAATTAAGCAGCACATAGGGAGACACCATTGATTGTAAACTCATAAGGGACCACAATAAGCCAATTTGCAAGATCTATTCTGTGATTATCGGACCACTGTAATCTATGTTCTTTTGTTGCTGCAATAGGCCTTAACTCATGTTTGAATCTTGAAGAGGCAGCAACTGTATTCATTTTTGTTTTTGCCTTTATGTTTCACAGTAGCAAGCACCGTGTTTTGCGATAAGGCTCAATCATATGGTTGGCGAAAGACCTTGCCTATAAGCAAGTTTAATGAAGAAGGGTTTTTGGAGAAGGACAGGCTCATCATTGAAGCCTACATTGAAGTTGTTGAAGCTGTTGATGGAGAAGGCGGAGATGTATCCGAGAAGAATAAAACTGCGGTTATCAATGGTTTTCAAGTTTCTGCTTCTCAGGTAAGTTAAAAGGATCTGTTTTTATGAATAACCACTTGCTTTATAGGGTTGTTTCTTGGCGTATAGATTCAGATTCTGAGAAACGTAAACACACTTTTTCTTGGCAGGTTGCTTCAGCGAGGAAGTTATTCGCAGAGCACCCAGAGATCGCAGAAGATTTCAAACCAAAGAACCAAGCTGTGAAGACTGCATACATGAATATCCTCCTCAAGCTCATTAAAAAACTTCAAAAATCTCCAAAGAGCCTTTCAGAGACTAAACTAAGCGAGGCTCGCAGCCATTTGAGTGAGCTGGTGAACGTTGGTTTCAAGCTGGACTGGTTGAAGTTAAAGCTTGAGGAGGTTTCTTTGGAGAAGAAGAAATTAGACGCTAATGTGTCTCAGGCCCAAAAACTCGAGGAACGAGTCAAGAATCTTGAGCTGTTGGAATTAGGGTTTAAGCTTGACTCTTTGAATACAATGCTTAATGAGGTTCGCTTGGAGAAGAAGAAATCAGTTGCTGCTGATGAATCTCGCGCCCAAAAAGTCGAGGAACGCGTCAAGAATCTTGAGCTGTTGGAATTAGGGTTCAAGCTTGACTCTTTGAATACAAAGCTTAATGAGGTTTCGTTGGAGAAGAAGAAGTCAGATGATGCTGATGAATCTCGGGCCCAAAAACTCGAGGAGCGCGTCAAGAACCTTGAGCTGACGGAATTGGGCTGTATGAAGAATTTCTATGACTTTGACTTGGAGAAGAAGAAATCAGATGATGCTGTGTCTCGGGCCCATAAACTCGAGGGACGCGTCAAGCATCTTGAGCTGATGGTCTTGGGATTTAACCTGGACAGTTTGAATTCAAAGCTTGAGGAGGAATCCTTGGTGAGGGAAAAAACAGATGATGCTAATGAGTGTCGAATCCAACAAATCGAGGAACGCGTCAACGATTTGGTATTGAAGCTGAACTTTTTGGACACAAAGCTCCACGAGGTTTCCTTAGAGAGGAAAAAATCTGATGATGCTGAGGGGTCTCGGGTCAAACAACTCGAGGAAAGCGTCAAGAATCTTGAACTGATGGTGTCGTGTCTTCAAATTGAACTGGACAAGAAGAAGGACAAATCTTCTGATGATGGATTTTTGTTGGTCGACGAGTTTGCTTGACGTAGAGAGATCAAATTATTATTTTCTTGAAAAGGCACTAACTACTATCGTTTCATATTTTCTTTTCGTTTTTATCTTTGCTTTTTTTATAACCTAGAGATCCCGGCTTAGTGAAAAGGTCTAGTTATATGTCTCTGTTCTTGAACGTTGCAAGCTATGTTATTTTGCTCACACATTTAATTTTCAGACTTTTTGGGGTTTCAAATTTCATTTGTATTGTGAATTAGGCTTCAAGCTATAGATTCATAGTAATAATTAATCAGCCGGGTAAATTTTGAGGCCTCAAGTTATTGAGCTCCTGTTACATAAACAAAACTAAAGGCTCAATTAAACAAGAGTGTAAGCCAAAACTACTCAACAAATGACAAGATTCTTCGGTCGTCTCCAGGTGAGAGAAACTCTGCATCACAAGCTAACATCCAATATGTGTAGATCAACAAAAACTCAAAACAAATTCCAAAACTATTAGTCAGCCCATTGGGGAATTATTGAGCCAGATGCAATCTGAATAACACTATAAACTGACAATCATGGTCTCGCTTCTGAATTTAATATGGGCCCTATCACTGATGATATTGAAAAAAACAAAAATAAAACCAAACATAAAAAACACTTACAAATATATATTTGATATTGAAAAGTTTGTCTTGATTTATAGAAGATATATAAAGTATTCGTGGAAGGTATGTTATACTTTCCTCTAAAATATATATCGATAAACACTAGTAGGGATATGGATATGTTTTGTATATATGTATTGTGAGGTTTCATTTGACCTAGGAACTACATAACGTTGTTTTTTTTTTCGAGTCCTATTTATAAAAGTGTTGTGCCTCACTTTTCGAAGCACCAAACCCTAAAATCGGCAGAGCATTTTGGAGGAGATGGAGATGGAGTCGAAGGCTTTCAGTTGGGAGATAGACAATTTTTCGGAAAGGAACGATGTGATGGTTTCGGATCCTTTCTCAAGCGGTGGCTGCGAATGGTACAAGGAGAAGAATAATTTGTTAAAGATACTTAGATTTCTTACACAGATCGTCTAGATAGATAGATGTCTCTGTTTAATCTGAGGTTTTCTATTAGGTCCCTTCGTCTTCATCCCAAGGGAAATTTTGCGGATAGTCACTTGGCTCTGTTCCTGTGTGCTGTGAATCCCGGATCATTGCTACCTGGATGGAGAAGACTCGCTAGTTTTGGCTTCGTTTTGTTGGATCAATCTGGCAAAGAGCTCTTCAGAACAGCTGGTATGCTATGATCTTCTCTTCCATTGCTTTTTTTTTTGAATCAAGAACTTAGAAGCAGTGTGATTATACATATAGACTGATGAAGAAGAAAAGTTGATATATCTTTTTCTTCTTTTTTTTTGGGGGGGGGGTACTTACAGAAGCAAGCAGATTGTTCTGCGCTGAGAATCAAGACTGGGGTTATCAAAGAATGTTGCCTCTTAGCGAGCTTCAAAAAGAAGGGTTTTTGGAGAACAACAAACTAACCATTGAAGTCTACATTAAAGTAGTTAAAGTTGTTCATGAAGGAAAACCAACTGAGACTTTGATGGTAGATATTAATGGTTTCCATGTTCTTACTACTCAGGTAAGTCTAGGTTCCACTGGTTTCTTTCTCTTCTTTTGGTTCTCACAAGTGCATTCCAGCTTGGTTTATATACAGTCTTGATTTTGGTTCTCACAACTGAGACTTTCTCTTCTTTCTCTTATTTTGTTGTTGTTGTTGTTATATATCCACTTAAATATACGTACAGTCTGGATTTTGGATATAGTTAGCTTAACTACATCTTCTTTTTATCATTGGCAGGGTATCTCAGTGAGCAAGATTTTCGCACAGCACCCAGACCTTGCAGTAGGTATAAAATCAGATATCAGTGAGGTGAAGACAGCCTACATGAATATTCTCCTCGGCCTCATCGAGACACTTGGCAAGCCTCCTCAGAGCTTGTCGGAGACTGAGCTAAGAAACGCTGACAACGATTTGAGTGAGCTAACAGAAGCTGGCTTTGAGCTGGATTGGTTAAAGTCAAAGCTTGAGGAGGTTTCCTTGGAGAAGAAGAAGGAGAAGAAAACAGTTTCTGATCTCAAATCTGCTCCTGCTCCTGCTCCTAGAGTTTATTCGTTTGGGTCAATAGATTGTTTTATAAAGAGGTTCTTTTTGTCTTGCTTCTCAATCTCAAACTGCTAACTATGTTTTGTAGTGAAAGTCTGGTGAGTTTTTTTTCATTCAAACTGTTTTTCTGGTTAAAGTGTTCTGATCCTAGAAACTTTCTCGCTTAGACATCGTCACATAAACCAGACGTGGGGACGATTCGCTATGCTAGTTCTTATCATCACTTTTCTTAAACAAGTTTGAATTCATAATTTGTTTTGTTTTGTTTTCATTATTTGCCTTGTTCTCATCAGCACTCCCTGTCCCAAGAACTGGTTATTATATCATCCTCTGTAAATTAAATTATTAGGCGCTTACATATGAATCAATGTACCAGAACCCTAGATCAATAGTTTTGAAGACATGGGAACTCAATAGAAGAAAGTTACACTTTGGATTTGAAGATAATGATTCTAATTACTTTAGTCCTTTATAATGGTTTTTTTCGGTGAATACTATTTCATGCTTTACTTGTTACACTAAATTTGGATTTGAAAATTGTTTAGTCCTTTATATTGGTTTTTTAAATACTATTTCAATTTATATTATAATCAAGTAATCATAAATATAATTTTTTTTTTTGGTGGACACTAGAAAAAAAAAGAAACGACATAATTTCCTTTTTGAAATAGGAATCGTAAGGTTTTGTTCTTTAGCTTCCTGTACAAAGGGAAAAAGGTGAATTACGCATGAACAAAAAAAAAAACAGATTGCAGAAGTCTTTTACATGGGAGATCGACAACTTCTCCGAAAGGAATTCTCCATTAAAGAACCAGATCATTAGCTTTCTTAAACTCAATTGTCTTGATTTTGTACACATATAAACGTGTACGTACGTATAGCCCTAAATAGGGTTTATAATCTGGTTTCTTTCTTTCTCTCAGGTATGTTATGATTCATCCCAAGGGAGACGACGTTGATGATCACTTGTCTCTCTATCTGTGCGTTGCGAACCCTAAATAGCTGCAACCTGGATGGAAAAGGCGAGCCAGCTTGCGCTTCGTTATATTGAATTAATCAGGCAAAGAGATCCATACAACATGTGGTAAGATAACTTACCTTCCAAGTCTGAATCTGTAAGAGGCAGAAACTAATACATCTACATATATCTCATTGACGAAGATATCCTTTGATTTGTCATATATACAGAAGGATCTGAAAATTTTCGAGGTGAGATCCCTGCCTGGGGTTTCCGAAAGGCGTTGCCTTAGCAAGTTACAGGATAAAGAGTACTTGTTGGAGAACAATACACTCGTGGTTGAAGTCTACACTAACGTTCTTGAAGTTTTTTATAGAGGAGACAAAACTGGGGAAGAGATGTTAGATTTCAGAGGCTTCCATGTTCTTTCTTCTCAAGTAAGCTAAGATTCTCCCAAGATATTGCTGTATATACAATATACAACCTGATTTTTGGATCTTGTTTCACATAATTATATATATGTTTCTCGTTGTTGACCAGGTTATTTCACTGAGCCGGATTCTTGCGAAGCACCCAGACTTTGCAGTGGATATCAAACCAAAAAGCAAAGCGGCGAAGACAGCATACATGACAATCCTCCTAGACCTTGTCAAGACGCTAGATAAACCTCCAGAGAGCATATCAGAGACAGAACTAACTAAGGGTTACAGCAGGTTGTTTGTACTAATCGAAGTGGGCTTCAAGCTGGACTGGTTGAAGTCAAAGCTTGATCAGGTTTCCTTGGGGAAGAAGAAGAAAGAAAATGATGATGCGGCTCGGGTCCAAGAACTCGAGGAAAAGGTCAAGAATCTTGAGCTGATGTTGTCTGGTCTCAAAGTTGAACTGGACAAGGAGAAGGCCAAATCTTCTACTGCTTCTCCTAAAGTTTCCTTTACGAGTACTGAGAGTTTTGGAATTCGGAAGATTGAGAGTCTTGGAATTCGGAAGAGGAGATCCGATTAAGAAAAAAAAATGCAGAAAGACAATACTATATGCTCGCCGTTTCTTTCTTCGTTTTCTCCTTGTATTAAGTTTTTCTTCAAATATTTTTGACTTAGTGTGTTACAATATATAAACTATAAATTCTTCTTTAATTCTACCAAGTTTGAATTTCACAAAAAAAAAAAAATCACATAGCAGCTCTAAAGATTCAACAACAAAACCCATTGTTGTTTTACAAAATCCAAACGTCTAGGTTACCAAAAAAAAAGCATTGCGTCCTATCAAACGAGAAAACTCGACTTTATTAATCAATTTCAAAATCAGTAACAACCCCATAAAATTTTAGACCTAAATAATTTAGACATGTAAAACCCCAAAGAGTCACAAATAAATCTTTATAATAATTTATTTAATAAATAAGAGATAATGATAAAAGATATATTGGAGATAATCCAAAATATATTGGTGTGCGGTTGCGCTTTATCAAAATATTCTGTACCTATCTCAAGGCTTAGGAAACGTGATGATAAAACAATATAAGTGGAATCATATATATGTTTCTTTCTTGGTAGTTGAATGGCGCCTCTTCCTTGATCTCTAAGAGTCCGACTAAACCTAGAAAATTCCTCTTTGTTCCTCCCTTGAAGAATTACCAAACCCCTAAAATTAAGAGAGCGTTTCTACAAGCCATATGGGGAACTACAATGAGAAGATGACTCACACTTTGGAGATAGACAACTTCTCCCACAGGAATACTCCATTCACGTCTCCTCTGTTCTCAAGCGGATCCGGCAACTGGTAAAAACAAGGAATTAAGCTATAGCTTCAGTTTCTGATTACACATGTTAATGACTAACTAATTAACTATGTTTTGTTTTGTTTGTCTAGGTTCGTTACGGTATATCCCAAGGGAACCCTTACTAGTAAAAACATGTCCATGTACCTATATGTTCCAGATCCTCTCTTACGGCCTCGCAGTTGGGCGAGAGATACATGGTTTCGCTTCGTCGTGGTGAACCAATCCAGCGTTCTCAAGTCAAAAAGTTTTGGTAAACTCTTTTCTTTTTATTCCACTAACATGAAAAAAAAAAAAATCAAAGTAGTACTCGTTTTTTCTTCAGATATATAGCAAGTTACTACTATCTAGAAATGAATTTTTATTTTATTTTTGTTTATGTCTATACAGAAGCTTTTCGCATCTTTGACAAGGGACGCTCAGGCTGCGGTTTTACAACGGACTTGTGTCTTTCCAAACTTCAAGAGAAGAAATTTCTTGTGAACGACAAACTCAAAATCGAAGTCCACATAAGTGTAAGTTACAATCGTGGTGCAAAAGATCCATATGAGTTACCCGAAAAGAAGAATGAGATGGTGAATGTCAATGGCTTTCAAGTTCTTGATTCGCAAGTAAAGTCAGCAAACTGGATTTTTACGACTTACCCAGAAACTGCATTGCATATTCACCCACGAGATCCACAGGTTAAGACGGCATACATGAACATTCTCCTCACAATGTACGAGAAACTTTATAACAGTCCCCTACACGAGTTCACCGACGAAGATCTTGCTAACGTTTTCAAGGGTTTGCTTGACCTGAGACAAGCTGGTTTCAAAATGGGATGGTTGAGGAAAAGGCTCGAGAAGGTTTTCGCGGCGAGAGAGAAACTCTCTGGTTTGGAAGCTCAGGCTCGGGAACTTGGAAAACAGTTGAAGGATCTTAAGCTGCAAATCTCAACGCTGAGATCAAGTTGTTGAAGGATCTTAAGCTGCAAATCTCAACGCTGAGATCAAGTTGTTAGCAAGAGGACTAATTACATTATGTTCTTTTAAGTAGGGTCTTTCTAGTTCTTCAGAATATCTTATTTTATTCATTTATATTGTTTTGCACCGGGCTTTGATTTAGACCTAATAAGAGTTTTTTCATGTGTTTTCATCACCACAACGTTCGTTTATTTACATTGTATGCATGTTCTTAATTTAAGTAAAAGACGTAAATACCCCGGTTCTTTACTAAACTTTACCGATTGTAGTGGGTCAAGATTAGGCCCAATTAAGCCCATAAACTCTTTAGAAGCCTCTCGATGAAAGGTGAGTCACTGAATCCAGTCGGCGTGTGTGTGCTTTTCTCCTTTTCCTCCGTTTACGTTCTCCGACTTGCTCGGCCAAGCGGTTAGTTAACGGCACGCGCCGATAATCCCGACGCCCCGCCGTTTCTTCGAATTTGCACTTAAGCTTTCCCTGTTCCGTCGACGGTTTCCGTAGTGATCCTTTTACTGGAAAAAGGGGGGAGTTTTTTGTTTGGCTGTGTGATCCATCTCTGAGCTCGCCAATGGCTAACAAGTCACTGAATCGGCTTCTATGGAATTTCTGTAAGCTCTAATTACTCTCGACTTCTGGAAAACAGAGTGTTCAACACTGAGAAATCACTTGATGGACGGGAATGTTGAATGTGAATTTAGTAGTCAGATGATTCATGGTTTTGTGAATTTCCGTATGGTTTCTTTAAATATCCACTGAGTGTTAATATGTTTGATATGAAAGTTTTGAAATTTTGGTGAAGATTCTTTAAAAAAGTTCAGTTTTTTTATATATTATTTTCAGTTGTAGAAGATTCACCGTTCAAGAAGAGACGTGGGTTATATCAAGGAGTTGTTTACAATGTAATCAAGCGGTTTCAGTCGCACTTATCAGAATCAGGCAAGGTAGAAAAGGAGCTAGAAGAACGCGAGGCCAACAAAACGCCAAACTTCTCTTCTTCGAGGTCCGAATTAGAGAATAAAAGACGGTTTGAGTCAGGAATCGACAGCGATAGCTCCGGTGATGAAGATACAGGTGATGGAAAGTGGAAACTTGACTTGGCTTGGCTCACAAAAGCACTTGAGCCTGCTGTTCAATTGCGTAGATGGGCTCTTCCAACAGGTCTATATCGTATATATAAGTTCTTGGTTTGATTCTTGGTGCATCCATTGTAGTTCTTGTTTGATGTGTGTGTTTTTGTCTCCAGGGGAGAAATCACCGCCTGGTACTCGATCTCTGTCAGAGATCATCGCTAGTATTCAGAAGAGTAAGCTCGGGATCGAAGGTTGGACTCTCGGTGATCTTACGATCGGTCTCTATCTCATTTACCTAAGACAAGCATCCTTGTCTCCATTTGATGATGTCAAGGGCGTAGAAGTTGATTCAGAATCTACAGTAAGAGCGTTGTCATAGTCATTGTCTTGTTAGATGATAAGTTCCCTTATTACCAAATTTTCTAAGCAGCTTTGTTTGTTTTTCTTTTTCAGGTTTATGATCTCATATACAACGCGGAGTTAGCAAAAGGCTGTTACAGGGACAGTGTGAGTGGTCTCGCGAGGAACACGATGCTCCGAGAGAACAACATTCTTAAGTTTGTGAAAGACTCGAGCGTTATGAGGCCTGGCTATTACGTAGGAGTTGACCATAGAAGGAAACTCGTAGTCTTTGGAATACGCGGGACGCATACGATCTATGATCTTATCACTGACATTGTCTCTTCAAGCGACGAAGAGGTCACGTTCGAAGGCTACTCGACCCACTTTGGAACCGCTGAAGCTGCACGATGGTTCCTTAACCACGAATTGCAAACTATAAGAAAGTGCTTGGAGAAATACGAGGTGAGGATAATGATCATTGTTGTTCATTTTGCTGCTGAGACATGAGAAGGATGGATTTTGATATTGCAATGAACGTATCCGTAGGGATACAAGTTAAGGCTTGTTGGTCATTCTCTCGGCGGCGCTATTGCTTCTGTAATGGCGATAATGCTCAGGAAAATGCCAAGGGAGGAATTGGGATTCGACGCTGAGATTATATCAGCGGTTGGGTATGCGACACCTCCTTGTGTCTCCAAAGAGCTTGCAGAGAATTGCTCTGAGTTTGTGACAACTATTGTTATGCAGGTCAGAACAAGAACAAGAGGGAGAAAAAACCTTCTTTTCTTGATCAAAGCTTTGATGAAAATTACTCTCTTCTTGGAACTCACTGCATTTTTCCGCTAATTTCAGGATGATATAATACCTAGACTAAGTTCAGCTTCTCTAGCGAGACTGAGGGATGAAATCCTTCAGACCGATTGGTAAGCAAACACTTCTCTTCTTGAAAACTCTATTACCTTTCTACAATGTGTTTGGTTAACTTACCGACATGGTTTGCAAAATGCAGGACAAGTGTTATCGAGAAGGAAGAATGGAAGAGCGTACTGGATTTGGTAACAAACGCGAAACAAGTCGTCTCCTCTGTGCAAGACGCAGCTCGAAAAGTTTCTGAATATGCAAAATTCGGAAACAAGAAAGAGTTTCCAGGTAACTATCTACTTTCAAACGTTACTCTCGTCTCATTAGAAGATTTATCATATAGTTTACGATTCAACTAGTCTCATCTTTGGTGATCTTGACCAGAACTCCCTTCGTCCAAGAACGATCGGTCTGATACATTAATCTCTGAATCAACGAATAAAGATGTTGTAAAACTGCCGGAAGAGTTATATGTACCAGGCGCGGTTTACTATCTAATGAGGAACCTCAGAGGAAACCCGAAGAGCGCATCAAGGAAAAGAGTAGAATACTTTAGTCTATGGAAGAGAGATCCAGGACAACATTTTCAGAGGATACTTCTCTCAGGTAATTTCATTACAGACCATAAATGTGATAGCCATTACTATGCTCTGCGTGATGTGCTCAAAGGATTTCCCAGTTTCGTCCACGAAAGCATCTTTAACAAGAGATGTAAGTGAGAATGTATCTGGTTATAGAACGTAACGTTTCAAAGTATGTCCGCTAACATTTTAAGAATAAATACTCAGTTTATAACAGCTTTGAGAGTGTTTTATTGTAGAAATTTATTAAAGTTCAATGGAAAGCTAGCTTTGATTGGATTTACTTTTATATGTAAATAATACTTGCATCAGTGTTTGTTTGTGCTTGACAACATATAATAATATCCCATATATAATTGTGAAAAATAAAGTTGATAAACTTTTCTTTTAATCCCGTTCATACACGATTCTCCAATCTGTCGGCCTCACAATTCACTCCACCGATCCCAAAAAGTATTTATAATTATAACTGATGTGTTATTTTGTCCAATCTTTTCTAATGTATCTAATAATTTATATATATTGTATTGACAATGGATGAGAAAATAAGCTAATATTACACTAAAAAGCATGAATAAAATATTTGATGAAAGTAGAATTAGTCACTGATTGGGAGCTACTTGCTACTTTTAGGCACTTAAGAGTAGTGGGTTTAATGGTTTATAGCAATGCAGAGAGAGACCCACAAGAAAAGAAAGTGAAAGTTACGTTTTTTGAGTTTCCATATAATTTCATCTTTGGTTCTTTTCAATCTCGTCTTTCCGTGGCCTTAGCCGCCGCATTTTGTCTCGTGAGTTTCTATTATAGGTGTATCCTTTTGTATGCTAATAAATTAATCATACTATTACTTTTTCAACGTATGTATATCAATTAAAAAATTAGATTTCTCCGAAGATTCATCTAGTAAGTATTAGACTAGGCATAAGTAAGAAAAAAAATATAGACTATGCAAATAGTTGTTATATTAGAAAAAACGAATTATTAGTGGGTGGTGTTGGCTTATCTTTGATTTAGGCAACTGGATGAATTCGATGTATATACAAATGGGAACATGAAATAAGTGGACCACTAATTATGTCTTGTATACTTAAGATGATGTTCCATATTCTAATTAGAAAAACTTTTGACGTTATATGTATATACTATGATCGACAAAAATGCTATCTACAGTTGTTATTTAATTATATTTTGCATCTTCTAAGAACAATAATAGAAGTTTTTCATATGGTAAAATGTATCTACTAATAGAAACACAGCACGAAGGCTAGAGCACTTCGAAAACTCAAACTGTCACTGACTATAATAATGTGTGATTATTTCTGTTTGTACTTTAGTTTTTATCAGAGATTAAAACATTTTTGTGACCAAATATGTAAGTAGTTTTACTTTTGGTGGTTGCTGACCTTCTAAAGGGAATTTCCAGAAAATCAGAGTAATTAAACTTTATTTTGAAAGGGGTTTTAGCCCCGATGAAGAGACTTATGAACTTTGGTCCAGATCTTCTCGGTTTAACTAACCATAGTAACAACAAAAACAAGATTTTGAATAATTTGAAGCGGAAGTTTGAATTCAGAAACACATATTCAACCACCTACGTAAAAACCTTCTTTTACCAACGACTAGATTAATATACTAGAATTAAGATTTATACCTGATTCATACTCCGTATAATTTAATGCTTGTGTTCCTTTTGGGTATTATATGCTCCAGATCCATGCTCATATAAAAAATTATTTTAATCACTTTTTGTTACTCATTGTGAGGAATAAACTTAGTTCACCTTTCTTAGCTTAAGACCTATTTCGCAATTTTTTTTCAGAAAAAAAAGGAACTATTGATTTAGTTATTTTTATAATAACTTGAATCGAAATATTTTCGCTTTAATTTTAAGTCGACATGTCATCCCTCGACTTATTTGAAAGGACAACTTTTGTTTGCTAATTCATTGTATTACGTTTACTAAACCATTCCCTTGTATTAAGGTTTAGGCTTTGAAATGTTGCCTCTCCCGTTTAAACTAAAGTACGCACGCCTAACTATTTTATTATATGCAAGACATATTAAACGAACCCCTTTATTTAATAATATATTTCGTTGATTTGAAATGTACCCATTTGACAAGAAAAATAGTTATTTCGCATATATTAAACCAACAACAACACTTCACGGGGTTTTTTTGTCCATCTCAATTTTAAACTCAATATTTAACTAAAAGCTTATTTAGTTTAGGGATGTAGATATTATTTTTGCTAAAGGGTTCAAGTTTGTAGATATTGATGGTACATGCGTTACATATAGAGAGTGCATGCGTTATACATTTTTATACTATACCGATACGATGTAGAGTTTGGGCTTTGGGGTGTATATATCTCATTATAAGGTTAGCCATAAACAAGAGTCTGAATTCCACCCAAAAAAAAAAAATTAGACGGTGACTTTCGTTAAACGAAAATTACTGTTTCGATATGTTTTTACCAGGTCAAAGGATATGTTTTTTTATCAAAACACCAAAGCATCCATACCATTTAATTTGCAATCATTGTCACAGACTCGTAGTATATCAAATGTGGAGGGGAAGACAAGTGTACCTAACATCACTGAGAATCCATCGACATTATATATAGATCTACATGCGTACGTGCACGTAATACATCAAACGAATCCACTCATGGGATTATATGTTTGAATATATATTATTATCATTATTATATGTATATGTCCATATAATCTGAATATAATTTATTGTATACACTTGTGTGTAGCTTTAACTATATTTATAAATCATCTTAAGTATTTAAATCAGCCAAATTCCATATACGTGTGACGGATCCACCTTGTCGGGGTTGACCGTTGTCAAGCTAAAACATGTCAGTATCATTTTCCAGCATTTTGCATTTTCTCTTAATTCATTATCAAATAACGTACAAATTTAAACCTCAATGCAGATAAAAGATGACATAATCAGATGGTTTTTTTTTTTGGTTCTTTGAATTATTTATTCAGATAATCAGTTTTAAATCTTCGTACAAAGAAACAACAAAAAAATGACAAGTCCTTTCGTTACACCAAGAGGCCTCTAACACATTAGCATACGTTATATACGTATCACTACAGCTGGGTTGAACGTGAAATTTGGAAATATGTTTAATGTATAAAGTTTATGAAAAGTGTGACACAAACAGTTTCTTTATTTTTTAGTTAAAAAGGAATCATATAATGTAGCATATATAGCAATCAAATTTTGTTTCATATTAAACTTTTTCTGTTGTATGGATCGACAACCCTGACGTACCCATTCAAACGTAAAATATATATATCAAGTACTATACAGTGTCTCCGTTGTCTCTACTATACATTGGCTCTTTCTTTCACAAAATATGTTTCTTTGCTAATTGCTCATTGGTTACAAACTAACAAGATGCACGATAAAATCTTATCATTATTAATAAATACGGTAACCGGTCTTAGTCGAGTTTCTTGATAATGAAATGCAATTATAAGGTAAGATGGTTATTTATTTCTTTACAAGTTAGAATGTATTTGGTTTTTCATTTTCGTTTTAATTTGGTTTTTTTGTCAGTTTTGTATATTAAATTTGAACCAAACTTGTTTTAGTTTGTTGATTTCAGGTATAATATTACTCTCTTTAGTTTTAGAAAAAAAAAATCTATGTTGGTTTAGTTTTGGTTATAAATTAGCAGGTCGACCAAAAAAAAGCTTATAAAATTTCAGTCCAGTTTATATTGCCGGTGCTACGAATTCCAACAGAGACTTAAACGTTAAATAAAAAAAATAAGATAGGAGGTCAGGATTATGTTAAAAGAAAATCCATGAGAATTTTCAGTAGTTGACTGTTGATATTTAAATTCTTTAAATATACTGATGAAAGACGAAGAAAAGATGAAGATCAAGAAAATGAATATAGTATGAGTGTTTGGTACTTGTTTGTAGCTTCTTCCTTTTGTACTGGCTATAGTAAGCTTTTTTGCATATCAATTAGATTACACAAAATTCCAATTTTATCATTAAAAAATCCAGGCCAATTGTATATTTTTCTTAAAATAAATATAATGGATAAGACAATGAACAGGCGTAGGCCACTAAGTAGACAAATTTTGATTAAACAATGTAATATTATATGAAACCCACCTACATCTTCGTCTTTATAAAACTTTCCCCTAAGCTAATGCAGCTCCATTACTCAAGGCTAATTATAATCATCATTCATCAAATACCATGACTGGCTCTGGCTCTCCTTGTGGAGCCTGCAAGTTCTTAAGAAGGAAATGTGTAAAAGGATGTGTGTTTGCCCCATACTTTTGCCATGAACAAGGAGCTTCACAGTTTGCAGCCATTCACCAAGTTTTCGGAGCCAGCAATGCTTCTAAATTGCTCTCTCATCTACCCATGGAAGAACGATGTGAAGCCGCCATTACAATCTATTATGAAGCTCAAGCTCGCCTCCAAGACCCCATATATGGCTGCGTTTCTCATATATTTTCCCTCCAACAACAAGTAAAATATATATATACATAACTTATTCCTCTATATATAAATATTCTTGATTTTGGATATAACAAAATGTGAATGTCGTATAATGTAGATGTATGAATCATGAGTGTTGTGTGGTATTATGTGTAGGTTGTGAATTTACAAACACAGCTAGAGATTCTAAGACAACAAGCAGCACAAAGCATGATGGCAGTTGATTCCCCATCCATAGAAAACCCTAATTATTATCGAGACACTAAGCCTACACATCTTCAAGAATCTCAAGCTCTATATCATCCCCATAATAATCATCATCATGACAGAAGTTTGGAGATAGAGCCCAACTCCGACTTAAAGAATATCATGATGAGCACTTACTCTGAATCAGATCAACAGTTGAACACTTTTAATCAGTATCATCATGGCTGCAATGATATTCTATCCGCGAGTTTCGGGTACATCTCGTACTCGTGATGAGTTTTGTGGAGATATGGAATATCATGATCAAGAAGCGAAATAATTAATATATAATTAAATCTTATATATATTAGTTTATCATGAATGAAATATTTTTGTTTAATTTAGTTTCCATTTGATATTAAGGTAGATTTTACGTAAGCTTATAAGGTCATATTGTTTCTACGTAAACTATATATTACATCGGAGTCAAATTGTCAAATATATTATTGGGAAAACTACAAATGGCAAATCCCCAAGCAGCTAAACTTACGTCGTTGGGGAAATCTGTTTTGGACATTCTAGCTAGGCTAATGATTTCCGCCTTTTCTATTCTTCGGAACAAAAAGCAGCAAAAAATTATTGAATCTACTTATATATGTTTTTGGCTATATATATATTACGTAAGGTTCTTCTTTTACAATCGATGTTTTCGATTTTGTCGGTGTAACTCTTTCTTTGGTATAATTAAGTTAGGATTTTTGTTGTCATTCTAAATAAATAATAAGCCGGGTTCAAATGGAGTTGAAAACATCTTTAATTTGTACTATTAGAGTTCCAACTTCTTCTCTCTCTCTTTTTTTTTTTTGGTTTGGAGAAATTTTCCAATTGTTATAAAATATTATTGTCTGTATAGTAATACTCGTGATATATACAGAGAATGCTCGTGAGCGTGACATACTTACTATAAGTTAGTCAAACAATTAACAGTTATGCGAAAAGCTGTGGCTACCCAAAAGCATTTTTATCTTATTATTAGAAATTTAGAATTCTGATCAAGTTGCCTCTCGTTAACTGTATATGTCACATAACTATTATAGGGGTTTTAATGTCAATGTTTCAAGCACATTCTTAACATAAAAAAAAAAAACCACAAAAAGAGAGAAAAAATCAAAAAACAAAACAAATTCAAGCCAATGGTTATGTTAAAATACGAAGAATCAAAGAAGTAGAGTTTCTCGTACTGGTAATAGCAGCGTATTATTATTAAACCCGTATAGGCCCGTTTATAAAGCCTATTGGGCTTGCTTTTCTTAATAATGGGCTTAGAACGTCTAACTACCAGCTAATTTATTAAAGAAAAAAAAAACACAAAATTACATCAATACTCACGACCTCGGAAAAGAAACTGTGAGATGGGTCCCAACGAGCAAGCGACTTCCGCTCCGGCCGCACGTGTGATATTACTACGGTCAAAGACTTTGACTGTACTTAAGCTACGGGCCCACGTGCGTTAACTCCTGCCGTTTCAATCCCTTTCTTAAGAAGATGACAATACTTCGTGTTTATTATTCCCTGTCAGTTGACACGTCATTCTATTCTACTAAAATAATCGCATTGTACTAATGTAGCTGTTTTAACAATAATGCTCTCTGATTATATAAATAACCTTTACACATCCAAATATGAAGTAAATTGATTATAAGCTTTTTTCCATTTCTCTCAATATTGATTTTATATATTTCCAAAACATGTATTGGCTTCTTTTACATATGATGAATAATAAACATATACGTTCTTGCTAATTGTCTAAATGGTGATATCATGCTTTGACCACCCTCTTTTGATCTGTTCTTCTATAGTAGATAAAATATTAGAAAGAGTTAATAAAATTGGTCTTTGGTAATGGGCTCGAAGAGTTAGGATATTATTTAATAAACATACACGCATATATATAAACGGCTTGACTAAAGAGTAGGCATCGCCGAATTCTTGTTCATGATCACAATCATAATAACCTTTTGATTGGAAACTTGGTTTCGAAATGCATTTTTTAAACAATTTCGATGTTTCCCACCGAAATCATAACCTACTTTAAAATATCTTAAGATCGACTATATGCATTTTATTAAACGTCGACAATGATCTATGTATATTAATGGTTGTCAACTTATTCAAAAGTTTTTAAAGTTAATGTACTTGAACCTTTACTTTTGGTAATATATTCAACTTATATCCAAAAAAAAAAGTTTTAAAAATTTCTCTTTGGAATAAAATATTTTAATATGCGATGTCGTCCAAATTTCTAATCGTAATTATACATGTCGAAGTAACCAACATTTTGAAGTAATAAGGTGACACGTTTACTGAATAAATGGTACTATGCCACATGAAAAACAAAAGATAGACTGTCTAATTAAATGTCAAACTAATTACCCAGGTGAAGTATTGGAGTATTTTGTAAACGTCTAGGTAGGTGATTAATCAGACTTGGTTTCTGTTTTACTTATTAATACCTTGTTCAAAATGCATTGATTGGGTTACCTCGAGATTATAAACCACAAAGTCCTTTCTTAAAAGACTAAAAGAGCACTTGTGACTTTAGGTGTGGACAACAACCGAAGCTTCTTGGTTGGGAATTGGGTTAGAATTAGATGAGATTGATTAAAGTTGGCAAAGCAAAACTAATTAAAGATCATTAATTTAATTTAATTTACAAGATTGCATACAATTTAGGGGACACATTGTCTAATAGGACCACTACACTTTCTACGGGGGATTGGTGCTATCATAATTAACTAGACACTGCTTAGTTAATGTTAGGTAAACATGTTTATTAAATGTTATATTAAAGCGTGGTTCATTTATACTATTACTAAATTTTTATCGTGGAAGTGATTTTCGATGATTTGTTTCTCTGACAGACAATCATAACATCCATTCCTCCTATGTTCTTCAAATTGTTTTTCTTTTATATTTTTGTTTTAACATTAGTTTTATTTTTTCTTTATTTTTTCATTCCTTATCAATTTATAGTAAAAATAAAGTTGACTTGTTCATATTATTTCTGTATCGTCTAGAGTAGACCATATACCTTTTAGCCTTCATAGAGATGCGAAAAATAAATTGTTAGTTGACATACACAGATCAATTCATAGATATGGTGAAACTATAATTCGTAACGAGCCAAATAGATTATGTACGTATGTAATGAAATCATACATAAACTGAATCAAAATTAAAGTCTTGAAGATTTGTAATAAGTGTGTCCTGGGATTTAAAGTCAACGCCTTGGATGCGGCGCACACGTCTACAATTATTATTAAACAAACTCATACAAGGTGACCGAGCTCTGCCTGCATAGAAGTGTTTCTATTACAAATACAAACCTATAAAATTCCCTCATACTTTAATTTATTTGTACCCTTGTGATAGTTTTTCATTTCTATTACACTAAGAGACAATTTGTTAGTGTCGAGTGGACAATCCTCAATTAGTTACTTCTGAACTCATTTTTTTGTGTGGGAAGACGAAAGCTTATGATAATATAAGACATGTAATCATCATGCGTGAATAATAGAAGTATCTATATAGTTCAACAAATGAAGCTACTGAACCATAAGCAGATCTATTGTTTTCTCGTTTAAAAGATTTGTAATGGCTCAAGTGTTTATGTTGTGAAATTCTTCGTTGCATAATTGGTCTGTTTCCCCAAAAAAATCTTAAGATTTTATCGACTTATTTTATAGATCACTATAACAAACAGAAACAAAATCTTGTGCGGTAAAATGTTCTAAAAATCTGCACATACATCAAAATAATCTGTACTATAAAAGAACCTATCTAACCTCTAGCCGTATTGTATTGGTTACGGTTAATTATGAATTATGTTGTTGTTTGTTTTGCAGATGCCGACGATCAACAACCAACTCAATTTTCATTTTGTAGCCGTTAATTCAGTAATATGTTTCGTTTAATAATTAATGACCAAACAATTTGAATGATTTAAAATTTAGAGTATAGAGATATCTTAAATGCATAGTTACATCAGTGATTACGAAATGTAAATAAGCTTTCAATAGCTAAGACATATCGTTGAACCAACAATCACAAAATAAATAATCCAAATTAAACAAACATGGATGTACTGGACATGTTTATTGATGATAGAATGCGACATCGAATGTTTTGTTGTCATTTTTGTTTCTTGTAAAAAAAAAAACATTTCATCTCATCTCTGTCTGTCTACATGAGTTACCAACTTATTTTAGTTCTTCATCATTCTAAGAGCCAAAGCCTGAAGCTCACCTAGATCGCTATTACAATAACTCACTGATCTCTTCTTGTTAGGATATCCTTCGTGAAACCCTAACCCGCCTTGACCGTATACGTCTCCTCCGGTTTGAAGAGTCTCTCGCACGTTAGTTGTTGTCGTGACATCACTGCTCGTGTTGCTGAAAGATTCTTCTAGCGAGCTCTGTGGCGAGACTGGATTGTTAGGGTTTACGTGACCGTAGTAAGGATGATGATGATGGTTATATGGTGTTGAGTAAGCACTGCCAATCGGAGAGCCACTAGTTTGTTGCCACGTCGTGAATTGATGAGTACCTTCCGAGCTGTTTCTTAGATCTCCGGCGGCTGACGTCTGGTGGCCGGCGATCTGTGCCTTCATTTGCATAACTTGTGCTTGCAAGTAAGCCACCTATGTATAAATGAATTAAACGCTAAGTTAAACAAAAATTGATTCAGTTCTATTTAAATGTTGAGAGCTCATAGAAGAATTAGTAAAAAAGCTCCTTCTTCATCAACATGAAAATGTTTTATAGACTATAATTTTTATTGAAATCGACACTAAAGTTGTTTGCATCTTTATGCAAATTTAAATGGTATTTCTAACATATTCATACGTAATTTACATAGTTATAATGGTTCATTTTATATGAATTATAAACGAATCATGAGACATATGTATGCTTACTTATTTAAGCATTTAGTGAATATCGACAAAATTTTCAGAACATCTAATGTTGTTTAAACATTTATCTTTATAAATTGTATCTCATTCAGTAGAAGAAGGTTAGTGTCGTTTTCTTCTATCATTTTGAAACGGAAAAATTAGTATCGTTTATTTTAGATTTTTGGCAAATCGAAAATGCCAAACGCAAAAAAGTAAAATTTCATGACAAGAATTTATTCAAAAACTGATTACTAATAGTTGTAACGTTTCCTAAAAATTATATAATTAAAATCTCAAACGGTTATGAATTTTTGTATAAAAAACCCTAATGCAAATACAAACATTTTGATGGGAAAATAAGTTGATATTAAGCCCTTAAGATTTGCTGCAAATCAAACAAGATTTGGAGAAATATTAACTACATGCACTACATCTCATTCCAATCAACCACCATATAATCACATATTTGGCAATATAAATTGATGGACCAGACTACCGATTGCTCGGTTGATTTACCTGTTGTTGGAGGGCAAAAATATGTGAGACACAGCCATACACAGGATCATGAAGACGAGCCTGAGCTTCGTAGGCGATGGTGACAACAGCTTCACATCGATCATGCACTGGGACATTGAGCAAGAGCTTAGAGACGTTGCTGGCTCCAAAAACCTTGTGAATAGCTGCGAATCTTGCTGCTCCTTGTTCCGATGAGAAGTAAGGTGCGAATATACAATCCGATGCACACTTCCTCCTCAGGAACTTGCACGCACCGCACGGTGAACCTGTCCCTGCCGTTGTGCTGTTACCGGAAGAGGCCATCGACGAAACAAACAAACAAAAGTGATGATTTTTATGTTATGTTGTACTAAAAGAAAGAAGGATTCTCTGTTTTTGTTATCTTTTAATTTTTAGACTGTTCTTTTTAGAGAGGTGTTAAAAAGATTGGAAGAAGTGATGATTTTAGAATTGGGATCGTCGGAGATGTGCACGAGCGAACTAGAAAATGGGGATGGAGGAAAAAGAAAAAGAAATGAAATGATGATGGAGAAGGTGTTGGTGTCTTTGGGTGGATTTTATAAAAGGAACATTATGATGAGAGAGAATAGGTACTTTTCTTGGGCCGACTTATTTTATATGTTCACTCACAATGATCATTTACAATCACATAAATATGATAGTACTATTTTAATTAGTTTTTTGGTCTACCATATTGTGTCATCTTTTTATATAAAATGCTTTAATTCTCCATCACTAGAGTTTGAGCCATACTTATCGTTTCGTTTGGAAATTGTAATATATGATGAAGCTATACATCTAATACCATTTTTTCTTTATTTGATATGGAGTTAAGAGTATGTTAGAATTTGCTTTCACAAGGATTATGTTTCAACTTTCAACTAGGATTGGTTTAATAAAAATGGTGGGCTAAAAAATGATTATTTTTATATATTTTATTTGAAAACTTTAGATAATATTATTTTGAAAATATATATCTATCGAATCATTCATATGTTTTATATATAACCCAAAAGGAACTATATAAAGAATACATATCTGAGTTATTTGATAAAAATATGTGTTCAAAATAATATTATTTTAGAAGATATAACATGTAAAAATCGTGATTAGCAATGAAATGTTCATTTTTTTAATTTTATACAATTTACACGGTTAAAATACAAAATTGAATAAGTGAACATGGAGTGATAGATGCTACTTTGATAATATTACATACGTAAACTTGATATGATAGGTTGAAATTCCTGAAATGTTCAAAACATAAAAGATGTTGAAAAGAAAAACATGTAAAAAAACCTTAAATTTAATATTTTAGGAGAAGTGATATAAGCACACTATTAGTTCGGTAGACTGATCATGAACTAAGTAAAGATCATGTATACATGCAAATGTATAAGAGGAATTGCCTTCTGTATAATAAAAAAGACCAGTTTACTTGCACAATTAACATTCAGCGAGGTTCTAATTTTTTTATCGAGTGAGCCAATGGTAGACAATGCAGGGCCACATGTTGGATTCTAAGGAGACAATCAATAATGGAGATTGCAACATGAGACTTCTATTTTACTAAAATTTAATCTTTTTTGAAGTCAATTATTGGATTTTAATTTAATTACGCCAGCTTCTTTTCTTTTCATTCGTGGATTTATATAGAAAAATATCCATATTCTTAGTAATGAGGTAGTCTTAGGTCTTCCATCACTTTTTCTCGTATTATTTTATAACAGGATACGTTTGGTATTTTGGAGCTTCATCAAAGCAAGCTCAATTAATAATTTATTTTGTTCTATCTGCTTTTGTTCTTTAATCTTCTAATTAGAAAAAAAAAAAAGTTGTTTATAAGTTCTTCCGCCGAACGCCGGACATTGGAACTGCTGCTGTTTGTCGTGACGTGTGGGAACCGGGTAAACCGGCAAATGCCGGTAAAAGTGTACCGACAAATGTTAATGCCATGAAATGTATTTGGAGGTAGTATACTTGTTAATTACGTAATTATAAACCATTTAAACTCCCTTTATGACAAAACAAAACACTAAAAGCTCTTAAAATTGATTGATTGTGCTGGATCTGCTTAGGTGGCTTAGGAATATTCGGTTACATGGAGTGAGTGTGTAGCTGGTACAGACTGGGATTCAAATCACCTGAGGAGATTATCAGAAATTTAATATTGTTTTATATATGCCAAAAGATTTAATATTATGTACTTGCGGATTTTGTACACGAGAGACAGATCGTGTGATGCGATTAGAATAGTGTGTGCATCAGTGCATGTGACTTACACTTAACGCTCGTGTTCTTAAAATTACTTGGATATCATATAATTATAGTTGGTAATTTTGTTATTAGCAATGTTTTCCAATCAGTCAGCCAAAAAAATAGAAATAAAATACGATGATATAAAGAATTTCGATAAAAAGTATTAATTATAGGAAAAAATGAAGTAAAGCATTTCAGCCCTATCCTGCAACTTGATATCTAAATGGGCCGTTCATTGACCCAATGAATGGTATGGTTTGTTAAAAAAATTGCACCAGCCGCGAATCGAACCCGGGTCTGTACCGTGGCAGGGTACTATTCTACCACTAGACCACTGGTGCTTCGTTGGATACCTACTAATTTTATAAGTTGACTTTACTATATCACTCTACGACTGATTACGTTCTCCCTTTTCTTTTGTTTTTTTGGGTCAAAGTGTGAACAAACTTTCTCATATTTAATTCCAGTATATGTTATTGTTAAGAATATAGAGTTATGTACTTATGTATGTCACGCGGTTCGAGATATCAACAAAAACAAAATAAAGAGATTCTTGGGTTGGAAAAAACCGGTGAGAAGACATAACTAAAGAAGCATGTGATTTTGAGATAGAGACAGAAGTCAATGCGATTGGACAGTTAACAAATAATACAGGTTTAGCCAAATAATCTATGCGTTTGCTCAAATCAGTTTCTTACTATTACTAGAAGTCTAGAAGTAACAACCAAATCTAAAAGACGTTATGGAATGGGTGTGTGTGTAGAATTGATAACTGTTGTAGTAAAACATAAAAAAAATTGGGGGCAAATATGTAAGAAGAATAAGTATATTATGGTGCATGATGAAAGACTCTTATCTTTCACATCACTCAAACAAAAATAAAGTCATTGTTATTATTATTCATAAAAAAAGGCCAGAAGTGATCGGGAGGGTAGATATTAGAGAGGAAAGTGATAGATTCTAAAAAGGGAAAGGTGATGATGGACTGTGTATTGAATTAATTGTTGGGGGGAAATTGAAATATGTCAGATTAAATTTGTTCATGGGAAACCACAAACATCCCAAATGTATTGACCAAACATTCCATTTTCTTGTTTCCTTTTCACATCACTTGTTTTCTAATTTTATAATCTTGTCTCCTATATTCTTGGCTCTTGATCTGCATGTACTCTGTACATTCATTTTTAGTATATTATACAGTATGTACACACCTATATTATAGTTTTTTCTTATAACACATATAGTTGATATGGAGTTGTGTTTCATAAGCCAGAACAGCACTGATGTTTTAATCACAAGCCATGTACACAGTTCAAGTTTAATGGTTTCCTGTATAAATGCAGAAACATATATACTTTACTTACAAATCCCCAAATTAAGATGAAGTCCTAATTGAACTTGATATTCACAACTCACACATGTGTACATATATATATGTGTGTGATGATTTTTTTGTTGTCTTGACTTAATGGTACGTAACTTTTTTTTGTTTTGGTACGTAACATTATATTGGTCGATATGAATGGTTGAATTTGTTTCAGGGCGGCATTCTTATATCGTTATAAAATTTAATTGATAATAGCAAATTTAGATATTAGTCTAGATTTTGATTTACAAAGTCACTTTAAAAGCAAAAGAAAACAAATAGGCACAAGGATTTCATCAAACAACATATCCACAACCCGTCATGATAATTTCTTAGCTATAAACCGTCTGTAGTGAAAATGTAGAATAATACCGAGACATTTTTGGTAACGATCATAAGAGAAAGCATTTATATCTTTTTGTATCAGACAATTTAACGCATACCATGAAGTGCATTCATGGCATGCATGAGAATATTACATATATATAATTATGTATAAAGCTAAGCATTATATGTGTGATGGTGAGTGTAAAAGATGAAAACATTAACTATTCATGAGTCAATTGATCATCATCCATCTTTCTATGTTTCATAGTACCACTTTGTCGCATGCGTCTGTGTCTCATCAACCCATTCTCTATAATAATGCAATCTTTATCACTTTTTTTAATTTTCTTAATACTCACATAGTCACATACACATGCAATCCACTTTCTCTAATCTTTTCGAGCTCCTATGGACTATTATACATTGGCTATATTTATACTATACACCTTATAAACAAATACATGTATATATATACATTTTATTTTATTCGATATTTACAAATAGCATACGGGGTGATATTAATGTTAAAAAGCCAAAAATTATTGTCTTGTTTTATCATTATTTTTCTTCTTTGTTCTTTAATACATTATTGTTTATTATGGAACGGGAAATGATCGAAGAAAAAATAACACATACTCGATAACTCGAAGACCACATAAATCCATTTAAGATTAAATTGAATCTTTCATTAAGAGATCCAAACACTGTTATAGCTAGACAGTGTTAGTTAATAAAACCTCAATCATGGAGAAATATATTAAAAATATTTTTAATGTATTTTTAAGTTTTTCATTTTCTTAAAAGAAAGGTACAAAACATTATAAAGAAACTGGGTCGGCTCTTTCCAACTTTGTTTATTTCTTTTTGTCTTGCTACTTAAATTGTAACAATATTTAATATCATTAGCCTAAATGCAGTCACAATCTCTTGCTCACTGCTCAGCTATCCGTACATACATATCTAACATATAATTATGCTGTAGCATTATTAATCAAAGTTGTTTAAAGGTAACCAAGTCGAAGCTCCAAATCAAGAACTTGTTTTGGATTCATCAAACCCATCCCAAGCTCGAACCCCGTGACTTCATCTTTTTTGTTCATCAAATCCCGACGACTTATCTCACTCGTTGGAGCATGACATGCAACCATGTCACTCTTCTTGAGCTCTCTGGTACAGACATTGCTCTTGTTCTTCTCTATTTCCACCATAAAACTTCCGTAGCTAGTAGTATTGTCCAAAAGATCGAACCTGGAAGAAGAAAAAGGAGTTGTTTTGGATCTCTGGTTTGTTAGGGAAGGCTTAAGATGAGCTGGTGTTGAAGAAGAAGAAGAAAACGAGCTAAACTTTGGGTTTGGGTTAGGATTAGGAATAGGTAAGTGGTGGTGAGGCTCAAAGAGCCAAGAAGGGATCTGTCTGAGTTTTGCTCTGTCTCTTCTGTGGACATTCATATGGCCTCCAAGTGCTTGAGCAGATCTAAACTCTCTCCTACAGAAGCTGCAAGTGTAGTTCTTGGGAGGCCACGGGATCAGCCCAGCTTCGTAGTTCTTGTAGTGATTCATGATGATTCTGTCGTCACCATTAGTGCCGTCTTCTTCTTCTTGGTTTTTATGTCTGCTGCTGAAACTTGCCAAGTGTGTCCTCTTCATATTCTCCAACAGATGGTGATAAATGCTGATGATGAACGACGATACTCCCCTGCATGATAAAAGGAAATATGTTATATATATATTAGAATTGAGAAAGAATAAGAGTGGAGGATGATGAAAACCGTATAGATAGAGATTTTTGAGTTTTGGGTTTGCTGAGGACCTGAGGAAGAATAGCTATGGAGGAGTTACTGTGTTGAATAGAGTCAAAGGGAAAGAAAAACAGATGGTTTTATTCTTAGTCGAGGAAGTCTTTAGGTGCACGGATGATCATTTATTAGGGTTTAAGTCTGTTACATGTTTGGTCAGATATATTGGAGAATGATGAGTATAGAGCTAGGCTGTGTTTGATTAGTTTCGATGGGTGGAAATAATAAAGAAAAAAAAAATGAGAGAAAGAAAGAGACAAAGAGGTAGTTTCATGATTAAGAAACAGAGAGAGAGAGGAATTGAATGGAGGCTACTTAAACTCATGATGCTCATGCCTGCAACGTGTCTGCTTATTACTATAATTAGAAGTTACTTGAGACCAATGTTATTGTGGTATGGGAACTCTGTGTTGCATTAATATTTTGTGTCAATATCTTGCAGGAGACTTGCCATATCATTTTCATCATATTCCATATTGGCTCCACAAACTCTCTTCATCATATCTGCACACACACAAATATAGATAAATATGTACCAAACTATATGTTAAATGCATCAACACAAATTCCTCTTCTGGTATTGAGGGATGGGTATGATCATATTATCATATATTGCAATGTTATGGGGCTAAAAGAATGCAGATTATTTATCAGTAGTGGATTTTGATTTATTGAGTAGAAACTGCATACAATTAAAGGAAATAAACAAGGCTTGTGTATGCATTAACGACATAGACAATGACGTTTTGGTGTCTTAAAAAGAGTTATTGCATCTTCTATCTATAATTGAAGAAATTTCTTTACATTTGACATTAAACTAATTAGTCCACTAGCGCCGCTAACAATTTAATGTGTCACAAACAAACAAACTTCTCACTTTGATACATAAAAATCTTTTAGTATCAAATTCCCGCAGCTCCATTTTTCTTCTTTCTTCCAGATTCGGTCATCATAATTCATTTTTTTTGAAATCTCAATCAATTGTAGAAAATGCAAATCTCAACTAAAATTTTCCCAAGATTAAAAAAAAAAGTCAGAATAATGGACATTATTTAGTACTTGTTTCAAAATTAAAAGTTAAAAGTAGCTGTTGACAAAAAAAAAACTGAATTTGTTCACAAATTGTTCAAATTTCTTTTTAAAATCGTTCTTTTACTGAAAATGAATAAATGTAATAAAAACATAATCCAAAAAATAAAGAGTAAAGTTTCGACACATGGTACAATTTGATTAAGGGAGAATTTCTGAATATGACTCAAAACTTGAATTGAAATGTAAAATTAGAGCTCCTATTGCATGTTTGACAAAAATAACTCACAGGGGTAGTAAAATTACAATTTTAACTCTTATGACCAAACAAAAAAACACCAACATCAATTACTATTTTATCCCAGAAACGTCTACTACTTCTCCAAGATGTCTACTCTTTAATAATATGTTTACAATTAATTTTAAAAATCATAAAAGATAATTTGATAAAAAAAAAATTAGATATATAACAACAAATATATACTTTTTACACCTATTAAAAATAAAATTTGACAGAAAATAATCAATTTAAATCATCATAGATAAATTATGATAAAAATCAATACTAAGAAACTTCTCGAGTAGACTTCTCGGTTTCTCGAGTAGACTTCTCGAGTAAACTTCTTGGAGAAGTCTACTTACACATATTTTTTTCTACATATATAAGGAGAGTTTAACCTAATTGTATTAACAATAAAGTCTCTCTATATCTAAAAAACCGCCTCTCTCTCTTCTCCCTTCTCTCTAGCCATGAATTTCTTCTCCTTCCTCTCTTGCTATCAATATCCTCTCCATCCTCTCTATCTTGCATTCAACCTCCTCTCACTTGCAGGTTATGGTAGTGGTAAGCAAATCTGAGCTTTTGTGTTCCTCTTTTTGTTTGCTTTGTGTTCATATTGCAAATCTGAGCTTATTATTATAGATTTGAGCTTATTGTTGTAGATCTAAGTTTATTTTTGTAGATATGAGTTTATTGTTGTATAAATTTTGTAGATTTTGTTAATTTTTTGTTATTATTGCAAAGCTGAATTTTGTTGATTTTTGTACAGATCTGAATGTTATAAATATAGTAGATTATTATTATAGATCCGAGCTTATTAGTTTAGAATTGAGCTTATTGTTGTAGATCTAAGTTTATATTTGTAGATCTGGGTTTATTATTGTATAAATTTATTAGATTTTGTTCTAGATCTAAATTTTCGTTATTGTTACAGAGCTGAATTTTGTTGATTTTTTCTGCAGATCTGAATGTAGAAATTTCGAGTAGACTTCTCGATCTCGAGTAGACTTCTCGAGTAGACTTCTCGATCTTGAGCAGACTTCTCAAGCAGACTTCAGTTGCATACATCATTTTCAGAGATTTTAGTTTAGTAGTAATTTCTTATGCCAGTTTTAAGATTTATAACTAGTGATCCTTAAATGTTTGTTTGTTTAGATGGTTATTTTCTTTGTAATGTTGAATTGCATTGAATGTTTTGTATCAAATTCCTAAATTATCTATGTTTATCTATTCTACAAAATAGACTTCTCCTGTCTCGAGTAGACTTCTTAAAGACATTGACTTTACATAACTTATAAGTGATTCAGAGAGACATTTCTCCCATTTATATCATATAACTTGTCAACCGAGTAGACTTCTCTTGTCTCGAGTAGACTTCTCCTGTCTCGAGTAGACTTCTCATGTCTCGAGTAGACTTCTCATGTCTCGAGTAGACTTCTAAAAGACATTAATTTTACATAACTTAAATGTGATTCAGAGGGACATTTCTCTCATTTATATCATAAAACTTGTCAACCGAGTAGACTTCTCTTGTCTCGAGTAGACTTCTAAAGTAGACTTCTCATTGTCTCGAGTAGACTTCTTAAATACATTAATTTTACATAACTTAAAGGTGACAACATTCGTCCTCCTCTGCTATTCGCCCTCCTTTGCCAACATTCACCAAGAAGCTCACCATGTGTGCAACCATCTCTTAAGAACAACATTTGCCCTCCTATGCTATTATCCACCTCGAACTGCCACACTGATTCACTCTTAACCCATTCTCCATAAACAGCGGGTATGTGAGCCATTCTCTGTGAAAAAGAACAAAATCCAAACCACATTAGACATCAAAATTGCATAAGTAGACTTCTCTGAAAGTCGGATGAAGTCTACATAGTAGACTTCTAGAGTAGACTTCTTAGTCTACTCTTAATAAGCTAAATATCATATAAAACATGAAAACTCATTCGACTATACCTATAAAATATAAACATTCAAAACTTATACATAAGCAAGAAAACTTAATAACATAAGCTTAGGATCGCGAAAATCTTAAAAATTTGTTATATATTGTATAAAAATGATTTTTTTAAAAAAACAAGAAAAGTATACTTTTCGGATAAAAGTAGACTTCTCGCAGGTTAGTTTTGCAATTGCCAAAATATTAGTAGACTTCTCTATGAAAAGTAGACTTCTCCGAGATGTCTACTTTCGTAAGTAGACTTCTCGCAGGTCATTTTTGCAATTGCAAAATATTTGACTTTTTGGTCAATTGCAAAAATGACCTACGAGAAGTCTACTTTCGTAAGTAGACTTCTCGCAGGTCATTTTTGCAATTGAAAAATATTTGACTTTTTGGTCAATTGCAAAAATGACCTGCGAGAAGTCTACTTACTCTGCATAGAGAAGTCTACTCTACAAACTCAAAAGTTGGCCAATTGCAAAAATGACCTGCTTCTAAAGAAGTCTACTCGAGAAGTCTACTCTATTTTTTTGTTATCAAAAGAAATGGAGTAGACTTCATTCGGACCAAAAGAAGTCTATTTTTTCATGCGGTCAATTGCAAAACTAACATGAGTGTTGACTAGTAGACTTCATTCGGACCAAGAGAAGTCTACTTTCAGAGCATTTTCGTAAATAAGTGAGGAAGATGAAGATTAGTTGGTCATTTGGATTTCCAAAAATAAAAGAAATTAATTAAAAATAATGGTAAGTTCGTGAATAACTGAAACTATGAATGATTGTTTGGACACAAAATGGCAAATGTTGGGAAGGTGATTTTTGTGGGTTAGATTTGCAATTCAAATCAAATTTTAGATCATTTTTGCAAGAATCCATTTTATTAATCTACCTAGTGATTAATTAATGGAGCAAAGGTACCATTTTTTAAAACTACTATCAAGCGTTTATTATTTTTATAATTATTATTAAGTGAAGGGGTAATTGACAAATAAATGTAGTTTTTCATAATCTCGTTTGGCATCATGTTCGCCTATGTTTGACAGAAATCAATTATCTAAAACAAACATTGACAAACATGAAATTTTAGATTCTATTGTAATTCTAATCATCTGAAATTTCGGATGATCATTGTCGTATTCTATTTCGGATTTTCTATTATAAATCAAATTTTATATCTTATAAAACAAGTCAATTATCTCAAATTTTATTACTTACCTCTACTTTTTATAAAAAACGAACGTCAGACAAATTTTATCTTCGTTGAAAAAATTTAAAAATTAAAATGATCAAATAATTAAATAGGAGATAAACAGATGATCGAGCAAGAGCGAAAATAACATTTATCTCTACATTTTTATAAGAAAACGAGCGAGATCGAACAAGATCATCAAGCAAATCTTGTCTTGAGAAAAAATTCAAAATTGAGATGATCAGATAATCAGATGGAGGAGAAATATGAACATATGATTGTTTAAAGGTGTGGATGTGAAATGACGACTTTATCCCTTACAGCATATGTCAGCTAATCTATATTGAACCATCAGACTATTTGCAGTGGGCATTTTTCAATGAGTTTTTTACTATTAAAAGAAAATATAATATTAAAAAAAGAAAAGAGAAAATGAAATGACAATTCTTAAATTATATGTTTCTCTATAAATTTTTTTTTATAAATTTAAATTTAATTATTAAACTAAATTTTATTTAAATTAATAAAATTATATTATATAAGTCTCTCACCAATGCAGGTATTCTTATGATTCATTGTTCAAATCTCAATTAATTAATTATAGAAAATGCAAATCTCATTTAAAATTTTCTCAGGATATAAAAAAGTCGGAATAGTGGACATTATTTAGTAATTAAAATTAATGGAGCAGTTTTTAAAACTAAGAGTTAAAGTAGCCCACTTAATTAGCCCACTTAATTCTTACAAAGAGGCCCACGATGTCCACATAATACAAATAGCTTTTTATGGCCCATCCGTTTGGTTTACAATGAAACGCAGCGTTTCATTTAAACGAGAAAAACAAAACCTTCGTGTGATCGTGATGTCTCCTTCCTTGCTCGTCTTCGCTGTGTAACTTTCCTTCTTCTTCTTTATCCCGGTAACTCCTTTTCGTTCTTCTTCTTCTCTTCTTCTTCATAATCCGAGCTATATCATATCAATCCCAACCGAAAAATTGTGAGTTTCTTTGAATTGATCTCATTTTTGGGGGTTTATAAGTTAGACTCATGTTAGGGTTCCGGTTTTAAGAATTGAGCTCGAATTTAGGGTTGAGATTGATGGTTTGTGTAGAATCGAACGAACTGTTGATTTTTGTTTAGACTGGATTGATTTCGATTTACTGCTTTGTTGTTTTTGTGAAACTGCTTTGAATTTTGAGGTAATTTGTGCTTTCCTCATCTGAAACTTTGAGATTATCTCTGTGTGGGTTTAGGTTTTAGTTGATTTTCAAGCGGGAGAGGAGGAGAAAGAGATGTCAAACCATCCGAAGATCTCATGTGTATCTTCGGCGCATCAGAATCTGGTGGAGAAGCTAATGGAACTCCAGGAGAGGTTCGGCCATCTTCAGGCTGCTAGGAAGGAAGGGCGGTTCAGCGATCATGCAATGTTGGAAGCCCAAATCTCTCAGAATCTCCGTGAGTGGCAAGCAGAACTCAGTGCTCCTTCCCCAGAATCTTCTCTTCTGGTTCGTTCCCCATCACCCAAAAACCTGAATTACTCGTCTTAGTCTTAGCCAGTTCTCTTCTGGTTCAGCTCTTTTGATTCTTTAACTACATGTGCAGGGTGGAAGTATTAGCCAGTTCTCTGAGGAGATTGCCCGTTTGTTGAAACTAAACGACGAAGAGGATGATGCAACTAGTTCGTTAAAGGAACACGCTGCACCGAATCCCTGTGGTTTTGCTCAAAGCTCCTGCCCCTTGGAATGGACACCTGAGCCTTTCATTCAAAGTCCTTCTAACGTTGATTTCTCCAGTGGTTTTGGGGTGAGCTTAGCTAACTGTTTAAGCCTCGTTGCAACATTCATTCGGGTGCTTACAAGTTTCTTGGTCACATTGATATAAGGAATTTTCCAAATTGTCTTCTACTATAAATCTCATTTGTAACACCATCGATTCGATCTTTTTCATCCATGTCTTTGTTTGGTTATTTTGCTTACAGTTCGTCTTTTCTATCTCAGGATGATGTTAATAACAACGCAACACATGACCAGCTACTCAACTTTTCATTCGAAGACTTCGATCCAAGCATTAACACTGCTACTGACTTCCATGACCAAAAGCTTAGCGAACTGGATATAACTTCTCAGTTGGATTACCATCTCTCAGAAGTGCGCCAGGAATTGAGCAACAGCCCTTCCGTTAAGCTTGATGTTCCTGGGGAGTCTGAAACTTATGCTGAGTTTACTACTCCACCAAGTGTCCGTGTGCTTCCTTCTGCGTTTTTGGGACCAAAGTGTGCACTATGGGACTGCACAAGGCCTGCTCACGGCTCTGACTGGTTCCAGGACTACTGCCATGAGCACCATGCGAATCTAGCTCTTAATGAAGGTTCCCCTGGCGCAGCGCCTGTTTTAAGACCTGGGGGCATTAGTTTGAAAGATAATCTGTTGATTGATGCTCTTCGTGCAAAGACTCTGGGTAAGAATGTTGGCATCCCAGCGTGTGAAGGAGCTGTTAACACAAAATGCCCGTGGAACGCAGCAGGTGAGAACATATACACACATTTGGCCCTCTAGAGCAGCTTTTTTAGATTATCCACATTTTGATTGTCTCTTTGAAAAGAGAAACCAAATGTGAGTTTCTGAGTTACCCTTTTGTTAACTGTTTATGCTTGCAGAGCTATTTCATCTTGAGCTGCTTGAAGGCGAAACGATTAGAGAATGGCTCTTCTTCGACAAACCTAGAAGAGCGTATGACAGCGGAAACCGAAAGCAAAGATCACTTCCAGATTACAGTGGACGAGGCTGGCATGAATCAAGAAAACAGCTGATGAAAGAACAAGAAGGCCAGAAGAGATCCTACTATATGGACCCACAACCTCCTGGTCCCTTCGAGTGGCATCTGTTTGAATACCAGATCAATGAGTCTGATGGGTGTGCGTTATATCGACTTGAGCTCAAAGTAACGAACGGAAAGAAGAGTCCGAAGGGAAAGGTTGCAAAAGATCCTCTAGCTGATCTGCAGAAGAAGATGGAGAAGATGGGACAGTTGACACCTGACTTGGCTTCAGACAAGGCCTCTCCTCCAACCAAAGGTCGTACAAAGGCTTCCAAAGGAACCACTGACTTGTAATTTTATTTGGTGGAGAGAGAAAAACCAAACATTCGGCTAAGGGCATCATCTTATGTAAACAAATTAATTTAGGTTTATTTTGGAAACGGTAGATGGCGTGATGCTTGGGAGTTGATAGTCATGTAATGCATTAGAGCATCTCATAACTGATTTGCATGGATTCAAGTTTTGACATTTTTCAAAATCGTTTCATTTCTATAGTTTTTATATGTACGGAGTGAGCAGCTCTGTTCTTTTGGTCAGAGCTAAACCAACGTTGGAGCAGCTTCAGGTGTAATTGGGCTCTTCATGTTTGTTTAGGCCCATTTCTTCTTCTTCTGTCCTTCTCACAGATTCAACGGGCTTGTTTTCTTCACTTGGAGCCCACTTCGTTTTGCTTCATTAAACTCTGCGTTTTTTACTTTGGCATCCAAACATGTTTGACTTTTCTGATACGGTCAACTAAATATTTTTTTTGTGAACATTCAACGAAACTGGGGCAAAAAAGAAAAAAACAGCAAACATGTCTATAAACGAGATTAGGCTATTGCACTGCGTGTCGTCTTTATTATTCGCCGTCGCCGTCGCCGCCGTCAGTTCGACCCCTCCCCTCGTCGGTGTTCATCCATTAGGTTTTACTTCGATTTTTTCAATCGACAATTTTGGATTTTTTTTTTTTTATTCTTAATTCATAATTTCTACTTTCTTGTGAGAGGCAGATGAAAAGTATTTCGACTCAGAGATTATCAGATGCAAAGATGGCTCCAAATCATTCCCTAGAGACCGTCTGAACGACAACTTTTGCGATTGTCTCGACGGCACCGATGAACCTGGTACTCACTTTTTTCTTCAATAGAGCTGAAGATTAGACACTTGAAGTTTTCATCCCAGATTAGATTTTGGGATAAAATTGATCAGATCATAATCGGTTTCACAACTTCAATTCTGACAAATTGTGGTTGGATGCAACATGATTAGTGATTCCATATCTGGGAATTTCCTTGTTGAATTGATTGATTGATTGCATCAATATGGTTTTTACTTCAGGAACTTCGGCTTGTCCAAATGGAAGATTTTACTGCAGGAACATAGGAAGTTCTCCAAAGTTTGTTTATTCTTCTCGTGTAAACGATCGAATCTGTGGTTAGTAACAACTGTTTATTCTTCTAAATCATACTTCATTGTTCTTGTTTAAGCTCTCTCTCTCTCTCTCTCTCTCTCTCTCTCTCTCTCTCTCTCTCTGTGTGTGTGTTCATGTTTGATTAACATTTTACCAAAAAAAAAATGTTTGATTGAATAACAATAGTTTGCGGAATCTACATGTGTGTTCCTCAGATTGCTGCGATGGAAGTGATGAGTACGAGAGTAGCATTCGTTGTCCAAACACATGTATAATGGGTGGTAACGTTAACTACATCTACAAACCCAGAACCGACCGTAAATCTATTGATAGGCAGCTCGGTTCAACAACCGATCCCAAGGAATTGGAAACTGTAGTGAGTCTTCAGGACATGGTCAAGAATCTTCAAGGTTTAGCGAATCTTTATGCCGAAAGCTAAATTTGTTTTCTTCATTTGTCGAGCAAACGGAAACAAACAAAATTTGTTGTTGTTGTCTCCAGGTTTGAAGCTTTTCTACGCCCTTCAGCTGGTTTTGATTGGTTTCTTGGTGATCTTATGGTTTCTTAGGCGTCGTGCTCGGTCTAAGAGGAGAGGCTATGTTCTGAAGAATGTACATCCCAATATGTCAGCTAGCTAAACTCTTAGGAACTCTTTGATTTTAGTTTCTTGAAGCTTTTACTTAGAAACTGATTGTTAAAATCATCTGTGTCGTGTGTTATGAGTAGCTTAAAAGTGTATCAATATTATCTTTTGCACAATGTCTCCTTAACGTGTATTGTAATTAGTGTTTAGATACATAGTATTATAAGGTCGATTGAAAGATAACCTTAAATTTGAGGAGAAACTGTAATATGCAATGCCACATCTCTGTGATAACCAGTGGATAAATTTTGGGGTAATGTGTTCTCTCCTCATCTAAAATCTTGAGATTCTCTCTGGGGTTAGGTTTTAGTTGATATTTGAGTGTCAAACCATCCGAAGATCACATATATGTGTGTCTTAAGCGCATCAGAATCTGGTGGATAAGCTAATATAGAACTTCACGGGAGGTTCTGCCATCTGAAGGAAAGCCGGCTTAGTGATCATTCGCTTTTGGAAGCTCAAATATCTTAAGTTGTACGTGAGTGGCAAGCTTCACTCAATGCTCGTACACCACTACCAAATAAACTTGGAACACTCGCTCGTTATGTTTTAGTCCTTATCATAACTTGATAGTAATTATGATACTCTTTAAGCATAAACATGTATATGTCGTGTTAATGTCTATTGTCTAGATCCTCCTTAAAAAGACCAAAGGCCCATCAAAACAAACGGCTCATTTAAAAGAAATTCAAATACTACAAAAAATCAGGAAAAAAAAACATTTGGTTGAGTTTGTTTACTCCCGCCAAGAAAAATATTGACAAAGAGAGAAGAGATAAAAGCGAAGATAGGAACATCTTTGCAAAACTTCTCCTGCTCGATCTCCATCAACCGGAAAGTTTGAATTTCTCGATAAGTTTGATGCAATACTTTTCTTTCTTCTATTCCTCACCCATTTCTTTCGATAGTTGGTGATGTAAATCGCTTTTGAATTCACAATGTGACCAGCTTGAATCATTTGTGTTCCTTGAATTATCTTGTTCCCATCAATTTATGTGTTGGTATGCCATAGCATGAGTATGACACTGTTATTTTTCCTTTTTTTAAATGTTTTCAAATAAATGAAAACCATTAAGTGGTATCAATTTCTCTCTGGTTGGATGTCATTGGTTATCCATATTGAACCCAAGCTTATTTATTATGAGGGCTACATGCATATATAATTATATATATATATAATATATATTGTTATACTTGATGGTTTCCGATAAAGAATTTATAGATGTGTTATAATTTCAAAATAAAGGATTTGATGATTATCATTTTCTCACCCGCGATATCAAATGAATAGGGGCACGAGTTTGAAAGGTGACAATATCCAGAAAATAGCAAAGCTCTGTGAAGCAGAACAGCTCCGAAACAGTTTGCTATACTGTGATACAACTGAAATAAAGTTATTATCCACCATTCCATGAGATTCTTTTGGGACCACTTAAAAGAAAAGAAAAAAGACTTATAACTGCAAAACCATTTAGAGGAAGGCTTAAGAGCATCAATACACACACAACTGCTTATTTAAAGCGTGTCTCCTTCGTGTGCAAACACACACAAGCGGCTATTTTAAAACTCTTTCTTCTACCATTTTTCTTATATCTTTCAAACACACACGAAATACCAAAAGTGTCTCACTAAGATAAGAACTTCAGAAAAACTACCAACATCTTTACCTAAGTTTGTTTAATTCCATCTCCAATTTAATTTGCATATGTGAGAATACTATTACTTATTTTTTATTCAAACTGAGTCATAAATACTCGTACAAACATTGCACAATGAATTTTAGAACATACCATGCATGCAAATCTCAATCCATATACATGGTGATACTAACCTTAACAAATCACAAAACAATTGAAGATCGGAAAAAACTATAAATTTAAATTTTGCTGGATGTAGATTTATATCGTAGATTTAAGAAATTTTTTGAAAAACAGAGTTATATAGAGAGAGCTAAAATTTAAAATTGTAGAAGAAGAAAATATAAGAAGTCAATTATCTAAATCAAATTCTATCATTTTCAGAATTTCAACAAAAAATTTCCTATTTTTATTGTCTGACAAAATTTGAAATTTGGCAACAAACATTTATGAATTGGATTTGGATACTATATCATCCTACTGTAATCCTAATTTCACCAAATTATATTCACCGTCTGATTATTCAGAATAAATAAATCAATTATATAAATGACTATACTGAATTCTGAATTGCTTATCAAAAGTAAAAATCAGAGAAAGCAAAAAAATAGGGAAAAAGATAGCGCTAGATCTTAGATTTAAGAAACTTTGAAAAAAGAAAACAAAGCAGAGAGCTATAATTTGAATTGCATGAAAAAATTACAGAGATAATGCAACAAGATGATATTTATATATATAAATCGTTAAGAAAAATTGGAAACAGCATAAGAGACACGTGTCCATTATAAAATTTGGCACAGATGTAAACCGATTAAACCGTTTTGGGCCTCTGATTCAGTCCTATGTTTTAACTTTCGAAATAAGAGACGATTTGTAAACAACTGTGGAGCAACTTCAGGTATAATTGGGCTCTTCATGTTTGTTTAGGCCCATTTCTTCTTCTTCTGTCCTTCTCACAGAATTAACGGGCTTGTTTTCTTCACTTGGAGCCCACTTCGTTTCGCTTCATTAAACTCTGCGTTTCTTACTTTGGCATCCAAACATGTTTTGACTTTGTTGACACGGTCAACTAATATTTTACTTTAGCGACGATAAACATTTGAACACAACGAAACTGGAGCAAAAATTGAAAAACAGCAAACATGACGATAAACGAGATTACGCTAATGCACTGCGTGTCGTCTTTATTATTCGCCGTCGCCGTCGCCGCCGTTAATTCAACCTCTCCCCTCGTCGGTGTTCACCCATTAGGTTTCAACTTCGATTTTTTAATCGACAATTTTGGGAATTTTGTTTTCTTTTTAAAACTTTAATTCTAAAATTCTACTTTCTTGTGAGTGGCAGATGAAGAGTATTTCGACAAAGATACTGTCAGATGCAAAGATGGGTAGTCTAATCTGACACGTTCCGAGAGAGAAGAAGTCTTCTCAGTGCTTGAGGATCTGCAGAAAGCATCCACCTGAGATTTGGTTCAGCATTGAGGCTAGAGTATAGAATTCAATGAATAATGGAGGCAAAACCTAATGGTCCCACCTGCATTTGCTTTGGTTTTGGCTGATGATGCTCGTCTTGTTTGGCTTTTCAGGTTCTACTACACATTCCTCAATGATTGAATCGTCTTTACGAAGATGTCTTATATAATTTATATTACTTGTGTCAGCAATTTTGATGAAGCCTAAGCTGCAGAAGAGTAAACTGAGCTCAGCTGGAGAATCCATGGAATACAGATCGAGCAACGGATGCAAAGAGAACGAGTTCTACGTCGGTATGTTCCACACATGATCTCAAGATTACATTCTAGAACCACGTGTGTTTCCGAAACGTTTAACTATCATATCCATTAGTCAAAAGATTGTCAATGAAAACACACAACGACCAACTTCTGTTGAAAACATCACTCTGTGAGTCATTGAACGTGGGTACTGGTCTGTGATCTTTGAGTTTACACGGAAGCTAACTTGTTGCAATGCTTTCTTGTTTTAGGTTGGGGCTAAGGATCACCAGTGATTCCAAGCATCATATGCTACCATTCTTGAAGGCCCACATGGCTGCTTTGAAGAAGAGGGAGAGGAAAAACCGGAAGAAACCCACCTTTCTCAAAGCAGTAGCGAGAGTGAAGTACGCTTTGATCTCTCAAGTTAGCCCTAATCTGACACGTTCCTGTTTCTTAGTTTCTTTTTCTTCTCTTGTTTGTGGATCGCTACAAGGATAAACACCCGAAAAAAAAACTCTTGCCTCGGATTATTGTGATTCTCTGATTCTTCCCCCTTTGTTACAGAGTTTAGTTTGGCTCTGTGTCTCTTGATTCTGACCCCTTGCTGTTGAAATGAGCTGGTTGTGGTTGCAATCACTCTGTTACTTGAGGGTCTTGATCGTGGTTTTCAAGTGGTGGATGACTCTGTTCCATGTGCTAGGGTTTGGGGTGAAGATTGGGCAGCTCTTCTGGAGGCTATGCTGCTGGTTCGTTGATGGTGGGATCGAGGACAAGTCTGGTCTCCCTGTTGGCTCTGTCGGTGATCCGGAGAGGACGAAGATGATTACGATGAAGAAGAATAAGATGTGGTTCTGGAACAAGATCTCCGGCAGCGGGCTCAAGATCCCGAGTTTCTCTCATCAGTTTTTTGGCTCCGTTAGGTTCGGCAAGACATGGTGGAGGAAGCTGGTGGTGGCTTGGGTTGTCTTCTGGGTTTAGGTCTCCTTCTGGATCTTTAGCTCTCAAGCTATGGAGAAGAGAACAGAGACGCTAGCTAGTATGTGTTGTGTATGCTGCAGAATCCATTCTCAATGGAATCTTCGAGAATAAAGATGCGTATAAAGTATAAACAAAACTCAAAAGAAAGACTATATTGAAGAACTCGATTCATGCTTTCAAAGAACCAAAGAAAAACATCAACCGTTATTATTGTGAATCGCTTGACTTCCAGTTCCTAACAAAGAAGGTGAACCTGAGTTTCCCATTCATGGGTTTCTTGACTAGTAGTAGTAGTAGCTGAAAAGAAACTACAACAACAGGACCCAACAAAGCTCCTGCATCAACATCATCTTCTTCTTCAAGATGATCTAACCTTATTTATATTGTCTTTGGTTGCTTCAGACTATAGACACAAACCCTCTGTTCTCTCTTACTTCTTTCCGTCTCATCTTCTTCCCTTCGTGTTAGCTCATAGCCTCAATAATTTTGTCGATGAGCTGACCATTTTGTGACGAAGACAAACGGTTGGTGTACCCATCGTAGCAATCAGAGCAGTGGCAGTGGAAACAGGTGGGATTTTCTCCAGGTGCATATAAGGCTTGTCTCCTTCTTTGGTTTCAGAATCTTTAGGTACGAAGAAGCAGAGTATCTCCTCGTCGACGCTTGAAAGAGTATTTACTAAATTCCTTGATGGCCCATGGAAAATGCGGATACGTTTCCCATGCAAACACACACAAGCGGCTATTTTAAAACTCTTCCTTCTATCATTTTACTTATATCTCTCAAACACACAAAATACCGTAACTGCCTCATTCAGATAAGAAATTCAGAAAAACTACCAACAAAATGAGTGATGTTGGAGGCAGATCTTTATCTAAGTTTGTTTAGTTTCATCTCCAATTTAATTTGCATATGTGAGAATATTATTACTTTTTTTTATTCAAACTGAGTCATAAATACTCGTACAAACAGTGTACAATGAATTCTAGAACATACCATGCATGCAAATCTCAATCCATGTACATGGTGATGCCAACCTTAACAAATCACAAAACAATCTTAAATTTCATCTCCAATTTAATTTGCACATGTTGTCATTCAATTGACATTTATTTTTCAGTTCCATCGCGTTAGAGGACAATTGGTCTCAAAAGTAATTGCAAACGGAAGTACCTTGCATCATATAATACATAGAGTAGTATTTAAGTTAAAACAGTGAATATAATGCTTTGTATATACAAGAACATATTAATGCAAAATGGATTTACTCTGCTAAAGCTGCTCAAGAGCAGCGTTTACTCCAGTGGACTCTAAAAACTCTGAGTCATGAGACGACAGCAGCTCAGGCCAAGTCTCCTCACCTAGTGCAAAAGGATTCAATACCCTATGTTGAAAAGACGGAAATGTAGCTGTAAAAAGATTCAATACCCCATGTTGAAAAGACGGAAATGTAGCAACAGTGTTGTTAATTTAGTCTAATGTTCGATTCAGCTTCGTAGATATATATTTTTTTGCTATTCCTCACTTATTTCTTTCAACATGGATAAGTAGCTCATGCTGGCAAATTTTTACCTACATTTGTGTAATCTCATCTCCAATTTAATTTGCATATGCGAGAATACTATTACTTTTTTTTTTAATTCAAACTGAGTCATAAATACTACTACAAATAGTTCACAACGAATGAAAAGAAATGTCACGATGACATGTGCTTGCTTTATTCCTCTCCCAAATATCTTACATTTTTCTTTTTACCCTTAACCGAATGTAAGATAACAAATCCTAGTGAATAAAATTTCAGTTTTTGGTGATAAAATTTTACATTAATACCAAAAAAGAAAGCAAACCAGAAAGGTTACAAGGACACACGTGCTTGCTTGATTCCTTCACGAAATCTCTCTTACATAGATTTCTAATTTTCTGTTAATCAAAGGGAAGAAAAACCTTAGTGGAGGAGACTTTCCAGTAACACAATCGAGACCTTAGCCTCTCCTCTCAAGACAGCTGTTTCATAGCTGTCCGATCTCAATCTCTCACCCCATGTGACCCTTAGACACTTTGATCACATCGAATTCATTGTGTTCTTTCCTCACAGTTTATATTTGTATATATATATATAAATATATATCATTCAGCATTTATCTATTTATCTCCTTTAATAATTGAACTCTCTTTTTTGTCTCTTTTATTTTTGTTGGCCTTCATTCTATTTATGTAACTACCTTTTGTTAAACATAGCCATTTTGGTTACTCTTTTTCCGTTTTCTCCTTTCTTCCTCTCCTTCCTTAATTTTTCTTTCTCTGTCTTCCTATGGTTTAATTAGGACGTTAATCTGATTCCACTTCTCATTTGCCTCAAATTTCGTTTGTTTCTTTCCTTTGATATCGTCTAGGTTTTTGGTTTTTCTGAATTGGGTTTACGTTAATTTCTCTTGTAATTAACTAAGGTTTCCTTTTTTCCCCTTCCAAAATCCTGTAAATTCAGATTTGTTTTCTTTGGTAAACTTTTGTGATTAAGATCGATCGATACATTGTTTCTCTCTTGCCTTTAGAGATATACAGAAAAAAATATCTTCAATGGCACAACTCCCTCCTAAAATCCCGAACATGACGCCACATTGGCCTGATTTCTCTCCCCAAAAGCTCCCTCATTTCTCCACCGCCACCGCTACAACCGCTTCAGCCGTTGCCGTACAAAACCCCTCATGGGTCGACGAATTCCTCGACTTCTCAGCGTCACGCCGCGGCAACCACCGTCGCTCAATCAGCGACTCCATCACTTTCCTCGAAGCTCCTGCCTTCACAGACCACGTCAGAATCGAAAGCCACCACTTCGATAAGTTCGACGACGAGCAATTCATGTCGATGTTCACCGACGACAACGACTTAAAGAATAATAATCTTTCCCATAGAAACAACAACAACAACAATGTGGGGCCCACCGGCTCTTCCTCGAATACATCGACGCCGTCCGATCATAACATCAAAGATAATAACAACAACAGTAACGACGAAGTCCAGAGCCAATGCAAGACGGAGCCAGAGGATGGTACGGCATCGAATGATAATTCCGGTGATAGCTCCGGCAACCGGATTCTCGATCCCAAAAGGGTTAAAAGGTAAAAAAAAAAAAGTATTCATCATCGTAGGACTATAGCAAACCCCAAGAATCATGCATGCACGTACAATTATTAACTGGTATTAGATTATGGGGCACAAAATAAATTTAAAATTCTTACTGAAATATAGCGTCGCATTTTATTTTATTTTTGATACAAAATTGAAATTAGCGTCACATCAATAATTATGTAAATTCGAATAAATTTTCTCAATGATTCTACAGAATATTAGCAAATCGGCAATCAGCACAGAGATCAAGGGTGAGGAAACTGCAATATATATCAGAGCTCGAACGTAGCGTCACTTCATTGCAGGTATTTACAGTTTCATAACCTTATGCAAATAATTAAATAATTTACTATGATATTTAATTACCTAAATTAAATCGTTTTGTGAAAAAAAAATTGAAACTAAAGGCGGAAGTGTCAGTGTTGTCGCCAAGAGTTGCGTTCTTGGATCACCAGCGCTTGCTTCTCAACGTTGACAACAGCGCTCTCAAGCAACGAATCGCTGCTTTAGCCCAAGACAAGATTTTTAAAGACGGTAAATTTTTCTCTTTTGCTTTTTACTTTCCAATCACCTACATGCACCTATTAACTTTAGCAACAAAAAAAATAAAAACATACATCTATTAATATTACCCTAAATTGATGAATCAAAAAACTATATAGACGACAACGCATTATAGAGTTTTTTAGAAACATTTTCTAGCCCAAAGACAAAATTTTGGAATTTTTAAAACTAAATACATTACTAGGAATTAATAACAAAAAAAAATTATTATTTCTCTGCCTATACATTGTGTGACTTTTGGATTAAATATTCAAGTAAATCTGTTACGGATTGTGTAGATATAGTATATTTGTATAAGCTTTCATCATACATGTTACATGCAATATATGCATTTTTTTCGTCGAGGTATTCAATTCTCACTGACAATATATAAGCACGCCCAATAATTTGTTTTCTTTAGAGATTTAAAGAATTGCTCACAAGAATTTTTTTAAAAAATAATAAATAATTTGCAGCACATCAAGAAGGCTTGAAGAGGGAAATAGAGAGACTTCGACAAGTGTATCAACAACAAAGCCTCAAGAAAACAGAGAATGCAAATCATTCATCGGTGACAGGAGCCGGAGCTACTTCGGCCGTCGACATCAATCCGTCTATTGAAAAAGAGCAGCTCCTCAATGTCTGATCACTCATCACAATCAGCAACGTATACTCTCACTTTTTCTTGGCAAAAGTTCTTTACAATAAAATCTCTTTCGGTCAAGCATTTTAGAAGATGACCTCTTTTTTATTCTTATCACATTTTGTTAAGTTGTGATTTATCTTTTTATTTAATTTTATGTCGTTTTTTTTTCTGTGATGTCAGCAATATTGTTGTTTGTACAAAGAACTAGTTGATTTGTTACTCTGTTTTTTTCACGGGGAGTGTATATAAAAGATCTGTATACAAATTAAGATTGTTCTAAAAGTTGATTAATACATTTCTTCTCGCAAACACCCATATTTTATTAGATAAGTTAAAGAGAAATGCCTGTCCAAGTCCAACAAACAAAAACGATGAACTTTTCGATGACTAATCCACCTTTTTCTGGCTCAATAGCTTTTACACTAATATAGGAATACGTCATTTAACGACATTTAACTATTTGTTGAGTGACAATAGAATATGTTGATGGCGTCATATAGAATCTAGTTGGTAAAATCATATGGCATATCCACTTGTGTAAGAAAAAGACAACTGAATGAAATTAACTGGTACGTACTGCTTTTTCCATATAAAGAGCATATATGATCGTACGTATAAGAAATAGACGCTGATCAGACCAAAATTTTTATAAAAGAAAGAATTTGCTGTCAACAAAAATTCAAGAAGTTCTTCTCCCAGCTTTATTTGTTTTGAAACCCCACAATTTATCAACACAATTTGCATAAAGAAATTCGAGCATTTGTACTTAATCTACGAATTGTACTCTTGTGTTTCAAAAGATGTAAAGGTTTTCTTATAAAAGTAAAAACACGAGCGTAGAATATGATTATAATTAAAGGAGGTTATTTGTTAAAGAGCATTGCAATGCACTGTAATGAAATATATTTCTCTTAGGCAACTTGAGTTATTGTTCTCCAATTCAAATATTAATCAAGAGGAGAATATAGATAGATGAACAATGAACAAAAGTTTTGCTATATACCAAAACTTCGGAAATTTTTTAATTACTTAAATTTGGTAACCTTCGCTAATCTAAATTGTTTGGAGTAGCGTTTTGCATGCTGTTTAGGAATTGGGGTCGAAATGTGTCAACAAAAAGGAAAAGTGGAACGCGTGTGGACACATCTGAAGGATATAAGCTGTGAGTTCACGTGATATGTTCCTTGACTGGACCACTACACGCTCTCGTAACATGATTGGTTTTGTTTTTTTCTTCATTTCCTCTCATTCTTTTTGGTATTTATTGCCAAGATTTGGGGTTAAGTTTCTTTAAGCTACTGGACCATTGGCCACAATGATATACTGACATTTAACTACATTTTTTTTTTTTGAAATTAAATGGTTAAAAACGATATGAGACGGTCACATCCGTTGTTATTAGCAATGTTTTCCAATTAATCAACCAAAAAGAATAGAAATAAAATGCGATGATATATATATGTCCTTAGAATTTAACAATGACTTTATCGCTAAAAGAATTTCGACAAAAGATACAGTATTATTTTATAGGAAAATTTGAAGTAAAGCATTTCAGCCCTATCCTGCAATTTGATATCTAAATGGGCCGTTCAATGACCCAATGAATGTTATGGTTTGTTAAAAAATTTGCACCAGCCGGGAATCGAACCCGGGTCTGTACCGTGGCAGGGTACTATTCTACCACTAGACCACTGGTGCTTCTTTGGAAATCTACTACTTTTACATTATTACGTTAGCTTATCACTGTACGACTGATTAGTACGTTCTCCATTTTCTTTGGTCGAAGTATGAACAAACTTTCTCATATTTATTTCCAGTATATGTTATTGTTAAGAATAGATTTATGTATTTCAGAGAACTAAAAAGTTGATTCCAGCATATGTCAAGGGTATGTGTCCACCAAGATGTCAAACACTCGCTTTATATGATCATCTTCGTAGCCATCTCCGTAGCCATGCTTCTCCGAAATCAATTTTACCGTCTCTTCCAAATCAAAAGACTTATTCAGACGTTTGATCTTGTCTTCAAGCTTGACTATGCAAAGTATGGTTTCCTCCGGGGTGTAAAATTTTCGCAAACAATCATTGTAACTAGCGACAATATGTGATACTTCTTCGGCCAACATACTCTCGTACCTGCATTGATTATGATCACGAAGTTGATTTTAAAATGATATTGGCTAATCTATTTCTAATAATCATCTTCAGAACAAACTCAAACATTGAAATGATTATCAAACAATATTGGCGAAAACTTGAGATGTTCTCTTTCTCTATAGCATTCAAAAGTTGTTCAAATTTTATTTTTCCATTTCTATCTTTTTCATCTCTTGCATAGCTAATAAGATTGGACTAAGTTTATATGTCCATTTTGCTCACCGGCCTGAGAGAACCACTTTAAGGATCATATCCAATTTCTCTTTTCATAATCTCATCAATTTATTTTGAACCGCTTTTGCAAAATAGGACATAATTGAATTCTAATTTTTTTGATTCAATAACAAAAATCGATTAGTTATGTAGATATAATCATATTGTAATCATATTTCCAAAATCTTATCAAATTATTTCATATTTTTTTAGTATTATCCATCAAACATTACGAGTATGAGAAACAAACAATTATAATTATGAGTACTCAACTCAAATTTCGGATTCTATAACAAAAAGTTTACCCTGAGAAACATTCCACTTTGCATTGGAAGACTTTGATCCAAGCATAAGCGCTGCTCCTGATTTTCATGACCAAAAAAGCTTAGCGACTTGGATTTGGATATAAGGTTCATTTACATGCTATTATAAGGTTTATATTATAACGTCAAATAATTTCTTCATATACATAGGTTTCTATAGCATCTTATATATGATGTATTATAAAGCAGAAAATCCGGTATGACTTATCCAAATTATTGGTTTCGCTTGTTAAGCAGCAGAAGCCGGTTTAATATGACCCAGGCTCTGACCAAATTAACCGGTTCAGACATAAATACACATCACTTATCCACTCAAGAGAGAAAATACATGTGTACATACATATCTAACTCTTGGATCCTGTACTATATTTGCTTTAAGATTCACAGGACAATACCTAGCACTGGTTGGATCCTGTAGTATGACAAGGTCATAAATGCATAATCAAGAGAAATCTGAAAAGTAAGAAATCGCTCAAGTAATCAAAACATATATTAATCACGCTCCTCTGTGTTTAAACAATCTTAGATGACTGCATGTGTTATCTTTAAACAAAAACACTTATCTTTAAGTAATCGAAACACTTCGCCGCAAACAAACAAACAAACAAAACGAAACAAGAAGTTCGTTATATGAATGCATGTCATGTGTTATCTTTACGTGTCCTTGAAGGTGAAGTTAAAAACAACTCACGCATGTTTGACATTTTCAGGTTTTAAGGGACCCCAAGGGCTCAGAAGGAAGTGTTAGTCTATGAGAAGCTTGGATTGGGTCAGAGGCTGAGCCACTGGATTTCGATGAACCATTGCCATCCTTCTTCTTCTTCTTGCAAGAATGATGCGTCAATTATCTCAGCAACAGAACAGAGTCCAACGACACGACGGCTCTTCATGGTTAATTCTCTGCCACTCTCTTCTTCAATATCATCTTGTAATGGATTCTGCTTGTTCTGCCCGTAGATTCAGACACAATCTCTTGTCCAAGATTCAGTTCGATCATATGTTCTGCCACACACATTTCTCTTCCTTCGTGTCACCGGCTCCATCATCCATTATTAGACTCACAGCGGCAATATCTTCATTTTCCTTCAACTCCACCTCATCGACCTCAACATCATCTTCTCCCGGGGACTTTGATCAACAAAGTCTCCACCTTTATATCATTATCCCCCAATTCAGCGTGTTCTCTAAACAAATCCGCTTTCAGCTCTTTCTCAACCATGATCCAGAACAATCCAGCCCAGACAAGCTTATCCAAATGCTGTTCCTTTAAACCTTTCCTACATTCCACCACTTCATCATCCACGCGTCGTCACAATGCAGAAGAATCCAGTTAGCAACAAGTTCTTCCATGATACTGATCGATTCATCTGACTCCAAAAGCTCCTTATTCTCATCCAGAGTGACTACACCCGATTTCTTATAAGGCAACTTCAGCGCTCGAGCCATGTCCGCACGGCTGAGATTGATCCTAAACCCGTTAATGTAGCTGCATCTACCCTCTGGATTGTAGTAGGCTATAAGCTGAGCCACAAGATCATTTTGGATACATCGATCGAATTCCAATGTACAAAATCCCACAGACCGAGAGTTTTAAGAGACTTTCATAACGAGAGATTTAAATCAAGGGTTTTGGATGGCTTGAAAGGGATGGGTTTTAAGGTTTCCACGAGTACCTTGAGCTTCTCCTTCGACTTCTCCTCCAGTTTCTGATTGTTCCCTTTCTTCACCGCGACGGTAAAAGAAAGAGCTCATTGCTTGCGAATTCGCCGCCGCAGACATGGTATCACTATCTTCCTCCCCAATCGATACCTCCGTTTCTGATCTCGACCATCGGCTTCCTCAGCCTCCTGAGATTTCCCCAAATCCTTCGACACTGATTATGTGATTCAGATTTTCTCGGCAACAGAATATGCCTCAGCGCTCGATTGCTGGATCAAGCTAAGGCTCCGCGGAGTAGTATCTTCATCTTGATCTCGAGAGTCAGTAAGATTCAACGGCGAATCCATGGCTGGTTTTGTTTTCCGGTCACCTCTTCCCCCTCAGGAGCCAAAAAAAAGCCGCGACTTTACGCCCATTTTAACTATGGGCCAGAGGATTTGAATACGGCCCAAATAGATTTAACCGGATATAATTGAGTTCAAGAACCGGTAGAACTGGAAATTACAATATCCAGCCGCATTTTTACATCGGTCACGGAAAAGTCCAAACATTTCTTCATTTTTCGAAATTCCCTTCTTCTTCTTCTTCTTCTTCTTCTTCGAGAGAGAGAGAAACTGTTAGATCTTCCGTTTTTTTCAATATATTGCTCTTTCCATAACGGATCACTCACTTCTAGTTCCAACTCCTTCGTTGCTTTGCTTTCTCCCTAAAGACGTAATCGATCTATCTCCCCGAAAATGATTGGGTATTAGCGACGGAGCTTTGGTGTGTGGCGAAGAACAACGCAGAAGATTCTGCGCTCAGATAATTTGATGGATCTGAGGTTCTTCTCGAGATTTAGAAAAATGATTACTTATTTGATTGATGGGTTTTAAGTGATATCTTTAGTAGCTCTTTTCATTACTTAGTTTTCCTCGAGAATTGCTTTTGATCTTGCCAAGCATATACTATTGCAGTTTCTACAGAACATAGAAGAAGTTGCAAAAAGCTATTAGAGCAAATCATCTGATATATGTGCTCATTCACTTGAAGTCTTGTGTGCAGTAAGAGAGTGAACAATGGCAATACCGTAAATGGCACCACTTCAACGCAGGGAAGAACCCGAGCAAGACGGATCTTTAGCAGCTGGTTCGTTGCCCTTCATCATTTTAGCCCACATTGTGACCAAGACACTGATGATTCATCATCTTTAGCAACCGCCTGGTTATTTAAAGGTAACCCTCTTTTTTTGTTTATCCCTTATACTCAGTTTTATGTAATTAAAATGGTTCTGCATCTTTAATGGAGCCCTGATACTGTCTCACAACTGCCAAGTGTGAACTTAGAAAGGCATCAACATAAGCTTTGTATCAATGTGTATAACATATTAATAGTGTTCCATTACATAAATATATCCAAAAAGAGAAGAACAAAACAGATATTTAGTACATAAAGAAAGGAGGGTATATAGTATATAATCAAAGATTATCGATGTTTGTATGATTTATATGCATGATGTCTATCTCTAACCCGACTCAATGTCTCTCAAGATCCGCTACACGATCTTGGTCAACACAGGAATGATTGATCCTGTTCGAAGATCTTTCCCTTGTCAAGATCCTCTTAAACGAATCTAACCGCGAAACTGACGACCCAACTGTTTTGTTACCCGACGAAGAAGACGGGCCCACTTCCGTCGACAAATCCAGCCTGGCTTCCTCCAACGACGGCGGCGCAGTCGGTGGTGCAGCACCGTCGCCTACTGGTCCTTCTCTTGGCTCAGGCTCAAGTCTCGGCCTTGGCTGAACTTCAGTCCGACAAACGGGGCAAGTGGAGCAAGTGGCGAGCCACGTGTCAACACAGTCCGCGTGGAAGACGTGTTTGCAATTCGGCAGCTCTCTCGCCGTGTCTTGCTCCTCCAAAACGCTTAGACACACCGCACATTCAGTAGCAGCAGCCACGTCACCACCGATGGCTCCAACGGTGAAAGTAGGCAGAGAGGCGATGACTGTTGGGTCGAGGCCACGTTTGGGCGTCTGAAAAGGGTGGCGGAATGAGACGGGGAGGCCACGGAAAGCTTCTCTACGGCGGCGGATAACGAATCTTGCGTAGAGATGAAGAGTGAAGACGATGAGGATAACTGCTGATAAAGAGACAACGGCGGCGAGCATGATCTTGCTGTTGAGATCATAAGTAGAAGGATTGGGCCAGAAGGAGTGGTGTTCGTTGAACCAGCGATGATCTCTGTCGTCGGAGCTCATTGTGAAAAGCTTTTTTTCTTCGGTGGATCGGGAAGGAAAGTGAACAGAAATCGGTTACTAGCTTTCTGATTCCTTATATTATATAAGGAACATGAGGCTTTTAAATCTTTATTTTCTTTTTTTGGTTTAAAGACTTTAGTTGGTGAGTGGAGAAAATTATGAAGTAGAGAGATAATAAGAAAGTTTGGGAGGTAGCTATACTTTCAAGGGGGTTTAGAAAATTCACCATTGTTGACTTTAACTTGGATTGTGGAAAGTAACACTAAAGTCTATGATTATGAAAGAACAAATAAAGTTTATTTACTTTTAGGTGTTTTGTTCAATTTTAGACTATAATTAATAAGGTTTGAAGTTTTAGAAATCGTGTATATAAGTTTGGAAGGTATCAAAGTCCTAGATAAATCTTGTAGACTGAATTGCCTATTATGATTGAAGTATATTGTTAGCTAGTACATATAGACTGAATTGTCTATCATCAATTTAGTGTATGAAGAGTTTGTGTTATATCGTTATTTTGTATGGTGCAAATTGGTTTACTCAAGAAGATAAATAAATTCATCCATTCTAAACATATACTCCAATTCAAAAGTAATATATATATAGTATAGGGACCAGTAAACACATTGTATATTATTTATTTGATCTCATGCATTGCAATTTCGTGCATTTAAATTCAACAAGATTGTAATCAATAAATTCAAAAGAATGACAAGATTATATATGTCAACAAAGATGATAATTCAGTTCTATCTGAAGAATATGACTAGAAATAATGTAAAATGTCCATGGTCAGGAAAATACGAAAATCAAAAGTTAAGACGTGTGAGGTTTGAAGTATACGCGTGGGAACCACATATATAGTTTGACTTGAAGAAGAGTCTTCGATGTAGACACACATTGAAACTATATAACAAAATTGTCTGAATCTTAGATTCAATTTACAAGTTCAACTCTTTTTTTGTTTCTTTTTCACACATTAATCAACAACGGCTTTGTACTAACTTGTATTATGTACAGTAACATACATAAAGTACTGTGCCAATATATTTACACATATAACATATTTTAGTAAAAAAAACACTTAAAGGAACAAGAGTACTATTGTACACGAATTAAAGATCAATTATCGTGGTATTCATTGTCTTTCTAGATCCATTACACGATCTTGGTCAACGCGAGAATGATCGTTCCTGTTCGAAGATCTTTCCCTTGTCAAAATCTTCCGAAACGAATCTAACCGCAAAACCGATGACCCGCCAGTTTTGTTATCCGACGAAGATGCCGCCACGAAATCCAACGGCGATGCACCGTCGCCAACTGGCCCTTCTCTTGGCTCAGGCTCAAGCCTTTGACTTGGCTCGACTTCAGTTCGACAAATGGGACAAGTGGAGTGTGTGGTGAGCCACGTGTCAACGCATGTCACGTGGAACACGTGCTTGCAGTTCGGTAACATCCTCGCCGCATCTTTCTCCTCCAACAAGCTTAGACACACCGCACATTCCGTAGCCACCACGTCACCGTTGACTCCAACGATAAACGTAGGGAGAGAAGCGATGGTTAGAGTGTCGAGGCCACGTTTGGGCGGCTGAGAAACGATGTTGAGGGAGATATCTTGGAAGGTGGATCTATGGCGGAGAACAAATCTTGCATAGAGATGATAAGCGAAGACGATGAGGATAATAATAGAGAATGAAACTATGGTGACGAGTAACATCTTGCTGCTGGCATCGTAAGAAGTCGTGTTTTGCCAGAACGAACGGTCGAAATCTTCTTTCTTGTCGGAGCTCATGATAAATGTTTCGGTGCAGCAAGAAACAGAAAGTGATTACTATAGGTTAATAATGGGTTAAATGGAGAGATTGAAGGGATCTTAGCTGTGTAATAACTAATAAATTTATATTTTTGTACGTAAAACCTCTTATTACTTTAATTTATTCATGAAAGCATTATAATATAATTGGTAAGTTGGGGGATATTGGCAGTACGACGATCGGAATTATGATATACTCATTATAAACTCAAGAGCCATTGTTGACTTTACTCGGAATTGTTATTAATTAACTAAAAAGTTCTAACTAAACAATTTATAAAATTCAGTTGGGTTAGCGCTGCAATATTTTCCCTTTTTTTTTACCATTAAGTACATAACATGTCGACAGCATATGAATATTCTAGAAAAATGCTAAGTCGACGATACTATTTTCCCCCAATAATATGAGTACTGGACTTATGTTAATTGAGCATATAGTCAAGAAAATACGAAATTTTTAAAAGTTATAACGTGAGGTTTGGACTGAGGGTGCGTGTGGGAACCATATAGTATTTTTACTTGGACAAACATGTTACTATATTACAACTTGCGAATATATTACAAATTCAACTCTTTTTTGTTTTCTCTTCACACACGTTAGCTTCTTTTTTTATTCTTTGTATGAAAAAGTCATTAGAGTTTATCTTCAAAAAAAAAAAAAAAAAGTCATTAGAGTTTATCTTCAAAATATTTAGATATTTCTCCATGTAATTATGTAAAGACAAGACTGAAAATACTTATAGTATAACTTTTTCGTATAATTTATACTATATATCCTTTGAAGTTTCTAAGAAAATGCTGTGGAAAATGGTCAACAAAGGAGGCAAGACTTTTTGATTACACTATATATCCTTGCTCCTGAAATGCTTCAGAACTCTTAAGTAAAGAGGTAGTTTTCACTGAACAATCCTCATACTCTCGCTGAAGCTAAGCCATAAACTTGTAAAAGATTGATTTTTCCTTTCAGCCCTGAGGGATCAACTACTTCATCTTGAGAATTGAGATGGGTTGGTGGAGAAGGAAGAAAGACAAAGAAAAGCAGAGGTTTGCCCAAGAGAACGGCGAGGTGTTGCTAGAAACGCTCATCGAATATTGCGACGGAAAATCCAATCCAATCAAACACTTTTCTGCTTCTCAGTTACTTACAGCCACAGAGAGCTTCAGCCATAATAATTCCCATGATGGACAAGGTTATAGTAACTACAGATGTTACAGAGGTATGCTTGAAGGCCGCCTCGTGCTTGTCAAGAAATGGGTACTAGAGCCAAGGCAGTATAGTTACTGGAGGGAAAATATTTGTAGTGACATAGCAATATCATCAATGGTTAGTGGTCAAAAGAATTTCCTCAAACTGTTAGGATGTTCTCTCGAGTTTCCTTATCCAGTTCTAGTCTACGAATACGCCGAGCGTATAATGTGCAGAGCAAACCCAAAACATCTGTTTGATGTGAGTTTGCCATGGAATGTGAGATTGAAGATTGCAAAGGAGGTTGCAGAAGCTTTAACATACCTTCACACTGCATTCTCAAAGCGTATCATCCTCAAAAATATGGTACCATGTAAAATATTCTTGGACGAGAAAGGGGCAGCAAAGCTTTGTGAGTTCGATAGCTCTGTTTTGATTCCTGAAGGAGAAGAGTTTGTTGAAGATATTCGTGTAGAAGGAGTTCTAGGGTACCTTGATCTCGCGTATGCGCTTGCCGGAAGAGTGTCGGAGAACACTGATGTCTATGGCTTTGGAGCACTCATGCTTACTCTTTTGACCGCATCGGACCCGAGTCGTCTTTACCGACTATACGAGTATTCTCCTATCGAGCTGGTTGCAGATGGCAGATTTGTTGAGATCGTTGATCCAAACGTGTTGGAAAGCTGCAAGGAAGAAGAGAAATGGCAATTGGAAACTTTCTTCATGCTCTCACTGCGATGCATTGGCTGTGTAGGAGACGTTCCGAGTATGATTGAAGTTGCCAAACAACTTAAAAAGATGCTTGTTTAGGCCAAAAAAACGAGCCCGTCTTTGCTCAAGAAAGCTTCTATTTTGTGTATCAAAAACAAGAATATTTATGTATAACAATGTCATATTTCACATAGATTCACCTTGGATCTCCCCAAACCATTCTTAAAAATTTACCCAAAGCTTATACAATGAGTCTCTTCTTCATAGAGATTTAACTTTACGCTAAGTAAGCTTTCTTCTTTCCTTTTCTTTGCAGCTTGTCTTTATATTCTGTTGATGCAACATCTAGCGATTGCTCTATCAGCTTAATCTCTTTCGCCACTTCCATCATCTTTGGTCTCTCTTCTTTCCTCGTCTCGCAGCATCTCAACGCCAGCTCAAGATATGTATACATAGATTTGCCACCAAACACATCTCTGAGTTCAAACAACTCCCCTTTCACCTGTAGACCTTTCACATAATCATGAATATTATCAGGAGATCCAGCAAACAGAGCAGGTCTCCCACTCAGAAGAACCAACAAAAGGATTCCAAAGCTGAACACATCAGTGTATACAGTGACAATACTCGTAGAAAGATAAGACGGATCAATGTATCCAAGTGTTCCCATCACTTTATCTTCAATCCATGACTTACCTTCAGGGAGAGATATAGAGAAGGAGAAATCAGACAGCTTGGCTGTCCAGTTCTTGTCCAAGAACACATTCATCGGCTTGATTTCTCTGTGTATAATGATCCTCGGAAACGCCGTGTGAAGATAAGTCACAGCATTAGCGACTTCCTTTGTAATCTTCAATCTAACATTCCAAGGCAGTAGTTTCTTGTCACTACCAACACCTCCTCGCTCGTCCATAGCACCATTCTCTGCGTATTCGAACACAAGAACCGGAAGTGGAAACTCGAGACAACAACCTAATAGCTTGAGGAAGTTATTGTGGTTGCTGACTCGAGCAGATATCACAACATCATTGTAGACCACAGATTCGTAGTCACCTAATAAATACTCCTCTTTGAATCTCTTGATCAGGTAACACCTATCTTGGATACTTCCCTTGTGCCAGGCAAAGAATCGATGACGAGATATATAACTACACGGATCAAAGTCGTGCGTGGCCCTGAGGATTTGATCAGAAGAGAAGATGCAAATAGGATTCGATGTACCGTTACAGTCAGCGATAAGTTCCTTGAGAAATTTGCTTCCGTTCTTCATAAACCACTCGACCCGTTTATCTTTTTCCTTCCTTGTCCGAAACTTCATCATCTCTGCCAAATGGGGAAAAAAAAGGCTCTTCATTACAGAAAAGGAAAGAAAATTCAGAGAAACTGATACCATTAATTAAGTTAGGTGAGGTGGGAGATAGTTGGCCAATGGGGAATCAACAAGTATCATTATTATTTTATTAGAGTGAAGTCAAACAATAATACTTGTAAAATATTTACCATATTTCCCGCTAAACGGCATCGTATTTGTCGAAGAAAATATATAACGACGTTTGCTTCTTCGTTCCTCTGTTTTCTTCAATTTTTTCCTTTTTTAGATTCAAGTGTTTGACAAAAAAAAAAAGATTCATCTAAGTTTTCTCCCTTTCCAAGTTTTAATTTTTCGATTGATAAACCTAAGTGGGTCTACAGAAACCTAATTCCGTGGCTTGATCATGGGTACCGAGATTTTATCCGACGGGCGGAAGGAGAAGCGAAAACAGAATAAGGAGGACGCTACTTATGGAATTTTCGTCGGAGATGACTATTCGAACCGTGATGATTCCGGCGGCTATCGAATGAAGAGGCGTAAAACCACCAAACCTGTCAGTTTTCTTTCTGCAGGTACAAGGCAGATAATTGATCGGGGGCTCAAGGAGAATGGGGGAATCAAAATCGAAATCGACGAGGAGGAAGATACTGTTTTATCACCTGGTGAATTGGGTAAGAAGCGAAAAGTGAGAGAGAAGAAGGACGAGAAGGAAAACTTTGAAAAGTTCAACGGAGGGATTGGTATGAAATTGCTTGCAAAAATGGGATACAAAGGAGGTGGGCTTGGGAAGAACGAGCAGGGGATCGTGGCTCCCATTAAAGCTCAAGTTAGGCCGAAGAATATGGGTATGGGGTACAATAATTTCGATGAGAACACTGCACAGTTTCCTGGTTTAAACAAGGTCGAGGAGAAGAAGACTGTTACGGTCACTGTTACTGAAAGGAGAAACCTTTGGAAAAAGAAGAAGCCGAGGAAGGAAGTCTACATCACTGCAGAGGAGTTATTGGAGAAGAAGCAGGAAGTGGGTTTTGGTTGTGGGGAGACCATTGTTGATATGCGAGGAGTACAATCACGGGTTGTGAAAAATTTCGAAGATTTAGACCTAGGGGAGAAAGCAAGAGGTGCAGATGTTCCAATGCCAGAGCTACAACAGAACTTGCGGCTTATCGTTGATTTAGCAGAGCATGAGATTCAGAAGATTGGTAGGGGTTTGAGGAACGAGGAAGAGTCAGCCTTGAGCTTGCAGCAAGAGAAGGAGAAGCTTAAGGTGGAGGGAAAGAAACAGAAACTGCAGCTAGACAAGATTGTGTATATTGCAGAAGAAATCGATCGAATTGACGTGGAGAATGCGTCTGGGGGCTTAACACTGGTTTCACTTGCCAATCGTTTCAAGGACCTGCTTTCAAGCTATCCTGATGACTATAAGCTTTGTAACTTGTCATCCGTTGCTTGCTCACTGGCCTTGCCTCTCTTTATTAGGATGTTTCAGAATTGGGACCCTCTTAGTGATGCAGCGCATGGTATCGAAGCTATATCTTCCTGGAGAATGCTGCTGGATGTTGAGGGCAATCAAAATATCTCGACGGCTTATAGCCAGCTTGTCTCAGAGGTCATCTTACCTGCTGTGAGAACGTCAGTCATCAATACTTGGGAACCTAGAGACCCTGAGCCAATGCTGAGATTTGTAATGACATGGGAAAAATTAATGCCTTCGCATATTCTCGAGACGGTTTTGGTCACAGTGGTGCTGCCAAAACTGTCAACCGCTATCGAATCTTGGGACCTGCGTTTGGAAACAGTTCCCATCCACGTTTGGGTGCATCCGTGGCTGCCACTGCTTGATGAGAAGTTGGAAGGTTCGTATCAGATCATTCGGATGAAACTGAGTGGCTTTCTCAACGCTTGGCATCCTAGTGATGTGTCTGTCCACACTATTCTTTCACCTTGGAAGACTGTTTTTGAAGCTGCAAGCTGGGAGCAGCTTATGCGTCGTTACATAGTTCCCAAACTACAGTTGGCTTTGGAAGAGTTGCAGATAAACCCAGCGAACCAGAATCTAGACCAGTTCGATTGGGTTATGGGGTGGGCATCTTCAGTACCCATACATCTAATGACTGAGTTGTTGGAGAGATTCTTTTTCCCCAAGTGGCTGGATGTTTTATATCAATGGTTGTGTTCTGAGCCAAAGTTTGATGAGATAATAAACTGGTTTTTGGGTTGGAAAGGATTATTCCCACAGGAGCTTTCAGCAAACAGGAGGATCGAAATCCAGTTCAAGCGAGGTCTAGATATGGCGAAGGAAGCGGTTGAAAAGGTGGAACTGTCTCAGCCAGGGGAAAAAGAGGACACAAGTTACCACAAGGCACAAGAGCAGAAACACTTCGAGGGTCGTGCTAAGGGTCATGCTCAGATGAATGACCCCGAGGAGATAAGTTTTAAAGAAGCAGTGGAACTATTTGCGGAGGAGAATGAGCTGCTGTTGAAACCCAAGCCGCATAGAATGCACAACGGTCTTCAGATCTATAGGTTCGGGAACGTGAGTGTGTTGATAGACTCGGCGAACTCTAAGTTGTTTGCTCATGAAGCAGGAGGTTGGTTTCCTGTTGATTTTGACGGCTTGCTGAAGATGCACCACAGTGCTGTTGCTGGAAAACAATGAAACATATCCCCTAGGAAAGAGGTATATATACATTGCTTACGATTTCTCTATTATTCCTCTGTATTTTGCTTTTGTAGAAACCCTCAAAGTAGAAAGTGTACTTTTTTGGTGAGCATTCTCTAGGAATCTAATCATTTGTATGATAAATTTAATGGTCAAGTAGAGAATATATTTCTGTTTCGTGCATTGTTCTGTCGCATAATTAGTATTATGATTTCAGGAACATCGTATAGGATTAGGAACGTTAGCTGAAGAAGCTGTGTTTTGGGACATCATGAAGGTTTGGAAATTTGAACACTTACTGAGTATAAGCAGGAGAATGTATGGGCGTGGACTGTTTTGAACATATTTGCTATTCTTTTTATTGACAGTTAAAAGCTTTTCACCTTTTGTGGTCGTAGGCATCGGAGTTTTAAGTGTATCTTGGCTGACCAGTCACTTGTGCATTGATTTACAGTATTGATGAATTCGTTTTCTTTGTTAGACAATGCATATTCAGTGTTTTTCAGGCGACAGAACACAGATCACTGATGGAGGTTAAAAAGGTTTATCCTTTGGATGATGTGTTTTGACAATCCTGAAGATGCGACTGGCGATTTAAGGATAGAGTTTATAGCTTTCTCACCACGGAGAAGTGTTGACATCTAAATAAACTTATCATTTTCCCATTACGTGATTATATTTTGAACTTTGCAAAAGCTGGAGAAAGTGCGTGATTATTGCGGCTCTGTGAATCTGATATGTGTGTTTTCTGTTGCTTATTTCAGGCACTGTGAAGGAATGTTTTGGAAGCATCACATTGTGGAGATATTGAGTTTTAGTTGATGAATAACAACCTTGTGGGTATACATTGAGTTTTAGTCTTTTGTGCCAATTATGGACCAGGCATGTAACAATACCTCTTTTTATCCCTCGTTTCATTCAAGATTTCATCTTCCAAGACATATATATAGTTTATAAAGTTCGAATATAAAGTCATTAATGATTTTTTGCTGGCGTTTTCTGGTTGATATGGCTAGTAAAAATCGAATATGGTTCCAACAGTCAAAATCTGATTAAAAATCGTGATATTCAATATTTAGATAATGAGATTGGAGCCCAAAAGATAGCTTCTGTATGATACCTAAAACAGAGTATCTATGTAACAGAAGCATTCCACATTATCGTTGCTATAGCCATAAGTACACACTCTACTTACAGTTTTTTACTTGGTTCCACTCATCACTCAACTAAACCCACAGTTCTCGAAGAAGCCTGTACCTTGCATTGGAAGTCGCTGAACCAGTAAAGTCACTCGATTTGTCGACGATGGATGTAAGAGGAGAGTCCAGCTCCTCAAGCTCCTCGTCGCTCGTGTACCCTTTTCTCTGTATCATCGACACATTCCTTGACAATTTTCCGTCAGCCTCTGCAACTTTTACTGCTACGTCCATGGTCGATGGAGGCATGTAAGAAACAGAGGATGCTGCATAAGGGAAGCTTTCTTCTGCATCACCATTACTCTGGATATATACCAAACAAACAAAAAAAGTGTGTTCCAATTTTACTTTCTGGTGATTATGAGAAGAAAGAGAGTCTAGACTTTTGAAGTATTTGTACCTCAGCAGAATTAAGCTCTTCTAGGACAGCTCCTGGTACATGATCCGGACAGAACTCATCAGGAGTGAAGTTGCAGAGTATTCTTTTGATGAGTGAAAGACTGATCGATGGGCATATCTGAAATCAAGGACAAAACTAGATGTGGCTTAACCAAGAAACAAAGAGTGACTGAGAATTTTTAATCAAACAAACCTCTTCTCTAATGGAACTTTCCATAAGCATGTCTTTTGGGAGCATAAGAAGATCACTAAGCTCATTTAGCAAAGCAAAGGCTTTACGATCACTGCCTTCACTTTCTACGTGATCATCTCCGCTGTTTCTTTTCTCTTTCGCTAAAGAATCGTCCGAGTTCATGCCGAACATCTCAGTGAGGCTTCTAGACCAATTCCCAATCTGCAAAGGGAGAATATGGATTAGTCAACAGTTACTCACTCTCTAACGGCTATGAGAATTTGAGCTCTGTTTCGTGTTTTTCGGTTATTACCGCGTTTTTGAGTTGTGCCCCTGAACCAAAGCTTAAGTCACCAGCAGGAATAGGCAGAACTTTGGAATCAAGGATAGGATCAGACACAGGATCCGTTGGGATCTGATGTTCTGACTCTCTCAGAATAGCATTGAACATGGCTACATCGAATCTACCCATACACTTCTCCATCACCTGTTTAAAAACCAATAAGAATATATGATTCTGATTCTTATGTCTTGGCTTTGAACTGAAACAAATGGAGACTCTGATTACCATTCTAGCCAATACAGGCAAGCAACCACATTCGTGTCCCGCGCCTCGCATAGGGCAAAGCCGTTGAAGAGCATCTCTGAAAGCATTTCCCCATAGGCTAATCGAAAAGGTTCCTTGCTTCTCATCACCCAAGGACGGTCCCATCAGTTTCTCATTCGATCTTTTACTGCCTGATGATGAGTCGTCTTCAGGGGATTGCATATGAGGAGTAAATACCTAAAAGATAAGAGAAGAAGAACAAGAACAAGAGTGAGAGATGCTTCATAGACTAACTTAGATGCTCATTTGTGTTTATACCTGCCACCAAACAGACTCGACGATTCTAGAGAATATCCAGAACTCGATTTTCTCGAGTGCAGCAGTAAACGTTTCAGTTTCTTGCCAATCCTCCATAAGCTGTTGGAAACCATTCTTCCACCTAAGGTTTGTTTTCTTCCCTCCTGAATCACCGTTTGATTCAGAGGTCTGTGTGATGCGAGACTTACCAAACGCTTGCGAAATGATCTCCCTTAGAGCAATGATGTTTGATAACCAGAAGGTCAACCTAAGAATTTGGCAACCAAGATAAAGCAACAAAATCTGTTTAGGTCCTGGAATTTTCACTCACATGTCAAATATCAAGTCTACATACCTCGAAACATCATTCCCACAGGATCTGGCGACCAAAACAAGACCAGAAACAGAGTTTCTTGCGATTGTAGCACGCTTTCCCCGAGTGAAATGCTTACAGGCATGGATGTAGATTCTAGAGATACGCCGAGCAGGCGTGTGAAGCTTGTGTGCGGAGCTTGAATGGTCCGGCACAACAGAGTAGAGCGAGATCTCTAGTGCAGCAACTTCTCTAAGCTCCTCTTCGAGATTCTCGATCCTCATCTCCAGATGCTCAATCTTCTCCCTCCAAGAAGATCCATCCTCCAAGTTCCCTCCACTTTCCTCCGTTACATCAGCCGCCTCGTTCTCACTTCCAGCACTAAGAGCACCATTCGAAGCATCTTCCCATACATCGGCATTGATTTCTTTATCGATGTTGACATCTTTGTATTCATGTTCGTCAACATTTCTCTCCAAAACGGATCCATTCACATAATGCTGCTTCTCTGTTTTCTCCGCAGCTCTGCGAGAATCAGATTCTTGATTAGCATCTGCAGACGCATCATCACCATCCAAGTAACGAACATCTACAGTCTCGTAAGCCTCAGATGGATCTGATTGCGTGGTTGAATCACTAGCTACTGTAGAGAGATTGTGAGACTCTTCCTTAGCATCCAAGTCTTTGTGTTTCTCTTGTTCTAACAATCTTTTCTGGCTATTCGTCTTCTGTAGCTTTTGATCTTTTCTTCCGCTCTTGGTAGATCGCTTCGACTGGACATTGTTAGTTGTTCTTGCCTTCATCATGAAACTCTTTAAATGCAGCCAAAGCAACAGTTACTTTCAACTTCCAAGTGAGAAAAACCAATCAAAACAAAGATTTGTGTAACCCTACAGAGAAAGAAAGAAAGAAAGCGAAAAGGAATCTGTGAGAAGTCTCAAAAAGTAATGATATTTAGATTGAGCAAGATGAGCAAAAGGATAAAAAAATAACAGCTGGATAAATCCATGTTCCTGAAAACGACAGCACATAATGGAGGGAGAAAAAGACATAATCGGACTTGCTATGTTTTGTCTGAATCTACTACAGTAGCATTTGAGGCCCCAGCAAGTTGTTCATATTTGCTATTGCTAAGATAGAAAATGTCACTTAATCTCAAGGATTTTCAAGAATGATTAAGTTAAGCAGATTTGATAAAAACCCAGAAAAAATGGGAAACTTTTTTTACTGCCAGTTTCAGAGAGAGAGAGAAACAGAGCATGAAACAACCATAAAGACTAGATAACTCAACAAGTAAAAAAGAATGTTACCCTTGACTGAAAATCTGTAGAAGAAACAGAAGTGCAAAAGGAGCAGACTTTTGAGAAAATTATGATTCACATCCAAATTATGACGAAGCCCATTTGGTTGTCTTCCTCTTCAAGATGGTTACTTTAATCTACTCAGAGTGAAGTCTACTCTCAGATTTGCGTCACTGAGATTAGCTGTCTTTTATCTGTAATCCATAATAAATCCTACTCTATCTCTCTCTCTCTCTATCTGTCTCTCTCTCTCACACACACTATGGGAGATCCAAGTGCGGGAAGTTATAGTGCATTTAAAAAAAAAAACATGGATCGTGTATGGTACGGACTGTGACCGTGGTCGTGTGATCCATGGAAGGTTGTGTCGGTGGGTCGAGTGTTTACCGGAAATAGCCGGTCACATTACCCGAAAAAGTAGCTTCTCTTTTAAATGACCGTAGTGTCCTTTTCTCTTTCGTCCAATACATCCGAGTATCTGACTGACTACACCGACACCGACATCAAATTACGTACGATTACGAGTGTTCATTTTTTTTCTTCCTGAATTGGAATTTACGAAAGAAAAAATTTGATGTACAGAAGAAAACGGATAAGAAGACAAAGGTTCTTCACATAATCACATGGCTTTACATTGGACTCTTCTTAGGTTTCCAGAGATAAATCATGTGAAGAGTGAAAGTGATCAGTCTTTTTACATTTAACAAGCCTAATCGTTTTCACACACATACACAAAATCTAAGGGATCACTACAATAGCCCTCTTGAGGTGATGCAATTTGAAGACACGAGATTGCTCAACCAAGGCAAACAAGAAATCAAGTTATACTTACTTACTCACTTGAAGAATGCCAGCAAGAGTTCAGAGGATGCGATGAACATTACAGCTCGCTAAAGAGTCTACTTAAAGAGAAGACTATCAAGCCACAGTAAAGGAAATTAATCAGAAGATTTGGGAACAACAAGCAATAGTACTCGAAATGGCAGTATTCAAATAGAAGGTCCATCGACTAGAACCTGCAGAGATAGAGAGGTGTCATGTTTTCTAAAACCTAATCTACCCAAAACTGAGTGAAGTTCTCTTCAACTCCAACTCGAGACTTAGTAAAACAATTAATCAAACTCCTTTCATATGCATATAACTTTTTCCAAATATCGAAACAACTTCTCATGCTATTCTTAACTCAATATTTGCAAAAAAAAAGATGCTCCGAATTCAATATCCACACAGCTAAAACAATATCGTAAGCCATTACTGAATTGTTCAAACCTCCAACACTGATGCAACCAAATACCACATATGAAGTTCTGAAATCTCTAGCAATGACTGACTGATGCCATGAGAAGTCTACTCCTACAATTATTGAATCATTCAAGCATCCATGCAATGAGCAGTAAAAGCCTAGTTAATAACGCAAATTTGAAAGATAGTGTGTTGCATCTAACAATGGCTGATGATCCACAAATGCGCACACACTGCACGAAGCTATAATCATATACCATAGCGAAAATCTATACTAATGCGCCTTCTTGAAGCATGACATGTCTACAAAGCAGAGGAACATTCCATCTCCTAGTTGAAGCTCTACACTTAGCCTCTGACTACAAACAACAAATGACAAATAGAAATATGGATCTAAAGAGATTCAGAGTCGATGAATATAAACTGGCTTCAAGTTTTCATCAGGATGCAAAACATAACGGAGTGCAATAAGCAAACCAAAATTCACAGATAACATAAACAAGCCACAACCTATTTCACGTTGTAATAATCTATATATCAGAAGAGCAATCAATAGGTGAATCAAAAGCATTTGAAGAAAAGACCAATTCGATTGCAGATGTTTTGATCAAAATGAGCAAATCAAAAGTGACCAAATTTGAGAAATGTAATGATAAGTAGAGAGAGTGAGGGCAAGTGCGTCGAAGCAACAGTTAAAGAACACTTATTTTTATCATGAACATCATTATCCACAAAACAAAGAGATTGAAACCAAGTTCTTCAGGGGCGAAACGAAACCCTAAGTCTCCAGTCTTAGTGATCGTCATAACACGGAGAAAAAAGCCTCTTCAAATCCCCGGAACAGAAGACATACCAGATCAAGCATCAGGCCATATCAACCAACCGGAGATCCAACGGTGAAGCTCAATCGGACGAATCTCCGACGGACGCGAGCTTCTCCATTTCGAGGCGCTCTAGAGCTTTCTGATGAGCCCAAGTCTCGATGGAAAGATCAGGTTTGGCATTGAGTCCGACGCCGAGGATTACAATCGTGAGGAAGCTCGTGATGTAACAAGGAAGCTCCCAATCTTCCCATTTGCGCGACTGTCCCGGTGCCGGAGGAGTACGGTTCATAAAGTAACCCTTGGGCCGCTCCTCGTGACCCGGCGTCGCCCACCGACTCGGGCCGGCGGATGTAGATCCGGACCTTGAGAAGATCCGATTTCGTAGCGTCTTCGCTGCGACGGTCAAGGACTGCGTCGACGGCATCGCTGTGGCTCCGATTTCTTCTGTTAGCAAAGAGGCGAAATGGAAAATCCACAGATTTGTTTAGTGTTCGACTTTATACGACCACTACCTACGAAAGGTTATTCTCAACTCAAACCGGACCGGGAAATCGAGTTTGGTTTATTAATATCGTCGGTTTAATTAGAAATTTGCCGTCGGTATCTTGGTTTCATTTAATAGATTTACAAACCAACTTGTAACCGTATTCTGTATTCCGCATGTACAGTAATATACTAATATGTATGATTGATTACATTTTCTGGTTTTAAAGATTTACAAACCAAATTAAAACCGTATTCTATATTATTCCGTATCATTTTGCTTACGGTCTGTGTTAAAATTTTGTAGTTCAAAATCGGTTCTGTCAGTTCGATTAATATTTGGTTCAACCGAACCAAATCGGTCACCTTAGTAGGTTAACCAGTTTCGGGTTAGATCCATGTACGGCGCCGTTTTTGCACAGTAACAATACCAAAGCTACATACACTACTCTTACTGGACACACTTGAGTTGAGACATTCTGAATTCTACATAGAGAGGCCATGGACAAGAGAGCCGAAACAATAATAACCATTTTCTACCTCTAATGCAACAATCGAAACCTTATGAGATATATAACTTTTATCTTATATACACAAACATGTCAAACAGTTTTGAAACTTATAGCTCCATTTTCACCTGATTTGGGTTCAAATTAGCTGAACCCATCAAGACATTTGCTTGATGATGATGATCTTCTTCTCTTTCCCATTCCGGCTGGTGATAGCCATCAAAAGACCACTGTTGCAGCTGATGATAAGCATCTCCGTTGATGCTACCATCGATAAAAGAACCATTCTGCATAAAGAGATTTGGACCTCATCATTAACTCAATTCGTTTCAAATCGACAAAATATATCAACTTCCATTAGAGATCGCTCATTTAACATCCTAGATTCTCTATCTAGTCAACAACCCAGCTCTCTTTTACTGCTTTTAAGGAGTGGGACCTGGTTCTTAAATGGTGTACAAGCTGTAAAAGAAAGGGGTCATTTAATAACAAGTTATTTGCAGAGAAACAAAAGATGATTGTTAGATTGGATAGGTGAAACTTGAAGCAACAAGAACTTAAGACTGAGACCCACAGAAAAATAATTGTGGAAGGATAAAAATAAAAATAAAAGACATCATCAAAGACCACAGAACAGAGGTGGTCCGTGTTTCTGACCCATTTTTTTCACTCTGTGTGTGATATAATTGAGAGAGAGGACTCATTAGTCCTTTCAAAAGATCTTTTCTCTGAGTCCTTACGTAACAGAAGGCTCTGTGTGTGTGTACTGCGTTTTTTGTAAGGATGTGTATTTATTTCCCCCACGTTGATCTTCTTCTTTAAGCCTAGTCTAAAATAGAGTCGATTAATGTTGGATCAATAAATACCCAAAAGATTCTCTTTCTGTGATACAACTAAAAAGGTTACTCAAAGAAATAGAATCCTATGGTTACTTAAACGAGCAACATGGTCAATGGGAGGTTCTTTCTTCTAAATCTTAAATTTACTGGTTTTGTTGTAGAAGAAGATCACATGGAACTTAAGTCGTGTATGTGATTAGATACTTACTTCTGAATCTAATATGCTGTCGAGATTGAAGTCGATTCTGGGGTTTACTGCAGCAAGTCTCATAGATAGCATCTGAAAATAAGAAGAACAGTTATGAGACATTGTGGCACCAGTGTTATTACACACTATGTAACTTATTGTTTTGATTTTAAGTTAATAACAAAAAGTCCCACCTCTACTTGACGCTGTAAAGTCTGCACATGGTTAATGATTTCATCCAGCACCAATGCAGTGCCCTGAATCTGCAGGTCAAAGCTTTCTGGTAAGTCAGACATAAGAAGAACAAGCCACAGCTTTAAGAAACAAAAGGGTTCCTACGAAGCTATTTTCTTCATTAGAGTATCCGTTATTTATGAAAGTAATATGCGAAAATCTATACGATTACAAAACTTCACAAGATTCAAAACTATGTGTTGTTAAAGAAGCAGCGAGAAAATGAGCCTTAATCCTAAAACGGCTTCTACAATCTTAACACCTAAACTCTTTTCAGTATGAAAATTGCCAGAAAAGCAAACCAGAGCAACATCCCTCATTTAATAAAACATGAATTCAAACTTCTCAAGATTTTATGAACAAACAATCAAGTCCGAGAACCCCACAAATTTTACAAACACTTAACGAGTTGTCACTTATCATCATCTCCTTCCACCAATAATGGCTGCTAGATTCCAAGATATGAATATCGATTAGTTAGCTGTCTGCAGGAGTGTCACATCATGCTTCCAACCAATTAGGTATTGTGGGACTCAAAGCATACATAACAATATTTAGTGACTATACCACACTCCTCACCCTCTTTCTACTTGATAGATACCAAACTTATTAGAGACGATACACTACACTGCTCAACCTCCATAGAAAGCCTGCAACTTTTTCTACTTAACATCAAAAGATGGACCCCAAAACACACTCTGATCTTGATCTATCCACCAAAACATGTCCCCTCTACTCTAAACCTCAAGGGAACAATCCAGCTAGCATTCCCACATCACAAAAGCCATTATCGTCATTTATGGAGTAAGCTTCAAGCTCAATGAATACACTTTGAGAAGTGGAAAAGTTGAACAATGTCACATCACTTCCGTATTTCTTACTACTTTACCAAAATGGTTATATGACCTGTGAGATATTCCTTCCCCACATTAAAAGAAAGTTAAAATCTTCACGGCGGTGAAATTACAAAACTAGTAGTTTAGGTCTTTGGAACCCCAGAAAGCTTTCTTTTCATATAAAAGGAATTCAGCATTCCACTTTTTTTATCATATAAAAAGAAAGTGAGAAGGATTAAGACTCTTCTCAAATTAAAGGAAAAAAACTAACTTTTTGGGGTTTGGTCTAATAAAGAAAGATTCTGTCCTTGAGCACAAATGAAGATCTAATTATAGATTAGCTTTTTGATTAGAGGTCGATAATCTAGGGACAAACCTTATCACAGCCTGGGACCAGTTCCTGTAGCAGCTTCATTCGTGCGTTTATTTTCTCCCTTCTTGCCTATAATCAAGAGTTAATGATGAATTAGCATAACCACCACTAATTAAAATATTAACCCGACCACGTTTGTTGAGATGTGTGAATTACTCGCTCTGCTAAGCTGTGGTTATCAGTAGCTTGACCACGACGAGCTCTAACGTGAACATACGGCAGCTTCTCTGCTTCTTCAGAGCTCTTGGTCTTCTTCATCGAGCTTTTGGCCTAGAAAATTAATGGAAAAGAGAATTAAGCACTAATCTATGTGGTTTAATGAACGAAAAATCTATTGGAGCCAAGAGTTTGATTGTGAACAATTGGTATCACCTTCTTCTCTCGTTCTTTCCTCTTGCCAGAAGAGTTGTCCTGATTCTGGGTCGAATTCTGATTCTCCACCATTCGATAAGAAACCAACCGCTGAGATGAATCGGTGTCATCAGGCTCGGACTTGACTCTGTCCAGATTCGCGCTGGATTCGCTTTCGCCGGAGATATTTCCGTTTTGCTCTGTAGCAACCACCGAGTAACGAGAGGCGCGGTCCAAGAGAAGCAAGTTAGAAGGAAAAGTCAATGTCCCGAAAGGGTGAAGAGTGGGAGGAGCGATATATCCGGCGGCTCTTGTAACGGTCGCCTGAGAACACGAGGTCTCTGGGAAATGGAGAAGCTCCATGGCCTGAGTCGCCGGCATCTCGAGCAAAGCCGTGAAGGAGGAGCCGGTATTCTCCGGAGGCATCGTCACCAATTGCCGAATTTCGTCGCTGAAATTGAGAGATTCAAGTCCGGTCACCGCCTCTCGGCACGGCCCACCGCCGGATCTAGCTCCAAGTCCTTGGGTCAGATCCATATGAGGACAAACTCACGCTTAAACCGGAATTAACCAACTTGAAATTCAGAGAAGTAACCAGAAACCGACCGACTTGATCAACTCCCTCGAGTAAAACCCGCTTAGAGCTCTCTATCTCGAGAGAAAATGAAATTTAGTTTTGTCAATTGGTAGAGAAAAACAAAATTAACACGAAGGAGGATGCATCAATGGCGCGATCAAAGTAGTTGAAGTATTTCTCTCTCTCTCAATCTCTCGCTTTCTCGGAGCTTCCTCGAGAAAGTTCTTCTTCTTCGTAAGAGTCTATCTCTCTGTGTTCTCAGAGCAAAAGATTATAACTTGAGAGCCATTTGGAGTGGAGAGAAAGCAACGTTAGCTTTGGAGTGCGTCTGTTAATAAAGCCGAATTTTAGAGGGGGAAAGTATCCATTATGGGGTTGAGGATGAGAGAGAGTGTTGGGCCTTTGGGCTTGTTACGGTAGCGTTTCTTCGCTTTGTTAACAAATATTGTAATGGTCACATTTTTGTTTGCTTTGTATTATATAGACTAGGTAATAAAGTTGTGCGTTTTGACTTGTCTATAACTTATAATTTAATCATGAGTTCATGACATAAGCCATAATATCAGTGACAAACGCACAGATTAAAACGAGAGAGAAAAGAGTGAGCTTCACTATTGTGTGACACAAACATGACTTGTGACTTGTGGTGGTGAATCAAGTCACGAACGCCGAAAACGACGGGGCTTGCCGTCCCCACCGATGATTCAAGTTGCACGAATCTTAAAAAAAGAACAAAAGGCCGTCTTAGCAATTTATTGGGTCTATTTAGACCGTTAAAAAATGAGTCTGCCAGAATTGGGCCATCTCATTCACTGCTGTGTAGTCCTTGTGTCTGTACCAAAAACGGCAAGATGTTCGCGGTACACCGCACTGCAGTGCTCGCTGCTTCTTGCTTTTGAATAATTATGAAGGGAATAACAACAAATGGAATAAACAATAAGTGGATTGGGATCAAATGATCAGTTGTTCATGGAAAAATGATTGCACATGATGATCAGAGCCGTGCTTAGCCTTTTGGTATCGTCGGCCCAAGCCCAAAACCTGATTCTAGCTATTTACGGAAGTACCCTTAGGAGTGGCATCTTTCAAATGCATGTTTGTTTGGTGACTTTTGTCGGTTGGGTTAAAAATTTCTCTGACACACATCCATCACCTATAGTCTCTTCCTTGCTTTAATTTGAATAAAATCAAATATCACTGTCCTCTATTGAATTCAAAATTCAGCGCTTCAAATCCTCACATATAAATATTTATACGTCGACCTTCTTGATAAGATCATCGGTAGGAGTTCGACTAATTACAATTTTTTATTAACCATGTGTTTAAGCTTTTTAATTACGGATACATAATATAGGTTCAGTATGACTGTACTGATTTTTCATGGCTCAAGGTATCCTCCTATATAGTACCAGTTAAGATTCTAAGCATTTAAGATACGAGAGAACTAATGCCAAAAATTTTTTTTTAATACTTTCTCCAGTCATATGATTGCTTATTGTACTATTGTCTATTGATAGTTTGATAATAGCTGTATTATGATGTGTCCTTGTCTACTTAAATACTTCTGTACGAATATATTTCAAATCATTTTCTTTGATAGAGAAAATGCTTATCTGTTACTATTCTTTTTTTACATTTCAGAAAAACATCTTCATTACTGAGTAAGCACATCTTCATAATCCGGTATATATTTTCCGGATTTCCAAATTTTAAGACTCGAAATTTGTATCTATAGCATTTTGCTTCTCTAGTTATCCTATAAATCCAATGATCCTAGTTATTATCAACGCAGACAAAACTTAAGACATGTAACAAGATCCCACCTGCTGCCTGCAACAGTCAAATAACTAAACTTCAAAATTAACAATAAATAAATCATAAAGAAACAAAAAAAATGAAGAAGCAAATCCCAATACTATATTATATTATTATAATTTCAAACTAGAAGCACAAGAAGAAATTCAAATTTTTGTGATCATGACTTCATTACTCCACGTTGCTACAATGCATCCATAAAAGAATCTAATCTCGGGTCAAATCTCTCTAATTCCTGTTCTTCGCTGCTGATCATTTTACGCTGCAACTTCTCGTTGCATCACTTATATGACTGATCTATAGCTCTTTTTCTTCTTACTTGCATAGAACGAGAAAAAAAAACAGTTTCAAGAAAATGAAGTCGCTTTGGAATATTCTTTCACTTGTTGTTTCTTCCATCTTCCTCTGCATGAGCTTTTGCTCCTCTCTTAATTCCGACGGTTTGTCTCTTCTTGCTCTCAAATCCGCCGTCGATAACGACCCGACCCGAGTGATGAACCACTGGTCTGAATCCGACCCGACTCCATGCCACTGGTCCGGGATCGTCTGTACAAGCGGCCGAGTCACCTCGATTGTACTCTTCGGAAAAGGTCTCTCCGGTTACATTCCGTCGGAGATCGGCTTACTCGACTCGCTTATCCGGCTCGATCTAGCTCACAACAATTTCTCCAAACCGGTACCGGCTCGTCTATTCGAAGCAACCAAGCTCCGGTACATCGATCTCTCTCACAACTCACTCTCCGGCCCAATCCCGGCCCAAATCAAGTCCATGAAATCTCTCAACCACCTCGATTTCTCCTCCAATCATCTCAACGGGTCACTCCCCGAGTCACTCACTGAGCTCGGAAGCCTCGTCGGAACCTTAAATCTGTCTTGTAACCGATTCACCGGCGAGATTCCATCGTCGTACGGTCGATTCCCTGTTTATGTCAGCTTAGATCTCGGCCACAACAATCTGACCGGAAAAGTACCACAGGTGGGTTCTCTGTTGAATCAAGGACCCATCGCATTCGCTGGAAACTCTCATCTCTGTGGGTTTCCATTGCAAACGCCATGCGAAGAAATCAAAATCCCAAATTTCGTCACTGCAAAGCCGGAAGGCACGCAAGAACTCCAGAAACCAAACCCTAGTGTAATCAGCGAGGACGAAGGAAAAGAGAAGCAGATCACCGGATCAGTGACGGTTTCACTGATATCGGGAGTCTCGGTTGTCATCGGAGCGGTTTCTGTATCGGTATGGCTGATCAGGAGAAAACTGAGCTCCTCCGACGGGTACAAAACGGAGACGAAGACGACGACGGCGGTGGTCTCGGAGTTCGACGAAGAAGGTCAAGACGGTAAATTTGTGGCCTTTGACGAAGGATTCGAGCTCGAGCTTGAGGATTTACTCAGAGCATCGGCATACGTGATAGGCAAGAGCAGGAGCGGGATTGTGTACAGAGTAGTGGCGGCGGAATCCTCCTCCTCCGCCGTTGTCGCCGTTAGAAGGCTCAGCGACGGTAACGCCACGTGGCGGTTTAAGGATTTCGAGAACGAAGTGGAGATCATCCGTAGGATCAACCACCCCAACATCGTACGGCTAAGAGCTTACTACTATGCAGAAGACGAGAAGCTTCTCATCACTGATTTCATTGGCAATGGCAGCTTGTACTCTGCCTTACATGGTAAAAAACTAATCTTTCTTGATTTTTCCAAGTTTTTTTATACTAAATTTGCTTTTGTTCATCTGCTTAATTATAAGGTTTATCTACACATGATTGTTGAAACTATATTTTGGGAGTCAATGCTCTTGGTCTGAAAGTGCAGAGCTTTTTGTCCTTTGTGTGATAGTGGTATAGTGACTAACTTGTTGGCTTCTTTCTCCTTGTTGTTTTATTGTTCAAAGCATTTCTGTGTTAACATGTGTTGAAACTTGAAATAGTAGAGATTGAGGACAAACATGGGGATCTCTCTACCTACCAGAAAAAACAAATAAACAGATTTTGTTCTCTATCACTATGAGATTAAACAATGTAGTGTGTGTGGTCCTGTTTTCTTCATGGGAAAACATTAGAGAGTGTTTAATGTGACATATAAGGAAGATTTCTTCTTGGTACTTAGGCAGAGATTAGATTAAGAAGATGGTGTAGCTGCGATGGTACGCTTGTATGCATGATATGTTTGATTCTGTGGTTTAAGGTGTATTAGATTAGGACACAAAGTTGATATTTTTTTCAATTTTCTGTAGGTGGAACTTCGAGTACTCGGCCTCCGCTCTCTTGGGCTGAGAGGTTACATATAGCACAAGGGACTGCTCGTGGGTTGATGTATATACATGAACACAGTTCGAGAAAGTATGTACACGGCAACCTAAAATCAAGCAAAGTCCTGTTAGACGATGAGCTACATCCTCACATCTCAGGTTTTGGTCTCACACGTCTTGTTTCGGGTTATCCCAAGCTCGCTGATCATTCACTATCCATCAAAATGCAAAGCGTAGACCAAACATTTGCGACAAAACTCTCAGATCCTCAAGCTGCTTACCTTGCACCAGAAGCACGAGCGTCTTCTAGCTGCAAATCTTCTCAGAAATGCGATGTTTATTCATTTGGGGTGATTCTGTTGGAATTGTTGACTGGTCGTTTACCTAATGATTCTATTGGAGAAGAACTCGTTAGTATTCTGAGGAAGTGGCACAAGGAAGAGAGATTGTTGGCCGAGATCTTGGACCCGAGGCTTCTGGAACAGGGTTTTGCAGATAAGCAAGTTATTGCAACGATTCGTGTCGCTTTGAACTGCACGGAACTGGATCCAGAGATGCGTCCTAGGATGAGATCTGTGTCTGAGAGTTTAGGCCGTATCAAGTCGGAATAAAACTTTACTTTTGAATGAGCCCGGAAAGTATTAAATGTGTGTATTGCTAATCTCAGGCAAAGTGATGTTTTGTAGTTTCTATAGCTAGCTTAGATGAAGGGCTTAGGGTTTAAGTTCCAGGTCAAGTGTCTATCTCTGTAACTCTGTTTATCATCGATCACATGTTCCTTGTGTCTTAAGGAATAAAGTTTGGCTTCTATAAAGAATGTTTTTAAAAAATCACACTTAAGTTAAAATACGTATTATGTTGACTCTCATTGCCTAAACCTTGCATGATATATATCCTCTCTTCCCAAAAAATAAAGATTTATATATAATATAACCAAGTGGGATTGTTTCAAATGTTTGTTTTCAGTGGTCGAGATTCGATTTTGATTAGATGCAGCATGATTAACGAACAAAAAACCGATGCTTTTTAGTGGGATTGTACTAATCTATACTATGACATTTCTCTTTGTAACGAAAAATAGTTAGTAGTAAAAGGAAAAAAACAACTCAGTTGCATGATTGCATCATTGCATCTCTTGCGCATGGAGGTGCATATATATTATATACATAACATACATACATACAACGGAAATGAATTCTGAGCCGATCTTTTAGCATTTACGCAGGATATGAGAAGAAAAGGCGAAATCTAATCTATTTCGATTATAGTTTTTGTCAGAACATCAAACAGGATCATATCCCACCATTGGTCCTCTGTTCAAATTCACAACAAAAAGTATTACTTTGTTATATTTTAAAAAGAGAAATCTTCATGGCAAAACATATCTCCCCCCAGCACGATTGATTACTTCCAAATATAGCAGCCCACTCGAGAAATTTAAATATAAAATAAGAGAGAAACACTTGCTTAATTTAGAAGTTCCTTTTAAAGAAAATACAATCGAGAGGCTCCTTTTTTAACTTGTTGACATTATAAAAGCCAAAGCTGGACCACGATTCCTATATATTTAAAAATAAATTGACGGGGAATCGTTTCATTTTTTAATTACTAAATTCAAAATATGAGACGGTAAGAAAAATAAAATCTAGACAACATAGAGAAGCTAATGTGGGTCTCATCACGTGTCCATGTTCCCATCCACGGACGAGCTTTGCTTAATAATTTCCTCTTCTTCTTTTTGTTGGCTAAACTTTTAAATTGCACCCTTTTTTGTTTTTGTTTTGTTTTTTTGAACTAAACGTTTAAATTGCACTAATTAAGTTATATATTTTGCTTCTTTACCATTTCCTTTTAGTTATTTCCCCCGTCGTAGTATCAATTATATCTAGAAGAGAAATATTAACACCGCTGAATTTTTCAAAATAATTTCAAATAATGAAGAGTTTGTCTGTTTGTATTAGAGACGTCTTTACTAAAAATGGTGAGGACCAAATTTTTCGAGCCAAAAGAGAATGACGCTGAAAACATTTTGTTGTTTTGATTTAGAAAAGAGCTGTTAGATTACAATTCATGTAATGAGTATAGCTTCTGTTGAGGAAGATAGTCGTTAGATTTTAAATAAGCAAATTTGCTGCATATAATTTGATATATTTCTTTTGCACTAGAACATAAAATTTTGATTTATGTTGATTTAGTTTTTGAGTTACGTTTCACATTTTATATGCAACCACGATGAATAGTTTTCATAGACGAGACTCTTATGGTATTATTTTGACAACAAGACATATTGCTAGACAATTCTATCGATAGCATTTGAAATGTCTATCTGATGTGCTTTACATTAAAATTTTGCAAAATAAAACTTATAAATTTACATCATTTACAAATCAAACTCATATATAAAGTGTAAAAACATTTAATCTGAGAGTTTACACAGATATATATTCTTTACTTCCACACATCAGTGTTTTATCAATTTCATTAAAATATCACAGACATTTCTCCCCACTAGAAGTGTTAATTCTCATAAACTATAGTTACTATACTGTATGTTAATAACTTAATATAATTAGTTATGCTTAAATAATTAAAAAGCAATATATATACGTGCATGTGCTTGCGCATACAATTTTGTCTTCTTGTTGATTAACTAAGAAACAGCTCGAATTTTTAAAATTTTGTAGCTACTCCAACTCATCGATCTATATATCTCTACAGTCTACACCATTATATAGAGCCTGTAGACACATAAATCATAGTTCCCAAATAAAAAGAATGAAATAATTAACAACTCCCATAGACAATAAATTTCAAACTAAAGGCTATGTGATTATTAGTTAATACACACATACTAAAATGTCCAATCCACTACAATTACTAATTCTCTTCGTAAAGTTTTGTTTCTTTTTTCAATTATCATTGATACGAATATGTTGTCGAAATTCACCAATGTACAAAGGACTAATAAAATAATCAATTTCGAATGAAGGGCTGAACTGAAATTTGTCAAGAGAAAAGGGTCGCTTTTTTAGATTTAGATTTTAGAAAGACGGCGCTCGTGAATTATTAAAGTTAATTAAGATAAGATTTATAGAGAGATAGGAAAAAAAAAGTGTTGAAACGAAGGTGCGAGGGAAGAATCTGGTGGTGCATCGTTCACACAGAGTGACGTCACTATGTATTATCGTCGACCAATGAGATTTTAGAGTTTTGGTTTCCATTATCCTTTTTCTCATGGTTCATGCAAGTGTACCGTATGTCACAACACACATTAATACTCCACTAATCCTCGCCAGTCGCCAGATGCCAACTTGCGTTCCCAATGCGTTAACGGCGTCGACATCCTCCGTCACGATCTTGTCGAAGCTGTTAGGTTCCGTGAACCCTAAATCGGATATGGAAAGCTACATACATACATTTGTTAAAAAGTACTTTGCAGTTTTGACTGTACTTCCGACAATTATCTTTCTATTTTTAGATGTTTTTGTGTTTAACCATATCTTGAGATATTTCTGACTTTTTTTTTCAATATTCTGATGGGACAAAATAATAAATCATAAACAATCTTAATTATTTTATTCGGATGTGTTTTTAGTATGTTAGATTTGTCTGCACAATTGCTGACTATGAAATCTATGACTATTGGTTTCTGATTAACGACTACGCATATACTTATCTTCTTGTTTATAAACTTATAATCTTATGCTACTACTTTGAACAAAAAATAATAATAATCTTATGCTACTACCAAACTTACAAGTTTGTTCGTAACATGCCAAATATTTGTTCGTATAAAAATTCGCGTAGATACCTAACAATTTATCAATAATTAATGGCAGTAATTTATGAACATTACTTTTGTTGTAACAATGGTGTATATAGGACAAAGAAAAAAACAAATAACAGTATGAAAATGATATTATAGATATTTTTTGTAGGGTAACAATAAGAGACGGAAATAATTTGTCACGGGTCCATCAGTAACTCGCAAAAAATTGATTAGGTAGGTATTTACTTCACATGCTCTTCCTGTATTTCGAGTATTAAAAGTATGTATTTTCATCTTAAATCTACCCTCTCTTCTAGTTTCTAAATACATTTTATATTTATTTCAATATTATTCCTATAAATAATATAAATCCCCCCCCCAAAAAGTATTCAAAAATATACATTTTAAAAAGAAATGTAAAGGCATTTCCGTGACTCAGCCTCACAGGCGGCTCAAAACGACGTCTTCCTCTGTACTTTTCTTTTTATTTTCCTTTTGATTTTTGTTATGCTTTTCGATCCGCCGCTATCTTCAGCAATTAAAGTTGGACGCAGAAACTCAGAAGGAAAAGACGATAAATATTCATAATTTCTCTCTCTCTCTTCTCTGTTCCACCGTTCTTCCTTGCTTACATACAATCTCTCTCTCTCTCTCTTTCTTCTTCAGACGAAACCTCCTTTGCTTCTTCTTTAAGTTCTTATCTCTTTCAAATTCTTCACCTGCTTACATCTCAAGCTGAAACCAAAATTTCCCGGGAAAGTGATACAACGGGAACATGAGAGGAGAGACAAAAGCTTAAATTTGTGTAAATCCAGAGAATCCGAAAATCCATAGCACGTTGAAGATGCTGTTTGCCCAAATTTGTTCTTCTTGAACGTCATTGTAACAGAGCACCTATAGTTAAAGGATAGACAAGGAAAAAAATTCGTCGCATTTTTTTTTTGGATTTGATTCATGGATTCAAATACTCACAATCATCTCTACGACCCGAATCACATATCTTCTTCCGGGTCGGGTCTTCTTCGTTTCCGATCAGCGCCGAGCTCGGTTCTCGCCGCTTTCGTTGACGACGAGAAGAGTGGGTTCGACTCCGATAGGTTGCTTTCCAGATTCGTGAGCTCTAATGGCGGAAACGACCATCTGGGTTCGCCGAATCCGAGTGAATTCGAGGAAAAGTCTCCCGTTTCGTTGACGAACGCCTCTGTATCATACGCCGCCACTCTTCCGCCGCCGCCGCAGCAGCCTGAGCCGTCGAGCTTTCTTGGTTTGCCGCCGCATTACCCGAGACAGAGTAAGGGGATGATGAATACTATTGGTTTGGATCAGTATCTGAGTATGAATAATCACCACTCGAAACCAGTTGAATCTAATCTTCTCCGGCAAAGCAGCTCGCCGGCCGGAATGTTCACTAACCTCTCAGATCAAAACGGTACCGTTTGCTCTCTCATCAAAAGTTTCCCTTTTTGGTATCTCTGTAACACTAAATCCAAACTTTTGAAAGACAAGATCTCTAGTCTATTTTGCTTTTATAGATTTTTACTGGAAAGTGAAAGCCTTTCTCAACTGTGTTAGGCGCAGAAACCATAAAGTTAACTGTTGGTGGTTTCTGCAATACTTACAATCGCAGGTTATGGCTTGATGAATTACGGTGGTGAGGAAGAAGATGAAGAGAGTCCACCTAATCCCAACGGTTTAAGACGCCATTGCAGCCTCTCTTCAAGGCCACCACCTTCTTCTTCTATGGGAATGCTCTCTCAGATACCGGAAATCGTCTCTGAAAGCATCGCCACTAATTTTCAATATAGCCATTGGAGCGATCCGTCAAGCTTCATTGATAACTTATCCTCCCTTAAAAGAGAAACAGAGGACGACGGAAAGTCGTTTCACGGAGCTCAGGTAACTCGGTTTTCTACCTGGTTTAGTGATACCAAACCGGCCTTGGTCAGTTTAATGTCTTGTATAAGCTGAAAGTGTTGGAGTTGGTTTCTTGAATAAAGTTTTTTTGATGGGTTTGTACAGAACGGAGAGTCTGGAAATGGAATGCAGTTACTGTCGCACCACTTGAGTTTACCCAAGTCATCATCTACAGCCTCTGACATGGCTTCACTGGATAAGTACATGCAGTTACAAGATTCTGTTCCGTGTAAAATTAGAGCTAAACGTGGTTGTGCCACACATCCTCGAAGCATTGCTGAACGGGTAATTTCAATTACTTAAAAACCGTAATTCATATCTAAAAAAGTTTTGAACTTTCTTAACAAATTTCTTTTATCACTAATCAGGTAAGAAGAACACGAATAAGCGAACGAATGAGGAAATTGCAAGATCTTGTTCCTAACATGGACAAGGTAACAGTTTCTTGTAGAGTGTGTTTTGACTCAAAGAATCGTTTTCTCTTTGCATTGGTTCGGTTTAATGTTTTCTTTTTTTGTGTGGTAATATTTATGTTTTAAACAGCAAACAAACACTTCGGATATGTTGGATTTAGCCGTGGATTACATCAAAGATTTACAAAGACAGTATAAGGTAAAAAGTTAGTGTGATCATCATTGTGAAAAAAAAACCAAAGGACCAATGTAAATGTAAACCGATTGTATTGATTAGGCTTGGCTGTTGGTTTACACAGGTTTTAAGCAAGAACAGAGCTAACTGCAAGTGTATGAACAAGGAGAAGAAGTCAATATAGGGCGCATAACAAAGAGTATACATAGGACTAAAAGAAAGCAGAGACAAGGACAAGAACGAATCAATTGTCTGCATATTTTTTTAGCTGAAACGGTCAAAGAAAAGGAAAAAACATATGCTTCCAACAAATCCTAAGCAATAAAATAAGGCTTAAATCTATCTTTTTTTCTTATGTTTCACACCAAAGTCAACATGACATATGGAGTTTGATCTAAACACTAAACATGATTAAAAGCCAAGTTTCACCTGCGGTTTTGCTCCCAACTCAAGTAGAAAGAACAATATGCGAAGCCAACAACCTATGTACTTTGTTGATAAGAACGACATAAGAAGCTATTTGTGTGTACTTTTGATGGAACTGAGCACCCTTGCATCTACCTTGTGAAGAGAGATGTGTTTAGGAAGATTTTCAATAGATTATGTGTTGGTTCATCCTTGGCCTTGTTTTTCACTTTTCTATAAGTTATATCCCTAGTTTTATCTCCATATAGTCCTTGCAGAACAAGGGAATACAAGTTTAAGTTTGGTTTTGTTATGTTTTGGCTTAGTTTTTTTTTCTTTAAGAGAACAATAGATTCTAAGGGATGAAACATATTGAGAAATGCATGTGGCTAATTAACCACGAAGAGGAAAATTTAAAGCTGGCGAAACAACATGTCATACAATTCACAACATGTTTTTGAAAGCTTTGGAAAGTGTGTGGAAGAATTCTACACTCTAAATACTTGTTCATTGTTGTTTCTCTCGGATTTTGGTTCTAATCATGGCTTCATGTGTCGAAACTTTGCTCGGCTTTCTTGGATTATATTCTTATTCCATTCATTCTTTTTTCAATAAAAGAATGATTTAAGTAAGTTGTTGAAAAAAAAGAACGATTAAAAAAAATATTTTGAACAAACTGTGAACAAATTCAGTTATTTTCAACATAATATATGCAATTGTTTATAGTAAATGGTAACATTTCAGGGACAATTCTATCAAATTTTATTCTTCTTCCAATGCATAATTTAAATCAAATAATCACTGGCTGATAATAATGAATGTTTGTTTCTAATAATCAGTTTAATGTCTTGTATAAGCTGAAAGTGTTGGAGTTGGTTTCTTGAATAATTTTTTTTGATGTGTTTGTACAGAACGGATTGGAAATCAAATGCAGTTACTGTCACACCACTTGAGTTTACCCAAGTCATCATCTACAACCTCGGACATGGTTTCAGTGGATAAGTACATGCAGTTACAAGATTCTGTTACCTGTAAAATTAGAGCTAAATGTGGTGGTGCCACATATCCTAGAAGCATTGCTGAACGGATAATTTTAACTACTTAAAATCACCGCCATTCATATCTTAGAAAAGTCTAATACTTGAAAAGTTTCGAACTTTCCTAACAAATTTCTTTCTGTCACTAATCAATTGTCTGCACATTTTTTAATAGCTGAAAAGTCTTAGAAAGAAAACCAAAAACATCTGTTTCCAACAACTCCTAAGCAATAAAAAAAGAGTTTAAATCTGTCCTTTTCTTTATTCTGTTTTCACACCAAAGTCAACATGACAGATGAGTTATCTAAACACGATGCAGAATATTGAAAGCCAAGTTTCGATTTTCGGTTAGTTTGTTACCAACACAATAGATAACCACAAGGAACAAAATGGACAACAAAGTGATAGTTGATAAAGCTCACACGAAAGTAGTACATGAATTTGGGTTGGCGTCACTCTAGGTTAGCTAACAAATTGGCTTCTCCAATTCTGGCTGGTAGAGTGTTGTGGTTTTGGCCTTTCCCTAATGATATTTAGGGCTCGGCTTGACTTGAGTTGCTTTACATCGTTAACAGTAAGATCCTCTACATGGTCCATAAAGGTGTAGAATCTGCTATCAGTCTCCATACCTTGGATTTCAACACGCTGGAGAGTTTTCCTTTCCGGACTGAAGTAGAAAACAAAAAACCGTTGATATGAGTGGTAATCCGACAAAACAATTTCACCAGTAGGGGTCACTCCAACAACTGAAACATAGCGGGGATCAACAATTCTTTTATACTCGATCAGATTGTAAACACATTTCGACCATTCATGTTTCTCAACATCCTCTAGAACCCACAAATGTAAGTCAATGGCCTCAGGGTCATCATACATCCATCCAGCCAAACCTAATTTACCCTTGTAGTTTATCAAATGAGTATCAAGTACATGACAAAAACATTTTGCGTCACTAAACTTGAATTCCTCAGACCTAACATCAAAGCAAACTATCGTCACTTCAGGCCATACAACAGTATTCATGTAATACACAACCCCATTGATGCATACCCCTTGTCCGTAAGGAACATGGTCTAAGGGACACTCGATCTTCCTCCACCTCATTATTCCATTACCTAATGTCAGAATTTTATGGTCATGATAAGCTATGGACAATAGCTTGAACTGCTTATCAACTGGATCAAACCCTAAAAATTCATACGATGAAGATTCATACGATGAAGATTCATACGATGAAGATTCATACGATGAATCTAGTTTAGGCAACAAGGCATATTGCCTCGTCCTAGGGTTAAAAATCACAGGCCCTGTATCTTCACTCTTTGTCGAGAGCTGCATACTAGAGAAAAAGATCAAACCATTGGTAAGGCCATAAAAGTCTTGTGCCCTCATGACTTTAGGGAACTTCATATAAAAACCAGCGGTTATCGACGACTTATCATATGGATCTTGAGGCTGAGGTGAAAAGTAGAAGCTCCACACATCGTCTCGGTCAACAGCGAATAAGAGACGTGGACAAGCCCATGACTTGGTCAAGAACAACTCCGTGAAACATGGACGGCGAAGCATGGACCCCCATCTCTTCGACAGGCAACGACACCTCGCGATTGTCTTCGCCGGCAATCTCGAGAATATCTCGACAATGAGATCATCCGGGATGGAGTCTAACTCTTGTCCTCCATTCATGATTGATTCTTGTGCTTTCTGATCCATAATAGGTTTAGCCGATCTTACACAAGGACTGTGTATCCGTCACGGCGTCACCTTTTATAATCTTAAGTTTGTAGAAAATTAAATAAAAATTAAAAAGGTTTAGTAGACGTCTAGGGTTTAACTTTAAGGTTAGGGAACTAAAAAAATCTTGCCACGGATTTCATCAAAAGATCTTGGCCGTTGATTCAAATGTAAATGTCACATGTAAAAAGTCCAAAGAACAGCGACCTGTGGGTTGACAGAACATGATATTAAACAAACATTGAAAACAAAACAAATTGAAAGACTGTAAACGTCGCCCTTCAAGATCGTGCCCGGTGAAACCATGCTTCATTCTGTTCCATCATCATCATCATCATCATCATCATCATCATCATCATCATCATCATCATCATCATCATCATCATCATCATCAGTCTCTTCTTCATCATCAGACACATCATCATCAGTCTCTTCTTCATCATCAGACACATCATCCCCTGCCAGTAACAAAACTTGGTAAATAGAAAGCAAAAACATAGTACTTCAAAAAAAAAAAACTACAACAAGTTTGTACCTTCAAGCCTGTCATTAATAATGCGAAGGATTGCCATTGCGTTGTCTACATAAGCTTTGAGTTTCGCCTTTCGACCTGAGGGTGAGGGAAGAGACATATGCTTGCCCTTCAGACCTGAGGGTGAGAGAAGAGACACATGCTTGCCCTTTCGAGCAGAGTTTGAAGGAAGAGACACATGCTTTCCCTTTCGACTGATGTTGAGGGAAGAGATGCATGCTTACCCTTTCGACCTGAGGGTGAGGGAAGAGACACGTGCTTGCCTCTGCTTAGTCGTATATGGTTACATATTGGCTTAGCAAGATGGTTCAAAGCTTCACCTTTGCGTAAGTGAACAGCTCGCTGATGTTTCAGAACCTGATAGATCAGGGCAGGAAGCACAACTTTGAAACTGGTGTCCACCCTCTGACCCGATCGCATAATCTCATCGTAGGCCAGTTTTCCAAAATTGAAGGGTGTTTAAGCTTGGTTCAGATTGTGTCTTGATCTCAGGAGTGCACAGCCTCCAAATGGAGCTGTTTTTGTTGACCGTTGCCTTCATCCACCTTGTGGACAAGGTGTGTTGTTCAAGAGCGAGTAAAGCTAAGGACAGAGGATTGGTTAACGAAGCAGCAAAGAAGAAGCTGAGTCTGCGAAACTGTCATGGTGGTTCTCTTGTGGGGTTCATGAAGAGAGACGAAGCTAGATGTGATATGATTGTGGCGAAAACAACAAATTTTAGCTTGATCCTTGTTCTTAGATACTTGGGGAAAAGCTGTTTGGTTCTTATCATAAGGATTGAAGATGCTCTCATAGAAGCTAAGATTGTCAAGCTCATAGTAGAGTCTTCTGAGAATCGTTTGGCTTCAGTCTTCACATATGAACGGTCTCATTCTCCAAGACCACCAGAGCTGTCGTTTGGTGAAGATAGTCAGTCTCCAAGCTGTCCAGGTTCCAGTGTTGTTCAGAAAAGGAGGCGAATGGGAGTGGGAGTGTTGCTTAAGTATGGAGAACTAGTTTGTGAAATGTGATATCGAAAAGATGGAGTTGAAGAGTGTTACAGTATATGCATTGAAGGCTTTTCAAAGGGTGAGACAAATCACAGGAAGTTATGGTGGTTCTTCAACTCTCTGCAACATGAATCATTACAGTGGAAAGGTGACAGAGACACTGAATGACACACAGAGATCAAAGGAGGGACGTCAGAAGAATCAGGTTTTCCAATGCTGCTCTGATTATTTTGAGAATCACTTTGCTGAGTTTTTCACCTATGAGATTCTCCATTCGCCAAGACCACCTGAGTTCTATATCATGTTGTGAAAGCCTTTTAGCTATATGATGGAAGAGACAAGATAAAGAGCTGGTCGAGTGCAGATTTCTTTATTGTAAGTCTATTATCTTTAGTAAACTTTAGCTTGAAGTCGTCTTTGTACACAAGGCACCAAACATTTTATCAATCAAAACATCTCTTTCTAAACTCTCTATCTTCTTCCTCATCTCATCTCTATTTCTTCTCCTCATCTTTACTTGTCATTATTGATCTTGATAGACACAGGTCTATCAAAGACCTCCGGGTGAAGAAGTGCAGCAATGAAGCTTCCACTCTCTCAAGCTCGCCGCCAAGGTGTTATTAAACCCTTTTCGTCTCCATTTCCACAAAATCCGAGGCTCTTCTTTTCCTCTCCTCCATCATCTGATTCGAACCCGCCGCTGAATGAAATCCCGCCAAAAGGCAAATTTTTATTTATTTTTCTTAAATTAAATTCGGTTCACTATAGCCGGCAGCAGTGGTCACTTGAATAATGTGCGCCGATGCGAGTGGTAGATATTTTTGACTTCAGCAAGCATTTCTGTCTGACGGGCGGTAAATATTGAAGTGACGTGGCGCGATCAAATTAAACCGTGCCCGAAAGGAAAAACAAAAATTCTGTTACGGATTCCAAATTCAAATAATTTCTTTTTGAGTTCCGGTATAAAACACTGAATCTCTCTTCTCCTTCAAGCAAATCCCTCTCGTTTCAACTTTCAGGCGCTCTCTCTCTCTCTCGTTTCTACTTTCAGGCTCTCTCTCTGTCGTTTCAACCGCGAGAATTAATTGCTGCTCAGGTATTGATCGCTCCCTACTGTGTTTTTTTCCTGATTTCTTCGCTTCGTTTAGCATCATCTTCAAGTTTATGTGTATCTGAGATTCTGCATCTCTTCCCGTTTGTTCTTTCTTACTTCTCTTTCCCCACGATGATCTGAAGAAGCCAGCTGGACAACCGATAGAGCGATTGGCAAATGTAAGTCTGGAACCAATTTTCGTTTTCCAGTTTTCCGGCGTAATCACTCTTTCTAGGAGCTTCGATAGGTGTTACGAGTCGGATCTAGATCTAGGTTACACGGAATGAGTTCTATATATATCTGGCATAAACATCATTGTGCCGAGACGAAAGGTTTATCGAGACGTTGATGATTTGGCGTGTCTGTCTGTTTTTGCGATTTTTTCAAGCCATGGTGTTTCATTTTGAGTTTCAGTTCTGATAATCTAAATCTTTGCTTCTTTTGATGGATAATGTCTTATGATGATGAAAGTGAAAGTATGAAATCGCTAGATGAGGCTCTGGCAAGAGATTTGGCGTGTCTGTCTGTTTTTGTGATTCTTGCTGCCATGGTGTTTCATTTTCAGTTCTGATAATCCTAAATCTTTGCTTGTTTTGATAGATGGTGTCTTCTGATGAAAGTGGAAGTATGACAATAGAAGAGGCTCTGGCAAATAGTTTTTTGCCATCTAGTGATGAAAGTGATTCTGAGAACCTTCTTCCAATCCTCTTAAGTATGCAAGAGAAGATAACGGAATCACAAAAGGAGATGCAAAAACAATTGGCTTTACACGCTCAAGAAGTTCAAGAGGGAATTAAGCAGATGCATATATCTATGCAGCAACAACACAATATCAAAGTTGGAAACCTGGAGAACAAAGTGAAAGAAGCTCTTGGTGGGATCAAAGAACAGCTCTTAACTCTGGAAACTCTAGCCACAAGACTTGAACAGCAAACTCTGAAGACTTCTGAAAAGACTTACAATCCGGACAAGCAGATTGAGAAGCAAATGTCGAAAGCTTTAAATGTTCAAGCTCGAAATCTTGAAAAGAGTTTGAAAGCATCAATTACGGAGAGGGAGAGTTCGAGCAATGAGAAGAAAACTCAAGAACAGCTTATGAAATCCATGGAGAAACAACTCACAAGACTTGAAGAACTAGTTTTGAAGAGTTCTGCAGACAAGGAGATTGAGAAGAGTTTGAAAGCATCAATTAAGGAGAGCGAGAGTTCCAGCAAACAACTTTTGAATGCCATGAAGAACCTTCAGCAAGCTCTTGATCAAAGCTATCAAACTTCAAAGGTATGAATTCTTGCAGCCATTTTTTTTATGTCTTAGATAAAACCATTAATTCATGTTGTTTCAGGTTGAAGGAATATTAAATGGTTCTCTCAAACCAGAAGTTTTTTATCAAATCAATTCGTCTCTCTCAGAGGATGACAAGTACATTCTTGCCGAGTTACTCACAAGAAACCCTTTGCGTCGCTGATCATACCCTCGGTGAGCTTTTCATTACTATCATCAAACTTTTTAGAAACCATATGACGACGCTGATCCATTGCTGTTTCCTTCCTCGAATAGACAAAAGTAAAGGGAGTTGCATGCAAGAAGAGCAACAGCCAAAGAAAGAAAGGAGAACCGTGCACAGAAGAAAATCAACTAGTTTCGATTTGTATTGCTTTGGATTTTTCTATCTCTTGAACCAAACCCTTTTTTTTTTCCTGCAACTCAAGTTCTTCAAGTGATTCACAAACTACAACATTAAACCAGTAAATTCAAGTTCTTCAAGTGATTCATAGACTGGAACATCAACGCTAAACTTCACATTAATCACAATTCGTGTGCATTGACCAGTAAACCTTTCGTCGTCTTTAGCCATTCAACAAGATTTCACCTCCCAATACACAAAATCCATTCAAGATTTCAAGAAAATCAACATATTTCATAACTTTTTCCAATGCAAAATCTCGTATTCCAAGTTAAGATCAAGTACAGTATATAAACTCAAAAATTATGACCAGAAACCACAGGCTAAAATACAACCAGGAAACAAAAATCATTCCACCATGTGATCTGCGACGCCAGAATCTTTGACATCATCAACAGAGAAAGTGTACTGCTGGTCAGAACCCAAGTAAGAATCGCACATGAAGTAGAGAGTATATGATTGCTCTCCTGGTTCAGTTGGTACTGCAAACGCCAGCTTCACCTTCGCACTCCGTTGCAGAGAGATTCGCTTGATGGCAAGCAACTGGTTCGTCTTAGTTTCTCCAACGACTAGCCACCACCCTTCTTCTTTGGCCTTGGGATATCTTGGTGCGTCCACGGGTCCCACCTCGCTCCTCCCCTCCATGTCTCTCTCTAGCATTACCTGCAATGTGATTTCCTTTCCAGGGGTTACCTCGTTGCCGCCTACAACCTCGTACGTGACGTCAATGTTGGGGAAGCTGTTGCAGAATCTGGCAATGTCAAAAAGCTGAGCGTCTGTCATTTGGAGAAGCTCTTGGCGTCTGTCATCTTCCATTTCCACAAGATCGAATACGGATTTGATGTTATTCCCCGGATTCTCTTGGCACCTTTTGGCCAAGTCCCTTGTGAAGTGAGGAAGCTGCAGAAGAGGGGAGTCTCGATTCCACATGCCTTGAGTCACCATCTGGCTTACTTCCATCGCTAATAGAGCAAGATTCAGACAGCCGCTGCTGGATATCACATCGACCATCGCCTGAAGAAGTCTTGTTGCAGATAAGAGGACCTCACGCTGATCCATTGCCAGGTCCCCGCTGATTTTTTGCCTTGAGAAATGCGCCTGAAGAAGCGCGTTTGCCTTCACATAAGGGTCTGTGCATTTCGGGTTTTCAAAAGAGAACCTCTGGTGATTGATGAGTCTCCGAACTGTGTCCTCTTCACCAGGACGTATGGGAATCAAGTCATACTCCGAAGCAGAACTCAAGATCTCAAGAAGACCCTTCATCTTGGGTTTGGAAGCCAAGAGAGAACTGAAGCGCTCAATGGTGGTGTAAGTAACGTAATAATATGAAGCAATCATACCATGATTAAGAGGAGAGAGATCCAACTCATTCTCTATCTCAATGCATTTACTCACTTGAAGATCAGACAGATTGTTCTCGACGAGCTCTGAGAGGTGCTCAAATAAATGCCTGTGGCTCACTCCTTTGAGATCGTAGTAGTTAGGGTTCTGAGGAAGCCTCCTGTACATGAAGCTCCACGTAAGATAATCCACCGCATCTTGCTTGTTCATTATAACCCCTGCAGCCACTTCCGCATTGAAATTATCATGCAAAAAATGTTGAAGATGACTCTCCACAGGAAAGGCTTCATGCAGAAACTTCTTGTAATGCTCTTTACGTGGTGCATGACAGAAGATCACACACTTCCCAGCGTCGTCAAGCAGAGGTCGGCTACTACGCCCTATCATCTGGAGCAGATCAGAGATGGGGTAATCCGAATGAGAATTCTCCCGCCCGTCATAGAACTGTGTCCCCATTACAACAACCAAATGCGCTTTCAATGGAGTACCCCAACACATTGAGCTAGTCATTACGCATACCTGAATCCGTCCAGCCTCGAAAAGATGAGTCACAATCTCCTGATCCACACTGCTTAAACCCTCATGCAAGTAGCCAATGCCATGGCGCAAAGTCTTCTTCAGAGTATCCTCGCAAATTTGGCTAACAAAAGGGTCTAGTTCTTCCGGATTCCCAGACAGGAAATCAGGGCTCTGGGTGTTGTCCATGTGTGAGTACGCTAACAGATCCACAGCAGTCAAGCGGACATGTCTACGGGTAGGGACAAAAACGATAGCCGGTTTCTTGTTCTTGGCATGCTCGACTATGGCAGTGTATGTTGGCTTAGTCATTGCCTGCATCCTCGCTTCAAAACTCAATATATCCACCTCTTGAATGTGGATCTCCAGTGGGACAGGACGAACATTAGGTGGGAAGTTAAAAAGGCCACGGGAACTAGCCCCAATCCACTCTCCAAGATCTTTGGCATTTGAAAGGGAAGTCGATAATGCAACAATCCTGGTCTTATTCCCGACCTGAGTTGAAATATATCTCATTCTAGAGACAATTACCTCCATTACCTGACCACCCTCACCCCCAATTAAGTGAAGCTCATCGATGATAAACAAACTAACCTGCTGAATATATTTTCTCTGTTTCCACCTACGAGACAGAGCGTCCCATTTCTCAGGAGTACTTATGATTATCTGACCTTTCTCAAGCAGCTTAAGATCCAATGCTGTCTCCCCAGTTAACTCAACAACTCGTAAACCAAGCCTCTTTCCAAACTTTTCCTCCCAATCACGAAACTGCGCCTTGGCAATAGCCTCACGGGGTGCGATATAGACAACACGCATTGTAGAATCAGGTGCTTCATGATGATTCCTCAATATAGCAAACTCCGCACATATAGTCTTCCCACTCCCTGTGGCAGCGGCAACCAATACATTGTCACTTGTGTTATACAAAACAGTAAATACCTGAGTCTGCACTGGATTGAAATGCTTGAAATCCTGATACAGAGCTTCGTAAGACGGATTCCTTAGCGCTGTCACCGGGAGGGGCTGCAAGTCCAGTAGTTCCGTAGGTGGTGGATACTTTTGTGGAAGAATAAGATACCTGAAAGATACAGGCAACACAGTCGGTGAGTCAAGCCATTTATCTGAAACCACTCGAATGAAATACTGTGGTGGCAGTGGCTCAGAGATAGGCACAGTGAAGTCCAAATAGTGATCCTCATCAACATACTGCTTTTTCAAAAGAAAGTACTCGTGATGAAGGATCTTTTCACCATCACTGTCTTCCACAATTATCCAAAACGGTTCCACATATTTATACCTTGTCATCCCACTGGAAATCAGGAGTAACAGTGAGCTCCACCCGCAGAACAGAACGGGAAATCGGCTTAACATGTGCCAAAAGATTCAGTTTTGGGATGTGGTGGATGCTTTTGTGAAGTGCTCTGCCCATAATAGGATTTCGAATAAGCTCTCCTAGCTCCTGCGAAGATAGATCATAGTACCTCTCCCACACCATATGCTTCCTCTCCAACCTCATCAGAACCTCATTTGGAAATCCATGAAACTGCCGAAGGGGTGTCTGAACACTCCACATCCTCTTCCCTACCATTTTAGACAAATTCAGAGCCTTCTCAGCCACTTGAGCCCATCCCCTCTTCATTACAATCTCAAAAAGAGCTCGTAGAAGACGTCCAGCATTCTGCTTAATATAAACCATGTCAGATGTCAAAGAAAGACCCTCAAGCTTCAGCTTTGAAATATATGCTTGCAGCAAAACATTAATCTTTGCACTAGGCTCTTCCAGTGTTTCCTTGACCGGAATCGGGACGCGATCCAAAAGTTTAGCCATTTCCATCTTCTCATCTTGTCGTACAGTGATATACTTGAACTCTTCACTCAGTGAGAATAGACGACAAAGCTCTACATGACTCATTGTTGGCTTCAAAGTCTCATTGTATGTAGCTATTGTCCCATGGGTTATGTAGTAATAGCTAGCAATGCGTCCCAAATCAGTAACTTGGAAGAATCCACTTTTCCTGTCATACTTAATCAGATTGTTCTTGTCCAAGATAGTAGCAGCAGAGTGTATCAGGTCAGCTCTTCTCTCCTTCAATACTGTGTCATTACCAAGAGCATCAGGCGGCAAGCCATACAGTGTCGGATTACGATCCATACGGATACTTAAATATGTATAGCCAAGCCAGTGACAAGCCTCTCTAGCATTCTGCACGGTTCCAAGCACAATTTCAGCATTAAGCTGATCAGCAAGTTTGGAAATAAACTGGCTTTCAATAGGTAGTTGCTCATTCATCAAACGGAGATAATGCTGCAGCTCGTTGTAGCCAGTGATTATTATCCCCTCCCCCTGTTGGTCATATTGAGGTCTTCCGGCACGACCAATCATCTGCATAACATCAAGAGGACTCAGCTCCACCCACGCCCCTCTCTCAGGATCATAGACTTGTGTTCCTTTGATAATGACTGTATGTGCAGGCAAATTCACACCCCAGGCAAGAGTTGCCGTGGAAATCAAGACCTGCACATGCCCCAAACGAAATTGATCCTCGACTATCTGACGATCACTCCTTGACAACCCAGCATGATGAATTGCAAAACCATAAGGCAGAAGATTTTTCAGGTCACTACTCTTGACAAGATCAATCTGACTCTGGAGAATCTCAAAACTTTCACTATCTTCCTTCAAGAATCTGCTGAGTGTATCGTTCGCCAATGCGGTGTCCCGTATTGCTCTTGCAGTTTTTGCTGTTTCCTTCCTCGAATGGACAAAAATAAGGACCTGGTGTTTTCCCGCACCAGCCAATACTTTCTGATAACATATATCATTCATCAATTGGAACCTCCGCAATGGTTTTTTCACATTAATTCCAATATACTGCTGAGAGAGAGGCACGGGTCTGTAGCTGCGGTCAAATGTAAACAACCCAGCCTTTAGATCCACCCGCAAAAATTCAGCCACATCTTCGTAATTTGGCAGTGTCGCCGATAAACCCACCAGACGAATATGCTCCTCCGTGGTTTCAATCTGCCTAAGAGTCCTAGCGACAATACTTTCAAGCACCGGCCCTCGATTATCATTAAGAAGATGAATCTCGTCAATTATAAGAAGCTTCACAAGCTGAGTATAAGTGCGATCTCCAGATTTCCTGGTGACGATGTCCCATTTCTCCGGCGTTGTAACAATGATCTGAGCCTCTTCGATTTCTTGCCGAGTCAGGGACTGATCCCCACTGAGTTCCTTCACAGTGACTCCATAGTCCTCCAAGCGTTTAGATAGAGTATCCACGACCTCAACAACCAGGGCTTTCATGGGTGCAACATACACAATTTTGCAGTTCCCATGATTATATGTTCCGTCCAAGTTCTTACTTGCTTCAAGTTCCTTCAGTATGGTGAGCACAGCAACATTGGTCTTCCCCGCACCAGTTGGAGCACAAAGAAGAATGTTGTCTGGCTTAAACAGAGCAGTCTCATACACTTTGCTCTGAACCCTGTTCAACTGCTGCATTCCCTTAAAAGCCGGTTGGGCCCAATCTGGCATATCGGTGATTTTCACAAGCTTTTCATTACTATCAAACTTTTTAGAAACCCATGGCACATGAACCTCATCAAACTCCTTGCCACGAATTCTGTACGAAAGAGGGGGAAGCTCACACTTCTTATTCTCCCTCAGGAAACCACCTTGGTCAAAAGCCAGGCTCTCCAGGTCCAGCATCTGACGCTGACCCGTCGAGCAACCATTACCTACGTCTCTCCTGCCTCTGTCTCCACCTCCATCAGAATCATCCTTAAGACCCCGAGCTTCTTCTCTGATTTTCTTTTCCTGGTTCTCCTCCCTTTCTTTGGCTGTTGCTCTTTTGGCATGCAACTCCTCCACAATTGCTGCAGCCTCTGGCCCCAACCCCATCATCTCCTCCTCGATTTTACTCCTCTCTTCCTGGTCTCTTGCCCTAGCCAAACGGGTGCACCACACAACTTTAAGGCGGTTCTGCATCAGAAACTTAACAAGGCTGAACTTTTCAAACTGAAGGTGCTCAAGCAGCTTGTTCTCAACATCCCTATCGCTCCCCTCAGCAAGTATCTTAAGCAGCTCTTCTGCGAGTACCTGGCACTCCTGTGGATCAATCTGCTGTTCATATCCTTGGAATATCCTTCTCTGGAGCCAATAAGCATCAATTTCCTGAACATTAAGACTCGAGCCTGCGTGCCCTGCATCTTCACCATGAATCGTCACACCCACCTGCACTCCTCCGGTTCTGTGAGGTTCAGAAGCTTCTTCATCCTCTTCATCTTTTTCCTCCTGGACCATATCAAAATCACTCTCCTCATCATCTTCTTCACGCTCCTCAAATTCAAGAGCCACACCCATATCATAATCAAGCCCTGCATCCTCAATAGCTTTACCGCTTCCAGAATCACCACCATCTTGATAGTCCGTGATCAATTTACCAATCGAAACAAGCTGATCAAATATCTTGTCAGGGACAAAGTTCAACACTTTCTCGATATCCACCTTCTTCTCATAACTATTCACGGATTCCTTCTTGAGAAGCGCCAAAATCTCATCAGCCGCACCACAAGCAATACTTAGAGGCTGCCCACCCAGTTGCTGCTGAATAAGACTAAGCATGGCCTCATAAGCAGCCCTCGTCTCCTTAGTCTTGGGCTGATAGACGCCATCATCCGTATCAGTGAGCACGCTCTCCTCCCAAAGACGACGTCTTTTGCTCTCGCGAGCAAACACCGCATCCGTAACATCTGCAGACTCACGCTCCTGCTTCTTCTTCGACTTCTTCAACCTCTCGTCTAACTCATGAGGCCTCCCCTTAACAACCCTATCTCCAAAAGATTTAGGATTAATCTTCCCCCTGAGAGTCTCCGGTTCTCCAGTAGGTTCATGCGTGTTACGTCGACGCTCTTCATTGTTAAGCACCAGATTCGAATTGGCTTGGTACCCATACTGCTTCAACCTGGCCTGTTCCTCCGCGCCACCACCCAAATTCGCCATCACCGAATCGAAAACAGAAACACCAAAATCAAAAATCGAAAATCAAATCAGTGAAGAGAAGAAGAAATTGTTACAATCCTCTTTTCTCTGCAACTACGAAATCGATCGTATTACCTCTATTGCTCTTCCGCCTCTTCGTTTATTCGCCCTCGACAATTAGACTCTCGAATTCGTTAATGAATGGTTAATCAATGATGGCTCTCACGATATTTATAGTTAGTAAAAAAATTCGAAACCGACAATACATGTCGGTGAAAGTGAAAAAGGAAAAGTTCAAAAAGGAAAGATTTAACCGCGAGCGAATTTATCGACCAATATTGCTAAACCGTAACTGCTGTAGATATAAATTCGACACTACAGGTCGGTGAAAGTAAAAAAGGAAGACATAACTTTCCGGTTCGACCGGTCTAGCTAGATAATTGGAAAAAATCAAGCGACCAATATTGTGAACGGTGACGATTCGATCGAGAAAGCAAAGGTGTACGTAAACTTGGGTGGTTTGTAACGCACATGATACTACTCTCTTACGCAATAACCGCAGTAGGTATAATTGGGCCAAAGCCCAGTAACAAATTAAGTCTCGCTTTTGGAAGGGTAAAATCGTAAACTAACAAGGTATTGACGAAAGTTTGTAATTTGAGAATGAATTTTTGACGAAAATGTGTTATCCCGCCTCTGGTGAAAATTCAAAACATTTCACACAGGTGTTACCTCTCTCACACGTGCGAGCTTGAAAATTTTCATTTCCAATTATAAAACCCGCCCAGATGATGGCCTCAAAAAAAATTGCCAGATCGTCTCTCTCTCTCTCACACTCAGAAAAGCGATTCTCTCTTTTTCCCTTTGTCCCCTCGCTTTACTGTTCTCGAAGGCGTTTGGAGCTGTCACGAAGGAATCCAAATTGGAGATTCAAAGGTAAATCCAATTGAAGATTTTTCTTTTGTTGCAAGAGTATGTAGATGCTTGGGGGAATTTATGATGTTCTTGATGAAACCATTGAAGTAGGATGCAAATTAGGTTTGTGTTGGATTGTGTTGTAATCGTTCCCCTTTTCGATTTCCAGTAGATAATCACAATGCCAGAATCAAGAGACAGAATAGTGAGGCCAGTTGATTACCCAGCGGCATTTCTCAGCAGGCGGTCTAACGGAATCTTCGCTGACGAACCGGCGAGACAGTTCGATTTGTTCGGGTCTCCGGTTCAGAGACTCCCATCGGAATCTGCAGGAGTTGGGTCTATTGGTCAAAGATCTATGATGATGGGAAGAGGTGGGCTCGTTAGGGGTAATTTTGGTATTAGGCGGACCGGTGGTGGTGGTGGTAGGAGAGGCCAAACCCGGTTTAGGTCCCCACAGGGACGAGAGAACACGAGCTTGGGTGTTGCAAGGCGTGGAAGGGTTCGTGCTGCAACTTCTGTGTTGCCTTCTTGGTATCCAAGAACACCCCTCCGTGATATTTCTGCCGTCGTTAGGGTTAGTTTACCCAAACACTCCTCTGCTTTAGATATATCAAAAGCCTGGCTTTTTATTCTATCTACATATATATTTATGGATGCAGGCTATTGAGAGAAGGAGAGCTCGTATGGGAGAAGGCGTTGGCCGAGATGTTGAGACCCCAACTCCACAACAGCTTGGGGTACCATTGTCAGGTGCTTTCGACTACTCCATGGTCACTCCTGGTCCGTCTGTTGGGTTCAAGCGTCCCTGGCCACCTTCAGCTGCTAAGGTCCATCAGATGCTGCTCGACATCACAAGAGAAAACACCGGGGAAGAAGAAGCCCTCACTCCACAGAAGAAGCTCCTCAACTCTATCGACAAAGTGGAGAAGGTAGTGATGGAAGAGATTCAGAAAATGAAAAGCACTCCTAGTGCAAGGAGAGCAGAAAGGGAGAAGAGGGTTCGAACGTTGATGTCAATGCGATGAAGGAGACCATAGGAATCAGGGAGTAAAGGTGTGCCTGCACAGTGAGTACATCATCTTCTGATGATATCATAGAGGGAGAAGTGGATCATCTACATGAGTGTGTAGATTTGTTTAGAGTTTTTTTGGGTATCACTAGTCTCTGATGATATTACTAGGAAGGGGTCGATCATCTCTTTGATGATACATTACATAGTAGGAAGGTTCTATCATGTTTCTGATGATAAAGCATAGTAAGAGATTCATCTTCTGATGATAACTGGTAGATAGTTTCAGCTTTAAATAGCTCACGGATTTTATGTTGGGAACCTTTTCTTTAGGATTTGTATTTGATATCTTCTGCTTCAGGATACTGCAGTCAAACAGATTGTACAGAAGTTCTAAACTCTGGTTTTGTTGATGGAAATTGCAAATGTCATTTTCCGACTGAGATTTCTCGTGTGTATCTGTAATTGTCACAATCTGCGAAATGTCATATATGAAAAAAAAACGTATAGCTATAATGGATCTTTTTTTAGAATTTAACATTGAATTACGCCATACATATATCATAATATAATAATAAGAGGTCACATCGGTTGTTTGTATCCTTTACAATGGGAATCTAACAAACAAGATTCGTCTGTGTTCTGGGACATAATAAAAACAATACAAGTATTCTTCAAAAATTGTTATCAATAAACCTGCAAGCAATGGATCTAGAACTAAACACTAACCTTATCCTCATCACATCCTTCGTTTTTGCTTTTATGCTTAATGCTTTCTTCAAATGGTTCTCAAAGGAGCATGGTTCATCGGCTGCTACGAAGTTGCCACAGAGCCCTTCAGCTTTACCATTCATTGGTCATCTTCATTTGATAGGCAAAGTGTTGCCTGTATCATTCCAGAGCCTAGCTCGCAAGCATGGCCCACTCATGGAGATCCGTCTTGGTGCTTCCAAGTGCGTTGTGGTCTCAAGCTCTCTGGTGGCGAGAGAGATCTTCAAGGAACAAGAGCTTAATTTCTCCTCAAGACCTGAGTTTGGTTCTGCAGAGTACTTCAAGTACAGAGGGTCCAGGTTTGTCCTTGCGCAGTATGGAGATTATTGGAGGTTCATGAAGAAGCTGTGCATGACCAAGCTTCTTGCTGTTCCGCAGCTTGAGAAATTCGCTGACATCCGCGAGGAAGAGAAACTGAAGCTGGTCGAGTCTGTGGCTAAGTGTTGCAGAGAAGGGTTGCCTTGTGACTTGAGTAGCCAATTCGTGAGTTACACCAACAATGTCATCTGCAGGATGGCGATGAGCACGAGGTGTTCGGGTATTCATAACGAAGCGGAAGAGATTAGGGAGCTGGTCAAGACCTGCCTGGAGCTTGCAGGGAAGGTCAGTGTAGGAGATGTGTTGGGACCACTGAAAGTACTGGATTTTTCTGGGAACGGGAAGAAACTAGTGGCTGTAATGGAGAAATATGATCTGCTTGTAGAGAAGATCATGAAGGAGCGTGAGGCAAATACGGTGAAGAAAGGAGGTACGAGAAAGGACATTTTGGATATATTGTTGGACACTTACAGAGATCCCACTGCTGAAATCAAGCTCACGAGGAACGACATGAAGTCTTTCCTGTTGGTATGTTTCTTCTCACCTGCAATAAGAATCCATAATCAAAAACTGATATTTCTGACATGATAAAAACTCTGTGTTGTGTGAAACTTCTGCAGGATGTTTTCATGGCGGGAACAGATACATCAGCAGCAGCAATGCAGTGGGCAATGGGGCAACTAATAAACCATCCACAAGCGTTCAACAAATTAAGAGAAGAGATCGATGCCGTTGTCGGTAGAAAAAGACTGGTCAAAGAATCAGACGTTCCTAACCTCCCTTACCTCCGAGCTGTACTAAGGGAAACTCTGAGGCTTCATCCTTCAGCTCCTCTGATCATAAGAGAATGCGCAGAAGACTGCCAGGTGAACGGGTGCCTTGTCAAGTCAAAAACCCGTGTGCTTGTTAATGTCTATGCAATCATGCGAGATCCAGAACTGTGGAAGGATGCAGACAAATTCATACCCGAGAGGTTTCTAGAGAGCTCTGAAGAGAAGATAGGTGAACATCAGATGGAGTTCAAGGGCCAGAATTTCCGTTACCTTCCGTTTGGGAGTGGAAGAAGAGGATGTCCAGGAGCATCTCTTGCCATGAGTGTGATGCACGTAGCTGTGGGTTCATTGGTGCAGCGATTCAACTGGAATAGCGTTGATGGAGAGAAAGTCGATCTTAGCCAAGGTTCTGGCTTTGCTGCTGAGATGGCTCGGCCACTTGTGTGCAACCCTGTTGATCACTTCAAAACCTTCTAAATGCTTTTGTAAGGCTCTCTGTTACCTGTTTGTATAAGACTTCCCAGAAAGTATATGTATAAGGGAAGTAGGGAACCATGGTTCTGTATCATTTCTAGGCAATTTGCTCTCCAATATGGTTTATATTAAATCATCTGATACAGTGATAAGTAATACATCTGAGTACTGTAACTATACATGCATATAGCAAAAGTTCAGTATCTATGCTGTTTTGGCATGACATTCTACTTTACTTCACTAATCAAAGCTTAGTCAAAATTTAACATTAATTAATCTTCTTACGCATCCCCATCCGTGACCTCGCATATCTGATATTGCTTGTTAAGTTTAGCAGTAAAGTCCCACAAGAAAAGAAACAAAGGAAAAACATAGGTATAGTAGTGAAGGATACTGCAGCCTCAAACCCTCACCAGTGAGGGATGAGTAAAGCACTGTGCCTTGAAGAGTACGTAGTGCTTCACTCGAGCAGCTCACGTCCTGCAAAAGCCACAAATCAAATAGTTATGCTGACGAAGTAAAGATGCCAAAAGTCAATTCACTCTTCATACAAAATTGACTCTCTCTCGATCTCTTTCAGAAAAAAAGATATTGAGCGAGCTGTACCTGGAAATCCACAAATGCAACAGGAGTCCCATATGTGCCCTGAATTTTCAGCTTCAAGAATCCACGGCATCTAAACAGGAAAGAGAGAGAGAGAGAGTGAAAACTAATAAATCTCTAGTGGTTTTGCAGTTTTGGGCAGGACAGTGTATTCTTACCTCGAGAAAACTTGAATTAGCTCAGATTCGGTGCAATTTGGTCCCATGTTAGCTATGAAAAGTGTTGGACAAGGTTCTGCAGCCTTGTTCTGTCAAAAGAACGAAGATTGTAATGTCCACTGGTAATGGAAGGTTTTAAAACAATACTCATATGAAAGTATAAAGGCAGAAGCTTACAGATTTTCCAGTATTCGTTGCCCTCCCCGCAACATTAGCGATTCCTTGACTGAATGAGCAAAACAGAATATAATGAAACATTAGATTTCGTTAGCAAATAGCTAAGAAAGAACAAGCTCTCTCAGACCAGTTAAGCCAAGCCTTAAGTAGGTTAGGTATGGGGACATAGATACAAGAAACGTGTGTGCAACAAAGAAACATAATCTAAGCTATTCCCAAATAACCAGAAAATGTGCTCAAGTTATGCAGATGACCTTTGTGCAGGTGAATAACCAAATGTGTTGTAAGCAGAACTACTCATTCCAGGAGTGTGAAAGCTGCCAAAACCTGCTAATGCCCAAACGTGCAAGAATGTGCAGTGTGAGCTTTCAGAAACGTGAAACCAAGTTGACGAACTTATAGCCCAAGTGTTGAAATATTAAACCAAAGAGCTAACATGCATGAGCGTGTGGTGGATAATTGGATTGTGAAGATTGGAACGACTAATACTATACAAATATTAAGATACATGAAACAGAAAACATATAAAGATCACAAGAAGCCCCAAGATAAAGACTCACGCCAATGATCTTACCAGATTCAGGAGTGGCGCTCCATGACTTCGTCTTTTTCAAATTTTCCCAACCATCATCTATTACAGAGCAAAGTGAAATTAACATAGAAGCAAAGAACTAACTTTTATATAAGCTACTGAACAGAAAGAACATGAACACTTGCCTGTTCTTGAACGCTTAGATTTGGGGTTTGATTTGGCAAGATTAACGTAAAGAGTAGAATGCTTTTCAAGGTCAAATACCATTCCCTGAAACGTAAAAAAAAAAAAAAAAAAAAAATCAAATAAAGATAGAACTAAACGTAAAAAAAAAAAAATCAACTATCTATTTTCGAAAATGGAACTAAATGAAAAGGAAAATAACCAAAATTTTCATTATTTCCGGCAAAATGTAGCTTCGGAGACTTGTCTGAAGAAATTTAACTCACATTGAGAGCGTGCATCACCGCTAAAGCTGATTGGAGATCCGAGAACACAGCAAATGCGAAGGGCTACAAAACAAACACAGTAAGATTCTCTCTGTCTATTCACCGGGAATCATCCCTACCCAAATTACATAACTTCCGAGAGTTAGAAAATGATTACCTTAGCTCCATCGGAGGCCCGGAGATGCGAAGTCTCATATCCTGGGAACTCGCGAAAGAGATTATAGATCTCCCGGGGCTTGACGTCTTCGGGAAGTCCGGCGACGAAAAGCGTACGAACCTCATCACGACCACCGATTGAGGCTTGCGTAGGCAAGTAGACGGAGTGGATTGAAATCGGAGCCACTCCTGGCGGCGGAGGAGTAACGATCGACGGGGGATTAGAGTGAAAATAGTATGCTGACAAATCATCCATTATTGACGACGGCTTATCACGTCGCCGCCGGTAGAAAAAATCTGAGACGTTGGTTAAGTTTCGCCTTTGTTCAGTCGGAAGAAAAATATCATCAGGGAGTGTTGCATATATGGGCCGGAAAAGGCCCATTTAAATATCCGCGCCTTTTTTTTTTTTAATCTTTTACCATTCTTCTTCATTTCTCAGTAAATCCAACGATAGAAGAAACGAGGCTTACGCTAATGGCATGTGATTGCACGCACGGTAACATATCTATATCTCTCTCCTCTCTTCCTTCTCTTTGGCAAATTTTTTTTTTTTTGTTCAACGATCTGCAACTTAACAACTGCTCTCTCTCTCTTTTCTCTCTCTCTAGATTGAGGCATTATGACGGAAGAACACATCGACCAATCACCACCACCTGACCCAGACCCGATTCAAAGCCCGAATTCGAATTCAGTAATCCACCCGAGGCGGGTACCTTTCGAGCACGGTCTCCTCCCGATCCAGAAGCTTAATTTTGCCGACCCGATCCAAACCTTAGCTCCGATCAACCAAAAGCTAGCGTCTTCGGCGACGAACAATCGCGTAGGATCTGCCGCCATTTCCGACGCCCTCCTGATCTCCGGTGACCATGCGCGCCTCGTTCTCGAAACTCTCGGTTCGGTGCTCCATTCCGAGACTGATCCACTGGTCCTTGCCAAACCGGAGGAAGTTGATTCGATTGGAGCTGATTTGAGGGATCTGATCTTGTTCCTCTACATTCAATCGTATAAGAAGTTGCTCCCTAGGACGCACAAGGACTCCGCCGCTGTGGCCGATGTCTGGCCGTCGACTTCCGCTTTCGATGGATACTTGTCGGCGTTATCGCCAATTCAGGTAAGCTCTTTACTTTCCGCCTAATCATGTAATGTGGCTCGAAATGTTTTCATGTGATCTTAGTGCGTATGATCTAATTGGTAGGGAAGTGAGAAAATTCATTATTTTCCATGTTTGCTTTGCATTCTGCTATAATTTTGAAATGCAAGTTTAGAAATTTGACGACCCTTGATTCACCTGAAAATGTTGTAGATTTTCCATCGAGTGATGGGTTTATTTTGTTGTTAAATGTATTCAAGCGGAGAAGATCCTCGTTGGGTATTGCTTTGTAATGTAACTGAGCTTATTGTTGAAATGTGATGAATCCTATGAGGAAGGTTGATGGTTTAAAGTTCGACTGCATAGGGACTGTGAGTATGAGAATCTTGTATTTAGCTCTTGGTCTATGGAACACACACACACAATATCACATATTTTAAGCAATATATAAGTATGTGCTTTGCAAAAATGAATTTTGACAACCTTTTGTTTGGGTACTTGTTCCTTTATCTCCTCTTGAAGTTTGGTTCCCTTTTTCTGATAACCCTGGAGCATTGTTAAGTTCACGGATTGAAGCCAAATAATTGTAATTTTGCTGTGTTGTGTGTGGGTTTGTTCCTTAGTTTGGTTGGTCCTTCCATGTTTCCACTTGGTGATAATGTGGGGTGTGTTCTGGTAGCTTTGGTTTTAGTCTCTAGTTGGGTGACTGTTTATGACAAGGCTCTTCTGAGCTTTGAAATATTTTAACGATAATTGTTCGCACTACTGTTTCCATCATATGGGGTCTAGACAACCTTGTTGCTGTTGAAGTTTACGTAAGATTTCTTTTTCCATCATCTTGCAGCTTGTTCGTAGCAACAGCCGTCGATTTATGCCATCACCAGCAGATGAAGAAGCTCATCAGTTATCGTATCTGCAAAAGCACATGTCAAATATTATTTCTCTCCTTGCAGAGCCTGTGGAGGGAGAAGGAGATGAATCTTTGGTATGTGCAAACCTTTCTTTATGTCATTCGGGAAGGAGTTACTGTTTCTTTTTTGATAGATATATAGAACCCAATGTCGCAATAAAAATATTGGGATATGAAACAAAACGCGTATCTCATTCAAGATGGTTATTTCATCACGGCTTAAATGGTGTTATTTACTTTTTAACTGTCCAAATCTCCTCCTCAGGTCCTATCTATGGAGAGCTTTGAGCACATTGGTTTTCTTCTTCATTTTGGTGATAAGGGATCTGATGTACTTTCTTTGAGCCAAGCTACTCCTTTCTTTGCTAATTCTGATCCTGATATGCCCGCTGTTCCCGTTCCTGCTTCCCAAGTGCATGATTGGCTTCTGAAAAACATAGCTTCCGCCTTGGAAAGCATTTCTGACAGAATTTCTGGGAAAGAAAATGGACCATCAAATGCCTCTGATCAAGATGCTGCAACCGCAGATGCCTCTGCAGCTCTTAGTAAAGCTTCATCTAACGATAGAGGTCCTTGTATTATCGAGGGAGTCTCCAAGACTTCACTTTTCAAGCAGGCTTCCGATCTTAAGGGTAGATCTGTGAAGGTCCGTATTGGACAACTACTTTGCATTTATAGAATTCCGCGTTCCTGTTTTGTTCGCTCATGCATGCACTTCAAATGCATGTTTTGTGTATTCTGCAGGTTGCCAATTGCCATGATTCTGTCATTTATCTTTTAGCGCCATTAAGATATGCAACTGTGTATGGATGTTCTGATTCTACTATCGTTCTGGGAGCTGCTGGCAAGGTACGACTGATACACTCCTTCCTGCTTTAGTCTTTGTTTGCAAGGTTCGGATGCACTAAGAGTCATTTATGCTTTCTGCAGGCAGTAAGAGTTGAGCATTGCGAGAGAGTTCATGTGATTGCAGCCACTAAACGAATCTGCATCGCCAATTGCCGTGAATGTGTGTTCTTTTTGGGAGTCAATCAGCGACCTCTTATTGTCGGTGATAACAACAAACTACAGGTAAAGCGTCTCTCTAAGATTGAGGTTTTCTGCATACACAAAACTCTTCTTCCCCGCCCTTATATTCAGCTGAGATTTAGTAATGAGACCACAGAGTTTTTCTGTGTTGAAAGCCTGTTTACTCATAATCATGTCAATGCTTCATGTTGTTTGGATAATTATACATGCTGTTAGAGTCACTTCTTCATTCGAGTTTTGTGCAAACATCTTCTGATGTGTTTGTTGTCTATAATTGCTGGCATCGATTTGACTTAGATCTGTTTCAGGTTGCTCCATATAATACGTTTTACTCACACTTGGAGGAGCACATGACCGAGGTTGGGATTGTGCCAACTGTCAACAAATGGAATGAATCCTTGGCGCTGGGAGCAGTTGATCCGCATGACTCACTGTCACATCCCACCGGTGCCTCTGAAAAACAATCTGACTCAGCTTCTTGTGTGGACCCTGACCAGTTCACTAACTTTTTGGTAAGATCCCCTGTTTCTTAGTTTACTTTTCCTGTAATAACTGGTGATGTTTGGTTACCAAGATTGTGATCACGTGGTTAATGTCTCACATCAATGTCTCTGGCTCAGATCCCAAACTGGTTTGCGGGGGAGGCCCTTGGTTCCACGAAAGACAATCCATTCCCATTACCAGATGCCTATATGGCAGTGCAGCAGACAAACGTATGTTTAACTTTTGGCTTTCTAGAACAGAAGTGCTCTGTTTTTTTTTTCCTTCCACATCGGAACAGCATCATCTAATATATTCGTTTAAACAGCTAAAGAAGTTGGAAGAAACAAGACAATCCTTAAGAGAAACACCTCTTGAAGAAATCCGAAAACGAGAATTTGCTACCGCGTTTCACATGCATTTCAAAGACTGGCTCTACGGTAATCAAATCAAATCAAGTCCCCTTTCTAGTTCATTCACTCCTTTGGTCATTGGATAATTTATCTTCTCCTTTTTTTTTCCGGTGGTGACAGCAACGGGAAATATCAGACAACTTTACTGCCTACAAGGTGATTAATTCACCCACCAGTGGCGATGGAAGATGTCTCAGTCACTGCAGAGTTTTCTTGATCCGTTCCTCTTCAGAGATTGCTAGAAAGTATGACATCAGGACTTTAACTGCACAGCACGCTGCCTAACTCCTAAAGCCCTCTCTTATTTTTTTGTGTGTAGGTTTTTATTCTCTGCTTTGATCATATTTATTATTAGTTTCAAATGTCTTGGCAAGCCCACGTTTTTGTCTTTTTCCTTTTTGAAAAACATTATGCAATATTGGCTTTTTAAGTGTTGATTTCTTCCAATTGTTATAAGCAGATAAGAACTTTGCTCAATACCATATATATATATATTTAGGAACTCCTTGAATTCTAAGGTTTCTTTTTTAATTTCTTTTCACTTAACCATCTAACACATTCAAACAGGCTGAACAGCTATGAAAACTTCTCTTGATCAACTATTGTTGTTCTCTTGTCTTCTAGCTTGGAGGAAGTAGCTTCTCTGCTTGGTCCGGGAAGAACGTTATGAACAACAAAGCACCTGCAAATTCAACAAAGTCTTATTCATAACCAAAACAAAAGACCAAACAAACAATTTCTACATTTAAACTCTATGGTAACTTTTCACTTACAGACGAGCACTGTTCCTAAGACTGCTGAGATCTTGCCTTGAACTGTGATAAGCCCTGCTTTGCCTGCATTCTGCAACTCGGTTGAACCGACCGATTCAAATGTCCCTAAAGACGCAGCAAACAAGTAAATCATTATCATCATCTTTCCTCTTAGCCAAACTATCTCTCCCAAGAAAATGATCTTAGATGAAGCCAAATGGGAAATCAAACCTGGTTTTACAGATTGTAGCCCTGACGTAACACAAGCAATGTTTTCGAAACCAGCTTCCTCCAATCTACTAGCTGCAGCTGCAGATCTTTTCAAAGATCGACAAAAGAAACTTAGAATCATCTTCGTACTACATTCGGTGATACATGTCTCAGTGAATCCAGAGTTTGTTCTACTAACCTGAGACCTTCTTGGCAAACAATTAAAAGCTTGCTGTCTGGTGAAAACTCGTTTCTAACGGATCCGAGGAACTCCGGATTCATTTTCGTAAAGGGTAAACCGAAGAAGAGCCCTGAGAAGTTGTTGTGCACTGTCCTCTTTATTATCGTGCCTGCAAATTTCTCAGAGACAATATATATATTTGTATTACTTAGAATCTCCGGTCTACTGTTTTGTTCAAGTTAGAGGATTGATATTCTTACCAAGATCGTTGTCTTCGTTGAAAATGAAGAGAGGGATGTGGTGGCAAGATTTTATATGAGCTCTCTCGAACTGGGTCTTGTCTCTTACATCCACCACCGAGTAACCTTCCATTGCTACTAACTGCTTCGCTTCTTCTGCATTCACAAATCTCACCTCCGCAGCAATTCTCAGGTTTCTCCGGCGGATTCCGTTCCCGGAGATGCTTTTTCCCGCCCAGCTCACTGATTTTAACCGCCTTGTGCCGACATTACTGCATCAGAAATTCGAAAGACTTTAACTTAAGCTGATTGACTCTGTTTTCGGATGAGAACACTCCAAGATTACAGAATTTGGCGAATTTTCTATAAGAATCAACTTAAAGATGAGTAAACTCGTTTTACCTGGTGAAATAAAGAGCCGTAGGGCTAGGGCTTATGATCCCCGCCATTGATGCAGAGGTTTCTCGAGGAAACAAAACTCTGTCACTGCGATGATGCGATAGTCACTTGGACAAGAACCAGTAGATTAGCCATAGCACAAGGGAATTTAAGAGAGCCAATGAGATATTGCCACGTGTTCAACTCAGCTTTTACATGTAGATCACCAAAATCTACTTCGTTTGATTGTGATTCATGCTTTATGTTTGTTTCCTAGTGCTTATCCTGTTAAAAACAATTATAGATTCAGATAAAGTAACTAAACTCGCGATAAACAGAAGCAAGCACATCTCTAATCACTTAAAGCTGTAACATTTCTTACAATTGCATACAAAGTTGAATTTTTTTTATTATAGGAAACATTCAGACAAAAGATGAAAGTCACTCTCCCGAAAAATCATGAGGAAACAAGAGCAAAAGAGTTTTACATCTCCAGATACAGTAAACAAAAAACAAGAGTGTGCAGGGAAGAAGAGATTGTCTCGAGAGCAAGGGATCAGCGAATGCACAGCTTATTAGTCTCAGTCACCAAAAGAGAAATCAGGCATCAGCTTCAGCTCTTTTCTCGACGGTGTAAGGATAATACTCTCTGCCATTGTCTACTCTCGTGGTCTGACCTCCAGAGTCAATCAAAGCAGAGGTAACAGCAAGAGTTGCACCTGCAGCTATCGCTGTCGGGATGCTCCTTGCTGTGAAAAAAGCACAACAATATAAATTAGGTTACAATGGAGTTTCGCACAAAAAGAATGCAGGAATCTACAGCCTCTAGTCACTCAAAGCTCACTTTCGATCTTTACATACATAATATTTAAGAGGGTTTCCTCTACATACTCCATATCAAAGTCTTGGAACTTAAAATCTCATATAGAATTGCTACACCAGTTACCAAACATTAACTTGAGGTAAGGAACAATTGAATTAGAATCTCACAATTCTTCTAGTTACTCCCAAATCGAAGTTGTTGTTTATGTATCCACCAATAACTACTAAGCTCCTAAAACCCATGAACTCCATACTGCTAAATTTCGGCAACTTGAAATGGTCTTCCAAAACGCATACAGTAACGAACCATGAGTGAAGAAGAAGAAGAATGAGAAACCATTACCTCTATAGCCAAGCACAGAAGCTCCAGCCACGAAACCACCAATAGCACCATTGTAAAAGTCTCTCTTGGATCTATAGCTCTGAACCAGCTGTTCAACACCGATGTAAACGCCTCCGATGGCGGCGAAAGTCAGCCCGTGGGTTCCCATCATCTTCAGAGTTCTGATGAGTCCAGGAAGGGCCACGTTTCTCTCCACTCTCGGAACGTCTTTCCATGTCGCCAAAATGGTCCCGTAGATAGTCCCAGCACCGAAACCAGTGACACTGCCTTTGATTGTCTTCATCATCGGGCCATCCTCTTCTTCCAAGTATCTCATTTCAGCTGGATCCATGATGATTCCTTCTACTGGTTTCTAGCGAATGCACACGAGCTAAAATATTCACCAGAGAACAAGATCAAGCAAAAACAACGATTAAAGATGTGAAATTTGAATTGCGGAATGTATTGAAAGACGCGGATTTGAAGGAATTTTCATCAAATCGAAAGTTTTTGAAGTCGCCGTCTTTACAGATTAATGAACCCATTCATATAGATCGTCAATATCATTAAGTAAGAATGAAAATTCATCATCGGGTTTAAAGACGCAGAATTCAGGTAGAGAGATATTGGGGATTAATGTAAAAGAAGAACCCTAGTTCAGTAAGCTCATCAGAGTCATCAATACATGGAAAATTTTGAATCAGTCACTGACGAACAGAAGAAATGTTACATAACAGAACGAAGAGAAATCATAGAAGGATTGAGAATGGTCTGACCTTTGGAATTGGAAGAAGCAAAGAGACGAACAAAGCGATGAGCAATTCAGCGGAGGAGCTCAAGGAAAAAATGTTTCGATGTTCTTCGGACGGAGACGAGAGAGACGGTAGAGCCAGAAAGAGTTAGATATTTGGACCTACCAACTAACGAAAATTAGTGTGGCCCATTTAGGCCCATTATGAATCCCTTGCGGGAAATTAGTTTGGCCCATTTAGGCCCATTTTGAAGCCCAATAGCATTATCTTCCTCAACTCTCGAGTCTCAGTTTAGCAGGGGAGAAGAAAGAGAGTATCGAGTGATTCGAGTCTGAGCAAAGCTGATGAACAACGAGTCTGGACCATTGAACCATCTTCTCTATGCATAAAGCTATATTCATCTAAACAAAAAGGTAATGTTAGCTCCTGATTTGATTCACTAGGGTATAGATCACTACATATGGTAAAATGTATTTGAAAATTGTGATGCTCAGTCTCATCATCTCTCAAGTTGGGAGGATCATGAAGAGAAAACAATAATAAGCATAAAAAAACCAAAAAGCCATTCTCTGGCAACAATTGTCAGGTTTATTAGTAGCAAGCAGGTAACAGAAGAAGACACACAAAAAAAGCGAGCAAAAGATAAAGATGTTGCAGAATCGTTTGATAGTAACAACAATGCAAAGAGAAGAGTCTACTTTAAAAGGCAAAGAGACTCAGAGAGACCAGTTGTTATGGTGAGAGGAAGAGTCATAAGGCCTTGTACTCTGAGCTTCCATGTACTGCCTCCTGCTTTGATGATGGTGATCAGATAACTCGAACTCACCCATCGTCGTGCCACCGCTTATCTGGCAATTATCTGGCTCGGTGAATCGACCCAAATTCAAAACAGGAGACATTTCATTCGGACAGCTGTTGTCTTCGTCCTTGAACACCCAAGGCGGGTTCATATACTGATGATGCTGGCTTGGTGCAGGTGGTGGCTGAGCCATTGTAACCGTCATGGGGCCAAAACCTGAAGAAGTTCGCCATGTGTTGTTGTTGTTGTTGTTGTTGTTGTCCTGTGGCTGGTGATGCGGATTTGACAGAAGAGAGAGAGCACAGTTCGAGTCGCCAATTCCCTTGTAGCTCTCTAGTTTTGTGTCCATGGTCTCCGGAGACGAGAAGCTTGTCCCTCCTCCACCGACCGATCCTTGACTAAAGACATTCATCGGATTGATCTGCCACGACGGTGCTGACACAGGCCGTCTCATCACTCTTGTATCCAACGTTCTTGCGCTTGTCCATCCCATCTCTTGGTTCCCAAGAAAGCTCCCGTTCATTCCACTATCAGCATTTCCTGTCCCATTATTAACATTGTGTTAGTTTAGTAAAACGAGTCGGTCTTTGTTATGTATAAGGCTAAAAAGGATCGAACCGTAGAGCGAAGGTGCGATCCTCCCGTAACGAGAAGACAACACGGAGAGCGACGCAGGCTGTGGCTTCCTCCGTCGCTCATTATGGCCAGCGAGTCTCCTGCGGCAACTCCTTTTCTCTAGGTCAAATTCCGGAAGCTGGTGAAACCTATGTGAGATTTGATTATAATAGAGTTAACTTCAATGAAAAGCAACAACATTCCAAACACAAGATCTCTACAAATCCTTAAAAAAACGGTTAAATCATCTCATCTAATTAATGCAGCACTCTATATAAGTCAAAAGGTTTCATCATCAGTTTTGATTCCGAATCTAAAAACCACACACTGTAACAGAGTTTCTTGAATGATCACGTCATTGATGCTATGGTACCAGTTTTGTCCCCCTCAATAATGATATGACCTAAAGAGGCAAACATAAGGGCTATGCGTTTCTTATTGTCCATTCATTTCATATCCCTTCGGATTGGATATTTTAGAAAGACAAATTCACAAAAAAATAAAATTAAAATTAAAATAAAAAAGAGAAGCATATAGAAGTACACGTAAACATATTCCCCAAAATAAGCCCAACGAGTCTAACAAACACAAGACCAGGTTACAAAACACTAAGCTGTAAAGTTAAAAGAGAAACCCTCCAAAGACGTTAAAGCCAAAAAAGCATATGACACTGACAATCTACAAAAAAAAAAAAAAGCTAAAGCCTTTGTGGATTTGATTCGCAAGAGTGAAAACACGGTGAGTCTTGGCCGGACTCTTAACTCCGGCAATGGCAAAAACATGTAAATAAACGAGAGAAGTAAAGGGTAGAATTGGGAAACAAAAGAAAAGAACCTGCTGCACTGTTGACAAAACCTCTGTTCGAGACCAGCGACAATGACTCTGGGTGTTTTAGAGTGCATTCCACAAACTCTGTGCCTCGAGTAATAACCTTTTGCATTGGTTAGATCCGTTCCACAACCTTCCACTTGGCACCTTGGTATCTGACCCGACTGACCCGACCCGCCTCCACGAACCCGTCTGTTTGACCCGCCGGAGGAAGAAGAGCCGGATCCACCTCCACCGTCCTCGAAGTAGATTCTCTGGCCAAACATGAGCCCTCCGCTCAAAGAGGATGACTCAGTCGAGGAACCACCAGACTCTGTCTGACCCGGACCATGACCCGGACCCGAGTTGGAACCCATCTCCAATTTTGGTTTCCTCTTACTCAGACAGAAAGGGAGTTACTCATTTTTCTCTCTCTCTCCTAAACCTAACTGTCTCGGTTTAAAGAAAGGACGAAAGGAGAAGAAAGCAAAGAAAATTTTGGCTTCTCTGATTTTGACTGTTTTGCGTTTAGAGGAAGAAGAGAGAGAAACACAACAGAAGCAAAAAAGAGACGAGAGTGGTAATAGACAAAGACAGTGAGATAGTAAGTAAAACGGTACGGACAAAAAAACTATTGTCTGTTAATTACCACATAGCAAAAACGAGACAGAGAGAGAGAGAGAGAGATGTAGCAGTTTCTAATCTTGGAGTTGGAGAAGAAACTTGAGCAAATGAACATTGGAGAGGTCTTTCATGTACACATCTTTTTATTTTTTTACTTTATACTGTTCATGTTTTCAACCTTTTTATAGATTTTTTCCTTGCAATTATTTGACAAGTTACGCATTTTTTTATGTCAAAAGAATAAATAATGCATGTTTTTTTTTTCTTTTGGTCCACCATTGGCATTATGAGGTTGGCAATAAATGGAGATGATATTTTGTGTTTCTCCATAGCAAATCTACCATATATTTGACTTGGTTTTGATTTGATCAGTGAATGCGAAACCAAAATGTTTTCAAACAAAATTAAACTGAACAAAGTTTTACTCAAAAGCATAATTTCCAATAATGAAAACCTAAAACTTCCACACGAACCAAACCAAGTTTGGTAAAACTTAAAAGTATATTTAGATCAAATTTACAGGATAACATTCACAACTCTATTATTGTATGCAATGAAAGCTTGGTAGTTTTTGATTCGATTAAATAGGTCAACAAGTTTTTTACACGTTGAATATGCATGTTTGAAAGAAAACAACTTAGAAATACACTCATTTAAACCAGGTGAGAGATCGTACTATATCTCCAAATACTAGGAATTTATTTTCAAGTTAAAATTTGTGAAACGTTAAAGATCATTTTGTAAGTTGCATCTGTTATTTATAGCTGGATAAAATGATCATTTTTTGTCTCTAGCTGAATATAAATACATTGAGTTCATGTGAAAATAGGGTTTGCCTATGTCAATTTAATAGCTGAATAGCGGAATAAGTGAATAATAATCTGACGTAATCAATAGGATGGGTAAACTGAAAAAACTAATTTTATTAAATTAATAGATTTTTCTTAAAACTAGTTATAAATTTAAAACGTGCAGAATGAATTGAAAAATAGCATGTTAATTTTCATTTTTTATCATTCAGTGCTTAATATTATGAATGATATGCATTTAGTGAAATCAAGTTTTCAAAACGCAAAAATGTGAAAAAACTATTTACCATTTAACCCCTATGTTTTCTCAAACTTTATTCTACTTACGATTATTATAATTAAGTAAACTCGGGGATTGGCATCCACGTAGACGTATTTGAGCGGTCAGTCACGAATTATAGTAAAAAGGGTTTGAAATTAATTTCAAGTTTTAAAACTGCTTAACACCCTAATTTTTTAGCTGTGAGTAGGTAAAATGATCAATACTAAATATATGGTATTTGGTGTAGAAAAATGTATAACTTATTAAGATGCTAAAAAATAGGGTAAAGTTGCATAGAAACTTGGAAAAGTATTGACTTCACGTAATGAGCTAATTAAAACACACATATGAACGTGAAACCTAATTAGTTACGATCTGCTAATTACGATGTGTAAACAATCAAACTTCTTTTCAACAACACACCACGCACTGCGACAAAATACTCATCCTATTATCCGCTTGGCCCATGCTTCTTTAGACCCATATTTTCTTTCGTTGGTGACACTTATGCACATTTCTCTTTCCGAAAAATGTGCAATATCATTCACTCATATGTTTTTCATTTCTCAAAGTTTATTAGGTTCAGTGCTATCTACCTTATCTGGCTTACACAAAAATTTCCCTTCGCGGTCGCATCCATAAAATGCTAATTACCAACGAAAACACACTATTTGGTCCCTTGTATTTCTGTTGCATCTTAGTTGCAGTTTGAAACTTACAAAATTTTACAGGGATGTTTTGTAATAACTACAATGTATAAAGTTCAAGAAGCGATGTATGTAATAATTAAGAGTTCTAGTTCGATGGTTCTCCTTTATGTTGGATATCCATAATTAAATGTGATGGTGATGGGTCATGTGTGATGTAAGTTTTTTTGGGTCATAGGTGATGTAAGTTTAATTAAAAGTAGTATTGAATTTTTGAGAGCATCTATCTGAGACCAGGGAGCAATCTTCAGACTTGCATATAGAACATCCAACTTTACAAATCTTGATAATCTGAATTTTTTTGTACTTAGAATAATAACTTTTTAGTCTTTCATATATTATTATCCTTCGTAGATTCTATACTCAGCATTGGGAACCTAAAGGAAAGTGCGGAGGAGTTCAGAGTTCTATAAATAGAGGGTTTCTTACTTTCTTTTACAAATATAACGATAACTGTAGTAGTTAAAAGAGTAACGAATATGGTAAAAAAATTACAGTCATTTAAAATGTTAAAATAGTACTACTATTAAAGACTGAAATATGAGCAGTAAAGTTATTGGAACACAACAAAAGACGTGACACTTCAAGGGAACTAGTTGGTGTCGGCAGATGTGCAAGCAACACTATAAAATATTTTTTAGTACTCTATTTTTATTTGTTAAGCCTCTTTCTCTTGTTCATAAGTGAATTATATATAATATAATGTTTTTTTTAATAAATATGGCTTTCGATTTGTTTGTTTGTTTTATTGCAAATTAAAGCCACAGTTTTTCCTCATTTGTTTTGTTATGGAATTTTATTTTGATAAATTTTAGTCACAATATCCAAAGAAAGATCTTTCTTGATTTTTGTAACAATATAAAAGTATGAAAAGTTAAATCATAGTCATATACATCCATCAGAGTCTGTGTAAACTATAATACTTTATATTATAGGTTTATGTTCGATTTGTTCTTTTTGCTTAGCTTTATTTAGTGAAAGTGCTTTCCATTTGTTTGGCTGCATTGGTTAAACCCTGAAACTAAAGACCTGATCTGCTGATACTGGTTTTACAAATATGTCACAAAAACAACTAGGTTCTGCTTAGCTAGACATTAACAAAATATTATTTATGCCGTCATTATTATAGTCATATATGATGATGATGCTTGGAAATTTTCTTTATTTATTATTTTTTTTTTTTGGTTTTAAGTAAAGGGTGGCCAATTTGGGCTGTGGAATAGATTTGAGTCTCCCTTTCGTCACCATATCCATTTGGTCTTTCACTCTTTAGTAAGATACATTTTTTCTTTAGTAAGATGCATGAATTTTAGGTTTTAAGTTATTACCATTGGAGTTAATCATTACTTCATTAGCTACTAAGAGGAACAAAAAAATATTATAGAATATTCGTATATGCTTAGTTGTTTTCCATTTTATGTTTCACATGATAATCATATGTTTACAAGTTTTAAGAATTATTCTTAACAATTCAAGGCCTTTTTGTGTTAATCATATGAATTATTTATCCAAAATTGTGTAGACTAAAATCTCCAAGTCTCAAAGTCTTATCTCACTTCTCAGCTCTCTCTTCCCTCAATGGGTTTGCTGATACATTTTGCCTATATTGCACGATTTGCAATTATAACATCCCTTAGAATGATTAGAAACTTTTGGAGATGAGAAGATCTCTCACATATCTCTCAAAAGCGTCAAGCACTTTCTCTCTCAAATTCATTTTATGACGCTCAGAAGTCAGAAAGCAGAAACAAGAAAAGAGTATGCAGCTTGATGCTATTGATTCATGAATCATATAAACACCATAAGACAGACATATCCAAAGTTCTCAACTTTCAAAAAAAAAAAAAAAAAAAAAAAAGAAGAAGCCTCAGGTTAAATTGTCATCCTGATTCTTGAAGTTCTTCACCAGGAAGAGGGTTTCTCAAACTCCATTACATTCCACGACAGCTTCAGCAGCTCGTCTCGGCTTGCTTTTCCTCCGGCTCCCGTTCTGTCTAAACCCAGTAGATGTCGATTTCGTGGAATCATCCGTGCTTGACTTCGATCCAAACCCATTCTCTTCTTCATTTACATCAGTATTGCTTCCATTAAGTACCTTCCTCTTCCTCTCGTTCTCTTGTTTTTTACTTGTTATCGAACCATCGTTTGTATCATCAACATCTTCTTCTTCTTCTTCTTCTTCTTCTTCCTCCATCTTGTTGTCTACCATCTCTTCTTCTTCCTCCTCCTCTTCGAAATCATCTTTCATCGGCTTCTGTGGCCTTACTCTTCTTCTGTAAGCCGGAATCTTTTCTTCTTCGCCGCTTCCACGATCTTCCCGAGCAGATGCATTCTGCTTCTTCCCTTTCCCTCTACCCCTTCTCATACTCTATTTAACTCCCCCACTTTATACAAAAGCCCACGAGCTACTACACACTTTAGAAACCTGCAAGTTAAAAAAAAAACACATTTTCCACTTTAAGCAGCTCTCTAGAACACAATCAATCAAGTAACATTACTCTCTTCACATTGCAGATCTATGAGACAATCATAAGAACATGAAGGGCATTGACTACTCCTCTTTTAACATCTAACAATTGCATGTCTTATTTAAAACTGTTCCGATGGATTCCATTTCAGCTCTCCTATTCTACCACTTAAAGTCGATTCATGAATAATTTTGATAAGCTAAGCTACAAAAAGAATAAGATTAACTCCCATGAAAATCTAATTGCAATCAAAATGATAAAAAAGGGCTAACTTTACTTTTGTTTCCAAACTCATCGAGCTTATCCAGAGCAAGTAAACAAGTGCAATCAAAGTTAACCAACCAAAATGCAGAACTGGATAATACGCATGAAGTAGTAAAGCGACGAAACTCACCTAATTCATCAGATTCTCCTACACATGAACCAATTTACTCAGAAACAGACAGTAAAAATGGTTTCTTTCTCTATTTCTTAGGGGTATCAATCGAAAAATGGATTTTTTTTTCTTAGGATTTCACTCGATCTACTTTAGACAGTGTCTCTAACCTCAGAAAGAACAAAACTTCAGTGCGAAACAGAGGAAAGCTCAGATCAGAGAATCACTGAATTGAAGTGATCACAATCGAAGGAAACATATAAAAACTAGAGAGATCTAAGAAAGAGAAAGAGGAAAGACCAGAAGAAGAAGTTTGGTCTCAGTTACACACACTTAAGCAGTATCCTATAAACATACCATTGGCCGATGGATCTTCTTCAGCCCCATTGAAGATGGGATACGGATTTTTTTCACATTCTTGCTAATCGCACGCGCAGAAAAACGGCGCGTGATTCTCACTCCCACACCTGTTACTGTTAGTGGTGCTCTCGAACTGTCTGTGTGGATAAGAATAGTGACACCTCAGCCAGCAATCTCAAAGTCTTACGAGACTAGTCGTCATTCCACATATATTATATATCAAATGGGCCAAACTGAAAGCCCATAAATATTTTTCTTTCTTGAATATTTAGGTCACTTTATGAGATCAACTGTTTTGGTAATAATAATAAAACTGTAGATTGGCGAAAAAAATTATGCTCCGAAATTACAGAATGTAGAATAGTGAAATAATTACTTGAAATGATATGAATGAATAAATTATATGGATTGGCGTAATGGTGGAATTATAAAAAATATATAAAATTAATTTTTCATAATAATATATTTTATATATAATTTGATATAATAAAATTAAAATATTAATTATTATCAAAACATAATTTTAATATAACTAAAAAATATTAAAATTTTTATTGTAATTATCTATTTTTATTTTTATTTTTATTTTTATTTTTATTTATTATAAAATATATAAATATATTGCAAAATTTAATCTACAGATATAATCTGATCATTATATAAATATATGCAATAGAAATATATTTATTTAAATAATAAAATATTATTAATTATATAATTGAATGATATAAAATATTAATTCTGCAAATAAGTTATTTGAAACATATTTTTCCACTTAATTAATTTTTTTTTGTATTTTTTGTAAGTATTTCCGCCATTCCACAGAACTCGAGTTTTGACATTTTTTCGCAGGTTTTTTTGATTGGCAAATTTTTTACGGAATCACATTTTTCCGCCATTTCACGAAGTTTACCAATCAATATCCATAGGTTCATATATAGGAAGAATATGTGCATTTCCGTTTTTTAGTTTGTGTTATTTATGAATTTTTTTCTTAGATGAGAGTAATTTTATGTCAACTCTTTTTATCTGGTTTGATTCGATTCCATTCAATTTGTTAGAGGTCCGACTCGACTCCTGCAGATCAACACATTGATTGTGACAGTATGTAAAACTATATTTTCTGGAAATCCCCTTTTGAAGTAAAACTATATTTTCTGCAACCACCAAAAGTAAAACTACTTACATTTGCTCGCAAATATGTTTGGATCTCTGATAGAAAAAGTAAAAAATAAGCAATCGCACATGATAGTCAGTGACAGTTTGAGTTTTCGAAGTCCTCTAGCCTTCGTTTTGTGTTTCTATTAGTAAATACATTTTACCATATGAAAAAACTTCTATTATTGTTCTTAGAAGATGCAAAATATAAATAACAACTGTAGATATCATTTTTGTTCTGCTGCTACCGTCAAAAGTTTTTCTAATTAGAATATGGAACATTATATTAAGTATACAAGACATAATTAATGGTCCACTTATGGAATTTATACAATTGCCTAAATCAAAGACAAGCCAACACACCCACTATAAATTCGTTTTTTTGTTGTCTAAGCAAACTCTATTGATATAACAACGATTTGCATATATATATATGATGATTGATGACGATATTGAGCGTTTGGCAGATATGTTCATGGCAAGATGACATGAGAACTTCTTGCAGGAGAAGGTTGAATCTTACAGGAGATACCAAGAAATGTTGGCGAGGAGTTTGTGAGAATTGATAATGAGCGCGACGGCAAAGAAACTGCTTCTCCTGATTTTAGTTAATTATGGTTTGATGGACTTTGCTTTGCATTCATAAATCTCATGTCTCTCTATATCATCAAACAGCTGCATGTATTTAGTGATTGCATGAAAAGCTTTTAGGTTCATAAATCTCACGTCTTTGGGAGACAGCCGGGCACATATCTTTTCATCAATACAAATATAATCTCATACTCATTTTAATTAATCCCACCATAGTTTATCTAATGAATCTCAACAAGACACCAATCAGTTTTATTTGTCTTTATTAAATTTAACTATATATATAGATATTGGATCCTACGTTCTGCTACATATAAATTAGAGAGATGAGATGACAAAAAAAAAAAAAAACACTATAAATAATAAGAAAAGAGTATGAGTTTCTTTTTCTTTATCATTTCCTTCTCTCTTCCCCTATATATAACCTTATCATATTCCACTTATTACCATAAAAAATTACCAACTCTATCTTCTAATCACATAAAACCTAATTCGTTTCTACAAAACTATGGAAATTGAAGCTACTGTTCACAAAAGAAGAAGCTTATCAACCATAGCCATGCACAAACAATCAAGAACACTAACCAAATCGAAACCAAAGATACGGATCATCCATATATATGCACCGGAGATCATTAAGACCGAAGTCTCCAACTTCCAGGAACTCGTCCAGAAACTCACCGGAAAACCAGATCATCATCATCACGATATGCACCGCCAAAAGGGTCTCAAAAGAAACCATCGGTCTAGAGGAAGTCATGATCATCAACTCCATGACATGAACAAGAGCCAAAGATTCTGCATAAACTCAGAAGTAGAAGACGACGAAGAAGAAGAGATGGTGTCGATGACGTGGAATGGTAGTGGCGGAGAGAGCTCCGGTGGGTTCTTGAACGGCTTAGGAGATTTCGACGGTTTCATTCAGGAGCTAGGTGAAATTCCTTATTTGCCCTTGACCATTGATCCTTCCGTTGCTTCTGCTTCGTCTTCGCACTTACATGACGGAGTTTTCGCAGAATCGAGCCAGTTCGCCTAAATTTTCCGAAACGGCAGCATTTTTTCATTCTATAATCAAAATTAGGTTATAAGTTTTAAATAAATTTTATTTTTTTTCATTAGATACAAGAAGCTAGTTTTTTGGGTCATTTTTAGCATTAAATGGTTTGACTTTTGGAGAACTTTGTGGATCTTGTGGTTCATGATTATTAGGATTTCTGTTTCTTAATAATTTTCCACTAATTTGTCTTTCCCTAATAAATTCGTATTTCGCTATTAACTCATAAAAAGTGTATCGAATATTAAAAATCGTCACCACTCACTAAAATGCTGAATTTAAAATAGAATTTTGCAAACTTTGTAGTAAGAAATCCGTATCTTCTATAGTTTTCTGAACATTTTTAACAAGATATCATTGTACTTGCCTGCTAATATAATTAACAAACACTTGTTGAATGCACGTTTTGGAAGTTTTAGGACTAGATATTTTTCCTCGCTTATCCAAATGTACTGAAAAATAGACGTATTGATTGATTGATTGATACTTAACATAAGATAAGTACAAATAGGACCATATTTAATTCAAGATAACAAATATTATATATTAAAAATGCAAATATGAGCGGACAAGTAACCACAATTACATGCTTTTTATGGTGGTGATTCTGATGATGATGATGATGATGCATTGATATGTGATGATGGAACTACACATCAAATGATAAACTCTCATCACATATTTGATCACTTAGGCACTACAAATCAAGCAAGAGCATGTTAGACATGTGAGCCCTTAGACTATTTGTGAAGGTTGCAGAAAGAACACAAAAGAGGAATACTTTTAACATATAGAGATGACCACCTCAAGGTTAAAGTCCATTCACTTTAGACATTTACAGACACCAACTTGGTGGTCGGTTCTTGTAATAACACATAAAGAACACAGGAACAGTGGCTAGTACTACTATCTAACTATCGTATTCAAGAGTTTCTACAACGTTCGATGACGGTTTTTCCAACCTCGTTAGAACTTCAGGCACTCCTGAAGTATCTCTTACTATCTGCGTAAGAAACAAAAATAGAAGAAGCAGATAAACTAAGTTAGTGTCACGAATTAAACAGTCTTTAACGAAGGTCTTGCTTCCATGAACTTATTATACAAGCAAAATATTCAACAAACTCACGAGAATCTCCTCGTCCAGATAAGATATCATAAAGAATCTTTCGAAGGATCCACCTGAAGCAGATAACACTAGTTGGTTCAGTACACATATGAGGGGGCAAATGGTGATACACATATTTATAACAAACAGAGTAGCTTACTCAGGGGAATTCTCAGACCACTGGCTAAAGTATCCTTGATAACAGCAGGAAGCTGCTGCAACGTTGTGGTGGCTTGACCCAATGCGCCTTTGAGCTGTTCAGGAACTGCTTCTTCAATGACCGTTGGGGACTCGAACATGCCTTCTATATACTCTTCTTTCAGTCTCAGAGGTCCCTCAACGGTCAATTTGGACGACAGAACGATCTTGCTTTCTATCTGCAATTGTTTTGTTGTTGGTTAATGCGAGAAACAACTTCTGTGAGTGACTCAGTGTAATTACATAAAAAAACAATGAACAAAACTTTTGAAAAAGCATTTCAGTTATGCTACCGAGTTCAGCAATTTGATATTTGCGGTCGCCTTTGCGTTAGAATCCTTAATCAGTATCTCCATTCTTGATAGATTCGCCAACGTTGATGGAAACCTCCTGAGAAACAACACAAACAGATTGCAAAACACTTCAAAGTTTGAAGATAAACGGTGAGATTATAAGATAAGAAAATGAGAAGTAGCACTGACTCGAAAATAACCCGAGCAGCGAGTAAACCAGGGCTTCCAGACCCAAACCACTCGAAACTCCATCTGCCTTCGAAACAAGGAGACCTGAAAAAGCTACAGAACCAGTTACAAAAAGAAGAAGACAACAAATAAGCAAAAAATCGAAACCAAAAGGGTTAAAAGAGACGCCTACGTGGTTGGTCTTGGAGTAGGGTTAAGCCGCTCTAGACTCGTTATCCTCTCATTCACATCGATCCTCTGCATATTGGTTGTCTTCCCTGTAACTAAAGCCTCAAAGCCTCCAGCATCCTTCAGCTGTATATAGATAGATCGTTTCAGTGCAAAAAAAAAGGACTTTTTTTGAGAGGTCAAAACACAGAGCTGTTCCTAAAACTAAGACAACTCAATTGCGCTAAAAAAACTCGATGCTAGATTAGTCGCTTCGCTTGTAAACTTCAATCCAGGGAAATGTGAAGTACTGTAATATTGGAATAGAATCTCCTACCCTCAACTGCAATCTATTGATTATAATTGCAACTAATCCTCAAAATCACATGGGGAACTGAAAGATCTAAGATTATTACGAAGTAATTGAAGTTCAAAAGGGTGAGAGAGTTTTTACGGCGAGAAGCAGCGATTCCTTAGCAGAAAGGCGCTCCATTTCTCTGGCGTAAACTGAAGGAGATCCTTGAACTGCTGCTTCCTGCACCATTGCTCTTAAAACCCTTCTCCGCCTCCAACTTTTCACCGTCGGAACAACGACAGAGACCCTCGACGGTGGCATTGAGCTCGAAAAGCTCAATCGAACCGCAGACGGCCCAGAAATCGAACCATGTATCAACGCCATCGGAGAAGAAGAAGGCGAAAGAGACGTAAGCCTAGAAAAAAAGTACCAAAGATTGGGAATTTTTGCAGTGAATACCTCAGCAAATGAGTATGTGTGTATGTGTATGTATGAGTTTCTCTTCTTTTAGTTATTTTAACCGTTAGCCTTATTTGCTGGTTCAACCGGTCGGTTTCTGGTTTAAAGAAAACCCTATTACGGTTTACTCTCTCGATAGAGAGGAAGAAGACACTCGATAAGTGCCAAAGTTGAAAACTTTTTTTCTCACTCTCTGCTCGTTTCTGAGTTTTCCCGCCATGGAATCCATGGAAATCGACTCCGAGAAGGCTCACCAACGGAGGCAGTCCGATTACAGTAGCCTGGTTCGATACCCAGTACTCTCTTTCCTGTGTTTACTTCGAGCGAAAGCCGCTAGAGCCTTGTGTGTTCGGCTCTTTCTACTTTTTTGTGTGCGTGCTAGGGTTTGTAAATTTGGTTATGAGTTTTCTTTTGTTATTATTCAATTGAAGCAGGATGAGAGATTCGAGATACAGAAGGAGATGTACAGAGGGCAGCAATACAGCCAGATTTACTTTGCTCGTCTTCATCTCATGAGAACTCTTCTCTACTCCCTTGCCCCTACCTGGAAACCCGATTTGCCTGGTGAGACTTTTGTTTATCTCAAAAAAAGGAGAGAAATTTCCAGAAATTTCGTGGAATTTGGTGTTGGGTTGACATAATTTGGTGAAATCAATCATTTTTAGGGGTTTTGCTAACTTTTGGTTACAGTTAGTTTTCTGGGTAGCTTAGGTGTTTGAATTACATATCTGAGTTTGAGATTTCAAAGGCATTCTTTTGTTTGCAGTATGTAAGGTTTTGGGACTTGAAGAAGGAAAAGAGTGCATACTCGTAGGAACCTTGTTCAAACACATGAAGCTTAAACCCTGTGTTCTCGATGAATATTCTAAAGAGGTTGGTTGGTTTATAGCCTCTCTACTGTTTTGGTTTTGTTTTGTTTCCGCTATGTCTAGAACTCTAGATTAAACTTGAGCACTCAAATTGCTGAGTATGTTAAACACAATGCAGAGGTCAGTGACTCCGCTTGTTAAGCCTCATAACTTTATGCACCCTGATGATAATCTGATCCTAGAAGACGAGAGTGGGAGAGTTAAGCTTGGTGGCTCTGCACTTTCACCCGCAATATATGTGACAGGTATGTATGTACCTTAACTGTATTTCTGTTCTTTGCTGTATTGTTTTGTTGTTTGTTAAAATGTGGCACATGTTTAAGGTTCGGATTTTTTAAGCAAGCTTAGTCTCTCTTAAAAGATGGATTCTTTGAGAAAACAGATGTTGATGCATTAGAGAATTGTAGGTGTTTTTCTTTGCTGTATTGTTTTGGTGTGTGTAAAAATGTGGCACATGTTTGAGGTGCGGATTTTTTAAGCAAGCTTAGTGCCTCTTAAAAGATGGATTCTTTGAGAAAAGTGATGTTGATGCATTAGAGAATTGTAGGTGTTATTCTTTGCTGTATTGTTTTAGTGTTTGTTAAAATGTGGCACATGTTTGAGGTTCGGATTTTTTAAGCAAGCTTAGTGTCTCTTAAAAGATGGATTCTTTGAGAAAAACGGATGTTGATGCATTAGGGAATTGTAGGTGTTGTTGTTGCATTGCATGGGAAGGAGACTAGTGCTGGTGAATTCTTTGTTGAAGATGTACTAGAAGCTGGATTGCCACCTCAGATAGAACGGCCTTTGGATCTAAGTAAGTCTGACTATATGTTCTCTTCCTTTTGATATATCCTCATGGCTCATCATATTCATAATTCTCATAGTACATATATGCTGTTCTGCAGAGGAAGATAAGTACGTTGTGTTATTGTCGGGCCTGTGCATTGGGAGCAATTTGTCTAATCCCCTGCAGTTTCAGCTTCTTGTTGACCAAATAACTGGACATCTCGGAGATGAAGAGGTTAAAAAACCTCTCTTTTTTTTTTTTTTTAACTGTCAGGTTCTTCCATATTTTTCTTTGATTTCTAATCAATGGTTTGAACAGGAACAAGGCCTTGCAGCACAGATAGTTCATGTGGTAATTGCTGGAAACTCTGTTGAATTTCCCCGTAAACTCTTTAGTGGACAGGTACTCATAACTTTCCCTGCTGATAATCTTCTCACACGCAGCTTCAGTTATCTGCCTCCGTTATGATCTTTATTGGTTGATTTTTTGCAGAACGTGGCCTCGAAAGATCAATCAACACTGTATGAGCCCATCAAAGAGCTTGATATCATGTTAAACCAGGTCAGTTAACCAGATCCACTTGTGTGTAATCGACTCTGTTAAAATGAAAATGAAAATAAAAATTCTTAGTTTTTTTGTGTGTGGACTGTTTTCAGATAGCTGCAGGAGTTTCAGTAGATATCATGCCAGGCCTGAACGATCCAGCTAACTTCGCATTGCCTCAACAGGTTTGCAGATACATAATAAAACACTAAAAAAAACCGAATTTTTATATAAACAAATCTGATTCATAGCCCCACTCCGTTTGTTTAGCCTCTGAACAGATGCCTTTTCCCTGGATCAGCACCTTATAACACCTTCAGATCATGTACAAATCCCCACTCGTTTGATGTCGATAATGTCAGGTATGGTTACTATTAATAGTGGATACAATATCTCTGATTCTACAACGATAACTGGAGTTGGTTTGGTATATCTGACTAAAAGCCTCTTGTGTATTGATGATATACTGCAGATTTCTTGGAACTTCTGGTCAGAACATCGATGACCTTGACAAGTACTCAGAGGCTGAAAGCAAGCTTGATTTTGTGGAAAGAACGCTGAGATGGAGACATCTTGCTCCCACCGCACCTAATACACTCGGTGAGAATTCACCCTTCCACTGCAAAGTAAACTCTTTTCAAGAAAAAGGTTCCTATTTTTTTTTTTGCGAGTCCATGGGTTTGATTCAGTTCTTTACAGGTTGTTATCCTTTCACCGATAGAGACCCTTTCTTGATTGAAACTTGCCCTCATGTCTACTTTGTTGGGAATCAAGATAAATTTGACAACCGTTTGCTAAAAGGTATAACGTCCTTGCATAGAGTTTATATAAGAACATAATAGTAACTTTTTGTCAAAACACTTTTTAAAAAACTATACTTTGGGGAAATATTGACGGTGCAGGTTCAGAAGGGCAACTGGTCCGGTTGATCTGCATTCCTAAGTTCTGTGAAACCGGTATTGCTGTTGCGGTGAGTTGAAATTTGAGCTGATATCGTCAACATTTGACTCCATTTTCTCTCAGTAAATTGCAGAAAGCTAAATCTCAAAGTCACCGTTTTTTGTTTTTGTTTTGAAAGGTGAACCTAAGGAATCTGGAGTGTCATACTATTAGCTTTAGCACTCAGCTAAGTTAATCATCATCATCATAACATTGAGTTGCTACTTTGGTCATCTTAATATCCAAGTTCTAACCAGATGTAATTTCTTGAGAAAGATTAGCCCTTTTGTTGGTTTGTGAAACTAAAACACTTTTCAAATCGTTGGATGTATTGGGATATATTCTCATTCGGATATCTTGTCCCTTGTTCGTGATCTTGATTTGTGCTGAACGAAAAAGATGGATAATTGGCTTCTCTTTTTTTGTTGCATTTGTTTATTTGTTCAACTTTTAGTAAAGTATCTAGACACGAGTTCATAGGTGTGTGGCATAAAGGACAAAAAGTGCCGACCAGATATTTTCGTCGTCATTGGTATGAAGAACGTGAAAGACTGCAAAAAAAACAATCTTAAAGGCAAATAAAAGTACAGTTCACAGAATTTCATGCAAATGGCTCCTTTCTTCTCTCTCTTTCTTTATTCTCTCAACGGCTATATTCACACTTATTACAAAACACAACTATTTTAACATTAAATTAAAAATCTCCATAGTATAACGCATTTATATATAATATATAGAGAAATATATATTCTCCATATATTCCCCAACGGTCCATTTTCACGTATTTCTTCAACCTTTTCCTTTATAAACCCAATTTCCTTCACAATCTTCTCTTTAATCCTCTTCTCTTTCTCTCTCTCTCGATGGATCTTGTTGTTATCACAGAAGCTAAGTCAGCTCAAATCCAGCACGTGAACCGGAAATCCTCCGACGAGTTGCTCCGGAAGTTCGCCGATCCTGACGTCGACGAGTCAAAGTCAACGAAGCGCCGGAGGAAATCAGCTTCGAACTCTCGAGAGAACGGCGTTGACATCGAAAGCAACACTATTGGCTTGGTGGAGAGGAAACGGCTCTTGCTTGCTCCGGCGAGTAAACGGAGGTCTCTGTTTCTCCGTCAGCTTGCTTCTGGAAAATCACATCTCAGAAACAAGTCACTCGTCAGAACTATCGGCAAGGTATAATCAAATCTCCATAAAGCTCCAATTTCTTTTTCACAAATTCCTTTAAAAAACCGTTTTTCTCAACTCTGCTCATTTGCTCAGACATGGCGTAAAACAATGGAAGGAGCGTCTAGAGTTTTCATCGAGAAGCATTATAACAGACACAGACGTCTCATCAACGACGTCGTTTAATCTTCTCCAACTTTGTTTATTTTATTTTTTATGTTTTACATCCCTTTTTATTTTGTAGTATTCTTAAACGAGAATCTTTGACGTCGTTTGTATTATTATTATTATTTTTTTATATGTATAAGATTCGTTTGTATTATTATTATTATTTTTTTTTTTTGAACTTTTTCGTGGATTCGTTTGTATTATTCTCAGTTTTTTTTTCTGCCAGCTATTATTCTCAGTTAATATTTGGTAATTTCATCATTAATTCTTGTCTGTTAATTAGCTTAAGTAAACTAACTATATTTTTAACTTCATAATAGATATATTACTCTCAAAATAATCAAGACACACATCATCAAGAATAAATTTAGTCTCCGGGAATATTCTTCTTTATTTGATCAGCAAGATAAACAATAACAACAAGAAACAAAATCCTTGAATCACTGTTTAAACACCAGCATTATTAATTTAAACAAAGGAATCACCTGGTTATATGAAATCCCTTGTAAACGACACAGTTCACCAAACAAAAAAACTGAAGAAGAAAAGCATAAAGAAAGTCTCATCCATCACCATAACAAATCTCAAACACTGAAGAACAAATCTCGATTTTCAACAAGATTAATTAGAAGCACTTCTTGTGAACAATCTCCTCTCCATATTCGTCATACTCTTCCTTAGTCATCCACATCTGCATACACACACATCACAAGTTTACATTACAACAAAATCACGTTAACTTTTAAAAACCATATATATAATATAATTAACCTGCTGAAAGGTGCTAAGAGAAGCCAAAATGGAGCCTCCGATCCAAACACTGTACTTCCTCTCTGGAGGAGCCACAACTTTGACCTTCATACTAGCCGGTGCAAGCGAACTGATCTCTTTGGTCATCCTCTCAGCAATACCAGGGAACATAGTGGAGCCACCACTCAACACAATGTTTCCATACAAATCCTTCCTTATGTCAAGATCACACTTCATGATCGAATTGTAAGTCGTCTCGTGAATTCCGGGAGTTTCCATTCCGATCATTGAAGGCTGGAAAAGAACCTCAGGGCACCTGAACCTCTCGGCTCCTATCGTGATCACTTGACCATCCGGAAGCTCGTAGGTCTTATTGATTTCCGAGCTCGCCCTAGCTTTCTCCAGTTCTTGCTCGTAGTCAAGGGCTATGTAAGCCAGCTTCTCTTTGATGTCCCGGACTATCTCACGCTCCGCAGATGTTGTGTATGTGTAGCCACGTTCGGTCATGATCTTCATGAGAGCGTCCGTTAGGTCACGCCCTGCTAGGTCCAGACGCAGGATCGCGTGTGGGAGTGCGTAACCTTCGTAAATTGGAACAGTGTGGCTTACACCATCTCCTGAATCCAACACAATACCTAACACATGCAATAAATTAGCAGATTATAAAACTCATTAACTGCTTCAAATGTAAACACTAACACAAGCAAGGGTTTGTATGGAAACATTGTGTTCATTTAGAAAACATATAAATGAAAACACTACTTAACACACAAGCAAACAATCCAAACATTGCTACAAGTTAATGTTTTGAATAGCTAGGGCTTCTAACTAATCTGCGCCTTTTCACAATTATGTTTACATTGTAACCACTTTCAAAATACTATTTACTAAAGTTGTATATAGTTGATACCATGCGAGCAAAGTCCTATGCTATTTTTACCTTCAATCATCAAAATTGTGTTCATTTAGAATACATATAAATGAAAACACTACTTAACACACAAGCAAACAATCCAAACATTGCTACAAGTTAATGTTTTGAATAGCTAGGGCTTCTAATTAATCTGCGCCTTTTCACAATTATGTTTACATTGTAACCACTTTCAATTGCCACTTTCAAAATACTATTTATTAAAGTTGTACATAGTTGATACCATGCGAGCAAAAGTCCTATGCAAATTCTACCTTAAATCGTCAAAAATCTTAATCCTCTAATATGTTTTGAATCGTTAACTCAAAGTTTTTTGCGCTTACCTGTGGTACGACCACTGGCATAGAGAGAGAGAACGGCCTGGATGGCAACATACATCATAGGAACATTGAAGGTCTCAAACATGATCTGAGTCATCTTCTCTCGATTGACCTTAGGGTTGAGAGGAGCTTCAGTGAGAAGGACAGGGTAATCTTCAGGAGACACACGCAGCTCGTTGAAGAAAGTATGGTGCCAGATCTTCTCCATGTCATCCCAATTGTTGACGATACCGTGCTCGATTGGGTATTTGAGAGTTAGAATACCTCTCTTGGCTTGAGCCTCGTCTCCCACAAAGGAATCCTTCTCATCCATTCCAACCATCACCCCTCTGTGTCGTGGACGACCCACGATGCTTGGGAACACAGAACTTGGTGTATCATCTCCAGCAAATCCAGCCTACAAAATGTTTTTGTCAATCATCATCACATATGATATCTTGTTTTGTTTTTCTTTACATTTGATGTATATATATATATTTTCTTATAATTTGGATTACGGTTGAAACAATCCGAGCCTTGTGGAGTAATATAGAGTGTTTAAGGTTTCTCCTTACCTTGACCATTCCAGTTCCATTGTCACACACTATAGGCTGGAACTCCTGATTATCTTTTAATTCCGACATGATCTAAAGAAAACATATAATAATGTTTTAGCAATTTTTCAAAACAAAATCATCGGTAGGAAGTTCTAACGCAACATTAACATAGCAAAAACTGTAAAAACCAAAATTAAATCGCAAACACTTGGGATAGATCAGAGATCATTCTGATTCCTAGCAAAAAACATGTTATTGATTCTTAATTTTAAGATAACGAGAGACTATAGACCAGGTATTACATAATGAAAAAAATTTAACAGAAATCTTTAGTAAACTAGCTCGAGATCCATACGAAATGATTGAAAAGTAAACCATTTTTTTTTGCTACATAATGTTAGTCGATTATATATTATCATTTTTACAAAAAATGTATGTGACTTTTCAACTAAAACATATGCTAAACAGAAGATAGCTTAAAGCCTCAATTCGGGGTTGCCGATGATGTTAGATCATAAGAACCCTAAATAACGTTTTGTTGATAAAGGGTTAAGAACCCTAAATATTTCACTGAAAACATTATTGACAAACATATTGATGCAGAAACAAGAACAAACGAAAAAAGAGCAAGAAACTGTGGATTTAGATGTAACGAACGAGGAAGGGATCAAAGAGTAACAATCTCGTTCTATTACTTTCAAGGTAGTGTCTCTCTGATCGCTTTGTGTTCTTTTTCTTCTCTCGTCTCGCTAACACGAATGCGTTTGACAAAAACCTTACCGCTTTGTACCGTTTATAAATGGCATGGAGAGAAAGGAGTGTATTCCACACACATGAAATCATCAACTTTTTATTTACGTTTTTAGCCTTCCAAATAAATGCAAATATTTTCTATTTTTTGTCATATTTCTTCATTTTGATTAAACAGAAACAAATCTAGAGAGAGTGAATGCACCAGCTCAGCGCTACATCTACATGCATGTTTTGGGTAGATTTTGTTACTTCTTCATACAGACGTGTGTCAAGTATTATCTTCTATATGATATCACCTTACCTTACAATCACTAAATTAGCTTTTATCTCATTGAAAACATTTTTTTCTTTTAACCCAATAGCCGCATATCTTCTCTATGATATCACCTTACCTTTTTTTTTTTTTTTTTTTTGAAAATGAGAGATCGCCTTACCTTACAATCACTAAATTAGCTTTTATCTTATTGAAAACATTTTTTTCTTTTAAGCCATAATAACTTTATGCTATATGAATAGCCATATATCTTTTTTTAAATGATATGACATGTGGAACCTGGAAACCATCAGCACCATGCATGTATAGTGTCCATAATTTACTTGATTTATTTCTTAATTAATAATTTTAAGTTTAATTTAACTTTATTACTTCCTACTTTCATACATATATACTACAAATATGGATTTTATTTATAAAAAAAAATCTAACTCTTGACTAATGATTAAAGATAATTTAACATCAAATAAAATAGAATATATTATGAAATAAAATTAAACAGGTATCGTCAGAAAGGATAGCTTATTTATAATAATTCTAATCATCACTAAATTAAAATTTATTAAATTATAACGTTCAAGATTGTACAAAAACAACATAAGTAAAATTTTATTTAGAATACCGAAAACTAGAATCAAATGTTTTCGATTAAATATAAGAATTGTGGTATATTTGTAATTTTGAAAAGTTCAAAAAGTATAAAGCAAAATAACAAAATAACCCTGTCAGTAAGAAAGAGAAAATTCATGCCTTTTCATCTCTCGTGTTCGATTATGATTTTGTTCAGCTTGTTTTACTTGTCTTTTCTTTTGTTTTTCACTCGTCTTTTACTTTTGTTTTCTCTCCGTAAAAAAATAAAATACTAAGAGATGTGGAGTTTAAGATGATTGATAAGTGATAACTGATACGTAGCAAGATAATCAAGCAATAACTATTATGGTTATATCAAAGCAAAAAGGTTAGATTCGCTCTTCGTAATGGATAAAATCATATAAGAAGATTTGAAAATTAAAACATCATCTAATTAAGGGTGATGTAACATAAAAGAAAGAAAAAAGTTTTAAACAGATTATATCGAAGCACTGCACAGACATTAATTAGGTCAATCTAGTTCTCCAAATTGGTATCTAAACTGAATTTTTAACAAATGAATATTCTTCAAACAACCGTATTGGAACTCAAAACAATAAGAAGAATGTCATTATTCTGAAACAAACAGTGATATTAATCAATGATAAACATTAGAAATGTTTTTATTCTATCACTGTTCTTACTCCAACATAAAGTTATATAAAAACAAAGAAATATTAAATCCCTCAGAACAATATATTTTCACCATATAACGCTCATAACAGTCATCACTATAAGTCTAGAAGGAATCTTAATTCAGACGGTGAACAATCCTCGCTCCATCTTCTGCATACTCAGCCTTACTTATCGACATCTGTAACATAGACATCATGATTTTACATTAAACAACCTTGAGAAACTCACATTAACCTTAATTATATGTATGTAATATGTTATATTTACCTGTTTGAAGGTGCTTAGAGAAGCCAAAATGGAGCCTCCGATCCAAACACTGTACTTCCTCTCCGGAGGAGCCACAAGTGTAACATTCGTACTAGCCGGTGCAAGCGCAATAATCTCTTTGGATATCCTCATTCCAAAACCATCGAACAACGTCGTACCACCACTCAACACAACGTTTTGATACAACTCCTCTCTTATATCAACACCACACTTCATGATCGAGTTGTGAACCGCCTCGTGGATACCGAAAGATTCCATCCCGGCCAAAGACGGCCGGAAAAGAACCTCAGGGCACCTAAATCTATCTGCGCCTAACGTGATCACTTGACCATCGGGAAGCACGTAGGGTTTATTGATTATCGAGCTCGCATTAGCCTCTAATTCTTGCTCGTAGTCAATAGCTACGTAGCAGAGCTTCTCTTTAACCTCTCTGACCATCTCATGTTTGGAGGATGTTGTGAATGTGTAGCCACGTTCGGTCATGGTTTTCATGAGGTAGTCGGTTAGGCCACTGCCTGCTACGTCTAGACGCATGATCGCGTGTGGGCGTGCGTAACCTTCATAGACCGGAACTATGTGGCTCACACCATCTCCCGAACTCTCAAGGCAAGACCTAAAGAGGCAGAAAATTTAAAGTAGTAAGTCAGAAATGCAGTTTATGCGTCTGCCTTTATACGTGAACAAAACTTCAACCCCATCCAAAAATGAAGAAGATCATATTTTGTTTTATAATGTAAAATATTTTGATCTATAGTTTTTTTGTTTTGGAAAAAATAAGACTGTAGGTTCCCTTAAAGATATTTTGAATTTTGGAACTTTAATTGTAGTGACTTACCTGTTTTACGATTACTGGCATAGATAGAGAGAACGGCCTGATTGGCAATGAACATAGCAGGAGTATTGAAGGTCTCAAACATGATCTGCATCATCTTCTCGCGGTTTGCCTTTGGGTTTAGAGGAGAGTCAGCGAGAAGCACAGGGTGTTCTTGAGGAGCCACACGTAGTTCGTTGTAGAAAGTATGGTGCCAAATCTTCTCCATGACATCCCAATCTTTAACGATACCATCCTCCATTGGGTATTGAAGAGTAAGAGTATCTCTCTTGGCTTGAGCTTCGTCTCCAACAAAGCATTCGTTTCCAACCATCACTCCTCCCTGGTGTCGAGGTCGACCCACGATGCTAGGAAACATAACCCTTGGTCCATCTTCTCCAGCAAATCCCGCCTTCAAAATGTTTCACAAATCATTTACATATCTCTATCTTGTTTCTTCATTTGTTTGCGTTTTATAGGATCCTATATTTCCGACATTATCTACTACAAGAAATGTTCAAAACAAAAATCATCATTAAGAAGTTTTACTTTTAACGTCACGCATCGTCGTTAATTAACGTTTTGTTATATAACCCGGGTTAAAACCGAAGAAACACCAATTCACAATACTTCACTTTTAGTTTTTTTTTTTAAATATTAAGTATTGTTTACTATTCTACCTGAAAACATTGGATCTTAAATTTACGCGACCTTTGAAGATATATTTGAAAAAAACACTATTTTTGTAAGGTCTAAAAAATTGTACTTGATTTTGTTCCGTCTCCGGTGAAACACGTCTATGACTCCACCACTTAAACGATTTGTACCACTTGCCCATTACTCAACATTAACATAGCAAAGCAGAATTGTAGCAACCAAACTGAATCACAAACCTTTCAAGAATATAAATTTCCTAGCAATTAACACCTTATTGAATCTTAGTTATAAAAAAATAATTAGATATCATGTATTACATCAAAAAAATCAACACAAGATCTTCACTTTTCTCAGTCATATAAGTAAAATAGCTCTTAATCCCATACTAAATGATTACCGTACAACAGATGGAGAAAATGAGTGAGTGAAATTTTAGAAAACAAGATAGAAAAATGGAGTGAAAAGAGAAGTTGAGAGTTGATTCAACTCGTCGATGATGTGAGATCATAAGAACCCTAATTATTTTAGTGAACAATGACAAACATTAATGTAGAAACAAAAAAAAACAAACAAAAAAAATAGCAAAAACAAAATCGAATTGGAGGTAGACGAACGAGGAATTAAAGGGACTATAAAATCAAAGAGGAATAATAATTCTCCTACTTTCAAATATGGTCTTTCTCTCTGTGTTCTTCTTCTTCTTCCTTCTCTCGTCTCACCAACAAGAATGCGTTTGAGAAAAATGTGTTGTCTTATTTATATAGCAAAGCCTACAAAGGTCGTGTAGCGATATGTGTTTGCCAGGATTTTGGTTCGTTCATGCGGACACGTGTATTCTTATCTTTATTAATTTGTATCATATATTTTACCTAAGCTTCAATATATTGAAAACATTACTCAGTTTAACCCAAAATAACTAACATTATGTTATATTTATGTCTTGTTTTCAATAACGTGGCATTAAAATTCTGAAAACCATCAAAACCATGTATACTGTGATAATATTTACTACTTCATTATTTCATTATTTTTTTTTTTTTTGATCATCTATAATATCTGAAACTTTTAATTAAAACTAACTCTTATTAGTGGTTGAAAATAAGTAATCACGTGTCAGAGAGGGTAACTCTTTTTTTTTTTTTTTTTGGGGGGGGGGGGGGGGGGGACTCTTATGTAATAACTAGTTATCACTAAAATTTCTTTAAATTCTAATCTAGACTTACAATAATTACCATGATTGTACCAAACCAATATGTATAAGTAAATTTTTAACAATAAAATTTGAAATAGTTACATCAAATACCCAAAAAATCAGATGTGTATTCAATTGAATATGAGAATATAGTTGTAATCTTGAAAAGTTCAAAAAGTAAAGCAAAATAACAAAACTATATTTTTTAAATTCTATACTATTTTATTAATAAATGACTATAGTTATATGACCTAGCTAAGTGACTAATTAAGTTAAATAAATGAGAGCAATTTTTTTTATCATACGGCTTGGGAAGTCTATCTATCCTCTACCACCTCTATTTCCTCGACCACATGCAAAAAAATAACAAACATATCTTTCAGTAGTAATAATGCTTGGAAAAAGATAAAATTAAAGCCCTTTGCATAAAAAAAGAAAAAGATAAAATTAAAGAGTTTTATCTCTTGTGTTATCTCATCATGATTTTGTGTAGTTTTTTAAGATGTTTTTTTTTTGTTTTTTTTTTCTCAAGAACTAAGTGGATTGGGAACAATAGATTGAAGATGGTTGATCTGAGATACAGACAACATCTTGTGGTTGGAGACAATAAATTTTAGGCACGAATTAAATGGAGGATCTGATAATGTTGGAAGAAAAAAAAAATAGAAACTAAGGGAAGTCAAGTCATTAGAAATAATGAATTCTGCTCTTTTCTTTTCAGATAAGAATTAAAATAATTCTAACAATAATCAACACACACAATCCATCGTTAAGTCATTGAAGGAGATGTTTCTTCTTTATCAGCAAAATTTTAAAAAGAAAACAACACCAACAAACGAAATCCTTTGACCTTTTCACCACTATTCTTACACCAACATGAAGTTATAAAAGCAAAGAGATATCTGAAATTCCTCTACCCAAATTATTTCATCAAACACTATAAAGAAGAAAGCTCAAAGAACTCTCATCACAAGACCGAATCTCGATATATCATATATGCTAACGCACTTAGCAGCATTTGCGGTTAACAATCTCTGCTCCAGTTTCTTCATAATCACCCTTAGTTATCCACATCTGCAGAGTAGACTTCACATATTTATATTAAAACAACCCCAAAAAACTCACATTAACTAAACTTAAAAAACCCTATATTATAATATATGTTCTTTACCTGGTTAACTGTGCTTAGAGAAGCCAAAATGGAGCCTCCAACCCAAGCACTACACTTCTCCTCCTTAAGAGACAAGGCTTTAATCGTCATACTAGCAGGTGCAAGCGCAGTGATCTCTTGGTCATTCTCTCTTTGATACCAGGGAACAACGTCGTGCCACCACTTATCATAATGTTGCGATACAAATTCCTTGTATCAACATCACACATCATGATTGAATTGTAAGTCGCCTCGTGAATACCAGGAGATATTATCCCGGCCATATACGGCTGGAACAGAAGCTCAGGGCACCCGAATCTCTCGGCTCCTATCGTGATCACTTGACCATCGGGAAGCTCGTAGGTTCTATTGATTTCCGAGCTCGCGGTAGCCTTCACCAGTTCTTGCTCGTAGTCAAGAGCTACGTAACACAGTTTCTCTTTGATGTCTCGGACTATCTCACGTTCGGATGATGTTGTGTAGCCACGTTCGGTCATGCTTTTCATGAGGTAGCCGGTTAGGTCACGGTCTGCTTTAGCTAGACGCAGGATCCCTTGTGAGACTGAGTAGCCTTCGAAAACTGGAAACGTGTGGCTCACACCATCTCCTATATCCAAGACAAGACCTAAACAGACAAGAACATTTAATTACAGAGTAAGTCATGCCGGATAAACATTTTATAATTATAAATGCAATGACTTATACCTGTCGTACGACCAATAGAATAGAGATAGAGAAGGGCTCGAGCGGAAACGAACATAGCAGGAGTATGGAAGGTCTCAAACATGATCTGCGCCATCTTCTCGCGACTGCCCTTTGGGCATAGAGGAGAGTCAGTGAGAAGCACAGGGTGTTCTTGAGGAGCCACACGTAGCTCGTTGTAGAAAGTATGGTGCCAAATCTTCTCCATGTCATCCCAATTGTTAACGATACCATCCTCCATTGGGTACTGAAGTGTAAGAATATCTCTCTTGGCTTGAGCTTCCTCTCCCACATAACATTCCTTCTGATTCATTGCCCTCGTGTGTGGATGACCCACGATGCTTGGAAACACAGCGCTTGGTGCACCATCTCCAGCAAACCCTGCCTTCACAATGTTTCATCTATCATTATTAGATTTGCCATTGTTTGTTTGCATTTACTATATTTGTTTCCCAATCAATTCACAACCGGAAGTAAGTTATGAAAATATATTTTGCTAACTATAAATTTAAACGACAATTAAAGTAAATGCGCTTCAAAACTCATGTTCAAGTCTCGCTACAGCTATAGCGAGGACTAAGAAGCCTAATTCACATGTTCTGATCTAGCCAGGAAAGTCTTTAGTTACAGAAAGGAAAAAAATTTATAAAAGTAAACACCAAAAGCAATTGTTTTTTTCATTTGCCTTCTGCTTTTAAAAAAAAAAAATTACGAAAAAACTGTAAAATATTTGATATTTAGGAGTAACTAAACAAAAAGTGTGTTGATTTTTTTTTTTTCCTTACCAGGACCATTCCAGTTGCATTGTCACACACGACAGCCTCCCTGACCTCGGTTTCCGGCATAATCTATGAAGTTTCAAAAAAAAAATTTCAAAACGATATGTTATCGTTACGAAATTCTAACGCATGCATCATCAACGTAGTGGGACTGTACGAACCAAAATCAAAGGCCCGTACAAAGATCGCATGCTGATAAATACCTTATCCAATCTTAATTTTACGACCATGCATGAGAGACCATATATATATATATATATATATATATCCGATACTAGATCCAAATATCAACAGAAATCTTCGATTTTCCATCAATTAAATCAGCCAGGCAAGTAAATTTAAATTAGCATGAATTCCATATATACGTACAAACAAATATACAGCAAGAGCTGGGAGAGATCACACGAAAACATTTTCTAAGAATGAGGAAGGGATCATAACATCAAAGGGGAACAATCTTTCTCTTACTTTCAGTGATTGATCTTTTTCTACTCTCCCACCTTTGAAATGTACGTACGTAGCTTGAGCAGCTAATTAGCCAAGAACACGTTTGACAAGAAATCGAACTGTCTTGTTTCTTTTATAATGGGCATGCAAAGAGAGGCGTAGGTCCAACACTAGTCCGCGTAACGAGTCATTTTGAATCCTTAAAGTAGTATTTACGTATTTGGTTTTTCTTGTATTTCATATGATGAAAAACAAAATCTAACCCAAGAAAACTTATCCTTGATGAATATTTCACATATCTTGTTTTTTGGATCTTATTGAATAATAATGTGACACATGTAATATGGAAACCATCAAGGCCATATGTATATTGTGATAACTTGGTTGATTTGTTTTCTTAGTCAATTATTTAAATTTATTAATTTATAATTTCATGAACTATAATTAGAACAGGATCAGATTCTCATTACATTGATTTCATGATTAATGATTAAACTATTTTATTTTTCAAAAAGAAAAAGACTTATTTTATTAAATTAAAAAAAAATCATGTCAGAGAGGTTAGGGAACTCATATCTAATAATCTCAAATCATAAATTCTAAGCTAATCTTACAACACCTGTCATGATTTGTACCATACTATAAAAAAAATTCTCAATAAAATATAGAATAGTTACATCAAATACCATAGAGTTCAAATGTATTGATCAAGTCCTTGGTATAGTTTTTTTTTTTAATTTCAAAAAGTAACCAAATTACACAAACTACAATATCAAAGACATGACTTTTTTAGAAAATATCAATAGCCTAATAGCCCCGAATTTATGGTGATTACTTACTAAACGGTAAACAGTAAAAAATAAGGAAATGTAACTTTTCCTCCGCTTATATTACTGTAAACCAATGGTTGAACAAAAAAAAATATTACTGTTAACCCAATTGTTTTTACCCGCGGTAAATACTAAATGCCAGCGACGATATGCCCTATTGCGAGTCGACCAACTGAGTCAAGGCCGAGTCACATCGACCACACTAGAGCTGAACGCCGCCATTAGAGCTGCGTTTCTCAGACAGCAAAGCTTTTATTCTCACCTGAAAATCGCGTTTTCCCGTTCTACCCCCCGTTTTGGAACGCAAACGTCGCACTTCCTGGGATTTCGTTAGTCTCTTGCATCTCTTCCCCTTTTACTTATACCGTTAATTTGATCTCGTGTTGACCCTCCACCTAAATTTTCGTCCTTTGGATTCATTGAGTATCATTTTCCGTTGATTTGTGCTGTTCTTTAAGCGGGTTTATGCAATTTTGGGATTTGTCCATTGTAAAGCTCTCAGAGCCGCCGGAGATAACGCCGCCGTTCATTCACAAATGCAAGACCATTTCTCAGGTCAAGCTCATTCACGGAAAGCTACTCTCCTTCGGAATCCTAACACTGAATCTCACTTCCCACCTCATCTCCACCTACATCTCCCTCCGTTGCTCACCTGCTGCCGTATCCCTCCTCCGTCGCTTTCCTCCGTCCGACGCTGGTGTCTACCACTGGAATTCTCTCATTCGCGTCTACGGCGATAATGGCCGCGCCGGCGAATGTCTCTCTTCGTTCTGCCTTATGCATTCTCTTTCGTGGACGCCGGACAATTACACATTCCCCTTCGTCTTCAAGGCATGCGGTGAGATCGCCTCCATTCGTGGTGGAGCGTCTGCCCACGCGCTTTCTCGGGTCACCGGATTTACGTCCAATGTCTTTGTGGGGAACGCGCTTGTCGCCATGTATTCCCGTTGCGGCTCGTTGGCTGATGCACGAAAGGTGTTCGACGAAATGTCCGTCATTGGTGTTTGGGATGTTGTCTCGTGGAACTCTATAATAGAAAGCTATGCAAAGTTAGGGAAACCCAAGACGGCGCTTGAGATGTTTCGCCGGATGACCACTGAGTTTGGGTTCAGGCCTGATGATATCACGCTTGTGAATGTTCTTCCTCCCTGCGCTTCTCTCGGTGCTCGTTCACTAGGGAAGCAAATGCATGGTTATGCGATCAGAAGTGAGGCCATACAGAACATGTTTGTAGGAAACTGCTTGGTGGATATGTATGCAAAGTGTGGGATGATGGATGAGGCCAACACGGTGTTCTCGAATATGTCAGTGAAGGATGTTGTGTCATGGAACGCTATGGTTGCTGGGTATTCACAGATTGGAAGGTTTGATGATGCCGTCAGGTTATTCGAGAAGATGCAGGAAGAGAAGATAAAAACGGATGTTGTTACTTGGAGTGCTGCTATCTCAGGGTATGCCCAACGAGGCCTTGGATATGAAGCATTGGGTGTTTGTAGGCAGATGCTGTCTTCCGGGGTAAAACCAAACGAAGTCACGCTTATCTCGGTTCTCTCAGGTTGTGCTTCCGTTGGAGCATTGATGCATGGTAAAGAGATTCATTGTTATGCAATCAAACATCCCTGTAAGAATGTTCATGGTGATGATAACATGGTCATCAATCAGCTGATTGACATGTATGCTAAGTGCAAAGAAGTCGAAGTAGCCCGTGCTATGTTTGATTCACTTTCTCCCATGGAAAGGGATGTTGTGACATGGACCGTGATGATCGGTGGATACTCCCAGCATGGGGATGCGAACAAAGCTCTCAAACTTTTCTCTGAGATGTTCGAGCAAGACTACCGAACAAGACCAAATGCTTTTACTATATCATGTGCCCTTGTGGCGTGCGCCAGTTTGGCTGCGTTGAGAGTTGGCAAGCAAATTCACGCTTACGCATTGCGCAACCAGGAGAATGCAGTGCCTCTGTTCGTATCAAACTGCCTAATAGACATGTATGCAAAATGTGGAGACATCGGTAATGCCCGGCTCGTATTTGACAGCATGAAAGAGAGAAATGAAGTTACTTGGACATCTCTAATGACGGGTTACGGTATGCATGGTTGTGGAGAAGAAGCTCTAGGGATCTTTGGTGAGATGGTGAAAATGGGTTTTAGGCTCGATGGTGTTACATTACTGGTTGTGCTGTATGCTTGCAGCCATTCAGGGATGATCGATGAGGGCATGGAGTATTTCGATAGAATGAAAAATGATTTCGGGGTTAGTCCTGGCCCGGAGCATTATGCCTGCATGGTTGACTTGTTAGGTCGTGCTGGACGGTTGGATGCAGCTTTGCGTCTCATTGAAGAAATGCCAATGGAGCCTCCACCTGTGGTATGGGTTGCTTTGCTCAGTTGCTGTAGAATCCACGGGAAAGTTGAACTCGGGGAGTATGCGGCTAAAAAGATAACAGAACTAGCGTCTAACAACGATGGGTCATACACGTTGCTCTCAAATTTGTACGCAAATGCAAGGCGTTGGAAAGATGTGGCTAGGATCAGATCTTTGATGAGACATAAAGGGGTTAAGAAAAGACCTGGTTGTAGTTGGGTCGAAGGCATTAAAGGAACCACTACGTTCTTCGTGGGTGATAAAACACATCCGCGAGCTAACGAAATACACCAGGTCCTCTCAGATCTTATGCAGCGCATCAAGGACATTGGCTATGTTCCTGAGACAGACTTTGCTCTTCATGATGTAGACGATGAAGAGAAAGGCGATCTTCTTTTCGAGCACAGTGAGAAGTTAGCACTTGCATACGGTATTCTGACAACTCCTCAAGGTGCAGCTATCAGGATCACTAAGAATTTACGGGTGTGTGGTGATTGTCATACCACATTCACATACATGTCCAGAATCATTAATCATGAGATTATAGTGAGGGACTCGAGTCGCTTCCATCATTTCAAAAATGGAATGTGTTCCTGCAAAGGTTACTGGTGAATACGATGATCTCTCTATGCACTTCACCAAACACTGCGTGACCTTAAGAGGTATGCTCATTATTCACTGAAACAGAAATCATAGTTTCGATTCACATATTCTGTTCTGGTGGTCGTAAAGTTGTTAATTACTAAAGCATCTTCCATTCAAAGCTCATAAATAAGATGATGTTTCAGCTTCTTGCTGTCTTGGGTATGAGTAGGCTAATGTGTTTCATTTACAGGTTTGAGGGATCAGCCAAGATGAGTGACAATCTTATGGACAAAGTTACCGCATTTGGTGAGCCCCTGAAGATTGGAGGTGAGCAACAAAATCAGTTGGGAACCTGAGTGGGGGATATGAATTTGAAGAATGTGTAATATGATAAATGAAGAGATAATCAATAGCGTTGAGTTGATCATGTGGAATAAAGAAGAGGATAATGATGAAGCAGCCGAGAATTCAATACCTTGCCTTGGTTTTGCTTGAGACGTGTGGCGTTCTTAGAGGTGGCAGCAGAGAGATGGAGATGGAGATGATGAAGAGAACGTGGGAAAAAGGAAAAAGGAGCAAGCCTATGACTAGGCTCATCTATGTGTATAATGCCTTTTGTTTCTTCCTTTTGAAATCTTATGGATTTGTTCAAATCTATCTTCTGGTTTACAGGTCTCGTTCAAGATCGGTAAGCTTTTTAAGCAAAACAGAAAACACAAATCATCTACTTTGATCCTCTGTATGTGATGGCTCAGCTGAAGACATGTTTTTTTATAGAAATTAGTCATAGCCCAAAAAAAAAACGTAGTTAGATAGTTTATCAAACAGACAGATAGGAATAATCTAATTTTTTTATCTAACTTAATCGAATCTAACTGTTAAAAACTGAAAATAGTGAAAAGATAAAAAAAACTTTTTGACACCTCTAACGATCTTATAAGACAAGATGTTCAAGTCTAATTTGTTTTAACAATTATGCAGTTTTAAAATATCTAGATTCTCTAATTAATCTAACAACATAAAATTTAATTGTAAGTAAATGATCTGAGTAGACAGACAATATCAACATTACCTTTTTAAGCCTCTATGAGAGCATTGCCACCATTGAAACAAAGTGAACAACGAACTCACGGGGAACATCTCCAAAAAAAAAAAAAAAAAAGCATAGTTAGATACTTATCAAACATACAGATATGAGTAAACTATTTTTTTATCTAACCTAAATCGAAAATTTAAATGTTAAAAACTGACATAATAGTGAAGAGATAAAAGAAACTTGTAACACCTCTAACGATTTTACAAGACAGGATGTCCAGGTCTAATTTGTTTTCACAATTATGCAGTTTTTAAACACTTAGATTCTCTAATTAATCTAACAAAATAAAATCTAATTGTAAGTAAATGATCTGAGCAGACAGGCAATATCAACATTACCTTTTTGAGCCTCTCTGAGAGCATTGCCGCCACTGAAACAAATTGAACAACGACCTCACGGGGAACATCTCCAAAAGAAAAATAAAAGCATAGTTAGATGCTTATCAAACATACATATGAGTAAACTAAATTTTTTTATCTAACCTAAATAGAAAATTTAAGTGTTAAAAACTGACATGATAGTAAAAAAACAAAAGAAACTTGTGACACCTCTAACGATCTTACAAGACAGGATGTCCAAGTCTAATTTGTTTCTACAATTATTCAGTTTTTAAACACCTAGATTCTCTAATTAATCTAACAGTAAATGATATGAGTATAGCAACATTGTAAATCTAATTGTAAATGATATGAGTAAACTAAATTTTTTTATCTAAAATTTAAGTGTTAAAAACTGACATGATAGTGGAAAGACAAAAAAACTTGTGACACCTCTAACGATCTTACAAGACAGGATGTTCAAGTCTAATTTGTTTCTACAATTATTCAGTTTTTAAACACCTAGATTCTCTAATTAATCTAACAACATAAAATATAATTGTAAATGATATGAGTATAGCAACATTGTAAATCTAATTGTAAATGATATGAGTAAACTAAATTTTTTTATCTAACCTAAATAGAAAATTTAAGTGTTAAAAACTGACATGATAGTGGAAAGACAAAAGAAACTTGTGACACCTCTAACGATCTTACAAGACAGAATGTCTAAGTTTAATTTGTTTCTACAATTATTCAGTTTTTAAACACCTAGATTCTCTAATTAATCTAACAGTAAATGATATGAGTATAGCAACATTGTAAATCTAATTGTAAATGATATGAGTAAACTAAATTTTTTTATCTAAAATTTAAGTGTTAAAAACTGACATGATAGTGGAAAGACAAAAAAACTTGTGACACCTCTAACGATCTTACAAGACAGAATGTCCAAGTCTAATTTGTTTCTACAATTATTCAGTTTTTAAACACCTAGATTCTCTAATTAATCTAACAACATAAAATCTAATTGTAAATGATATGAGTATAACAACATTGTAAATCTAATTGTAAATGATATGAGTAAACTAATTTTTTTTATCGTTACTAAATCGAAAATTTAAATGTTAAAAACTGACATGGAAAGACAAAAGAAACTTGTGACACCTCTAACGATCTTACAAGACATGATGTCCCAGTCTAATTTGTTTCTACAATTATTCAGTTTTTAAACACCTAGATTCTCTAATTAATCTAACAACATAAAATTAAATGATATGAGTATAGCACTTAATTCTTTTAAATAATCTAGATTCCTCAATTCTTTTAACCTACAGTGAAATAATGTAGCCTAAGTAAGTTAGATTATCACTTTCATAATGCGGTTTGTTCGCATAATGGTTATAGCACAGAGAATACTAAATTTATGCACAAATTAACAATATGTAGCGATCAGTTATAATATAAAAAAAAAGAGCCAGCGAAAACGGAACAAGTTTATGATAAAATCTATGTTTCAGCAAATCAGAAGCCAGCGAAAACCCAGAAATAAAAAACACTAACACCATAACCTATAATTCTCAGAATTGCAGAAAACAAGCTAGAATATTCAAACTGATTTCAAAGCAGCATGATATCCGAAAACTCAAGAACATTTCAAAGAAACCATAAATTAAAAGTGTAACGTGTCGGTGGAATGGGTTAGGAACAATAGCGCTCCGTATTCTAGTTTCAAACAAGTCGCTAAAATCTAAAATCTAAAATTCATGAAACATTTGATAAAAGAAGGAATCGGGTAATTGGGGGTTACCGATAGAAACAGAGTAGAGCGGAAATATCGAAAGGTGACGGAGAGCGACAGGTGCCGGTGACGGAGACCGACGGAGACGCTTCTCCTTCACGAGCCGAGACCGACGGAGACACTCTCTTTGACGAATGGAGATCGAGGGAGACGCTCTCCTTCACGAACGGAAACCGGTTTTGACAACATTCTCTCTGTATTTATAAGCTTCGTGTGGTCCCAACGGTCAGATTTTTTTACAACGGACTTCTTTTGGTGAGATTTTATTAAGCTTCGTGTGGCCCCCAACGGTCAAATTTTTTTTACAACGAACTTCTTTTGGTGAGATTTGTTTAATTTTATGTAGCCGTCATTATTATGCTCTTAGAAGTAAATTGAGGGTAATTTTAGGAAAAGTGAAAGTGCTTTTTCTCTGCTAACCGGGTTTGATGTTGATTTGGGTCGGCTCAATATACAGGGGTGTTAACCATAGAGAAGAAACCTACTGAAATGTTTTTTTATAGAAATTAGTCATAGCCCAAAGACACACAAAATCAATCTCGTATATTCTAATTTCTAAGTGGCTTCACTCAATTTACGGTGACTAACTCGTGAGGCAGAGAAAATAAACAGTAAAAAAAAACTTTTTTTATATATATATAGTTTTACCGGCGGTAAATACTAATTGCCAGCGACCAACTGAGTCAAGTCCGAGTCACATCGACCAAATCGGCTTTTGGGTTTCTTCTTACCTTTGCAAAACGCCGAACGACGCAATTTTTTTGGTTCTCCCCGATCTCATAGAGATGAACGCCGTCGTTAGAGCTGCGATTCTCAAACAGCAAAGCTTTTATTCTCACCTGAAATCCGCGTTTTTCCATTCTACCCCCGTCTTGGAACGCAAACGCCGCACTTCCTGGGATTCGGTCAGTCTCTGGGGCTCTCTTCCCCTTTTACCTTGTCCATAAATTTGATTTCTCCAGCTAAAGTTTCGTCCTTTGGCATCTAATTGGATTCATTGCTTATCATTTTCCGTTGTTTTGTACTGTTCTTAAAGCGGGTCTATCTGGATATTTGGTATGAATCGGTGACCATGTTCTTGGCGCTTCATTTTTAAGTTTTCGTAGACAGATCAAAAATCTGGGTTTTGTTTATGCGGAACAAAAATGTTGGGACTTTGAGATGTTTGCTTGTCTAAAATACAACCATTTCTGAGTGTTTTAGAGGTTTTGAACAGGTTGATATTATATATCTTCTAAATTTCGGTTTTTAATAATCTGCAGAAATCAAATGTTAACAAGAAGAGGTTCAGAAGAATGAGGGAAAAGCAAGAACTATTGCGCAATGTGAATGCTTTTGCAGCAAACATGTTTACGGTAATGCTATTTGCTTTGTTGGCCTCAGCTGTTGCTTTATGCAACCAAACACACACAAAACATCGTCATGTGGTCTTAGCTATTAGATACTGGAAATTTTGATGATTCAAAAGTAGTAGAATCTGTTCTCTCGGTTTCTAAGTCTCTTGTGCGTGACTTTTACCGATTCTTATTGCCTGTTTCTGTTAAAGGTGCATTTGTTTATGCCATTTTGGGATTTTTTCTTCATTGTAACATTTTGATTCCAGAGTTGGCATGATGAGTTCGATGACGATGTGCCCTCGTCACGGAAGAAACCTTCCTGGTTCAACAAAGACTACTCTAAGGAACCCAAAGGAAAGTGGAACGGCAAACACGGCTCCCCGAGTTGGGGTAAAAGTAAGTGAATGCCTTTCCTCTGTTTCTCTCTCCCATGACCAACACAATATACATAGGAATATCTCTAGGCATGTCGTAGCTTCACTGCTTCTTTAAAGTTTAAATTGTTAGTCATCAATCAAGTTTGTAATTGTATGTGTTTGTTTGTTGGCTTCAAGTTTCAAGCTGCTTTAGTTCAGTTACTCCCGGCTTGTCCTGTAAAGCCTTGAGCTTCTTATACTTGCTTATATCATTATTGAAATTCCTGGCTCATTGTGTCATTGTGTAACCTGTTTGTAAAATGCAACAAGGTGCAGTTTTGTTTGGTTACATTGTTGCAGTTTTGTTTGGTTACATACTCAGTATCAATAAAATTTTGCTATGTTGTGTAGGGCATTTCGACTTTTGCGAAGTTGATGAGGACTTTGACGTAGATTATGTATTCCGAACTGCTTTCGGTGGATCCCGAGGTTTCTCCTTTTCATTCACCCATGAAGAGGATGAACCTCGATGGCAGCATCACTCATCCAGGTCCTCCAACAACACCAAGAGGTCTTGGAGATCGAAACATCGTATAGACTATGAAGAAGAAGATGGCTATACTTCAACAGATTCAGAATCCAGCGACTCTGAGTCTGAGCCAAACCAAGCTTCTCATAGACAAGCACTTGGCCTGAGTCTCTCTGGTCCTTTAAACCTTAAAGATGTCAAACATGCGTGAGTACTCTGCTAACACACCAATGCCTAATCATACATTCATCTTCTCACGACTTCACATCAACCTCGTTGTTTTGTTATTGTACCTCAGATATCGAATCTGTGCATTAAAATGGCATCCAGATCGTCATCAAGGTTCTACCAAGGTGAACCAATAACATCTCCTCCATTATAAATTTTCATTTTTCCTATGTGTGTTCTTGAAATCATTGATTATATTGTAACAGGAGGCGGCTGAAGCAAAGTTCAAGCTCTGCAGTGTGGCTTATCAATCTTTATGCGAAAAGCTAGCAGTGAACTAAGATCAAAGAGTTTAGATATTGTGTTTGATGATTTACTTAGAGATACGTAACCTCTTAACAATAATATCCAAATTGTTTCATTTTAAAGCTTATTATCCCAAAGCAAAAACCCTACAGGACCCGAATAATGTTTGGTTCTGTCAGTTTTTTAATTATTACATTTTCTAAATTTTTAATAATAGTTTGTATTTATTATTTGTACTATCTCGTTCATTTATCGTTTATGAAAAAAAAAAGTTAGTCCTTGGAGATCAAGCAAAAAACTTTTAAGTAAACATTCCTTTCTCTGAAAAAGAAAAGATTCTACTTTTTTCTTTCTCCTCTCTCTTCTCTAAGGAAAATTAACTCTTTCTTGCTGGTTGACCAGGTGTGGTCAAGAAGCCTGAGTCACAAAATTCGTTTAGGACACAATGTTCTGTAGTAGTACTACTCTCTGAAAGATCTCACAGAGATGAACGCCGCCGCTAAAGCGGCGATTTTGAGACCGCAGAGCTATTTTTCTCTCCTGCAAACTGCGTTTTTTCATTCTACTCCCGTCTTGGAACGCAAACGCCGTTCCTCGTCTTCTAGTTCCGTGGGTATACTGTGTGTTTAAACTGTGTGTTTCATTAGTGTTTTAGAAAAAGAATTTCTGATTTTTATGGAGGAAATTAAAAATTTCTGGCAGAAATCAAATTCTAACAAGAAGAAGAGATCCAAGAAATTTTTGAAGGAACATGAAGAAAAAATACGTCGTGCTGTGGAAGAACTTAAACGCGAAAGGGAAGAGGTACATGAGAATTATGATGCAAACAAAAAAAAAAGTCCAGAAACATTATTTCATCTAATGGCTATTCACTTTTTGCTGGTTCGGTTTTGTTGACCTCTTCACTTTTTGTTTCTTGCATTGCTTTCCAGAATGTGGTTTTGTAAAGTTTTGAAACTTAAACACACACACAAAAAAACCCTTATGCGCTCTCTTTAATCAAAAGTTAATTAACATTTTAGCTCAATCTTGTTCATGACTTAAAGTGTATTTTTAATGCTTCTTGGTGTAATTAGGCAGCCAACAAAGCCAAAGGAAACCAGAATAATGGCAAACAGGGCTCCAAGGGTACGCGTAAAGGTAAAGTGCTTATCAGTTTGAAAACGTTTACTTGTCTGCTTTGTTGAATCACAAGGTGCGGTTTCTTTTGGATACAATACTTCGAGTTAAAAACATGTGTTCCATTTTTTGCAGGTCAATATGGTTACGACGATACTAGACAATTTGATTTTATGTTCCGATCATTATTTGGTGTACCCCGAGGTTTCAATTATTCAACCTATGAAGAGGAGGAGCGTCTATGGTGGTATCACCCTTCATGGGATTCTGATTACTCTAGGAACTCGTGGAAATCTAAATATCGATTTTATGACAAAGAAGAAGAAGAGGTAGAAGATGAAGATGAAGAAGAAGAAAAGAAAAAAGAAGATGGCAATGGTTCATCAAAATCCAGTGGCCTAGCTTCTGACCCAATCCAAGCTTCTCATAGACAAACACTTGGTCTGAGTCCATGGGGTCCCTTAAAACTTGAAGATGTCAAACATGCGTGAGTTGTTTTTTAACTTCATCTTCAAGGAGACATGAAGATAACACTTGCATTTATCTAACTAACTTCTTGTGTTTTTGTTTGAGATCAGATATCGAACTTGTGCATTGAAATGGCATCCAGATCGTCATGATGTCTCTACCAAGGTATAAAAACCACTAAGAATCTTCTTCTTCTCCTCTGGTTTATCTCAATCTTCATTTTTGTAAGTGTTTTTTCTCTTTTGTTAATTCTTGAATCTGTTATTAACAGGCTGAGGCTGAAGCAAAGTTCAAGCTCTGCACTGTCGCTTATCAATTTTTAATCGAAAAGCTACAGTCATCTAAGATTGTCTAAACACAGAGGAGCGTGATTATGAGTTAAGATATGTTTTTGATTACTTGAGAGATTTCTTACTTTCCAGAATCTTTTTGATTATGAGTTTTATGACCCTGTCACATTAATCAAGCAAATATACAACAGGATCCAAGCAAATGCTATGTGTCTTTGGATTTTGATCAACCATTGCCAATTTACTCTCTCTCCAAATTTTGTGTCTGAACCGGTTAATTTAGTCAGACGATGTGTCAAATTAAACCGGTTTTCTGCTGCTTAACAAGTGAAACCAATAATTTTGATAAATAATAAAACCGGATTCTCTGCTTTTTCAATCAACACAAATCATATCTGAAAATCTCTCCTCAAATGTCAAATTTTTCCGAACGGAGAACAGTCACTGACGCCGGAATTCGCGACTAAAGAGAATCCAGTTTCTGTTTTTTTTTTTTATCGGAGCCTGGAATTGAAGAGATTCCGGTGATACGCCGTGCGTATAATGCTCAAGGCCGTACAGATCTTGGGTTGGTCATCAGGGTTAACCATCTCACAGAGATTGACCAAGACCCGCAAGCCCTCCTCCTCCACTGTCTCTTTCATCTCCACATCTATAAACCCTCTCACGAATCACTCCACTCTCTCCTCCGCCACTTCGAGCTCTCCTCGGAGAATCCTCTGTTTCAGCCCAACCCGAATGTCTTCCACACGACCCGGGCCCGACCCAGTTCCAAATTCTCCGACTTCCGTCTCTGTTCAGTCAGCTGTGAGTCTAATCATCTCTTGGAAATGATCTTTTATAGTTTTTTCTTGGGTCACTTCTTCAATGGTGTTTGTTTTGTTTGTTGTTGTTTCAGGGCGATGTTCGTAAGATAAAGTTCTGTCAATGGTGTGGAGGGCCTACGAAGCACGAGATACCTGACGGAGAAGAGAAACTGAGAGCTATTTGCACACACTGCGACAAAATCGCATACCAGAATCCTAAGATGGTATAGTTTCGATTCTACGAAGCAGATTGTTTTGTCTCATCATGATGATATGTTTTGATTATAAAGGTTCTTGTTATGTGAAAATTTGCAGGTTGTAGGCTGTCTTATCGAGCATGAAGAAAAGGTTTTACTTTGCAAGCGTAACATTCAACCTTCACACGGTCTATGGTATGATTCAAATTAGAAAAAGAAAAAAAAAAACACTTTTCTTCTTAATGTTTTGAGGACAAACTATGTTTGAAAAATGTTGTAGTGTTGTGAGTGAAGGTATTATGAATTAAAAAGGTGGAATCTTTATTTGAGTACACAGGACTCTTCCTGCTGGTTATCTAGAAGTTGGAGAGTCAGCTGCAGAAGGAGCAATGAGGGAAACTTTGGAAGAAGCAGGAGCTACTGTGGAAGTTATTTCTCCTTTTGCGCAGCTCGATATTCCTCTTATTGGCCAAGTAAATATATCAATACTAAACAGTTTCTTCCTTCTTTATATCGTTTGTACTTATATGGCTGCTTGTGTTTGGAGCAGACGTATGTTATATTCTTAGCAAGACTGAAGAACCTACATTTTGCGCCTGGTCCTGAATCATTGGAGTGCCGTCTTTTTGCACTTGACGAGATACCCTTTGATTCCTTGGCTTTTTCATCTATATATGTAACCTTGAATTTGGTAAGTATATTGGACACAGATGAATCTAATACTCTCCAGTTTCCATTCTCTAAGATTTTGAAAAGCATGTTTGGTTTTATTTGCAGTACTTGGAAGATGTGAAAAACGGGAAGCTAAAGTTTCACTATGGTACGATAAACAAAAGGTAAGTTCCAGTTAAATATCAAACTGTGTGGAGTGTGATTGTTGAGAGATGTTATGAACAATTTCACTTACGGTTTAGTGTGACTGATTATGCTTTGTTCTTTCTCAGGCCTGGAAGTAGTCCTTCAGATATTCGTGCCTTCACTCTTGATTACCATTTGCAGCATTGACTCGAGGTTTGTTCTGTCCTTCTCTACATATATATGTACTCGGTTTGTTGAGGATGATGAATCCTTGTTCCTTCTTCTCATCGAGAAGCTAATATGTGGGAGATTTTTTCAGGAGATTTAGTGTTTCATTCTTTCTTCCATGCCGTGTCTTATCACTTTTCACCTCGTTGTTGACTAAAGGAAAGGAAAATGGAAGTTGCTTGCGCGAGAGATACCTTGGACAGATGAGAGTTCTCTCATTTCAGTTGTTGTGTTTCTGTTTCTGGTTTCATTTGCCCCAATTGTAAAAGGAAATTTTCAGATGTGAATGAATTTGCAATATTTATTTTTGATCAAACTCTGTGTAATTAGTCACTGTGAAACTGTTACTTCAAGGTCTTCAGAGAAAGAGAAACCAAAAAATAGGACTTTTATTCAGACCAAAGCACTTGAGAACACAAGAACAGAGACATGTTGGCGAAATGCAACAAACTGACAAAGACAACATAGCAGCAGCACAAAGATACTTTCAAACGAAAGAACTGAGATTGAAGGAACCTATCATGTTTGCGAGTGCAGAACTCATATCTAGCTGAAGCTGAAGCTCTTGAAGTTCAAGCTGTTGCCTTAAAGCTGGATCTTCCACTTTCTCTGTTGTTGCAGCTACTTGATCTGTCTGCTCAGTCTCCAAACCCTGAGCAGGAACAGATTCAGCGTTCACAGTCTCTCCTTCATCACCCGTCACACACTTCTCAGCAGAAGCAGAAGCCACTATCTTAGGCTTATTCACAGCACATGAAGCATGAACATGATAGCTACAAGCATAACAGTTATAAGACCAAAACCTACCATCCATAACCATATGACAAAGATTGCAGACAAGCTGATTCGCATAACCAAACTGAGTAAAAGACATGGCAGGAGTAGCACTGTCGTAGACAAGAATAAGACTGTGGATAGGATGAGACTCATGAACCATGACCTGAGGCAAGTGCGCGCATTGAACATGGAGGTCAAAGTCACACAAAGGACAACAGTAAGAGAACCCTTTACCTCCGGTGCAGCCACAGGCTCTGCAGAGGAAAGTACCGGCGCTGTAAGTGGTATAAGGGACTAGAGTCAAGTGGTGGAGCCCGGCGTGGGAAGGGTGTTGCATCCCACGCGCTGCGTTTCCACACTGCTCATGAAGGTTGAAGTCACATGTTGAACAGATATATGCGGTTGCAGTTTCGGAGATGTTTGATTCGCAGCCTGAGCAGATTACTGAAGAATCTGTGGCATTATTTGTCTTAATCTGTTCGAGTTTTAGAGTGTGTGGATGGCTGAAGTGTTTGTACTCCATTTATCACTTACTATGGAGTTTGTGTTAGCAATCTTTTGTGTTTAGGTATCATATATGCAACCATACAAGGGTCTTTCTGACTTTGAATTATTGTTGTTTGACTTTTGAATTGGTTATATAAAAAAAAAATTCATAATAAATGTGCAAATTGATGGGAAATTAGTATTTTCTGGATAACGAAAATTAACAGAAATAAAGAAGCAGCGTTGGACTTCAAAATGTCAACTACTTGAGGTTTGACCAACGAAGTCGTCGTGTCTCTTCTGAGTTTTCTCTCCGAGTCTGACTAACTAATTGGGTGTAAATTAAATCTCACTGATATGTCAGATGAATAACAGAATAGTAGAATAACTGAAAAATTACTAGCGGAATGAACTGAACTGAATAATTGTGAAACTTCAGCTATTTTTAGTAGATTAATCATGTTTTATTTTTTTAGTTATATTTTTAACACGTTAGCGAAATCACGTTTTAAAAACATAAAAAAACGTGAAAATATGATGAATAACATAAATGGTAAAAAATAACAGAATCAAGTTTCCAAAACGTGAAAACGTGAAAAAACTGCATACCATTCGAACCCAATGTAATAAAAAAAATATTCATACGAACCTCTTATATATAACAACAATTATTTAACTGCAATAATGATCCAATCGCAAGATTCGCAACAACAGACATTTAAGTTTAAAAAATATATGCATGATGGGAACTTTTTTCATTTTAAAAAAAATACAGTATGAGTAATTTTCCACCCAATAGACTAATAATATCCAAGATTTACTTTTATTTTTAATAATCAAAAATAAAAAGTTGTGAAGACCGTAGTCTTCCAAGTTGAAAATTGAAATAAATTTGATTTATTTATTTGTTTCGCTGTATGATATATATATTTTCAAGTTTCAAACCTTTGTTTTTTTCACATTTGGCTTATTGGTGCAACTCTTAACCAGAAAAAAAAAAAAAAAAAACTTGGGGTGCAGCTAATTTTGCAAATAGCCTAAAGAACGTTGGTTGAAAAATGAAATAAAATCAAGCACAAACACCAATTAAGTCGTCGATCAATCTACACACAGATACACACCCAATATATCATGTACATAAACATATTACATATACATATAAACTGTAAATACTGATCTTCAGACTTACTTATCATATGCAACAAACTGATCAGCAGGTGCACTTATCTCGCTCTCAGTAGCAACAACAACATCGGCATTATCACTGCTTGTGCTGGTTTGTCCAAGCAAACTACTTATCGAACGCGCCTTTACCATCCCAAGCTTCACTCTCTTCTTCTTCACCTCCACCACCACCGCCTTCTTCTCGCCGCCTCGGCCGCCGCCACGACCGCCAGCACTCTTCTTCATGCTCCGTACCCTTCCTTTACCGAGATGGTGCTCACAAAGGGAGTACCCAACAAGCGTTTGCTGACAACATCTCCACCCTCTACCGTTAACGCGGCTGCACCGTGATCCTTCCTCTAACGCACCGCTCTTTTTCGCCTTCTTCTTCCCTTTTTTACCGCCTCTACCGCCACGAGCTTCGTCTTCCTCCTCTTCTTCTTGTTCCTCGAAGCTTATAACGCTTCTTCTCTTCCTCAAAGTAACACCCTTTTCATTCTTCTCGGCAACTATTGTATATACAAACACAAATGGTGAATGGTGCAACAAACGAAAAAAACAAAAAGCTCAACTTCACCAAAAACATATATCGATCAAGCTATGTACCTTGTGTCGAAGAGTCGGATTCTCCTTCGGGATTAACGTTCTTGCTGCGATTGTTTGAAACAAGAAGGAAGATAAGCTAAATTCGAATACATATATAAAGAGATGAAAGCGATCTATGAGTGCAAGAAAAAAAAAATAATAGAGCACACAAGGTAAGGGTCGATATGGGGACCATTCGTATAAGAGCATCCCATGCTAACATGCACCGTCATGAGGTGTGCATGTTTAGAGTATTATTGAGTTACTCATCATCGCTAACTACTACTAACTCTATTGCATTCCCAAATGTTTACGGTGAGAGAAGAATGACGATAGTAAAATCATAAGAAAAGCTTTCAGATTAGATCCAACCTCCATTATTCATCTGCAACACATTTAATCACATATAACAAAAGCTTTCTAGCTAGCTATTTCTAAGAACCATGAAAGTTTTAATTTTGATCCCGTTTCTGTGTTGGGTTTTTCCTTGAATCTTTTACAAACCAAACAAAATAAGCTTTGTCTGTTCTAATGAATAAATTATTACACCACAAAGTTATTATAACAGAGAAGAACAAAAAATTCACAATCTTTCTCGAATTCACTTACCTGCCCGATGCATCAGTACCATTCTTCACGTCTACATCAGCATCACCATTATCATCATCATCCTTTGGAAATAACAGTACAAAAGAAAACGGAAATGAGCAATTGAACATTCTTACTAAGATCTGCAAATGGAGAACAATTATTCTCCAGTGTAATTTAATCCAATTATTTCCAAAACATATAAAAAAATAAAATAGGAAAAAAAAAAAGAGATAGAGAGAGATAAAGTACGGTCTACATACAACACAAACTGCACCCAAAAATCCAATTTTTTAATCTGTCGATTATAAATGAAATTAGGTGTCCCTAATTTAATCTCAACGTATATTAAAACTCACCAAAGCCTTCTCATCCTCCTCCTTCTTGAACCGATGAGGAATCGGCGACGGTAGCGGAAGCGGAAGCTGAAGAGAAGCAAAACCTCCTTCTCTATCCTCGCCGCAAAAGTATCGAGCGGTGGCCGTCGGTGAGCGGTTAAAGTAGAGATCTGAAAGAGGAACAGGTAATAGAGACGAAAGAGGAAGAGGCACTTGTCGTTTCCGGATCCTCATCGGGAGAGAAATCGAAAAGATTCTTACTTTTGAATTTTTGTTTTGGTTTTTCGGGATTTTTGCACCAAGGAAGAAGTACTGTAGTGTAAAACCCAGATATAAAGAAGGAAGAAAGAGTAATTTTTTTTTTTTCTTACACGGACTTGGAAAAAAATTAAAGCAGAAGGCTTTGTGGTTTTGTGTTGTTCTTGGTAATGGCTCTTAACTCTCTCTATATCTCTCTCTATGCCTCTCTCTCTAACTTTTTAATTGCTGTTGCACCCAAAAAGCAAGTTAGTAGTAATTGAGAGAGGAAGAGTCCACGTAGGAATGAGTGACATTAGTAGACCATTTTATTATAGAGGTACAGTATATGCATTTTATTATTTTGTCAATTATAATTAGTAAAAAATATTTGTAATTGACAATACTTTGAAATCTAGACCGGATACTCTGATTTGGTGTTATTTATTGGGTTCAACTGATATGATTGGAATTTCGAAATTTATATTAGATAACATGATTATATAAAATACATGAAAAGATTGGAGAAAGTTGATTTAAGTGTAGTTTTTAAACCGTCTATATATATACACACTGATATAGAAAACAAATTTTTGAGATTTACAGTATATGAATTTGAATTAAAGTAGTTATGAAAACAAATGTAAAGAGCTAAGAAGCAATAGAATAGACATTGGATAATTAACGGCCATTATATAATTATTTCTTGAAATTAGGATTATTTTTTGAGGTGTAATTTGCGTTGAGAGAAAATTATAGGAAGGAGGCACGTGGAGAGTGGATGGCGCACGTGCGGGGAACCGGGTGAGAGGGTAATCGGTCACTGACCACTCTCTCTCATAGATGCCAGCTTGGACGAGAGAGAGAGGGAGTGGGTGGGGGGAGGGGGAAAACTTTTATCCTTTAAGCTTTCATGGGTGGGTCCCTTTTCTATCTTTCTCCCTCATAATGACCCCCTAATTTTTGCTTTATTCCGTGTGTCACCCCTTTATTTTCGGTTTTCACTATTTCCCCCATCATCTTTCGCAAGTACGATAGGGACAATATTTCGAGCTAAATCTGACTATCCGTACTTTTATCACAGTCAAAAAGTAAGACCCAGTTATAATAAATACTATTCACATTTACAAAGTGATTTTTAGAATCATTTTAATGCATAATCCCATATACAGTTAAGCATATTATGTGTTGTCATGTGAAATCCGTTAGCATTTCTTTATCAATGGGGAGAGGTCAGGTCGTATTATATTTGTTTAATGTTTAGTAATACAAAAATTAACAATAATAAGAAAAAGAGAGGAACGACAATGTTGCACTTGCACCCCCTTAATAGAAATAGGTGGGAATGGGCTGGCATGTCGCATTATGCCAAAAATCGACTAAATTAACAGTTTATTTTCTTTTCTTTCTTTTGTTATTGTACAGGTGTATGATAGAAAGGAGCCGACTTCGCGGCTTAACATGCACCTCCTTCGTTCACGTACTTTTTTACCTTAGGTGAATTTCTCGAAAATATAAGATTTTATAAAGTTTTTTTTTTGTCATTCTAAAATTTCATAAGTTTACGATAGTCGATAGTTCAGTAGTTGAGAAATCCGTTTTCCTTATTATCCACCTGTTTGTATTTTGTCATCGTCACTTTTAGAGATGTTGTATGTAAGATGTTTATATATATTAATGGGCTGACGAGTAAATGCAAATCATCTACGTCAATGTTTTAATATCTTTGACGCACTGATTAAGTTGCTGCTTGAGTTGTTATATCATATATGTGACCTCTTGTGGACTTGTCGTACGTTGATGCAAGTGTAGCCTCTAGTGATGGCATTGTAAACGAGATAGTCCTTTAATTCTGCCATGACATGAAAGCAGAGTTTGGGTCTTGCAATTGCATGCTCTTGCTATTGATTGCCGAGAGAGGTTGTCGTGGGTCTTATATGAAGAGAGTTTGGTTAAATTCCTAATCACAAATATGAATGTTAACTAAAAGTGTATGGTTAATAGAACAAAGTATTGATACATTATAAACTTGTTTAAACAAGTAAATTTGGTTAATAGAACTCTCATGTAAATTGCATTATAACCTTTTAATTCACAAGATATGTTTATTGAAACTAAGTACGTTATACATAGCAATACCATGATGTGAATAATTATTTTATGTAATGTTTCAAAATAAAATGAAGGTAAATTTACTAAATGATCATAACTCTTTAAACATTAAGAATACGTACAATCACTATTTGCATATGTTTATAGTTTCCACTTTCCAAATATAAAAAGGTGTCATTCAATTTTTTAATTATATTTTCCACCAATTACAAAAGTTGTGATTCATTTATTTAATTTTTGGTAAGAAAAGAAAGTGTATACAGTATATAATAATAATAAAAGGCCAAAATTGTATATGTAATCTGGTCAAAGAGACTGCACAACTGATCCTGACCGTCCGGTAACCGGAAGGTATTATCTTTGCCGTGAAATATAGACGTCACGTCATTAGAGTATACCGTAGCACAGGGGATTACGCCCTCTCTCTGTCTATCTCTCTCTGTCTGATTAAAATATAGAACTTCCGATTATGGTTTTTTTTTTGGATCGACAGGATTCGATCGTACCGAAAGAAGGTGAATAATCCCATTTGACTAATCGGAAGGTCCAAAGCTCGCTGACGAGTTCTCAACAGTATCCTCCCCCGGAGCTTATCGTCAGCCCAATTGGCTTTCGATTTCTTTCTGCCTTGCCCCTTTTCGAAGTCGCGATTGTTCATTCTATCGTTCAAGAGTTCTCTCACGTTTTTTTTTTCCTTTTTGCAAAATTCGCCTCAATTTCGGTTTTTTGTACGGTGATTTTACTGTCCCGAGGGTTTACTGTCTGAAAGGCAAGAGCTTTGGGGGTTCTCTTTTCAATCGTGATTGCAATCTGGGGTTTTTCATACGGGGATTTTACGAATTAGGGTTTCAGAATTGGGAGCATTTTTTTTTTATTATGCTGCGCCAATTGCGATTTGGAGATCCAGGGTTGTGCTCGGTAATGGAGTAATGGCTTTCACCCATACGGACAAGACCGGAGATAATCGTCTTCGTCTCATGTTGTCTCTGTTCTTACTTGGATAATTCTCGTTTGTTCGTCCGCAGCTTCAGTTACTCGTATTATCTACCTAAATCCCCTTTCTTCATTGCGAATCTCAAGCAAAACGGAGAAACTCACAAACGCCGTGCCTGGAAAATTCTTCTGTGTAATCTCTCCTTCTCTTCTCTTCCTTACTGGAATTGGGTTTTTTTCTTTTGCTGCGTTTAAATTCGTTTTTTCGATCAACGTTTAATTGGTTTGCCTATGGAATTTTCACTTTGTGTCTTCTTTTTCTCTTATGTTCAATGGTGTTCTGTAGAAATTTGTTTGGTTCTATGCTGTGTGAACCAAATATAAAATATGTTATGTTGATTATGGTTTCTTTTCATGCAGGATAACAAAGATCCAAAGGAGTTTCAATTTTGTTTATTTGATGGGTGAGGAAATATCCAGCACAGTGAACCTGGATTTGAATCTGGGACCTGACCCTGAGATAAGTCTCGAGCCGGCAACGAATGATGCTGCTGTGGATTTGGCTAATTGGGCTATTGAACCTTTTAATAGAGAATCTGAGTCTCTGAGAAGGTTTAGGACACGGCACAGGTCACGTTTCAGACAGATTAGTTTACTTCCGGCTCTTTCCGAGACGCATAGCCCAGCGATAGAGTTGAGTCAGCTAATGATCAGTCCTGCAAACGCAGCTGCCTTGCCAGCTGGCGAAGGAAGCTTAGCTGGTGGAGAAAGAGTCAGCGAGGAGGACTCTAAAAAATGCGAGAACGGGAACAAAGCGATGGAAGAAGACAACGTAACAGAGGAGAAGAAGGTTATTGAGAAGAGCGTCGGAAGCGACGGGAGCTTCTTCGATTGCTATATATGTTTGGACTTGTCCAAGGACCCCGTCGTCACCAACTGTGGCCATCTTTACTGTTGGTCTTGCCTTTACCGGTGGCTACAGGTTTCGGAGGCGAAGGAGTGTCCGGTTTGCAAAGGCGAGGTAACCGTGAAAACCTTGACTCCGATCTATGGCCGTGGGAAAAACAAGAGAGAATCTGAGGAGGTTTCAGATGCCAAGATCCCTTCGAGACCCCAAGCAAGGCGCATGGAGAGCCTGAGGACTACACTTCACAGGTCAGGTTATGTACCGGCGGAGATGATTAGGCATTTGCAGGATAGGCTAGAGAGGGAGTCTAGTACCGGGGAAATACGCCCTAGGCCGTTTCTTAACCGGTTTATGACCTCGAGGGGGGTTAGAGCGGAGCAGAACCAGTCTAGTGGAGCATTGGTTGAAGCGTTAGGTGAGATTAGCGATATGGATCTGATGTCGAGCATCGCCCCTGAGAACGAAGGGGAAAACGGAAACCCGAGGCCGTCCTCTCGTGAAAGGTCGATCAGGAGACAGTTGCAGGCACAGAGAGCTGCGAGGACGTCGTTTTCTCCTGTGTTGACCTCTGCTGAGAGATTGGTGGATGCTTACTTGATAACAAATGCATTAGGGAGGAACCCGGAGCAGAGCAATAACCCTCCTGCTGTTGGTGTTGAAGACAGAGACTCGTTCTCGAGCATAGCTGGTGTGATGAACTCGGAGAGTCAAGTTGATACTGCGGCTGAGATTGATTCTATGTTGACTGCTTCGACTTCTTCCTCTGTGAGAAGACCACATGAGAACGGTTCGAGGGTCTCTGATGTAGACAGTGCAGATTCTCGCCCACTGAGGAGGAGGAGGAGATTGGCTTAGAATGGCTTTCTGACTTTCCATGGGTGGTGGAAGAAGCAGCAGGAAGCTAGGATGATCTCTCTAGTTGAAAGCTCTGCAATTTAATTGTTTAATTTAGTTTTTTCTTTTCTTTTTTTTGGATTTTGGATTTTGGAATTTTGGTGTTTCTGGGTTTAGGAATGGTTATTGAATCAAAGATTAATAATATATATTCAACTGCTTACAGAATATATATCCCTTCCGATTTATGGTAATCCAACTTTATTTTCTCTTAAAAAACACATGAACTCGGTTGTTATTGTTGTTGAGTTCGAGTCTTCATGCTTATTATAGGTGTTTGGCTATAAGTATTTAGCTTGGATTGAAACCAACAAGTCGCTTTGGCCGAGTGGTTAAGGCGTGTGCCTGCTAAGTACATGGGGTTTCCCCGCGAGAGTTCGAATCTCTCAGGCGACGATTTATATTTTAACAAACTATTTTGATTTTGATTTTTTTTAAGCTAAACAAAACGTGTAGACAATGTATGGACTATGAACATATCTTATATTTTCACGAGAGAATTTAAAAATCGAAAAGTAGTATTTCTTAACATTTTGACCCTAACAAATTCAAAAAGAGTATCTGAAAAAGATACCATGTCCCGCGGTTCCATGCACGAGCTCTCAAGAGCCATTAAGATACAAATTTTGTTTGGACTGCTTTGGTATACTGTAACTTTCGTGCTCTTTGTTGTCACTTGACCAAAAGTGTGATTTAATTTGAAATAAAAAAGTTCTTTATAAAAACAGAAACAAAAGCTGAGTTAGAAAGCCTACATTTTTTGTAGCTACTAGTATATTATAAAATATTTTACAATTTCAATAGTGGGATGAGATGAAACAACATCTACAAAAATCCAACTGAAATTAATAAGAATGGCTAATTTATGTTGTTTAGCCAAAATGTTACTAGAATAAAATAGGTTAGTTTAGTTCCTTCGGTGCTTGAATTCATTATCTCTATGATGATTATCTGTCTCTGAGTAGTTAGATATTACCCAACATGTATCTTAAGCTAATAGCTTTATCATAACATATTATTTAGAATTAAATACCTTTATACTAGAAAATAGGAATGCAATTTTCAAAATAAACGAAACTAACAACTTTTTATTTATACAAGGGATATTTATTTATTTATTTTACAAACAAGAAATTTATTGGAGGAACATTTATTTGGCCTTATCTTTATCAGTTTTTTCTTACCAATGCTTTCCCATTTGATAAAGATAACTTAACATATATAATAGAAATAAATTAATATACGTATCTACTACATTGATTTATCTTTATCAGTCTATATGAGAAAATATCAGTGTGATATGTGAATCCAATCAAAAACGTCGAAAATAATTGTATAAATAGAATGAAATTCCCACTAAATCTGATTACGAAAAGTCAGCCAAATAGCGGAAAACTATAATTTTTTTTGACTTTTTGAGAAATTCATAAGAATAATAGAAGAAGAGCGAAAAAGGAACAACCTTGGTGAAATTGCGGATTTCGCAAATTCAAAAGTGTAATAAAGATAAACAGAGCAAAAACCATTAATGGCTTTCATCGATACCAACAATAAGACAGGACACAACCATCTTCGTCTCCTGCCGTCTTAATTTCGTATCTTGGTAATCTGCGTTTCCTCTTCCCCGCAGCCTCGATTTTTTTCTTCAATCTCTTCTTGTGAATCTGAAGCAAAACCTCCACATCTCGAACGCCACCGCCAAGAAAATTTCGCCCGGTGTAAAAGTATATTTTTTTATCTCTCTCTCTGTCTCTGAATTTACTTCTTGTTTCTTCCAAATTTGTGATTTTTCTTCTCTGGGTCTAAAATCTATGATTCGAGCAAATATCTCGAGCCAGGGAATTGAGAAATAGGTTTTTTGGTTTTTGTAATGCAAATTTCGTTCATGTACTTAATTTAAATCTCAAGAGTAGGCATATTGCGACGAATCTGGGACAGTCTTTTGGGAATTTCCGAATTGGTTCTGTTTCTCTTCTCAGTTTAATCATTTATGTTTGAGTTCAGCTTCAATTTGGTCTATCACCCCAACTTATTTGATTTCAAAATTCAAAATTTTGCTATCCTTCTTTAAAAAAAATTGAGTTTTTTTTTATTTGTTTTCTCCATGTTTAGATCTTGTGTGTTGAACTTATCTGTAGGGTCAGCAATATTCATTATGATGTTTTGTTCTACTTGTCTTAAATTCATCTTTGGATCTCTTTCTCTTTTGTCTTGTTAGATTGAAAAGTATAGTCTGCAAACGAAACAGACTATTTTTTTTAATGTTTGAGTTGAGAGCAACAATTCTAGCTTTGTAAGCTTCACCATTGTGAGTTTCTCTAGATGAACTTCATTCTTCATCATCAAAGACTAACTTGTTACATAACTGTTTAATACTCTTAACAGTTTCAAAGTATTGTGAAGAATCAAGGTGCCTGAGATAACACGAAAATGGGCTGGGGGAAAGAGAGATGCTGGCAATTTTCAGCTGACTGGGAATGAAACTAGTCTCCATAGTTCACAATTGCAACCAGACCAAGTGGCTGCTAAGTTTTGTGAGGTTGGACCGAGATTTGCAATATGGTGTACTGTTACGAGACTATCGTTGATAATGTTTTTCGGATATAAAGGGAGAAACTTTATCAAGTGAACCTACTATCTACTTCCTAACCTACTTGTCCTCAAATGATTAACAACACGTTACCTGCTTGCCTATGATATCATTTACTTTGATTGTTTTTTCGAGGTTTTTGGTGAACTGTTAACTTTTCCTTCTGATGTATATAAGCTTGACATTGGCCATTGTTTATTTTTCTGCAGAAGAACTAAGATCTAGAGGAGAGAGGATTTTACTCGATTGGTAATAGAAATAAAGAGAGTTTTGAGGTAGGTTTTTGACTATCCATGGCTCCTGGTGGCAGTGCTTTGAAAGAAGCCCTAGAATCTAACTCGACAGGCTTAGACTATGAGGTTAAGATGGCTAAAGTGGAGGCCAATAGCAAACCAGCAAAATCAGGTAGTGGCTCCATTGGAAAATATGGGATCCATTCGAGCAACGGTGTTTATGAGCTCCTCGAATGTCTGGTTTGTACAAATCTGATGTATCCTCCAATCCATCAGGTAGGTTCTTCTTCTTGGTTTGTAAAACATTGTTCGTTCATTTATCTAAATGTTGACATTTACTTTCATGCAGTGCCCTAACGGCCACACACTGTGCTCAAGCTGCAAGCTGAGAGTGCAGAACACGTGCCCTACATGCCGTTACGAGCTTGGCAACATAAGATGCTTGGCTCTTGAGAAGGTTGCGGAATCACTGGAAGTTCCATGCCGGTACCAAAGCTTAGGGTGTCATGACATTTTTCCATACTACAGCAAGCTCAAGCACGAGCAGCATTGCAGGTTTCGATCCTACAACTGTCCGTACGCTGGCTCTGAGTGTTCGGTGACGGGTGATATCCCAACCCTTGTTGACCATCTCAAAGATGATCATAAAGTCGATATGCATGATGGTTGCACCTTCAACCACCGTTATGTGAAGTCAAACCCTCACGAGGTTGAGAATGCTACATGGATGCTTACGGTAATTCCTATAATCATGCATTCCCCTTGTAGCTATCTAAAGTCATTATCAAAATCTATTTGGTGTGGCCCTTTCACTTAACAGTCAAGATTGTATCACGTACTGCCTTGCTATATCTCTATCTTTAAACAGTTTTGATGATCAAAGATTAGGTTCATGTTTTCTTTTCAGGGTTTAGATTTTTGGTTGGTAACATTGAAATCTTGTTTCGTCTGATGTATTTTTTTAGGTCTTCAACTGTTTTGGAAGACAATTCTGCTTACATTTTGAGGCGTTTCAGCTGGGGATGGCACCGGTGTACATGGCGTTTCTACGGTTCATGGGAGACGAGAACGAGGCGAAGAAGTTTAGCTACAGCTTGGAAGTTGGAGCTCACAGCCGTAAACTGACATGGCAAGGGATTCCGAGAAGCATCAGAGACAGTCACAGGAAAGTCCGTGACAGTCAGGACGGGCTCATCATCCCTAGAAACCTGGCTTTGTACTTCTCCGGCAGTGACAAAGAAGAGCTCAAGTTGCGAGTCACCGGACGGATTTGGAAAGAAGAATAGCTGATTGATAATGATAATGATGATTCATGATATGCCAAAGCAAAATGGGAAATAAGAAGAGAAGAAAGAGATAAGCTCTGTTGATTGAGATTGAAAAACGGATGATGTACATAGCAGCAGTCTTGAGAGCTCTTCTTCATCATGTGTGACAAATTTTCTGGGGTTTTATTCAACTGTTTTTTGTTCAGTTAGCTATGAGATTATTATCTCCCATGATCGGGTTGATATATTCTGCTGTTTGCAATATTACAAACTCTTGTCTTGTAATTTTCCTGATTTGTTGGAAAAAAATAAAGAGACAAAGAAGATCGAGTTTTTTTTTCTTCTTTAGGTTCTGTTCTTTGGATCATAATTGTTTTCAATCTTGTTTTATCACACAGCATCATTTCATAACGCTTCTTCTTCATCATCTTACTTAGTCTCTGAAAGAGGCTTTTCAATTGTCAAGAAGACATGATAAATTATGAATTCAACCTAACGATGTGTTAGAAGTTAAGAATTTAGAAATATGAATGATTACAAAGATAAGTTAGTAGTATGGTCCGGAGAGGAACGTGCAAGACGTGAAGGCAACACTTAACATTTTCTACGTACGCTCTATTAAATTAGTTTAATAACAAAATTAATAAGCGAATGTGTTATCTCCCGACTTTATCGCGGAACAGAGAAACAGAGAGACTTACAATAGTTCTGAGAAAACCCAAATAAGAAAAAAAAATATAAATTTTTATCAAACTTCCAGATTTCCAAAAGCAAAATCAGGCCTCGTTGACATTTTCCCAGAAATCAAACGTAGTTTTATTCGAATTTCCAAGAAACAGATCCTTTGTGATTTTCTCAAGTAATCACTCTCATTATCGTCATCATCTTGTGGGGTTGATTTAATGGCAGAATCTAGGTAACAATCATTAATTTCTTCGATTCTTCAAGGCTCTGTCCCTCTCTCTTCCGCATGATCACAATCCTGATATGTTCTGTCTGCAATTTTGTTGTTTCAGAATCGTTTAGGCAAATGAATTAGATTAGGTTCATAAACACATGAAAGATATGCATATTAATACACATTTCCAGATGTTATTAACAGATAAAACAGAGATTGAGAAGAACAGAATCGAAACACAAGGATAAGACAAGACACGTGTTTGGCAAAAGATCTGAAAATATGTTCTGTTGCGGAGGTGCGGATGAGGAACCCGCCGGTCCGCCAGCAAACCAGTATGCAGCGCCTCCTAACAAGGCCGGAAATCCCAATTTTGGCGGTAAGAAACCTAACCTTTTCCTCCCCCCTAGTTCCTTGCTTTAGAGTTTATATATATGTTCTTAGATTTCACCACGAGCGTTTGCGTTCTGCGTTTTTGGGATTAGGCGGAAATAGAGGGGAGCCGAGGAACCCGAACGCACCGAGATCCGGAGCTCCTGCAAAGGTTTTGCCCATAGAGATCCCTGCCGTTGCATTGGATGAGTTGAACAGATTGGCGGGTAACTTCGGAAACAAGGCACTGATCGGTGAAGGTTCTTATGGACGTGTCTTCTACGGCAAGTACAAAGGGAATGATGTTGCTATCAAGAAGCTTGACGCTAGCTCTTCTGAAGAACCTGACTCCGATTTCACATCACAGGTACACACATTAATATTATTACAAAATTTGATCATGCTAAATATCAATCAAAGCTTCTAATGGTCTTTTCTAATCTAAGAACTAATCACTATAAATTAAAAAATGGCAAGTTATCGGTGGTATCGCGGCTCAAACACGAACATTTTGTGGAGTTGCTGGGGTACTGCCTGGAAGCAAATAACCGCATTCTCATCTACGAGTTCGCAACCAAAGGTTCTTTACACGATGTATTACACGGTACGTAAATTCAACTCCTCACTATACTCATATCTTAGTTCGTGGTGTATCTCTATGTAATATATACATATGGATTCGAATATTTAGGGAGAAAGGGCGTGCAAGGGGCTGAGCCAGGGCCGGTGCTGAACTGGAACCAAAGGGTGAAGATCGCGTATGGAGCAGCCAAGGGACTTGAGTTCCTTCACGAGAAGGTCCAGCCACCAATAGTCCACAGGGACGTGAGGTCGAGCAATGTCTTGTTGTTTAATGACTTTGTCGCCAAAATGGCTGATTTCAACTTGACCAACGCATCCTCCGATACCGCGGCTAGGCTTCACTCCACTCGTGTCTTGGGAACGTTCGGCTATCACGCTCCAGAGTATTATAACACATAAACTCATTAATTTAATTATCTCATCATGACATCATCTATAGGGTTCAATTGTTCTTTTACGTTTAGTCTTTGTTAATGTGTTTACGTTTTTTAAACATAGCATCTTAGTGTTTTGTCACCGTAAGTCAGTAAATGCGTATGTGAATCGCAATCGTGATGATAAATTATGTTTTGTGTTTCGTATTTGCTTTTACAGTAGTGTACGCAAAACGTGTTTAATACATGTAGGTTAACCTAACCAAATATTATAACTAGTACACATAAGTATTTGCATGCATTTATATAACAAAGAGTGTTCTTGTTTTAGGTATGCAATGACGGGACAGATAACACAGAAGAGTGATGTGTATAGTTTTGGTGTTGTGCTTTTGGAGCTCTTGACGGGAAGAAAACCCGTAGATCATACCATGCCTAAAGGCCAACAAAGTCTTGTTACTTGGGTACGTTACACGTTTATTAGAAATTGAAGTTAATACGTAGTTATCAAAAAAGGATCATCCTCCATATCCTTATTATTAACCCTTTTACGTTTGGCTTGGTTTGTTTGCAGGCAACTCCGAGACTAAGTGAAGACAAAGTCAAACAATGCATAGATCCTAAGCTAAACAATGACTTCCCTCCTAAAGCAGTCGCCAAGGTCCGTTCTACATTTTCTTTTTTCAAATACTAAGATATTTTGATAATTGGTATAGTGACTTATAGAGATGTTAAAGCATGAAAAACTCTATACGCGATCATAGTCATTTTGCAATACAGGAAACCAAAATGTTTTATGCTAAGTTTCATGACTTTCAAAGTCGAAACTAATTGACAATATGCATTTAGAAACGGTTTTTCGTAACTAGGGACATCAACTACAAGTTGGTGATTAAGGATCTTTTGGTGTGTTTGTAATGTTGAATTTTCTTTGTTGGTGACTGAACAGTTGGCAGCCGTGGCGGCCTTGTGTGTTCAGTACGAGGCAGACTTCCGACCCAACATGACCATTGTTGTCAAGGCACTTCAGCCTCTTCTTAACTCTAAACCGGCCGGTCCTGAGTCTACTTCCTAAATAACCATTTTACCATTTCTTCTGTTTTTATTATTGTTGTTGTTGTTATTGTTATGGCTCTTTTTCTCTCTTTTTCCTTCTGTTATGATTATTGGTTATAAGATGTTGTTATTTAATCAGAATGTAACTTATATTTTTCATTGGATTGAAGCCCTCTTTCTTTTTTTGGTTGAATCTAAACCTTGAGTCGAATTTTGAATCAGAATTTTCACTGTTTTAGGAGTCAATGCAAAAAATAGTAAATTAGTTACTAATTAAGATATGAATTCAAAGTTTACCAAAAAAAAAAAGATATGAATTAAAAGATTTTTTTTTTGATATTTTGTGTCACTAATTTTTAGTTAATAGATTGATTTTTTTAAAACATATCAAGATTTACTTCTGTCGATTGTACCTAATTTTGCACAATTACTTTAAAGACACACAAACTCACATTTTTAAAAAATAATCAAATTATATATTTAAAAGATTCTTTTAAAAAAAATCTTTTGACTAATATATTAATAGGTTACTTTATTGTGCATGAAAAGATTTGTATGTTGTTAATGACCTTATCAATAATTTGCATAGGATTATGATGCCATAGAGTTAATTACTTGCATTTTTTAAGAAAATGGACAAGTGTCATTACTTAGCGGCATATGCCTCAATACGAAATGAAATATTTAAACATAGTATAGATTATTATTAATACACGATAATAACAGAAAAGTATGTGCGTTTAGTGTTTTATATAATGTGCAATTTAGTAACCTTATAAGTTTTTATCGTCATGTATACATCTCAAATCATGAATATAACAAGTGAGGATAGTAAACAACATTATGACGACACCCGCACATGACCCACAAATTTCCTTACCGTATGGAAACAACATAATATAAACCACAAATGTAAATAACATATATATAAATATTTATAAGTTCTTCTAAGAAAGATATGATTTCTTTATTTTATTCATAAAAAGAGGTGTTGACCAGAATTATAAAATCAGCACATTAAAAGAAAATAAATATTTTACCCAAATGTTAACAAAGACCGTACTGTAACAAGGAAAGTACATTTTAGAGATCTCTGCGTATTTTAGGTTTTTTTAACTTTTTTAACAACCCGTCCCCTCTTTTATACCCAGCGGCTCTCTCTCTCTCTCTCTCTCTCTCTCTCTCTCTCTCGCTATGCATTTGCTAATATATACTTAGCTGCGAATCTCGTCATCTCCCGAAGAACCCTGTTTCGCGTCTCTTTCCAATCCAATTCATTTTCTGATTCGATTCCTTTCATTCAGGATTCGAGGAGACGTAATCCGGGAAGATATCGTTAATTGTGTTATCAGGATTGCCCAATTCGACCTTACCACAGATCTCGATCGGATGCTTTGCTCACTTTTCCGATTGGATTTTCTGTGATTTCCTTCTCCGATTCGGCGGAGTTTAATTCGGTTGAGCTTTTTTTTTTTTTTCCTAAGTCTGCGCCCGTTTTGGGAGACGATTATGGAATCATTGATCGATGAACAGAGACAAGTGTAAAAAGATGCCGGGTTTAGCACAGAGGAATGAGCATTGCCCTTCTGGGTTTTGGTCCAAGGACGTCGATGGACTCAGCTACAATCAGTTGCACAAGGTACCACGTCTTCGATTTCTTATTACTTGTTTCCAGATTTGGATTCACGGAATTTTGAACGTTCAAATTAGTTAACCCAGATTGGGATCGCTGCCTTTGAGGTTTCTCTTGATGAGTGTTTAGGTTCTTCTGATGAGTGTGGTTGAATATGCATCTGGTTGCAGAACAAAGCGGAATCAGTGTTTTTTGATTTTGGAAAGCTTGTTTAATTTAATGGTTTTAAGATATGCATCAAACCATGAAATCAAAATTTTTTATTCCTGAGATTTATTAGCTCGATGAACATGATGTTTAATCACTTCACTCGAAAAACCAACTTGTTTTGAACTCTTGATACAGTTCTGGAGTGAGCTGTCGACGAAAGCTAGGAAGGAGCTCCTCAGGGTTGACAAGCAGGCTCTGTTTGAGCTAGCTCGCAAGAACATGTGCTGTTCCAGATGCAACGGCCTGCTGCTTGAAGGTTTCTTGCAGATTGCTTCACAGGGGAGGTCGTTGCAACGGAAAGGATCGATAGGATGCAACAGATCAGGAGCCTCAAAAGATCAAATTGACTGTAACTCAGCTGTCAGTAACAGATGTGCCGGTGCGTTGCAAGACCCTTCTGTTCATCAATGGGGAGGTCTCACCGCAACACGCGATGGTTCACTCACACTTGTTGACTGCTTTTTGTACGCGAAATCTTTCAAAGTGCTTCAGACTGTAAGTTCATCATGGGTTTTCCCTATTCTAGGTCAGGTCCGTCCAGTTTAGCTGGCTAATCTGTTGGCTCTGTCAGGTGTTTGAAAGTGCCCGTGCTCGAGAGAGGGAACGTGAGTTGCTCTATCCCGAGGCTTGTGGCGGCGGAGGTCGGGTATGGATAAGTCAAGCGATGGCTGGTTATGGTAAAGGTCATGGAACAAGAGAAACAACGTGTATTTTGCATACCACGAGGCTCTCTTGTGATACATTGGTGGATTTTTGGTCTGCACTTGAAGAGGAAAGTCGACAGTCACTTTTGCGGATGAAAGAAGAGGATTTCATGGAAAGACTAACTTACAGGTTTGTTACTTGCTGATTCAGTATTCTGGAATGTTCTGTTAAAATTTCAGTTGAGAAAGTGTTTTGATATGATCTCGTTTCTCCATTCAGGGTGTACTATGAACTCTTACCACTTAAGTCATATTTTAAATTGAAAAGTTATTATGGATTTAGTATTTTCTTGACTTTGAGGATGTGCCTATTAAGTCATTGCATGCACTACTTTTGTTTTATGTAACTTTTTCTTCGTTATATGGTCTTGTGACTTTTTTCCTTTCCTCGATAAAATGTTGACCTTTTAAACTGTAGATTCGACTGCAAGAAGTTTTGTAGAGACTGCAGAAGAAATGTTATTCGGGAGTTTAAAGAGCTTAAGGAACTTAAACGAATACAGAGAGAAACACGATGTACCGACTGGTTTTGTGTTGCCGATACAGCCTTTCAGTATGAGGTCTATATCTTTTCTTAATCTTTTCCTCTTATTTTGTGGATTCCTATACCCTGTACTACAAGAGCACTGGTTTATATTGGAAGGTAGAATGAGAAACGTAATTGCAATTTATCAGGTGGACATTGATTCCGTCCGAGCAGATTGGAGTCAATATTTTAAAGAGTGTACTGGATATCATCATTTCGAGTGGGCTATTGGAACTGAAGAAGGAGAATCTGATATCCTCGAGTTCAAATGCGTAGGCCATGATGGGAGGGCCCAAGCCAATGGCCTAGACCTTCGTGGATTGCATGAATGCTACATTACTCTTAGGGCATTTAAAAAGAATGGCCGCTCCTCCGAGATATCCGTCAAAGCCCATGCATTGAGAGGCCAACAATGCGTTCACTCCAGGCTTGTGGTTGGGGATGGCTTTGTTTCAATTAGAAGAGGGGAATGCATTCGAATGTTTTTTGAGCATGCTGAAGAGGCTGAGGAAGAAGAGGTAATTGAAGATCCTCAAGCTTTGTGACTGAAAGCCTTCATATATTTACAATTTTACAGAGATGATACTTCCTTGTTAAAATATTGTCATTTTGTTTGCTATATAAGGATGAAATCATGATAGACAAAGATGGAAATGAGCTTGATGGTGAGTGCTTGCGTCCACAAAAGCACGCTAAGAGTCCAGAACTTGCGCGAGAGTTTCTTCTAGATGCTGCAACGGTTATTTTCAAGGAGCAGGTTTGTTATAGAATCCTATAAGTTCACATTCCATGGATCGTTATTTTGTTTCGTATTTAGGTATCTTCAATTCTATCTAATTTATAATAATATCTCAGGTTGAAAAGGCCTTTAGGGAAGGTACAGCCCGTCAAAATGCCCACAGTGTATTTGTCTGCCTTTCATCGAAACTATTAGAGCAACGTGTTCATATTGCCTGCAAGGAAATTGTCACTTTGGAGAAGCAGGTTTGTTTGCTATCTTGATTTGATTTTTTTTTTTTTTTTTTTTTTTTTGACAAGCTACTCAATTTAACAAGACATTTTACACTTATTTTGTCCAATGACTCCGTCGTCTTAACTCTTGCAGAAGAAACTTCTGGAGGAAGAAGAGAAAGAAAAGCGTGAAGAAGAGGAGCGAAAAGAAAGGAAAAGAACAAAAGAAAGAGAGAAAAAACTTCGTAGAAAGGAGAGGTTGAAGGAAAAGGAACGAGAAAGAGAGCAGAAGAATCCAAAATCTAGTGATAAAGCAATGCTGCCAAATTTGTCAAGGGAAGAAGAAGGCTCCCTGAATCTTGATGAGGAAATGAACAATACTATTAGCTGCGAAGAGTCAGGAATTGAAACTGGAGATGTAGATGTGTCTTCTCCTGGTTCTCATGATGATCTCGATGAAGAGTGTTTGGATGATTGTACTTCTCCAAGAGCGGAGACCCACTACTGTGATAGCACTGGTAGAGAGGTTATCGATCATGAAGACCGAAATGGGTGCTTTACAAATGATAATTGCAACCATCAGACAGCAAAATTCTGGAAAGAGCCTGAACCTGATTATGCATTGAGGTGGTCAGATAAACGCAGATACACGGAGAATGCGTCTTTTGACAATAGTGCTGAGGCAAGATTCTGTAGTGATAGACTAGAAATGTGTTCAAGGCACTTCAACGGCTCAAAACAAAATTTGGGAGTAAAAGCTTTGAAGGCTGGGGGTAGCCCAAATAGCATTAAGACACATGAGGGGTTTCAGTGTTCAGCCAACAGGATCAGTGAGAGGTACCATTATCACTCTTGCAGTTGCGAACCCATTAATGGATACCGGGAAAAGGTAGAATCTAACAGAGGCATGCGAGAACCCAAAACGATATTCAAATCAGACTCTGATCCGGATGTCTCCAAGCCAGTTAATCGAGCCACTGGGAATACTCAATCAGATTATCGACGAGAGTTAAGACCTAGAAGCAAAGTGAGCATCACTCAAAATCCTTCTGTGAGGGAGCCAGTAAACGTGAGAAAGGTCTTGGACTCCGTGGATCTGAAGCATGCAGGAAACAGTTCAAATTCTGACGTATCAGCAGTTGCATGTTTAACATTGAAGGCTGAAGATGTTAAATCTGCTGTGAAGCCAGCTGATACACTGCATCTATGCAAGGCTACAGAAAAGTTGGGTAATGCTATCTTTAGCGACAAGAGCAGGGATTCTAAAAATCCAACAAAGGAAGGGAAGAAGATGGAAGCTGACACAAAACCGAAGGATGATGACCTGTACTTGAAAGATCCTATGATGAGTAGAACCTCCAGTTCAGATAATTGCTCTTCATGTCTCAGTGAAGGAGATAGCAATTCAGCTTCTTCAAACAACGGAAACACCGAATCCTCCTCGATGTCTGATTCTGAAGATGCCAGTCAGCACTCTGAAGGAAAAGAGAATCTAGTGGATACTGGAACCGATATACCTGCTTATCACGAGAAGATGACACAGAAGAGTATCGATGAAAGAGATCCAGCTGAAAACGGGGAAAGTAAATTATCAGGACCTCCTTTTCAGGTTCCTCAGCAAAACATGGAAAACATGGTACCCAGTGGTTCCTACCTGTCCCAGCCGCAAAACATGATGTTTCCCCAAATGCTGAACCAGAGTATACCGTTGTCAGTCTTCCAGGCTCCTTCAACGATGGGGTACTATCAGCAAGCTCCAGTCTCTTGGCCTGCAGATCCTGCTAACGGGTTAATGCCATTCCCTCATCACAACCATTATGTATACACAGGTCACCTTGGATACAGCCTCAATGGAGAGTCCCCGTTATGCTTGCAGTATGGGACCCCATTGAACCATTCAGCAACCCCTTTTTACAATTCCGGGCCAGTTCCAGTTTTCCATCCGTTTGCTGAAGCCAACACAATGAACATTGTGGACCAAGCTCAGACTCATGAGCAATTGGAACGCAGCTCTCTGAAGGAAGCAGATCAAAGGAGATTAAACCGAGTGTATCCATTGGAAACTCCAAGCAGCAGAGGTACGCAAACTGATGGCGATGAAAACTTCTCCTTGTTCCACTTCGGTGGGCCGGTTTCTCTGTCTACAGGAAGTAGGTCGGATCTTGCTCATTCCAATAATGGGAAGGTGAAAGAGATAGGTGAAGAGTACAACTTGTTTTCGACAAACAACAGCTTGAGGTTTTCTATCTTTTAAAAGGGTTTATTATATACAGTTTCTTGGATTGTTTGGCGCCATGGAAAATTGTATTCCAAAAACGCAGTAAAATCTCTCTGGTTGTTTCATTTCATGTAAAGATCTCCTGCAAGAGTTTTAGTCTTTTTTCTTTTCAAAGGTTCTGTTTTACTCAAAAATAATGATCCTCCATTACAACACAAAAACAGAAACAAAAGAAAAAAATCTCAATACAGAAGAAGAAGATGATCTTCTATAGTTTTTTTCTGACATAATCTATTGTCCGGAGAAATTCAAAACAGCAAGGTAAAGTCCTTGTTCATCAACAAACTGGGTTAGCTCGAACGAATGCTTCTTAGCAACATTCCTCAATGTGGAATCATCTGGTAAATCAGAGACGACCACATCTGCAAACTCTTTCCTTTGCTGCTCCAAGCCTTCTCTTCCTTGCGGGTGACTGATCACTACTCTTGCACCTGTTACAATCATTGAACCAGACTGTGTTAGAGGCTAAGAAACAAAAAAGCGTTAGCCTGAGAGCGAGAGAGATGAAGAAAGGTCCAGAACATCGTACCGGAGGAACAACGTTGAGACAGTGTCTTAAACACATCGTCGAGATCGAAAGGCAACGCCGGAAGAAAGTAGAGAAACACGACGTCTAACGGAGACCATTTCTCTGGGACATAGATAAATTCTCCTTGCCAACATTTGACTTTGTCGTATTTTTCTTTGACACAGGCCAACACAAAAAGGGAGTCATGGACAATAAGCAAGAGCTGAGAAGGTGAAGATTCCACCAGACGATCAACGAATGCTTCTGAGCTAACTGAAACTAAAATCCTCGAAGATTCTGATATTTCTCCAGCCTCGATGATCTTTTCGATCTTCTTGGTATGCTCAGTGGAGTCGATCTCCATAGATTCGAGAAAGGACCAATCTTTCTCATGGAAATCGTCCTCGGAGACTGTTTCCTCTGGAGGAGAGGTTGAGGAAACAGCAAACGCTTTGTAACGATCAGACTGTGAGAATGAAACAAGTTTAGGAGAAAAGAAGTGACTTCGAAGACGATTTAGCTTCCTTGGTTGCAAAGAGAGAAGATGCGAAGAATTGAAGGCAAACAGAGAAGGTAGAAGGGCGGAAGAAGAAGATGGAAACGAAAGAGAATGCATTTGATTACTGCAGCTTCTGTACTAAATCGAAGAAGAAGAAGAAGATAGCAGCGAGAAAATGGGTATTGTAGGGCAGCAGCATCTCGAATTGGAAGACGATGACGATGACGTAGTCTTTCTTTGGGCCGAAATAAGAAAAGCCCATTATGTTTTGGGCTCAATAAGAGTCTCAGTTTCTATGTTGTAGCTACGGCGGAAACATTTTCAGAGAAGTGAACCGGTGATCGGAGAGAGAGAGAGAGAGAGGATGGGAACGAGACAAGTGTACGAAGAGAAGCTGAGGCGCGGGAATCTCGATTATGATCCGACCATGAATCCTGGTCTTGGCTCAGCTCGGTGTCCGCGTTGCCTTTCTCTATTAAACCCTAATCCAGTGAGCTGCCAAGTGTTTTCAGTGTTTTTTTTTTGTGGTTTTTGAGGTAGGATGGTCTGAGAATCCGTTTCCTGTGTTCTTGTGAAATCAATTCTCAGGAGAAAGGAGAGTGGGCGGTAACTTCCGTTTTGCACGATGCTGCTGCAGTGGTCAGTTCTCGTATAAAACCCCAGCCTCGGTTCGAATTTTTGTTGATTTCCATGAAAATTTGTATCGTTTCGCGCTTTGTACTGGGAATATAATTGAGTTGTGGAGAAATCAGCTGAATTTGGAATGAGAATTCGCATTCAGGGCCATGTAAAAATTCAACCTTTTTTTTTGTTTTCATTGATTTCTGAGATGAACTTTTCTCCAGGTTATTGTGAATTTGGTCTATTTGCAATGTCTGATTAGTTTTGTGTTTCAGCCTTTTCACTGGAAATTATACGCCTTGGCTGTTGTTTGCAGAGCATCATATTCTCTGAATATCTTCAGTTCACTGATTTGTAATTCAAAGTTTTTGGCTTTTTGAGTGTTCTTTCAATTGGGACTACCATGATGTGTCTCGGATTGTTTTGTTGGGAAATCGATTTAATCTGATTGTGAACTGTAGCTGTACCACTCTGTTTCTAACTAGGTATCTCTTGTGCTGTAGGCTGGTTCTGGTATTGGTGGCTTGCTTAGTGCCGTCCATGCTTTCAACACAGGTATCATCACATGATTCTCTCTTGTGGTGTCATATACTTGGATCATTTATACAACGGGATCTTATTAACTCTTTGGTCTTTCAGGGATCCCATATCTTCAAAATCGGTTTCCAGGGTCAAAGCGGCTCTCTTTTCTTGTTGGGGTATGTATTTTCTCTTGCCATGTCTTCTAGTTCTTGAATTCTTCTGCCTGCTTCTCCTTTCTCTGTTGACAGTACCTCATTGCTTCTCACTTATTGCTTTTGCTTATAGGTTCCTTTGCTGCTAGGATACTCAGGCGTAGGGGCTGCCTTTGGAGGTAGCATGGTCTTCTTTCCCTCAATTTTGTATATATCTTTGCGTTAGTGATTGAATTTTGTATATATCTTTGCGTTAGTGATTAAATTTTGTGAAAGGGCTTCGCATGTTTGAGTGTTTGAACCTGTGTGGTTATTATCTGTTAGAATTCTCTGTTTTTATATCATACCAAAGAACCTATATGTCCATGTTGAGTTCGCGTATTTAAGGAGACTGCTGATGGAATAATTTCCTCTTTATTGAGTGTTGGCTTTTAATGCAAGAAAATTTACGAGCTATGATTATCTTTTCATTATTGTCTATGGTTGAAATACAGATAAAGCTGTTCTGCATTAATTATTAAACACATCAGGATGATTGTTTTTTCTCTATCTGTTTAAAACGTACAAATGCCAGGTGTTAGTGGGTATGTTAGTAGCATTCTTGCACGTAGGCTTTTGTTTTATGTATTACTCAGTACATATTATATGTCTATGCACACATGTGTCTGTTTTTCTTTAAAGAAAACACCTGAAGTTTTGCTCGTGTTCAATGGTTTGGTAGGTTATGCACTCCCGAAGTTTGCTCAGCTGACAGTTACCTCGTACTATGCATCTTCAAGTGCTTCACATTATGGGATCTCTCTGCTCACCCGCTATATCGAGGAAGCTCATCTCTCTCGAACTCAGAAAGAAGAGGTCAAATGAAGTCATGCACAGATCATCGAGAATCTATTCCACTCCTCTGGCTGAGCACAACGTATATCATAATCTCTCCTTCTCTTTGTTTTTTTCCTCCTTGGTTACCTTTGTCAAGTCAAACTCTTGAAAACCACATCTATAATGTTAATTCTTTGACATGTTTATACAAAATATAATGTCTTTTGGTTCCTCTCTTTCTTCAGTTTTGGGGTTCTGTTACCGTCTTCAAAGCTTTAGCTAATGCCATGGTATTTGATTCTTGAAGATACTATATTGGTTATACAAAATCTTCTTGGTCCATTTTACAAACTGCTTAGTGTAACTTTCACATATAAATCCAAATTTCACTATGAATTTTGACGGAACATCATCTGAAAGTAGATGTTGGAAATTAGTATATTGTAAGAAATCAGACTCCCAAGGATTGATTTAGTAGACCACATGGTCTAAAGGGTCGGTGGAACTTTCTGTAGCTTTGGTTACCAAAAACCAGACCACCGTTTTGGCAGTTTGCATTGTTGTGTGAACCAGATTGTGAAGTTTTTATCTTATATATTTTTTTTGGGAAAAGGGTTTGAGATGTGTACTGTTAGAACTATCATCCTCAAGTTGCAACTTTCCTAGGGTTGTGGGCCGATGTTCCTTAAATTCCACTAGTCCTTTTACAAATCTAAAAATCAAAATTAAAAACAAGTGAGCAGAGAGAGAGAGAGAGAGAGAAGTGGTCCTATAAGGGTTATATAATGTAATGTATGTGTATGCTCTTCACACGTCTTTATTATGTGCTTCTTTCTTTTATCATGTTGTTTCATCACATGCTTCCTTCTACATTGCATTAACTAGTGGGGTCCAAATCTAGCTGCTCTTGATGTTAACTCTTTGACACCATACATCCTTAAATTTTCCATTATTTGATAAAACCATCACGTAATTCTCAGATGTACTGTCTTCTCTGGTTTAGCCTGCCCTCTGCAGTTTTTTTTTTCTTTTGTAAATCCAAACAACTGTTTCGATAAGGGCATTTCTGTCTTTTTCTCCTTTCTTTGTTTTTTTGTTTGGTTTATGTGATAGAGAACAACTTCAAAGAAACACAATCTCTCCTCCTTTTGATTGACAGGCTGAGTTTGCACCGTTTGGTCCTTCCCCGTAAAATAGACAGCGCCTGTTATCACAATAACATGTTTTACACTTTAAAGATTAGTGGTCTAACGTTAGTTGATTAGTTAGATATTAGAGAAGAGTAGTACAAAGGACAAGTTCACTCAAAGAGTATCCAAAGTTGTCCTTTTTGGGAATACCCTTTTTTCATTTCCTTTCCTTTAGTAGAAGACTTGATCGAGTGAGACTAGCTTTTTTTTTAACCTTTATGTATCGGTTATAGCTTTGTTATGAGATGAGATGCACCACAGGCTGCTAATTCTAAAGCGATAATAGCTAGGCATTATTAAATTTATATGTATGTAACCATCATGTGTTGTTGCGAGGCAATGTTACATATATCTGTGACTCAAGTCATGCCAAAATTAGAAAAGTCAAGGTTTTGAAATTCTTGGTCTATCCAAAAGTCGTAGCTTAATAAACGGTTGTCTTTAATGTTTTGATTAGTGTAACACATGATGTTAGGTACGAGGATTGATATCATTTGCTTTCTTCTCATCAAATATACGATTAATAACTGTGTAGGCCTATGAGCTTTTCTATCAAACTGTGTTCTCTGGAGAGGCAATAATTAGCAAGAAACATGATCATGTGTACGTCGGAGGATTATTAACTAGTTTTTTTTTCTTTTCTTGAGAGTCCATTTGTATTGATCATGGTAAATGATGAACAAGTAAAACAGATGGTATACAGCTTGGTTGATGATTCTCTTTGAATTGCCCCAAAAAAAGGTTTGAAAAGAAACTAAAGAAGAAAGCTTTTGAGGAAAGCCTTTAGCTTTAGCTTCTGTGTGTTGAGAGATAGATGTGAAAGCTATCTTTGGCTAACTCTACATTTGTAATCATGGACCACTTTCACTTCTCAACTCTCTCTCTCTCTCTCTCCCCTTTTGTCTTGTCCATTGTCTTCAGTGATCCCCACAGTCACCGAATCATCATCATCATCATCATCAACATCAAGAGCTTTCTTTCTCCTTTGGCTCTTGATTCGGTAAAACACCGTTTCATCAAACAGAGACTGTAAACGTTTGGATCTAAAGAGATTTTTGTGGGTTTTTTCATGCTTGAAAAGACATCTATCTATATAGGATTTGACTTAAAAGAGAAATTGATCGAGACTTGAATTATCTCGACTGCTACAACAGAGATAGAGAAAAGTACGTACGTGTGACTTCCATGGCTCTTAATTTAATGTTCCTCTTTCTCTGAAACTTGCGATCTTTTAAGGCATAACAGAACTCAGAAATGAACAGACGAAAAACAAAAGAGAGAAAGAAAAAAATGATAATTGTATCATTCACACACACACGTGAGACGAAAATGGATGAACATATTTTACTAATTAATCAGATATTATTATTCCCTTATTAATATTATATATAAACTCAGAATCTGAAGAAGAAAAAAAGCCTCAAAGGTTCAAGATCTACACATCATGCCGGTTCTCCTTACAAAACACGAACATCGCTTCGTTTTTTTTCTTTCTTCAGCACTCTCAAAAGAATTTGGCTTCACCGATCGAACGAGTTTCATCATGGCTAAGTTAAAGAAAATAAAAAAAAATAGTGTCAAAGATGAAGATCGAGACTCACATGATCTTGCACATTTGGTTTCATCAATCTGTAGGGCCAATTCGGCTCCTTATTGTTCTCCTGCTCATGCGTCCTAAACGCTGAAGCTTGTGATGCTGAGTAATGGCCATGATGAATAGCGTTTGCTGACGTGGAAGGCGGTACACGCCACAAACCTAAAGGACTTCCGTTGATCGTCGGTGTGATACTACTAGAAATAGGAGGAGGAAGAGTGCGTGAGTAATACGACGGCGTTTGCTGTCCTCCTCCTCCTCCTCCACCACCACCGTAGAATCTAGCTTCCGTCGTCCACGAGGGATAGTGACGGTGGTGGTGGTTGTTGAGGAAGCCGTAAACGTGGTGAGGGTCAGGCTGGTGATGATGATGAAGGTATGACGACATGGAACCGCGTTTGGCGTGTTGGCGTTCGCGTTTGTGAGCGTTTTGGTGTCCACCTAGGGCTTGAGAAGTCGGGAAGTTTCTGAAACAGTAGTGACACTCGAATCTCCTGTTATTGTTGTTGTCTTTGTCTTTTTCCTTGTCCTTGTCCTTTTCCTTGACATTTTCAGAGCTCTCTTCGTTGATCTTGGTTGTTGTAGTTTCGGAAGAATCTGGAGAGAAGTCTTCTTGTTGATGAGCACCGGAGGAGTTATCTCCGATGAGCTCTTGGCCGAAGAGACGAATAATGGAGCTTTTTTCTTTGGGCGGAGTACGGCGGATGAAAGGAAGCTGAGAGAAGGATTCGACGTTGACGTTCATGAAATCGTGAGTTTCTCTTCGACCATTGGTTTCGTCCATGGAATAATGGGAGAGAGAGAGAGAGAGGAATGAATGAGTTTGAGACGAATGAGGTTGACTGTTTCAGAGACAGAAAGACAAGAGATGAGGTTATGCATTAATATAAAGAGCTTCCCAAATTCTTTTTAAGGTAATTAATTGTTATTTAAAACCAGTATGGCCGCGTGTGTATATTAAATTTTTACGTTTATCCATCTAAGTGATTTACATTTCACTCGCACATTTTAGTTTTTATTTTTCTTTTAGAAAATCTACATTTTAGTTTTTAATGTGTAATTTCCGAACTTCAATCTAATCTCTGGAACATATAGAAGAGTCACACACTTTACCAATCAAGTACACGACACTATATTCGTCAGATACTTCTATAATGTCTTTGATATATTTCTTTTTACTTTTATTTAGTGTTGGATATCAAGTGTCACGAAAACGTTGATTTATATTGTGGATGAACAAACATTTTGGCAACATTTTTCAGCATTGATAATATATCGTCTAGACCGAAACTCAGATCATCAACTGGCAGACGTACGCATGTGCACATAATTTTCTTATATGTTTTGTAATTTCTATATAAAGTTATCTTTATTTGATTTAAAATTCCTTTCATATCTTGTATACAAATTTTCAATACTTTCCAAAAAATAGTTTAAAAAACTACCAAGAGTTTGATCAATATTTCAATCATATGTTGTTTTCATGTTTTTATTTTTATCTAAAGATAAAATGCGAAAATTGTATATACTGTAATAGACATTTTTTTATTTATATATGTCTTGTAAGCCCACATTTAGGATATTGTAGATATGATAACAATTAACTCAATTGGCTCAAGTTTAACTAATATCGGGGGAATTTGAGTAAGTTTTATCTAAGTTGGGTATACTAGATTTTCATGTTTCAAGGAGGAAGAAGTTTTGGAAGAATGTAACTTATAGGTAATTACGTATTATCACACGTATGTGATTTTTTCATAAATTTGTAAAGCTAAACCTTACAAATTTTAAATATTTTGTTTAGAGTTGCCCTTCGTTCTCTTCGTGTTCTTTACATTAGTTACATTTCAATCAAACAAACACTAAAATAATAACCAAATTTCAGTGACACCAAATAATTTTCTATATATAATACATACATTTGTAATTGTACCGATTTTAGTATATATGTATATGGAAAGTAAGTGTGTTTCTTTGTATGATATTGTTTCTGGAATGATTAATTGTTGCACTTGTAATAGATGAGATTGATGTACATATATATAAGTGATTTTTTTGTTGATACATAGTGCATGAAGGATAAGCTGAAAGGCTAAAAGTTGAGATTGACTATAAAAAATACAGAACCTCAGCTTATGGTCGTACACAGGGAAATGTAAATGTAGTATTACATTACAGATTTATCTTGTGTATATATGAATCTATGATGGTTATGTACCGTGTCATCATCAGTAGGTAAGCTTTTTTTTTCTACGAAAATAATAAATTAATATAGTAAAAGTGGTCGGATAAATAAATACATAGAGAGGTCACTTTATTCACTTCCCTACCCAATCTCACACACATGACACATATATATAAAAATATCATTTTCTTCAAACTCCAATCAATTCTCTCTTTTTTCAAAGTTATCTCCTTTTTTGTTAGTTGTTTCTTTAAAGCGATTTCTGCAAATGTTGGAACTAAGACAAAAGAAAAGCTTACCGAATTGATCGCTAACAGATGAAATGGGGTCACGGTGAGTAATGAGATGAACTAAAAAGAGTGAGAGTTTGTAGGTAAGAGATCATTAGCAACGTGAAGTTAGGTGTGTACTCTTTTATACCATGGACCTAGCTATTTGCTTATTATGTCTTCGTATAAGTACATGAATTTTTCTACTAATAGACTAATACAGAGAAAGAGAGAGACCTAATAACTAAAGAGAGCTCTTCTCTCTCAAGGACCAGCTTTTTACACTCTTGGATGTTTTGTCTCACTGATGCAAAAATGATCTTACAGAGAGGGAGATGTGGTCCTTGTACATGATCATTGAATGATGCTAATAATCAACTAGTTGATGTCATCACCAGATAATTAATCAAAAGATTTTAATCTTTGTTTGTAGAGGTCGCATCCTATCATTAATGTAATAAGTTGTTGATACCTATACCTATCAACTCGATCATCCGGCAAGATTTGATCCACGTATTCTTCATTTTGAATTATATATATTCCCTTTATATGTTTATCTACACACTCTAAATCTCCATACTTAGAAAGAATAATTCAATTTAAAGTCCATTAGTTTTGATATTTTTTCATGCTTCTTTTAATATATGTATATGGAGTTTTTATTCATTTGTATAAGTGTATTGATTAAACAAAATTTAATACTTAGTTGAAAACGGGATATCATCCAAATTAGAGTATAGCTCTTTTAATCTAAGAATGTTGTCAGGTTGACATGCAAAATCTACTAATGTTGTTACAAGTTTTGATATTGCTTGATATAAAATTCATGAACGATTTTTATTATAAAAAAAATTCATGAACGATATAGCAACAAACAAAACGATTTGACCGATTATCCAATAACAAGAACACACAAAAACTGCATATTGCTTTATGATATATTTATAGGCATAAACAATAATTCATTCTTCCAAAAGAAACAAAAAAAATCAAGATCTTACAATGTATCATAACATTCTGTTGAATTTCTTGATCCTATTTCACAACATTCTTCTACATAGTCTCATAATTCAAATAAGAATTCAGATATATTTAAGCTTCATCGTATACATATGGATCAGGTACATTTAAATTTGACTTTGATTGGATATAACATAATAAATGAAGTTAATGCTAGCTTTTAGAAAATAAATATATTACATTTGATATGAATATATACAACGAGAATAATAATTCACCAAACACATTTGATGCAGCTCCACTATACCCACCAAGACATCCTCAACTCCAATATCTAATAACAAATTGAAAATTACTAGTATGAAACAATCCATTTATATAAAACGGTTGTCTTAGAGCGGTAGATAATTAGCCGGTCAAAATGGTTGATTAAATTAGTAAACAAATCCTAATATTCGAAATATGGGAATCAAATTTGTTGTAAATAATATACATTTTAAGTTTTCAAAGTTTTTTTTATCGTGGCGAATCATCTCTCGTTATTCTCTATACACCAATATGGATCATCCATTTGTGAATAGCCAAACTATTCCTTTTTTGGTCAACAGATAAACTATTCCCTCATAAAGAAAAAAACATCGTAACTAATAAAATTTAAAATGTAAGCGATTAAAGAAAAAATGTTCTTTTTTGAAAATTGTCTCATACGGATTCCCTAAGAAAAAAGTGCTAAAGAGTGACTTCCTTACGTAAATTCACTGATTCACATAACGTGTATGTGATATATGACTAATCAAAACGTATTGTAAGAATGGAAATAAATTCAACTATGGTAATGTCCATGCGAAGTACTGGTCCCAAAGTACATTAATTTACATACATAATTTTGCAGATTTTGGACTTCACATGAGGAGTCCACATCTCTTTATTTTTTTTTTCCCCACAAATAAACACTGTTTAAACCTAACATGCGGTTTAAAATTTTAAACATCAAAGATCCATGGAAAATCATAAGTAATTAAGGTTTTTAAGCTTATTCAAATAGTATAAATTAATAAGAAATAATTAGTATTTTTTCTAATATTATCATAGTAATGTAATAAAAAAAAGACTTTCACAAACCAAAGATATATATTTTTGTTTAAATATTAGTAACGAAGAAGATATATAGGAGTCTCTTTGATTTGGATATTTTGTCTATTCCAAAGTCCGAATCAGTATCCACCATATGATAGTCAACATATAATATTTGCAAAGCTCATGAAGTAGGAAATTCTTTAAGAACACAAACATATATTATAAACCGAAGAGCAAGAACACATATAGTAAATACGTATAAAACCAATCTAAAAAAAGGGTCCCCAGGAAAAGATAAACAAATCTGAGAAAATGTAATTGGGTCCCATGAATGGCATTTGAACCCCACGAAAAAACATGCACTTAAAAGCCCACAAATCTCCCAAACCCTAACAGCAACTCTTCATTGAATCATGCAATTGCAAACCTCTTTGCTTTGCCATTAAAGTCACAGTCATATGCTCAGAGATTTAATGGCTTTTGTTGAGGGGACCATATCTCTCACTTTCTTGCCTTCACATCCATCTCTTGGATTCAACTCCTCCACTCTTATATACACATATGTATGCAAATTCCCTACTTATTACTCTTTTTTTTCTCAAAAGAAAATTGATGAATTGTTTGGCCAGTAATAAATAAAGATCATAAATATAGAAGATGAGAAAAAGAGTCTAGATTTTGAGGGACAAGCATATCTTGTCCTTTTCGTTGTATGTGACCTCACAATGTTCAGCTATATATAAGGACCGAACTTCAAAGTAATATAGAAAATAGAGATATGGGGATAGATATTTTTATTTTAAGTAGAAGAAAACAGAAAATAAGAATGAGAGGAAGCCCAAAATTAAAAGCTATAGAACAAATGCAAGTGGAGTTAAAAACAACATGAAGAGCTCACCAGTCTCTTTCAGTGTTAAACAATCTACTCTAACTCTCCATCACTTCATCGAACTCACCAAACTCATTATTAGTCTCTTATACAATAATGACACGATCAATGAATATCTAACGGTATATACAACATTACAAAAATGATTATTATTTGTAGAAAAAAATGTTGTTTACTAGTAAATGAAATGAGTTTTGCGTTGAACCCGACTCTATGTGATTTTACCAAGAAATAGCTTTTAGTAGATTTAGAGGGGAAAAAACTACAAATTAACCACGTATCTGAACAATCGAATGAGCTAATAATTATCCATCAATATAATGTTCCACAAATCAGGACCTGAAATCTCTACATTTGGTAGTAGAAACAAAAAATGACAACCTAGCTATATTCTTGTTCATGTTATTAGAAACATCCTACGATTAATGTTTAGTATCCATGCGTACACTGCTTGAAATTTGTATAGTCGTTAATGTAGACTGTGATAAAAAAAAATATAGGAATACATTATACTATATAACTATAAAGAAAAGAGAGTTGAAAATAAGCGTTATGGAAAAGAAAAAAAAATCATGATTGAATGAGTAAGATTTTATATATAGACGGTGACAACAACATATGAAAGAGAATGGGGGCTCTCTCAACGGTGTGTAAGTATGTGAAATGTCAATAAAAAGATAAATACATACAAATGTGAAATGTGTATTATTATAGCTTTTGTGAGGTCTAAAACTTTTGGTGGGTTTGTGATTATCATTATTGTCTGAAACTGATATGGGTCTTGTTTCTTTAAATGGACCACCATTTATGAATATTCCTATATATATTAACTATATTATATATATGTATTTGTGAGAGCATCTTTCCAGATGATGGTTTAACAATGTATGTGGGGAACTTTCTCTACATCATGTGTGTGATATGTCTCCGGTCCTCTTGTCAATTTTCTTTCTTTTAAAAACAAACAAAATTCAAGAAGGAAACATAAAACTCTTACTATTTTTTTTTTTGAATATTAGAACACTCGTGCATGAAACATGAGTCAGATATACATAAATTTATGTCATTTTATGGCTATATATACACATTGGTTAGGATCTTAAAACCGGTTTTATAATTCAATTCTAAGCTAATAGTATAAGTGGTTCCTATTAACCGGGAAAAAATAAAGAGTGGTTCCCTCGATGAATGTGATTTGCACAACACCCATAAGATTTACCTTTGGTACCACTAGGCTTTATGATGGGCCAATTCTTAAACAGGCCTTTTGTGTCGACCCATTTGTACCTTTTCGTTGTACAGTCAATTTGGGTACTCCAACAAGTAAACAGCTCTGAGTCCACAACTTAAAACGACATAAAATAAATCAAAATGAAAGTGGAAATATTTGTACATTTCATCTACACTACGAAATTTGCAAAAATACTACATTTTTGATATATTGTAGTAGCAAGTAGCAACATCGTTTAGTTTCAGCAAATCACTGCACGAAGACAAAATTGGGTTATGCGGATCTCGGAGGAAGAATCCTCAACTTTAGGGGTTTATTCGACATTCTCTTAATCTGTGACGCCTTCGATGAAATAATCTTCAGTTTTAATGGTGCCTTCGTGATACCATCCAACTTCGGCGGAGATTTTCTAATCCTCGACCCCACTCGCCTCCTCTCTCCGCCGGCGCCGGCATCAACGATCCTCTGGTCTCCTATCAAAAAAGGATGCAGCAACAACTCTGAAGCGCTTCCTCTCTCCTCAGGCTTCCTTGCGAAACACTTCTCCATAAACTGTCTTGCACCGCACGGCACAGTCTCTGGAATCTCTGGTGCGTTTTCATCCAATAGACGAAGCTTCAAATCATCAACACTGACCCCTGACCATGGATGCTTACCGGTTTACATTTCCAACACTATGCAACCTAGCGACCACAAATCTAGGGTTTTATCGACCGTGCCACCGTCGCGGACAGACTCCGGTGACATGTAAGCATGCGTTCCCACAAACGGAGAATCCGTTTCCCAACAGTCAGATTTGTCTCCTGCCTTTATCGACAATCCAAAATCCGAAATCTTTAACTCGTACGAACAATACCACGTTCCTTCGTCGTAACGCGGAAACAAAAGAAGATTGTCCGGTTTAAGATCGCAATGGACATAACCGTGACTATGAATCGAGACCAGTCCTTGTAGAATCGCACGAGTGAAGTCTCTGATGACCGAGTCGGATAACTTTCTGTTTCTACGGATGAAACTGGTTAGGGTACCAGCTGCTGCGTACTCCATTGCCATCTTGTAGACTTTGGTTCCATTGAAATCGATTCCTTGAAGCAGAGAATTACCAAATAACTGCACGATTCCAGGACATCCTCTGAGTTCCGAGAGAATTCGAAATTCTGTGTCGACGGAATCGTAATTCTGATGATCAGAGATCTTCACGGCTGTGTAGAACATCGTGCCGTCGTCTTTTGTGTAACCGTAGAGATCGACAGAGCCGTACGCACCTTTTCCTAAAGACTTGACGAAGTTCATCTCTGGTGTGTTCTTGTGCATCTCTGGTTTCTTTTTCTAACGCTTCGTTTTTTTTTACGCAATTGGTTTGCTCTGATCAATCTGTAGTTTACTCTGTAAACCTTTCAGTGTTATAAAGACCTCGGAAGAGACGAATTACTCGAGATTGGTGAGATAAAGAAAATGGAAAACCCTAATTTTTGATCTAGATTTGTGATCTAATGAGGAAAATAAAAAATGGAATTATTAAGTTCTGATTAAGTAAATAAATGTCGCTTTAATTTTTGAGGGAAAAAAATTAAACCATTGTAGATTGATCTGCACACCATCCAGTAGATCCTAACCGTCGGATGAAATTCTTTTTTTTTCACTGACTTTTTTATATGGACAAAGAAATATTATCTTGACACACACAGTAAATGTTATCGCCTTAAACCTTTAAAGATAATATATTTTTCCACTGTTTTGGGGATTATCATTATTTAAAGGGCCCGATTTTAACTGGATACGAAAAATTAATAATGAATTCCGAAAATTATTTTAGTATATACACACACTCAACAAAATATATCATTCTCTTTTACTAAACATAAATTTATTTACTAATTACAATTTAACAGCAGATTAAAATTTGCAATCCTCACTCTACACAAGTGATGATGATGGATGAATGTATAAAAACAGGGGAAGATAACTTCTTGTAACTTTTACTTTTTAAAGGGGAAAAACTAGGATTCAAAGAAGAGCAAAGAAAAAGAAAGACCTAAGCTATGGTAAATTTGAAAAAAAAAAAAAAAAAGTTATGGTAAATCAAGAGAACAACAGACTCAAAGAGGACATCATGAACGTTAATCAAGACCTGAACGTTAGGATTTCTGAAAAAAATTTTCAATGGAAAATAAATCCAATTACATATAAAACTTTTCAAACTTTATTCCATTAATTTTCATAGAACAATCTCATGATGATACATGGAATCAATATCTTCAAATTCAGTGATGTACCCAAAACTGTTACATAATTCTACTAATCTTGCTAGGCGTCGACTTCAAAATTTCTCGAGTCTATACGCAAATAGACCTAATTTCCGAAAGCCCTTGTCTAATTTTCTCCAATTCCAGAGCGAAATCTCTCCGAATCTCAGTCTTCACATTCACATGAGGCTCCGTGATCTTGTTGACGTATCCACGCAAGAAGCTATGCCTCAACAATGTCGAAGCGTCTTTTCTGTCTTGTGTCTCCAAAGCAAAGCAAGTCATGATAAAGAGTTTTGCATCGCAAGGAAGATCACTCGGAATCAACGGCTCGTAGCAGTTCATGAGATCCTTCAAGTCATACTTTTTATGCCACCATGGTTTCTTTCCGGTGTACATCTCCAACACCACACATCCCAACGACCATAAATCAAGGCCTTTCCCCGTCTCGCCGTGGGAGACCGATTCCGGCGACATATAGATCGGTGTTCCGGCGAAGGGAAGATGAGGTTCCCACCAGCTGCTGTCACCGTCTCTTCTCGACAAACCGAAATCAGAAATCTTCAATTCGTAAGACGATCTCCACTCGCCGTTCTTGTAGACACAACTCGGGAAAACGAGGATGTTTCCGGGTTTGAGATCGCAGTGAACATAGCCGTGTTCGTGAACCGTGGCTAACCCTTCGAGAAGCATACGGGTCAAGTCTCTGATCAAAGGATCAGGCAACTTCCTGTCCTTGAATCGGTTGATGAAACTCCTCAAGCTTCCTCCAGGTGCGTACTCCATGTTGATGTTGTACTCTGTGCAACCTTCGTCGTTGGTTCTCTCTTGCACTTTGGTTCCGTAACACTGGACGATTCTCGAACATCCCTTGAACTCAGACAGGATCTGAAACTCTCTGTAGAGAGACTCAGCGTGTTTATCGTCGGAGGTTTTAACGGCGGCGTAAAGCGTCTTACCGTCGCGCTTTCCTTTGTATTTGAAGAGGCTCACCGAACCAAACGAGCCTTTTCCTAGAAATTTTTCGAAGTGCAGCTCTGGCCCCGCCATTGCAATAGATAGCTTTGGCACCAAGCTTTTAACCAAAAACCCTAGTTGAAAGTAAAGTCTGAGAGAATTCGCAATAACTTTCGCTGTAAATATACTGTATCTAAGCTATTAACGCGTCTAGTCATAAGATCAGTGACCGACTATCTTCACTCCCAAGCTTCTTTTGTTAAAGTCTTTCGTCCCAAGCTTCTTATTTCTTTTTTACTTTATCCCGAAATATAAAGATTTCCTTTTTTCTCGGAACAGAAAAGTTCAGCTGCGGAAGAAAAAGGAAACAACAGAAAAATACCGTTGGTTTTTCGAGGTAACAACACTACTAGTCATTAATTGAGTATATCTCGTTTATTCTTATTAATGATTGCAAAATCTGTTGACCTCAAAAAATAATGAACAATCATTTTGAGTAATTTTAAAATACATATATATATATATATATATATATATAACTGAAGTCTTCTCTAGAGTCGATCAACGTGATATAACCAGTTTATTATATGATACAAATCTTCACATCATATCTATGAATGATTCAGAGCTTAATAAGAAAAAGTTAAATCTGTAATTTTTTCCTTCTACTAAACATATGAAATCAGAAGTACCACAAGAGACGTTTTCCTATCTCCTGATCCTTTTAAGCTCTTTAGCCACTTCAATCATCTTGGGAACGTCCCCTTTACGACCAATGCATCTCATAGAGAGCTCAAGAAATGCTTCCACTTGCAATTTCTCTTGATCTATGTCTCTACCCTCAACAACCAACATCTTTTTATCTACAACCTTATCAAGTCTCCCATCCTTGACAAATTTAGACAAACGTTCTGGATCTTCCTCCAAATAATCTTGGTTTTTCCAAAAGAATGGTTGTGGGCCTCGTGGCATTCTTCCAGTTAAAAGAACAAACAGAAACGCTCCAAAGCTATACACATCAGTCTTCTCGGTGACTAAACCCTTTGACATATAGTTGGGATCAATATACCCGAATGTTCCTTCCACTACATCATCTTTAACAGATGTTTCGCCTTCCGGGATGAAAACACAGTTGCAAAATTCACCCAACTTTGCTGTTCCATTCTCATTCAAGAAAATCTGACAAGGTTGTATATCTTTATGAACTAGAGTTCTTGAAAACGCCGAGTGAAGGTAAGTTAAAGCGTTTGCAATCTCCTTTGCTATAACGATTCTCATGCTCCATGTTAATGTTGGATCAATAGGACATCTTGCTCCTCTTAGGCTACGCGTTATGACCTCTGCATATTCGCAAACTAGAACCGGGTAAGGGAATTCTAGGCAGCATCCTAACAGTTTGAGGAAGTTTTTGTGACCACTCACCATTGACGAAACCGCTAAGTTGCGGTATATCTTTTCCGAGTAAATCGATCCTCCATAAGCCCATTTCTTGATAAGCACGACACGGTTATCGAGCATACCTCTGTAATGTCGGAATCTATCTATGCGAACAAGATTGCTGCTGCTGAAGTTATTGGTGGCTTCTACGATCTCATCAGCTGAGAAATTTTTTATAGGATTGGATTTAGCATCATCGCTAATCGCAATTAGCTCTTCAAGTAGTAATCTTCCGTTCTTCATAAAATTTCTCTGTAGCTCGTTGACTTCACGGTTTTTCCTTCTCCACCAAACCATCTCGACAATTTTCGACTACAGAACAAGCAAATCGCAATAGTGAAACCTTAGAAATCGCCGAGAAGAGTTTCAACTCGATTTTAAAAGGAATTGACCAAATTTTGGTTTACTTCCAGGACAAAGCATCCTGGAGATAAGTGTGTTGTATAAACTTGGTCGGAAGAGAGATATCTATCTCCTGTTCCTTTAGATTAAGTCAATAGAACACATATAATGTTATCGGTACACCAACCAGTAGACGAAAATACTCCCGGACGTTTGTGTGGGTGATTCATGAATGAATGTGATTGAAATATTTCTTATGCATATAGTTTAAGCTCCTAACCAGATAATCAAATATATTTTAATTTTAATTCTAACGTAACGTGGTATAATATTATACGCTGTGTAGTAATACTAAATGATACTTTGAATGATGTTTTTTTTTTCAATGCATGCAATTTTAAGAGAAAAAAACTGGCGTATATATTCAATACAATTATGGTAGTAAATATGAATATAAGGAAAATATAAGAAAAAAAAACAACAAAAAAATGGAAGAGAAGAACAATTTTCTTATTAATCAGAGTAACATACATGTCTGACCATAATCAAATTATTTCCTCTCTCGTCTTATTCATTTTGCCTGTCCAAACAACACATACAAAATCGGACATAGTAGAAATTGATAGAGACATCAATTTGGTATTCTTTTTATAAATAAAAGCTTAATTAGTTCAAGTAGTAGGTGAAGAGAGACACAAGGGAAGCCCCAACCAAAGAACCAAGAGCTGGTACGGCTAAGGAGGCTCCGCTTGAGGCGGGTCCTGGTGCCGGAGCTCCAACTTCGGCAGCCATGACGGTGGTCATGGAAGCAGCAGCGAAAAGAACTCCGCAGGCAATGTTCTTCATCTCCATTTTTAGTTGAGACCTGAAAGGTTTTTTTTTTCTTTTCTAGTTTTGTTTCTTTTGTTTATTTATTTTTTTTTGGTTTCTTGCAGGTCTGAGGGACACGAGATAGTTTCAATGGGAATTTATACGGGATGTAGTTAACTTATGTTTAGGAAAGTTTATTTTAGAAATCAATTTTTAACCAAATATACAGAAAACTACATCGTCGATCAATAACGTAAGTTAAGGTAACTCACCGTTGAATCTTTATCTAATTGCATGTGTGGCTTTGAGAAATTTAAGCGTTCTCATCCATATTTTTACCGGGTCAAATATACATTTGTAATTTGTAACTCTAATTAATTATTTACCAGCTATGTTGTTGTTTGGAATATTGAACTTAAAATAGTCGGTCGAGATTAGTGAGTGGTGAGTGATGATAGTTATTGTGATGTCTTAGTTCTTTATTGCTAATTTAGCAAATATGACATATCGGTTTATTTGGTTTTGAGATGTATAGAATTTGGATAGATACTTTTTTGCTTGGAACTAAAGAGCGTTGACAATTCCCTCCCGTTGTATTGTGGTCCTTCCTCATAGGTTGGCATATGTAGCAACATGCAGAGGCTGGTTTGAATGTTTTATAATGGATCTTATGAGGTACAGTGTCTTCATTTCGTTTTCTTTATCTATGGATTCTTTAAAGAGCTAAAAAGCCCACTAAGCAGACATAGTTTGTGACTTTCTATGTTCATTTGGTTAGTGTAAACTATTTTGATTCGGTCCGATATGAAGTCGAGTTTGGCATAGCATAACCTAAAAATACTAAATCTAAAATCTGAAACTTTTAGGTAAAGTCGATTTTGCTGGTAGAGATTTTGGTATTAACTTTGCTGATGAAAGACAACAAAGTGATCAAATTTGAAGACTTTTGAGAAATAATAAAGAGAAAGAAAATACAAAGAGAATAATTAGAAGGGGAAGAAAGAATGAATTAGCTTCTGCTCTGCTTTTTCTTCACCCCTACTTTTTCTGTTTATGCTTCTTTTTCTTTGCTGTTTGGTTTTGTTTAAAGCTGCGTCCAAATCAGCTTTTTCTTTTAAATTTTAGCGATAAACTGATGAATAAATTCTTGAAAATATATTTTAAAAAATTATTCGTGAGTATAATATATTCTCAATCGGTTTGGTGTTATCTTGAATAAGATACTCCGAATAAGTTTTGTGCTTTGTGTTTGATCACATCACCACAAAGCTTTTCGTAATTAAAATATTAATGGAAATATCAAAGGTGATAAAGAAAATCACTTAGGAACAAACATATGAACCGAAAGTTATTCACTGAAAGGTGACGATCAACTATTGGTTTCCTTTTCCAAATCTATTTGCTCTCTTTAATTAATTTTATAAGAAAAAGGTATATATATAAATAAAAAATAACCAACTTAAATAAGCATCATACTGGCACCGTACGCTCTAGCAAAAGAAGACAAAATATGTGATCAGAAAATAAATAAACATGTTCGCACTAATTTTTTGGTTTTCTTCGTTTTCTGATCATGGAATAATGATACGAAAGAGTCCAAAGAAAACACTCACGTGAGCTCGAGGATTAAAATTGGTTGCACCAAGGAAAAGAAAGATATTAAAAATAAATTTATCAAAGTTTAGATAATGTAAAGTATTAATAAAAGAATTACTGAATGTTAATCAACCCACCAGGCACCAGGCCACCACCACCTCTACACAAAGCTAAATTTGCATATTCCAAAAACATAAGAAAAATAAAGTGTAATTGATTAATGTTCATCAAGATTGACAGATGAAAAGAAAAGAGAACTAACTTAAGAATCTTTTTTATATTACATTTAAAGATATATATATCACTTTCACCTGCCCCATAACGACATCCACATCCTTTAGAAATCCAAAATAAATCATTTATAAATTTCCCCCACTCAACACTATCCAACAAAGTTATATTAATTTATTGCACTAATGCTCAAATGAATAGTTAGTTACAGAGCATTTAATAAATAAATAAACACATGTCTCAAAAAGAATTGGTTTCTGACGCTCCTCTGGTTTCTCTCCTCAAAAACATAGGAGTATATAATTAAAAAAGGTATACTTAAGAAACCAAAAAGATTATAAAATTTAATTTCAGGGTTCTCATAACAATAACAATAATATAAAAAATTATAATAATAATAATTAATAACAATAACAATAATGATAATGATAATGGGAGAAAGAAATCCTAAAAAAAAATATGAAAATGGGAGGAAGGTTTTTCTCCTTCTCCTTTCTTCCCATAAGCCTTTTTCTTGTTTTGTTCCCTTTCTCTTCTCTAAAATAAAAAAGAAAACCCCATCTCTGTTTTTTTTTTGTGAAAATTAAATGACCAAAAACAAAGAAAACTTCTTCACTTCCTTCTTTGTTAATCATGTTACCCTTCTACCACCACCACCACCTGTAAAAAAGAGGTTTTTTATATCTACCACAGAGAGAGAGAGACCAGACCACAAAATGTGAATTCTTTGGTTATGGCCTCTCAATTCTGCTGAGCTACGAGCTGATCGAGCTGCATTTGCTCAATCCAAGCTTCTAGCCCAGCATGATCCATTACCGCTTCAACCGCTGTTGGCTGCTTCGCGTTTTCGCTTGTTGAAGACGACGCTGCTTTCTCTTTGGCTTCGGTTGGAGACTCCTTCACCAGTGACTGAACCCACGAAACATCAGGCTCTTCGCCATCAAACGACGAAGATGATCTCAACTTACCAAGTGCCTCTGAGCTCATTCCCCAATCCGGTTTACCATTTGATGATCCCCATTTCGACGACCACGAGCTGTTGTTGTTAACCGGTGAACCAACAACCGGGCTCGTGTTTGTTCTAAGCTCCCTGGAGCTAAGGCTACGAAACTGATGCTGTTGCTGCTGCTGCTGCTGCTGTTGCTGCTGCTTCACGCACTGAGCCAACATGGAAACACGAGAACTCATGGGTGAAATTGGCTCAACCACATTACGAGGAGACATTCTTCCTCCTCCCGAAAACAATGAATGATCAACGCTCTTCGGTGAAGAGAAACTCGTGTTGATCGGAGACAACATGCTCTGCTGCTGCTGCTGCTGTTGCTGGAACTGGTTGAAGACAGCTGATTTGTGCGTGGGCGAGAAAACCGCGGAAGCTAAACCGGAATCGGTAAACCGAGGAGACGAAGATCCTTCCGCTGAGAAAAGGTCTTCGAGATTCGAAGGAGGCATCGACTTCATCCGACCAGAACGGCTCAGCGAGTTGGAGAACTCGTTGAGGAGCTGCTGCTGCTCGTAATCCGCTAACATGTTGAACTCGTCCTGAGGGATATCTCTCGCATTGAGAGAAGACCTTAGCCTGCTTGACTGTAGATTGCTTCCGGGTAAATGCAGAGCAGGGACATTCGGCTGCGGCCAAGCCATGTTAGAGTGAGACATCCCGTTCCCCGCTGCAGACGGCGAGAGCGGAGACATGACGGAAACACCCGACGGAGAACCGGGAAGGAGACTCAGAGCCGCTGCATAATCAGCATTGGATCGAGGCGAAGGAACCGCTGAACCGGTCGACGCGTACAACGGTCGAAGCTCCTCGGGCGTATGCGCAAAGAAACAAACACGACGAGCACAGCCTGTTCCATCTTTGCAGAGACGGGTCCTGTACTGAGCCGGGTGAAGCCAGCATTCAAACACACCGTGCGCGTACTCGCACATGTCTCCTCGTCTACAAGCGCCTTTCCTAAAATCCGGACACGGGACACAGCTGTAATGGAACTTCCTCGGGTCTCTCCTCCTCGCGTTCTCGCCGGGGTGAACAAAAGGACACTCGGTCCAATCGTGCGAATACGCGCGCGAGCAAGGTCTGACCTTGAAGGAATACATTCTGAACTCATCAGTCGCGTAGATACTGTTCTTGATATCAGGTAAAGACGGATCAACAGGGTACTCTTTCTTGAATTCAGTTGACTTCAGCTTGAACGGAGAGTCAAGCGGCGATCCAGACCCTGGCTCACCGTTCTCTCCGGTAGGAGATTGAGACGGAGAAGTGCTGCTTCTGCTCGGAACATTCGTCACAACGCGAAGATTCCTTTCCGCTGTCGACGATCCATCGGCGGAGAGAAGCTCCTGAAGCATAAGCTTCACACCTTCAAGCTTAGGAGGAACAACAATAACGTCTCCAGCTCGTTGACCTTCAGCATCCAGCAGATTCAGATCAGCTCCAGCTGCGAGAAGCAGCTTAACCACTTGGATAGCGTTCACAGCACCTCCAGAGGCAGCGCAGTGTAGCGCGGTGGTCTGATCGTTCCCACAAGCTCGGTTCACGTTAGCATCAGTCAAAGAGACGATGAGCTTGATCACATCGATGCTTCCGTAAGTCGCGGCGACCATCAAAGGAGTCCTCTGGTGGTTGACCATAGCTTTGGAACCTTTTTGACGGCCGTACCAGAGACCAGCTTCGTCTACGCAAGAAGGGTCTCTCTCAATCGATAGCCTTACGCCTTCCACATCGTTGTTTGCTGCAAGCTCAAGCAAGCTCGCGAACGTATCCTCTGTTTCGACTCTCAAGTGATTCATCTCTGTGTTGGTTAAAAGATTTGTATCTTCGGAAGATGTTGATGACACGATCTGGTTTAATCGGTCTGATCCACAGCACATACTTCCATCAGTAGAATCGGATTCTGTATCATCATAAATTTCAATCAGAATAAGATCACTCACATAATAATATAAACAAACAATTAGATAGATCATATGATAATATTGAAAGCTAACATAGAATCTTTCTGATTCCTTTCTCCATTGATTTGAAGAAACTAGAGAGACTAACAAACCAGATCGGGGGATACTCAAACTAAGATAAAACTCAGCTTAAGTCATTTTCAGACAAGAAGGGGTTTTTGTCTTAACGATTTCCAAAAGCAACCGTTTTTTTTTTCTTAACCAGTAAGTCAAACAGATTTCAAAGAAAGAATCAGGCAAGAAGATTTTTGTAAAGAGTAAAGACGCTACTTCTATAAATAGGACGGGAAACGCACGCGCGAAACTGATAAGAAGGAAAAATATCCGATCAGAATAAAAACCAAAACAAAATCTTCATCGGATTTTTTTTTTCACAGGGAACCAAAGTCAAATATAAGCAAACAGAGAAGAAAACGCAAATGGATCTCGTTGCATGTTATTTCTCGTTGTTGTTTTTAAACATCCACAGAGATAATTACAACGACATAGAAAAAGGAGAACCATGAGATTCCGACAGCAACACCACTTCAACAAATGAACAAAAAAAAAAAACTGAGACGATCGAAAATTTTGATTCTTTCATGGCCACATCGAATTGATAAAAGACCTTCAATGATCAATAAATCTCACCTTATTTTCTTGATTAATACAAGTTCAATAATAGAACGCAAACAAATCCATCTTGCCGAAGACTTTTCGATGATTTATCAAAATCAGTTTCTAGTAGATCTAGAAAAGAAGGGGAGTGTTAAAAGGAACAAGTGAGAAGAAAGAGGATGAAAAAAAATAATGTTTTCCCGAGAAAATCTGGGAGAGATAAAGGGATAAAAAAGAATCTGTGAAGTCTTTTTTAGAGAGAAGAAGAAGAAATGGCGAGAGCTTGTTCTTCTACCATTTCCATTTCCCAAGCTCAGATCTCACTAGAAAAAGTAATTAACACCCCCCAATAGAAAATAATTAAATATTTTATTTTCTGAGAAAAACATTTTTCGACATTTCGTTTTCGATTAATAAAAATTTAATAAAAAAATTCGCTATCCAATAGGGGGAAACCTATTAAATTTTATTTTTTAAATAAAGAAAAGAAAAAGACAAGCTCTATGGGATCTTTATTTTCTAACCCCCTACCCGTCGTCTTACGAATTTTCAATCAGCTCAACCAATCGGAACTGTCCATGTCATAACTAATAGAACAACTTAAGGTTAAAATCGTCATTTACAAATCCGAATGCTGATTTGGCAGAATGTTATTGGCTGACAATGGAAGTGGACACGCATGTATCCTATTAAGCTTTTGTCCCCGGTCAAATTCTCCAGTAATTCCACTTAATGCAACTTCCTAAAATAAGGAGTTAGCAATCTAGTGAGCCAAGTTACATCGTATTAAAAGCCTTATTCTGATACGTGGCAACACGTGTATGGATATTCGGCTATTCGACATAGCCCCGTTATAGATATCTCTGGACGCTCCGCTTTCTTCCTCAGGGCTTTTTGAAATATCCCAAATTTACCCCTAGTGTCTTTGTTGTAGAGACACGTGGTATCAAAGCGTTGAGCAATGAGCACATATGCACAATAAGACACGGGGTTTTCAATGGACGCGAGCTATTACGGTGACCGGCGAAACAGGTTGTACGGACGGTGAATGGGACGGAGTTACGTTACAGGAAAAAGACGGGAGAAACCGGTAGCCTGTGGCGGGCGTAATTGAGAGTTTTATTAAACGATATTTAAGAAGGGTAACTGGCGTCCACCAAGCGTACGGGGAACGGACGTGACATATTTTATTTAATTCCAGTTAATTGTAGAGTCAATCAATCATAAACCAAGAGAGAAATAAAAAGTGGGCCATTGCGAAAATAATCAATACTTTTAAAACTAAAGGTAATAATTAACTGCACCAAATTTTTAAAAAAGTAAAACAGAGAATTACAGATATATTGCGTTTGTGATATATGAAGACCCTTTAACAAAAACAAAACAAAAAAAATAGTCTGTGATATAATGAATAGTTTGTCAACTGCAAACTTTGATCAAGATGCTGATATAATATTTTTGAAGCATTATCAAGATGTGTACCGTAATTATTTTAAAAAAAAAATTCGACAGAAAAATATAGAGTTTTTAGAATAAAATGGTTTGATTTTCTTAATGCATTATGTATTATATAGTTCCATCACTTGTCTATTTGTCTTAGATTATCTTTCGAAAAGACGTTTAGCAGTTGGATGACATTTATGTTAAGCGTGAATACAGTAAACCAATGAAAACAATGGACCATTTTTTATATACACTTTTTTTTTCATTCAAAAGATAGTATCATAGTATTCGATGTCTTCTCTTAGTTAGTTAGTTTGCAACTTTGCATATCACACCACAATGACTATAAAAATTTGACGATGGGAAAAAACTAAACAAATCAAAGTTTAAGAAAATGCAAACCCACATTTCTAATGCTTACATAGGTTTAAATCTTCATTATGGTATCCATGCATGATTTTTGAATCAATTAATAATGGAAAAACGAAGTCGGGGGTGTTAATATCTTTTGCCTGGATTGAAGAGCCTATTTTGAAGATTGCTTAAACTTTATATTTTCTGAAAGCTTCTTAAACTTGTAACTTGATAAAAAAAAAAATAATAATTAAAAGGCTCATTGGTCACTCTGGTTCGCCAAAGAAAATGTTCCTAATTCCAAATGATGGTTAAAGCATCACGTCAAGGTGAACATTATGAGGAAAAAAAACAAAACTAACCCAGATATATTGACATTATATATAACTGGTATGATTTTTGGAAGTATATAATAACAGAAGAACCTGGTTAGTAAAAAAAAAAATTTTAAAAAAAACTAAAGATTGAAAATTCACATAATTTCTTCGAACATTTTTTTTTTAAAATAACCTGAATAATCTAAAAACAAAACCTTGAGCAATTTTGGGAATATGTAAGAAACCAGATTCTCTTGATTAATATGTCTAGTGGTCCAAATTAAACAAACAGTAAAAACAAGATGTTTTTCCTAGTTACTTTAGATAGTCTGTCAAAACAATCGTCTATAATTATATGATATAATAACAAACCAAATTATAAATATATAATAAATTAATTGAAACCAATGACTAAATACTTTAAAATGTTTAGAAAAAAGAATTTTAAGTTGGAGGTATGCAATAAAAGAATTTAACTGAAATTAAAGTTTTAGTCCAGTGGTAATAAAATTAAGATGCATCATCAGTATACTATTTATTTAAAACCACTTTTAAGTAGTTATACAGTCTAATATATTGATAAACTTTTCTTGAGGTGTGGCAAAATGGTTAAGTTGTTTATTTGATTATTTCCACCAGGTTCAAATTTTGTAATGATGAAAACGTCGACGTGCTAATTTTGATTATCAATAATAGTGTTAATGAAACGTCTATTTTCAGATCACCCCTATATTTTGTGCAACTTTCAGATAATCAATTTTCTAACTAAATTTAAACAATAATGGTTAATCATATATGTTTATTGCTCGAGTTTTGACCTCTTCATCCCGTGGGGAGGAATACACCAGCGGGGCTTCACTCTTCCCACTAATCATTATTATTAGTGATGATAATTTTTTGTCACCAATGCTCAATGGTGCTGCATCCATTGATATACTTATACTACTAATAAATAAGAAAAGCATTGTCCTCATGCACGAGATAACTTTTGGATCATGTCGATGAGAAGATAATAGAGCGAGTCCAACATTAATTAAAGACCAATCATCACACTCATAAGATTGCTAATCCAGAAAAAGAAATTAACATAGTGGATCTTCTCATAAGTACCGTTGTCAGGTAGAACACTTTCTTTTTAGAGTATAAATTTTCATTCTTATTTATGGCACTAAGGAATAATATAGAATCATAAAATAAAAAATCAGCATAACTAAAAACAAAAATATACAGTTTAAATTTTTATAACTAATTATTTAATCACTAGACTAATTCAAAATAACTGGCTATGAATACATTAACATTATAAATCTTTTACTAAATATAAATGTAATTTTTTTGTTCCAATGATCAAGAGGTTATTTCTTTTGATTTAAAATATCAAGAGGTTTTTAAGAATAACAATTGATAAAAGAAAAAGAAAAAAGGAGAGGAAGTGACACGTGTGTAAAGACAAAGGCGTGTGAGAATTAGAGTAGTAGCAACTAAAACAATAATGGAAGGGGACCGAGTGACCAAACTTGGGCAATGGGAAAATGTTAGTGTGTTTTATACTTTGTGGTGTTTTGTCTGCGTCTCTCTTTTGTTTTTTGATTTCCACGTGAACACTTACCAAACTCTAATCTCTTGTTGCATCCACAGGGCGCAGCTTCTTCCAACTCTCCCTCATCATATGTAAGTATATTATTTGTGGATTAGGAAATTCAGGTCTGTTATCTAATCTCTCCAGCATTTGCAATGCAGTGAATTTCGAACTCGGATTTGAGTTGTTGGTTTGTATTTTTCAGATAACCGGTTGATGTACCATCATTGTGTTGTTATGAAAATAACCATATTTTGTGTTATAGTGATAGGGCACATATATTATTGATATATCTATCTAATAGAAATGTGCTACGACGTTTAAATAACAAATTTCTTTGCGGACCACGTTTTCACTAATAGCTAAGTGTATGAGGTTTGTGACAAAAGTACATCGTTTGTATTATATGTATTCCAAACAAAAAACTAAGAAGGCAATACATAATTACATTTTTTGTTACTTTGGAAGCCTTTAGAACTTGGCATGTCGGTAATATACACGATGATAACTTTATTTCAAATCTCGTTTAACAAAAAAATAGAAAATTTTAAAAAAAATAATAGATAGTCTTCTTGAGTATCAACATTTCATCATCAAACAGGCGTGAGAAAAAAATATCTTAATTTTGTGTCTTTATTTAGTTTTTTAACAAAACTCATCCAGGATATACAGTCGATATATTATTGAAAATATTTTGAGAACTAAAACTATCATCGAAAATTCATCTTATTAAATTGGAATTTCCGATGAAATTCGTGAATCTTTACAAACTTAAATAGATATCTTCATCATCTATTGGAGGCGTTTTTGCAGTTGACGACGTCTCATTTTTCTGTTCTGTGTACACTCTAAAACCAATCTCTAAAATATATTCAGGCAGCTTAACTATATTGTATAAGCTGATAAGCATTGATTAATATACAGTGGAGATGTTATGTATGTACGTAACCAATAACTAATCAATATGAAGTTGTGAATTATACCATACATCATTTATATATGTGCCAAGAGACAAACTTAAAGCGAAGGTCATACGGTGAGATTGGCTACCGTTAGTGTATGTTTCGCTTTCAAGAAGCTTTGTGATGTCGGTCTCTGAACATTAAATATAGGGACAACATATTCTTATTCTCGTTTTATTGTTAAAATATGATTTATTAAAATTCCAATTTCTACTGTTAAGAAGCAATATTTTATATATATATATATATATATATATGATATATAATTTCATGCACGATTTTGTTTTGATAGTACAGTACTCTTACAAAGTTACAAAAAAGGTTTTTAAATTTTCTCTGAATTGTTTACTATCTAATTTAATTCTGCATATTCCAAGTTCGAATTAAATGAATTCAAACTTTGTCTGGTTTTTCATATTTTCTAAATTGAGTCTGTAGTTTGTTAGAAAATGGTAAACCTTTTGGTTTTGTGTGATGTGCCGACTTGTACCATAGGGAAAAAGAAAAATTATAATAGTTATTGAGTTATTGTAGTATTTAAATTTGATCTAACAAGGTACACGTAATAAAAACATAGAGGATATTTGGTGATATAATAATATAGAGAGCTATACGTCAAATGATATGAACAAGAGAAAACACCCGAACCTAACCTTGGTCCATTTTCGGACATATGGGATGTTACGAACCGTAGATGCTTCTTTTTTTTTCCCTGATATCTATGTTTGTGGCTCCTCTTTTTCTTCTTTTAAAACTTTGTTTTTTTTGTTTTTAAGAACTGCGGGGTCCATCTACTTGCTACCTTTTTAGATTTTTCTTTTCTTTTACTTTCAAATAGAAATATAAAGATCATGAGACTTTAGAGTTTATAATCATTCATCATTTTTTTTGTTTTCACGAATAAACTTATATTGATGTACCATATAAAGTATTGAAATTACAATTGGAATAATGGAATATCATGATGATAAAAACAGCTTACAATAATTATTCATCATTATCATTGGAAAAACGACAAGTATTTTCTACGAACGAGCGACTCAAGAAGTGAAGAAACTCAACTGTAAGCCCAACTTACCCAACAGGTGAAGACAAATGAGGCCATATTGTATTAGGCCCATTTCATTGACAATTTGTAGATTTGTGATTATTTTCCTGTCCATCAGATTATCATTACAAATGTTTTCACGCCCGACGCCGACCGATTAACTTGCGACCCGGTCACTAACCTGTCCAGTTCGTATGTTAAAATCAGCTAATTATGCATTTGGTAAAAGTAAAACCAACAAAAAAACCTGACAAAATTCAGATTAATCCGCAATCCAGTATTATTGGTTAAACCGGTTGTGCGAAGGTTTTGTTTTTAAAACCCTCATAAAAGCTTTGTTTTATCTTTATATAATAGGATTGTAACTAATAAATTAAGATTTTGCAACATAGTGTACATTTTGAATACAAATGAAACGTGTTGAAAATAAGAAAACTGACTGTCCAAGATTGGTTCGATGGTGAACTACTTTCACGTTTAAAGATAAATCGTTTTTATTGGTTTCGAAAGTTATATATACAAAACAAAGTATTTCAAAGATATATCGTTTCATTGATTTCGAAAAAGTAATAATAGAAGAAAAGGGAAGCAAATTAGTCCAACTGCTCCATGCTTAAAAGCCTAAAACGGAGATGCATTATGAATTAAAGGAACTTGTGAATGTACTGACCCATAATTTAAATATCCAACTGTTTATGATTTCTTTCGTAATATTATTGCTTTGACTTTTATCATCATCGATTCTGGTTTTGTGAACCAATTACACGGGGTAACTTAAATAAAAAAAAAGATAAAGAAATGTAATTACTTTTTCTTTTATTTAACACTCATGGATTGTGTAATCTGCATGCAACGCATGGACTTTATGACAAAGTGAATTGCATTTATATATTGACGAGAGAAAGGTTTCTTTTTGAAACTTAAAAAAACGGAAAATTCTAAAAGCTTAACAAGGGGGGAATCTCTCTCGTCTTCCACTCGTTAAATATTTTTTAATATTTTCCACATAGAAAGAAATATAAAGAAAATGAAGTTTTTTTAGTATATTGTCACGAACACGTAACTGTCTGCTCCATGTATATTTGACACACTTTCACGTCGAAATTATGCTAATTTTAGCCCTTCTCCTAATCAAAAAGGGTGTCAATGTAAAAAAAAAAAATTGTGTTTGAATTCGGATACGGTGTAACTGAACTAACTCTTAAACCGATCAGTTTCGTTGAATGAGTCTATTGGCGCAGAGTAGGGATGAGCGCAGATCGGTTATCTGAATTTTTTTAAGTATTTGTGGTTTGTTCCGTTTTTAACGGATATTTAATTTTATGATTTGATTTGCTCCAAAAATATACGGATATTCGGATTTTCGGATATCCAGAAAATTTACAAGTATTTGCGGATATTTGCGGATATTTACGGATATTTATAAATATTTAATTTGATCCGTTTAATATACAAAACTGAAAGTATATCAATTTTTATTATAAAAAAATATATTTTATCTAAACTATTAAGTAAAAATAACTAAAAGAAAATATTTTATCTTATAAAAAATTTATAAAAATACAAAATTAAGATGAGGAAAAAATGATATTTTATATTTAAAAATAATATTAATTAGTTGAAACTTTAATATTAAACTTTACCAAAAAAAACTTTGTTGATATTTATTAAATAATATCAAATAAAATATTATTTATTAATTTTTTTTAAGTTTAAACATACTATTTATTTTTATGATTGGTTATTTAGTCATTTATTTTATATAATTAAAAAAATTTAAAAAATATTAAAAATTTAGGAAGAAAATCGAGAGTATATTAATAAAAATTTATAATATAATTGATATATACATGATAATATATACTAATATATAATAAATTTATAAAGATACAGATCGGATCGGATATCCGATATTGTCTAAAAACATATTTGTGATTTGCTCCGTTTTATACGGATACTATATTTTATTATTTGCTTTGTTCCGAAGCTTTACGGATATCCGAATTTTTCGAATCAGATCGAAGCAAATATCGGTTCAAACCGGATATAACAGATATTTTGCCTATCCCTAACGCAGAGAAATATCAAAATAAGCAAAGACGTCACCTCCTTTTTCACAAGTCGGTAACGTTCGCCACCGTCAGCATTTGCTGGTACTCTCAATGATTTTTATATTTCACAAATAGTGAATTTTAAATTCGAAAATCAAGTGATGATATTTTTTTTTTTCGCCATCAAGCGAATGATTTAACTTTGCTTAAAAAAGTGAAAAGATAAGCAATCGAATTTCAGACACACGTGCTAGACTGCTAGGGCCCGACATTCTTCAACCGAGGCAAGCAACTCGTCAACTCTTGCCTGTCCAAAGCTGATCCTCTAATTATTAAATTACTTATTTTGAAATTTGACCCCTAAAAACTCAAATTTTCAATTTCCTATCTCATTTGACGAATTTTTGAATTTCTATGCTAGTTTGGAAAGCAAAATATAATACTGCATAAAGATGGCAAATCAAAAGAGATATAAAAGAAAAAAGTCGAATTACAGAGAAAAATGAGATATCTTGTGATTTTGTAAAATGCTTATACCTTTTTGGAGTCAAAATATAAACGATAAACGGTTGATAAAATTATTTTCATCGATTAAAATTGTAAAAAGTGTATCTAAAATAAAAAATATTAATATTTTAATAAAATTTAAAAAGAGAGAAATTTCAGATTTTTTTAATCTTTTATATATCAATTTCTGTCATTAAAGTCTCTTAAAATCTTTACAAACGTATCTAAAATTCATTGAATAAGCATGTTTGTTACGTTTTCTCTATCTTTTTTCTTTTTAATAATTATTTATTGTGCAGATACTTTGCTAAAAACCATTGTTGGAGGTAGTTTAAGAGCAACATTATCGAAGAGCTAAGAGATAAAATTCTTAAATTTTTTATTATTAAAAAATTATTTTTTTAAAAAAAACAATTTTTTTAAAAAAAAAAATATTTTGACTAATGCATCTCACCACATCACTTAAGAGGCATTTCTGCATACTCTCGATAAGCGATTCTACTTCTGAATCTACTGTCCAATAATCATGCTCTAATAAGCTAAATTCACTCACTATGTTCGTACATCGTTGGACTGGGATCCAATGCGAACCACAGAATAAATCCATGGATTTCTTAGTCTATTATCAAATCATTAGTAGAACTGTTGATTTTCGTAAACTGTAATTATTGGTGCTTTTTCTTTTCTAGAATTATTGGTGCTTTATTAACATCATCATCTAAAATGTAATTAGAGTTTCAGAGACCTGCAATGACAACGAGGGACCACCACTGCGAAAGTTTCTTACTATAGAGACTGGAAACTAATAGACAGCAGTTAACTTTTTGTGTTACAAAAGCTTACTTACTACTTTTAAAATGTGAATTAACAAAGAAACTAACTAATAGACAACAGTTAACTGTTTGTTATACAAAAGCTTACTTACTACTTTTAAAAGTGTGAATTAACAGAGAAATTGTTGATTACTGCATTCATAAAGAAAGTCGACCAAAAAATTGATTATATTGTATATCCCTGTTTTTTGTCAACGATTATATGTTAATCGATTGACCATCCTTGGCACTAATTAATTCACACTTGTTCTCCTGTCAATCTAAACTCATTTTTGTGTGAGTTGTGAGTCTTGTAACAGAGAAAGACAACAAATCATTTAGTCACTATCGAGAAATAATATCATTAGTCACCAGTAAAATGATAAATCAGGATACATATCCTTTCAAATTAACAATGTAGATAGTTATTTCTGGACTTGCTTAGTTTTTGGACTTTAAAACATACTATTATTACAACATACTATTATTACATAATACTTCTGTTCAACCTATAATACAATAGCATAATTTTGGTTGTTGTCAACTATTAAAATACCAGATAAATCGTTTTAAGTTATACTTTATTATACTTAGAATACTGAAAGAGTAATTTTTATGAAAAAATAAAGATTTACAACGGTGATTATATGATTTTCAAACACTAACTGTCTAAAATATTTCGTCCACCATATTAGCTGTCCAAAATAAAGATGTACAACGGTATTTATATTATGGAAATATTAATTGGAGATATGTAAACCTCATCTGCTCAAAACTTATCTTCCTAATCATGGGAATTTGAACATTAATTTGAAAAAACTACTGTATTGTTTGATTTGATTTGATCCATCAGATATTCTTTATGCTCGGACTTCAATGAAGTCTTTATTGTTCTTGGATTAAGGACATAATCCGTAGATAATTACTACTATTAATTACACTCTTTTGTTTGCATATTCTTTAAAAGACAACTCGTAACGGAAGAAGACAAAGTTCCATTAAAGCCTATTTAAAAAAAAAATGTTTTCTTTTGTATCGATTCCCACTTCCTCTTTCACACTAGAGCCAAGAGAAGCGAAGCAAAACTCTCTTATCAGATTCACCTCTTTGTAAATCTCCCCAAAACTCTTTAGATATTTCTCAAAGTATCCACCACTTTGTATCTTCCTAAGCATTTCAATTCAGCTTAACTCTAAGAAAATCCTCAGGAAAAGACGTCTCTTTCAGTCTCTGTCTGCTTCTTCGTCTACCTACTGGTTAGTGCGTCTTCACTGTCTTCCTCTTCGTATTTCACAGCTTCATTCTCTGAAACTCTTGCAGTAACCCACTCAGAGTTTTTAAATCCACAAATCTTGGGTCCCATTTTTAAGCTTAAAGTCTCTGTTTTTTAAATCAATCTTTACAGTAATACCCTCCACATTTCTTCTCTGAAAGTTCAGTTAGCTTTTTTTCTGGGGATAAAAATCAAATTTTTTTTTGTCAACAACACTATTTATTGCTCTGGTCAAGTTTTTGATACTTGGTGATTAGATACTCCTGTGGGTCCAAAGGTGAGAAATGAAGCTCCTTCATGTGCCAAACCTGGAAGATTTTTCTTTTTTAAGGTCTTACAACTCGTATTGATATACTTTTCCCCTTTTTCAATTTTGGATTTTCTGGTTTCAGGTTTGGATTTTGGAATGATGTTGAGATGAAACCAGAGTCTCTTTCCTTGTATCTTGTTGTTGTTGTTGTTGTTGTTGGATCTCTCTCAACCAGACACAAAGATGCTTCTTCGAGCTGTGCTTTTGTCCCTCTCTCTAGGGTTCTGGGTGTTTCAATTCGTGGTTTCAGAGATTCAGTTGGGTTCTAGACTCGTAGTTGGTGAAAACAGCTTGTGGGTATCCAACAATGGTGATTTTGCGCTAGGGTTTTTCAATCCTCCCGATTTGCCTAACCGGTTTAGCATCGGTATCCGGTTTAACTCCGAATCCATCCCTTCTGATCAACGGAACGTCGTCTGGGTTGCTGGAGCGGTTGTTTCCGTTACCGGCAACAGCTCTTACTTCGAGCTCACTCGCAACGGAGAATTGGTATTGTTTGACTCCTCTTTGGGTGTTCCGGTTTGGAACAGCAAGACGAACCGGCTCTCTGTGTCCTCTGCTCTGCTCCGTGACGATGGTAATCTTGTGTTGATGAAAGAAAGAGAGGAGATTGTTTGGCAAAGCTTTGATACTCCTGGTGATACTCTGCTTCCAAACCAAAAGTTATCAGCTTTAGAGATGCTTAGAGCTGCTAGTGAGAGTTCTAGGTCTAGCTATTACAGTCTTATCATAGAGGATTCAGGGAAGTTAGAGCTGCGATGGGAGAGTAGCATTACTTTCTGGTCAAGCGGAAACGAAGCCGAGAAGAAGAAGGAGAAGATTGGTGCTGTTCTTACTCCAGAGGGAGCTCTGCTTCTCGTGGGCCAAGACCTGACGAGGCCTGTTTGGTCTGTCTTTGGGGAAGACCACAACGACACTGTGAAGTTCCGGTTTCTCAGGCTTGACCGGGATGGTAATCTGAGAATGTACTCGTGGAACGAGGATTCAAGGATTTGGAAACCGGTTTGGCAAGCTGTTGAGAACCAGTGCCGGGTCTTCGCCACCTGTGGATCGCAAGTTTGTTCCTTTAACAGTTCCGGATACTCTGAGTGCATCTGCCCTTATAACGCCTTTGCATCGGTCTCGAATCCCAAGTGCTTGGCGCCATATCAGAAGCTAGGCTGCAAATCTGGTTTCATCATGGCGCCGTTCAAGAACATGGAGTTGTATGGGCTTTATCCAGCTAACGATTCGGTTATATCTCTGATTAGCTCTCAGAGATGCAAGAAGATGTGTTTAGAGGACCCTGCTTGTACCGCAGTCACTTACAGGAATGATAATGGTGGTTCTCCTCAGTGTCTCGTGAAGCTGACCCGATATATCAGCGGTTACTCTGAACCGTCCCTGAGCTCTGTATCGTATGTTAAAACATGTTCAGACCCGATGGCTGTTAATCCGAATGTTTCAAGAGGTTCAGTGACTGTAACCAAGTCTCGCGGCGTCTGTATTCCTTGCCTCGTCGGCGCAACTTCCACTACGCTCGTTCTGTTTCTCGCTTTTCAGGTCGGTGTCGTTGTGTACATCTACCGGAGGAAGAAAAAGCAAGCTCTGAAGAAAGCTGATCGGTTCTCCAAGGCGACGAATCCCAAAGGTTTGATTATATTCTCTGTGGATGAGATCAAGGCGATGACCAGTAACTTTGACCATAGCATAGGACCGAGGATATTCAAGGGGGTTATGCCGGAGAACGAACTTGTTGCGGTGAAAGAAATGGAAGCGACGTTATCAGAAGAAAGGAAGTTCCGAAGCTCTGCATCAAAGATAGGAACGATGCATCACAAGAACTTAGCAAAGCTTGAAGGTTATTGCTGCGAACGAGGGAAGAGGTTTCTGGTTTACGAATACGCTAAGAACGGGTCTATACTTGACCACATCGTTGACCCTTTACAGAGCAAGAAACTAACTTGGAGAAAAAGAACCGAAACGTGCTTAAGCGTGGCAAAAGCTCTGTTTTACCTCCACACGGAGTGCAGAGAGTTCGTCAGTCACGGGAACCTGAACTGCGGAAACATTCTTCTCGGCGAGGATATGGAAGCCAAGTTAACGGAATACGGATTCGGTTCGTGTGCTGCAGATAAAGACGTTGAAGATTTTGGAGTGACGGTTCTAACTCTGATAACCGGTATGTGCGAGGCTGAAGGAGTAGTGAGTGAATGGGTGTACAGAGAATGGATTGAAGGGAGGAAAGAAACCGTCGTGGACAAGAGACTAGAAGGAGGTTTCGATGTAGAGGAGCTCGAGCGGGTTCTGAGAATCTCGTTCTGGTGTGTTCAGGTGGATGAAAGGTTAAGACCATCAATGGGGGAAGTGGTGAAGGTTTTGGAAGGTACATTGTCTGTTGATCCACCTCCACCGCCTTTTACTCGTGCAAGATCATCGCCGACTAACTCATCAGAGTCTGATCAATCGTTGTATGAGTGTATAAGAGACTGAAGAAGTATTGTATAGTTTCGAGGATCTGATTTTAACAAAAACAATTGTAGTGAAGGCTGATATGATTCTTGTTTCTTTGTATTAAGGTATTAATTAGCTTTTTCATCTTTGATTCTGTTTTAAGGAAAGCATCTCTATTGGGCATAAAAGCCTTTCATAGGCCCAACGTGTTCCCTTTCCCTTACAGAGAGAGTTTTCAATGAGGCTGAAGACCCTCTGGAAGAGAAGGAGGCTTGCTATTCCTGCGCGTAACGTCACGCGCTTGTTATGGCACAGACCAACTCTTTTGTACGAGTGTCTGTAATGGTGGAGCAGGACCATGATGGGGACCAGGAACCATTTGTAGGCTTACGCGAACTTTCCTTTCACTACAAATCGACCGACTTTGGGCCCTCCAAGAGTGATCCAGAGCCTAAGATGCAAAAGGTTGCTATAAATCACTATATGAGAGGTGTAGATCGCTTCTCTTTCGAAGATGAAAGGACATGACACATGGAGATTCTGTTCCAAAGTCCCCAACTTGTTTTTTGGCTGTCTCTTTCTTGTCTTTCTGCTGCTTTTTTTTTAAAATAAATTTCAACTGTTAACTGACACTAACTGCTGTCCTTTTTACATCCAAAATCTTGAGTCTTGTTATAGTATCATTGAACATTGTTTCACGGGATCAATCTTCTGTACACAGTTCAAGGTTTGCTTTTATCTGAATTTGAATCCTGTGTAAAACCTACAACATAAAAATCTCAACTTTGAGGTCTTGTCAATCAAAACTACAACTACCAACACCCGCAAACTCTTTAACTATCACTCTCAATGTAACAACTCTTTCAAGATTACAACGAACAATATAATCATCATCATCATCAACATCAACATCCTAACACTTTGAATATAATGCTCACTATGAAATGAATGAAAGAACAGTTTTTTCGATAAGCCTTCTACATGAGAGAAGACGCTCTCTTTTGTCAGCTTATAAAACAATGGCGTCCACAAGGATTCCCCTTGTTCTACCCGGTGCTCCTCCATTAAGCGAAGATAAATCCAACACGACTCTGCATTTGATTTTACCGCAAGTCAAAGTTATTACTTTTACAAGCTCAGAGAGAGATTATCAGTAGCGTAAGATCATTAGTCCTTTAGCTGCTTACTTGCTCCGTTGTGCGTCTCCTGCTTCTTGAACAATGATCTTTTCTTCCAATTTTGATACCGTGTGCTCGGTGGGAAGATCGATCCCTTCTACTGCAGTACCAAACAATTACGAAATCAATTAGTTTCACATTTCACTTGGCATGGACAAGACAATGTATGCATAATACTGTTCAGTTTCTCACTTTCCACACCATTGACAGGATCGACTCCGTCTAACCCCAAGATTGTCTGGAAACATTTTGAGCAATTTAACAAAAGTTGGCAGCAGTTTGAGCAATTTAACAAAAAGTTGGTTCACCTTGAGCTTCTTGTAGCATTCCTCAAGGTTGTCATTGTACAGAATAAGACCGAATATACCCGAGGATCTCCCTTCTTTGATCTCTGCCTCAGCATTTCTAAGCCGCTTTTGAATCTGCTCCTCTGTCTCCGTTCCTCTGTTTATTTAATTCAAAAATGATTTCCCTGGAAACTGTAAAATGAATGATATCTCAAGAATATAAAAGCCTGAATTATACCGAGCACGGAGCCGATCTTCAAGCTCTTTCATCGAAGGAGGACACACGAATATGAATGTCGCATCAAGAGAACTCGCTCTCACAGACCTTGCTCCTTGAACATCAATGTCGAGAATACATCTCTGTATACAACAAAAATGAGAAACTCATCGTTCAAGGATCCAAAATGCCATAGAAACTATTATCCATCAATCCAAAAGCTTTATAATATATACCTTTCCTGAATCTGTTACCACCTCAACGGACTCAATGCTGGTTCCGTAAAGATTACCATGAACAGACGCAAACTCAAGAAACTTCCCCTCTTTGATATCTTTCTCCATGACACTCTTATCAGCAAAGTGATAGTGAATACGGTCTCTCTCCATAGACCTCGGAGATCGAGTTGTGTGGCTCACTGAGAAGCCAAACGTTGAAGGAAACTCCTTCATAAGCATAGATATAAGCGTTCCTTTGCCAACTCCAGAAGGACCGCTTATAACAATCGGTTTCTCGGCATTGCCTTTCACGCCTTTACTCCAAGCAACAACTTCTCTCCCTAGTAATTTCCTCTGTTCCCTCACGTAAGAAGTATCTACCTATTGATGTTCCAACACATGAGGAACACACAAAAAACGAACATCCTAAAATTGGTGCAACAGATGACTAACCTCGAGGAACCAGATGGAGTCATTAGGAGTTGAACCTTTCTTAATAACCAAAATCCGACCTTGCTTAAGAACAAAGGCGGAGTAGCCTTTGCTAGGCTTAGGACCTGTCCCAAGCACAACAGGACTGAACCTACAACACCAAGTGATTTTCAAAATATGTAAGACTTCTGCCATTAAATCACAATTCTTGAATCTAAGTAACATTCTCGCACCGGTTGTCACTGTTTTTGTCATGAATCTGAACACAAATGGAAAAATTGTTCCTTTCATGATTTCCACCAATCAAGAACTGCACAACAATAAAAACCTCAAATCAGACCAACATCATCGACCAGTTGAAACAGTTTTGGATCAAAACATTTAAGTGGGCTTACTGTTCGATCGCCCAAATCAACTGATATCTCAGTGTTTTTATATTCAGGTTTTACAACAACGCCATTGGAGTGTCCGTTCTCTAGATGATCCACTACAAAAGCTGGAGCTTCTCCCTAACAACAACAATTTTAAAAATCATAAAAATTAAAATGTGAAGGGATTACTGAACTAAGAATCAAAACTTGATTATTAGCAATCATCCATTGAGAAACTGGAATTCTAGCAATGGAGTGAATAGCCAAAGAGGCTCACCATAGAGAGATAAACTATGCCTCCAAGAAGAACAACAACACAGCCTGAGGAGCAATGGCACCACAAGCATATATAAGATATCAAAAAAAAAAAAAAAAAGAGAAAAGCAAAAGATTAATAAAATCTACATCTAAATTTCAACAAGAATTCCAGAAATTGGTTTCCCATGAGAAAAAAATGCAACACTTTTGTCAAAACCCCAAATGCAGATTCCGTGTATATAATAAACACATAAACCGTAACGTAACACACAGTTTGATAAACAAGATGGAATCAGTGTGAATAAGCCAAATCAAACAAAAACCCATGTTCGTACCTCGAGTATGAACACCTGAAACACGAGAAAGACGAAGGCTTTTTGGGATTGCAGGCCACGATATGTGTATTTTATGGTTTTAGAGGAGAAATTTTGAGAAACAAGCACCAACGAGATTCGATTTCTAACCCCTTTGTATAATACTGTATGTGTGGATCATAAAAGGAGTTTTAAGACCAACTTGGAGATGATCGAGTCGCGGTCTAGGCCAAAAGCTGTCCCTCTGAGGAGCTTCTTTGTCATTAAAATAAGGTCGAGGAGAGAGATAGAGACTCTTAGTCAAGAGGTGGCTCTTTTATTTGTATTTATATTATTTTATTTTCTTTCCCATTTACACTTGTCAAATTATTTTCATTAGTAGTATTCTTAAAATGTGATTTAGATTATGGTTAATTGTAAAAAATGATTATGGATAATTGCATTTGATGTGTGTAAGGTTGAAATCAAATTGAATTCTGATGGCGATCAATTCGAGGAAATACACCACTTTTGTTTTGTTTCGGTTTGTAATTCTTATGCCGTTACAATCTAACCATAGTCTAATTACAACTAATGCACATAAATTTTGCTAAAAATAAGAAACTGAAACAGAGAATCAATTTTGAAAACTACAACAACAAAAAATGACATTTCTTGTAAGGTTGGACCACTTAAGAATGTTTATTAAGTCTTAAGAGTGTCGGTCGAGTCGAGTGTTTCTCCTTTTCGAGTAATCACTGGATTTCTCAAAAAAAAAAAAATGTATATCATCTCTCATTTTTAGACTTAAAAAACAAAAAAGTTAACCAAACTCTTTCTCATTTTTTGGGTTTAAGAAGATAATCAACCGTTAGTGATAAATCAATATCAATCCCCATGATAAAGCGGGTTGGACTTGGTCAGTGGGTTCAAACCGTTTTGATTGAACAAAAAAACGTGGGTCCTTTTAGTTATCACAAGAAAATGGATTATCTATTCCACTTTTAAAATATTTTGGGATTACAATGGTAAATACTTTATAGAAAAAAACGAGTCACAACGTTTCGAATCAAGGTAATTTAATGGGTATCCCCACATGCTCATTAAGGTAATACTATCGTCATATTCAAGATCCCACTAAAACGACTATACCATTTTGTAATAATAACAATAAATTGTTCGAATCAAGAACAACACATTACATATGATGGCTTAACAAAGGGGATGGAATTATTTGAAACACTTTATAGAAAAAGAGCCAAGTATTTTGAAATGTGATAACACTGAAATGCCACACGTAAACACATGCATGATTCAAGTATGGGATACGTGTACAGATCATAAGACCACACATCGACATATATAATTGAGGCGTGTGAATATGTCGGGGTTTGATTCACCACATCTTACCGTTATAAGGACTTAGTGACAGTATAGGTAGTTGGATGTCTCTTTTTATGTCGTAGGAATGTACAATTTGGCAGTTTAAAAAGGAGATTCAGTGGCCGGTTTTGAGATGGTCAGAAAGAAAAGCGAGGGTCCATGAAACCGCATGATGTTGTTCTCACTTTTCTTTTCCAAGGTGAAAAAACTCCATATGTTTTAATCACTCTGATGCGAATAAACTTGTCTTATGGAGCAGCCATTTCTAAAATCAGGTGACTTACATTGGGAAGAAAAAAAAGATTGTCGTGTTTGTACCTCTTTTCCAAGGCAATTTTGCACAAACATTGTATTACATCTCTGAATCAATTAAGAAATGAAAAACCATTAATATTTGATTGCAAAAATAAAATGGATCTAGTCCTATATACAAATTCTGCAATCTGTTCGAGTCTCAACCATTTTCACAAGCTCAAAACATTCGTATGAGTAACGATTTAGTGTTACGATAACTTTACGATGTATGGAATATAGATAACGACTTACCATCGATTTTAGCTTATTAACCGGACTTAACCGAAAACGATTCTATTTTCACGTCTATGAAATCTCGATATTATCGTAGAAAGAGATATATATAGATAAGAAACAGTAAGATAGTTTTAATTTTGAGGCGCATGAATAAATTCATCGTTCTCCTATTTGTAATAAAGTAGAATAAATTATTTATTTTTGTTTTTGGAAATCATGCACGAACCGCATGGTCGAAGCTAACGCAACCTGGCTAACGTACGTACAACTCCGGATTCTGCTTCACCACTTTTTGAGACAGATCGGCTGAATTATCTGAACCTTTAATTTCTCCGAGATGAATCCACGTGCTTCTAAATATCAGAATTAAAGCATATTAACACTCAGAATTATCCCTTAACTAGTCTCTTGTATGTTGACCACAGAAAAAAAAAACTAATCTATTGTATAGTACTTTGCTTTAAGCTTCAACAAATCTCAAACTTCAATTCTACAGTATCACTTAGGACCCGATCCACTAATTTAGGAAAAAATATTATAATCTATAGGACTATAAAGCACAAGGCATGGATAGGATTAGCATAATACATGTAACAAATTTATTCGGAAAACCAAACTGAAAATATTCCGTTTCCTCTATTTGGAGATTCATGGCGATATCTTACGTTCAGCCTCTGCTTCTTCTCCTCGCATCACTCTTCTTTTTACCTGCTTTTGGTGGCTTGATTGATTTTCAATACTGCAACAGTAAGTATCGATCTATTAGTTAGTGTTGCTATACATGGATGAGTCATATCTATTCTTTGTAAAGCTGTTGTAGGATGAGTCACATCTCCTCTTTGTCTTATTATTTTGTTCCTCTAAATACTTGGTATTGTACATCGCTTTTGGATTAAGAACAGCTTGAATCATTTTTGTTCTTACAAATATATGGGACTGTTGTAGAAAAGGGATACAATTTTGGTAACATCACTCGTGTGGAAGTCTCTCCCGAGGACACTCAATATCTTATCGTACAGGGTTCTACAAGTAGTAAAAGTACGTTTCTAATCCTCCCAAGTCTCATGCAGCTCCTTTTTTTATAATTTTGTTTTCCTAATCTCCAATACTTTTTTTGTATGTGTGTGTGTACAGGTAAAATGCTCTATTCAGAAGCTTTAGAGCTGTTCCTTAGAATTGACAAGTATCGTTTTCGTATGGCAAGATACGACGACATCCGTGAGGTGGTGGATGCATGGCCTCTTGAACCTGGCAAAGACTTTGTGCTCAAAATTTACAGAGAGAAGTATTTGCGCTTCTATGTAAGACCTTTTCTACAAAGAGAAGTATTTACGCTTTTATTCCAAACTTTTTTTTCACAAACAATGTTTACAAGATATTTTTAATATAACTATAATTTGCTTGAATTATTTAGAAATTTTCGACGGATTAAAACAAATAAGTCTTATTAAGTTCTATAATGCAAATGACCGATCACATTACAAAATAATAGTAATAAATATTTTTGATTTCAAAAAATAAGCTGTATAAAGTTTTGATTTACATCATAGAATCCTGTACATAGCAGTTTTAGTTTCACTTTTATATATAAGACCAGAAAATCATTTTCCTCGCATTTCACACATCCACTTCTTTGGTTTGGATCACTGATGGTCCTCTTTTAACATTTCTTTGTTGGTTTTTAAAACTTGTGAAGGAAAATTACATGAGTGCCTTAACTTTGTTCGGTAACTTTGAAGACTCTGGCAAACTACAGCAATTGATTTGTATCGACTTCAAGTTACCTCCTCCACAGTGATCCCTTTCTACTCAGCAAAAAAAGATGTTTTCAGGTCTTTATGTGTAATGTGTTGATATGATATGCCTTTTACTGACACTATAGTTTTCCATTTTGTTTTTAATGTGTTGTCCAACAAATAAAAGAAAACCATTAAGTGGTATCAATTTCTCTCTGTTGTAATTTTATTTTATTTTGTCAACACTTTCTGTTGTAATTCTGGTGGAGGTAACTGGTTATCCGTAGTGAATTCAAAGTTATTTATTATGAGGGCTACTTATTGTTATACTTGATGGTTTCGTAATAAAGAATTTATGGATGTGTTTTAATTTTAGAATTTTCTTCAATTTTTTTATTAGTTTTGAATTTTATCATGCTTCATGAATTTGTATTGATTGAGAAAATAATGACAGTTGCTGAGGAAACTGGTGGAGTTCCTATGAGGACAGAGGAGGGTGAAGAACAGGCGGATATAAGCGTTGAAGATTTAACTAGATACACATGCCAAGGTCAAAGAAAGTTGGCCGTGATAGATTTGAACAGTATCCTTGCAGATATTGTTTATGAGTATAAAGGTTCTCTTTCTCCAGATGGTGAAGTATCAAGCGGAGCTGTTTTCAAGAGAACCTATGTTGCTGAATTTCTGGATTTCTGCTTTGAGAGATTTGATGTTGGCATACAGTCTTCCAGAGGCATCAAACTAGAAGACATGACCAAAATTATCATGGGAAATCATGCCAAAAATGTGATTTTCTGTTTGAGTTGAGATATATGCACTAAAATGAATTTCAACACTCAGAAACATATATTTCTTAAGGATCTAAGAATTATCTGGGGCGTTGGAACATGTCTCACGTGAAAAAACAAATGTACGATGAGAGAAAACACCTTGTTAATTGAACAGAGATTGCACAAAGGATATTCTTACATATATCAAAGAAAATATAGTGAGAAACGTGATTGAACAATGACATTGTTGTGAAGCGTATCTAAAAATAAAAACTTATTGCTTAATACAAATACAATACAATATCATTTTCTTTAAACAGTTATAACTAAATAGCAAATCGCATAGGTGGAAATAAGAACATAAATAGAAATATTGGAAATTGAAAATGACTAAAATGAAGATGCATTTGTTCTGGTAGTTATTAGTCATTTCTTACAACTAGAAAGTTTTCTTCTTCTCTTTTTTTTTTCAACTATATAATTCCTAATATACCACAAATCAATTATCATTGACCACTTAGCACTTATTACTATTTTTGATTAATGCAAAACCATTAAATATAAATTTCTACTAACTTTATTTTTTTGTCAAAAAATCATATAACACATTTTTTTTTCAAATGTCTATATGAACATATGATGGAAACGAATATTTCTATCATATAACACATCTCCATTAGCAGATATTATATTGTTGAGAAACTTTGGAAAATATCTGAACAATGGAGATAAAAATTTGTGATGAATTTTACAAAATAAAATATAGTAGAAATAGATATTATATTGTTAAGAAACTCAGAATATCTTCTAATGGAGATTTTTTTAGAGTTTCTCAAATGGTCAACATCTTTAAAAATATATCTCATTAATATTTTATTAATATAATTTAAAATTAAATTAAATTTTTAAGTATAAATAAATTTAGCTAATCATAAATAAACATCTAGTTAGATACGATTGTAATAAACTCTCAAATGAGAAACATCTCTCTTTATTTCCTCTCCTTTTTTTATTACTTTTTTTTTTATCCTGAAATGCTTTCTTTAGAAATTTTAATAAAGAAAAAGCATCTTTTACCTAGTAAAAAAAATGTTTTCAGTTCTTTATGTGTTGATATGCCTTCTACTGATGCTATCTTATTTCTTTTTTAATAACTAGGGATGTTTCCGCGCTACGCGCGGATTGTTTTTATATAGATATTTGATTATTATTTAAGTTAAATTATTTTTACTTTAAGTTAATATTTTAAATATAATTTTTAATTTTTAAAATTGTTTTGATATGATTATACATCAAAAATATTTTAACGTATTCAAAAAATGTATCATGATATAATTTTAAGAATTACCTACTTGATATATGCTAAAATTAACTGTTAATCTAAAACTTAATATTTGTATATAAACTCACTGTTATTCACTACTAACTTTCAAAATATCATTAAAATTATTTTTGTTTTGATTAAATTTGATTATTATTGTTTCAATTAATTTAGATTTTTATTTTTATTTCAACTGTGTTCGTATAGTGTTTTTATTTAATTAGCAATCTCAAATACAAACAACACTCAATGTTCTAATCTCTTATAAATCTATAAAATAACTATGATTCATATAAATAAATACAATATTTACATAGTATAAAAAATCACAATCATATTGATAAAATGCAATTTTGATTTGGTTTATGAAGTATACGTAAACTATAAAAAATATAGATGAATAAGGCAAGTAATACATATACAAATACAATTTCATACTAACTCATTATGTTAAATAAAGTATGTTGAGTTTCTCAAAACTCAAAAGATGTAAAAAATTTTGCTTGTAATTTAACTTAAACATTTTTTCTTAAACTACACATATAATTTTGATGAGCTTTTATAATTAAACTAATAATATATATTATATTATTTTTAAAGGAGTCTCTTAACCCAGTAAAAAAAACTATATTAGTTTTTCATTCAAGTTGGGTTTATAAGGAATTTTGTTGATGTGGATAATTAGAGATTTTTTAGACATTTTCTTCTACATAAAAATATGTATGTTATTTTTCAAAAATGCATTATTATTTAATTTAATAATTTACTAACTTGATATATATAAAAATTAACTGTCATCTAAAACATAATTTTTGTTTATAAACTGTTTAACTCATGTGTTGACATGTATCGCTTGTAGTAACTTGACTACCTTAAGCCAACTAAGACACACATTGAATAAATATCAGTGCATGAAATTCTTCTTTTGTCTATCATTTTCTGCAATGTAAATAGTAACGATGATCGAAATCTTCATATAGATAGATGCTTTGAAAAGCTTCCTATAATTTATGTTGTCTTGTTGGTTGCCATAAATCTAACGTACTATGATGTTTAATCTGTATGTTTCTAAAGGGTGAATGTTTTAGATTTTTATAATTTGTAAATGTTTTAAATTTTATTTTAAAAATTATTATTTTGTAATCTTGTTTCTATTAACTATTATTTAAGTTTTTTAGAGCAATTTATTGTCTAATATATTCACTATATTACAAAAAGGAGTATATATTAATGCTACAGATTTAAATAATATTTATTTTACTGATTTAGAAAATAATATTTAGTTTTATTTACTTATTCCTAATAACTATATTAACTTAGTGGTTCTATTTATTTATTTTATGTATATTTCAAAAGATATAAAGTGAAATTGTTTTATTATTGTTATATTACAAACAAAAGAAGTATATATTGATGCTATAAATTTAAATGATGTTTATTTTACTGATTCAAAAAATGATATTTTAATTTTATTTACTTTTGTTGGTAACTATATTAATTTTAGTGACAAAAATGAGTATATATTAATGCTACAGATTTAAATGATATTTATTTTACTGATTAAAATGATATATAGTTTTATTTAGTTTTTGCTAATAACTATATTAATTTAATGGTTCTATTTATTTAGTTTTTGCTAATAACTATATTAATTTAATGGTTCTATTTATTTATTTTATGTGTATTTCAAAAAATCTAAAGTGAGAATTTTTATTACTGTTAATTTGTTATATTACAAACAAAAGAGTATATATTGATGCTATAGATTTAATTAATATTTATTTTACTGATTCAAAAAATAATATTTTATTTTTATTTACTCTTGTATTTAACTATATTAATTTTGGTTATATTTATTTACTTTATGTGTATTTCAAAAAAATCTAAAGTGGGAATTTGTATTATTATGTTTTGCTGATGTTTCATATTTTTAGAGTAGTTTGAAAAGCTGAGGTGGATAGCTTAAGGAGCCCCAAATAGTTCCTTTTATTTTTTTGTTTATAAACTGTTTAACTCATGTGTTGACATGTATCGCTTGTAGTAACTTGACTACCTTAAGCCAACTAAGACACACATTGAATAAATATCAGTGCATGAAATTCTTCTTTTTTCTATCATTTTCTGCAATGTAAATAGTAACGATGATCGAAATCTTCATATAGATAGATGCTTTGAAAATCTTCCTATAATTTCTGTTGTCTTGTTGGTTGCCATAAATCTAACGTACTATGATGTTTAATCTGTATGTTTCTAAAAGGTGAATGTTTTAGATTTTTATAATTTGTAAATGTTTTAAATTTTACTTTAAAAGTTATTATTTTGTAATCTCTTTTCTATTAACTATTATTTAAGTTTTTTAGAGCAATTTATTGTCCAATATATTCACTATATTACAAAAAGGAGTATATATTAATGCTACAGATTTAAATGATATTTATTTTACTGATTTAGAAAATGATATTTAGTTTTATTTACTTATTCCTAATAACTATATTAACTTAGTGGTTCTATTTTTATTTTTTATATGTGTATTTCAAAAGATATAAAGTGAATTTTTTTATTATTGTTATATTACAAACAAAAGAAGTATATATTGATGCTATAAATTTAAATGATGTTTATTTTACTGATTCAAAAAATAATATTTTAATTTTATTTACTTTTGTTGGTAACTATATTAATTTTAGTGACAAAAATGAGTATATATTAATGCTACAGATTTAAATGATATTTATTTTACTGATTAAAATGATATATAGTTTTATTTAGTTTTTGCTAATAACTATATTAATTTAATGGTTCTATTTATTTATTTTATGTGTATTTCAAAAAATCTAAAGTGAGAATTTTCATTATTGTTAATTTGTTATATTACAAACAAAAGAGTATATATTGATGCTATAGATTTAAATAACATTTATTTTATTGATTCAGAAAATAATATTTACTCTTGTATTTAATTATATTAATTTTGGTTCTATTTATTTACTTTATGTGTATTTCAAAAAAATCTAAAGTGGAAATTTGTATTATTATTTTTTGCTGATATGTCATATTTTTAGAGTAGTTTGAAAAGCTGAGGTGGATAGCTTAAGGAGCCCCAAATAGTTTCTTTTATTTAGTATAGATATATATATTGTCCAACAAATAAAAAAAAACCGTTAAGTGGTTTCGATTTCTCTATGTTATAATGTTGGTGAATGCCACCGGTTATCTGTATTGAACCGAAGCTTGTTTATTATGAATGCTACTTAGATCATGTGCAACGCCAGATACTCAAAAATAGTAAACTTTATAAAAAATAATTAATTAATGTGTAACTATTTAAAATTTGACATGTGTATTACACAATCTCTCATTTCCTTAAAAACCAGATCTTATAACTCCTAAATAAGAAACATTTCTTATTTTATCGCTCACCTTTCTATTATTTTATTTTAGTTTATTGGTTAGATACCTATAAATTTTTCTTTAGAATCCTGCATTGCACCTGTTATTAGACTATTTCCGTAGAATCTCTTAACGTTTAAAAATTAAAAATATTTAAAAAAGTATATGTAAAAGTGAGAATTGTTTCTTGTTTAAATTTTTTTTTCATACGTAAGAAAGACTAAAAAAGCATGTATTTCTTTATGATTGGCTCAATCTTTTTACATTTTAAAAGTTAATTAAATTATTCAAATATATTAATACAATATAATTGAGATATGCTACTAAGAAACTTTGGCGATGGAGGTACTCTTATTGTTATACTTGATAGTTTCCGATAAATGGTTTCCTAAAAAAACTGTACAGATGTATTTTAATTTTAGAATTTTCATCAGTTTTTTTAAATTAGTTTTGAATTTATTTATGCATCATGAATGTGTATGTTAATTACTGTTATTGAAATTCTTGAATGTTATATTCTTAATCATATTATTACCTAAACTTAGTCGTATCACTTTCGTATGTACGTGCGTTGGCAGGAAAGTCAAATCTAAATGTCAAATTTATGCACATTAAGAATCATGAAAATGGAATTTGTCAATTTTTATTGTTATTTTATTATTAGTTTAGAATTTCATATTCATGATATGGTGTACATGCACTAGTGATCAGTAATAAAAATTATCTCGTGTTAGACTACAAATTATAATCCTCTTGCTAAATCTTGTAAATTCATTATCATTTTGATTTCTCTCGCCATTAGAGAATTCTCTTCTATGGCACAACTCCCTCCTAAAATTAATTTCCTCGAGAAATAACTTTGAATTAAAAGTGATAGAGAATCATCAGCAAAAGGAAAAATAAGAGAGAGGGAAAGAGTAGTGATCATGGGGAGATAATTATAGGGATATGAGTTTATGAAGAGTGATTAAAAATCGGATCCCATATCCAATCGTAATCTCCAAATGGTCAGGGGCAAGTACATGTTTATGAGTGGCATTATAGCCATTATTTTTCGTATCGATATACACATTACATGTACAATAGGCTCTCGCCTGAAGCATGATTAATTTATCTCTTATCTACGTAGGCAAGCGTTGACGTTGACTTAATTTGGCGAAGATCCACCCGTAACGCCGTACGTAACCCATATCCACGTTGTATGAAAAAATAAAAAGATATGTATAGAAGCTTAACTAACAAGCAAGTTCAACCTTGCGTGTGGAGTAGAAATAACAAAGAAAAGAGTGTGTATTATACATTGAACACATTATTTCCCTAATCTCTATAAATATCATAGTCAAGCTTTTAGCATTGGAGGAACTCAATATATACAAAGATGAAAACAGTTGCCATCTCTATATTGCTCGTTGCATTAACAACATTTGGTGTCGTTGTTGCAGATGTAAACCAACTAGTGTATGATGCGGACGGAGAGCCGGTTAAGACCAACGTTCCGTATTTCGTCAGCTTCATGACGTTAGAATACGGAATGTGGATTTGCCGAATGAATATGGGATCTGATCCCATGTCATGCCCACAACAACCGGTAATGTTCACTAATCCAAATATAGCACCCACACCAATTATGTTCGTGTTACCATCATCAAATTCATCATATAATGTCATACATGAATCAACCGAAGTTAACATTAAGTTCGCAAGCCACGATCGTTGCCGTGAGTCTGGTTTTTGGAGAGTTGTTCAGAATAGCACAAGCTCACAAGGAGAAGTAGTCCTGACCGGTTCTAAGTCAAGCAAAGACAGTACCTTCACCATCGAGAAACCTAACGAATATTACACGTTCATTTTCGGCAATAATGATGATCGAACAACTATCAGTTTATCTAACGAACCAATATCGAGGCTGATTTCGAAAAGGTATTCTGGAGAGATGGAGGTTTATTTCTACCGAGCTACTCTTAAGTAATATGTTCCTTGTTACTTGTTGTAATATTCGTTGTAATTGAATAAAACTTGTTGTAAAACATGATGATTTGTGTTACATATACGCGATTGATGAACAAACTTTATCATATAAGATTTTCTCATCCGCTTGGCCGCCACCACCATGAGAAGTTTGTAAGATAAGATTGTTTTCGTTTTTTTTTTTCGTTTTGCAGTGAGGCCAACTATGGTTGTTGAATTGGTCAAAGAATATTTTGGGTGACATTTTCTACTATTATTTATAGACAGAATAGTTTTTGACTATCATAAGTTTTTTTTATTGTTATTACTGTATATACAAATAGTTACATGGGAAACGCTTAAATTCTGTTTTTGATGCTGACATGAAACATTTAACTAATCAGACATGGACACGTCAGAACCATCGTTTATAACAGACGCGTGTATTATCTTTTTTCGTGGTGGGGTCCAAACTTGCCGACACTCTGCTCTGTCTCCTCCTTGTTGTATCGTTACCACATCGCTTAATTTTAGTAGATTAAAAAAAAATGTGAAGAGGAAGAATTTAACATTAATTATTGTCTTTTCTTGCAACTCACGATAAACAAGCACGTCTCCGAAGGTTAATTGCAGTCTCTATCTGCTGGACCAACGTTGTTTTCATGAAGAGTCCTTTGTCATATTTTTAAATCGATAACCTTCTTGAAAATTCGTCATTTTTATTTATTTATTAATCGTGTAGTGTTTTTTTTTCACTCTAATCTAATTAAAGTAAATCAAAGCTAAAACCTTTGACATTACCGAAGAGTATTAACATTCAACACCCAATAGATCAAACCTACTCTGGTGAGGTCAGGCCATGATTATCTTCTTCTTTGACGATCTAAATTCGTAAACCCTAATCCTCAAATGATGTTGACTCTCTACGACCAAGAAACCTCGCCGGACCGCTCCAGCCGGTGTGAGACGCCGGAGACTGTCGTGAGAGACATCCACGCGCTTACTCCAGCTTCTACGACGGTGTTGCCTCCACCGCCTGCCTTGAGAGGCTATTTTTCTCCGACGAGGTCAACGACGACCATGAGCGAAGGAGCTTCCTCCGGCGAAAACTTCACAACCATAAGCAGAGAGTTCAACGCTCTAGTCATCGCCGGCTCCTCCATGGGAAACAACAACGAACCAACGGCGCGTGACGCCACGCAACCTGACGACTTGATGACTAGGATCCACGAGGAGAGGGATGAAGAGGAGACGAACCCTTTGGCAATCGTGCCGGACCAGTATCCGGGTTCGGGTTTGGATCAGGGAAGTGGAAATGGGTCGGGTGAAGTTCAGGGTCGGTTTCCGATATCGTCGGTACAAAGGGTGAAGAAGCAAGAGGTGGAAGCGAAGATAGCGGCGTGGCAGACGGCAAAACTGGCTAAGATCAATAACCGGTTTAAAAGAGAAGACGCCGTTATTAACGGTTGTGTTGACGAGCAAGTCCACAAGGCCACTTCTTGGATGAAGAAAATCGAGGTGAAAATTAAACTTATTGTAATTAAACTTTCTTATCTTACTATTCCTAGGTACGATCATTAAAGACATTAACACGACATATGGTCGACAATGCACCATCTGATTTACACGGATTATGTATATATATAGTTCGCAATATAAAAACGTTAATTGATAAATGACAGAAAAAATAAATAAATAATGAGTCATCATAGTTAGATTCGATTAGGTAAAGTAGGGAACATCATTTGCATGTAATTAGGTAAGCGATGGTTTGAATTGAAATCTCACGTTTAGCTATTAATCAATATTCGTTTATTTCAAAGTTGCAATTTTTTGATATTCACGACCGATATCCCTATTTTCATTATGGGTCTAAAAAGATTCATCATACTAATACCTAAGTGAATACCTTTAATGGTTACTTCTAACAATTTAGAGGTCTAACTGAAGCAAATCAAAGAAAATATGGCATACAGCAAATTATAGCTGTAGTACTGCGATATTGAAAACCTTATTAAGATTATACAATATGGTTTGGATGCTAACAGAGGAAGCTAGAGGAGAGAAAAGCGAAAGCGATGGAGAAAACGCAGAACGAAGTGGCCAAAGCGCAGAGGAAAGCGGAGGAGAGGAGAGCGACGGCAGAGGCGAAGAGAGGGACAGAGGTTGCAAAAGTTGTCGAAGCTGCTAATCTCATGAGAGCCGTTGGTCGTCCTCCTGCCAAACGCTCTTTCTTCTCCTTCTCCTAGTTTTTAGTTTATATTGTATGTTAATCAAACAAAAATTAAATATTCTCATTATTGCATATATTGTTGCTAATAGTGGGAGCGTGGGACTCTTTTTTGGAATTATTGTATATGTACACATATATATATGATCGTTAAAATACTGCTGTGTGGTTTTGCATCTTTTTTTTACACCATAGATACAATAAATGATTTGAACAAAAAAAAAAAAAAAGATACAATAAATGTTATGTTATTATCCACGTCCAAAAGGACCAAAACCAGAAATATAAAAATAAAGTTAGAATGATTCAATTTAATTTTGGCATGACCCCAACAGTAGGAAATCTTTATATGATGCAAGCTTCCAGATGTTTTTGTATGATCTTCATCTTTATGATGTAAGTTTTTCTTTTCTATTTTTCTCTTAATGAATTCCCAACCAGATCTCTTGAGCTTACTATGGACTGTCGAAAAAGTATGATAAATTTTTAGACAGAACAGGATCATTTTTTGAAGTTTCGTATAAGTAGTGGTACAAATCAACCACCCACAAAGATATATATAACTCGTCATGATCTGAATCTTGATATCAGAATCGTTTGGATGCTTTTTGAGTTCTAATTAAGAGGTTGTTGTTGCTCCGAATGAATGTTACTAAGTGGCTAATGAAATAGCAGCCAGTGTCACAAGAGACCAATGATACCAATCTTGCACAGCACGGGAGGGTCCGTCTTGACTACAAGATCTTATCACACGTCCTCTGTCTCCTCCTTGTTGTAGTCCTATGGATTTGCTCTCTTCTCTCGTTTTGGTTGGCCTGAATTTTTTTGAGGCCTTTATTGGATCAACTTTTGGTGGGCTTTGTGTTTGCTACTTTGGGTTTTTCCCTATATCAGTTCATTGATTCAGAGTTGAAGAAACAAAAAAGGCCGAAAGGCTTGCTTCTATCTATAATTTTCTTATCTTTTAATGTGTGTTTGGCAAAAGCCTGGGCATTGTAACAGGGTTTAATCTATACTTGTTGCAATGAAAATAGATTTTGGTCATACTTATTTTCCAAAAGAGAACATATTCGCTGAGAGATTTAGATTAGAAATTTAACCTTATTTGACTTCTTATACATCAAGATCTTGACGATTTACCAGGGAAATAGTCTCTCTCTCGATATTTTAAATCTGGATTTTCGGATACATATGAGGAGCCAACCTGGGTTTCACAGATGCAACTAGAGGCTTGGCCATAAACAAGTTGCTCTTCGCGGGGACGAGCTCTATTTTGCTTGTACCACAAGGAAGAGCCCATTCGAACCCCTGGAGAAGCCTGGCTAACAGCATAATTGTCATCGATGCCCCAATCTTAGTTCCTGCGCAGACACGCCGACCCGTGCTGAATATCACGAGCCGCATGTCTGGTTCCATCAGAGTCACTCCCGTGGAGTCCCTAGCATACTCATCATTAAGATGTCGCTCTGGCTTATACGCGTCAGGCTCGTCCCATATCTTAGGATTCTCACCAAGTCCTAGACGGCTCACTAGAATTTGGCTGCCTGTCATTTCATTTATACCACATGTCAGATAATGTTTTCTAGAATATTATGTTTGACTAGGACCTGTTTAAAGTTTAATATCCAAGATCGCCGTTCTTATTAGTCTTCAGTTTAAACTTTGAATGATAAAATTAGTATGATTTTTTACCTTTTCTTCCGTCATGTACAAGTATATAAGTACAGGTGGTGGTGCTTTCCTTGTTACCAAATTAATATATTAGATTAATATTTAGTAAGTTAACATAGCAGGAAGGTTTTAGCTACATTTTTAAGTGTTTATTTTTTATCCAAGCATGCATGACGTCTTATGTAAAAAATAACTTTTTATTTTATTTTTATTTTACCTTTGGGGACGAAATAACCAGCGAGGGTAGTATCTTCTCGGGCAACATGAGGAGGCATGAACGCATTAGCTGGGTGACGCCGGAAAGATTCTCGGCTACAAGCTTTGATGTAATTGAGTTGAGGTATATCTGATTCTTGGACAAGCCTGTCTTTACCAACTACCATGTCCAACTCATTTATGGCTTTCTCAAGAATCTCTGGGTGATTCAACATCTCCGCTAACGTCCACTCCACGTTATTCATCGTATTGTCGATGGATGCAACATTTATATCCTACACATATAACATAATATATGCATAAGAGATTATTGAAACCCTTATCTTATTTGTAACAACTCAAAGTGTGAACATCACTAACCTTGCATTGAGCTCTAATCTCATCAAATGTGAACAAAGGCATTCCTTGCTCATCTTTTAGCGCGATAAGAGTATCGAGCCAATCTTCTTCCGTCTCTTTTCCACCTTCATTCTTCCACAAGTGCATCCTCTTCTGGATGATCGGGTCGTTGCACTTGTTGATAATATCAACCGTTTCTCTTACCTCTGCCTCCTCTCCATCGATGTTCCATCCTCTAAGAAAAGGGATATAATTCGTTACCTTAAAGCTGAAAAAGCAATCGAGAGATCGGTATATTGCGTCCAAATGCTCTTTCTCTTTCTGCCCTAGACCACCGTCCTTTGCCGGTTTATCAAAATGCCTCTGGCCAAACATCATCCTCATCATCACGGCGTGGCAATAAGTTAAGGCGACATCTCTCACGTTAACGGGCTTCGTCGTTGACCCTAATCGGCATAGATTGAAGACGTACGTGATGATATTATCTGCTTCTAAGGTTCTATCACCAAGAGTCCTGTTTAATGTTGTCGGAGACATTAGTTTGGTGGTCATCACTTTCTTCATCATCTTCCATTTCTTTCCGTATGGAGAGAAGTTAATGTCCTTGTAGCCATGGCTGATGAGATTACTCGAGTACGACTCCGATCTGTCCGCGAGAGCCTCGTCTTTGTCCCTAAGCACTTCTCGGGCAATCTCGCTTGAGGTTACGGTGATGACATGGACGCCGGCAAAGCGAAAGCAAGCTATCTCCGTGCGCATGTCTTTCATGACGCGGTGGATCCACAGGTGAGTCGGCCGGTTCATGACCATTTGGAACAAGTTTCCAATAATTGGCCATCCCCATTGACCCGGAGGAAGCTGGCCTTTTGGTTTCTTGGATCTCAAGGAACGTATGGCAAAAGCCAAAACCAGCGTAATGAAAAATAGAACAAGTGTGAAACAAGATGGATTCGTAAGACTGATGTTCGTCATGGCCAAAAAAGTTAATTTGATGTGTATGATTTTTTTTTTGTTGGGAAGTCACAAGAGGTTTTGCTTTTAAGATAGTAGTGGAGATCTCTTACTACGAAATGACTAATAAGAACGTTTCCGTAACCATCTATATATGCATTTGGAAGTTTCGTACTAACCGCGTATAAAATATAATTGGTACCGGACAAACTATTTATTAAATTCCTTTGTTACAATAAGAGGCATCAACAGTAATCCTAACAAAGATTGACCGCTAGTGGCAGCAACTCAAATAATAATAGTGTCATTTTGTAAGATGAATATAGGACTCGGAGGATACATATGTGATATGTCCTATCGTATTTTTTTCCTCCCCAAGCATGAATGAAGTCGAATATTTTTGGAAGTCCGATCAGTTAATTGTCCATGGTCTTTGAAAATACCACGAAAAAATCAAAATTAAAAAAATATATATATATATAATGTAACAATATCTTTTAATTACACTAAAAAAATAAAATTACAAAGGTATAAGTTTTCATTTCGCTCTATTTACAGGCATCTTTTTCAGCTGTTAGTCAAGTAATTATTTTAGTTTTTTTTTGTCATAGATTTAGCAAAATTTAGTTCTTTTTTATAATACCAAAACTTAGTTTACTACTTAATAATAATAATATTATTGTTACTATCTAATTTTTTTTTTTTTGGTTATTTTCTTACTTTCAGTTTTTCATTTTGTCCGTAGTGTTTTTGGCTTATATGACTAAATATTGACTTGACTAGTTATAAAAAAAAAAAAGAAATAAATCTTATATGATCATTTGACTAACTATACTACTATATATAGTTTCCTCTTATATTTTAAATTCTTAGCGATTCTAAAGCTTGCTTCCAAGAGCAGGTTTTTTCCAGGTGATTTAACGGCAGTGTGTTATGCGCCAAACAAGAGACTTGTAATAACTATTGTATCATGACTATGAATCTTCTCAGAAATTCTAATGTGATTTCACGTCGAAATAAACAAACAAAATATTAAACTTACGCGCTTGCTGAAGTATTCACGCGGTTTATTCAAATCGTCTATCCTTTTCATTGAACGTTTTGTCTGTTAATAATATATCGCATACACGTTTTTTTGTATCTATTACACAATCCATAAGCCATTGTTGGTCTGGTCAAATTTAATTGCGATATTCAATTTTCACTATTTTGCTCATATTATTATTTGTAATAAACAGAGTCGTTTTAAATGATTTGAATATGTCACAAAGGTGATAAATATTACAATGTAACCGTTTGATTGATCTGACTGGATGTTTGTCAGCATCTCTCCACAAATTGTCGAACAATGAGAAAGTTATCATTAAAATTTTGAAATAGATCTAAAACTATACGTGGAGAAAAGACATTGATATATGCACTACTTGTATTTTAGAAAAACTTCAGGAACTACGAATTTTTTCCATATTACTACTTAGACGACTGACCACCGTACTTTAATTTTACACCTTTTTATTGACCAACATTAACATAACCCTTGGTAAAAACTCGACTTTATGTAACAAATGATAAACGATGTTCTCGTTCTAGGGGTTGGCGATCTTTTAATTTTCCAAGATATGTTGTATATAGTTCGACGGTCATCTTTATTTTCCACATAATTCTACTATGCATGGCTAGAAATTCCATTACTGATGACCGTAAATTCCACTGATAAAAATAGAAAAGAAATGTATGCAGCATTATTATATAATTCGTTCCGTGGTTATTAATTACTAACCTGCACCGGTTTTAGAGATATTTATATCAATTTTTGACAACGGCTTTGTAACTAGATTGTCAAGAAACATTATATCATTGACTATCCTAAATCTTTTCACACACTGATGCTGGAGTTTGAAATTAAGAAACTCTTAAGAGTTCTCAATATATTGAAATATAAAATGACCAAAAAGATGGCAAGTCATATGTTAACATCATAACTACCAACCAAAGCTTTCTTCCCACATAAATTTTATAGTTTTAGCTATGTATATTTTTGAATCCGAATGTTTTTATTTTTTTAAAAGGTTTTTAGTTTATATATAATAAGAATAATAAGCAAAGTAAAATCTAATTTAGTATTTAGATAGTTTGATCAGATTCAGCTTTTAGTGAATTACGTCCACAATTTTCACAATTACTTTGGTTTTATATCTTCTTTCTTCATTTCAATTCAATTTTTGTTTTTTTTTATATAGAACGTGGATCTATTTAAACTATATTTGAATTATGATTCGTTTATATTAGTTTGGTTTCGGATTTAATTAGTTTCATCCGAATTAAACACTCCTGATCGTGTGTACCTATTTGCTTCTTTTATTCAGATTTGCTTGGACATTACGGTAGTCCTAAAAATAAGTTATTGAAATAATTAAGACATATCTGAAAGAAGTTAAAAAAAAAACAGAAATCAGGATAACAAGAAAATACAGAGAGATTAGGGAGGGAAGGATATCTTTTTTGGTTTTTTTTTTTGACTTTCCTTCCGTATCTCTCTATAATTTTCGCATTCAAATCTTTTTTCAAAATTGAAACTTTTTGTTAAATTTTAGGAGAAACAAGAACAGCGTTTATATGCTTGCCTCACGTTCATTTGATTACAAGCCGACGATCCTTTGACTCTGTTTCTCATAGTGCGTTTTCCCGTAAAATATTGTCCTGAATCTATATCTAAAGTTTCCTCAATATCTCCCTGAGAGCTTCGGGAAGGGATTTGATTTAGGGTTCTTGTTCCCGAGAAGATTTAAATTTCTCAGAGTTGATTGATAATGGGGAATTGCTGTGGAACGGCGGGATTGTTAATTGGAAATGACAAGCAGAAGAACGGGTTTAAAATCATAAATCCTTTCTCAAACGATTACGGTCGTCACCACCACGACGGCCTCAAGCTTGTCGTCCTGAAGGAACCAACGGGTCGCGAGATCAAGCAGAGATACAAACTGGGTCGCGAGCTAGGTCGAGGAGAGTTCGGGGTCACGTATCTATGCACAGACCACGAGACCGGTGAGGTTTTCGCATGCAAATCGATCATGAAGAAGAAGCTGAGAACGTCGGTGGATATAGATGACGTCAAGAGGGAAGTGGAGATCATGAAGCATATGCCTAAGCACCCTAACATCGTCACGTTGAAAGAGACTTACGAGGATGCTAAAGCTGTGCATTTGGTTATGGAGCTCTGTGAAGGCGGCGAGCTTTTCGATAGGATTGTCGCCAGAGGGCATTACACGGAGAGAGCTGCAGCTGAGGTTATTAAGACGATCATGGAAGTTGTTCAGGTTCGTCAGGTTTTTGTTTTGACATTTTTGATCTGTAAGATTGCTTGGAAGGCAAGGTTCTTTTTGGTACAAGTGACTCAAAGTGCATTTCTTGGAGATTTTGAGCTTCCGAGGGTAAATGTGTTATATTCCATGTGTGTTTCAGATGTGCCATAAACATGGAGTAATGCACAGAGACTTAAAACCTGAGAACTTCTTGTTTGCAAACAAAAAGGAAACTGCGTCCTTGAAGGCGATTGATTTTGGTCTCTCTGTTTTTTTCCGACCAGGTAATGTATATCACCTTGGATGCTTGACCAAAGCTATTAAAAGCAGTCTTTTAAACCCACAAGTGTTTTGTTTTCAGGCGAGAGATTTAACGAGATCGTTGGGAGTCCTTACTACATGGCTCCCGAGGTACTAAGGCGGAGTTATGGACCAGAGATCGACATTTGGAGCGCAGGAGTAATTCTTTACATATTGCTCTGTGGTGTTCCTCCTTTTTGGGCAGGTTTGGTTTTGTCAAATCATTTTCTTGGTCTTAGTCTTAATTTGTTAGAGTTTTGTATAATGACTCTTTTTTGTAACTTGTTTGTTGGTTTGCAGAAACCGAGCATGGAGTTGCAAAAGCGATTCTTAAATCTGTAATTGACTTCAGAAAAGACCCCTGGCCCAAAGTTTCTTCAAATGCAAAAGATCTGATCAAGAGGATGCTTCATCCTGACCCGAAGCGTCGTCTTACAGCTCAACAAGTTCTTGGTATATCACTCTCGCTTTCAAGAATGAAACTGTTTTTGGTTCTTCTCATATGGAATCAATGTTTTAAGACTCAAATCATCTTTGGTTTGCACAGATCATCCGTGGATACTGAATGGCAAGAACGCTCCCAATGTGTCATTAGGTGAAACCGTAAGAGCAAGGCTCAAGCAATTCTCTTTTATGAACAAGCTCAAGAAAAGGGCACTCAGGGTATGTATTAATATTATTCTCTTGAAGTCTTGTATATATGTTCAAAATAGCTAAAGATAGTTAGACGTTGGTTTTATAACATAGGTTATTGCTGAGCATCTATCGGTTGAAGAAGCATCCAGAATAATAGAAAGATTCCAAATAATGGACACAAGCAATAGAGGAAAGATCACTATGGACGAGCTAAGAGTCGGACTGCGGAAACTCGGTATTGTTGTTCCTCAAGATGACGTTCAAATTTTGATGGATGCGGTAAGCACTTGATTAAGCAATGACTTGAGAATCTTTAATGTTTCTCGCACATAATGCATTGACTATGGAGGGTTTGTTATATAAACAGGGAGATATTGATAGAGATGGATATTTAGACGTTAATGAATTTGTAGCCATATCGGTACACATCAAGAAGATGGGAAGCGAGGACCACTTAAAGAAAGCATTTACGTTTTTTGACCAAAACAAGAGTGGTTATATTGAAATAGAGGAGTTACGAGATGCTTTGGCAGATGAAATTGACACTACTAGTGAAGAAGTTGTCGAAGCCATTATCTTTGATGTCGATACCAATAAGGTGATTTAGACCAATCTGAGACTTTTTTTAAAAAAAAAAGTGTTGTAAAAAGACAAGAAAATTGAATGTTTCTTGAACCGCAAACTTGTGCAGGACGGAAGAATAAGTTATGAAGAGTTTGCAACGATGATGAAAACGGGAACGGATTGGAGAAAAGCTTCGAGGCAGTACTCGAGGGATCGGTTTAACAATCTTAGTCAAAAGCTTATGCAAGATGGGTCATTGCATTCTAATGGCGATACAAAGTAGAGCTTGATATATACTCGACACAGATACTTGATCCTCACTCAAGTCGAATCTGAATCGAAAGAAAGAAAAATATTTGTTCTTTCTTTTGGTGTTTTTTTCTTCACATTCTCACAACTTGTTAGTTTCGACGGGTATATCAATTAAGCTTTAGCCAGTTATCTTGCTGAAAGATCGAGGGAGAAGCCCTGCTTGTACAGATAAATTAATTAAATGTGAGGAAAATGATGATCATTAATAATGTTGTTTCTTGTCATCTTGTGAATTTGTAATTTTCATTATTTTCTATTTCATTTAACAAATGGTCAAAACAAGTTGGCCTTTGTCATGGTTCAGAACAAGACGACATTTTTCTTTTCTTACAAAGGTACTAATTATATAGTCCCAAAAGGTGAGCTTTTCCAATGGCTCCAAATGGTAAGATTTTTGGACTAGTTTGTTTTTAGTAATGTGATTGTATAATGGTTTGTTATGCAATTAGATTTCGTAATGTAGAATGTCTAACATGCAACACATAGATAAACCCTATAGATAGGGCAAGGGAAGTCATGGATTGCGATGAGTGCACTTTCTGCGAGAAAAATACCTCTCGATTAGCTTAAAGTCATCTTAAATATAACAACTAAGTCTTTATTAAATACGTTGGTTCGGAAATTTCTCCAACTTCCTCAAGTATGGTCCGTGTTTGATCAAAAATACGAGAAGGATAAATTCTTATCTTCAATCCCTTTAGTATATATATATTTCTACGTTCTTGTTTTAAAAAAAAAAAAAAATGAAATTGTCGCCGAATAGAACACTTGATGCAATTTTCGAAAAGAATATTATCATATTCATCTCCACTCAATTCCTTGGGGCACTATGCATCTATCCACAACTTGTCGTGTGAATGCGGTTTACATTAATAGATAAAGACGAAGGCGATTGGGACCTGTAATTTGTGGCCATTCCATAAATTCCGTACAAACTAATTTAACCGAAACTTTTTTGGGGATCAAAACAGAAAACTCTTTTTATATATTTTAATATTGATATAGTTGTACACAACACCCCTTCCTTAGCTTTTATGGGCGTTTACCCATTTCGACATATATTTTAAAAAATTCATTCAATTTTATCTAATTATTATAACCGTATATCAAATAAGAAGTATGAAATATGTGATCCGCACTTTACCAAAGTAACCAAACTATTGATGCCTTTCCCTGCTATGTATCATATCATTTGCAATGCATAACTATGCGACTGAAGTTTGGTGGTAAATTTTTCTAATAATATATATATATATGTTAAATTGTTTATCTATTATAATTTCAGAATTTACATTATCCATGACATTTTTTTCCTTATATACATGTATATTATATATGCGTGTGTGTGCACGAACAATTCTGTATATTTTCAAAACAAAACCAAATTAAAGAATTCAGCAATTGGACCAGCAGGACGTACTTCTGTTTGCATTTCTCTTTCCAGAATGATACAAAATACAGTTAAATGCCGTTTTCTGTGGATATCCATATAATGCATAGACATGGTGGGATCTATATATATCGATCATTATCCAAATTCCAAAGCAGATTGTGAAATATTTTATTATATTTTGTTTGAATTATTGTGCAACAAAGAATATGACATATCAGTTACAACTTGGGAGAACATGAATTATAATGTACAACTTGGGAGAACCTGAATTTTTCTAATATAAGCAACCAATTTCAAAAGTAAATGTCTTTGCTATTTATTTGTGGGAAATTACTCAGATTAAAACTAAATTGATTTCAAAACCAAACTTTTTAAACGATAAAATTAAGAAATCAAACAACATATACGTTTTAAAATGGTTCATATATATGTGAGCTACATCTAGTTCAGGAGGTATCATAAACTACACACGAGAAAGAAAAAAAAGGGGAAAATATTGTGTAGATGAATTATTAGAATCTTGAATCCTAAGGGAATTAAGAAATTCAAAAGATGAATGAACAAGAACCTATAATTAAGGAGTGGTATAACAACGACCAAGAAAATTTCCCAGAAGTCATGCTTTCGTCCATACCTTTGGGACTCTCAAGCAAGCTTCACAAATGCCTTGTGATGTATGTTTATTTTATTTATATATATATATATAAATATGTCCGTCTAAATTAAATATTTTTCTATGGTTGCGTTGGATATTCAATTTTTATTCATCAGAAAGAAAGATGTGTACACTAGTCTACGTAGTCTTTTTGTTACTGTAAGTTACATGTATTAATGTAGTTTTCGTTTAGCATTTTTTGAATCCGTAACTCAATTTTCTTTCTGCTGACTCGAATTTCGTTATTGTTATAAAGTTGTTAATTTGGTTTTGAAATATTAAAGTCGGCCTAGACTTACTAGGCATAATAATTCTTAACTTTCTAGAAACAAGAAATGGGGTTTACAGTTTACTGCTCAATCATGTGTTAAAAACACATTAGAACTTTGACCACGTGCTAATTTCAAATATACCATGGCACATGTATCAAATAATTACCAAAACTCTACTTTCCTAAAAATAATGTGCCACAACAACTCTTATGGCACACGTGCTGCGCCTAATTTTGCTTCCTATACGCCATGCATGTGCCGCGGATTTCGCTGAACCCTACGACGTCGTTGTAGTTGTTATCCTCGGTTTGATTACCACAACGTTATCAGACAGTGTACTGTGTTTCGCTTCAATGATTATCAGTATCGCTTCACAATTGTATTATATATTATTTTTTTGTCAACACTTCACAATTATAATATTTTGAATGTTTAACAGGAAATATATTAACGCAAAAACAATAATTTGAAATACAATTATTTTTCAATATACTATTATTCTTTGCATGCATCTATCTTTTTACCGTTATTCCTTACAACTATCGTTATATGTCATTAAATAACCGTATCAATCGTGCGAAACCTAATTTTTTTAACCATGCATTATAATGTTTAACCTCATCCACGTACGAACAAATATATATGCAAATTTTAAATAAAAGAAATATGCATTTAGTAATCAATGACGGTCCGACGTGACAAAAAAAAAGCCTTAATTGATATGACGTGGATATTTTTTGACAATATAAACGCCAAATTCCATTCTTTCAGGAAGCAATGCGATCAAGAAGGAAGAAAATGCGGCGGTCACGTGAACAGAGATCGTTATCGCCATTTCAACAGAACCTTCACGAACATATAAGTTTGGGTTTTTCTTCTTTTTTTTCCTACTAAAATCACGCATATCTCTATAGTACACGAAACTACGACTTTTTCTTACGACAACACGTAAATATGAATTTGTGGGTGGGGTTATAGCGATAATCAAAGTGCATTTTCATCATTCGGAACAAATAGATGTTTCGAAATTTAACTTGTTCATTATTTATTCGTCATATAACCTTTTGCTCCGACAAAATAGCTTCAGTGTAATGAAATTGAATAAATTTTGTTTTCGAAACTGATCGATCAATAAATGTATCCGATGATTTCAAACGCTTTTGTATTTGCTTTTATAGGTCACGTACGATATATAATATGATGTTGATCTTTGTGAAACATGATTTTAGTCATATTTATATTAAATATCCACTACACATAATATACGCAAATGCAACGTTACTACTTAATAAACACTACTTTAGGCATCTTTACTAATGATGATAGCTAGTAAATAGTAATAAGAAACCAAACTGTTTTCTTTTTCAAATCCCATAGCAAATTTTAATTGTTACAAATTCATAGCAACACCATGATACCAAATTTGGCATCTATCCGAGAGTTCATTCACATTTGGCCATTCGAATTCATGAATGAAAAAAATATTATTAAATAGAAAATATACGGAAAATGATTTTTAGTCATCTATCCAATTATCCAATATAATTTAATCGAGACTATAATAATAATAATAAAAACTATGTACAACTAGCTACCTTGAATCCTTAAGCGATGTTTCTTGCAGAAAATACGATAAGTATGGTCTCGCTAAGAGACAACAAAATATTTAAATAAATCAAACAAGAGAGTAAAAATATGAAACTCTTAAAGAAGATAAATAATTAAAAAAAGAAGGATAAATTAGTATAGATGCCTAAGGTAGTGTTACGTGACAATCTCAATTTCACTCCATCTCGTCTAACTCATTCAAGCATAAGAAACCTAACTTTTAATGTTCCTTTAGATTTGCCTATAAATACACGTATGCCTACACTTCTCCAATTCCAATACAAATCAACACAAAGACAAGAATCACAAACATCAATACATTCTCAACCTACTCCCAAAAAACGACACGCATTGCTTTTCCCAAAAAGCCATTTGATCTCTACCAACCTCAATGGCCCGTTGTTGCAAACTTCTTACCGGTTTCTTATTGTGGGCTCTTCTGATGCTCGCATGGTGCGAAGCTTCAAGAAGCAGCCTTAATGGATATGACCATTCTAATGGAAGGTTAAAAACCGATAGCTTAATTAAGCGTGGACATGATATCACGCATTTGAAAAGCTACGTAAGAGCCTCTTCAAGGCCTGTAGCCACCGTTAGTGTTTCTGAGTTTGGAGCTAGAGGAGATGGAAAAACTGACGACACGCAGGTATATAAATATATAAATATTATATAACATACATTTTCTCATAAAACTTAATTTGCTTTTAAAAAAAAAAAAATTGAGACGGCCATGTATATATGACTTTCATGATCAGGCGTTCCTAACTGCGTGGAAGAAAGCATGTTCTTCGAATGGAGCTGTTAATCTCTTAGTTCCCGAAGAGAAAACGTATCTCCTTAAGTCTATTCGATTAACTGGTCCATGCAAATCAATTCTTACCGTTCAGGTAATTACACAAATTACTATTTGTTAATATACTCTATGCATGCTCATATATAATATGGATTTGAATATATATATATATATATATATATATATATATATATATATATATATATATATATAAATGAACGTCTGGTCAATGGAACGACAGATATTTGGGACGTTATCGGCATCTCAAAAACGATCGGATTACAAAGATATCAGCAAATGGATTACGTTTGACGGCGTTAACAGTCTATCAGTAGATGGCGGCGCCACCGGAACTGTCAACGGAAACGGCGAAACATGGTGGCAAAACTCATGCAAACGTAACGAAGCTAAGGTGCGTTTACGCAAATGTTTCATTTAATAATATATATATCTACAAGTCTATTGTAGACATATTGACACCTTTTTTTTCTTTTCTTTTTTTCTTATGCAGCAATGCACAAAAGCCCCAACGGTACGTTGAAAGCTGAAACATATAGCATAACTTTTTCATATAATAATATTGATGAATGATGATGGTTTCGATCATAATTGGACAAATGTTTACCATGAATATACTTTTTTTATATGCAGGCTCTTACTTTCTACAACTCGAAGAACTTGAGAGTGAATAATCTGAGGGTGAAAAATGCTCAACAGATTCAGATTTCGATTGAGAGATGCTCCAACGTTCAGGTCTCAAACGTTGAGGTAACTGCGCCTGCAGATAGTCCTAACACCGATGGTATTCATATCACTAACACCCAAAACATTCAAGTCTCCAAATCCATCATTGGAACAGGTTATTATTAATTATTATTATTGTATCCATTTACATTCCCTGATAAGAAGAGTTTCTTGCATATCAAGGAAGCTAAATTCAAGGGATTTTGTCAGGATTTATGGAGAATGATCTCAGAGGAGTTTCTTAATGGTTGCTTGTTTTTTTTATATAGGAGATGATTGTATATCTATTGAAAGCGGATCACAAAATGTTAAAATCAATGATGTAACTTGCGGCCCCGGTCACGGTATCAGGTATCAAAGAATTGTTGCTTGTGTGTACGGTGTACGCCCTAATTAAATGTTTTATTTCATAAGATCTTCTAATTAAACTAATATTTTTTTTTTGATATTTATTTTTAAATATATGAGCAGCATTGGGAGCTTAGGAGATGACAATTCAAAAGCATTTGTCTCAGGCATTACTATAGATGGTGCTAAGCTATCCGGTACAGAAAATGGAGTTCGAATCAAAACCTATCAGGTGAAACTCAAAAACTAGCCCTTCAATTTTACCTAGCCTCTCAAATTTGCCCCCCCCACTTTATTTCTGATTTACCATTTAACCGATATCCAAATTCAGGGAGGGTCAGGAACTGCTAGCAACATTATATTTCAGAACATTCAGATGGAGAATGTGAAGAATCCAATCATAATAGACCAAAACTACTGCGACGAAAGCAAATGCACAGAACAGGTTCATTCGAATCTTATCAATTCAACCAAAATATTCTTCATCATGGTTATAAATATGTTTGAGGGTCTAATGCATTTTACTACATATAATTTCAGAAATCCGCGGTCCAAGTGAAGAACGTAGTATACCGAAACATAAGCGGCACGAGCGCATCGGACATGGCAATAACCTTTAATTGCAGCAAGAACTATCCATGCCAAGGAATTGTGCTTGACAAAGTCAACATTAAAGGAGGGGAAGCAAGTTGCAGCAATGCTATTGTGATGGACAGAGGCGCTGTTTTGCCTCAATGCAAATCCACTTAATTAATTAGATCTTATATCACACACACACACATAGATACAAATACACATATACTTGTGAATATATACATGGACAATGAGATTAAAAGATATTGTATTAACTATGAATTATAGTATAGTATAGTATAGAAATACACATACCCATAAAAAGTTGTTTGTCTGAATTTCATGAATAAAGTATACGTTTTCAAGTGCCTCTGATTAATGTATGAATAGATTTTAACTTTTTTTGTAAAACTGAGTCCCATCATTTTAATGAAAAGATATGAGCGACTCAGAAACAGGCTGAGAATTAGATCGGGATATTGGGCCCACAAAGCCCATTTAGTTTGATCAGAAAATCGAACTTCGCTATTCAGGTTACCAGACAAGGCCTTTAGAAACCCTAAATCATTTGATGTAACCTGAGCAATATATAGCACAATTTCGCCGCACCTAGGGTTTTATCCTTCTCACGCCAACACATCGCAGCGATTCCAAAACTCTTTCTTACTCTCCGCAGACTTTGACAATGGCGGAACGTGGTGGAGAACGTGGTGTAGAGCGTGGTGGAGAGCGTGGTGGTTTCGCGCGTGGATTCGGAGGCCGTGGTGGCGGAAGAGGTGGTCCTAGAGGCCGTGGTGGTCGACGTGGAGGTCGTGGTGCCGCGGAGGAGGAGAAATGGGTTCCAGTGACCAAGCTTGGTCGTCTCGTGAAGGACAATAAAATCCAGAAGATCGAGCAGATCTATCTTCACTCACTTCCGGTTAAGGAGTACCAGATCATTGATCTCCTCATTGGCCCTTCGTTGAAGGATGAGGTGATGAAAATCATGCCGGTTCAGAAACAGACCAGGGCCGGTCAGAGGACGAGGTTCAAGGCCTTTGTTGTCGTCGGAGACGGGAACGGTCACGTCGGATTGGGAGTGAAGTGCTCTAAGGAGGTCGCTACGGCCATCAGAGGAGGGATTATCCTCGCGAAGCTCTCTGTGATCCCAGTGAGAAGAGGTTACTGGGGTAACAAGATCGGGAAGCCACATACGGTTCCTTGCAAGGTTACCGGAAAGTGTGGATCCGTCACCGTGAGGATGGTTCCTGCTCCTAGAGGTGCGGGTATTGTGGCGGCTAGGGTTCCTAAGAAGGTTCTTCAGTTCGCTGGAATTGATGATGTTTTCACTTCCTCCAGGGGATCCACCAAAACTCTCGGAAACTTCGTCAAGGTTTGTTCCATCTTCCTTTACTTAAGAGTTTGCCTATTGATGAATTTTGTTCTCTTTTTGATTGCTTATTGTTAAATTTGAACTCTTTATATCTCAACTTTGATTGGTCATTGCTATTTGTTAGTAAAAGATTGACTTTTGACAACACATTTGATGAAACATCTCTACAAGGAAATAGTGTTTGATTTGATTGATAGCTTAGCGAACAGCATTGTATGTATTCATAACGACGGCTCAATGAGTAATAAGTTACCGGAACCTGAGCTGTTTGTTTTACTGCCTTATCACGAGTTGTGTTATTTGATTAGGAGAGAGCTAACCTCAGTCTCTTACTTGTTTGCATCATTAACTTGTACCTAAATGCTTTGTTATATGAAGTTTAATAATCATTTGACTAATCGTTTATCATCATGTATTTGCAGGCTACATTCGACTGCCTTCAAAAGACTTACGGATTCCTCACACCAGAATTCTGGAAAGAGACGAGATTTTCCAAGTCCCCATACCAAGAGTTCACTGATGAATTGGCTTCCAAGGCTACTACGAGCACCAAGGTCCTCGCTGAGGCTGAAGAACAAGCCTAGATAATGCCCCACCTTTGTTTTCCTTTTGGATTATCCTTTATGAGTTGATTTTGGTCGAACCTTTGGTAGTATATGTTGCTGGACTGAATCCTTTGTTTTCGTTTCTTATGAACGGTTTATTTTTGCTAAGTTTAATCATGAATGGTGGTAATGTTTTGACCAAAGGGAAATCCAGTTTTTTTTCTTGTGCCAATCTAATTTTTCATCAGTTTTTCTTTTCTACCTTTTCTAACGTTATTGGGGTTAACAATGTTTCATTTATGAACCAAAATGGTCAATAATAGTGGATAGTTCTAAGAACAAAAGGTTTAAAAGCCTAAATAGTCTAATACCTGCGAAACAAAGTTTTCATCCAGAGTGTTATTATTAGTCCAAATGAAAGAAAGTGATTTTTTCTAGAAAGAATTAAGAAAAATGAAAAAATTAGTCATAATTATACAGCGTTAAACCAAAATGGGTGAATGATTAAAACCAGGTCTGAAATTTAATTGGATTAACTAGCTGTGATACGTAAAAAGAGACTTTGAATAGAAAGCAAAATAAGTTGACGTTTCCTACACATATATAAAAGCTCTGTCTTTCTGCGAAATTTCTGCTCACCTAAATCCGCGGAATCTGATTTCTTTTCCCGGGGCTTCTCTCTCGCCGGAAAAGCCTTGTAATTTTGATTTCAATTCTTTCGGATTTTATTATTATTGTCGGAACTGTTGGAATTCTCGGGAGCTCACGGAATCAATGGGGACTCCGGAATTTCCAGATCTGGGGAAGCACTGCTCCGTCGATATTTGCAAGCAGATCGATTTCTTGCCCTTCACCTGCGACCGTTGTCTCCAGGTCCCTCTCTCTCTCTCTCTATCTCCGTCTCTGTTTGGAATAACATGCAAATGATCATCTTTATGTTTGTTGCGAATGGTGTATGACTATTACCGAATGCCATATCTTTGATCCTTGGATCTACGATCGATAATCATGCTGTTTATTCCTTTTCTTGCTGGTTTCGATTTTGTGTTTGTGAACCAAAGAGAAGAAGTCTATGTCTTTCTCTTAATCCCCGCAATAAAAATTATCATTTTCATTGAAGTAGAGGCTATTCTTTACTTTTCCGCATTTGTTGTGAAGTCGATTGTGTATTTATCATTGAAGATTTGATTTTTTATTTCTCCGGCTTATCTCTGAATCTAATGTCAAAATGTTTTCTTTGGTCTGGAAGAAAAATCTCACCTTTTCGTTCAAAAATTTCAGGTGTTTTGTTTGGATCATCGGAGCTATATGAAACATACTTGTCCAAAAGGGGACAGAGAAGATGTGACCGTGGTTATCTGCCCGCTCTGTGCTAAAGGAGTCAGGCTAAACCCAAACGAAGACCCAAATATCACATGGGACAAACATGTCAACACCGACTGTGACCCATCAAACTACGAAAAGGCCACAAAGAAGAAGAAATGTCCTGTTCCAAGATGCAAGGAGCAGCTTACATTCTCCAACACCATCAAGTGCCGTGATTGCAACATCGATCACTGCTTAAAACACCGTTTTGGACCTGACCACACTTGTCCTGGACCCAGAAAACCCGAACCAAGTTTCCCATTCATGGGTTTCCTGAGTAGTAGTGGTAGTAGCAGAAAAGAAGCTAAAACAACAAGACCCAAGAAAGCTCCTGCATCAACTTCATCTTCTTCTTCTTCTTCTTCTTCTTCAAGATGGTCTAATCTTCTTTCTTCAGCAGAAGCTGGAATTAGCAGACTCGGTAACGACATTAGCCATAAGCTTCATTTTTCGAGCAGCACCAATGACGGTACCGTGGAGGTGTGTCCACAGTGCGGTGCGAAATTCTCTTCGGTTGCTACTCTTGTGGAACATGTAGAGAATACGCATGAGAGGAACAAGAAGCAGAATCATGGCAAAGCCACGGTCGATGTTTGCCCTAAATGTAGCAGAGGATTCCGTGACCCAGTGGATCTTGTGAACCATATGGAAAGAGATCACCGAGGTACTTCTAGAGCATAGTGCCTCACTCACATTTCTTGTGAGATACTCCAACATTTCTTGAAAGACTCATGTCTACAAATGTAGACTAATTTTTTGCATATGAAAACTTAGTGTCTCTGGATTATCAGTTCTGTTTTCCATGTACGAAAGTTTCACATGTTCTTCTTATAAACGGTTTATTTTCTTGGGGTCAAACTCTTAACCGTGTATTGTCTAATGAAGTCATCATTAGCGCGAGTTATCCGCGGGAATTTTTACCTAATTTACGCGGTAATTAAAAACAGATTGCCGACCCCACGTGCTGCAATTAACGACGTTACAGAAAGCTAACTTAACGGTGCAATAAACGTAATCAATTTTGTCACATCATTTTCTTCTTCTGCGTAACTATATAAAACGTGATCTTGTCGAAAGAATTGGATTTAATTTGATCAGTATTATACGATTTTTTTTTATAAAAAAATAGGTTACTTGACTCATTTAAGAGTGATCATCCCATTGACTTTGTTCTACGAATTTTTCTTTTAGTACATAAATTATTTTCAGGGTACTAAAATGAAAGTAAATTTTAATTTATAAATTAATCCAGATCATGCCCACACACACTGTATGACAGTATGAGTAATTAACTAATTATAGAATCATTTAGAAGATTTATCTTGCTTTATTTGCACTGTATGAGCTGGCGAAAATGGAATAACTACCCAAAGGAAAATTATAATTATTTTTCGGGAAAAAATAAAATAAATAAAGGAGCTGTTATTCGCATCCGACGGCTGAGATAATTTCCTATCAGAAAAAAAGATCAACAGTAATTCCAAAGAAAAATTAAAAAAAATGAAAATAATATAGCAGCAACGAAGCGGCAGAAGAGGTGGTGGAACCCGCGTCGTGCCGTTGAAACGTATATCTGAGGAAGAAAAAGAAAAAAGAGGATCAATAGCTGGAAGCTTGCCGGACGATCCGGCGACTAAATTCTACTCAGAGAAACAATCTGAGGGATCAAAATTTCCAGTTTTCCGGTTCGTTGCCGATCAAAATTCAGTCACCATTTGGCTTATTTGAGCTTTGATCTGAGGTAAATTTGATGTTTTCTACGTTGAATCAGTCTGTATAAAATGTCATCTGCGTTGTTAAATTCATTTGATTTCTCGGGTTGGGGGATGGTTTTCAGACTTTCTATGTGAATTCATTTTCGGCGGATTCTGGATTTATACAATCAATGGATTCCGTTTGATCAATTTTCTGCAATTTTTGGATATTTTTTTCAGGCGGACGCTTGAGCTTTAAAGGAGTGCCTTCGTTTAATCGTCGAGCTCTGTTTTCCTTCTTGCCCGAGGAAGCTCTAGGGCTTTTTCGGTGGATCAAGAGGGAGGAGATATCTAAGAGACTCAATAGGATTTGAGGAATTGAGCTTTTTTTTTTTTTGTATATCAGTGAGGGGTTTTGGGTTAGAATCTGGGTTGAAGGATGAGTGCAGTCTCGGGTGTAATCTCGAGGCAAGTTTTGCCTGTTTGTGGTAGCCTTTGCATACTTTGCCCCGCGCTGCGTGCAAGGTCTAGACAGCCTGTGAAGAGGTACAAGAAGCTCATTGCTGATATTTTCCCTCGTAATCAGGTTTGTTTTTTCGCCCTCTTCTTCTATCCGACTCATGTTGACTTGCTTGCTTTCCCTTCTCTATGTTAAAGTTTTTGTCGATCTGCATTTCATTTCGCTTTGAGTCATTGTCTAGTGAACGAGACATTATAGAAAAAGGGGAGCTTCCCGCTTGATTCACTTACCACTGCTTAACATTTCTGACAGGAGGAAGGCCCAAATGACCGGAAGATAGGAAAGCTATGTGAGTATGCTGCAAAGAACGCTGTGCGTATGCCAAAGGTATCATTTTTTTCCAAAAGCCAAGTCTAGGCGCATTAGCTTTTGAAATCTTATGTTAGAACTGAATGTTAGCAATTTCTTGATACTTGGTTTTGGTCAGTTCATATATATGAGTCAGTTTACTCGGCATAGCAATGTTGTCAGATTGCTTTTCTTTACGATGTTCCAGATATCAGATTCTCTCGAGCAAAGATGTTACAAGGAATTGAGGAATGAGAATTTTCAGTCGGCAAAGATAGCCATGTGCATATACAGAAGGCTTCTGGTCACTTGTAAGGAGCAAATGTGAGGTCATCCTTCTTTTGCTTTCTTTACAAACACCTCACATGTTCTCTTGTGTCCCAGATATTATGTGGCTTAACACAAGAACCCAAGAGATACTATTTCACATGTTATCATAAGAGCAGGAGTATAAGTAACTTGATTATTTTTCTTTATTTTTTCTTCAGGCCTCTTTTTTCTAGTGGTTTTTTAAGGACAGTGCAAGCTCTTTTGGATCAAACTCGACAAGATGAAATGCAAATAGTTGGATGTCAGTCTCTTTTCGAATTTGTAAATAATCAGGTCAGCTTCTTACATATCTGATAGAATCTCTTGTAGCCACATGTCAGGGTGCTTTCAGATAGAATGGTTAATGACTTATGAATAATAGCATAAGTGATTCATGCAATCAAATTTTGCAGAAGGATGGCAGTTCCCTCTTTAACTTAGAAGGCTTTCTCCCAAAGCTGTGCCAATTAGCACTGGAAGGTGGGGATGATGAAAGGTCGCGGAGCCTGCGTGCAGCAGGACTTCAATCCCTTTCAGCAATGGTAATACTGTTATGCTGCTGTTTCTCTAGCTACTTTTTATATATATTGTAAATCTGCAAGTATCTTCTGATACATTCTGGTCCGTTTATCTATTTCCAGGTTTGGCTGATGGGTGAATACTCTCATATTCCCAGCGACTTTGACAATGTAAGTAACTCTTTTGCTTTTTTGAAAGGTATCTTTTGGGTTCCCGGGTTCCAATATATAGTGATCTGCTTTCCTGCATCGGAAGCAATTGATTTGTGTTATCTAACCATAGATAAAGTAGGGAAAACTCTGTTAGTTTTCTTTTCCAAAATTTCTTGGCCAAAGGTTCAAAATACCATAACAATCTACCAGTTGTAGTTAATTTATGTAGAACTGGGAGTTTTGCTAGAACTATATCTTAGTAAAGTGTTAGGTAGTGCAGGACCTACAGGTAAAATTTGTTAACTGATCAGATTGATACTTTCATGGCAGGTTGTCTCAGCAGTCTTGGAAAATTACGGTCACCCAAAAAAATTAACAACTGCTAATGATAGTGGCAGAAAATGGGTGGAAGAAGTCTTGAAAAATGAAGGCCATGTAGCTCATGCAGATTACCTCATAAATGTCCCTTCTTGGAGGACGGTTGTGAATGACAAGGGTGAACTCAGCGTGAAAATGTAATTTCTTCTCTTGTCAGTTGTGTTTACGTATGCTTTTTTGGATTCTTTTCTTCTCTTCAATATATCTTTTCTTTTTCAGGGAAGATTCTTTGGACCCTAGCTTTTGGTCCAAGGTTTGCCTGCACAACATGGCCAAGCTAGGTGAAGAGGCCACAACCATGAGACGTATACTCGAGTCTTTGTTTCGTTACTTTGACGTGGGATATCTATGGTCAACGGAAAATTCGATTGCACTCCCAGTTTTGAGGGATCTGCAATTTTTGATGGAAATATCTGGTATTAGGCTCTCAATATTTTGCAGTTTTAGTTCTTCAATTGCATGTTCAGTGCTCTAAAATTGTTTTGCAATCTTGCAGGGCAACGAACACACTTTCTACTGTCCATGTTAATTAAACACCTTGACAATAAAAGTGTGCTAAAACAGCCAAGCATGCAGCTCAACATTTTAGAGGTTACCTCCTCACTTGCTGAAAATGCAAAAGTTGAACACTCAGCAGCAATAGTCAGCGCAATAAGTGATATCATGAGGCACCTAAGAAAGTGCATGCATTCTTCTCTAGATGAAGCAAATCTGGGAACTGAAGTAGCAAATTATAACAGAACGCTCAGTGTAGCTGTTGATAAGTGCCTCGTACAACTAATGAAAAAGGTATATTACTACCATTCTTAGAGGGAATTTATAGCTTCTTCTTCCTCTTCAATAGATTCATCTTTGAAGAGATGTGAGACTGATCCGTCTATTTTCTAAGGTTGGAGATGCGGGCCCAATTCTAGATGCTATGGCTATGATGTTGGAGAATATCTCAGCTGTCACAGATGTAGCAAGAACCACAATTGCTGCTGTTTTTCGGACCGCTCAAGTTATAGCCTCTGTACCAAACTTGTCATATCAGAACAAGGCAAGCTCCTAGTACCATCTAGTATTATTTATTATCTTGTCGTTGAGAGATTAGACCAATTCTGATCAGATTGCTAAGCAATGGTTACATTTTCTCATTACAGGCTTTTCCCGAGGCCTTATTCCATCAGTTACTTCAAGCTATGGTCCATCCAGATCATAAAACACGAATTGGCGCCCACCGTATATTTTCTGTTGTGCTGGTACCAACCTCGGTCCGCCCCCGTCCCTCCTCTACCACTACTGACCTTAAGAAAGGAATGGGTCTTCCTCGTTCACTTTCAAGGACCGCGTCTGTCTTTTCCTCCTCTGCAGCCCTTTTCGAGAAGCTGAAGATGGATAAATTTTCGGCAATTCTAACTTCTGATAGAAACCAAAACGAAATGCCTGAGGAAGAATCTGGAATCAACAGGGTGGAAATCCTTGACAGATTGAAATCTTCATACAGTCAGGCATATAGCACTTGGAATCAGCCAGTAACCTCGGTAGCAGATAACTCTGTGGATATTCTAAACTCTGAACTGGTACATATTTCATTTCATTTTGATGTGAAAAAGCTTATTGGATTAATATTTCAGTTCTTATTGACCTTAAATGAGACCCTGGAGGCCTATATATATGATGGAACCAGAGTATATTTAATATTTCAATGCAAAGTAGTCTCTGAATTTGTTTACACTACTCCAACTATGGTTACACAATTATTATTATATAGAAAGTCTTCTTCCTATGTGCCATGAGATAGCTACATCTTTTACTTGAAAGGGGTCGTTTGTTTAATGTTCAGGATTCATTCAATCGGTTTTAGGCCGCACAAAAACCTGTTCCAGCTCTTTCCTTTTGATTTATGCGTAGTTCTTAGATCAGTCTCCATTCTCTAATCTTATTTCTTATGTGCTCCTCAGGATGCTATTTATATAAGGCTAAGTAGTCACCAGATAGGTCTTTTGCTTTCATCAATCTGGGCGCAGTCCATATCTCCTGCAAATACACCAGAAAATTATGAGGCGATTGCTAACACCTACAGTCTTGTATTGTTGTTCTCTCGTGTTAAGGTAACACATGTTCATATCTCAATACTTGCAAGTTTTTTAATTGTTTTTAACATCTATGATCAATATCTTACTAGATCTCCTTAAGAATTACTTGCTAACAACTTTTTGTTAAATATATCACCACATTCGTTTCTTTCAGAATTCAAGTCACGATGCTTTGATTCGAAGTTTCCAAATGGCACTGTCTTTGCGAGATATTTCTTTAATGGAAGGAGGTGAGCTTACACATGTTTTTGATCCTCTATCCTTGGTTTTTGGTTTGGAAACTTATATGTAGACTCTTATCTAACATGGACATCAAATTGGAAAAAAAACATTTTTTTGTAACATTAGAGGAAAAGAACAAGTTCTTGGTTTCTTGAAATTTCCTAGATATATGCTGAAGTAAATATCCGTAGAAATTATCTTTGAGAGAGCTATGTGTTACTTTGAGACTCTGCTTCAGATCATTTGGGATGTTAGTAATTTGTTCCTACTATTTCAGGACCACTTCCTCCATCACGTCGAAGGTCACTCTTTACTCTGGCTGCATCAATGGTTCTTTTTTCCTCGAAAGCATTCAATCTTTTTTCTCTGGCTGATTTCACAAAAGTAGCACTTCAGGGACCAACGGTACGTTGATCATTCTGATGAAAATGTTTCCACGTTGGTGTTTTGATTTTCTTCTAATTATTGCACGCAACTCAATTTGTTACGCAATATTATCGAGCTCTTGATAGTTGCACCAGACTTCTATACTCTATATCTTCTTATGGTAAAATCTATGGCATGACACAGAGAGAAATTATTCCCCATTTTGCGTTAACTTCCTCTTCTTCTTGATTCAGCTTGACCCATTCTTGCACTTGGTTGAAGATCACAAGTTGAAGGCTGTAAATTCAGATCAGCTGCTGACAGTTGGGTATGGATGCGAAAAAGATGATGCTTCCGCTTTAGATACTCTTTCAAACATAGCAGTGTCCACTGAGCATAGCAGAGGAACACTTGTCTATGAAATTGTCAAAAGCTTAGAAGATATGTGCAATGTAAGCGTTTCCTGTCACTACCTTTCCACTTAAGCGCTCTTAACTAAGCTTAGCTTTCCGTATTTTGGAAAATCAATTGATAACCACAGTAAACTATTTGTAGTCTGAAATGGACAAAATGCGGGAGCAGCTGCTCACGGAGTTCATGCCGGATGATGCATGTCCACTTGGAACCCGGTTTTTAGAAGACACCCAGAAATCCTTTCAGGTTGAATTCGGAGATGTTAAACCCCAAAAGGTACTAAGCTCTTCCGCTTCCCATAACTCTTAAAACCTTGAGATGAACATTGTGTTGAACCTTGGCCTGTATCTTCAGGATGCGGCACTCTTCTCTCACGAGGATCAAGAATTTGGATATGGCACTGAAACAGTTGCAAAGAACGATCCTGTAACAGTTGCTGAAATCCCAGACCTCTTGACCGTCAATCAAATTCTAGAATCTGTAAGTTCATGTTCTTGTCTTCCTAGAAATTAGATTACAAAGTCACCACCAAGACTAACTTAGTTATATACTTCTTTTGCTTCGTTCGAAGGTCGTAGAGACAACACGTCAAGTGGGTAGGATTTCTTTCCATACTGCAGCCGATGCTTCATACAAAGAGATGACGCTTCATTGTGAGAATCTGCTAATGGGAAAACAGCAGAAGATCTCGAGTCTTTTGCATTCTCAGCTACGGCATGAGAGTTCTGTTAACTGCTCTCCACGACAACATGTTGAAGAGGTTAAGATCGCAACTTTCGATCCTATGATGAATTCAGCATTTCAAACCGAGGTATGCCTTTGCTATATATACGACTCCCTTTTATATCATATATCTGCTGACCAATTTGGCTTGAAACCAACTCAAGCTTCTGGTTTTATCTTCCAAGACAATCGTCTAATCATTTTTTCTGCTCAGTTTGAAGCCCCGTTACTGGCGAAGGAATTTGACATGAAATCACCAAGAACACCAATGGGAATGAAATCGCCAAGAACACCAATGGGAACTATTCAGACACAGTGTCATTCAGAACTCCAAAACAACCCACAAGCTTATAAACTACCAGCCTCAAGCCCTTACGACAACTTCCTTAAAGCTGCGGGCTGTTGATCATCTGAGAAGATTCAAACCATGATTCGCTTTGAGTTCAGTCAAGAACTCAAAAACAAAATAGGTTTGCTTGGGTTGTCAAAGTCTTTGAGAGTTACGTTTTTTTAGTTTCTTTAGCAACATCGGAATAATCTGGAGTCGTGCTATACTTAGATCATTCCCTCGTAGGTTTCTTCTCCTATCTTCTTTCTCTTTTGCTTTTTCACTTATTCTTTTATCCAATTCATTTGTTTCTTCTTGGTGTGAAATGTAAAAAAATTTAAAAGAGGCCATCTGGTTTTCAGGTGGTTTTGTAATCTAAAGATTATTTGATTCTACACACATAAAAGGCTTTGTTGAACAGTTTCACCAAGATGTACATTGATTCTTCTATCATCCAATTTATAATATGTGCAATTGGATAAGCAACTTAACCATAAGCGAATCCAAGATTGTAATTCATCATAAAACTCTATATAAATAATACACAGATGAGAGAAGCTCGCATATATAGGAATGCGTTTTTGTATATGAATGTCACAGAAAGGAACTATATATATCATCACCATATTCATTTTCTCATTGGCTTAGCTTAACCTCTTGAAGCATTTCAACTACTTTTTTCATCTTTGGCCTTTTTGCAGGTGTCATGTCTGTGCAGAGCAATGCAACTTTCAAAGCTGCAAGCATCTCTCTCCTCCAAGCAAAGGACACTGTGCTAAGCTTGGCATCAAGTATCTGTTCCGGTGTTTCTCCTCTCGCTGAAGCTCCATGGACCCATTTAACCAAATCTACTCCTTCACCAAACTCTTCCTCGACCGGCGCTCTTGAGGTTAGAATCTCAAGCAGCACAACTCCGAAGCTGTAGACATTCCCCGGTGCAGTCACTTGCATTGTGTATGCATACTCTGCGGAAAACAAAAAACCAAGGAAATGTGTTGAATATTTTGAAGTTATTTGGTAACAAAAACTCAAGACTTTATACCTGGAGGAATGTAGCCAAAGGAACCAGCAACTGAGCTAATACTTGCAGTGCCTCGGGATGGATCTAAAAGTTTCGATATTTCGATTTCCCCAAGTACGGGTTTGTAACCAGAGTCTAGCAAGACATTGCTAGAGGAAACATCAAGGTGGATGATGGCGACATGGTGGAGAAACGCTAAGCCTTCTGCTACTCCAACGGCTATGGACAGTCTCATTGGCCAGTCGGGTTGGTACTCTGGTTTCTTGGTGGACTCATGAATCAGCTGAGCTAAGTTACCATTAGGTAAATGCTGATGCAACAAGAGAGCAACATCGTCGTATATAACAAACCCGATCGGTGTAACCAAATGGTCATGGCAGAGTTTGCTGAGTCTTTCGAGTTCTCTGATCATCTTGCTCTGATGATGAGTTATGGCTCTATCCATAGACTTGAGCTTCTTCACCGAAACAATCATCCCTGAAGGCATAACGGCTTTGTAAACCGAACTGAAAGTTCCTGTGCTGAGTTTATTTGACTCCTTCATAGTTGCTTTCACAACTGCATCCAGATCAATTCCCTGTTTGAGATTCTCAAGGAAGACATTTCCCGCTATAATGGCTGGTTGCTCATCCTCAACGTTCTCTTCAACGTCGACGTTTTTAGCCGCTGCTTTCTCTTGTTTCTCCCTCATCATGAAGAGAAGAACCACCACAGTGACTGATACAAAGACAGCAACACCCGAACCAATCACTGCAAGCACAATCCTGTAGGAGACTTTGTGATTGTATCTCAAATGGTCAAGATCATCGGAATATCCACAGGAAGAGCTCAATGGCGCTCCACAAAGCTCTTTGTTTCCCGAGAAGCTCGAATTCGGAGACTTTTGAAATGGGACAAAGACTGGAACTGGGCCAGTCAAGAGGTTGTTTGAGAAATTAACCTCGATCAAACTCATCATACCTTTTAGTGGTTGTGGTATGGATCCTGTAAGCAAATTGTTAGAGACATCCAATGACACGAGCTTGTCGAGTCTTCCTAACTCGGGAGGCAACGTTCCGTGGAGATGGTTGAAACTCATGTTGAGTGCTATCTGCAAGTTCCTCATGCGACCAATCTCGGGAGGAATGGTTCCCGTCAAGTAGTTTCGACCCAACTGAAGCTCAAGAAGCTTCACACAGTTTCCAATCTCGTGTGGTATGTCTCCTCTTATGGAGTTCTGATCAAGAAGCAGATACTGAAGCCTCGGCATGCTGCAGAGTTCCTTAGGGATGGTGCCGTTGAGTCTGTTGTTGCTTAAATCGAGCTTGTTGAGGTTTCCACAGCCAAGAAACGATTTAGGGATTTCCCCAAAGAGACTGTTCCCTGAGAGAATCAGTTCTTGAAGATTCGTAAGCTGACCAAGCTCTGTTGGGATGGTTCCAGCGAAACCATTTGCTGCCAAATTCAGTAGAGTGAGATTGGAACACCTTGAGAACTCTGCAACAATCTCACCTGAGAGACTGTTGTTGTCTGCTTCAAAGTAGGTAAGTCCAGTGATGTTCCCGATTGTCCTCGGAATGACTCCCACAAGCTCGTTATTCCCAATCCTAATGCTCGAGAGGCCGCTGCAGATTCCTACCGCTTCAGGGAGTTCACCGGTCAATCTATTCTGTGTCAAGACCAAAACTTTAAGCTTCCCTTTCCCAAAAATCCCCTTTGGAATCTTCCCCTCAAGCTGGTTTGAGTGAAGATTCAACAATTCCAGTTCAGAAACCGAACCTAACCCATTCGGTATCTCGCCTCCTAATCTATTCTCATAAGCTGTAAACACCCTGAGATTGCTCAGATTCCCTACCCAGTGAGGTATAGAACCATCTAACCGATTTCCAGAGACCTGAAACTCCTCTAACCTCTCTAGAACCATAAGCTCATCAGGTATCTCTCCCACAAGCAAGTTATTTGAAATGTTGAGTGCTCTAAGCCCTTTAAGCTTACTAAACTCAATTGGAATCCCTCCAGCAAAATGATTCAGAGACAAATCAAGAAACTCGAGCTCGGACAAGTAGCCAAGAGATGCAGGAATTGGTCCGTTGAAGTTGTTACCAGAGAGATCTAGATGCTTTAAGCTTTTGAGGTCAGAGATTAGAGTGACATTACCTCTAAGCTGAAGCCCTGAGAGATCAAGCATCTCAACAAACGAGTTGTTGGCACCACACTTGAGCCTAACCCAAGTACAATAGTCTGTGCCATTGCTACTCCATCCTGGAACTCCGAGCTCTCTGTTAATGGCCACCAATGCGGCTTCATCGCTTAGCTGAGCTTCACCAAAATCAGATTTTGACAGGAACCCAACAATCAGGAGGATTGACATGCACCAGAATGCCATTTTTTGGTGAAATTTCAGGTTAGAAAATTAAATCGATCGCACACTCTTGTTCTTCTTCCTCCCCAAACACATAAAAGAGACTGATTGATTGACAAAAATACCATTTGATTAAGCCAATGGAAGTAGAAGCATCAAGAAAGTGAGAGTGGAAAAGAAAAGTCTTGCTCTTTTCGCCATGAAACCCGGATTAAAGCTCTGGTTTTTGAGTCAAAAATAGCTGTTTCGGAACAAAACCCATCTCAGATTTGGGAAGAAAAGGAAGTGCTTTAGAGTGTGACTGTGAGTGTGCGTTAGAGACAGACAGAGAGAAAAAGGGAGAGCAAAGCCCATAATTTCGGGGAGAAAAAAAGAGAGGAAAAACCCATCAGAGAACAAAGAGAAGAGAGCAAACAAAATTTGATCATAGAGTAGGGTCTATGCGTAGAAGAGAGAAGAGAATGCATTTCATGTTTCTTTTTTTTATATATATATCACGAAATTATGATTGCAGAACCAAACAAAGATCCTCACTTCAGATAGAGAGAGAGAGAGAAAGAGGAGAGAGACTCCACAAAGCATACGCACTTGGAAAGGAGGGAATTTTTTTCTTCTTTTTTTTATCAATTTTTTTAATATATACAAATATTATATTAATTTCTGATACAAAGTTTTATTTTTTTCACGAGACAGTGCAAGCGATTGAATGAATGAAAGCTGCATAAATTTCTCTGACACATTTTCTGCTTTTTGAAAAAAAAAATTAAATTTATAGAAAAGATTAAAGAAAAATGTACTGTGTACGTTTTGATAATTCTTTGTTTTTTTCTTTTACCTTATGAAATCTACTCTATTTTTTTATTATCCCAATGCAGATTAAATCAAGGTCCCAAGTTTATTATACACACTTTGCAATTATTCATCTATACCATAATATATAATTTAAAAATACTTAAATGTTAAAATTATTTTGAGTTTCAGGTCTCAAGTGATTGGCTAAAATTGTTAATATATAGTTCAATATACGAAATGTACTTTCTCGTTTAGTTTATGACGATATATAACGAGACCATAACGTTTTAAAAAGATTCAATCCAATAAATGTTATTTACCTCATGTCACTAACGTTTAGTGAAGCGTTTAATAATGTTTCGAAGACTAAATCTTAATTTGTGTAGCTTTTAATATATTTCAATGTGTATATTGTTTACACATACAAATCAAATGAAAGCCGAGAGTTGTTTTAAAAAGCTGGGGGAATCAAATCCTCTTTATTATACTATTATGTAAAAAGAAAATCTCTAACTTAAATATATTTTCCTATTCGTAGCAAGGATTTTTAGCCTACAGTCTCTATTATCTTTTACATCTACGTTTGACATGCCATTAACACCTTTTACCATCGGGAATCTACCTTCGTGTGATGATGTTTTGTTGATTACTTTAAACACGATCGATGTTTGAAGTTATCAGTTTTGATGACATTGATGAATATAATACTCCATACAACTATAGATTAAAGAATCACACGAGGTGGAAGATTATTTATTCGTCTGCATAATGGTAATATCAATGAATATGATTGATTTTCGAATTAATAAAACATATACAAATAATTACGCGTAACATTGTTTTTGTGTTGTGTCTTATGTAATTAACGATTCAATGCTTGAATGTTGTTGGTAGAAGACATGTTTTCTCAAACGTCTGGCTCAAACATCAACATTAGTCTCTTTTCAATTATATGAATACTTATACATTTTCTCTATAAGAATAAAATTCATGTTCTGCATATTAAAAACAAAACACAGCAAGTAACTTTTTTTCTATGGAGTTGTGAAGACATCGATTAGATACGTCAGTTTATAATATTGTGTCTTTGACTAATTTTTTAAATAGTCTTTTTAATTATATGTTTATCGCCGTGTTGATGATCATTACTAGCAAAATAATAGTAATCGCACTCTTGCAAACGAGTTTTATACACAACAAAAGAATACTCAAATATGTGAGGGAATCCGTATTTTGTTTCATTATTTTCATTAGTGCATCTGAAAGTGAATCTCAAGTTTACGAATTTGAGTTACTCATTCTAAATATATGAAATTTACTAGTTCTAGTTAGTCTTCGTCACTGAAAGTTATTAGCGATCAAATATATATAGTGATCTAAGATTTTAATGCCTAAAACTCAAAGTTTATCAGAAAAATATATTCTTTTTTTGCTGCTAATAATCATAATTCTTTTCAAAAAAAATTAGAGTAAATTTATTTTAGAATTATACTATTATAGAGTGAGAATAATAGAATGAGAAGGAGTGGGGTTCAGTCACATGATGGGTAAAAAAGGAAAGTGGCTCTTACGGTTAGGCAAATTGTAGGGCCCAATTTTGTCTGCCCCGGCCCACCACCACCACTCACCCCATCGTCCCATCGTCTTTGTTCTTTCTTTTTCTATTTCCTAATTTATTAATAGTAGTTTTTCGGTCTTTCTGCTATTTTTTTTTTATAAAATGTGAAATTTTATACTATTTTAAAATTTTGACAGAATACAGAGATAACTAAAATAGCAGAAAAAAAACCGAAAAATAATGAAAAAGCATAAATTACAAACAGATAACAAGAAGAAGATGACAAAACCAATACGATAATTTATTAATACTAGTATAATATTAGAAAGTTTTGTTTTCTCAAATCCAAACTAATCCCAAACAGTATTCCACTCTATATTAAAAACGTCCTAGATTTCGTTTTTTAAAAAAAATTCCACAAACTCGTAATAGTCGTATACCAATAAACTGTTGACTTTCTTCTGGATTTTGTAGATTTCTCCTAATCAAAAAATATCAGGATAGCTTACTCTAACAGTACGAGAGTAGTTTGGTCTTTTGAAATGAAAATGTTCTTTTAGCTTATATATTTTTTTTTACGTGTGAATCGAATTACTTTGGTTTGGTTTATTGGCATTAACTGTTTCATATTTTCACGATATGAGTTATAAATATGCTTTTTTTTTTATTGATTGATTAAATTAGGTTCTGATTTTTTGATAAATAAACTGATACTATTAGATGAATCCATCACCAAAAAAATCATAAGAGCAGCAAGCAAAAGATAAGACATAATGATGGAAGCACTTCGTCGCTTTAAACTCGTGAAGAAGGGGAGAGATATAAGAAGATATTCTAAAAAGGTTAAATTAGTTGTTCTAAATTTTCAATAATTAATAACTAAAGAAAATGTTTAACCAATGATTACAATGAAACGATAAGTCATTAGCATATGAATGCTTTACCTATCAAGATAACTTTCTGCGTAATCATTTGTGAATTGCAATTCATGACCTTGCTTTCGAACTCTTAAAACGAAGATCAAGCCGAGATTTATGCTCTCATCATTACGGATTTGCGGATTGTCGTACCAAAAGCTACTTATCCTCATTAATTAATTACTAATATTGTTTATGCTTACCAACCGTACGTTATAATTAGCGTTTCCCTTCATCAAAATTTATAGAGATATATACTACAAGGTAGCATCATAACGTTTTTTTAAGATAATGTTAAAAAATTACAAGAATCTATAGTTATTATTTGAAACGAAGAATAAAAATATAACGAATATAAAAAGTAAAAGGAAATGTCAAAAGGACATAACTCGGCTGTCCATCTTGTAGTGTACCAAATGGGGCATGTGGAAGGTTGAAGGAAAGCTATCCCCACTTTTTGTTGATTATTTTCATCATTTTATACCATCTACTATTTTGTTTTCCTTTTTCCCAAAAGAAAGTGACTAAAAGAATTCATATATAAATATATATATATATATATATATATATTTTTGGCAGTAATATTGATTGAGACTTAGCTCTTCCTTTATCGGACACATATCATGACCTTTGGATCATGGTCTGTCCCTCTCCTTTTAAGCATTCGTCGACAGTTCTTTTGTTTTTCTCCTTCACTTTTCAACATTAAATTTTCGTAATATTGAAAACACAACAAATTCTATTTTCAAACTACAATCAAGGCTCCTCGATGTACAACAATTTGAACGGAACGGAGATCATCACAGTTTGGGCGTTGGGCCTAGCTGGGCTGTACTATAAATCTCATGGGCCAGCCGTAGAACTATTTCCATACCAAAATCCCATCTCCTCTCCACTGACCAAGAACAATTCCTAAAATACAAGCTTTTGTTTTTTTTTTCCTTGAATTAAAAGTTTGGATTCGAGTAACTGAAACCTTTAAACCCGTATGGGTTTCAAGCTAATCGTTCCTTATGTTGTTTGTGGTGCAAGCAAGAAGGCCAACTTTACTCCAAGATGTACACCTTCCTTCTTCCATATTCCTTCAATTCATTATTGCCTTTAAGCATTTTCTTTTACTTTTTGGGTTAATCCAAGATCGTTCAACAATACTTATGTTGGTTTAATTGGTTCTGCAAAACAACAAATAAACATATATGCCCATTATCATTAATATTAGGGTTTCATTTTTTGTGTTTGGTCTAATTTTTGAACTTTGAACAACTGTTTTCAGAGTGAGAAAGGATTAGGTTCGGTAAGGCTTTAGTTTAACATCATATTTTGAAACTTTGGTTCAGATTTGATTTTTGATTTTTTATATATATATATATATATAAATTGAATACATTTGAATTTTAACATTAATAAATATGGGTTATTCGGTTCCATTTTTTGGTGCATGATCATTTTGGTTTATCCAGATTAAATACTTCACCAAATGAGTTTCACTTGCTTTAACGAATGAGTAGGAATCCTAACGATGTTTATCCATCCTCCTAAATTAGCCAACAATCCTAACCCAAGTCTCTGTGCTGGCAGGTGCCAAAAAAGCTATGTGCGTGAAAGTGTACATTAGAGAAGTGTAGATTATAACTAACATCCATATAAATTGTTGTTTCGTGGTTGCACGGAAGACACAAGCGTGGTATGGCACGATCTACGACTCTACGAGCACAAGCTTCTTAGATATGTACTTATACCGTGACACCAAGTAGCTGGAGCCTTTTTCAATCTTTTTCATTAATTATCATTCTCTTGTTTGGTCAACTTTTGGCTGTCTTCCCATGTTCATGTCTTCGATTCCATCTTACAACATTTATGAATATGGAAGTCAAATGATAGTGTGTGGATCCCATCCCAGCATGTGAATTTTATAAAGTCAACGAGCTTTTTATAAATAAAAAAGTCAACCGTTTACTTGGTGACGGAGGATAAAAACTCTCTTCCCGTCGCCGATTTCATTTTCAAAATTCCGGCTATATGGAAACACAACGAGACCGAAATGAGTCAATATGTTTTGATTATCTGTAATTCTGTATGGGATACATCTGATGCCAATATTTGACAATACTTATATAATTACAGAGGATTACAAACCGTAAATCATTTTTCTCCATATACATGATATTAACTAAACATCATTAAAACGAAATCTCTTTTTATTTCTTGAACTAGCTAGTAGCATTTGAGTTTTTATTTATGTTTCTGATTTACTATAACATTACAAAAATTCTAACTACTTAAAAAAAAAAAAATCTTCTTCTTCTCCTTGTTTTTGATATTTTTCAAACTAATTTACGTACTCGAAAATTTTTTTCTTTATTTATTTATCTTTGTGCGGAATAAATAGGTATTGTTTTCATGAAATACATTGTACTTTAAAAGGACACGAGGAGAGCACATATGCATGTATGTGTGTGTACATACATATGTTGTTTAAATAAATTGTGCTATAGTAAATTAAATGAAAGAATCTAGGCACTTTGGAATCATATTTAGTTTTCCATTTTTTGACTAGGAGAGCAAATCACGCCGACTAACCGACACATACCATACTTGGAGGTTCATGATCACATCGTATATATATTTATATACATACACATGCAACTAATAATGTAATAACTAGTTGCTAATATTTAACTATTCCAAAACGAATTCATGATACTATATGAAATTTAGTGAACCCAAAAGAACTGAAAAGTTGTATATATTTGCTTATGATTCAATTACATAAACAAAAATACTTATTGTCATTGGTTAATCATATATAGAATTTGCTTAGCAATTTATTCAGAGGGGTCCTTACTCCTTAGTGATTTCGATTCACATTTCCAACTCTCGCGTGTGTGTGCCCACGGGTACCTTTATATCTTATATGCGTGTGCGAGGAAGGCAGGGGAAGCTCTTTTTACTCTTATGCGTGCTTGCAACTAGATATTCGAACCTCATGCATGTTTAATACTCTTTCCGTTTTTTTTATATATGATATTTAAAGTTTTGCATAAAGATTAAAAAGTTATTTAATTTTTTTTTTTTCAAAACAAAACATCAATTCAAAACAATTCAACCAATAGAAAAATAATATTATATAGAATAAAACAATTATTTTTTGCATTGATTTCTGAAAACATCATCTAATTATGAACAAATTTTTTTTTTAAAACATCTTATAAAAAAAACGGAGGAAGTAGAGTTTAGCTTTGTGAACTACTGTATATACACGCAAAGGTACAATTCGAAAAATCTTTTATTACACGAGTCAAGACTTTTATATATATATATATATATATACCTAAATCTATATTACTATAATCTTCAAATTTGTTATCGCTAAACAAAATATCAGCTTAAATATTTATTGACGTAGACCACATAATTTCATTAAAGATGATTTATTATGATAGTTTGATTAATTGTCAAAATTTGATTTTTTTAAAAAATATATTGCAACTAGTTTGATGAATAACATGATGGACAGTACGGCCATACCACAAATATTACGGCTCATTTCGTGGGGGTATTCTACGTGCTTCTACTTATCTTCCCTATCACATTCGTATTAATAAGTACGGTTGCATCGCCCTATATATATAATATATTCATATATCTCTTCCATCATTTTCTATTTCGAATAATTCCGAAATATCACAACTAAATTATTAGTGCGTAGGTCGGCTTATATATATAGCCCGTAGGATTGTGCATATATCATCACCCATTGGATAGTTAACTCTCTAATAATTGTACTTCCTTAATTAATAGGTAACAGTATCGATATACTGTATTAGAGTAATTTTGTTGTGTGTCGCTTAGCGTAAAAGCTCACGATGTCTCTCGCTCTCTCTCTTTGCTTGGCTTTCCTTCTTTCCCTTTGCCATGGTTCTCATAGCTTACCTGCACAACGGACTCCTCATCTTGATGGTAAGACCACTTTCATTAGTGCCTTATTAACACATAACTATCGCTGTTTTATTGTAGATAAGAGACAGTTGATATTGGCCGTTTTTGGAATTAAAGTGTAGCACTATTTTAATTTCAGTAAAAAGAAAAAAATATTTGACGTTTCAAATTTATTCATTTTTATCCTATATTTACCGGATACAAAGTACAACCTCCGATCATTTTAATTAATTAGACGGCAGTAATTTTGTGTAATAAGCCATTCCTCCGCCAATACCATCATATAGATGCATATATTAAGGTTTTCACATTATTGAAAATGTGAATTTTGGCTTTCAATGTTTCATGCAGGGCTTCTCCCAAATGGAAACTTTGAGCAAGTTCCTAACAAATCAAACATGAGAAAGAGGCAGATAATCGGCAAATACTCTCTTCCTCATTGGGAAATCTCCGGCCACGTGGAGTTAGTCTCCGGCGGTCCACAGCCCGGCGGTTTCTACTTTGCGGTCCCACGTGGGGTCCACGCGGCCAGGCTGGGAAACCTAGCTTCGATATCTCAGTACGTGAGAGTGAAGCGTGGCTTGGTCTATTCTCTAACGTTCGGGGTCACGAGGACTTGTGCTCAGGACGAGAACATACGAATCTCCGTGCCCGGTCAGACCAATGAGCTTCCCATCCAGACCGTCTTTAGCTCAGACGGTGGAGACACGTATGCTTGGGCTTTCAAGGCATCGTCTGATCTGGTTAAGGTCACTTTTCACAATCCTGGTGTTCAAGAGGACCCTTCTTGTGGTCCCCTCCTTGACGCTGTTGCCATCAAGGAGATTCTCCCCCTCCGGTTTAACAAAGGTAATTCATTAGCTGGGTTACTTCCGGTTTAGCTTTGTTCTTTGTTATCAAATCGGTTAGATTTTCATTTAGTTTTTCCGCGTTTCTCATCTTAGAAGAATAGTAGAGATTCTAGAGAATGGCATAGTTCGGATTTGCTTTTTAAATTTAATTACCAAAAAAGCGGTTTGGTTTTAGGAGGTGAAATCACTTTAACCAGAATTCTTCCACATTTCATTTGTTTTGCAATTTGGTCCTTATCTTTTAGAATTTTTGCTGTTTCATCCTTCAAATTTATTTGTCTTTGTAATAAATCAGGAAATCTTGTGAAAAATGGCGGATTCGAGATCGGTCCACATGTATTCAACAACTTTTCTACCGGAATCTTAATTCCGGCGAAGATACAAGACTTAATCTCACCACTTCCGGGATGGATCGTGGAATCTCTAAAACCGGTCAAATACATCGATAACCGTCACTTTAAGGTTCCTTCAGGACTTGCCGCAATAGAGATCGTCGCCGGAAGAGAAAGCGCCATCGCTCAGATAATCCGTACTGTCGCTGGTAGAAACTACATTCTCTCGTTCGCTGTGGGAGACGCACACAACGGTTGCCACGGGTCTATGATGGTGGAGGCGTTTGCGGGAAAAGAGGCGTTTAAGCTTCGATTTGAATCAGCTGGAAAAGGAGCGTTCAAAGCGGGACGTTTCAGGTTTCGCGCCGATTCGAACCGCACGAGGATTACTTTCTACAGTGGGTTTTATCATACCAAGCTTCATGACTTTGGACACCTTTGTGGGCCTGTGCTTGACAATGTTAGGGTTGTCCTGACCCGTTAAAATTTATGTGAATATCCTAATTTAATTATAAGAACTTCAATAATAACAATATTCTCTATTTGTAAGCAAATTTATCGAAACATTTACAGAGTCGAGCGGTTAGGTCTCATATATAATTTCTATATTTCTATAAAATATTTAAAGATATATTATGTTTCTTTCATCCAATTAGTAATATTACATGTATTATATATAATCTTCAATATTTAATATTGACGAAACATAGCATATGCACTGAACAGTCTGAACGAGATTAGTATCAGGATCTCTAGAATATATATATTTTATGTTAGTTAAATTCAAAACTACAAACTCCTTTTTTGCGGTTTAGTTTTGGACGTACATTTGACATTTTGACTTAAAGAGCAAATCATGGCGATGATTAATCAACGGAGACCAAATGTGGACTTCTGGAGCTCCCTTGTGTTAGTGTGTACACACATGACACATGGCGCAATTAATTATAAATCTCGTCGACTGTTTTCTTTGTTTAGACGTCAAGTTTCTTTATTAAACCAAACAAATTACTACGCCGATTGCAGAGAAAAGAACCAAAAAGGTTGACCATGTTTCGTTAACGTATGATTAAATATATACAGTTGTTGTGTAGATCACACAAAAATTTAACCAGGTTTCTAAGATTTAAATTTGGTTAATTAGCAGGTTACGTAAACTTCATGGTGCATTTTCCAGATCTACTAGATAAAATAGAGTCCAGCGGATCAGCTTATAACAATATGCTTCTCTAACATACATATATAATAAACTAGCTATCCATTGATTGGGTTGTAGGATTCATTACAATTCCATTTCTGGTTTATCTAACCAAAGGTAAGAATTATACGGGTTTATCTAACTAATGTGAATTGACTAGATGGAAATAAGGTGAATCATGGAATGCTTTTTGACTTTGTTGCTTTAATTCACTTTTCTAAAATTCAAAATCTCTCATGATAAAAGAAAAAAATCGCACAATTCACTAGTATTCAGCTCAATATGGCTCGTGATGTGCTATTAATCAAATCATATAAATGTTCAACGTCTAAGAAATTCGTGCTTGCATGTAAGGTTCGTCGCATATTTTTCAGCGTCATATTTCAGATTCCCACTCCACACAAAATTAGATACCGAGATTATATATGATAATCCAATCTGAAAAGTTAGTATTAATTAGTAATATTAGATCTTGTATACAACCGATATAACATGACAGACAATGAGTCACACAATGCGGCTCGTAAGGTGCTGCGGTCAGCAACGTGGTCCGAGTTTCACTTCATATCTCTTATGTATATAGTTTAATTTAAATACTTTTAAGTCTACATAAAAGATAAAACTATTATCTATACTTTAAATAAACCATTTTATTGTATACTTCCTAAAATGTACATGAAGCTTCTTCTTCTTTTCGTATTACTAATTTTCTCATGTCTTAGTGTTACCTACCCCTATATATAGCCCACATGGCCCTCCTTGATATAAGTAAACTAATTGGTAAGACCATTGATCTTAACCAACTTAAAAAATGTCTCTCTATCACTCTCTTTGCTTTCTCCTCCTCCTTTCTCTCTGCCATGGCTCTCACAGCGCCCGACCACGTCGAACTCCTCATCTCGATGGTAAGAAAATCACCATGTTTCATATTTCACTAGCTACTCCGACAAATTGCATGAATTTGTAATATTATGGTTTCTATGTATGTCTATAGGGCTTCTCACAAATGGCAACTTTGAGCAAATCCCTCTCAAATCAAAGATGAAGGGTCGACAAATAATCGGCATTAACTCTCTCCCTCACTGGCAAATCTCCGGCCACGTGGAGCTAGTCTTCGGTGGGCCTCAGCCCGGTGGATTCTATTTTCCGGTCCCACGTGGAGTCCATGCGGTTAGACTAGGAAACCTGGCCTCCATCTCTCAAGACGTGAGAGTGAAGCGTGGCTTGGTCTACGCTATAACGTTTGGAGCCACGAGGAGTTGTGCTCAGGACGAGAACATCAAAGTCTCTGTGCCTGGTCAGACCAATGAGCTTCCCATCCAGACCGTCTTTAGCTCAGACGGTGGAGACACGTACGCTTGGGCTTTCAAGGCAATGTCCGATGTGGTTAAGCTCACTTTTCATAACCCTGGTGTTCAAGAGGACCGCACGTGTGGACCTCTCTTAGATGTTGTCGCCATCAAGGAGATTCTTCCTCTCCAGTATACCAGAGGTAAACGGCTCCTTCAATTAACCGGTATAATAGATTCGGTTAATATTTCAATTTTTTTTGCATTTTTGGTCCTTGATTTCAGTTTGATATTTCTATTTCACCCGGTAACTTTTCATCCACGTAACAATGATAGGAAACTTGGTGAAAAACGGAGGATTCGAGATCGGACCACACGTATTCGCCAACTACTCCACCGGAATCCTGATTCCGGCAAGGATCCAAGACTTTATCTCTCCACTTCCGGGATGGATCGTCGAATCTCTCAAACCGGTGAAGTACATCGTTAAACGTCATTTCAAGGTTCCGTTTGGACAAGCCGCCGTCGAGCTCGTTGCCGGAAGAGAAAGCGCCATCGCCCAGATCATCCGTACCGTCGCCGGTAAAGCGTACATACTCTCGTTCACGGTCGGCGACGCGCAAAACGGCTGCCACGGGTCCATGATGGTGGAGGCGTTCGCGGGAAGCGAGCCGTTTAAACTTCCGTTTGTGTCGGAAGGTAAAGGAGCGTCCAAAACGGGGCGTTTCAAGTTTGTTGCCGATTCGAATCGAACCAGGCTAACCTTTTACAGTGCGTTTTACCACACTAAGCTTCATGACTTCGGCCATCTTTGTGGGCCTGTTCTTGATAGTGTTGTTGTACTCCCGGCCCATTAATAATTTGTGGGATACGCTGTGAAACTGTTAAATGAGATTGTTGGTATCAAATTTTCAAAATCAACTGATAAACGAGTTGGGTAATGTAACAATTAATACGAGACAAGGTGTCGATATAAGTCATTCATTCATATGCTACAAATATATAACGGATTCTAATTGAAGTATGATGATGTAAAAACTATAGATGTTTTACCAAAAAAAAAACCTATAGATCTTAACTTTTTATTTCAAAGACCATTACGTGGTCTTCAACCTTTTCTGTATGACTTGAGACTTCGTATGGAATAGTTCTATTTCTATTTCTATTTCTGTGACCTGTAAATATTCTATGAGACCGATTTGGATAACGTGGCGAATCGTATGCCGTTGATATTGTTCAGTCGTAGACTTTGGCACAGTTGATAACTTCTCTCTTCCTCTGTATTTCTATCAAAAAATTAGAGAAAAGCGATATTTATTATTTACGAAGAGCGACCGAAACCGAAAACTATCCTCTCAAGTCGTAATCGAACGAAGATGGCCGTCGAGGAATCGAACACGACGGTGGACGGTGTCGAGATACTGAAGCCACGTACGGACAACAGAGAGTATCGGAGGATTGTCCTCGAGAACTCGCTTCAAGTCCTGTTGATCAGCGATCCCGATACCGATAAGGTGTGACGTCGCTTCCTCGTATTTGATTCACTTTGTTTCTGATTCCTTTTCGTCTGTACTGATTCCAAAAAGTTTGATTCTTTTTCAAGTGTGCTGCTTCAATGAGCGTTAGTGTCGGATCCTTCTCTGACCCACAAGGACTAGAAGGCTTAGCTCATTTCCTCGGTACGTTGAATTTTTCAAGTTCTTGTGATTTTGAATTGTCTTCCACCTTAATTCGTGTGCCCAATAGTTATTTGCCATGGAATGATTCAATGATTGAGCTGTTTTCAGTGATTAAATCTGGTTTCGATTGTATCTCATATGATAATTTATTACTCCTTTTCTCGTTTTCAGAGCATATGCTATTTTACGCGAGTGCAAAATACCCAGAGGAAGATAGTTACTCCAAGTACATCACTGAGGTAATCTATATACATTTACTCGATAACTTGTTCTTCTGTTTCTTCTCTTTCCCACACGATATAAATTTTTGAGAAATATGGAATTTTCTTGGTGTAGCATGGAGGCAGCACAAATGCGTATACATCCTCTGAAGAGACAAATTACCATTTCGATGTTAATGCTGACTGTTTCAATGAAGCTTTGGACAGGTACACTTGTTGTTGTTTTTTCTTGCTAATCTTCTGCAATCTTTTTGCGTGTGTACGATTCTTATGTGGCTGCGTATATCAGATTTGCTCAGTTCTTTATCAAACCACTAATGTCAGCTGATGCCACCATGAGGGAGATTAAGGCTGTTGACTCAGGTTCGCTTTTTATTTTCTGTAAGTTTCTCTTGCTGCAATTCGTGAACTAGATTATAACGAGTTTTCTTTATTCAGAGAATCAGAAAAACTTGCTCTCTGATGGTTGGCGAATGCGACAGGTATAAGCTCTGGTCTGAACAAAATTATCTGAGTAAATTGTATTAAAACTATACTGTTACTGTTGAAGTATACATTTCAGCGGGTCGTTATGATAAAAAAAGTTTAATTTTTGATAGTGAAGTTCTTTTAACTTTTGATACTTTAATCTTTCCATGGCTGGAGATATATTATATATCTAGCAGCTCAAAAATCTTCTAACTTATAGTTATTTTTTTGTCATTTCCGTTGATAACAGTTACAGAAGCATCTAAGCAAAGAGGACTATCCGTTTCATAAATTTAGCACAGGTCTATATTCTAATTTTTCACTGATATTGCTATTGACTGCCGTTCATTATATGATATATTTGTTAGAATGGATATGAATAGTCAGTTGTGATTCCAATCATTTTCTCATGCTAAAAAGTGGGGTTTGTGCTTAGGAAACATGGATACACTTCATGTACGACCCCAAGCGAAAGGAGTGGATACAACGAGTGAGCTTATTAAGTTCTACGAAGAACACTATTCCGCTAACATCATGCATCTGGTTGTCTATGGGAAGGGTATGTTTTGTTGCTAAACCAAAATTTAAAATTCCTCTTTCTATTAAATAGGTGACATCAATTCTAATGTTTTTGCTCTGGGTGTTTTTAGAAAGCCTTGACAAAATTCAAGATCTTGTGGAAGGGATGTTCCAGGAAATCCAAAACACCAACAAAGTTATCCCTAGATTTCCTGGCCAGCCATGTGCTCCGGACCATTTGCAGGTGTTTGTTCCTTTCCCCAAATTTAGAATTTACTTTTACATGAAGAATAATTCATGCTTGAATGAATGTCTCTGAGGTGGTATTTTTTGGTGCTGCTGTATTATTTCGGTTTTAGATTCTTGTGAAGGCTGTTCCTATAAAGCAAGGACACAAGCTCAGTGTTTCATGGCCTGTAACTCCTAGCATTCATCATTATGAAGAAGCAGCAAGCCAGTACCTCGGCCATCTAATCGGACATGAAGGCGACGGAAGTTTGTTTCATGCCTTGAAAACGTTGGGTAGGCTTTCTTTGTGGAAAACGCTAAAAGCCTTTACAGTATATTCTTCATAAGAGGAGTAATAGGATCAAAAGATGATTTAGAAAATTTCGTCAAAAACTACAACTATTTTTGTTTCTTCAGTTAAAGTTCATATCTATCCAAATATTTTGTCCTGGTATCTTGGCATGGAGTATAAGCTGCACATACAAATTCAGGGTGCCTAACTAATTTCTAATTAGAGTAGAATGGGATGATTTCATTTTAGAGAATCATTACAGAAAGTGGCCGTCTTTGTCCACTAGAGATTTTCATTCTAATGTGACACTGTAATACGAATGCCCAGTTACTACGTTTAGTAGTCTTGCTTAATTCTTCATATTGCTTGCAGGTTGGGCAACGGGACTGTCCGCTGGTGAAGGAGATTGGACTCTAGACTATTCTTTCTTCAAGGTTTCGATTGACCTTACGGATGCTGGTCATGGTGGGTTTCTCTACTATATTTCTCTCAATTCTAGGAAAGTTCACAACAGTCTCCTTCTTACTTGTCCTGAATAGAGACTATGGGCGTGTTTAATGTTTAGCATGTACATGATTAATTCCTGGTTTTCCTCCTCGGTGTGTTTACAGAGCATATGCAAGATATTTTAGGGTTGCTGTTCAGATACATTCAGCTATTACAACAGACTGGTGTTTGCCAGTGGATTTTTGATGAGGTATTGCTACACTCAATGTTCTTTGAATTTGATCGTGCTAATATTCCGAATGATCCCGTCTCCTTAATGAGTTTGATATCTCTCTTGTTGTTATTGAAGCTCTCAGCTATTTGTGAGACAAAATTTCATTACCAAGACAAAACATCACCAATGTCCTATATAGTGGATATCGCATCAAACATGCAGGTAAATAATGTTTTTGCTCTTTTCTGTAAGCTTTCTAAATGTGACATGTACATAGACTGATGCTTGAGTTCATGTGTCCTTAACAATAAACGAAATATATATGCTTACCTCTGTTACCATGTCATCAACCATTACTTTAGTAGATCGTCCATATGAAGTTATGTACTGCAACTGAAGTTTGGTGATCTATATATTTAACGTACAAACCCAGGTTCATGGCTAGTATATAATAACTTGTTTTTTAATCTTCCGTATCCTTTGCAATTACGTTTCAGATATTCCCGAGCAGGGACTGGCTGGTTGGATTATCACTTCCTTCTAAATTTAATCCAGCCACTGTACAAAAGGCTGTAGATGAGCTTTCTCCTAGTAATGTTCGGTAAGTCTGTGATCTTCAACTGACCTAGAATTCTTTCGTGTAGTTGCCTATTATACACTAATTTGATGATGAAATCATGGGGTTTCACTTGAAGCTAATTCTACATTTGTTTTATTTACTCTTAAAATATCTGAGGACAATAGGCATATGATTGCTATTTTATTCGATATCTCCATCAGCTTGTTTGTAGTTTACTCTGTCCATCTTCTGTCATGCTATTAGAGTTTTCATGTTGTTAAAGCTCATTGGCACAGCCAAATTGTTGTCGAAGAATCTTGTCTAATACCATTGCTTTTGTAGAATCTTTTGGGAATCACAGAAATTTGAAGGTCAAACTGACAAGACTGAGCCATGGTATAACACTGCCTATTCTCTTGAGAAGATAAGCAGCTCCACCATCCAGGTTCGCATTTAATATGCTATACTTACTCGACACTAATTCATTTATTTTCGACGATCCAATCTCTTCCATTTCCAATTTGTTTGAACCAGTCGCTTTTGCCTTCTTAATCTTTTGGGGTTTATGTAATATAATTGCAGGAGTGGGTGCAGTCTGCCCCTGATGTAAACCTGCATCTACCAGCGCCTAATGTCTTCATTCCTACAGATTTGTCACTAAAGGATGCTAAGGACAAGGTTCAAGTTTTCACCACACGATTTTCCTTTTGTGTCTGTAATGTATGAAGCAGTGTTCTTACCCGATCAAATTCTGGAACAGGGGACTGTCCCGGTTTTGTTGAGAAACTCGCCTTTCTCAAGATTGTGGTACAAGCCAGATACGATGTTCTCGAAACCAAAGGCATATTTTAAGATGGATTTCAACTGCCCACTTGCAGTCAACTCTCCTGACGCAGCAGTTCTTACGGATATCTTTACGTGGTTACTGATGGACTATCTAAACGAATATGGTAAGATCTAATAGATATACAATAAAAACAAGAGTAAAGAAACATAGCTTCGATATGGATATTATATCATGAGAACTGACCCCTTACTCTTTGCACCTTCTATGTTGTAGCTTATTATGCACAAGTTGCTGGTCTTTACTATGGAGTGAGCCTTTCAGACAATGGTTTCCAGGTGAGTTTGGCATTTACCTCATTTATGCCACGCGTATTTGCTCGTCCTCTGCGCTATGCATTTTTTTCTTTTTTCTTTTTCTGACTAACTGTTTTCTTTCTTCCAGTTAACTCTTCTTGGTTACAATCACAAATTGAGGATCTTGCTGGAAACTGTTATTGAAAAGATGGCAAATTTTGAAGTTAAACCTGACAGGTTTTCGGTTATCAAGGTGACCAGACTTTGTCTCTTTTAATTACTTAAGTTAGCAATCAGACGACATTCTCTGTACCATGATAATTGAATCTGCATTATTATGTTTCCGTATCCTTTACTAGGAAACTGTCACAAAGGAGTATCAAAATTACAAATTCCGACAGCCATATCACCAAGCAATGTATTACTGCTCGCTGATACTACAAGATCAGACCTGGCCTTGGACAGAGGAGCTAGATGTCCTTTCTCATTTGGAAGCTGAAGATGTAGCTAAGTTTGTCCCAATGTTGTTATCAAGGACATTTATAGAGTGTTATATAGCAGGTAATGAGATTACGTTTGTTTTTTCCCCTTGAGTTTCTTTTTATCGGAAGCTTTCTTGGTGTTGATATATATATATCCATGCTTCATCTCAGGTAATGTGGAGAATAACGAAGCTGAGTCAATGGTCAAGCATGTTGAAGATATTCTATTTAATGATCCAAAGCCGATTTGCCGACCTTTGTTCCCATCCCAACACCTGACTAATAGAGTTGTAAAGCTCGAAGAAGGAATGAGGTATTTCTACCACCAAGATGGCTCCAACCCCAGTGATGAAAACTCTGCCCTAGTACACTATATTCAGGTACTTCCTTTAGAAGATGGCTTTTGAATTTATTCTTAGTATTGACCAGTTGTAGGTGTTAGATGAAGCCTCTTCGTGTAGATATAGAGATTCGTACATATTATTGTTTCGGCTAACTGAAACTTTGTTTGCCACGAATAGGTTCATAGAGATGACTTTGCCATGAATATTAAACTTCAGCTGTTTAGTCTCGTGGCAAAGCAAGCCACCTTTCATCAACTTAGAACGGTCGAGCAACTTGGTTACATCACTGCACTTGCTCAGAGGTAATATCTGAATATTTCTCCCATTTCCTAATTATACCCTCTGGATACGGTCTAATCACTCTTTTCTGCAACGTAGGAACGATTCTGGTATCTATGGTGTACAGTTCATTATTCAGTCATCAGTGAAGGTACCAAAGCATGCCACTTGAGTCAGTTGAAATTTCTTAATGAACTCTTAATGCTCTCGTCTGTAACTTCCTCGGGTAATTATGGCTTTAACAGGGTCCTGGACATATAGATTCGAGGGTGGAGTCATTACTGAAGAACTTTGAGAGCAAGCTTCGCGAGATGAGTGATGAGGAATTCAAGGTGAGATGGGTGAACCAGTTGGTTATATTTCTCAAGTAATCTATAGCTATTCTGCAACATCGACAAGGGTTTTATGAACTGACAACATGAGTTTACTCTTCCCCAAGAGCAATGTAACAGCTTTGATAGACATGAAGCTTGAGAAGCACAAGAACTTGAAGGAGGAATCCCGGTTTTACTGGCGAGAGATTCAAAGTGGAACACTCAAATTCAACCGTAAAGAGGCAGAGGTACATAATACACACTTGAATAATTGAAATCACTTGTAGGATTAGTTCAAGTTAGTAAGAAGTTGTTTGGGAGCAACAACTAATTATTGATGGGAGAAATGGGGTGTTTGCTTGTGGACAGGTTGATGCGCTGAGGCAGCTTCAGAAGCAAGAGTTGATAGATTTCTTTGAGGAATACATAAAGGTTGGAGCAGCGCAGAAGAAATCGCTGAGCATAAGAGTGTACGGGAGCCAGCATTTGAAAGAGATGGCGAGTGACAAAGATCAAGTCCCATCACCATCTGTTGAAATCCAAGATATTGTTGGTTTCAGAAAGTCTCAGCCTCTTCACGGCTCCTTCAGGGGATGCGGACAACCCAAACTGTGAGGGGCTGAATCTCGTCGTTTCACTATACAAAGACTATTTTTTTTTCTGTTCTTTTTATCCCTTGTGGTTGTAAGAACAATCAATATCGGTTTTGTCATCGATTGCTAGAAAACAGAGATTCAAGCCGAGAAAACTTTGATGACTCTAATGATTCTACTAGCCTTTGTCATTAAATACACAGAGAGGATAATTGATGCGTTTGTTTTATGATCTTTGATTGTTTCCTTAAGAAAAATTCAGAGGATCCTGGAATAAGGGAACCTTCTGTTGGAGAAAGAAGCTTCTTGTGTTTATGGTTTTGTTTGTATACACTTCATTGATCTTAATTTTGATTTATGATGGGAAGCAGTTTTCTAGAATCTTATTCTATTTTGATAAGAAGCAATTTTGTTCTTTTATTATTTAACAACCATTATTATTGATATAACAAAAATGGTATTTGCTACTTCTGTCTTGCCATACTCATACTGAATACTAATTATTTCATTTTAGCTTGCTAATACTGAATAGTGTCGAAATAAAAATTGGATCATTTATTTCATTTCTGAAAATTCAATAATATTGAAAAGAGATACTGCAGCCTAGAAACAATCAGCTAAAATTTTGGTTCATTCAATGAACTTCATTGGTTATATAAACTTCTATCATAACTTCATTGTTATAGTTTTCATTATAATAACCTATATCACAACCAACTCATAACGTAATATAAACAGAAGGTGAGACAAGGAGGATAAAGTCTGACCTGCCTCAAGCACCAGCTTAGTTTGTCATGCAACCTACAGAGAACATGTAGAAGCATATTATGAAAAAATGACAATCCATTTGATGTTCATAATTCTTCAGGAATGCTTGTGTTATACACACATTTGTTGAGATTTTAAATAATTTTTTCAGAAGGAAGGAGATGAAAACCAAGATTTTGTACCTTGTAAACAAAGGGCTCATGCTTTCCTCCTGCGCCAGACCTCTTCACATAACCCATCTTCAACAGCCTGCATCAGGATATATGAACAATCATGCAAAAAAAAAATGTGTGCATCCATGTCTTGGATTCCCAAAATTGAACTTGTTTGATGAAATGGATCCTTCATCGTGTTAAATCCTGTCACAAGCTTTTGCTTCTGTGTTATGTTTGTGTGTGAGAGTGTAAGGAACAGTAACAGAGAGAGAGAGAGAGAGAAGCAGAGTATGTACATTCTGAGAGCTTTGCTTGTATCTGCACTATCTCCCAGCACCTGGCGGATCTTAACTTCAGAAGAGCAGCTCGTGGAGAGAAACTCCAGGATCTTCACTGCTCTACGGCGAACGGAGCTCGACCTGTAGCTCTCTTTCTTCTTTGAATCTCTGTGTGGTTTCTCTTGAGTTATGGTTTTGATTCTGCTTTCTGTGCTTGAGATCTCACTCGAACCTGTTGACAAACACGATTCTTCTCTGGAGTCGCTGGAGCGATCATCAAACTCTGGATCCTTTGAATGCGTTGGCTGTAAATCAGCTGAGCTCCAAATCACACTTGTGCGACGTTTTTTCGCAATCTGCATAGCACTCAGTCATGGAACAACTGAATCAAATCCCCAGAATGCTATACAGAATCGAAACGAGAAGAAATTTCAAAAGTTATCGCCGAGAAAAATTCAAATTCCAGAAAGATCGATCAGTCTCTGGTAAAATCAAACATCCAGATTTTCAAATTACGAACAACCCACCGATACCGCTAACAAAACGAAAATCGAATTCAACATAGTAGAATCCATTATCTAGCGAATCGAAATCCAAAACCGAGATTGATGATATATCGCACCTTGAAATTCATGAAGCCATCCTCAGAGCTCTTCCGAGACGAGCCATTGTTGGAGATAGCGGAGTCGCACGATCTCGTTCCGGTGGACACGAAGCTCAAGCTCAAGCCTCCTTCACCATAGCTTTCACCCACCGAGAAATTTTTCCCCTCAGATCCAGATCTATCACTATCAGAAGCAATTTTCAGAAACAGCAAACACACAGAAATTATGAAGAGAGGCATTTCGACTCCGCGCTTCATACTCTGGACTCAAAATCAAAACGCATATACCTTGAAGAAGAGAAGAAAAACGGCCCAGAGGAAAGGAGGAGAAGAGAAGACGCCGCTTCTCTATCGATCGAAGAAGGAAACTCAGACATCTCCGATCTTAGCTTCCAAACCAAGTATTCTCTGCGTTTCTTCTCACTGGCGCGATGATCTGAGCTCTCTTTCTATTTTTTGAATTCTCTCTATCTCAGTCTCTGAGGGTAATGATCTCTCTCTCCCTCTTGATGGGCCCTACAATATCCAAGCTTGGACTACTTATGAGCCCATTATAAAATTCTCTAAGTTCTCCCTCCCTCTTGATGGGCCCTTCAATATTCAAGCCTGGACTACTTATGAGCCCATTACAAATTTCTCTAAGTTCTCCGGCCTGGTTAATACCGGAGTTATAATTTTTAAGTTTAGTTTTATCCTTTAATATTAAGAGGTTTGTTATAGCTTTACACTTTCACAAGAAAGTTGACTTGTTTTGTGTTTTTCCTTTCCTATTAACTATTTAGTATTGAGAAAAAAAGTCTTGAAAACATGCAGCCGAGGATAGCTATCTTCCGTTCTTCATGCAGCAAAGGGGCACATGAGCAGAAATAATAGAGATTACGAAGCTTTTGAAAGACTTAATACACTCTGCTAGTTTTCAGAAATTATATAATATTTTTTTCATGACGTATGATAATCAAAATCAAATTTTTTTAGAATTTAGCCAAAGACTAGATAATACATAAAATAGTCAGACATAAAATAGCCAACCAAAGACTAGATAATGTATAAAATAGTCAAACTAGGTAATTTTAGAATTTGGCCAAAGACTAGAATTTAACAGTTTTTTCTTTCTTAATATATTGTGTGGAGCAAGATCTACTTTTCGTTTGCTGTTTTTAACTTTTTAGTTTGTTTGTAGGATGAACAAGTTCTCGAGAGATTTGGGTATGAGTTGAAGATCCCAAATGTTTTGGAAAGATTTGGACAAAGCTTAGAGGCTGTTATGGAGAATATTGGCGAGATGAATGTAGCTGAGCTGGATGAATTTCTTCTCATGATGAAAAATCTGCTGGAAGTGGTGAAGAACAATATTCATAAACTGGAGGCAGTAAAATTTTGAAGTGTTATTCTATATATGCGATTTCTGATTAATTTCTTTGTTTAGTATTTTTAATGTTTCTAGTATTTTGTCAGCCTTGTATTGTAGCTTGTCGTAAACTTATGACATCTTGGATTGTACTGAGTCTGTTCAGTTAGATTTTAATTAATGTAAGATACTGTCTTATAACGAAAGATTTATATCTGATTTCTATTATCCGAAACATTATCACCAGCACACCAATCTCAACCATTTTATTATATTAATCTGTAAAAGATTTTTAATAAGATTCTGATCTTCCAAGTGTTGTCTTTTTGTTGTGCAAAAATAGTTCAAATATTGTCTATCTTTCTAAAAAGAGGATTTTTTTTTGTTTGGATGAGGAAAACAACAGAAATTTTTTTTTTATGCGAAACACTTTTATATCTCTAAGTAAAGATAATATTTGTTTCATCCTCTGATATCTCGGCATAGATAAGAACAAATCGAAACAGTTTCTACTAGTCATCAAGAATATTAGAGATAGCGACGCTTTTGAAAGACTTAAATACACTCTGCTAGTTTTTGGATTTCATATAATATATCTTTCATAACGTATGATAATCAAAATCAAATATTTTAGAATTTGGCCAAAGACTAGATAATGCAAAAACCACAAATGTAAAGAAAGGTTTATTGAGCATTTTTCAAAATTCTCCACCGCTTGAGTAATTGGTTACGTTCCTTCTCCCTTCTCTTCGTTATCTGCAAAAAAAAGTTTCACAAAACAAAAACATGAGGTTACAAACAATAAAAAATAATTTCAGTGCTATGATTCTGCAGCCAGCAAATTCTAGTATATCGATTGTGCTATTGCAATTCATTACATTTAAAAGATATGATAAAACAAATAGAATGAATGGTACCATGATGGCGTCGTATAGGTTACTACTCCTACGGGACATCATTGATTTGGCCATAGCAGCAACATCTTGAGCGATTTGCGTATTTTCTGCATCAGCTTCTGAATCTTCACCCTCACCTTCATTCATCACAAGCGCACCTCCATTCAGTTCCGACATGAGTTCCTCATGGTATTGCCTCTCCAGCGCCGCAATCTACATTACATATATCCCCAAACACACAAAAAGTAAAAACATAACACGCTTGAGTTACACTTCATATCTACATACAGTTACAAGTCAAACCTTCCTCCTGTCTCTAGCAGCTTCGGCTTCCTCAGTACGGCTCATAACACCAGCGTATAACAAGTTTTGAGGATCTTCTTTCGCAGCACCTGGCAACGGAAGAACGTCGTTCCTGGCTGCTGCTTGATACCTTCTTATGATTTCAGCATATTCAGGAACATATCCTTCTGCTTCATTGTCCACAAATGGTGACAGGTGCGGCGGTAATTCCCTGTTTGCACACAACTAATGTTTAAACAGCTAACAAGAAATGAGTAAAGAGTGTTGTGATTTTGTGAATGTGTTGCCTTCCGACGATATACTTTTGAGCTGGCAAGATTATTAGAGCATTTACGCAGTCATAGATCCACTGTGGTTGAACATATTCCCTCGAGAGATACATATGACCTGAGCTTGGCTTATCGATGATCTACACAGTAGAATGGATGTTATCTATCTGCACTTTGGGAGACAACAAGCTAATTAAAATGGCTTCTTACATGATGTGTAATACTCTCATCATCCTCCTTGAAAGGTGCACCTTCTCCTTCCCAGGACACTCTCCCACCAAATGCACCAATTACAAAAAGGAGGGACTCTCTTGGAACCTACATTATAATTATACAAGAGACTCATGATTTATCTTCTCGGTAACTCGAGAAATGATTCAATAACATACCTCGCGGCTCAAAAAAAACTTGAGGTCTTTGAAGAGTGACTTGCACGCTCTTGTTTCTTCATCCTCTTCAACCTCTTTGTCTGCAACGAGATGCATCAATGAAGGCAGCTGGTGCTCAAGTTGCGCAAGTCTCAGATCAGACTCTTCGCGGTCGTTTGACTGTGAGCTAGATGAAGCATCAACTTTCATGCCTCTGGAGCTAGCATCTATGTATCTTGACAGTGCGTAGAGATCTGCAACATTCAAGACATGCCCAAATGTTATTTAGAGTAAAACTTCCCAACATATAATAGTTTACATATCTAAGGAAAATCATAGCTGCTTGAAAGAGGACAACATACCTGCAGCCAAAGCCTCTAACTGAGAATCAAGGATTGGTGGATATTTCACATTCAGAGAATGGTAAAGCTTAAGGTTTACAAAGGCAAGAAGCGTCTGCATGAAAAGTTGTAAAGACGCCATAAATTGATCATACAAAACTGTTGAACTAAGTTAGCAAATGACAGGGGAAAAACAAGTCACCTCATAAAATTCCAAGAATGTTAGCAGGACGCCAAAGTCAACATCATTTGTAAAGACTTGTTGTATTGCATGTGGGGTCAACCAAGTGATCTTTTGACCTTCTACTTCAGCCTATTAAGACAGTTAGAAAAAGTTGAAGTAGTCCACAAACTCTATTACAAAAATTTCAACAGGATAAAAAGTAACACAGTACCTGATAATATATGCCCTTAACAGAGACAAACACTTTCCGTAATGCATGATTACGAGAAATGTAAGCTTGCCACTCATGGCTCAATCTAATTCACAAAAATAAGCTTATGAATATGAGAATACCAGAAGCTGGCAAAAAGCAAAGACCAAGTGACTTATAAGTGAAGAGATAAAAGATTCTGACCTTCTACAGTTGTGGACTCGTTTAACGTCAAGCTTTTCCCTGTCCGAAGCAGGCAACACCGCGAAAAGATGAACCATCGTAAGACAGTCATCCAAGTCGCGTAGTGCATCAATAAAAGTGGGATACCTACAACACAGACAGGAATGGGGTCTAAACTCGGGCATGTCCAGACAAAGCTCTAGATTCAAGTGTCTGCAGCAAACCTTTCGTGGATCAATCTATCAAGCTTGTAAGTGGGTTGTCGGGTAAGCAAAAGGCGTGCGAGCTCCTCGTTTTTCTTGGCCTTGGCTTTTACTACCTTCTTTTGGTATGTTCTAACTTCTCTGAACTTCTCAAGGAGCGGCTCATGCTGAAGGAAAGAAATATCCTTCACATGGTAGTAAGTGTGATGGTTTCCCTTCACCTTCTTCTTCGGTTCTCGGGGAAATATACCTTTGACAATACATAGTCTCCTGAAAAATCCCAAATCGGTAGATACAATCAATTGAGCAACGCATGACCTCAAAGACCTAGTGCAATGACTCCAAGAGAAGAACAGAGAAGGTGAAAGAGAAACAAAGTAAGAGAGTGAACCTGAATAGGTTTAACTTAACTTGAAGGTGCTTCAGTGCTTGCGACCTGGTCATATACCTAGCGGCATTTCCTTCCTTCTTCTTTCCCTGAAAAAGACCAGTACAGCACCAAATTGTCAAACAAATGAAAAACGAATCTACATCATAACAGCTCTAATCAACGAATCATAGGAACAATACAGCTTCAATCCAACAAAAACACTCACCGCTGGCCTATAATGCTTCGGCATGGTGAAACGCCACCAAAGAGGGAGGGAGAGAGGAAAATCGAGAACTAGGGTTTTAGGCAAAACCAAAATATAGTTACGTCGGGTGCAAGAGACGGCTATATAAATGGGCTTCTTAGGGCCAACTTGACTCCTAAACTTGTTCTTGCGTGGTTTTTTACGACAATGGGTTTCAAGGCCCAATAGTCTCATTGTCTCAAAAATAATGTGGGATGTTTTTGACAAATTTTTAGTAATAAAACCCCCTAACTAAATATGAATCGTAAAAAAAACCCTCAATTATTAACTTAATAAAGAAACCCCTCAAGTTCAATTCCGTTAATCATTATCAACCTCCGTTTACAGTTTCGTCAAAATTGGACGGAACACTGTTAAAATTAAAATGGCATGTTTTTGTTCTTCATCGTCTCTTCTTATTGAAAAGAGATGGGATCGAGAAATCTCCAAATTGAAAGTTAGGGTTCTTCGTCCAACATTACCATTGAAGCTCATATAAGTGGAATTTTTGTTCTTTTAAATGCAACTATCTGTCTTTGCGTCTGATTCTATGTTTGGCGTCCATCACTAAAGCTGGATTCGCCAAACTCAAAAAATCGTTGCCCCAATTCGCTGGATTTTCTTTTGAAATCGAAATAATCATCTAAAGAAATCACTCACAATCTCTCCCAATCAACTTCAAAAACACATAAACTTTAAAGAATCTCAGTTTCAGAAATTAGGGTTCATTGATTTAGCTTTCTGTTTCAGAATTCTTTGAGACACGATGAATTGGAGGTTTTTAGGATCGAATTTTTAAACAACATGGTGTTTTGGTTACAAATCGTGTTGTTCTAATATAAAGAAAACATGTCGTCTTCCAGTTAATAAAACGCAGCGTTTGATTTTTAACAGCATCCCGTTCACTTTTGACGCTACTATAGACGGAGGGTGATAATAATTAACGGAATTTAATTTGAGGGGTTTTATCATTACATTAATAATTGAGGGGTTTTATTACAATTCATTTTTAGTTGGGGGATTTTATTACTAAAAACCCTATTAATAACATGCATCACTTTTTTTTTTTTTTTTTCAAATACAATCAAGTCCAAGTCCAAGTGTTCTCTATCTTTCTAAAGAGAGAAATTTTCTGTTTGGATGAAGGGAAAGAACAAAAAAACTTTTTCATGCGAAGCACTTTCATATGTTAAGTAAAGATAACATTTGTTTCATCTTCTGATATCTCGGCATAGACAAGAACAAATCAAAACAGTTTCTACTAGTCATCAAAAATATTAGAAATTTTTGTAATTAGTTATTTAGAAAAAATGGCATACCTGCATGACTAAACTTGTTGAAGAAAGAGAACACATCTAGTAAGCATGTCTCACAACCACGTGATGCAAGAAGAAGGAATCATCAGATGCAAAATGTGATACGAATGGAAATTTGATTGTAATTGACGCAGATTTAAAAGAGAAAATGCCAAAAAAATGTCACCCACACATTTTATGGAAAACCACAGAGAGTTGTGTTTCCAGCATGACTAAACTTATTGAAGAAAGAACACATCTAGTAAGCATGTCTCACAAACACGTGATGCAAGATGAAAGAATCATCAGATGCACATCCTGGGAAGGTGAAAACATTCCGAGACCATTTTACGAGTCCCTCAATCATCTGAAAAGCACGTCTCTGCAAAAAGCACATCAAACCTGCGTTTTTCAATAAGAGAGTTTCATATGGTTATTGGATTGAAGTATTCAATTTGGACTCCTCAAGCTGCTCTAGAAAAAATAGTGCCTATGATTAGAATGACTTGAAGACAAAGTCTCACTCAACTAAAGACCTCATCAATAAGATGCTCAGAGCTGAAAAAGATGCTTTTGATGAAAAGTTTTCCTTAGGAATATTTGTGTTGATAGAGTCTATGCTCTTTGGGAGATACAAAAAATACAAATTTCCAAAAAGTTACATAGAGAGAGCGCAAGACATGAACACTCTGCTGAACTATCAGTGGGGGAAGGAAGCGTATGAGTTGTTGTTGTCATCAATCAAGTCAAGGGTGCCATCACATTTGGATAAAGCGAAGTATGTTATTCAGGGTTACCCATTTATCTTGCACTTGTGATTGCTAGAATTGGTTCCTATGCTCCAGTCTGCCTTTTCAACAGTCAGTAATAGTACAAGAAATACAAATTTTAACAAACATACAAATTATTGTATAAAATATAAGAGAGAATTATTAATAGAAGAATTTGTAATGATTGTTAAAATATTAAGATTTCATTGTTATTGGTAGATGGATTTTAACATTTTTACTAAAATTCATTCTTATAAGTGTAAAGATTTTCAAATTCTATACAAAATTCATTATTATTCAAAAAAATTAGTTTTTAATAATTCTATCAATTTATAAAATATTTATTATTAGAACAAAAATTGTTAACAATTAACTTTCAAAATACTATCTACATACCTTATATTCTTAAAATCATTATAATAAGAGATTTTGATAAATTTTCTAAATATTTATAACTCTCTTTAAATCTAACAAACTCTTTATAAATTTAACAAATCTTTCAACTTTTAAAATCATCACAACTCTATCTAAATCTTACTCCTACTAACACCTCCTGAATCTTTTAATTTGATAAAAAAAATTAAAATATTTAAAAATAGTGAACACAATTTTTACGGTAAAAATAGTAAATATTTAAAAATGCATATTTTCATCCTCGTATATCTTTTGTAGTATTTATCTAGCATGTAAAAAGTAGCCGAGAACTGTGTATCTCATTAAATAAAACACTTTTGCTATTTTAATTTGTTAACTTAGCTTTGCTTTATGTGATGGCTTGCCTGGTCCTACAAGATTACAGCAAGAATTACTGTTTAGTTGTCTCTTTGGGATAAAGAAGAAAACCCGCAAGTGTGTGCGTGCCATTGACCTTACAGCTCACAGACCCGATTTCGCTTTCGAAGCTTTTGCATTGCATTGAAGCTTAAGCAACGTCAATTCCAACTGCAACAACAACCGCATTACATACGCTTGCAGACAAGAGACCAACCCTTCTCTTTTTTTGTTCTGGTGGAAGAAGATTCACAAATCTCTCAGGCTGTGAAGTTATTCTGATTCAGAAAGTTTTTGAAACTTCTCCGATGTTGGTTCAGGATCGTGCGGCGCCGTCTCCTCTCAAGCCGCCGAAATCTCAGATCAGAGAGCTACCTACTCATCAGCAGATCCGACGATTCAGTGAACCCAAAAACCTAGATTTCTCGTCTTGGGTCTCGGAGAATGTTTCCAGAATTGTCATCTTCTTTCTCTTCATCGTCACCATAGCAGCTTTCTTCTTCCTCTACAACACCACCGACACTGCTTCCCTCCTTTGTTTCCAGTCACAGTCAACTCAGTCGCTTCAATCTCTCTCTCGCCCACAAATCAAGTGGAGCTCGATCCAGGTCGTCCCCGACAAGACCTCCCCGTACGCTAATTTCCTGACGGGGAAATGGATCGTGGTGTCGGTGACCAAGTACCCGACCGAGGAGCTCAAGAGCTTGGTGAAGATCCGTGGATGGCAGGTTCTGGCGATCGGAAACTCAGTGACCCCCAAGGATTGGAGTCTTAAAGGTGCCATCTTTCTGTCTCTCGATGCTCAAGCCGAACTGGGTTTCCGCGTTTTAAATCACTTGCCTTACGATTCCTTCGTGCGGAAGAGCGTCGGTTACCTCTTCGCGATCCAGCACGGCGCCAAGAAGATCTACGACGCGGATGATCGTGGTGAAGTGATTGATGGAGATCTAGGGAAGCATTTTGATGTGGAGTTAGTAGGCCAAGATGCTAAGCAAGAGCCGATTTTGCAGTACAGTCATGAAAACCCCAACAGGACTGTGGTGAATCCTTACATTCATTTCGGACAACGTTCGGTTTGGCCTAGAGGCTTGCCATTAGAGAATGTAGGTGAGATTAATCACGAGGAGTATTACACTGAGGTTTTTGGTGGTAAGCAGTTTATACAGCAAGGGGTTTCGAATGGTTTACCTGATGTGGATTCGGTGTTTTACTTCACCAGGAAGACGACTTTAGAAGCCTTTGATATTAGGTTCGATGAGCATTCTCCTAAAGTGGCGTTGCCTCAAGGTGTGATGGTCCCGGTTAATTCGTTTAACACTCTTTACCATTCGTCGGCGTTTTGGGGATTAATGCTTCCTGTTTCGGTTAGTTCCATGGCTTCTGATGTGCTGAGAGGGTACTGGGGGCAAAGGCTATTGTGGGAGCTTGGTGGTTATGTTGCTGTTTATCCACCTACGGCTCACCGGTTTGATAGAATCGAGGCTTACCCTTTTGCAGAGGAGAAGGATCTTCATGTCAATGTTGGTCGTTTGATAAAATTTTTACTTGCTTGGAGATCAGAGAAGCATAGTTTCTTTGAGACGATCCTTGATTTGAGCTTTGCTATGGCTGAAGAAGGGTTTTGGACAGAACAGGATGTGAAATTCACAGCTGCTTGGCTTCAGGATTTGATTGCTGTCGGCTACCAGCAACCGAGGTTAATGTCACTAGAATTGGATCGCCCACGAGCAAGCATCGGTCATGGGGATAGAAAAGAGTTTGTTCCTAGGAAGCTGCCTTCGGTTCATCTTGGGGTTGAGGAGACAGGCACAGTGAGCACGGAGATAGGGAACTTGATCAGGTGGAGGAAGAACTTTGGGAATGTTGTGCTTGTTATGTTTTGTAACGGTCCCGTTGAACGCACCGCTCTCGAGTGGAGGTTACTCTACGGCAGAGTATTCAAGACCGTCGTGATACTGTCTTCTCAGAAGAACTCGGATCTCTATGTCCAAGAAGCCAAAATCGATCACATTTACAAGTAAGTATTTTCCCTAAGATAAAGTATATGTTGATTTAGAATTCAAGCTTCTAACGGTAAGTTTAAATGTGTATTTCAGGCATCTACCCAAGATATTCGATCGATACAGCAGCGCAGAAGGATTTTTGTTTGTTGAAGACGATACGATTCTCAATTACTGGAATCTACTTCAAGCCGACAAGACCAAGATTTGGACTACGGACAAGGTATAACAATTGTCATCAAATTGTCGGTTATTATTTTGTTGCTACCTCGATGTGGAGTATCTTATAAGGAAGCTTCTTGTTGTGAACCGGCGATTAGGTATCGAAGTCATGGACATCAGTGAAACCGACCGGGAAGTCTGATTGGTTTAATGTACAAGCCGAGTTAGTGAAGAGAACTGTGAGTACAATGCCGGCTCATTTCCAAGTTAACTACAAGGAAGCCGCCAAGAACAGTCACGACACCTTAACGGTATGCAGTTCAGAGGTTTTCTACGTGCCTAAACGATTTGTGACAGACTTTGTCGATCTTGTCGATCTCGTGGGAGATATGGACTTGCATTACAAAGTGGCTGTGCCTATGTTCTTCCTGTCGATGGATTCTCCTCAGAATTTTGACCCGGTTCTTGGTTCGATGGTATATAAGAGGAAATCGTCTTCGTTTAACTCTTCTTCGAGTCTGTATTCTGCTCAAGCACCTGCGGTTCACCCATGGAGCATATCGAGCGAGCAAGATTTCATCAAATTGGTTGGACAAATGGCTGAAGGTGACCCATTACTTATGGAATTGGTATGATGATGATGATGAGTCAGGGTATAGAGATTGCATTAAGGCAAATATAGAAACAGAGTTATACGAAGAAGACTGTCTTTAATTCTTTTCTTTTTGGTTCCCTTTTCAGAAATTTTTTTCTTTCTGGGGGTTGTGGAGAAAGTCATGTAATGTTTCCATTGTAACCATACATTTTGTGAGTGTATAATGTTTCCCCGTCTAAAATCAGTCTCTGCTTCAACAACAATGTAAGAGTTGTGATCCAGTTTTGATCCCACAAAGAAGAAACATCGGAATGTTAAGGAAGCTTGGTGAAGAGATCCTGAAGCTGAGTGTGGCTCACCACAACGCCAAGCTTCTGTGAAATTGCAGCTGTCACAGTTTCGGTATCCAAGCTTGACAATGTATCCGCACCGCTCATGGTAATGTACTCGCTCAAATTGTGCAAGATTCCGTCTAGAGAAGCAAAAATAAATACGAGCTGAGGCAACGAACATTGTTGATGGGAAGGGTGAAAGGTTGGTGCATCTTACCTTGAGCAACAATGGGTTGATAGGGTGGAGGTTGAGCAGTCCAGGTTCCATCAGGTTCTTTCATGTGTCTTCTATCAGAGGCAAAGTGCTTAAAGAAGAGAGGAGCATGCACAATGCGAAAGAACCTGAGAGCTCAGTGATACAACAAGATAAAGAAGTTCTCAGTGATAGAAAAGTAATCATCATATAGGTTACTTTGATGGTAAAGTGATGCGAGCGAGAGATGTACCTCTGATATTCTGCAAAGAGCTGAAAAGATAGCTGGATAGTTTCAGTCACGTATGAGGTTAAAGGTGAAGGGAAAGGCAAAGTCGAATCGAGATCCCACACCAAAGGCTCAGAATCACTTTCTTTCTTCCTCTATTCACGCAAATAGATAAACCAGAATCAAGGCTGGTTCCCAAAACGATACATTCGATAACAAGTTCAAGGCTTGGATATTATTATGGTTTTACCTGGACGCAGATGACATGATAATCCCACAGTACAATCCCATCAGCTCTGCTACTAGCTTTCTGATGCCAAAGTGGAACCTACACCAACATCTCTATTCAACATTATCGACTCATGGACATGGAAACATACACACTCTGATTACCAAATTAAGAGCTAACATAACAAACTACAATGAAACAAAGACATGCTTGCCTGTTTCTTCTCATTCGAGATGAAAACAACAAACAGATCGGAACCCGTCGCATCCGCTACACCATTCTCGCACAACGTCTTGCAGAGCAGATACACGTTCTCTTCGCTACATAAGAAGAAAAAAAAAGTCTTAACATAAAAAAAAAGAAGAACATATTCATTCTTCTTTAAGTTCTACTTCTACTAATAACCACCAAAAGACAGTAGATTCTCCAAAGGATGAACGAAATCAACTAAAACCCAAAAAAGGGTTATCTGGGTTTAAGCAATTATGTAAAACAAGTAGCATAAGCTGATCTATCATCTGAAGAAAATCTAAATCGAAAGAGAATTCTGAAAGCAAAAAGATGGGCAAGAAGAAAACCAGTAGTAAGGAGTGTGTTGGAACCGAGTAGCATCCATTTCCGGGAGCTCCGAGGCCACACTGGACATTTGTTCTTTGGATTTGATCACTGCTCTTCTCTAATTTTCTTACTTCCACCAATTTTGATCATATAATTAGCAAATGGTGAACGGAGACGGAGAGAGAACAAAAAGTCATGACCTCCACGACGTCGTTTAGCAGATGACCCAACACGACGTCGTTTAGCAGATGACCCAACACGACGTCGTTTAGCAGATGAACCCAACACGACGTCGTTTAGCAGATGAACCCAACACGACGTCGTTTAGCAGATGACCTCTTCTTTTCCAATTAAAATTGCAAATTCGCTCGTGCGACAGAGCAGTGACGATGGAGGAGCAACACGCGAATCGCCGGCAGATCTGCAACAGCTGCGATCGTCCGAATCCGATTTGTCTCTGCCACGTCATACCGGCGGATCTAATTCCGACGAGGACAGAGATCGTCATCCTCCACCATCCACACGAGTCACGGCACAAGCTCAACACCACGCCTCTCCTCTCCAAATCCTTACGCCACGTCACCAGGATCCCCGGCCGCCGCCTCCGCCGCCGCGACATCGAAACCTCACTCGCATCATCGCCCATCATCTACCTCTTCCCTTCTTCTCCTTCCTCTCCCGCCGTCACCATATCCGAATACAAATCCTTAAACCTCCTGAACCACCAAGGGATTTCAAATCCTCCGCCGCTGAGGCTCATCGTATTCGACGCGACGTGGAAACACGCGAAGGAGATGGTGAGGGCTAGCGAGGAGGTTCTAAGGGAGGCAGGTGCGGTGAGGGTGTGTTTGGATGAGGGAATAGACGCGTCGGTGACCGGAGGAAGCATCTATGATTCGGAGCTTGTGCTGAGGAGGGAGCCGTTCGGCGGATGCGTAAGCACGGCGGAGGCAGTGGCGCGGTGCTTGGGAGCCATCGAGCCGGACGGAGAGGAAATCGAGAGGAAGCTGATTAGTGTTCTGAAAGAGATGGTGAGGTTGCAATCTGAGTTCTTGAAGCCCATGAAACCAAGGCCTAAGTTATTGAAAAAGAGATTTCAGAATCAGCAACCAGTCGAACAAGAAGAAGAAGAAGATTGAGTTGAGTTACGTCTTTTATCGTTTTCTTTTAGTTTCTGTAATTTAGCGAAATTTTTGCTCTGGATTGTTTATGAAATTTTAATTACATTTAATCAATCCATACTCTTGTAATATTAACTATTTCTACATTAAAAATTACACAATGAGAAAAACATCAAACCATTCCGTAAATTTTGTGAATTTCTCTGGTGAATTTTGGATCAAGTTCAAACGGTATTTCTCTTTTTTTATGTAGTAGACTTTATAGTAATAACAACTTGGGACATGGGACATTCCCACGTGACGTGACAAATTGAGGCGAGTTCGTGGACCATGTTGGGATGAGATCACATATAATAACTTTGGGAATTTAGATATGTGGGTGACACTTTTTAATTACACACTCACTGACTCACATGTTATGTTTTTCGCTTTTTAGTCCCGATGTTATAATATATGGCCTAATTCCTAAAGCGCATAATACTCAATCATCAAAAAAACGTATTCAATAGATTCATAATCCCTTTTTGTGGTCCATATTCAACCTGGAGATCAAAATTAGTCCGAGTCATTGTTTTGAATGAGTCACTTCTTTGGTATATGATTCAACACAACACTGGTTCCTAGCCACTACAAAACGAATAACCAAACACATCGATGGTCGAGACTCGAGTCTAGTGAATAGGGTAATATCGACTTAGTTTAGTGACTTGACTCTATTCAATCCAAATATCTATTCGAGTAAACTCTTATTCTCTCTTTCTAGTGTTTTCGCATTATTTATATTTTTCGTACCAATCGTATAACATGTTAGATTTCTCGAATAATAAAAAACACATTCATTGTACTCGTTGTCGACATTTTAAGTTGGTTGGTTGATATTATCAACTTTTGTTTTTTTTGATGGAGTGACCTTCAATCCTAATTTTTATTTATTTCTTGATGGTGGTAGAAATCTACTTTACGTAGTTTATATATACATGTCTTCGTGATGTTGACCAAGCAACACACACAAAGATGCATGGTACACGACTACACGAAAATCTTTTATCTACCATCTCAATCTGTGGTATTAGCTGAATTTTGTACGTTATTTTTTTGTGTGGCAACATTGCATGTAAGAATATTGTAGTTGATCGATATATATAACCGATGAACTTCCAAACGAAAAAACTAGATTAGAGAAGTTTTTGTTTTGATAAATAAGATAAGTTTATAGGTTATTAAAGGGAATTTAACATGTTGAAGTTGGTAAAGAACCAATCAGTTGATATACTTTTTTTTTTTGGTAAAATATGAAATTTTATATCATTTTAGAATTTTGACAGAAAACAGAAATAACTAAGATAGTACAAAGACCGAAAACTAATGAAAATGACGCTAGGCACACATTGAAGCTGAACAGCAGAAAGCCGAGGACGAAACACCGATTCTGAGAAACCAACACTCAGACAATTGTGCTTGCAATTCCTAAGAACTCGAGTCCTCAGTTGATATACTTTCAAATATAATATACTGGATTGTGTTTTCTCTAAGTTGTATCGCTAGTATTGTAATTTGTAAGTTATTATTAATTTGTTAATCTCCAAAAACTTTAAGGATAAAGTCAAATTAATTTATATATACTGCAATTTTTATAAGTGTGTGATATTCTCTTTACTTAAAAGAACAATATTTATTAAAGAATAATCAACATTTTTAAGATTAGTAGATTTTGTATCTAATAATCGAGCAGCAAAAGGTAAAATAAAACAACCGTTGATGATTGTAATTGATTCTGAAATCTCTTCTTCAAAGTATATGCCACAAATAAATTTCGTATATACCAAATATAAAAGATGTAAGAGTTGGAAAAAGAAAGTAGAGATAAAAGAACGAGTTATGATCCATGTCTCCATGACCTCTGCTAAAAGGCTAAAAGTAGAAAATAAGGCTGTTCTGCATTTATCTGGCTATTGTATTATTATGATTATACAATTCTTTTATTTATATCCTTCAAAAGGAGCTCAATCGTGCAATTTCACATGCTAAAAAAGGACACCATGACATGCTGAAATAGTGAAATGATGAGATCAATCTCTCCATCAACATATACATCTTATTCATTCTATACGACTTTTCTTTTCCCATCATTCTATATAATACTAACTGCGTAACTTTGAATAATAATGCATTTTGAATAGTTCTTTTTTTTTATCTGTTTTAAAATATGTATAAGATATTATCGTACATAGGTGATAGATATCATATACAAGTACTATTTCACCTATCGTTTCTTACAATCTCTTTGTTGAAATAAGTAGGTTAATATTTTTTTTTTAGGTTAATATTTTTGCCCAAAAGGTAAAACTATATTGATTTATGGTACAACGAATCCCATAAATATATACGAATGTTTAATTTTCTTACTAAATTTAAAATTGACAGCTAAATCAATCCCTTTTGACCCAAAAAAAAAAACTAAATCAATCCCTATTCTTTAATTAAAAAAAATCGATAAGTCCATCTACTACCAAAAGTGACTTAATTTTTTTTGGGGTTTAAGTTTCACCTTAATGTGGATTTTTATAATGACTTTTTTCCCACTTAAATGATTTTGGATTAAAATGCGGTAAAAATGAGAAATTGAAAAGCCAACATTGGTCGGTGGAATTACGACCGGATCTATTTCGTCGCCTTAAATTTGACAGACTCTTAACGTCTTTCTCAAACCTTTGTCTTCTCCTTCTATCTTCTATTCGTCTTCTTCTTCTTCTTCGCCTCGTCGTCGGCAATAATTCATCTCTCTACTGTAAAATCTAAGAAACACGTAACGAAAAAGCATTTGATAAAAAAAGTTAGAGGGAGAGAGAAACGTAATAACACAGCGCATACCTCTTTTCAATAATTATTCAATTCGCTTTCTCTTCTTCTTCTTCTTCCTGATTCATCTTTTCTTCTCCTGATCTTCTTTTTTTTTCCATCTCCAGCTCGTTTTCACGTTTCTTCATCTCTTAGTGCCACACACAGATCTTTCGGCAGGTACTTCTTTCGATCTGAATCGAATTGACTAATGCGGATCACCTGAATTTTCGATTTGATTGTGTTCGTACCCTGTTCTGATCACGATGTTGATCCCGCTTTGCTTTCCTTCGATTCTCGATCTGCTTAAATCGTATTAATAGCTCTCATTTGCTTGTTCAATTGTGAAAATTCTCGATTTTTCTTTCTGGGTTTCCTGAATCATCTGTGACCAATTTCTGGAAATCGCAAAAGTTTTGATTTTTTTTTTCTCGGAGAAATGAAGATTTATTGGCGCCATTGACGTTGCGAAATAATAAAACAAGAAACGAGATTTTGATAAGCTACACTGATGATGACCGGTGACTTTATATCTCAGTGATCGATCTCTTTCAGGCTTTTTCCTGGATCATGGAGTTTTTCCCATGATCACTAGCTTCCGAGATTGGATTGTAATCTTTTAAAATAAAAGCAGATGAATGCTGCGTAATCTCAAATTATAGTTAGAGAAATGAGATACACATCCACATTTAAGTTGAGCGCAATGACTGAGAGAGTTTGGTTGATCACCTTCTCATATTTTTTCCTTTGTTCCAGGTTCATTGACCTGGATTTGAGCGTTACCCAATATGTCTGGGTCAACAAAAGTATTGGATCCTGCATTTCAAGGAGCTGGACAGAAACCGTATCCTTTCAGCAAAACAACTACTTTCTCCATTGGTTTTTATATTAGTATTAGACTGTGAATGTTTTGGACTGTATGAATGAGGATGTTGAACTTAACATTTTACTAGAGGAACTGAAATCTGGAGAATCGAGAATTTTGAGGCAGTTCCAGTGCCAAAGTCTGAACATGGAAAATTCTACATGGGAGACACATACATTGTCTTGCAGGTTTGAGATTCCTTCCATTATCTCTTACAAAACAGAGTAGCTATGTATGAGAAATGTCCGCTCCTTTTGTTATTATCATTCACATTGTGTAATAGCTATCATCCATTTGCGCAGACAACACAGAATAAAGGAGGTGCTTATCTGTTTGATATACATTTCTGGATTGGTAAAGACACAAGTCAGGTACCTATCTTCGAGACTTTCTCTTCTTCTTTTTTGTGTGTGTGGCTATGACCGTTTTTTGGTTATAACTAACTTATGGTTTGATGGTTTCAGGATGAATCTGGAACAGCAGCTATGAAAACAGTTGAACTCGATGCAGTTCTTGGAGGCCGTGCTGTCCAACACCGGGAGATTCAGGGTCATGAGTCTGACAAATTCTTGTCTTACTTCAAGCCATGTATTATACCATTAGAGGGTGGTGTTGCCTCTGGTTTCAAAACACCTGAAGAAGACGTGTTTGAGACACGGCTGTATACCTGCAAAGGAAAACGTGCAATCCGTTTGAAGCAGGTTTTAACCATTGTGCTCTCTTCACATCAGAACAGTGATTAACAATGTACATTAACCTTTTCTCCTGTTTTTTTTTGTTTTTTGTTTTATGTTGTAGGTTCCTTTTGCCCGCTCGTCGCTGAATCATGATGATGTATTTATCCTGGACACCAAGGAGAAGATCTATCAGTTCAACGGTGCAAATTCAAACATTCAGGAGAGAGCCAAAGCTTTGGAAGTCGTTCAGTATCTGAAAGACAAGTATCACGAAGGAACTTGCGATGTTGCTATTGTTGGTAAGCTGCTTTGCTGAATGCTTAAAGAACAGTTTTTGCCTTTTTGGGGTGGCATAGCTTTCACCGATGGTGTTTTTGGTGGAAACTTATCTATTTGTTATTTATCTCCTTGCGTAACAGATGATGGAAAATTAGATACAGAGTCAGACTCTGGTGAGTTTTGGGTGCTCTTTGGTGGTTTTGCTCCAATCGGAAGGAAAGTTGCCAATGATGATGATATTATCCCGGAGTCAACTCCACCTAAGCTTTATTGGTACTCATCTTTCTTATTTAAATCTTCTGCAGTAGTTTCTTATAACAGAATATTATGATGGAGTTATTGATATGCTGTTACTCTTTTCTTTCAGCATCACCAATGGTCAGATGGAGCCTATAGACGGTGATCTATCAAAATCTATGCTGGAAAACACTAAATGTTACCTCTTGGACTGTGGTGCTGAGGTGTTTATCTGGGTCGGCCGAGTAACTCAAGTGGATGAGAGGAAAGCTGCTAATCAATCTGCTGAGGTAAAATGTGAAAATTTGGCTCTGGCCCTTTGCGTATATCTATCTCAATCATGGCTTCTCACTTTGTACCTTTCATCTCCAGGAATATCTTGCTAGCGAAAATAGGCCAAAGGCAACCCGCGTTACCCGTGTAATCCAAGGTTACGAGTCCCATTCTTTCAAGTCTAACTTCGATTCTTGGCCATCAGGCTCCGCCACTCCTGGTAACGAAGAAGGACGAGGAAAAGTTGCTGGTACAACACTACTCTTTGAAACTCAACTCATTAAACAGTTTTGTTGTGTAGCCCTCACTTACTATTGACACTGTACCAATGTCTCTAGCTTTACTGAAGCAACAAGGTGTTGGCCTCAAGGGCATCTCGAAAAGCACACCAGTGAATGAGGATATTCCACCTCTGCTTGAAGCTGGTGGAAAGTTGGAGGTCTGTTTTGACTTGTTACCAATTTGTTTTTACACATGTGGCAATGGGTTTATCCATTTTGATGTTTCATTGTGTCCGTGTATCAGGTTTGGTATGTTAATGGTAAAGCCAAGACTCCGTTACCTAAAGAAGATATTGGCAAGCTCTACTCTGGGGACTGCTATTTGGTCCTTTATACCTATCATGCTGGTGATAGGAAAGAAGACTATTTCTTGTGCTGTTGGTTTGGAAAGAATAGCATTCAGGTAATTTTATTGTAAATCATGGCAAAATGTGAATACTTAGTATTCATAATTGTTTAGTTTTCTCCATTTCGGTTACTTTCTCTGTTTATAACTGTGAAGGCAATATTTATACTTGTATATATATTGTCGTGTACTACATTTTAAGGCTAATCTCGAAATCGGTTGGGGTTGTAGAACTTTGTATCTTCCATATGAATATTGAGAGTAACCAGTAAATGCTGCAAAATTATTAGTATATTTAGTAGTATATTGCTATGTTAGCTCTATGAACATAATATTGTGGATTTCAATGTTTCAGCTTAACTTAAGTTTAATCATCTAACAAGTTATGATTTCTCCCTTATCCAGGAGGACCAAGATACAGCAGTTCGACTGGCGAATACAATGTCAAACGCGTTAAAGGGAAGGCCTGTGCAGGTACAAATGTTTTCATTTTACTTAAAGCAATGGTGAATAATACTAGAAAGATAGAAAAAATGACTGGTTCTTGTTTCAGGGCCGTATATACGAGGGTAAAGAGCCTCCACAGTTTGTTGCCCTTTTCCAACCTATGGTGGTCTTAAAGGTACTTCTATATTATTTACATGATGAAGCTGATTTTGGTTGCAAGTGAAAAAAAAACAGTGATTAATATGGTTTACATGGAATTTTTAGGGTGGTTTGAGCTCTGGCTACAAAAACAGTGTGGAAGAGAAAGGTTCACCAGACGAAACCTATACAGCAGAATCAATAGCACTAATTCAAGTATCTGGAACTGGAGTTCACAGTAACAAGGCAGTGCAAGTTGATTCGGTACTTGACTACACTTGAACTTCTTTCTTACTCAGTTATAAATATTAGTTTTCCTATTTGTGAAATATTGCAGTTTGAATGAGCGTGTGGTTAACTTGTTTTTGTTCAGCTTTGTAGTCTGAGATATACTATTCTTTGATTTATTAATTTAACTCGTAATTTGTGATACTTCCTTTAGGTGGCAACATCTTTGAACTCTTACGAGTGCTTCCTTCTGCAATCTGGTACTTCAATGTTCCTATGGCATGGAAATCAAAGCGCGCATGAACTGCTAGAACTGGCAGCTAAAGTTGCTGAGTTCTTGAAGGTTAGTGTCGGATCATATTGTGTTGTTTTCAGTCTTGCTTGAATCTTCCAATAATTTTTAAATATATATGTTAATCATCTTGTCTTTTTTGCTAAGTCAGCCTGGGATTACTCTCAAGCATGCCAAAGAAGGCACAGAGAGCTCAACCTTTTGGTTTGCACTTGGAGGAAAACAGAACTTCACCAGCAAGAAAGCTTCCTCTGAGACTGTCAGGGATCCTCACTTATTCTCATTTTCTTTCAACAGAGGTGAAACTTTTTAATTCTGATTATAATTTCTGATTCTTTACTCTTCACATTTATCTATCTTCTAACTGTTATCATTTTTCTTTCAAATGTGTCTGCCTGGAACCCCGCAGGAAAGTTTCAGGTGAGATATTGGCGAAATTATCCAACTTTATTTGTTCGAGATGCTTTTTTTTTTTGGGTCAGATTTTAAACAAAGTTCTCTGCAACAGGTTGAAGAGATCTACAACTTTGCTCAAGATGACCTCTTGACTGAGGATATATATTTACTGGACACTCATGCTGAAGTTTTTGTCTGGGTTGGTCAATGTGTGGACCCTAAGGAGAAGCAAACTGTATTTGAGATTGGCCAAGTAAGTATTTTCCTTATCAACTTTGCTTTTCTCTACTCTTTGTTGCTCTACTGTTTGTTGAATGAGACAGTTTATATATATATGCAGAAATACGTAGATCGTGCTGGTTCCTTGGAAGGCTTGTCTCCTAAAGTTCCACTATATAAAATCACCGAAGGGAACGAACCATGCTTCTTCACCGCTTACTTTTCTTGGGATCCCACCAAAGCTATTGTAAGCTTAGTTTCTCTTTTTTTTTTTCAGTGGCTGGCATGAAAATGTGTTCTTTTCTCCTTAAGCTTACCTTTCTTGAATGTCTTAAACCGGTGATATAGGTGCAAGGAAACTCATTCCAGAAAAAAGCAGCGTTGTTATTGGGCACTCATCACGTTGTGGAGGTACTACATCTTTGCTTTCTCTGTTTCTCTTAGGATTTTGTGCCTGAAATGGTTATGACAATGGCAAAATGCTCTTGTTACTTTTCGGCTACTTTGGTTCATAATATTATCTTTCTGTTGCTGCTGCAGGATAAGTCAAGCGGTGGGAACCAAGGACCAAGGCAAAGGGCTGAAGCACTTGCTGCCTTAAATTCTGCTTTTAATTCTTCTACTAGCAGGACTGCTTATTCGGTAAATATCTTTCCAAACACAAACTCTATGTAGTAGATATTAGGATATTAGCTTTTGATTTTAGTTTTCCATAAGTTTCCTAGTAATGGACATTTCAGTCTTGTACAAACCAATCTACGACCAATTATCTGCTTGAACACATTGAATGGGGTTCATCTTCGTATTTGCAGCAAGTCGCATCTGATTCTTTGATCCATTTTTTACTGCAGAGCCAGGACAGATCAAGCGAAAGCCAAGAGGGACCAAGACAAAGAGCTGAAGCTTTAGCTGCCTTGACATCCGCTTTCAGTTCTTCTTCATCATCAACTAAGTCGCCTCCACCACCAAGGCCAGTGGGAACGAGTCAGGCTTCACAGAGAGCAGCAGCAGTCGCTGCTCTCTCTCAAGTTCTTGTTGCTGAAAATAAGAAATCACCTGACACCTCTCCTACAAGAAGATCCACTAGCTCCAACCCAGCTGATGACAACCCTCTAAGTATGTTTCTCTCTCCTTTTATTTATTCGTTTTGAAATTCTGATAACACAATTGACTATATCTTTATCTCTCTCCATAGCTGAAGCCAAAGATGAAGCTGATCCTTCAGAAGAAGCTGGCCATGAAACCAAGGAAGAAGAGGAAGTTTCAGCTGCAGTAGAGGAGCCAGAAGCAAAGCAGGAAGAAACAGAAGAGCAAGATGATTCTGAAAGGGAAACAAGTGGAGCAACATTCACTTATGAACAGCTAAGAGCCAGATCTGAGAATCCAGTGACTGGAATCGATTTCAAACGCAGAGAGGTGAGTTAGTTATAGTTAGTATTAGAAGCTGAATCACTCTGCTATCAAGCCTAACTTGTCGGTTTCTTATTGTTGTGATCAATTTACAAGACTTATCTATCCGAGGAAGAGTTCCAAAGTGTGTTTGGGATGGAGAAAGAAGCATTCAACAACTTACCACGTTGGAAGCAAGATCTGCTTAAGAAGAAATATGACTTGTTCTAAAACTCTTACACCATTGGAAAAACATTTCAAGCATCGTTTATTGACACTGATCTGATCTTACTATCTTCAGATCGTGTGTTTAGTGGTTTTATGTGGTCAGTCAATTTGTTGTTGGTTTGAAGAGTGATCCGATTTTTTTTTTCTTTCTCTTCTTCAGTTTCATTTACTTGGCTCAAATACATTTCTTCATGGGTTGGTTTGGGTTTGATTCTTCATGTTTTCTTTACAGAACATTGAAGTATCTTGTAATGATGATCATAGATTGTAATGATTGTTTTACCCGAGACAGATTTTCGATTGTGGGTAAGAATTATTTGATTCAATTTGGATCTTCGATTGTTGTGATTAATTTAATAACTGGCTTGGTTTGAGTATCAGTCTTGACTTTGACTGTTTTGACATGGTTCAGTCCATATGTTCATTAATGCTTATTCACCTCTCTTTGACTAAGTTCTTTTCTTTAAATCGCAAGAATAAGTTGAAGTGGGTTTCTACAACATTGATTTTTCCATCAGTGACAAAAGTATCACCATTTCATTTAAGTTTTGACAAAATTTATGTGCCACATCAGCTCTAACCTAAGCTAACCAAAAACAGAAAATAGTGACATCAAAGTTATTTAAGTTTAGGAGGTGTTATTGGTTCATGTATTTTAATAGATTTGAGAATCCAAACCAAATTCAGTGTTATTGGTTCTTGTATTTTAAAATTTATATTGAAATACAGTGTTATTGGTTCTATGATTTTAAAATCTATAATGAAATATAGTGTTATTGGTTCTATCATTTTAGAATCTAAATATTATAAGGATTTGAGTTTTAAGAGGTGTTATTGGTTCTTGTATTTTAATGGATTTGAGAATCCAAACCAAATTCAGTGTTATTGGTTCTTGTATTTTAAAATTTATATTGAAATACAGTGTTATTGGTTCTATGATTTTAAAATCCATAATGAAATACAGTGTTATTGGTTCTATCATTTTAGAATCTAAGTATTATAAGGATTTGAGTTTTAATTGAATTTGAATGGATTTGGAAGGATTTTCATGACTAAAATACAAAGACTCAAATACAAGGTCTAACCTTGCTATTTGAGTGGATTTGATTTTTTTCCAATTTGCAGATTTTGAAATCAATAAATTTATCAAATCCAGAGAAGATTTATAAATCCACCAAAATACAAGAACCAATAACCCCTACTTAATTGAATTTGAATGGATTTGGAAGGATTTTCATGACTAAAATACAAAGACCCAAATACAAGGTCTAACCTTGGTATTTGAGTGAATTTGATTTTTTTCTATTTTGCTGATTTTGAAATCAATAAATTTATCAAATCCAAAGAAAATTATAAATCCACCAAAATACAAGAACCAATAACTCCTACTTAATTGAATTTGAATGGATTTGGAAGGATTTTCATGACTAAAATACAAAGACCCAAATACAAGATCTAACCTTGGTATTTGAGTGGATTTGATTTTTTTCTATTTTGCTGATTTTGAAATCAATAAATTTATCAAATCCAAAGAAAATTATAAATCCACCAAAATACAAGAACCAATAATCCCTACTTAGACAATATTTATGTGCCACATCAGCTCTAATCTAAGCTAACCAAAAACAGAAAATAGTGACATTAATGTAGCATCAAATTCGAAATGGAAATGATTAGGTAGTCTTTTTGATATGTCAAACAATTTCTTTTGACCAATTTTTGCTCAGTAGGAAAAAGTCGTCAATTTCACTTCGTTAGTTCTCTAGAAAAAGTTTGAGATTGTGAAATTTTGGCCACCAATCTCACCAACATTGTCATATCAGATCAAGAGAGAAATATCAATATGTTTTTACTGAATAGAGGTAAGCAATTGTATACATTTTTTTTGTATCAAGAAAGCTCACAATAGGATAACCAATATATTTTTTAGATTTTTGGATTTTTGGTTATTTGGATTTTTGTAAATATTAACTCTAATCACCTTTTTGATTGTGTAGTGTTGATAGGGTTCTTGACAATCTTGACTATTGGTCAAGAGATGAGTATTTACTTAAAAATCTCGTCAGAGACACAAAAAATCTTTAAAATAAAATTTGAGCGATGAATTTGGATGTTTTGGAGGATTTCAAAATGCGTTAAAGGTTATTTCAATCCAAAGAGAAACACGAGGCTGATTTCCTTTCAGTTTTATTAAACTATTAAAAACAGTTGCAGTCAATAGACATATCAGTAGCTATTCCAATCATTTTGTTAGCATTTTTTGAAACTTTAATAAGTTATTTTGGCATTTTTGATGTATGTTTAGGTGGATAAAAGAAAAGAATCGTGAAATTTGGTTTGTACTTATAAAATTCAATATTTTTTGAAATCTAGATCTTGAAAATAAACTATTAAGCAATTTTTTTTAATAGTATATGTTTTCTTTAGCTAATAAAATGGGTCTAAATTTAAGTAATAAGTTATAAATATTGGTTAAAATCTGAAATCCTTAAAAACAAATTACGAAGTCTAAAAACTAAAATATAAATCATCGAAACTTAGTTCTACTATGCATATCCTTATAATTATTAAGCTTATGTTTAACTAATGTTATCATCAATAAATATGGAAAATATAAATAATAGAATGGGCCGTAGATGGTAGATGATGGGCTTGATTACTACGTTATCCTTTATTTTATTTACCCACCGATGACCCTCCTTCCCCGCGTTGGGTTCTAATGGCAACCACCCATTTCAAGCTCGTCACTCCGCCGGAATCTTCCCGCGCCGATCGTCCGGGAGCTACGAAGGCCTCCGACGCATTCCAGGAGAAGAAATCTGTGTCGGTGAACTACGACCGAGGGGAGCATGACCCCTCTGTCCGGGTCGACGGGTTCAGGAAATCGGATATTCCGAGACGCTACCGGCTTAGGGTTGAGAACGACCGGTTTCAGAAGGATTGGACCGTATCGGAGGTGGTGGACCGGCTTATGGCTCTCAATCGCTGGGACCAAGTTGATGGCGTTCTCAATTCATGGGTCGGCCGGTTCGCTAGAAAGAATTTCCCGGTTCTTATCAGGGTCTGTGAGCTAAAAACAAAACTCCTTTACCTTATTAATTGTTTGATGGAGTATTTGAAAGTGAACTTACCGGACTTTGAATTTCGTAACTTTGCAGGAGCTCAGTAGAAGAGGATGCATCGAGCTTTGTGTAAATGTTTTCAATTGGATGAAGAATCAGAAGAATTATCGTGCGAGGAACGATATATACAATATGATGATCAGGCTTCACGCTAGGCATAATTGGGTTGATCAGGCTCGTGGTCTCTTCTTCGAAATGCAGAAATGGAGGTATTTGTTATATTTCTAGTTTAATTTTGAGATGTAGAAGCAAAGCCTCTCTCTTTTGAAGTTTCGTTGATTGAGAACCTTCATGATATGTGGTTTGTAGCTGCAAACCGGATGCCGAGACGTACAATGCTCTCATCAATGCACATGGTCGTGCTGGTCAGTGGCGCTGGGCTATGAATCTTATGGATGACATGTTACGTGCAGCTGTGTGTAAACTCTTTCTAGTTTTGGGCCTTGTCTCAGTGTTGCTTCAAAACACGGATTCTGAACCTTCTCTTGGTCTTGCAGATTGCTCCTAGCCGTTCAACCTACAACAATCTGATCAATGCTTGTGGATCGAGTGGAAACTGGAGAGAGGCTCTTGACGTTTGCAAGAAAATGACAGATAACGGAGTTGGTCCTGATTTGGTGACCCACAACATTGTCTTGTCGGCATACAAGAGTGGTCGTCAGTACTCAAAGGCGCTATCTTATTTTGAGCTCATGAAGGGAGCCAAAGTTCGTCCCGACACCACCACTTTTAACATCATTATATATTGCCTGTCGAAGCTTGGTCAGAGTAGCCAAGCCCTAGACGTGTTCAGTTCCATGAGGGAAAAGAGATCTGAGTGCCGACCTGATGTTGTGACATTCACTAGCATCATGCATTTGTACTCTGTCAGGGGAGAGGTGGAGAACTGCAGAGCCGTGTTCGAATCAATGCTTGCGGAAGGTCTGAGACCTAACGTTGTTTCCTACAATGCCTTGATGGGTGCCTATGCTGTTCATGGAATGAGTGAAAATGCTCTCTCGGTTTTCCAAGAGATAAAGGGGAACGGTATGCTCCCTGACGTGGTCTCTTACACGTGCTTGCTCAATGCTTACGGAAGATCACGTCAGCCTGAAAAAGCAAAGGAGGTGTTCCTCATGATGAGGAAGGAAAGGAGAAAGCCTAACGTTGTTACTTACAATGCACTGATTGATGCTTATGGGTCTAACGGGTTTCTTGCTGAAGCTGTGGGAATCTTCCGGCAGATGGAGCAAGACGGCTTCGAGCCGAATGTTGTTTCGGTGTGCACTCTTTTGGCTGCTTGTAGTAGGTCTGGGAAAAAAGTGAATGTTGAAACTGTACTCTCCGCAGCACAGTCAAGAGGTATCAAGCTCAATACGGCAGCCTATAACTCAGCCATTGGAAGCTACATAAATGGTGCAGAACTTGAGAAGGGCATTGCATTGTATCAGACTATGAGAAAAAGGAAAGTCAGGGCTGATTCCGTTACTTTCACTATCCTTATAAGCGGTTCATGTAGGATGTCAAAATACCCTGAAGCAATTAGTTACTTGAAGGAGATGAGAGATCTCAGTATTCGATTGACGAAAGAGGTGTACTCTTCTGTTCTATGTGCGTACAGCAAACAGGCAAGTGTTTTAGAGTTTTGCTCAGAAGAAGACTGCACTCTTGAATTCCTGTATGGTTTGATTTTTCACTTACGCTGTGATAATCTCCAGGGTCAAGTTAGCGAAGCGGAATCCATATTCAACGAGATGAAGATGGCTGGGTGCGAACCTGATGTGATCGCCTATACTTCAATGCTCCATGCTTACAATGCTTCAGGTATATACCACGAAAATTGTAACAAAAATGTATTCCATGAAAATTGTAACAAAAAATGTCTTCCATGGATCTGAATCCTCTTGGTGTCCGCAGAAAAGTGGGAAAAGGCTTGTGAACTGTTCCTGGAAATGGAAGCAAATGGGATAGATCCAGATTCTATTGCATGTTCAGCTTTGATGAGAGCTTTCAACAAGGGAGGCCAACCGTCAAATGTCTTTATCCTGATGGATTTAATGCGTGAGAAAGAAGTCCCCTTCAATGGAGCAGTTTTCTTTGAGATCTTTTCGGCTTGTAACACGTAAGTACTCGTATGTCAAATTCCGCAATTACAATAATAAATCTCCTTTTAGGGAGACAGCAAAACATCATCCGTGTTCTCTCCTTCTTCTTTCAACGTTGCAGCTTGCAAGAATGGAAAAGAGCTGTAGACGTCGTCCAGATGATGGAGCCTTATCTTCCATCGCTTTCTATCGGCTTAATTAATCAGATGCTGCATCTTTTTGGGAAGAGTGGTAAAGTCGAAGCGATGATGAAGGTGCAAATAACTTTTAATTTATATGCTAACTAGACTAGCCGCATTATCTTCTATTCTTGGCTACCGAAGATCAAACAAGAATCTTAACCAAACCGTGTTTCACCATTGACACACGCAGCTGTTCTATAAGATAATAGCATCTGGTGTTGAAATCAACCTCAAGACTTATGCAATACTATTGGATCATCTTTTAGCTGTTGGAAACTGGAGAAAATACATTGAGGTGATTACTCTTTTTACTTGTCACCTGCCAAATTAGTTTCCATTTAACAGTGATCATCAAAACCGACCAAGTTTTGACTTTGTGTGAATGGTTTGCAGGTTTTAGAGTGGATGAGTGATGCTGGTATTCAACCCTCAAACCAAATGTATCGCGACATTGTTTCCTTTGGTGAAAGAAGTGCTGGGATCGAGTTCGAGCCTCTAATACGCCAAAAAATGGGTGAGATGAACACGAATAAAGTCAGTTATATGAATTTTGGTTCAGCTAAGTTTGTTTGGTGTGGCTAACTTAAGAATCACTTTTCATTTTTTGTTGTTGTTGGATCCTATAGAATCATTGAGAAACAAAGGAGAGAAGATCTGAGTCCACCTCATAGACACGAAGGCACATTGTAATTTCCATTGTATAGATTTTTGAAGTGAGTGATAATTTATACTCCATATTTTTAAACTTGTAATGCTCTCTGTCAATACGATAATCTGGTTCACAAAACGAAATAATTTGAGGTATTGAAAATAAACGTAGATTGTTGGCTATAGAGTCTCTGTTAATCTTGTTTGGAAACATTTTCATTTGAAAATTTTGAAATATGATTTAGAAATGGGAAGATTCGATGTGTAAGTCATTACAACGGTAGAGAAATATGAAGAATCAAAATGATTAAAATAAGCTATCAAGTTTGATAACCCAAAAAAAAAACAACGATTTGAGTGTACCATACAAAGAATATTCTTTGAACGAGGCGAGTGTTGGGAAACACTCCACATTAAAATGTCAGAACCGAGAAACAGATCACGTACACGTGGACACAATTAGTACATGTCAGCATCGAATACGGAGGAAAACCTACTATGCTAAATGACGAAAGCACCCTCAACCCCGTTCATAGCCGTTGCAGTTGTTCTCTTTCGCATCGTGAAAAAAGGGTAAACAAAATCGGGACGTAATGGTAAATTTCAGTCCGTAATTTATTTTGCCGTTGTTTAGATAAGATTAAAGAGAAACTCAAAAATCTGAAAATCATTTGTATTCGGTGAAATAGAAGGAGAATTAGTCAAAGTTAAATCAGCCATCTCTTTCTCTCTTCTCACCTCTCTCACTCACACACTCTCTCTCTCTCTTTGCTCCCTACTGTATCGAGCTCGGTTTTTGCTTGCCACAGTGCGCCTTTTTTCTCTTTCCTAGGGTTTGCTTTCGTTTGGACGAGGAAGAGGTTCTGATCATGGCGTCGATGTCGTCGTCGGATCACGGACCTAAGACAGAGGCGGGTTGCAGCGGAGGAGGAGTTGGAGGAGGAGGAGAGAGCTCGGAGACTGTGGCGGCGAGCGATCAGATGTTGTTGTATAGAGGTTTTAAGAAGGCGAAGAAGGAGAGAGGCTGCACAGCCAAGGAGCGTATCAGTAAAATGCCGCCCTGCACCGCCGGCAAAAGGAGTTCCATATACCGTGGAGTCACCAGGTACTGTGATTGTTTGCCCTTTTCCGGCTAATTCACTCCAAACCGGAATTCCGGTTTATGATACCGGAATTGGAGGGTAGGATTGATATTTTTTTGAATCGGAATATGGAATCTTAGGATTAGGTGGAGCTGTCATTGTTCATCTTGTGTAGAGCTGAGTTATCTGGAATCGGTTAATTGTTCTGAGAAATATCTAATTTTATGGTTAATTCACCTATTTTCAGATATTGAGAATTCTAGACATCATTCTGTAGTAAAGTCGAGCGTTTTATTTTTGTCAAGACAGGTTAAGAGTCAGAAACTGCGTTTGGTATCCATCAAGAGTTGAATGTACTGTTTTGCTGATGCGTTTTCTAATCTTAAAATTTGTCTGAGTACAGGCATAGATGGACAGGTCGGTACGAAGCTCATCTTTGGGATAAGAGTACCTGGAACCAAAACCAGAACAAGAAGGGAAAACAAGGTTTCTCTTTTTTTCTCTCTTCATCCAACAAAATTACTTTCGTCATCTCATGTTTGGAGAGTGAGTATCAAAGCTGATCTCTTTTTCGTTTGTTATGTTAACATGGATGATGCAAATTTTCGCCGAACCAGTTTATCTAGGTAAGATTAAAGCTTTGGAGGTGTTGATTATGTTTTTGTGTATCCGAACACACTTGGCATCAAATTGGTTTAGCTTCAACTGAAGAAGCCGACTCATATACTTGACAGGAGCATATGATGATGAAGAGGCTGCTGCTAGAGCTTACGACCTTGCTGCCTTGAAATATTGGGGACCTGGGACACTTATAAACTTTCCGGTGAGATTCCTACTATAGTATGCTTTAAAAATTGATGGTTAAACTCTTCAATGGATTCTTTTATGATTGTACAGCTCGTCAATTTTATAAAAATAATAAGTGGAAGAAGGATGGTTAATTTTCTCCATATTCATTGTTTTTGATCGTATTTGAACCTTGTAGGTGACGGATTACACCAGGGACTTAGAAGAAATGCAAAATCTCTCAAGGGAAGAATACCTTGCATCTCTACGTAGGTGCGTATGTATTTAGAAGTAATACATTTTTTTTCTTTTTGAGAACTCTTTATTGCTAATACTTTTTAGATATCCCTTTGGCAGAAAAAGCAGCGGTTTCTCAAGGGGAATAGCGAAATATCGTGGACTTCAAAGGTAGAGCCATCTCTAGCTTTTGTCTTTTTTTTTTACCTTTCTTTGTCACAGTTTAACATTCAAAACTGATATGCATTTCTGCTGTTTTTTTTTCCCAACTATTCTGCAATTCCTGACCAGCCGTTGGGATGCATCAACCAGTCGGATGCCTGGACCTGAATACTTCAATAACATTCATTATGGTGAGTTTCTAATAACAACACTGGACCATCTTTGAAGTTGAAGCTGCATTGGACCATGCACAACTTAATTCTCATTAATAACAGGGGCAGGTGATGATCGAGGAGCAGAAGGTGACTTTCTTGGTAGCTTTTGTCTGGAAAGAAAGATTGATCTAACAGGATACATAAAGTGGTGGGGAGTCAACAAAACCCGTCAACCAGAATCTTCATCAAAGGCATCAGAGGAGACAAAGGTAGAAGATGCCGGTACTGAGCTTAAAACACTGGAACACGCATCCCAGGCAACAGAACCATACAAAGCGCCAAACCTTGGTGTCTTTCGTGGCACTCCGAGAAAAGACAAACAAATATCATCACCATCCTCCACCTCTTCTGCTTTGAGCATTTTGTCTGCGTCACCTGCTTACAAGAGCCTGGAGGAGAAACTGCTGAAGATCCAAGAAAGCAGCACTAGAGAAAACGATGAGAATGCAAATCGTAACATCATCAATATGGAGAAGAGTCATGGCAAGGAAATAGAGAAACCGGTGGCGAGTCACGGAGTTCCTCTAGGCGGTGCTGCTTTGTCTCTTCAGAAAAGCATGTACCCACTTACCTCTCTCTTAACTGCTCCATTGCTCACCAACTACAATACATTGGATCCCCTCGCAGACCCAATTCTCTGGACACCGTTTCTTCCCCCAGGATCATCTCATACTTCAGAGGTTTGTATTCATCTTCATATACTTTTCTACGGAGACGATATTTTTCTTTATCTGATAGAAACCAGAGAGTTATGTGGTTTACTACAACATATCCTCCATATTTCATATAATTGTCTATTTTTCTTCGTAGGTGACAAAGACAGAGACAAGCTGTTCCACATACAATTACCTCCCTCAAGAGAAGTGAGCCGTTCCCTTTTAAGACTTTCTGTTTGTCTGATCCTCCTAATCGTGAGATGAATTTGTCTACTTGGCATCTCTTTTTTTACCTCTCTTGTGGAGAGAAAGTTGGGAGAAGTGTGACAATGGTCTAAAGCAGGAATGTACAGGGTTTTGTTAGTGGTTGTGTTTTTGCAGTGTGAAATATAGAATCATTGTATTTTATGTGAAACAGTAAAAGGTTATCATTATAGTATAAAAGCTTGCTCTTAAAACTTGTGCACAACTTGATTGTCATTGATCTGATCGTTCATATCTCAAATTCTCTACCAAATATTGACAAATATAACCTTAACAATTCTCTGCACAGGACTCATCTAGTTTTGAATACAGCTAACTGAACCCCACTACCCAAACAGGGACCGAGTATATAACAGTTCCGATCGCAAAAGAAACCACGATGGTGAAACATGCATACACATAGGCTCTCCATGGGTAATCACTTTCTCTCATCGCATTGAACTCCGCCATTAAGGTGGAAACCGTGCTCAGGCATCCCAACAGACCAAACTGTATGCCCGAAGCAACAGTGTTACATGTTGTCGTGTTCACCTGTTTCACAAAGCAGATACAGAGAATGTTATCTTGTGTCGTCTGCTTTGGTAGAAAGGGAGAAAGAAAGAGTTTATACCGATTTCTTTAACGTGGCCAAAGCTGCCATGACACAAGCTGCAGCTACATTTGCAATGAGGGTGCCAAATGGGACCCACCTCAAGTGTTGTCTATCTTTTCCCAGTCCACGTCCATTGAGTCGGGCTAAGAACCATCTGAGCCAGACACCAGGGGCTGCAACTAAGCAACCTAACCATAGCTGAGCTTCGCTAGTTCCTTTGTCAAACTCTTTTACAAGCAGAGTGGCACTCACAGCGAGTAAAGCCACGAGAAACAGAAGCATTATGGTCATAGACACAATATGGCTCTTGAAGGTGTTAACCTTGAGACAAGAGTTTCCTTCCGCGGAGCTTCTTCTGCGAATAAGCCATTTGAAACCTTTGGCTGTTTCAACCCCGAGAATGATGGAGTACGATGTGAGAAACAATCCTGCAAAGTTGTGTATACTGTAAGCAAGTATGTTTCATCTAATTTAGGTAGTGATAGTATGATATGAAAGGGGAATTCTGTTTTCACCTAAAAGAAAGCCAAGCACAGCGTAGACCCATTGGCCATCGGCACTAAGATCCAGCATTTTCTGGTTCCAACCGCTGAATGTTGTGAGGCTTCCCAAATAACCGGTCGACAATCCAATCGCTAGAAATTCAGAAACGTTTGCTATATCTGCTTTGAATACGACGCCAAACCAACCCATCAAGAACGATCCTACCTATAAGGAATCATGCGTAGAGTTATCTCAAGAGAGAGACAGGTCTGTAACAAAAGGTGGGTTCTTCAAGATGATAGCATCGTGACTTTTACCATGTTGGAAGGAAGATCAAGGTACAAGATGCTTCCATCACTGGTCACTCGAGCACCAGTTGGTCCAAACAACTTCTGCAGCAAATATCTCGTAATAGCCTGTTTATTTGGAGACAACAAGGGGATTAACAACAAAACAAAGCACGAGCAGAGAGCCAGAAAGAGAAACATGGAAATTAAGCATATCCCAAAAGTAAAGCCTCCGAAACTTACCCCAAGTATACCAAAAACAGCCAAATGAATCAGGCACGATATGTATTCCAAGGATTTTGGTAACATACACTCTTTCTCCTTTACCTATGCAAACCACGAATCAAAAAAACACTGAACTGAGAAACCAATACTAACAGTTTTAATGTGACTGCAAGAAACTAGAGATGATCTCTACCGGGTTGTTTGTCTCATGTGCCAAGAGTGACTTAGTCGGTAAAGGAGATGTTGTTATGTCCTCGGGCAAAGGTTTGATCACAGAAGATGTGTTCAAGGCCTGAAGGCCATGTAACCCATCTTGTTCTTGACGAGAAGTATCATCAGTCCCTTGTTCTATCAAATCCTCAGCAGACAAACGGTTACTTCTACCACTACTATGCCTTCTCCGAAGTGAGCGATCCCCAATATCCCCAGCCTCTGAGACACTCTCACTATCGACATCATTGTTAATCAGGAGAGGCAGGCTACGTGATAAGCTTAACGAAGAGCTTACACTGCTCTCTCGACTAAAAGACTTGGTTCGATAGGGTTCGACATGGTTTTTACTGGAATCCATTGACTTTGTAGCCAAAACACAGGACTTCTTAGAAGATGCTGATTCTGCGTTAAGCCATAGCCACACACGCAAAAAAAAACAGGGGTATGAAGGAAAGTTCAAAAAGAGACAAGACACAATCGAACAATGTGGCAGGTAAACATTGAATAAAGTTACGATATAAAAGTCCAGAGTGTTTGCAAATTTTAGCTGTAATCTTCAAAACCATAGCTTTTTGTTTGACACTAAGACAAATCCCTAAAAGTTCAACCCAAGAAACACCTTTTTAGTTTCAACTGCAGAGGAGATTCACATATTCATGATAGAGTTTGATTTTAGTTGGTTTCTTACTACAGTACATAAGCAGGAGACAGTTTGCTCAAGAAGGGATCCAAAAAAACAGTTTCCAGATATGTCCTCCACTACCAGGACAAAATCAAAAAGGTCCTAAAGTTCAATCCCAAAAACAAATGATAAAAATTACTACTTTGCTTTTCAGACTAAACAAATTAGAAAAAGCGGAAATCGAAAAAGAGTAGAGTAGAATAACAATCACTCTAAAGAATAAGGGAAAGAGAAAAAACCTTAGAAAGCTCAACAGGTGGCAAAAACGAACACTTGTTTGATAGATTGGGACCTATTTGAGTGAGTTGCATTTAAAATTCAGCAGCTTTACCCTTATCGGCGAAATCTATCTGAGTCGTTGTTAAGAATCTGATCCCAAAAGTCGCCGGCGGAGAAGTCGAGCTAACAACCAGAGCTATTCTGGAATCCGATTAGATTCCGCTCTCTGGCCGTCGCAGAGCCGTGCGTGACTAATTTACGGGGCTTATCTTAAGAAAATCTTGTTAGTTCAGCTGGTTTATCTGGCAAATGTGTCCCCCTTAAAAGCTGAATCCGTCAGGGTTCGAAGCTGGCAATATACTCTTTTGGGCTTTTGTTTCTTTTCTTATTTGACTCTCTCCCTGTGTTTTTGTACACATAATTTCAGTTGCTTATTTTTAAAGATTAAATTTATATGCTTATATTTTCATTCAATGGATTGTCAATGTTATTTATTTTTTCAGAATACAATTACCGTAAATTTATTTATAGTCGAAAGAATTATATGTATAGAGTAAAACCACAAGAAACTTAGACATTTTGGAAAAACATGTTACGTCCAAGTTATTGGTTTACACCTGAACACAAAACGGTTGATTACTGACATCTTTAAAATTCTAGAAAACCTTATAAACGTATTTATTTGTCCCACTAAACAAAGTCTAAACACCAACAACCAACCAAATGCGCAATTCAAATGCCAACATGTGAAGGCTTTAGCTTTTCGTAATCTGACTCTTTCCAATGTTTTATTTATTACAAAAAAAAAACATACAAATACCGATCAAGTTGGGGGAGAATAATAATATTGTTGTTTTATGGCGGCTGTTTAACTAAAATCGACGACAACATCAGCCGTCAAACTTTAGGGACCGTCGTTGTTTTTCCCGTTATCTAATTGGCGGCAAGCAACGTTATTAACCAATCAGGGCACTCCATGTGTTTACTGTGGAGCCCACGGCCCACGGCATGGACGCAAAGGTTTTGGTGTGGGTCATCGTCAGGACTCGTAAATTAATTACTTAATATGAATCTCTTCTTAATTAACACGACATTATGCTAATCCAATCTCTTTTGTTTTTTCCTTTGTTGTGAGTATTCCTTCGGTTCCAGAATGTATGATGTTTTAGATGTTTCACAGATATTAAAAAACAATAATTATTTACCTTTTTAAAATACTTTTTATTTGTTTATTAATTTAATATTAATTTTTTATATTTTTTTATTTAAAAAATTGTCTTGAAAACAGAAATATATTAAATATAATGTAGAAAATCAATCTTTATAAAATAAAATAAAAAACCCAAATCATTATACAATATGAAACGGAAGAAATATTATTTTTTATCTCTTTTGTCAAAACTTAACTAATTTGATAGCTATAAGAGAAAATGAAGATTTGCATGCGGAGAAAAAAGAATCAAAATATGTATATAATAATACTAGTTGTTTTTCCAATACTTTTGTCTACCACTTGTGTTAGTTATCTTCAGCGAGTTGCTTAATTAATAATTATAGTATATATCTTACTTCTAAAGATAAATTTAATTTAAGGAAAATTGAGAAAATAAAATAAAATAGAGGAACAAAAAAATTGCAGAAGAAAAGAAAAATGGAAGCACAAATGTCAGTGAGGCGAGCCCAAGTCTTGGCCACCTCTCTCTTTCATTGATCTCTTTCCCCACACCATAAAGTTTGATTCTTCTTGCTGCGAAATCATTTCCTTTCTTCTCGATTGAAATCTCTCTCTCTCTCTCTCTCTCGGGATTTCTGGGTTTCTCTTCTGATTAAGAAAGGAAAGTGGGAACTTCGGACGAAATGGGTACTTGGAGGAGCCAATTGAAGGCCATGCTCCGCAAAAATTGGCTCCTCAAAACTCGCCATCCCTTCGTTACTTCTGCCGAGGTCTTCCTTACTTACTTACTTTTTTTTTTTAGTTTTCATGTGTAATCCATTCACTGATCGTCGTCTGAGTTTCTTCTGGTCATGTTGATGCTGAATTGAATGTTGCGTTGTGTGTTTGAAGTTTTGGAATTGGGTCTTTACAAGGATTGTTGATCGAAAATCGTGACTTTTGTTTATAAATTTTTTTCCTCTTTTTGTTTGCAGATTTTGCTTCCGACTGTTGTAATGTTGTTGTTGATAGCTGTGAGGACACAGGTTGACACCAAAATTCATCCGGCTCAATCGTAAGATTAACACTCTTATACATTGTCACTACTCTTGCTTTGCAGTTTTCTTACTATGATCGGATTGTGATTTTGTGTTTCCTGCACTGTTTTATTTTGTTGTTGATTATTGCAAGGAACTTAGAGAAAGATACACTGGTCGAAGTGGGCAAAGGTGTATCTCCCAGTTTTCCAGAAGTTTTGAAGCTTTTGCTTGCTGAAGGGGAATATCTAGCTTTTGCACCTGACACAGATGAAACAAAGAACATGATCGACATTTTGTCTCTAAAGTTTCCGGAACTGCGGGTACCTTTACTTCTTGTATAGAAATCTCCTAGATCGATTGATGCCTGTATCTTCCTCTTTTGGAGTCATATCTTAAGAGTGTTTAACATTTTCTCATTTCGGCTATGTTTACTCTTCATATGTCACATGGTTCATTGACCTTGCGTCTTCTGTCTGCAGCTAGTTACTAAAATTTTTGAAGATGACATTGAGCTGGAAACTTATATAACCTCTGCGCATTATGGTGCCTGCAGCGAACTGAGGTATGATTTGTTCTTTGTTCGAGCTGATAGAAGGCAATTTCATCACCAGTTCCTTGTCGCCTTTCAAAAAACTTCATGTATATGTCTGGTGAATTTCTCTCTGTTTAGTCACTGAAGTGGTTAGAATTTCTTGAATAACAGCAGTGTCTTCTTGGGTTAGTTGTTACCATATGCTCCACGCTTGACGATAGTCGATAGTACTGACTAAACAAGACTAGTGTCTTTTCTAGTGACTTCACTTTCGTCATTCCCTTTTGTGGTCTGGGCTATTTGTAAAATGCAGCATTTAGTTCCTGATGTTATGTATTGGCACATGCCCATTATATTCTCTGATGACAACTCTCTTCAACTAGCTGTTTATGCTTTTTCTGTCTTTTATATTGAACTGATAAAGTCTCATCACGTTTGCTTAGGAATTGTTCGAATCCAAAAATAAAAGGAGCTGTGGTATTCCATGAACAAGGACCTCATTTATTTGACTATAGCATCCGCTTGAACCACACATGGGCATTCGCAGGATTCCCAAATGTTAAGTCCATCATGGACACAAATGGACCTTATGTCAATGATCTGGAACTGGGAATTAATACCATACCAACAATGCAATACAGCTTCAGCGGATTCTTGACTGTATGGTCATTTACGTTCTTTCTTTGGAAGTTTGTCTAATTTGCTCCCTAGGGTTTATCTATCATCTTCTCCCCATATAAAGCTCATAGGCAGTACAGTAGTCAATTCATTTTTATCTATAGACTATACTCTATGCTAGATTTTCACATAGTGAACCAGTAAACCAAAGCAAGTTGTCGGATTTGAATTGGATAGGGGATATTATCTTGGTTTCCCCCCAAATTTGATTAGTCTCGTACCCATTTGCAGCTTCAGCAGGTGGTAGACTCTTTCATTATATTTTCTTCTCAGCAAAACATAGACTTGCCATTATCACATTCATCTACTGGTTCAGCTTCACCCTTTGAGCTGCCATGGAGTCTGTTTAGCCCCTCAAAGATAAGAATGGTTCCATTTCCAACCCGTGAATACACTGATGATGAGTTTCAGTCTATTGTCAAAAGCGTAATGGGATTGTTGTATGTATCACTTGCTCTTTGTTTCCCCCCTACATACATGTATGGTATCTGAGTCTTTGTATGGTTCGGTAATTGTTGAGCAGGTACCTGCTGGGATTTCTGTATCCAATCTCGCGGCTTATCAGCTACTCTGTCTTTGAGAAGGTTGCTTTGGGTTATATACTTTTCGTACACTTTAGAACAATGCTGATATGTATTATGCGTTTCACTGAAAGTTGGTTTCTATCACTTTTAACTTGGGCTTTTTTTTCCCGATCTTGCAGGAGCAGAAAATAAGAGAAGGACTTTACATGATGGGCTTGAAGGATGAGATATTCCATTTGTCATGGTTTATCACATATGCATTGCAGGCAGGTTTTCTTGCTTGAGCTTTGATTGGTGAACTTTTGTTTTCCTCTTCCCTTAATTATGGTCAAATCACAAGTTGGAGCTCAGTAGGAATTTCTGTTGTTTACAATATTGACTTCAGCTGGAAAAAGTAGACTATTGCCTCATTTCTTTCGATATAATGTATGGATTTTAGTTTTTGGTATTTTTTGTTTCTTTCCTAACTTGACTTTGTTCTGCAGTTTGCATTATGCTCTGGGATTATTACAGCTTGTACGATGGGAAGTCTCTTTAAGTATAGTGATAAGACATTAGTCTTCACATACTTCTTTTTATTTGGGCTCAGTGCAATCATGCTCTCATTTCTTATATCAACATGTTTCACTCGAGCAAAGACAGCTGTGGCAGTTGGGACCCTAGCCTTTCTCGGAGCCTTCTTCCCTTACTATACTGTAAACGATGAATCTGTGTCCATGTATGTCTACGCCTCTTCTTCTTTTTTTGTCGTTGTTTTATGGATAGGCAAAAGTTATGCTTGTCCGTACCACAAACATTTGGTCTAGAATAAATTAACGTAAAACTAACTATTCAACTTGTAGGGTATTGAAGGTAGTTGCTTCTTTGCTTTCACCTACTGCATTTGCTCTTGGATCAATCAACTTTGCTGATTATGAGCGTGCACATGTTGGACTTCGTTGGAGCAATATATGGCTGGTATGATGGATTTGTTTGTGGCTACAGGCCAAGGTTGATTCTCCTTATGTTCTTTAACTTTTGTTCTGGCCAATCTTCATGTAGGCATCTTCTGGAGTTAGTTTTTTTGTCTGCCTCTTGATGATGCTGTTCGACTCTATTCTTTACTGCGCCATTGGTCTTTATCTGGACAAGGTACCTCCTTTTGCTACTTGTCTTTGTTTACTGCACGTCTTGTAAACGGTTTTCTGCTTCTATTGTTTCGGTTGTCCTCGTGAAATGCATGCCACTCCTCAGTAGTAAGCAAGTGAAAAGAGTTATTGGTATATATGATTTTGTTGAGAAGCTGAATTTACTTTCACGGAAAATAGCTTTGTCATGACCAATTTTGTGGACTGCTTTATTGTTTTTGTCATTGTTATTTGTTGAAGAATTGTAATTAGGACGTTTCTATTTCCTCTTCGTCTATCTATATCCGGCATCTTTGGGCCTAATCCAAGAGTTTATTTCCGCAGGTCCTCCCCAGGGAAAATGGTGTGCGGTACCCATGGAACTTCATCTTCAGCAAGTGCTTTGGGAGGAAGAAAAACAACATCCAATATCGCATTCCAGGTCTCAAAACTAGTACGCTCCCAGAGAATATAGAGGTTACTCAGGGCGAGCCTTTTGATCCAGTTACTGAATCGATAAGCCTGGAAATGAGGCAACAAGAGCTTGATGGGAGGTATATTCATATAACATCTGATCAAAAGAAAACATCCCTTGGAACTAATGTTTTTTCAAAGCTGGACACTGGATTCACATGTGATGTTTGCCATGTAGGTGCATACAAGTTAAAAATCTGCATAAGGTCTTTGCCTCAGGAAGGGGGAATTGTTGTGCAGTTAGTTCATTGCGACTTACATTGTACGAGAACCAGATACTTTCACTTCTGGGTACGTCTGTTCCTGTTTATTATATATTCTTATCTCCTATAACCTCATTAATATTTGCTTGCTAACTACCATATCCAAATCAAAATGTTTCAGAAATTTGTAGATTGAATTTATTAATTTGGCTGTTTTCTGTGTTGCATGGTTGAGAATTTCCATCTGAATCTACATTTTCGTAAACAACAATCTAGTTTTGTTCGTGAGCTCTTGTGCATGTCAGTGAAGATAATTTGGTTAGTTTCATTTATGTATCCATTGTTGGGAAATCCACTCTATAACATGTTGCGAAAGCTTTCTTATAACATCAATCCTCAAATTTTGATATCATGCTCCTTGGCTGTATCATCCATCCATATGTTGTCTCTGATGTATCATGAACCCATGCATGCAATCTCAATCCATATGCCAGAAGACTGAAATCAAGTTGAAAAACGATATTTCTAAACTTCATGTTCTCATTAAATCTTGCCTCCTTTGCTTGAAGGCCATAATGGGGCTGGTAAAAGCACAACAATATCAATGCTTGTCGGCCTTCTTCCTCCAACTTCTGGAGATGCCCTGATACTTGGAAACAGTATCGTAACAAACATGGTAAATCGCTTTCTCTTATTTGTACTTGAATCTAATTTCTTGCATAACCGAGAAGCTCTGACCTCTAACTAGGTGTGAGATAGGCTTTCTTTTTCTAGCATCACTTGAATTTTATCTGTCTGGTTTTTTATGCTGTTATTTTCCCCTATTTCTTGCGATTTTAATCTCTATACCATCAATCTCTTTCTGTAGGATGAGATACGGAAAGAACTAGGTGTTTGCCCTCAGCATGACATCCTCTTTCCAGAACTGACAGTAAGTGAAAAAAATCCCTTGTTTTTTCTTCTGGTATTATTTTAAGTGTAGCTTGTAATGTTTGCAATTCGATTCTCTATACTAAGTGTTTCACTCTTATGACTGATTAGATGTTTTTACCATTCGAATATGATGTTTTATATTTTGATATGGGATAACGTCTGAATGATTTATCTCTGCTGTAGGTTAGAGAACACTTGGAGATGTTTGCGGTTCTTAAAGGTGTTAAGGAAGATTCCTTGAAAAGCACAGTTGCTAATATGGCGGAGGAAGTAAGTATGTAGTGAAATACAAGCTATTGTGTATTTTTTTCTCTCCACCATTGATTTCATAGCATCTGGTACTTAATGCGCTTATGGCACAAGCATTAAAAATTCTGACTGCATGAGTTGGACTTCATGATATAGTTTTGGAGGACAGCAATTGAATTCCTTTTGTTGTTTGATGCAACCATGTGGGGTGGAGAGCTGTATTTGTCTTCCCTGCCAATTTTGGGTGGTGGTCGCGGCTGTCTAATCTTAGTTATTGATCTTTTTCTAGGTGGGATTGTCTGATAAAATTAGTACACTTGTGCGGGCACTTTCCGGAGGTATGAAGAGGAAATTGTCACTTGGAATCGCATTGATAGGAAACAGTAAGGTAACAAGGAAACACAAAAGCATCTTATTTTGCATGTTTCTCTTGATTGGTTGTCTTGTCGTTGAAAATACTTCATCTTTCAGGTGATTATTCTCGATGAACCAACCAGTGGAATGGATCCGTACTCAATGCGTCTTACATGGCAATTGATTAAGAAAATTAAAAAGGGCAGAATAATATTGCTAACAACGCATTCCATGGACGAAGCTGAAGAACTTGGAGATCGGATAGGAATCATGGCTAATGGATCTCTCAAGTGTTGTGGCAGGTTAAGTGATTTTTAAAGACTTTGGCTTTTTCTACTCCATTGTCCTTCGTTCTGGTTTTTCCATTCAAAGTTAGGAAGAAGAATGATGCATTTGTTAGAGACATGGTAATAACACAAATTGAACCAAGCATTCACACCCTGGAATTGTTGAATTTGAGTTTGTTAGTAGTTACTATGAAGGATGTGATTTAGGTGAATTTTTCAAATACAGCTCATGACTAGTAAAAGGTGTTTCAATTTGGTTTTGTCGGTGCTGAGACACCAGAAATGAAACAAGAGATCCCCCAAGATTATATTATCTTACTAGACATATGAAAGTGCGTCACATGAAATTTTGTATTTTTTTTTTCCTGATCCAAATGAATTATTCATGTATAGCTCCATTTAACACTTAACCAATGATTTTTGGTTTTTTTATGGCTAAGCAGCTCTATGTTCCTGAAGCATCACTACGGGGTTGGTTACACTCTTACGCTAGTAAAGGTTGGTTTGTATTCTTTTCATTTTGGGTTAATGTTGTTAATGTTTCTGTTTAAAATATCAAATTAACTGGGGCTCCCTTATGTTCTAGACTTCTCCAGCTGTCTCTGTTGCCTCACGTATAGTTCATCGTCACATTCCATCAGCAACCTGTGTGAGTGAGGTATATTCCTTACACTCTCTAAGGAAATTTAGAGCATCTCGGCGACTAATTCATTTCACGAAAGAAATGTGTTGCTGCATGCTGTTGTACTTTTCATAGCTCCAAGCCTCCAAGCTTCTAGAGTAGAGCATTTTGTGGTTGAGAATCTTCCAAGTGTGACTTAAGTTCCTAAACAATGGATATTGTAGCATGTTAATGGCTGCATATGTTTCCCTTAGAGAAATTTGCTACTGCTTTTAGATAAGCTTAAAGCCCATCTCTTGCCTAATCTATATAAGTGATGACTTGTCCAGGTGGGAAACGAAGTCTCTTTCAAGCTTCCATTGGCATCCTTGCCTTGCTTTGAAAACATGTTCAGAGAAATTGAGAGTTGCATGAAGAGTTCTGATCACAGATCTGGGATTAGTGAGATTGAGGGTTCAGATTATCCTGGTATTCAGAGCTATGGTATATCTGTCACGACACTTGAAGAGGTGTTTCTAAGAGTTGCTGGCTGTAACTTAGATATCGAGGATAAGCAGGAAGATACATTTGTTTCTCCTGATACCGACGCTTCTCTGGTATGCATTGGGTCTACTCAGAAGAGTACGATGCAACCCAAATTGCTAGCAAGTTGTAATGAGGGTGCTGGAGTTGTAATTACCTCAATTGCAAAAGCTTGCAGATTGATCGTTGCTGCAATTTGGACTTTAATTGGATTCATTAGCATGCAGTGTTGTGGTTGTTCTGTTATCTCAAGGTCAATGTTTTGGCGGCATTTCAAAGCATTGTTCATAAAAAGAGCAAGATCTGCATGCAGAGACCGCAAAACAGTGGCTTTCCAGCTCATCATCCCAGCGGTTTTCTTGCTTTTTGGCCTTCTTTTCCTTCAGCTCAAACCACATCCTGATCAGAAATCCATAACGTTGACAACTGCATATTTTAACCCTCTCCTTAGTGGCAACGGTGGTGGTGGTCCGATTCCTTTTGATCTGACTGAGCCAATTGCCAAAGAGGTTTCTAGAGCATTATTTATATTCATTCTATAATATTTTCTAAATGCATGTTCTCTCAGTATAGCTAAAATTAGGTGGCATCTTCTATTACTCGCTATACTAAGTTATTAACTCTCCCTTTAGTCCTGGTAAATCAAAATTCACTCTCTTTAGTTATACACAGGTATAAGAAAATTAATTGCTTCTTATTTATTTTTTCATTGATAAATTGCATGAAACAGTTTCCATGGTGATCTATTCGATTCACTAGTTTAAGTTGCTGTATGTAGAGGGGTTTCGCTCTAATGCAGCTGTATACAAGTGGTAGAGCAAGCAGTAGTTTTGTTACACATTTATTTGTTAAATTTTATGAATACATGACGTAGATCCAGTGCACTACGGTTGAGTTTCATATTACCAAACATTTGTTGTGTTCAACATTTTTCTCTGATGCATTCAGGTTGCACAATATATTGAAGGAGGCTGGATTCAACCATTGAGGAATAGTTCATATAAGTTTCCTAATCCAAAAGAGGCATTGGCTGATGCAATTGATGCAGCAGGTTCCACGTTGGGGCCCACTCTACTTTCTATGAGCGAATTTCTGATGTCTAGTTTTGATCAGTCCTACCAGTCAAGGTATGTATATGTCGCCAGCAGATTCATGCTTTGGTATTCTTTTGTGAAAGTTAAGCTTAATAATCTATGTGCTCTAAATGTTACTACCTTCAAGTTTTTGTTACCCTGCTTTTTTTCTGGAAGTGAGACCAAAGCTCTCATTATTATGAAACGTATGCATTTGAAGAGCTGCTCTTGGAACTATGTCAGTTTAAGTTCGGAGGGTCCTTTTGTGTCACATCGATTTCTGCCATTCTGAAAGATGCATGGGTCCGAAGAATTTCAACTTTCAAAATTATTTAAGATTTTTGTTTCAGAAAATCCAAATGCAAAATTCGTTTTATTCTGACATGCCTTAGACTGTTATTAATCAAGGAATTAACGTTGTTATAGTCAGAAGATTCACTTAGGTGATATTCTCTTCGCATTCTAACTACTTTGATGACCTCTTTGAGAATATTCTTACGTCCATCTGGATGTTTGGTTGAGTTTCACATTACCAAACATTTTCTGAGAATGTAGTGACTTTGCTAAATGCTACCCGTGGGTGTCTCTTTAGGTATGGGGCAATTTTAATGGATGCTCAGCATCCAGATGGGAGTTTAGGATACACCGTGCTACACAACGGTACTTGTCAGCATGCTGGTCCAATCTACATCAATGTTATGCATGCTGCGATTCTCCGACTTGCTACTGGTAACAAGAATATGACAATTCAAACCCGAAACCATCCTTTGCCACCAACAAAAAGTCAGCGCATTCAGCGTCATGTATGTTTTTCTATTGGGAGTAGTTCCCCTATCTGTGGTATCAATTTTATTATTTTATCGAAATTATGTTCACTTTGAGCAATAAGTTGGAGTTAATGGGATTCCTCGGAATGATTGTCAGTAACTGGGACCAAAGGTTTAAAGAAAGTAAAAGTTTGTAGCAGTAGAAGTAGTGGAAACTGTTTGTACATTCGACAGGCTTCTACGGTTCTACCTTCTTTTTCCTCGACCACTGAAGATCTGATTCTACTATCCCCGACTCAAAACTGTTTTCTTCGGAACAATGAAATGTCATAATATTAGTTGCTTGATCTTATTTTCTTTTCAACGCAGGATTTCGATGCCTTTTCCGCTGCAATTATTGTTAGCATCGCATTTTCGTTCATCCCAGCCTCCTTTGCTGTTCCCATTGTCAAGGTATGTATGTAAGGTCAAACTCACACTAGTTTTGGCAGAAGGTTTTGATTTAGTGTCAATCTTTCTACTTTGCCAGTGTTTTGTTCTGAACATCTGTAAGTAATTTATCGTATTCAGGAGAGGGAGGTAAAAGCAAAGCATCAACAGCTTATTAGTGGGGTAAACTTTTCTATGGACTAATTTTGGAGTATTTAAAATCAAGCATGGCATCAGGTTCTTACTATAAACCCTGTAATATTGGCCTCGTGATCTTTTATGGCGTACAGGTTTCTGTCCTTTCATACTGGTTATCAACGTACGTATGGGATTTCGTCAGTTTCTTATTTCCGTCAACATTTGCAATAATCCTCTTCTACGCTTTTGGTAATTTAGTCTTTCATTTCCATGTGCATTATTTCACTGTACTTTGGTATTAACTTACTGAAATGGTTGATTTCTTTCTTTAGGTCTGGAACAGTTTATTGGAATAGGTCGGTTTCTGCCGACTGTCCTTATGCTCCTGGAGTATGGCTTGGCAATTGCATCATCAACTTACTGTCTTACATTTTTCTTCACCGAGCATAGCATGGCTCAGGCAACTTCCAACTACTCTGTGCTTTTACCTATATCGTTATTTGTTTTTTCCTTTTCCTCTCTTTAGCTAGTTCATATTGTTGAATGTTTTTGACTGATGGACGGATGTTTTTGTTGTAATCGCAGAATGTTATTCTTATGGTCCACTTCTTCTCTGGTCTTATCCTTATGGTTATCTCATTTGTTATGGGCCTTATTCCAGCGACTGTTAGTGCAAACGCATATCTTAAGGTGTGGGTTCTTCTAGTTTCCTGATTCCGTGAGCCTTTAAAAGACTAAGAACTGATCCCTTTTTCCTTATGCTTCTACAGAACTTCTTCAGATTATCACCTGGATTTTGCTTCTCTGATGGATTGGCTTCATTAGCTCTTCTAAGACAGGGGATGAAAGACAAATCCAGTCATGGGGTGTTTGATTGGAATGTCACTGGAGCGTCCATCTCTTACCTAGCTTTGGAGGTTAGAGTCTTCCCTTTTCTTCAACTTGTTTGTTCCTGCTCTTTTGAAAACCTGAGAAATGGATTCATCATCAAGTGTCAATGATTTCATTTTTTGTGAATATTAGAGTTCGTATTTTGGGCTTGCTTTTACGTTACTCTTGCTATTTTCTCATGAGATTATACACAAAATTTATAAGCAACATTTCTCATCTGACTGAACGTTTATTTGACAGAGTATATTCTACTTCCTTGTGACGCTTGGGCTTGAGCTCGTGCCTGTTCAAAAGATTATGTCTTTCTCAATTGGGGACTGGTGGCAGAATTTGAAAGCTTTCAAACAAGGTGCTAATTCTAGTTCTACAGAGCCACTTCTGAAGGATTCGAGTGAAGCCATTTCCGCTGATATGGAGGATGACATAGACGTGAAAGAGGAAAGAGACAGGGTGATTTCAGGGGTGACAGACAACACCATATTCTACTTACAGAACCTGAGGAAGGTATTGAAGCCTGGTCTTTATCCCCAATTGTTAGCAGAGATGCTCCTCTCTTTTTCTTAAGTGTACAACTCTTTCAGGTCTATCCTGCTTACAAACATCACAGCCCAAAAGTAGCTGTACAGTCCTTAACTTTCTCGGTCCAAGCAGGAGAATGTTTTGGCTTTTTAGGAACGAATGGAGCTGGGAAGACTACTACCTTGTCTATGTTATCTGGTATGTTGTGATGTTATCTTGAAGACTTTGATACAGCTAAATAGACAGTAGACAACTGCAACTTCTGAAGAAATAGCATTGTACGATTCTCACTTCTTTGGGTGCAACAGGAGAAGAAACCCCAACTAGTGGAACTGCCTTTGTCTTTGGTAAAGACATTGTATCGAGTCCCAAAGCTATCCGTCAGCATGTATGTCGATCTACTTTCTCAATCTCACTGAGTCTATAGAATGAACAACATTGAATGTTAATAATGATCTTTTCTTTCGTACTCAGATTGGCTACTGCCCCCAGTTTGATGCTTTATTCGACTATTTGACTGTGAAGGAGCACCTTGAATTTTATGCAAGGATCAAAGGAGTGGTTGATCATAGAATTGATAATGTAAGTGGCACTTATTCGGGATTGGCGTTTGATGCTTGCTTACACGCCTTGATGAATTCTCTGATTCCCCCCAATAATAGAGTCGTCTCTTTCCGCTTTCTATTGTGACAGAGAAAATAGGTTTTTGGCTACGTTAAATCCTACACAACATTTTAACCAATCCATCCTTCTCTTCCGCTTAGGATAGATTTGAATAAATTTGAAATTACAACCATGCTATTAATTGTTTATATTTAGTGGAAGTTGCTAGTTGGAGATAATCTGATGGGTATTATCTAATAACAGGTGGTTTTGGAGAAGTTAGTCGAGTTTGACTTGTTGAAACATTCTCACAAGCCATCGTTCACTCTTAGCGGCGGAAACAAGCGCAAACTGTCCGTTGCTATTGCAATGATTGGAGATCCTCCCATTGTCATTCTTGATGAACCATCTACAGGTATAACCCAACCACAATTTTGGAGTTTGGCTTTGGAATCACTGACGTGGACTTCCTCTCTGTTAGCTACTCTGTAAAGTTTTTTGGTGTTATTTTTGTCAATTGCTTCAGGTATGGACCCTGTTGCCAAAAGATTCATGTGGGATGTAATATCCCGCCTGTCGACAAGGAGTGGAAAGACAGCGGTCATTCTGACTACTCATAGCATGAATGAAGCACAAGCGCTTTGCACTAGGATCGGGATCATGGTATCTCTTATACTCATTTTTGAACTCTTTAAGTCTTGAAATTCTTAAATCTATCCACCTCACAGAACCATACTCCTCAAATTACAGGTTGGAGGCCGCCTAAGATGCATAGGGAGTCCACAACACTTAAAGACGCGCTTCGGAAACCACCTTGAGTTAGAGGTAATTTTAGTTCGACGGTGTTTTGTTTCAATGGTACGAAGGATCATTTGTCAAAGCTTATGCATTATGTTGGCTGTCTCACCAATTAGGTCAAACCCAACGAAGTCAGCCATGTGGACTTGGAGAACTTTTGCCAAATGATTCAGCAATGGCTCTTTAACGTTCCTTCACAGCCTAGAAGTTTGCTCGGTGATCTCGAAGTTTGTATCGGTGTCTCTGACTCTATTACTCCTGATACGGCTTCAGCATCAGAAATCAGTTTGTCACCAGAAATGATACAAAGGATTGCGAAGTATCTTGGTAATGAACAGAGAGTGAGTACTCTGTTACCTCCCATGCCTGAGGAAGATGCTCGATTCGATGATCAGTTATCAGAACAGCTGTTTCGAGATGGTATGAGCGCAAGTCTCACATACGTAATTAGATTTTTCCTTGTTTCACAATGGTGACACGAATATATCTGTTTTGTACAGGTGGTATTCCACTGCCAATATTTGCGGAGTGGTGGCTAACCAAAGAAAAGTTTTCAGCATTGGATTCTTTCATACAATCTTCGTTTCCAGGCGCAACATTCAAGAGCTGCAATGGGTTGAGCATTAAATACCAGGTAAAGTCAAACAAACGTCATTGCTACAGGATGTGGGATTACTCTTGGTCTTGTGCTCAATTCTTTACATGGATTCTGTTGCAGTTGCCATTTGGAGAAGGAGGATTGTCACTTGCAGATGCCTTTGGACACCTTGAACGAAACCGGTAAGACATTCTTCTTTTAACCGTTTCTTCTCCATGATCCGCAAAAATCAGTCTTTGCAAGTCTGAAAGAAAGAAAATTTGCTTCTTCATATGGCAGGAATCTGTTGGGAATAGCTGAATACAGTATAAGTCAATCCACTCTCGAGACCATATTCAACCATTTTGCAGCTAACTCATAACCACTTAAAGCATTATTGCGGCTTGTATAACCAAAACTCTTGATGACCACAGCCCAAAGAGAGAACTGATCACTCACCCAAAATAGTTGTAAATATGGCAAATATATGAGCAACTGTGCTCTTTACGTCTATATATACAAAATGTTGTAATGTACCAATACCATGTTTTGAACTCGAGATTTTATCAAATACAAATCCGAGGTTTTGATCTTTCATGTCTTACTTTTAATTAAAGATATCTATGCAAACTTGTAAGAATCTGAAGAAGCTGGTAAAGGAATTCAATCTTAGATCTGTTTCACTCCAGCTTCACTCCAAACAACTTAAGCCCCTCATCTTCATTATCATCATCGGTGTAGTTTCCTTCTTCTTCGTCTTCTTCTCCTCCTCCGTATCTCTCCACCAACTCCATAAGCTGTTTGCATTTCTTCTTGGTCTTGTCGAGTTCTGAGCTCAAGAGCTCATTTTCATTCTTCAAGCACTTGTTTTCGTCGAGTAATGCAGAGTATACAAAGGAGGAGGAAGTTGAGGAAGACCGTTGATCCTCATGGTTATGATCAATCCCAAGCCGTTGATGATCTTCTTGATTCACCGTCGCTGTTGTCGTTGGTACAACCTGATGAGACTTGTTGTGTGAGTGTGAGTGTGACCAACTCTTCCTTCTTCGGATATTGCACATAAGCTCTCTTTGCCCCTTTCGAAACATCTCATTACTAAATTCCCATCTTATCGTCGTAACTTTCCGAAACCCCTACAATATTTTGTAATCACTCATTAATGTCACTACTAAATTCACGTACGAACTTCACATGTGTGAATGCATCATGCAAATATGTAAATCACGTCTCCATGCTTTATTTTCCAGAATATATACATTTTTCAAATATTCGTTAACGAAGTTATAAATGTAAACGCAAAGTAAAAAAAAAAAAAAAAACCATTTAACAATTTCAACTTGATCCCCAATAAAAATAGTATAATTTAAGTATTAAAGAAAATATTATAAAGAAATAAAAATTACTTCTGTCATATAATAGTTCTAAAAACTTAATTGGGACAATGGAGCATACGATGAACAAAACAATGGAGGATAAATTAACGTACGTAAGTGTTGAGCTGGCGAACAAAGCTAGAGAAGTTGCAATGCTTGAAAAGTGTTGGTAAGAGATCTCTAGCGAACTCCGCCGGTTGCCACACGACGAAGCCGCTTCCATCTCCGTTCCAAGATATAACCTCGTCTGTTGTCGGATCCTCAACCACCTTGTATGTCTTCACCAAGAACGGTGGTGGTGGCGGCGGCTGTAGCTCCGCCGTGGATGTTGGTTTCCCGGTCATAAACTCTGACGGCAAACGGTCTATGTCGTTAATGTTGTTATCGTTACACCGTAAATGATCAGCAGCATCTTCCTCCATCAAGAAGAAGTATTATTTCATGAAGAGAACAAGTGGTGGTAGATCTCAATCCAGAAAGACGTAACACGACTCCATAGATGGAGAAAGAGACGTTATTTAGTTTAATAAAGTGGTTGAGACAATAATATAAATACTTTGAACCATTTTCAAGGAACATGGCTTATATATCCACATGAATAATCAAATATTTGCATACAATAGCATATTCCTTTTTTGTTTTAAGGAGCCTATTAGAGAATGTCCTAAAGTGGAAATAATTCAACACTATTAATATTTAAAGAATATAGGCATTTTCACTCGTAACCAATATTTGATTTTAAGTTTCAAAACTAATATTAATTATATCATCGACCATACCCTTTACTCGAATTTGGGTAAAAACAATTAATCCTTTGCTAATTGCATTTTATTTACAAGGACGCATTAGTCGTTCCTTTTACCAACCGAGCTATATTGTCAATATATTTTAAGTTGTAACGTGTGTGTTTTATTATTAGACGTATAGAAAATGATAAGAATCACGAGAAGTACGTGTGAATATACATTTATATTTGTACGTATATACCAGTTGGTAAAATTGGATAGTGTGATATGAAGCAACTAGTTTGGACCCCCTTTAGGTGTGGTGGTACTATCAATTTACAGAAACAATGAATGCAAATCATGCATATTATTTATTTATCATGTTAGTTTGTAAAATTTTGTTTAGTCTCTCATGACAAATTAAGCATTGGATATCTATCTGTTTTCTTTCTTCAAAATTGATGACTATTTTTTTGACTTTTCATGCTTTGTATTTTTCTACTTTCTACACCTTAACTTATTTATCTTCAATTCAATAATTCGTGTGATTCCAACATAATCTTTTTTAAAATAAAAAAAAACAAGTGCAGTTACGTGTATAAAATGAGTGAAAGGCTCAATTGATCGGCAAGAAAAGTCAAAAAATGATCATTCATCATAGTCGAATTTTGATCATATCATTATGATTAGAGTATCGTGATCATATGATTCATATCACTAGGTTTAGCTAGGTATCGTAAAAGTGAATGTATAGAAGAAACTCAAAATAAAAACAGAAAAATTTGAAACCTTCATTTCGGATGTTTTACTTAGAGTTTAAGTACTAAAATATAATTTAAAAGAATTCACTCCAAACAACTTAAACAGAACGCCGTTTCACCAGTTTCTTGTTTATGGACATGGAGTAAAAGTTAAATCTCTCTTTTTGCATGATAAAATTAAAGTAATTTCAAGTTAATGTCTCTATGGTCAAAGTATGTAATCGCAAGAAAGGAAAGGAATCCACCTTTAAATCTATCTATTTGGTCAAAGCACCATTGATGCATTTCAAGTCACCAATTCATCATCTATTGGTGTTTGAAGAAGGGTTTGCCGACAATCTTCCTTTTAACGGCGCGTACTATCCACACGTCTCTAGAAGAGTGCAAGCAAAACTTACAAACTTCAAATGACAAAACCATCGATCGAATTTGGATGATAAGTAGGGACGACCTTTTTTACTTTTACCAGCATGAAGTAGCAGTAACGTCATAGCAAATCTTCTATTCACCAAATGAAAGTACATTTGTTGACTTACAGAAACAGTGGAAGTGCATGGAATTCAGACACTACACTGTATACTAAAGACAAAAGCTCCTTTGCTTTTTAATTGGGCCGCTCTTTTTTTTTTGGTCAGCTTAACTTTCTTGACTTTTAATAGTATTCTTTATTTGCATGCGTCACTTTTTTTCTTAGTGAAAAGAAACTGAGAAGAAAAACAAGTTTACTAACTTATATGGGCATTGCCAATAAGTCTGTCACTTCCCTCACCAACTCTTACTTTGATTTTCACTTCAAGCGTATTATTCCCATCATTGAAACTATACCTTTCGTATTTCTTTTTGATAACATATTTTTACAGTAATTATCTTTGTTTCAAATAAAAACAGAATTAACTCTTATTACTGATTTACGAATGTTTTTTGTTGCGTGTTGTTGTCCTTTTATTCCCGTTTACTCTTTTTTTTGTTTTTATTTTTTCAACTCGAGAGAGAGAGTGTGCGATTGAATAATCTTTTCGAGCTAGATGGGTTCATTTCAGCTTTGTATATATCATGATCACATATGACCAAAAGAACAACAAAATTTGAGACCACTAACTACTAAGCCCATTTATGGCCCAACAGAAAGAAGGCTAAAAGCATCCGTTCTCTTAAAACCCTTTGGTCAGCTTACACTTAAAATGCGATTGGCTAAAAAAAACCAAGTAGATCAGTCAACACGCTTCTCTACCGTTGATACGTTTCATCAAGAGAGATCCTTTAGATCCGACGGCTGAGAAGCATTTAAACTCGTGGACTTGGAAGAGAAGAGATAATGCTACGGCGCGTGTGTCACAGTCGCCTACCAATTTGCAAAACAGAAATGGGATTCTGTCTTTTTGAAAAGAGAGAGAGAGAGACAATTGTATGGTCTGAGTAAGGTAAGGCAAAAATGGCTGCGTCTCCCAAGATAGGCATCGGAATTGGCTCCGTGTCGACTCACCGAGTCGCCGCCGCGTCATCCGCCCTCTCTCCTCCGCCTCACCTCTTATTTCTCACCACCACTACTGCACGTCGTCGCGACGCCTCCTACATCCTCCGCCAACAAACCCGAACTCGCTCCGATTCCCTCCGCCTCAGAGTCTCCGCCTCCAGTTCTCCGTCTTCTTCAGGTATCCTACGACTTACTCTTTTGCTTGTTCGTTGAGGTACTTACAGTGCTGCTACTTGGGGAAGAGCACCAGTAATCGAGCTCCTTAATTGCAGGTGAGATAATCGAGAACGTAGTGATTATAGGCTCCGGTCCCGCCGGATACACGGCAGCGATATACGCCGCGCGCGCCAATTTAAAGCCGGTGGTTTTCGAAGGGTATCAGATGGGCGGAGTTCCCGGCGGACAATTGATGACAACCACCGAAGTTGAGAATTTCCCGGGATTCCCCGACGGTATCACGGGCCCCGATCTAATGGAGAAGTGAGAAATTTTTGAATATGAGCAATATCATATCGTGACATTCTGATACTTAAGTAGTGTGTTATGATTCACGGATCATTCTCTAAGGCAATCTTTTTGTTTGTGTAGAATGAGGAAGCAAGCTGAGCGGTGGGGAGCAGAGCTGTATCCAGAAGATGTGGAGTCTCTTAGCGTCAAAACAGCTCCCTTTACCGTGCAAAGTAGTGAACGTAAGGTGATTATCTTTCTTTAGTATGCCACTCTTTTTTTTTGTGAGGTTCTTCTATTATACTCTTTAGAACTGGCAACCACAATGATGGAAGAAACTTCTTGGCTTGAGCTCTTTTCCGATGTTTGCCATTTTGGGTTGATTTTTTGTAGGTTAAATGCCATAGTATCATTTATGCTACTGGAGCTACAGCAAAGAGGCTGAGGCTGCCTCGAGAGGAAGAATTCTGGAGTAGGGGAATTAGTGCTTGTGCAATCTGTGATGGAGCTTCGCCTTTGTTTAAGGGGCAAGTACTCGCCGTGGTTGGAGGAGGAGATACGGCAACAGAGGAAGCTTTGTACCTCACTAAATACGCCCGTCATGTTCATTTGCTTGTTCGCAGAGACCAGTTGAGAGCATCCAAGGCTATGCAAGATAGGTGAGTTTTTTTTCAGGTTATCATATTAGTAGCTCCCGAGTCATACTCAACTCCCTCTTCTATGGCTTCTGAAGAAAAACAGTTACAACTCTATTAATAGTATATCCGAATCTAGGAATGTGTGTTGTCAGGCTGTGGAGTTAGGAAACCAAATCAGAATAGTCTGAGATAGAGCTTCTTTCTGGATTTATCAGCTCATTATTTATGTTGAGTGTTCTTTTGTTGTATCTATAAACTGTAATTAGTGTGTTCCACGAAAATCTTTACATTTGGGTGTTTCTGGGAAAGCCTTTGGCTATGACTTCCATTCCAAGTATAGCGCTTATCTCATTTGCTGGCTTTTGGAATTATAGACTAATGAGCACACTGTAAGTTGAGTCTTTTCAACACCCTGAGTGTTTTTTTAACAGGTTGGTTATGGCGAATGTTTCAGAGTGATCAACAATCCAAACATCACAGTGCATTACAACACGGAAACGGTGGACGTACTGAGCAACGCCAAGGGACAGATGTCTGGCATTCTACTCAGAAGGGTTGATACCGGCGAAGAAAGCGAGCTGGAGGCGAAAGGATTGTTTTATGGAATAGGGCATTCGCCGAACAGTCAGTTATTGGAAGGCCAAGTCGAACTCGACAGCTCCGGGTACGTGCTGGTTCAGGAAGGATCATCAAATACATCAGTTGAAGGTGTATTTGCTGCAGGAGATGTGCAGGTTCTGCTTTGGAACTTTTAGCCACATTTTGGTATTTCTGTTATTAACTCTTTGAAGTCATATTGGTTCGATAATTGCGTGAGCTACTATCCCATTTGTCACTCTAGGACCATGAATGGAGACAAGCTGTAACTGCTGCTGGATCAGGATGCATAGCTGCTTTGTCAGCCGAGAGATACCTCACGAGTAACAATCTTCTTGTTGAATTTCACCAGGTAGGAATTATTTTCGTAAGAATGTGAAATTTATGCACACTTCACAAGGCTTACACTCTTTCGTGTTTATGGTCTACCACATGACAGCCCCAAACTGAAGAGACCAAGAAAGAATTCACACAGCGGGATGTCCAAGAAAAGTTTGACGTCACTCTTACAAAGCACAAGGGACAGGTGACTTTTTATTTTTCGTTCTGTTAACATATGAACCTTAACTATCTACAAGCATTTTCACTGCCTCACATCTTTCTCCTTTGTGTTTTCTCCCATGCTTTCAGTATGCGCTTAGAAAACTATACCATGAGAGTCCAAGAGTTATATTGGTATTATACACTTCACCGACATGTGGCCCCTGTAGGACTCTGAAGCCTATTTTGAACAAGGTGATCCTTTTTTACTTAACATTGGTCAGAAATGAAATTCATTGGAAGAGATCTTACTCGCTTGCTTGCTGGGCTGATTTTCTAATCATGTGTCCATTTCATATTTAATGTTGTTTCAGGTGGTCGATGAGTATCACAATGATGTGCACTTTGTTGAGATTGACATTGAGGAAGATCAAGAAATTGCTGAAGCAGCCGGAATCATGGGAACGCCATGTGTGCAGTTCTTCAAGAACAAGGAAATGCTCAGGTTGGGGAATGTTCTTTCAATTTTAGGATAGTATAGATTACTGTGTTGAGGTTTGGCTAAAGACTACGAGTCTGTGCAGGACTATATCGGGTGTGAAGATGAAGAAAGAGTACCGGGAATTCATCGAGGCCAATAAAAATTAAACCACATAGATTTTATTGTTTCTGGCAGATGCCAAATCTTATCATGATTCAGTTTTGTTCATTCAAATACTTTGGAGTTACTGGAGAAACGCCATTGAATCTCAAATGAAAACAAATAGAATCATCATCATCTTAAGCTGCACGCGTGTTGTGTTTACACACAGTTTGCTTCTGATTTTACAAAGCTACTACTCGTCTCGAATTGGACGGGTCAGATTCAGTTTCAGGGACATCATCAAGGATGAAGGGACCAAGTCTACCTGTCCTAAACAAAGTAAGAAATTTCTTGGACACCATTAACCTTGTTTCGGCTGCTTTGCTAGAAATCTTCAATGCCTTCTGTAGAACTTCAAACTGCTGCTCTATCAAACATTCCAAATCGTTCTCATCCTCCATGTCCCCATCGAATTCTGAGAACGTTGTGTACAGTGATCGTTGCACCTCTGATATCATATCCTGTAGATGGCATGAACCTCAACAGATTAGGAAAACTTCAGGAGGAAAGCAAGCAAGCTATAAAGATATAAGATTATCATGCTGACCCCGACATAGTGCAGAGCAGATGAATCTGGTTGTTTGGACCTCTGGTGTCGGAGATCCTTCAAGTTGTAACTTGGTTTATCGATGCAGTCTGGATGAGGCCCTTCGTTTCTTCCCTCGGATAAGTACTTCCAATGAAGAGGAGTCCCTCGAGTGTTTAGAATAGCTAGAAAGTATTGCGCAATCCGCTCTTCACCCACTACTGAATCTTTCACAGACCCTTAAGAGTGTAAATAATTGAAATTGATAAGTTCTTAGAAAACGTGAAACACTAAGCTAAGAAGATCATACGTTGTAAGAAAATCAAAATACAGTCCTGGAGTGGCTAAGCACTGATAACTAAATCTCTAGTGCAGGGGTTTAACACCACGAAGGAGATAAAAGATAGATAAGTACCTGAAAGTGCAAGCTTCAAACCCGTTTCAATATCGGGGATATTTGGGACCAACACACCAGGGGAGTCTAGAACATATATGCTGGGTCGATGAGCTATCTGTTACCACATGAGATTCTCAGTACGTGTTTAAAAATCATGATGAAGCGTAGAGCACAAGCAGTAAATCGGCTAAATCCAACAACAACAAAAGTGTGAACCAGAAAGTATTTACCTTGAAACCAGCAATATCTTGTGTTACACCGGGCAACGGACCAACCGTAGCTCTCTTTAATCTCTCCTGCGCTATGCACATAATGCATATATCGAAACAAGTCATGTTACATTCCCCACTCATCATTTCATAGATGCAATAATCAACTTTGAGACATGGGATTCAGATTTGAGATCATAATTGTAAAAATATGCACTTCATGCTGCCTACCAGGAAATCGAGTTGCTGCGATTTGATGAACCGAATTAATCAGTGCAGATTTTCCAACATTGGGGACACCAACCACCATCACAAGCAATGTAGGCTCCCTCGCAATCACTTCCTTGAGCTTCAACTCGGCGAGATCAAGCAGCTATACGAAGATTATGCAGCAATACAAAACAAAGTCAACTCTTTTTTTAATGCGCAACAGTAGCAATCCTTATCAAATCATGTGCGTGATGAAACAATTAGTGATTTACTAAATGTAAAGATGATCATCGAACCTTCTTGACAGAGCTTCTGCTATGAGCATTAATGGCGATACAATCCTGCTGCTTGGATTCGAAATGACGGGTCCATTTCTACAAACACCATCAAAATTGCAGAAAATATTCAGAAACTCGGACCACACAGAGACCAACAAGAAGAAAACAGTCAGGGGCACGGAAGTTTCACATTGAGAACGTTCGGGTTTGCTAAATCTTTCTTATTCAGAGCTATTATACGCCTCTTCGCTGATAATTGGGGCTGTAAGTCTTCGTTCGCCGATGACAAAGGAATCTACACGATAACCAAAATGGACAAGGAAAAAATCAGATTGATCCTCCCACGATTATATGGATCGGAGGAAAATTTAAGTTTTTGAGTGTGTGTGTGTGTACGGACACGGGCATCGCGAACTTCGATAACGAGATCGGAGAGCTTGAGGCGGTTGCGGATGGCGCGAGTTGCGGCGGCCATATGACCGGGAAACCAATTGATTGCTCCGGCGTCTTTGGCGAAGCTCATTCCGCCGATCAACCCCTTCTTCACTACCTTCTTCAACCCCATCACCATTTTCTCCGGCGACAACTGCTTCAGTGAAAGAGGGGGTTTTTCTGAGGCTTTTCAGCTCAACGCAAAACCACAAGAAGAAGAAGGAAGCAAATGTGGTAGTTATCGAATTTGGGCTATACTACTACATATGGGCTTTTCATTTCATCCATCTTTGGGCTTATTTTTTGACATTATAAATAATTAAGAACAATAACGACCCACATAAATTGGGAATAATATTAGTACTTTTTATGTCAAACCAATTTTGAGGAACTACACAGAGTGTCAAAACTTGTTCATGAGCTGACTCCTCAATTGAGTTTCAAACTTATTTTATTTTGGAGTTGCTTAAAGTATCACCAATTTATTTGTATGTTTTTCAATTTTGTTTCCTAAAGGGTATTCTAATTAATGGTTTGTTTCTTGCATTTTAGATAATATAAGTTCGACTTGATAAATTCTAACTGAGGTGGTTAATTAAATTATATCGTTGAGGAAACTAGTTCATTTTGACATTCGTGCTACGCGATAATATACCTACAAATTATGGTAAGTAAATGCCAGAAATTCTTAATACATACTATACAACCCATGGCCTTAGCTTGAAGCAGTTCGTATGCATTCACTACAATTTATTATAAGGAAAAGATAAGAACCTGGCGCTATTCATATGTGATAATATTACCATACTAAATTTATAATTGAGAAATTATCACATATTTGTACTACAGCTTAGAAGACATTTAGTTTGTTTAGCTTAACAGTTGATACACGTTTTTTTAATTAACATAATTATCATCAAGTTGCATTTGGTTGGATGAGTACTGAGTACTTTTAGAAACACACTTATTAGTTTTATAGCATATAGTTGATGAGACGAAGATAAAATATCGCTTATATCAATAATTTTAGTTACGGGCATTATGATTTGTTAAATACGTACTGTATTATTAAGGTGAACAAAATCGCTACTTTTGTCGGTCCAAGATCCAACAAAATTATCTTTTTTCTCGAGCTGGATATCTCTCATGCATGAAAATATCTCCTGAAAATATCTCATGCATGGAAATATCTTTTCGATATATTGTCCTTTCTTTCTGTTTTTGACTCTGAACCAACTTAAGGATAATGTTTTTTTTCTCTTATAAAATTATAAATCACTGTGCACAAATACGTGGACGTGTGTTTATTCGAATATATAAGTTATGAACACCAATGATAGAGAGGGAGTTAATCAATTATGTAACGAAAAAGTATTGTTTTGTTCGGTAACGTTAGGATATTTCAGATCTGTGGTGTTTGATTTTCTCTAACCTGTAATAAAAGATATATATGAGACCACTGATAATTACACAATGAATTAAATAAATGTTTAGTTTGCGCTTTTTCGGTCTCCACTTATAGATTTCAATAAACTTCTTAGCCACGTCGACCTTTACGATTATAGATGTTCTTATTTCTTAACCCGCTTCTTAATGAGCCATTGAACTATAGAATTCGTAATCTTTACATTCTTTTTTTTTTTGAAAAGATAATCTTTGCGTTCTTGAAGTTACGTACTGCACTTATGAAACATATTTTGACTTTATGAATCGTCAAGCTACTAGTAATTAATATTACTATGCATATAGGAATCGTGAGAAACTCGATTAACCGTAAGGTCATTTTCTTTAAATGTGACCATTCCTGTCCATCGATAGTATGAATCAAAGAAAGTTAAAAAAAAATGTTAAATGGTTAAAATGTTTCTCATTATATAGTCTCTAAACCTAAGAAAAATCTGAACCATATATATCAGTAATATTACAAGATATGAGAATCATTATTAGATAATATATAATAGGGGTGTTGAGTGATGATTGATCTATGTGACCAAAGGCATGTTACCACTAAGATTCAACGATCACCTATATATGTATTTACGCATGCATGGTTGGACTTGACTCTTGAGGCACCATATGAGACCATCCTTTTTTATATATTTAATTTAGTTTAGCATTTTAAAATGAAAGTTACATCGCAGATTAAAAAAACCACCTAAATCAGTTTTAGGCTTTTAGCCTTTTAGGATATAATAAAATGTATTATTTTTTGAACTTTATATAATAAAATTAATATTAAACTCATAAGGAAAAGATTTTCAAGATAATTAACCAGGCTAAAAGGCTCGTTAATATGACTACGATTTTCTTATTAACTTTGTCTATATATTTCTAATTTACTCACACGAAATCATGATTTTACCCTCGCCAAACTTAGCTACAGCTAGATCATATATAGTGATTTCTTTTTTTACGTCGGATTTACTATATAACTATTACATATATGCGTACGTTAGACTTCTTTTAGCAAAAGGTAAGGCATGTTAAGAAACATCCAAAAAATAATGTAAAGTTTTCTGTTTTTTACTATATTTAGTGCTAACGCTTGTCAGTTATATACGTGGAGATTATATAAACACTGATTAATCATAAACAATCAGATTTGCAAACCAAAAAAGCGCATTGCTCCATAATATTATAATGGACACTTTTCTATCAAATATTGTACTGCATTAGCGTAGCATATTCCTCCTACGCGATATATAATATATATATATTAGAAACGAATAATATTAATAAGAATATATATATATATAAGAATAGTTTTCACAAAATTTAATTAGTTAATATGCAAAATTGTAGTAACTTTAACGTAAACATTAGGAAAATAACAGTGGTATATGACAATAAACAAATGTCCATCCATTTTAGGTTTTTCGTTTTTTTAATATAAAAAGGGCTTTCAGTTTTTTTAGTTTTGATAACCGAATATTATATAAAAAAATGTATGTAATTAATTATACATAAAATATGTTTTATTTTTTTTTTAAAATATAATATGTTAAAGTTGGTATTTTATTTTTCGTATACTATTGCTGTATAATTCATAAGTCAATATATAGAGGGAGGGGAAAAGTGGAGAAAGAGATCTGTTATCAGAAATAATATAGAGAGAGAGGTCATGAGGATCATATGAAGACAGAAGTTTACACGATGCAGACTGGATTTGCCCGAAGAAAAGCGTCAATATTAAAATTGTTAAGGCGAGGCATGTGTTCATGTTTTTTTTTTGTGAATAATAATACTGTTAATTAAAAATACTGTTAACTATCATTTGCTTTCCAGCAAGAGTACATATTGGTAAAATCGTTAAGGCGAGGCATGTGTTCATGTTCATAATTTGGTGTATCTGTAATCAGGAAATGCAAGCTTATTCAATAATGCAACGGCTTAAATCGTATGTATAGATTAGTACTTCTATGTGTATATATATCTATCATATATATCAGTAAAAAATGTAAAATTGCATAGCATGCACTAGCTATATATAGCTAGCCTCATATATTTACGATAATACTGCCGTGCGTTGCCAAATATTACTACGAGTTATAGTATGAATTTAATACTATGCTTTATGAATCAAACAATTTCATTATATAAAAAAAAAACCAATTTCATTATTCGATGGTTGTTTAGTTCTCGATTTGACTTCATAGTTTCTAATTTTGGAAACATTTTTAATCCTTTTGTTTCGGTTCACACAAGTTATATACGCATGCGTAATTGTTAAGTCGAACGAGACAAACTGAATATGGCAAAATTAATCGCTCAATCGTAAACATGAACTCAAAGATATATGCATAACTAAGTCATTGTAATCATTAATCAACGGTTTCACCTAAATCAAAATCGAAAATGATGGTTAATTGCTATAAGATCTGTTACATAACGGCTTTGGCAAAATTCGAAGACGATGGTAAATTTCATATGATATGTTACATAGCGCATAAATTTCATAGCTGCTGGTAAATGTTTCAATATGTAAGAAAAGTTCAAAAAAAGTTAGCACATGTTTTACCAAAAAAAGTTAGCACATACATTTTTTTATATATGATGTTAAAATATTTTTGTTACCACATGCATTTTCTTGGATGATATATGTTGAATTTTTTTTTTTTTTACTCGGGAAGCTATAGCACATGCATTTCGTTCACAGTGTTTTGGAAAAATCCGCACTGTATCCTCTACATTTCTGTCTCTATATGATAATATATATATATATGTATTTGTAAATCTGTTTAATAACCTATCCAATTTAATATTTCATCTGTAGGTATGCCGTATGCATGCACTCATATTATATAATACGGAGCCCACTAATAATTGCTTGGTGTCGACTTTGTAGTAAAACCGTTATTAAGAGATATTGGACGTAAGAATTTAATTGATTCGAAAGACAAAAAAATATTGTTAAGCAAATCATCATGTAAAATCGAAACTAAACCCACTAAAATGATCATCTGTGTAGACCAACAAAAATTACCAACATGATTTCGTTTAGATATATATATCCAGATGAAGTTAACTCAACCAGTTAAATCAGTGTATTATATGATCCGAGTTTGGATTATATTGCTGTGGAAATAATAATTTGCACTTGTGCATGCGATCAAAGACTAGTTTTGGGTCTAATTCAAGTTGGGAGTAAGAAATGAATAAGTACTAAAATGTGGTCCTAAAATGAAGGAAAAGGCGATTTTTGGCTTTGCGGCTATTGATGAGTTTTCAGAATTTGTCCACTTAAAGCCAAACCCTGTGGGTTTTACGCTCTTTCCCACCCACTTTTTTCATGTTTCACCCCCTCTATTTTCCATTTCTTTCAATTTCTCCATATATATTTGTTTTTGATCTCAAGTTTAACTAATCATGGTTTGCACTTAGATCATATGTATTTCTACAAGGCAGTATCCGTGTTAACCAATCGTTTGGAATCTCAAAATATTACAAAAAATGATAAATAGTAATTAGTTATAACTACTTATGTAAAAATATCAAATAACGTAATATGTTCCATTTACATGTATGCTAATGCTATTCTTCCATTTTTTATCTGACCTGTCTTTAAATTACAAATAGCCATGAAAAAAAGTGAAACACGGATATGGATAGTTTATTTTGTTTATTGTATCTAACAAGTGTAACTCGTTAATTTGATGGCACCACCAACTACCAAATGCTATAATCTTAAAAACTAAAATATAAAAGGTGTTTGGTTACGAATTGACTGTTACACGTTACAACTCAAAAGCAAGCCCACTTTCTATATAGAATATATATTGTTTGGTTGTTTTAAACTAAATTGCTCGTCGCGTTACACGTAAAAGCGAAATCGCCTTGCCTAATACTTTTTTTTATAATAAAGACAATAAGAATCTTAAACTGGCATTAATCATGACGGACCATGTGGGGATCTTTCATGCCTTGCCTATAAGCAACCACGAACTAATTATCACATCCTTCTTTTCTTCTTATTTAACAAAAACAAACAAAAAGACCACACATCAAATAACAATTAGAAGAAATTAAACCTAGCATACCTCTCCTAGGCCCTCTCACTATCGATTACATATATTTCATGACACAACAACATCGCATTTATTCACTAAAAGACATTTTCAATATTTTTTTTAGAAAAGCCAATAATTCTCTTTGACAAAAACAAATGCATCTTATTTTATTTTATATTCTAAGAAGAAAAATACTGAGTTCTGGACCTCCGTTTTTGTCCGGGTTCATCATGTAAAACGCCTCCGAGTCACGACCCCCCACGACTCGTTCAAACCTACCTCTCATGTACAACAACTCCCCAAGCTCCGTTCCACCACCAAAACCACCACCGGACACGTCATCGATACTCTTAGCCGTCGGAATAACCCCTGCTCCAACCGTAACCCTAGACACCGTGTTCAGCACGCGCCAATCAGACTCGGTACACGCACCGCCACGCGAGACCGCGTAACCGCACTTCCTCCCGTTGCAATACATCGTCCATTTGGGCTCGTGGAAAAGCTTCGTCCCCGATCGGTGACGCTTCTCGCACTCCAACGCGATCCTGACAAGTCCTGAGGACATCTCCTTGACGAGAGTTGCCGTTGACATGGCTAGGTCCAAGAGCAAGACCGGTTCGGATCTCCCATCGTACTGGACGGAAAACGTGACGTGTCCTCTTCTGTGTCCGTACAGAGTCCCGGTGACTCTTCTCCCGAGAGAAGATGAACCACCGGTTACGAATGAGATCAGTTGGTTAGAAACGCTGGATGAAGAAGAAGAAGACGGCGGAGAAGGAAGAGATAGAAATTTGCAAGTGGGGATGTTGATGACGCTGATGAGGGAACGTAACAAGGAAGAAAACTTCAAGTGGAGCTTCCCGATGGTGATAGTGGAAGAAGAGGATGATGACGAGGACGAAGAAACTGGTCGAAGGGAAACGGATGAGCATCTCCCGCAAGAAACGAGGAAGAGTTCGTGCTCATGGATTGTTGGGATCAAAGCGGAGGAGGAAGGAGAACGGGCGTGGGAGCCACGCGCCGGAGAAGTCGCCGGATTGATCTTTCTTGTGTTGCAGCTGAAGCTTCTCTGAAGAGCAAGGTCTTGGTACTGCAGCATTTTTATTATGATATATGTCGTAGTTGATCCACTGAGAAATTAAGAAAGAGAGAGATAGATGTTTATTTGATTGTGTCTGTATATTTGAGGAAGGAGAAAGGAAGAAAGCGGCCGACCAAAGTGATTATGAGTGTTCGAAGAGGTGTGCCCGATTTGTATGTGTATTTATACACATTTTACATGAATATTTTTTTAAAAGCATATATTTGTGATTATGTTATTTATTGCCTATCATTTGAGAGGCCCCAATAGTATATTGCTATCTTATTGGGAGTAACGTTATCAGAAAACATTGAGCTAGTTTAATAATCTCAGTATTAGAAATATTGCTTGTTTAACTTTTTAGCTATAACGCATTTGATACTCGTATGTGAATCGATTATCTTTTTGTAAAGCTTACTTTTTATATTTACATAAATATACACTCTTGTAAGAGTTTAAATAATTAAGGTATGTATATCTACAACTATGTCGTTTTTTTACTTGGATATGATTGATATACGACTACGACTTTGTAGTTTGCTAATTTGGTTTATTTAATTTACAAGTTCACATAATGAGATTTCATTTCACCATCATCAAAAGTCTCGCCTCCATCCGCTAATCCCAACCGTCCATTAGGGTGGGTCCACGATGGACCTGGCTAACAAAACTTGTTAATATTCTCATTTTATTGTGGAATTTTTGTTTTTAAGTTGACGCTCTCTTTTATTAATTTCTCGGAATTTTTATATGTTGACATTCATATCAGATATGGACAAGGGACAACGCAACTGGAGTCGTTGAACATCATTTGTTTGGCTTGAAACGGTGTCGCAGATATCCTTTTCCATATTGTCCCGGTCGTATGTAGTGACGTGGTCGCGTGTCTAAATATATAAAAGAAAAACGATTTTTGCCTAAACAACATAAACGGAGATAACTTTTTCACTTATAGTTTTATACATTGGTAAACTAACACCACAAAGACAACATCTGTCAAAATTTAAATAATGTAAACCGATAATCTATGCAACTAAGTTGTTTTTATTGGTTAAATATATACATATAGTTTAGCACGCGCGTGATTATGCTTTTATCGTTGATGTTAGTACGTGGACATGAATTAATTAAAGATTAGAGGCCATGTATATAATATGCAAAGACCTAAGAAACTAACTCATAAGCTAATTATTTCAAAAATAATGTATACCTTGAAGAAATTATTAGTTTTTGTATATATGTATCTCAGATGAGATTTTGAACACTCATAGAATAAGAAAAAAATAACATGATAAATAGATTTTAGAGAGACACAGTAACTAATTCTTATAATTATATGTTTGTAACAATACAGTACACACATATAGGTCACACCATAAATAAGCGGCACGTAAACTTGCGTTCATCATTAAAATCAATAAATAATGAATAACTATAATAACCAATTAACCATCCCAAGCTAAGAGTATTATAGTTAAAACCGATTGGATAGTATAGAAAACAGAGATTTGTAAACGGAAATTAATTACGATATTGGGCGGTTCCAAACACGGGATATGGTTCCTGGTTCATGATACTATATTGGTTACCTAATTAACGACATCACAAACCGCAAATCATCGGACACATGGTTTTCTTTGATTGACTGGTTTCCCACACACACACACACAAAATACTCTACTTCAATTTTACAACTAAGCACTTTAAATTTATTCATCAACGGAAGAAAATAGAAGAAAATGTAAAGTGTAAATATATAATATTTAAATTTGGAGTTTGTCTAACTTGGTTTATACCCATATTTATCATCGTCTATAACAAATGTCTACATAATTCGATCGAGGAATCTAATTCTCGGACTATATAACATGTTGTGTTCCATTTGTGGATCCCTCGCTACAAAGTATATCTATCCCTCATAAAAGCACAACATTAGGTCGGCCTTGTATTGAAAACATCAATTAAGGCTTCAGGCTTGGCTACTTGGTTTACAGTTACAACCACATCGTGAACAATCTCACTCAGCACATTTTACCAATAAAATGCAAAACTTAACTCCAAAAGAAAACTTGCTTTCACAGCTACTGCAATAGATAGACTAAGATTATCAGAGATAAAGGTACACAACTAAACAAACCCCATGAATCCATGATGATCCCACTCACGCTACAAGAAACAATTTTAGAAGAAAACTTTCAATTGTCATTCACACATATCAAAGTACTACTTGTAGATACAATTGCAGCTCAAACCAAGGGAAAAGAGAACTCTAGTTTATTAAACTCAAGACTCGATGACAATGACATAAAAGAACTCAATCCAAAGCACAGCCGACTATGATGAGTTTGATAACACCTCAAATGCTTAACAGACATGAAAACACACCAAATTAACAAGACTGGTTGCATCCTACACTCAACAAGACAAGATGACCGAAAGTTTACATCCTACACTTAATAATAACATCATGAGACTTACAAAATTTTCAATCTTACACCCTTAGTTCATATTGATAAATAACAAATCTCTAGCTTGTCATGACAGGACAAATCATAGCTTTTCATCACACTTGCACCAGCAGAATGAACAAACCAAATGAATTTGAGAATACTTTTTCATTACATATTATGATTTTATTTTTCCATCTTGAAATAATACTTTATCTCTTGAGAATATATTCGTAAACACAGAATTAGTTATGAAAATTTAAAGACATCACACTTACAATAAGATGTCTTAATTTAAGGACATAAATATGTTTATCTTTCAATTACAATTATGTTTACAAAGTTAAAAACATCACACTTACAATAAGATATTGTCACTCAAGACCTTACCAAAAATTGTTACAGTTTCTTCATATCTTATATGTAACAAGCAATCGAGGAACCTCTATTAGAGATGATTTAGTTATAGTTTAGTTGGGTATCTTTGGTTTACTTTGCTTGTACATATAAGCTTTAGTTTGTATCTCGTTTACATTTGAATGAAGGAATTATATATTTCCCAAATTTGATTTCTCTCAAACGAACTTTCATGGATAATCTCATTTGGTAAAATCCTCTCTAAATCTCTTTCTAATGGAGAAATCATAGGAACGAGTTAACGTTTCTCTGAATTTTCTCAAGTCAGGCTTCACGTTTTGTCCCTGTAGATACCTGTTTAACTACTTAAGACTTGTGTATTTGATACCTGTTTTTACCTGTTTATGCGGAAAAAAAAAATATAAGATAAACCTATACGCTTTATAGGATTTCATATTTTGACTAATTTCTAGGACGAAGTTACACTGTATGATGATGAGTAGAATATTTTAAGAATTTAAATGTCATTCAAAACTTTACATAAAAAATGGTTTATGTATATAAAAAAATGGGTGTATGCTTTTTTCTTGCCTATGTTAAACGAGGAACTTCCTCTCTAAGCCTCCTTCTAATGGAGAAATCATAGGAACGAGCTAACGTTTCTCTGAATCTTCTCAAGTCAAGCTTCACGTTTTGTCCCTGTAGATATATTTTCTTCGTATATTCCCATCCTTTCTCGTTGAGACTCTCCGGATCTCGGATTATAGGATCATCTTTGCCATATTCATCGTATAAAGAGCTCTCTCTCGGCGCAATCTTGTATCCAACGTACTTCAATCCTAGCTTCTTTGCCGGTTCACCATAGTATGTCTCCGCCGCCCAATCAGTCCCTAACGGAATTATCTGAATGAAAACGGTTTTCGGTTTCAAGAAAAGGAAATGAGTCATCGCCGCTCCATGTACACCGATCATTACATCGCTCGTGTTCATGGAATGATAAATCTTAGCCATCTCTGTTCTTTTGTCCGGCCTTAGAACCTCGACACTGAACCCGGTTTCTTCTGCTAGCTTCACAAGCAGATTCTCGTTTAGTATCGCTCTCGACGATCCGTTTCTTGATAGAATCACCAGCTTCGGCTTCTTCAAGTCAAGTGTTGTTGTTGTTGTCTTATTCGCCTCTGTTTCGTCTTGAACCAAGCTTTGGATGCGAGGCGAATAAGCTCGGTCCAAAACGTTTCTGAGATCAACAATGGTTTGATTCCCATTAACCATCAGTGTAGAATTCACCGTTAACTCGTCGTGGATACGCAATCCAACGGTTGCTTCCTTGAAACAATGTGTTCTTGAATCTCCATTGAAATCGACCAGTGGATAATCCGAGAGCTGCGAAACGATGTCTCCGTATTTCATCTCCCACCAATCATGATACTCGACGATCACAAACACAACTTTTTTGTTGAAATGCTGTGAAGTTATAAACAAAGGGATGATCCCGTCGTTGAACTCGTGATAGACGTTTCCTGTGTATCCGCCCGTGGAGAAGAACACTGCAGGAACATCGTGGTACACATCGCAGACACGATCTGGAGATTTGTTTGAGTCTTTGGTGATGAGGTTGAGTTCTTGAACAGTGTCCATCACACTGGTTTCCCATTTTCTGGTGTAAGGTTTGATCTTTTCGGGCTTTGTGTTGTTCTTGGTGGAGGTGTAGAGGAATACTGACGAAGAAGCAGAGTTTGTTCGAACATCGCCTTTCATAACGCAGGTGTCAGATCTCAAACCGGTTCTGTCACAACAAATGGTTCCTACATAGAGATGAAAAATCGATAACCGTAAGTTTGAGTTTTAAATTAAGACAACAGAACAGAGTTGTTCTGTTTCTTGAATATTTTAACAAAAGGAAGGAGAACAGAGTTGTTCTGTTTCTTGAATCTTTTAACAAAAGAAAAGAGAACTATTAATGGATTTCGTCAACAATTTCGGATTGGATTGAAAAGGAAACTAAAATACTAACCATTGGAGATATCTGAGCAGAGAGGGGCTGTGGATGGCTCGTAAGAACTAAGACCTTCGCTTTCTCTGCTAAACGAATCTGCAGAAGAAGAAAAAGAGAGACGTTGATTAGTAAATCAGAAATATGAACTCCAAAAAGAAGAAGATCGTATGCGAGAGATAGAGAGAGAATAATCATACCTAAAAGAGAGAGAGTGGAGAAGCCGAAGAGATAAGGAGACATGATGAAACAGCAAGAAAGGATAGAGAGGAAGAGAAGAGATAGAAACTTTTGTTTAGCTCTCTTCAAGCCACCACCTTCCTCTACTGAAACTCTAAACCTCTCTTCTTTTCGTCCATGGTGGATGATTAACCTCTGGTACTGCACCATCTTCTCGGGGGAAGTGCAAACACAAGGGAAAAAAGAAAAGCAGAAACCCAGAACCCAAGTTTTGATTTTGAGGAAGGTTTTGATCACTTTGGTGACGTTTCAAGCAATTACAGAGAATATGATCACCGGAAAACTAATTTCTCTAGTCAGAATAACTTTTCTTCGGAAGGAAGGATAAGGAGATGAGTGTCTCTGATGGTTTTAAAGAGACTTTTTGATACACACGCATATATACATACAACTATTTTTAACGAGTGAAACTATAAAAAGAATTAAATAAAATGTTTTGTTTTTAGTTTGGATTTTTTTAATATTTGGGATTTAGTGGACTTTTCCTCTGGTTTTCGATAAAGAACACGGAAACAACAGAAAGAAGACGGCTGTCAAACTCAAGTGTTTGGTCAAAGTCAAGTTAATCTTTAATTTTTTTCCATTTTTTTTGTTGTTGCATCGTACACTCGTTTTTATTTTTACCTTTTTTCAATTTGTCAGAACATTCCTTTTTACCCTAGTGGGCTGGTGAATGATGGATGATTCGTTTGGAACAACAAGCGAAGTTACGTAAGGAAAGGTTTTTATTCAGACGACCAGAAACGGCACGAAACTTGGTCTCGTGAGCCTAAAACGGCGTGAAGTTTAAAGGTTTTCATATGCATTTTTGTTGAGCATGTGGGCATGTGCATGAAGCCGAACATCTACTTTGACAATCAGTTTCGCATGTATAAGCTACTTTACAAAAGGCAATGAGTTGTATCTTTTGCAGCAGATATTTATCATAAAAATGAATATTTAATTTTTATGATAAATATCTGCAACGACAGCTTATCCCTTTTCCAAGTTCCAATTATTTCCCAAAACTCAGACGATAAGATTGTTAAAAAAAATTTGCTCTCTTCCTCTGTTCCATTTTTTATAACTTTATAATTGCCTGAATATCGTCGGATATTGATTTTTTTTTTTTTAATGTTAAAGATTTATAAAATTGGTAGATTTTTTGCTCTCTTCTTCTGTTATACAGAGAAGTATCCAATGTTATAAGAAATATGTTAAGCGCTAACGCGTAACCGGACATCTAGCATAATAGAAGATGATGATCTAGGCCACACTAAGATATTAATATTATTGTGTAATATGTTTATAGTAAACTTAATATTAGATTTTATTCTAATGGCATTGGCACAATGCCGCCGCATTGGTTCTAATTAAATAGTTTTAGATGGAACCTCGCCAATGTTGGTTCCGGGAATCAACCCAAACCAGGTTCATTTACAAATCAGCTTCTAGAACTTTAATTGAAGGAAAACCCTTTCACAAACAAATAAAATTCTTTGTAATCGATGAAAAATCCAAAAAGCTAAAGGTACGGTAAGTCGGTGATTGGTTTTCCTTTATGGTGTCTCACCGCTCGCGTATGCTAAATACGAGATTCTGTCCAACAAAAGTCACCTCAAAAACCTTAGTTTTAGTATATTTCTCCTTGGTTTTATTAATTCTCTATCCAGTAAATATTTATGTGGTTTATAATAATACTATACGTGTTTCAGTTTAAATAACATAAATCTATTAATCTACATATTCAAATGAAATAAAAGTGGAGTTTGAAGCTATTTTCGATTCCGACCACTTTCACTACTTAAAAGTTTCTATTATTTTCCGATATGAGCCGGTGAAAATATGGTTGCCCAAGCACAAAGGGAGTCACCAATATAACCCGAATTAAAGATATGATGCGTGGATTTGCCATTTTTCACACTGTAAATACACAATTTTACGATTTAGAAGCGACTGTCAAAGCATGTAAGAGCATATCCACTAACGAGTTGTTATTATTAAATATTTATCGTTCTTGGACAAACGTAAACACAATATATATTAATCGTTTGGACAAACGTAAGTACTGTGTTTGCGGGAGTTTCTTACGCTCGTCTCTCTTCATGAAAATCTCTCCTTCTACAAATGTTTTTTTTGGGTGGTAAAATGTTTAATTAAGTGAAAAACATGCGTGTAATACATACTTGGCAGCTTTTTCTACGAACAAAAATATTAGGAGCTTTCAAAAATCGCCTATAAGAGAATCTATAAAGGTAAAAAAATAGATAAAACGCTCTCAAATTTGAAACTCTAATAGGTATGTGCTTTGCAAACCGGTTGATTGAAATGAGTCAGACATCCATCTTCTTAGCATAGTGGCTTTCTGGTCGATCATGTCCCGATATAGCTCCTTTTTTTCTTCTGGTAAACGGAAATCAGGAAAACAGTAATTGGCAAAATAGAAGGAATATTTTTTTGTTGGTCAGTGATACAGAGTTCAAATTGATTTTATATTTACAAAAGTATCTTAATAAATTTGCATAGTAAAGATTTACAACTAATAAAATTACAATCTGAGACAGTTTATGTGTAAACAATACAAAAAAGTAGATAAGAGTTATATCCCATTACGTGATTCATAAAGTAATATCTTATATATATAGTAAAAGATCCATAAAATATATAGTACTTTAATTCATTTCTGTAAACTTTATGAAGACACGTATAAAAAGGGGTGATATGTCAACTTCAGAGCGAAGTATCAGTTTGTCTCACGTACTAATGTTTAGCTATTTCAGGAATAAAATTACCCAACTTTATTTGGTTTTCTGTATTTTGAATGTATACTGAGCCAAGTTCAACGGGACCATTAAGTGACCCGAATGTGGTTCACAATTGTACACCGTCAGTGCCAGTATACAAACACAGCACTACAAGTTTAATCTTGTTCCTGTATCCAAACACTCGTGAAAAAAAGGATTTCCAACTAAATCCAACACATGCGACCCGTATGACTTCCCTAACAAGTCACTTATTTCTTTTTATTCTGTCCTCCTAAAACGGACAAGCAAGCTACAAAAAGAAAAAAGAAAAAAAAAACAAACGTCAATCGCTGGAGATAATTGATCGACCGTTGGATTAATTGTTAATGGGTCCCACTAAAATCGACGATCCAGATCTTCTCGTTTAGGTGCACCTCAATACATCTCAATTTCGTTCCCCTATTTCATTTGTCTATAAAAGGTGAAACAAACCTACGGATTTTCTCCTTCTCCACATATATCCATCGTGTTTCAGTTTCTTGTCTTGATTGCCCCTCCGAGGAAGAAGACGAGAAGAGGAAGAAATCGGAGGAATCTGTAACCGTTTTAAGATCTATTAGGGCTTTTTTCCCCCTTTACCCAGTGGTTAATTTAGGGTTTTTCGATCATGTCGGATGCGTATTGTACGGATTGCAAGAGGGAGACGGAGTTGGTGTTCGATCACTCCGCCGGAGACACCCTTTGCTCCGAGTGCGGCTTGGTTCTGGAATCGCACTCGATTGACGAGACCTCCGAGTGGCGTACCTTCGCCAATGAGTCCTCCAACAGCGATCCGAATCGTGTCGGTGGTCCGACCAACCCTCTTCTCGCCGATAGTGCCCTCACCACTGTAATCGCAAAGCCCAACGGCGCCTCCGGCGATTTCTTGTCTAATTCTCTCGGGAGGTGGCAGAATCGTAACGCCAACTCCGATCGTGGCCTGATCCAAGCGTTTAAAACCATTGCCACCATGTCCGAGAGGTATTGCGATTTCCGTTATATTCCCTTTTGAGATCCCATTTTTTAGCAGACTTTTCATGTTGGCTCTGAGATTGGATCGGATCTTTACAGCATTTTTGAAAGAATTTATGTTGGTGGTTCCTTCGCTTGGAGATTTTGATTTTGTATGGCCTTGCTTTGATTGATCACGCAGACTTTCTGTTTGACAGATCCACCTCCTGCATAATTATTATCCTTCGTTGATGATTTATCGTTTTGAGAAATGAGGTTCCCTTTTGTTCAAATGCGCATTGCGAGTTTTGTCCTTTTTGATGTTGCTGCTGCTGCTGTTGGTGTAGAGTGTTTGTTTATATTGGCTGATTCGTGTGAGAGTACTTACTTGTTGATTGATTTTGGTTTTCAGGTTGAACCTCGTTTCAACTATCAAGGTAAGCTTGTTCATATCTGTTAATCTTTGTGTTGTAGCTTTAATAGCCTGCGTATTTGTGCACTAGAAGTTTAAATGTTACTGGTTCGGTATGTGAGATTGAATACTATCGTTTACGGATATGGTTGGTGATGTGTAGGATCGGGCTAATGAGATATTCAAGAGGCTGGAGGATCAAAAGTCAAGCAGGGGAAGGAACCAGGATGCACTGTTTGCAGCCTGCTTGTACATTTCCTGTAGACAAGAGGACAAGCCAAGAACTATAAAGGGTACAGTTGAAAGGTTTTTCATTTGAGAGAGAGAGTGGTTCCCTCTTATATTAGCTTTTTGTCATAAGTCAATCAAATTCCTCAACCTTGTGAATAGAAATCTGCTCTGTTGCCAATGGAGCGACAAAGAAGGAAATTGGACGAGCAAAAGACTACATTGTTAAAACACTGGGGCTTGAGACTGGCCAGTCTGTGGAAATGGGCACTATACACGCTGGTGATTTCATGGTGAGTTTTGATTTAAATTCCTTACGAGTGTGTTGCTGCTACCTCTTAACTTTGATATGCTAGTGTTAGTTTTTGTTGACGGTGTTGTTGCTGATATTGCAGAGAAGGTTTTGCTCTAACCTTGGAATGTCTCACCAAGCCGTGAAAGCTGCTCAGGAAGCTGTGCAAAAATCTGAGGAATTTGATATAAGGTACATTTCATTTATTAGCCGATTTCGTACCTTGGACTTGGTAGGCATAGCAGAACCTTTACTGATATAATTTATTTGACATCTTGAAGGAGGAGTCCTATATCAATAGCAGCAGTAGTTATTTATATCATAACCCAGCTTTCTGATGACAAGAAGCCTCTCAAAGGTTTGTTTTTTTGTTTTGTTTTCTTCTATAAATTGATCTCATTCAAGCAAAGATTTATGAACATTTCTGAGACTGATTAATATTATTGGGTGTGCAGAAATATCGCTAGCAACAGGAGTAGCAGAAGGGACAATAAGAAACTCATACAAAGACTTGTATCCTCATCTTCAAAAGATAGCACCAAGTTGGTATGCCAAGGAAGAGGACCTTAAGAACCTCTCCAGTCCTTGAAATTAGTTCTTTTATTCTTCTATGCAAAAGATTTCTATCTTATCTATCTCTTTACGGAGGAGTAAACTTGTTTTTTTTTCATTTTCTTTTTTTTGAGTCTTTGTTAAGGTTCTTGTAATGCGTTTAATATTTGAAAAAAGAAAACAAAATTTTCATAGAAAGAAGTTTTTGATTCACTCTGATTTCTCATGCGATTCTCATTTTGTGGTTGAAAGGCAACTTAAAACTGAGCACTCTCACGAGAAGTTTTTTTACATGTTAAACTTCAATCGCAAAATCAGCTTTAAATCTGTTTGGATTTATTGGGTTTTGACATGTTAAAACCTCAAACAGAAAAGAGAGCATTTGTATAGTTTATTTGTTACTCTATCGGTTTATTTCTAATGAATTTTTAGATGATTTTAAGTTAAATTTGGTTTGTTATATTTTTAATTACCAAACTCTACTAAATTATTTAAAGATATTTATTATTTTTTAAAATCTACTAATTACAATATTTTCAATAATAGTTGAATTGATTTAGTTTTTACAAATTTTTGATTGAATAAATAGAAATTTAAATAATTTTAACTGGTTTTATAAAAATTGCATGTTCAATAATATAATTTTTGGTATGATATTTAAAAATCATTAGTTGAATAACATAGAATTTTAAAATAATTATAAACTCTATTAATGTCAAAAAACCTTCGAGAGATAAAAATGCTAGTAGATTTTGGAAATACAAAGAGGAGATAGGACTCATTTTGTATTTTATCACAAAGTTAAAAATATTATTCTAATTTTTTTGTTTTGGCAAAATCTGATTCCAAAATCCAAAAATTTCCCACCACCAATTTATTTTCTTGGAATATATGATTCCAAACATTTTTCCTCAAAAACATATTCTGCAAATTTCTTATAGAAATTATGAATACAGTTTTTTTTTTTTGACAAAAATTACATTGAAAACATTATTCCAACCCCCCCCCCCCCCCCCCCCCCCCCCCCGCCCCCCCCCCCCATTAAAATATAATTAAATTTTCTATCAAATATAGTTCTAATTTTTTTTACCAAAATCTAAATTCATAAATTCTCAACCAATTTCTTTTCATGGAATAGATGAATCCAAACTTTTTTTTTCTATAAATGATATTTCTGAAACGTCTTAGTAAAAAGATTATCTGCAAATATTTTGCAAAAAAATATTAAGCTGTAAACATGATTTCTAAGACTTTCATGCTGAAACATATTTCTGCAAATTTCTCATAAAAATTGTGTATACACAAATTTTATGCCAAAACATTGCTTCCAAACATGATTCCAAACCCTCACACCAATAAAATGCAATTCCATAAATTCTTTGTCCAAATATGATCTGCAAATTTTCCACAATATTGTCTAAAAAATGCTACTTCACAGATTTCTAAGTAAAAATGTTATCTACAAATATTTCACAGCATCGACAATAATATTTCCAAAAGTTTCATACTAAAGTATATTTTCGTAAATTTCTTCGAAAAATGTGTATAGATAAATTTTCTGCCAAAAAATTACATCAAAAATTTGATTACAAAACCTCCTCCACTAAAAATAGAATTTCACAAATATCTGGTCAAAATATATTCGTTAAATAATTTACATTATATTTTTAAGTTATCTTATTAAGATATATTAAAAGTCATATAAAATCTTTAAAATTTTACCGGTTAGTAAACTAAGATCAAATTTATTTTCTTCTTTTTTTTTGAATTACAATTGGGTATACAATATTTATAAATAACTATGATTTTAAGTATGTCTATGGAAACCAATAGTTCTTGAAAATTATTTACCCATTATGTATATAGACAATAGCAGATCATAAAAATTCACTTCTTATATAGAAAAAGGAATTTGTGTATAAAAAGACTATGCTTTTATCTTGTGATCGTCCCATTTTTTTATCACTTAGTGAATTTGAAAAGTGAATGATTATTCTGATCATGTGTTTGTGTATTTATAGATCTTCTAAATTCACTTTTTATTGTGAAAATTTCTAATAAAGTTTTTTTCTATCTTGCAGGGCAATCTAAGGAAGTTTTTTTCCTATCCTCAATCTAGATATTATTATTCTTAGAGCCAATGTATGTTAGATAACGAAATAAAAAAATTGGTCGAAACATATTGATAGAAGTAAGCGAATAAAAACTGTAGACACTAATTTTTATTTGAAAGAAGTAAGCGAATAAGTAATCGGCGATACACTCAAAATAAACATATACTTAAGTTAGTATTGTCCAATGATATATTTATGTATATTATTAAAGTTAAAGACCATATTCCTCATCGATCTCGAGAAGTGTAGAGAAAGTAGAAAGTCCAGGAAATGAATTGTGTTTTGCTTAGAGAACTCCTTTACCTCCATAATATGGTGTGAAGAGAATAGTCAGTGAACCTATAAAATCAACAAAAACATGTAGAATTCCTGAAACGTGATGGTGTTGTGTGGTGTTGTGCAGGCAACGAAGCCATTCAATTATTTTCCTATACAAAAAGAGATCAATGTGTCTAAATCACTGTCTTTGTTCCTGTTTATATAAAATTATGAAAATGGGATTTATTTCGTCAACTAAAACATGAAAAGGAAAATTTTAATACCATCTTTGAAGTACTTACGTGATTCTAGTTTTTCGGCCACGCTTTCTCTTCAAACTTGTTATTTTCTAACGTGACCATGCTTTCTCTTCAAACTCTACAAATATAAGTTCAAAGAATCAGTTTAATTGAGAAAGAGAAGAATCAGTTTAACAACAAATCGGAGAAAGAGTTATGTGACAATTCTATATGCAAACTGAATTCTCCAAACTAAAAAAAATGCAAAAGACTATACGAAACCTTAAAAGAGGGAGAAAAGTATCAATGTGAGAGAATAGTTTTTAAAGATGTTGGAATATTTCTAATTTAATGTATAGTAGATATAATGTTTAGTAATAAGAATAATCTATTAATTATTAGTTATTGTTATTGTGAGTTAAAATAGTGTTTGGTTTTAAAAATAGCATTAGACAAAAATTAAAATTAATTAAATAAAATGGTTAGAATAATTGTGGTGTTGACACATCAGTCTATAATGCTTCATTAGATTATTAATTCTTTCTTCGATTTTATCTCTATTTATTCTTTTTATTTTGTATATTTTGTTATTTTTTTTCATTCCTATTTTTCTTACTAGGGTTCACCTAGAGCCAAAAGACCAGAAAACTGTTCCATATATAAATAGCTGATTTGAGAAAGAAAAAAAAAAGAAATTGCAAATCCATAAACTTACGATGGCGTACGACTGCGGAAACGGAGACGGTGCCACCAGGCCCACCACCGCTTTAAGAAGCCATGGCCACCGCCACGGAGACCCCAAAATGGAAGAAGCAAGAGATCCAAGCAAGGGTGTAGACTCAATCAGCTCTCTGCCTGATGAGATCCTCCACATTATCCTCTCTTCTATTCCGACCAAATTCGCCATCAGAACTTCCACCTTGTCCAAACGATGGAGGCATGTATGGTCCGATACACCTTCCCTCTCCTTCAATTTCGCACGTAGTAGGCCGGAAGCTAATTCGATAAACAAAACCCTAGATCGCTACACGGCTCGCAAGATGATGAGTTTCCGGCTCTGTGCCAGAATCAGTCACTATATTTCTCACATTGACAGATGGATCAAATTCGCCATGTCCAGAAACGCGGAGAATATGTCGCTGAGTTACGGTTTTCATGTTCCTGATTACTTCTGCATCAATAACTCTGTGAAACAACTCGATGTTGCACTATTGTATTTTTATTTGGAGATTCCCAGTCGTTCCGTGTCCGTGTCTTGGGCATCTCTGAAGATGCTGTCCTTGCGTCGGTGCAGGCTCTCTCGCGTATGCATTGATAAGATTTTATGTGGCTGTCCCATTCTCGAGAGCTTAAAGATTTATTTCTGCGATGATGACCTTAGGGTTCTTGATGTCAGGAAATCGCAGAGTCTGAGAACATTAGAAATCGACCGCAACATTAGAAAACCGGGTCCGACGCAGATTGTTGCGCCGCAAATCCATTGCCTCAATTTGCGCAACTCTCAGTTACCATGTACTCTTGTTGATGTCTCGTCCTTAACCGAAGCTAGTCTATATTTGTGCTTCTCCTCAACTAAAAAACTGACAGCTGAATTTCTGCAAGACATGTTTCTAAAGATACTAGACAAGTTGCAGAATGTAGATAAGCTTACTTTCGGGGCAAACTTTCTTGAGGTATGTTTTCGTGTATTCCAAGGTAGGTCTGTTGCAGAATCTCTCCACTATGATAGCCAATGGACTAGTTTTCATTACGCTTTGATATCCAACAAGTATATGCTTTATGCACTCTGTTTGTTAGTCTATGTTGATATTGTTATATGCACTCTCTGACTCTGACAAGTCACCAGCTATAGATGTTTGTAGAATAACTAATTCTTGTCTTTCTATGGTTAAAGCTCTAATTTTATTTATTTATTTATTAACACCTCCTTGAGATTTGTGTTTCGATAGTTACTACATGTCATGTGATTTTTTTGTTAGATTTTATCTCTTGCCGAGCTCAGTGGTGTTCCTTTTCCGAGCTTCAAGGTCAAAGATTTGACGTTTAAGACATTGGTCTATCAATGTGTAGTTCCTGGCTTAGTAAGGTTGTTACAAAACTCACCCGAATTGAAGAAGCTAACAGTACGCACAAGGAATCCCGGCACCGTACCAGTATATTTTCCCATTAGCCTCTTTTATTTTCCTTAACCAAACCATATCTTCTTTCACTTTTGTGCGATCTGAAATACTGGAAAATTTGTTTGCATAATCGAAAACCTTTTAATGTTGTACAGGAGAGACAGATCATTGACATGTACTTGGAATTGCAAGGCTTGAATCCGGTTCAATGCTGGAACGTCGAGGCGAGGGTCACCGAGAAGGTGGCTTCGTTGATGGAGCTCATGCTTAAAACCACAAAGATATTAGAGAAGATGGTCGTAAAGTTGGAAGGTTATCTTGGAAAAGGACATTTTGAAGAGTTGCTTGGGATGGTTCGAGTGCTCTCTGACAACAACCACAATGTCTCCATTGTGCTTAGCAGATGAAAACTTTTCTATATTTTGTATGAAATCATTATGACATTTATTGGATTAAAGTATTGAATTTATATATTTTATCTTCATAATTATGACATCATATAAGCGTTTCTCATGTAAATATCTATACAGTAATAACAGTAAAAAAAAGCTTATGGTAGTCAAAAATTGTTCCGTCTCTAATAGTAGAAAAAAGTCACCCAAAATTTTCTTTGACCAATGCAACAACCATCGTTGAGCTCACTGCAAAACGAAAGAAACGAAAACACTCAACTTCTCATGGTGCTGGCGACCAAGCGGATGAGAAAATCTTATATGATAAATTTTGTTCATTAATAGCGTATCTGTAACACAAACCATCATGTTTTACAGCAAATTTGATTCAATTACATAAAAAGAAAAAAAAAAATACGGGTTAACAATATGAACATATATATTAAGAGTCCCGGTAGAGATAAACCTCCATCTCTCCAGAATACCTTTTCGAAATCAGCCTCGATATTGGTTCGTTAGATATAAACTGATAGTTGTTCGATCATCATAATGACTGCCGAAAATGAACGTGTAATATTCGTTAGGTTTCTCGATGGTGAAGTGAAGGTATACTGTCTTTGCTTGACTTAGGACCGGTCAGGACTACTTCTCCCTGTGAGCTTGTGCTATTCTGAACAACTCTCCAAAAACCGGACTCACGGCAATGATCCGGACTTGCGAACTTAATGTTAACTTCGGTTGATTCATGTATAACATTATATGATGAATTTGATGATGGTAATACAAACATAATTGGTGTGGGTGCTATATTTGGATTAGTGAAATAATGGGTTCAATGTAGGAGATTAGGGAAATAATGGGTTCAATGTATAATATACACACTCTAATCTTTGTTATTTCTACTCCACACGCAAGGTTGAACTTGCTTGTTAGTTAAGCTTCTAAACATATATTTTTTTTTCATACGTGGATATGGGTTACGTACGGCGTTACGGAAGGATCATGGAGTTAATGGACCGTAAGCCACTCTTCCCTGGACGAGATCATGTTCATCAGCTTCGCTTGCTCATGGAGGTAAGTAGTAACATTTCTCATTAGCTGTATTTGACTAAACAAAGACTCAAAATTTTGCAGTAAAGAAACAAAGTTGGGCGAATTTTCTTTTGGCAGCTCATAGGAACTCCATCAGAAGAGGAGCTCGAGTTCTTGAACGAGAATGCAAATCGATACATAAGACAACTCCCACCGTATCCTCGCCAATCCATCACTGATAAGTTCCCGACGGTGCATCCTTTAGCGATGATCTTATCGAGAAGATGCTAACATTTGATCCTAGACGGAGAATCACAGTGATACATATGAAGCCCATCATCCACCCATTATCTACCAATACCGTCGCAGAGGCAAGGCCCAAAAGGAGTAGAAGAGTGGCTCTGTAGCAGGATGGTTCTAGAAGGAAGCATCTAGAAGAATAATCACGTGTAATAGCCGTGCGAGTAAGGGAATAACGGCGCACATGGGGTGTCGAGGGGAATCATACGGGTAGGATCAAGGAGAAAGTTATCAATCAATTGGTCAAAACAGTCAAGGGAGGAGAGAGAAACTCCATAACAGTCTCTCAAATCTGTATTCGTATTTGCCAAATCAGTAAAGTAACTTTCCATTTATCGTTCTTAAGCTTTTATTCCGATACACATACACGTAACACACAGGTCAGCCCCCAATCGATAATACCATTTTACTTGCAAAGACACGACTTTCTTGTGCGGATCATTCCAAAAGCACGAAAACAGATCACTTTTAGTGAAGGTAGGGAGTTTCTGATTCTTGAGTAAGTTAGTCCTCACATCTTCTTGATTTTTTTATTTATGATTCAGTTTTAGACGTTCTGGAACATCGATGGAGAGGAGGCAGAGGTAAGAGGAACGGTTGACATTATCAACAAGTGCAACGACCCGATCATCCAGAAGAGGATGCACTTGTGGAAGAATGAAGGTGGAAAAGAGACGGAAGAAGATTGGCTTGATACACTTATCGCGCTAAAAGATGAGCAAGGAATGCCTTTGTTCACATTTGATGAGATTAGAGCTCAATGCAAGGTTAGTGATGTTTACACTTCGAGTTGTTACAAATAAAATAAGGGTTTCATTAATCTCTTATGCATATGTTATGCTATATATATGTAGGATATAAATGTTGCATCAATCGACAATACGATGAATGACGTGGAGTGGACGTTAGCGGAGGTGTTGAATCAACCAGAGATTCTTGAGAAAGCCATAAATGAACTGGACATGGTAGTTGGTAAAGACAGGCTTGTCCAAGAATCAGACATACCTCAACCCAATTACATCAAAGCTTGTAGCCGAGAATCTTTCCGGCTTCACCCAGCTTGTAGCCCGAGAAGATACTACCCTCGCTGGTTATTTCGTTCCCAAAGGTAAAATAAAAGGAAACTAAGAAACAGTCTAGAAAATGTAAAACTAAACAAAGCAGAAAAAGAGCTGCAGCTCTTAATAGATTATCTTATCTAAGTTAGAAAAAGAAAAAAAAAAACAGTCTAGAAAATTTCAGAAAACAGAAGAAACTCTTGTAACAAGAATACAGTGTTATTCTATAACAATCAGAAATACAGTGGATTTTGCTAATGTTTGTAAATCTACGTAATATATATATATATATATATATATTTTTTTTTAATTATTAGGACGTTCTGAGCCAAAGCTTATAATCCTTCAGGTCTAAAACCATAGTATGTAATAGTATATAATATTGGTTTTGTCTCAAGCGTTACTCTCGATGTTGTGACCTCTAATATATCATTAGACATGCATGCATGTATAAGTGGAATGTTATCTTATATCTATCAAATGCTGTGTTTAAGATATCTAAAGAGACGAGTTGATTAGTTAGTATTCACATCTACTTTTTCTTTTTTCGTGTAGATATAAGTTAGAACATCTATTTAGACATGTCATATGTACATCATTTTTGTACTATGGCAGGCGCGTGTCTATCGTTTACGCAAGGTTAACGCGTATTAGTTTTAGTTGACTTTTAAAGATAGGATGACATTTTATTATTTGCCATAATCGGAAAACATGTTCAACAGATATCGAGCATACAAAACCATGCATATGTAACACACAAAATAGTAGAATTCTATGTTATTTATTAACAAAATTAAACATTGCATATTAGCAAAATAAAAAAGTTACATGTTATTTTTATCTTATATTGGCTAATGGCACTAGCATAACAACTCTACGTTTTCTGAGAAACATATTTGACATTGAGCAATATGACACTATATGAAAAATACAGTGTTGTGTGTCAGTGTGTGACTGTCCACCAAATTCACCCACAAACCCCTTGTAAAAAAACAAAAACATCCAAAATTTCAATAGTGATGGAATTTGGGGAATTTTAAGTTATGAACTTTTGAGTGTGTATTTTACAAGAATTTCCCACAATTGAGGTAAAGCCCAGAGTATCTATACTTGTAATTTGCTATAATAGCATGTTCCTTCAGATTTTACTGATTCAGGCCCATCTCAACCCATTATTTAAGTAACAAAGAAACAATATTATTTAATATAAACTTGAACTCTTTCTTCTCTCACTCGATCATCCTTCTTCGTCATCTTCTTGTTCTTGTTCTTCTTGTTCTTCTTCTTCGTCTTCATCATCTTCTTTTCAACCGATAAGTCACGGGCCTGTCAAATCTCAAATAAAATAAGCCAAGCTTATCATTTCCTTTCTTAGATTCGCCTAGGAGTCGTTTCCCCTTTGGTACCAAACCCATAATCAATTTACACCACCTGCTCGACGAAATTACCAAGAGAATAATTGCTTCTGTAGTAAGTTATTGATTTCTCTTATGGGGGTTCTCTTCCTTATCGTCTAGATTCATTGCGTATCTGAATCTCTTATGTTTTGATTTTTTTTCTGTTAGTGGATCCGGAAGCATCATCGAGCCAGAAGCCGCCCGCTAAGGAGGAAAAAGAAACATGTAGGTTTAGCTTATGCCTATGCTGTTTATAGGAGCTTCAATTTCTGCTTGATGACTTTGAATTTCTAGGAGACATATCTATCATATACATTGCGTGCGCTTGCACTGTATTTGGTGTAGTGTAGTAACTTTTATTTACTTCTGGTGCCAGTAATGGACAACGACAACGCTGAAGATGCTGAAGGGATCATTGAGGAATATCGGAAGGAGATGGAGGAGATTATACAGTCTGGGATTGGGATGGAGAATATGCGGGTGGGGGTTACAAGAACCTTTGCCAACTTAGAGGCAAATCTTGAGCCTAAGATCAGTGGATTATCCCAGGCCGTTCGGAAAACGAAGAACGAGACGTTGGAAGCCATTAAGTCGATGTTTGCCGACTTTAAGGCTAGCGTCCGTAAAGCAGCCGAGACCGCTCTCGAAGCTATGGAAGCATCATCTTCGAAAGCTCCTTTGCCTAAAGACGTTCGGTTCCAAGTACAAACTCTTCCGGTGAAAACAAGCGATGTGACAGATGGAGATAGCTTCAGAATTTATGTCAGGACTTCAGACCTGCTCGAGTTACCGCAATTTGCAGAGGCGGATGAAAGAAGCTTGCAGTGTCTTTAGAAACCTGATGGCTTGATGGGAATATGCTGCTAACAGGGGAATAGATGCACCAGAGCAAGCAATGGAGTTCGGGACGGAGGCAAAAAAAGAGCTCGCGAGGATTGTTCGAGGGCAGACATTGACATTGGATGTTTATAAACAAGACGACTTTCGTAGATGGGTTGCAGATATTTACACCGAAGACGGCACATTTGTTCAGGTAATATAACTTGTCATTTGATGGAAAAATGCTGCTAATATAAATATATCTTTTACGAAAACTTTTTTCCTGAAAAAATAATTGGTTTCTTGTGTAGGAGTTAATGATAGAGAAGGGTTTTGCTTGGCATTTTGATCGTTATGATACGCGCGAGAATTTGGCACGGGTAAGTAAAACTTGTGATTTATACTTGTCTCTTCCATATATATATTTTTTATAACTAATCATGTTCTATTTTATGTGGACATTAGTGTCAACGAGGCACAGGCGAAAAAGGTTGGCATGTGGGGTTCTAGTACACCCCCAGAGAAGCCCTGGAAGTGGAGACATAGACAGAACTCAGAGGCATGGGCTTTGCACAAGTCTCGGGAGTCTCAGTGACTGATTTGCCTGGACATTCCTTGTCTCACTCGATATTATGGTCTATTTGCTTCTCAACCGATAAACAAACTCTGACGATGACTTAGAACTCTATGTTCCATCTGCGTGTTAATGAGCAGCTTGTAGGCTAGACTTTATGAGAGCAGGAAAGATTTACAGCCTTACTTTGTTTTCTTAATTTTATAACATTCTACAACTCTCGCAATGGTAACAATCTTGCATCTGACCTTTTAATGATCGAGCACATGAGGTGAACATGGATTGTTGAGACTCTTTTGCTCAGATGGGAGTCTCTCTACTTCCTCACTCGTCTTCAGCCAATTCAGCCATGTCTTCCTCTGTAACATCAAAACCAGGGGAAGAAACATATGCATCTGCATTTGGAGAAGCCTGTACACATCTGTTTCATCTTCATTTTAGTCCGGCCCTAGGTTTGGTTTTGTCTATCTAGTCTATAAACAAGCTCTGACGAGGACTTAAAACTCTATGTTCCATCTGCGTGTTAATGAATCTTAGGCTAGAGAAACCAAAGCTAAGGCTACTAAAAAGGCTAAGTTTCATGAATCTTGATTTTCACATTGTGCTGTGAATTAAGTAAATATCTCAACAACTCTTTTCTATAATCTGGTGGTTGGTCAGAGATACAGGGCAAGGGTTTGGTGAGGGAGGTTCGATATACCAAACAGTGAATTTTTAATAGATAACTAAATCAATCCACATCATCAAGAAAATATGATGAAGAACATAAAACATACACCGACCTGAAAAACGTTATAATCTTTCACTTAGCATCACAGATTACTCATACATTCGTTTCATTTCTCCTCTGAATCTCAGTTTCTTCTTTAAAGACTGTTCCCACTCGGAAATAAGTCAAACAGAGTAAAAAAAAAAAAAGAAAGACTAACCAACAAGCCTTCTTGGAGAGCTAGTTACTTCGCAGTTTCAATAGCTTCCTCACTGGAAATCTGACAAGAAGCAAAGTAACAGGCGAAGTTGAGTCTCAAGATCCTGGAAACAGTTTTATCCTACTCTGTTTCATGTCCAGTTTGTATGTCAACCGATAAATTTTTAGAAATGGAACCATATGACTGTATGATTATAGAGAACCAAACAAATGGATCATACCGCAATGTATTCATCTACAATAGCCTGATCCAAATTCTTAGGAATAAATCCAGCTCCGATTCCTTGAATCTTGTGAGGTCCTGCACTTCAAAATACAAGACAAATAAAAATGCAGGGTTATGGAATAAAAAGTCAGAGATGGAAGTAAACAAAATCACTGGCCATACCGGGTTTTCCAGCAGAAAGTAGAGCGTTTTCAGTTGGTTCTACACCTATAACCTGGTACACAAAAAAACATCAAATAATTAAACATAAAATTTACTAATCCAAAGAATAGCCAATCTCTAATTATAGAGGCTTCAAACATCCACAGATGTATTCATTTCCAGCTGAGATGCTGATACCTTCAATTCGGCATCTCTGAGAGCTAATCCGAGATATAACCGAATCGTTAGCCGGATAAAGCCCATACAACTCCATGTTCTTGAACGGCGCCATGATGAAACCAGATTTGCAGCCTAGCTTCTGATATGGCGTCAAGCACCTGGGATTCGAGACCGATGCAAAGGCGTTGTAAGGGCAGTTGCACAGATGTATTCATTTCCAGCTGAGATGCTGATACCTTCTATTCGGGTTTTCTTTCTCTAACGAATCGACCAACGCCAGTGATAGTTCCTATTCACGCAACCAATATATCCACCTTCCCTCTTGTATCTTCCCATATTTCAGGACCAGTAGTCTCGTAATGAATCTGCATATTCCTTGAATTAAAAACACAAGCAAATACTTGCAGCCTAAAAAAGCAGAAACTAAACAGTAATACCAACGTTGATACAAAGGGAAATGCAGAAGAGATTCAATATTTTCTCAAACTTGAATCTTTCCCACTCTCTTATGATGGTGCAGAAGCAGAGGTGACACTAGCTCATGATTTATGGTAGAGAGTATTATGGAAGAGGAAGCAAGCACAGACCTCTTGGGATTTGCTGGGTTGTCAAACTGTTGGAGCATGTAGGAGTTTGGAGTGTTTTTCAAGATTTCTTCAGCCTTCTGAATGTTCCAGTCATGCCTTTTGCAGGCTCAGTTAATACAAGCTCAGCTCCAAATGCCCTCAAAAGAAGCCGTCTTTCCAAACTCATGGACGAGGGCATCGTCAAGATAAGTTTGAAGCAGCAATAAATGCAAGACCAATCCCTGTGTTTCCACTTGTAGATTCCACAAGAACGCTCTAGAAAAGCGCAGCGAAGAAAATATAGTCAGAGGGCTTCACGCTCAATGCAGAATAACGAACTTTTTGCAATACAATGTCTATCGCCAGTGAGATTTCTCGAGTCAATACATTTCCAGGTGTAACGAGTCCTTTTTGCTCAGCATCAGTAATCATACTATACCCAATCCTGACATCACAGTAGCAGCAGAAACTCAGGATATAAAATATGTGAAGATAAGCAACACGTAAACCAAATCGGTTACACAAACCTATCCTTGACACTGCAACATGGTTCCATGATCTCAAGCTTGGCAGCAACACTTGCGACACAACCCTTGACTATGCTGTTCAAGTACACCATTGGAGTTTTCCCAATAAGCTGAATCAATCCATCACATAAGGAATTTAAAACTCAAAGGAGATCAAAGCAAATTGTATTGTATCCTAAAATGAGAAAATTGAACACCAATTTAGCTTTTCCTCTATCTCTCTTCTCTATCCAGATGCAATCGAAACACTAAGTAGAAGAAAAAACCCATCAAACCTGAGCGGCATTCTCGGCGATATCGAATCCAGCTTCGGGCTTCACAGACACAGCCTTGCACACAACATCGCTACACCTCTGGCTCTGTCTCTTGAGAGTGAGAGCAGCCGGGAGAAAATCGCAAGTAGCCGCCTTTCTAGAAGATAAGGAGACAGAAGAGAGCTCTGGCGAGTATTTATGCGGCCGATGGGGAGAAGTCAACGGATTAAGGAGCAAAGCAGAGGATGATATCGCAGCCATGATTGCTCTTTCGCTCTGTTATTTCCCTTACTTCCCCAAAACCGGAGACACAGAGAGAAGTAGAGAGAGGGAGAGAGAGACGGGGATCAAACTTTTAATTTCAAGTTCTTTTGTTTTTTTTTTTTTTTTTTAATCCAGGCAAAGGTAGATGACAATAGCTTATTCATATCACCCAACCAACTATCTATTTTCGAAAATGGAACTAAATGAAGAAGGAAAAAAACCAAATTTTCATTATCTCCGGCAAAATTAGCTCCGGAGACTTGTCTGAAGAAATTTTACTCAGATTGAGAGCGTGCATCACCGCTAAAGCTAATTGCGGATCCGAGAACACAGCAAATGCGAAGGGCTACAAAACAAACACAGTGAGATTCTCTCTGTCTATTCACCGGGAATCATCCCTACCCAAATTACATAACTTCCGAGAGTTAGAAAATGATTACCTTAGCTCCATCGGAGGCCCGGAGATGCGAAGTCTCGTATCCTGGGAACTCGCGAAAGAGATTATAGATCTCCCGGGGCTTGACGTCTTCGGGAAGTCCGGCGACGAAAAGCGTACGAACCTCATCACGACCACCGATTGAGGCTTGCGTAGGCAAGTAGACGGAGTGGATTGGAGTGAATGAAATCGGAGCCACTCCCGGCGGCGGCGGAGTAACGATCGACGGGGGATTAGAGTGAAAATAGTATGCTGACGAATCATCCATTATTGACGACGGCTTATCACGTCGCCGGCAGAAAATGTTTTACAGCTTAAAGTGGTTTAGTTCGCCTTTGTTCAGTCGGAAGAAAATATCATCAGGAAGTGTTGCATATATCCGCGCCTTTTTTTCTTTTCTTTTTCCTTTTTCCATTCTTCTTCATTGCTCGGTCAATCCAACGATAGAACAAACGAGGCTTACGCTAATGGCATGTGATGGCACGCACGGTAACATAACTGTCTGTCTCTCCTCTCTTCCTTCTCTTTTGGCAAATTTTTTTGTTTTGTCCAAGGATCTGCAACTTCACAACTGCTCTTTCTCTCTCTCTCTAGATTGAGGCATTATGACGGAAGAACACATCGACCAATCACCACCACATGGCCATCTACTTCCGCTTTCGATGGATACTTGTCGGCCTTATCGCCAATTCAGGCAAGCTCTTTACTTTCCGCCTAATCATGTAATGTGGCTCAAAATGTTCTCATGTGATCTTAGTGCGTATGATCTAACTGGTAGGGAAGTGAGAGGGTGGTGGCTCGAGTACGAAAATTCTTTATTTTCCATTTTGCTTTGCAATCTACTAAAATATTGAAATGCAAGTTAAGAAATTTGAGGACCCTCGATTCACCTGAAAATGTTGTAGATTTTCATCGAGTGATGGGTTTCTTTTGCTGTTAAATGTATTATAACTTTCAAGCGGAGAAGATCCTCGTTGGGTATTGCTTTGTAATGTAATTGAGCTTCTTGTTGAAATGTGATGAATCCTATGGGGAAGTGATGGTTTGAACTTTAAAGACTGCATAGGGACTGTAAGTATGAGAATCTTGTATCTAGCTCTTGGTCTATGAAACACACACACAATATCACATATTTTAAGCAATATATAAGTATATGTGTTTCGCAAAAATGAATTTTGACAACCTTTTGTTTGGGTAATTGTCACTTTGCTGTGTCTTGTGTGGCTTTGTTCCTTATTTTGGTTGGTCCTTCCATGTTTCCACTTGGTGATAATGTGGGGTCTGTTCTGGTAGCTTTGGTTTTAGTCTCTAGTTGGGTGACAGTTTATGACAAGCTCTTCTGAGCTTTGAAATACTTTAGCACAATTGTTCGCACTACTGTTTCCATCATATGGGTCTAGACAACCTTGTTGCTGTAGAAGTTTATGTTAGATTTCTGTTTCCATCGTCTTGCAGCTTGTTCGTAGCAACAGCCGTCGATTTATGCCATCACCAGCAGATGAAGAAGCTCATCAATCATCATATCTCCAAAAGCACATGTCAAATATCATTTCTCTCCTTGCAGAGCCCGTGGAGGGAGAAGGAGATGAATCTTTGGTTTGTGCAAACCTTTCTTTGTCCCATTCGGGAAGGAGTTACTGTTTCTTTTAGATGGATGTATAAAACCCAATGTCGCAATAGAAATATTGGGATATGAAACAAAACCCGCATCTCTTTCAAGATGGTTATTTCATCACGGCTTAAATGGTGTTATTTACTTTTAAGTGTCCAAATTTCCTCCTCAGGTCCTATCCATGGAGAGTTTTGAGCACATTGGTTTTCTTCTTCATTTTGGTGATAAGGGATCTGATGTACCTTCTCTGAGCCAAGCTACAGCTGATACATGTATGTCCATGCATTTTCTGATTACCCTCTAATTCAAATGGTTGGGTGCTGTCTGAAATGATCTTTGATCTTTCAATCCTATTTCAAGAGTGTTCTGTGTTCGTAATCATTCTGACATGTGTCTTGCTTTCCTACAGACTTTATAGAGCTTAACAGACATCATATATGTTCAAACACCAAACAGCTTTTTATCTTTTCTTACTTCTTGTTTTCTTTACTGTGTGCAGATTCGTTTGAGAGAATATTGATGCTGTTCATATAGCCATTTCCCTGGTGGACCACTCCGTTTTATCTGAAGGCTCTGGGACTGGCCACAAACTATGTGTCATGGATGCTAATGCTGAGGCATCTAGCATGATTAGGCAATATGGGTCAGTGTTTCTGCATTACGGCGATCTCCAAATGACGGTAGAGTATTATGCACAAGCTGCTGTTACTGTAGGCGGGGGACAACTAGCTTGGTCTGGAAGAAGTGATGTGGATCAGCAGAGGCAGAGAAACTTAATGCTTGGGGCAAGAGGTTCTGGTGAAGAAGGTCAGCTCTGAAGGTTCTTCCCTGATTCTCGATTGAGACATCAGTTCTTGATTGAAGCTGCACATCAATGTCAAGAAGCTGGACTGTACGACAAAGTAAGTAGCTTCTGATCCCTTCTAATATCGTCTAGACCTTTCTCTGTTTTAATTTTTTGATAGAGCTGTTTTCCATTTATTCTCAGTCCATATAAATACAGAAGAGGGTTGGTGCATTTTCGGCTGCCTTGGAGACTATAAACAAGTGTCTATCTGAAGCCATTTGCTCTCTTGCACGTGGAAGGTTGGATGGTGAAAGCCGAACATCAGGGCTTATTCTCGCGGGAAACGAAATTCTTCAAGACTTACAAATATTACCTTGAAGTTAGGTATTATTAATATTATTGCAGGCTAGATATCTTTATCTTACTTTTCTTCAAGTTGAAAGAAATGTGCTCAAGGAGTCTGTTGTCATTTTCACAGTCTCGAGGAAAGAGAGCGAGTGATGGAACAAGAAACGATACTAAGAGAGCTCGAGGCAATACTGTCGATCCACAAGTTGGGTAGACAAGGGAATCATCTGGATGCTTTGAGGGAAATTGCAAAACTTCCATTCCTGAATCTTGATCCAAGAGTGCCCGATGCAACCGCTGATATATTCCAGACCGCATCACCTTACTTCCAGACTTGTGCCCCGGACCTTCTCAAAGTTGCGCTGACTTGTCTGGACAATGTGTCCCGGACCTTCTCAAAGTTGCGCTGACTTGTCTGGACAATGTACCTGACACTGACGGGTCAATCCATGCCATGAGATCCAAGGTACATTAAACGAACGAGAAAAACATATTCCTGGCTCTGTATTGTTTTATAATGTTATACTTCGCATCAGTTAGTATATAAACCAACTTTTAAATAGATCAGCTTTTTACTCACAGGAGCTCACGACTCCTTTACTTGTCCCACCTCGTGGGTCTCTTCCTCTTCGTCTCTCCACGAACTTCCCTGAGCAGCTCTTCAAGTTCTTCACATAGCGGTTCTGGAGTCAGCTGAACTATCTCTCCATCATCGCAATCACTACCCTCATTTGGATCTGTCCCGCCCTCCTCCTCACTTAGCCATCCACACTGAGAAGTCCTGGAACCTAAAAAGTTGAAGTTACCTCTGCAAGACAAGTATTCATTCATGGAATGAGATTATTATGGCGACAAGTTTGTTTTACCTCCAACAGAATGCTGTGCATAATCTCCTGATTGAATAACCGTTGGTGATGCATAATCCATTATAGGCTTCTCCTGATTGAATAGCTGCTGGTGATGACCGCCCTGCTAGTGATCGACAAAGCATCAGTCTGTGCTCCTGTCTCCGCACCACACACCACCAAAGATGTTGAGTTGCTGCCAACATGGGTTCTCCTGTCCTCAACTTGCTGCTCCTGTAATACAGAAGACAGATCATGATGCAATTCAAAAACACCCCAGTCGTTTGTTTCTGATACTTGATCACCAAAACAAAGCATGCAAGCAAAACCAAGCTGAGATAGAGAAAGAGTAGGAAGAACAAAGAATCACCTTTTCTTCTTCCTGACCCCTGAGCCGTTTGTTCATGTTCCATCTCTTCGTTTTGTACCGGGGCCATTTCTTGTTTCTGTTTTTCTTCTGGTTTCTTTGTTAGTTCCTGCTGCTTTTCAAGGCACTTGTCTAGAAGCACTTGGTAACTATACTCTTCGAAACCCAAGGCGAAAAATGTTAGTTTCAAAATCAAACAAGGACTATGCCAAAATAAAGTAGTAGGCGGTGCAAAAGATGAGTAATATCATGATGTGAAGTATGAACAGCAGATTATTGCAAAACATTCCGCCGGTCTACAGCTGTTTTTCGCATTGTAATGGAGACAGAGAGACATTCATTTCATCACTTTAGCATAAATGTTGACAAGCTTATAACAATCGGCAAAAATCAGATGCTTTTTAAACGAGTCAATCAAACAATCGACAAACCAACCATCAACAAAAAGTCAGATTTTTTGAGGCGATTAGAAACACTAATTTGAAATCAAAACATCCAAAGCTAACATCTTGACCCAAGCTGCTTCCATTACTCGGCGGCGGAAGATGTTGAAACCAGATGAAATAAAAATGCCAAAATGAAAGCAGAGCAGAAAACACCAATCAAAATTCCTGAGTATGTGTTAAAAAATTAGTCCGAGGACCACGAAATTGAATCGAAGGAAACTGTACGTTAAAAGATCACTCGGAAGTTGGAAAGACACACAAAGCTGGTAACGGAGAATCGTGCCCGACGCAAGCAGAAGCCTAAAGATTTGAATCGCCTATCTTCTTCTTCCCTTATTCTGGAGCCGATCGTAATTTGTTGTGTCGAGTGTCGACTATTTGTGGAAACGTTGGTCTCGCGTACATCCACGCGCTTCAACTGGGCCTTTATCGTTTGCCGAGCCCAATTCCTTGCTATCAAGCCTTTCCTCTCTAACTTCAAGCCCATCTCCATTTTCGTATTAGCAATTTGGTAAATTACGTCTGCCATTAAATAGAGGTTAGTAACTTATGGGTATATACTAAATTTGGTAAATTCCGAGGTTTTTGTGAGCGAAATGAAGACCATGGTCAAACGAAAAGTCGAATGATCTGACGGTTGAGAATTCATTTGAGGTGGTCCCGACGAAAAATCTAAAACGGCAAAACGGGGAACGCTTTTTCCCTCCCACGCGCCTCCGTGGACTGTGAATTCTGGTTTGATTAATTGCTGAATCTCTTTGAGGAGGAGAATTGGTTTAACTTTCCATGGTTTTTAGATGTTCTTGAAGAAAATTTCCAGAACGAGAGATATTGTGAGCGGATACTGAACGAGCAGAAGAAGCAAGATGCTGAAATCAATGAGCTTGACAAGGATTCGGTTTCGCTTGGCTTTCTCTCCTGATTGCTCGAGAATCTCTGGCAATCTTCTTGTATTCACAGATTGATTATGAGTACTTCGAGGCCATTGGGTTTAGAGACCAGAGAGAAGGTGAGCGAAATGCCAAATGGTACAAAAGAAGATGGAGACAGAGCTAATCTAACCACAGTGATAGCAAAAGCATGAACACGAGTTTGATCATAAACTTGCTAGACAAAAGGCAGAGACGGTCCTAATAAAGAAGAGACAGAGCAAATATAACCACAGTGATAACAAAGGCATGAACACAAGTTTGATCAGGAACTCTAAGCAGAAAGAAGGGAGCCAGTGAAGAAGTCAACCCAGTCAAGACCTAAGATCGTCAAGGGTCCAGCTGTTCCTGCACACAACATTGGATTTGATAGAACGAATCAGACAAAGAGGTGGGCAGACAATGAGTGAACCAGTCACCCCAATAAGCGAGTTGAACAGCAAGACAGGCAAGGAAGTAAGAAGCATAGCCAAGGAGGTCACTACTATAAGCTCAAGAAATTAGATCTGCTTCAACAGTTAATCAGGCAGCTAACCGATCGTACAAAGCAGATAATGGAGTCATATCCGATCTCACTGGTATAGTTAACACTAGAAAATTACAGCACAGTCTGTTTTTTTGAGCTCGAAGGTGCAACCATTACCTTGTATACTCACTTATGTCTGTCCCTTATCTCCGAGAAGATGATAGAAACTGTTGTCTTGAAGGGTTTGAGCCTGCTGTAACTGGGCAAGCATGTCATGCATTTCACTTAACACAGTCTTCTTGAAATCTCGAAGCTCGTCAGATACTGCGTTGATCTTCTCCAGCATTTTTGCTTCTATAGCGTCACAATTTGTTGCCACTATTGCTGGGATTTCAGTAAGCATTTGCTTAAACTCCTGCACAAAGAAGACAGAGAAACGAAACCATTACAGATGCTTACAAGTTGCAAACACAACAAAAAAAATCATACCTTATGCATTTTTGTGATCTCAATAGCAGCATCGGCATCAATCTGGTTCCCTTTCTTCTTCTCCTTCTGCCTCTGCCTCTTCTCTTTCTTCTTTCTGGCCTTTTCTTCTTCCTGTTTTGGTAGATTCTCAGTTCTCTTCTCTATCTCATGTTTTCGTGCCTCTCTCTCTGCAAGTAGATGTGCAGAGTAAGTTTCATATGCTTTCTTTGCATCATCGTCGTTGATCGTAGCAGTCATTGCACCATAATTGAACGCCGAGTTTCCACTCATATTTGCATTTATTTCGCCGGGAGTGTTGAACTTCTGAAAACAGCTGATCAATTTTTCGCCATCTTCGCAAGTCTCAGGAAGAAACTCCATGGCGCTCCTAATGTTGGCCACCACCAGTTCGAGGAACTGGGTAGCAGCTTCATAATCTTTGTGCATCTACAAAAGAAATAAACTACTCTGATTTCGATTTCGATTTCTAGACCTAAGTTACCGAGAAGATTCTGGATTCTTGAAGACCTAATTTCCAGAGAAAGTATCTTACCTGGAACAAGATTCTGGAACAAGAGAGAGAATCGTCGCTTCTGTAACCAGAGAGAATCGGCGTCTTGATGAAGTTTGATGGAACGAGAGAGAGAGGATGATTGAAAAGTTTGATTGAACGAGAGAGAGAGGATGAAGTTTAAGAGAAATTTGCTCGAGGATCTCACAATTTATACGGCGGGAATCGGAGCAAAAAATACATTTCTTTAAAAAGTTTAAAAATCAATCGACTGGTAAAAAAGAAATTCCGAAAAGAAATAAAAAAAAGTTTTTAGTAAATCCCAAAACCCTCTCTTCGCTTTTCCGACTGCGTAGCTCGAATCCACCAATATCAATGGCGAACGACCAAGAGATGAGTGGATGGACTGATCTTCTCCATTCTTCGTCGAAGCTTCTGGAGCAAGCTGCTCCTTCGTCTCAGTTTCCTCCTCTTCAGGTTTTTCAGCTTTCCGCTGCTACTTGTTTTTTTTTTTTTTCCTTCTCCTCCGATATCCCTCTAGTTTCTCCGGATTTTTTTTTTTCCTTTTCTGCTCCGTATTTTAGATTATTGCGATTGATTTGTCTGTGTGTCGCTATCAGAGGAATTTAGATCAGTTGGAAGCTTTGTCGAAGAAGCTCAAGGCTAAAACCCTAAGGAACGAAGCTCCTTCTCAGTCTATCGCAGCCACAAGGTAATTCTCGACTGTTTTTCCGCTTCAATTTCTTGGATTTCAAAAGGGAGTAGCAAGAGATGACTCTGTTAGATTGCAGACTACTCGCACGGGAGGGAATCAATGCTGAGCAACTAGCTCGTGATCTCAAATCTTTTGAGTTGAAGGTGAAGATTTCTTCTTACTCTATATTTCATCTTAGCTTACCCTGTTTATTGTCTGCATACGTTTCTTGAACGATTACTTTGTGTATTGGTGGGTTTTGCGTTGTGATAAGAAGGTCCAATACTTTTGACTAATACATATGTTTTGTCAATCGAATCTCCTTCGTTAGTTGTCTTAGCAAACGGGTTCATGACCCTGTCATTTGTCCGTTTATTGGTCTTAGTAGTATGCTTACACATCTCTCAGCTTGCCGCCTGCTTTTCAAATGTGATTATTCATTGCGCCATTACTTGTTTTTTTTTCTTTCTTTGATGCTCTTTGAAGACAACATTTGAGGATGTGTTCCCCGCTGAAGCCACGAGCGTTGAAGAATACCTGCAACAGGTACTTCCCCTTTGCTCGACGGTTTTCTCAAGTTTACACTATCTTTATAGATTGATGACTGACTTGTTATGATGTGTGGTGTTGATTTTTTCTTTCTTTCTCAGGTTCATGAAATGGCTATGGTATTAGCTATACAGGAAGCCCAAAAGGACAATGTTCGAAGCTTTAATGATTACATGATGAAAGTGCTGGAGGTTTGTATTCTGGCCATCCAGATTTCCATGTTTGATTATATGCTTCCCTTCTTTTTCCTCCTAGCCTTTTGTTTTTTTTTCTTCTCAGTATGCTTTTGCGTACAAAGATTGATAAGTGAGTAGTTGTGGGAAATAGAGGCGCGTATTTTGTTCTTTACTGCTTAATAGTTGTATATACGGAATGCACTATGCAACTAGATAATGAAGGAGGCTTTTGTTGGTTGGATGGTTTGCTTATTGACATATTAAAAGGATGTGCATGCTAATTTCCAAATATTGGACGTGAATCTGAAATGACAGGACGATTGGAGAAAAGAAAAACGTGACTTCCTTCAGAGCCTTAGCAGGATTTCAATGTTACCTAAAACGAATATGATTGATACAAGCAGAGAAGCTAATGCTGGTCAATTAGTGCCAGTGGCTTCGGGTCCTCGAGTATCCTCAACACCAGGCAAAGAACTTGTGGCTCTGGCTAACATACCCATTCATGAGAAAAAAACATACGTCTATGGAGAGGTTGTGAAGAAACTTAATACTTCAAGAGAACGAGGCTTGCCTTTTAGAGTACGGATTTCCTACACCTTGTCTTAATATTGTAGTAATGCTTCATTTTGCTTAAGATCCTGTTTGATAAGTGCAGCTGAAAAATATTCTTTTTCCTCAACTACTTTTCAGCTTTCGATAAATATTTCCTTTGATGCAGCAGAAATTAAAACTGGCTACTTTTCATATTTATTGTTTTGGTGTACTTGCTACTGATCCCAATTCATACTTTTTGTATAGCCTGCAATGAGTTTTAAGGACGCTTATGAATCTCTTGGTGCTGAGGTAACTCGTGGAAAGTCAGTCAACATGCAGAAAATATGGCAGCTTGTTCAGGTAATCTTTTGAACGGAAGTTATTTAGTTCAGCCAGGCCACTCTCTAAGGATTGTTCTTATATTTTTTGCCTTTCTCGTTTTCATGCAAATTTGTTTCTGATTGTTGACAAACTTTTTCCAGGCAATAACAGGTGAAGACTCGGCAGTTCGACAGGGTGTTTCGAAGAGGATGTCCCTCGCGATAGGTGCAAGACGCCATTTACAACGTGGGCATGAGAAACATATAATGGACACAATTCAAAGTCACCCTACACAAGTATTCATTTCTGTCTCGTTTTTAATTTTTTGTACTTGATAATAACAGCTGATACATGTATGTCGATGCATCTTCTGATTACCCTCTAATTCAAATGGTTGGGTGCTGTCTGAAATGATCTTTGATCTTTCAATCCTATTTCAAGAGTGTTCTGTGTTCGTTATCATTCTGACATGTGTATTGCTTTTCTAATCCTGTTCCAGGCTTCTCTTGGTGGATCTGTTGGAAATTTGCAAAGAATTCGTGCTTTCCTTCGGGTTAGTGTCGCAGACTTTATAGAGCTTAACACGCATCATATATGTTCAAACTTCAAACAGCTTTTTATCTTTCTTATTTCTTGTTTTCTTTACCGTGCAGATTCGTTTGAGAGAATATGGTGTTTTAGATTTTGATTCACCTGATGCCCGTAGGCAGCCTCCTGTTGATACGACTTGGCAACAGGTTATTGATGATTTTCCTCGGACTTTGAAATTTCAACATTTATTTGAGATATAGAGATTTTCATTGCTGATCTCTAGGCCTGTTTGATATGGAATGACTGATATCTATCTCTTGTGTCTCAGATATATTTTTGCTTACGAACTGGGTATTACGAGGAGGCTAGGGAAGTTGCTCGGTCAACTCGGTCAGCTCAACAATTTGTACCACTGGTATGTCTTCTCTAAATACTTATATATGTTCAAAGAGTTTTGGATCAGCACTTTGGTTACCTTTCCTTTTTGCAGCTTACAGAGTGGATTACCACAGATGGTATGGTGGCTGCAGAGACTGCAGCTATTGCATCAGAAGAATGTGAGAAAATGCTAAGAATGGGTGACCGGTTGGGTAGAACGGCATATGACAAGAAGAAACTCCTACTCTACACCATCATCTCTGGTTCCCGCAGGCAAATTGAGCGCATACTGAGGGATCTCTCGACGCTCTTCAACACGATTGAAGATTTCTTATGGTTCAAATTGTCATGCATCAGAGACGTTGCTGGTGGATCTTCATCTGTGGTCTTGAATGATGGCCTCGCGCCGTACAGCTTAGATGATCTTCAGTCTTATCTCAATAAATTTGAGCCTTCGTACTACACGAAGAATGGAAAAGACCCCTTGGTATATCCATACGTTTTGCTTCTCAGCGTTCAGTTGCTTCCGGCTATCATGCACTTATCCAAAGAAGCAGGAGACGGAGGGTATAATATTGATGCTGTTCATATAGCTATTTCTCTGGTGGACCATTCCGTTTTATCTGAAGGCTCTGGGACTGGCCACAAACTAAGTGTCATGGATGCTAATGCTGAGGCATCTAGCATGATTAGGCAATATGGGTCAATGTTTCTGCATCACGGGGATCTCCAAATGACGGTAGAGTATTATGCACAAGCTGCTGTTACTGTAGGCGGGGGACAACTAGCTTGGTCTGGAAGAAGTAATGTGGATCAGCAGAGGCAGAGAAATTTAATGCTGAAGCAGCTCCTGACCGAGATTCTTCTGCGGGAAGGTGGTATTTACTTTATGCTTGGGGCAAGAGGTTCTGGTGAAGAAGGTCAGCTCGGAAGGTTTTTCCCTGATTCTCGATTGAGACATCAGTTCTTGATTGAAGCTGCACATCAATGCCAAGAAGCTGGATTGTATGACAAAGTAAGTAGCTTCTGATCCCTTCCAACATCGTCTAGAGCTTACTCTGTTTTAATATGTTAATAGAGCTGTTTTCCATTTATTGTCAGTCCATAGAAATACAGAAAAGGGTTGGTGCATTTTCGGCTGCATTGGAGACTATAAACAAGTGTCTATCTGAAGCCATTTGCTCTCTTGCACGTGGAAGGTTGGATGGTGAAAGCCGAACCTCAGGGCTTATTCTCGCGGGAAACGAAATTCTTCAGACTTACAAATATTACCCTGAAGTCAGGTATTATTGCAGGCTCGATGTCTTTATCTTACTTTTCCTTTAAAGAGATGTGCTCAAGGAGTCTGTTATCATTTTCACAGTCTCCAGGAAAGAGAGCGAGTGATGGAACAAGAAACGATACTAAGAGAGCTCGAGGCAATACTATCGATCCACAAGTTGGGTAGACAAGGCAATCATCTGGATGCTTTGAGGGAAATTGCAAAACTTCCATTCCTGAATCTTGATCCAAGAGTTCCCGATGCAACCGCTGACATATTCCAGAGCGCATCTCCTTACTTCCAGACTTGTGTCCCGGACCTTCTCAAAGTTGCGCTGACTTGTCTGGATAATGTACCTGACACTGATGGATCGATCCATGCCATGAGATCCAAGGTACATGAACTAACGAAAAAACATATTTTGGTCGAATTCTATATTACAATACAAAAGTTCATAAAACCCGAGTCTCTGAATTGCATTTGGCAGATTGCTGGGTTTCTTGCAAGCAACACGCACAGGAACTGGCCTCGTGACTTGTACGAGAAGGTGGCTCGAAGCTTTTGAACATTTTTTGAAATTAACTATGTGCCTTTAGTATGTTTCGCTCGACTGAAAACATATTTTGTGTTGAGTTCAGTTACGTATGTTTCAATGTAAAAATTTAAGTATGCGCCTTTATTACCATGTTTTCTTTCCGACTCAATTTTAAAATGATGTCAACTCTTAGATTTATTTTCTTAGATTTATACAAAAAGTCGAGCGATTCAAAATGATGTCAACTCTTATGTCCTCCCGTATGACTTCATGCTGAAATCCAACCGTATCATCTTTAAGTTGTAACTAAAATTTGGACTCATCTACATTCTACATAATTAAACAGAAACAATTTCTTACAATAAATCGAAAAGACAATTATGATTATAGAAACCAGTTGGCATTAGTTAAGAGGCTTGGGCATATTTTACCATTTGATAATTGTGGAGTCCAATTACCTTTCAAAAGTTAATTTATAGTGTGTGGCCTCATCTTCTGTTTAACACACAATGGCCCATCATCTGCTTTTAATCCAACAAAACAAAATTCGTCCAAAACCGAACCGGACCGGGTTCGAAAGATTCGGTCTATTTTTCGTGTGTGTGTTTCGTCTATTGAGAAGCAGTTTCGGAGGAAAGAAGAAAGGTATAACACTGGAGAGAGAGATGAGGAAGGTGAATACGCTTCTGAAACGAGGACTCAAATTTGTTGAGGATAACGTTTTGCTGAAGATCCTCCAATCTGAAATTCGTCACGAAGTCTCCAACCCTCGTTTCCAGGTACTCGATTGGTGTTGGAATGTTGGATCGCTTAAACCCCTAAGGCTTTATAAGTGTTTAGTAGATTCGCGATAAACAATGATTTTGCCTTTGTCCATGAACTCAGGGAGCTGAGACTGGTAACCTAGGAGATTTCAAATTGGATTGGGATACTTCGGAGAGCCAAGATATAGTTCTGAGGAGACAACTTGATTCAGGGGAGGAGGTCGTCGTCTCAGCTTTATTGCAACAAAAACCCATAGAAGAAGCTGGTACAGCGTTTCCAAGAAGAGCTCTGGCCAAAGTATGCATCAGAAAGCCTGGACTCAGCTCTATCATGCAGTTTGATTGCAGCGTTTCCGAAACAGCTTCTCGAAGCTCTGTTTTCGACATAGAGAGAGCCTATTTATTCCGCTCTTTAGTATCTTCGCCTTCTTCGATTTACGGAGAGCACTTGTTCAGGTAAACTCACTCACTTGGTACTCCCTGCTCTATGGTTCTCAGAAAAGTTTCTTCTGCTCTTTAGTGTTTCAACTTACTTAAATCATCATATATTTTCCCTATTTTAATGGCAAATAGTGTTTCAAACTTACCATATTCATTAAGTGGCATTTTGATTCTAGTAATCTTTATGTTAGGCCAATTGTTTCTCAACTGTAGTTAGAAGAATCCTTAATTCTACTTAATTTGATTAATCCAAACACCAAAGCATTGGTACAATCTTGTGTGTTTGGAGTATTCTTTCTATATATCTACAAAGAAGCAGACAATTATAGTGAATTTTGAAGAGTGTTTTTATATTGTTGTACCAAAGTGTATCATGGGTTCTTGTTCTGCATTTTCTCGATTAAAATGGCCAGTGTCATTTTTGTTTTTTCTTTTGGCTCTTTAGGACATTAGATCCCAAACTTCAGGATGCACTGAAGCAATACCTTACATCCAAGGGAATCAGTGAAGGACTGACCAATTTCCTCTTGTGTCATTTGAACAAGAAGGAGCAGGATCAGTACGTTAACTGGTTACGCAAGCTTGAATCGACAATGTCGCGCTCTGTGAAGCTGTGAGCTCTTCACTCCATTTGTTGCTCATTTGTTTTTTTTTTTTACCTTTTCTTTATTCTTCTTGGGATTTTCTTGCAAATGTAATGACCTCGAGAGAGTAGCATACTCAGCTTTCCCATGGATCTTTTTTTTTTTTCTAGGAAATTTTAGTGACCAAATATATGTTAACTGGTAACAAAATGGGACCCCAAATCTTATGCTTTGGTCTTTTCCATATGATTTATGTTGTTTCTGAATTAATAGCTCATCATAATATAACTACAAACTCAGGAAAATTTGACTTCGTATAAGAACTTTGATTTCTCTAAGCCTCTAAACATGTCAGTGTGGGTTATGTTTTTGTTGCTTGTTTTTGGCATACAAAAGTGTAAAAATGAGAAAAAGGTGAAGAAGAAAAGGAATAAATTTTGTTTTACAAAAAAAAAAAGTCGAATGAGAACAAAAGTTCCGACATCGGCAGCGCCAAGTGCTCTGATTCCTCCAGTGGCTCCACGATCCAAGCCGGGGCCGGCTTTTCTCCCGTTCTACGGGTTTTTATAATCCATTATTCAAAACAAAACTAAAGCAACATGTTTTTTTCAATCAATATTGTTATTGCCGAATCTTTTACGAATGTTAAGAGTATGTACAAGTGAAACGGATAGTTCAATCATCATTTTATTTTCAATTGAGTGGTTCCAAGTGGACTTGGAAGTTGAGAGTAAAAAACAGAGGAAAATAAAATGAATTTTGGAGCAACATATTCTTCTCTTTTTTTTCATCTCTTCATATTCTTGATTAAGGGAAACAAAATAAAATTCAATGCTACTGAAAAACAAGTAGATTAAACTTGTAGTGTACCACAACAACCAGTCAAAAGTCTTAATAATGTTGCATGAATCACAAAACACTAAAAAAATCTTATGTTAGTAGACGTATAGTTGTTGTTTACTACTTATATTTGTTTATTCACACTCTCGGAAACATAAATATGTGACATAACATCATAGATAATAGTAAAAAGATACAGTATAATAAAAAGCATAGATCTTGAGGCTTCAAATGCAGAGACACCCAAGAAAAATAATACAAATATCAAAGCTTATCTGTGGACGGAAGTAAAACCTCCTAAATGTTCGTCCGGGTCGGATCATTTGATTTGATTCCCTTTAATTATCCGAATAGATGAAATTCGAATGAAGGTAAGCCATATGGGCCCTACCCAAAGTATATGATCCGATTGACTCGGGTCGGGTTATAATAAGCATCAACCCATTTGCTAGAGAACAAGTGTAAAGAGGAAGACTCAGTCCTCTCTCTCTCAGCAGCTGCCTTCGCGCCGGCGAAGTGTACAGAAACAGAGCTTTTCTCAGTTTTAGAAGAAAGTGAAAAACAGAGAGTGAGAGTGAGTAAAAAGATTAAGAAAAATGTCGAACTTGCTTAGAGATTTCGAGGTCGACGCTAAGAATCCGTCGCTTGAGGCGCGGCAGCGATGGAGGTCCTCAGTCTCTATCGTGAAGAACCGAGCTCGTCGTTTCCGTAACATCCGCGATCTCGATAAGCTCGCTGCGTACGAGACTAAGAAGCACCAGATCCAGGTTCGAGTTCTTGTTTCTGTCCCAAACTCAATTTCTTTCTTCTTCTTTTCTTGGGCTTGTTCATACATAAGCAACGACGGATATGGAATAGTGTGATTATGGCTATGCTCTTTAGATTAACATAAGGTTTATTTGTTATGAATTTGCAAACATTTTGGGGGAACTTCTTAATATTTTAAGAAACACTTTTCGTTTGAAAAGAATTAATAAAACTTTACAATCACCAACGTAGACTTTTCTGCCATTGATGATCCGTACGAAAGGAGTACAACCAGAAAGGCTTTACTTTTGATCTCTAATTTTCTATGCCAAACTATTTTCGTTTTCTTTCTTTTTCCCACTACTTTTTAATTAGCCTAATAGAGAATTAGAAAGCATAAAAATAGAAATAAAACGCTAGTCTTATCCTTCGATTGACTAAGAAATGGAGATTTTGAAAAAAATAAACTCAGGGAAATAGGAATCAGGGGATAATGAAAAATATCCTAACTTTGAATTATTTCTTTGTGTGTATTTTTTCAATTGCGGAAGCCAAAGAAGAATAATAATTTCAATTGCCAACACACATGATGATGACATCAAGTTGCGTCAAGCTTTAGTGTCCTAGACTGTGTTTACAAATGGATACATTCTTGTCGCTACTAAGAAGATGAGCCAAATTTTGAGAGGCCAGCAAAAGTATGACCCTTTTAAGTTTTTACTATTCTTGGTCATCTTTGCGTCTGAATCCAAACTCCAAAGGACGAATTCTAGTATTAAGACATGTGCTTTTTGATATGAAATTCTCACTTCCTATTTTCTTGAAATCAGTTTTGATTTTGGATAGTTTTTGGCTTATGGTACGAGAGTACGTCAGTCTCTTTGACTTCTTGTGTGCAATTATTTAGCGTAAGGAAGTTACAAGGAAACTTCGCCAGGTGTGTTCATAAGCTTCTGAAACAGATATTTCATTTTTATCTGTCAACTTGCATAAACCATATGGATACATTTTTCTAGATTCTTTTGGTTATGAGCTCATCATGGTCCTATTCTTTTTTTGCCTTTTGGTCAGTTTTCGTTGCGTGTCGAAATCTAAACTCGTTTCAGTCTTTATAAATAAGAAAAAGGTTTTTATAAACAACCATTGAGTAAAATATATTACAGCTTACATTCATTAACTCAGGTTTCAAAGCATAATTTAGTGATGGGAATGATAAACACTTAGGTGCTATTGTTAATTCTGGTTTGAGCTTTAAATCCAAAGACATTTTGTTAGATTAGATCAGTGTTATATATAATTGAAGTCCAAAAGCAATTTGCTGGTGTCGCAGAGAGCGTCACTCTTGCCATATAAAGCAATATGAAAATTAAGTTAGCAATGGATCTTTTCGGTTCTATAAAGCAAATATGCAGAGAGCTTCACTCTGCCTATGTTGATTGTACCATAGAAACTGTTCGATCATTCTTCAGTTTCATGTGTGGCCAAAGATTCACATGTTGTGGTGTTTTATCTGTTAGCTCACTTTCTTTTCTCATAACCAGGAAAAGATCCGAGTTGCTTTCTATGTACAAAAGGCAGCTCTTCAGTTCATTGATGGTAAGATATCCAGTGATGGAATTTTAAGAGAGATGCATGTTGAAGGCGACTTTTCTTGTTCTTATTGTATTTTTTTTTATTTATTTCTGTAGCTGTTGCTCGACCGCAATACAAGCTCACTGATGAGGTTAGGGAAGCTGGATTTTCCATTGAAGCAGATGAACTTGCATCTATGGTTCGCAATCATGACACTAAGAGTTTGTCAAACAATGGTGGAGTTGAAGAACTTGCTAAGAAAGTATCTGTATCTCTCACTGAAGGAGTTAGCTCGAGTGAACTCCCCATCAGGGAAAAGATCTTTGGAGAAAATCGTTACGCTGAGAAACCAGCCAGATCCTTCTTAATGTTTGTCTGGGAAGCGCTACAAGACATAACACTTATCATACTTATGGTCTGCGCTGTAGTATCAATAGGCGTGGGTGTTGCCACAGAAGGTTTTCCAAAGGGAATGTATGATGGGACAGGGATCTTGCTGAGTATACTCTTGGTGGTCATGGTTACTGCCATCAGTGACTACAAGCAGTCTTTGCAGTTCATAGACTTGGATCGAGAGAAGAAGAAGATTATTGTGCAAGTTACAAGAGATGGGAACAGACAAGAGATCTCCATTCATGACTTGGTCGTTGGAGATGTGGTTCACCTTTCTATCGGTGATCAAGTTCCAGCTGATGGGATTTTCATATCTGGATACAACTTGGAGATAGACGAGTCGAGTTTATCAGGCGAGAGTGAACCGTCGCATGTGAATGAGAAGAAGCCTTTTCTTCTTTCAGGAACAAAAGTTCAGAACGGTTCTGCGAAAATGCTGGTGACGACAGTTGGCATGAGGACTGAGTGGGGAAAGTTGATGGAGACGCTGGTCGATGGCGGAGAAGACGAGACTCCTTTGCAGGTGAAGCTAAATGGGGTTGCAACAATCATCGGCAAGATTGGTTTAAGCTTCGCTGTGCTTACGTTTGTGGTGTTGTGCATAAGGTTCGTCTTAGAGAAAGCAGCGTCTGGTAGCTTCACCGACTGGTCATCTGAAGATGCACTGACGCTGCTTGACTACTTTGCGATTTCCGTAACTATCATTGTCGTTGCTGTACCTGAAGGTTTGCCTTTGGCGGTGACCTTAAGTTTGGCATTTGCTATGAAGAAACTGATGAGTGACAGGGCACTTGTGAGGCACTTGGCTGCATGTGAGACTATGGGTTCTTCTACTTGCATCTGCACTGATAAGACAGGGACCTTAACTACTAACCACATGGTGGTCAACAAAGTATGGATCTGTGATCAAGTTCAGGAGAGACAAGAGGAGAATAAAGAAAGCTTTCATTTGGAGTTACCGGAAGAAGTTAAGAGTATTCTTTTGCAAGGCATATTTCAGAACACTGGTTCTGAAGTTGTTAAGGATAAAGATGGAAACACACAGATCCTAGGATCCCCGACGGAAAGAGCAATACTCGAATTCGGTTTGCTTCTAGGCGGTGACTTTGGCGCGCAGCGTAAAGAGCATAAGATACTCAAGATCGAGCCGTTCAATTCAGACAAGAAGAAGATGTCTGTACTTATAGCTCTTCCTGGAGGTGGTGCACGTGCTTTCTGCAAAGGTGCATCCGAAATAGTGTTGAAAATGTGCGAGAACGTTGTGGACTCGAATGGAGAAACCGTTCCACTAACTGAAGAACGCATTGCGGATATCTCCGATGTCATAGAAGGTTTTGCCTCGGAGGCTCTGAGAACTCTCTGCTTGGTTTACAAAGATCTTGATGAAGCTCCCAGTGGAGATCTCCCTGATGGAGGCTACACGATGGTAGCAGTCGTTGGAATCAAGGATCCAGTACGTCCTGGTGTTAGGGAAGCCGTTCAGACTTGTCAAGCTGCTGGGATCACCGTACGTATGGTCACTGGAGATAACATAAGCACAGCTAAAGCAATTGCAAAGGAATGTGGCATTTTCACTGAAGGAGGTTTAGCTATAGAAGGTTCACAGTTCCGGGACTTGCCTCCTCACGAAATGAGGGCCATTATACCCAAGATTCAGGTTCTTTGACGATTGTAAATAGAAATGAATTGTTAATTGTTTCATTTGTCTCTAGACAAAAAAAGCTGAAACTTTGTTTCTCTGCCTATAGGTAATGGCTCGGTCTCTGCCATTGGATAAGCATACTTTAGTCAGCAACTTGAGGAAAATCGGAGAGGTAGTGTCAGTGACTGGGGACGGGACAAACGATGCTCCTGCATTGCATGAGGCAGACATTGGACTTGCAATGGGAATAGCTGGAACAGAGGTATTATATATTTTTTAAGTTACTGGTTTTAGTTAAATCAGGAAAGCATAGAGTAAACGTTTTCCGATATGCAGGTTGCGAAAGAGAATGCTGATGTGATCATAATGGACGATAACTTTAAAACAATAGTGAACGTGGCTAGATGGGGACGTGCCGTGTACATAAACATTCAGAAGTTTGTTCAGTTCCAGCTAACAGTTAATGTCGTTGCCCTGATCATCAACTTCGTCTCTGCTTGCATCACAGGTACCATCATCTAAATAACATTCATTCTCCTATCGTTTTGTTTGGTCATATATAACTGTTTTTCTTCTTCCAGGATCTGCTCCACTCACTGCTGTGCAGCTGCTTTGGGTCAACATGATTATGGACACACTCGGTGCATTGGCTTTAGCAACAGAGCCTCCTAATGAAGGTTTAATGAAACGTCCACCAATAGCAAGAACCGCTAGCTTCATAACCAAACCAATGTGGAGAAACATTGCCGGTCAAAGCGTTTACCAGTTGATAGTCTTGGGGATTCTCAATTTCGCTGGAGAATCTCTTCTCAATCTCAACGGCCCTGATTCAACAGCCGTTCTTAACACAATCATCTTCAACACCTTCGTCTTTTGTCAGGTACCACTACTCTAAAAACGAAAAAGACTAAGCCAAGCCTTTCATATGAAGGATATAAGTAAAAGTAACATGAGAAGTCGAATGGTTGTATAAAAAACAGGTGTTCAATGAGATCAATAGCCGGGAGATAGAGAAGATAAATGTGTTCAAAGGAATGTTCAATAGCTGGGTGTTCACAGGCGTAATGACTGTGACCGTAGTCTTTCAAGTGACCATAGTGGAGTTTCTTGGAGCATTTGCTAGCACCGTGCCACTGAGCTGGCAACATTGGTTACTATCAGTGTTGATAGGATCATTGAGCATGATTGTAGCCGTTATCCTCAAATGCATACCCGTCGAGTCTTGTCACCATCACGATGGCTACGAGCTGCTTCCTTCTGGTCCTTCTTCTTCCAATTCCGCCTGATACCATTTCTGTGTTGATTTTTTTTTTTTGTTGTTATTAGGACAATGGTTCTCAAAATATGTAAGTTTTCAGTTTTTCTTATTTTGGATACTGCAAGTTCTTATATTTACAACGAATCGAATTTTGTATTCAACCACCATTTGTCTATCGTTTACGCAAAGTTCACGCGTATTAGTTGACTTTTAAAAGATAGGATGACATTTGATTATTTGCCATAATTGGAAACTATGTTCAATAGATATTAAGCATGCAAAACCATATGTAACACCAAATAGTACTCCACTAAACATCGGATATTATTTTATATGGGCTAATGACACTAGCATAACAACTCTACGGTTTCTGAGAAACATATTTCACATTGAGCAATATGACAGTGTTGTGTGTTATTTCATAACGATCGTAAATATAGTGGATTTTGATTAATTTTTCAAAATCTACGTAAAAATCATTAGCCATGTATAAGTGGCACTTCTATCTAGCTCCATTATATACAAATATAGAATATCTAAGGGTCTAGAGAGATTATTTGACTAGTAGATGCACAAATATTAACATCTACCTTTTCGTCTAGTTAGCGGTTAGTACATCTATTTAGAAATGTCATATGTATAACAAATTTTCAATATAGCAGGTGTATATATAGTTTGTGAAAAGTTAACGCGTGTTCGTTGAACATCATGTTCATAAGGTTTGATGAAAAATCATACAACATAAATTATCTGAGTCTCTCACATCAATGTAAATGTATTCTCTGTATCCATGTTAAAAATAAACATCGAAAAAGGGTGGAAAGAACACTAACATTTTCTAATACTTTTCAAAAGTCATAATTAATACTTTTTGAAAAGTGCTGTCATATATAATACGAAAAAGTCCTTAAAACAAACTTTATTTCGCCTTGCACCGAGGACATAGTTTCTAATTCCGGAAGTAAAAACACTTTACATAATAGAAGTAATACTACTATTAATTTTTAATTATAATGTAATCTTTGTCACGCGGATGAACAAAATCTTTGCGAAAAAAGCAACAACTGTACGGACGTCATCCTCAAATCCCAGATGTCAGCTCAATTCAATAATTAAAAAAAAAAGATCAACCGAAGTTTCGCGGGACCCCTCGGTCTTCCATTTTATTACGCTTTTGCCATCCGAGGTTTATGACTCGTCATTTTTTCCTAGCCGTTGGATCAACAAGCCATCATCTGAGAGCGTACCTGTGACTCGATCACACACGAACATTATCCCATCGTCCACGCTGTACAAATGAAAGACCATGGTCAAACAAAAGTCAAATAATCTGACGGTTTAGAATCCAGTTGAGGTGGTCCCGGCTAAAAATCTAAAACGGCAAAACGGGGAACACTTTTTTCCCTCCACGCGCCTCCGTTGGTTTACCATTTGTAGCCTCCCCGTTGCTCTCTTTCTCTCTCTCTCTCTACACTCTATACTCTATATTGCAGAGTGTTCGTCGCTTTCATTGCCAGCCTTTTTCTCTTTCCTCTCTCTCTTCTCTCACTAAATTCCCTCGCCGACCTTCTCCGAACCCTAGAATCTCGATCGGCGAACACCTTCCCCGTCTTTTCAGCGGGATTGTTTTTTTTCCGGTATGGTTTAGAGCTTTCTTTCCTCTCGCTTAGTCCTCCTGTAAATTTTAGTTTTTTTTTTTGTTTTCTCGCATTTTTTTTTTTTGGAGGTTGGAGATAGGGTTACTGTTCTTTGCTGCTTCAGTGAGAATTGCTTCTGAAATTTTAAAATGTGAGAGGAAAATGTTGGTTTACAGGATGAAATTTGCGGCTTTTCGTTGTCGCTACCATGGATGATGATGATGATCTCTGGGGTCCGCCACTTGGTACTTGTTTTGGATCAATCTTTGCTCATATGGTTTTTTTTTATATATATATATATACTTGTTTGTTGTCTTGTGACTGATGCAAGTGGTTTTTTTTTAATCCATTTTCTTCTGTGTTTTCCTTTTTAAGCTGTGCAAGACGATATCCCTCGCAAGCCCTTACGTGGTTGTGAATTCTGGTTTGATTGCAGAACAGGTTCGACCGTGGATTGTGTGTTTTATGGTATAGTTAATTGCTGAATCTCTTTGAGAACAATTTGGTTTAAGTTTCCATGGTTTTTAGATGTTCTTGAAGAAAATTTCCAGAACGAGAGATATTGTGAGCTTGTGTGGCGGATACTGACCGAGAAGAAGAAGCAAGATGCTGAAATCAATGAGCTTGACAAGGATTCGGTTTCGCTTCGAAATGATATGGCTTCCTCTTCTGATTCGGTAAGAGACTGATTTTGATATGATTTTGCTGGAGATTCTCTGGCGATCTTATCTCTTTGTATTCACAGATTGATTATGAGTACTTTGTTATGTTGTTCAACAGGACAAGACCCTCAGTGACACAAGCTCTGCAAAATCGGCTCTCGATGAAGATGAAAACACCTCCAGTATCAGCGATGCTCAGACTATCGAGACAAAAGATTCCAGCAACGACACTCAAGTGATTGACCCAGACGCAAGATCAAAGCCTCAGGAGACAGCAGGAAATGCCCCAATAACAGTTGAGGTATGTAAAGATTTCTTCTTTGACTAAATCCCATCGCTTTTGTTTTTTCTTGTTCTAAAGAGCCAAAAGACGAGCAGCTCGGATGTGTTTTTAGTGAAATGCTGAATGATGTGACAGGTTGCAGAAGATGGAGAAACCTCTTGTAGCCCTGTGTTGGCAAGCAAGATTGACGAAGCTGAGGAACATTCTTGTTCATCCTTGGTTACTGACCAAGTGTTTGATCCTATAAAACAAGCACCCGACACCAAATCTCCATCTGCTATAAGCCTAGAGGATGTTGGAGGTTCCACTTTAAGGCCATTGGGTTTAGAGACCATAGAGAAGGTGAGTGAAATGTCAAATGCTGCAAACGAAGATGGAGATATACTGAAGGATCAGCAACAGCAGCAAATCAATAGCTTGGAAGACATTGAAACTGCTTCTGAACTTTTTACCACAGAGTCTCTCTTAGAAATGTGTGATGCACCGGAGATAGGCAGAGAAACCCCATGTGATGATAGAAGCAATAGATCACTGCCTGAAGCTGTGAAGACTGCTGTTAAAGACGAGCCCATCATCATGAACTTGCTTACCGAGGCAAGACAAAAGGCTGAGAGTAATGCATTGTTGAAGCCTGGGTCAGTCCTAATAAAGAAGAGACAGAACAAATCCAACCCCAGTGATAACAAAGGCATGAACACAAGTTTGATCAGGAACACTAAGCAGAAAGTAGGAGGTGAAGCTGTTAATATTGATCCAGTGAAGAACTCAACACAGTCAACACCTAAGATCATCAAGGGTCCAGCTGTTCCTGCACAACTGTCAGATTCAACGTTGGATTTGATAGAACGGATTAGACAAAGAGGTGGGCAGACGATGAGTGAACCAGTCACGTCAATAAGCGAGTTGAAGAGCAAGACAGGCAAGGAATTAAGAAGCATAGCCAAGGAGGTGAAAATGACACACTACTATAAGCTCAAGAAAGAAGATCTGCTTCAACAGTTAATCAGGCAGCTAAATTTGCAGCTAACCGATTGTACAAAGCAGATAATGGAGTCTTAACCGATCTCACTGGTATAGTTAACACTAGACATTACAGAACAGTCTGTTTTTTGAACTCGATGGTGCAACCATTAGCTTGTATAATCATACGGAGCTTGCTTGGCTTTTGGAGTGCGTTTCAGAATAGTCTAAAGTAGAATGCTTTTGGGGATATTGAAATAACTTGCTTAGTAGAAAATGGATTTTTTTCTTTCTTTTAGTAATCTATTTGAGCCATCTATTTGAGCCAGCAAAGCCTCATTGATCATAAAGAACATGATACAGTACAAAGGATAACAAGAATCCATTTTAAGACATGACACAAGTGAAACTACATCTTCCACTAGAGCTATAATGTTTAAACGCAGTAGTATCTGCAGATTGCAATCAGATCCAACAAGTTTGGATTATACAAAGCCATGACAGACTAATCAAGGCTGATCTAGAAGGGAAGGCCTGTAGAATGCATGGCTCTGTGCAATCTCAATACGGTCTCTCGGATCGTTTAATGTTTCGTCCCTTAACGCTTGCAGAATCGCTTGTGTTGATTGTTCTCTGCAAAATTCAGACACACAAAATTGAACAAATAGAATTGATTACAGAATCGAAGAAGCAAGTCTCTAACGATTCAGTGATGTCTCACAAAGTCCTAAACATTCATGAAAACTAGAAATCTGATTTCCCAACATGTCACACCACATCTGAACGTTCATATATACCTGGTGATGAGTATCTTGTAGAGTGTCTTCAAAATAGGACATGATTCAACCGGAGCTACAGGCTTCTTCTCTTCAGAGTGCAATATGCTTAGGCTAGATTGACTAAGCAACTGATAAAATGCTCCCACTGCAGAGACTCCCTGTTGAAACAAAAATCCAACATTCGCATAAGCATATTGATAGACACCAAAAGTTTCAAATTATTGTTCTCAGTTAAGATTCAGTACCTGAATCATTCCCTTCCCGCTTATACTATCACCCATGTCTCTATTTATTTCCCCTTTGGCCAGCATCTGACCGTACCACGCGTTACGCCCTTTTAACAAGGTCACATAAGTGTCAGCTAGCAAAGGCCCTGCAAGTTTCTCAGGTTCTTCTGCTAGCAAATGAGTTATAAATATCATCTCAGATGTACAATGAGCGAAATACACAGATTTGCTTGTAGCACTCTCGTTAGTAAGAGCTGCCACCATTCCTGAAAAAAACCAAACGGGGAAGGATCACGAGACGAGTTCATCAGTCAAAACCCTAGTGTACACGCAGAAGCTTACCAGCTCCAATGGCGTACACATTCTTGAGACCTCCCATAACTTCATGTGTCACAAGATCACTGTTGTCCCAAACAATGAAATGGGGTTGTCTTAAGAACTTTGCTAGTGGTTTCCTCCATTTCTCAGCTCCGCAGATCCTAGCATTAGCATATTCCTTGTTGTAAATCTCAGCGGCAATGTTCGGTCCACCAAGATACAACACATTTTCAATCGGCACACCAGCTACCACAAACACCAAAACCAATTCAAGAATGAGTTAACATTTCAAGAACTAAGCAAGATGTGTCAATACAAAGGGAAGGAGAGGAAGAAGCTTACTTGCTTGATGGATCATCTTTGTTGGAGTTATGATATGTGGAACAGGCTCAAGCGCAGTTTCAATACCTTTCGACAGAGATATAATAATCGGAACAGTGATCCTCTCTTTCCAATACTTGCTAATCTCTTCAAACACTTCACGCGTCTCCGTTGAAGGCAACCCATTAACGACGATATCAGCATCCCACACAGCTTCTTGCAGATTCGTCACAACCTTGAGAGGGCAAATGGGCGTGTCGACCATGTTAAGACAGAACCCGTCTTTCAGTATCTCATCCGCATAGAGCGTCCTATCACCGAGCCTTGCCTCGACGTATTTCAGATAAGCGCAGCGTCTTATCAGCCTCCTCAAGATATCTTCCCGAGAATTGATCACTTCGAACAAATGTTCAGCTGTTTCTCTATCAACAGCTCTCCCTGCTCTTCTCCATATCCTGATCTGAAACTTATCCCTGAAACTCCCATAGCTTTCTTGGAGAAGTGCTGCGAATACGCTTCCCCAAGCACCAGCTCCAACACTCACAATCCTCAACGGATCCTTGTCTGATTTCCCCAATAGACGACGAAAGTCATCAAGTTTCTCCTCCAGATTAAGACCATTGTGTTGAACAGACCCGTTTGACTGCAGGCTCTTGGCCTCAATGCTTCCCACCATATTTTAATCCAGAGCAAGAAATTTAACAAAAACCAAAGGCAATGAACAATGTCTATAAATGATTTTTTGGAGTTTATGTAATCCACTAGAAGTTAATATATGGGTTTGGATCATAAGGAGTAAAGGAATCAAGTGGGGCTTGAAAAGAAGAAGAAGAAGACCAACTTGGGCATTACCAATCAGCTTCTTGCTCAAAAAGAATTAAGATTTTCTTCGCTAACTCATATTTTCTCACCGAACAAATTGAGCTTTTTTGGGTGTGTTGTGTAGCTTCTTCTGCCATATAACAAAAGTGGAAATCAAAAACCAGACATTAATGCAATAGATTCCGAAAAAACCTTTAAATAGATAATGCTGCAACCTGACGAAATGCGGAGAAAAAAATCCAGAGAAAGATTATGGAATAAAATAAAGGAATTTTATTTGAAATTCAACACAACTTTGTTAGCTCCGTCTTGAGTTGTTCATCTACCCAATAAGAAAAAAGAAAAAGTTCGCAACCAAAATACAAGTCAAGAACAAACCTTTCGTGTCGGCAACCATAAAGAAAGTTATAAAATCCAAAATCAACTCATGAGGATTGCCAAATGAAGACAGAGAAAACGCATGAGGAGAAAGATTTTGGGTATTTTTTTATCTACTCACAAAAAAATCATAAAACTTGCATGCAAGAAAATGAAAATGATAAGACTTATAAACTAAATACAGAGCAAAGCTTTTGTGCAAGGGAGAGGAATGGACATTGATGGGTACAGTTGAGGAAAGGGAGAGACTTTTTATTTGATTTCATTTATTCTTGCTTATGGGTATTTAAGGGAAGGTGCCTAACTTCGGATACAGTCATTTAATGGCTCAACAAAAATACAATCTCATCCATTTTTTTTGTTCTGGTACTTGTCTTCGTCGTTTTCTCTTCTCTCTTTTTGGCGAACTTTTAGTTAGACCGAAACACAAACAAATATATTTATTTACACGTTAATAAATAAATGGGTCCGCCGCAAATAAGAAAATGATTTGATCACCTAACAAAATACACACTTTATCATGAAGTTGATTATCCGCAATCTTTTACTGTTTTACCCAATGTTCTAAAACTCGAAAGTATCCGGCTTTTAAACCAAATCGGTTCATGCAAAAACTCAACGTTTTCTCTTGTTTAGGTGTAGGGATGTCTACGCAGTTTATTAATTTATTTACCTCCATTTTTTACACATTGAGTGGTAATTTACTTGTCACGAATTATCTGTTTATCTTACAAAAACAAAACAAAAAAGCATAAACCAATCATTGTTTCGAGTACAGTTGGGCAGCACCTCCTCCGCCTTCAAAGACAAAAAATAAAGGTCCAGCTACACTGACACACACACGTTATACAGTTTTTCTTCTATTTAATGAAATCAAAAACCTCTGGTCGACAGAGAGGTTCTTGACTAAATCATCTGGACTTTATTACTCGGGTGGGCCTTGTAAGGCCTTCTCGAGATGGGCTAGAGATGGAAATATTTTAGTGGGCTCTGGTCTACTGTAGAAAACGATAAACCTCTCTCTCCTTCAATCATTTTTTCTTTACTTTCTTCTTCTTCATCGCTGCATCCGTACTTCCGCAATTTGCAGAGTGAGAGAGAGTGAGATAGAGAGAATGGAGACTGGGCTAAGCGAGATCGGAAGCACGAAGATGTTCGATGGCTTCAACAAAAGATACAAACACTACAGCTCGACACTCGAATGTTCCATGACTTTCTCCGTCTACTTCCCTCCTTCTGCCTCATCTTCCAAAAGGTTCCCTGTATGTGATCTTCCTTCATCTTCTTACTATCTTGATCTCAGTTTCTCACTTTTAGTTCTTTCGATTCATGTTCGTATATAAAGATTTGATTTTTTCTACAGTAAATATAGGATTCATCTATGTTGATGGGGGAACCTTTCAGCTCTATCTCGATTCTTTGTTTGGATTTCATGGTCTCTAGGAAGTAAAATTTAGTTTTGCATGAGTGCTTTTGGATTCTTTATTGCCTTGATTTCGTTGTGATGACAAAATCATGCTACTCAAAAAATCACTGATTGGGCTTTATAGACAAATGATTCTCACACTTTGTTGATCGACAGGTGCTTTACTGGCTTTCTGGCCTCACATGCACGGACGAGAACTTCATCATCAAATCCGGGGCTCAACGTGCTGCTTCTACTCACGGCATTGCTCTTGTTGCTCCAGATACTTCTCCAAGTGAGCCACTGTATTATTCATCTGTTTGATTCTCCTTGGTTTTACTCTGGTTCATCATCTTCCCTTGATGTTTAAACAAACAAAAAGTTTTATAATGTCTTTGCGTTTTCACCTGATTTGTATTTTTAATACTCTCTAATCGTTTTGATACTATAGGAGGTCTAAATATTGAAGGGGAAGCAGACAGTTACGACTTAGGTGTAGGTACGCAACGTTACATGCCTCTGATTTTCATTCCACTCACTTTCTGAAAAAGTTGTAGCTTTGGACTTATTGGTTCGGTCTTAAAAGTATTCAGGCCATTCTTGCAGTGAAGGGTGATGAACATTTGTGTTTTCTTTCCTGTTTTGAATTTTAACTAGGAGCTGGATTCTACCTAAATGCTACTCAGGAAAAGTGGAAGAACTGGCGTATGTATGACTATGTTGTCAAAGAGTTGCCAAAAATCCTGAGTGAAAACTTTTCTCAGCTTGACACAGCGAGTGCTTCCATCTCTGGACACTCCATGGGTGGACATGGAGCTCTTACTATCTACTTGAAGAACCTCGATAAGTACAAGGTACTAATTTCAGTATTTTTCTGTGCTTCTGTGCTGTAAGACATATGTGACTTTCCTTGTGACACTCCAGTATTGATCATTCCTTCTTAATCGTGAATCTCTTCGTATGCGTGTCACTTTCAGTCCGTGTCTGCGTTTGCACCAATTGCGAATCCCATAAATTGCGCCTGGGGGCAGAAGGCATTCACCAATTATCTAGGTGACGACAAGGCTGCTTGGGAGGTAAAAAGAGCCTTACAAGATTGATTCAGTATCCATGTAGCCGCCACACTAGATTGATTTCATTCTCTGCCTTTGAATCTCAGGAATACGACGCCACTTGTCTTATCTCAAAGTTCAACAATCTGTCTGCCACAATACTAATTGATCAGGTAAAACCACTTTTACACCATGGTCTTCTTCGTCTGCATCCCCATGTGAACCAAAACACACACTGCTTCGTCAAGTTATTATGCTTAAAGTTCGTCAAACTGAATCCAATGCAGGGAGAAAACGACCAGTTCTTCCCTGATCAGTTATTGCCCAGCAAGTTCGAGGAGGCGTGCAAGAAAGTGAATGCGCCGCTCCTACTGCGTCTGCAGCCAGGATACGACCACTCCTACTACTTTATTGCCACTTTCATCGAAGACCACATCAGCCACCATGCTCAAGCCCATAAGCTCTAGCTCTCACTTCAGCTGCTTGGCAACCAGCTTTGTCCAAATATTAGTACCAATCAATAAAGCAAGTGGACTTGTGATGTTTTGTGCTCAATAACTCTTCTGTGTGATGTTCAATAATAAAAAAGCCGTCTTTGCTTCATCTCCAGTTCCAGGTTCTGTAGCTCCTCAATTTCTGTTAACAGAAAAGCAAAACTTGAGAAGAGAAGACACTGCCATACAAATTTGTAATTTGATGTATAAAAAAAGTGTGGGGGTAAAATTAAATTTTAATGAAAAACTTGGTTAAATGTATAAATAAAAAGGTGCTGCAAAAAAAACCTAATTTCGAATTTTGTCATCGTCGTTCTCTTTGAAACTTCGTCGTCTCTGCCGTTTTTAGCGATCAACGGACGTTTTTTTTTCTTCCACTGAGAGATTGTGAGGATGACGGAAAGCAAAGAGAACTATGATCTGAACCCTCTCGTCGCGCCGAATCTGGATAGACACCTCGTGTTTCCTATGCTTGAGTTCCTTCAGGAGCGTCAGCGTTATCCTGATGAGCAGATCCTCAAGTTCAAGATCGAGCTTTTGAACAAGACGAACATGGTCGATTACGCCATGGATATTCACAAAAGCCTCTACAACACTAAAGAAGATCCCGAAGGTGCCTTACTCTCCCCTCTGTAGCCAATCAATGTTCTCTGGAATTTCGCTTGACTGTTCAACTGAAGAATGTGGCTTTTGGTTTTGTTAGATATGGTGGCGAGGAGAACGGAAGTGGTGGCTAGGCTCAAATCTCTGGAGGAAGCAGCTGCTCCACTCGTGTCTTTCCTTCTAAACGCCAATGCAGTGAAGGAGCTGAGGTCTGACAAGCAGTACAATCTCCAGATGCTGAAAGAGCGATATCAGGTTTGGTTTTTTCTTGCTTGATTTTGCTATTTCGTATAGTCTCCACAAAAGTTTGGGTTTTTCAGATGTATGCATGTTTCTCTGTTTTGTGAATATGCCCCCGGGAACGCTAATTGCAGTTTCCGGTACAAAGTTGAGGTTCAAGAGTGTACATTGAGTTAACGTAACTGACATTTGTTTTGACAGATTGGTGCGGACCAGATTGAAGCTTTGTATCAGTATGCCAAGTTCCAGTTTGAATGTGGGAACTATTCTGGAGCTTCTGATTATCTTTACCAGTATCGAACCCTTTGCTCCGACAGTGAAAGAAGTCTGAATGCTTTGTGGGGAAAGCTCGCATCTGAAATATTGATGCAGAAGTGGGACACTGCACTTGAAGAGCTCAACCGTCTGAAAGAAATTATTGACTCAAAGGTCTCTTTTTCAAAGTTTTTTTTCCTATATTTTACTTGCTTGCGTCTCTCTCTCTTAAGGCTTCTTCATAGATGCGAGTGTGTTCTAATCCATCATTTTGTTTTTCAGAGTTTTGCATCTCCACTAAATCAGGTGCAGAGCAGGATATGGTTGATGCACTGGGGTCTCTTTATCTTCTTTAACCATGATAACGGGAGGACACAAATCATTGACCTTTTCATGCAAGACAAGTGAGTATTACCTTTTTTGTTCCTCTGTGCCAATTCTTTCTGTCTTGTATCCTTTTGAATTCATTTCTACACTGTGAAAGTAACATCATAATTAGAAGTTCTATATTATTCGCCAACATCTGTGCTTCTACCTTTTTATTTCATATAAGTCTCCATCCATATGACTCTTAGGTGTAAACTAGACATGTAATGACACTTTTACGTGCATCTCTCTGATTAGTTTCGAGCAGCATGATCTGAGTAAGTTCCATGAAGTTAGGCAAAGTGTGTGACAGGCTGTGTTTGTGTGTAAAACAATTCATTAGTCATTACTTAAGTAGCAGTTCACTAATCAGAGAATTGGCTCTATTCTTTTTCTACCTTTTATTTGGATTCTAAATTCCGTATTGTAGTTTACTGAAATTGATCTTTTTGTTTTCCATTTTGTTCCTCAGTTCAATCATGCAATGTGGATACTAACTCTTTTTTTAAAAAAAAAAAAAATATATATATATATAGGTATCTGAATGTCATACAAACAAGTGCTCCTCACCTGCTGCGTTACTTGGCAACTGCTTTTATAGTCAACAAAAGGAGAAGGCCTCAGCTGAAAGAATTCATCAAGGTTATTCAGCAAGAGCACTACTCTTACAAGGATCCCATAATTGAGTTCCTGGCCTGTGTCTTTGTCAAGTATGACTTTGATGGAGCTCAAAAGAAGATGAAAGAGTGTGAAGAGGTAAAACAGCCTTAACTTGTATGTTTTTTTTTGTGCCTGAATTTGGTTGCAGAGCCGTATATTCAAACTCTTTACATGTTGAAACGATATAGGTCATCGTGAATGATCCATTCCTTGGCAAACGAATCGAGGATGGGAACTTTTCAACGGTACCACTGAAGGATGAGTTTCTTGAGAATGCTCGTCTCTTTATCTTTGAGACATACTGCACAATCCATCAGCGAATCTACATGGCGTAAGTGAGCACGTACAGTTTGTTGTCTCACAACTGCTACTAATTCATAATCCTTATGCCCTTAACGAGGATCTTATGGCATTGGCAGGGTTTTAGCCGAGAAACTGAATCTGAGCAATGAGGAAGCTGAGAGATGGATTGTGAACCTTGTTCGAACCTCAAAGCTCGATGCCAAGATTGATTCCGAGTCTGGAACTGTTATCATGGAGCCAAGTCAACCCAACGTGTACGAAATACAGCCTTCAAATTCTCATTGATCTTTACATCTTAAAAATATAAAAAAACAATCTAAGCGTTTTAACTCTTACGATGCAGGCATGAGCAGTTGATAAACCACAGCAAAGCATTGTCTGGAGGTACTTACAAGTTAGTTAACCAGGTCTTAGAACATACCCAGGCGCAAGATGCTCGATGATCATTTTTTTTGCTTTTCAACATCATGATGTCCATTTTTGCTCTGAAATTTACTACTGTAGTTTTTGAACATTCTTCTTTTTCATCTTCACAAGTTTATACAGTATATTGAACTGGAGCATTCTCAAATCTCCAAATTTTGCTCGAGCTCCCAAAAACATGCTCATGGCTTTTTCACATGCTGGGTTTTTAAAGACCAAATTAGCGTCATGTGATTTGGCTCGTAAGCTTCCATGATCTATATCATATAAATAATAACCAAAGAACAAAACTTAAAGTTTAAGCCAAACATTCTATTGGATTTTGTTGTTATCACAAATTAGGTTTTTCATTTCTTTGATCTTTTGGATGTGTTACAAAAAAGCACAATCCGCAAACGCAAACATTTGTTTAGTTACAACGCGTAAATGTGTCACTATAGGGTTATGCCACCAAGAAAAAAATACGCCTTCTACCACCAAGAAGCCGTGTTTCGGTATGTCCTCTCGCTTTGCCTCCAGTATCGACCGCTTGGACTTGTGTGACATGGAGAGCTACTTGCTTCTGCAGCCTTTCTGCTTCTGTAGCTTTCTCTCGATGCCCTCGCTTTCCTAATTTCTTCCTCAAGTTCATAATCCGACCTCTGTTATCACAACAACCTCATTAGTAACGTTTTCATACAGCAGAGAGATTCTATTCCTAGTAAGAAATCGCTGTGAGAAAGCAGACCTTAGTTGGGTCAGAAAGAACTGAATATGCCTCTCCAATCATCTTGAAGAGCCTATCTGCACCCTTGTGAACCTCTTCTAAGATCTCCTTCAACCAGGGTCCTTCGCTTTCGCTTTGGACAAGAATCTGTGCAGCCTGAATAACCACACCAAAGAGGAAATATCAGGTTCATGTACAATAATGATTTGAAACATTGTCATCACGTAAAGCATAATGATTACCTTGTCAGGGTGATGTCTAAGAGCTGCCTTGCGGTATGCCTTTTTGATATCAGCAGCAGAGTCAGATGCCTTCACTCCCCTGGAAATTAGCAAAACGAGAATAGAAGATTGCATGAACAATTGTATTGGAATTATAAAAAATATAATACTAAATCCTAGTCTTGTCTAACATGAATGGTATAATTCACTGCGACAAGTGAGCTTACATGATGAGGAAAAAATCCAGAGGAATGCTTTCTTTAGTTTTTTCTTCCATCAGAGACAACCGTTGACGGGCCTGCCTTAGTTCTTTCCTGCTGCTTGCACGATCAGCAGATGTCTCTGACGTTTTCGTCTTCCCATCATTTTGCTTTACGAGAATGCTGATAAGCCTCTGGAGATCACTAGCTGCTTGATCATAATCTCTAATCATCTCATGTAGTGTGGCTCTCCTGGAAACTGCCTGAAAATGGAAAGACAAATAGGGTTGGATTTTTTACATGAACCCTCATTCCAAGAAAATGATGGTTACATACTTGCATTTCAAGAAAATAGATATTGCATACTCTTTGACTAAAAAATATTACTATCCATCTCAGATCTTAGAAAAAATCTTGGGAGAAGCTGTATAGTAGAGTGTACCTTTGTGTAGTTTTCATCAAGAGCCATGGCAAGACTACAGTCGGCAATTGCATCGGCAAACTGGCTTAAGGCCTGATTAGCAGCCGCACGATTGCAAAAACAAATTGCTGCAAAAGGGCGTGAGTCAACATTTCTTGATAGTGCAGCAGTATACTGCTCTACTGCTTCCATGTACTTTCCTGCCCGAACAGCATCATTACCTGCGTTCTGCAATCACAGGGAAAAAAAAAACTGGTAAATGTAACCAACGTAAAAAAAAATCAGCAAGCAAGATGAAGGATTGATCAGAACTGTTAATGTTAAAGACAACCTCATACCACACAAAAATATGAAGAATCTCTTAGTTTAATTATAGAGCATACCTTGTAACGTAAAAGTTCAGAAATGGTGGCCACTAAAGAAGCTGGTGAGTCACGAGACTCCTCCTGATTCCTAGCGAGCAAAACATAGATTTTCAGCAAGGATCACAAGTAAGTTAAAACACGCATACCAATAAGTTCATTATTGCACACAGCATAGACAAAGTGATTACTCGTTGCGGCTAGATCCCCCTTGCTGTAACTTTCCTAATACATCAAGGGCCATCTCAAGGTTTCCCAAGTAGAAGTGCGACTTGGAAATCATGTTCCATCTCCAAACTACTAGTGAGTGATGCTTAGACCCTAATCCATCAACATTCGTCATGCCACCAAGCCCTGCTGAAACCGAATTACTCTCAGCCCTCTGAAGAGTATTCTCACAAAGCTCAATCACCTCTTTATACTGTCGGATCTGCAAAATTGACATGGAACGTCAAGCTCAGTGAAAGCATATTTACTTTGAGAACTGAACTACAAAGACGACTTACCATTAACAGGGCCTCCGCCTTCATTTGAAGCAGTTTATCTGAGCAAGAACTAATTGACAAGGCATTTGCAATTGGAACCAATGCATCAGATGCGCCATCAGGTGTTCTCTTCTCCAAAAGTATGGATGCACAGTTGGTATAGTCAGCTACCCTCTGCAGGTAAGTAAAATAAACAAGTGTTCAATTAGACATTAACAGAACTCTGTGCTGATTCAGCGAGGTTTTGCCCGAACATACATCTGATATATGACATCCGGCTCCAAACTGATATAGAATAAAATTATTTTGATTAGACCATGGTAGAACAATGATCTAGCTGAGGAGAGAATGCATACTTGAGCCTGTTGTAAACCTTCAGCTGATTCTATAGTAGCTCGTCGATCCAGGCAGACACTAGAGGCGGATTCCATGCATTTATTAAAATACTGCACTGCTGATCCAAGTTCCCCCAGCACAAGATGACAGCTAAAGCAAACATAAAAGAAAAAAAATTGAATAAATCAAAAGATATAATTCATATGAATCACAACAAAACAACTATCCGGAAAAGTACGCCTTAAGCTTACTTTGCAGCTCTCATATACGCTTTAATATAGCTTGGATCAAGTGAAGCAGCCATCTCACAGTCGCTTATAGCCTCCCTCAATCTTCCAAGAGAGATTCTTACTGCCGCGCGGTTGCCATAGCAAAGCGCCAGAGGCTTCACAGAGTGTTCTGAATTATCACTTGACGGGGAGGAATTAATACCATGTGTGTAACATTCCTCAGCTTTACACATATTACCATTTCTGTAGGCTTGATTTCCCCTGACACAAAACATTATTTCTCTCAACTCTCAGAAAGTAAGTATTCAAAAAGCGCCAATGTTGGAACTCTTGAGATAGTATATGATACCTTAGTCGCCAAACCTCACATACATCAGGCATCGCAGATGTAGAGCCTGACTCCTGTTTAGCTTGACCTGTATTCACAGGTTGATTCTCTTGATTGTTTCGCATGGTGGCATTAAGTTTGTTCTTCGAAAAAATGTTATTAACTTTCCTCTTATATTTCCTTACAGCTTCAAGCTTCTTATTTGGTATTTTCCCCTGAGAGCTGGACGCTGAGAAAGAAAATTGCGGCATACCACTACTTCCATGATCCTCTGCTGTAGAGAGAGATGGATCCCTGGCTGAGGAATTCACATGTTCTCTCGAATGTGAGGGATCATTTGATGTCTGAGGAGTTTCTGTCGGAAATTGATTGCTGGCTTTCTCACCCTCGTAAGGAGAAAAGTCCATGGGTGAGCCAACTCCAGGTCCAGGGGAACCGAATTTCTCTTGTGACTTAGTTCCCTCAGAAGCCTGATCGCTGCATTGATTCGGCTCGTGCTGTTTCATATGTTCCTTGACTTTCTTTGATCTCTTGTCCTTGGATAAACGATTTCTTCGCGCATGTACTGGATTCCTACTCACTTCTGGAAACAGACTGTTCTTAAGCACAGAAGGATCCCATTGGGGTGCTTTGAAATCGTCAAAGGATGTTCTTGTATTAAAGGTGGTGCTTGTGAAGTTGTTTACGTTGGTGGTATCAGAATGAGAAGTAGGTCTTGTATCCGCTGCATTATCACTTAGGTGAAAACCATTGAAACTAAAAGACCATGGCCCTGGCTTTGCCGCACCTTTACATCCAGCATCAGCTTTTCCAGAGCTACCAAAGACAAATGCAGGTGCGTTACTGGATTTGCTCGCTTCCTCGTAGCTGTTGCCATCATGAACTCTGGTATCACTGAGATTAAGCTTCTTCATCTCAGCACGCAGGTTAAACTCAGAATCATCCATAGTCTCACCATTAGCATTTCGCACACTGTTAGACTTTCCACAAGTATCAGAACAACAAGACGTACTTTCTGATGTATTCCTGTCTATGTCATTCTGTCCTAGAAAAACCTCCTCAGACGCAGCCAAAGATGTGCTTTTATTACACTGTCTGATGTTCTCCGGATTATCATCACCTAAAGGTGTGCTAAATTCCTCCTCATCAGACGACGAAGCTACTGGGGCATTAGCTTCTGCACCAGAACCGTTACCATAAGCCCCAAAGACAAAATGTTTATCGCCATCGTTTTTAATTTTCACACTGTTCAAGTTAAGACTACCTACAGAAACAATTCAAAAAAACAAAACCCATAAGCTCACGGAAGAATCAGAAACATGAATCTGTAAGGAAATCAAATACGGCAGAAATGTGAGAAACACAGTTTTTACTTTTACATGGCGGCGCAAAGGGATTGAAACCAGGTAGGATCTCGTCGGGAGGAGAGGCTCCTTTCACTTTTCTACCGTTCTTCCTGAGTTTGACCAGCCTCGGCTTCTGTCGAGTCTTGGTCTTTTGTCCTGAGCCAGCTTCGAACTCGAAGTGGATTCCATCTCCGAAACCGGGTTCTGTAGAGGAAGGGTCCATGCTTCGTTGATCGCGAGAGTGAACACTCTCAGGGAAAAATGCAAAGAATATATCGGTGGGGTTTCGGAAAGAAGGGATCGTTTCAACAGGCGACCCAATCTCCACAGCCGGAGGAGACATCTCCAGATATTCGATTACTTTTCAAAAAATCAAAACTGAAATTTAGGGATTTAGGAAAAGAATCTCTCGGGAAAACGCAAATCTCCTTTGCGTGCTGAGGTGAAAGCAGAGGAATGAATGTATAGAGTAAGTGTTAGGGTTTTTGGGATTTGTTGTGAAGAAGAGGAAAAAAACAAATAAAAACTTGCTTCGCCATTTACAGGAGCGCCTCCTGCTTGACTGCTTCGCCTGACCGCCTCCGGGAAAAATAATTAATTAAAAGAAATAATAATATCTATATGTTCACACGTGTGTGTATTAACTTCACACGTGAGAAACCAAGTGAAATTTTGAAAAGAAAAGCTTATATATAATTCTCGGGGCCTATTCATGGCGGAAGGGCGCCAAAAAGTGAATCATGATTGTGGCTGATGATACAAAACAAGATGTGTCCGAATCTGTTTCACTGTAAAATTTGTTGTTGTTTTTTTTTTTTCCAGAAAGAAAACAAAACACAAAAACAAAAGAATATCAATCCTCTTGCTGCCTAGCTGAGCCGTTACAAAAGGACATATGAGGAAACTTATACGTTTTGCGATTTATACAGTTCTTCGTTCTGATTGTAAACTTTGATGTTTTTTTTTCTTTTTGGGACTTAGAGAAGTTGGATTGGAGATAACTGTGTAGCCTTTTGGAAAATCCTCTGCCCAGGTGCTAGAATCGCCAGAGGATCGTACTCGTGTTTCCTCTTTGCAAATGTTTCCCATCGGTTCCCAAAATGTGATCTCCACTCTTGTTGCGTTTCATAGTGAGGCAAATACTGCTTCGCGTTGATGTTTGCCTCTGCACAGAAATCAAGAACTCTTTGGTTCTGTTTCAAAAGGTACTCTAAATCGTTCTTCACTGCAGAAGGAAGAAAGGCCACCAGATAGAAGATATCTTCCTTTGGAGTTATCATAGATGTACGTTTCTTCCACCTGCAACAACAAATGGTTATTAGTAATTTTATTTTTTTCAGAACTAATCACTATTTGCTTTTGGCTATTTCTTGGTGACTTACTTAGATTGATTGACCGGATAAATAAGGATAGGTCCGTTGTTGTTGCTTGTGAGGATGTTGTTGAAAACTTCAGTAGCAAAGTCAAAGATACGGCTCTTGGGAATCAAGAGATTCAGCCATGGATGTGGTACTTCCCATAAACCCTTTGCTCTCAGTTTTATCTCAGCGATATGCACGCGATCCAGAAACTCGATATATGGCACTTCAGATGTGAACAGAGTGGATCTAATATAGTTCAGTTCTGAAAGCAACTTCTTGGTTTCCTGCAGAGCACAACCATTCCTGCTATTTTTAGAAACCCCAACAGTTTTATCTAAGAGAGTGTCGAGTCTGATGATTATATTGCTGCTTTACCTGATACATAGAGTTAGCTTCTTCTGTGTTGAAATATTTTGCTACTTCTAGACAATACAGAGTTTTCCCATCTGTTTTGAAACGGCTTGCCTCTGTGGAATCGTTGGGGCTGAAGGAAGATCTCCAGTTATTTAGGAGGTCTGTTCTATTGATTATCACAAATCCTTCCACGTAATCGAAACCATTCTCCTTCGATATCAAATGTTCTTGGTCCCTTGAAAACGCAGACAAGTCTGAATACAGTACCCTGATCCATTTAACCTATTGAAAAAAAAAAACATTTCACTTTGTGTCAGGATGAAACTTAGTAGGACTATTTTACATAGCCATGCTCAAGATGAAACCTTTACCATAAGCGGTGCTGGTCCAAGAGCGATCCGTGCCCGTGTGATTACACCAAACTGTCCAAGCCCACCAAGAACACTGTAGAAAAGTTCAGAGTTCCTCTTCTCAGAACAGCTCACTACTTCTCCTTTCCCTGATTCAATATGTCAAAATATATATAGATTGTTGTTTATCTAACTTTTATTTGCTGCAAAGCTACAAGTGTGCGTTGCATGTTTGCACATTGGCGACTACACACTCTCTATTTAAAGTACCTGTGACAATCTCTAGCTTGTAGACGTTGTTGATTTGAGGTCCATACTTGAAGGCTTGACCGCTGATTCCAGCGTTAGAAAGAGTACCTCCAACGGTAAGATGAAGGTAGTCTGTCCAGGACCTTGGAGAAAGACCGTGTTTTAGAGTCTCTCGTAGAATGTTGATCCATAGTTCACCACCTGAGACATCCACATACGGTTTCTTCCCCTTGTGAATCTTGATGTCAGGACTTCTAAGCGACTCCATGTTGATGACAACGCCTTGATGAGCTAGAGCTTGTCCTTGAAGGGAGTGACCATGGCCTCTGGCTGCTACTGTAAGGTTTGAGGAGGATCCCAGATGTACTACATGCCTCACCATTGATGAAATATCAGAGACTGACATCGGATGAAGAATCGCCAAAGGTGGTAAACGGTATCTGTTGCCAAAGTCCCTGGACGCATTGTGGACATCGTCGAAGCTTATGTAACCTTCCAAATCTAGTGAGACTAGTGAGGAACGAATATCTGAAGGATTCGAAGGAGGTAAATCTATTGGGGTACTAACAGAGTGATTGGAACAAAGATTGGTTCTACCTGGTATACAGCTTAGAACCAAGATCATGAAGATTCTAAGGAAAGTCTTGTTATATCTTCTACGGAACCGTAAGGATGAGATCAGTCCCATTTCTTGAGAGAAATTGAAAAAGACTGAGAGATATTGAGGGGAAGTAGTAGAGGTAAACTTGAGGTTTAGAGCACTCTCAAGGAAAAAAAAGAGGAAGAGAGTGGAATTTAAAGGAAAGTTTTTGGGCGGTACAGTCATATACTTGTGTTCACTATATACTTTTTTGTCTCTTGCTGTAAATTAAGATATTCTTTGTTACAAATTTTGTTTTTGTTATGCATAATTTATAGGAAGTAAGTTACTAAAAAAAGAATTTTTTTTTTTTTTTGATGTCAGGTTAACAATACACATCTCCGGTACGTAGGTTATCTCCCTGCCAAGACTTTTTTGCATAAAAAAGGTAATAAAAATTTGTTTTACTGCATAGTTTTTTCTTCTTGGCTTTGCTTACTGGCAGAGCATGTACAGTAGGGCCCCTACTTGGGTCTCATGGTACTTGAGCTCAGTTTGAGGGAAGAGAATCTTGCCCACCAGTTTAGTGACCTCATTGGATCATGCTTATTGGACCATTTTTTGCATCACTTTATCTTGTCAGTTCTTGCAGTTTTATGAGTTTTGACTATTAAGCTTGGAACTAAGTTAATTACCCCCTTAGGACCAAACATCAACATTGTCTACTTACTAATATTCCATGTTGCAGAGCTGTCTCAAACACATCATGTGAATTCTTAGGAGAAATACAATAATCTTGTTGCATATAATTGTTTCGGTGCTATTGATCATGTGTATCTTCTTCTCTTGCCATAAGAAAGCAAAAGTCCTACTACATCTTTGTATGTTGTGTTCCTCATTAAAGATTCTAAAACTTTCTATCAGCATGACATATTGAAGTGGGCATATAAAAGATTGTGTAGGCTTCTGTTCTTATTGGTGGTCCTGAAATAAATACCATCGTCATGATTTTTTCCTTCACGAGTAGTTGGAGGTGATATAATGTGCTCTTTGCTCAGAAATTATATCATAAAGAAAGTAAAAAAAAAAAGGACAGTTCAAAGAGAGATAAATAGTAAAAATTAATACCTTTGTTGGTACGTGCAATAAAGATAATGTATGTACATGTTTGTGTCTTGCAATAACGTCATGTTCTTTCTGTTGTGTGATTGAAAGCTGTAGGGGCCTTTGCTTACACAGTCGGGAAATATGGAAGCAAAGGCTGAAGAAGATTGTAATGTGGGCAGTCGAGTGACAGTTTGAACAAAGGAGGCACCTCGAATAAATGGCCTATATAAGTAAAATAGCTATTGATTTTTGAATAGGAGGTGTTGAAATTTTAGACTGATATATATTATTGGTTCATCTTTTACTTTTTAGTAATATCAAGTGGCATCCAACAGATATAGTCGTAGGATATAATGACTCAACGAGTCTATGAAGCAAAAAGTTTACAGTGACCAATAATGTCAATAGATTTGCAGTGAATAACTACCCTTCGTCGTGTATCTGTCTTATGTGACCTTTGTGTGCAATGAAAACCAATAAGCATTATTATTAATCCTTTTTCTGCTTCTCTTTAATCTTTTTTCATAATGTAGTGTTTTACATTCTATTTTCTTTTTGCTTTACTCTATTTTTTTATAATTTCATGATTACATTGTCCCAATTAATAGGGGCATTGGCTAAACTCACCTTTGTTTTTTTCGCAATCGTAGCTCACAATACTTTGGTCGCTCTAGTGGACAAATACACAGCCTTTCTTCTCTATTTAGACTTAGACTTATGCATAACAAAGAGCATTTTAGTCTAGTGGCACAAAACAATTCCCTCTCTTCAACTTAAACCGGTCAGTATCTTGAATATAATCGATAATTTTTTCCGGTTAATATGGATTGATGTATCTCCTATTTCTTGTTATAGAGGATCAATGCATTATCATCAAGAACAGCATGAATTTCAGTAGACCCCAAGTGAGTCCCTTTCCGTACAGCAACATTATTGACATTCTATCAATTTAGTGGCACAAAGTTGTTGGTTTTTTCTTTGTAAAGGTTTTTTGTTCTGTGGGTGAATTCTTTTTAGTTGTTTATTTCAGCCTTGTCGAGTTTTTGCAGGTCTCAACGTAGTGTCACTTTCCACTCAAAAGTTTTCATTTATATTTCTTTCTTAAAAATAATAATTTCAGAGGTAAATCGCCGTGAAGATTGCAATAACAAGATATATTTAGTTGAGTATTAAGACTGTTTAAATGGCATCATGATGCGCACAATATTTGATATTAAACCACCACCATTGCCGCAAAAATAAGGTTAGAATCCACAAACGTATTTTTTAATCATTGCTCTATGTGATACATGAATCTCTATTTTTCATCTTCTTCTTTTTTTGTCATTTACAAAAATAAAAACATAAACCGAATATTTACACCATGATAGATAATTAGATATTTCAAAAATTTCCAGGGAGAGAAATAGAGAGAAATGGTCCCAAGATAGAATGTCGAGGTGGTGATTGTGGAGTTGGGCTCATTGGCTAGTTCGTTGACAATTAGGTTTCTATTGTCTTCAATTATTATAGAGATACCTTTTTTCTGCAGTGATGGGTTATTTTCTTTCTTTCGTTCAGAAAAACTATGTCTTCTTTCTCTTCCAATTTTTCCTTTTATAAGTTTTATTTTTTATTTACCCATTGTAGTAGACCCTATGGGGTTCCATTTCATCATCACCAAGTAAATTCAGTATTTTATTTCTATTTTTATTTGGTTTTGGTTAATCAATGCAAGTTAATCCTCCAAGCAGATCTTCAAGATGTGTTTTTTTTTTACCTATACATAAAGTTGTCTATTTACTATTTAGGGTAAGAAAACAAATTAGGGGTCTATTTAGGGAATAGAACAAATTCGCTTGTCTATTAATGAATGTGTTCCAGCCTATTATAATTTACCTCAAAATGTTCATAACTTTCACTATATATAACTTTTCTTTTCAACTTTCTTTTTCAAGTTGTATAGTACATCCAAATGGTTGGATTCATTATTAAAAAAAAAATATATAATTTGATTTGAATATCAAAGAGTTGAGTCTCATTGGCCAAACCTTCCTTAAGTTTGTGTTTATATGAGAAACAACAAAACTTCAAAAAATATAACTATTAAACATAAACCATATTCAGTAAACAGAAAAATGCGTATTGAAATAATTGAACCTCTGTTTTGTTAGTATCCTATCATGATATTATTTCAACCAAGCCAACAAACTTTATTAATCCAAAGTTTGTGAGGGTGTTTTATTTAAACATATATAGGTGATAGGTATGATTCGTTTTTTTAATGCTGTTATCACTGTATAACCTTAGCCCCATAGGAGTAATCAACAACAACTATACTGCACATAAGCTTTTTTCTGAACGCGAGAACCATTCATTAAGATTTGTTAAACGATCATTTATTTATAGTATATATATAAACATACCACTTGTCCTTGTCTTCTTAATAAGATATTCAAGGCAAGCAAAAAAAACTATAGCATTTAATTGTTTTGTTAGAGGATCAGGAAACCAAAAGAAGACCAATTTTGTGAACAAAAAGAAAGTTTTTATATATTAATAATCATTTATGTGGTTTACGCGCAAAGCACCACCATATTATACATCTAATCACCTTTTTCTCTTGTCTTGTGGAAGATTTGGTTCTTGTATTATGTTTATGTATGAAAGAAAGTATCTTCATATCAACATTTTATAGGGCTATGAATCCAATCTCCAAGCGTGGATCCCAATGAAATACATGGTTCTGATGCACGTTCATTTATAGACTATATAATCCACGATCTATAACGTTCTTGTGATGGTTTATGACATCACAGTAAAAAAAATACTATAAGTAACTACTATATTGTATATCATATACGGACTAGTTGTTAGTGCTTTAAAACCCAATCTTATATACAAGAACACCATAACCTATTCTTCTATACAAGAAAACCAAATCTTTTATACTACAGTATTGATTATTTATCATGAAATAACTCTACGCGTAATTAATTTGCTAAAAACTCATAATTCTTGTAGCTAGTTTGAAAGTCATGTCTAACACAACACACAAGGGATATAAGCTTTGAATGCAGCATAAAATGATAATATACCGAAATAGTTCTTCATAATTATTACTAATTAAATTAAATATCAATTATCTACTCGACATATTTTAAAAGATTTATTTTATTTAGTTGAATCTTCTTGTCTATATAACTTTTCATTCATCATATACTAAATTGTTTACACAATTAAGCTATCAAACTATTCATAAGTGCAAAGCTTAATCGTTATCATACATATCTAGCCAATGGTTAAATGCATGATCAATTCCAAAACATATACACCACGATAAACGGTTCAACTTATAATAAAATGCATGCTCAATCATTTAGATTAAAGGCTTTATTTTGCGTGTAATACTTTATTAGGAAGAGATCCATGTTTTTTTAAAAAGGTACGTTGCTTAAGATCTCTAAAAATTGTTTTACAATATACGTGCCTATCTAAAATTAAATTTATTGTTTTAGCTTAGTGTTCCGTATGTTTTCTTTTCTAAACATGGAAGCGAACTAGAAAAATAAGATTGTTGGTTTGTCAAAAGCATGATGAGACAAACAAACCCCATTCTTCATCTTATTATGTTTTTTTTTTCTTCCATTTAGGAACTGCACGTATTTGGATCCGAAGAGATTAAATTTCAATGATAAGTTGGCATAATTCCTTCCTAAATCATATTATGTGGTCGGGATTGAAAACTTTATGGGCTCCATCTTGAAATTTTATAGTGGTTAGACTTGTGAAAAAAAAAAAACTTAATATAGTATCCTGCAAAATTATAAGTGTACTAGTTCATCTTTCATAGACATCAAATGGTTGTAGTCTATTGGTTTAATTACTTTAGTCAAACTCAATAGATATATACACCAACTTTTATTTTGTTTAGTACATAATTGACATATATAATAGATTTCAAAATTACTTTAGATTTTAACCCAAAAAATTAATAAAGACTAAAGAGAGAACTTTGACATTTGGCCTTGAAGGGGTACATATGAAAACAACAGTTGAGTTCATGTGGCAGACACTTTCCCTTTCACTAGTTTGAATTTTTGATGCAAAGAGAAAAAAAAAGGTTTGAATAGGAAATGAAGCATAAGGCCAAATGATCCCTTAGGTTCATGACAATGACTATCTTCAGCACGCGCAGCTTCAAGATTTGAGAAACCCTTACATCAATAAGAAAGCTACATCTCTACAGAGAAACACCATTAGAGAGTCTCCTGCAACAACTCAGGAACTGTTTTCAATGTGTTAGAGAGTAAATCAATTCGTGACACAAATCAGTCTTCTCTGGACCACGATTGAGTAATATGGAGAAAGATAAGGATTTGCATAAAGTTTGTAGCACAATCATTATTAGAGGCATAATGTTACACCCCATAAAACTTGTTTTGTCTATAGTTAAGGTCAAGAAACTATTAAATTAGACTAAAAAAATAGAATATAAACAATGATCATATGTGAACGAATAATTCAAAGCTGAGCCTGTGTGTTAGTGGGCACAAATGATAACAGTAAAAATTGAGGAAATAATATAAAAGGGAATAATAATTACCTCGTAGAACAATTTCTGAATGAGTAGGGACACTTTAGAAGATATGTTTTGAGTGATTTTCTGAAACTAAAGAGAAATAAATGAGGCAAAATTGATAAACAAGATTCAAAGTATAGAGCAATTGTGTTATTTAAGTTCAATGAACTAGTAAGTCTTTGAAATCTAATATTAGAATGAAGGTAAATCTTTCAAAACAATGACTGATCAAAGCATCAAGTCCCAAGTATTTCAAACGATAGTGACAAGTGAGTTATTGTCTGTTGAGGGTTATATAACATAGAAAGAAAAAAAAAAGGGTTATCTTCAAGCTATCTTCACGTGGTAAGTGGAGCCAAGTCCTCACCCACTGCACTAGATAGAAAGTAAGTAACTAACATGAGTAAGAAAAGGACTTGAGATAACGCGAAAAGACATCTAAAAGACTTGGAAATTGAGCAGACAAAGTCTTGGAACCAGAAGAAGAAGAAGAGGAAGCATCAAAGTCTATCTCAATGGCTGAGCTTCAAACAAAGTGGAACCACTTTAGGGGAAAACAAAGTCACGAGCCATATGCAGTAAAAGAGGACCCCTCCTCTAAGCCATGTCTCGGCTTGCGCCACGTGTATCCTAATATGACATTGGTAGGATTAATATCTTGAATCTCAGACTGACTCATTTGACTGATAGATACCACTCACCAAAAAACTAACTATAACGTATGAGAAAAAGATTGTGGGGTTGGCCAACTTTTGAGACATCAGAAGAAACTCTCACTGTGGAAAAAAAAAGTGTGACTGAGAGTAAAAGAGGAGCAGTAAGGTTTCTAAAGCCTGAAATTGCGACTTTTTTGTATGTCACGTTTCAGATTTCTGTTGGGATATTGCCCGAATTAGCTACTCTACTGATACATGGTAGAGAGGCTAAAAATGCATTGTTCAATGTCATGCTTGCGTAGGTGAACCATAAGTCTATTTGAAAACAATTATAACTAAACTCCAAATTTGCAAAAACGTTAGATTTAGTACAATATTAATCAGTTGAATTCTGAACGCTCAAAAGTAAACAAATTTCAAAAACTACCACGGAGGAGTTTTTCAAGAAGTGTATAGTTTCAATTGTCTAAAGAATGATCAATAAGCACAAAGTTTTCATAGACAAAAGAAACATATTTGATAAACAGTCTTGTGCACGTGATGATCTCGCCATTGTAATAGCCAGAGATGGCCCGTTCTAAGTATATCAAATTGTATGCTTGAATGGATTTCGTTGCAAAGATCCATTGATACAAATTTACAGATAAAAAGTAGTGATTACAGAATATATTTGGTTCCTTTAAACAGAAAATGAAACATCGCCTGCTTGATATTGACACAATAGCACAAACAATGAGGTCTCTCTCAAATTCTATAAAACGGGAAATGTACTTGGTTCCTTCCAAGATCAATGATTAGGCTGTACGTATCATGAATTTTGAAATTCCAGCTTTCTTTAAAACGCATTCTGATTTCGGTTAGGTTTTTCCATGCTGGGCTTAGCTTTATAAATCATCAGAAGAAATAAAGCCCATTGTAAAAGGGCCCAATATGGACCGTCCCGTTTCATAAAATTGTTAAAAGTTAATTTTCCCAAAGCTAAATCGTAAGCTTATTATACATTCTGCGTCTCACTTCTTTCTTCTTCGTTCCGCTGCTGCTATTCCTCTGGAGAGGTAAGAACTTTCCTTCGAGAATCTCTCTGATTTTGTTTTCTCAGGAAAACACTTTTTTTTAACCATCGAGTTTTTGATTAGGTTATGGGTTTTCTCTCAGGAAAGACGGAGCTTGAGCAACTGTCAAGTCTATTTCGTGTTTCGGAGTCGCGAAGAGAGTAGCGAGATTCGGAGATTTCGCCAATTTCTGGTAAGTTTCGATCCCAGCTTCGACGTATCTGCTGAAAACTTTGATTTCCTTTGATTCCTTTTTCCTAAGATTACAAAACTCTATGATCCCACGAATGCTTGATACTTTGACTGTTAGCTGTTTGACAAAATTCCCAAGAGAGCACTGACTTTGATTTTTTTAGAATAAAGCTACTCATACCAATTTTATCTCGTAGCAACTCTTTCTTGTTTGATAATGCATCGAATATACAAGGCATAGAGAGCTTATCTGGAATTTTCTTTGTTTCCAGGGTGGGTTTTGTCTACATTGCTGCTTGCTTAGGTTGTGCTTTCTTTTCCGGGAGATTTAAGGAAACATGGAACCCAACAAAGAAGATAATGTTTCATCAGTTCCTATAACTCAAATCACAGCAGCTCCAATTCTACAAGATGCAGGTAAATTATCAGTTTTTAAAGTGATTGTTACACCTAAGATTTACTCTATGATCCTTAACTCTAGTTGTTTTTGATTCACCTTTACTATTAACTGCAGGCGTCTCTGCCATACAACCTCCTCCTTTTGCCCCACCAATGGCACCGATACCAATGGTTCCACATCCTCCACTAGCCCGCCCTCCTCCTCCTTTTAGGCCACCTGTTTCACAAAACGGTGGAGCAAAAACCGCGGACTCAGACTCGGGATCAGAGGATGAACAATATATAATATCCGAAGGGAGTAAGCAGGCCAGAGAGAGACAAGAAAAGGCACTGCAAGATTTGCTGTTAAAGCGTCGTGCCGCTGCTATGGCAGTTCCAACAAATGACAAAGCTGTTAGGGATCGCCTTAGACGACTTGGGGAGCCCATTACTCTATTTGGAGAACAGGAGATGGAGAGGAGATCTAGGTTGGCTGAACTTATGGCTAGGCTTGATGGCGATGACCAGTTGGATAAACTGTGTAGAGCTCACGAAGAAGATGCGGCTCCAAAGGAGGAAGCGGATGATGATATACCTGAATACCCTTTTTTCACCGAGGGTCCAAAGGAGCTTAGAGAGGCTAGAATCGATATTGCCAAATTTTCTATCAAGAGAGCTGCTGTCAGGATTCAGCGTGCAAAGCGGCGAAGGGATGATCCAGATGAAGATGTGGATGCAGAGACTAAGTGGGCTTTAAAGCATGCTAAAGGCATGGTCCTTGATTGCAGTAATTTTGGGGATGATCGTCCTCTTACCGGCTGCTCCTTCTCACGCGATGGGAAAATACTTGCCACATGGTATATCTCTCATCTCTTTCTCACTCATATTTTCCACATCCTGTTTCTTAGGCTTGGAGCTATCTTTGCTCGTCTCTGTTTATTGATTAGAGTAACCTGTATATTGCATTTTACCTGCTTATTCGCTTCCATTGATACATCAGTAGAGAAGTATCCTATAATAATCCTGTCCTTGAACACCGAACCTGTTGAATTTCCTCAGTTTCTTACACGGTTTCACCTGTATTAGACCATGAAGTTAGTTAGGCCTATAGTTTTAACTTATAAATAGCATACTCCATGTCTATTGCATTTGTCCCTTCTAACTGCATTACACATTCTCTAGGTTCATGACTTGTGTGATTCACATAATTCCTCTTCTTTCTACTAATTCGTGGTTGTTTTTTTTTTGCTAGTTCTCTGAGTGGAGTTACTAAAATGTGGGAGATGCCTCAAGTTACAAACAAGATTGCTGTCTTGAAGGATCACAAAGAACGTGCAACCGATGTGGTGTTCTCCCCTGTGGATGATTGTCTAGCAACGGCTTCTGCTGATCGAACTGCAAAGCTGTGGAAAACTGATGGAACACTCCTACAAACTTTTGAAGGTCATTTGGATCGTCTTGCACGTATCGCCTTCCACCCATCAGGGAAGTATCTCGGAACAACAAGCTATGACAAAACATGGAGATTGTGGGATGTTAACACTGGAGCAGAGCTGCTTCTGCAAGAAGGTCATAGCCGTGGTGTCTATGGAATCGCATTTCAACAAGATGGAGCATTAGCAGCTTCTTCTGGGCATGATTCACTCGCACGGGTTTGGGATCTCCGCACTGGTAGGAGTATTCTCGTCTTCCAAGGACACATCAAACCGGTAAGGCTCAATTTTTGTTCTCTTGGTCTTCTTCTTCAGGTATAAGTGATCGTTGACTAACCCTTATTTTAATTTACTATGTTGCTTCTCCAGGTTCTCTCTGTAAATTTCTCTCCTAATGGTTATCACTTGGCGTCTGGTGGCGAGGATAATCAGTGCCGCATATGGGATCTTAGAATGAGGAAGTCGTTGTACATCATACCAGCTCATGCCAACCTTGTCTCTCAAGTGAAGTACGAGCCACAAGAAGGCTACTTCCTAGCCACTGCCTCTTACGACATGAAAGTCAATGTAAGTACTTCTCTTTTACAATCTTCTCTTTCATTTGCTAAATAGTCTGTTTCCACTTTTTCTAACATTTTGTTGTTATAACAGATATGGTCAGGCAGAGATTTCTCGCTTGTGAAAAGCTTAGCAGGGCACGAGTCAAAAGTGGCTTCTCTGGATATCACTGCAGATAGCTCCTGTATCGCAACTGTGTCACATGACCGTACCATCAAGCTTTGGACAAGCAGTAGCAACGAAGACGACCAAGGCGGAGAAACAATGGACATTGATCTCTAGTTCCTTTTATTCATCATATTTGCTCGAGAGAAAACAACTTGGAATCGTGGGATTTAGAGATTAGCTTGTTTGTGAGAAATCTTCAAAATGGTATTAATTTGTAATCTTTTTGGGGAATTTTCAGACTCGGGATGATGATGATACATTGTCTTCGCAAAATTTGCCGTAACGTTCAAGAAAAAGCAAATGTCTGTACTTTGTTTCCTTGAGATACTTGACAGTGAAACTATGTTAACAAAAAAGAATTTATAGATTAGATTGTACAAGGAACTAAAGTAATGTTCTATATGTGTGAATTGTCTGAAGAGCAGAGAGAGACTGGATCCTCTAAATACTCTTCTTCAGGTTACACAGATTTATTTGTACCAACCAGCAAGAAAGTGTCGAAGCATGAAACAGAAGGCGCACGCTAGAGCCTGTAGTAGAAACAAAACATAGCATCACAAAACCAGTATCGATTAAATCCATTATGGAAAAATGGTGATAAACATTTAACTGAGAACTACCTGGAAAACGAGAAGATGGATGCAAAGAGACTTTTCTGATTTAGGACCAAATAACCTCAAGTAAACGTTGACTAGTGTCCCATCTTTTGTTCCGGTCAATAATCCGGTTGCAGTATCAAACCTGGTCATTCCAAAAGACAAGATGAGTGATATGTCTGTTGTTTAATCAATCTACAAACGGTAAGAACACAAAGATGGTTACCTCGGGAGACGATGGCGGGGACATTTCACAATGCCAGCAAGCTGAAGAGTTATATATAGTATGTTAGACGGTTGAAACATGAGTTCACAAGAGATTGTAAGTAAGCCGGAGAAGAGTGTAATTAGATATGAACCTGGGGAAGCGACAATAGAAAGTTCAGAACTTGAGGAAGAAAGAAGATGAGGAGTGTTTCACTGCAAACGCAAAATTTCAGAAGAGAAACATGGCATGGGGATCAGTCATACAATAGCTGGACATGTGATGCAAATGATGAATCTGAGCAAGAAGTATAAGAAACATGTACTATGATATATTTAAAAGAAGGCTGATTGTTCTCATGTAATAGTGAAGTCTCTCATAATATTCTGGAAGTGTATACCTGAAGTGACCCAGAATGCCAACAACTGCCATAGTCATTCCGGCAAAGACTGTGTAAGTGTCTCCAACAAAAACTGAAGAAGGATACCTAACAACATAAGTTGGCAAAAACTGGTCAGAAAAAGCATTACTTGAACCAAAAGAAGAAGAAAAAGGTTTATAAGAGAAAAATTTGTGAAGGATGTAATTACCAATTGTAAGCAAGCAATGCTAAGGATGTTGCCATGAGCGGTTGAGTAAGAAATATGGAAAAGGCGTGAGCTTGGTGATACTCGGGATCAGTAGATGATCCGATTTGCATAACGTTGTGTATCAAAATCTACAAGTAACTCTGGAATACATCATATCTCAACCCAAAAAAGGAACAGACAGAGAAGTAAATTCAGAGACATGATTTATGACCATAGGACTTACAGCAGCGGCGGTAACAACTGTTTGACCAATTTCAAGGCCATTCAAACCAGCGTGAATGTTGATAGAGTTTGTGCAGAAGACGGCAAGTAACCCCATATATAACTTATATATCCGTCCTGCAACATCGAAACATCCATTGAGCTAACCATGATCACATTTACCTTCTCCAAAAATACAATCTTGGAAGCTAACAGATGAGTGTAACATGTACAAGAGTCAGTACCTAGATCAAGCACTTCTAAGCCAACATAAGCAACAAGAGGTTTCGGTATGACAATAGTTGTATGTCCAGCGTAAGCCATCAATAGTGGAAGGGTAGCGAAAGATGGCAGGACAAGTTTCCTGTTGTTTAAATTTGACAAGAGAGAAGAACATGTGAAAATCAAATTGACGACGTGTGTGGATTTCATCAAAAACAAAAATAATAATATAAAAACTTGAAACTTACACTCTCCAAGGCACATCAAGGACATCATCTACAAATCCAAGCAAAATCATGAAGCAAATAGATGCAAGTGCTGCGTTATACTCCACAAGCCACTGAACAGAATCATCAGCCAGATTCAGGAACATTGATTAAGGAGAATCAGCAGCTTGAGAACAGATAGATACACACTTACATTCGAATCTTCAGTGAAATTGAAATACTGAAATATGATCGCCACGATCAAGAAGACAACACCAACAACAATACCCAACGATTCAGGCCTGAGAAGAAACAAGAGGAAATGTAGCAAAAATCCTGATAATAATTTAAAGCTGATCACACAGATGGATCGAGACTTTACACTTTAATTTCTCCTTGAGGTGTTCCCTTTTTGTTGATATCAAAACCAAACATGTTACGCCTGAGAACGTATCTGGCAGCGACAGGGATCATCTTGAGTGTGACGAAGAACCCAGCCAAGCTAAGCCCGGCGTTAATGAGGATCGAGCGCCTGAGCTCGTTTTCAACCTTGTAATGAAAACAGAGAAGGTATAGATAGAGCGAGCACAGAAGAGAAGAGATCACGAAGATCACTCCCAATTTCGGCGGCGCAAGTCGGAATTCCTCACCGGAAGCATTCCGGGTCATCTTCTGCTCCGACGGCGCTGCGTTGGGTCCTGACGGATCCGGTTTACTGGGAATCGACACTGAAGAAGCTCTCTTCCGAGCTGCCATGGCGGATCCGTTTCGCTCGAATTCGTTTTTCCCCGCCTCTGGATTTTGCTTCCAAACCCGTTTTGCTGAGAGTATTGACATCAAAGTCCTTTTAGGCGTCACAGAGACCAATAGAGCTTTGCCACTTCACAGTAATACGACACCGTGTCATCCAAGTAGGATTTCAAGTATTTTGAATTATTTGAATTAGTCAACTCCAAATTTGTTGAAAGGTAAAATCATAAATAAGCTCTCTAGTTATATAATTAGCACCGTCAAATCTTACATGGTTTACCATAATTACACGAAATTACATCAACAACAAAATCCACATTACGTAAAGAACAACCAAAAAAAACATTTGGACCAAATTCAATCAAGTAAAAAGGTACTGTCTCGCGCATGCAATTTATGTTAATCATAGAGGTGTGTGTAATAGTACAAACAAGAGGAGATGAACGAACTGAGATTTGAGAGGAGATGATTATGCTTTTTTTTTTAAATCCTTTTTCACTTTTAGTACTATCGAATATCTCGGTTTTTCTTTTACATTAGATCTCGATTGTTCGATTCCTTTTTTAGTAAATAGAAAAAAAAGAAAGGTTAGGATTGAGATTTGAGATGAAAACTACAAGAGAGGCTGATGTGAACGGGAAAAAATAGTGACGGCTTACGTCAGTATTAAGTTGTGAACACGTTTGTATATTTCATGGATTACTAAAGTTGGAGGAGTGAATGTGATACAAGAAACTTTAACAAGTATAAAGCAAACGAATCACATAAATATTTTGAAAGGACGTTTTTGAAAACAAAACTGATTTCTAAGCGTACGTTAATTCGCACGAAACTCGTATACATCACATGATAAATTTCCAAATAAAATTATATGAAAATTAATAACCCACTATTTCATCATAGTGGCAACCAAGTGTATATACCAACACAAATAAATAAATAAACAAATAAAAAATAGGAAAAAAAAGGGCACTATCTGTCCCCACGCGGTTCCATTGAGATTTGAGACAAGAGCATGCATATTATATGTATGTGTGTGACTATATATATAAGCTGGTTCTTGAACATTATATGTTAAATTGATCTCACACACATATATATAAAAGGAGTGAGTTAGAAAAATGGGAGTGCACTTAGGAAATTATTGTTATGTGTTGATAATAGTGTTGGTGTTGGGAAAAGAAGTGAGAAGCCAGTCGTTAACAAATGGTTATTATTCAACTTCATGTCCAAAAGCTGAGTCGATAGTAAGATCTACCGTTGAATCTCACTTTGATTCTGATCCCTCAATTTCTCCTGGCTTGCTTAGGCTTCACTTTCATGACTGTTTCGTTCAGGTTCCAGTTCTTCTTTAATCTCAGTCTCGTTTTGATCAAATTATACAAGTTAATTAATTGATTGTTGATGAATTTGACCTATATTTTACATGATTACTAGGGTTGTGATGGGTCGGTTTTAATCAAAGGGAAATCTGCGGAGCAAGCCGCTCTAGCGAATGGAGGTCTAAGAGGGTTCGAAGTGATAGATGATGCGAAAGCCAGGCTCGAGTCGGAGTGTCCTGGAGTTGTATCCTGTGCAGATATACTTGCACTCGCTGCTCGTGACGCTGTTGACTTGGTACGCAAGTTACTAAACCTAAAAAGAGGTTTACTTATCCATTCCTTTGGTTGATTTGAACTGATATCAGCTTGGGTTTCGTATGGAAACAGAGCTCTGGGCCAAGCTGGCGAGTTCCAACGGGTCGTAAAGACGGGAGAATCTCGTTGGCATCGGAAGCATCGAATCTACCTTCGCCACTTGACTCTGTTGCTGTTCAAAAGCAAAAGTTTCAAGCTAAAGGCTTGGATACTCATGATCTCGTTACTCTACTCGGTATGTTTATTTATTCATCTCCCTATCTTTTATTTTCTTTTAATTATTTATATTCTACTTGATAGTACTAGAGATAAAAAATAAAAAAAAAACTTGAGTAATTTCTTTTCAAAAGATAATTAATTTCTATCTAATTATCTTGTCATCGATGTTTTTTTTTTCATGAGCATAATATTTGTATATTTTCACCATAATTAATTGCGGATATTGGACTCTCTAATTAATCAGGATGCATATCGCGGTATCCATTAGTTGAACCACTCCATTTAAAAATCCGCTTCGTGATTAGTTCATAGCTGTTAATAGCCTGTTATGTTAAGCCTTCATATATATGATTAAAAGGAAAACCATACTGTTTAAATATTTTTATCCTAATTTTTTGTTTTGAAACCAAGTTTAGAAAAAACTGAGACACGCTTTCTATTAGTTAGTACATCTGAAAAGAGTAAAATGATACAATGAGCTATATTAAGTACCCCTTCCTCTTGATGAGGTAAATGGGCCAATATGACCAATTACAAAAAGAAAAGAGTAATTTGATTATACTTGCTTTCTTGCATGTCTCTAATGAACGTCTGCCATTTATCTTTTTTTTTTTTCTCAAAAGTAATAACACATTTTATGAGGCCATGCAGGTGCACATACGATAGGACAAACCGACTGTCAATTCTTCCGTTACCGTCTATACAACTTCACGGTGACCGGAAACTCCGACCCAACCATAAGCCCATCGTTTCTTACGCAGCTCAAGACTCTTTGTCCTCCCAATGGAGACGGTTCGAAACGTGTTGCTCTTGACATTGGTAGTCCCTCAAAATTTGATGTCAGCTTCTTCAAGAACCTACGAGACGGCAACGCCATTTTGGAGTCGGACCAACGGCTTTGGTCGGACTCCGAGACAAATGACGTGGTGAAGAAGTATGCGAGTACTATTAGGGGTTTGTTAGGGTTTAGATTTGATAAAGAGTTTAGTCAAGCTATGGTTAAGATGAGTTCCATTGATGTCAAGACAGACGTCGATGGTGAGGTTAGGAAAGTTTGCTCGAAAGTGAACTAGTTTGAGTAAAACATAAGGAAAAAAAAAGAGATTATAAATAATACCGAGTGTATGTCTTGTGGTTATCAACGAGTACGTACCTTGCGGAAATGTTGACTCCTTAATCTCAACTTGGCTGATCCGAGACCAAAGGCGATTATGGGTCAAAGGTCTGTAATTTCTTTTGTTGTTAAAAATAATATATATATATATATATATTAATATATATAGCTCCATATTTAAATTTCCAGGGAAGTGTAATTGTCAAATGTTTCTCAAATAACTTTTTATTGTCGAGTTTGTTTTGAATGGTAAAAACAATACTAATATGCACGTATCTTTAAATTTTCCATATAAGGTGCATTTTAAAAGTTGTCTTGTACATATAACAATATGACGAATACGGTTTTTTTTTTCAGTATCGAGATTCTTCTTGATTTTTCCTTAAAAAAATGACTAATGTTGATGTTGTTGTAATCTTTTTATTCAGATATCAATGAAAAATTTTCCCTTTCTTTTTCAAGATACCAACATCGTGATGAAGAGTGAAGACATAACATTGAATCTTGTTTTTAATTTCAATAGAAAATAATCTATTTCAGTTTAGGAAAAACAATTATTCTATAAAATAAGAGAATAATACTAGTTCCCACTTTTTTACTGATATTTTACTAAATTCCTAATGATTATTATCCTTTTTTATAGTGATTGAGCAAACCTATCCTATTATGCATAACGACACTAAAAAGACAGTTAAAAATTCTTAGTTGGCAAAAGAAACACCAATTGGATTGTGACAAACAAACAATAAATTCCCCAATAATTAAAAAAGAACGTGATCCTCGTGTCTCTCTAGATAATTGCTTCGTCCAAAGTCCAAACCACTATGATCAGACTTTTTTTTAAACCTTTTTGTCCACACAACAAAAAAAAAAGATCTGACCTTTCTTGCTGTTCATCTCCATACCTTTTCAACAACAGACAGATTAACTGAAAATGCTCAGATTAGCGCTTTCTTTGTTCCTGTTTGCGTTATTCTCTTTCGCCACCTCTTCTTCCTCTGCGAGATCCTTCATCACCACAAAACCTCGTCCGATTGATTCGTTTCTCCCTAAACCCAAGCTAGAGGTAAACACCAATTTCGATCCATTGTAAGATTCTGATCCGTGAATCAACGGAAACAAACTTATTGATTTCTGTTTAATTTTCAATATTTCAGAATGCGCGTGTGTGTTCTTACACGGTGGTCATTAAGACAAGCTGTTCCTCTGTCTCTTACACCAGAGATAAGATTAGTATCGCGTTTGGTGATGTGTACGGCAACGAGGTGAGTTTTATTCATTTATGGGTTTTGGATCTACAAACTATCAATGGAAAATGAATCCGTAATCAATCGAATTCAGAAAATTGAAGTAATTTTGGTTCTGCTTCTTGATTTTAAGATCCAAAGAACTTGGCTTGGGTTTAACCAATTACACTTCTCTGATAAACAGCAAATTTGATTATAAATTCAGATTCTAAAAATTTGATTTTTTTTTTTTATTTGGTTTGGTGATCAGGTATACGTGAAGAGACTAGACGATCCACACTCGAGGACATTTGAAAAGTGTTCTTCAGACACATACAAGATAAATGGACCGTGTATGCGCGACGTCTGTTATCTCCACCTCCTCAGGCAAGGATCCGACGGCTGGAAACCGGAGAACGTGAAGATCTACGGCTCATCCATCAGATCAGTCACTTTCTACTATAACATCTTCTTGCCTAACTCCGTTTGGTATGGCTTTGACGTCTGCAATGGCATTGCCCTTGACAAGTCTTCTTCTCATCAACCCATCATTGCCTCCGCCGTTGCAGCTATGTAAGATTCGATATAAACAAAGAGAGTTGATTGTCTGTGATGTTTTGCTATTTCTATGGCGTAAACAGAACATTGTATTGTGAGAAAAAAACATGTACAATATGAAAATTGTCAGTGCGGTGATGATCATGTGATCTTTTTTTCTTTGATATAAGATAAATAATTAGCATGCAAAAACCAAGCGGGATTGTTAACTCGTGAAGGAGAAATAAAACTGTGTGAATACAACTTAGAAGATGATAGAAACTTTGTTCTGTTTGAAGCAAAAAAACTAGTGAATAGTGAATCTCTTGCAGAAACCCATTCAGAACTGTAACCAAAACACCCAAAAACACTCGGGAAGCTTTGAATATATCAGAGCTTGAGAATAAGGCCAATGGGGCAATGGTCACTGCCGTTGATATCAGGGAGAATGTAAGAATCATGGACATTTGCTGCGATCGATTCAGATACCAAGAAGTAGTCCAGTCTCCATCCTGTTTTCACACACCAGTTCAACAATCCAAATACGAATCGTATTAAACAACTATCAACATTTTTTTCTATGCAGACATGAACATTACCTCTGTTGGTTTTGCGGGCACCATGGCGATAACCCCAATAAGTGTAACCAACAACACCAGGATGTTGTTTTCTAAAGGTATCCACAAGCCCCTTGTCTAAGAAGTTTGCTCCGAAGGATTCTCGTTCTTCTATTGTGAAACCAGCACTTCTTTTGTTCCCCGCGGGATTGAAGATGTCGATTTCTTCATGAGCACAGTTTAGATCACCAGTCAAGACTACAGGTTTAGACTTCTCCAGCTCCTGCAGATACAACAGGGCCATTGAGTGTTTTGTAAGAACATATACAATGAAAGCAAAGAAACACAGGAGAAAAGTTTCATACTTTGATGTAATTGCTGAGTGCTCGATCCCATTCTTCAATCCTGTATGACTTTTAAAACCCAGAGATTTGTTAAATTGTAGAAAACAAGAATATGTCAACTGCAGAAACTAAATGCCGTAAATTTGAGGAGTACCAGTCTTTTTAAGCCATCTCCGGAGTTAGGGACATAGGTGCTTATCAAGTAGAATGAGTCGAATTCAACAGTCACAATGCGCCCTTCCATGTCATGATCTGATCCAGATTGACCAGTACCATATCTAACCGAGAGCGGTTTAATCTGTCACAAGACCAACTTTGATCAGAACGTTTACAATGTAACATATAAGATCAAATGAATATGAAATAACAAAGCACATTCTCGTGTTACCCGTGAAATAATCGCAGTTCCAGAGTAACCAAGTTTTGAGACGCTGCAGGACCAGAAACTATGATCATAGCCTTCAATAAGAGTTTTCTTGATTTCCTCAACATCCTTCACCTGCCAACAAGTGTAGTAAATGTATTTAGTTCCAAGAATTTTAAAAGCTGGCTTTACTTAAAGACGGGCTAATGTTGTGTAGTGACCTGGATTTTAGTCTCCTGCAAGCACAAGACATCAAAATTTTCTCTTTGGGCAAGCTGCAGAGCAGAGAAGCTCTCTAACTTCAGCAGTGCTCTGAGTCCATTAACATTCCAAGTCATAACCTTCACACACTTGGTACCCTCTGGTAGAGGAGGAGGTCTCATTGTCTTTGGGTTATAAGCTTTCCAGTCTTTCTCAGGCTTCTTATGGGCAAGTACCGTCCACGGTTCACTTTGACTCGAGGATGAGACGTTTTCATCCGTTTTAAGGACTTCGCTAGAAATGGTCAATGTTGCTTCTTCCTCTTTTAACAGAGATTCCTGCTTACCTAAGGGGATTTAAGCACAACACACAATATATCATAATAATGATCTATGTAGATGCCAGTATTTAGTACACAGTGTTCGCTTTGTTCAACACGTGACAAACCTGTTTTGTTCATCGACTTCCGATCAATTGAGATAGCTTTAGCTTTCATGTTTTTCTCAGTAGACTGTTTTACTCTTCTCTCTCCATGGCCATTGCAGTCATCTTCAGTAGGCTCTTCCTTGTTTCTGGTCTTTCTTTTGGTAGTGAAACTTTCTGAACAGGTGGACGAAGTAGTTTCCTTTTTCTCTGCACCAGAACTTTCATCTGTAACACATGAAACAGGAAAGGGCTTGGTTTTTACTTAAAAATAAAATGTAGTATAGACACAGCTCCAAACCAAAACTCCTTACTACAGGAATAGTCAGAAGCTACTATAGCGATTCGAGTATTTTCATTTAAATTCAAATGGAACAACCGTAAATACAAAGAAAAAGAGTGTGTGTTCTTGGTGTGCAGTGACATACCCGCCATATGGAGTCGTAAAGTTGAGATAAGTTCTTGTTTGCGTCCTTTCACAGGTAGCCCAAGTTTCCTATATTTCAAAACCATTGTCACTCGAATAAACCAACTTCCCACATGTTCATAGAATGACCAAGAAGTTGGTTGTCCACATAAACAATAACAAAGCAGGAAGAAGAAAGAGAGAAAAAAAGAGAGCATAAGCTTGCCTCAGTGTGGATCTAAGTTCTTGAACAGTCATGGCCTCGATTTGCTTTTCATCATCCTGAACATTTCCCATTTCATCACTATCACTATCACTTCCCTATACATCAAAACCAAACAATTAAACAAACAGAACCAAATATCCTTAGGAACCAGAACAAAATGGAAACTGATCAATCACAGCATTAGCACCAACCATCTGATGACAATTCCGTCCAGTAGCTGCTGCTGCAATCTTCAATTCCTTTCCCTTGCTGTTGTTGATAAAGAAAGTTCTAGATTTAGCCGTCGCGCTTGACATAAGCCTCTTGTTGAAACTTATTGTTCCTACTCCAACACCAACAACAGATGAACCAACTCTTAAACTCCTAAGAGGCACCACAAGAAACCTAGAATCACCATCATCATTATCAGTCACGAACTTTCACGAAAAAGATTGAAAATTTGGGGGAAAAGGTCACAGCTTTGGGATTCATATATCAGCTAAATGAAACAGAACCCAAAAGAAACACGAAACCAGGTTTGATTTGTCCGAGTGAAAGAAACGAGTCAGAAGATAGCACACACACATAAAAAAACCCTAAATTTGAAGAGGTGGATAATCCAGCAGCAAAAATAAAATAAAAATCGAAGCAGTAATTTACAGATTCAGACAGAAACTCACTTGGCGACATTGATGACAGAGCTCTGCAGACCTAACTGAAGTACCTTGTTCATCGATAAAGAGCCGCACATAAGCGAGAGGAAGGGGGAAAAAGAACCGCCAAAACAGAGCGTCTATTTACAACGCGATTCCCAGTTTCACTCGCTCAATCCATTCAGACGCGTATATCACACGCGCCTGCCGAACTTTCTTCACTTTGGTCTTCTTTAACATGACAGGGTCACAGAGACTGTAAGCATTAAGATGATTCATTCTGTTGACAAGAGGAAAAGGAGATGAAACCAAACATTTTGGATAGAATGTATATAAATGGACCAAGGAGATCCACAAAGTCTGCTATAACAATCTTCTTGTTATAATAAACCTAAGCAGAAAAAAAAAAACTTGAAGAAATGTACATAACATCTCATTTTCATCTCTCTGCAAAATTGAAATTATCCCTACTACAAAGTAAAGATTTAAACACTTTGCGTTGTTTCCAAGCTTGGAGGTGATTTCGGCGGTGCTGCTTGAGATTCACCGTCAAGATCATCATCAAGGTTAAACTCCAACACTTTCCTAACAGTTGCTTGAGATGATTCTCTAGAAATGCTTGAGATTGAAGAAGAGTTGTTTTTGTTCTTTGAGAAAGACATGTGAGCTGAGGTTACCACCGAGCTGAAAACACCAGCTTCTCTTAGCTCTTGGATTATAACCTGAGAAAGAATTGTGAAAATCAAAAGCTCTCAAAGAATGTAAAAGTTTATTGGGTTTGGTAGTCAAAGTAACTGACCATTGGTGCATAAATGCGAGTGAGGATTCCTTTCCTAAGAAGTTTCTGTTTCAATTTCTCGTCAGTCCAAACAACTCGTTCTCTGTACCATTGAAGCATTTCCTCTGAAGTTGAAGTTGAAGCAATGATGAATGCCTGCACAAGAAGATGAATGTGATGATGAATACGATATATACACAATGCGAGGAAAAACAAAACCAAATCCCAAACTCACAGCTCTGTCAAATTCAAGCATGAAACATCTCTTGACATCCTCTCTAGTTGGTTTGCAGCCACATCGATCACGTCTTGAAGTAAGATCTGAAAATCTTGGGTAAGTGTAGTGCAGAATCGCAGCTTCGTCCAGTTTAATTGTACTTGTCACACAAACAAACCAAAATGAAAAAGATGAAGATCAATGTCATCAGATTACAAAACCAAAAGAATGGATGTCTTCTATGTTTAAGGCAAGTGTGAGGACAAGAACATACTTTGGGAACTTCATGTAGTTAAACCAACGATGAGCACCGTTGGGCCGAAGATGGTCTTGAATCCGAGCAGCGGATTTTCCATTTGCATATGTAAGAAAATAGTTTGGATTGCCACGAGTTGCCTCTTTATAGCTTCCAAAGTAAACCTCTCTTGGAAGATGATAATAACTCTTCTTGAACATTGATACCTATAAACTTAAAATGAAACACTCTTTTGGATCTGTGAAAGATCAAAAACTCATAGGACCATACATCCCAAAATCGAATGTTCTGTACCTCACTGAAAGGTTCCTTGATGTCATCTCGCTCGACGCTGCTCTCCTGAAACAAGAACATTGTGTGCGAGTTATCAACAACATCAGGAAACCAGAAAGAAATGTTTAAAAACCAATTCAAATGTCTCGAAAGAAACGATTCACTCACGTAATTTTCAAAGATAACTGCGTCCACATGTGAAGGAACATCTCTGAACAGATTTCTTAACGAATATTCACGGGTTCCAGAAGGATGCACAAGCTCATCAGTGTCGAGATGCAGTATCCACTCCATACCAGCATCCTTAAAGAGAGAATGTGAGAAATGTTCATTTTATTCTCTAGTAGTTGAGTATGACTTTAAATATATGTGTCAGGAAACTCCAAGGGGAATGTAACAAGAAGTAAGTACCCTTGCCATGGTGATAGCCATTTCCATATTCAAGCTTTGTTTCACGAATAATTCGTAATTACAAGGTTTGTAGAAGAATTTCTCCAACCATGTCTCATTCCAAATCCGGCTGTAATCAAATAAAAATATGATGAAACCTCAAATCAATGATCTGAAATTACACCTTTACAACAACCAGTTCGTTTTGACCAATCATGTCTCTGTCTAAATAAACAGAGGTTGTTCCTTTAACCCCAAATAATTAATGACAAACACAAAACACAAGACTACCTTTTAGCTTGCTCTTCCTCTAATTCTCTTGTCCTGTATATAACTCTTACACCCTGCAAATCCAAAAAATTGTCACTGGGGAATTAAAACATTAAGACAAAACATAACCAAAAAAAAAAAACAAAATCAGGATTATTAATAGAGTAGTCAAATTATATAACAAAACAAACTCGAGAAACGCTTACAGGGATGGTTTCCAAAACTCGAGACACGTTTGGGGAAGAAGCAGTGCCTTCAACGAATAGATAAAAGTTTGAAACTCCAATGACCTTGTGGTAGAATATCCATGGCAGTGTCTGCTCTAACCCAGCAGAAGTAGTCGTCGTAATACATATCTACACCCACAAACAGGAAAAAAAATCCGATTTCTAATTCATAATATCAGATTAGAATTGAAAAAACATGAGATCTAACCCTAGGTTTCAGATCTGGCTTGTGCTCGAGCTTCAGATCCCGGAGATAAGGAAACGATGGAGCATGGCTTTGGCCCAGAAGAGAAACGCATCCCGAATCAGACCGGAGAGACCGTTTCTCGGGATCGGTGGCCATTCCAGGGAATTTATGGTTATCAGTAAACCACTGCGTAACCGAATCGTTGATTTCGCCGCGCCATTGGAGGAGGAAGGCGAAGGAGGCTAATGAGAGAGGAAGAAGGGTCACTAGCAAGAAAAGACGAGAGGAGGAAGATGATGATGGAGTTGGTTTTGAGGAGGAAGAGGAGTAGAGAACCGCCATGTGAGAATGCAACAAGAAAAAAAAAAACTGAAAGGCGCAGGTGATGTTGTTGAGGGAGACGATCACTTGAAACTGAAAGGAGTTTTTGAATTGAAAGAAGGAGCCGTTTTTATCAGTTGGCCATTCTTGTAATTTCTTCAATCTTCAGGCTCGTTGAATTAAATAGCGGGAATTTACTTTCTTGACTTTTAAGAGCAAATTTATCTTTGAAAACAAATTGTGTTTCTTGAAATGGAATTAATCTGGACCTAAATATACACATATGGGTAAGTTTTGGTAATAATTTAATTTAGGAGTAGTTTTGACCTTGAATAACTCTTTCTACTAGATTTTTATTTAACACATTTCCGAAAAGAGTAATGAGGAAAATGGTATTCAAAGTTGAGTCCAAAACTGAAGAAGTAAAATCAGTCCTACAGTAAAATCAGCTTGGTAACGCCATGTGGTTACATGAGGAAGTTACCAAACTAAAAAGTAAAACTGGAAAAGGCTTTCCTTCTAAAAAATTAATCTAAGAATTTGCTTCTTCTTTTTCTATATAGAAAATTAATCTAAAAATCAATTTTCTATAATAGTCTAGTGATGATATTAGGCTAATTTATTGTACCAATTTTTGAGTCAATTAGCTCAAAAACATGTTTAAAGACTAAAATGAGGAAAAAGATAGAAGGTGAAAATGTATTAACATCTAACACCGAATTAGTGGGGAACAAGAAAAGTAACACCGAATTTTATTTATATACGAAAATAGATCGGCGACTTGAGCTTAGTTAGTAGCATAGCTCTGCCACTTAGGTTCGACATTGTCTCTACATTTCCACAAACCCCAAAGACAAAAAAAAAAAAAAGTAAAAGTGAAAGATAGTGGAATTTTTCTGAGGGTAAAGAGAAGAGGTCTGGAGTTGGAATCACAAGGACTCAACAAACTGAGAAACTTGAAGCTCAAGTTGCTGCTTCATGACACAGTTCATTAACCATTCGCTGCTGAATGTCCAAACCCTTTTCTTTGCTGCACATAAAGCCTCCTCTGTGTCTTCTTCGCACCCTATGTATATCGCTTTCGATGCCTCTTTTACCTTTTCCACTCCTCTTATCACCTGAAATTTACAATGTTCTGGATTCAAATGTTGAAGCTTTGTGGTGAAAGCAGACACTTGGAAAGAAAGAAAACTTGAAATTAGAACTTACGTTTCCACCAGCAGATTTGATGATAGCAGATGAAGTTTTAATAGGCAACTGAACATGAGGTCCAACGCATATGTCATATCCTTTAAGCAACGAGTTAGGTCTAGCCTTTGCTCTAAGAACTGTGCTTTTTAGATCAGTTTCATATTTCAACTGGTACTCTTCATCGTGCAATATGTGCGAAGCTTCATCTATTAATTCGGTTCATAAAAAAAAAACAAGAGTAGTGTCAGCAATAGAATTCAGACAACTTGACAGATAATTCATGGGATGTTTGTCTCATCATCTTACTAGCAAATCTGCCTTGTCGGAAACTTTCTTTTAGCCAACTTGGTGATACGATCCAAGCCCTGCAAGCACGTATGATGCAAACATAAACTCGCGTTATTCTTATGATTAACACATAATTTCACAAACAGTCGACATGATGCCAGTAAATTTGAGACTAACCCAGAGCAAAGAGCAGTGCAGAAATTAAGCGTTTTCCTGGCTTTTCCGGTGACAATATGTGTGCTCATGTTGCCATCCAAGGTCACGTCACCGCCTAGTTTTCTTATTACCTGCGATAGATATCGGAAGACAACATAAGGTGAACAGAAGACACATCTATGGAACAGTTGACTTAGAAATATAAATATACCTCTGTTAACCAGGCTCTCTTGTTTTCATCCCCAATGTCCATCAACAAGATTCTATAGTTTTGTCCATTTGGAGGAGCTTCCATGTCGATCAGAGAGTCAGACATCCCAGTCACCGTTCTGCATTGTTCACCATTGTTTCTTTTGCAAGTTTTGGGCAGAGGATTCTTGGTTAAACCCACTTGGGAGGAAGAAGCGTCTTTCGATTGATTCTGCTCTCTTGCAGTGCTGATAGCCAAATCCTCTATAGCTATCTCAGAGTCATTGTCGCGGTTTGCCCTAATCCTTTTGGATTGTAGAGAAGACAGTGAAGCTTCCCAAGACCTTTTCAAGCCCGGAGTGGAACATTTGGTCTCATTGTCAGCTGTGGTAGCTTGATCAGAGACCACGTTATTGTCTTCCTTTCCTGTGATCGAGTCCATTGGACTTCTGATACCAGAGAGACCTGTGTATATGGCACATTGTAACAGAAATGTATGAGTCTTCTCAACAAGTGGAATATGCTTTGTGATGCGGCATTACTCAAAATAAGTAAAATAGTTAAAGAACTTACAGTCAACATATACGCTTTCACTAAAACTCTCTCCAAGCTTAGGTGAATCTCCAGCCACAGGATCTGTGCTATTATTTCTGGCTGAGAGTGGAGATCCCTCACATTGATATTTCCATGAAGAGGCAATCTCGTGGTTTGCAGAATCAAGAGAAGATTCCTTTTTCAGATGAGAAAGCATGAGAGTTGAACCACCGGGAAAACACAGGGCTTTTCGAATATTAGACTTAATGCGTAACCTCTTTGCTTTTCCTTTCTGGTCTACCTCTGCTATTGTTACAAATCCCTGAAGAATATGTAACGAGTTACAAGAAAGCTCATAGCCCAAGTACTTCACAAGATAGATAGTTAAGTTCGAATGAATAAATTATAAAGAGAAAACTCCAAGAACAGGTAAGCATAGTGATAATAAATCACCTGTTTAAGCCAGAATCCTTCAGATTCTTTGTCTGCCCAACAGTATATCGTTCGAATGCCAACGTTATGAAGCCTCTTCATTAATTCTTCATAGACGAGTTTACCAAAACCCTGAAAATGTATTAATAAAAACACATCTTTAACAAAAACCAGTTGCAGAAAGAGAAAAAAAAGGTTACAACTAAACGAAACACTGAAAACCAAGTATGCAACATCTGTACATGGAACTTTATAGACATTTTCTATTAAACACAAGACCTTTGGTAAAGCATTACACAATAAAAACTATTACTACTTCTCGATAAAAACCTACAACAGTTAGTGTCAATGAGGCAGAGCAAAACGAACCTTTTTCTGGTGTGTAGATGTTACAGCAGCAAGAGGTATCTCAGCATACTGTGTATCCGCAGGGACTATTTGATAGGTGATTGCAGCTAAGATCTACAAAAAAAACAAATACCAACAATCAAATTTACAGCTGCAGTAAAGCAGACAAACTACAAGCATCATCTGTGAAGTCTTTGGCAGATTTACTTAAATAGATTCTGCTCTTCGATTGGAACAAAAGAGCAAACTCTTGAATGCATTAAACTTCAATCAAATCTTTAAAAAAGTATAGCTTTCTTGCACATAGATATTCAAGATTCATCCAGGGCCTAGGATGCTTTTGATCAAAGGTTAGAGCTTATTTACCTCATCTGAGACTTCGCTAAGTGTGGACTTCAAAACCAATGAACAATACTTGCTGCAAGATAGCACAATTTTCGAATAGAGAGCATTAAAACCGATCCATTCTCAATGATTTTTAATTTGTGAAAAATGACCAAAAGAAGTGTCTATGATTATGTAGAATTACCCTTTGAAGACGCATGTCTCAAGGAATGCAGATTGCTTCCCAGTGTTTGAAGCGTACTTCATGTCAGGCAGCTCTTTACTATATAACTTGAGCACTTCCTGAATTGATAATATTACAAATGATTTATAAGCAATAAAGACCCCTAAATTAAAATTATAAAAAAATTGTCAAGAGCTTTGGTCAGAGTTCACTAACCTGGAGATGAGATTTGGTAAAACCATCTTCATCCCGAGGATTAAGAAGAAGAAACATGTGTTCTTTCGGACAAGCAGACACGATTCTATCCTTCTCTACACAAGACAAGAAAACTTAACTAAGAGATTATGCAGAGAGACAGAGAGAACAGTAACCAGATTCAGAAATTCGGAGACAAACAACGTTACCACCCAAAAACACTGAGGGGGCAATAACCCAAAATGCTACAAACCTGAGATTTTCACTCTGTTGTTTCTGGAAAAGTTGATTTGGATGCTGCTGGGTCCGGATTCACAAGTAAACTTCTTACCATCCACAGCGACCTCGTAATCACCTGGAGAAATCAATCAATCAATCAATCAAAACGCCGAAGATTCATTCAATTTCACCAGTGTATCGGGAAAAAATCGAGGCTTCCGATTTCTTACCGATAGGGTAGAGAGAAGATTGAGTCGGCGGTGCTCTCTTTGGCGCCATGATAATTTTAGAGCGGGAGATATCGAGAATAACAAAACTTTTCACGAAAATATAGAATTACAGGAGCAAATGAAACGTTCGAGACTACCATTAAATACGTTTATCGAAGGGCAGTTACGTAATTAAAATTTAGAGCTCTTCTTTTTCGAAAATTTCGGGTTTTACGCGCTTCATTTCTTTTTGGGTCTGAGAAACTACTTTCATCATAAATCAAAAGCTTCAAAGGCGAGAGCTTTTGCATCAGCCGATTTAAAACCCAGACCAAAAGTCTCAATTTTCTCTGGCAATTTACTAATTTTCGGTAAAAATTCGGAAAATGGTTTTATGTTCTTCTTGGTGGGTATCTCAGAAGCAGAACCGAACTTGAACATGTGTATATGACGACACACCTGACCTTTTTGCATCCGTACCTAAAGTCGATATGATTGAATCCAAATGAGCTGAATCTGATGATGTAATCAACATCCTTTTCTTAGCCACCAACCAGTATTCTGTAGAGAACAGAACATCTGATCTGGGAAACTAAAAAGTAGCTGAGACTTTAAAATCATCTGCATTTGAGCTTTCTCTTCGACTTCAAGCCAAAGCAACATTGATCTTGTAGCAATCACAGTTTAACCAACCAGTTCCAATAAGCCTAAAGAAGCTTCTTCCCGTGAAATGGTGATAGTGTTGAGAGGTGAATCATTAATGGAAATAAACTCTACTTCTCATTTCTCTTGAAATTTTACATTTTTTTTTATGTTTTTACATTTTTATGATAACAAGTTGAGAATGAACATCATAAAGGTACAAAGTGTTACAGGTTTTTTGGTGGAAGCAAATACTAAAAATTACAAAGGTACAGTGGCTAAGACTCAAAGACTAGTTTTACTTTTTTAACCATCTCTTCTTCAGCGAGGCTGGTGGATGTTTCTGGGAGCAACCCTCTGGTTTCCCCATTTAGCCGGCTTTTCTGCATACTTAGCCGGTTCTGCAACTGATTTAGGGCTCCTGTTTCCACTCGACTTCCTCACCATCTCACCATTCTTCCCTAACCCTGATCACACAAAACAAATTCAGAATCTAATCAGTCTCCAACTCTTGTTGTTCTTGATTGGATTGTTTTATCAAAACCAACTTACCAAAGTCGGAAGGTGCGTGGTAGATTTGTCCGCCGTATCCATGATCAAACTCGGAAGCATCAGCGTCGAAGAAATCTTCCATGTCGTCGAAGTCGAATGACTCGGGAAGAAGATCAGCTACATCGACCTCGCCGCTACGGTTGTTGTCGTTCTCCCCGTTGTCGTAGAAACCGTCGGGGCCTTGGTGCTGGCTGATCCAGTAATCATGGTACCAAGTCGAGGTTGTCACCAACTGCCACCACTCAGGGGAAAAGTCTTCCACTTGTCGAACAGCTGCCGGAACAAAAAGGGGTGCGTCGGGGTTTAGAGTAGAACGTCTTCCTGAAACCATCGCCATTTCTCTTACTCGAACTTAGATCTGCCAACACACAAAACATGGTAATAAAATTCAAATCAGATCCTAAAAGTGGTTAACTTTGCAAGTAAACAGATTTATATATTTTTTCAGATCCGAAAACGAAGCAATCAATCAAACCGCCTCCCAATACTCTACGATCAAAGCTTATTTAGTAACTACAATTCTTCGATTATGTGAAACTGGCTAAGCATGGTTTGAACATCGAGAGATCTGAAGATTTATCAAAAATGAAGACTTTAGTTCCGAACTATTAGCTAGATCGACGATCACCACTCAGATCGCAACCCAGAAGATAGTTTGATCACTTCATTTCTTCATACTTTAAACAAAAAACTTTCTCGGAAAAACCCATCAAAATCCCAGGAACTATGAAGATTAAAAAACCAATCGGATAATTAATCGCCCATGAGAAGATTGATCGAGCACAAGAAGACAAGATAGCAGCAGATCTTTTACCTTTGGTCTGAGAAAATATCTGCAACTAGCTCAAGTTGAATTTTTTTTTTTTTCTTCTAGCTTCTTCTCTTGACAAAAGCGAAAACGGATTAGGATCAGACACGATGCGAGAAGATGAGGGGAAGAGTAGTGTAATTATATAAAGTAAGGTTCGGTGTCGGACCTCAGGTTCGTTGAACCGAGGCAAAATCATTTTGTGAGACACAAGTGGGTTCGTCTGGACCCGCACCTAACATGATTTTGAGTAATCCGCCGTCCACGTGTTGACGCGTTACTGTTGGCTTTATTTGACTTTGTTTCGTTCCAATCCATTGGCGACTCGTATAGTACAAAGTAAATTATTATTCTCTTTTTTTAATAAAATATCTCGAAGAGGATAAGGTAGGAAACTAATCCAATACAAGCCCATTAACAACTTATGGGCCTAATAACCCGCCCATGGTTTTTGTTTCCAGTAATCCCACTCTGTTCAAAGTTGTGATTTTAGTACTGTGTGAACCTCTCCGCTTATTACAATCAACAATTAAATTCACATGAGGAGATTAGATAGTAGTATTTAATGTTGACTAGCCATTAAACATCATCTTACTAGTATTTTTTTCATTCATACCACATATTATGGAAAGAGTATATAATGCTGACTAGCCATTAAACATCATTTTAATAGTTTTTTTTTTTTTAGCAAGTTTTTTTTTTTTAGTCGGGTTTTCGTAACAAGTTAATACTACTAACTAGAACAGGAAAACAGCCGATGAAATATTATTACTTTTAATTATTTATTGAAGTTTGATGAACAAACAGAAAAAAAAGTAATATATAAATATAAATATATATATATATATATATATATATTTTTTTTTTTGCTGTTTTATACCTTTGCAAAAGGGCAGAAACCGCGTGAATCTTGTTTAAATATAATAATTTTTTAATTGGTGGATTCATCGTATTGAACGACGAGTTTAGGAAATAAAGCGATAAAAACGATAGAGAAGTAATAACTGCAAAACGCGTTTTTACTTGAAACACTCTCCTCTTTTCCTTCTCCTTTTCTTTCTCTGCCAATCTCCCCATCGCTATAATAACAAGTCAGTTTCTGGATCTAGGGTTTGCACTGTGCGTGATCTCCTTCTCTTCTCCGTCGTTCTAGAGCCACACGTTTCTCAGGAGATCAAGCGCACACCCAAAACAAAACAAAAACAAAGATGAGTCAGTACAATCAACCTCCCGTCGGTGTTCCTCCTCCTCAAGGTTTTCTCGCAATTCCTTTTTTTTCTTCTGAATTTTACTTTGTTCTGATTTCGAATTCGGAGCGTATATATTAGAGATCTGGCTTTCTCGGTGCTGAATTTTGGTTTTTTGTTAAATCACTTTGATCTTGTTCTGTGCGTTTGGATCTGAATGATTTTGTGTTTATGATCGGAAATAGGTTATCCGCCGGAGGGATACCCAAAGGATGCTTATCCACCGCAGCAGGGATACCCTCCTCAGGGCTATCCGCCGCAAGGCTACCCACCGCAGGGCTATCCTCAGCAAGGATATCCGCCGCCGTACGCGCCGCAATATCCGCCGCCACCTCAGCATCAGCAACAACAGAGCAGCCCTGGGTTTCTAGAAGGATGGTAAGTCAAAAAGACTGGATTCGATCCAATAAATTGTTTATGTTATGTTTGTGAGTTTCGTATGGATCTATTGTATACTGAATCTGACTATATTCCGTGTTTGAATATTCAACTACAGATTCTTAGTATAGTCATGTGCTACAGCTAGAATATAACTCTGTAGAGCTTGACTTTTGATCCTTTTGTCTTTGTTGATAGAGTGTGAATTTGCATGCACCTTCTTTTCTTAGGTTGATCTTGCTTTCATCTAAGTGAGTTTGCATCTAGTGATATAGTACTGTATTTGCATATTCAAAGCAAATTGATTTGTAACTCTGTTGCTGGTATTAGAGTGTTACGAGTAATTGAACCCATATAAGTTTTTTTGGTTTACTTTTTTATGAGCAAAAACTGATTGAGAATGTGAACAAATGTTTTTTTATTATTATTTTGCAGTCTTGCTGCTCTCTGCTGCTGCTGTCTCCTGGATGCTTGCTTCTGATTGGAGTCTTCGAGGGGATGCTGATTTAGATGCAAGAGAGAATTTGGCAAAGAAAACAAAAAAAAAAAGAAGAACCTTGGTTGATTTGTGAGAAATTAAAAAATGGATTGCTGGATAATCTCTTGTCTATTATTCTCTTTCGTTTATGCTTTTATGTGCTTGGGTTCATAGTAACCCTATTGTTTGCCAACGTTCTGGCTCGGTTTGGATTTGACTAATGGGAATGTAAATTGTTTGTTGGGGGAGATACTATTCCTTTGCCTCAGTCTATTTGCTTTCTTTATGTGTGTTGATAATCCACCTGATCATGTTAGATTAAACTACAAATTATTATTGGAAAAGTAGATTCGTGTCGTGTGGAATTTCCACTGACCATATTGTCTGCAAACTAATCCACATGGCCCACATGGGTTAATCGGTTCCGTTAATGTTGTTAGGTAAAGGTTTTAATCAGGGAGAACAAACATTAATTGCAACCAGTTTGCAAAATAATTAAGGGTATAAATCTAATACTGTGAACGACATTGTTTATGTGAAGGAAGTTCTGCTAAATACGTTCGATGTGAACTTTTCAACGCATAATTCAACAAAATAAATTAATGACACTCGAGCTAAAAAGTGTAGAATTTCATTAGCAATAGTGTGTGTGAAGTCACGCTTCTGTCCTGTTCTTTGCATTACAAACATAACTAATAGAAATAGCAAAAAAAATATTTAAAGATCTAAACAACATATCATCCAAAAAGAACAAGGCCTAATTGGTGTTGGAGTCACAATGATTAGGAGAAGAAGACTCAGGAAACGTAGAAGCATCACGCGACCCACACCGTTTTGTTCCGCCGTTGATATAAAGAATCAGACCACTTTGGTTCTTTTCTCTAACAACAATCGCATTGTCTTTCCTAAATCCGTGTGTCGATACCGATTGAACACAAGGTTTGGCCTTGTCGACACTTTCTACTCGACTTGGCTTCGGATAATAGAAATCGGTTGGGAACAAATTGAACTCAAGTAGACCTGACATTGAAATTTTTGCAACCAAATCGAAAACTAAAACAACCTTGTGAATAGAAAATTTTATCCTGTGTGTTTACGTTTCTTTCATTGCTTTATATAAAGAAATTATGGAAAAAGACTTTAGAGAGAGGTTTTGGAAATTGGAGTTTCTTGGGCTCTACGAGTTTTACTTGACGAATACGCCTTAGGGCTTGAAAAGTCTTTTATCTGCCTTTGACATTTTGACTCTAAAACTCGCCTAGAAGTAACTAGAAGGTTAAGGCAGGATATTCTGATCTACTAAAACAATGATTTCCAAATTATTTATTTTCTTTTATGGGAACCTTCCATATCGATTCAGTCGCATGTTACAAATTTCCATTTTATAAATATGAACTACTGCACTACATTACTGATTTTCGTTCGCGTCTCATGTAAAAGAGTCTGAACCAATGTTTACGCTAACTCGAAAAGTAAATTAAGAAACTGAGGTTACTTAACTTTTCGAATTTCGTTAGTTTGTGCTAGATGATTTGTTGTATATTACACCCAGAATCGAATCGTGATGATGTTGAACTAATCTCGCTACGATTGAAGATTAATTCATAAACAAATGCTACTTTGAATTTTGAATCATATTAAGATTAAAAGAAAGCAAACGAAAGAGCCTCACGAGTCTCGCAGAGCGCCGATTTGATCTCCGACGAGTGTTTCTGTGAGCATCGCTGGTGCTCAGGCTTGGGGAACTATCTTGTTCCGAGCCTCTCTTGCATCCCTCTCTCTTACATATCTCTGACGGATTAATTTCTATGTGTGGCAAGGAAAATGTGAGAATACAAGAATCGATATCAGACATTTACTAGTGCTGTATACAACCGATACATACCTCTTTCTGCTGCGCTGCAATTTGGTCCGATCTCGGCCCATACATCTGCTCATGCAGTCCCGCTAATCCACGGTGTATCTCCTCTGCAACTAAGATCAGCTCAGAGTAAGCCACGCCGACCAGCTCTCTACCCGACATTCTCCTGCGAGGTGTCAAGCAAACTCCACCATAAATAAGAACCAAACCGCAAAAGAAAACCTACTTAGTTCTCAAAAAAAACTAAGAACTCGTTCAACAACAGACCCAGGAAACGGGACATCCTCCAAGTTCCAGAAGACGGCCGTCTGCTCCCCTGTGGTTCGCTCTGCAAGGCATAAATAAAAGTTCATGAGTAGAGTCATACATACCACTACTTCATCATCTTGTATGTGTGGCCTCTCTTCACATCTGAAAAGAGTTTTGCAAACCCAGAACAAGTCAGGCGTTTATACGGATAAACATGAACCAAGAGACCAAAACTTAGAACCTAGAGCTAGAACATCACTTAGATTTGCAACGGCTAGGGTTTGTAGCTCACAAACAACGGGTTCCATATCTCAAAAAAAAACTAAGAACTCGTTCAACAACAGACCCAGAAAATATACAACCCTTTTATGATGTTTCCGAGAGATATACCTGCTGCTGCTGCTGGATAATCCGCAGAAATCGCAGAGCACTCCCGCCTTCTTCGTCAAGTCTCTTCTCCCTCTCCTCTTCAGCTTCATCTGAACTCTCCTTCTCCGGTAATAACGATTATGAAATTTACTGAGCTCCCTTGAAACCAAAAGGAGCCTCAGCGGCAAGCAAGTGTCATCATCCGAGAAACATCTCTCTTGCTCAGCTAACCCAGAGATTGATCCCTAATAGACGGAAGCGGTTCAGAGATTGATCCCTACTTAGAAAATATACCATTTTGATGATAAAAAGTAAAAAAAAAAAACGTTGCATATACATACCACTGCTTTGTGCTGCCTTGCAATCTGTTCCCTTCTTGGTCCCAGCCTTTGGTCCCTCAGACCCATCTTGGCACGCATTACTCGATTTTCTAATCGGAGCAGGTCGAAGGAAGTCATGCCGCCGAGCTCTCTGCCATTCATTCTCCTGAGAGAAACACACACAAAAATGAGGAGAAGAAGAAGAGACTTTTGCAGGAGCAACAAAGTGGGAAAATGCTAATTACGTACTCGTTCAGAAGCCACAATCTCTCCAACTCGCTCTGCGCGGATTCAGAGCTTCGTCTCTCAAATTCTCTCATCATCTTAAGCTGCAACAACAGGAGCAATGTAAAGACACCAAAAAGAGGGGGACCACAAGAGCATATATACACACAACGCACCAGTGGTGCTGTTCCATCATCCTGTCCTTCTTCTTCAGAGCTAACAAAACTATCTCCCTGCTTGCGCAGCCTTTCATCTTCTTCTAGCTTTACCTTCGTCTGCAATACAAATGAACAAGATGCTTCAGACTCGCAACATCTTTAATCAATAAGAAAAACAAGTACAATCTCTTTCTTTCTCTATTTCTTCACCCTTTGGTCCGCCACAATGAGCTGGACATCCTGTAGATGGCTTTCAAGTGCTAGCAGCTCGGAGAAACTCACACTCTCGTCTTCACCAGTCATTCTCCTGGTAGTATGAACAAAAAAAAACAAAAGAAAGCTCATATGAACCTAAAAGAAAATTGAATCCAAAGTGTGGAATGTGAAGGAACGAGGCATACTTGATAAGAAGCCGTAATCTCTCGACCTCTTTCTGCACAGGCAACAAGAGAAGCGCAGTGTAAGCGCGACAACATAGATATATAAACAGGATGAGATCTATTTGACATAATCGTTGTGAATATACATACCACTGCTTCATGGTCTTGCTCCTCTAGACTTTGTTCAGATCTGCATCCATACCTGGGACAAAGGTCAAGGCTTTAAGGTTTAGAATATAGAACCCTCGTTCGATAGTATAATAGATAGCTGATCGAGAAACCTAACAATCCGATTTTGTGATGGATTCCATATCCCAGACCTAATTCAACAGCGAAACCCTAGAAAAGAAGCCCTAGTTCGATAGTCAAATCGTACTGTGTGACTGATTACCTGCTGCTGAAGAAATCGCAGAAATTGCAGGGCACTCTCACTTTCTTCATCGAATCTCTTTCCATCTTAATCTTGAAGAAGAAGAAAATAATAAGAGAGACGACAGGCAATTAAACTGTACGTATAAAATTGAGAGAAACATTCAACCTCTTGTTGTTTCCAAATTTGAAAAAGAGGAAAACAAAAAAAAAGGAAAGAAAAGATTAAAAAAAAATGCTCTGCATACCCGAACGGTTCTTTAGGATAACCGAAATAAAACCATAATTGATTGGTGTTGGTTCGCATTTACCGGATTAAAATACCTTCAAGCTCCGACTCTGACCGGGAGGTCCAGGACAATGTGTGTTCATTTGGGTCTGTTACTGATTCCTGGGACTAGTGCTAAGTTGATGATTCTTAGCATATTGAGATTTGAGAATTACGTTTCGGTTCTTGTGACCGCTATTAGTAATGATGTGCTCTGCTTTTGTGTTTTGGCCTTTTGGGGCATTCTCACATGTGATCGCATCTGTTTGGCAATGAGGATAATTAAGACTACTCCTGACTACACAAAAGTCACATGAATCACATCATACCTTTTTTTGTGGAAAGCGTGTTGAGATGGTATTGTCGCCAATGTATGGTTACTTAGTTTCCAAGTAACAGCCTTAAGATTCGTTTTGATGTTCTTGTGACTGACTCTTCAGATGAAGATGTTTTATAAGATGTTCGAATGTCAAGAGGTAAAGTTAAAGTGTTAAACTATTCGGTTATTTCACTACATTTGTTATCAGTTCTACACACAAATTATTTTTAAAGACCAGAGTCGGCCCGATTCGGCCGTACCAAGTAGTGCGTCTTACGTTCTGTAGGGATTTTTCTACTTTTATATATTAGCCGAAACTGTTGAATAATATTGGAACTTTTGGTTCATAAATTACTTTTTCAAAAAAAATGAAAGACACAATGTGTTTGGCCACGCCGTTTTAGCACTAAAAAAAGGCCTTCCTCTCTCTCTCATGCAGATGTAGAGAAATTTACAGAGCATAGGCTTTTTAGAAAATATTGATTTTTAAATTGACAAGTAAAAAGAAATCACAAGAACCAATTGTTCTCTTAGTGAATATCGTTCGCGTGTCATGGAAAAGAGTCTGAACCAATCTTTACGCAAACTCGCAAAGTAAAATTTAGTAATCAACGCATTAATACAATAATAGTAATAAATATTAAATAAATTTGTGAAAACATTCTCGTAACTCCCCCCCCCCACCAATCAATAAATAAAGGAGTAAAAAAGAAAATTAGGTCATGACTAGACGACCACTGCACCTGCATGTTCTGTGACGATGTCAGACCATAATTATATGTATCGAATCCAAACACAAACAAAATCCTAATGTAATTAGACAATTACATTAGGATTAGAAAAAACAACTTCTAAACTCTTTAGCCCCCAGTATTAGAAAAAACAACTTCTAAAGTTTTAAAAACCATTAGATTCGTTTGTTTTCTTCCTAGTAGATAGATACGTTGCATTCATATATGTCGAAGAAAAGGAGAAAATACAGTACTATATATTTTTAAAAAAAGAAATAAAATGTTTAAATTTGAATAGGATATGACTTAGAAGTAATAAATGTGATCTAACTAATCGTATAAAAGCAAGAGATTCCAAGAAATGGAAATGAAAATAAAATTAAATAAAAAAGAAGAAAAATGGGGAATGAATGAATGAATGAGAGAGTGAGGGTATATAAGTATCAAAAACACCAAACCACTCTCTCCACGAAGCTTCGCGGAAGCTGCCATGGCTTCCCTCTTTCTCTCCCCATTTAATACCTTCCTTCCTCGTTCTTTCCTCTCAAACCAGATTCTAAGAACAACCAATATCTCTTTCTCCTCTCAATCATCCCTCTCTCTCTCTTATCATCTCCGGTTCCGTAGCAATAATGAAGCTCGCCGCTAGCCTCAGCTCCAAATTCCTCAGCCTCAGCCCCAAACGCATCTTCCGATCCAAATCGAAGTCTTCCGTCTCCAGATCTGAACCTTCTTCCTTCAGCTCCGGTGCTTCCTCCTCTTCCTCCGAAGGATCGTACGGCAACCTCAAGGCAGGTCCCGCCGCGACTCCAATCAGTGTTCTCCCCGAGAACTCCGGCGACTGGTCCCAGATTTCCGGAGATCGCGATTTTTACTCTGAGCTGATTCAGGCGTTCAAACTGATCGACCGAGACGACGACGGCGTCGTTTCCAGGGGAGATCTAGCGGCGCTTCTCAGCAGGCTGAGTCCTGAGCCGCCGAGTCAGGAAGAGGTGAGCCTGATGCTCACGGAAGTCGACGGAGGAGGAGACGGCGGTTGTATCAGCCTCGAAGAGCTGGCTGGCCGCGTCGCCGGGACCTCCGGTGAAGGATTAGGCGAGATGAGGGAGGTGTTCGAGTACTTTGACGCGGATCGCGACGGGAGAATCTCGGCGGAGGAGCTGCACAGAGTATTTGGAGCCATCGGAGACGAAAGGTGCACGGTAGAAGAGTGTCGGCGTATGATAGCGACGGTTGATAGGAACGGCGACGGTTTTGTTTGTTTCGATGACTTTTGCCGCATGATGGAGCTTCAGGCTCCAGCGATGAATGATCATCATTAATTCATGTTTTTGATTGATGATAATGACATCGCCTTTTTTTCTTTTATTTTACTCAAATTATTTTTATATTACTGTAATTTATGTTTTTGCGGTGGGTATGATGAATTTCGGTGACGGCAAGCACTTAAACTGTTCACCGTCGGTTTGAAAATCGAATGTCTCACTAAAACTGGTTGAACTTATGTGCACATGTTTAAGTTTCACTCTCCCGTTGGTGTTAACAAACCTTATTAATTTGAGAAAGACATTAGTGTAAAGTATATTCTTTCTTTTTTTATCTCTCAGAAAGTATCGAATTTAAGAATTGTAAATTGCAAGAACCTTATTTTAGGCGTTGCAATGTGATGATTAAACTCTTATAAAGGGTTCCTCCGTAAGGTTCATCCACGGAGGCTGAGTTGCATTATACATATTGGTGAATGTTCTAATTACATGATTTTTTTTAATAGTTTGATTAACCAATAATATTTAAATACAAGATTCAGAGTAAAAATAAACAAAAAGAATAAAGAAAATTGGAGGGACAATGTCCACAAGCATTTGTCGAAGCAAGCAAGTGCGTCGACCAACTGTTCTCCACTCGACCCGTGGCCTATGGAAACATGGACCCTCCTCCCAATCTCCAATGTGAATCTATTTACTTTTTTACTCTTTAAGTTTTAAATTTGTTGAAAGATTCCGCCGAACTCTAAATTGGAAGTAAACGAAAGGTACATGCACACTACAAGGTCCACAACAAAAGCCGAGTCTAAGTTTGAATTTCCGTGAGATGTTAAAGGTATTTGCGCCGCTTCTTAAGTCCTAACCACACATTGAGGCGTAGAATATTCGTACCAGCACAAGTTTTTTTTATTAGTTGGTTAGTAGTAATCGAGTTTTTTTTAATGCATTGAATTTTATTATATATAATGCTACGCGTAGAAGAATGATTGTGCTAAAGAATCAAAACCCTACCGAGAGTATAATTGCTTTCTAAGGTTTTTTTAATGTAACGGACGACAGAAATCATCTGAAAGTAACTTAATCTCTTCTATTGTCAAGTTTTTTTGTGAGACTTTCTATTGATTTAAATATACTCCAAATGCTCTTTATTTAGTGTGCGAACATCACATGGTTATAACCCGTAGAGAAAGAGAACTTTTGAAGTTTTGGTTAAGAATATTAAGTTATATTCTATATTGCGATTACAAATTTTGAAGTTTAGTATGGACTTGGATCTTATATAAATGGCCAAGAAATCTTGCGTTTCTCTTTTAATCTTAAATTAGCTTAAACTGGAATTATAAAAAGAATTCAATTTTGAATACTTAATTTTCTTTTTTAGAAAATTTCAAACAAGATATATAGCATCGTATTTTAGATATTTTGCACCTTTCAATTATAGTGGTGTTTTGGATTGTATGTCGACGCTGGGTATGACTTTTCATATGTAGCAATAAGTTTGAAAGTTCTTGGGATGTTTGTTCGTCTTCACACGCATAACTATATATATACACTAGTCTACACACATTTTGTATATTTGGCCACTTGTAATATTTATCTTTCAAATTCTGCAAATTGTGAAAGCTTTGTCATTTTTAATTGTTGGACAGAAACAACCATCCCTCGAACTCGAAACATCATGATAGATACGTTTGCTCCATTGTTATTGGTATCCAAGACTGATAAAAGTTAGACCGGTCAAAATTATAACAACGATCAGTTTCAAGCACTATCATCTTAAGTCCCATCGCTCACTAGAGCTTTGTAGTTGACCTAACATCGACGAAACAAACCGAAAATCATCGTTGTTGTCCATCACTAACAATAAAGATATACCTAAATAAACACGCCGGATATATATGTTAAGAAATTTTAACAAAAACCCCAAAATCAAACCAACTCTTTGTGCCATTTTATTTAGTAAAACAAAGATGTAATAGTCTATAGACTAGTGTGATTTAAAAATATAGGTTTGTTAGTCAAAGTTAGAGAAAAAATGAATGTGATACAAAAAAATATAACCAAATTTTAGAAGAGTTGTGCAAAGAAATTTGATTAAAAACAATTTTAGACGTTTGATAAAGATTTAAATCCACCGTATTGATATATCATATATTAACTAGTCAAGAAGTTGATGAAGAACTTGGGACATTTTTGGTGGTTCATAAATATTTTCCCATAGTAACGAGTCAAATAAGTTGGAAACGAAACTAGTACTAAGTGAGTACGACGTAGTAACGCGCGAGCGGTAAGAGAGAAAGAGGACAAAAATGTAGCGTGTGGCGTAAGATTCGATCCCCGAGGAAGCTGGAACAGAACTACATACAAAACTTGGTTTCTCTTGTCTTTAACGTCGACTTCTGTAAACTCTGTTATCCTCTCACTCATGGTCCACTTTTCTTATCTTCATCAACCCATGTTTTATTTTGACTTTTAGCGAAAATAATACAAACCCTTTCTTAGCGAAATAAGTGTTTTGGCTGTGACGACAACTAGGTGTTCGACGAAATGCCTAAGTGAGAGATATATCAACTTTTTATCAATTGTGTGTGTAACTCTGTTTCTTGATTCACCAAAGCGAGAGGACAGATATTCAGACACCATCTCCTCCGACTCTACCGATCAACAAATAGATCGGAAACCTAACAGCTTTCTTCTCTTTCCCATCTTCCTTCCACGAGCCAGCAAACTCTCCTTCCATCTCCGCCGTCAAAAGCTCCAAACCCTTCTCCTTAGCCGTCTGGTACGCCGAAGTTGACCTCAGGTACGTCAGGTAATCTTCAATCCCCATTTCTCTCTCCGTCACGAACCTGACCGGGAAACTTTGACTCTCCGTTGACTCATCCATGATCTTCTCGAACGGAAACTCAATTCCTCTGTACCCATCCTCCACGAGCCGCCTCGCTTTATCCCAATACGGTCCAAGCCTCTCCTCGTAAAACCGCCGGAAAACCTCGTCGACGACGGCGTTAACCTCCGGATTGGTGTAGCACCAGGCGGCGATTACTCCGTTGGGTTTCTTGAGCACGTGTTTTACGTTGCTGTAAAAGGTCGTGAGTTCGAACCAGTGAAGGGCTTGAGCGACGGTGACTAGATCGACCGATGATTCCGGCGCCACCAGATGCTCGATCTCCGACGAAGACATCGTCGGTGGAGTGAGCTCGTAACGGACGTTGGGAAGCTTTGCAGCAAATTCAAGTTGCTTGGAGCTCGTGTCGGTTGCAATCACGTTCTTGTAGATTCCAGCAAGCTGAAACATACAAAAATCAGCAAAATAAAAATATAAAAAAAATCAGCTCTATAGAAATCATAAATCGAAATCGAATAATTTGCAAGAAATCGAAATTGACGATCCCAACATCTTAAACAAAAAACAATATTTAAGAGATAATTGACCAATCCACGCAGGAATTTGCAAAATCTTGAATCAAAAATTCAAGATGAACAAGAAAATTGAAGTATATATGGCGATTAATTTATAGAAAAATTGTTACCGATCGTGAGGCTTGGCCACTTCCGGCACCGACGTCCCAGGCGAGGTCGTGGCACGGTGTTTTCGAGGCGATGAATTCGAAGAGTTTGATCGGGTAATTGGGTCGGGCTGCCGCGTATTGCTCCGCTTGCTTTATGAATAACTTTGCCATTTCAATACACAAAAACCTTAACTTGAGTTTTGATAATGAATCCGATGGATCTATTATTATGTAGTAGAAGGGTTCGAGAGAAACGTTTCAAACTTGAATTCATCAGACAAATGCTTGCTTAAGGAATCTATGATCTAAGATAGTGAAAGGCGCCCACTAGGTCCCATTGTTTGTATTGGGATTTATTGACTATGAGATTCATTAGCCCAAGTAGAATTAACAAGTCACCCGGGCCTTTTTCAAAAGTAAGCCAATATGGTTATTATATAGTTTGAAAAAGATAGGGTTATTATCTTTCTTCTTGTAATCCAAGATAAGAAATAGAGAGAATGTGGATTATAGGAAGAGAGAAGAGAAGGAGAGCTTGGTACTTTGTGGTATAAACACATCGATTAAATACCTATAATATGCAGTTAATAATAATTAATAAACTTTATAAAAGACTTACTAACAATAAATAAATATATCATTATCATTTGTGTTATTAATAATGTTTTTTTATTATTATTATCATCGTATATTTGATAGTGAAATACATAAAATCGACGAAGATAGAGGGTGCTTATTATAAGCTATAATGTGGAGAGCATATATATGCATCACTTATTTCTCCCTATATACAACACCACGTATAAAGCAAGACTGAGAACCATGCATGAAATCGACAATCGCATTATACTGTTCCGTTGACAAATGGACCGGTGACATAGTTAGCGACAACTAAGAAACTCGTGATGAAGACGTTGACCAGATTAACTGTGGCTGTGAGGGTGCCGTCCGGTACATAAAGATTGCAGTTTCCCGCCGGAAGATTTGCTGTCACAAAGCAGGAACTTGGATCATACAAAAGCGTGTCACTGATTTTAAGGACAATGACGAATACACCTGTCGGATCGGTCAGTGCTTGAGCGAGGTTTGTCGTTTGGTTGGCACACACGAAGTTGACTACGGAACCGGAGACGGGAGGAGCGTTAGGATCTCCGTTAAGGCTACACTTTACGACACCACGAATGTTAATTTCGCCGATTTGGAAGTTTAAGATTGATAAGCTATGGGATACGCGAATGAGCGAAGCCATGATCAGAAACATGGAGAGGAGAAAAACATTTGATTTCAACATTTTTCTTTCTTGTCCGTATTTTTGATTTGGTTTAGAGAATGCTTTTAAAGGTGGTGCGTTGGTAAATAAAACATAAGGAGAGAAGAGGTATTTATAATATATGGGTATCAATGTAATATCTAATTAACCAAAGTCACATTCACATATGAACAGAACATTTATCATCCCTTGTAAGAAAAAAGTATTTTTCATGATGTTAATATATATGTTTGTGTTTATTGCTTGCACGAGGAGATGATGTGAGTAACTAAATGAAATTTGATTGCATTAATAATCCCTAAGGAACATTTTTAGAAGAGTTTTTACTAGAAACAAGAAATGGTGTAGTAGGTATTTTTAAGGGTTACGAAGTAACCGTTAGTTTTAATTAGGCGATGTGAATGACTTCAAACGTACACGCGAAGGAAGCTGAAATGATGTGGAGCTTAAATTATATTCCGTTCTTATCAGTGCAATACATGAATTCTTTTTTGAATCAGTTTGATTTTGTTTTGGTTACTAACCTTATAAAACCCGAACTGAATATACGTGTTGATTAAGAAGGGGCAAATGCCTATTTATGTTAGATCGTCAGTAAACGTAGCTGAAACTAGTTTGCGTTTTAACTGAGGATGCATGAGCTCAAAGATTAAGAAATGTGGAGAAAAATTCAAGATATATAATCGTTTCTTTTTCTTTCACATATTTTAGATTTTGCTCTCGATTTTAAAAACGGCTAGCTGAAATACGGTGATAGTTTTGGAACTAAAAAAAATTAATATGTGCTATTTTACAGAACTGTCATATAATAAATTCAATTGGCCATTCCTCAGAGCATGAAAAACATTGGAGATTTACTCTTTCTTTTTTTTTAATCTCAGTTGGAGATTACTTTTCGTTTTCTTGCCACATTTTGTAAGTAACATAGAAATATCAGTAGGTAGGTTAACTAAGGGGGATGTGCTTAGAAGCTATTGTGGAGCTAGCAAAGGGAATGAAAAGCCTCCAATGAAAAAAGGAGATAAAAATATCTATTTATTTTAGAAGAGTTTTCTCATATTATAAATTGTAGTTAATGTGAATGTGTTCTAGTGAAACAAGAAAATATGATATAGTGTAAACCCTTTCGCAAACACAAAAATGTGGTGTAGTAGTAGTGTACGTCCGGATATCAGATATAAGGGTTACAAAGTCATCGTCAATTTAAATGTTATGACATCAATGTGCCTTGATATATATTAATTGAGGCTGTGAAGATTTTGTCCGGTGGATAGATTTCGCACGTGCTAGCCGGAAGGTTAACTATGACACCGCAAATATCGGGCCGAAACAAAAGCGACTGGATGGAGCCTAGCACGAAGTTAAACGCACCGGTCGAGTTGGTCACTGCTGAAGCCAGTGGTGTGCTTGAGCCGGCACGTACTAAGAGGACATTGGAGACAGGTGGTGCGTTCCGATCTCCGGTAAGGCTACGTGTCAAGTCACCACGAATGTTGACTTTGGTATTAAAAGTTGATGTTTAGAAATAAAGTGATCACGCTTCATAAAAAAAAGATGTTACTCCGGATACATCATGGACTGCATCTCAACTTAATTTTGAAGTCTGTGAATTGGTATTTGGCAGTGGGACAAGAAAAAGCCAACGTTGGGAGTACGCAATATTGTATTTGTAGTAGACAATTGTTATATACTATTCTTTATATTTCATAAAAAAGTGTTATTCTTACACTTCCCTCACATATAAAAAAAGAAGTAAATCTTCATTGTGCGTTAAATTTTACCCGTACATTAAATAAGTTTGTTTCTCTAATTAATAAGTTTAAATAATAGAGATACAATTAAATTTTGTATTGAAAATGTAAAAAGACACCTTTTGTGATACAAAAATAATATTCTAAAATAACAATATTCGTGAAACTGAATGACTATAAATTTTCACATCACATGCATGATGATATCGCATATTCCTTTCAGGAAAAAAGTAGTTTTACGTTGTTTTCACTTTTCACCTTTTTCTTTGGTTTGGAATACTTGAAAAAAGGTGGTGTGTGGCAAAGAAAACATAAGAGAATGGTAGGCGAGATTGTTATAGATGAGTGTTATTTGTTACGTTATGTTTATTCTACTAAAGTCACTCACATTCACATATGTATATTTATTTTCCCTTGCAAGAAAGTATTTCTTGATATTAATGTATTTTGTGTCCATGCCTTACACGAGTGTATTGTGTTTAGTAACGAAATGAACTTTGGTTGCATTAAAAAGCAACTAAGGACAAGGACATGGGAAGTCATTGTTAGTTTTTATTTTGGTAAACAAGTTACCGTTTAGTTTTAATTAGGGGATGCGAATAATTTCAAACATAGACGCGAATAGTCACAAATGGTGTGGAGCTTATTATCATTCGGTTCTTATCCAAACATGTTTTATCTTAATTGATTTTGTTTTAGTTAGTGACCTTATAAAATAGAATAATCCGCATCAAAACCGAACTTTATAAATCTGTTGATTGACAGAGGACAATGGCCAATTTATGATAGCCTTGTTAGTTGATCAACTGAGGATTGAGAAAAATTATAAGGAGAATGGATTCTTTTCTTTGACCTTTTTTGACATTTTGCTCTCCGTATTGAAATCGACTAGGGTTATAATACAATAGCTATAATGGGCTTTTGTGGACTCAGCTCGGCCTAATATAATAAATTCAATCGGCCCATACTTCAGAGCATGACAAATATTGGAGATTACTCTTTTTTTTTTCCCCCGAATTGAAGATTACTTTAGCATCAGTGTAGGTAGGTGGTAAATTATTTACTAATGCTAAAATGGTGAAAAAAGTCTTTGAAGATTACAGTCATAATACTTTTAACTGATACTAGAACTTTAGAATAATGAAATTCCCAAAAATGGGAGATCTGGAAATTGGTGAAAAAAGTCTTTGAAAGTGACAACCAAAGTTAATGGTAAATCCGAATTAAATCATGTCGATTTTCATTTGTCGGGCCATTATTATTTTACCTTTCTTTGGCCCCTCGATTAAAAATTAATAATTATCGCCAACTTGTTTCACCATGACTCATTTATTTGATTTTACCTATCGAAATTTTTTTTCCGAGTCATGTCCACAAATTCAAGTTATTCAACACCCATATATTTAGCCTATAATATTAAAGAAGAATGCTTATGATTGATTTTTTTTTTTTACATGGTAATTGTTTTTTACTTCAATGAAAGTATGTTTTAATTGTTTTGGGCTAAATGACTTATTTCAGTTAGTAAACAATTTGTTGATTACATATACTGTACAATGTCCTTAAATTAATACTAAACTTCTTCGTTTTGATATCTAACAGTTCGAACTCTCTTTGAATATTGTTTGGCCTTTATGTAGTTTTTTTTTTTGGCATTTGTGTAGTTTTTCTTTTCTTAGACCATTGTTTCATTTAAAAAGCATAGACCATTGTTTCATTTAAAAAGCATAGTAAGCTAGAAGAATGTCTTTGCATATATTAGTATGAAGATCGAAAAAAAACTGTTACGGAGAAATCAATCACACAAGTACGTGTTTCTTGTTATGATTTCCAATCAGACAAGTATATGTCTTGTCAAACAAAGAAGTTGAAGATACGAAAGAAAAAGAAATAACTAAAAAGAAGTTGACAATAAAAAAAAATACTAATAATGAAAATATTGAGATGTTCCATTAGAGCATTTAATTAGTTTTACCGTAGGATTTTTAGTCGAAACCAAATCTTGTTTTAATGCAATGCACAGTGTAAATGATAAAACAAATAAATACTACTAGTTAAGTAATAATGATATTTAAGATGATGAAAAGACATAAAAGCCCCTGAGAACAGATATGATAGAGAAGAACAAAGCCCAATGGTCACAGTCATCACAGAAACAGAAAGTTTCAGGTATCTCTTAACTACAACTCCCAAGTTTCAACTGCTATCTTCTCTCTCTATATACTCTGAAACAAAAGGAATTTTGTGAGAGCTTTTGGTTCGACCCAAAGGTCTCTTCTAACTATCTCTGGTTTTATGCAAAGGCGCACATCATTATGCATTTAATACTACTGAACATTTACGTTGAGTGAGAGAGACGCATGAAAAGGAGACTGAGACTTAAGCTCTAGGCCACAATCATGGCATGTGGAAGTCAGTGCTCCTACAACAAAATTATTCACATTCCAACCGAATCAAATATATTATGCAGAAAGCTACGTACTATTAGGAACTCGGTTAGTATGTAACCCGTGAACATGAACGCTTTATACACACGACTAAAAGTTCGACTTGCTTTCTTATGTCACTGCAAAGAAAATCTGATGTAGATGGAGACCCTGAAGAAAACGTACAGTGATATTCTTTTTCCCTATATGGAACAACATAGATTAATATGTTAATGACCAGTACTAAATCAAAGTTTGTCTAGCTATTAAGCCTATTATACGATTATTTTTTTGTAAAAAAGAGACCTTTACGCTTTACGTGACTAATAATGTATAAGAAAAACGTAATTACATAGACTGGTCAAATGTTTTTTTATTTCACTATTGTTTTCTTCTTTTGTACTATGGTTCTGATTGGTTACACTTGTGGAATGGTAGAATGGTGGAAAAGCATAAAAACGCAAGAATTTTACCAATCAAAAAAACCTCCAGAAAAACGCAAAAACGCAAGATATGCGGAATTGCATTTTTGCTTACAATACAAAGAAATTTTCATTAAGCGGAAAAGCGTGTTTGGAGTATATTATTTGCGGAATCAATATTTATATTATTCAATTATATAATTAATTATATTTTATTATTTAAATAAATACAAATAAATAATTTAGTATTACAAAAAATTATTTAATGATAAAGTTATATCTATTATTTAAGGTTTGCAATATTTTTAAAATTTTTTTATTTTGAAAAATAAATTATTAAAAAATTACAATTAAAATTATATCATTTTATAATAATTGATTGAATTATTAATATTTTATTTTTTTATAATATATAGTAAAAAACAGAATATTTTCAAATAAGCATATTCTGCAATTCCGCTATTCCGCTATTCTTCATAATTTATTCAATCGTATAAAAAAAAAATTTCGCAATTCCACAATAAATTATTCCGCAATTCATTTTTTCCGCTATTTTGCGATTTCACAACAAAAAAATATAATTCGATTTATTAAGTTTTAGTTAATAGGGGGGTGTGCTGCAGCAGAAGCTACTCAGGTGATAGTGAGTTAATGACACGTGTCGAACGTTGTGACAGACTTGAAGTAAACGGAGTCCGTTTAAAGTAACCCTGCGGATGTACCGTTATGCTGGAAGCCGCTATTTTGGCATAACCGTGTAACTAGGAAGAGACCTCTCATGCGATAGATTAAAAAGTTATATAGTAATTATTACCTAAACAAAAAAGGATTGACAACAAGATAAATAGCTAACAATTTATTATACTATTTTAGGTAGAGTTAGAGAAATTAAGTCAATGGTACTCAAAATTGTAGCTAGTTTATCTAATAAAATGTCGACACAAAGTAACCAAAAAAAAATGTATGAAATGAATCTCATCTTTATTCCATGCATTATGTGTATATCTGTCTTGCTCCGTTTTTGTTGAATAATTTGATAAAACGAGAATTAGAGGAAAGACATTTTACTAGCTTCGTTACAATCTTTTTTTTTTGTCAAACCGTTACAATGTTTTCTTTTTTATAATTAGTGAAAAGTATATAAAACCATGTAAGAGGGAAAAAAAATAAGAGATGAGGAGCAGAGAGAAACAGAGAGAGAGAGATGAAGAGATTGAGAGGTCAAATCATAGAAGTCAACATCACATCTCTTCACATGCAAATAACACACACTATTGTCTTGTCTTGTCATATATCATTTTGCATCCCAACAAAATTTTAATCACATACTTAAATAATCTATCTTTTTTTATTGGGCAAATTCTTAAATAATCTATCTATTCATACATGTTTCCATCTACTTGCTAACATATTTAATTTATTTTAGCTATGTTCTTGACATTTCATGTGGGTATGTATACCTTGAGATCTTTCAAAATACAAGACTTGAAGAGTTTGAGCCCGTTTTGATTCATTATGTAATTATTTGTTAGTATAATTTATTACAATCTTCTATAGCTTTTTTTTTTTACTATTTTATCCGTTTTGGATCAATTTGGTTTTCGAATATGAACTTTTGATTCGGTTTATTTGGATTATACATTCCTAATCATAAATACTAAAGATCTGCTCAAAATTTTGTTTGAACTGATGAAAAAAGCACATGTTTACTACTCACCTTCAGTTTTTGTTTTAAATTTTAGCTTTTCTACAAATTTATTTTATTTCTGCATACGTTAAATCACCTGCAATCCTTAACAAACACTCTTTCTGTCGCATGCCACAAAGGCTTAAGAATAGCAACCCGTTACCTAGTAAAATTACAGCTTTTCTTGCCCACTTTTACATACACATGCAATAAATATATACAACATACATTTGAAATTTAAAACGAACTGTATGTTTAAAATCTTATAAGTGTTTCTGATTTAGAAAAATAAATTTGTTTTGGAGTTTCAAAGTAAGTTTACAACAAAATATAATATTTAGCATCCACTTAAAACTAATTATAAAAAGCTTAATTGGACATTTCAAGCATTAATATGTTTTAGGAATATAGCAATTTCTATATGTTTATTAATTATATTCAAAATGTATAAACGATATATATTCTTTTTATTGTGAAAGGAACGGAATGAGTAGACGATAATTTTTACTTGTTAATGAATATTGCATTGTTAGCAACAACTATAGTTAAGAAAGTAATAAGCACACTTAATTACCATTCCGTGTTAATTTATGCAAATTGGTTACTGGTCTCCTAAAGGCCTGCCATATGATAACTCAAGCACCTATTTCTTGTATCATCTACCCTTTTTCTGCCTTCAAAGCATTTCAAATGTATCTATATTATAAATATATAGGTTTATATATAAATATATATATCCGAACGTACATATATGTAAAATGGTATGATGGTTATTTTCAGAACATCTGTGTCTCTGTTATTTGCATCTGATTCTCTACATATGCCAAAGATTTTTCTTTTGGATGATTTGAGGGAAAATATAATGTGGGATCCATGCAATAAATTTTTAGTGATGGTGAACCAAATATGTTAATTAAAAGTTTTAAAATTCTCAATTATAATTTTATTTGATATATTTAACCTTTTGTGGCGAATGGGACCCGGATTATCAAATTAACACAAAAGAATCTCCACTTGACCCCTATTACTAATATAGATTTTTAAAAAATTGATGTTTAATTCTTTCTAGAATTGAAACTTTCTTCTTTTCATCAAGTTTGAAGTGTGTGCTCTTCTTTAATTTTCATCTGCTTTCTCCTGTCAAGTCCCTTTCCCATTATAAGAAAGATACGCCTAATCCCCTAATTTTCAAGTTTTTTATATGATTATTTTCGTCCCCATTTATAAAGAAAAAGAAAAAAAATTCTCGAAACACTTTCTGTTTTTTTTTTAATCCATAAAACTACTCTTGAAAATTGGAATACAAATTATCTTTCGAGTGCGAGGTTGCAATGAAATTAAAAGCTTGAGGAGGTTTACAAATGATGAATTAATATGTCCTTATCCTCCATCTGGATGACATTAAGAGCGAGGGCCTATTCTTGTGCCCCATAATACATAATTTGTATGACTACTTTGTCGTATGCACATCATGAAGTTAGTGCATAATGCTTATAAAAGATTAAAGTCAAGTTTTGGACAAAAAAGAGTCAAATTACCTATCGAATCAATAAATTGTACATAATTATTACTCCTTTACCTTTTTCCTGGGGGTAAACGGGTTATGCTAAAAAGGTAATTCAATGGATACAAAATTTAAGAACCTCTTCTATCTAAGAAACTCTTTGATAGGTAGATGGTTTTCGAAGATGTGAAATTGATCAAGTCTTCATGCGGGATACTTGCGGAGACTAACCGGAGAGCCAAGTTCGAAGCAGTTCAAAAGTAAGTATTGGTTATGTTTTGGTTGCCTCTCTGGCTAATATTATGAGAAATATATTATGACACAAGTTAATTTCATGGGACTCGATTCGAAGTGTCTTCGAGGTCATTCGGTAAACTATTTTCATCTAACGAAGATGTATAATCCTTCCAAATTCGCAATAAGAAAAACATATAACCAATTATAATATGTGGAGGAGAGTGCACATAATATATAGACCGGTCGATATGATCGCTGTGAAGACAAAAGACAAACTGAGAAATGGAAATTACTTGTAAATATCAAATGCCAATGATTTAGGGCAAAGACCATGTGAGTACCTTGCCACAACCAAAGCATATTGGACTTTCTACAAACTACAAAAATTCCAGTTATATATAATCATGCGGCCAATATTATATATCTTTTGGTCAAATGTTTCAAAGTGACATTTGTCAACTTTAAAAGTTTCTTCCAGAAATCGTAGAGTATCTACCACCAAAATAGGAAGTCAATTTTTTCCCCAACCTTTTATTGGATTAATTAAACTAACATATTATTAGTTGCGAGACTGCATGTATTTTGAACCTTGCTTAAATTATTTTTAGATTAAGAAAAGAGAAACCCGGTTCAGTGTATACAACCCATATATATTATTACTATTTCTATATCTAGATGTAAAGTTCAGGTATATTTAACTATAATGTTACAAGAACCCATTATACGCCGTGTTAGTTGCAATATAAAACTATATATAATAGGCGATTTTTTTCAGATTTTGTATTAGATATATTTAATTACCGTTAACTTGCCCAAAAATAATAATTAATTACCGTTATTTTTTCTAATATAGATTATATTAATTCAATTTTGTGATTTTTTTTTAGATGTCATTAGGTTATGATCTTTGGAGTAGCCGAATGGATGGTAGAGATCGAGGGCATATTTGGTGACTTTCCCCAACACAAACATTAAGAGAGACAATATCATCACAATGATATATATTTTCCACCAGAACCACTTAAAAGAGAATTTAAGTTGTGTATTGACCCAACTCCTTCCACAAGAACCTAATTTTTATGCTCATCCACTTCTCATTTTCTATGGATTTTCCATCAACATTTGAATCACCAGCTCGCAACATTCAGTTGGGTTCCACTTAAATTCCTCCCCTCTCTTTCTATAAATATTGGAATATATATAAGAATCCATTGTAGCCATATGCCCATATATATACCTACATATTTATACCTGTATTATATTCACAAGAACCCTACAACTTGTAGGCCACAAGTCAAAAAGTCAGATTGACCTCAGCCAATGGGCTTGCACTCAAGCATAGACATGGCTTATTGGTGGACACCTATATATGAATTATTTGGTATCTATATAAGTTTCTTAATTTGATGTTTCAACTTCAGGAGTTTCACTTGAAGACGACTTTGAAGAGTGTAGCTTTTTGGGGTTCATGTTATTTTCGGCTGCATTCAAAGCTGTCGTCATCCTTTTGAGAAATGTTTTAACACAACATGCATACTTACATCTTATATTTTGATGAGATATACACACAACCACACGCATGTGTACATATGGTCGTATTTTCCAACAATATCTAAGTTAGCTAATTCAAATCTTATTCTTTTTTTTTTTGTTCAAATTCAAATCTTATTCAAACTATTATACTTCTTCACGTTCCTAAACCTACAGAGTTTGTCATGAAGTTAGGAAAAAGATGGCTTTCTCTTTATACTTTCTCATTGGTTGTACATTTTGACCATCGCAAACTTTCGACTGACTCTAGCAAACTTCGAAATTAGTCTAAGATTCAATTCAGGACACTAAATTACCGAAAAAAACAAATATTGTATGTGGATTTAGCATATTATATCAATAAATTAATGTATGCATATTATATATTATATATATGTTTGGTGCGTCAAAGACTCAAAGTTGGTAATGCATTCAAAAAGTGTATAACTATATAGTTCATAGCCCTTCGTTAGTTGTTCACTGTTGAAGAACAGTGGAAATTGCCAAATTAGTACAGGATTAATTAGCCATGTGAATAGTTTCACTTGTTTCTTTATGCTCTTATAATTTATTAGTACAAAAACTATTCATATACGGAATCCACACATACTTCTATGTGCTCTGGTCCCCTCTTGAATCATATTTATATTTGAGTTTGTGAAAGAAAAACAAAGAACGGAAGCTTTTTAGTGTAACCAATAAAAGAAGAAAAAAAAACTAATCAGTGTAGGCATAAATGATAATTATATGGTTTAGAAATGTAGTAGTGATCGACGAAACGACGACACAAAAAAGAAGAAGAAATGCAGTGATCAATATTTCTCCACGTATCAATCTTAATAATTTAATATTTAAGTGTTTAGGTGGCATCTTTTAAACTTTTTCCTCAATCTTGTAAATATAATATAAAAACTAGCGTTGTCGGAAAATGAAAAACAAAAAGCAAGCAAATGACAGAAAAAAACCAATTTATTAAGATAGGAAAAGAGAAAGGTGAAGAAAAGAGAGTGGGGAATAAATTAAATAGTTTTCAGAAAGTGGCATATATGGGATTTTTTTTTTAAAAAAGCAAATGTGGGTACTGGGTACCATTCCAATTAAAATAAGTTTGGATTAATTATTATTGTAAACGATAAACATACACAGATCATAAACTTTTTTTGTTACATAATGTGCATCAATATATTGTAGATAATTTATCGACTTAGTGAGTAAACTTGAAAAATAAATGAATTTCGTATACTTAATAAAGATGTAATCAACTCAAGCCTAAAAGAAAAGGTGTGGAAGGTATTTTATCCTAAAACGAACTATAACATAGATTAAAGACTAATATCCTAATTAGGCCCACTCTTTGGAGCCTTATTTTGTCTTTAATTCCTATTTTAGTACTAATGAAATACTATTATATAGACCTTCCCACCATATCATGTTTTCTGTGAAAATTTGAGTTGATTACTTGTATTTTTATAATGTTTATTTTTGTTTGGTAGGCGTCGGTAATGTTAAAACCACAAAACATCCATACAAGATGGAAACCTATCTTTTTACATCAACATGCAAACGTCAACTGAACATATATATATTTAACGAACACATATATTCTTAGAAATATGAAAATGGAAAAAAAAATGAATGTTAAAAAACTATGGAGGTAAATACAAATAGTGGGTAGCCAAAAACCTTAGGATCCCGTCAAACCAGGACCCGCTTTCCCATTTACTCTTTGGTAACTGATTGAGATGACAACCCAATCTTTTTACCAATTACGTTCAAAATAAAGACTTACTCCTTATTTTTTAGAATGATTCATTTTTTTTATTTGCATTTTATTATTAGAATAACACCTTACTAGATTAACACTTATTTTTTTGTCTTAATATTACGACGATACCATTTTCAATTGATTGTTTTTTTCAGAAAAAATAAATAAATTTCAACATCATTTTTCAAAAATATATATTAGTTTTCTTTTCATTCTTTTTGTTGAAAAGAATATTTTTTTCTCGACAAATCCAATGACGATTTCTAGTTTTGATACCTAGTTGCTGTTGCCATTTTGTGTCTTCTCTTTCGACGATTGTAAGGCTTATGTTCTAGCTTCAGTCCCTCGTTGCTATCAATTTTAATATAAGAGTTCATTCGAATTAACGACAACGTAACTGAGTACTCTAACATTGATTACGTCAATTATCTAGTTGCCACCATCTGTATTCATGATTTAGTTGCCACCATCTCTTTTTTAATCCTTTAACATTGATTACGTCATCACTGTTTTAAAATTGATTAGATACTCTCAAATTTTTTATTTATTTATGTAGTAGTATACAATAAAAAATGAAAATTTTAGATCTCTTTCTACATTCGTGCTTTCTTATAATTCTGGTCATATTTTGATAACGTATTCATTGTTATGAAACTAAGATGTGACAGTCGTGCTAGGGTTTTGAGGAAACTAGCATTAGGGTTGATTAACGAACGTATGAGTATAGTAGTATCAATTAGCATTAGGTTTTTAGAAAACTAGTAGTATCTAAACTGATCTCTTACATTTACACATCTTTTATCCGCAATCATTTTGTTTGAAGATAAAAGTAAGTATAACAACCATTTTATGTCTTTAATAAAACAGTACTCATAGCTGTAGCTAGTAATAAAACATTGAATGAATACCATGATTCACCTAAAGCAAGTGTGAAACTCAAGAACTCAAGAACTCAAGACTTACGGAAACTAGGCCAATCACGACGATGATGTGTTTCAAACTTTTGCCTATATATATATATATATATCTGTATGTTGATATAGAATGTCCCAAAAAAAAAAAAAACCTGAGATAGAACATTTCGATGTGCATAAGAATCATTTTCATTGTGTTTGAAAGGAAGGAAAAAACATTATCATATGTTGACAAAAAAAACCTACATTTTGATGTAAGGTGGGTTGAAAAAAAAAAGGAAAATGTAAAAATTGAAAAGAAGAGAGAGAGAATGAAAAGACAAGTCAAACGTCAAATCGAACCACTTCCTTATCATACGACTGTCAGTGCCCTTCTGTGTTGTCATTCTTTTTCTCTTATTTTTTTTTTCTTACTTTCTTTTACCCCGAAATTACCAAACAAAGAGAGAAAAAACTACATTTGTAATATTTTGTTTCAAAATAAAATTGAATGAGAAAAGATTAAAAAAAAATATCCTCTCGCTCGTGCGCCCCTGAGCACACGAGGTGGGTATACCATCGAAAAATAGTTCGTACAAGTGGAAAAAAATAAAATCATCCAATCATCTCTTTCTTTACATTTATAATTTTTAGAAATACGACAAAACATACAAACCTATCCAAATAACATATTTTCAATGAGAAAAATTGATAAATTACTTTGTTGTATAACTAAATTACGTGAATCCGATTTAGTATATAGATCATTTAAATTATGTATCCGTTTGGTTTTCTGTTGTCCCTGAAAACATTTTTCTTAATTTTTAAAATGAAAATTTCAAATCAGCATACCAGTTTGACTAGTTGGGTTTGGTTATATGAAAATTTGGTTAGTGTAAATTTTAATAAGAAGAAAAACAAAAACCCAACAGACCGACCCTATCCATCCGGCCGACACGCTTCTCCATGCCATTCCCACTTCTCTCCCATCCATTTGTTTCTTTTCAATTTTTTTTTTTTTTTTGTTGTTGTCAAAGAAGAGTGAGTTTTAATTCTGATTGGTCCAACTTGTAACATTACAGCTTTCTCAACTGGTGAATATATATGGGTTCGGACCACGACTGCGCCATTATCAGAGTCACGTCTTGACTTCTGTGGTTGGATGTTTCATATTAATTTCCTTCTCCGCCTGATTGCTTTGTTTTATGATCGTTTGCTACGTACTATCTATCTGTTTTGTTTTTGTTGATAAATACTTTGGTAATTACTACAGAAGTAACAGAATATCGTATTGGGATAAAGTTTAAAATTTACAAAAAAACGGCATTTTCATCAGAGTAACGTGCGTATAACTAAAACTCAAAAATAAATCACATGCTCATTTGATAAAATATTATATGCATACCTTTTTTTTTTTGTTTATGTATTTGATCCTTTATAATATAAATCAATAATCAGCTCAAAACAAAAACAATTTTTTTTTTTTTTAAAATGTAGAGAAGGGAAAGGGAGGATTGTGAGGATTGGTCCAACGGTCAAACAGAAAACCATCAAATCAGATTTCACTACAGTTAGAAAATTTATTTCACTCCTTCTGTCTTTTTACTTAATTAGGCCTATGTTCTTATCTATCACCTTCCCCTCTCAATTATACCATTTTATCCCTTCTCCATGCACACACATGACACATCCTTGCATATATACATACATCACACAGTACACATATATCATATGTATGTATCCATGGTGTTGTTCAGGCTTTCACATGTTCTATATCAAGCCAAAAAGACAATTGCCGAGGATCTTGGTTTTATTATATTATCTTACTCAATAAATACGTCTCGTTTTGGAAATTTAATGTTTGATGAGTTTTGAGTAGGATTTTGATTAGTCAGATGCTAATAGTGCAACACTTTCTCATTATTTATTTATATTATAGTTTTCTTATTTTCAATTCCATGAGTAGATTTGGCCCACCTTGTATTCTTTTCTTCTTAATATTTATATTTTCCTCTTTTGGTAACCAAATCACTAAATTTTTCATTGATTAATGCTTTAACCTTTTTCTAATCGCTATCAAGGCAAAAACAGTTATTTTTTTTTTACCATCTTAGTTTAAATATCTGAGCCGCTCGGTTCATCCATTCAAATCTCTCTTTCTCTCTCTCATTCGCTCTCTCTCTCTCTTATCAGGCCAAAAAATATCTAACACCACAAAGCAATAAAGAATCCTTCTCTCTCTCTCTCCTTCTCTCTCTCTTTCTCTAGAGAGGCAGCAAGAAGCTACAAAGATCAAAGCTTAAGCTTTCCTCCCCGAAAAAAATATTCCCCTTTTTCGAAATCCATAACTTCATCCTTTAGTCAGCCAACAAAATCAATCAAAGGAGGCAACGATTATTTTATTTTATTTTGCCGAAGACTCCTTGCTAAACCCTAGCTTTTTACCAGAGAGAGAATTCAAGAACCAAAAACAAAAGAAAAAAAAATGAGCAGCCTTGAGGAATCCCTGAGATCTCTGTCGTTGGATTTTCTAAACCTTTTAATCAACGGTCAAGCTTTCTCTGACGTGACTTTCAGCGTCGAAGGTCGTCTAGTCCACGCTCACCGTTGCATCCTCGCCGCTCGCAGCCTCTTCTTCCGCAAATTCTTCTGTGGGACCGACCCACCACAGTCCGGCACAGGCATAGACCCGACCCGACATGGATCAGTACCCCCTAGCCCAACAAGAGGCTCCCCGGCCCCAGCTGGAGTCATACCAGTGAACTCAGTCGGTTACGAGGTGTTTCTGTTGCTGCTCCAGTTTCTTTATAGCGGACAAGTCTCAATCGTGCCGCAGAAACACGAGCCGAGACCGAATTGTGGCGAGAGAGGATGTTGGCACACGCATTGCTCAGCCGCCGTCGATCTTGCCCTCGATACTCTTGCCGCCTCTCGTTACTTCGGCGTCGAGCAGCTCGCATTGCTCACTCAGGTTTCTCTCTTTGCCTTCACTTCACTCGATTCATTTCACCATGCACATCCAAAGGCCTTTTTGTTGTTCTGCTCTTTTTCGGTTGTTTTCTTTCATGGGTTTGGTTTAGATTTTGTAAATCTTGAAACCCTTCTAAATTTTGATGGTTTCTTTCATGGAGTTGGCTTAAAATTGTTAAAATTCAAAACCCTATTCAATTTCTTACATATATGTATACGTATATGTTAAGTAATCTTTGTCGTTGTCTTGATTTCATGTGTAAAGAAGTTTTTTTTCCGCAAAGGAGCCCATCTTATTATGAAAGTTTTCCGGAATTATAGAAAAGGTTGGTTTTGTTGCACGAAAGAGTATTTTCCCAAAAGTAGAAACTTTGAAGAGCTATATTATGCAGTTGGATTTATTCAATACTTTAGTCTTAATTTCTTATCCAATCTTACTAATACCTCAGTTTTCCGCATTTGGGGTTTTGATGATAATCTATAGATAACGAATGAAACCTACTCCACAATCAAAACAACCATCTGAAGTGACAAGAATATGAAAAGAAAAACAAAACAAAACCATAACCTAAAAAGGGAAATTAAACCCACTTGCTGCAAAAAATGTCGGTTCTTTACATTTAGCACTAATCATTCATTATAACTGTTTGTATTATTGGCAGAAACAATTGGCAAGTATGGTGGAGAAAGCCTCAATTGAAGATGTGATGAAAGTGTTAATAGCATCAAGAAAACAAGACATGCACCAATTGTGGACCACTTGCTCTCACTTAGTCGCCAAATCAGGTCTCCCACCGGAGATTCTAGCGAAACATCTCACCATAGATGTCGTGTCCAAAATCGAAGAGCTTCGTCTCAAATCTTCCATGGCTCGCCGTTCTCTGATGCCACATCATCACCACCATGATCTCACCGTGGCTCAAGACCTCGAAGATCAAAAGATTCGAAGGATGAGACGAGCTTTGGATTCATCAGATGTGGAGTTGGTCAAGCTGATGGTTATGGGAGAAGGACTCAATCTTGATGAGTCACTAGCATTGCATTACGCTGTTGAAAGCTGTAGTAGAGAAGTTGTGAAGGCTTTGCTTGAACTTGGAGCAGCCGATGTGAACTACCCTGCCGGACCCGCGGGGAAGACACCGTTACACATCGCGGCAGAGATGGTCTCTCCCGACATGGTGGCTGTCCTGTTAGACCATCACGCCGATCCAAATGTACGGACGGTCGGTGGAATCACCCCTCTTGATATCCTCAGAACGTTAACTTCCGATTTCTTGTTCAAGGGGGCAGTTCCTGGATTGACTCACATTGAACCTAATAAGCTCAGGCTTTGCCTTGAGCTTGTTCAGTCAGCCGCAATGGTGATCTCTCGAGAAGAAGGAAACAATAGCAACAATAACAATACTGAGCACAACAACGCAATGTACCCTCAGATGAATGATGAGCACAACAGTGGAAGTAGCGGAGGAAGCAATAACAATCTAGATTCAAGATTGGTGTATCTGAATCTTGGAGCGGGTACGGGTCAGATGGGTCCGGGTAGGGATCAAGGAGATGATCATAACAGTCAGAGGGAAGGTATGAGTCGGCATCATCATCATCATGACCCATCTACTATGTATCATCAACATCATCAACATCACTTCTAGTTCTCTCTATTGGTCTCTATATCTTGACCATTAAGACTTAAAATATATATATATATATATATTTATTAATTTAGTTCTTATATCTTCTATATATGTTTTTGTATATGGAAATGAGGACATTATAAGGAGATCAGTACGAAGAAGAGGGCCGTAGGAATTTAAGATGATGCGTTATATAATTAAAAGACTTAGTAGGTTTATTTAATCTAGTTCTCTAGAGTTGTATTGATTGGTCATTTGATTATTTTTGTCATTAATTAATTCCTTATCTTTTACTACCCTAATTCCAGCTTTTTGTGTGTAGTTAAGATTAAGAAATTATATTGTAGGCACTTCAGAAACAATTTAACAGCGAACAGAGTTAATATTACAATAAGATGTTTTTTTTTTTTTTTTTTTTTTTGATATGATATTACAATAAGATGTTCTGTCGGGTTAAGAAACAACCCATCACGATAATAATTCCACATTATTTTGTTGTATCCGTGATTCGAGAACTGTCTTTTAATTGAAGTTTTTGTATCTATTTGCATCAGCATTGTCTTATTTGGTATATAAATATAATAATTTCTTAATATACAGAGCACAAATATAAAAAAAAAAATTGAGTTTTTTTGTTCCCTTTGAAAAGTATCCATAGTTTCTAAATATTTGTTGTGTGGCTGCTTATCCATCGCCGTATGAGATTCCATATCAAATATGTTAGTGATTTCGCAAAATACATAAATTAACTTCTATATTGCTTTGAACGTGTTAGTCATAAAACTAAGAGTAATGAAAAAAAATTAGGAGCTACGTACTAAATTTTTTCTTATCATTTTACTATCCATAAAATCTGATAATAAAAAAGAGCATTGAAAGTTTAATTAGGACCGATAACAAGGAAACATTTTCCAGCATTTTTGTATGTATCTTTTCATAAATAAAAAAGATAGATTTAAGAACTTTAATAATGAGGATGTGAACTGATTGGGAGACTTATAATGGAAGCAATAAGTTTATAATCTCCAACTTAAAATTTGAAACATCAAATCTATTGCCGTGTAAAGAGATTAATACGACGAGATTGGGACATTACATGACGAAACAACTTTGATCATTTAAAAAACACAACGCATATATAACATTTTGAAGGGGAGAAAAAGAAGAGAGAAAGAAATGAAAAAGTAGAAAAGCCAATATTTATGGGAGTGTCAATGTCATCTATACAATGTAGAGCCCAATCAAATCCGATCAAGTGAATACTTCGCTTTCATCGCAAATAAAACTCTTTTTGGGCATGTATTATTATTTGTTGCCCAACTTTTCTCCACCAAAAATCAATTTTTATTTTTGTCGGACTAAATTCAGCCAGAAAATAGAACGTGAGATCAAAGAATGAACAAGTAATATAACCATAATAGTCAAAAGTATTTAGAACTAAAATCATTTTTTTTTTAGCAACAGAATATCTTTTATTCTTTCACTAAGCGCAGTGCCGGTCCGATAGTTTTGGATGCCCTAATCGAATTTAAAAAATATGCATTTTTATATATTATATTTGATATCATAAAAACTAGAAAATAAAATATAGTTAAAACTTTATAAAAAAATTAATTCCAAACAAACGATCTCAGTTCATAAATAATTACAAAAAAATAAAATAAACAGTAAAAAATAATTATTTAAAAAAAATTACTACTCTTTGCATTTTGCTTACAAAATCATTCATTAAACTCACATAATCTAGTTTTTCAACCATAGTTATCTCAATCAATAACAAAACCAACCTATTCAATCTCTTTTTTGTTATCGTACACCACACATAATTTTTAATCAGGTTCTTCTATTTTAAAAAAAACTTCTTTCAGTCATGGTAATTGATATCAAAATAATCAACAAAATACAACAAACAATTTTGGTGTTTGTATAACAATCCTCCATTTTTTTCATATAATCAAGCACTTTAATAGGCTTCAAAAAAAATTTCTGATATTGATACTTGGTATTTTACTCGGTGTTTGCATAACAATTCTCCATTTTCAAAATTTGGTGTTTGCATAACAATTCTCCATTTTCAGAATTTAATTAATTAAAACAACAGTAAACTTAATTAGCATGTTTGTTAATAAAAAAGATCATAAAATTGCTAACAAAAACTTTATAAACATTACTATTATAAAATAAATTAAATTATATATTACCACATTAATAGAGAACTAATCCAAATAAGGAAAGTATTTAAAGAAAATATCTCTTATTAACTAATCCTAATAAGGAAAATATTTTAAGATGATGCCCTTAAAATTTAGCTGTCCTAATCCTTTGCTTTGGTGGCTTAACCTATGGGCCGACCCTGACTAAGCGTGAAGAAGATGAGTGTCAAAGAGCTCTAGTGTCTTATTGAACTCTACAATTCAGTTAGTATTGCCCATACGAGAACTAAGAACATGATCTTCATTTCCATTAGCTTTCACGCTCATCTTGAAAATAATACTTTTTTTTTGTCATAGCTTCACAATGTGGAAAATTACATATTTATAGAGGGATTTGGTGACATATGATATCATAGTCCAAAACTATCTCTTGACTCTTTTCAAACTTTCTTGAACGGAAAGATTCATTTGCTATATACACAGTATTTGATTATTAGGATCTGTGCTTGGTTTCACATTTCAAGATTGCAACAACACATGTACTAGGAGAGAAGTAACAATGAACTGAAAAGGCAATGTCTTACTCGATGTTGTTCAACAATTTTTTGCAAGAAATTTAAACTGAAGAGACCACACATCCTACGGTTGTACAATTTCGCACTCTAATTCTAGCCGGAAGCAACGTCAACAAACTTTTCAAACCATAAATCTTAAGAAAAAGAAAGCCAATAGAGGGAGAGAGTTTTGTCAAGTCTCTAATACAACTTCTAAGTCTAATTAGAATGCAGAGGGAGAAACAAAATTAAAAAGTCCAATGGTTTTATGAAGATAACACCAAGCAGTTAATGTAAGACAAAGAAAAAGAGTGTATAATATCATAGTGAAATCCGAGTTTTGAGTAGTTGGATTGGTTTTGTGACAAGAGAAAAAGATAATATCTATCTGCTCTTTATTGAAATTGCTCTTTATTGAAATGAAGGCAGAATGCCCCACTGATGCAGAAAGCCTTTTCCGGTGGTGACTTCGAGCACCAAGAGCGCGAGCACGGCCAACATTGCCGCTCTTCCGTTCCATGTCTCTGCACTTTTGGTCCATCCCCATTCCCACATCGTCACCGGCGCCGGTAGCTCTCTCCTCTGTGAATCATACGTCGCCAATAGTTCTTCTACACTCCCCAGCGGAACCAACGACTGCCCAAGAATACATCTAACTGGGTCAGTCATACATTTCAATAAATGTAAAACTACTGGTTGACACATGAACCAATCGAAGTGAAGAGTGTTACCTGTCGAGCTTCAAGGTTTGAGGCAGCCATAGCTCCAACATATGGAAGACTCTCCACAACAGCATCTGCCAAGTCAGATATAAACATGGGTTCTGTGCCTAGCGCAGGCACTCGGCCCCAATTTTTGATACCAGACTTCAAAGCCAACTCTTTATACTCAACATCAATCTCCTCCAGAGTTTCAATGTGCTCGCTCACAAAGCTGCAAGATTAGGAACAAACTAGAGTTTCAACATAACCCGAAGCGAAGAAAAAGAAGCAGAGAGTACTTGTGCCCGAGTTACTACTTTACCTTATGGGTACAGCCAAAAGATTTTCAACACCCTTTTTACCAAGATCAGTAATGGCTTCTTCAGTGTATGGTTTCAGCCATTCCACTGGACCAACTCTGCTCTGTTTGAGTGTTGCGCAAAAAAAACAATAAAACAACAGATTCAGTGAAATTTGACACACGGCTACCAAAGTTAGACTACTTTCAATGGCACTAATGAGAAAATTTAAAAATCTGTTTTTGAAGATTGTTTTACCAATAAATTCGTATTATTTCAAGATCAAATGACTAGTGATAGCTTTAATGAAACAAAAATTAAATGGAAAATACCTGATAAGCGAGAGTGTAAGCATTAGTTATATTTCTCTTGTCTAGTTCCTCCATGATCAGATCAACGCATTCTTCCATCTCTGCTTTGTACGGATCACCAGCTTCTTCAACATATGCAAGAGGCACGCCATGTGCACTGAAAAATATTACAACCTGTAACATATATTTTTGGTTTGAAGCATGTCTTAGGATAGTTGAACTGGCAGCAACAAGAAAGCCACAAAATATATGAAATTCTTCCTTTTCACTAAAGAATTATCTAAAACATGAGAGATAAATGACGCAAGATGAATTCAGCAAATTTGTTTGCTACGTACCGATTCAGAAGATAGCAAACTGAAAAAAAAAAACATAACTTGGACTGATTAGAAATGGACAGAATTGTCTACCTGACTAGGAGAACCAAATTTTGCCAACTCGCTTTGGATTAAATTTGCCATTGCTTTTATATATCCCTCCCTCTGGTACCACGAAGGTATAACAGTATGCTGCATGTTCACAAGATACTCGTCCTCTCTATATATAAAGTGAGTTAAGCAAAGGTTAATAACTAAGTAAGATATGGTCTTGGAATAAGCAAATAAAGTAAGATGTGCAAGTCTCACCGGAATATTCTCTCCAAGAGTCTTAGGCTTGAACCACTAGTCGATATCGAAAATTGAGGATAAAGTGGAAGAACAACAAGTTTTGTGATTCCATCTCTTTTTATCTGACAAGGAGATACAGAAAGAAAATGAGTGAGAATCAGAAGGCGCAAATTCTAGTTGTTAACACATACAATTCAGGTCTTTGTTGTTCTACACACAATGAGTTTAAGTTCAAAGCAAATGTTTACATACTCTTAAAGACTAGACAAATATTTGATCATTTATAATAAGATAGGAAACAGTAGTAAGAGCTTTGATCAGTTAGTTCTTTTTCCGTTTATATGGTAAAATCTTGTGTTCAGATTCAAAACAGAACACAATATGTTTTTATACAAACATTACTAGCAAAATTGTAAATGAGGAAGTAGAATCCGATGTTTGCGTCTACAAATTCCAAATGCTGTTTGATAAACAAAAATGTTGTGTGTTTCCTTAAAATGTAAACAAATTTCTTAACAGGTAAATACAAACGCAAAGAAAAGAAAAATAGGAAGGACCATATTCAAGATACCTGTTCAATGGCTTCCTCAGTGAACGGATGCCAATACCGCATCCCAACATATACCTTTGCGGGGACATTTTTTTCCCAAAGGGACTTTCTCAATTCTTCAGCCTGGTGAATTACGAAGAAAGCCATAAGTCTCACAACAAAAGATGTACAGGGAACTAATAGCATGGGGAGAAAGATAAAAAGGTAAAAACCAAGAACAACGGAAGAACAAATTATATTGTGCGAAGTTACATAAATACAAGAGTCTTAAAGTCTTAACCCAATCTCCATTCCATAAAAAAAGACATAATCTCAATAACCTACTACTCTTAAGTTGAGGTGTCCAAACAAGTGCAATGGATTTACAAATGGAAACGAAAACTGAACACTTTGTGAGACTAGGGAGCCATTTCAGTTGGATGCAAACATCAATTTGACTGCAGATAATAAAGCTGATTCATTGAGAAATGTTTAGGCTTTGAATAGTGAAGCTCTTTTGTATTCAGTAATTGCAGGTACTCATTGCAAGATAACTTCCACAAAAATCCAAGAAATGATAACATGTATCCTAAAAAAGAGCGGAGTAAGTAACCAAAATCATATAGCCATATAACAAAACCAAGGAGTACCTGTGCATCAGTAATGAGACGAAGGGGTGAACCACCACCAATAGATGCGTATCCTTCCTTGCTTTTGGGTGCCCTTGCAACTGATATAAACTGTGCCAATGGCTTTTGAAGAAACCGGAACAGCGGCGGCAACCGTATAATGTCCTGCCGATTCAACAGTGATCACCATAAGTCACATGAAACAAGAAAAGATAAAACAATCTCTCCTTTTAAACATCATATCAAGACTATTATCTGAAACTTTCGTCTCGATATACTTAGTTATATGTCACAATCAAGCCATGCTCAGTCAAAATCAGAAAACATAATCTATAAGTTGAGAGCGCAGATATACCGGGTCGGCAAAGAGGTTAAACAAAAAAGGTTGCACATCATCTAAAGTCTCGGGGCCTCCAAGATTCAGTAACAGGACTCCTATCTTCTCATCACTGACTACTCCTGAAGATGAAATGTTTAAGGGATCAGAGGTCACCAAGGCTCTCAAAGGCAACGGATGTTTCCCAAGCAGCCGGTTCGAAAAGAGTGGCTGTTTCGAAGCAGCAAATGCCTCATCAAAGGGTAATCTTGAGTACTGCACAGATCTCATTTGTGCCAAGAGTCTGCATCAAAGAGTATTATATACCATTTAAGCTATGTTGTATAATCTCAAATGCTTCTTTAAGCTCATACATAAGACTGAGTATCACTGAGTTCGAATTAATCGATTAAGACAAAAAAAATTGGAATTACTCTTCACTTCTTATCCGATTTGCTTGAAGTAACATTTATGATGAATCAATAAGAAAATGTGTTTGTTGCTCACAAACAAACGATTAAACTATCTTCCACTAACCCATCTACGAAAAGCTATAAATTGTTTGATAAAGCAGAATTCAAGTGAAACAGAAGCTTCGAGACTTACGGAGGAGGACGAAACGTTGAGTAGGAATAGGAAGAAGAGCAAGAAGAAGCAGATGCGCTCATGGCTGGGCAATTCATTGCAGCTGAACTTGAAGGTCGAGACGGTAACGCGACGATCGGATTTGGACTAAATAATTAAGAAATCTGATCGGTTCTCATGGATAGTTTCGCCTCCTCCACTCTGGGAGAGTCCAATTTTTGGCAGATGAGTGAAATTAATCACACAGTTGTGATAAAATGAAGGTTTTTTTTTTTTTGCATAAGGTGGATTGGTGAATAATGGCTTGAGGACGGAGAACCACACGTGTCCATATAAGGCTGATAAGCACTTCCTTATTTTTACTTGTCTTTTTTTTTTTTTTTTTTTTTTTTTGGAAAAATTCCATAGAACAACTTAAAAATTGTTGACAGAAAGCTTTGTGTAGCTTATGGCGACTGTTGTTTGCATGATTTCTAAGTAGATGAAAATCACTCATAAAAACATAAATTGGCCAAGACTATGAACTAACTATTATAACTAACATTGATGGTAATACGAAATCCTGAAAATTGGGTCCCTCTTTCAAAAACCCTAAGATATTGTACATGAGAAATCATATGGAAGACCAGATAAAAATGGATGTTGGAACTTGTTGCGTGTTTCACAGACTATCCTTCAAACTAATTTTGATGTTCTGCACTTTGATGGACACTTGTAACTTTTGATCTTCCATTTCTTTCAAGACTGAAAGTAGGTTAGTCCTGTAAGCTTCACATTTCCTGTTTGCTAATTCCAGCTCGTTTCTGAGCTGATGAATCTTCTTGTCCATCTCGTCCTGCAAAAGTGGAGCCAAAAACTGCATGAACAAGGGCTCACAATGACAAAAATGAAGAAAGAAAAAACTATTAACATGTGAAGTTTATAACGAGCCCATTTAGTCAAACCATACAGAGCAATCGCCTATGATACCATCAAAGAGAAGCAGAACCAGAACAAACGATACTTTAAATGTAGAAATGGTTTAACTTGAATTGTCATTTTATTAACAAGTATCGGAAAGAAGACGATCCTCACCTCGGGCTCGGGTTGCGCCGGCACTTCTTGCTGACATTCCTCATTGCAGCATATGCGTTTACCATCAGTTACAGAACTCTCTTTAAGATGCCCGTTAGCCATACTTCTCCTAACTTCATTTTTCATTGCTGAGGACACAGTCTTGGCAGCCTCTTGCAGAGCCGCTACAGCGACTTCACAAGTATACTGAGACTTTCCTGCTTCTTGCACAAAGTTAAATGCTTTGTGGCGTAAGGTGTTGTATCGGACAGTATGAGACTCCAGGTAATTAGCATACGCATGCGAGCCATAATCGTCAAATATAACACTGCTTTTGGCGTTTCTGGTCCATCTCTTTAGGATATAGTAAGGTGGAAGCGTAAGGAGGTTGGTGACCCGGAAGACCGCCAAGACATGTCTGCATATGATGCCAGAGAACTCAAACATCTGGCAACTGCAGTTTGCTCTCATCTCCAGCACATTGAACTTCACGAAATGGGCCTTGTGGGCCTCGCCGTATTTGGCAACCTGGTAGGTAACGAGATCCCCGTCATCGTCATCTTTGGATGCCATGAAAGTCAGAGTTCCAACTAGTTCCTCCTGAAATCTCACAAACAGCTTTCTCGTGTAAAGCTCGGACGCCTGCTTCTCCATTGGAGATGGAGTCTTGAGAAGAGGAGGCGAGTTCATGGTATCGTAATCTGCTTTAACTTCTTTCTCGAGACGACTCTCCAAGGCTTTTTCGTAGAGCTTAAAGAACTGGCTGAGGTTGGTTGAAGCGTTGATGTACCCATCAAAATACGAATTCATACTGTCACTACGCTGAGTCGAAGACATTTCGGCGAAAAAGGTATCACGGAGATATACCGGGACCCAGTGCCGGCGATCAGAGTAAATAGCCTGTAGCCACTCATGGTCTCTCAGCTCGTACTTGTCAAGAAGTGAGAACCAGCAAGACACGAAATCATCAACCGACTCAGTGAGGTTGACACTTTTGTGGAAATCCGATTCGAAAGAAGGATGCTTGAGGAAGACATGCGAGAGCTTCTCTTGGCATTTCTTGAAAATATGCCACTTGCAAAACCGATGGCGAGCGGCTGGGAAAACCTGCGTGACCGCAGCACGTATCACCGCGTCGTAGTCGGTGGTGATCGAGAGAGGAGGGTGAGAGGACATTGCCGTTAGCCAGGTGTTGAAAAGCCACACGAGTGAAGCCTCGGTTTCGTTAATGACGAAGGCGCAGCCGAAAAGAATGGGCTGTCCATGGTGGTTCACGCCGGTGAATGGTGCGAAGGGCAAACGGTACCTGTTGGACCTGTAGGTTGTATCAAACGTGACGGTATCACCGAAGTAAGTGAAATCCATTCTAGCTTTAGGATCAGCCCAGAAGACGTTACCCACAGACTGATCCTCATCTTCGCCACCCTGCACAGCGTAATAGAAGTTTGGGTTCTCTGCATTCATCTGCCTCAAGTAGTCAAGAAGAAGCTGAATCTCTCCTTCTATGCTCTTCTGCCGATTGTTCCTCATGTAGTTTCTACAGTCCACTTCGGTGAAGCCAACCTTGCTTATCCCACCATACTCTTTGATGAGGGCCGACATTATCCTCCGGGGACCCATTCCGGCTGCTTGCAATGTGTCTATCAAGGTCTTAGCCGGACCTGAGATTTGCCTGTGCGACCGGAGACAGTGAACTTGATCGGGAGGTACCAAGTCGTGGTTGTGATCTTTCACGAACCCAGAGACGAGCCACTTACCGGAATCCTGCATCTTAACGGAGAGCGAGGCCTTGCATCCGACTCTCGTGATGGTCCTCGGACGCTTGATCTCCCTGTCCTTCGTGCGTTTCTCGTTCATGTTCCTGAAACCTTCTTTGGCACAGACGAATTGCCTCTGTATGATAGCTCCGTCTCGCCGGGACCGCCGGGAAGAGCTGACGCGGGTACTGAAGCCGATGCGGCGCGCATAGGAGTTGTAGAAAGCCTTTGCAGCTTCTTCCGACTCGAATTCCAGACCATCGTAAGGCTCCAGATCCAGGAGATCACCTTCGGGGAAGTAATTTCCAACGGAGAGACCTGGCATAGGGCTGTCGAGCATATCATCCTCGTCCATGGCATCATGATGCTCAATATCAATTGCGTCGTCATCTACATCTCCCCCACTACTAACTCCTACGCCAATATCGAAGTCGAGCACTTCGTTGTCCATACCTCGCCGACGATTCAAGGATTTATACCTGGGAACAGAGATTGGTAGAAAAGCAGCAAAAGCCCTTGCGGTTTCGCGATTTGATTTCAAGCCAATATTTCTGAGATGAGATTGGAAGTGAATGCGTGACTAGGGTTCGTGCGGGAGAAGCAGAAAATAAAAGAGGAATTAGAATAGATTGTGTAAGAAGAAACGAGAGGAAGGGAGAGTGAATGAGGAAGACGGAGTAGGGAGAGAGGGTCGCCGGGCACGGTGTGACGGGAAATCCATCAATGGTCTGATGTATCTTCTTCTTTTATCTCACTTCATTTGGTTTAGTTGCTTTTAATCATGTTAACCAGTATAAGCTTGTTAAACCGGTGGTTTACACTTCCATATGAGATTGAAGCACAGCCCTATACGTTGGTGTGAATGTTCATAGTTACCATGTGCTATGATTTTTTTTAAAGGATATACTCTATGCAAAAAGTTAACTAGTGTATTCATTTATTTCTTGTATGTAAAAATCAAAAATCGATATTAGAATATTTGAAAGTTTATTTAGTACTTGCAAATATATGCCAAAATAAATAGAAACCAACCCATCAAGTAAGTATTAATTTTTTTTTCCAAATATTATTGTTATATAAAATACAAATTCAGTTTTATTAAGTTTAAAATAATTTTTAAAAAAAATTAAAAATAAAATATGATACAGTATCAAAAATTCCTAGTATACTTAAGAGTGTCAATTAGGGTTATAATATGAAGCTTTCGATTCTTAAACCCAGAAAAGTTATTGACGTTATCTTTTAATTTTATATACTATTTTTATATAGTATATAAATAAATAGTAGTGTATAAAATATTGGGAGCCGCGTGAGATCAGGAAAATAGACATTGCAGCTTTTTATAAGCCACATAATCCTTAACCTAAACCTATCTCTTCTTCTTCTTCTATAATTTTCTCTCATCCGCTCATCTCTCCTCTCCTCATCCATCCTCTTTAGATCCTTCTCTCAATTCTCTTCTCACGACTGTTTCTATTAAAAATCCATCCGCGTTTGCAAAAAAAAGCCTCATCCCTCTTCTTAGTTTCTCCTCGATTATATTCTTATGGTTCTCTTCATTCTATGCTGCAAAAATCTATCTTCGTATTATGTTACAAAAATTGTTCAATTCTGATGGGGATTTTATGTTTTATCCGCCAATTATTCTTCCTTTGCCTTACGAAATGGTCGTTTTGCTTGTATGCAATTGTTTTGGGTTCAAAGCCTGTACCTCTTACCAAGAATTGCTTTGGGCTTAGCATTTGAAGCCCAAATCCTCATCCAATATCCAGAACGATAGGAGGCTTTAGGGATTTATTTTCTTTTGTGCCCACAAAACCCTAGGCTACATTCACCACCACCTGCCTCCACCATCATTTTTCACAACCCTTAGCAACATGTCATGTTTGAACTGCAGTGCTATTGTTCCAAATCTGGTTGACCCATAAATCAACTATCTGAACATCGTATGTCCTAGATCATGCGGCTTTCGATCTTGCTTTAAGATAACTTCTTATTTGTTCACATTTTTCACCAATATTTCTTTAATGCGAGCGAGTTAAAAAAAATCTGACATTGGATTTAGATTTCATGCCAAATTTCTCATTTTGCAGTGTGGAAGTGGGGCTCATTTTCCACTATCTTGCGTGGATTTTGGATATTAGTTGGTTCCTAAAATAAAAAAAGGAGATTTTAATAATACAGACGCGATTTTATATACTACTACTATATAGTATATACAAATAAATAGTAGTGTACAAAATATTGAGAGACGCGTGAGATCAGAGAAATAGATTTTGCAGCTCTTTATAAGCCACCTAATCTTTAACCTAAACCTACCCCTTCTTCTTCTTATATAATCTTCTTTCATCCGCATCCGCTCCTCTCCCCTCTCCTCATCCCTCCTCTTTAGATCCTTCTCTCAATTCTCTTCTCACGACTGTTTTTATTAAAAATGCATCCGCGTTTGCAAAAAAAGAGCCCCATCCCTCTTCTTAGTTTCTCCTCGATTATATTCTTATGGTTCTCTTCTTTCTATGCTGCAAAAATTTATCTTCGTATTATGTTACAAAAATTGTTCTATTATGATGGAGATTTTATGTTTTATTCGCCTATTGTTCTTCTTTTACTTGACGAAATGGTTGTTTTGCTTGTATGCAATTGTTTTGGGCTCAAGGCCTGTACCCCTTACCAAGAATTACTTTGGGCTTAGCATTTGAAGCTCAAATCCTCATCCAATATCCAAAATGATGAGAGGCTTTAGGGATTTTTCTTCTTCTATGCCCACAAAACCCTAGGCTACATTCCACCACCTGCCTCCACCATCATTTCGCAAAACCCTTAGCCCAAATCCTCATCCAATATCCAGAATGATGAGAAGCTTTAGTGATTTTCCTTCTTCTATGCCCACAAAACCCTAGGCTACATTCACCACCACCTGACTCCACTATCATTTCGCAAAATCCTTAGTGACATGTCATGTTTGAACTGCGGTGCTATTGTTCCAAATCTGGTTGACCCATAAATCAATTATCTGAACATCGTATGCTCTGGATCATGCGGTTTTCGATCTTGCTTCAATATAACTTTTTATTTGTTCACATTTTTTTTACCAATATTTTTTTAATGCAAACGAGTTAAAAAAATCTGACATTGGATTTAGATTTCATATCAAATTTTTCATTTTACAGTGTGAAAGTGGTGCTCATTTTCCACTATTTTGCACAGGTTTTGAAATATTAGTTAGTTCCTAAAATAAAAGGAGGAGATTTTAATAACATGGACTCCGTCACTCAACGCGACGTTGGCACAGCTTGTTTAACCACATTGGTCCGGATGAGTGTGGTCATCTTGCAACCACGAGCCTGTGAGATACATCACTTCAATTTTATTTTTTTGTTGCTTACTACTATGAAGGCGGTGGATACACTTGTACTAGTTTTTTGACTTGTTTGACGGTCTGTAAAAATTATACATAAGAACATAATGCGCATGAACTCGTGTTATGTTAGCATAACGTACACTCAGTAAATGAAACCGGCATAAAACACATAATCATTATAGATTTCATTTGCCTCGGCATGATTCGATAATAATATCCTATAAATACACGTGCAAGTTTGTATTTTGATCCCCAAAGGCCTCTATTACGCCATAATGTTTTAATGTAAAAGGTTGAGAACAATGAGGAACACAGACAGAGATGTTGAGTCTTTTCATTACAAGTAGGATAATCAGAAATGCACCATCGATCAGTAGCTGCTGGTGCAACTATTGGACCTCCAAGATAGTCATCACAGGAGATTTGTATATCACTCATCGCTTGTCTCAAGGGCAGATTGTAATACTTCTTCTAGATACTTTTCTGCAGCTGCAAACTGCCTTTTCTTGTCTTCGATTGCTAGTGCAGCTAGAGCTTTGTCCTGTTCAAAGAAACCAGCAAGCAATCTACTGTGAACAGACACTAGCAACGAGACTCCAATCACAAAGCGGAGATTGATTGATAATGTAGATCAATGAGAGTTTAACCAAGATTTGGAACAACCAGAGATGTATCATTTCCTTGGATTCAGTGACAAAGAAGTATGAAATTTACCGGAGGCAAGTCCTGGTAGCTTCTTAGAGTGTCAAGGACTGGTTTCGTCATCTTATCCAATTCCTTCCTGTGTTCTGCCATTTCCACCAGCTCTCTGTGGCTGATCTTAGTATTGTAGCCAACACGGTTGAGCAACATCTGCTCCCCACAATACACATCAGAGAAATGGTACGATAATAATACTTTGCTAACCAGCATCACCACTGTAGTTCTTTTACGATTATCAGAATGTATGTTTATGATATAACAAATTCGAAAAATCCCTGGAATCATATCCTTCAATTACTAGCAAGAATATAGTTTGACCATCACTAAACTAATCCTTCCTATTTCAGCTTTGCTATGATTGTTTCAATTTTTACATAAAGGTATCTAATTCTCAAATACACCCACAACAGATCTAATTGCAGAAAGGTATCTGGTTCTCATTTTACCTATTACCAAAGGAGTGTGTTATAAACAGAAAGGAGAAGAAGGCATCTACCTCATACTTCTTGTACTGCTGTATGTACTGTTCCTCCTTGGCTGCCATTACTTCCAAATTTGTTTTCCAATTCTCCATCTGTGATTCACAAGGGACTACATCGTCTTCTAGCTGCGCAAGGATTCTGTAACAAATCACACAGATAAAGTAAGATCAGTCTATTCCCAAAGGTAAAGCTTATGAGTTCAATCTATATGTTTCTTCTATATTATGAGTCTTACTTCTTCAAATACGTCAGCCTCTGAATCGCTTTCCTTGTATAATCAAGGAGAACATTGGACTCTTTCTGTGCTTTAGCTCGTTTCTCCTCCACTCCAGTCTTCCTCAGAGAAATGTCTCCCATTGCAACAAGGAAACTATACAAAAGTTCTTCTTCATCAGTTTCACATTTCGAGATAGCAACACATCTTATAACAGTGAACTCACCTGCTCAGCTCAGTGTCCCTTATGTTCAACAGGTTCGCCACATTTGCGAGAACTTGCGCTGAAGAGACCACATTCGAAGGTAAGCTCTCTTGTGCCATTCCCGCACTCTCCAGTATCTCTCTAATCCGAGCCGCTACCTCGACCAAATTTCACCCAGAGATCTTATAAACCAGAGAAACTATTCCCAGGAAAAGCTAAATTTTGTTTCAACCTCATGATGCTGCTTACAACAAGATTCATTATCGAAGCAAGTTACCTTGAGCACGATACTCGGAAGCCTTTTGACGAAAATCGTTGGCGACAATGCTTGCAGCCTGAGACTTGGCTTGAGAAGCGGTGGCGAGGTTATACAGATGGGCGATGCTTCGATGAGTGTAGTCGAAATTGGGGACTTCTCTGCCGGCGGCTTCAAACTGACAAGTGAGCCACGCCTTCACTTCCGCGATCCGGGCGGCGTCAGAACCGCCCTTGGCCTCGCTCACTGCCGCCGGATCACCATTGACGTCGCTCATCGTCTCTCTTCCCAAATGAGGCAAGAATAGTTTCGGATCAAGCAAAGAAGAGAGCAATTGAAATCGAGTGATTCAAAGCAGGAAACTGATATGAATTTGGGTGCGATCACGTTCGCCGAAACCCTAGATTTTCCAATTTTGGGAAAGAGACTGTTATTCGTGTCGGAGCAATGTTAACGCAGTAAATATTTGAAAAAATGAAAACAGTGACCATACACTTACCAGTAACCACCATTAACCGAAAATTACGTTTGGTTTGTTGGGAACTTTACTTAAAAATTACTAAAATCTTTTTTTGGTAAAAAATAGCTAAAATCTTTGGTGCAACATTACTAACTTTTTAATGTTTGTAGAAAATTGATGCATACATACGATTGATTCACATAATTCTTCTAAAATCTTATACGATTGATTCACATAATTCTTCTAAAATCTTATACTTGAGGTCAAGAAAACAATAAGGTTTAAGAGGTTAATTTCAATATACTTTTTTTTTTAACTTAATTTCAATATACTTTATAGCAAACCAAAATTGATTTGAACTATTGTTTCAACCGAAAATTCAATTAATCTCTAGAAGGACAAAAACCCATCAAATGGAGGATGACGAAATGATTCCACGATTTCATAAAATTTGCAAGAGTAATATTAAAATATATCCGAAATTGTTTTGTTTTATTATTGATGTCATACTCAAATATGCATTTATATAAAAATGATTTTTCTTTCTTTTTCAAACCACTAATATTCAGCAAATAACACATTCTCGTCCAACACTAAATCTCTCTCCTCTTCGTCTCTCTCATTCTCTCATTTGTTCTTGAATTTCAATCTTCAACAAAATATTATATTTTCTTCCTATCTGATTTATTCTTTCCATCAAAGATTTAGTTTGATCCTCATGGGCTCAACCTGGTGCTGCTCTCGCCATCCAGATACCACCGAAAGTACCACGAGCTATACCGGCGACCGGAGCTGGCCAACCGGCGACCGGAGCTGGCCAACCGGCGACAACAAGTTTCTATCGGATACAAGCACGTTCTCCGTGAAGGAGCAAGAGCATCAGCTTAAGGCAGCCAGATTGGAGGAACAAAGACTTGGCCGTGAAGCCGAAAAAGTCAACACATGGGTCAAACATGAATCAGCCCGATTCGACAATCGTCCATAGTTGAACCATTGCTTTGACCAAGCCTTCCTATATTCTTTTTAAACCGTTTTTTTTTTTTTACTAAAGTTAAACTGTCAAAACAAACGCTTATGCATATATACGAAACACAGACTAAAAATTAGTGTACAAGAACACAAGTAAATTTTCATATAGTACACGGCAAGTAATTTTTTTGTACACTAATGTTTGAACGGTTGTGTTCTTTGAATGAATTGGTTGTGTGTTATTGTACACTGATGTAGTAAATGGGCCAAATGGCTAAGGCTCAAATCATTCATTCAAAGAACACAACCGATCAAACCATATCTTTAAATCAAAGTATAACTCTAAATTTTCTTACTCTTCACAATAACATCAATGCAACAAATATAAATACTAGAGACAACACTTGCTGCAACGTACCAATCCATTCTCGTTGCACCCACTGCATCTCTTAAACACATCTTCTTGTTCCTCAAACACTTTGGTACTACCGCCACAACTAGTACACGGCACAAACCTTGCATCTCCGCAGCTTTCGCAAGCTCCCACGGATTCACAAACAGGAAACCCTTTTAACATCTCTCCCAATTCGCCTCCATCGTTGAGTATCTTGATCTCCTCGATTCCACCAACGTGGACGCCTCTTATAAACACCTGAGGCAAACAAACCGGTTTCTCTTCTCCGATTGCATTCTGTAGCTCTTTTCTGTATTTGGAGTCCATTGAGATGTCGCGTTCTTCGACCGCAACTTGAAACCCTCTCAGTATCGTTCTTACGAAACAGCAATCCTCATAAGTCTTTCGAATTCCTCTGAGGCTAGTGAAGTACAGTACTATCTCGTTCTTGTTGTCCTCTGTTTCTGGCAATCTTGGTTTCTCTTGCTCCTCCAAAGCCTGAGAAGTCAGTGGAGATTCTGGCAATCTGATTACAGCCGATTGATTTGAGTGGCTGCAAGAGACTGGTTTCGTGTTTTTGCCTAATCGTTTGGAAGACAATGCTTTCTTGTAAGATGAGATGATATTAGGATCTAAATCAGAGAGAAACGATTCTTCAGACAAATGCTTCCACAGAGGCTGCTTAGGTTTAGAAGGCAGTGGAATCCAATCTTCATCGTCTTCTTCGATTCTCACGATTTCGTAAGAATCGTCGAATTTCAACGCAGACCCATTGATACTCACGTCACGGTTCGCACTGGGTTTAGAGAAAGAATCCAGATTTACGGCGGAATTACGCTTACCGTTAACGCAAATTGCCGAATCATATTCGTCGTCGTCGTCTTCGAGACCGTTCATGAGTTCCCATGTGTTGATCACTGAATCAGGAGACAACGAGTCGCGTGACTCCTCTGTTTCGGGCGTCTTCTTATTATTCTTCCCTGAAATGGAGATATGAGGCAATGTCTTGCTGTCGGAGGCCCCGTCGAGATCGACGACTGTAAGAGAGCCGTAAGTGGTGGAAGTGAGGGAGACGAGGTGGTGCGTATCGCCTTTTTTAGCCGGTGGATGATGAATCGACGGCATGGGAAAGGAGAATGCTCTCGCGACCGTCGTAGACGACGACGACGGGAATTGAGAGATCAATTTCGTCTCCGAAGGTGAATTTGAAACAGAACGAGACAGATTAGAAGAAGGAGAAGAAGAAGAAGAAGCGGTTTTAGAAGCAGAGGAACCCATAATTCTGAAGCAGAGCAGAGAAAAGAAGCATAAACGGCGTCGGTGTTTTTTTAGCTTCTCACACTCTTTTCTGGGTTTCTTGTGCTTTTCCTTTGTCGGAGAATATAAGAGAGAAAGAGAGAGAGAGAAAACAGGTGGAAAGGAGCTGTCTAGGTGAGTTGAGGTGGAAGATGGTGAAACACTAAAGAAGACGATGATAGTGGTGTTGATTTTCCGATATCAAGTTTGATTTTACTGGAGAAGTAAGGAAACTATAAATTTGATCCTGATTTTTAGAGCCTAATTTCAGAAATCAAAACACAGTAATCCGTGTTGCAAAAAGTAAAATGTCAAGATCCTTAAAAACTGCGTTATTTCTAAATTTGAACTTAAGCCAAAGACTTCCACTAAAATGTTTTTTTTTATGGAAAACAAGACAACATTGTACTCCTACACAAAACTATATATAAAAACTTACAAAAGAAATAAAGAATTTTGACAAAATTTGAAAATAAGAATAGAGTTACGGAATAACGAAAATCTGTTTATTCAACATTATAGTTCTAGACAGGAGTGATACTCTGCTAGTTGTATTTCTAATTAGGATCAAGCTTAACAGAAATGAAACAATATACAGTAAGTATTAAAAATTCAAAATGTAAAACACCGATTATGGAAAAATTAGAATGAAGTTTACGTGTCTGACGAATTGAGAGACCCGTACTGATATTTAATGTTATAGAGAATAAATACGAAACTGCATTGCACACGGCACACTCATTGAGGATTCCTTTGGTGCTTTTTCCTTTTCAAAAGAGGAGCAAAATTATTATTATTAAATTTAAAATAGAATAAAAAGAAAAGCAAGATGGGCAAAAGAAGAAACTCGATCTGTTTTTTTCAATAAAAAAATTAAAAATAAAGAAAACTTAATAACACATCCGTAAAGAAAGATTCCCAATATTTAGAATACTATTTCAAGCTTTAACTTGTGGCTGATATGATAACCTATGTAAAAATGTGATATTGGTTGCTTTATTTCTGACATTAACTCGTTACAAGTGTACTTAATTCCTTTAGTATCTGAATGATCCTCTACCAAAATCAAAAAACAGCTTAATCACGCTTTGAAGCAAACCAGTTTGTAAATAAGACCACAAAATAAGCATTAAAGTCAAGAAATTCCATAACTATATACCAAAAGCCCAACATTATTCTCTTAAATCATTAGAAACACACACACAAACGAAAACGTATTACATACATATATATATCAATTCCACTTTACATCGAGCATACAAATGACCCTCTCTACATATAAAAACCCAGACTTTTACCAAAAAAGAAAAGAACGAGTTCTCGAAAAACAGGGAAAGGAGATCGTGACAACGCAAAAGGAAAGAATGTAGAATCTTGAATCGATCATCCAACGTGGAAAGAGCCAATTTCTCGGTTTCTAAGAGAACCGGCGATTTCGTCGGCGATAGACAAACAGGTGAAAATCCAGCCGCTCAGAGCAAACCACACCGTTTTCGTAAGATGCATTGCCATTTCCAAAGGCATTGCCATTATTATAGGCTCTCTTTTTTTTTCACTCTTAGTCTCTCGAGCAAAATTGATTTGGCTGCAGAGAAAAAACCATTGGAAACTGGAAGATCCAGTGAATGGTGTTTGGGAAAGAAATATGAATGAATTATTATTCCACACGTGCCACACGCGGGAAGATCTTTTAGCCAATAATACGTCTCCAAGTGTTATTACTTTTCACCAGCCGCGTCTCTTTCTGGCCAGCTAGGAGAGCGTTAGGCGACACGTCAGTGTTGGTTCGACCAATAAATTCGAGCCTTACAAGATTTAAGATCCGACCCGAACATTTTTTTTTATCAACCCGACAAAAAGTCCTGCATATTATATAAATTAATTTAGAATACCAAAAATAAAATGTCAGATTTATTAGTATTTTATTTTTTTGAACTTTTTAAATGTCAAATTTATAAAAGCAAACAGAATACAATGTCCAATTATATGGGAGTACTTAGATGAATGACATTTTAAAATTAAAACTATAATATTCGTAACTTTTGATAATGTCAAAATACAATGTCCAATTAACTGATCTTATGCATTTTCCCTAACTTTAAATAATTTTAGACTTGTTCACAAGAAAGCAGAAGATGATTTCAAGAGGATCTGGAACCTTAGGTTTCACTCTCTTTCGCTCTTTATTTCATTTGCTAAACCTCTGATTATTATAGTATAAACCTCACGATTTGGATCATATTAAAAAAAACTCAATCTGGATTTGCTAGAAACATACGATCTTGCGTTCGATAGACGATATAACACTTTACATCTTATGTGTTATGGTTAATTACACTTTTGTGGCGTCTGCTTTCATCAATTTTTTCATTTATAATCACGTTTGGCTTTCACCTATGGTTTCTTAAGCTAGTGTATAGCTGTCAGCTTCGTTAAGATTAAATATTTAATCTCAGAAGATCCAATACTTTGCAATGGTTTTGGATTATGGTCGTCCGTCATGTCTCCAACTTGGAACTATTTATATAAAATTTCCTAAAATTCTTGTGGATTTAAATTTCTGTTGTTACAAAAAGAAAAAAAAAACGAAGAAAGTTGATCCAGGGGAGAGAAACAAGAAACCCACTATTGTTTCTTCGCTACTATTGCCTTTGAAGATCATGCTGGTTTTGAGCCGTTGTGAGTGTCCCATCACCCTAATGAAAAGAGAAGAATAATCAAGAAGTAAGTAAAGATGTAAGAGATGACAAAAGATCAGGAGTTATAAACCAGATTTGTATCGCGGGGGGAAAAAAGGGTTTTTACTAAGACTTACGACATTATGGATTGTTCAAAGCTTCAGATTCAGGATGACGGCGTTTAACTCCTCCTGCTTGTTGCTGATCAATGCTTGTATTCGCTGGCGTTGACTGGTCTGTGTCAAAGCTACGCCATAATTGGTCAAGGCTTTCTTCATATGCCAGTGTTCGTTGCTCTTCCAGTGGGAAGTTCTGTTGCGGCTGAAACTGAGGCTGGTGTTGTCCACTTCGGTCCTTTAGCTGTTCATCGGATTGCATTAAGTCATGTGCTTGTGCATCTAAGTCCTTGTCCTGGAAACCTAGGCCGTTATATCCAATATCGCCTCCAAGTCCAAATGTAGAAGGGTGGTCTAGCATTGGAGCTCCAATATCTATGGAGAAAGAAGAGGAGAATGATTCATACAAATGCGTAAGTAGAAGTGTTAAAATAATGAGGGATTAATAAAAAGAAAGGATTCAGTGTTTTCTTTACATGCATGCTCATCAGATGAAGACCACTTATCATCTGTGGAGAAAGAGAAGTAAACTGATTCATACAAATGCTTAAGTAGAAGGGTGAAAACAATGAGAGAGTAAGTTTGAGTCTTCTCTTTACCAGCAGGATTAGTAGATGTACACCAATGATCAGTTGTTGGAGCTTCAAGATGGTTGCCTATGGGGAAAGAAAAGGACTGATTCATACAAATGCTTAAAAAGGGTGAGAACAATGAGAGAGAAGAGAGAGAGTAAGGTTGAGTCTTCTCTTTACCAGCAGGATCAGTAGCTGCTGGTGCAACGGTTGGATCTACAATATAGTCATCTGCGGGGAAAGAAAAAAGAAACGGATTCATACAAATGCTTAAGGAAAAGGGTTAAAACAATGAGAGAGAGAAAGAGACAAAGATTGAGTATGTTCTTTACAATCAAGATCACTAAATGTAGAGCATGGATCATGATGGAGTTGATTTTGCTGACCGTTAGGAATCTGCAACTGCGTTACCACTGCCAAACAGAGAGACAAAGTGTAAGATCATCTGTGGGGAAAAGCAAAAGCAAACTGATTCATATAAATGCTTAAGTGAAAAACAGAGTTAAGGTTGAGTCTTCTCTTTACAAGCAGGATCAGTAGATGTACACCAGTGATCAGTAGCTGCTGGTGCAATGCTTGGAGCTCCAAGTTCGTTATCTATGGGGAAACAAAAGGAGAACGAACGATTCATATAAATGCTTGAATGTCGAAATGTGAAAGAAAACAATGAGGGACAAAGGTTGAGTCTTTTCATTACAAGTAGGATAAACAGATGTGCACCATTGATCAGTAGCTGTTGCTGCAACTGTTAAAGCTCCAGGATAGTCATCTGCAGGGGGAAAAAAGGAAACGGATTCATACAAAATGCTTAGGTAAAGCAATGAGAGAGAGAAAGATTGAGTTTTTTCTTCTTCTTTACAATCAAGATAAGTAAGTGTAGAGCTAGGACAAGGAGGGAGTTGGTTTTGCTGATCATTAGGAATCTGCAACTGCATCAATGCTACAAAACAGAGAGACAAAAGTGTAAGAAAATGTGTTTTCGACCACGAGTGTCATACCAAAATATTTTTATCTTCTAACTTTTTACCTGTTAGATCCGTAGCTTCTGGTGCAAGGGTTGGAGCTACAAGATGGTTATCTAAGTGGAAAGAAAAGGAAACTGATTTAGAAAGATGCTTAAAGTCAAAGGAGTTAAATCAACGAGAGAGAGCTATTCTTTACAGGAAAGATCACTATATGTAGACCGTTGATAAGGTTGGAGTTGATTTTGCTGATCATGAGGAGGAATCTGAAACTGCGTTACTGCAAAACAGAGAGACGGAAGGAATTGTTAATAAGTCAAATGTGCAAGAACTCGAATATTCGAGCACTATTTATAGTACCAAACTTTTGTCTGGATGTTACCTGATGAACCATATGCACCAGACGCTGCTAAGCTTGCAGAGTTCGCCATTGTCTTGTAGCCTACGCAATGCAAAAGAGATTTCAAACAAAACAGAACAAACCCAACTTTTTTTGTAAAAAGTTTAGAGACATCATTAGAGAGATTTACAAGATGTATTAGCTAGCTTATCCAAGAGACGGATTCCTTCAGGGTGATTCGTAAGGAAAGTCAAGATTGCAGCTGCACGAAGACAAACATTAACCCAAATATTTTCATAAGTTCGATTAGTAAATGATCCATATAAGAAGAGTGTGGTCTCTGTGTTATACGTACGTGATGTATAACAGATATCAATATTTCCAAGCTCGATCATCTGAGATACTTGCTTTGCAAGCATATCGTTGAACATCTTTGTCTGCCAAGCAACTTTGCATCTTAAGTAGTATTTCTTGAAGAAAATTGGGCTCTCTCTTTCTAGCTGCTCCCAAGCTAACAAGAAAAAATAAAAATTCTTAAGTTTATAAGAGAAGCAGAGATAGATAGGATTAAATAAGTAAAAAAAACAAATCATAGAGTTACTTGATCGTGTGAGGTTGTGGCTAATCTGGTAATTCTTCAGCAGATGATCAACGGTTTCTTCCAAACTCATGAACTTTTTGATACAGCTTTCGATTCTGTTCTTTACCTGAAAACAGAACAAAGACGATAGCAAAAAGATGAAACAGAGTATGCAAATAATAAGCATGAGAGAATCATGGATTTTTTAAGAGTTTTTGTGTAGAAAGAATCATTTACATAGTCAATGATCTCTGAATCAAAACGGCAGCTGCAGAAAGCTTTGTGTTGACATGATCCGTCCATAATTTTGGAGGAAACCTGACAAAAGATGGATCTCTCTTTCAAGAAGAAAGATTAGCTAAGGTTAATTCTTTCATGCGGATCATATGATTCATGAATATAACATAAACACGTAAAAAAATTGAAACGTCGTTGTCTATAGAGAGTAGAAAAACAGAGAGCAAGAAAAGTTACGTTCGTCGTTAATTTGACTGGAGGATTGAAAAAGTAAAAACAAACCTGGTTTTTCAAGTAATTCGTCTTCTTCTTTCGTATTTCTATAAGAAGCTTCACAGTCTTGGTTTCTTCACACTATTTCGTTTCGAAAATCGTCATCTTCATCCTCTGTTTTTCAGGTGAATCAGTTACGATGTTTCCGTACTCGGGTCGAGTCCAGCTGTTGAAGGTGAAAAAGGATTTTCCAAGAAAAATCTGAACTTTCTCAAGGAAATTCTCGAAACCAGAACAAGAACTGATGCGATTTAGGATTCCAAATTTATAGATGCAAATCCTGCTGACGTTGGGAAACTATCTGAAGAAAAGCTAAAACCCTAATTTCAGGTTTTATGGGTCACACAGAATATTCTATTTTTTACTGCTACTTTAACTGAAGTAAAAAAAAAAATAGATTGTGGGTCTACCAAAATCAAGCCAACATAGGATTTTTACTTGATTTGCCACTTGGCAGATCCATACTCATGCACAATCAGCATTATTCAGGGGAGAATTGATTGATTTTAAACTTTTTAAAATTTTAGAAATTATTTAGAGTACTAAAAAAAAAACTGTATAAAAAAAATATTTTGTTAAATTTAAATGTCTCCAAGTTCATGTACTTAAAAAAAAGTGTCTTAATGAATAAATATGTAAATTATTTTATTTGTAATTATCATGGGATTTTAATATGATTACAAAATTTACGAAATACGTAATAACTAAATTTACAAATATCATATATAATTTTTCTTAAAGTAATCAGAAAAGCAAGAACAGATTTGGGCCGCTATGGTTGACGATACTATTCAAGCCCAGAAAAGCCTTGAATTAATAGACAAAAACCTTCACAAGTCTCATAGAGATTACGAGGAATAACTCAAGTTTGCTTGGAAACAAATCACCTAATGAAAAAACTCAGTAGAGTTTATATACTCTTGAGATTGTTTTGATACCAGAAAAAAAAAGAAGAAGAAACATAAACAAAACTTGGAATCTACAGATCTTTTCACCTAATGAACAATAACAAGTAACAACCATTACCATCATCATCTACATATGATATATCGTCCCTCTTCATTCTATATAGCAACCCTGTACTTACCAGAAGAAGCATTCCTACAAAGAACCTATTCAAAATAAAAATAAAAACTTGGTCCCGAAGGAAAGAACGGGTCAGACCGAGGTTGTGATATCATTGTACTTAGGACGCGATCTATCGGTAGAAATCATCACTTCTTCCATTGCTTTCCTCTTATTACTACTCAACATTGGTTCTTGTTGTTCGGATTCGAGTTCTTGATGGAGAGGCAAGATTTCAATCACCGATGAATCTTCTTCCATCTCCGGTTTCAAAAAAGCTGCATTCTCTTCTTTTGCTGGTTTCTCACTCTCTTTCTTCAGTTTTGTTTTCATCATATGAGGTTTCAACTTGGTAAGATCAGCCAACTTCACCGGTTTCAAGAAAAACTCTTCAGCTCCTTCTTCCAGGCACCTGTTGTTCAAGTTTCAGCACAATTTATCAGTACTAAGATTCCAGATCCATTGCAAAAAAACAGGATTTTCTACACAAGTTCATGTTACTTTCTGTCCAAAGATAAAGACCAAAGAATCAAAAAATACACTCTGACTTATGCAAATTTACAAATCAATAAGACTCACAATGGGATTATAAAGAAACAGAGGCTTACCTGGAGATTCTAGCAGGAACGTTCTCAGATGACATTATTACTACAGGAATGCTTTTAAATGCCGCTGATTCCTACACGATCATATAAAATTTCTGTAAATTTCTCAGGAAAACAAAATTGAACTTATTATATACAGTAGCATAAAGAAAGATTGTTTAAGCGAGTGGGAAAAATATTCCCAAAAGAGATTTTCTCCATTGACATTCTCAATCAAAACTAAAGCGAACACCTTTATTTCTTTTTCTGGAAAAAACGAATTTCCCAGAGATGGAAAAGACAGCAACCCAATTGAGAAAATGCCAGAGAATTTTTGCCTAAACTCGAAGAAGAAGAAGACATACCTTAACTCTCTTGAGCAAATCATAACCAGTCATGCCAGGCATACAGTAATCTGTTATTATAAGGTTTATTTCAACTTCCTGCCCAAAGCCACAAACATACAAAGTTTCAGTAAAATGAATCGTGAAATTCGAAAGAAAACTCACTTGAATCATAAACAGAGAAGAACTGAACCTGATGAGTTACGGGTGATGTAGATGGTGCGTTTGGGTCGTCGATATCATCACTTTCTCTCAAACCCAGAAATTCGAGAGCTTTAGAGCCTGAATCAACTGTTGTTACTGCAAAAAACACGAACGAAAAGAAAGCTTTCTTAGATCCTTTCCTCTGTTTCTCCAATAACAGCGCCTAAAAATTCTGTATTTTTGTGTTCTTTCTGTTTACCTTGACACGAAGACTTTTGCAGCAACCTTTCTATCATTTTCCGATCAAAGAGACTATCATCAACGGCCAAAACATGGAACTGTGACTCTGTTACCATACCCATTGCGGAGAGTGAAACCGAATCGAAAAATTTCGAGATTTGAATCTAAAATCAACAAACCCAGATGCAAAGTTTCCTACTTTTTTTTTCTCTCGTTTTGTTGAGAAGATTCTCTTTGCCCGTTTCTTTCTTTAATGGAAATGTTAAAGAGTTCTCAATGGGCTTAGGCGTTAGGAGAGGAGAAGGAGAGAAATAAAAGGGGTCGCTTGTATTTTTCACTTCAAAACTCGGAGAGAGAAAAGAGGGGCGAAAAGGAAAAGGACAAAAAAAAAAAAAAAATTAGATCTAGCTTTTGAGTTAACGGACTAAGCAAGTTTTAAGGTGTTAAGATAATTTCTAAGAAGACAGATAGTGAGAGAAAAAACAAAAGAAACTTTGGTAATGGATAAAAAAAATGAAAGAAATCTATTATGAAGATTTTAAAGGATTTGTTTTATCCTCCAAAGACTTTCTAGGATTATGATAAGAAGATGAGGGATTTGATTAATATATATACTACCACAACCACATGCATTGTTAATTTAACGCCCATAGATAGTTGTTTTGGAGGTTGACAAAAACAAAGATAGTTGTTTTGGAGGAGGGCTGGCAAAAAAAAAAAAAAAAATTGATGAGTTGGACATTTTTTTAATGTCTATAATTTATACATACACTTTCAGATTCAAATCGGAGTAAAAATCTGACAATCGTAATATTTTATTTTTACAGCAAAAAACTCTATATATTACGCTAATTCAAGAAAATATTAAAGAAAGTCAATAGACTAAAAATTAAAAAAAGAGAAGACTAACCAAATGTTTCATAACTTATTAAATTAAATAAGCCGTTAATTTCTTAGGGTTCATCAATAGGGTATTATCTGCTTTTTAAAAAATAAATATTAACATGTACATTATGTTTTTTTTTCTAATGTAGTAGTTTGATTATTAAAATGTATCGAAGAGAACTAAATAGGCTAATATATTTAATTAAAGTAAGTTACATATATATATATATATATCTATCATTTCTGTTTAAATATTTTCTTTCGTAATTGAAGATAGTTTTCTTTTTAATTAAATATATCATGTTGAAATGTCACGATCAAATCATTGTTGAACCCAATTAAAAACATGGTTATTAATTTTAAAGACATGGTTTTTTATCATCGTTAAGAATTAAGGCTTTTCTCCTCTGAAGAAATGGGTATTGACACATAAACGATTATTTGAGAGTGCAAGTAGTGTCATTTTTTCCAGAAATTCTCTCAGACATATCAAAGATCTATATATTTTTAATATCTAATACATGAATAAATGATTCATAGTTAAAAGAAAAATAGTGTAAGTCCTCAAAATTTTAAATTTTTATTTTTAAGAAGTTTTTTAATGCTTTTGCTTACGTCAAGTTTCATTTGTTAATGTGTTTATTAAACCATTAAAATTTGTTTTTATTTATATTTAACACAAAAATTTCGAAATAATTTGAGATGGTCCTATTGAAAGAGTGATTTAGTGCAAACAGATTTTCATCGGACCACATAGATTAGTAGATTCATCGTCCCCATTTGTATTTTGCATTTTATGTTGTGGACTCTGTGGTTTCATGCAACTCGATGTGACGTGCTGTGTTGCGTATCAGTTATTGATTGGATGTAATGTTTTATCAGTTTGGTTTTTAACGTTTTTTGTCTCGCTTTTTATGGGTTGGTCGGTAAATTATTTTCATAAAATTCTTAGGTCTGATCATTGGTAACTCAAAAGATGTAAGCAATCTCTCACCAAAATTTAACCAACTATTCATAATTTAATTAATGTATACAAAGATATCTATATCGAAATCAAAAATCCAACTCAACACAAATATCAAACTTTTAGAGTATATTAATTGAATATAACCTAAGTGTGAAATAGCGGTGGCGCTTACCGTATACTTAGCAGTAAGATTCGTTGGCAAAAGAATAGGAAACTACTAGCAGTTGGGTTGTGTGGTAGTGGCAAAGACATGGCAATGTTCACTTGATTCTCTGCCAAAGATTTGCCACCCATGGTCATGCCCATCATCACCATTATCGTCATCATCATCTTTATCTGCACGACACGTATCCAAAGTATGGTAGACACACATGAAAAGTTCCCTCCAATAACCATTCTCTCTTATTGCTCTAGTGGGTTCCATATTGTCCTTACTTTCAACATTTTTTTTTTGCCTTTATAAATTTTCCATTGTATTTATAACTTTTTCTTTGTTATCCGCAGCAAAATGACAATGTAAGGGACTGTGGCTTTTTATTTTGTTTGTTGACATATTATTGGCTATGAGCCGATGACATAAGATACCTACTAATTTAAACAAAAAAGTTTTTGGTCGCTTCCTACTATTTGTTTTTTATTTTTCTTGTTTGTGTGAAAGGATGCTAATTTCAATTTCTTAAACTAATATTACACGTTTTACTCCTAACTATATAAATGATATGTGATAAAAATAGGGGTGGGCATATTATCCGTTATATTTGATTCGATTCGTTATTTGCTTCGATTCGATCTGAAAAGTCCGGATATTTGTAACGATTCAAAGCAAAGCAAATGTTAAAATATAGTATCCGTCTAAAACAAATCAAATCGCAAATACTAATTTTCGAAAGTGCGGATTTTCGCTCCGATCCGCAGAATACATATATACATATTAATATTATAAATTTTCAATGTTTTTATATAGTTTAATTATCTTATTAACAAATAAAAAAAAGAATATATATGATAAAAAATACATATAATAATTTTAAAGTAAGTAATAAACATCTACAATAGTTATCAAATATTTAAAAATAAATTAGAAAAGTTTAGATTAGAGTTTTAATTAATTAATATTCTTTTCAGAATATAAAACATGGTTTATGTTTTTCTATCATTATAATTTATTATTTATATCCATTTTTTAAATAAAAATAGTTATTTCACCTATTTTTAATTTGTAGTTCATATTTTAAAAAGAACCATATGTATTTTTACCTTTTATTTGTATTGAATAGAATAAATTTAATATCTATAAATATCCGTAAATATCCGCAAATATCCATAAATATTTGTAAATTTTCCGGATATCTGTATTTCCGGATATTCGTATTTTTTCGAAGCAAAGCAAATCACAAAATTAGATATCCGGTAAAAACGGAGCAAACCACAAATATTTAAAATTTTCCGGATATCCACTCCGCGCCCAGGCCTAGATAGAAGCATGTCGTTCTGAACTTCGGATGACCTCAAAGATTAACTATGTGATAAAGATTAGTTTGATAAAGAGTGTATGAATCGAATGTCAACATCAAAAAAATTCAAATTATTTATTTGAATGAATGGAGTCCCGTTTTATTTTGTTAATTTTAGTCTATAGTTTTAATATTTCCAGCGGATCTAGACAATTTATTTTAAAACACGGTGACATGTTAAAATATGAATTGCATGACCAAAACAATCCCTTTCTAACTAATTGAACAAGAATCATATACCTTTTTTCAAAATAATTTTGGCTGCATGTTACTTATTTTTTAGTGACTGCAAAAATCTCATGTCGAAACTTATTAATTATATATATTAATCTTTAAATAGTTGTTGAAACCCAAATCAGAACGCCTTCAATAGCCAAATATACCTAATGGTAAGTTGTTAGAATGACTTCATCTTTGCCTTACACAAATACACTCATCATTAGAAATGCTCTTCAATATTTGAAATTTGCCCCTCGAATTTCTAGTCTTTAATTAGTTTCTTATTTTCTGAAGAGCAACCAGAAACTAACAAAATTAATTTAAGAGTATATATATACATTCAATCTAGCAATCTAAGAGATTGAGAAGCAAGAGTCAAAGGATCGTGGCGTTGACTAAAAAGCGATTTGATGAATAGAGTGATCATGAACTTGTAATGCACGATGTGTCGGAAAGACATGCTTTGAATCTTAATAACCCTAAAAATATATAGTCGATCGAATAGATCTTCGATCAAGATCTTGTCTCTTTAAACTTCAGCACAACCGTCCATGTTTCTTTGATGATAGAGGACCCCTCCTCCTCTTCAACACATTCATAACTTCATCATCACAGCTTTTGACCCTACAATTTTGAAGGAGAAGACTACGAATTAGTGGGGTGAGTGAAAAATAAGTGGACGTAAATCCGACGATATACATTGACAGTAAAAATAAAAGATTGTAAGAACGAATGTGTTTCTTACAAAAAGACATCAGCCTACGTTTTTTTCTTCTCTAACGGTAAAACAAAAATAAGTAAAATTTTGTTTATTTAAAGAACCAAACGGTTAGTGGAATCTTTGTGTCTTTATCAGATTGTCATGAGTCTTACTCAAAGCTCATTAATTTACTATGATAAAAAACGTTATCTGCTTATGTATTAGCACAAATGTAGAATCCATGTAATAACCAACTAAAAGCAAATATTTGACTTGTTTTACACATAGAATAAGTACATACGATCTTTACTTTGAAATTTTGCAACTTTACGATTTGACTGGTTGAAAAGGAACCTACTGAGTAATATAATCAAATCATATTTAGTATTTGACTTGTAAATTGTGATACTATTTTATGTTTAACTCAAAATTATATCCATTCGTATAAGTATAAGATTGAAGATTGGTTTTAAAAATAAAAGATTGGAAAGAATGCAATTGCAAACTCAATGTCACGAATATTATTAACGCATAGAGAGACGTTGGCATGTGACATGAGAGAAGATACGGTGGATCGTATCTGGTGGCCTCCATCTTTGAACTTTTTTTAACATATATATAGAATTATTTTGTAGTTAATTTCTCTTATTATTATTATTTATTGATTTGATTTTAAAAGTTCTATTTATAAGATAATTATTTCGATGGTAATTTATAATATGAAAACTTCATAATTAATATCTATTATACAAGATATTCACCTAAACCATAAAATGAAAATAAGGTATAGGGAATTGTCATGCAAAAAAAAAAATGTTTGCCCACAAAAAAATGAATAGTTATGCCTCAACGCATTGAAGCTGGTGGAACTAAGTATTACAAATACTTTTCGATATATAACTAGAAATCAGACCAAAACTCAAACTAATTTTCCAAGTCTATATAGAACGTAACAGATTTTTTCAGTAACAAATTAAATCCATTTATTTTCAAACTTGAATTCTGATCTCCAGTCTCATGGTTGTTTTAATCACTTGACCATCGTAGATTAACTTTTTCATTTTTATTTATAATGAGTTAAATTGTAAATACATGCAAGTCATGTGTAATATGTTAACGTGATGGAAAATATGTTCCTTAAAAATCATCTAATTGATATAGAAATGGGTGCGTATTACGAGTGGTTGTACCCAATCAGTCTTATAATTGAAAATATGTTAATTTTTTATGTATCGATAAGCTCACGTTATAATGAGTATAGATGTATTTATTTGTTTTGGTGTGTATAAACTAGTATCGAATCACGTTAGCTCACGGTGATATCATTAACAATAACAAGATATTAATTTATAAAGAAATTAGCCATGGTCTTAATACGGTGAACCAAACCTCAGCCATTATTTAAAAAAGATACGACCGTACGTTGAGATCTACTTTGAGAATATTAACAGGTCGACTTGTCGACAAAAGAAATAAGAAACAACTCGAGTTATATAACTTTTGCATATTCCGATAACTTCGATTTCTTGTGATCGATCTTATTTTTCCCTGATTTTCTTTTAATATAAAAATAGGTACATTTTATATATAAATTCTCGGCATTATATATGAATCTGTGGAGGCTTTTTAATCAAAGATAAACAAAAAGAATACTTAAAAACCATTGGTTCACTAAGCCAAACAACAATAAGTTTCTTGCAAGAAAAAAAAAACCCACACAAAGTAGAGATCCAATACATTCAAGGGTTTGTTTACAAAAATGATGTGATGGTAAAATCGTAAATAAATAATGTGTTGTTGTTGAATACATCTAAAGATTTTACGTGCGTTGTTGTTGAATAATGTGAATGTGTGATAGTACTATGCAAAACAACATCTTATTAAATATTTGTAAAACACAAATAAAAACATCATATTCTTATTTACGAATTTGTCATCGTATCACTTTTACAAATGAGCTCCAAAAATTAGGCTATCTAGTATATATACCCATAAGTTACTAACCTATATAAAATGGCAGAAGTCATTTACCAAATTGCTAATACGAACCCGTAATTGTAACATAATAGAATTGTACAGTTCTTAAAATGAAAACACATCAATGTGACTTTCGTTAGTAAATAACAACATTTTTGTAACACAAATATATATATATATTTATACAGATATAGTATGTTGCCTTATTATCAAGTGTAGGTAGCTTTAATAGTTGATGTTACCCTTTACAAAAGGTTGCGCTCCAGAAATTAGAGTTGAATCTTGTTTGTTAAGTAATATCGGTTTGATACAAAAAAATGTATGTTATTTTGTCCAGAATTTCTCAATTAACCAAATATAAAAAATGGCATTGTAGATGCCTCGAAACACATGCTCCACGATACGGGTGTCTCAAATCTAATATACGTCGATACAAACAAATGTAGTGGCGAAAACCGAGCAAGCCATTCGTTTACTTTACATCGTCCGATATTAGCGTTATACGACGATGACTGTTTGAAAAAAGGCCACACCCAAATTTGGTTAATACTTATTAAGAAAACATTAGATATATAATCTGTTTTTTTTGCATTAATATATATATGTGTATATATACATATATTCTTAAGAAAATATTCCAAATTTGTACTGCTTAAAGAACCCAAAAAGGGGGAAAAAGGAAACGAGTGGCTATTTGAAGAGCTTCTAATCATTTGTTGCGATCAATCGTTAGATTTTAAACCGTTTTTTTTTTTCATTTCCAGAAGTCAAGTGGCGTTTTCTTTTGAAGGCTATGCTCTAATTACCAGTAACCTTTTCTATAATCGAAGATGATATAGTATGTAAGTATGAAATAACAATGTTCATTTCATGTGAAAATTATGCTGAATATGTAGATATGGTCATGGTCCTTATGTTTTTTACTTTTTTGACACTTAGATGCATGGTTTCTTCATGAGTCTTTAATCCGACATCCGTAACATTTGTATAAAATACCAAACTGAAATTTAAAATGCCCTTACAAGCGATGTTAGGACACAGTATACGATGTATGGCTGGTGCCCTTCCGATACAACACAAGGCCAAGGAAAAGGCAATATTGCACACCAAATCTTTATATTTTATGTTACGTATTATATAACACAATAAATAAAGTTTATATGATTATGTTCGTGTAACCCCAAAAGCATCACATTGAACTCCTTTCTAACGCCAAAAATAATGATATTATATCTTTTTTTTTGTTGGTTTAGAATAACGTTATTATGTAAATGTGTAGTACCAAGTCTCTTGAAGGAATAGCAATATAAATCCTTTTTTTTTTGCCAAACTATCCAATATTTTTTCATGGCGCACGTATCACAGAAAAAAAATAAACAATTCTGTGACTACAAGTTTTGTACTAGCTTTTATTACTTAATCTTTTTCTTTTTAACTGCAACTTTTATTACTTAATCAAGTAACGTATTATCACAATGAATATTCACGCAGTTTGAATAATTGTTACTTGGTCGGCTAAGTATTAATGTAATTACGACTTATTTACTTAGCCCAGATTCACCACACAACAGAAGGTCCTTAAACTCTTAAGACTAAGAGTCATAAGAAAATGGAGATGGGCTTGAAGTTAGCGGAAAGGCTTGATAGTAAGGAATTGGGCTCGGCAAATGATAAAGGCCCAGTTGAAGCGCGTGGATATACGCGAGACCAACGTTTCCACAAATAGTCGACACTCGACACAACAATCGGCTCCAGAATAAGGGAAAGAAGATAGGCGATTCTCATATTGATTTACTATAGTTTATGTTTTTTACTATAAAAATGTCGAGGCAAGTGTTTTTTTTTTTTTGGTCAAAGGCGAGGCAAGTGTTTTCCGGAAATTTCTTAACCTTAGTAATTCGGACTATTTCGAACTTTCTAGTTTCCACCGATATAACCGAGGGGACTAATCTTCGTAAATGGGATAAAGAATGGTATCAAATCACAAAAGTAAATGTTCAAAAAAAAAAAAAAATTCATAAAAGTGTTTTAAAAAACGTGAAGCAGACTCTTTCCAACTCAACCAAGAATATTTCTAAAAAAAAAGAGAGACACGTCATAAAACAATGTAACAAGAAACACTCTTTTACAAAAAAAAATAAATAAACACAAGTCCTATTCATTAGTCTAGCTTTTAATTTCCCCGGAAGGGTCAGTCCTAAGTCCTAACTAAACCTTCCGTTGTTAACAAAACTTTCTTTTAGAAATAAAAAGACTATAGTTTTGTTCCTGCAAAATGATATTCTCACAATTCAATAATAATAGTAAAACGTTAGAACTAAACTTATACAAATCCATATATATATTAAAAATAAAAAAAAATCAACTCGAACTTTCATCGTTATTTCAATCTTTTCTTTTGTCAGAAAGCTTTATCTAAATCTGAGTTCACTTTGACATATGAAAAAGAAAAAAAAAAACAATTAGAAAAGTAGTGTTGCAGATATAAAAAGATAAAGTCATCAAAAGTAATAACATGGGATCGCTTCCTCTTAATTGCTTATGCTTTTCACTATTTATTCCTTGTCTTGTCTCTCAAGTATTCTCAAACATGAAACAACCAAATAATTAGTATACATACATATCAGCATATAAGTAAGTAAATGGTCATTCCAACTTACAATTAAAACACATTTTTTTTTATCGGAAGAAAAGTTAGAGCAGCTACAGAATCAATGCCAATCAGCCGGAAAGTTCTGACGTGGGCCGTATTAACAGCGGTTACGGCCGTCCTGGTCGTTTTCGTCGGACGATCTATCATCGGACCGGAGAGTATAGTGGGCTCGAGAAACGTTCTAACCACGGCGAGGATGATCCCCCTTCCGGTGGATGGACCGGAGAGTCTGGACTGGGACCCACGAGGGGAAGGCCCATACGTCGGCGTCACTGACGGTCGTATACTCAAGTGGCGCGGTGAGGATATTGGCTGGGTCGAATTCGCCTATTCATCTCCCCACAGGTTTGTTTAATTATATATGGTCCAAATATATTATTTAAGTGACCGATTGTTTCAACTCAAATATTTGTTTAATGTCTTGTGCTTCGCTATTTAAAAGAATCATCATTTGCATATATATCTCGTAAATGAACTCTAAAAAAAAAGAAAAAAAAAGGATTTTGCATTTGCTTAATGTTAGACTGAGACGTGCACTCTTGTGGTGTGTGGCTTCTAGTGTCACTGCATCACCTCTCAAATTCAAATTTTTGTACTGTATGTTCTTGATGAAAACAAATAAAACAAAAAAGAGAGATGAAACGGTAGAATCAATGTTTAATACACATAATTGGTTATAGGGTACACACAAACATAATAGAGTTTCTATTTTTGAATTTGGTGTATATATATAAAGAGGGAACTGTTCAAGCCATAAGGTGGAACCTGCGTGTGGGAGGCCTTTGGGACTGAGCTTCGAGAAGAAATCGGGAGATTTGTACTTTTGTGACGGTTACTTTGGGGTAATGAAGGTCGGGCCTAAAGGAGGATTGGCCGAGAAGGTGGTGGACGAAGTCGAAGGCCAAAAAATCATGTTTGCGAACCAAATGGATATAGATGAAGAAGAGGATGCTATCTACTTCAACGATAGCAGCGACACCTACCATTTCGGGTATTATAACAATTCACTTTCTATTACTATTTTTTCTTTTGGTTCGGAAATTAAACTCTTGACTGTTTGTTTATGTTTGTATTAGAATGTCCCACATTATAAGTTCTAACAAATTTTATCTAGAATATAAAATTTATTGACTAATCCACCTGTTATCAATTGCTATTGAATTGCAAGCCTGATTTCTAATCTGGTATCGAAGCCTATATATGATTGACCTGACAGACATTTTTCTACAAAAAACGATTTTTCACATTCTTATTGATCCATATAAATGCTCCTTTTTCATAGTAGCATTTCCATGATGAACTAAAATATAAAATTTTATGGGATATTTCACTCATTTTTATAATTTTTAAGTTGGAAGCTTGTGTTAATTAAAAAAAAAAAAACTAATTTCATATTCTGTTACGTTCTTGTTTGAATCAGGGACGTATTCTACGCGTTTCTATGTGGCGAAAAGACGGGAAGAGCGATTCGATACGACAAGAAGACAAAAGAGGCCAAGGTTATAATGGACCGTCTTCATTTCCCTAATGGTCTTGCCTTAAGCAAAGATGGTTCGTTCGTTCTTTCATGTGAGGTCCCAGCGCAACTTGTGCAGCGATATTGGGTCAAGGGACCTAAAGCCGGGACCCGCGACATATTCGCAAAGCTACCTGGCTACGCCGATAACATCAGGAGGACCGAGACAGGAGATTTCTGGGTTGCCTTGCATTCCAAGAAAACTCCATTTTCTAGGCTTTCGTTGATGCATCCGTTGATTGGGAAATTTTTCATGAAGACGTTGAAGATGGAGCTGTTGGTTTTTCTCTTTGAAGGTGGGAAGCCTCATGCCGTGGCCGTGAAACTCTGCGGCAAGACCGGAGAGGTTGTGGAGATTCTTGAGGATAGTGAAGGGAAGAATATGAAGTTCATAAGTGAGGTTCAAGAGAGAGATGGTAAGCTTTGGTTTGGGTCTGTGTTTCTGCCTTCCGTTTGGGTTCTCGATCATAAGTGAGGTTCAAGAGAGATACGACCACGTTTTTTTCCAAGTGTTTTGATTAGTATTAAAGGATATTTCTTTTGCATCTACATTATCACTTTCTCATGTGTGTGGATTTGATAATAATCAAAAGGGTTTTTAAAGTATTTGCTGTACCCGGTTAAAATTGCTTTAAATAAGTCATTTTCGAGACTCTTGTTAATTACTTAGTTCTGTTTATTTTAATGTTTTGGTTAAGTATTTTCCTTTCAAGTCGACCATTCGTTTTTCTTTTTTTTAATTTGATTATATTTCGAGTTTTTATTGTATTTTAATGTTTCAACTGAAAAGTAAGTACTGTAACTTGTAAAAAACTCTATTTACATACCCACGGAGAGAAAAATCTCATGATAGAACCAAAAGTGACGATTTTAAACGAATAATTAATAAAAACGAAAAAAACTATTGTAGCAAAGGGCACTTGAGCGGTTTCGCATGTCACTATCAACACATTCAGCCTGAATGAAGCAAAGAATCGAATTTTCATGTTTCAAAAGTGTAAGAACCAAATTCAGTCTTGATTCGGTTCAATTTCAATTTATTATTTTTTTCATATCACTTTTATATGAAAAAATATTCTGGCAGGCCAATAAGAGCTCCGTTTTTGTCTTTTTATTTTTATATTTGTATTACTTTCCTGCTTGAAAACCAAGATAATACCTACACAGAATAAAATTATTAAAAGTTCTATAAGAAATTTGAAAAATAAAAATGTGAGGCCATTGACCGGCTGTGCAGTTCACTAACCTAATAGGTGGGATTGTAAAGATCACATTCTTTTTTTAAAATCGACTCTGATGTTTTTGGAATTGTTTGTTTGGATGGGTTTGATGAAAAGTAATATAAAAATAAAACAAACAAAAAAAAATGGTCAGAACTCAGAAGGCAACACAACGAATAGGTTGCCGAGTGGGGCTCATGCCGTTGCTTCTTCTACCCACTGACCCTTCTCCTGTCAATTCACTTCCTCCAACAGCAACTTCCTTTGTCTTTTATTTTAATGGTTAATTACTTTTGTTTCTCATATACATACAGTATAAGAAAACAAAATATAAAAAGAAGCAAACAAAAACAGTTATTATTTGTTGATGTAAAAAAAAAAAACAGTTATTATTTGTTACAATATAAAGTTTTTCTTTTTCTTTTTGTTGAATACATTTACACTTTACCCAAACTTGTAAAATTGATCCTAACTAAAATACTGATAAAACTTTTGGATGGGAAAGAATAGAGAGAACAGAATATATCCCTGAAACTTTAGAATACAATGAAGTAAATGTGATCCCTCGTTTTCCGGTGTTTGTAAACAAGCATACCATATACATGTAGTAATATGCCTCGCAAAACCACAATTTAAAATATGTAATTTTGTTTTTGTTTTTAATTTTTTTTTATTCTTTTACTCCCAATAGAAAAACAAGAAATGACTAATCTTACTAGTTAAAAAAATTATGGGAAAATTATCTTGTCATGTCTAGTTAATAATAATACACGAATTGAGGCAGACTAAAAGAAATGTATTGTTTAATTTCCTTGTAATCTCATTCTATAAACGGCAAAAACTTCTATCTTGACAAACGTAGGTAGGTGAATGGTATCATGGCTGTCTGGTTAGTAAGAAGGAAATATATCTTTTATAATAAAGCTGTTAAGAAAGAAACGTTAGAATAGAAAAATAAAACATACTATAAATTAACAAATGGATGATGACAAAAGAAAACCAACAAAGGGAATTCCGGATCCACAAATCCCAAGAATGCAATAAATAATAAATTAAAATTTCTAAGCTAAAATCTTTTAGTTTTCAGTTTTTGACACGAATCGGACATGTATAAGAAAACTATTTATTATTTCTGACACCTCTATATAATAATAACCACAATAACTCTTACCACAGTGGCACAAAATAGAGGGAAAACAAAAAATAGGGAAATGATGAAAATCTTCTTAGTGGTGGCAATACCCGCCCTTCTCATTAGCCTCACGAATTTTTCCGGTGAGAGTCCAAAACATGGAGAATCATTGTTGACTGTTCATTTCCCTGAATTCCATCTGATTCCGACCACCGGAGCTTTGGGACCGGAGAGTTTCGTTTTCGATTTCTCCGGCGAAGGTCCTTACACCGGTTTATCTGACGGTAGAATTGTTAAGTGGTTAGCTAACGAGAGCCGTTGGATCGATTTCGCCGTCACCACCCCATCAAGGTACGCAATAATTTATCATTTTTTTTACTTTTATTGGGATTTTTTTTGTTTCCTCGTTATTTTTTATCTGTTTTTGGTTTTTGTGGATTTAACTCCTTCAATTGTATCCACCAACTTCTTCTGTCCCATCGAAATTATCGATTTAATTATCAGAATAATCTCCTCCTTTGAAAATTCCAACATTGTATTAACACATAGACCCTTTTAAATTGATTAAAATCTTAATAAAATACATTTAGTTATGAATAATTCCTGACTAACGAAAAGGTTCTTTTGTGACTGCATATGCACTTCAACTTTCACGTGGTCAACTTCTTTGGTTGTTTTAAATTGCAAAATGAACTTTCTTGATCACAATTTAGTAATTCGGGCATGCATGTGAAGTTCCCATTTTGAGGGGAGATTGTAGTACTCAACTGCATGTGCATTATATATGCATATTCGGCTATGCAACATGATTGCTTCTTAAATTTTCTCTGAATAGCTTTTCCCTGCCGTTTCTCACGCTCTTGTTGTGAAATGTTCCAGTTTTTTTGTTATATAAGTTTTAAAATTAAATGCCGACAGCTAAAGAATGAGTGACAAAATAGAAATTGCTGCATTCTTATTTGTTTACTAGAAGTCTAGGAGTTATGAGTAAACGACCTTTTGTTACAAAAGATAGGCAAATGTGTTAGTATTGACTTTTTGGTGGTCCAGGTTTGCTATAATGAAAAGAAAAAAAAAGTTATTTTGATACACATTTCGCAAATATTACAAAATATTTATAACGTACAATGATGCCTCTATTATGTAAACAAAATAAAGTTACTCATTAATCTCAAGTTTGCTCTTAGCCTTAATAGCAAAAATATAAAAATAATTACTGATGATGGGGTTTTACACTCTAATGGCAATTTCTGTTTTGATAAAAATGCAGAGAAGGTTGTGAGGGCCCGCACGAGCACCATCGAACGGAACACGTGTGCGGACGACCATTGGGCCTGGTCTTTGAAAAATCTTCTGGTGATCTTTATATCGCCGATGCTTATATGGGCCTTCTAAAAGTTGGCCCAGAAGGTGGCTTAGCGAACCAGATGCTGACACATCAGCTGGAGGAGCCTCTTACGTTTACAAACGGAGTGGATATCGATCCACGGACCGGAGTTGTCTACTTTACCGATAGTAGTTCGGTTTATCAACGGAGGTAAATTATGCGAAATTTATCATCTTAAATAAAATTTAACTAAATATTATCTTGTTAAGAGATCGTAAATTGATCATTTAAATTGTTTTTATCTTCAGGAATTATATAGGGGCGATGATGAGTGGGGACAGAACCGGTAGACTGATGAAGTACGACCCAAATACGAAACAAGTGACCACTCTTCTAAGCAACCTAGCGTTCCCAAACGGCGTCGTTCTCAGCCAAAACGGTGATTACCTTCTCCTGGCCGATACTGCCACGTGTCGGATCCTACGTTACTGGCTGAACGATACGTCGACGACGCCTAAGTCTCGCGAGAAGTACGAGATTTTCGCGGAGGGGCTCCCAGGGTTTCCCGACAACATAAAGAGGAGTCCACGTGGAGGATTCTGGGTAGGCGTGAACACCAAACACTCAAAGCTGACAAAGTTCGCCATGTCGAACGCGTGGCTAGGTCGGGGCGCTTTGGGCCTGCCGGTGGACTGGATGAAGGTCCATTCGTATTGGGCCAAGTACAATGGGAATGGGATGGCCGTGAGGTTAAGCGAAGGTAGTGGCGAAATATCAGAGGTATTCGAGGGTAAAAATGGAAATAAGTGGATGTCCATAAGTGAGGTGGAAGAGAAAGACGGAACTCTATGGGTTGGATCGGTGAATACTCCTTTCGCTGGCATGTATAAAATCTAGACTTTCATTGGTGATCTACTTGGAAGATCATTTAAACATACTTTTTTTCAAACATACTTTTTTTCAAAAAGAAATGCATTTTGTTTTTATATTGAAGAAAAAAGTGAAATTTGTTCATTTACTTCGGAGTAACTTTTCATATTTATTTTAAAACTTTTCTTCACTCATTTTCTCTTTTGTATTCATTTCAATCATTTTTATACTATACTATTTTTTAATAGTCAACAATCGAAATCTAAAACTTAGTTATACAAAGAAAAGCTTTCCTATTGATCATCATCATAACTACATGTCATGTAGACTTATTATCCTGAAAATTAATCATTTAGTATAATTACACGACATATAGTTTTATTGAACTAGCTACACGGTTTGATATTAAATTTATAAAAAAAATTAGGTTAAGTAACCCCAATAGAAATACTACTAATCAAGGTTTTATTGATTAATTATTAATAATTAATGTATTTTATGTGTATAGGACATTTTGTAATATTTTGTTTTTTCTAAACCTACAATAGAGTGTTTTAAAAAAATATATATATAATTTTTTAAATAAAATTAAGTAAATTATGTTAACAACTTTTTAAAACAAAATACATGTTCAAAATTAATAAATATCATATAAAATAATATCATAAATTAATAAATATCATATAAAATAATTTTATATAAATATATAATAGTGATCATCTATTAAAATATGAGTATATTGTTGTTTTTTATATTAAAATTAAAATATTTTTATTATTTATCTTTAATTTTATATTGATTTTTTGCAAATATTATAAATTCTAAAAAAAATTATTTTAATTAATTAATAATAAAGAATTTATTTTATATAAAACTGATAAATTAATAACTTTATAGATTAATAAAATATCGAAGTTTCAACATTGTAGGTGAAAATATATAAATTATAGATTTGTAATTCAGAAACTAAAATTTTTCATCATCCACTCACAGTTTGCTACGTATGCGTTCTTACGTGATGTCTTATTTTTTAGATGTTTTCATTTGTTTAGAAAAATAGAGGTCTCTATTGGAGTTGGTCGACAATTATATGAACCTTTGGTTTTTATTGAGCTTCGCTGCATGCTTTTTCTGATAGTTATAACTGAAATGAATATTATGATCCATGGTTTGATATTAAAACAGTTGTTCTTATTTATAATCTCCACGAGAGAAACACTACACAACAACAAAGTACATATATTATGGTGACCCTACGACATTTTTATTTGAGCTAGGTACCTTATTAGGCACCAATTTTTTATTTTGACGTACGACGTAATAGTAATAAACCTGCATGCGTACAAACATAGAGTTTGTGTTACACACCAATTCATGGCTTAGCTTCTTCCTTTTTGTTCTCTTCCTCGGTAGCCATCTTCTTGGAACAACAAGCACTGCACTGCCCAAAAACGTAGCTTCCGCAGCAACCGTACCTACATCGACGGACTTGCTGGGGCTCAACAACCTCGGTTTCGGCTTGAGGACTTCGGCAGCAGTAGGTGCACCGTCGTCCACGCCATCCGCAACATCCGTACCTACAACCACCACCACCCCACCCTTGCTGAGGCTCAACAGCTTCCACGGCCTCTTCGGTCTCGGTCTCCGCTTGAGGACTTCGGCAACAGTAGGTGCACCGTCGTCCACGCCATCCGCAACATCCGTACCTACAACCACCACCACCCCTTTGCTGAGGCTCAACAGCTTCCACGGCTTCTTCGGTCTCGGCTTGAGGACTTCGGCAGCAGTAGGCGCACCGTCCTCCACGCCATCCGCAACATCCGTACCTACAACCACCACCACCCCTTTGCTGAGGCTCAACAGCGTTGTCCTCAACAGCGTTGGCCTCTACAGCGTGTTGGGGCTCTACAACAACTTCTTTGGACTCGGCTTCGGCTTCAGGTTCCGCTTCCGCATTCTGGGGTCGGCTGCAGCAAGCGCTGCACCGTCCAAAAGCGTAGGATCCGCAACATCCGTACCTACAACCGCCACGTTGTTGTGGCTCTATGGTATCGGTTGCTTCACTTGGCTTCACTTCATCCTTAGCTGCACGTGTGATTTATATGTTATTTAGTTCAGGCGATGAACTAAACATTCAATCATCAATTCTGATAAAGTAAAACAGGGAAACTATAGATAAAGAGTTGTATACCGTGTGTGGCATCGTTGGATGTGTCGGCAAAAACAGCGAGGGAGAGGGAAAAGAGCAAAGCCAAGAGAGCGAGAGACTTGAGGGTTTTCATGCTTTGATTTCGTTACACAAAGACACAGCTTATTCAGTATGTTGTGAGGGATGATTTTTTGGTAGTGAAGAGTGTATGACCACAGCATATCTATTTATACTTGGGCGGCAAAACATGGCGACAAGAGAACGGTCAATTATGTCGAGACGTCGAGTGAGTGAGGATAATGGCATATTTTATGGGGGGGAAACAATTTTGATGTTTCATAGAAAATGTAAAAGATATATCAACAATTCGTTCAGATTGATTCCATTGATTTAAAACTAATTTGGTCTCGGCAGACGTAATAATCATCCTAAACTATGAAAATAGAAAAACTGATTAACAAAGATTATAAGAGGCTTTAATGCTAACGTTTTCTAAGCTTAACTCATAGTTCCTTTCGTTTTAATTATGATGATGGCTCCAAAAGAGAAGTCAGGATATAAGAGATTGTGCAATTAATATATAATAATATTAATGCTTTTGTGTACATATAAAACAGTGTCACGGATATAGATACGAAAAAAACCAAATATTATGTACAAAATATAAAATAAGTATCATCTATCTCTTCTTGGTCACTAGAGAAAACAAAATACATATAATCAAATATCACAATTCAAACGGGTGTTTCGTTGTCAACTACCAGTTTTCTACATACTGGATATGTTCAACTTATATAATGCTAAAATGGATACGTTTATATTAATGTATTTTGGATATAAGTAACTAAATAAAAACCTCATCACAAAGATATACTCCCTCCATTTTTTAATGTTTGATTTTTTAGTTTTTTATAAGTTTTAAGAAGTAATTATTAATTATTCTTTTCAGTTACTTTTTCATTTTAATATTTTTTTATATTAATTATCTTAATGTATATATTCTCTTTTTAAGAATAAAGTGTTCTTGAAAAAAAGAAATAGATTAAATATAATTTAAAAAATCAAATTTTGTAAAACAAAGAAAAATTCTAAAACATCAAACTTTCTGAAAGAGAGAGAATATATTGAATATTCACTCCTCTAATATTTCTAAAATCTATAACATAAAAATACAACAGTACAAATAGAAAAGTAAATGAAAACTATAAACTAGTAAAAAACTACGTCATGTAAACTACTAAATATATCAATTTTTTTGTTCAAATCCTTTATATTATTACATATTAAAAAATATAGAAGGAACTAAAACATCTTATTATTAAATTTAATAATAATGTTTGGCTTTTACTATAATCACTGGTTAATGACAAAAAGGTAAAAGGTAATCATCGTGATGTTTGTTGTTAAAAATATTGAACGTTGAAAGCAATTACAAGCATCGAAAGGTTCGATAGCTAAACTCTTCCAATGTGGTTCCATGTGGAAATGCCATGCTCTCTACATGGCCTGTGGTGTTTACACGTGTCGAGACAGTTGTCACAAAGTCCAACTTTTAGACTTGAGAAAACCCACCGTTCGAAAGGATAATGTCCTTCTATATATATTCCAAAAGCAATCATAGAACCTCAATTCAAACTCTTCCTCTTTTGGTAAAATCATCAGAATTGCTACAAATGAAGAAAAAGAAAGCTTCAGTTTATGGTGGTGTCATGTAGTTAAGGAACTTATTTGGGCCTTAATTTCAGATTTTGGGCCTAATATAAAAACCCATTATATCGGGCCGTTGCATAGTAATTGGCTTACTGGCCTGAAAAACAGCACCATTTGACCGTGTAAAAGAACAACAAACAATCACTGTTCTTGTAAAAAATGTTGATGCAGTTGATGTAAAATTATTTGTTGAAGCAATTGATGGATATAGCTTATCTTCCAAAATCAAATTATATTGACTTGTTGTCTTTGCTGAATAAAAAAACAGTCATCACAGCACGTCAAGTCTTTAATACGTTTGAATTAGACCGTAATCTAAAAGCGTGATTAATCAAAGTTAAAACCATAATGTGGGACAAAATATCCACTGAACTATTTTCGGAATAGTTTCTCTAACACTACCCTCAACATTATAATATGCCGACTCTGATCACTCAGTGGTGCCCGGCTGCCTAAGTAGATCTATATCCGATTAATTACGTAACCTCATTTAGTTTTAAAAGTATAGAAATCATACGTGACAAATTTTGATTGTGCATTAATATTTTCAATATTTTCTATTTATAGTGTTTTAATTTACATTTTCCAATGACTAGAAAATTCTTGAAGAAAAAGAAACTCGAAACGGGTGCAGTTCACAAATCTTCACAAAACACTTGATGAGTATCTCTACCAGTGTTTGACAACGAACAGTATCTCAACCACCGCAAACTAGTTATAAGAATATAATTGTTAATCCACAGCAACCTACTGTTTCTACATATATCAAAAATATTATCCGAGACCTTTACATCTGGTTTTCCTTTTAATAAAAACAATTTAATGAACTCATTTTGAAAATTTAGTCTTCAAATTTTTGATATAAAAATCGTGAAAACCCTTTTTCCAAATCACCAACAAACAATTTTTGTCAAGTACAAAGTTGCATACATTAATACAATATCTAACATTTGCTTAACCCCAAGTTTTCCTATCTTTGAAATATGTAGAAACCAAATACGTCTAAAGCTCGCTTAACGGACTCAATATATATACTAAAAAAAATATCCAAAAAAACACAGGCCCGAATCTGAGTTATTTCGTCCTTCCATAGTAATTAAACAACCAAAATATTGGATATATGTCTGGAAATTGTTCTGCAAATTTTGTGGGATTGAACATTAGCCCCACACTGGTGGTGTAGAATGGATTCTGCTTCAATCAAATCAATAAATGGGCCAAAACTTTACTATCAATCTTGTGGCCCATAGTTTAACAAAGTACATATATTATGATGACCCTACGACATTTTTATTTGAGCTAGGTACCTTATTAATTAGGCACCGATTTTTATTTTGACATACTACGTAGTAGTAACAAACCATGCATGCATGCGTACAAACATAGAGTTTGTGTTACACACCAATTCATGGCTTAGCTTCTTCCTTTTTCTTCTCTTCTTCTGTAGCCATCTTCTTTGAACAACAAGCACTGCACTGCCCAAAAGCGTAGCTTCCGCAGCAACCGTACCTACATCGACGGACTTGCTGGGGATCAACAACCTCGGTTTCGGCTTGAGGACTTCGGCAACAGTAGGCGCACCGTCGTCCACGCCATCCGCAACAGCCGTACCTACAACCACCACCGCCCCACCCTTGCTGAGGCTCAACAGCTTCCACGGCCTCCTCGGTCTCGGTCTCGGCTTGAGGACTTCGGCAACAGTAGGCGCACCGTCCTCCACGCCATCCGCAACATCCGTACCTACAACCACCACCACCCCTTTGCTGAGGCTCAACAGCGTTGGCCTCTACGGCTTGGGGTCGGCGACAACAGAAGATGCATCGTCCAAACGTCCATCCACCGCAACATCCGAACCTACAAAACCCCCACTGTTGGGGCTCTAAAACAACTTCTTTGGACTCGGTTTCGGCTTCGGGTTCCGCTTCCGCAGTCTGGGGTCGGCTGCAGCAAGCGCTGCACCGTCCAAAAGCGTAGGATCCGCAACATCCGTACCTACAACCGCCACGTTGTTGTGGCTCTATGGTATCGGTTGCTTCACTTGGCTTCACTTCATCCTTAGCTGCACGTGTGATTTATATGTTGTTTAGTTCAGGCGATGAACGAAACATTCAATCATCAATTCTGAGAAAGTAAAACAGGGAAACTATAGATAAAGAGTTGTATACCGTGTGTGGCATCGTTGGATGTGTCGGCAAAAACAGCGAGGGAGAGGGAAAAGAGCAAAGCCAAGAGAGCGAGAGACTTGAGGGTTTTCATGCTTTGATTTCGTTACACAAAGTCACAGCTTGTTCAGTATGTTGTGAGGGATGATTTTTTTGGTAGTGAAGAGTGTATGACCACAGCACATCTATCTATACTTGGGCGGCAAAACATGGCGACAAGAGAACGGTCAATTATGTCGAGACGTCGAGTGAGGGAAGATAATGGCATATATTATGGGGGGGAAAACAATTTTGATATTTCATAGAAAATGTAAAAGATATATCAACAATTCGTTCAGATTGATTCCATTGATTTAAAACTAATTTGGTATCGGCATCATAACTATCTAAACTATGAAAATAGAGAAATTGATTAACGAAGATTTTAAGAGGCTTTAATGCTCATAGTTCCTTTCGTTTTAATTAACTTTTAATCATGATGATGGCTCCAAAAGAGAAGTCAGATTTAAGAAATTGTGCAATTAATAGATATTAATACTAATGCTTTTGTGTACATATATAAAACAGTGTCACGGATATATATAGATACGAAAACAAACAAATTTTATGTACAAAATATAAAATAAGTATAATTTATCTCTTGATCACTACAGAAAACAAAATACATATAATCAAATAATATATATCACCATTCAAACGGTGTTTCGTTGTCACCAGTTTTCTACATACTGGATATGTTCAACTTATGTACTGCTAAAATGGATACGTTTATATTAGTATTTTGGATATAAGTAACTATATAAAAAGTTAAAAACATCATCACAAAGATATTGAATATTCACTATTTACTCTGACTTTCTAAAATCTATAACATAAAAACACAACAATACAAATAGAAAAGTAAATGAAAACTATAAACTAGTAAACCTACGTCACGTAAACTACTAAATATATCAAATAAAATATTTTTTCTCAAATCCTTTATAGTATTACATATTAAAAAATATAGAAGAAACTAAAACATTTTATTATTAAATTTATTATTTACTAGGTGTTTCTCCACACCTTGTGCGGAATTTGATTAATTTTTTTAAAAAAGTATTAACATTAGTTTATTTATAGATAAAAAATCAGATTTTATAATTATATGAAACCAAAACTAATATATTTAAAAAAATACAATTTTCATGAGTATATTGTTTTTTGTGATAAATCAAAATATATTATTTATATCTTATTTTCTAATATTTTTTATATTATCCAATAAAAACTTATATGTATACTTTGTTGTTTTGTTGCATATAAATAATTATCTTTTCTTGGTGTAAATTGGCAGATTAAGATTAATTAAAATTTTAAGTTTGCATAAAAAAATTCATAGGAATCCAAAATGACCAAAACCAAAAGATCCTTGTTTTATATCAACATAACATTAATCAAACATGGTAAATAATTTTCTTCTTTTGGTGTAAATTGGTAAATTAAGATTAATGAAATTTAAAGTTTACATAAAAAAATAACATAAAAATTTAAAATGACCAAAACCAAATAATCCTTGTTTCATATCAATATAACATTAATTAATATATATAAAGTTTTAAAAAGGGTTAAAGGATTTATGATTTTACTTTTGGTCACATAAATCAATTAGATTAGTCAAAAATATTAGTATATTAAACAATTAAATTAAAATTAATTTAAAAAAAATAATTAGGATTATTTTGTGATTTATGTTAGTTATTTTTTTAGTAAACTGAATATTTTTATGATATAAATTCAAATTTAAAAACTTAACTTAAAAAAACGAAAATCAATTAAAAGTTATATTATATTATTAATTTATTAATTTTATTAAAGATAAATAAAATATTTTTATATAAAAGATAAATAGTAATCAACCATCATAACTCTCAGCCACAATTCAACATATTTATTAATTAATAATATGATTTTAGACTTTTACTATAATCACTGGTTAATAACAAAAAGGTAAAAGGTAATCATCGTGTTGTTTGTTGTCTTCTAATGTGGTTCCATGTGAAATGCCATGCTCTTTACATGGCCTGTGGTGTTTACACGTGTCGAGACAGTTGTCACAAAGTCCAACTTTAAGACTTGAAAACCCACCGTTCGAAAGGATAATGGCCTTCTATATATTCCAAAAGCAATCATAGAACCCCAATTCAAACTCTTCCTATTATTGTAAAATCATTACAGCACCTTCATCGGTGTTTCTTAAGATTTTTTTAAAAATTTTTTTAAGTAAAAAATAAAGAAAATAAATAATTAATATTTAGAAAAAAGCAAAAACGGTTGTTAATTGACAACTTTTAGAATTGTTTAGAGACGATAACGTGTCAATTCCTGATTCAATAGATTTTTTTTAACAAAAATTAACAAAACAAAAAAAAATATTTCTATCTATAGATCAACCCACTTTCATTTCTATGCGATCTCGAGTTTCTCAATCAGCAATTCAAGATTAGGGATTCCAAATTTTTCATTAACCAACCTATCAAATGGCGTCTCTGCTATTCTTAGGAACAAGATTGGTCAAGGTAGTGTTGATTTCGGCACAGCGACATTTGAAAAGAATAAGAAGATAATCGAAGTGAATCAGGCGACTGAACAAAAGGTTAAAATGACTTTATAGTTAGTATATTTTTGTTATTTTCAGTTATTCAAAATTTTCCAAATTCAAGCATTTGTGGATATTGTTCTTTTTATAATATACTATTTGAGTATAGTTCCCGTAAAAAGTGAAGATGTTTTTTTTTCTGGAAAAACCGTTCAAATTGCTTTAATATAGAAATGCAGTTCAACTTTTTCTAGAAACACACAAATGTCTTATTTTTTGCAAAGCTCTTCACGGTAATTTTTCTTTCACTTCTTTTTTTTATCTTTATATGATAATTTCTAAAATATAATTTTATTTTTTATTTTTAAGAATCTTTAATAGATTCTTATCAATGAAAGAGGAAAAAAATAAAATTTTTTAACAAAATATTTAAAGTGAGATGATGAGAAATTTATATTAAAAAAATTTGTTAACAACCCTGGGTTTACCAACGGAGATGGTTCTAGAATTGCTACAAACGAAGAAATGGAAAGCTAGAAACGGATTTCGGATGTGGTTAGGTAACTCATTTAGGCCTTAATTTCGGATTTTGGGCCTAATATAAAAATCCGTTTTCGGGCCGTTGCATAGTAATTGGCTTTCTGGCCTGAAAAAATAGCACCATTTGACCGTGTAAAAAGAACAACAAACAATCACTGTTCTTGTAAAAAGTGTTGATGTAAAATTATTTGTTGAAGCAATTGATGAATATAACTTATGTTCCAAAATCAAATTATTTTGACTTGTTGTCTTTGTTGAATAAAAAACAGTCATCACAGCACGTCAAATCTTTAATACGTTTGAATTAGACCGTAATCTAAATGCGTGATTAATCAAAGTTAAAACCATAATGTGGGACAAAATATCCACTGAACTATTTTCGGAATAGTTTCTCTAACACTACCCTCAACATTACAATATGCCGACTCTGATCACTCAGTGGTGCCCGGCTGCTTAAGAAGATATCTATATCCGGTTAATTACGTAACCTCATTTAGTTTAAAAAGTGTAAAAATCATACGTGACAAATTTTGATCGTGCATTAATATTTTCAATATTAATTTTCTATTTATAGTGATTTAATTTACATTTTCCAATGACTAGAGAAAAGTCTTGAAGATAAAGGGTGCAGTCAAGAGCGGATCCATGTTATAGGTGGGTGGGGCATGTGCCCCATACTACATCTATAAATAATATATATATATATAACACTAACAGTTTAATAACTCAGCTGATTTTGTCGCTAAAATGTTTTTTATATAAATCTAAATTTAATATGTTTCCATATTTTTTCTTTTCTAATTTTATTTATTTTTTTAGTTTTTATTGTAGCTTACTTATTATTCATAAAAGCTCAAATTTAATTTTTTTCCATGTTCTTTATTAATTTGTTTCCAAATTTTTTTTTATTTAGTTTTATATATTTTCAAAAATTATAATAATTTATGTTATAAATTTCAATATTTATAATATATTTTAATTAATTTAATTATATTAAATATTTATATATGTTAGTGTCCCATATATAATTATTTTCTGCGTCCGCGCCCGCCCCTGAGTGCAGTTCACAAATTTTCACAAAACAATTGATTAGTATCCCCACCAGTGTTTGACAACGAACAGTATCTCCACCACAACAAACTAATTATAGGAATATAATTGTTAATCCAAATTGTAACCATTAAAAATTACAAGAAATTAAGAATATGTTCTAATTGTACATATACAAACCATAAATCATATACTATTTATTAAGTCATGTTATGATTCTATTAGTCATTTTGATGTATAATAAATTAATAATACCCAATAACTTGTATTTAACTACGGACGGCATAACTATCCAAACATGAACCGGATCAAACCAGAACGTTTTTGATCCATCGCAGTATCTCTACATATCATGTAAAAGTCTAGTTTGAAGTACATATGCACTATAACAAAAAAAAAATCTCTAAATTTCGTGATAATAGTTTGCGTGACTAAATTATGGTCTCGAAAGTTTCTTGTCCCCAATTTCACTATAAATACATGCTCTTAAGCTCAAACATACTTCACACCAAAACCTCTTTTCTTCTAAATACTTTAAGAATAATTAAACCAAAGTGTGTTCGCGTAATCTAGCAAAAAAAAAAAAAACATGGGAAGATCCAAGTTTCTTCTTCTCATGGCTTTGTTCTTTACGTGCGTATCTCTCGCTAATTCAGCCCGGCCCCCTTTTCGAGCAAACCCTGGGAACAAATTAAGTATGGATATAGACATCTAGTTCATCTGTATACCCTCTCGTGATATCTATCAATATATAAAATATGTAGATCATCTTGGTTTTTGTATACATTTACATGGTCAGTTTAGTTACATCATCTATGTTCTCTTATACACATATTATACATATAAACAGCTGAAATGGTGAATCCCAACGGTGATATTGATGCAGATGCGAAAGAGCCGGAGCAATATGACTATGGTGGAGGATACGTCACAGGTCCGTGCAGGTACGGTTGCTGCTATAGGGGAGGAAAGAACTGCATCGGCTGCTGTCGTCACCTGAACACTAACAGAGTGGGGATGCAGAAACGCAGCCGCGGCCAAGTCACAGAGGAAGCTTCTCCAGTTTGGGCTCAGAGCCGACCCTGAAAAGGGAGCTAAACAATGGACATGTTACCATATAACGTATATGGCTACTTTAAGCACCTTGTTTTAATACAACAACTGGTACCATATATATATCGTAGATGGTAAGCGGAATAAAGTAAGTGGCCTTTTTATATATACGTCATAACAAGGCCTATATATAAAACTTTTGTAGTACAAATATTTATGCGTTTAACAATCCTAGAGAAAACTTTTGTAAACTGCAGATTTTATATATATGGTCTATATGGGATAAAATAACCATAGAATAAACTTCGTTTCCTGGTCAGAACAAAACTTTTTTTTTTTTTTTTTTTGAACTTTAGGTCATAACAAAACTTGTTTTTCTTTTAAATAAAAAACAATAATAGATCCAGATTCCAGAGTCGATAAATGATAACTCAACCGGATTGATTCCGGAGTCAGGTTTAGAGAACGTCAGGCCAAATCCTAAACTCGAAAACATAAAATAAAAACTATTTTGCATGCATGGTCTCTCATCGCGATCCGAAAAATGTATGTATTAATTATTAAAGTGTAACTTCTTGATTAAGAAAAAAAGAGATGGTAACTTGCAGAAAGCATTCGGTTTTCATTTGATACATAAAAAAAAAACAAATTTCGGAAAATGTAACGTATTTTTAAGATAATGATAACGACGTTACGTCGTTTTTGAACATTAGTGCAATGGCACTCAAAATTCTCCGATATGGGTCCAATTATGGACTTCTGTTCCCTTATCATCAGACTTTATCAATCCTCCTTAATATTTTGATCATGATGTCTTATGTCATATACAAAAAATCTTCTATACCATATCGAAACTACTTTGAAGTGTATGATTTTTCAAAAAAATTATCCGAGACCTTTACATCTGCTTTTCCTTTTAATAAAAATAATTTAATAAACTCATTTTTGGAAAATTTAGTCTTCACTTTTTGATATAAAAACCATGAAAACCCTTTTTTCCAAATCACCAACAACCAATTTTTGTTAAGTACAAAGTTGCATACACTAATACAATATCTAACATTTGCTTAACCCCAAGTTTTTCCAATCTTTGAAAATATGTAGAAAATCAAATACGTCTAAAGCTCGCTTAAGGGACTCAAACCCAAAAAAACACAGGCCCGAATCTGAATTAGTTCGTCGTTCCATACGTAATTAAACAACCAAAATATTGGAAATGTGTCTGGAAATTGTTCTGCAAAATTTGTGGGATTGAACATTTCCCTTAGCCCCACACTGGTGGTGTAGAATGGATTCTGCTTCAATCAATTCAATAAATGGGCCAAAACTTTACAATCAATCTTGTGGCCCATATTTGTCAAATGTGGGCCCATCTGTGAATTTGTAAGCCACGTATTCCCGAAGAGGTCCCTCTAAAATCGACCGTTTCTCCATTTGTAACCTTGTATTACTTTGCATGGCACATAATTGGTCAGGCTCCAATTATTTTCCCACTTTCTCTTCTTATCAATCAAATTATTAGTTTTATTCAAATCAAACTTAACGATTTTCCCACGTACTGTTTCTAACATGTTTCTCCAAGTGAAAATTACATGGAATACAATTATACAAGAAACAACTGTACGTGTAGATGATATATAAATATAATAAACTATATTTAAGATTCCTGACTTAAAAAAGAAAAGAAAAAAGAGAGCTACTTTATTTTGTTTTTACTTAAAAAAAAAAGATAAAGCTATTCTATTGTTTTTTTTTTTGTCAAGAACATAACCAAGCAGGATCTGAACTTTGCTTTCGAAGTTGAAACCATATCCCCATCTTCCATATTCTATCTATGCATGCAGGATTAAAAGAATCGTATGATGTGGGGGATAAGACAATGCCCCTAACATGGTTTCAAATTTATAATTTGAGAGAGAACAATTTATATATTTTTATATAGACACTCATAAAATGCCACATCATCAGTTCCTCCGATTAGATAGAGACATATTAGAGAGGATAGGGTAGAAACTAGAAACGGATATAATAGAGAAGGGTATGACCGTAATTTCACACCTCTTTTATGGGTCATTCTTTGTAGATTCTCCGCACACGCATCTTTCTCGTCTCCTTTTTAATCGCATTTATAATCCCGAGAAGGCGAGGAGAACGGAACAACGATCAGAGAGATAGAGAGAGAGAGAGCTATGGCGTTACGAAGCAGGAGGTTAGCGACACTTCTCCCCTCCATTTCCGGCAGCTCTCGGGCCTGCAATTCCGGTGGGGTTCATCAGGGCTCGTATCGGATCGCGAGAACCGGTGCATTGCTCAGCCGCTGGATCTCCTCTGCTTCGTCATCTGCGGCTGTTGTGGCGGAGGATGAATCTGGAGGGATTTACGGATTGGGAAGTGTATTGAAGGAGTACGAAGATTACAGGAGATCTCTCTACGGTGAGTTCACGCACAAGGCGTTGCTCGTCGATGCCGTTGGTACTCTCCTTGTTCCCGCTCAACCCACGGCTCAGGTCTGTCAATTTTTCTTCTTTCTTATGACTTAACGATTGCACAAATGCTTCGCGTGATTTCTATCTCTCTCGGCGATTGGAAAATCTACGGAAAACTCTTGTCTGTTTATTGAATTGAAGTTTGATCCTGAATACGTTTAATCAATTGAAAGCGATAGTTTGAATTTTGTTAATGTTTGGGAACTCGAGATGCTTAATTTCTGTGTTATGATCTCTGCTTGTCTCTAGAATCTTAAAATGGAAGATTTCAATCTGCAAATTCTAAGTTGTATTATGAATTCTGATTGTGTAGATATACAAGAATATTGGAGAGAAGTACGGAGTTGAGTACTCGGAGGCTGAGATACTGACCAGATACAGAAGAGCTTATCAGAAGCCGTGGGGCGGATCTCATCTCAGGTATCACCATCTTCTCCTTCGTGTGTTTCTTCCACTCCAAGAAAAAATATCACTAGGCAAAATGTTCCTATGTGGTTTTTCATTTGTTTGAATTCCAGATTTTACATAGTGTTAGTGCATTATGTACCAAATCAAATTGTTGTCTTCTGAAGGAGTTTGCTTGCGAGTGATAACTGATAACCGTGTGTGATGTTCTTAAATTTGACTACTTTGTTTGCAGATATGTAGATGACGCGAGACCTTTCTGGCAATATATAGTGACTGCATCAACAGGCTGTTCAGATTCTCAGTACTTTGAAGAGCTTTACAGCTATTTTACCACAGAACAGGTATGATCTCAGCTGCTATTTCTCCATACGCTTGAGGAACATTTTTAAAGTTTGTTTCTTTCTCTTGATTATTTTTATCCATTTGCTATACCTTTAGGCGTGGAAGCTATGTGATCCAGAGGCAGAGAAAGTGTTCAAGGCTATTAAAAAAGCGGGTGTAAAAGTTGCCATTGTGTCCAACTTCGACACTCGATTAAGACCTCTCCTACGAGCACTGAGATGTGAAAACTGGTTTGATGCGGTGGCTGTTTCAGCAGAAGTAACATATCCTCTTTTTTCCTTTTATATATTTTGGTTGATGACGTGAAACGTTTTGGGAGTGAGTGTGTGTATTAAAGGTTTTTTGGTTGATTGTTTCGCAGGTTGAAGCGGAGAAACCAAACCCGACCATCTTCTTGAAAGCTTGTGAGTTGTTAGGAGTGAATCCTGAGGATGCGGTTCATGTAGGAGATGACCGTAGGAATGATGTGTGGGGCGCTAGAGACGCAGGATGTGACGCTTGGCTCTGGGGAAGTGAAGTTACTTCATTTAAACAGGTATACGAATCTCTCTGGTTTCCTCAAATCTCTCAAATAGTTTAAAATCAATGGTCTAACCGAAATTGAATGTGTGTTTTTATTTTCTGCTCTGCAGGTTGCTCAACGGATAGGAGTGAAGGTTTGAAGCAGAGCAAATGAGAGAAATGGTTCAGTCTTCAGACATGTTCAGGCTTCAGTTTTAGCTCTCTTTTTTTTATGAGCTGTTTTGTACATTTGATTTCTCCTTTTGTAGTATAATGTGTGTGATATATATGTTGCCGCTTATGTATAAAAGCAGAAAATAATAAATCTTCAGGATCGTTGTTGATCCGAACAGAAGTCTAGTGTTTATAATAAAAAGTTACATACTTGAACCTCGACAATGTATGAAGTATTATAAAAAACTTGTAATCACATTGGGATGATTAGTTTCAAATTATTTTCATTTTCAGGTATCTCTATACAAAAACATTCTAATCAACTTCAACAATCGGTTAAGACCTCAATTACGCGCACTAATATGTGAATACTGGTTTGATGCTGTCTGAGCAGAAATAACAAACGTCTTTTTGGTTGATTGTTTCTCAGAAGTCATATAATCTACCGGTCCTACACAGTTAAATAATAATCTTGTGGCCCATCATAATTAATTAAACCTATTTAGGTCTTTGGATTTAAATGGCCCAATTAAAACCAGTGACGACTAAAAAATCCCAAATACCCTATCAAGTATTTTGAGTGTGTTCCTCGTCCACGACTAGAATTAAGGCCTTTTTGGCATAACCGAACGAGATGACCGGAGTTGACCTTTATACCTTATTTGTATGATTGCAGATGTTAACATACGTTAGCACACTACACTATTGAAATTTTTTGTTGATAAATTTAAAATAAGGAATCTGCTACATTTGTTAAATATAAACACGAAATGCTTATGTACATGCTAACTGGTTGTAGATATGCTTGGAATCAGGAGAAAAGCCTCAACATATTCCACATGATTCGCACGTGCCTCTCAACACCAAACCCGTGTATCCCTCATACCTCTCAGCGTTTTGTCTCTTTTCTTCCAGCTGTGCATTATATTAATATATTATATACAAATTACTAACTACATAACATCTCATAAAAGAGTTGTATAATAACATGCATGTACCTCTTCTCTAGGTCAACAGGTGATCCTTGGAACATGCTCTTGCTTGGGGAGAAAATGCTCAACCACGTGTCAACGCATGTCCACTCGTGACCCATATATTTCGCCCTATAGTATTAATTATAATTTATAACACATTAGATATGCTTTTATTTCTGCAACAGAGAGGTATTTCTTTATTTTTATTTTTTAGTATCCATCCATGTCTATATATATGAATATAAATGAGTGGGACATAAATGATCCAACTAACTCACCAGCACAATCCTAACCGAAACAGGAGTCTTTAACAGTGTAAATTACCCAAAATGTGTGCACTTGTCCCTCCATTGTTTCCAAATTTCGGGTGGCCTTGCGGAGATCATAGCTTATATGAAAACGACGACTTAGCCAATACGTTTGTTGATTTTCCGTTGCCGGAGTTGGAGGTGGCTCATCAGAATGTGTCGTCGGAGAGAAATAGCGTATACGAGTTAAAGAATCCCGTTGTGATGAAGAAGCTTAATCACAATGCGAGTGAGCGTGATCGTCGCAAAAAGATCAACGCAATGTTCTCATCACTTCGTTCTTGTCTTCCGGCCACCGATCAATCGGTAACCATTCAATTTGAATATGATTATTTGTTTACTTTCAAAATTTTGAAAAAAATGTGCATTGAAATATACTAGTTGAACATTCAACAGAAAAAGAAAGAGAAAAAACGTTGTTAGGGTTTTCTTATCGAATGTCTTCTTGCAAACCAGTGAGATGCTGTGTTTTTAAAAGAAGCCGAGAAAAAAGAAAACAATCGGCACATAGTAATATTCTTTTTGTGTGTATTTCTTGTAGAAGAAGTTAAGCGTTTCCGCAACAGTTTCACAGGCATTGAAGTACATACCAGAACTGCAAGAGAAAGTTAAGAAGCTCATAAAGAAAAAAGAAGAACTCTCGTTCCAAATCTCGGGCCAAAGAAATCTCATTAACACCGACCAAAACGGTAAGCCAGAGAAAGGGGTCACAAGTTATGCATCGACAGTTTCTACTACTAGGCTCGGTGAGACTGAAGTAATGGTCCAAATTTCATCATTAAAGACTGAGAAGTGTTCGTTTGGGAATGTGTTAAGTGGCGTAGAAGAAGATGGGTTGGTTCTTGTGGATGCTTCATCTTCAAAGTCTCAAGGAGAGAGACTCTTTTACACTTTGCATCTTCACCTGGATAATTGCAAGCTGAATTGCGAAGAGTTAAGTGATAGGCTGTTGTATTTGTACGAGAAATGTGGAAACTCGTTTACATGATCCAGTAATTAACGTTATTTTTTCTGTTACTCCCTTTAAAACTCGAGGTTCTGTAGAAACAGTATGTACCTTCTGCCTAAGCAAAGGAGGTTTTGTTTTGTATAAAAAGTTAAATTTTGTCAAAATAAACGTTTGTTATAGAGTTTATTAGCAGATGTGTTCTGTGCAATCCGTAGCAAACTCCAAACCAAATGCTCCACTTAGTTTGGATTGTTAAATCAAATGCTTCTCTTGCACTAGTTATAATTAAAGTTTGTCCTGGCGATTTATGAGCTAAGATTTATTAAGATATACATGTTATATGTAATCAATGGTTATCCGTAGATCTCGACATCTTGTACGTAAATTATATATCATGAAATGAGACGTCGATCACCAGCACTATAATATTAACCCAAAAATGGTTATCTGAAACAAATTTTGTAACTTTTTAGTTTTTTTTTTTTTGTGCGAATAACTTTTTAGTTTTCAAGTTTTCCTATTTATATGGAAATCATACAGTTTATTGAAAATGAAACACTGTTAGAAGACCATTATACTCTTTTACAATCGATAGTAATAGTAGTTCAGAACCTGGTCTATAGGGACTAAGCTTAGGTGACTGATCAAATTTGGGCCTTAATTGGAAAATTTTGGCTCAGTTTCTTTCATGATTAATTAAGGTTATGCGCAGAAACGTTGTTCAAATCTATAATTTAATTTTTATATTGTTTTGTACCATCTTAAAAATTTAACGTGATTGAATATATACATTATGTAGTATTGTAAGTTGTAACTAATGTGTGACGTACGATGTTTGCTGTTAAAGAAAAAAACAAAAAATTAGTATCGAAATGATTAAATATTTAAGTCTTTCTTTTTAATGTATCTTACCATTGATAAGGGAATAACTTTTCTGGATCGACTGCATCAACGAAGCTGTAAAGCCTACCAAGTTGGGAATGAAATGAGCAAATAAAAAAATGAACCTACTTAAAATAGATAGAGTTTGAAAATAACCAATTGGTCAAATAATAATAATACCACGGAAAGCATATAAAATAGTGCAGTTAGGTGCAATGCATTCTCTAAATTCAAATGTATCAGGAATGAAAAAAAAAATAAATTTCTTTTAACAGGCTCGACCCAACTTGCTTTAAATCAAAAGCGCACTATTTTCTTAAAGATAATTACATTTTTATATCGAATAAACGTATTACTGAAATATTACAACAATATTACGAGATAACTTTGGTCGTGTTTGTGTTTTTAGGTGATAAAACACAAGCGATACACAATTGATTTTGCAAGCGATGTATATATGTATCATGTATCATGTATGATGATGTTACTGTATATGTTTTGACTACTTCAAAGGTCAAACAAATGAAAAGGGTTGGTGTTTTTTTTTTGTCAACCATATGACTAGTTATGAGTTATGACTAATATTAATGACATTTTTATCAATACACTAATGTAGTTGTACAACTTGTACAGTTCCATCCATTTATTTAGTCTGTTCATTTGAGTCTCATTAATATCTTCTGCCCAACCTGAGAATCCTTTTTTTTTTACTGCATAATTCATTATCATTTAATTTTTTATTAAATTCTACTCCTATAAGTTTTTCTTGTTTTTACTGTAAGTAAGTTTGTGATTTTCTCGACAAAAGGGAGAATTTAGACAAAAGACCTCATTGGGAACTACAAAAACAATGTACAGAAAGGTACATCAATCAGCATCCGGTTACCGTCATCTTACCTATAACATCTATCTAAAGCTAGGAATGTTCATGCATCTACCTTTTCTCGTTGCTTGCAGTAAAGTATTTGTTTCGATTTTATTCTTTCTTCTAGAACTTTCGATGCAAATAATAACCAAGTCATTTGATTAAACAAAAATAAAACAAATTAATTAAATATAATTAAAATTTCACCTGTTGCAAATTAATTATTACAATGTAATTTTTTTAAAAAGAAAAGATCTGGTTTTTATTAGCTACGACTTTTTTTAGCTACCTCGATTACATACAACGGAAAACATTATACTAATATTTAGCATACCATATATTTACATACTACAACTTTTCAAATAATGACTCATCTAATTATTTTAAATTAACCATTTGTATTTTGTAAGGCGATAATTAGATATTTGTTGTTAATTTTCCACTGGCCATGTATTAAAAAAATGAAAAACGATAAATTACATTTAAACAACACCTAGAAAAAATTAGAAATAGAAAGAGTTAACACAATCATGGTTGAAGCAACAAACACGAAAGAGAGTAATAGGAACAAGGCAGGAGAGTGAAATTAGTTGATTATTTGAATGAGGACATATAATCACAGCTGTGACCTGAAACCGGCCACTTTGGAATTACCCTTTTACGCACATTTCTTGACATGCATTTATTTCCCTCTAATGGAAAATCATAAACTTCTTAATTAATTAGTTTTAACTTTTCGGGTGGGTTATATTATATAGAGTATATTAACTTTTTATAGTATATTGGTAAATTGGCTATTTGCACACACATACACAAAAGAAGGTAAATTGGTACATACAATCATCGACAAAGGTAAAAAAAAAAGTATACTACCACAACCACACGTCAAAACTAGATGAAACTATTACAGTAGTACTACATACTTTTTGTCAACAAATCATAAATACCAGAACAACTAAATAAAAACACATAAAAAACAAACTAATTTGGTAAAAGATGTGGAGATAGTAATTATATATGGATGTAAAAAATATACAGGATATACGAACATATATGTATATATATAGACATAGATACTACAACTTTCCCAATTGCCCACTATATAAGTAGCTGAGACAAAGGCAGAAGGATCTAAGACATTCAAAAAAAAAAAAAAAAAAAATTGTTTGATAAATTTAAATACTAATGGAAAATGAAGGTATATAATCAACAGCTGAGATTTGAGGTCACACACAAGCCAATGGGTTTGAGCGGAAGTTCTTTGATCACGGCGAGATCCGTCGCAGTTCTTCTCTTTTTCTCTCTGCTTCTTCTGATTCTGCCACCGTTCCTTCCGACGCTTCCACCGCCTCCGGCGACGCTCCTCCTCCTCCCTCTCATCCTCATGATTCTCCTCGTTTTCTTGGCTTTTTCTCCATCTAATGAGCCTAGCCTCTCTGTAGAATCTCTCGACCCCTGATGTCGCCGACTTGCGCAGCGTCCGTACACACACATATATATATGTCTGTGCGTTACACAAATATGTATAAGTGTGTCCATATATGTGTATGTAAGCAAATTAAGGGCTCTTTAGTTTCGTGCAAGTAAGATCATCTCATGTGATAGATCTCCGAGTTTTCTCTTTGAAGGATTTCGTATAAAATTAGCTTTTACTTACCTTTCTCTGATTTTTTTCTATGTTTCAATTCCTGTTTGTTGTTGTTCTGTCTTAAATTGTAGAAGAATCTTGTTTATCAGCGCCAGACTATGAATTGTAGAAGAATAGTTTTGAATTTAAATTGAAGCCTTCTTGTTAATATATGTGTATGTGCATGTATATGTTTATTTTATCACTATTTCTTTCTTTTCTCTCAACTCAACGTCTATTTATCTAGCAAAAAGGTAAAACTCAACGTCTATTTCTGTTTTGTTATCAGAACACTTTATCGGGAAATAAAATATTGAGAAATTTTCAATTTACCGAGTGATGTATGTGTAATTCGGTGTCTAGATTTCAGTTTGGGTTCAAATTTTCCATCTTCAAAATCATAATATTACGAACCAAAATTGGTCAAAACCTTTTTTAATTATTAGACCTGGACCAATATAAGATAATACCGGTAAAAATTTAATAAGTTACTACTACAGTACTACGTGATCACTGCAAGTTTGCAATACCACTATTTGGTACTAGTTATCAACGAAATTGGCCATGGTTTTTACTTTTTACTTACCTGTTTATCTTTTTTTAAGTGGTTTAGTGTGGAGCCCACATATGTTAATCATGCATTGGAAAACTGAGAATCGTCCTTTGATGTCCGGGAGACAGACTAAAACGGATGTGCCATCTGTTTACTAGTCCTCGACACCCAATTAGATTCTTTTAATATGGTCAAAAGTGATTTCGGATTTTATGGTCTTTCTTTGATTTTTTTTTTTGTCTTCTGTTTTTTAGATCTTTCTCTCTTTGAAAATACATGCTCGTCTCTCTTTGAAAAATACATGCTCGTCTCTCTTTGAAAAATACATGCTAGTGTTTTAATCAATTACCCTTTTCGTTTTACAATGAGTGTCTTTTTTTTTTCTTTCACAAATAATAATGTAAGAAAGACAATATTACTATATTATAAATTTATAAAACACCACTTAAAAACAAAATAGTAAACTATTTTAAATATACTAATAATATATTAGATGTTATACTACAAAAAAATTATAAAACATTTGGAAAAACGACGGAGTATGGTTCTTTTCAAGTTATAATTTTTTTCTGAAAGTTTAATTTTAAATAAGACGATGAAGAATATATGATATATATATATATATATACCGAATAATCTGTATAGAATTGTCTTGCTACTGACTTGGGGGTGATTTGGAACACTTTCCTAATTGATGCCAAACAATTGGTAACTGTTATCCCTTCGATATACCTATCAGGCAAAAATAAAATATAAACATACACAATTGTGCTGTATCATTTTATTTTATGCCATGTTTTGCGGAGTGAAGGACAACACTATATAGAAAAGTTGTATTTCACTTGTACGTAGGCAAGGCGGCTAGCGAGTGAAAGAGTCGTAAACTCATGATTGTTTGAAAGAATATGTGAGTTATATAATGTTTCAAAACAAAGTATATATGTGAAGTTAGTATAAAAATAGGTCGGGGATGGGCATTATCGACGGTCTAATGATATAACACAAAGATACAAAAAGTAAATATGTTAATTTCAACAGAGTGATGGTTGATTATCAGTTTATCATAATGATCATCTAGCATGCATCTATTCACACACTACGTTCCAATACAAGTGACTGTGTGTGTATGAACAAAGATATGCGAACTACTGTATGATATGATGAATGAGAGATACTTGATCCGGGGAAATAGTGTGGGTGAGATTTGAGACAGTGTGCAAAACAAAAGGAGATTTGACCAAATTCAAGGGAGAACAAAAAAGACAAAAATATATTAAATAATTATAAATGGTTAAAGATAAATTGTCTTGCTTTATGGAGTCTCTATCTTTCGACAAAACAAAAAGCATATGAGAAGGAATATAAATTGTCCACAACAAAAAAATCAGATCCACTGCACCTATGCATACAAATGAGAATGGGATGCATACGTCTTGAAATTTCTGGTCTTTTTATTTTTGTCACGAAATTAAGGGATTTGATGACGGAATCGTAACCACAGGACCACAGAGATACATTTGGAAAAACGAAAAAAGTGGATAACTTGTGAAACGACGTTAAGTGATGATTACGTATCTTTCATCATATAATCCCTAGACACCGAATGTGCTCGTTTTGATTACAAACTCAAATGTTCCCATTGATGTTTTGCATTCTTAATTATGGGGTCCGAATTGCGGCATATAAATGTTCTAAAAATATTCTGAATATGTATTATTACAAACAAACAAATATAACAGTATCTGTACAACAGAATGTCTATATAGTAGTATCTATACAACAGAATGTCTTGTTCTATGTTCGTAGAAAAAGGATGTCTTATTCTAGGTTTGTAGAAAATGGTGAATTTATGAAATTGATCAAAAAACCATTATTTTTTAATAATTGAATAAAACAAAATGCTATAACAAAAATTATAAAAATAAATAAAAAATCGTTGACATAACATAATAATAATTAAATAATCGTTGACGATAATAAAAACGACAAAACAAAATTATTGAGCCGTAAAGCTATAAGATCTAACAGAAACCGTTATTTTCTCAATAATTAGATATATTAGGAGATAATAAAAATAATAAAACAAAATTATAGAACCGTAAAGTTATAAAATCTATCAGAAACCGTTATTTTCTCAATAATTAGATATATTAGAAAACCGTTGTTTTTTCAATATTAGATATATTATATTTTACAATTATTTAAATATATTTGACTTTTAACGATTGATAATCTAAACTAAATTAGTTTTATATTAATAATTTGTAGTATTATTTCAGTTCAAAAATCAAATATTATATTATAGTTTTTCCTGTAGATAACTGGAACCAACAAAAAAAAATCATGTTTTAGTTAATAAAAAATATACACTTTAAATATTATTTTGGATTTCGACAAAAAATGATATGAATTATCAAGAAGAAAACATATATAATATTTTAAGGGAACATTCATTTGATATCTCCAAAATTTTCGTTGCAAACTAAATTTAATGGTTCTAGGCTTCTCTAGCCAGTGACACTCTCTTTTCACCTTTTGTTTTATCTTGTTATTTACAAGTGTTACTCAACACTAATTGGTCATCCATTCTATCTAGTCTTCATCGATAATACTTCCTCCAATGGATTCGTATAGCTATCATGTAGATTCGAATAATTATACATAAAACACGAGTATCGAAGCATGTGTACTCTCTTGGATTATATTGGCATGCAATTGTCTCGTCCCATATAGCTCAATGAAAAAAATGCATCCAAAATTATACTGTGACTGTGAGAGAGACGACGGTTAAACAAACACAATTCTTTAACACCAAAATAGAATAAAGGAAAGAGAATAGACTCATTAGAAGTCACAGTTATGGCGTGGGGAAAAAGGTTACAACTTCTATCACGCTTGCACTGAAACACTTGTGAGGTAAACCAAATTAACGCTCATGATGAGTGAGAATGTTGTTTTATACATTCCACGTATACATAAATTTTAGAACTTACAAATATGTTTCTATTTGATGTTCGTATAGAAGAAAACATTTAGAAAGATAATACTCCCTCCGTTTTTTATTAGATGATGTTTTAGAGAAGTTCACACAAATTAAGAAATCATTTAATTCTTTATTTTTTTAAAACAAAACATAATTTTTTATCATTTCCAAAACAGTTCAACCAATAAAAAAATAGAATTCAGAATTCAAACAGCCAAAACAATAAAAATACAATTAATTTTTACATAGAATTTGAGAACATCATATATTTTAGAACAAAAAATAAACTCTAAAACATCATGTAATAAAAAACGGAGAGAGTAGTAAAGTAGTAGTATTTTAAATAGCATATACTAATAAATTAGCTGTTAAGAAAAATTGAAAACGGACGATAGCAATAAATTGGGTTAAATGTATATGGAAAAAGAAGAAATAAATACACTTAGTACGACTTAATTCAGATTCAGAGTATCGAGCACACTCTTTCCTCTTAATTCACCAACTCTCCTTACGGTTTCAGCTTTCTAAAAGCACATAAATGGAAAATTATTAAGCCGCCACGCTAATACCAATAGCTAGCTACTCATGTCAAACGCCAGTCTATATCTTAGTTATTTATGCTATCTATTTTAATGCATACTATATTTTAATTAATGATTTAGTATTATACAGTCATTTTTTGTTGTCAACATACAAATTTATAAACTGTACATCAATTTCACAAGCTGTTTCAATAAATACCAATTTTACTAGATAAAAATTACAGCCAAGATAAAGTTTCATTTGGATAGTTTTTTTCCCTTAAATTGTGTAAGAAATTAAAATGATATTTTAAGGAAAAAAACTTTATACAAACTATATCGTAAACATTTATTTACAAAGTCATTGATAAGAAGAACCTAGCAAATCTAATGGTAATTTTTGGTGCTAAAATTACGTGTCAAAAATCCCATAGGTGTGAATTAAAGTAAAATCTAGTTGGTTAGACTTTTGATAAATAAATAAATAAAACAATAAAAAAATAAAAAAGGGAAAGAACGGTTTTGTCATTGGGTGAATGCTGAATTGGCAAATGTTGCTACTCAGTGCATGAGCTTCACCTGTAAGACGTAACGTCTTTCTCTCTCGCACACATAAAAAGCGAAACGAAACAAAAACATTTAAAGTTAAATAAATTTACATGACATTATATATACACACACATAATTGCAGAAACATCAAACGCAAAAAATTGGAGGAAGAAAAGAAGCTTCGCATACTTACATACAAAGGATCATCGGAATGTTTATGATCGCAGTGGTGGTGGTGCTTTTGACGGTGCTTCCGGCCGTTCTACCGCCGCTTCCGCCGCCGCCGATGATTGTGATGGGAATTCCGGTGGTGCTGATGCTAATGCTTATTTACTTAGCCATCTATTATCCTCCTCTCGTCTCCTCTTCTTCTTCCTCCTTAGACACTGCCTCTGGTCGTGTAATGTAACTGCGGAGACAATGTGTCGATTCGATCGAGATGACAACAACCGTTCATATGTAAAATGCGTCGTCGTTTAATGGGTTATGGTTTCTTGTTCCATTTGATGATAATTGTGAATCCATGCAGTTTCAGTCTTCTGGTACGAGTCATTGTATAATGTGAAATGTAATTTCTAACCTTCTTATCGGTCGAACCAATCAGGATTTAGCATTCAAAACGATCATAGATTCGGAATTCCAGATTTCACTCGAACATGAATTTTTCAAAATACGTTATTGGAAGTATACATGCAAAACCATAAATTCGAGTTTTATTTTATTTTATTTATACTTATAGAAAAGTTCTGTAACGTGACGTGTCAATCATTAATTACTATAAGGAATCAATTCTCGCTCGACTCACTCTCGATGAAAATTGAGACAACGAGAGTCCTTGTTTTGTTAATAATTCGATATAAACGAATGTCAAAAACATACACACACAAAATTTCGATTTTTTATTAATCATTCTTGAAGACTTAATAAATTAAGAGAGTCACAGAATGGTTTTATTCACAGGAGAGTAAAAATCAGGAAAACTCTAAAGATGATTAAAATAAATTATTAAAATTCGAATAAACATATTTTATAACCATACTTCTCAAAGTGGAGGTTGGGGAATCATTGTCGATATTAGTCTTTCATTAATTTTTTTTGTTCTCTATGGTCTTTAGTTCTTTTCTCTTTTTCTAATTTGAGACGTTTTATACGTAACGACGATGCTCCATATTGGGAAGTTTAGTGGGTCCATTTGAAAAATAAATTGTTAACGTGGTCCTGTTTGATTTAAATCTACTGACGACCTTTTTAGTATCATTGATTGCTGATTGCCGACTGAACATCTAATTGTATTTTTGAAGAATTTAGTTTGCTTCGAACTAATTTTCCGCTAATATTTTTCTTTCTTTGAGTTTCCACTCTTCAATTCTAAAGCAGCTTGCTTACTCCATGTCTGTTTGTAAACGTTTGTCCTCTGGATTGAATAATCAATCAAAATAGTTATATATTGAATGCTTCTTATTTTCTTGAGACATTTTTTTTAATTGTCTACAAATACTGAGTTTAATTCGTCTAAAAACAAACAGTCAAAATTAGCGGCAGGTTTTTTCACAGATTTTATAGAGAGAAAAAAAAAAAGTAAAACAAAACTAAAACGGAAAGGAGAAATACAATGTACCGTTAAGGAGGAGATAAGAGAAGAAGACGTAACGATTTCTCTCGCAAATGCACTGAACTTACTACACTCTCTTCTCATTTCTCTTTCTTTAATGCTTTTTTCTATTTTTGGTTAAAATTAGTAACCTGACATCTACTGCTTTCGGTGAGGATGCAATGAACGTGTCAATTCTAATTTTTTGGTGCTTAAAAGAAGTTTCGAATTTTGGGGGTGTTTTAAGAACTTTCTTTATTTTAAAGATTGGAAAATTTCATGGGACACACGATTAAACCGGATTTCGGACACGCACGCTCACACGTGTCTGATAGATCTCTGTTTCCTTTACCACGTGAGAGCTGGGACAACAAGGAATAAACATTAACTCAAAATTTGAGTTTTGCCAACGAACACACACACACGTACCTTTCTCGTGACCCATTTGCCTCTATGGGTCCAAACAAAACGTATCGGTTTAAAAAATTGTAGCATTACGTTCAACGTATATGCATTCCTAGAAAATCTCCAAGACTTTTTGTTGTCAGAATTTTGAAAACGTATAGGCAAACTATATTTTATATTCAACGTATATGATTATCATATATACATTTTATTCGATTACCTTGGAGCTGAAAAAAACTCAAAATAAAACCCAAGTAACCATTATCTACTAGAAACAGTGGAGAACTGGACAAGTATCGAATTCTAATAATCGGATTCCTTATAAACGACCGGACGAAGTAAACCGAAAGATAACCGAATTCGGACCGAAATAGAAAAGAAAAGAACCATGTCAAAATCAAATGGAGAACTTTAATGTAACTCAGAAACTGAGAGACTGTATCCACCAGGACTTTGACTGAGCAAAGAAGAGAAACCACCATCAATTTTGAAGCGTCTACTTCTCAGTTCGCAGCTACACTGCAAATGTGTTTGACACCTGTTCTTCGTCTCCGGTGGTTGTTTTCAGGATGTGGTCGGAGTTAGCTTCCGGTGTGTCTTCTTCACTCGGCGGTACAAGTTGCCAGAACATTGCAAGATACTTGTCCCATTCCTCCACAATCGTTGCTCCTTTGCTGCTCCCCGTTTTCTCCTATATTTTTTTTTTCAAGTTTCATGACAGAGAGTAGAACAAATCTTAAGATGATTTTACAATGGAAACCATTCGAAGAATCGAAACCCAAATCGTATCTGACAAGGGTCGATATGAAGAGAAAGGAAACAGAGAGTTAGTTACCACATGAGCTTGAATCAGGCTCTTAAGCTGTGTTTGTCCTACCGGTGAAGTCACTCTTTGGATCTTCACTATTTCTTTGTTCACCTGTTTAATGGGGGGTTTCGATTTTCAAATGTTTCACAAAAGTTTGATAAATCTTATCGAGATATTTCAGAGGAATCTGTGATGTTTAAACCTTAGGGAGGAGAGTGTTGTCGTCGTCAAGAATATACGCCAATCCACCTGTCATCCCGGCGGCTACATTTCTACCGACTCTGCAATTTCAGAGAGAAGCGATCAAGACACAATTTTTTTGGCGGTTAAGAAAGTAAGTTCTAGGTTTTAGTTACGGGCTCAGGGGTGAAAAATAGGGTTTTTACTTACTTCCCAAGTACAACGACACAACCACCAGTCATATATTCACAGCAGTGGTCTCCGGTGCCTTCAACTACAGCTTGAGCTAGAGAGTTTCTAACCGCAAATCTCTCGCCTGCTTTGCCTCTGACAAATAGAAACCCACCAGTTGCACCATACAGACAAGTGTTTCCTACAATAGTTGCATCTTCAGGACGAAAACCAGTCGATTCCACTGGTAATATCACAACTTCACCTCCGGCCATTCCCTTGAAAAACGAGGTACAAAAGAGTATAATAAGAGACCTTTAATCCAAAATATTGTCAAAAATAAAAGAAACATTGATTTTGAGACGAACCTTTCCCACATAGTCGTTGGCTTCACCAACAAGACGTATATTCATTCCAGGTGATAGAAAACATGCAAAAGATTGACCAGCGCTTCCAGTGAACCTTTGTGGGTACAAAGTGGGATGGTGTAAGTTTACAACATGTTCTCGTTATATATATATTTAGAGTTTGGTACGTGTTTACTGTCTCATAGCATTGGCTTACGTTAGGTTCAGCTGCCCAGCAAAACCAGTGTCTCCGTATTTCTTCGCAATCACCCCTGCAATCCGGCCGCAAACAGCACGGTCCACATTGTATATACTCGTGGTTTTGTGAACCGTTTTTTCATTCTCAATTGCATCCCTTATCTGGGAAACAACCCAAAAAAATGATAAGGGTACATAATGAAATGTTTAATTTAAAGTCCATAAGTAAGATACTGGTTACCTCCGGATCCTGAAGTAGAGTATCGTCAAGGACAGGACCGTTTGAATGAACCTCCTGCTTCCTAATGGAAGTACTGCTACGTTTTGGCAGCCCAACAGACTGAAGATATTAAGAAGAAGTGAGCTACACACACCAATACGAATTATGGGTAGGCACATAAACCATAAAAGCAATAAACACAATATTTCGGACTACTTACAGATAAGAGATAACTGAGGTCAAGATGAGTTTTCACGAGCGAGATATCCCTTGGCTTTAGCAAGTCTGTCCGCCCGATTATGTCATCCAATTTTTCATATCCCAACTGAGCTAATATCCCCCTCACCTACGAAATTTAGATGGAATATGAGACATTAAAATCGATAAAATTTTGTACCAGTGAATTTTTTTTTGAAGATTACCTCCTCGGCAATATACAAGAAGAAATTGACAAGATCACCAGGCAGACCAGGGAAACGTGCACGCAGTTCCTCTCTCTGTAACCAAATTTAGGGAAATCTCAGCGGAAATTGGTTATGCATTCGAAAAAAACAAAAACATAATTAAGTAAGTAAGAAGAGTGTTCCAAATTACCTGACTGGCAACACCAACAGGGCAGTTATTAGTATGGCAAATGCGAGCCATAATACATCCTGTGGCAATCATTGCCAGGGTACCAAACCCATACTCATCAGCGCCCATAGCTGCAGCAATCAACACATCAACACCACTCTTGAATCCACCATCAACCCTGATAATTACTCTTTCCCTGAGTCCATTTCCAATGAGAGTCTGCAAAAGATTGAATCTTAGCTAGCGGTAGACATCAAAGAATTAATAAGAGACTACACGGAAAATTGAAGCTGATTAAAGTTCTATACCTGCTGGGTTTCAGCTAGTCCAAGTTCCCATGGGCCACCAGCATGCTTTATGGAACTTATAGGGCTGGCACCAGTGCCACCATCATACCCAGATATCTGTAAACAAAGAAGCATCATTGTTTTTTTGAATTAATAAATATAATTCTCTAATTTCAGATTCCTCACAAAATCTGAAAGTAAGTAAATACCTGTATGATATCAGCATTAGCCTTCGCTACTCCTGAGGCAACTGTTCCTATTCCAGCTTCTGATACAAGCTTGACAGACACCTTCGCCTTAGGGTTAACCTAATTATAAATTTTTGTTAAAAGGGGAACCTTGATTCTCAAAGTTGGCAAAATATTTACAATCAACGGAAAGTACCTGATGAAGATCAAAGATCAACTGTGCCAGATCCTCTATGGAATAAATATCATGATGTGGAGGTGGGGATATAAGCGGAACTCCTGGTTTAGAATTTCTAAGTCTAGCAATATATGCGCTAACTTTTTTTCCAGGAAGTTGGCCACCTTCACCTGGCTTCGCTCCTTGAGCAACTTTGATTTCCAACTGGTCTGCATTAACCAAAAACGTCGGAGTGACACCAAAACGCCCTGAAGCAACCTATGAGAATACACAAGGTCATTTTGGTCTTTGGAAATCAATAGACGAGTACATTTTAAAACAGTTGCCAATAACTTCCTGAGAGTTACCAGACTGTACACATGAATAATGACCACTAGTCAAGTTGACTTCCCGTACCTGCTTGATAGCACTTGTAGCCGTATCCCCATTTCGAAGACCTTTAAGATGTGGTAGCGTTGAAGAGTACCCATCAACAACATCTGTTAGCGGCTTCCAGCGGATCGGATCCTAGAAAGATAGACAGTAATTGTTTTAGCTACGAATGTGCTGCGTTTTGAAGTTGAAAATAAATCTTAAATAGATTATGAAGAACTACCTCCCCTCCTTCCCCTGAATTGGATTTTCCCCCTAATCTGTTCATTGCAATAGCAATTGTCTCATGAGTTTCTCTCGAGATTGCTCCAAGAGACATTCCACCGGTACAAAACCGCTCCACAATAGAGGAAGCAGGCTCAACCTTCCCAACAGGAATAGGCTTACGGTCACTTTTGAACTCAAGAAGATCGCGGAAAACCTACAGAAAAAGGATATACAAAAAATAATAATCACTTGTTCCAGAAAACAGGATCAGATATAAAGATGAGAGAGTAGCACTCACCGTAATGGGACGGTTGGCTAAATGCTGCTGATAGACTGCATATGCTGTCTCACTCTTTTCGCGGACGGCTTTGTGTAGTAATTTAGACATCTCTGGGTTGTTGCCATGATACTCGCCTTTCAAATAACAAAAAATACTAAATCAAAGATAATACTATAAAGCTTGTAACCCAACGTTCCGAACACAATAAATTAAAGGTGTGTCTGTGCGGCTGTGCCTTATTATGTAAGAAAATATACAATTTAAAAGCTTTAACTAGCTCGACATAGTTGTATGTATAAACAGAGGCAGTAGTATATATGTGTTTGTGCATGGACATGAAAGCTTATCACCAAATACAGTTTCAGTCTACGAAAAGTACCTCCAGGCCTAAATTGAATGAAACCAAAATTCTCTAGCCGTTTGGCTGTATCCTCAGAAAATGCCCTCACCCAAAAAGTTAATGTCTCCCTAGCCAGCTGCAGGATATAGGAAAACTTAAGGATGAGTGGCCCTGAATATCTTACATTGAAAGTTAAAAAAATATGAGAAGCATTCAACAATAGACGATCTCAGGCTTTTATCAAAACTTTCCACAATTCTAAACGCAACACTTTGTAAGGCATTCACAAACAATTTAGCGAGAAACATACAGTTACTGCCATAAGACTTTCCCATTAACCAGTATATTTCTCCACTCTAGCTCCGACAATTATATTTTTTTTAGTAACTGTTAAGCTATTTATCTGTTAAACTTGTCACTGACGCAAACTAAATCAACCATCTAGAAAACAAAAAAAAAACAATTCTATACACAGAGGCCTATTACAGAATACAAAAAGCACAGACGTTTTTTGAGAATGTGTGCAAATATTAGTATATGCTTTGGGAGTATAAATAAATATAGCATCTAAAGTGAGGTCCAGAACCTTAATAGTTATTATCAGAGAGGTATGAAGTTGGTATATGAGAAAAATGCTCCAATAAAAAATTTTGAACTCAGACCAGGCAACATCTTAGTACTTTTATAGGTTTGGCAGTATTCTGACCTCATCCAAAGTTAGCCCACCAATTCGAGATGCACTACCACGGAATGAAAATTCAACAACCTCCTTCCCCAACCCATAAATCTCAAAAATTTGGGCTCCACAATAACTGAAACAGAGACCTCAGGCGTTAAAATTGGAAATAATCAGATACAGTGATAAGATCGAAAACTAAATAGATAGTTGAGAAACTGAACCTAGAGAATAACGAGATGCCCATCTTAGAGAGAACCTTAAGAAGACCAGTGTTAACAGCCTGCGGTAGCAATTCAAAGAGTTTTATAAAGACACGGGCAGTGTTACAACATGGAGATATACACATGCAAGAAAGAGGCCGAATGGCTTATCAAAATTTGTCAATGATTAGAAGTTTAGAAACATTAACATGTCTGACCTTGCGATAATTCTTTTGAGCCTGTTCCATAGTTACAGTAGGCATTTTTCCGTTTCTCATCATGTTCACGGTCTTGTTGCTCAGACGCCACTGTCTGCATGTCTCCAGTGCCAGGTGCGGGCATATAGCACTGAAATATAGTTATAGGCATAGAGCAAGGAACATTTTAATAGATGTGATAACCAGCAGTTGAGCAAAGCACTCTCAAATCATTACTCAGCTCAAATTAAGAATAGGAGCTTACTATAATTTAGGATAAACTACGTAAGAATAAACATGAACCGTAATACGTACGAACAAGAGCCTATTTACAGAGAGTGCTAGCATTTGGCATAATACGGAAGAATTCCACATAAACTGCTTTCGTATGAAAAGAAACAGGATGGAAGATTCAATGAAAAGGAAAAGTAGAAACCTTGCTCCATATCCAATCAAACAGGCAAAGTGATGCGTACTAAAGCACTGAGCTGTATCTGCAATTATTGAAGCTGACATTCGAAGACCGTTCTCAATCAGATGTTGGTGAACAGCACCTACCGCCAACAACATTGGAATTGCAGGTCGAGTTGGTTCCTGAAAAAGGGACAGGGTGCTGGATTAGGAGTAGACATTAAAAGTTAAGTTACGAAATATATAAAGATAGGTAAGTGAAAACTGCACCCAAGTTCGGCCAACAATGCTAGATTATAGCAATTCATTAGCAAACAACCAGCAATGATGGAACTATTACGTTCACACTTTAACTTAACATACAAGTATAACCACACATTTATATATCATAGATCTAAAATCACAATTAACCGTATACACTGGGAAATGTTAACGTACCGGATTATCAGATCTGTCTGAGAGAACAAGCACTTGGGAACCATTACGAACAGCTTCATCTGCAGCTTCGCAGAGTTTTAGAAGAGCCTTCTTCAAAGATCCTTCGATTCCTCTATGTATGTCAAAAAATGTGGGCAAGACTTGAGATTTCAAATGTGGATCGCTGAGCAAGCCTTCAAGCTCCCGTTCATTTAGTACAGGACCAGACAAAACAACCTACTCATGAAATCACAAGTCCGAATGAATATGAAATCTTGCAAAATCCAATTGTAAGCCAGCACAAAATCCAAAATATAATCACTCTTACCTGTGAAACATTCTGAGGCCCAACCTCCAATATATTCCCACGTTTTCCAATATTTACTTCAAGTGACATGACCAATCCTTCTCGAAGAGGGTCAATAGCTGGATTCGTAACCTGCAAGTAGACCATGTGAAGAATCACAAAGGGAATCATTTTAACGACAGTTAATGATTTACTAAGGCAAAGCACGTATCCAATTAAACTAGATCAGAAGCCACAAAGAGTCCAAATTGTGCCTTTTCAGTAGAAGAACAAACCTGAGCAAACCGCTGCTTGAAATAATCATAAAGCATATGTGGCTTCTGAGACAATACTGCCACAGGTGTATCATCCCCCATGCAAAACGTCGGTTCTTTTCCCTGTGCCGCCATTGACTCAATTACCATTTGAACATCTTCGCTCGAGTAGCCAAACGCCCTAGTCTCTCAAAGTCAGAATAGCCAAAATTAGTGTCTTTGACAAACATCATTTTTTTTACCCACACAAGAGACATATACCACGTATACAAGAAGATTAATAACAATTATGAAAAGTTTGAGTACTTTGACTTCAGAAATCACCATATGATGCACATATTAGCATATTGAATCATAGAACAGGAGAAACAGAAAGGCTTACTGTTGGCGTTTTAAGGTGTCTTCAGTCTCCATGACTGCTGACGAAAGAAAACTAGAAGGCTTCAGAGTTCGCAGGTTTTCACTAACCCACTTTCCATATGGGTTATATGATGCAACCCGCTTCTTCACTTCTGTGTTCTCATATACCTGAAATTTCACATATTAATAATGGGAGACAACAGAAACCAAAATTATATATCGATGTCTACAAATTAAGAGAAAGATCGACCATGATCAGGTGCACCAACCTGTCCACTTTCTAAGTCAACAGATATCATCATACCAGGTCCTAGACGACCCTTCATTGTGACTTTCGATTCATCCATTGGTAGAACTCCGACCTGTATAAAGGCATGACTTAGAAACTTTCTGATGCCAAGATATAAACACAATTTGATACAAGATATAAACTCTAACCTATTATCTATCTTTCTTGATCTGCAAAGCATTAATTCGGTTATTGAAGAAAACACTTGAATGAGAGGATTTAAAATACTCCTAGATTTCACACTAAATGATCACCAAGAACTACTTAATAGTACTGATCATCTTTCTAAAAAAATCAGTTCGCATAGCTATGTCAAGAAAGAAAAACGAAGAAATTTCCAAAGTGATTAAACGAATTGGTTTTCTGACCTGTCAGGACCAAAGCTTTAAGATTCAAGCATAAGCCCAATCATCTGCTGGCAAGCATTACCATTTACCACCATGCTTAGATAAAGAACAAGTAAATAGAGCAAAAGACAAACGCACCTCAGAGGCTACATAGACAACATTATCACTTGTCCGCCAATATCTAGCAGGCCGAAGTCCATTGCGGTCTAGGCAAGCTCCAACAGTCTTTCCATCACTGAACAAAATCAAGATGACGCAGTTTGAAATGTGAAAGCAGAAGAAAGAAATGCGACAGACTTGCTAGCTAAACTACCTAACACTTTGAATGACAAATTACCATCAGGCTCATTTTCCCGCCAGTTGTCCACAGTTGTGGACATTTTCTAAAAGAAAAGCAGCAAATATTTGAGTGATCAAGACTTACAAGCCTCTGAGAACAGTTATGCGTACTCAATTTTCTTAGTTAAATAAATTTCGGAGCTCAATCTTACTCACATGACTAAACTTTCAAGGGTAAGAAATCTTCAAGAAAATTACCTGAACAATATCAATGCAGGTCCATCCCAGGGTTCCATCTGGCCCTTGTAATAATCATAAAAGTCTACAGCCTACAGTTGGAAAGCAGATAAGAGAAGCACTTGCAAGTATCCATAAAGATCAAAAAAGCAAACACGAAGCAATACCTCAGGGTATTTAATCATTAAGGTCGGGTGATTTTTATATGCCTCTGGCACAAGAATCATTAGAGATTCCTCAGGAGTCCGGCCACTTCTTATCAAAAGCTGCACAACCTCACTAATATAAATAAATTGAACTCTTGCAGCAATTAAAACAAGTCTATAACCAAGTTCTTTGGGGGGCGTCAACAGTCGGGGAAATTTTATGTAAGCAGAACATCACTATTGCTCTTTTGTTTTAGTTCAAAAATCAAGAGAATCTTCTATGCTTCTTCTTTATTTTTCCAAAAGTAGATACCACAGAGAGAATCACAACGGGAAAACAAAAGTTGGAGGTTAGATGACTCTTACTTCCGCAGCACTATCAAGGTTAGAGGAGTCCGAAGCCTTTGGATTGCTAATTGGGCGAATATCATTTTCACGTCCATGCCAAACAGGTGATTTTAGAGATGCTTCTCGAGATGTCATCCAGTTTAGGTTCCCCTGCAAAACTTATTCGGTTTCAGTGAGAAGTCCTAGCTTAGTCATGATCCAACAAACATATCGACCAGGAGAGAAGCATAACCTGTATGGTATTGATCTCCCCGTTGTGTCCAAGAAACCTCATTGGCTGAGCAAGAGGCCATCTGGGACTAGTATTTGTGCTAAATCTTCGATGATAGATGGCAAAAGCAGATTTATAAAGATCATTTTGAAGGTCGGGGTAAAATAACCCAAGAACTTCTGAGCGAAGCATTCCCTTGTAAACAATGGTCTGGTTGGACAAGGAACTGAAGTAGAGCTCAGAGGCCCAACTTTCAGAAGCAACAGCTCTTTCAATCAGCTTCCTGCAAATGTAAAGCTCTCTTTCAACGTCGTCTACTTTATCTTCTTTGACAATTCTAACAAAGACCTGTTCCGTTTTCGGCATCGTCTTTTTCGCATAATGGCCGACAATGGACGGTTCTACAGGAACATCCCTCCATCCAAGCACCTCCAGGCCCTCCTTCTCGAAAATACTTGTAACCACTGAAGAGATATTTCAAAACGTAATTTAGCAAGAAAGATAATAACTTGGAGTGGATACCAGAGCTGCAATCCACAAATCAATATGCATAAAACAATTCTAGGCTCACCTTTCTTGGCTTCTTTCCTGATGTCTTCATCTCGCGGTAGGAACAGCATTCCAACACCCGTATGAAGCTTATCAAAAGAAGCCATTCCTTGCTTCTCAGCCCATTCGTTGAATAGATCCCAAGGAATGGAAGTCATCAAACCAGAACCGTCGCCAGAAGCATTATCAGCACCGCAACCTCCCCTGTGTTCCATACAGCCAAGTGCTATCAGAGCATCACTTACAATTTTATGTGTAGCCTTGTTCTCCAAGTTCGCTATGAACCCAACCCCACATGCTCCTCTTTCCGAGATTATATCTTCTAAGTTCGCCACCTGCGACGATGCAATCCAAACAATTAAACCTCCAGAAAATCAACTGAATCGTCAAACAAATTTAAAGTTAACCCCAAATACACCAGAGCTCAAAAGTGCAAAACCTAGATCAACAGCAGATGAATATGCAAACTTCTAGCTTCCAACTTAACAATGATCATTCGCAGAGAACCACGCTTACCTCGGGTTTCAGATGAGAATAGGAAGCCGACGCATCGCCGGCGGGCCGGTCAAAATTCAGGTTCGCTTTTGCCGACAACGGAGACCTTAGCGAGGACTTCAGCAGTGGACTGTAGCCGCGGAACCCGGAGAGTTCATTACGCCGTTTGGTTCCCTTGGAAATACAGCAGGATCCGACGAAGTCGACAGAGAAGAGAGTCTTAGTAGAACTTAATTTCGCGGAGGAGAGAAGCCGAGAAACGGAAGATGAAGCTCCGGCGGCGCCCGGAGACTGTAGCGCCATGGAATGAAGCTCCTAAGAACGAGAACAAAGCGTCGACTGAAAACGCCGAGGGAGAAAGCGATCGATCGGATTTCCAACTTTCTCTCTCTCCTGGAACTGTTGCCGTTATTTTCAAAAAGTCAAAATGGAAGCAGAGATTTATTCCCTGCGACGGAGCGTACAGTGCACCGGAATCGCAGAGAAAATCCAGCCGCTGGTGTTTGTACAGCTAAGAGAAAAAGTTTGAGCGATCAGTGAGCACGACTACGAAGGAGGACTCTAATCGCCGTCGCCTTTTTGCTGTTGCTGTTGTTGTAAAGGTGATGGATGATTGAAAGCTAAAAGTTTAGCTTTTATGTCTTCAAACGCCGATCGCGTCTTTAAGATCTAGCGGTGCGTTTGGTGACGCATGTGTCTTTTAGAGTTCAAGAACAATTGAATTGAATACTACTGTTACATGTTGAAAAGGTAATTAATTAATCGATAGATTAAATGGGACCTGCTATTGTTTTCAATTGAAGAATACGTAATCATTAGTATAAAACTAGATTACTGATCTAATTAACGGGCGATTGAACAGTCGCAGATTTAATTTATACTATACTTTGTGGGGGCAATGACAGATGAAAACAAGAGATTCTCTCTGAGTTCCTCTACAGAAAACGACAACAACAGCAAGTTTTATACTAACTTTGAACGAATTATTGGAATCTTTACTCTATTTCTTTATTGAAAAAATTAAAAAATAACATCATCACCTACGTAACTACTTTGCTCAAAGTAGTGTATAGTTATAAAATTTGATTGCTGTCTTGTTCAGCATACCCTTACCAGACAAAGACATTTTCATTTTTTACGAAAGTTTAATTTCTTTCCAGAATCTTCTTTTTTTCTTTTTGATTGGTGCATCAAAGATACTTTGTTACCATTTGAAGAAACAAATTCAGTCACATTTGGAATTATAAATGTAAACCACCTCATATCTTTTTGTGTAGTTGAAGGACTATAACGTTAGAGGAAAAAATGTTTTCTTTACTACTTTTTTTTTTCTTATAAACCACTTTGATTATATTATTTCAACTCTTAACAAAATATTAGTTGAAATTATGTAACTTGGTTTATCTTCCGTTTTAACATTTTATCTACATTAACCGCATTTCTTTTACTGCAAATATCAAAAATATTCAACCATTCAAACGAAATTATCTACAAGAACTTACAAACAATAAAACCATGTTTTTCATAAAAATGAAATACTACATATCAGTATACAAGAGACAAAAATTTAATGAGAATATCCATTGCTATATATAGTTTTGAATTGATTACAAAGTGTAATAATACAAAATTAGAAAGATCTATAATAACTTCAAACAAACAAACAAAACAAAAAAAAGCTCAAAGACAACAGAAACGCTCTCTCAACTGTCATCTGTGAAGACCTTGAAGATAAAGTCACGGAAACGCCTCGAGTATTGTCTTGGATCAACCGCAGATATAGAGGAAGGATCATACTGTATGCTCTTGTAAGCGTGTTCAAGCTTTTTGCTGATATCATAATCCTGAAGAATGTCAATAATGCCAAATATCATCACCACTTCGTAGAACTCTCCTGTGGGTTCTCCCACAAGCTGAAACTCACAGTCATTTTTCCTCATCGTTCTCTCTGCTCGCGCCGGCATGTTGGTTCCCAATCTGATACTAGCCCACCTGTAACAACACAACCATATCCAAAACTCATATATCTGTGGTTCTGTGTTGATTTGAAATATGTTGGTATTATTGTTCTCTTGTGTTGTGTTACCTTGAAGGATCTGAAAGAAGCTCATCAACCTCTGCTCTAGAGAGACGATGGCCTGTTTCGTCTTCTGATTCACCTGTAGATAAGAAAAAGTTATCACCTTTTTTTTTGCTTTTGTGAATGTTACATGTTTTTTTTCTGATGGGAGAAAAAAAGTTATTTGATTTGACAAAAGCGAACCAATAGGTGTTCTTGCTCCAGAAGGAATCAGCTCTCCAGCGACTGAAGCTTCTCTGAAGTGAATCCCAACCAAAAGACTGTAATCCATGATTCTCTCCTGTTCTAGAAACTCGCAATCTTTATCGATTTGCCTGAGATGAAATCAATGAGCCATGAGAAATGAAACAAACACAAACGTTTTTTATGGAAGAGTAAAGTACAATTAGTTTTCACCTGATGAATTCTTGGTACCATGCTTTCTGCAACCTGAAGATGAAATTCAGGTCGAGGTCTTTCAAGATCGTGTTTGAATCGATTTCTGATTCAGGCTTGTCGGTGGTGCGGCCAAGAGAAGATCCTTTCAGATCAAAGCGTCTGTGAACAGAGTACTTGGAACAAAATAGATTACCCATTATGACGAACCGGACCTGCATTATTTGCCAGACCAGAGAAGAGATGTGAAACCAAACCAAGCTATTTCAAAAGCCATGCCACATTAAGTGTGGATGTTTTCTATTTACCTTCTTTTGGGTTGGTCCATTCAATTTCACACAGTGTAGACCAAAGAATCTGATTACCAAAGAGTTCTCAAATGCTCGAACATGGTTGTAATATGCTGCAAGCATCCTTAGAAGCACCTACACCAAGAAGACCAAAAGCAAATGTTATTTAGTATATGCTATCTGATGAATACTCGGTAATTACAAGCAAACACTTTTGGAGAAGAAAAACTCACTTTTGTTTCCGCCTTCTTCATTGTTTTTATCATGTAACGATCATCGTTTGTCAAGTAAAAGAAGCTTCCACTTTTACCAGGGGATGATAGTTCTCGAAGTGCATCATTCCCACAGATGGATAACATATAATCAGCTGGGTCTACTTTGAATAGCTTCCTCAAGCTCCTGGATAAATAAAGTAAAAGCAAGATATGTCAAGGATAATAAAGACAGAGTTAGTAGCAATGTGAGAAAAATAAAAGTAGATATTGTGGTCTAACCTGAAAACCAGTGGGCAATAATCTTTCCATTTGAATTCAGTGGATTGATGTGGAGGTGTGTACTTGGATCCTTCGCGCGGAAACCTTCTCCATATCTTATCTTTTGGATCAAACGCTGAAGGCTTCAGATCAAGAGATGCCACTGGAGCTTGTCTTCCAACAGAATGCCTGTGGAAACAAAATAACTAAACATGACACCAAAAACACAAGCATTGCTCCCTGTGCACATATATAAGTTATAACCAACAAAGATCAGATTGTATAACTTAGGACACATAGTCTCTCTCTCTCATATGTACCTGATTCCTAGCTGTAGATTAAGCATAAGCTCGTAGTTGCGATGGCCTTTGGATATAGTCTCCCCTTGTTTCCTCCCTGACTTTGGCAGTTTCATAGGCACAGGACTCGACTTCAGGCACTGAATGCCTTCAGCGTCCAATCTCATCAGCTCTGCATCCAACTCCTTCCTCATATCGGTGCCTCCTTCACCGATTTCGGTCCCCCACATATTCATCTTCTCAAATGCTCTATCCACACCAACACTCACCCTCCCATCAACTGACAACCTCCTAGGCTTCTCTATACGCTTGGAAGAGTTCCAAACAGTTAGTTTCTTCTGTGAAGGCAACATAGGAACCCTCTCTCCACTGCAGATCTTGTACTCACTCAGATTATTGAACAAATCTTTAGGATCCCATTCAAGATTTCCTTCGTTTCCTGACGGATAATAAGTACCATTCATCTCCTCTGGATCTTTAGACCAATTCCCAACGTAGAAACTCCCATCATCCCATTTGAACGTCCCATTCCCTCTAGGGAGCCCATCATCCCAAAACCCGTCGTATCTATTCCCATTTGTCCATACAAAAGTCCCTTTGCCATAGATCGTACCGTTCTTCCATTCGCCAATGTAATGGCACCCGTCGGTCCATTGATACTTCCCCTGACCTTCTTGCGAACCTCTCCTCCATTCACCATCATAGGCATCTCCATTTGCGAAACTCTTAACGCCATGGCCATGCTTTAAGTTCATCACCCACTGACCTTTATACGCATCTCCACTCGGACCCGTGTATGTGCCAATACCATCCATGTAACCACTTTTAAACTCTCCTTCGTACGTGGCACCAGATGGCCACCCGAACTTCCCGTTCCCCATGGTTTTTCCATTGTACCAATCACCAATGTACATGCAGCCATCTGTCCAGAGGTATTTGCCATGCCCGTGAGGAAAGCTATCATACCATTTCCCTGTGTAGTAGTCCCCATTGGGAAGTACTCTCTCCGCGTGGTAAACTTCCTCTGAGTTGCTCCTGTTAGTGGTGGTCTCGTCGTCATTGTCATCAGTTGTAGTATCGTTATCCGTATGTGGAGCTACAGACACTGTTCCAAAAACGCTATTTGCCCGCTTCTTGGCTTGTTGGGTCTTTCGCACGGTCACCTCCCATGCTTTGAGAACATAGCTTTGATCCTTGCTCATTGTATTAAACTAAACAAAAATTTCTATCTAAGAAAACTGTGTGTTATTAGAACCTAGAAACATGCCCTCGTAAAACATGTATAAAACCATCCTAAAGATGTACTAACACCCAAGAAATCAACAAAGATATGTGTCACTGGTCAATTTTCGTTTTGCCTCTGTCATCTCAATGTAATTGAGTCGGTGGCAAAGATCTTACTTTTCCTTTCAGATTACAGCATTGTTTGGATTGAATGTTGCTGTGGACCATGTTCCAAACCAAACAAAGAAAAAGAGAAGAATACTAATGGCCAGAAAAGAGTTAAAAGGGAAAAAATGTCTCCGAGATTTCATCTTTTCTTATCAGTTTTTCAAACTAATTTTGTCATTATTCAAACAAGGACTCGTTCATTATCCTCAAACCAATGAAAGCCTTGAAATTTAGAGAAACAAGCAAGACCCTCAAATTATCTATATTTAGCATCTCATTGCTTCCCTCTCATGCAAATACATCTTTCTTAGAAATATAAAATGAAGAATATTTTTAAAAGTTTACCAATTTAGACGAATAAGTACACTCCAATCGAATTTTTTCAACAGTCAGAAACAGAGTTAACTCAAAGTCATTGACGCATTCTGTCGAACAACTTAGGTTCATTTCATGAATATAGCAAACGAATTCGAAGAGTGAGACTTTCAGCTCTCGTTTATCCTTTTTTCCAATGTAATTCACAGACAAGCATAATCAAACCCCAATACAAATTTCGAAAACAAAGCAAAGCTCGAAAAGATCAAACAGATAAGAGTCATATCTTGTTGAGCTTGGCGAGGAGGAATACGGTGGCGGAGGTGACGGCGGGGATGAACAAGTCGTTGGGAATGGACGTCGGAGCTATGCGGTTCTTGAGGAAGACGGCGAAGGCAGGAACTCCGAAGATGAAGAGTAGAAACTCTTTTACTCCTCCGACGCCAGTGAACCCAGCTCCGATCAAAACCTCTTGAAGAAGCTTCTGGAACTCGTCCTTCGATAGCTTCTTCCCTTCTCCGAGATTATGTCTCTGCGTGATTCAAGTATACAGAACGAAGATTGCAATGCATTTAGAGCCAAATATCTATTTTGCGTCTTTTTAGAATCTTTTGAAAATATTCTAATAATTTTTCAATATATTTTAATTTACTTGAAATGTTTTAAAATATAAATATTTGTAGTATGACAAATGGTATTTTATGTTTACATACTATTTATATATAACTTAATGAATGATATTTTCATGTGAATGTGTTTGCAAATCTAATCGATCTCTCATTTGCTTTGCGTTGATCAGTTTATAATCTAAAAATCCATCGTGTTCTTGCTTCAAAAATGATCCCAAGATACCATTAATCTAAGTTAATAAAACTATATACAAGGAAATAGAAATTGTAAGACTTTTTACCTCATAAGCTTCTTGTAATTTCTCAACACTTGGCACCTTAAGTTGGGTACCACCAAGTCTTCTATTAATTTCTCTGTCAACACCAAAAAAAAAAAAAAGGTTTAATCACATCACATATAAATATACGATTCATGTAGCATATTCATAATATCCTGATGCCGACTAATTACGTATATACATAAAAAATAAATCAGAAGGAAAAAAAAGAATTACTCGACAGCTTCAGCCACAATGCGGTAGAAGTCGCCGAAAGACCATTCTTGATCGTCATTTTTTTCTTCAAGGCGTTTGCGGTAGCAATTTTCTGCCATAGCTTCCAAGTCTTTCCCGTCTACTTCTCCTCTCCCTTTTGCTTCGTTCCATTATTAAGTAAAGCCCAAAAACAAATAAACACAAAACATCAAAGATACGATATATTATAAAAAATGAACATTTTGTGACATTGAGGGAGAAAGAGAAAGGACGAACCGGTATTGAGGGCTTGACCCATATTGTGATAACTTCTTCTCCTTTTGATTTCCGTGATAACGTCTTCTTTCTTGCTTGTTTTTCATATTGTAACGAAGTTTGAAGGATAATATTGAGAAATAAATGTTTGAAGGCGTGACTTGTGACTTGTGAGGTCGGCACAGTATCTTGGCGTTTCCTGATCGATAAGCCACGTACCGGAAGCGTGACATATGAACATAAGCATCGTGATAAAAAAGTGAGAGTTCATTTCGTTTTTAATATTAGAAGAAACTAGAAAGTAATGATTTTAATTCTAATGTTGAGAGTTTTAATAAAACCACTGTATTTTTCTACCTTAAAACTAACTGGTCACTGACTCACTGTGTTCTACATTACAACTTTCGCATTTGATAAATCGCATATGGTCACAATACTGATTTTTGAAAGCCAAATGGTACTAGTGATTGAAATTTTGATGATCTATTAATTTGTTTCTTCAACCCATTTATATTTATAAATATTATTAAGGGAGAGATTCTTCGTCTGTTTGGCAAAATGTCAAGGTGTAATACTAATATGCATTAACTAAAATAAAATAAAATTGCGTTAAGGATATATTATTGAACCATATGATGCTTTGACACTTGGAGAAACCACATGACAGCACATAGAGATAACGTATTTATTTGTTTACTGACAGGCGATTACATTTACACCCCATTCCCTCGTCGACTTCGCGTCATTCAAATCATAATTTGGACTCTTTTGAGACATTAAGATTCAGAACAACGAATGAGGACTACTTAGTTAGCACTTAAGCATAAGAATCCAGCAACATTCAATGATGATTGTATTACCCATCAGTTCTACACTATTCTGATTTGTTTTCAACATATTATTCTAGACAACCGGATTAACGTCAACAAAAAATGAAATTAATTTCAACATTCATAATCTTCTATGGTAAAGTAATTGATGTTCATGTATTTGACAAATAGTATTAGAAAATCTAACACGAACATTTCGATATTGAAATATATTAGCTAAATAACGTTTATATATAGCGAAAATAGAAACGAGGAAAAAACGGAATGATTAGTTACCAAAACAAAAAAAACGATTGATTACAGTACATGCATTTTTTATTGGGAAATTGGCTCATATAGCCATATAAACATATATAATATGGAAAATAACTATACCAATATAGTAGCTATGATATTTCTTATATATTCTATAATATATACCAAAAAATCCTTAGGTAAAAAATGGAGTGAAAATATTTGATGACTCGGTAAATAAGTTATTACTGATATAACAGTTACTTAACTATTTTTCATATATTTTTCGACTACCTTCGCAATATTTCGGCAAAGCTATACTGTTCGTTTAAGAAATAGTATGTTTCTCAAAATAGTGTCATGAACTTGTACTATATAGTATCCATATACCAGTGTATTTAGAACATCCTTGACGCCACCTCTTGCCAACTACAGTCTTCACATCTGCACATGATGTGAGATTACATTATTATGTCTGTCCCAAAAATGATAGTGCTGGACCACCTACATATGCTCTGTCAATTGGCGCCATTCATATTGGGTTACGACAGGACGCACAGTTATGTCCTTGTTTACAGTATCTTGTGCATCGTCGCCCAATCTTCGAAACTGGACACTGTCAAATATCAAATAGAAGTTGTATTATGGCATGTCAAAGCTATACTATATACTTTTGTATGGTATGATCTTGAACCGGGGTTGTCAAAGCTATACTATATACTTTTGTATGGTGGGAGTAGATCAGTTGAAAACCTCTCGCCAATTTCGCCTCCTCCAACAAATGGGATAAGGTAAATCTTCTCATCAAACTCGTGTGTCATGTGTCTATATAGTAAGCAGCTACAATCATATTGTCCGTGTGAACCCCCACCCTAAGTGATATACTGACATCACACACAAATATTAACAGTATCGATTCCCGGTTAAAATGCAAGGACTGTAGTGTAATTTCTCTAGAGGTGATAGTTATTTTTCCAATTGTTTGAATATAATAGTTATATTGTATGATTGTTTCACAAATATAGTCATATAGCAAATTAACCCTTTTTTATTTGATTATGGTTCTATTTTTTGTAGCAGACTAGCCTGACCAAGATTAAAGATATTACACGATAAATCAAGACGCGAGTACATAAACGCGATTTTGTAACCGTCAAAAGAAAAAGGGAATCAAAAGAAGAAGACATAAATCCTGACGCGAGTACGTAATCGCGATTTGCAAACGCGTGTAAATGGTGATTTTGCAACACATACCTTTGGATCGGTGAAAGAGACCGAACCACGAGAACTCAACACTTGTCATCGGTCAAAAGTCTTTAACATTGCTTCTCAACTCTGATCTCTATGTCTAAATCTCCATCGTCGACGCCACGTCACCATTTTCCCGCCTTATAACTAGGCAAGCAAGAGAGAGAGAGAGAGCAATCAGATCAGAAAGTGGAATAATTAAAAAAAGCAAAAAAAAAAAAAGTTTCCTATTGGTCGTTCGCCACCTCTCCCTCTCTGCAAACATCTCGAACCCACTCTTGTCTGATAACAAAACAAAAAAACCAATCAAGGAGATTGTTGATTCTCTTTCCTTTTCGTTTGAGATTTTATCAAGGTTTCTTTCTTTCTCTCTTTTTCAATACTCGCTAGATTCATTGTTAGTGGTGGGGGTTTGTCCTTAGAAAATGGAGGAGAAGAATAAGGATAAGGAGAGAAATCCCGAGTTTACGTTCGAAGACGATGAAGATCTAGACGATAGCAGTAAGTACGAGAACGACAGTGGCACTGATCAGAGCGATGTCGGAGATCTTCCTGCTGACGACGACAACGATGATACTTTCATTTCCCAGGTTCAATGGCCTCAAAGCTTTAGGTAATTGATTCTAACATCTTCCTTTGTAAAGCTCGAATCTTTCGTATTTGTAATGAACAGAGAGATTTTCTGATTGTGATTGTTTCTTCTTTTTTTCAATCAGGGAAACCACTGATTCTTATACGATTGCTGCATCACCAATCTTCGGGTCTCTCAGGAGTAATCCGAGTTTCTATAGACAGAGCAGGAGTAATTTAGATGTCGAGTCAAAAGCCCCTCTGCTCCCTGAGAGGAACGAAGAATCCGACAAAGCCTCGGTTACACAATCAGTTTGGTCTCATAAAGGCTCATTTGCTGAAGAATTGCCCATTGGAGGCTATGGATGCAGCTTCACTCAAACCATTTTCAATGGTAACTAAAGAAAAGTATTATGGATTATTATGACTGTGGCCTTATTAACAAACATGTGTAATGTCTTCAAATCTGTATTATTTGGTTACAGCGATTAACGTAATGGCTGGAGTTGGGCTTCTGTCAACACCTTTTACAGTGAAAGAAGCTGGTTGGGCAAGTATGGTGATTCTTCTCTTGTTTGCGGTTATATGTTGTTACACCGCTACTTTGATGAAAGACTGTTTCGAGAACAAATCCGGCATTATCACTTATCCTGACATTGGAGAAGCTGCTTTTGGGAAATACGGCCGTATTCTTATCTGTGTAAGCCACTTTCTGGATCAGCTGTTCTGTTCTCATTAGCTTTTGCATCTATAGAATCACATTTCCTTATAGTTTCTGCAATGTTTTGTGTGTAGGTGCTACTGTACACGGAACTATATGTAAGTGAAAGATCTTTTTTATACTCATGGATCTTGAACCGATCTAAAGCTTTGTCTCTGTATGCACCATGTGAACTTACAGGAATCTTTGTAACACTTTTCTTTTGTAGTCATACTGTGTGGAATTCATCATTTTGGAAGGGGACAACCTTACAGGGCTTTTCCCTGGTACATCCGTGGATTGGCTCGGGATACGTCTCGACTCCAAGCATTTATTCGGAATCTTAACTGCTCTCATCGTTCTTCCAACTGTTTGGTTGAAGGATCTTCGAATCATCTCCTACCTCTCTGGTACAACAAACTGCTTTCTCTGTAATATATACATTGTTGACTCCTTTAGTTAAGAATCTTGAATCGTCTCCTTTTGATTCCACAGCTGGTGGAGTTATTGCAACTGTGTTGATAGCAGTGAGCACGTTCTTCCTCGGGACAACGGGAGGGATCGGGTTTCATCACACCGGTCACGCTGTGAAATGGAACGGGATACCGTTTGCAATTGGTATCTATGGATTTTGCTACTCAGGCCACTCTGTGTTCCCAAATATATACCAATCCATGGCTGATAAAACCAAATTCAACAAAGCGGTTATCACTTGGTAACACACTGATAAATAACTTCACTCTTGTATGAGCTTTTGATGTGTTGTTGATCCAAGTTTACATAAAATCAACGAGTTGTTGCTACATTGCAGTTTCGTTTTATGTGTTTTGATATATGGAGGAGTTGCAATCATGGGTTATCTCATGTTTGGTGAAGCAACCTTGTCTCAGATTACACTAAACATGCCAAAGGGCTTATTTTTCTCGAAAGTGGCGCAATGGACAACGGTTAGAAAAGAAACCGGTTTTTATTTCCCTCTCTATCATCTTTTGAAGTTCTTTTTACACTAAATCTTCATCTTGGTTCTGTTTTATATTCAGGTTGTGAGTCCGTTTACAAAATATGCTCTCCTGATGAATCCACTTGCAAGGAGTATAGAAGAACTATTACCCGAAAGAATCTCAGAGAACGTATGGTGCTTTCTTCTTCTAAGAACAGCACTCGTGGCTTCTTCTGTTTGTTCTGCTTTCCTTATCCCATTTTTTGGTAAGAACGTTAAAGCTTAGCAAAGTGTTGAGAACTCGCCTGTCTTTTTTTATCGGTTAGCTGCTTGAATGGTCTCAAGACACATTACTGTATTGTTGCATAGGTCTTGTGATGGCTCTGATAGGATCTCTTCTCAGCATACTCGTGGTTAGTATTCAACATCTCTTCTCTCACACATATTCTTTGGAACAAAACCCAAAACTCAAAAAGTCTTTTGCATTAATTGTATGTGTGTTTCAGGCAATAGTAATGCCTGCTCTATGCTTTATAAGGATAATGGGTAACAAAGCTACAAGAACACAGGTAAATATATATTAAGCCTTCTTTTAGTCTCATCTTCTCAAATTTTCTTGAAAGTGGTTTCGGATGATGGGTTTTTGTGTTCTGATTTAATATATAAAACACTGACTTGTGCTTTGTTGTGTGTGATACAGATGATCCTGAGTTCGATAATAGTGGCGATTGGGTTGGTAAGTGGGACCTTAGGGACATACTCTTCGGTTGCAAAGATCATTAGGAACTATTGATGAATCTCCATGACAAAGCCCCCCCCCATTAGTCTCTCCTTTTCTTTGTGTTTAATGTTTTTTGTTAAAAAGCTGTCATCTTTGCTTTTGTATTTTTGTGTATTTCTTCATTTTCCCGAGCATATTTCTCTTGTTTTAGATTTGGGTACAATCTATATGTAAAGAGAGCTTTTCTCTTTTGCCATTTCAGCATTCAATATTTAATAACAAACACTATATAACTTAAATTTAAATTTTACTATTAAATTCAGCCCATTAAACTTAAATTCCATGCAACCAACATTATTTGACCAATATCAAAAGCCTAAAATTACATCAAATAACATACTATAAATCTTTTATATAATTATAAATTTCATGATCAAACAAATTACAGCAATAACAACCCACATAATAACATTCCGTTTATAAATCAGTTTTTGTCATGACGAATAAAATTAGAAAACAAGAAAAAGACAATTTTCTATCAAATTTAACCACAACAATTAAAAACAATAACCAAAAACTGTTAATTGATTATAGATATCACAATTGAAGTGGGGAAAATTTTGATAAATAATCTAATTTACCACAAATTTAACCAAAACAGACTTAAATATATATCAACGACCATAGTATGAAACTTTGAAATAAAAGTATCCACAACTCAAAATAAGTAGATAATTTAATAGAATAAATTAAATAAATTTAAACAAATAACATTTGAAAACCGGGAACAAGAATCATCCCTCAAAACCGATGTCGCAAGTAGAACCACATCAAATAATAGAACTTACAACAACATTTGGTAAGAAAGAAAAAAGAGAAAGAAACAATACAATTACGCCTACCAAATATATAAAGTTATTTTTCTTCACTTTTTATTTTGCCATTTAACCATCTATCTCATACTTAAAACATTACACAACACAAACTATATAATTTAGAATCAACTTTCACTATTAAATTTAGTCCATAAAATCTAAAATCCCATAAGTGCATCTGACATTTGACCAATAGCACAAGCACAACTTACACAAATTACAGTACCATATATATAAAAGAGAAGAGGAAGAGTTCTCCTGAATCATGTAAAATGCAACAATCAAAACTATTTGACAACCTACAAACATTACATGCAGTTTTAAAATTAATTCAAAGTTATGACAAAAAAATTAGTAAAGAAAAAAAAGAAAAATTTTACAATCTAATCTAACTGCAAAAAATAAAAATAAAATTAATAACCAAATTTTCTTAACAGATCATGTGTACACTCAATTGAGCTCGGGAAAACTTTAATAAATAATCCAACTAAACACAAATTTAACCAAAACACTTCAATATATATATATATATATCAGCGTCTAAAGTATGGAATTTTGAAATACAAGTTTTTAAAACCCCAAAAAACAAACTAATAACAAAATAATTTAATAGAGTAGATTTATAATTTTAAATGAATAATATTTGCAAGCTGTGAACAAGAAATCGTCTATAAAAACAGATGCACAATAAGAAAACCGTCAAACAGTAAGATCATAGTGACATAAGGTTAAAAAAGAGAAAAAGCAAATTAAAAATAATCAACAAACTAAAAGAAACGTAGATAGATCCTTAACACAAAAATATGTATAAAAACAAGATGAACATAACATCACAACAAAAGAATATATATATGGATAACTAAATATTAAATAATATATATATATACACATAAACTAGATGAAAAACAAAATATATACACACAAATTAAATATAATAAGAATTTTTGTAAAAAAGGAATATAATAATAAGAAAAATATGAAATACAAATAGCCTAAAAGTGATTGGTAAAAAACTTGCGATAGCAAAAAATACTAATTTATTGAAGATCAAAACTTCAAGACATATAACTTTTTAAGAATTAAAATAGCAGATAAAAGAAAAATATTTCATATTTAAGCAACATAAAATCTAAATAATAAAATCAAACAATAAATTACAACTAAAATTTAACAATAAATAAAATTTTTGCGCGAAGCGCGAGTCAACCACTAGTAATATATAAACTACCACTGAAACAAACTATATTTTAGAGAGAAAAAAAAACAAATTTTATCTTGAGAAATAATAAAATAATCCAACAAATTACAAGAGATAGAAACATTATTAAGCTGACCGAGATTTCTAGAAACGTTTGTTGTTTCTTACAGAAAATGTAATTTCTTTCTTAGCCGTAGTATAGCGAGAGAAAAAAAAAAGACACATTAAGCGTTACGGTCAGCTTTCTTATCGTCCTCAGGTCTTCGAATCCATGACCGACAAATCCGTACGCGACAAGCTAATCCCCATCCACTCTTTGGAATACAATCTACGATAAGTTCTCTCTATGCTTTGGTTTAGCATTTTTAACCTTTATTTATATCTTATCGCTGCAAATTTTTATCTTTTGTAGACTTTCAGAAACGTTGAATTAAATTTTGTATTACAAAAGTCATATTAAAAAAAAAACGGTGAATATGATGTTGACACGTGTTTTTTTAATGTTACAAACAAGTGGCCGTGCGAAACAAGCGTCAAGACATTAATCATCTTTTCTTGTCAAAAGATAAGACGGTTCCAAGTGGGATGCCTACATCTTTTGTTTAGAAATGAAACTGGCTATCTCCATACTATAAGTGAATTCATAGCTCACATTGACTAAACTGAAATATAATTTGCACCACTTTAAATCTATATATACTTCTACAACTTAATTAATTTCTTAAATATTCGATAAACTATACTAATTCACATTGATGTTGGGATACAGTGACTGTAATGTATTTAGACAGTGAACATAGAGAGAACAAAACTCTATTAATAAGGTTCCTTGAACGAAAAGCTTATGCCTTTTCTTTTCTTTTTGGTCAAAACAATCTAGTATGTCGAAAAGTTTCATCAATGTCACAATTCTTGTTTAGTAACCAGTTGAGAAAAAAACATTTCTTTGTGTTTGTATTTTGGATTAAACTTCCATCGTGTTAGAGTCAGGTTATATAACCTTAATCAACTTTATAAATAATAAAATAACTCATTGAGTTATAGGCTGCAGTACATCATGCTTCTATCCAAATGTTCTGCTATATTAGAATATTTATTATTCTATAAAATAAAAGACAATAATTCATTATTGCATAGTTCCAACTTCCTATTATATAGAGATGGGTCATCCGAAAAAATCTTCCAAAATCCAAAGAAGAAAAGGGTTGCATCATACATCTATCCAAATATTCTACTAAAGTCTAAAGTCCATAGTATCATGAAAGCATTAATTGTTTTTTCTTCTTAATTTTTGATCATTTTCTACATCGGCGATCAAACTGATTACATTTTTTTTAACATCATACATGATTATTTCTTTATCACCACAAAATTGAAAAATTGATGTCATATCTTTCGAATGATGAAAACATTAATTGGTTACCTTAGGTTATTACATATATACATAGATCGACCCACCTAACAAGTTTTGATAAATTTAAAACAAACAATAAATGGAAGATAAGTTTAAAAGAAAAAAACTGAACATCATTAATTAGATATAACTCACATACACAAATAGTTCGCCTATATATATATATATATATATCGATATAAGGTTTCGATTAAACCCTAGAACTGTAAAATGGTTTCTTCTTCTGATCGGTGTTGCATAAAAAAAATAGAAGACTTTCAGAGAGAACCAATGCTTCCTAAGGCATTCACATTGTAAAACCCAGACGAGAAAAACCCAGACAGACCTGCCGACATTTGAGGAGCATTAAACACTTCCTCATCCAACGGTGAATAGTACTCAGGGATCACTTCATCCAACGATCCACGATTCATCTCCTCCTGGTGAGGATCTGCGGCCGCGGAAGTGGTGGTTTCCGGAGGTAGATCGGTGGCGTCTTGACCGGTGAGTTCTTGAACGAGCTCTCTGAACTTAGAAGCGCAAGTCTCCACTCTCATCGGATTTGATATGTATCGGACTTTGATGGGGTTGCTATTGTTACTCGTCGTCTTCCTCTTCTGCTTCGGTTGTTTCCTCGTCGGAGACAATGATGGCTTTCTCTGGTTTGAGCTTGTGATCAACGTCGATGATGACTCCATCTTCTTGATTCTTTGTAAAAGAGCAAAGAGAGAGAACGATAATCCAGATGTGAGCTTTCTTGTTTTAGCCCATTTTAAAAATATATATATATAAAAACCTTTAAGCTTCTTTCAGGAAGGAGAAGAGAAATTAATGGTAAGGGAAGCAAACAAACATTTAATGACAAGTTCCACTAAGACCTCGGCTGCTGTAAGCCGACGGCACGTTTAATCCACGCGCGTGTATATTCACATTTTCACCAAACAATAATAAATTAGGATATTGAGAATAATGAACTGTTTTATACAATCCCAAACAAAAATTACAAACACCAATGTTTCAGGAGGAACATACTAATTAAATTGAAATAATTTACAGGGGTTTTCTTAATTGTCTCAGAGTGTTGTGCACGCGCCGTTCGAGTCGCGTGATGAGAAAATGACAATAAAGTTAAAGTGGAAGCCGCCGTCGGCTAAGCCATCAGGGCAAACACAGAAGCGCCACGTCAATATCGGTGATGTAGACACATAGACGCCATGACGTCACTTGACCCGACGATGGTGATCTCACCAACTTAATTATAACTGAAAGTAAAAGACAAACAAATCACACAAATGTGGGAGAAAAATAAGGAAAAACAAATTTAACCTTCGCGGGAACACTCCATAATGTTTGTTTTTTGAAGGACTCGGTAATGTTGATACTTAACCATCATGAATCAACTCAAATAGTATGATCTCAAGCCAGAATGATTTAACCGACAAATTCTAACCATAGATACTTATCTTTGTGTACGTTTCCTTTTCTCCTTTTTAGTGTACTTGTTCGGTCTGTTTTGCACGTTTGTATGTTAAATATTTGTTTGCGTTGTTTCGTCTACTATGTTACCGATTAGAGTCAAACTTACACCCTTAAAATTATAATATATTATTCGTGCGTTACTCTAGAGCACACTGATCCAATAACATTTATTGTCAATAATCTTCGGACAAGAAAGAATGACAAGACCATCCAAACGGGAAATGTCAGTGGTTGGAAAATAATGAATTTATAAATGTTTCATCATATATGCCTTACAGAAAAGAAAAGAAAAAAAATCTCATATATAAATTTTGAAGACACGTCGAAAAATTAGTTGCAGTGTGGATGTATAGAGAAAGCTAAAATGATAAAATTTGAAAGTTATTTAATTAGAGCCAATTCAGTTGTTGAGCATGGGAATATCAATATAGAGTGTCTAGCTCTCTGCTCTAACCAGTGATTAATAAATCCGTTTTTTTTCCTTTTATTAAATGAAAATTTAAAGTTAATATGAATTTCAAATCAGCTATTACTGATTTTAGTTCAATTCTTTTGGCGGTTTTGGAAGACTCCAACAATATAAGTTACTTGCAAGAACTTTCTTTGTATCTTAATCAAATATTTAAAAACAATAGTGCATATCCGTATATTTTAAACGATTTTTTCTAAACATATTGTCAAACCTCGAATAGTTATGATTAGAAAACTAAAAAAGAAATTAGTAAAAAAAAAAACTTAATAATTTGGGAAATAATTGACAGAAATGAAGGCCAAGGGGGTCCACGTGGACAAGTGGGAAGGAGGGTAGCACTAGGTGTGTGCTGTGTGGTCAGTCGTAATTAAAAGGTCTTTTTAAATCGGTCTAATGTTAGGGCGGGCCCTCTAATCTCTCATCCCATAAGTGTAAGTGTAACTTTAACACTCCTAATTATACTTTGTACTATGAGGTTTCAACGTTTAATTTTAAGCACAATTCTAAAAAAAAATACAAATGTTTTGGATCAGGATAAAGTTGCCCAAAGCTTCGAGAAACTTTTAGTCCCTACTTTTAAAAACTCCATAACTCTCCTATATGTTCAGTTCAGTTTTTTTTTTCTATTTATTTTTTAAATAGAAGCTTTATAAATCTCTCAAAGAAGTCAACTGGTCAAGTCACGAGTACGTTACATTCAGAGTCTTTCAGATTCTCATGACAAATAAGATATATCCAACTTTAAGACTTACCTCGATGTCCATAAAAGTTTGGAAAAAAATATCGTCTATCACGGGAGATATATATCATTTTCCTACAAAACACCGCAGCTTGGTTTTGTTTAATTATAATCAACTTTAATATTGTCTCCACATCAACGATGTCAAGAAAAAGAAGAAAAAAAAAAAAAAAATCCAAAACACTGTTTTCAGATTATGTATCAGATTTATAGCTTAACCAATCTCATATTTTTATAAATTCAAAATCCAATGATATTTTTTCAAGATAAAAAGTCTTGAAAATCAAGAATTTGTCGGCGAGATACCGTGCTCATCTCTAGCTAATGACCGACAATGTTTGATGGCGATGAGATATTAATATTTGGCATAATTACAGGAATTGCAATAATTCCATAACCGAAGAAATTGGTGAAATAAAAAAGTAAGGAGACAAAAGACTAAAAACGCATTCGTGGTTGCATCATAAGGAGAGCACGTACGTGTGTTGACTTTGAAGTAAACGGATCAAAACGACTTCCTTCTGATATTATTATTATTATTATTATCTATACGTATATCTGTGGACTTCTTATCTATACGTATCGATCTGTACACATTATCCTCCAACCACTTAGACTATGATTGATTGGTGTATATAATAGAGTAAAAAGAACCGAGAGAAAACGGAATACTGGTGCATGCATGGTACTTAAACCATTAAAAGAGTTCCAATGACCCAACTCCTTGTAGCACAGGAGAAAAGCCCGTTGATAATTAAAAAGTGAAACAAAAAAAAAGAATAAGAGAAAAGCCCATTGGACAAAATTATCAATGTTTGCAAGTTACAAGTTACCTCTAAAAGCAACCTCCGAATCCGTATATTTAAAAAGGAAATTAAGAGAAGCCCATTGGATCAAACTCCATAAGCTTACGCTTACAAGTTACAACCTTCTTCATCCACATTTTAAGAAGATAAACAAGAAAGCCCATTGGGAAATTCATTTTCTTGCTTATAAAAGAGGCATCCATGACCACAGATCAAAAGAGAAAAGCTTTTGTGATGAAGCAAAGGAAAGTGTGGTTATAGAATAGGTGCTGTATAAGGAGCTGTTTGTGAGTAAACCAAATGCAAAGATAGATTCAAGCTCAAATGAGCTTTACTAATACTGTTAAGTATGAAAATTTACAAATTTTTTCTGTAATCTATACATTTATCTTTTTCCCTTTCAACTCATTCTTGCGCATCACTGGAAATAGTACGGTAATTGGTGATCTTGAGCGACAAGAAACATTCAACAAGCTGATGTTAAAAATCTCACCTTTCCTTATTTCCACTTCCCAAATGAATGAGAAATTCACCCTTGGGTTTACTATTACTTGGTGGTGTGTTTGATTTCTCTACTTTGGAAATAAAAGACCACTTTTTTGTTTTTGTTCAAAACTCATCAACTGCATTTGTCGTGTGGGCCACTTCAGTTTTAGTTGAACTTGAATTACACAACAAAAGGAGTTGACCAAGTCGGTATTGATTTCGTGAAATTGTGGCTTAAAGACTTTAGGATTGTGTGGATAGATCAATAAACCCACCTTTTGTTCCATAATCTTTAAAACATACATACAACAAAGTGGTTGGAAGTTCGGTGGAACTAGTCTACAACAAACAAAAGTTTAAGTAGTTGAGAAGGCGTTTTACGAATCCGATACATCTTTAGCCCAAAGTGAAATTCCATTTTAAGTAGTTTTAAGATTGAAATGGATCGAGCTAAAAATTTGGTGAAGGGAGCGCCAGCTGTCACCACCCACGACAGAAACTCTATAATGGGTCACTCTCTCTATGGTATTGAGTATTGACCCAACTTAATGGCATTGGTTCCTTCTCTTCCTCTCCCCCACCTAACTCCAACGGTATTTATTGCTCACCCAACTCAATGTTTCAAATTAAATAGCCTCACAACGAATCTTTACAATCTCTAAACCCCACTGTTGCCTACAATTCTATGTTTCTTTTATTATTATTGTTTTCTTTATAAGTAATGGCTTCAAGCATTCTTTCTTATTGCTTAATACTTGTAAATATATATATATACACAAGACACACACACATAGCGTGACTACATGAGACAGCTTACTCTTGAATAGCGTGTGTGAATAGCACAAAACCCCTTTTTGTTTTGTTTTGTAAATACTTTTAATGTCACTCTCTTCTCTCTCTTTCTCTTTGCTTCTTCTCCCTCATTCTTTGCTTTCAATGGAGAACAAGTTCCTCGATTTCCTTTCGTTTTGTTTCTCCAACACGATCTGTGGGCTACTCATGGTTTCTTGCCTTGCAAGAAGCATTATCAACCGTATTGGGTTCAGAACATTAGCGTGGAGAAAGGAAACGAAGAAGAAGATTCCACAAGGTGAAAACAAAATGCCTCTGCTGGATTTGCCTGACTTAACCTTGGACTGCATCTTAGAGAAGCTTTCCCCATCTGAGCTGTGTGCTATGACTTGTGTTTGCTCTGAGCTGAGGGATAAATGTGTGAGCGATCATCTGTGGGAGAAGCACATGGAGAAGAAATGGGGCAGATTAATGGGTGATGCAGCGATTAAAGAGTGGAAATCTCATGTCGCTACTCTAATGCAATGTCTCAGAGATCCGAATCGAAGCAGTAGAAGAAGTAACACACAGTGGAGGTCGAGGCTTGCTGCGAATCTTAAGCCCTTTTCGTGGTTAAGCTCAAACCATGGCTGCGACCAGAGAGGTTCATCATACCTCGCAACTATCGACTCTGTGATGTATTGGTACTCGAATCTTGAGAGTGGCAAGTTTTGGTTTCCAGCTCAGGTCTACAATCGCGAGGTAATGATCGAATCATGCATAAAGGCTTCACCTTTTTGGGGTTTTATGGCTATTTCAAGAAGACGCATTTAACGAATTTGGAGACAAATTTCTATATTTGGTGATTGTGGGTATTGATTTTGTTTTTTTGTTGTCTTTTTTGTTTTGCGGGATGCAGAACGGACATGTTGGATTCATGATGTCTTGTTACGATGCTAAAATCAGATACGATTCCAAGACTGATACATTTCAAGCAAGGTAAGAAGAAACTCTGAAATTTGTTTTTCTCATCGTTCCCCCGGAATTTTTGGTTTTCTCAATTTCTGTCAGTGTTTCTCATTGTCAGATACTCGGCGCATGGCCGGCGAGCGGCGGAGGAAAACGTGACGTGGCAGAGGCTGAGACCGTCTCTAATCGACGCAGAGTCACGTGACCTCCACGTGTCCGACTGTTTGCAGGAACTCAGACCCGGCGACCAATTCGAGATCCAGTGGAGAAGAACCAAAGAGTTCCCTTACGGTCTCTTTCTCTCTTTTTAAAAATTGTCAATTGCATTCGAAACCCATCTCGCTGAAAATGATTCTACTACGAATCCAAATCAAAGTCGAATACTTTGCGTTTGATTAATCTGATTTTGGTGCTTTTTTAAAAATATTCTCCGGGGTAGGTTGGTGGTTCGGAATCGTGGGTCACCTGCAAAACTGCGACGGAGAAGAGAGTTGCCGTTGCCACTTAGACGGTAACAATTAAGAAGCTTATATATATATGTTTGTTTACTTCAGAAACATTCGATTCGTTGACTAGGAAAATTAAGAAATGAATCTGATTTTGGTTCTTTTCTTATCGGCAGAGAATGTGGTGATGGAGTTCAGACAATTCAGACCGGACTCGCCGTGGAGAACGACGGTGTTAAATCGGAAGGAACACCGTGAGACGGGAAATGAATCCAACGGTTTTTACGGCGGAGTAAAGAAATTGGCTACGGAGGAAGAGGTTTCTACGTGGAAGCAATTGTGGCCTGCGCAAGTTTTACAATAGTTTTTGTAGCAATGTCATTAATTTGATTAATTTGGGTGATGAATGTCGCAATTTATCAAAAAAGAAAAGAGACTTGTTTGTGTAAATAGGCAACTGTGTATGATTCTTTGGCTCTAAATGTAATTGATTTTGAGGCATCTGGTGTTGGATGTGAACATGATCAGATAAAGGTTTATTATGATACGAATTAAAACTAAAGGGTTATTATCGCAAGAAAATGAAGAGTGGAGGTCTTATCTGCAATTATTCTTTAATTTTATTTAATTTAGTTATTAGCAAACGCGATACGAAAGATTCTGGATTGTTCTCTTTCTGCTGATTTTATTTTTTCAATTATGTTTTAAAAAAAAATCTGACTCTGAGTGATGTTTTGAATTCGAGAGGTTACTGAAATTCCAGGAAAGATCCTTCGGTTGAAGAAAATTATACATCGGAGACGACTTGAGAGGAGAAAACGAAAGCCTCGATCGATCTCCAATTCCAGATTGATTCTCGACGAGCTCACGCCAAGAATTGTTGCTTTCTCCCCAGTTTTTTCTGTTCATCCGATTAAGATGAACGGAGGTCCTTCTGGTTTCAGTACGTACCCGAATGACCCATTTCTCCTTAGCTCGATCAGCTTCTGGAAAATTTTGTCTTTGATTTCATCATGGATTTTCGATTGATGTCGAGTTATTCGAACTTGCAGATAATGCTCCGGTCACGAGAGCCTTTGTCATCGCGAGCGCCCTTTTCACTTTCTTCTTGGGGATCCGAGGAGGTTCTTCCAAGCTCGGGTTGTCTTACCAGGTAATTTCTCATTTCAGTGTGCTCCGTTATTGATCTGTTACACTTGATCCGATGAGACTTTATGCTTTCTGGGTTTACAGAAGGATTAGGATTGGATTCTGTCTCCTTCGATTTTCTAAAAGCTCTAGGCTTTTGGTACCAATTGTTGTGCTGCACCAGATAATATCGTCGATTTCGATTTTGGATTATGCTTAGGTTTTCTGTGGGCTTTACACTCTAGTTTGCAAGGTTTTGCTTTATTGGGAGAAAGCAGCTTAAACCGAAAAAGCTTCAGTCTTTGCATTTTACTGCAATCACCAGCCAGTGATGCTGAATAATAGATGGATCCCTTGAGCAGATTTAGGCTCCAAATCTTGACCATGATGTTAGATATAGTTCGATAATAGATGCATTACTTAAGCAGATTTAGGCTTCACATGTTGATCATCATGTGTTAGATAGGTCAATAACTCGCCTCTGCTAATCTGATTGTGTTTGTTAGTGGAAGGTTTTTGATTATTTCGAAACTTTCGAAACCGGTGTCTCGGACGAGTAATTTAAATTCATATACGTTCCTCTTGTGAAGGACTGATTGTTGCTATGAAAAAATAAGATGCTAAAGCTTGTATTTATAAACTTCTGCCAATCTCATTGCAGGACGTTTTCGAGAAGTTTCGGATATGGAAGTTAATCATATCGAATTTCGCCTTCTCTTCCACACCAGAATTGCTCTTTGGCTTGTACTTGCTGTACTACTTCCGTGTCTTTGAGCGACAGATTGGTTCTAATAAGCACTCGGTAAGGGATAGATCATCCTAGTTCTATATTCATCGTAGATTAATTTCGTCATGGTCTTTACTCTCCCTTGTCCTGGTAAATAGAAAGATATCAGCCGGTATTTACTTCAAGATTGAAATCCTGTTATTATGTTTACAAGAGGTTAATAGTGCTCATTCTGCAGGTTTTCATCTTGTTCTCTGGGTTTGTATCACTGATACTAGAGACCATTTTGTTATCATTGTTCAAAGGTATGGCATCTTCCGGTTTTCAGATTGTCTATTTGAAATCTACACTGTTTTGGTCACTACTCGTACTTTATGATATGAAATAGGGTCGCTTAAGCCAGCCTTGTTAGTAGTCTCACCAATTATCAAAGTGCGTAGGGAAGATTAGGATTGGTGATTATCCTGCTTTGTTTTCTTCACTCTCATACTGTTGAAGATGTTTTACTGAAAAATCCATTGTTTTTTTTTGGGTGTTTATAAGAACTTGTGATATGACTAATATACATTCTGTAACGCCAACATTTCACATTTATAAAATACAGGCTACATAAATATCTGTTGTTTATTTTTGTAGATCCTACAGCAAACCTACTAACATCTGGACCATACGCCCTCATATTTGCTTCCTTCGTACCCTTCTACTTGGACATTCCAGTTTCAAAGAGGTTTCACATATTTGGTATACACTTCTCTGATAAATCCTTCATATATCTAGCTGGTGTCCAGGTAAACAAATACCATATGTTTACTTGTAATATTTTTTTTTTAATACAGTTCTTAGCCATATAAATTTTCTCTGGTTCCATTTTTGTAGCTTTTACTATCATCTTGGAAAAGATCCATCGTTCCTGGAATTTGCGGCATAATTGCTGGTTCCTTGTATCGGTTGAACATCTTTGGTATCCGCAAGGCAAAGGTTATTATTACCTTTCCAACTTTTTTGCTTAAAATTCAAACATCATCTATCTCCTCATAATGTGGGTTTTTGTCACTTTAATAACACTAGTTTTTGTATAAAATACATTGACAGATCCCTGAGTTCGTGGCTTCGTTATTTTCTCGGCTTTCTTTGCCATCCTCGAGCAGCCATTCTCAACCACCAAGAAGGACATCACCCAACTTAACTCGCCAAGCAGTGGCGAGTCTTTAACTCTGCAACATCTGTTTTTTACCTCTCAAATTAAACTCTGCAACATCTGTTCATTTACTGACATGTGACGTTTCTGTGTTTTTCAGAGATCGTATCAAGCTCCAATTCCGTCAAGTATAGAGCCATCTGAGGAAGCCGTAGCTACTTTGGTATCTATGGGATTTGACCAGAACGCAGCAAGACAGGCGCTTGTACACGCCAGAAATGATGTCAACGCAGCCACCAACATTCTTCTTGAAGCTCACTAAGCCTTTACTAGGAACTTTTTAGAAACATTGTTGATTCGAGATGCAGACACGAGAGGTATTCTTCTGCTGCGTTCTAACAACGGAAACGGTCTTGCCATAACGATGGTATGTCCAGCAAATGATCTGATTTTTGTCCCTCTTCTTTCTTTCTTTTGGCCTCTTTTCTTTGCCGTTGTAAAATATGACAAATTGCTTAGGCTGTGTTTATGTAGTGCAGATTTCCCAGTCTTTTCTTGCAGATTTAAATGAAACATAGAGAGGCTATTCTCATAAACCCAATTCTCTGATGGATTAGGAGATAATCTGGCTGAGGACTTGTGAAAAGATCTAAAGTCCTTGTAAAAACTTGTTCAAAGGGCCGGATAATCAAAACGCTTAACCCAAATCCCGAAACTATTATTGGTTGCAATAAAGGATGATCAATGAAAAAAAAGTAATAAAGAAAAATGAGAAGATTGATTTACACACAAAAATAAGAACAGGCAGGAAGCAAAGAGTTACTTTAAGAATTTTTCTTGCTTCTTGGCCGTAAACTCCTCAGACAAAATTGGGCTTTTTTTAACGCCGAGTAAGTGAAAAATGATGAAACTCTTGTCTGAATCATTGTGTAGTCTTTGCTGGCGAGACCATTTGTAGAAGTTAGAAATTTGACTCTTCTTTGCCTTCATCCATGGTGTAAACTGGTATTTCCCAGTTCTTGTTCTTTTTTGGATCATCTGTTAAAGTGAGATCCGTTTCGTACTCTCTAAATGTTTTGAAGAATGTCTTTGCTCCCATCATAATCAGCCTCTCCACCATGAATAACTGATAGTTGTTCTCGATTACAGAATCCAAAATCTCACTAAAATTCGATGAGTAAGCCACTTTGTACCTGCAGTGTAGCAAAAAATCTTTGAAGCATCTTACAAGAACATCTAAGTATGTAAACCTACAAACTTGGATTTTACCTGGTTGCGAGAGGGGAAAAGAATCCAGGAGTTCTCTCATTAGAACCGATAAAAAGAGTTCGTCCTGGTGGGATCTGCTTCTGTATCCTCCTCATGATAAACTCGGGGCGTGTGTCTCTGTCCAAATGTGGGAACTGACTTCTCTCAACCTTAAACCTGTCTTTTCTTGTTTTCAGTTTGTCACCTCGACGAACATGAATCGCATCGTAATCACCGAGTTGTGTTTTTATCTGTTCACCCAAAACTGGTTCACAATAAGCTAAGGCCTCTCTCTCAGAAAAAAAAAGCAGAGACAACAAAAAACACAACCATTCTCCCTCAAAGTTGTGTTTAATTCACCTTTTCCGCAGCATCTCTCAATCTTGATGCTGCCATGTTAGGGAGAAATGAATAAGGAAGCATGACGGCGCTACGATTACTTCGATCCTTGCACTCAACAAACCTACCATGAAGATTACAATAAATGATACAATAGACTTGAGAGGCTAGAGATTTTTCAATGAAGTAAAGATAAAGCAATGGTTACCATGCGAGGGGACTTGCGGTTCGGTTAATGAGCAAAAGATTTGCAAAGTGGCTAGTCTCATTAAGCTCATGCCTATTGGCTCCATACACATGCGCAACCCCTCGTTCTCTTAGTTTCATGCTCGTCGATAGCACAATGTGCCACGTTTCCGAGTCGTCCAAGATCACAGGTACCTTCTCAGAGATAAGGTCAATATCATACAATGTATCCATCGCACAAGAGCTCACTTCCCAACTAAGAACATACAAAAGGAAAGAGACTTCTCTTGTGTTAAAGTGGGAACAAAACAAAAGTTGAGCTTTTTTTTACAGAAACTCTAACCTTTCCTCTGTAGTTTCATTGTCGGATCGATTGAGTATACCTTTCTTGTTATGTATTGGATTAATGCACATCCGAGAAGGCATTACAAATGTCCTGCAACAACAACAACAGCAACTCCATCAGAGAAATCTCAAGAGTTTTTTGACAATTTTGGGAGGGAGATTTTGGAAATTTACCTGTTAAGAAAGATGGCTTCTTCAAGGGCGCATCTAAGGCTGGATTCTTGGTGACCTAAACCCGCACAGGTCTCGCAGTTCTTACCAGGACAATCGATTCTGTTTCCCCAATACAAATACTTGTCCCACAAACTGTGATGTCTCTTGCTTCGAGGAGACTTCACGAAATAACCAATCAGAGTTTTCCGATACGGTAAACCCAATCCGCCGGTGGAAACCACCGAAGAGAAAAAGAGGAGGAATGCGACGGCGAGTATACATAACAGAACAAGTCTCCGAGATCCAAGAGTTGATTTTGACCTCTGGGTTCTGCTAATTGTCGCCATTTCAACTGTTGCAGAAGACTGGAGAGGAGGAAGAAGAAAGAAAGAAGCTTGGGCCCGCTTGGCGATGGTTGTTAGGTAGTGGATCAGAGATCTCAAGGACGGTCACGTGGGAGTCTCCGGCAAATGTGAGACAAATCACGTGGCTCATGATCCAAAGATGTCATTGACCAATTGTTTTTCCGGCAGCCATTGAAAGAGTGAGTGCTCGACACGTAAAGAGTAGCGCGCAGGTCCTAACATTACCTGACATATATAAACACTCTGAACTTTTACTGTCGGAGATTCATAGATTTCCTTGTATCCAATTGTTGATCTTCTCTTTCTCTTTGTCTAGGGGATAATTTTAAACCGAATCTAACCGCTAATTTGAAGGAATAACCGATAATATCCATTCATTAATAATCAAAGTCTGCTTAATTAGTTACATGTTTGATCATAAGTAAAGTTTATGTTCCGAAATATAATTATGGAATATGATGATGTCTCATTCTGTACATTCCTCTTCATCTGAAAACCTTTCTTACACATACACACAGACACACACTGACATAATTATGAATCTTTGACTTAACACCTTACCCATGAACAGAGAAAAAACAAGAAACAAAAACTATCAAGAAATGGGTGAAAAGAAGAAACCAGATCTACTACACCTAGCTGCATCTTTCTTTATCTAACAATGTCATTGCTCTAAGCTTTCTGTAATGATCGAGAAGACACGCCGTGTAGTAGTCTCACAAAACCCAAGAAACTAAGCTTCCCATCCGAATGTCTTATCCAATCCTGAAGTACAACGTGCACCGGCACTGATGGCCCCAGTCCAAGCTCCTGCCATTACCACATTTCTCATTAAACAATCAAAATCACAATTCCAAAGTTTCGCTCTTCATGAGTGTATCTAGGTGAATAAGAAAGTTGTAAAATTCATATACCGATGCAAGTTCCTCAATCATGATTGGTCTATTCCCGTCCTTCTCAAACAACTCATAAGCACGCCTTGCGTGTTGCTCCCATGTTTCCATTGCTTCTAGCTGATAAACACTCAAGGCTGATGCACAGAACTCTTCAAAGTCTAGTTTCTTGTATTGAAGACAACTTATCTACATCCCCAAAATAAAAAGATTAGAACGTTTAACCAAATGATATAAACCTTAGTCCATGTAATTAGCCTCGTTTCTTACCATGTGAACAAAATCTAAAACTCGTGAATCCTTCGTAGCATCTGTTGCGCTCTTTAGGATTGCCTGAGATTTTGTTTGAAAAAAAATCAAGAATCACTGAAAAAAAATCACAAATGAAAAAGGGAAGAGATAGATGGAATCGTTGGAAACAGAACTCACTGTTTTATAGTTCTGCATCGAGATATATCCATTTTTGCTTGGTCCCAACAATGTAAATTGCTCCCGCAGATAAGCTAATTGCGGTACAGTTAATGTCTTGGCAAGAGCCTGGAACCATGAAAAGAGAAAAAAAAAAAACCAAAATTTATCATATAGTTTTCAACCATGGATCGAATTTGCCAAGTAGAATAATACGTCAGCTTCTTAGAATCCAACTCACCGCTAAAGCTGATTTTCTCAATGAAGTTGACATTATGTACAACTTTACAAGCTTGTATATGATCATATCAGATGGTATCTTTAGTTCATGCGAGCCAACAAGCCACGGATGACCTGAGGACAAAAAAAAGACGATTCATTCTTCACGTTTTCATGACAGTAACAATATGTTAACACCCGTTATAGAGAGATCAAGATGAATATACTTACACAAAGCCTGTGCAGCAGTTAGTCTTTTACGGTAATCTTTGTTTAGCAATCTCTTAACAAAATCTACAGCGTCAGGTGATAGTGACGGCCAAGGAGCTTCTTCGAAATTGGGCTCTGCCTTAAGGACAGCTCGGAAGATTCCGGACTCGGTACGGGCCCAAAAGGGTCTACTGCCACAAAGAAGAATGTAAGCAATCACTCCAATACTCCACATGTCAGCTTCTGTTCCGTACGTACGGTGCAAAACTTCCGGGGCCACGTAGTAAGCACTTCCTACAATATCATTCAACCTCTCGTCTGCAGAATTGCAAAAAGAGTGTCACATTTTTATAACATCGAGATGATGGATTTCGATTTGGAGAGATCTTTGGGGTCATTATTATTAGCATCTCTGACCTGGCTTGACATAATCAGAGAGACCAAAATCAATTGCTTTCAGAGGAGAAGTCTCGTCCTTAGTACTGAACAAAAAGTTCTGTGAGAGAGAAACAGACAAACAGAAAGAAACATAACCGTCATTATCACTCTGCATTAAATTAGTGGAATTCATTCTATGCGTACAAAGACTACTCGTAATGTGATGGGACCTATAGAAAGTGAAGTGTCACCAAAAGCCAAAGTGGTTTACAAGAAAACAATTGGAGAGAACAATCTGGATAATTAAACATCATCATGGATTATTAAAGTGTATACTGTACCTCGGGTTTAAGGTCACGGTGAACCACACCTTGTAGATGACAGTAAGCTACTACACTAAGAATCTGAACCATAACTTTTTTAGCATCATCTTCCGAGTATTTGCCACCCCTTAATGAGATCAAAGCACAAAGTCAACACATCAAAGCACGATTCAGTATAGAGACAAGCAATCAAAAAGACATGGCCACATGTGACGTTAGCAGCAAATTACCTTTGAAGTATTTTGTCCAAGAGTTCACCACCTTTGCATAACCTAACGAACAAGAGATTGTAAGTATTTTCAGATCGCAATCTTGGAATAGGAAGATGATCAACGGAGCTTAAGAGAGAACGTATACTTACTCCATCACAATATAAACATTTTCGTCATCTTCAAACGCGTCGTAGAACTGTACTAAGTTCTGGTGACCAGTCAAAGCTCGCAATATCCTCACTTCTCTACTAACATCCTCAATTGCAATTGCAGTTGTCATCTACAGTCAACAACATATATAACACTAAGCAATGAATAATTTTGAAAACTCTGTTTTTACTCTACAAACAATGTCTCATTCTCCCACAGTTAAAACACATAAAGACTGTTGCAGCAATAAACACATACTGATAAAACTCTGTTTTTTTTTTTATTCACACTCAGATTCAACTTAAATTCACGTAATTCTTAAAAAAAGAATCAATTTTTCTTTCAATCATAAGCCTGGAGCAGAATCAAACATCATTCGCCAACAATTCAAAGCAATATCACGCAGTTTAACATATAAAAACCAGAACAGAGCACTTAATCATGTCTCTCTGACAGTATATATTTAAAAAAATGCAGAATCTTTAAACACATGGCAATGAAACTACTACTCGAATCAACAACGGATACAAAAATTAAGAGAAATCGATCAGTTTTGGAAAGCAAAAGAGTTTTAAGAAGAAGGAAACCTTGGATTTGGGAATAACTTTAACAGCTACTTCTTGACCCTTCAAGCTACCTTTTTTACCCTTTGCAGAGCAAGTATACCCGAAATGGCCACGGCCCACCTCGCCATCAATCTCGTAGTGTGAGCTGAAATTCTTCGAGAAGCCGAAACTCTTGTCGAGACCGATCTCGCATTCTTTGCCTTCAGGGATCGAGACCTCGTTGGGCTTGGCGGAGCCGTGACGACGCGCGAGGAAAGCGCGTATGTGCTTTGCAGGTGAAGGAGGAGGGAAAGGTCTCTTGAAGATGCGAAGAGGAGTCGAGCTCAAGCTCGAGGATAGGGCCGGCGAGGATTTGAATAAGCTTGGTAACGGGCTTGGGCTGTAAAACGGAAACCCGGAGGATCTCGCCGGCTGAGAATTCGTCGGAGCTTCATCGATTTCGCCGGAAACTGGGAGGCTCTTCGATGGCTGCTCCGTAGGTTTTCCATGACAGATTCCCATTAGATTTGGATTGATGGTTCAAAAGAAGTCTGAAGTATATCGATTCACTCCAAGGAATCAAAGTTATTAGTTACGAAAGAAGAGTGATATCATGTGGTATAATCAGACAAGGACAAGCAAATTCAGTTTCCCAAATAGATGGGAACTTAGGAGTGTAATAAGCCGAGATCAAGAGATTAGATGAAGATAAAACCACACGCAAAGAGGAAGAAGAGGACGAAGGAGAGAAGCGAGTTTCACTCCAATCAGAAGGAAAGTTAAGTAAAGAAACTACACGAAGCAAAAGCAAAGTTTTGAGAATGAAGAAAAAGAAGAAGAAGAAGATGCTTTCGCAGTAGCAACAAGGAAAAAGGGAGAGAGAAGGCATAAAAGAGGAGAGAATCAAAAAGAAAGCAAAGATTGATTGGTTTCTTTTGTAATATTTTTAATTTATCTTTCATTTAATTTTGTTATCCTTTTTGTTGCTTTTTCTCTTTCTTTATTTTTCTCTTACAACCTCTTTTTGATAAATGGGGTTAAGGTGATGTTTGGTTGCCAAGAAAAGAGTCTTGTGCTGTATTTTGCAACAAAATTATGATAAACTTGATATTTCTTAAAATTTGTTGTTAAAACCATATGGTTATATATACATTTTTTTCTTTATGCAATGTTTTAGAAATACTGCATTGACATTTTCCCATCAATAAACTTATTGAGAGAGAGAAAACAAAAATTTAGATGATAGACTCGGGAGAATAGACGAGTCTATAAAAAGTATGTTGACAATACATTGCAAAATCCTATCAAGACTCTCAGCAACCTTATCTTTGCACTGCCCAATTTTGTAATGCTAAAAATATCAATCAAAGGATCCAAAAGAGTCCTTGAATCTTGCCAAAAATATATAAAAAAGATCATATATAACCTCGAAGTTGGCACTTGATAAAAGAAAGCTACCCAAAGAAAGGCCTAATTAGTTTCAGTATAGGTTTTAGCCAGTAGTTATGAACTTTACACCCAATAATGGGTGGATTTCACTGTCCACATATCTAATTTTACATATGTTTTTCGATGTTATAATATTAATATTTACATAGTATATATACTACTAATAGTTATATTTTATTTATCTTAATAATGTAAACTTCTTTCCATTTTAAATATGACCCAAATGAGTCATAATTGATTATTATTTATAGAGTTTTTGGTTCTCTGTTTCTGCCCAAATCTCATTTCGAATTTTGGTCTGCCTACGCATAACTTCGAAAACAACATCTATAAATTTACTTGCACGTCAAAGCCCAAATGAAGTAACGAACAGGTGAATAAACAAATAATTTGGGTTTGGTACTAGGCAGTACAGTGTAGGCAGATATGATTTAATATATAGCTATGAAATTCTTATCGTAAAAAATAATTCTTGTCGTTGGCATAATCAATCAGCCGAGTATCATTGTTTTCTTTTGGCTTTAAGTCTTTAACTCTCATGACCGGGTGTAATGAGCAGAGTCTAGACTCTATTTGTTGTTCTGTTCATTAATGGGTAAATAGATTAGAGTCTACATAGCATAAAAAATCTATAGAGTAATATTTTGATTATTTTTCTTACAATGGAACTACCAAATAATATTAGTATTAATCATTTCATGGACTAAACACATCCAATGCAATCAATCGTCATTTTTCGTTTATTTCATAGATAAACTTTTGTGTAATGCGTGACAGTGAGACAGTGACTATCTCACGTGTTACAAATGAGTATCAAACTCAATTTCCGTAGTTGGAAGGCAAATGATTTGATTGATTCTCTTTTGAAATGGGTGACTCCAGTATTTGTAAAATTCAGCCAGTGGGCTCTGTTGTCAGCTTTTTTTTATATACATAAATCATTAATGCACAAAATTCATCAAACAAACAATTCGGATTTAGATATTGGTTTTTACTAGGTAATTATCCGTGCTGTGCTGCAGAATATTTTTCTACATTTTGAATATATTTTTAATATAATAAAATTATTTTTATAATATAAATGAATATTATATTTTTTTATTAGCTTAAGTTATGTATTTATGTGTTTTCAATTTGATTAATAACTTTAATTTTTTTATTTTTCGAAATTATTATTTGCTATTAAATTTATTTAGCTAACTAATTATATATGTATATGTAAGAATAAAGCAATATATTTTTAGTACCTTCATGCTAATGGCAAATGTAATCTATTTTCTCCAATAAATTATCACTTGATCCTCCTTTGTAATTATATAAAGCAAAATACCATTTAAAAAAGATTTCTTAATTAATCTAATTATTTTAAATTATAATATTTATTTATTTATTAAATATTTATTATAAACATATGTTTCTAAAACTATCAAACTATAATCAATAACATTCATATCAAAACCATTGTTATTGTTTTATAACTAAATTGAAAACTCAGTTTGAACTGTTGAAATATCATTTTAGTTGAAGTTAAATAATTAAATTTTCGGATACTATAGACATACTTTAACTTAGAAATTTAGCACAGAGAAATTTTATCTTCTTACAAAAACCGAGAAATCGTATTTCCCATCAAAACAAAAAAAAAAACTTCATTTTCCCATGAAACTGAGAAAGTGCATATTCCCGCCGAAAAAAAAATCATTTTCTCGTCAAACCTAAAACCTAAAATTTCATTTTTCCACGAGAACCTATGTTTTCTCACAAAAACCAAAAAATCATGTTTTTCACCAAAATCAAAAAAATTCATCTTCGTGCAAAAACCAAAAAAAATTATTTTCCCGTTAAAACCAGAAAATTTTATTTTCCTTTAAAAACTGAGAATTTTCTAACCAAAAAATTATTTTCTCGTCAAATCAAGAATCACGCTTTCCTACCAAAACAAACAAGCTACAATTTCCCGCGAAAACATAAAATTGTATTATCTCCCGAGAAATTGTGTTTTCCCGTGAAAACTAAGAAATTACATTTTCCCGCAAAAACAAAAAATCACATTATTCGTTAAAAACTGAAAATTTGTATTTCTCATCTAAACAAAGAAATCTAAACCAAGAAATTGCTTATTCCCGTCAAAATCGAGAATTTTTTTTTTCTCCATCAAACTGAGAAATTGCATTTCTCGCCAAAATAGTCAAATTCTAATTTTCCGCAAAAGTGAGTGCAAATAAATATGGTCGACATAATACATTTTTGTGGGGCAATTGTAATCACTATATATTTTTACAAGATAGGTGTGTATGTTTTATCATTTGGGCTTTTATAAATGAAATAGGTGATAAATGAAATGGATGATGTGTATTAATGTTTTAATTTGATTGGTGAATTTTTTTGCTGAGATGTCATAGTGAGAAAGCTTGAAAAAGCTTAAGTGTCTTCACCAGGAGAGACTTATGGATTATTGTTGTATTGATTATCTTTTTCAAACCAGGTAGAAAGAATAAAAGTCAACAACAGTTTTTTTTCTTTTTTCTTGAATTGAAACCATATGTAGAAGAGCCAAATCAATTATTTCTGTAGATGATTTCAAGAATTTGTACGTGTAATTTGTAAACTAAACAGATGAACAGAGAAAAATATTTGAGGTGAGAAGAGATTAGCCCAAAGAAAATAGAAATTAAAGAAAGCCTTATCAGTTACCAACCATAGTCGGTTGGCCGGTGGGCTTTTTTGGTTATGATATTTTCTGAACATAACCGATTGAAAGAGATTTTGGCAGCAAAACTCTAAACTCTAAATTGTAACAAGATAATGAGGTAAAACTAAAACTGAAAAAAAGAAAGATTATTTATATTCTCATCCATTTCATTTTCTTTGGGCAGCTCTTTCTATTTCTAATTTCCCCCCTCTATATGGCAATTCTAAAAAGGCTTTGTTTTCTCAAGTTCTAAAATTAGAGTTGAGCCCGAACACAAAGGACACGAACAGTTGTTCAAGATTTCTCTAATATTCGTAAGAAAAAAACTATGTTGTATTACTATAACCTAGCTATCAGAAGTATTAAGCTTCCTGAAGTCTATTACAATAAACATGTAATACACGCAATATGTTGTATCCTCCGGAGTATGATTTTTCTTTCTAAGTTTAATTTCGCAACGTAAATACCAACGTCTTGGCCAAAACGAAGTGTACGTGTGTGACGTATAACGGGAAAAAATAATTCATTTTTTGCAGTCGTCCTCCACATTGTTCACTTCCTTTTCTTAAGTGTATTCTTCTTTTTCTTTTTCACAGAATTACACAATAGCCACATGTACGTATTTTCATGTATTTACTCAGTTTTTAGGTTGCATCTACAAATTAAAGCTCAGTTTAGGAGTACAAAAGTACAAATTATTACAAAAGGGCCTACGTCTCGATTCAGTATATGGTCCAGTACTTCGATTCAAAACTGATGTTCCCGTGAATTATCTGGACTTTTGTAAGAAACCTTATCAAATGAATAAATTATTTCTGATATAGAATAAGAGTTGGTGCCCTTGACGTACGGCATAGGGTTAGAGTAGAGACGTGGTCTTGTAACCGAAGTGTCGTAGTGTTGTCATGTCGGAGTCATTGTCACTATGGACTGCTCTACTCAAATCTAATTTGGGCCTTTCCCTGAAAACCTAAACTGATTTGGTTCCAATCTCAAGTTGGACCCCTCTTCTGTCTCTTTAGATGGGCTTAGATCCTCTATTCCATTCCTGTTTCCTTTTTGTTTTTGTTTTTATTAGATGTTTAAATAATTCATTAAGAGTTTGACATTGAAATTTGAAAAGAGAAACAGTTTGATCAGATCATTTCATCTATGTACATGCTGTTATTTTATTTAAAAAGATTAAGAGTGACCCATACCAAAGTCAGAGAAAGCTGAGAAAAGTTAAGTATTTAAGTCGTAAGTCTTGGATTAAACCCTAAAACTATATTCAGAAGAACGATTGCATTACATATATACTAGATTTAATTCTTTTAGATTATCAAAAGTTTTGGAGAAACATAAAAACATATTGTGTATTCTAGATAAAGTGGTCAGTCATAGATAAACGAGGCTCATATGGGGGGTACAATACAAATATATTTTTAAACATTGCGATCTTTCATAACCAGTCCATTTAAATAATCTTTAGATAATATCGAAATGTTCTATATGTTCATAGTTTGTAAGTTTGTATAGGTCAATTAAAAAGTTCTAAGTTGATTATATATGACAATAGAACAACAAAACATTTGTAGAAAAAATCGAAATCAATAGTTTATATACTTCGATTATGTAGAAGTAGTTTTGTGTCAAAAGAAAACTTATTTATATATTAAAACGGATACAATAGTATGTTTCAGTACTTTAAATTTAAATTTCCGGTAGAACCCCGAAGTAAGTGAAAAGGTTCCCATATTTTTCTGAGTCGATAAACAAGAACACTTGACCAAGAAAGACACAAGAACGCATGAAAACATAAGCACATTTGACATATAGTATAATTTGCTTATTTGTGAAATGTAAATAAATTAAAGTAAACACAAAGAAACAATAGTAATAATATTCAAAAAGGAAATAGGATGGTCAAAATTGTGTGGTGAGATAAGAAAGGGGGACTCACATGTTCACACGATGAGACACTAACGTGTGAGGTTAATGATTGCTTTTGTCACAATACCCATAAATTTCAAAAGGAATTTTTAAAACTTCAAGTTTTTCTATTAATTGTTTTTTAGTTGAATACAAGTATAACTTTAATAATAATAAATAGTGCGAAAGCTATAAAGATTTCTATAAAATATACTTTTTGGTCGAGAGGTTGAGTATAGAGGGGACACCAGCTGCCCCAAAACCATCACGCTCCATGGACAAACTTTCTCCACCTTTTTTTTCTCTTCTTCTTCTCTTAGTTTTCTTCAATATTATTTTATTGAATTCTCCAAAAAAAATAGAGAAACGAATTATTAAAAAAGAGAGAAAGGAAAAAAGGGAGAGTGATGAGAAGAGTCGGTCCTTTTTGTCTCATAGAGCCAATGGCCCATCAATTTTCCTTCCTTTTGTCAGTCTCCTTTTCTCACGCTTCCTCTTCCTTTAATCCCACATTCTCATCCTTCTTCTTCATATTCCATTTCACTTATTACTTTTATTACTAAGTTATTTCATTCATATACATCTCATTTTCCACAGTGATCGGATCCATACGTTCACCCATTATCGGCGTGTATATATTTCATCGAGGTTGTTCATCCAAAACCATAACTAACATTCACTCATATCTATGTCTAGTAAAACAATTTCTTAATGTTAATAATCACTAATAAACAATACGACTATTCTGTTAGTTAATTTATGTTCCTGGAGGCAACAGATATATATATACACTCCTACTTTAATATACACTAGTACAGTAAATACGTACGTGGACAATGTTAGGTTTTTCAATTCGAATAGGTTTAAGTATATAAATTTTGTTTATGCATACATGCATGCTTTTTCCATAAGATCAAAACAATCGTAGACTAAGTATTTCGCTAATACTTTATCAATCTCAACTAAAAGCAAAAACATGTTCGTCACAATCATATGGATATATTTAAATAAGTAGTCGTACTATTATATTTGATCAATATGTACACGAAAGAAAACGAGGCCCTGCTTATATTCTTCGGTCTGAATAATGTGGTCAAATGTACACATTTAGAAAGACATGAACAACGAAAGAAAGAGGAGAGATTGGATTCATGGGGACAAAGGTGACATAAGGGTCACTTTGAAACTCACAGCATACAAACATAGACTTCTTCTATTCACATAATATGTATCGAAGCTTAGTCTCTTTTGGACTTCACCAATCACATCTGTTACTTAGATTCTTCTACATCGACAAATATTCCCTCATTCTCAAAACCCTAGTCCTCACACCAACAGCCGAAAAACAGTATAAGATAGAGAAAATAATACGAAATATATTTCTTTATACATATTTTCTTTTTCTTTTTTCTTGAAAAAGAAAAGAAAAAGAACACACCAAACCTACTTACAACATTTGCTTACACTCCCACGACTTATAACTAGAATCATAGAACATATAAAGTAGGAAAAAATAAAAACAAAAGGTATTGGCAATTATAACCAAGTTAATTATGATCATACCCTATATATTAATCAATTAAAGACTCTTTAGTGTACTCAAATCTCATCATCTCACACCATTATGATGTGATCCAGCGCACGACGCCGTTTTGACCGTTCTCCTCCTCCACCACCAGAACTACGTTCCATCAACGACTTGCTTGATCGCTCGAGCAACGACTTGAGAGCGTTCTGTAAGAAATGAACAGAATCGACGCCGTGCATCTCTTTGTCTGCAGCTACAACAAGAACGCTTCTTGTCCGGCCACCAAGAGTTACCATCTCAGCTCGAAGAGTCTTCATGTGAAGAGACTTAAGTATCTCCATGAGGTCAGGCAAGAGATCTGATCTGTCGTCACAACATAAAGATGCTTTGAAGATTATATGACCGTCGTTTGAATAGTCCCCATAGTGTAGAACGCTAATCTCGTCGGTCTCTGAGGGTAAAAGGGTTTGGTCGGAGTCGGAGATCTCTAGGGTTTGTTGTTTAAGTTCCTTGACTCGTTGAACCACTTTGGCGAGCAGTGTGGCTTTATCAGTCTAAAATAGAAACATGAATTACATATTAACAGTTGAAATCTTCAGAAAACTTTTTTTTTAAGTTTTGGAGTAAGAAGTTGAAATTTGATGTTCATTTAATATCAAATCAACTGAAAAAAGCTTGAGAACTTTCCGAAAAAGTGATATACTATCCCAATAAGATTCACAAAAAGGCCATGAAGCTTTTCTTTTCTTCTTCATCTTCTAGACTTCTCACTACTTGTTAGTTTTAATTATACATTCATAATCACTATAAATACATTCACAAATCAATGAACATACCGATCTTTGTAAATCTATATAATGAGAGCTATGAATTATCTTTATTGAAAACATGTGTGTTAGTAAGAATTATAATTACACAAACATATCATGAAAAAAAATAGTATTAATGAGCTAACACCAAATCGAATGGACGACATAAGAAAAAACTAATGATGTAAACTTTGTGTCTGAGAAGATGCAAAACCCTAGTACATATACCCATTAAAAATATTTCTCTTAAAATTGATAACATATAGTATATAATATATGTATTATGATATATGTACGTATATATATGTATCTTCATATGTATGGGGATATATACGCCATATGAAACAGTTTTAATAATGATAATACCTTGGAATTACAAGAGAGTACGTTACGGAGCTTGTTGAGGTGAGAATTGATTCTCTCTCTTCTTCTTCGTTCAGCTTCTTTGTGATTCTTCAAAGCAGCAATAGCTCTGTCTTGAGCAATTGTTTCTCCGATTCCGGAGATCGCTAGAGGGTAATAAGATGACGTGGACGACGATGACCCGCATAAGCTCTGCATAGTCGACATGTAGTCACCGGAGACGCAGAATCCTCCGCCGGAGATTTCGTTTCCGGCGAGGAACGAATACAACATCTGATCTGAGCTCTCTGGTTGCATATTTTCTTCTATTGCGCCGCCTTCTTTTGTTTTTAATGGGTTTGTGGAGCTTTCGGTGGGTTCTGTCCTAAAAGATGGAATATATATACGTAAAATGAGAGAGTAGATAGTGTAGATTAAATATTTTATATTATTAGATGTTAATAAGTAAAAGTGTTTTAACGGGATTTTTTTTTAATAGTGTTTCTTTTTAATCGGTGGGGGAAAAAGTTGCTATTGAGCTTGGAAATTTTGGGAAGGGTCCTTAATTAGGTCATTGTTTTGGCACCAATACCATCATCATTCCAAATGATTCTATGATCCATCAGCCGCATTTCTACGTATTTGTTTTTTTCAATCTCTATTTTGTATTTACATCATATGATTAAAGGCTAATTTGTCAGATATCCATGTTATTGCAAAATCGTAAATAGATGGATGTGATTTTGCATCTGTTTTGAATAGATGATATCATGTAAGATAAGCATGCCATCAATAAATAACATGCCATTTGTTTATAACACATTTAAAATCATGCTTTTCTTACAAAAAAAATGTGCTCTAAGAAAACTCATGTTATTTATGACTTAGTCCCTACATCAATTTCGAAAATAAGGAAAGTAGAATTCTCATATGTAGTGCATATTTCATTAATCTATATAGGAATTAATGTATCTAATTTATGTTCTCTTTCTCTCTTGTCTCTGTATATTTGTCTGTTTTTAGCTTTATACGATAAAATTTAATGGTAAAAATAGCTGTAAAAAAGGTTAATGGTAAAAATAATTGATTTTTCTTAGTATAAAAAAATCTTGAGTACGTAAAAAGATGATACCAATGAGATTATCTGAGAAGGGTATGTAAACCAGAAAAGAAGGTACGCCATAAATAATGGGCTTAAAAGAACAAGGGCCCAATGTAGCCCAACTTCATAGTTATACACTCATACTAAACGGTGACCACAAAAATGGCGCAAGCAGGAGGAAAGTGGGGGAAAACCAGAACCATGCAGTTGACAGAGCCTTCCACATTTGACTCTGACATGGCTCTTCCTCCTAAACATCTCCAGCTTCCTTCTTCTTGTAGGCTTCCTCTCTATTCTTCCTTCGGCTTTTCGATTCCTTCGTCTCCACTCTCTGTTTCTGCTTCAACGATTCGAGTCTCCACGAAATCCGGTTCCGTACGCGTCAGTTTCAGTCGACGATCGATCGTCAGATACAACGATCACGCCGGAGAAGATGAAGAAAGTATTGACGGCGAGGAGGAGGAAGAGGATTGGAGCTTTGAGGAAGCAGTCGCGCTCTTCAACCAGAGAGATTATTACAGGAGCCACGACGCGCTCGAGGCTCTTTGGATCCGAGCAGAGGAGCCATCTCGAACCCTTTTCCATGGAATTCTTCAGTGTGCCGTCGGATTTCACCATCTCTTCAACAGCGTAAATCTCCGTTCCTCTTATTTTCATTCATCGACATTTGAGTTGCGAGTTTTTTTTTTCCGATAACGTAGAACCATAAAGGAGCGATGATGGAGTTAGGAGAAGGAGTATGCAAGCTAAGGAGGATGAATTTCGAAGACGGACCGTTTCACGAATTCGAGAGAGATGTCTCTGCCGTTTTAGAATTCGTTTATCAAACTCAGCTCGAACTCGCTGCCTGTAGGTTTTGAATTTTTAGGAAATCGTTTCGCAACTAATGTTATATTATAATACATAACGACACTCAAGAAAATCTCAAAATTGGCTGATGATAGGTTCGGAAGATATGTGTGTGACGATGGATCAATCGGACAGGTCTTACCAACTGTTGGGTGGTTATGCAGCTGGAGAAAATATATACAGCTTAGAGACAGTGGTTGATTTCAACAATGGAATGTCTGAGACAAGTGCTATACTCTTTTCTCCTTCAAGCTCTTCCTCGGAGGCAACACGAGTGAAGCTCCCAACACTAGCCGCAACCGATAAGCATCTGCTTGCATTTACAGGCGACGAGAGTTTCTAAGAGAATGATCCAAATTAGGATATGATTTGCATTCAAGAAAACAATGATACAGAGTGATACTATCACCAGATCAGCAAGGTACTAGTACATGATTACGAATCGGAGCTAGAAGATTTGTACAACATACATATTACCAGGATGATTTGGTTATTGATTGTAAATCCACAATTCGAAGATGATATAAGTGGAGATGATAAAACCTATGAAGACAAATGAGCCATTATAAGTAAATGAATCGTTCAGACAAGAAAGTTAAAAACACAAAAGGGATATAACAATCCTGTCTTTTAACCACCAAAAAAGACCAGCCATGAATGAAATTTAGAACAAGCGAGGAACATTCTTTTTTTTTTTTTTTTTTGGGGAATTACATAATAGGAGGGTAGGTAAAAGAAGGGAAGCCAAATAGTTGTTTGAGCAAATTCACTTGGCCATCATAACCTTGACGAACTCCTCGTAGTTGATCTGACCATCACCATCAACATCAGCTTCCTTAATCATCTCATCGACTTCTTCATCAGTCAGCTTCTCGCCGAGGTTTGTCATCACGTGTCTCAACTCAGCGGCCGAGATGAAACCGTTCTGGTCCTTGTCGAAGACCCTGAACGCTTCCTTGAGCTCTTCCTCCGAGTCTGTGTCCTTCATTTTCCGAGCCATTAGGTTCAAGAACTCAGGGAAATCGATGGTCCCGTTACCATCTGCGTCCACTTCGTTGATCATGTCCTGAAGCTCGGCTTCGGTGGGGTTTTGACCGAGCGAACGCATCACGGTGCCAAGCTCCTTCGTGGTAATGCAACCTACAGTTACAACAATCCAATCGAAATGGTTTAAACACAAAGCTGAAACAGGAATCAAGTATATCATAAATGGCCGATTCAGAACCTAATGCAAAATTTTCATCACTAAGGAAATGCTAAAAACATGATGAAGAATCGGCAATCGCTGGTACAAAAACGATGAACCACATAGATCTTTTACATCTGCAAATGCGTTTTTACCTTCTTAATTTCAATAGATACGGTCAAATCCTGAAAACTCAATTTGATTAAGAGATAACGAAAACATAGAAGATTCATAAGGCATCGCTACAAATCAAAAAGCCACCTAATCGAGAATCAATTAAAACTACAAGTATCCATCTGATCAAGATCCAACATCTACGATCACAGAAATGAGAGAGGAAAAGGGATGAAACATACCATCACCATCCTTGTCGAATAAGCTGAAGGCTTCCTTGAACTCAGAGATCTGATCGTCAGTGAGCTGATCCGCCATAGTTTCTTTTCTTTTTTTTGCTGTATTTACTTTCTTAAAATTTGCTAACTGGTTGGGTTCCTCTCTAATGGAGGAAGGAGATTGATGATGAGAGCAAAAAAGGAAAAAAAAAGAAAAGCGTTTGCGAGAGTGATAGACCGTTCTTCTCGGAGCGTTTTATGTACCTGATTATTTGTATTCTGAAATCTCGGTTACAGCCTCAGTTAAAGCCATTAATTACGTTGATGCCATTCGATTTTTGAGTTTTAAATAAAACCGCCAGGTTGACGAGAGAAAAGAGATGGACCACACGTTCACGCGGTCTCTACGCGGATCGTTGACTGCCACGTCAGCTTTTCCCTATGGGTCCTTCGTTTTTAGTGAGTCGCTCTGTTTAATTTTCGTTGGTGAGTGGGGTAGTTCAATTCGATAATCTTTTCGTGATTGTAATAATTGGTATTTATTAAATGCTACAATCTCAAAGAAATCTTTTATTTATAACAACTTAATTATCACAATTATGTGAACGTTTCTTTCGATGGGCACAAGTGGAGCAATCGCACATCTGTCTTAAATTTAAAGATTTTGCTTCTACTCCACTAATTTAGTTTATGAATAATTGAATATGACGACTTTTCTCTGATTTACGAGGAACTTTCACCCATTTGTTTTTTCTTTGAACATAAGATAACCATTATTTGTTTCAAAAATTAACACAATGCAAAAAAAATTAAGTTTTAAGGAACTTGACCAGATAAAAAAAAAGGTTGAATTTGGACTTACAAAGGCATTTGAGTCTTGCAAACGTTAAGTTGGGTGTGACCTCTTGTCTCGTTGCAAAGGCCGAGCCATGACAAGTGAAGTTGTAGTGGCAGAGGTACAAGAGCTGTCATATGAAACGGTGTCGTCTTCTCTTGCAAGGTCTCTCCTCAATTCTCTAGACTCGTAGCTATTTTCAACTTCCTTCACTTTCATATGTTCTGAGAAGTACCTCCAACATCCGCAAATTCACCGTTGTTGCTGAATGCTTTCAACGCAATTCGATTGCTTAAACACACTCAATAAGGATTGTGAAGCAAAGAGTCATTCCATACTTTTAACTACTTTCATCACATCATGCCCAGTTTACCAATAATCGGCGCAAGAACACTTCCCGTTAACGAAATGATGGAATCTACTACCGTCTCTTAACGTGATCTCTCGGTTCTTGATCACCGATATATACTTGAAAGCCACATGGCAATCGCTGCAAACCCGCAAGTTCTTGATAATTCTAATGGGCACACCTTCAGGTAATATCATGAGCGCAAATGCAACCGCTAGCTTCTCGCTGTGCTGCACCAAGTCTGATTCTTTCTCTTCTTCATCCATATCATGCAGCACTGAAGCTGTATCAGGCTTGTATCCTTTCAGCTTCATCTCCAGAGTCAGTTCTTTAAGGTACGAATAGATCTCTTTCGATTTAGACTGAGAACGATCTCCCATCTTAAACCGATGCAATTCACCTTTGTGTTCAAACCAGCTGATTCCCGGTTCTTTCTTCACATTCTTATCTCTCATTGATTTTCTCACCTCCGAGACATCTCCCCATCTCTTAGCCGAGGCGTGAGCGTTTGCAAGCAGGACGTAACAAGTAGAGTCATTAGGGTCAATCTCAAGGATTTCTTTAAAGGCTCTCTCTGCCATGTCTGCGTTTTTGTGTGTGTTACACGCAGATAACAACGTTTTCCATATAACGGTGTCTGGCTTTATTGGCATGGACCTGATCTTTGCCTCGGCTTGATCCAAATTCCCTGCTCGACCGAGCAAGTCCACCACGCAAGTGTAGTGCTTTAAACCGGGCTTGAACCCGTATTTTTCCACCATCATCTCAAACAACTCAAGCCCTTTGTCTTTCAAACCAGAATGGCTACACGCGTAGAGCAGATTCAGAAACGCGACCTCGTTTATCTCCATTTCGGTTTTCTCTGCCATAGCGTTAAACAGCTTGATTGCCTCATCGCCTTGTCCATGAAACCCATAAGCCGAAATCATCGAGCTCCACATCACTTCATCTTCATCTTCACGTTCTGAAAAAGCTTTAGCTGCATCTTCAAGACACCCACATTTCGAATACATGCTGATCAACGAACTAACCACAGCTACCACAGAGCTAGCCCCAATCTTAATAGCTTCCGCGTGAATCTGCTGGCCTTGACCTCTAACCGCTAAATCAGAACAAGAACTCAGCACGGTTACAAAAGTGATCTGATTCGGCCTAAAGCCCGAGACTTTCATCTTCCTATACTCATAAAGCACGGTTTCAGGACATCCATTCTGAGCGTACCCTGCGATGAGTGTATTCCAAGCAACCAGATTACTCACAGGCATCGATCTAATGACATCTTGGCCATCTTGCAATTTCCCAGTTCTCATATACATATGAGCCACCGAATTGCTAACAACTGAATCGATCTCAAGCCCGTATTTGATCGTGTAGGCATGAATCTGCTGCCCTATGAGCAGCGACCGCGACCCAGCAGATCCGCTAAATACACTACCCAGAGTGTACTCGTCGGGGGAAAACCCCAATGCGTGCATCTCTCTAAACAAACTCAAACCCTCTTCGTTGTACTCAGACTGAATCAATCCAGCGATCATGGCATTCCAAGTTGTGAGCTTTCTATCAGTCATTTCATCGAACACCTTCCGTGCACTTTCCAAATCACCGGCACGCACATACCCGTTGATGAGTACGTTAGATGACATGAAATTCTTCTTGGGCATGAGAGCATACAAGGCGACAGCGGAAGGAAAATCTCCGAGCTTGGAGTACATGCTCATGAGGTGGTTGCTTATGAACCTCTCGGAGGAGAATCCGGAGACGACGAGGAGGCAATGGAGCTGCTTTCCAGAGGGAAGAGATTGTCTGGTGACGCATGATTGGATGAAAGGTGTGAAGAGATCGGTGTTTGAGAAAATGTTGAGTCGGAATCTCTGGAAGGCTTCTCGGAGGTTCCCCTTTGAGCACAAAATGGATATGGCGGTCTTAGGATCTGCTGATAGAGAACGAGCAACGGAAGATGCTTGGTATAGCATCAGACAACATAACCTGGAAATAGCCGATCGGTATCACTTTATTGATATGCCGGAGATTTAACCGGAAAAGAGAAAACGAAGAAGGAGCGCGAGTGTTTTCTCTCTGTAGCTCGATTTGATTGGGCCGTAATAAAAAGCCCAATATTTATTTGGAGAAACAGCCCAATAATTTATTTGGAGAAACAGCCCAATAATTTATTTGGAGAAAAAGCCCAAAATGTAAATCAAAGAACCACACAATAATGTTCATTCATTTATTTCTTGGAGGTAATGTTGTTGAATTCATCATACTTGAAATAGTAGTAGTGCTTATACAGTTATACTCAAAAGTTTGAAAAAGCTGCAAAACGAAATGTAATTTAAGTCTAGAAATATACAAAGAACAAAGCTGTCTCACTCTAGTAAGAAGAAGAAGAAGAAGAAGAAGAAGAAGAAAGAAGAAGAGTCTTTTAGATCAGAAAGAAGCAGAGCTTGTTCGCCGGAGCTTCCACTTAGGATCCGGTGGTGGTTCACTTGGGAGGATCTTCTCCACCTCCTGCCATTATATCAAATATTCAAATAAAGAAACAACTGAATCAAATTACCATTAACCGAAATTATATGGAAACAAGAGGAGATCATGAGTTATGTTACCTTTAACCTCCGAAGTTTTTCGTTTTCTTCTTCTAAGCTCGAAACTTTGATCTCTAATTCATGAGTATAAGCCTGCTCATCACAAAAAAAGTTTCAAGGTTATCAAACCAAGCAATTAACAAAAACTGAAAAAAACACAAGTTTGCTTTTGTTGTCTTCATCTAACCTGTTTCCTAGCTCGTGAACGTGCTGCAGATTCTCTGTTCTTGATCATCCTCTTCTGCCTCCTCTCTACAGTCTTCTCCACAATCTCTCCTCCTGATGAAGCCAATCTTTTCCTCCCATGCGCATGTTGTGAATCAGATAATCCACCCATCATCAAAGGCGTTGGAGACACCATTTCCTGCATCTCACAAACCGGATATGGCATAAACCCTTGATGTTGATGCTGAGGCTGATGATACTGAACCCATTGCCCATTCGAAGCTATGTTAACAACATTCTGAGGCGCTATTGTCTCAGTCACTACACCAGCTTTCAACAACAGGTCCTCAAGTGTGATTTCACCGAGTGTAGGCTGCTTATTATCATTACTGTCTCTCCTCTCACCACGAGGATTACTACTGCTTCCAATCTTGTCCTGTTGAATGTCTCTCCAAACCTCATCGACTGTCTTTTTGCTGAGATCTCGAGGCAGCGTCAAGGATCCTTGACGAGGAATCCCTTCCTCTGTTGCTTCTGGTGGCTGATTAGCTTCAGCAGACCAGACACTCTTGAGAAGCTCATCGAGGTTCATGCTTCCCAACGGTTTTGAGGAACTTCCTAAATGGTTTTGAACCTCATGGAGCTTTAAGCTATAGAGAGAATTCTGTCTAGGTAGTGACTGAGAGATAGGCTCTTCAACGTTTCCTCTAAGAGAACCCATGTAAAAGCCTTTAAAAGAGTGACAAAATCAATGTCTGTCTGGTTTGCTAATTAGAAACCCTTGTCGATCTTATACACCTAAAAGTCGAGAATTTTAGTAATCAAAGGCATAACTGCGAGCAGAACAGTCTGGGAGAATCAAGGGGAATTGCATGCAGCATTCGAGGACTCAAAAAGCAGAAAACTACACTTAGAAATCCGAAACTAGAAGAAAAATTGAGAGAGGGGAGGCAGGAGATTGAGAAGAAAGGAACAAAAAAATTAAGAATGATGCTAAAGTGGCTCCAATTTTCAGAATTTGGAGATTAAGAAAAAACAGATGGAGGAAAGAAAAAAAGGAACTTGAGTTCTCTGTGTGTGGAGATGGTGAGTCTCGGACAAACCTTTGGTAGGTGCAGAAGAGAGATTACAAAACCAAACACACATTCTCTTCCCTCTCTGTCTCTCTCTCCTTAGTTTAGTTTACACACGGGAGAGAAAGAATAGAGAGAGAAAGAGAAAAAGAGTCTTTTTACATAAGAAACTGTTACACACTGGAACTCGAAACTGTGCCATAAGGAAATTTCCAATTAAAAGCTACTTTATTTTTAGATTACACAAAAGTAATAATGCAATAGTTTCCGTACTTATGTGACATCAAGTTTATTCCCTAAGAATAAACCTTGTATTCGTACCTAATAAGTGTTAAAGTCATTGTACTTATTATATAATCACTTTGCTTTATCTTTGTTTTTTTTTTAAGAAATCACTTTCTCCTTAAAGACTGTCTTCTCACGAACACAAGTTTCCCCAAAAAATGCAATTTCTTTTTTAGAGAAAGTGAGGCTGGTGTGGAAGTATAAATAAATAAAGAAAAATGAAATTACATTTATTTGATCATAAAAGATTCGTTGTATGGTAAAAAAGAGTAAAAGGAGAAAGAGGGGACAAAGGGAGGAAGGGACCACATGGGTGAAGAGAATCGGGTTTGCATGAAGATCCGCGTGTGCTTCCTCTTTGGGATGTTCTCCCACGTGTTTCTGCTTCCCCTCTTCTCCTTTTTTTTTTTTTTTATATTATTACTCCACCAAAGACATCCAAAGATACACATCATATATCAAACTACATATTATTACACCTTAAATGTAACACAAAGATCAGAAAGAACACAACAACACAGACAAGTATCTTGTTGTGGCTACACAGGTCTCATAAGAATCTCAAGTGTTGAATAAGTTTCATTAGCTTAAAATCCAAATTTAACCAAGTGGCCTAAAGGACAACCAGAGAGAGAAACTATGCACTAATCATGATCTCACTTGACATTACTCAACTAGCTACTTGATAGAGCACTTGATTCAACAGACCATAACACAAAACAGCAGTTCAAAGCCCGGAAGCATTTGTGTCTAAAGAAAGGCATTCCACAGGGAAGCATTTGTGTCTAAAGAAAGACATTCCACAGCTCCTATGATGCAACATTAACACACCAATAGTCTACTCATTCCTACTTGCCTACTGTGCTCACTGATTCAAAATGTATGCTTTCGAGCTACGATAACTCAAAGGACGCCCGAGAAAACGCTGCCTTAAGACAAGCCCAAAACAAAAAAGATGCACCGCAAGACTAGTTCTAACATTTAGCAGAGAGCCAAAACAAGTTGAATTTTTTTTGTTCATTCATATACCTAAGGAACCTTAACAAGGAAACAGCTTTTGCTTAATAGTTATATAGCCACTAATTTATAGCTTCATCCCTTTAATTCTGTCAGTAAATATAGGAGATATGCTGCATTGAAAACTTTGTTCAGTGAATTGAGGATTGTAGGGGTTTACCATGTAATACTTTGTTGAGTGTTAGTCAACACTGTTTACCTTTCAGCCTGCAGTCAAAACTTCCTGCGACAGGAATATGGATTACGCAAGTTTAAATGAGTAAATCAAAATAATCCATGCAGGGTGAAAAATCCACCAAAAACAGCAAAACATAGAGAAAACCAATATAAACTAGAGCCGGATTAAAAGAAAAACGGAAAATACGAATCTAAACAGAGCGAAAGCATTTGAGTATAATGAGAAACACTCTTTAAATTTTACATATGAAATCCTTCATAAGAAATTAAAACAGAGAAGATAATAGTGAAGTAAGAGCACAGTGTATTTGGAATATCTTAAAAAGAGTTCGGAAAACAAGTAGGGGAAAACTAAAACGTCTTGAAAGGTTTGAAGAGTCATGGCCTTTGGAGACACGAAAGAGTAACATTTCATCCAAAACTAAACAACTTCCATTTGCATCAGCTCCTTAATAACTTCAGAAGATTCACCAGGCCAATTTTAAAAACACTGTTTTGGAATATCTGCACAATGAATTAAGAAAATAAGAAAAGACTTTCGCAATATAAACTGGTGCAAAACTGAACACCCTTCAGAAAAACAAAAAAAAAGTCCTTAGTTTGACAAAAAAAAATCGCAAAAGCTTAGCTGATACACATCAGCGGAAAGTTAACTTATAAAAACGATAATCTTGCAATGCAAATTCTTTTAACAAAATGGATTTAACCATAAAAGGCTCAAAACACAGCAAGTCCATTTATTTACGCATACAAAGGTCGTAATCATAATCAATATACTCATAGAGCTCCAGATAAAGTCTGACACAGAGTCACAACATCAATGAAAACGAGTGATAAGAAGCTTCAGATGTATACCTGAGTGGTTACATCTATTGACCCATGTAAGGGCCACCGTACCCTAGACCATTCTGCCCTCTTCCCGCACCGCCCTGACCAGGTTGCTGAGTCTGATAACCGCCCTGAAAACCGGCTTGGTAACCGTACCCAGGAAAGACCCCTGGTGTGATATTTGCTTGAGCACCATAGCCACTTGGCATTCCAGCTGCAGCTCCTTGGCTAGCTGTCCCAAATGTCCCCATCAAAGCCTGCCCAAATGCTTGGTTTACACCCAATCCAGTACCCTGAGATGCCAGCAACGCAGTTATGGCCTGGCCAATGGCCGGGTTTAACCCCTGCGTAGCTTGCATATTACTAGCTACGAAATGTCCATGGCCTTCAGGTGCGACATAACCAGTGTTGTCGTTCCTTTGGTAGCGTGAATTGTGATTGTTAGGGTTATGGTGATGTTGAGGTTGATGTTGATGTTGCTGTTGCTTAACAGGTTTTGGTCCGTCGTTTGCTTTGTGGCAATGCAAGACGTGGCCTTCGAAGGTCTTGTGTGGCTCCTCTAATGCCTTCTTGGCGCCTTCAGGGGATTTGTAGACAAACAGAGCGAAGCCTTTCGGTCTCCCAGTAGCCTTATCAAGCCCCAAAGGACCTTCTTCTACCTCTCCGAATGTTGAGAAAAACGCCAGCAGTTTCTGGGGATCGAGGTCTGCGCTAACGTTGCTGACATAGATCTTCCTCTGGACGTGCTCCGGGTTGAAATGCTGAACAGGCGCCGCGACGGGGTTTCCTTGAACAGGCCCTATGGACGCCAGCTGGCACGCCGTCATACGGCTTCCGATCTTCTTCTGAGGCTGCTTGAGGGCCTTGCGAGCACCGGAACGTGACTTGAAGAGGATAAAGCCATATCCTTTGGATTGCCCGGAGACCTTATTAACCACGCATTTGCAGTCTTCGATCTCTCCGTACTGCTTAAAAGCTTCGATAAGTGCGTCGGCTTTAGTGTCCCAACCTAGCCCGTGCACGAAGATCTTACGATGAACAGAATCCTCATCCGCCACCATCCGGATTCGATCCGCAACATCACGATGGCTCTCCGCCGCTTCCTTGAGCAGAATTAACAGCTGATCCTTCGAAAATGGCTCCAGAAGATCCTCGATTGGCTCTTCGTCGTCCTTATCCCCCTGATTCCCAGATCCGGACGACGTAGCCGCCTCCGTATGATCACCCGCCGTATTGTTCTCACCTCCTTCATTGTCATCACCTTTAACTTCCTCTACTCCGCCGTGTTCAATTTCTTCATCTCCCTCACATTGATTTTTATCATTTCGGATTCCCTGATCCTTTTCCGTACATTGCTGCTGCTTCTGCGGCGGCTCTGTCGTCTCATTAGATTCAGAATCGAGCTTTCTCTTCGTTACCATGGCGGGATCTGCGGTGTAAATGTTGATTGAAGAGAGTCCTACGAAGTCTAGGGTTTTGTAATTTTCTGCTGCTTCTCAAAGATTGATTCTTCCCTATCTGCAAACGCTGCTTGAATTGAAAAGCTCACGGATTGGCCGAATGTGTGAATTCACGCATTTACTTGTTAAATAACAAATTTAATTGAAATATGGCATTGCAGAATATTGGGCCTAAAAATCGTCATGTCACACATTTATGAATATTTGAGGCCCGTATACTATGTTGTATTTGACTTTGGTTCATCTGAAATCGATTAGATTTCCCGGTTTAAAAATTATTGAACCAATCAAATAATGGCAGTGGTTCTTTCTGAATGAAGAAGAGTGCCCTACTGGGTGGGCAATTGGTAGTTTCATGCCGCTCGACAGGTGTCTCAACTTTTTCTCTTTTCTAAAAGTTTCCACTAAAATTTTATTACCTTTGTTGTAATATTGACTAACTTTACTAGTTTAAATAATTTTTATTTAGTGTGTTTTTTGGATTAATGAGCCTGATCAAAATAGGTTAGAGAACTTTTTAGTAAATTATTTATGTATTTCATTTCTTATTGAGAATCTTTATGCTAGTAACTTTCTGTGTCATCAAATTGGAAAACAACAAAAACAATTCAAAGGCAACTAGAAAATTAAATGTTAGTCACACAGAAAATTACAACAGTACTAAAATAGCTTTAACAGAAGATCCTACTAAAATCTTGTGAAGAAAAAGATTTTCTGAAATTGGTTTCCAAATATATATATTTTTTATTGACCAATTTGGCGACGTGACAGAAAGAAAAAACACTTTCCAATAACAAACAGAATAAAAGTCGAAACCAAATCCACTATCTCAGTTTACAATAATGTGAAGAGACTGAATAAAATAAGTAAATAATTTTCGTATATTGTTTTTCGTAATTTAGGAATTAAAGAAGAAAATTCGGGGTGTGATTTTATGTGTACTTTCCAGAAGAACATAATATCGCCATACTAAACAAAAAGACAAACGAACCAGCGAAGGGAGACCTCTAAACGCTTAAATGCTCTTCTTTTAAAATCTCTCCGATAATTCTTGGTAGAGGAAAAAAATTGAAAAAAAACTCGTCCAATCACGGGTTTCGTCTCTTATTCTGAAAAAGGTAAGGCCTTTCGTTAATGTGTGTGTTTGATGAATGTTAAATATGTATCTCGTAAATGCAATGTGTCAATGAATGAATCTAATTTCTCTTATTTATTCTTCAGCTTACGAATAAGATATGTAAACAAATGGTGGGCATTTGAATGTCGAAACCAGATTCAGTGTAACGCTTCTCGATTTTTTTTTTGTGGGTTTTAAAAAAGGAAGAAAATCAATTTCATCGTATCTGAATCCTGGGATTGATTTGGGTTTTGGGCGAATATTCAGTTTGTGGGGTCTTTTTTTGGTTGAATATATCTATTAAATGCATTATTGGCAAGAATTATATATATAGGATTCCTTCTCTTCAAACTCTTGTTTCTAGTTGAACATAACAAAAAGAACAACACTTTAGTGTAAAGACGTTACCTTTGCACATTCAGGGACTTGTTTGGTGTTTTGGGTGTGAAGAAGATGTTCCTCCATAGCAGTTTGAGACATGGATTGTCGTTATCCCTTGGTATCATCAGTGTTATCAGTTGGGGTGTCGCCGAGGTACCGCAGATTATGACTAACTTCAGTGAGAAATCCACTGAAGGTCTCTCTATTGCCTTCTTAACAACATGGATGATTGGGTAAGATGATCAAACAGCACAAAAGCCATGTGCTTTTTTGCTTCCTCTAGTGAATTTGACCTTTAGTTTCAATGGGGAATTGGCAAATTTTTGAATTGGTTTGTTGTGTAGGGATATCTTCAATCTTCTTGGATGCTTGATGGAACCAGCCACTGTGAGTGAATCCTTTCATGAACCCTATTTTCCTTGATCTTGTTGTTTATTACCTTTGAGTAGCTTTTACCTAACTCTGAATCTCCCAAAATCCTTTTGCAGCTTCCTACACAGTTCTACATGGCACTGGTAAATTACAAAAGAGCTGAATCAGCTGTGTTTTTACAATGTTTGTTTGTTTCTTTTGGTTGATTATGTTTGATTTTGTTTGCAGTTGTATACAGTGACTACATCGATTCTCTATGTTCAGTCTATATACTACGGCCATATCTACCCTCGGTTGAAAAACAGAAGAAACCAGATGGTATACTATTTGATTCAGCATTTAGTTCTTTGTTTTCAAGGCTGTTGATATATGTGTAGATAGATACTAAAACAGCTTGAGTAATGTATGTTTGTGTGGTAGCTTGATGCAGAACGTATAGCAAACATAAGCAGTGATGCGAAAATTCCGAGAATATGGAGGAACAGCTGCTCTGACGCTATTCCTGGTGGAGGTCAAACCACACCTATCAGTATGATTCCTGGGAGTCATCGGAGTAGTTTTACAGGAAGAGAACTGTTTTACACGTAATGATGCCCATTTTAGATTCTCTAGCATTATGAAAGTTAAATGTTTTTATACGCAAGACATTCGTTAGAAGTTTTTTTGGCGTTTTGATTCTTGTCAGGTCAGCAAGATCTCTGTCGAGCAGTCATACACCACCAGCTGGATCTGTCTTAGCTCAGAGAATGGCTCGTGGTCAAAGTGAACCAACTCTTGAAGAGCCCTTGCTTCCCGAGGACGCAATGCCTCCTTCCACCAAATCAATGCTATGCGTGGTTAGCCTTGTTCTGGTTTTGATTTCTCAACTCTTCTTAGTGGTTTCATTACTGAACTACCTTTGATTTCTCTTGTATAGGTCTCGGTATTCCTGTTTCTTGGAATGTTCAACTTTTCTGATTTGCTAAGTGAATCAAGAACTATGGCTTTGGGAGAGAGAGATCGAGTATTTGTGGTTCGAGCAGCAAGAAAGCTTTTGCAGGTACTCTTAAAGTCGCACATTGGTTTGTGCATTTGTCTGTCACATTCTTTTATGAGAGTTTCTGGTTACCCTTTTCTGAATCTATAAAACAACAAAATGTAAATTGTAAACTGTGAGTTCTTCTTCAATTTCAGGTAACTAGCGGCAACTTAGCAGAAAATCACGGTGGAGAAAGCAGCAAAATTGGAATGTTGTTGGGTTGGGCAATGGCAGCCATTTACGTGGGTGGAAGGCTTCCCCAAATTTGTCTCAATGTAAAAAGTCTTTTTAAATCTTCTATGATGAATACTTATATTACCGATCTTACCGTTTATAACAGATATATCTTTTGGTTGCAGATGAGGAGAGGACATGTTGATGTAAGCAAGTAGAATGAACAGGGTGCAAGGCTAAACAGTAAACAGTAACAGTGTTGTATCTGATGAAATTATTTGACCTTCTTCTTTTGTAATTGCAGGGATTGAATCCACTGATGTTCTTCTTTGCTCTAGTTGGCAATATGACTTATGTTGCTAGGTGAAGAAGAATCGATAAGCTTTATATACTGAATCATTTAAAACCCTTTTTTCGTTTGCTAACTTGTTGTATTTGTTGCAGCATACTTGTAAACAGCGTCGAATGGTCAAAACTTGCACCGAATCTACCATGGCTTGTTGATGCAGGAGGATGTGTTGTGCTTGATTTTCTTGTATGCAATCTCTCTCTCTATCTCTCAATCTCTCATCACCTCGATGATCTTTGATTCCTTTCTTTATCACTGAGCTCGAACTTCCTTTTAATTCTTTGTTTCAGATTCTGCTTCAGTTTTTCCACTTCCGTTGTAGCAAAAACAAAGATTCTGACAAGAAGCATGAAACCGCAGAAGCTGTCTAAGGCTTGGCTACTCCAACCAAGAAGGCCTCGAACAGATGCAGTTTTGATCTGATCTGACCAGCAGGATTCATCTCATTCTATTGATTTCTTCCTTCTTTATGACGGGATTGAGTTTCAAGTATTGTGCTGATGATAACATTACTCTTGTGTTGTGACTTGTGAGTTTTTTTAACAATAGAAGGTGTTCATGGTTTTGAATCTATACTAAATGATCACCGCCATATCTTGTTCTGTTTTCTTCTAAGAGAGCATCGCATCAATTGCAAAAGATTATTTACCACATGTTTGTTTCTTTGCTGTTATTAAATTTAAATTGATATCAAATCAATTTTTAATTTTAAAAGTAAAAAACTTCAGTGTGTGTAGAACGTAAATGTTACCAGTTTTCATTATCAATTAATATATGACTTTAAATGTTACCAATTTCATTATCAATTAATATATGACTTTATAATAATTTTTTCATTTTTTCTCTTTATAGTAGTTTCAATGTGTTTGTTAACGTACCCGAAAACAGATAACCGAAATAATTTTAGCAATATTTGTTTTATATATTAGATCATGGTGCTACCCTTTCGTTTGTTGTAATATGTAACGGTTGTTTAACAGTTTCTAATTTTAAAATGTAACAAATTCATGCGTGTTTGATTTTTTGAAGAATAAGGGTTGATATAGCTATGATTCTTAGTCAGAAACATTACTTTGTATCAATTACACCTCCGATTAAAACAAAAATGGCCATGATATTAGAAAGATACATTTGCTCTCTAGACCTGATCTAAGAAGGATTATATATGTTCTTAGTATTTCAGATATGATAACTTATTTGTTACAAATTGGGAGATCAATGGCTGGAATGAAAAACCTAGTTTATATGGTAAGAAACCCAACATAAATCTTCTAAATTACCTTTGTTTATTTTCTATTTCAGTAAATTTTTGATTTTTTCAGATAAAAGATTTAGCATGATATTATCATCTGCAGATGAGACTGATTACCAATGTAAAAAATGTAAACTTTGACCAAAAATTGTGCGAACTGATGAATCCTAAGAATGAAGAAAACAAGTTTGATTGTTCGTTTGAACTTTTTTCTCTTTTAAAACTATATTATTGATGAATTATTTTTATTTGTAGGATGGAGGTTTGTTTTGTTAGAGTGCGTATTGGTCTACACAAGAAGCTGATTATGCCATCTGGACATTTGGTCTTTTGATGATTATGCCAAGTACGATAAGTTTCTTGTTCGGAAGTGGGAGTGTTGTGGCTAAAATAAGAAAGACCAAACACAAATCTTAGCTTTGTCTATTCTTTGCCTCAATCAACTCATGTTTTTTTTTTTCAGATCCAATGAGACTACAACTCTAAAGTGGTTTGGACTGCAAGGAACAACTTTGATTGGAATAGGAATATCGAAATATGCATATGAAAGATGATAGCTTTGATTGGAATAGGAATATCGAAATATGCATATGAAAGATGATATATTCTTTTAATCTTTTTATTGTGGTAATGATGTTTGGTTGGTATATCCTTAAAAGTTTATAGAGACTCACTAGTCACAGAGATAAAATGTAGTGTGATTCCAACATTTGGACAAATATTCATTGTGATCTATTTATAGTTATTTTCAATGCAAAATGAATCGGTTGAAATCTCCCATGGTCAACTGTTTGTTGTGAATTATTCAGTGGTAGCCATTTTAAGTAGAAGAAACACTAATCTCAGAAAACTAGGATTTAGGGTTTTTAATGAGATCTCTAGACGAACATGATTACATGAAACACACAAGATAGAAAAAACTCTCACAAGAATACAAGATGCTACTTGTTAATAAGTGCCATAAAACAACAATAATAGTCATTACAAGTTAAAGGTGAATATCTCGCGCCTCCACAATAAAACATTTGTTCCAAAGCTATGATCACATTTTAGCAAATGTGGTGAAGTTCGTTGCTTAATTTGATAAAATTTAGTTACATGAATAAAATTGTAGCAAAGAGCAAATTCTCTTTATGGCTTGCGAGCAGTAAACATAATAAAGGAATCCTGAACAATAGCTTCATAATCTGTGAGACCACATGATGTACACACATCCTTGATCTCATCCTGCATCAAGTAATTGTAGCTCTGCAGAATTCTCTGCATAATGCAAAAAAATTATCAGAACAAAACGTATGCATATAATCACCAATTTTGAGTCTTTATAAATTCTCTTTACCGATTGAAAAGGCCGTATAATCCATGGAGTCGAAGGACTGTATCTTAGAAAAGTTGTCCCAACAAAAACACCTCCACTTCTTAGAACACGACATATCTCAGCAATCTTGAGGACAGAACAAAAAAAAAAAGAACAGAGTGAAAATCTGCAATACTTCAATCATCAAGAATGAAGAACAAACTTACAGCATTGGTAGGAGAAGGCCAACAATGGAGGGCAGCACCAGCATGAACTGCGTCGACGGAAGCCGATGGGAAAGGGAGGCGAGAGACGTCTGCTCTCACAACCGCTATGTTAGTGGATCTGTCGAAAGTGTTGTCCTTTTTGATGAACTCGTTGCACTGACGAAGCATGTTTTCTGAATAGTCGAGAGCAATCACGCCAGAGTATTTGCCAGACTTTGCGAATTTCCTCGAGAACAAACCGCTTCCGCAACTAACATCCACAAGAACCCCACCTTCTGCTTCTTTGAAGTATTCCTCAGCCATTCTAAACTGCGAATTTCAGGTTAATTATACTATTAATCAGACCATATATAATATGAGATTCAGACAGATAAAAAGGAGTTCGACAAAATGGTACCTCTTCCTCTGGACCAGGAAAGCCGCTTCGCTTAAAGTTTTGTCGCCAGCCTCTTTCATACAGAAATGATACTAATGGACTCCTAAACAAACAAAACCTCAGACAATTTATGACATGGCCAAGAACAAAAACAGTCACATGATCTTGAATTAGATATAAGTATAGTATACCGAAAGAGCTCGGTTGTAATGGGTTTGACTTCATTGTAATCATCCAAATCAGCAGTGACAGTTAGATCCAAGTATTCATCTTTGCTAGAGTATGTCTTGTTACACTGTCCACACTTGAATCCTGACCTGTAGATTGCTTGTCTGCAGATTTTTGCAACAAAAAGGCTTCAGAGAGAAATGAAAAAGAAACAAACTTTTATAATCTGAGGAAGGTGAGAACTTACAGGTTGATACCTGAAGGTCCTTTCCTCATAAGTGGCTCGTAGCAAACAGGACACGCGAAAACTTGTGTTTCCTCAATTTCAACGATTGGAGTTTCGTTTTTGTCCTGAAATATACCATTGAAGATAGATAACTGAGCTCTCTCCCCTTTGAATGCCAATTTTACGAAACTAACTTACAAAATTGTAAACCAAATCAAAAGGAATACAAATTAAGAGAAGAACAGAACGCACCGACTCGAGAGCAGCGGCGCGTATGGCGGCAGATGGAAAACGGGGACGAACAGAAGCAGAGAATCGGAGAAGACGAGAGTGTGAGTTAGAGGAGAAGAAGGAAGAGCGGTTAGGTAATAAAGGTTTGTTGATGAGAGCGATAGCAGAAGAAGAAGAAGAAGAAGAAGCTGTTAGTGCGGCCATCGCCATTAGAGCAGAGAATCGGAGCTTAGAGTCAACGATCAGAGAGATGGTCTGGCTCAATTTATACAGAATTTCTCTGCTGAGGAGAGAGAGAGAAGAGTGAAAAGAGGGATGAGTTAGAATTTTGCGTTTCCTGTAACAAAATCTGATGCAACAAATGTGTGTCCGAAGTTTTGGTTCTGTCTGTTTTTATGTTTTTAAGGCGAAATCAATGACGCACACTTCTCGTTTTCACCATTCACATTCTCTTCGTTCTAATAAAGAAAATAAAGGACAATGAGTGTTTATTACCTGGTTAAATTGGGTCCACATGATCGAGTGGTTAAATTGGGTCCACACTCACACAAGTCCACGACTTCGTGTATCTTTACTTAACATGGATTGCAAAAGCGTCGATCAAAAGCCACTGATTATATGTATATACATACACTGGAACGTGATGCTATAGTCCACATTAATCATGGTTCGTCTTCATTAACCATTACACAAGAGGCGAACATCTATTATGTATATGGAGAAGAAAAAAACAGACAAAACAGAAGAAAAAGGATCAGTGTGGAGTGGAGCTCTCAATCTGCATCCCCAAGACCATCACTTCCATCGCCTCTCTTTGTGATTTCGGTGAAATGAGAGCCTGGTTTCTTCTTCTGCGATGATGCCACCTCAGCGTTTCTCCTCAGAACAGCTCCAGGTGATGGATACGGTCTCTGTTGAAACAGAGGACCCTGAAACACGACTCAGTCTCATTACGTTAGGGACCAGGTTTTGTGAGAAGCTGCAACTATCCATCAAGTATATTATAATATCTGATTATTTGAACTAAAAGAACAAGCGGCATTACTGTGGCAGTTGTATCAGCGGCTCGCGGTTGTACTCCTTTCAGTCCAACAACCCTACAATATGACAAGGAATCAGATCAAACCCCAATATTATGTATGATTCCATGAAGTTGTTAAAAATGTTGTGTTGTGGACATTACCAGCCTCCCCGTGGAGCATCTGAGTAAGCGCTTGGGTCCATTGGGTCCAACTCATCCTCCTCGGCGTGAGCACGTTTTTTGCCTACTCCCTTTTTAATCGGAGGTTTTGAACTTGACCTGTTTCAATCATTGCCATTTTTGCGTCATGTGTGTAAGGAGTAAACCACAAAGAGTAAGTGAGACGTAAACCAAATGCATGGGAGCCTCCTGGTTCACTACTACAGAAGGATTTTATTTTTTCTTGTACTAAAATTCTAAGAGACTGCATACCTCTGAGTCGGATCCTTTTGGCCAGAATCTCCTGCATTAGTGAAGTAGTTTAAACTTGCTGCCAAGTACTGCTGCTCTGGGAGATTGAAAGCCCTGCATTCCATATAGTATGAGTCCCCTTAACCAAAGGCAGAGAAGAAGCATAAGCCTCAAAAAAAATATGCAAGTGAACAAAGTCTGTGTCTGAGGTCTTGATGCACGCTATTTAAAGCTTTCTAATAACACAAAACTCAACAAGGAAAGCGAGCCACGGTAAGAGTGGTACACGTTTTTGACAATATTCAATAAAAGCAGTCTCTATGCAGCAATCTAACTGAAAGAAGTATAGCAATACAGTGGACGGACCTGGTACAGTGGGCACAATAACCCCAGCTCTGGACAAGGCCCACTCCCCAGCCACCACATCCGCTGCATCTTGGCAGCTGAGAAGGAGGATGCACCACCTTCCCATTAGCAGTATTTTGGGTGACAGTGTTTGTGGTAGCGGGTTTCTGTAAAGAAACTGGAGGTTCCCATTGCGATACATGTGTCTTTGTATTGTAGTAATACTTATGACCTGTGCATTAGATACCAAAAGGTCCAGAGCTCAGGATTGCAACCAAAACTAAACGAGCATTACATGTATAGTGTAACAGAAATAAGAAGACGCTAGTCAATTCCAGCATAGAACTTCAGAATTTCCTCTCTCAACCACAACTAGAAAAGGTGAAATCTATTCATATGCAGCAAGTGCTAGTCATAAAGACAACGAAACGTGTGAATCACATACCAGATGTTTCATCGAGTGTTTCAATCCACTCTTCTTTAGGAGGCAGAGTTGGTGCACTTAAAGTGGTGGAAGACAGCTCAAGAGGCCTTTCCCACTGGCATGTTCCGGTATGCTGGTTATAGTAATATGTAGCACCACTAGCAGGATCTTTCACATCTACCTGAATGAAACAGGAGCAAGTTTAAATGGCTTAACAGCTGATAAACACATCATCAGAACTATAAGTGTTCATCCTTAAGCATTAAGATCTAAAGATTATTTTTTGTTTGTATGACCACAGTATATCACAGGCATAACGATCAAGCAGACAAAAAAGTTTGATGTAGCAATGACAAAACCGAAGAAGAAAGAGACGTTAACTGTATCTCATTCATACCCATCCCAACGGTAAGGTGTTTGCATTTGTCGGAAAAGGTGAACTTGTCTGTCTATTCCAACTAACCGCTGATGCCTGGACAGAAAAGAATCACAACAATAAGAAAATGGTCAAGTCATCACCAAAGATTACAGAGTGAAGAGATGGATTCAATTACATCGTGTGTGTTGGATGTAACATCCCCTGAGACATCTTTGAGAATTCCTCTGGCCTTTAACTTTTGTTTGAGATACTCAGGCAAATTGTTTGAAGCGCCCGTAGGTTCAGGCTTCCCACTGAGCTCGGATTGGCCTGCGTACGCAACTCCACCCGGTATACCATAACCATTCCCAACATCCACATTACCTAAAACCAACGATAGGAATAAATAAAAACTCAATGATTCGACCGATTTAGTGAATTTTTCCTAATTGAGGTCGTGAGAGCAATGACTAACCTTCTCCGCACGTACTCACAGCCCCACGCTTTGTTGCTGTTTCCGCACGATGATTTGCAGTGAACTTTAGCAAATGTTCCTGTTTTAGAAACGAAATGTGTATAACATTTTAGGGTTCTGCTTCCATTCAAAACTTCATGTTCGTCATGTGTAAAATAAAGCAATATATTCACAGAATCAAAAACCTTTAGAGCATTGGGGTCAGCACGATGCCGAAGAATGTCAGTGTTATTGTCTCCAGCTACTGAAGTCCCAGCCTCTCTGAAATAGAGAGAAAAAATTATCCAATTAAACACAAAAACGTTCAGACAAAAATCAGATTAGACACGCGATGATGTTCTCTATTCGACCATGAATAAGAGCAGCAAGATATTCAAAATAACAGATGGATACAAAAGACAAACCAAGAGAAAGACAGAACCTTTGACCTTGTATGATCTTCTGCGTTTCAATTTCCTGGAATTTCACAACACCCAAAAAAAATTCAACATTCATCGAATCAATCGTCCGGGAATAAGAATTAGAAACTTAAAAGACGGAAACAAAAGATTTACGAACTTGCTCGCGAAGAACAGCATTCCTTGCAGCAGATTCAACGTCTTCAGATTGATCGTAGGCAAGCGAGCTCCCATAGCCATAACTAGATTCTTGGTTATAAACAGAAGAACTGTTCTGCTCTTGCAGCTCTTCTCCCATTACTCAGTTCAACCTTAACTTCCTAAAGCTTTAGTATTTAGAGAAACCCAGAAACAGATTCGATTTGCTCCTTAGACTGAGCTTCAACGTATTTCACTTCCGATTACCGATCAAATTCATCAAATCAAAACCATGACGAGAAACTGCGAGTCACAGAGAGAATTTGAGCCCTAGCTTAATTTCCGCGATAAGCATTAAGGCCCATATTACAAAGGCCCGTGTATATTTTAAAAGTAAGCCCACCACCACAGAGAAAACATAAACCGAACAAATATATTTCAGAAGAAGCAGAGCATTTGCTTTGGCTCTATGGCTCTATATCATTCAATTCACTGGAGTAATCTAAAATTTATGAAGACAAACATCTAACCTTTTTATATTAGCTCTTGCTTTTTTCTTTAAGAAGAATGAATTGTATTTCTTTAGTTTTCAGAAAAACTACGGTTCTGATTGAAATCATCAATATTTTCTTTCATGCAATTTTTTTATAAATCAGTATAATTTAGAAGGTTAATGAGTAGTGGATAGCATGTGATAATTGAACACAATCCATATCTCAAATCAATAATTATATATAAGATCATCTTCAATGGCTTCCAACATAAACTTTTTATTAATAGAAAAATAAAAATAATAAAAAGAAAAAGTAAGACATGAGAAAGAATTAGAAGCGCTTCTAAACAAATACTATTACCTAATTGGTTCAGACTTTAATAAATAAAAATTTTAATTACATTACCAGATCTATTAATAAGATATTGATTAAATACTCTAATTGAGAGTTTCACAGTGCTCTAAAAATATGTTAAGAAGTCTAAGCTTAAATAGTATTATCAACTGGTGATTAGTTGAAAAGAATAAGGGCTATTCTAGCCTGAGAATGACTAACAAAATTCAAGTTGTTAATCTTGTGATCTTTATTACTACATGTAAATGATTAATGAAGGTATCTTTTTATAAAAGTAAAAGGAAGCCGAGCCGAGCCGAGATGGAAAAAACTTAGGAGACAGGAGAGGAGTGTCAGTGTAATTGGGAATAAAATAAAGAGAAAATCTTTCGGTGAAAGAAAGAAGGACACACACACACACGACCGCTTCCTCACATGCTTCGGTCTCTCTCTCGGGTCATCATCTCATCATCATTACATCCTCTAAATTTGCTTATGTCACCGGTGACGTCTGTTGACCTTGTTTTACTCTTTTTTCTCTCTTGTTGAATAATCCAAGTCTTTTAGAATATATAGATTGTAGAATTTTCCAACAAATTATTAACATTCGCTTATAATACATTCAGATAAATATGTAATTAAACAATGAACCACTAAAGCTTATTAATCAGAGTAGACACTCATCCGCTATTGTCAATGGTCCATTGAATAACACTAATTTTTTGTTGGGTATTTAAATATCCAACCATAGTTTCTAAAAGAAAAGACAAAAAAAAAAAAAAACTTTGAAAATGAACACCGAAAACACAAAAGATAAGGACAACTATTAACTTTTTAACTAATCAAATTTCAAACAGAATATTTTTAAAAAAAAAATCAATAACTTGTTGTTTATCAAAAGAAACTCAAATTTTTATCAAACTATATAAAACCCTATTCCAATTGGAAAATAGGGTCACGTATTATTATTTTTAAAGATCAATATAATAGTTATTGAACATAATCATGATTCTAATTTACATGCTGCATCAAACTACAAGTGTGTGTATATATATACACATGACCGTATCGTGAAATGTATCATATATGCATGCTCTTATATATTCTTTTTTTTTTGGGCAAATGCTCTTATATATTCTAAGTACAAATTGTTTCCTACGAAAACCGTGATATAGGTTATTGGTAGGAATAAGCGTAAGAAAATACTTGGAATAATAGAATAATGATAGCCGTAGGAAAGATGCTATTTTCAGTACTTGTAAACGAAGACGACGACCCGGACAAGCAGTCATCTGTAATCCATATAATGAGTTGACTATCTTAGATATTGTGTGCTGAGTGGTATATATGCGCGCACATGGATTTTTCTTAATGTGTTAGATGCGCAGATATGCATAAGTATTTTTACTGGGTCAATTTTAAGTTAGCGAATCCGTTTAGTGGCACGAAAGGGTATGGTAACAAAATTAAGAAAAATAAAGCGATCAACAGTTCTAAAATAATAGAAAATAACGGATATATCTTCTACAGCAACAGTAAAAGATTATCAAGTAAATCTATGATAGAGCAATACAAGTTTTGAATCCATCACTTAAAACTGAAGTTATGTTACTGTAAAAGATTGCCAATGAAACGTATTATATATATATAATATTTTATTCAAGCAAATAAAAGTCAACAAACAAAATATTTTATTTAAAAACTCAAGTCATTAGTCATGTTTTCCAGGAAAATTATGGACAAATAGGTAAAGCGGGGTTAAACGTTTTACCATTCGTTATTGATTGAACCAAATAAAAGATTCGAGTTGATAAATCGATCTTTGAAGCCATACACACACACTGACCCAAGTCAATACAATTATATACAGATAAGGAATAGATAGTGAGTACGTAATCGGCCGTTTACTGAAGAAAAGAAAGAAAACATGTGCAAATAATTGAAAAAGATGGGACAGGGGACATGACACACCTCTAAGAGATCAGATCTGATCAGAAGAAAAAAACATGGTGACCAGTGAAAACGCGTTTTCAAGCAATGACGTGGCATTACCGTTGTCATTCCCATGCATCATACTATGATACATAGTTTACATATACACTATGAATTGAAGAAGGGCATAATGATACAGTTTCCTCTTCTTCCTTTTATAACCACCTATAAATGTACACTTTTATCTTTTAGTGTTGAAAATGATATCTGATTTTCCAGTTTGTATGTAAAGTGGAAATCAATTTGGGGCACCGATTGTTTATCCAAAACGAATCTATCACGTACGATAAAGTTGTGTCTGATGACAATTATTATAGATGTACTATTTTGTTATTAACCAGTGAACTGTTTAGACTTTAGTAAATCAGTTAATAAACTAATCGAACCAAGGTTGCTTAAAGACGTAGTATCCGAAGTAACACCTTGATCCTTGTGTTTTTGTTCTTAAACGTTGCGTTGTAGTTTCTCGTATCTGCCGGCAAACAATTAAGTTTAGATAAAATAACGAATTATTCAAACTATAATGGTCACAAAGACTGATCACTCACGGAGTTTAGTCCCTTGTCATCACAGATGTATACGTGATCAACGGAATGATCCCATTCAACAGCAAGTTGTGATAGATATAGGTCAATGCTCCAACCAGAATCCACCGTACATTCAACTGAAATTAAATTTAATATAATTATTTAATGGAGGATAAAGTCAAACTATTTTTGGATAATTGGATTTCTAATCGCTCAGCCTACTTTTAATTCCATATTTGTTACTATTTGAAATAACATGCTTTCGATTCTCTTTTTTTTCTTGTTCCTTCGAACATACTGATTCATTCAATATTTTCAGCCGACACCTAAAAAAAAATATAAGGTGCTTTCAGTGCTTTGCCAGAATTATGCGACAATTATAGAGAGTTTATAGATAGAGATTAGTGATCTCAAAGGGTGCAAAAGAAAGACCGAAGCTGAGAAGGATCGATTTTCTCTAGTCGTTGATTTGGTCCCACTAAGCAAAAAATAAAAACATTTAATTATGAATCAGCCGTTGGAAATTGACCTCTTGCTTCTTATTGATCTTCTTTCTTTTATTTTGCTTTGGCTTATTTTGCATGGTCTCGCCGCGTAGGGTCCGGATGAATATAGATTCTATTGTAAAAGTTATTATTGTATAAAGACCTGAATATTAAAAAGCTACATCTATACAAAAGCATTAATTTTTCAAAGAATTTATGTAAAACCATCACAAACGTTATATTTATTGCTAATAGAAGAAATATAGTTAGCAAGCTAGGTCCGCACAGTGGATGATGATGGCAAACATGTACAAAGCATAACCATAAGAATTTGAGACATCAATGTGTTGTTGTCCGAATAAGTAAAAAAATCAGAAAACTAGTTGAAAACAAAGATAGATGAGACGTAAGTTTGTTTTGTATCGAATTAATGGACGGTCCATAGATAAGACGTAATAATTTGCATCTGAAAAACACAACAAAGTTAGAAAAGATACTTCACAGATTGATTTTACTAATAAAAAATGATTATATATTGATCACTAAACATAATTTTAGTTTCAACTCTGATTATATATTGATCACTAAACACACTTTCGTAAATCACCATTTTATTCTTCTAACCTTGTACTATCACTCTTGTTGTTGTTACACACACTATACACACATTTAATCTTCACTTTGTTTCCACTCGTTTATTCCCCAATTTAATTCACTTTAATTGCACCTTCTCTGAACACACAACGGAGCTTAATTAAAAACGAGCTAAACCAAAGTTGGGTACGAGCAAGCTGACACGTGTCATTTTCTCTCTCTCTCTCCGCTCAACGCGGTTTCATCGCTTCTCTCTCTCTCTAAACGCCGTCCTTATTTAAATATCTATCATCGGCCCCATTTCATTTCTCAATCTTTCTCTCTAACTTCTTCTCCTTCTAGAAACTCTCTCTTGCCTCTGCACTGCGACTATCTTCTTCTTCTTCTTCGATTTCCCGAAAAATCTCATCGGTTATTATGGTGTCTTCGGAGGGATTAGCAAGCGTCGATCCTTGGTTGTATCGGCAAGGGTTCAACGTAGATTCATGGTTGCTTCCTGATACCTTCTCTCACGATAGCAATTTGCTAGCCAGAGCTCTCCACACCACTGTCTCATCACCCTCACCACTTCCCCTTCATACTCTCTCTCCGGCCTCCTCCGTTTTCTCCGATTCCGCCGCCGTCTCTTACCCTTCCTCAACTCACACACTCTCCGGTGGTGGATCTGATCCAGAAATCATCGGCGGCGGATCAAAACGGAAACGTAACTGTCTCCTTCCTGTCTCCGGTTCCGAGGGTAAACCGACGAAGCGCCGCTCTCGCGCCTCCAAAAAGTCTCAGACCACTTTCATAACGGCGGATCCGTCGAATTTCCGGCAGATGGTTCAGCAAGTCACCGGAGGCAGGTACATGGATGACGATTCTTCCTGCGCGGTTTACGCTCCGATCGTCAAGCCGGAGCCGCACAGGCTCGTTAATCGACTACCGTGTATTCCTTCCACGGCGGTTCCGACGCTCGATACGTCGGCATTTTTGTCTAATCATCACCAGGAGAATTTAGCGGTGGGAAACGCCTACTCCGGTAACGGCGCCGTTAGACTACCGTCTGCTAAGTCTAATGCAAGGGTGAACGCAGGTGGCTCAGCCGCGGAGTTTGATACTTACCCAACTTTTCCGACGCTTGAATCGTGGAAAGTTACGTAATTCGTTTTAATTTTAAATGTAATTTTTTAACTCTTTTTAGATTTTTTTTTTCTTTCTATGCATCCCCTTGATGAATTAGCTTGTTCATAGGTTTTGGTAAATCGATGATGTAATGGAACAAATCTCTGTTAAGCTGAGTTTAAAATTATTTTAGCAGATCATTCATTAAGCTTCTTTAGGTCGAGCCAAAAGTGTGATTTAGATTTGGATGAAGATAATACAGAATTTTTAAGATGGGGTTGGTTGGTAATTTGATTATAAAGTAAACTCAAAAACAAAACATGATCAAAAGTATTTGAAGGTGTTATTGGTTCTTGTATTTTAATGGATTTGAAAATCCAAACCAAATTCAGTGTTTCTTGTATTTTAAAATTTATATTGAAATACAATATTATTGGTTATATGATTTTAAAATCTATAATGAAATACAGTGTTATTAATTATATCATTTTAGAATCTAAATATTATAAAGATTTGAGTTTTAATTGAATTTGAATGGATTTGGAAAGATTTTTATGACTAAAATACAAAGACTCAAATACAAGGTCTAACCTTGATATTTGAGTGGATTTGATTTTTTTCTATTTTGCTGATTTTGAAATCAATAAATTTATTAAATTCAAAAAAAATTTATAAATCCACCAAAATACAAAAATCAATAACACCTACTTAATCGTGAAAATAAGGTACAGTCTTCTCACCGTTGAAAAAAGAAAACTAAATAATAAACACAAGATACTTGAATGGAGCAGAGTAAATATCTTGTCAACATCTTAATACTATAAGACAATCAAATACGTTACAATAATGTCTCCGTTACTGATAGTCTGATACAAAGTTATTTGTTTTATTAGAATATATCCCATCTTTGCTTGCCATTGTGTGCACTCTAATACAATTGCGTAAAGTTATAAACTCTCATAATCGGTTGATATATCTGGAGAGCTCAATAATTGGTAGAATAATATAATAGTGCATCCACTAACATATAGATGTCCTCTAATATACATATATCTCCTTTGCACTGCAGATACATTTTTAGAGAAAGCGAAATCTGATAAAACTCGGGAGCAATGCCCAAAGTTGAATTTCAAATTGGATCACAACGCAAATCAGTAGACCCACGCAAACAAATCCACTCCTCTGCGTACGGAGGAAGCATAAAAGTCAAAAGTCAAAGTCTTTGGTAGTTACCTTTGAATCCTTTCTTTCACCCTTCATCCTTGTGTGCCTTTGTTTTCTCGATTGATTCCATCGCTTCTTCGAATGATTTCTGAAAATATGCAAAGTGAGTTTGTCACACGCGAACAAGCTACATCTTCCTCTATTCTCATGATGTGAAACATTAATCATTGCTTGAATATCTACGTTTGCATCTACAACCTTTTATAACCCCTACTCCTGAGAGAAGATGTGTTCTCATTAATGGTTTCCATATATTGCAAAGAGCAAATAGGCTTACTATATTATTCTCAGTAAGCGATACTACAACACTCCGAAACTACAATCAGGGCTTAGTTGTTACAATTCTTGACGGTTTCAGTCTAATTACACCTATGGCGACAAGACTGTATGTGCAGAATGAGACAGGAACAGCCCAGTAGAATGTCGAGCAAAGACAGGATAGAAACAAGATCATCAAAACAGGTCAATAACAAATATGGTACTCACCCCAGAGTTACGCATTTTCCATAGTGTTTCTCCACTTGTATCAATTGCAGTAAACGCAAAGTAGAGACCACTGTTAAGAAAAGATTATAGACTATTTGAGTAAAGTATACAACTTTGAACAGATAAAAGCCGCTCACAATTAAGAATCAAGTCAGATGCCAAGAAGAGATGAATCTCCAATCAACACAAAACCATTTTTTTCAATTAATCACACTCTAACTACATCTAATAAGGAAGTACTAATCTAACAAAAAAGATGAAGCTAACAGTTGTCACATACCCAGCTAATGCCAGATTCAGGAGAAACGCGCGCGTGGTCAAGTAACGAAACGCCGAATCAACGCCGCTGCTGAAACCGGAGGCCTGACGATTCCTCGCAGAGTAACCATAACCATAACCATACGCTCCGCCGCCACGGTTTCCGTACGGATTGCTGCTATACGAACCGCCCGTACGGCGAAAGCAATCCGAATCGCTGACGGCGTTGTAGGACGCGCGTTTCCGATCGTCGTTCAAGACCTCGTACGCCTCCGAGACGATCTTAAACCGCACGGTCGCGTTTTGCCGGACGTGCTCCGGCGACTGGGCGTGCTTGTCCGGATGGTACTTCACCGCCAATCTCCGAAACGCATCTTTCACCTCTTGCTTCGTCGCGTTTCTCGTCACCCCTAGAACTTGGTAATGATCAACCATGATGAATCCAAATGGAGGATCTTCCGCGAAAATTTTCAACGGATCAAACCTAAATCAGGATCGCAAAACACCTGAAATTGATACGAGGGAATGAATGCTTCTGTATATAGAGCTAAGCGCCTACGCATATACATATGGAAAGATTGGTGTACATAGATCTGCGCTCGTGTGGGTAACATTGAAAAAATAAAACTGGAATAGTGAAGAATCGCTCTCTATTTCTTTCTAGAGAAAGGAGAGGAGACTCCGTGGCGCTTTAATGGCCGCTTCCTCCAGACAGAACCGATTTACTTCTGAAGAATCCGAATGATAATTATTCTACCGGGCCGAGGCCCAATGTCTTAATAGTGTGTGACACACATTATTAATTAGTAAACAATTTAAAATGTGGGGTTCAGAGATATAATGGTTGATTACTATTTGTTCTTTATATAAAAAGATTATATTTATTTTTATTGAAATTAATAAATTAATATAATCTATTTTTTAATTGATTTTCATTTTTTTTAAACTAAATTTCTAAATTCGAATTTATATCATAAAAATATTCAGTTTACTAAAAAAAAGTAACTAACATAAATCACAAAAAATCAATTCTAATTATTATTTTAATTAATTTTAATTGATTGTTTAACCTATTAATATTTTCGAAAATAATATTTTAAATATATGCGGCCAAAAAAATAATATATCTCATGAAAATTGTGTTTATCAAATATATTAATTTTGATTTCAAATAATTATAAAATTTGATTTCAAATAATTATAAAATTTGATTTTTTCATCTATAAATAATTAATGTTATTAATTTTTTAAAATTTTAATCGAATCTGCACAAGGTACTGGAAAACACATAGTTAATTATAATCAGTTCAACAAAACATTGTTATGCCAAAATTATTTAACATACAAAGTAAAAAAAGAAATCTGTTAGAAACCGAAAGTGCAAGTAAGAAAACAGGGGTTTGTAATTGGAAGGTTGCGAGAAATTAGGGGAAAAAAGGTTTGAAATTGCTGTGATGGCCGAGATTGCTATGTTAAGGATGTTCCAGAGAATGGATGTTGGTGTTGACGAGCTTCTAATAATGGCGGAGGGAAAATCTGTAGGAGGAAGAGAGAGAATCAATTCTTTGAAACAAACCTTAATTAGAAAGAAAGAGGAAAAGTGGAGGCGACAGGGGAGAGAGAAAGAGCGAAACAGAGAGAGAGAGAAAAAGAGAGTTGGCGAAGAGGAGGAAAGAATCCAAACGCCCGGCGGCAGCGATTTGAAATCTCCGGTTTCATTCGCTGGCCGCGACGACAGCGACGACACGGGAAGAAGTAAAATGGAGATTACGGTTAGGGCGTTTCGTCGTTGAGTCTGAGGCTTGAGGAAAAAGAAAACGAAAGAAGAAGAAGAAGATGGTGTTTGGGAGGAAGAAAAGCTGTCATGTCCATAGTGCTCCTTCCGACGACGACGTCACCATGTTTTCTCATGTTCCTAAACCCAAGAGGGTCTACCAAATCTGGCCTGGCAATAACGTATGACTTATCTTTCTTTTCTTTCTTTTTTTCGTTTTCTTGCAAACCACGTATCATTAGATTGGTGAGTATTTTTATGACAGTCTCCTTACATTGGTTTGGTGTTAAAGTGACTTGTCCTGTCTCTTGTTTCATATATTGTTATAGAAATTCTATTGCGGAGGGAGACTAGTATTTGGTCCAGATGCGTCTTCGCTTCTTCTAACCACAGCTATGATTGGAGGTCCTTCGCTCACTTTCTGCATCCGTATGGCTTTTTTGATCGGGCAACGCCATCATCTGTTCCACTCTCTTGTTTTGATGGGTGCACTTTTGCTCACACTCTTGGTAATAATAAACTGTTTCTTTCTTCGTGAGAGCTATGTCTCCCTTTCCGCAGTTTAAGAAGGCATCTCTTAATTACTTTCTCTCTCCCTCTCTCCTTGCAGGATTTCATATTTCTCTTCTTAACATCGTCTAGAGATCCCGGGATTATCCCAAGGAGCAAAGAAACGCCAGAAGCAGAAGGGCTTGATGTGATGAGTCAATCCACAGAGTGCGTAAACAACAAGCTCGGTTCCACAAAGTTGCCTCGAACCAAGGATATAATGGTGAATGGCTACACTGTCAAAGTCAAGTTCTGCGATACTTGTTTGCTTTACCGTCCTCCTCGCGCCTCTCACTGCTCTATCTGCAACAACTGCGTCCAGAGATTTGATCACCACTGTCCATGGGTTGGCCAATGCATCGCTTTAGTAAGTCTTCTTCCAAAAACCTTGTTTTTGTTGAGTCTACTGAGTAGGATCTGTGATTTAACAGCGGCGGTGTTTGCAGAGAAACTATCCGTACTTCATCTGTTTCATATCAACATCAACACTCCTCTGCTTGTACGTCTTCGTCTTCTCGTGGTTCAGCATGCTTGAGGTACACGGCAAGATGTTATTGTTAATGGTCATCACAGACGACTCCGTATTTGTTGCTCTCATCCTCTACTGCTTCGTCGCCGTCTGGTTTGTCGGTGGGCTTACTGTTTTCCACCTCTATCTCATCTGCACTAATCAGGCAAAAAAAAAAAACTCTTAATCTGATTATTGCTTCTCTGTTTCGGTGTTATGCTTTTGCATTTTCCTTGTTATGTACTGACTCTTTTTGGTTTATATATGTTTGTGCAGACAACTTATGAGAACTTCCGGTACCGATATGACAAGAAAGAAAACCCTTACGCAAAAGGTTTCTTCAAGAACCTATATGAGTTGTTCTTTGCGAGGATCCCACCTCCCATGATCAAGTTCAGAGACTGGGCTCCAGAGGAACCCGATGCCGAGGTTGGATCCATCGCATCTGAGCTAGACAGAACCTTTGGACCCCGAGGAGATAAGTATGACATGGAGATGGAGATTGGCGATTGCAAAACTAGCAAGACCGGTTTGCATCTCCAGGCACTGGACAACAACAACCAAATTGAAGAAACTGTCAAGAGGAAAGGTTTCAGTGAAGGCACCAACACGGCGTTTTACATGCCTGGGATTCAAGAACCAGAGATTATTACAAGAAACTCCTCGAGCGTTGATGTGAGATCGAGATAGGACAAACCCATGGATCACAACAGAGATCTGCTGCGGAATCTTTGCGCCTGTAAAATATGCTTTGATTACTTCGTGTAAACTACTCTCTTATTTCTAAGGGATTTCTAAAGCCCATACATACACTTTTGTCTTCAACGAGTTAACTTTTCGGATCAGAGAAAAGGGTAGGAGGAGAAAACAGCTGAATACGTGAAAATAGTACAACAGAGTCGAAATAGAATCAATGTTTGGATTTAGACACAGGAAACTGAAAATCTCGTAAAAACTTTAGCACAAGTCAAAATGGGAACAAAAGCTCTCATCTTTACAATACTCATTACAATAAAATAATAGAGAATCAATCTCAAGGGAATAACAATAGTGAAGACAAAAGAACAGAACATTAACAGCGAAGGGAAACCACAGAATCTAATCAATTCCAAAGATCCTGTACAAGAACAGAACAAGGTCGTAAGCTTTTCAGACTTGGCAAAAACCGAAGGATACGTCTCATCGTGAAGCTTTCCAGTCTGGGACAGGTTAAGCAGAGAGCACCTGAAAGAATGTTCAAAAGGAATCGAAATCTTTATATTATGACCTTCCATTTACTTGGTGGCTAGATTGATGAACAAAATCCCCATTTTCTTGAGCAAAGAGCTTAGCCTGAGGTCTCAATTTCTTTCCCGTGATCTTCTGAAAGATTCCTCTTCAATCTTCTCAACCAAATCTCGTAATCCAAAGGATATGGTGTCCCACATAGACTGTCGACGTAGTCGGAAAACGCTTTTAAAACGGTGGAGACATCACCGAGCTTCTGCTGAATCAATCTTTTGGACCAAGAGGTTTCTCTCCATTGAAGAGCTCCTTCAACTGAATCCAAATCAGGGAAGTCTCCAGAACAGAAATAAAGCATGTAAATCAAGCTCTCTGCATCTGAGGCAGCACAAAGTTTCCCTTCCTGGAGTGCGTAAGTCGAGGAGAAGTGAAGATTCATTGCAGGCCGATCTCTGTCCTCAAGCACCGCGTGACCCCAACCAATTAGTACAAAGTAAGGATGTCTTACACCAGAAGTGACATAAACTACGTTTTCTGGGCGGATATCACCGTGGCGAATTCCAGCTGAAGAGGAGGAAGAAAGTGCAGATAAGCAATCATGGCAACATCGAATAGCTTCTTCTGGACCAAACCGGCCTTCATTTACCAAATCAGCTACTGTCTCGCCAACCGGAGTGGTCACAAGGATAGGAGTTCCGCACCAAGGATGATCACACCTTCCACCTGAGCTTGGTTTTTGACATTGTCCTGGGTGAATGATCCGACCAGACCCATGGAGCTGTGGGAGGTATTTGCTAGAGAGTCCTCTCTGTTTCATAATACTCAATATCTTAGTTTGTCTCTGTACCTGATACCACAAGTTCATGTCTTCCCAAGCTGGCTCAAACTGTGAAGGAGGAGAACCAACATACAGAAACACAGACTTCCCTGCGTCATCCACTGGTGACGCGATATGATAGGGAAGTGTACCATTAGTCAATACTTCCTTAATCTCATAGCCTTTTTCATAGTTCGAATCCTCCAACCACAGAACCGACCCCACTTCCAGTTTCATCGACGGTTCAGGCTCAATTTTGGTTGACTCTTCCTGAACCTCGACAATCTCAGGAGACATGGATCTCTGCTGGAACCTAAACATACCATTTTCGCTGAGACTAGCATCCCCCAAGTGCCTCTCCTGTCGTCTTGAGTGAAGGCGTGAACTATGGTCAGCAGCTAAGTCTTCAATGGAGTGCCTCGGTGGCCCAAAGTACTGCATTATACTGTGGTAAGTAGCAAAGACTACTTGCAAAGCACCAATGTCTCCCCAGTTAGCATTTCCCAGCTTGTTCCATATCCTGTCGATCGGCGACACCGCGATCTTGGAATGCTTCATTATCCAGTCCGCCGCGCAGTCGTAAACGTTGTTCAAGTCGAAATCCAGTTTATTTACGTCCCCTTCGACTTTCACAACGCCGCCATACTGCGAATCAGCGAGAAGAATGAAGACGCAGTTTGAGCTCTGAGAGAAATCCAAACGGCTCACACTTCTTGAGATGAGTATGCGGAGAGCATAGAAAAGCGCCTCGCCTAATACAGGCAAAGAAGGCGGACGATCACTCTCCAGCGCGAAGCTTCCCACGTCGGGCCTTAGAAGAGCAAGCTCGAGAATGTGATCCCATTTCCCGTGTGGATGCCGAGGGTTCTTCAGCAGAACACCTGTTGCGGAAAGACCTTCGAGCTTCCCGATAGCTAAAGCTTTCTCGGCCTGATAAAACTTCAGGTTCTGACTGTATAGACAACCGACGGAGAAAGGAACCGGCTCGTCCTGGCTCCAAAACGCCTCCCACAAGCTCTTGACCGTGGCGTGTAGAAAATCCTCTATGGCTAGATATGCATTTGCCTCCACAGCAGTAGACGTTGAAGCGTAAACAGCGTTTGGCATTCGAGTTAGCTGCTGGAATGAGATCCCTTCCAACGCGTAGTCGAACTTTTGTAGCTCAACCAACTCAAAAGGAACCTCAAAGACCGGTCCTTTGTGATCAGAGCTTTCCAACACTAGAGCAAACCAGTCTTCAAGCTTCTCCGTGAAGTGTTCGCTATCGGTGAATCTGCTGAGGAAATCTCGACGGATACGGGAACGGCTTCCCGATGAAACGCTTGATCGCTTCGTTGTTGTACCAGACCCGATGGATTCCAGGTCTGGGGATTTACCTGTGTAGAGAGAAGGAATTTAGAAACTTGATCAATCGTTGAAGAATCTGCAATCTCCTTTGCGTAATTGAAGAAGTACTTCAGTCTCAGATCGGACGAAGAGAGAAAAAAAAATCTAAAGCAGAGAGTGAGAATGAACAATCAAGCTTTCGAAATGAAGTTAATGGCGGTATCGCAAAGTGAATTGAATTCATGTAAATGCAAATTCATAAGTTTCTATCACTATCGAAATCAGATTTAAGGGCTCGAGACGATAATGCTGCTTCGAAGACGAAAGACGAGTAAGGATCAATAAACTAGTGTGGAATCCAGCTATTGAAGAGCAAATTAATGTCAAAACGAGAGAGAATTCGGGAAAAAAAACTAGGGTTTTCTCAGACGGGGAGAAAGAGAAATCTGAAAAAGAGATATGAACAAAGCACGAACCTTCCATTACAGAAGATGAAAAATCCCAATCTTCAGCTTCTTATTCCTCTTCTTCTTCTTCTTCTTCTAGACTTGCTCTCTCTGTAGCCACCAATTTCTTTCGTCTTCGCGTTTTCTTTGACGATTCTCCCTAAAGCCTGAGTCCAACTCGCTGACCTGTGTTCTTACCCTTTTTTATTATTTTTAAATTCCTGAAATTCTTTGGGTAGTTTGTTTGGTATATATATATTTATTTATTTTTAATTATATTAAATTACAAGACAGGTCAAAAGTACGAAACACTAACAATTATTAACCAATAAAATTAGTAGGGGATGAAGAAAGACTGCGGTCTAACTGTATATTCAAAATATATATTCCCCAACTTTATTCTATAATTTTTTATAGTGAAATGAAATTAGCATTAATAAGGGCACTAAATCGTTTTCACCTACAAGCAGAATATATGAAACGGCTGCTATTGTTTGGATATATTAAAAAAAAAAATCTTATAAAACGTATGAACACAAACGTCTTACATTAGTGCTAGATTTTCTATGTAAGAGATCATTAATACCAAAAAAATTATGAACGTACGAACAAAAATAAATAAATAAATAATAACTGCAAACCTTAAATGAAAATGAAATTATTTGAGAGGTAGTTGAATTATAGACAATATTCTTTGACTATGAGCCCAGCTTTTACCCAATGCCGGCCCGCTTGTGTCCACTTCTCCAAATTTATTGAACCAATTGTACATCAGAGTGATATTTTTGAGTGAAAATTCATTAATTGGGGTGAAATAGATGATCATGAATCATGATTCATGCATGTGATGATTGCATGCAAAGTTTGGAATTGGAAACACTTTGTATGTTCGTAATATTAAATTGTATCATGCACTTAACGACTTATCGTTTGTTTGAACTTTGAAGTATTTTAATGGATATGTTTCTACCTTTTATTAATTGAGATTCACCAAAGTGCAACACGAAGCTATTACAAAACAACTATAGTTAATAAGTGTACGTTAATAAGATTAATAGAATCTACTTAACGATATTTTGTCAACGACTATATAATATTAAGAAAAACAATAAAATGGTTGACAAAAATAAGAAAAACATGATCTTGAATATACTCTCGTGAATGTCTTTCTTTCGAAATTGGGCCCCAATTACAAAAAGGAAATGAAAGCCCGAGGCCATGCAGTTATATAGCTCTCTCACATGATTTCAGTAGAACATCGTTTGGTTGGAATTTTTGAATGCTGGTGTGATGTTTTGGGTGGAAATGGAATCTGGAATGCTACTCCAAAACAACGCGATGGGGTAAAGAAAAAATAATGGTTGTCTAATAGTAATATTTTGGAGTCTCCGATGCATATGACTAATTCTATGAATGAACAGGTTTTTTTTAACAAGATTATCTCATTGGAATGAATCTCAAAAATGAATCGCATGAGTAAATTGTTTGCATGCAGCTGAGATTCAAACAATTCAGAATCTAGAAGATGTCAAACAAAAATGCATACTTTACGCAACAGTTGTTATTAATGAAGAATTTATATACATGAACTTAGTCTTTCAAACGCAGTCCTTAAAGCTAATAATTGGTGAGTCTGGTGACAGTTGTACATACATCTTAGTTCTCCATACAATTCGTTAATTAGTTTCTATCAAACCGAACTGACGATGCTAAAAGTCAACTCACCAATAAACATAACTTTATACTAAACGCATATAAAATACAAATTATATCGCCGAACTTTTTTCGGTGTGGCTTCTCTATTACACAAACTATATAACCATTAATTATTTGACAAACCATAGACAAACATAACTCAATTCAACTATTTTCTTAATCATATGCATGCATTTACGTTGTAGACCAAAATATTGTACATATTGTGGAAATTGAATTACTACATATGATGGTAATTACTAGACGTCTAGACCAATAGGTTTCCTTATCGTGTTTTTATCTTATGTGATTGATAATGGTTGGTAGGTATCAATCGATCTAAGAGATACCTAATATATGGGTCATGGGTGGTTTGTCATAAAACATGGGCATCACATGGTTCATGAATTTAACTTGTTCTTCATCTCAATAAAAAAAAAGAGAAAAAAAGATTCCCCGCATTAAATCATTCTCCCTTCTCTCAAGGCTTTTAAAATTTTTAAACGTTGTAGTAGTAAGCTGCTATCTTTTTCTCTAAAAAAAAAAGGTTACAATTATTTGTTAGTAAAGGATGTTGCACAAAAAATCTCTCTTGTGCTTCCCTGGCCTCTTAAGCAAAGTACGGCTTTAAAAATCCAAAAATAAATGGGTGCAAATGAAATCAAGGGGACAACTCTTGTCTGGTTTCACTTCTTGTCTTGGTGACTTCGGAGGAGATTCCTTATTGTCTCATTTTCTAAAATATACACGATGGTGCTCAGTGGCGGAGATAGCCATAAATTTCACTAGGGTCAATCAGATATATTCAGAATATTACAAAGATCAATTAGCAAATTTTATAAATTTTTATTTCAAAATACAAGTAAAATTTTTTTTTTACAGAAATTCACCCGGTTCAATTGACCCTCCTTCCAAAATGCTGGCTCCGCCACTGATGGTGCTGAAAGGTTGGCCACTAGATCATTTTAATTAACTAATACTTCATCTTTTTCATATCCTTAAATGTTTTAATGTCACACAAATATTAAGAAATTGTAATATTCGTCTGCTTCATTATTTCACTGCTGATCAACCCAGTAATTTAAATCACATTTCTACAATTTTAGTTTTTAAAAATAAAGAAAAATTCAAAACAATCGAGTAGCTTTCATATATTTTTAGTTAAATTGAATAAGAAATCATTTTAGTAAAATATATCTTTAAATTCGATTTGATTTTTAATCTTTCAGTTATGCTTAAACAAAAAAAAAATCTATATGTCAAAAAGAAAGAATAATAATTAGATATCAAAAATCATATCAATTACATAGATGAGTTCAGTTTAACTTTCTAATTCAGATTAAATTTCAAGGTATCAGCATTAGCATCCTTGTTTTCACATTACACGCCGAACCTAAAATTGGAATACTAATCATTCACACTAATACACTATACTCTAATGCATAGTTTATACCTACAAAGTTCTTTGATTTATTTTAATATAATGTAGGGGCATATTGCAGCACAAGCCCCACCTTATCAACCCATACCTTTTTTGTTATAGTCCGTATATTAGTTAATTTATAGAGTTAATTCCAATATAATTAACTTTTCAATTTAAGGTTTGTACAATTTTTTTTTAAATATCAAATACCTAAAATAATAGTATTGATATGTTTAAAAATTTATAATAGTTGTGATATTTAGACTTACAAAATAGCAAATTCGTAACGCTGTATACAAATTTGTAAAAACATATCAGAGTAAGAAAATTAAAAATTTCTCTTATAGATTCATAATTAAATGGAAAAAGTTTAGTACATACGCATGGTTTACAGACAGACAGTTAACCCACTAAATGGAAGATAATTTAATAATCATTTAAAAAGTTGCCTAACCTAATCCATGTCTGCGCGTGGAATCTCATGCGTACGACAGACCAATTGTACGACAGGGTTCTGTTTCCTATAATCACACGCGCAGCGTGAGCGCGTAAGTAGACACGCGTCACGTGGAAAGCCAAAGAATCTTTCTGAGGCTTTTGGACCATAACTCCGAAACACATAAGACAGTGACAGATCCGAACAAAACAAAAAGTTAAACCAATCCATCAATTATCAACTTTAACTGTTTTTGTCGTCTTCCTTTTTTCGTGTTTTTTTTCCTTTTTCCATCACATTTTTAAGGAATTAAATTTTATGGTTTCTTTTCTCGATATCCTTCATTAATAATTCTTCTTATAAAAATTTAGCGAAAGATTCGGATAGTTAATCAAGGACACATTATCATTTGAATATAAATAAGATTTTCTTCTTTCTATCGTGAGCTTCTATGCCCTCTTTTATCTAATACATAGACTTCTGTGATAACTTTTATTATAATGATGTCGGCTCAACTATTGGCGCATTCTTATGCCGTTATGCGATCTATTTTTTTTTTCTACAGGAATTAACAATGAAGAGATGCTGCTACTTACAGATTTTAAATACTACTAATATTTCTTACAAATAAGAATAATCACAACTTGGTCGAAAAATAAAATAAATAAATAAATAAAATGGACATGAGGCAAAACATTTCGCATGAACACAAAACTGGCAACTTGGACGCCATGAACCGAACCATATACGACAATGACAGATATGCTCACACTATTTTTACTACTCCTACTTTTGATTTTTCAACTTTTTTGCTTCTTAGAAGTATTATTTATTTGTTTTGTTTATAAAAAAGAATGATCAATATATTCCGTTCCATAACTCCATTAACACATTATTCGAGAGAAAGAGAATCAGCCAATCACTCTCCATTTATAGTATATATTTAGAAAACTTCACAATTATAACTACTTTGTTCTCTCTTCTTCTTCAAAGATCCACCTCGAGCCTCTCTCTCTTTCTCTTCCGTCACAATCAGCCACTGTCACCGAGGCAACCACACCGTTCCGATGAGAGAGGACAGCCCGAAATGGTTCGTCAGATGGGAGGAGGAGCTCCCGTCGCCTGAAGAGCTCATACCTATCTCTCAAACACTAATCACTCCTCATCTAGCCCTCGCTTTCCAAATCGGAAGTCCCAATAATCATCTCGGCTCGAAGAAAACATCAGCGGTTTATCACCAGAAGCTTCACTCCGTAGCCACGCCTACGCCTACGCCGACGACAACTCCCCCGCCGATGATGATGAATTCGGATTTCGGCGGCGATTCGACGGATCTCGGTTCGGGATCGATCGGAGGAGGAGGAGGGGACGAGCCAGCGAGGACGCTGAAACGACCGCGTTTAGTGTGGACGCCTCAGCTGCACAAGCGGTTCGTGGACGCGGTTGGACATTTAGGGATCAAAAACGCGGTTCCCAAAACGATAATGCAGCTTATGAGCGTGGAAGGGTTGACGAGAGAGAACGTAGCGAGTCATCTCCAGAAATACCGTCTCTACCTCAGGAGAATGCAGGGAGGTAACGGTAACGGAGTCTCAGGAGGACACGTCATCGTCTCCGATTCCGCCACCGATCGTCTCTTCGCCAGCTCGCCGGTTCCGGCGCATTTCCTGAGCCCTGTTCGTGTGAACTCGGAGTACTTGATGACGCCAATGATGAATCCGTATTTGGGGAAACATGCGATTTCTCAGCAAAACCAAGTGGTTCGTAATCTGAGGTATGAAGATTCAGAATATGGTAATGGTGGAGATGGTGGCAGGAAGGTTCTTAAGCTCTTCCCTGCGGGAAACTAATGAGAGATGAATTCTTTAACTTGGAATCAATAATGTTTTAAGGCATGTGGATTATCTATCTGTGTAATTTGCATTTTTCGTCAGGTTTAATAATGTATTGTTAGTGTAAATTTTTTCAATTACACAAACGATATAACTCGTTGTTTTTATGATGTCATCTTTCTTAATCACTAGAATAATCGTGTGTTTTTACTATCTTGTTTCGTCCAGCTTTAAAATTTAATTAATTTTTCCTGATTTGCAATAAAGTGAGAAAATGAGGTAATAATTCCAAATGCTGAAGCATAACTTAGTAAATACGTACTAAAAAAAAAGACAAGGCAATGACACTAGTCAAAAGAGATTTTTGTTCTGTATTACGATAGACAGACATCACAACGGTCTCCAAAATTTGGATTACACAAATCCCTAAGCCATAACGAAAAAGCAATTACCGCTTCTGCATGTAGTCCAAGCTAAGGGGTTGCGGACAGAACTGCGCCTGCAGGACAAAAAAAACATTTCGCTATTTAAACACGTACTTAATCAATAAGTATCAATTAAGATGTCCGAAAATCGACTTTGCTTCATTAGTAATAAGCTCTACTACAAAAGAACATTTCTAGAGGAAGGCCAACAACATTTACACGATTCAAAACAAGTAAACAAAGGGAAAAAAGCTTGTTTACCTGAAAAGGTGCATTTCTGAAGTGGTCATACGAATGAGTATACATCACAGCTGCTGCATTTGGCCATTGCATATACATTGCAGCGTCCCTTGAAGGATGGTTTAAACCCGTGGTGATGTAGTGGTTCATAACACTGTGTGGTGGTGGTGGTCCCAAGTTCAGAGAAGCGGGTGCACCTGGGTTTTGACTATATCCACTAAATCCCATATCATAGAACGGACTCCCCATTTTCTGAATGTTGAAATGTGCCATGAAGACATTTTGATCCACTGGGAGGTTCCTGTTGTACCTGTAACCCTCACAATGTTTTAAATACACATTCTTTGTTTACCCACAAGCAATTCTAATGGGTTTTTACATACCTTTCATAGCTGCGGTCATAGTCAGGGTCATACCGATCTTTCTCTCTGTCTCTGAGAATTGCAACACGAGATGCTGGAATGGTCTCCCTGAGGAGATGGTTCTTGTCTGTCTCCACTTCACCATTCTTCAAGACTTGGTTTTCATCTCCGCTAGGACCACAATTCGTCCTCCAAGGATTCGTTTCAGATGGAAAATCATTACAACTAAGGCTCTCAATACCGTTGAATATGCGTGCTCGTGCCCTGTCGTAGTCTTCTTTCCTCTCTTCGACACTTCTCAGAGGACCACCTTTCTTTTCAAGCTCACCGGCTCCAGTTCCTTTACAAGGTCGAGGCTTTATAGCAACTTTCATGTGCTCGAACTTGCCAGTTTCCGATTGTTTAGCAGGGATTTCAGATAGTCGAAGGGCAGGAACTCTGCTCTCAGATGATTTCGTCACGAGAATTCTGCTCCCGTTACCATCCGCACCGTTATCTTGAACCGATGTGATTAGTCCATAGTGGTTAGCAACACGATGTGCGGCAAGACGGAGGTACGATGTTGGGAAATGCTGGAACTCGAACTGCTGCTGATCAGGGTTCTGCAAGAACCTCTGAATATCAAATTCCATCCGCAAAACTGTCATAACAAAGAACAGAAATTGCCAAAGGAAAGAACAATCCATGAGATAGAGAACAAGCATGATGAGGAGAAAAACAAATCAAAACACTAAACAATCTCAAATCTCAAATCAGGAATTGCAAAACCCAGTTTTTTTTTTTTAAATCACTTTCCTAGCTATATGAGGTCTGCGATGGACCCTCTGCTAAGTAAAGCTTACAACTTCAAAAACCACTAGTCAAGTTTTGTACAGTGCACAGAGAAAGAAGAAGATAACGAAGTCAACCAATCGTTCAATTGAGATAATCAGGTCAACAAAAAGATCAATTTGTACGAATAATGAAAGGAGATAATGGAGTTTTTTAACTTGAGGAAACTAATCGGAGATAAGACCAAAGGGGGTAAAACTGATGCTTACTCGTGAGACGTTGCCGAGAGTTCTGAAGAGCCTCAACCAAAAAAGGATCCACCGTGAATCCTTTCTCGGCCGAAACCGCACAACCTGTTACTGCGGGAGAGGCTGTGTCGATGAGAGATGGGTGGGTGTCTGTGGAAGCTTCTGGGTCCTTGATTCCTCTCTCCATCGATCCTTTCCTCTAGCAGCAAGAGAGAAGAATGAAATCAAGAGGAAGGGGATGATTGAAATCGAAGCATCGGGGGGGACGAGAGGGAAGAGGAACGATGTTTTTAGATGCAAATCTTATCTTTCTCTCTCAAACCATAAGGAGAAGGAAGACGACTATTTTTATATCTCTCTCCTCCTCTTCGCCTCTTTCTGATATTTTTTTTCCTCATTAATATTTTTCTATTTTATACTTTGAGACAATATATACATTAGGAGCTCTAGAAAATCCAACAAATCCATCAAAAATGTATATTTTCATTGCTATCTAATATCTGTATTTACAGTAAAAAAAATAAGGATTAAACAAATAAACTAATACCTAAGATAACTCTAGCAAACTTTGGTCTATATCAATATGGGACATCTCGAGCTGTAGCCTTCGCGAAAAATGTGATTGTGCCAAATAAATATTAATTCGTAGAGAATAACTAATTAAGTGACGCGAGTGAAATATTCTTATAACGTATTTGTATGGTTTGCCAATTGGGTTTTGATAGATCGATGAGACGACTTCGGTTTTCTCTTAACGTATCGGTAGTGGCAAGACCACTTACACAAAGAACTACGTACCACTTTAGACAATAAACATATTTTTCAGTCATTAAGTATGAAGATCAGTTCTAGAAGTATACACATGTTTATTAAACTCAGATTTGATCTCTAAAATTTCTAAGTTGAATAATACATTATTTGTGTCAAGTATATGAAGCAAAAGAATACTACAAATTTCCATGACTTTACTCAATTCAGACACACTCGAATATTTTTCTACTCGGATAACATAACTAAAAGAGATAATCGGATCAGATTTTGGAGTCCAAATATTTGGACCATCCTTATAAAAATGACAAGTTTTTCAGTTTTACGTGTCAACAAACATGGAAAATATCATGATAGTGGGTGGGAATCTCCTAAAAACAATATGAGAAAAACAAGTTATTTTGTCTTAACTTACAAATTTTTTTAGTGAGATGTGACTTGTGAGAGATATAGAAGAGGAGAGACATGCGTAACGGAAAAGAGACTCAAAAACGACACACAGTTGGAAAGTGAAGCGATAAGATAGCATATTTTTAAAGGTTTTTGGGAAGTTTCGAGAGAGGCAATAACAAAAACCCTTCCTTCACTCCAACAACATGCAGTCAACGTGCCTTTTTTAACACGTGGATAGTAACCTACTGTGTACTTTCACACGCTCTTCCTATAGCGTTTGTTTTACACGCGCACTGCTTTCTTTTTGCGACGATACTGTTCTAATACTATCAAACACATTTTAAATTAGTATAAAATATGAATTAGCCAATGGGACTTAAGATTCTTAAAGTATAAAACTCTGCTTAAATACAACGAAACTTTGAATCGGATCACAACTTTAACACATCTAGTTGGTTTTCGTGAAGATTTTTTCCCACCATCAATTCGTTTTGATTATTATTTGGCGATCAAAATTTAGATGAGTTTGATCATTTCTCCACATGCTTGATTTTTTTGTTGGCAATGGTTATTCCAAACTTAAGAAATCATTGACAAATCCCAACATTTTAATCACTATAATCTTGTATTTCTTGCACAAATTCAAGTTAATTTAATTTGATATAAACGTTTTCTTTTTTTTGCCCGTGTGCATAAGCTAAAATACAATATTACTAAAAACACTCACTTGTACTTAATACAATCATATATGGAATGCTAATGCACGAAACGATCGAAATATATTCACCTTAAAAACAAAATAAAGGACCACAAGTACTCGCTACCAAACTGATGAACTACTTTAAGACGAACGTCAAAACAATGCATATATGCTCTGCTATAAATAATACTCTTCTAAGCTCATTCATGCACGTACGCAACAAATAGTGTGGTACAAAGACATTTGTAGAAACAATGTATGGTCAAGGGACTCAGACCTTCTTTTTCGTTTAAAAACCAATTAATCCATTCAACTTTGGATTTATGTTACTTTTGATGTTGCTGGTAGAGATGACGATTACAAAGACAGAAACAGAAAAAATTACAAAATCACGAAAAATTGATATATAGTAATTACGTAAACAGTTTTCCATATGTTACGTGTTTGCACTAAATCATACTATAAAAATTAGTACTAATGAAGTTTATTTTTTTAAACTTAATAAATGAATTCTGCTTGTTTTTGGCTTCTAAATCAAACAAGCATTACTAAACAAAAACAAAAGTTATTTAGCTAGTAATGGTAAAAAATATCTATTTAATAATTTCCCCTTTTTTTCTTCATCTTCTAGATTTATCTTTATATAATATGATGATTTGTTTTTGGAAAGAAATGTAATTTGGATATTGGTTGTTCCATCAGTAGTAAGCTAGCGAGTGCGATTCCGGAGCGTGAATCCACGCGCCGAGGTCGGGAGAGAAGGAAGGCAGCTTCCTTTTTGTCTTTAAACCCCCGTCCTCTTCCCGTGCTTTCTACCGCATAACTCCATAACCCCTTTTCCTTCTCCTTCCTTTGAATCTCTCCTCTTCTTCATCCCCAATTCCGTAACCTAACCCTAAATCTCCCAGGCAATGGCTGCGCCAATTACGGAGGAGCCTCCACCTGCTACCGACCCCAATTCTACCATCCCTCCTCCCGACTTCGATTCCATCTCGATACCTCCGTTCGACCAATTTTACCATCCCGATTCCGATCAGATTCCGATCGGTGAGCTGATGTCCGATCTGGGGTTTCCTGTTGACGGCGACGGTGAATTCGAGCTCACTTTCGACGGTATGGACGACCTCTACTTTCCCGCTGAGAACGAGACGTTCCTCATCCCTGAGAATGCGTCTAACCTAGAGCAGTTTGGAGATTTTACTCCGGACTCTGAAGGCTCTGGAATTTCCGGGGATTGTGATCCCAAAGACGCCGTTAAGAGTATTAGTCCCTCGCCGACCACTTCGGGATGCTGTAACCGGGAATCTCCCAGGGATTCCGACGATCGATGCTCAGGTGCTGAGCGTACCTTGGATCTACCGACTCCATTGTCGTCTCAGGGGTCGGGTAATTGCGGTTCTGATGTCTCGGAAGCTACGAACGAATCCTCGCCCAAATCAGGAAACGTTGTGGTCGACCAGAAGGTTAAGGTGGAAGAAGCAGCGACGACATCCGTTACCAAGAGGAAAAAAGAGATCGAAGAGGATATGAGTGACGAATCGAGGAGCAGCAAGTATAGGAGATCGGGAGAGGACGCGGACGCAAGTGCGGTGACGGGTGAAGAAGACGAGAAAAAGAAAGCGAGGCTGATGAGAAACCGTGAAAGCGCGCAGCTTTCGAGGCAGAGGAAGAAACATTACGTGGAGGAGCTCGAGGAGAAGGTTAGGAATATGCATTCCACTATATCGGATTTGAACGGTAAGATATCGTATTTCATGGCTGAGAACGCCACTTTGAGGCAGCAACTGGGAGGAAATGGAATGTGCCCGCCGCATCATCCACCGCCTCCGATGGGAATGTATCCGCCAATGGCACCGATGCCTTATCCATGGATGCCTTGTCCACCTTACATGGTGAAGCAGCAAGGGTCTCAAGTGCCTTTGATTCCCATTCCTAGGTTGAAACCACAGAACCCACTTGGATCATCCAAGGCAAAGAAGTCGGAGAGTAAGAAGAGTGAAGCAAAGACCAAGAAGGTCGCCAGTATTAGTTTTCTGGGTCTTCTGTTTTGTTTATTTTTGTTTGGTGCATTGGCTCCGATTGTGAACGTTAATTATGGAGGAATTAGTGGTGCCTTTTATGGGAACTATAGGCCTAATTATGTCACCGACCATATTTATAGCCAGCGTAGGGATAGAGTTTTGGATACGTCTCGTAGTGGTGCTGCTGGAGTTTCGAATAGTAATGGGATGCATTGTGGGAGAGATTCTGATGATAAATCTGCAACAGAGAGCGCTGTACCTCCTGGAAATGGTAGTGAGCCTCTAGTTGCATCACTCTTTGTTCCGAGGAATGACAAGCTTGTGAAGATTGATGGGAATCTGATTATTAATTCTATATTGGCGAGTGAGAAAGCCGTGGCTTCAAGAAAGGCCTCTGAATCAAATGAGAGGAAAGCTGACTTGGCGATTCCGAAAGATTATTCCCCTGCACTGCCTCTACCTGACGTGGGAAGGATCGAGGATATGGCTAAGCATCTCTATAGATCCAAGACTGAGAAACAGAAAGCCTTATCCTCTGGCTCTGCTGATACTCTGAAAGACCAAATCAAAACAAAAGCAGCCAATGGTGAAATGCAGCAATGGTTTCGTGAAGGTGTTGCAGGTACGTAATCATGGGTTTTTGACGTTTCTTTTCCTGTTCCCTTCATTTAATTATGTTGGAAGGCATTGTAGGTATACTAGTCCTTATCATATCTTTGTTCTTGACACCAGAACAACTATGCCATTGAACTTACCTTCGGTTAATCTCTGGTTAAGAGTAGATGCTAAACATAATCTGGATACATGCTAAAGAGTAAACAGTAATGAGTAACATGTGAAATAGTAGAGATTCAACTGTTTATACTAAAACTTCCTTTCTCCGCAGACGCTAGGGACATAGTAACTTCTGGGGTTGTCTTTTGTAATTTTCGTGCTCAGTAGAAAGTAACTTGTTTTCGCTATATGACTCGATTGTAGGGCCAATGTTTAGCTCCGGGATGTGCACTGAAGTATTTCAGTTCGATGTCTCCTCAACCTCTGGAGCCATTATTCCTGCATCTCCAGCAACCAACGTCTCTGCTGAACACAGTAAGAACGCCACAGACACACACAGGCGAAAGAACAGAAGAACACTTCGTGGTCTGCCCATTCCACTCCCAGGATCAGATTTTAACTTCACCAAAGAGAACCAAAGAAACAGCTCTGGCAAAGAAATCAAGCCCGCGTCATCAATGGTTGTCTCTGTGCTTGTTGATCCCAGAGAAGGTGGTGATGGAGATATCGATGGGATGATTGGGGGACCAAAATCACTGTCCCGAGTTTTTGTCGTCGTGCTTCTGGACAGTGCAAAGTATGTCACATACTCTTGTGTCCTACCTCGATCAGGAGCTCCTCATCTCGTGACCACTTAAAAAAGACACTTTTTCAGCAGTCTTCTCTCTTATAGCTCTGTATGTAAAAGAATAAATAGGCTGCCTACTCTTTGGAATCAAGTAATATCCTTTAGCTATTACCGTTTTCCGGTTTTTTGTTTCAAGATGTAGAATCCGAATGCTGTAACTTTTTTGTTTTATCTTTTTATAAACTTATAACCTTAGAAAGTTTCACTTTACTCATCAAACTTCTGAAATACATTGCAAGGGTCAGTGACAAGAGAAAATGTCTTCTACAAAAGAAACTGAAAACTCAATGAGACCAAAGTGACTAGTTAGCTGGTTCCATGGTTTGAGCTAAGGGGGCGTCAGTAATAGCCATCTTCATGTCAGGAGGATTTAAGCCGCTGCTGCGTTCTCGGATCTCTCTGTATTCTTGGCAAATGGCACATAAGTGACAGAAGAAGTGTGTTACAAAGTCCCCACATGGAGCCTCCTGCATCGAAGAACCGGTACAAAATCTCACCGGTTAGAAACAAGAATATGATGTCTCCCACACATGTTGCCCATTTGAGCCACTTTTCTAACCTGTAAGTTGTACTTGGATCTTAATGATCTGCGGTATCCACAAGCATAACATGACACAAAGCATCCTGGCAGACCGAGCAAGACGCCATTGGTTGCAAAGCAGCAAACGGTGTTAACAAGAGCCCATGACATGCAATGGGTCAAGCATGGTCCTGCAAATGTTCCAGACCCCAACAACTCTGCGTTTTTGCCAAAGATGTAACATGGACAGAACAAACCTATACAACCTGTGTGCATCCGAAACAAAAACGCATTTTCAAACCATTTTTTTAAATGATCTTCACCATAAACAACAGAACATATCTGTATCCAAGACAAGTAGCATAAAAGAAGCTCAAAACATAAACATGCAAGCAAAGTTTCTGCACCAAAGCTTCTACACCTTAACTCTTAAGTCTCTTCCCCCAAAACTATTCAAGAAATGCCATTTGGTTATGCTTTTCTATATACCAAATTGCCAGAACCAAACTAATCTCTCCGTAAGAAATTCAACCGAACACACACACTAACACATATTTTTCACAGGTCAATTCAAAGAGGCACCTTTAACAAATTTGGTTCCTGTAGTAGTAGTAGTAAAATCAAGGTTTGGAGGACAGAGAGTAGCATACAGCTCTGCATATCGTCGAAGCAAGCGCATATACCAGACGACCACTGTTTCGGACCATCACTCGTGGCTCCAGAATTAGCAACTTCCAGATTTGGAGTGGTGGCTACTTCTGCATCAGCATCCGACTGTGTTAATGGAATATAACGCGGCGGCACGTAATGACCTTTCTCTTCCATTGAATCCAATTTCAAGAAAGAGCTTATTACCTCGGGGCCTAAAATTAAACACGAAGAAACAAATCTGTAACAGATTAATACCTTGAATTGCGTAAAAATGAACATATCGACAAATTTTAGAGCAGCTAAATCGGGAAAGGTAGTGAGAGAAGGAGTAGTACATAAGAACAAATATTAGAGCAAGAAACAGAGCCAAGAGGATCGGAGAAAAAAAAAAGGCGAGTTCAGCAAAAACGGAAGAAGACACTTATTCTCGAAAAAAAGATAAAAGGTGAGTAGAACTCTTTACCTGAGCTCGACGGAGAGATTGGATTAGCATGAAACTCAGATTCGCGAGCCCAGAAGAAGAGGACTGAGTATCAGACACGCTCATTTAAATAAATTGGTGTTAATATTATTATTAACTTTTTTGTCGTCTTCTGATGGTATTAACCAGGAATATATGTATTCGGAAGATAATCTGAAAATATTTTCTGGTAACACATTAATAATATACACGTTTGTATAAAAAAGTCAAAAGAAAATTTATCAATTTATGTTATACTATTTCTTTCCTTACATCATAAATAGTTATTGTGAATTTATAGAGACTATTTTGAATAAGAGAGTACTTGTTAATCTTTTTGTTTTGGTCAACTCTACTGGTTAATCTTATGTTCCCTTTTTCACAATATAAAGATGACACAAACCACATGACTATGTGATTTGATTGTTAGTATTACTTTCACATCGTCATTTTTGTAAATTTGTAATAATTGCTAGAAACATATACACCTAATATATTTTACACAATTATTAGCTTAAGAATCAAAGCAGATTCTACATGAAACATTCGGACGAAAATGTAAGGCAAAATGAGATGATCTACAGAGACCTCTCTCTTACATAAAGAAGTTCGGTCGATTTAGGACAAAAAAAAGTTCATAAAACGGAAACAGTGAAAAGAAGAAAAAAAGAAGCAAACAAATAAGTAAAAGCTAGATGATGACGATGAGAAAGCAATGGGTCAGAGTCAGACCTACTATAGGGTTATTCCAGAATCAGTTGAAATCTTTGAGTCTCTTCTTAAGCATGTCCATTGATTTCTTCTTAGCAGTCTGCTTCGTGTTTCTGCTTGCAAGGCTTCCGAATATCCCATCTGCAGAATCCTTGAACTTATCGCAAATCGTCGCAACTTTCTTATAATCCAACGTGTTGTAGTTCCTCTCCCTGATCACAGGATTCATGAAGTTCTCCGGTTGGCTGCTCGATAACAGGTTCACCAGCTGCCTCGCTTCCACCAGATAGCTTCTGAAGCTTCCTTCCTTGTAGATCTCGCTCAGCCCGGTTAACTGATACCTATCATCAGCAAAGGTTTCTATAACTCTCAGGTCATTGTTGATCGCCGACACTGCGTTCGCATTGAATCTCTTGATGCCCTCGTTGAGGAACGCAGAGACGATCGAGTTTGAGATATGCTCTAAAGCTCCAACACCAACTTTGTATAAAGCGTCCATCGGGAGGATTTGCTGTGCAGTTGACATAACCGTCTCGAGGTAGATCACAACCTCGTTTATGAACTCATGCACCCCTTGTGGCGTTTCTTCTGTAGTCCAGTTCACGTTCTCTGCGAGGTTCATGAACTCATCGAGCTTTGTGTTCACAACATTCAACAAAGCAAGATAAGCTTCGTCTCTCGATGTTTTGAGAACCACCTTGGCAGATAAACCTGCCTGAGGTCTTTCGACTGATCGGCTTGGGATACCGCAGAGTTGAGCTGCATGCCGGAGAAAATAGTCGCAGGCTTTTTCAAGGAAAGATATATTTGCTGCAATCTGCATAGCTTGAGATACTCCGATCCCGTTGTTGCTGATCGTGTTGAGGATAACCTCGTTCAAGACATCGATCAAGATCTTGTCCAGGTACTTCTTGACAACATTGAAGAAGCTTGTGTTCACCCCGTATGTCAAGTAATCAACTGAACCTTTTATATATGATCTGATGATCCGGCAAACATCTGGTACCATGGAGGAGAAGGGAGCGATGTATGTGAAGGCCGGCATTATGTCTGATGTCTGAAGATTAAACGACAAGACATTGCTTTCGTAGTCAGATTCTTTCTTGATCAACATCTGCTGATAACCGTCGTTCGAAATAGCGGTAACGATTTGCTGCCGACTCTCTTCGAGAAGAAGCTCGTGGTATCTGTCTCGGCTTTTGTCAAGGGCATCAATTACTGGACTCACTTCATAACCATACTGTCTAAGAGTTGTACCGAAGAGAGTCACATAATCTTTCACCAGAAGCAGATGAGTGGGAGAGTCCATGGTGCAAAACTGGTTTTCCAAGACAGATACAATGTTGGCGATGGCTGTTTCCCACATTGTGTCAACTTGATCAGCTGTCAAGAACCCTCCAGCGGTTCTAACCACCCGATCCTCCACGATAAAGTACCCTGCGATCTGAGCTAGATACGTCTGGTATGATTCAACAAATGGCTGCGTAGAAGAGATTTGCAGATCTGACTTGAGCTGCAGTGTCCGGTTACTATAGTAATAGTCGCGGAATCGCTCTGGGACTCCAAGAATAGTGTGGATGTGATATGCTCGATACAGAGGTGTCAGATCAAACCTCAAAACAGAATCTTGTTCTAGATCTTCAACATCCAAGGTATAAGCCAATTCTCCCAACCCACCAACGTTCTGTTCCTCTGCTTTCCTCTGACGTTCCAGCGTCTCTTCTTCCTTCTGGCGAACTGAAGCAGTGAAGCCGATAGCTGTCTGTCCAATAGCTTTAGCAGAGCTCCTGATGTGAACTAGCCATTCGTTAAATTGGCTGCACACCTTTTTCTCCACATGTGACTTGATCACAGGGATCCTCCTCTCTATAATCAGCTTTAGAACCTTAACAGGGATAAGCTTCAAGTAGTTCCTCTCAATCAGATCCATTGTTTTCAAGGCGGGGTAGAAATTGCATTCAGAGACGTAATTATTACATTTAAGGCACAGATCCAGTACTTGAACGCAGATCTTTGACATTTTTATAGCTTCAGTCACGTTCTTCTTGATTGCATAGGATTCGAGAAGCGCTTCCAGCTTCACCAATAAGGCAGTACCAACCTCTTGCAACCTGAAATTATCACTTGCAAGGTCACTCTTTAGCTCTTCGGCATCAACTAGCACACCACGGAGCTCGTCAACTGCAACAATGAATTCTTCGTAGTGAGTCTTGCATAAGTCCTCGATCTCAGCTTCTTTCTTCCTGACAACGTTTTTGAGCTGGTGTACAAGTGGTTCAGGCCGCCCCATCTCGAAAGCATGCCTAACGAGAGGACCCACGTCATCCCCATTACCAATCAATGTCGCAAGAACTAAATCTTCTCCTGTATCTCCATTCTCTGTAACTGTCCTCCTTTTCGGTTTGGCCTCCATCAGTCTGAACATCAAAACAAAACCCGAATCTAGTTCATGTAACTGTAAGAGAATGATCACACAGGATTCAAATGATGTAGTCTACACAACAAAAACCCCAATTTATACAAAATGAGCTACTATACAGGTTAGAAGAGAAGACTTCAAGAGAGAATACACACCACTGTAACATAAAGTTAGGAGATTCAATGTCTTCACCTAGGAGCACATAGATACATTGATCAAACTAATCAATACCACTCTACAAACAAGAGGTAGCGATTGCTAAATCCATCTCTGAGAACCAAATTTCAGTGAGATTCATAAACAAGCACGAGAACCAGATATGAAGCGGCCCCAATGAACCAAATCTGAACAAAACGATCTGCAGAAACGAGAACTAATGATACCCTTTTTGTTTAAAGACTCTCAGAGCCATAAGAGGAAAGTAAAAAGCATGAAAGGCAGACACTTGGGGGCAGAATAACACAGAGAAAATCTAAAATAGGGGAGAATGCAAACAATTGTCTAAAATTGGCAACCCTAAAACTCAAAGCTACAAATGACAAAGAAACAGGATCCACTATCAAACCAAATCCACAACGACAATGTTCGTGAGAAATCAGCATTCACAGATATCAAATTTCAACCAATGGAACGAACAACGAAGCCTTCCTATATAGAACAAGGAAGATTGGGAGATCATCAACCCATTGGGTGGTAAATGGAAATGAGGTTCAGTCACCGGGAAAAAATGAAAAAGAAGAATAACGAAAGCGATACTTACCGGCGGGAAGCGAACGATGGTCTACGGCTTGAGAGGCAGAGTCAGGGAACGAGAATTGAAGATGGGTTCCACTATGCGATCGCTTGTTCGAGGAGATTCCGAGAAGGAGAAAAACCAAAACTTTTATTTCTTCACTAATATTTTTAGCTCAAAATTATCAGAGAAATGAAAAACCAAGAACTTTAGCCCAAATTTTTTTTATAACACCACTGTAAAATTTTATCCACTACCATTTTTTTTATAAACAAAATCGTTACATTTATACAATTTTTTTTGGTCAAGACATATATACATTTAAAACAAAAAAATTGTTTAAGTAATCAGAATTGAACATTACAATAAATAGTCTACGAGATAATTTAAAGTTACAGTCTAAAGTCACATAATATTTCTGTTTGGAATAATCCATTTTCTATATTCTAACATTTTGACATCTTAAATTATGTTACTAGAGATATTATTTGTAGTTCAATTTTTAACTTTATAATTTTATATATTTATATTAGTATTATGTTTATCTTTTTCATTATTTTATATTGTTTTACATTTGTTTTGTTTTATTTAACTGAAATTATTATTTTTGGTTTTTATTATCCAAAATATTTAAAACTATTATAAAATTATTTTTCTATTAAAAATTATGATGTGCTAAGTGTTTAAAAAAACCTTTTTCTTATGCTTATATAATACTGTAAGTATTTATGTTTTTCACTTTTCACACATTTTTCTATTCAGTTTTGCTTTTTATTCTTTAATTTATTTTTACCTAGATCAAAATATCTCAACAAAATTAATTTACCATGATATCACATACTCTATTTATTTTTTATTCGAAATAGCATTCTAAAAATTTTATTAGTAGACAATTTACAATTTTGTAGTTTATAAATTAAATGTTTAATTTTTTTACTTTTAAACTGAATGTCAAAAAATCTATGAATAAAAAGCCCACAAAAAAAATTTACAATCTTTTATAATTTGTAAAATATGTTTATACAAAATACAGAAAGGCCCATATAAAATTAAAATATTAAAGCCCATTATATATAGGATTTATTCGTATTTATATATAATTACAAGAGATAAAACAAATTAGTTATGTGATTTGATTGGTTATAGTGTTCTCTTATGATTGTGGTTCTCTTGTTCGCTGTTCGTTTGCGAGAAATGGTTTTTTTGTATTACAAGAAGATGGTATTGTTCGATCAGTCATGAATGATAATGGTAAATTTATTCGTAAACTCTTTTAAAGTTATGAAATTTTGCAGATTTTAATGTTAATATCATGTTTGAGTTTTAGTTAAATTAATTCTATCTTGATTGTAGATCTCTTTTGCGAGAAAATTATATTTTCTGCCAGAATATTTTATTCTTCTGCCGCCTTAATTTCTCTTTTTTTTTTAGATTTTGTTTCTAGAGATATTTTGTTGTTATGTAGACTTTAAATTCCATCTTTATATTCTATTTTAAATGTTTGATATCAATTGATGAAAAAAAAATTAAAAGATCAAATCTAATTTTTTCCAATTTTTTAATATTACTGAGAAAAATCTTAGTTAAAGAGGAAAAAAAATGAATTGGTGGATTTTGTGGAACAATTTTCGAAATTTTACAATCTAGGAGCCAAGCCAGCAAGGATTTGATAGAAAGAGGTTGCGACGTTTGGTAGCGGCTCACTCTTCTTTCTCCTTAAAAAAAAGCCGTTAGGGTTTATATCATAGCAACCGCGGCGAGAGCACGGTTGATCATCATACCATCACCGGCGCTGTATCAGCTTGATTTGTCCCCCGCATACCCTGGATTCGTGAATTCTACTTATCTGAATTCGAATCATCCAACAATTTTGCGAGGGTCCAGACATGGCGGAGGTATCGATGGGAAGCAGCAGCAGCAGCACGGATCTGTCTCCCGAGGAGGAGCGAGTTTTCATTAGAGACATTGCTATTGCTGCTGAGGCTAACAGCAAGGAAGGCGATACGTTTTATCTCATCACTCAGAGGTATTTCAAAGGCTTTATGGCCAAATTGTGACTTCGTTGTTTATGTGTCAATCAAATTCCGGAGAGTTATATCCATTTCTTCGCCATTTTGACTTTTGATTGCCTTGGTTATGAATGTGGTTAGGGTTACGGATTGGGTTATCTTCATCATATTTTTGAAACATATCTATAGTTACTGAGAGCAGTTTGGCCATATCAGAACGTTTTCCATAGAACTGTCATCATAAGCAATGGGGGTTTATGGGTATTGTATGAGAGAATAAAGCAGAGAGGGGATTGATTTTATCTTATGGTACTTCTGCTGAGAAGATTTTGTTTGTTGTTGCTCTTTGTATCCAGATGGTGGCAAGAATGGATTGAATATGTGAATCAAGACCAACCATGCAACACAAATGATGGGTCTTCATTGTCAGAGCATAGCGACTCTCCTGGCTCAAGCAATCTAAAGAAGCCTTCTAGGATTGATAACTCTGATTTGATCTATGAATCTGCACAGGATGACCCAACTAATCCCAGTGAGATTATTGATACACTTCAGGAAGGCCGCGACTATGTTTTGCTCCCTCAAGAAGTGTGGAACCAATTGCGCTCATGGTGAGTTTAAGGGTATAAGAATGGAACCGATTTGAAACTGTGCATCTCTTCATCTTGTGTGGGCTACACTTACTCCCATGTCTGTTCAAGTACCTTTGATTTTTCTCTGTTACCTTTGGTATGTTGGGTCATAGAACTTAAGTGATGAGATGGTTCTGATGAATTATTTCTTCTGTTTTATAAGGTACGGGGGTGGCCCAACTCTGGCGCGGAGAGTCATTAGCTCGGGTCTCTCTCAAACAGAAATGGCTGTGGAGGTATACCCTTTACGTCTTCAGCTACTTTTGATGCCAAAAAGTGACCACAGTGCCATAAGAATAAGCAAAAAGGTTAATACTTTTTTTTCACTTCTTGTTTTTGTTGGTCCATTACTTGGGAATTTGAACTCATTGTATTCTGCTACCTCACTGTACTATTAAACTTTGTTGTGCAGGAAACTATCAGAGAGCTCCATCGAAGGGCATGTGAAATTTTTGACCTCAACTCAGAGCATGTAAGATCTGGGATCCCTATGTTATCAAACACCCCATTTCAGTGATACTTTATATATTCTGTTCTTTTTCTTAAATGAGCATTTTCCCATCATGTAGGTACGTATTTGGGATTATTACGGCCACCAAAAGTATTCTTTGATGAATGACTTGGATAAGACACTGGACGATGCTAACCTACAAATGGATCAGGATGTAAGTTCGCTTCTTTTTCTATTTAAATGTGTTAGCTGGGCACTAGAAATATGCTACTTGAACTTTTGTCATAGCTTTTGACATTGTTTCTTTTTGGCCAATTGCTGTGAGGACAGAATGGAAAAGGCATTACAATTATCTCTCGCCAATACCTAGTTAGCTGGAGCTTTTAAATTGATATTAGTGTTTGGCTTAAGCCAATTTTGACAACGAGGGAAACAGTTGAAAGTAGAACGTTTATGCTTTGGTTCCATTGTGTAGCTAGTCAAAGTTTGTGGCTCTGTATGCTCTCTTATTTTTCTTTTATGTTTTCTTATTTGCGCGTTTGTTTTCGTATTAATTTTGTATATTCGTTTAAATACAGATTTTGGTGGAGATGCTTGACATCAATGGTACAGCATCAACTGCTCACATTCAATCTGTTCAAGAGAATGGATTGGTGGATGAAGACTCTACTTCTATTCTCATTGATCCTTCTAAATCGAGCTTGTCAGTTGCAGGAGGTTTCTCTTCAAACAGGAATGCATTCAGAAGTGGTAGTGTAGAAGTTTCACAGTCTTTTGATAGCACATACAGTAGCACTGGTGTCACCACAAGGGGATCCACTGCTGGCTTGACAGGGCTGCTGAATCTCGGGAATACCTGTTTCATGAATAGTGCAATACAGTGTCTGGTTCATACACCTGAGTTTGCTAGTTACTTCCAAGAAGATTATCATCAAGAGATAAATTGGCAAAATCCTCTGGGCATGGTTGTAAGTTCCTTTTGCAGTTCCTTGTTTCTCATAATTATGATGCATAGATAAGTGTGTGCATAGGTATGCTCCGAAATCATTCGTTCATTTGTGTTTTTCGTTCACAGGGAGAATTAGCTCTTGCATTTGGTGACTTGCTTAGGAAGTTATGGGCTCCTGGGCGTACACCAATTGCTCCCCGTCCATTCAAAGCAAAAGTTGCTCGCTTTGCTCCTCAATTCAGTGGATACAATCAACATGATTCGCAGGTTTGCCTAACTAACCAGAAACCTTCTTTAAGCTATATTGGCATTGTAGCTCAAGGAATGGGGGTTCTTACATTGCAGGAGCTTTTAGCGTTTTTGTTGGATGGTCTTCACGAAGACCTAAATCGTGTTAAACACAAACCATATATAAATTCTCGAGACGCAGATGGTCGCCCTGATGAAGAAGTTGCTGATGAGTTTTGGGCTAATCATATTGCTCGCAATGACTCAATAATCGTAGATGTTTGTCAGGTAAGATTTACATCTTTTAGAATTTCCAAGACTTCTTGGGAAATATACCAAGAGAGTTGGTTTAGTTAAATATACCAAGACTCTGGACACTTTATGCTAATCTCGCTTGCATGAATGCTAATATCACCCATCATATTTCTCCTACTTCCTAATTTGTGTCTCATTTCACAGGGGCAATACAAGTCAACGTTAGTATGTCCAGTGTGCGACAAGGTTTCCGTAACGTTTGATCCCTTCATGTACCTATCTTTGCCGCTTCAGTTCAACACAACACGAGCAATAACAGTGACAGTTTTTTCTTGTGATAAAACTGCATTACCTTCCACAATCACCGTCAACGTTTCAAAGCAGGGGCGTTGCAGAGACTTGATGCAGGCATTAACAAGTGCGTGTTCCTTGAAGCAAAGTGAAGAGCTGAAGCTTGCAGAGGTATGTAGCTTCAAGTGCTCTTTTAAGTAAGATTGTCAGTCTTTTGGCTTTTCCTTAAACTAAGTTTAATATGTTTGTCGCAGGTCCGAAATAATTTGATCCATAGATTGTTTGAAGACCCTTTAATTCCATTGTCCACTATCAAAGACGATGATCACCTTGCTGCATACAAACTTCCAAAGTCTCCAGGGAATATGGTTTTGCTTAGACTAGTACTCCGCCGCAGAGATCAGTAAGTCTACTTTGTGCGAACTAATTCTAGGGGCTAGTTTGAGTTAACGAATTTCTCTTTGGCACTCAGTTTTTTTGAATCTCCTTTCCAACAACTTTAAGACTCTCTGTTCTGTGTGTCCTAACTTTTTCAGTCTTTGATCTCTGGCTTTTTTATGAAACCCTTGATGTATTTCGATCTGAGCAATGACTATTGTTTATCATCTATATGCGTTCTTCTTTGTCATCTCTTTGTGGCTGAACAATGTTACTACACTATACAGTTATTAACGGGAGTACCGTGTTTCAGGAAAGCTGAGGAACGTGAGAGTACAGTGCAATTGAAACCTTATGGAACACCACTTCTCTCATCAGCTTCACGTGAAAATGCGCTCACCAAAGGAAAAATCCAGTGCATTGTCCAAAATACGCTTTCACCTTTTCGGAGGGAAGAAACTATGGGCAAGAGAGGAAATTCTGATTCTAGCATCCCTGAGAGAAGGTCAGCCCGGTTCAATAATTCCGAGGAAGAAGATAAAAATGGTGGATCGAAAAAAGCCAAGAAAAGCAGTTCCTCCGACGTGATTGCATCTAAATTATCCATGCAACTCATCGATGAAAATAACAAAACAGTTAATCTGCCAGACGATGAAGCGGAAGCGATTAAATTACCATCATCGGCAACGGTAACCATATATTTGGACTGGACACAAGAGCTTTCTGGTATTTATGATATAACTTGCCTTGAGAGTTTGCCTGAAGTACTCAAATACGGACCTGCTACCAAGAAGGCTCGATCAGAACCTCTTTCTTTGTACGCCTGTTTGGAAGCTTTTCTACGCGAAGAGCCTTTGGTGCCTGACGAAATGTGGTAAGTAGTGTTTTCACCTTATGCCTCATGTTTTAACTGGTTTGTGGTAAAAGTTGAACTAAGCATTACTGAAAGAGAATGCATGATTTCAGAAATTGCTAGTCTATCTGAGTACACTGTGTTCTTCTGTCTTCTACTTCGTTGCTAAATCAATCAATAATGGTATATACGTCATGTTTTTTTTTTCTCAGGTTCTGTCCACAATGCAATGAAAGAAGGCAGGCAAGCAAAAAGCTTGATTTGTGGAGGCTTCCTGAAGTGTTGGTGATACATCTGAAGAGGTTCTCATATAGCAGATCTATGAAGCACAAGTTGGAAACATTTGTAAACTTTCCAATTCATGACTTAGATTTGACAAAGTATGTAGCCAACAAAAATCTCTCTCGACCACAACTCTATGAGCTCTATGCTTTGACCAACCATTACGGTGGTATGGGCAGCGGACACTACACCGCACATATCAAGGTCAGTTCTAATCAGCTTTACTTGTTGGTTTGATTATGTTTCGTGCTTCTGAGATTCTTACCTTTTTATATATATATATGGATTTTGTCTGCAGCTTTTGGACGACAATAGGTGGTATAACTTCGATGACAGTCATATCTCGCATATAAACGAGGACGATGTGAAGTCAGGTGCTGCTTATGTGCTCTTCTACCGGAGAAAGTCTGATTCAGGTGGAAACATAAAATAATCCAGACGAAAACAAATTGTCAAATAGCAACATTTCGAACATAATTTAAGGATCTAAGTTAGTATCCATGTAAGAGAAATTTTCTTTAGACATATATACTTTTTAACATGTTATTTATATTAAAGTAGTTTGATATATTATTATAACCGGTTATATCTGTTATGATCTATGCACAGGTTCCTTTTCTATCGCTCTCAGTTTCAGTCTCTGTATAAACTATTTGACATAATATTGATTCTGTTGTCATCGTGTTACTCGCAAGTCGCAATGTATATATAAAGTCGATAATTTATGAAAAAGAAATTATGAACTAACGTAATCAATCAGTATTTATTTCTAGGAAAAAGTTAAATCTTCATTGAGTCGTACCATTGACCAAAGAAAAATAAGTCGTCCCAAACTTATCTCGCAATTCAATTTATCTTTTTCTTCTCCCTCGCTATCAATGGCGGATCATCTCTTTCTCTCTCCTTTGTCAATCTATCTATCTCTTCGTTTCATACTCAGCACAAACAGTGTCTCTTACAAGCGCCTATGGCACCCATAGTGATCCTAGCGGCCGCCGCGAGCTCTATCTTCATCTTGATATTCCTCATCTCCGTTGTGTTCGTATGTCGACGCCGCCACGCCATCAAAAACCATCCTCGCCGTTACCAAAACCACATCCGAGCTCAGAACTGCCCCGATCCGTCGTCTACTCCCAGTCTCAGCTCAGTTGCGGCGAGCGAAAGCGCGATCTTCGATCCTTCCATCTGCGAGATATCCATGGCCGAGCTCTCCGTAGCGACCAACGGCTTCTCCTCAGATCTAATAGTCGGCGACGGAAGCTTCGGTCTAGTTTACCGCGCAAAGCTCTCAAACGGAGTCGTAGTAGCCGTGAAAAGGCTCGATCCCGACGCTTTACAAGGGCTCCGCGAATTCAGCGCGGAGATGGAAACACTAGGCCGACTCAGTCACCCGAATATCGTTCGGATCCTCGGATACTGCATCTCGGGTCCGGATCGGGTCTTAATCTACGAGTTTTTGGAGAAAGGAAGCCTCGATTCTTGGCTACACGAGAACACCGACGAAGCTTCTTCCCTACCGTGGTCAACACGCTTGAGCATCGCCTACGGAGTAGCGAAAGGGCTGGCTTACCTTCACGGCCTTCCGAAACCGATCATCCACAGAGACATTAAATCGAGCAACGTGCTGCTAGACTCGGAGTTTGCGGCTCATATAGCGGATTTCGGATTGGCGCGCAGCATCGACGCGTCGAGGTCGCACGTGTCGACACAAGTGGCGGGGACGATGGGATATATGCCGCCGGAGTATTGGGAAGGGAACACGGCGGCGACGGTGAAAACAGACGTGTATAGTTTCGGCATTTTGATGCTGGAGATGGCGACGCAGAGAAGGCCGAATTGGCCGGTGGTTGTAGACGGGAAGGAGGTTGGGTTGGCCCAATGGGCAGTATCACTGGAAGGGCAAAATCGGTATTACGAAATGGTCGAGTCAAGCTTCCTTGGTGAAACAGAGGAGGTGGAAGAGTATTTTAGGATTGCGTGTCTTTGTATAAAAGCGGCGACTAAAGAACGGCCTACAATGAATCAAGTCGTGAAATTGTTGGAAGACTTTTTGGCCGAGTGATGTATAGTCAATTTTACTTATGACGACATATAGTAGTATCATTGGGCTTAAAATTAAAGTAGTATTTGTATATTATATGATCAATCAATTTGTGATGATTCAACATTAATAGTTTCTTCATCGAAGCGTGGCCTCTCTTCACGGAAGCACCCTCTATCTGGTAAACAGCTGATACAGTAGTATGGGCAGCGGACACTACACCACACATATCAATGTCAGTTCTTCTAGCACAGAATTATAGCCAAAAAGTGATTAATCTACAATAAGTTTGTTACGCGATAGCTCCTTCATAATCATGCCCTTCTAATGACATACACACATCTTTGAATTACAATGGTAGAGAAAACATTGCATATAACTTTAACATCCAATAAGCATCAACTAAATTTTACCAAACTGATATAATAGAGTTTATGAAAGTAAAGCAAACTGATATAATAGAGTTTGGGCGTGTGAAACATCAAACCGCATATAGTAAATTGTGAAATGAAAAGATCACTGAGCTCTCTCTTCTTTCACGGCTTCAGCTTCTATTTGTAGTTGAAAACTCTTCTGACAAACTCTGACACATAGGCATTTCTGTTATGGATGCTTCTATTTGTAATTGAAAACTCTTTTGACAAACTATGACACATAGGCATTTCTGTTGCGGATGCTCTATGAAAGAAAAACAAACATACTCAGGATCACGACTGATACAGCTCTCTGATTTCCACTTGTTCATCAGATAATTGTCATATTGCTCTAATTCTGCAGCCCACATGTCTTCACCATTCAAACTGCCAGAAGTATAACCGCTACCATCATACTCAGAAGAGCTGGACTCCGAATCCGAATCATAGGCACAAGAAGCAAGTGGAACACCAAGAGATTTCTCCATCTTTGCAACATTTTCCAAGTCCACCTTTGCCTTATCACTCTTGTAATGGAATTGATTTTGATTTTTAATACTACGATATGGTTGATAAGTGAAATTATAGTCAAAAGGTGATTAATCTATAATAAGTTTTATTACGCAATAGCTCATTCATAATCATGCATCTCCTAATGACTAGATACACACACATCTTTGAATTATAATGGTAGAGAAAACATTGCATGTACCTTTAACATCTAATAAGGATCAATTAAATTTCACCAACATTGTGAGAATAATTAAGTCCATACGTTGTGCAAAAAAAAAGAGAGTTAACTCCACAAACATCATACAAAATATTGTTTGGTCATATATGTATTGATGTTAAAGTTATGATTTATATATACAACATTATGGCTCCAACTGGAAATCAGTTTTAGGAATACTATGAATGAAAGAAATTTTTAAAAATGGAACATTATGGCTCCAACTAAACTTTATTTGTTATTAGACGAGCAAAATTGTTTATCTTTATGTTTAGTTTCAGATTATAATTGTAACGAGAAGAATAATTAAAAGAAGATGGTGGACTTTGCATTTTAAATTTAAAATCTAAACTAATAAGCTAAAAATATGTATGTAGTCTCATTCTCTATTCCCATAGGTTTCAGATCTCCAAAAATTTTAGACTACGTTCCTTTTTTTATTCTATTGATTCCACCTATTACAAAGGAATGACATCTTTTTATTCCATTTAAATGGTAACATTTTTGTGAAACTCACATGAATAAGTCATTCCATATAATTGAATTCTTCAAACTATAAAATTTTGAAAATCCAGTTGCAACCTATCTCTTAAGTACACACCGAAAAATGAACTCATGCGAAAAATAGTTAAGAGTTACATGAACAAAGAAAGTTGCCATAAGGAGAGAAAAAAAAAATCAAAACTCGGACTACAACTCCCGATATATATATCTGATATCAGATTGTCAAATTGCGTATATATTATAGATATCAGATATATATATATATATATATATATATATCATTTGTCATAAGTAACTCTTGTAAAGTTGACAATTTGACAATCTGATATATATAAGATATACGCACAGAGGAATTGTAAAGTTGAGAATTTTAGAACAAGAGTTCCAATGAGATTGTCAAATTGTCAAATGCCATTTTCATCACACAAAAAAAGGACAAGAACTTTGTGTAGGCCCAAAAAGTTTGTGTGTGGAAATGAAGTTGCTGGAGGGTGATTAGATGACCATTTGGACTTGTTGCCTTCTTTTTTTTTCTCATTTCTCTTTACTACCCAAATACGCACCCACACTTTTGACCCACACCCACTTTCTTTTATTTTTCTTTCTTATATTTCTAATCAGATCATGCGTTTTCTTTATTAAAAAACACCACCCCTAAAACCTTTTATCATCTGGAGTATAATACTTATGTCTATACATATATAGACACACACGTTTCTATGTAGATTTATAGTCCGAACATTTGATGTTTGGATAATTAACAGGAACTCTTGTTTTAAAATTCTCAACTTTACAATTCCTCTATGTGTCTCTATTATGTAATTATATCTGTCCAAAGTTAAATACTTAATTTACATCCCATACAGCTTTTTTTATTTGTATAACTCTTATATTTTGAACTCAAATTCAGCCTAATAAGTCCTATATATCCAATTCGATATATAAATTATATAGCGACCTAATGCGCACTCAGTGAACTGTGAACATCAATTTTTTACTTCCACCCAGAGATAAAACTAAATGACTATATGTAATGAGTATACAGGAATTAAGATGTGTATATAAGTTTACTAAAACAAATAAAAAGGTAGAAGATGTTGTGGAGATAAACGCCCGACATTATGCATGGTTCAGCTCAAATTTGGTAGAAATATGTGAATCATATTAAAAGCTGAAAGTTATTTCATTAGATTTACGAATGATTTTCCACGTAAAAAAAGTAAAAGAAAAAGAAAATGCCGATACCATATGCCAGACTTTGTCAGAAGGATTTTGTGTAAGCATATAATTCCTCACCCAATCGCAGAGATGTAAAAAATATTCGTTTCGGTGACTAAATAATGATGCATCGACATGTGTCTCTGATTTATGTTATTTACTATTTTTTTGGTTGATTCGATTTACGTTGATTCCACACTTGCAGTCCCACATTCCCATGACATAAAAGTGGACCTTTTCATCTCATCTGTATTTATTTTCAATATATTTTCTTATAACTCGAACGTTTTACTATATAATACGCAAGGGAGGCTAAGTTTTGCAGCCACATAACTATAATACTAATATGTCCAAAGTAATCATTATTTTTATTGTTCATAATAACCTGCCGGACATATTATGAAAATTACTTCATAAAAATCATTCCGTTAATAATAGTAAGCTGATAAATCAAACGAGAGTAGCTAGTTTTCATCTTTTACATATAGGGTTTATTATTTCATCAAGGTAAATGATAAAACTAAAGATATGATCGATGCTTGCTATGTAAGATGATATATCAATGCATATTTTTCTTTGTCTACTATGATGAGAGTTTCATCATAATTTATACGTACGTAGGCTCTTCACTATTTGTTAAAAAGTTGATATATATATGTATGTAAATTTTGAATCCTAGCATAAGATATAACGATATAACAATGGTCAATCAGTTGGTCAGACCCCCATATTTCTTAAACTAATATAGACAAGTAAGCGTGAGACACGTTTTTGGATATATGTGTATTGAATTTTTAGTTGACGGAGATAATGGATAGAACCACAAATAAAAACAATGTAAATTGAGTTGTCTTAGGGATCGAATCAGTAAACTTTTCCTGATTAGTTTGAAATGATTTTTTTTTTCATAATAATAATAACTCCTCTATGGTCAATCTATCTAATTAATCAAATTAAATTTAAGATACGAATTCCACGTGAACCTTCCCCAACTAAGTAAAGTAGCCACTATTGTCCCTTAAAGTGACATAAATGCATATTCTATAAAAGATAATGGAAGCTCAACTATATTATAAAAATATAAGTGAAGGATTTGAGACATAAACTGATCAAAGATGCAATATCTAGGGATATAATAATATATGAAAAAAGAATCCAATGAGTTATTGAGATGTGGTTAGCTTTTATGTACGCATTAATTTAGTATCATGTGGTTTACATTTCGGATAGGCAATTCTATGCAGATTGATACCAACAGGTGTATATGAATATGATATATTTTATATGTATCAATGTATACACGCACTCACATATATAAGCAAAAATATGCACTCGCATTTACACATGCATGCACATTCACATATATATACAAAAATTCTTCTCTAGTAAGAAGAGGAATCCAACAAATACAGTCATTTTTATATTAATTGAATATCAAAACGTAGTCCAGATTGATTATATTGTTATGTTATTGTCACCGGTCGTACTTAGATTTTTAATCATTCAAATATGTAAAATCCAGTAATACTGGTCATGCCATATACTAAAGATGAGACGAACCACGTAATATTACTTTCACATTGTCATTGTAATAATTGCTAGAAACTATTAGTAGTATACACGTTATATATCTTACACGTCTTCTTCCGATTATAACGAGTTGCATGTAGAAAAGAGCTAGCCGACTTCAAACGGAGAAAAGGAACATATGGAATCGTGACAACCATTCGAGGTGGTGGAGTTTTATTATAATAACAACTTTCTATTTAATAAAGTATTTTGTGATATGATATGAAAATTTGGATATTCTATTTTCACGCTAGATAAATTTATGAAAGTAGTACATTATAAACAAATAAAAAGTAAGAGATCATTTTAAAAATATAGATATTACACCTGTATATGTATGTGTTTATACACATATATACATATATATGTACAAACATCTATACTTATTTCTAAACAGAACACATTGTATTCTTTTTTTTTTTTTGATCAACACACATTGTATTCTAATTCTATATAATAGAGACTACGTATGTATGTTGTTGTGTAAGATCTTCATATATAAACATAGTAAACTTATTTTCTTGTTTTGATAACTTTTTATATATAGAACAGGCAAAATGTAATTGCATTATTGTCCGAAACTTAACATATATGAAAGATTTTCTGGTTCGAATACACATCATACATGGTCTAATCTAATTCACTTTAACCATGCATAATTATTTATGTTTTATTTGGTCATGTAGATCTAAAAATATCTGAGGTTTTTTATTCTGGAAGAGATCAAAATCGATAACAGACAAGACATTTAACAAATACTTTGTCCACCTTAATTTTTCAACAGAAGAACGCATTTTCAGATGAAAATGGAATTGGAATGGGTCCCCAAACGTACGTAGAAAGATTGAACCCAATTGATTGTTGCTGCCACATGGAAGTCACTTTGTCAGACGACCACGAGTGTAGGAATTAGGATAGAGAGGCATCCGCATACGTCACACTCCATATACGTATATAAACCCAAAGTGTTTTCTCTTTTTGCAGTGGTTTGATTGGTCGATTTCTCAAATTTCTACCATAGATTAACCAACAAAACATTATACAATAAAATTAATTTAACGACCAGATTTTAGCAGAAAAAAAATCATTGTAAAATAGCTTATAACGATGATGAGTTGACAATGATTCACACTCGCAAAAAATCTTTCTATGGACTCTCAAAATTCTTTCTAGTACACTCCGCGATAATATTTTGGACATGTATCATGAATAATTAGATTTACCAAGTTCAAAAAAGAAAAAATAATAATTAGATTTACTGTATATATAATTACATTTGAATTCAATGTGATAGGTCGTTTTGATCATTTAACCTCTAAGAAATGAGTGGAGGAGGGATAGTTAACTTTTTTTAATGATTTAAATTCATAGTTTGATTGCATGCATGTACCGTATTAAACTAAACAATAAGAATCACACTGTTAAGACCGACTTATAGTAGCCACAAGTTTCATTTACCTAATACGATTGGTTTCATGAAGTCATATATAACCGAATATTTTATTTGTAGAATGTTTTATCCACATACTTTAGAGATATTGAATTCATGACACCCAATTGTTATGCCGAATCAAACCGGAATAATTAACGCTGTCGTCACTAAAAAAGTAAATCTTAATAAAAAAAATATACAAAAGAAAAACAAAGGAAGAAAGCAGAGAACACTAGACAAATCCGAATATCATGCTATAAATACAAAGAACCTCTCACCACTTGGTTCTTAGGATAAAGCACATTCTCCAAGTGTTTCTCTCCTCTCTATTCCTAACTCATTTCTCTTATATACAAAAACTAATTTGACATTTTTTTTGTTCCTCAAGGATTATAAAATAACCCCAAAATTTTGTTTGATTTTCTTAATTTAAAACCTAAGGAAAAAAAAAAGTGAATCGAGATGGGATTAAGGATGTCAGAATCAGCTAAACCTTACTTTGCAATGGTTTGTCTTCAGTTCGGATACGCCGGTATGAACCTGGTTACTAAAACCGTCCTTGACCATGGTATGAGCCATTACGTTCTTGTTGCATACCGCAACGCTTTTGCCACAGCCGCGATCGCACCTTTCGCATTTCTCTCTGAAAGGTACGATAATATGAAGTTCATATTTTTTTTTAAGATATCAGAAGCAAACAGTTAATTTTTCTTTTGCGCGTTTTGTAATATTTATGTGTTGGGGAATTTTGTAGGAAAGTGAGATCAAAGATGACGTTTCCAATATTCATGCACATATTTGTTCTTGCTCTTCTCGGGTTAGTCATCTTAAACTATCTCCAAAACTTTTTTTGTCTTGTTGAATGTATGAAACTTTTTACAATTATAAGGCTAACAAATATAATCTTATTCAAACAGGCCTGTCATTGATCAGAACTTATATTACATCGGTCTGACACTCACATCTCCGACGTTTTCCACCGCCGTCAGCAACATCGTGCCCGCAATTACCTTTATCCTCGCCACTATTTTCAGGTACATAAATTAATAGATACATAAAAGCAACGTTTTATTTATATTGTCATACGTGGATGTGCACCAATCCATACGTATATGTATATGTAGTACAATTCATAAGTGACGAGATCATAAATATGAAATACTGATGTGTTTTATGTAAATATTTGAATATTATATATATAAAAAAAGGATGGAGAAAGTGGAGATGAGAAAAGTAAGATGCCAAGTAAAAGTGGTGGGGACTTTAGTGACAGTGGTTGGATCCATATTGATGATATTCTACAAAGGTCCTTTCATCAGTCTCTTCCAATCTCACCTCGCCGCCTCTTCGCCGCTGGCCGGTGATTATCTTAAAGCCTCCCTCTTCCTCCTCCTCGCCTCCCTCTCATGGGCTTCGTTCTTCGTTCTTCAGGTATATATCAATAATCGATCCAATCTATAAAAAGTAGTCGGTCTTATAGTTTCGTGGGATTTTGGATTAGACTCCTAGATTGTGTGAACAGATATATCAATAAACCCTTAAATAGAGTGATTTATAAATAAGCTTAATTGGTATATACTAGTATTGTTACATGATTTTTTCCTTGTTGTTACATTAACTAATCTAAAAGAAGTAAGTCCAATAGACTCTTGACAATATACTAATGCAAGACAAAAAAAATTGATTGGAATAAAATTTTTTTTTTTAAAACATACATTTTGTTATAGGATATAGAAAGGCATATGGATCTAACTAATTAAGGCGTTACATGTATTAAATTTTTGTTAGGCATCGACTTTGGAGAAATACTCAGCCCATCTCTCGTTATCAACCATGGTGTGTTTCATGGGAACGCTACAATCCTTAGCTCTGACCTTCGTAATGGAACATAATCCTTCTGCTTTGAACATCGGTTTTGACATGAACCTTCTCGCTTCTGCCTACGCGGTTCGTCCTTTTTTATATAACAAATTTAGTATATAACACAAAGAGATCAATTCAATATATGAATGAAATTGATACTTATGTATTTGTGATTGGTTCGATTACAGGGCATAATGTCGTCGAGCATAGCTTACTACGTTCAAGGACTTATGATGCAGCGAAAGGGTCCTGTCTTTGTCACTGCTTTTAACCCTCTTGTCGTCGTCATTGTCTCCATAATGAGCTTCTTCGTTCTCGGCCAAGGAATCTACCTTGGAGGGTACGTTAACAAAATCAACCGTGAATTATACAGTACCTGGTTTAGTCTTGGCTCTGCCGTGTAAATTAATTTAAACCGGAATCTATATTTGATATTTCCAGGGTTATTGGAGTGGTTGTTTTAACGGTGGGAGTCTACGCCGTGTTATGGGGAAAGCACGTAGATGATGACGGCGAAGTAACACTAGCACGCCTTGAAGATAACGTTTTAGAAGCCGTTAAGTGTTGTAGTGGCAATAATGGTGTCTCGATAATGCCGAAAATCGACGAAGCTGATGAGGATGTTGAAACCGGGAAAGTTACGGCGGCTGAGAAGGAACCATCGGTGGTGATTGTGGTTTTGTGTAGAGAAAATATGGATGGCGTTTCATCACGATGCTAATTAGATGGGTTTATTTTTTTGTTTGAGGCAAAAAATGGGGAGAAGAGCAACTTCTTTTTTTTGATACTTCTAAGTTTGAATTTCTTCCCCTGCTTCAGAAGTTTTATTTATAGTTTTGATTTCTTAGTGTAACTAAGAATTTGATGTACCATCGATTTTGATCTTTAACTAGCTATATAGCCTATAAACTTTTGTAAATCACCGCATTTAGTATTAATACGCAACTGCTATATTATATTTACGAATATATTGTCGATTTAGTGAAGCTGTTATATATGCATAACAAAAGTTGTATATTTTCCACTGTTTTAAACTAAGTGTCGGTGGATGCACACACAAAAAAACAAAAACTAAGTGTCGGTTTACAAGCTTTCATATTAATTATTATATCCTTTATTATGGCAAGACGATATTTCAGATGATCATGAATTGGTGATAGTGAATGGAGAGGCTATTGCTCTTGTCAACAAAAGATTTTGAGAGGCATATGAAAGTATCTTGAAATCAGAATTAAGAAGTTAGTAATATGATACGAAACATGGATCGAATTTTATATCAATTCTCAAATTTTCACATATTGATTATTCTTCTTGTCGTTGAGATATATAGACTATTGGTAAATCGTGGAAGAGGAAGAAGATCACGAAGGAAAGTGTGAAAGTAGTGATGAGTTTCTAAGTAGGTCATAAACTTCAAGTCAACATAGCAGCACCCTTACGAACTGTTCCACAACGAAGTCAGACCTTCTGCTTACATATACTCTGGGCCCATAGCCCATTAACTATTGAAGAAAATTAAACCAGGAAGATAGGGAACTTCAATCCATATTCTCTTTTGATCTGGTACCAACTTTTGATTTGTGAGTTTGGTGATACCTTTGTAATTTAATGGTTTGTGTTGTCGTCGTTATTATGTCATAGTAATTGAAATTCATATATTGTTGACAAGAAAAAATGCATGTAATTAACATGTTCAACAAATAAATGTGTGTTCAAAAAGCATTAAACTGGGAGAAGTTTCGCCAGGCATTTAAACACCTCCACAATATATAACCTCTAACGTATGTTAATTGTTAAATAACACCTACGTCTTACCGAACCAAATATTGAATCATTGAACTCTCACCTATAATGAATATATCAACCAAAAATTTACAAGACTCGTAAAGAAAAAATCCACAATAAAATATAAATTTTACGTCTCACCAAACACACTCACCAACTCGTCTGGTCCCACTAAGCCCAACATACAACACCGACTCTCCCACACCACTTTTTTTTGTTTTTGTTTTTAAAATAAAAATACGGTATAATATTTCCTAACAACTGATTGATTCTTGGATAGTTTATTCTCATACAAGACTATAAAATATATCGAACTAAATTTGTTTTCTAAGGTTACAGTGATTTTTAAAGTTAAATTGACGTGAAAAGTCTGTAGAAATTTTTTGTTTTGAAAATTCAATTGGCCAAAGATGAAAGGCTTGTTGTAATGAGTGAGTCTAAATCATCAGTCGCACGCAGCTTTGTCTGGTCGGATCACACCACCAACCCTCTTTACGTCATGTGATTGCCCATAAAGCTGACGTGTCCCTCACACCAACCCCAAAACTAAACCATCCTACGCTTCCCCACTCGCTATCGAAACGCTTGTGACCACGGTCTTATCTTATGTTAGAGAGATGAATAAAAAACATCCAGTAATAATTTAATTTTTGGAATAGAAAACATGATTGTGATTCTAAGAATTTTTATGATGGCAGCAGACAAAACAATACTACTAATTTAGTGTAGATTAGACTTTTCTATTTTCGAATTACTAGAACGAAGCTGCTTATTATTCTATTTGCAGAGTTATATTTGTTCCCTAATTTTTGTTGTTCACGTGCCTTTCCTTAACTAACACCTAACTAGCATTTGTTTTAACACTAATGCAGTAATAATGCTTACAATTCGACTAATAACTAAACTAACATTTTACGTTGTAAAAAAACGAACAACTTCTCATAAACTATTTAATTCAACCGTTGACATTTTATGAAAGATATTAATGTGAAATTATGAAACAGAAACAGAAAGACTTTCCTTACCTCTTTTTTTTTTTGGTTCAAATACAGACTTTCCTTACCTCAAGTCAAGAACACTAAATTAGTAATAGAAATCCAGTGAAATCCAAAGTAATTAATTTTTTCCCTCGATGGTATATATAACTAGTATAAACCTCAAATCTAAAAGATCAATATTCAAGGAGACTAACTATTTGAATAAAAAAAAGTTATATCGTATATAGATCTTTGTCCACTTCTGTTTTTTCTTCTTTTGCTTTGCCAACTTTCCCCCTAACATCATCAATAATCGACATTATCCGCTTTTTTATTTGTGCCGCGAACTTTGCAATTTAACTCCATTTTTTTCCTGTTTTACATAATAGATTGATTATTTGTTTGCTAAAAACAATACATATTTTCCAAATTTATTATTACAAAACAAGCAAAACAAATCGGTTCACCAACCCCACCCCTAATATAAATCAAAGTCTCGACCACATCTATCTAGAATTCTAGAAGTGAATTCGATTTTACACCTTTTTTTTATTTTTAATAATAGTCGATTTCATTCCCTGACTAGAAGAATAAACAAATCCCATGTCGTGGTTTCTTATAGCGGCGGCGATTGTCACCGCCTTTGTATCTTACAAGCTGATCCAACGGCTGAGATTCAAGCTCCCACCTGGCCCACGTCCGAAGCCGATCGTCGGTAACCTCTACGACATAAAACCGGTCCGGTTCAGATGCTACTACGAGTGGGCTCAAACGTATGGACCAATCATATCGGTCTGGATCGGTTCGATTCTAAATGTGGTCGTATCTAGCGCCGAGCTAGCGAAAGAAGTCCTCAAAGATCAAGACCAGAAACTCGCCGACCGGCACCGGAACAGATCGACGGAAGCATTTAGCCGCAACGGTCAGGATCTAATATGGGCCGATTATGGGCCCCACTACGTGAAGGTGAGGAAAGTTTGCACGCTTGAGCTCTTCACACCCAAACGACTCGAGTCTCTCAGACCTATCCGTGAAGATGAGGTCACTGCTATGGTTGAATCCGTCTTCAGAGACTGTAACCTTCCTGGTACGTCGTCGTTTGTAGACCATTAAAGGAGCTTTATTTATATCCATTAAATGATTTTTCAAAAGAGGTAAAGAATAAAAGAGCATTTTGGATACGATTTGTGTGAAAATGCACCGACGAAGAAAATTTCGATATATACAAAATAACAAAAGCGGTAAGAGAGAAAATTTCTCAAAGTCGTAATTTTTTGGTCTTTGGAAAGAACGGAGGTTTCTTACAAAACTTGTCTTTTTTGTACCAACAAAATAACGTAAGCCGCGCGTGGCCTTTACTCTTTAGTGTCGGAATTTGGAAAGGATCATATTTATTTATGTTACATTTTTATTTTTGAATCTGATTTATGTAGATAATTTTAAGTACCGTATATTTATGCCTGTAGTTGTATTTCAATAATGATTTATCTCATCACTGAATTTGCTAATTTTCCGATCTCAGAAAACAGAACGAAAGGTTTACAAGTGAGGAAGTACTTAGGAGCGGTTGCGTTCAACAACATAACGCGGCTAGCGTTCGGGAAGCGTTTTGTGAACGCGGAAGGTGTGATGGACGAGCAAGGGCTTGAGTTCAAAGCCATTGTTTCCAACGGTCTGAAGCTAGGTGCTTCACTGTCGATAGCTGAACACATCCCGTGGCTCCGGTGGATGTTTCCGGCCGATGAGAAGGCTTTTGCGCAGCACGGTGCTCGCCGCGACCTCCTCACGCGAGCTATCATGGAGGAACACACTTTGGCCCGTCAAAAGTCTAGCGGAGCGAAGCAGCATTTCGTTGATGCGTTGCTTACGTTGAAGGATCAGTATGATCTTAGCGAGGACACTATCATTGGTCTTCTTTGGGTGCGTTTTTAGTGGTTTATATGAAATCATTTGAGCTACGTTTTGAATCTTTAGGTTTGGAAGTGTTTGTGGGACGATGCACGAGTTTTAGTTAGCAGGAAGGATTGCATAATCTGGTTATAGTTCATTTTTGGTTTCTTGTTGCTCACGTTTGGTAAATGCGCAGGATATGATCACGGCGGGGATGGACACGACAGCGATAACAGCGGAATGGGCGATGGCGGAAATGATCAAGAATCCAAGAGTGCAACAAAAAGTGCAAGAAGAATTCGACAGAGTGGTTGGACTTGACCGGGTCTTAACCGAGCCAGATTTCTCACGCTTACCTTACTTGCAATGCGTGGTTAAAGAATCATTCAGGCTGCACCCTCCGACGCCTCTGATGCTTCCTCACCGATCAAACGCAGACGTCAAGATCGGAGGGTACGACATTCCCAAAGGATCAAACGTTCACGTGAACGTTTGGGCGGTGGCTAGAGACCCGGCCGTGTGGAAAAACCCATTAGAGTTTAGACCAGAGAGATTCTTGGAAGAAGATGTTGACATGAAAGGTCATGACTTTAGGCTGCTTCCCTTTGGAGCAGGAAGGCGGGTTTGTCCAGGTGCACAACTCGGTATCAATTTGGTGACTTCGATGATGAGTCATTTGCTTCACCATTTTGTTTGGACACCTCCTCAAGGGACTAAACCAGAGGAGATTGACATGTCCGAAAACCCTGGACTTGTTACTTACATGCGTACCCCTGTTCACGCCGTTGCCTCTCCTCGTTTGCCTTCGGATCTGTATAAACGCGTGCCTTTCGACATGTAAATCTTTCTCTCTGATCTACCCTTCTGCTGATGCTCTTGCTGTTGTTTTGAACACATGTTTCTTTGTGGTTTATCATCGAATACTTTTGATGAGATTAGCTGTGTCAACTGTCTCATGGATAATCAAAGAAGCTGGCTTCTTTGTTATTGAGTTTACCATCTTTGATCCGGCGTTGCAATGTTGTATGGATGCATAAGAATGAACAGAAAGCCAATACACATAAGCGAATTGCAGGAAACAGAACAAGTTTTTTTTTTATTACATTAACTTTAAGTTTCAATCTATAACAATACATAACACACACTGGTCCGAAACCAAGCTATCTCAGACTCATTATTCTCAGAGAATTTAACAGAAACATGGAAATTTCAAGTGGAGGATTCCTTAAACTCCTCCAATTGCTTGAAGTTCATCCATGGCTTCACCCACACTTTGGCTTCGAAATTCTTCGTTTTGTCACCTTCATTTGCTTCTAGAGTCAAGTAGTACATGGTTCCTGCAACAACCTGCTCTCTTGCTTTCACAATCTTCTTGAACTCAAGAACCTTGTTCTGCAATTACCCGAAAAAAAAAAAAAAAAAAAAACTAAAGACAAATGAAGGATCCATACATAACCAGAAAACAGAGGAATTAAAAACCTCTCGGCTGTTATGCTCTTGAATGGCAAATCGAGCAAGACTCTCGATCTCTCCACTGTTCTGGTTTCCTCGGAGATCATGAACGCCTCCTAGCATCATCGTCTTCTCCGTTCTTTTCTCTTCTGATCTGCAAATCCCTAATTGAATTGTTACACAGAGAAGAAGGGTAATAATCGAGACTGTAATAGAACCGAAGGCCTTTGATTCCATCTTTAATAGAGGACTTTTGGATCTTGCCATTTCAGATTCACACAAGTTTAGGCCTCGTCGGTCTCTGTACGTTGCTTGGCGATTAAGGAAGGAAAGTGACCAGTCGAGAAATAAATGACACGTGTCTTCACCAGAGTGGTTAATATATATGAAAAGACAAAGAGATAAGAAAATATCCCAGAAAAACGGCAAGCTGTGTGTATTTACATTTATTTTTAAGCGTTTTAAACACACGAAAACAGTATGCATTCTCCAACTAGGCCGGAGCTGCGAGATTGAGGAGTTCGTCGTCGTCGTCATCACTCGATCGCTCCTCTTGCTTCGTTCCTCCTGCTCAGAAAAAAAAATGGTGATGGAAATTGTGGAGCCAAACACCTGCATTAGAGGATGTTGCACCAGTGAATTGATTCCTCTTCATCTCCCTCCTTCTTCTTTCACTCTTCTCTCCCCAATCGCTAGTGGTACTGCTTCTTCTCTCATCCACAACACACCCTCTCTCTCCGTCTGCCTTCGGTTATGAATTCGATTCGTGTGGGCATTTTTCTTTTCAGGATCAGAAAGTGTGGTTTACGAAGCGATTCTCGACGGCCGAAGAGTAGCGGCGAAGAAGCCTATCCTGTCTACTTCCGATGACCTCGACAAGTTCCACAGGCATTTGCAGCTCTTATGGTCTCTATATCTCTCGTTCCATTTGAAAAGTTTCTTACTTGAACACATTTGCACAATGTTACATCTTCTTACTTGAACACATTTGTCTCTGTATCGGTGAAAGCAATCTTGACCATCCGGGTTTGGCTAAGCTAGTGGCAGCACACGCGAAGCCTCCCAATTACATGTTTTTCTTTGAGATGTACGAGTCTGGGACCTTGGCTGAGAAGTTACACGCCGAGGAGTGGTCTCCGAGTATCGATCAAGTGTTGATGATCACGCTTCACTTGGGTACGGCTTAAAAGGATCAATCTTTGTTTTTGCCGCCATTGTGTCTTACTCTGTCGATTTCTTGTGATTGGTTACTAATTCGAATATCTACTTCTGTGTGTTTCATGATTTAGCAAAGGCATTGCAATATCTTCACAACAATGGAATTGTCCATAGGGATGTGAAACCAGCAAATGTTCTTGTAATGCTCTTCTTCCATCATCTAGATTTCTCTGTCTTTCTTATTTCTTACAGAATGTCTGATAAAATAATTGATTTTTTTTATTGATGCAGCTTGATGAGAAGCTTTCCCCATATCTGGCTGACTTTGGTTTAGCAGAATACAAGAAGGACTTGCGAGAAGTTAATCTGCACAACTGGAGATCGTCGGGAAAGCCAACTGGTGGTTTTCACAAGAAGAATATGGTTGGAACACTTATTTACATGGCCCCTGAGATACTAAGGAAAGAGATGTATACTGAGAAATCAGATATCTATAGCTTTGGGATTTTGATCAAGTGAGCATTTTCTTGAGTAGAAACTGAACCGCTTCTTCCTTGTATTTCTTACATTTTCATTTTTCCTTCATATATTTAATTTTCTTTGCGGTTTGTTTAGCTTTCTTCCTAGAAGATCTTTGCTTATGAAGTCTGTTTCATGTTTTACATTGCAGTGAGCTTTTAACTGGAGTTGTTCCATATACTGATCTTCGTGCAGAAGCTCAGGTTCAAATATATTTCCCCTTTTCGCATTCTGACATGTCCATGAGAAGCCTTTAATTATATATAATAGCTTTATCTTCGTATATTCAGGCTCCTGAACTGCATCTATTTGACTGTTTAGAGATATTGTAAAACTTTGGCGAGCACAATTTATACAGTTTCTGGGACATGTAGTCAATTACATTTAGATGTCTAGTTCAAGTACATATAAACGCATTCCTGTTCTTTTCATTCGTGACACAAACTGTAACCCTGTACATATCTGGATGGCAGGCTCACACTGTTTTAGAGATGAATTACACAGAGCAGCAACTTACAGCTGCCATTGTGTCTTCTGGTCTGCGACCTGCTCTGGCGGAAACTGGATTGCACGTGCCGAAGAGTTTACTGTCTCTGATACAAAAGTGCTGGGGAGCTGATCCTTCTAAGCGGCCTTCCTTGGACCAAGTGGTTTTGGAACTAGAATCACTCTGGGAACAAGAGAGAGAAAATCAGCAAGGTCACTTCCTTGAGACAACTTCTATTTCCAGGAGTGATAAAGATGGGGAGGCCATTAAAAATACAGGAGATTACAGGGACAACATTAACTGGTCCAGTCAAGGGCAGTGTTTATCCGATGAATTGTCTCTTTCCACTGTCGCTGGTTTGAAATCGTGGTGCAGTTCAACAAATGACTCTTCAAGACATGTCCCTATAGTTTCTTGTGGGTCTTTTGCAACATGTGGAAGACGTGAATCCATGGAAGATACACACTTCCTCATGCCCCGCATGTGTAATGAGGAAAACATCCACTTATTTGCCATCTTCGATGGCCATAGAGGTATACCAACTGCCAATTCAAATCCCTAGGCCACATCAAAATCGAAATTTTTTACATGTGGCCTTTTTCATTTTACTTAAAATTCATTAGTTTTTCATCAAATAGGGTATATAATGGCACCTTAAATGACATGCAGGTGCTGCAGCTGCTGAATTTTCTGCTCAAGTTTTGCCAGGATTGATTCAAAGCTTATCTTCCACAAGGTTAATGCTCAGCTCAAGCTTTTCCTACTCTTTGGCGTGGTTTGTTTGAAAACTCATTCCTATGTCTCATTTCAGCGCTGGCGAGGCACTGTCACAAGCATTTGTTAGGACGGATTTAGCTTTCAGACATGAACTTGATTCCCATCGTCAATCAAAAAGGGTGAGTCAGAAAGACTGGCATCCTGGTTGTACTGCTATTGCTTCTCTCATAGTGGACAATAAGCTTTTCGTTGCGAATATTGGTGACTCTAGGGCAATTTTATGCCGTGCTGGCCATCCTTTTGCTCTAAGTAAGGTGAGATGGGAACTACAATTTCTAAAGATGTGCTAGTTTTGTATTCTATTTTCCTGCAACTCAGCTCTGGCATTGAAATCAGGCACACTTAGCCACCTGTATTGAGGAAAGAAATCGTGTGATTGGAGAAGGTGGTCGTATTGAATGGCTGGTTGACACATGGAGAGTTGCTCCTGCTGGTCTTCAGGTTCGCCCGTTATGTATTTGACATACTTCCTCAAAACATTAAAGGAACATGAAGTTGGTCCATCATTGGCTATTCAATATATACTTTCCTTGTAACAGGTTACACGGTCGATAGGAGATGATGACCTGAAGCCAGCTGTAACCGCAGAACCAGAGATTAGTGAGACCATTTTATCAGATGACGATGAGTTCCTGGTAAATTTGATCATATAAAATTTTGGTTCTCTATACGCCAATCGAGAGACATAATAGGTCTGACTTTGTTAGGTAATGGCGAGTGACGGGCTCTGGGATGTGGTGAACGATGAGGAAGTTATTGGTATAATCAGGGATACTGTAAAAGAACCTTCGATGTGTTCCAAGAGATTAGCAACCGAGGCTGCAGAACGTGGTAGTGGCGATAACATCACTGTCATTGTCATCTTCCTGCGGCCAGTGTCTACAGCTGAAAGGATCTACTAGGAAACCAATTCGTATACAGTATTATTCAAGATGCAACTTCTTTACATACAACTTATTTCAACTGCGTTGCATTGAAGCTTGGGTTATTGACCCACAGTAATATTGATAGACCTCTCTTAAAGCCTATGTATCATACAAGGAGAAGGTAAGCAGCAGCTGCAAAAGAAGGTTATAACAAGGGAGAGGTGTGTTACGAGGGAGAGGAGTTAGTTGTTGGTATATTATGAACAACAGAACAAGTGAGTCTGGCACTTGAACACAACCAGTACAAAAAGTGTAATTCTTTCTTGAGAGAAATAAGAACAGGGAAACTTAACTTGAGTGCATATATTCCTGATAACATCAGTTACATATTACAAATGATTTTTGTTTTATATAGAAATTGATGGCACTTAAATATATCAGAATAAGGTGATACAATAGGGGGGGGATGAGAAAGAAGAAAAATAAGAAGTATATTGGAGTGGACGGCTTAGTCTGCTCGTCTCATAATCCATTATGCTTTCTAAGGTTTATTAATAGTTAGCCTACAGCCTGCACTATGGTCATCTTGGCAGTAATGCACACTTGTACCTAATTTATAAACACCTGAAAGTTTTAAACCTTCTGAGATTTCATCATCTCTTTGGTTGTTGTCGTTTTCTTGTCTTCATTTTTTTTTTTATTGTTTTCCTAATCTTGGCGTTGACCCTTTGCTCAGTGCATCTTGCAAAAGTGTCTGGAAGCTCTGCAGGAACATATCCCATTCAACTGTTGTCATGTCCCCGAAAGAGACACCTTCTGATTCAGCATGGTTCACAAACATTGGTGGGCTCCTGCTCCTCATGGTGCTTCCTCTCTTCTTCTCTTTTGCATTCACTGTAGGTTTCTCAAGATGAGTCATCATCCGTTGGCTTTCTGAGGACAACATCGAAGAGTTTGCACGTGAACCTTTTGGTGCCAAAGGTGGTTTAGATACATGAACCTCCACTTCACATGGGGTGTCTCCACCTTCAAACTTGAACATGCCACAAACTGGCTCCGTGTTCACATCATTACTTTTGTAACTATAGTCACCGCCTTGGCAAGTTTTGCCAGCTGCAGTTGCTTTCGCTTTGGTGGAGAGTCTCTCCAACAGACTGAAACTATCTTCACCTCTAGAGAAATCCCGTGTCATCTTCTCGCCTATCTCAGCGAGACAGAGCCCCGCAGCTGCAGCTTGTTTCAGGAAAATCGTACAGACGATGAGGACCCGTATGGCAGATTCCGGCAAAGAGTGTAGCTCATTTCTCAGAAGCTCAGCGTCTTTGAAAGGGTCCAGACTGGATATATACTGCAGCTCAGTGTCGGTGAATGGAACCAAAGCTTGAGGCCAGTTTAGCCATTCAAAGTAAGGATCATCTAGGCACTCAGGGAGGCAGAGACCATGATCTATAGGCACAAGCTCGGCTGTCCCATCAAGGTTATAACCCTTGTCTTGGTCACATCTCTTCACCAGCATATTCCCGGCGTGTCTGTCAAGGTTCAGGACTCTCACATCAAGTATCCCAATCCTATGAACAGAGGAAACCGTGAAGCTTCCAGGACCTAACTCTCCGGCATCAAAATCATGACAGACAAAACGCTGCAAGGAAGCAACCTTATAGGGCATGGAGGAGAAGGAGAAGGCGTCACTGACATGAAACGTGACGTGCGAGATACTAACCAAAGCTGTTGGAGGAACACCAGAGAAGCCTTGGTAGTCAAGAAGGTAAGCAGCTAACTCTCTGATACCGGTTTCACCAACTGGTATAGAACGCTTCATTCCCGGTTGCCCAAACATCAGATTCCCAGACTTTTTAGGATTGTTGAAGGCTAAAGGCTCTTCATCAACCGGTTTAGCCACAGCGATGTTATGACCATTTCCGGTTTGCAGGAGATAAGCACCTCCTAAGCCTCTCGGTAAAAGCATAGGCTGAGCTCCAGAGACCATCGCCATCGTCACCTCAGCGACAAGGGCACGAACCGTAGGCACTCTCTGTCCACCAAGAATCTCGATCCGTGGAGCAGCGGTTGCTTTGGAATCTTCATCCATGTTAGCAGAGGAAGCTATGGAGAAGCAAGGGGAGGAGACGCTTCGATGGATGTTGTCATCTTGAGAGGTTCGTTTAAAGGATTGGGCAAGGTTGGATTCAAGGAAGTTGAAGTCAAGGTTGGTCAAGGATTGGAGTCTGCATCTTTGTGAGGATCGGTTGAAGTAAGGGAACTGGTCACTGAATGGATCAATAGCCACGGCCATATCCAAGATCAATGTGGGCTTGCAGGTGATGATTATGGTCGTAGCCAAGCAATTCATGCCAAAACTTTGGCACTCCCTCTTTTATATATATTTACACAACTAAAAAAAAACTCTGTTTTTTCAAAACCTACAAATTCAACGTTTTTTTTTCTTATCTCGGATCTATATACAGTCACAAGATGGTGTGTCATTTGCTTCGCTTGAATCCATTGTGCCGTTTAAGTATTCGCTCCTCCAACCATGAATCGCCGCAATTTTCTGCAAAAAAGAATGAAGAAGAAGACAACAATCAGAAAGGAAGCCCTAAGAATCAAGAAACAGAGGAGATTGCTTGAGGAAGAAGCCATGAAAGATATAACGAACCCTGAATACGGATGAAGGCATTCAGGGAGAGACGGAGAAAGATTGAAAAACAGGGGGGAGCGTCAGAGAAACCGACACTGTCACCGGAAAAAAATCTTCCTTTTTTTTTTCCTGAGACTCCCCTCTCTCTCGAACGATTACTTCTTTCTCCTTTTCTTTTTCTTTTTTTCTTTTCTTTTCTTCTTTTTTTCTCTTTCTTCAACCCCTCCTTGCATCTAAATTTGTTTGTTCAATGCTATAAATGTCTCTTCTTCATTTTTACGTTTCAGGATTTCCCGCGTTTTTCGAAGGGAATAAAAGAAAGCAAGCGTTTCGCTAAAAATAAGCAACAAACGAAACGTAAAAGCTACGTTCTTTTGTCTAAGTTATGATGTCGTCGTTTATACCGGAAACTATGGATTTTTATTTTGGACACGAACAACAAATACAGAGTTTTATGGCCTTACGGGCAATAAAGTTTAGAGCTTTGTATAATTCTGAGTAATAAGAAGTTGATAATTAATAAGCAACATCTGTGTGGAAGAAAAGATTGGGTGGTGACCGAGAGAGAATCAGAAGACTTTGCTTCATGAGTTTGACTTTGTTGAACCATTGGCTATAACTCCTCCTTGCTTCTTGTTGTTAGTGTCTTCACCAGGAACAGATCTTCCACTGCTCGAGACGAGGTTCTTGATGGTTGATTTCAGGTCTGTGTCTTTCAAAAGCGAGTCCAGCGTCACGTGTACGCCTATGTGCACAAAAGAAAAAACAGTTCGCATCTCAATGAAGTTAAAACTGTAATCGTTCGGTGTTTTGAGTGTTTGGTACTTACGGTATCTCCAGTAATGTTTTGGGTTTGTCGGGTCATTGATCGTCTCTTCTGTTGCAGGACGAGTAGTGTACTCCTGTTTCAGAGCCAACATATCCTAATTGTTCCAGAGGGAAAAAAAGCAACAAAAAAAACGCCACATATGGTTGGTTATTCTAATGATTCTGAGTAATCGGATGCCTCGAGGTGATGAATGAGTACCTGAAGTGGGAAAATAGCCCACATGGATGGAGCTTCAACATGTTGCCTCAGAATGAAATGGGTTATCTCTGGAACACACTGACTTGGAGGGATTTCATCTACACCAATCACTTCCTTGAAGTACCTTTGTCTTCTCTCTTCGTCCTCTTCCCACCAAGCTCGCAGTGTAGAGCAGTCGTGGCATGAAGGAGCACATACCTGATGGTATATGAAGACGGTGGTTTGAGTAATGCGGTGAATCACTTACACATTACAAGTTCCTCAGGAAAAGAAAGGAATGATGCTATAAGAGAGAAAGCCAGAAACTCCGATAATAAAATTCTAACCGTCATATAGTCATAGTTAGATGGAATCCCAAACTCGACATCAGACTCACTGGGCATGCGCTGGATGCGAAGGCCAACCAAAGCCAGTTCTTGCATAACCTGAGTAACTATAAATTTTAGCATCCATTCCCAACACATTATATGTATGTTGTAAAGAGAAGTCTGATGAATCAAGAGTGAGGACAACAGCGTGACATACAGGATGTACACAAGATGGAATGAGACCGAGATCCTCTCCACAAGCCAGCATATTAGACGAATTTAACAGAGCAGGCAAGGTTTTCAAAGCATTTTTCCTCCATAGATCCTCTTGGCGTTGGAAGTAGTAGTCATAGTATAGTCTCTTCAGAACATTTTTGCTGTATCATAAGACCTTGATCAGAATTTTCCATATTGATGATAAGTAAGAAAAATACCGCAAGATATAAAAAGCAAACGCGGATGTGTAGGAACCAGAGCACCTGTGATCATCCAAATCCTGGAAACTTGAAGTATCCTCGATATTAAAACGAGGATAGAATTTTCTTGAGTCCTCTGGATCTTTGATCAGAACAACATTCTAGGGACACAAATTCAACAGAAATTAACAATTAGGAACAATGGACTCGAGAAAGGTATAAAGTTGACAGAGTCATTTTATGGTTAACAAGGAGAAGAAATATAGAAGCACTTGTGATGCATGAGAGTTTACCCGTAAAATGTCAAAGACATCACGACGAACTTTGTCCTCATTTTCTAGCAACAAAGACTTCTCAGCTAATGACTTCAACTTCGCTGCAATCTTTTTCTCTGTGTTGCAGTCCTCCTTGAACTACAGTGTATTTAAACAAAATAAATTAAGAATGTTTAATATATATATCACTAAAAAAAATTGTTGACAGAAAATTGGCAAGAACTGATTCAAAATCTTAAGACTTCTTGCATCGTTAGGACGCTCTTTAAAGACAAGAAAACTAGAACCACATCAATCCTGAACATTGGTAAACAAGTGAACCCAGAACCCTAGATGTAGGGTATTTTACTGACCTCGTACAAGTCCTTCTGAGTTTCATTAAGAAAATTTGACGCAATAAATGGCCAAAAATCTCCAAACTTCTCCTGAAGGAACAAAACAATGACATAAATCAACAAAAAAGGTAATGATATGTTTCTGAGGCAATGGTTATGCCTTGAATACTCACAAAACTTACTAAGTTGTGATGAAAGCAGATCATAACAAGCGTGATGCAAAACTAACCTCAAGAAACTTCCTCTGGACGTAAGGCTTGCTTAATCGGTCAAAATCCCATATTCCCTCCTTTTCCAACTCTTCCTGCATCAGAAGCAGTTTTGGTCATTTCTCCTTAGCTTTAAATCTAGTTCATCTGAAGATATAAGCTTTTAAAAAGTAACTCTCAAAGCCAAGTTTTTTTTAACTTGTGTACCTGACTTAACGGAATAGATGGACGGAACTTCCCCACTAAACCAGTCATAGCATGAGCTGGAAGCTCCCAGATTCGGAAGAATCCTAAGATATGATCTATCCTATACGCTGTGAAATAATTTCCCATCTGCAAAAGAAAGTATGCAATGTGGTCAGCCCTTTGATCTTGCATGAACCGTCGTTGGTAAGGACACGAATGCGAACCTGTGTTAAGCGAGCACGCCACCAAGCATAGTTGTCCTTTGACATTTCCTCCCAGTTATAAGTAGGAAACCCCCAGTTCTGACCATTTTTGTCAAAATAGTCTGGAGGTGCTCCAGTTGAGGTATTCATGCGAAACAGATTCCTGTTAACCCACGTGTCGACACTGTTTCTGTCAACGCCAATAGGTAGATCTCCTTTCAGCACGACTCCTCTCTTCCTTGCATATTCTGATGCTTCTGACAACTTTTGAAAACAGAACCATAACACCCTTTTAATTGACATATCCAATAACCGACTTCACTTATAAGAATGTAACATAACTAGATGAGATAGGAATCAGAATATACTCACTTGTACATGTAAATGGTACTGGATGTAGTAGTGGAAGCATATAGTGTTATAGTGCAAGCTGTCCTTGGATATCAATTTTTCAAGCTGCGGCATAATTTATTTGGAGATGTGAGAAGTTACTGAAACTATCTGGAAAGCTTGAACTAGTTCGGTTACCAAACTTCAACAAGATAGAAGCATATAATAATACCTTGTCTTCTGTGTAGTCAGAAAAGGTCCCCCACTGACTATGATCTGAAGTCTCAAAGAAGTCACGGAGAAAGCAGAAAGCTGCATATGGTTTCAACCATCCCTTTTCAGGAAAACAAAACTCAGTCAGGCAAATGGAAGGCTGAAGTGAGCCTTTGGAGGCCGAAGTTTTATGAAGAAAACAATAACAGATTTTGAAGCATACCTCGTTTTCAGAAAAGAATTTCTGGAAAGAGCTTGAGTTCAATGTCTGGTCTTTCTCGAGGTCAAAGATCTTCTTCGCAATTGAAAGCTTAGTTTCCATGGTGGCCTCATAATCAACATCCTACGCATAATGATCTTTCAGAGATTAATTTACACTCGAACTCTGACTGTTAAAATCTAACGTATGAACCACTTCTTTGAAGGCTTTTAAATACATCATGCTGGCACAAACAAGAGCCATTAGAAGATTACCTTCTTGTCCAGTTGCTTCTTTGCCTTCTGAATTTCTTCCTGAAAGCAAACGAAATGCATCAGCTAATTTATTTCTTAGGAGACTGGTGCTTCCAGGGTACAATAAGTGTACAAAATTACCTTGATACCTTCTGGCAAACTCTCAGAGAGAGCCTGTACTCTAAGATATAATGGATGCAACGCAAACACAGATAGCGAGCTGCAAGACAGAAGCAGAAATCAAAAAGAGGAAATGAACAATAAGGTCCCGAAAAGTTCCATGAGTTAATATTACTAAGTACAGAGTTGACATTCACAAGCCTCAGGCTCAGTCACTTATCATCAACCAAGTATATGGAACGCAAGGTCCCGAAAACCAAATGTAAGCAAAAAGTGAACTGTTCATGAATTCAGTAGTCAAGAGGGAATAAGAACTAAGCTTCTGGAATATTTGTTTCCCTCCGTTAAGTGAGTGCTAGCAACGCGTTATTGAAATCGTGCAAAACGTAACATACAATGTAGTCCTCATACCTGTAGGGATACGAGTCCCACCACATCTTATGTACGGATGTGTCATTTACTGGTAAAAGTTGTACTAGATGCAACCCGGAATCTACAGACCAGTCAACAAGCAACTTCAGATCGAGAAACTCTCCCACACCAACATCGTCTTCTGATCTAACAGAGAACATGGGAACTGCAACACCAGCACCCCTCCATGGCATTGCCTACATATAAAATGAATTAACTTTTTAAGACAAAATTGATCCTGTCACCACAGGAGCTAGTCCATAGCTTATTTATGTTACTTACTCGAAACAAACCATCTGACATGACAATGTATTCCTGTTTGCTACTGGCGGAATGAAGAGAAAGCTCTCGATTGCCACCGGATTCAAAACCTATGTTACCGTCCTTCAGAACTTTACAGTATCTATATGTGACATAATAGTTAAGAACCCAGGCACGCAGAAAGTATATGAGAAGCAAAGTATGAAACATTTGCAACAAATTAGTCTGTAAGCAAAGAAAGGATATTTGATAGGAAAGTCTGCTTTAGGGATCAAACAATCTGCTTCCCATGTGGAATCACCAACATAGTTAAGTCTAAGTCCATTTTCAACTTTCCATTTCCCCAACTTCCCTGGGGTGCCTAGAACATATACCTGTACATGTCATAATCAAGGATACAAAATGTTGGCCACCACATCACATCAGACTCAAACATGAGAATAAAGAAGCCCAAAGTTTATAGAGAAAGGCTTACCGATGTTTCCTCTCCAACGTCTGGACAACAGATTTTGAATTGAGCAACAACTGAATCTGTTTACAAGATAAATTCATAAGTCCACAAAAGTTATCAAAAGATCTATTTTACAAACTGGAGAATCTCGGAGAAAATTGTGTGACAGGATTAAATAAACAATGATTACCATCTTGATCCGACTTATTCTGAAATACCCCTAGAGGTCTTTCTATTTCCACATCGCCAGTGTTGCGGAAGATGACATCTTTAAAGGCGCTTCTAAACGGGAGAGCTTGATCCCCACTCTGAAATCATAAAAGAACAAAACTTCTCAGGAGATAAGCCAGCAAACGAATGAAGTTTCAATTTTTTATGCTGTCTCCGATACCAAAACTTGTGTAAAACCCACTTCGAAGGACAATCTCAGAACACTGTTACCTGCCAGAGATCACGAAGCTGAACGGACTCTCCACCAGTAAATGTCTCAGGAACCAGGAGTTTCCGCTTCATCCCAAACTCGGACCTTAGCACATTCTTCAAGTCATCCACAACATAGTAACAGTAGTCACAGCTAAATCCAGGTGGGACAGAAACAGAACCACTCCAGATGAGCTGATCATCCTCTTGGGACGGCTTTAGCAGCAAACCTTTTTTCACAATCCCGGAACCAAGCCCAGGAGCCGAGCCACAGACCAGCAAGCTCTGTCCCCAGTGAGTGAAATACGGTATCGAGAAGCTAAGGTTAACCATTGGTTTACTCGACTTGGTGGTGCCCAGAGAAAGCGATCCTAGACTCATCATTCTCTACACAAACAACAACAAAAATCGAAACTTTGGAAAAATTCAGATCAAAATCAGAGGACTTTACATACCAATACCACGGAAAGTAAGCACACAGCCCAAGAACCACAGAATCAAAAGTGAAAATCAACAAATCAGCAACACGCAAGCCATTGGAGTAAATCGGAAATCACGGAAGAGAGAGAGAGAGATTAGTGAAGTGAGGAATTGGAAATCGATGATCACCTTTGCTTGTCAAAACCGTAAATCTGGAGACGAGTGCAGTGGTCAGTGCCGTCTTGGAGAGTGGAGCCGAAAGAAATGTTTACTATATATGGCAACTAAATGATTCTCAACGTCGTATATTCATCTATCACTTTCGCATACGCAATCAACAATGGCTTTTTCTGGAAGTGGGAGATATTTTTTAGCTTTGTTCAATCGCTCTGCACCGTCAATTTTTCAGCACGAGTCCCTTCTCTCTTTAATATATTTCTTTTAAATGGTAACGAAGAGACGAGAAGGTCACGAGAGAGATCGCACACGAGAGTCGCATTCATGTCCAGCCATTTTCATTTTATTTTATATGTATTGATAAACGCAAAATTCGATTTAGTAAAAGAAAGAAAAAGCTTGATTCATCAAACCCAAACCCAGTGCACTAAATTAAAACCATATTTATAACAAAGCACGTAGGAAACGTTGAAGCGTTTTACAAAGACAGAGACAATCTACAGTAACAATTACAGTTCTCCATTATTTATGTTGATAAAAGAGAGAGAGAGAGAGAGTGGGAAGCACAAGGCACGGACACAAAGTCACAAGCATAGGACATAGTGAGACCAGAGCTTAATTTAGCTCACTTTTAGTAATCAAAAGGCCAGCCACTGTAACCCGTATGTGATTGTTGCTGTTGCTGGTGATGGTAGTTATGGTTCTCATCGCTTGTGTCCGAGTTTCTTGTGCCTCCACGGTTTTGTGTGGAGCTTGAGCTTGAAGCGGACGAACGGAACGGCCAGAAGGAAGCAAAAGGATTCCTTCTTTCATTGCTGCTCTCACGACTGTTACTACTACTACTACTACTTCTGTAGTTTCTGGTGGCGGTTCTGTTTTGACTGCTCGAAGATCCTCTAGCTGACGGTAGCTCTTGGCGGCAGACTGGGCATGAGTTGTGCTGAACCAGCCACGGGACGATGCAGTCAGAATGGTAGATGTGGTTACACGGCATCTGTTTCGCTTCTGCTCCCAACTCGAACTCGTCTTTGCACACAGGACAGTTGGAGTCCGACGACCTGAGATGGCTCTGCGCGATCTTGATGGTTGGCAACGCATCTATGGATGATCTCGGTGCAGGTGGCGGGCCCCGGCGAGTGCTGCCGGCTGAAAGCTGCTCGAATAACTCTTCGAGACCAGGGCCAAAGAAGTAGTCCCCGGTGTTGCCACGCGTAATGCCAATGCCAGGTGAGCCGTTACTGAAGAGGGCCTCGACTGCATTGTCTCCAGATAGTCTATAAGGGACCTGACCGCCAAAGATGAGCAAAGGAGCCAGACCAGGAAAGTTTTCAGGACCTGAACTGATGGCTCTTCCTCTAGTTTCTCGGTCGTGGCTCCTTTCGGCTAAGCGGTTCCTCATGAAAGCGGAGAAGGCATCCATGAGATCAAAAGTCGGATCACGCTCTCCAACATCCCTGTGAGCTCTAAACATATCCAAGGGGCTGGCTTGAGCCATATCAAGCTCTTCAACAAATCCTCCTCCGCAATAAGAACATACAGGCTCTTGGCCATGTAGCCGGACAGCACGCTGGCATCTATGACACCAGTGGGTATTTCGACCGCTTGACATCCTCCTGGGGGCTCAAAGACAAGACCAAGACAGTGATATCCTCTGCTTGAATCCCTTAGAAGAACATTTTAGTTATAAACCTGCAAAAGTGGGTAACTAATCACTTATCAGCATTCTGCTAAGTAGAGCAATCCAAAGAGTCTTTGCAAACACAACCTTTCACGCTTAGCTCAACTTAGTGCACGTTACAAGAATCAATCACAACTTGAGTAAAATAAAGACCAAACATGTGTTCCGTAAAAATAAAGACCAAGAATCAATCACAATTCAATGTTTGGCCTTACAAGAATCATATAGGACCAAAAAATCCAAAAACAAAAACATGGTGTTTCCCTCAACACTAAAACATGACTGGCGAATTTGAATCTTTCATAAAATCTAGCCTGCAAGCTGCTGATTAACACACAAAGATGGGACAGAAAGTTTTAGTCCTCGTCAAACCCAGACTAGGGCGAGGAGAAACTAATGAGTAGGAACTCGGAGAAGAAGCAGAGGCCAGGGAGAAGAAGAAGAAAGACATAGCTACAATGAATGTAAGGGCAATGCGACAAGCAACTCAGGTGACAGAAAGGAATAAACAATCCGATCAGTGGAAACGCATCAGAGGAAGGAGAGGTGAACTCCACAAATCCAAAAAAAAAGAAAAAATCATGAAGCAGAGAAGAACTACCAGAGAGGAAATCAAGAGGCGGAAATTAAAACGAGTGATCCAAACATAAAAGAGAAAATAATAAAAGGAAAGCAAAATCTAAGATGGCGAGACACAGGGATACTTGGTTAAACGCGGAGAGCAATCAGAAGAATACCTTTGTCATGGTAGAATTATGGATTCGAAAAGTGGAGGAGGAGAATCTGAAAGACGAAAGGAGAGAAACCCTAGCGACAGGATTTGGGGAAGAAGACGTAGAGGAAGGACTCTAGAAGAATCTCTTGTTGGTTACAGTGATTAACTCCGCAGAATGCCACGTATTTACTTATCGACTGATGATTATTAAGAAGAGGTCCACATGATAAACTGTCGAAAATGAGTTAGTAAATTGTTAAGAGAGTTATTTATGGTGGAATGGACTTTTTCCAAACTCATATTACAGAATTAGACACTTTTTGACACGAAGATGTATTTGTAGTGTTATTGGCCCTCTTCGTTTAGTGGTTGCGACTTGCGACTATGACTTGTGGCTGCGACCAGATGTCACACAGGTTTATTCGTTCTAAAGTGGAGAGAGAGATTCGAATCGAGAAGAAAAGGAAATTATTTCGCATCAAACTTTATGGTGTGTGGGAAAAGAAATCAATGAACACATTTGTCAATTGGTTGGGCCGACAATGGTTGAAGCCCAGTTCGCAAAATGATGGTCTGTCCATGGACAAGCCCAACACTAAAAGTGCCCAACTGGGCTTGGACCATCTGACCCGCGGTCATTTCTGGGCGGGTTAGTGTGGATCAGCGGGTCGACCATGAGCCAAAAAAATATAGGTTTTGCAATATAAAATTTTAATTAGAAAATTATGATTTTTACAAAATTTATAGATTATGTACAATTGGGCTGTCCGTGGGCATGCCCATCTGAACTTGGTCTTTATTGGGCATGGTCAAATTTTGGACCATTGTCCAGATGGATTGACCAATGAAAGCCCAGAATTAAAAAATGTCCACATGGACACGTCCAACTGGGCTTGGACAGACCAATTGACACCTCCATGGTCGTATGCTAGTTTTCTGATCTTTTTAAAAAGTCATTTTATAATTAAAATATTATAGGCATTTGTCCTTGGGCTAAAAGCTTTGTACCGTATATAAGACCATTTCCAATCCATTTTGCTATTTTTTTTTATAAAATAGAGGAATTCTAAAATAGAAGTAGATTTCTCTCCAATCCACCTCTATTTTAAAGGAATACCTCTATATTTGGAGGAAAAAATAGCATCTCTATTTTTTCCTCTAAAATAGAAGTGGATTGGAGAACAAAAATGATACTTTTACTTTTTTATTTAAAAATAGAAGAAAAAAATAGCAATAGATTGGAGATGCTCTAACATACAAATAGAAGCCATTGTTCTAAGATTTGTGAAATGGCTTTATTTGAAGTTTAACAAAAAGAAATACACAGCTCGTGTTTGTTTCTAGATTAGACTGATATTCATAAACGTCATTTTTTTTTCAGTTATATAACACAAACACATATATAAATTAAGACAAAAACAACAGGTCATGAGAAGGATTATAATGTAAAACTGTATCGTACGTACAACGACTTTAGGTGGAGAAGTATAGGAGTCCTCTTCACGTTCACCTCATTGATTGATAGTTTCTCTTTTTGGTAAAACTATCCAACAGTTTGTCTTTTGACCTTTCAACTTAACCGTTGGCTTTTCAAGACAACGATTCCACCAATCTATCATGACGTAGATTTTATACTTATAATCTTACATCTTTCGTGAATTTGTTTAATCTATTATCTTGTGCTATCATTGAAATTTCGAAACTTCCAACTTTCTGTTAAGCAGGTAAGATGGCAAGATAATGGCCAAGTTAAATGATCTTATAGAGTTTGCTACAGTAATCAATAACTCGAAACCTAAAATTAGGAGCCTATATATGTACATGCACGAATATGTCCCCGTCTACTCTACTTTAAACTTTACAGCTATATAGTTATAAGTTATTACTAAACAATTTGCTTAACCAAAAGAACCAAATATAGAATTAGCACTTTAAATTTTGAATTACGGTGTCAAAAACACAAGCTGTAAACAACTCATTTGTATTGGTAACTTTGAAATGTTCAAAGTATAAACCGTTCAAGTCAAATTATTCGACCCCTCATCTTTATCACATGCTTGGACAATACATTGATGTTTATTACAAAGATTTTAAAGAAAGTTTGGTAAGTTGCAACTATCCATTTAATCAACATAAAGGTTCCTTTTTCATAAAACAATTATTTAAATTCTCTTTTTTCTGAACCTAACAAGTTAGATTCCATGGATAAGAAATGTAGGATTGATAAATAGAATCAATACATGCATGTTCTATAAAAATCCAATTCCTTTTACCAATAATTGTGCTTTTTTCGATCCATAAAATAATTTTATCTTTGGTCACTAAGCAACAAGTACCTTAGCTTTAGCATTTTTGTCTATGTTTACCAACCATGCATACTCAAATGTGACAGGAAAAATTCCGATCAATATTTCTTCAAAAAAAAAAAAAAAAAAAAAGAGACTGCGTATTTATTCTCGAATTTATGATCAACGAACATATTTAATATGTATATTCGATACATACATAAACGTTTTTACAAATGTGATAGCTTTAATTTGTTTTAACGGCTATCTCTAAATTGGTGGCTAGTATAACTATACCTAATATTTCAAGACACAAAGTTAATGGGATTAAAGAAGATTTACCATCATCAGAAAGAGAAAAGGACATGATCCCCACCAAAGAAAATTCAATATTTATTTTCTTAACATCATAGAGGATGTGTCATATGAGAAAGCTTGAGATATTTTTAGATAAACACAGAAACTACGATATTATTTGCTTTTAAAATAAAATAAACAGAGAGGATAAATGGGCGTTAAAGAGCCATAATTAGACCCATCAAACAAAGAAATTAAGAAAAGAGGTCCAATTAGCCCAGGAGGAACAGAGTGGGGCCCAAAACAGCGATGCACACAAGAGACCCGACGGCGCGTGGGATTCAAACGAGAAGCGAGAGCGCGTCGTCGCTTTCCAACAAACAAGAGGCGGACCAGAGAGTGTCGGATTATAAAAACGTTTTCTTTTCTCTTTTTTTTTGCACTCTTTAACGATGATGATGGCGTGAAAGAAAGAGAGAAAGAGAGAAAGAAATGATGATCAGTCAAGCGAGCTGTTTTTGGGAAGAGAGACTGAGGAATCACAAGACCAAAGGTTTCTCTTTTTTTTTTTTTTTTAATCTCTCTTCTCTTAGGCATTTTCTTGCATTTCTTCTCTCTTCACACTTTTTTTTGCAGAAGGCTAGAGAGACTCTTCTCTTTCTTCTTCTTATTTTTCTCTTTTTCTTTAAAAATCTCTGTTTTTGTATTGGTTTCAAAAAACTGTAACAAGTTGTTGGTTTTATCAATGCTGTAGAATCGATTCATCTTGCATTCTCAAGAATTTTGTTGTATCATCATGTTGTCTGGGTTGCATGAATTAGAAAATTTCTGCATCTCTAATCTATTTTGTTTTATAAAATTTCCTATGTGTTGTCTTTCTTCTTTTTGTTAGGAGATAAGATCCTGATAATGACTAAAGTATGTCCTGAAATGGAAGTAAAGAGAGTGGTTGTTGAACCAATTTCAGCAGATGTGAGCTTTGCTTCTAATCATTTTCCATCATACAAGTTAGGACCTGATGATCAGATTGTTGATGAACCTGAGGAAGACGAAAAAGGCCCATCTGTGAAAGATGTCGTCGATAAAGAGACCGGAGATTTGTCAGATCAGCACAAGCGGCTTTCAGTTCGTGACCTCGCTTGCAAATTCGACAAGAATCTATCTGCAGCTGTTAAATTAGTTGACGAGGTTCCACCATAACACAACTCTGTATTTTTAGTTGATTGGTCTACTTACCAAATTAACATTGTATTATTATTATTTTTTTTTGTTGTTGTTGCTGGAATATTTTTTAGGCAAAGTTAAATGAGGTGACTTCTTTGGAAGGACATGTTATGCTAAAGAAACTTAGGGATGCTTTAGAAGCAATGAGAGGCCGTATGGATGGGCGTAACAAGGAAGCGGTTGAAAAAGCTATCTCCATGGTTAGCTTTTTTTCTTGATTTCTTTTACTTGTTGAATGCAATAGTCTTTTTTGCACCGTGTAAACATTTGTGAGTCTTGAATCAAATGTGAAGGCCAGTTTCTTTTTGGTCTTGTAGGTTGAGGCTCTAGCCGTTAAGTTAACACAAAATGAAGGTGAACTAATTCAAGAAAAGTTTCAAGTGAAGAAACTGGAAAGCTTCCTCAAGCAGGTCTGTTCTTCATACTCAATTCTCTTGTAGCTTTGTTAATTATTTTAGCAGTCAAAGTAAGGCTGATTCATCGTGTTCTTAGGCTACAGAAGATGCGAAGAAGTTAGTAAACCAGGAAAAGTCGTTTGCTTGTGCTGAGATAGAGAGTGCACGGGGTCTTGTGATGAGACTTGGAGGTGCATTTGAAGAACAGGAGCTTTGTTCTAAAGCTTCTCGAGCTCAGGGACCGGTATGTATCAGTTTGAGTTTAATCTTCCTTTTTTCTTATGTTTTGTTCCGACATTAAAAGGAGTAGGGTTTCTGAATCGAAAGTTATGTTCTGGTTTCGCAGAATGTGGAGAAACTGGTAGAGGAAGTTCAGGAGGCTAGACGAATCAAAAAGATGCATCAACCAACCAAGGTCCATATTCCATATCTCTGCTCTTAAATCAAATGTCTATGACGAGACTTTCAATTTCTTTGACTAGTCATATTTCTGATATAACTTCATGATTTTGATGGGTTACAGTTAGAGTAACATTTAACTGAATGCTTTATGATTTAGGTGATTGGCATGCAACACGAGCTTCATGACTTAAAGAGTCAAATCCAAGAGAAGTCTGCATATTCCGTTAAGCTTCAAAGAGAGGTATAGTTTGTGTCTTGTCTTGCTCACTTATTCTTCTTCCTTTCTCAACCAACCGTCTAAGTTCTCTAAAAATCTCAAATGTTCATATACAGATAGCGATAATCAAGAGAGCAGAGGGATCCAAGTCCTGTCCATATGTTCTAGATGGTGCACCAAGTCTTGGCTCGTGCCTAAGAATCCGTGCCTCCTCAGATAGTGCTTTAGATATCTCCAAATGTTCAGTCCAGTGGTACCGTGCAGCATCTGAGTCTAGTCGCAGAGAAGCTATATCTGGTATTTAGTTTTGTTACATAGGAGAATATCAATGATTCCTTTACATATATTTGGCAAATTATATTATCTTCTCAAAGTTATCAACTTTGGTAGTCATAGTACATGAGCGTTTAGCTTGAGCAGTTCACATTCTTCCAATCTCAGGTGTTAACCGGTCGGTATATGCTCCAGAACCATTTGATGTCGGGCGAGTTATACAAGCAGACATTCTTACTAACGGTCAGAAACTCACTGTTACAACCGATGGTCCAATTAATAATGGTTGGTATTACAAGAACCTTCTGCAGAATCCTTCTCATACAGATTTAAAAAAAAAAAAAACCCAAATGGCTAATTGAATCACAAATTTTTGCAGCTGCTGGCTTGCAGTCACGCGTTGAATCACTCCTGCGCAAATCTAACAGTGAATTCACCGTATGTTTACAATTTCCCCTTTTCATGTAAACAGTTCTTAGTTCTTGCTCTTAATATAACTAGGCATATTGAAATTCTTCTCAGGTGATTATATCACAGATGAACGGGCAAGACCACTCATCAAGATCCCATGTATTTACTGTTGGAAAGACGAGGATAAAGCTGTCCCGAGGATGGATCACAAAGGCCAGAGAAATATATTCAAACTCCATGCAGGTAAAATCAAGATCCTGTGACTCTTGTTGTACTGTCACTCTCTGGCTCTTTCTTACAAGTTTTGAAATGGTTTGGTAACATTTTAATAAGCTATGTGGAGTGAGAGGCGATGCTAATGTTCCTGCAAAGGCATTGTTCTGGCAACCAAGAAAAGGTTTAAGTTTCTTACTAACTTTTGAGTCAGAGCAAGAACGTAATGCAGCCATACTTCTCTCCCGGAAATACGCATATGACTGCAATGTGAGTAGAACTAACCGGAATATATTTTTTTTCAATATTTCTGATTATATCTCTTCTTGTTAAGCCTTGTTTTTTTAAAGTACAGTCACTCTAATCAATGTTAAAACCTGCAGGTCACTCTGGTTGGGCCAGACGATTGAGCTAATGAAAGGAGTACCATTTTTTTCAATTTAAATCTCCTGAATTTTTTTTCTCTTAAGCGTGGCGATTTGGACTGTTATGTGTTTGTGTGAGGTTAAAAGTAAAAAGAAAAGAAGAAGAAGAAGAAGAAGAAGAAGAAGAAGAAGAAGAAGAAGAAGAAGAAGAAGAAGAAGAAGAAGAAGAAGGTGGAAAGTTTAGCTTGGGATTCTCTCCACTGATACAGTGTTTGCTGCATAGTTTTAGGCAGAAGCACATTTTGTGTTTTTGGCTTCACCACTTGTTTGAGGTGGTTGCCATTTTCTGATTGGTTTGTTTGTTTGATTGGTTTAGTTTTGCTTGGTCCACATTGCTAGCTAGATTTTTTTCTTTTTTTTCTAGTTGTGAAATTGTAACCAATATTGGATTGTATGTAAACAATAACAGAACAGAGTGTTTCATTCAACAACTCACATTCTGAATAAGAAAATCTTTGAAGAACAGAATTATAAAATGGGCAATCTCATGTATTTTATGATTTTATCTTTGCATTATGCAAAGTTATCCAAGTGTCAAAAAAAAAAAGAACTTGTAGTATAAATATGGACATAAATCATAGATATTTAAAAAGCTTCAAATATCACAAACTGATAACTAACATCTTTTTATGGAATTAAATTAAATGAAAAAAGAAAACAGTTTATACCTTTTAAGACATCTCCCTATTAAAGAGTGTCCGAAATCCGACGTTTCTCTGTTTTTCTTTTTCTCTTTCCCTTTCACTCTTTCAGTCCATTGGCGGAACAAGAACCCGACCCAGGATTTCTAAAAAGTTTCAAACTTTAATCTTCTCGTGAGTTGGGAATCCAAATCAATGGGGAAAATCGTCGTTGAAGTCTGTTTGTTATCAGCTCGAGGGCTCCGTGTTGGATTCGGATTCGGATCCTCGCTACTGAAACACCAATGGTACGCCGTTGGGTGGATTGATCCAGAAGACATGTACTGCACCACAATCGATGCTTCGAGATCAGACAATCCTGTTTGGGGAACAAAGTTTTCTGCTCTGCTCGATGATGACTCGGGGTTTGAGGATTCGAAATCGGCTTTGCACGTCGAGGTTCATAGCAGAGAACCCATCTTCTTAAGGAGGAAGCTTCATGGCTCTGCTACGGTTTCCTTGAAGGATTTTCTGGATAAGTATAAGAAACAGAGTTCTTCGAAATCTGTAATTGAAGAAACTGGAAGCTATCAGCTTAGGAAGACGAATTCAAGCAAGCCTCAAGGTTTTGTCGATGTGTCGATCCGTATATTTGCAGAAGGAGAGGATTTTGGGGGTTTTGCTGGTAATGTCTCTGAACTGAATCATTGTTTATTTGACATTTATCTGGAATCAGACCATGACTCTAAAGCCTAGATTAAAGTTTAAATCTTTGTCCCCTGAAGCTAGCGAGAATGGATCTATCAAATGAACTATATATGTAAATGTTTAATGGAATCTGTCAGTTACCTTTTGTTTATTTGGCGTTTCATCTGGAGTCAGACCATGACCCTAAACCCTAGGTTAAAGTATAAACCTTTGTCACAAGAAGCTAGCTCTGTAAAGTTTAAACCCTGGTCACACTATCTCTAATGGGATCAATGTACAGAAAGAAAGAAACTTTGGTGCTGCTTTTGTTTCCTGTAACTCAATTCTTGAACCTGAAATTTGGGTTTTGTCTGAAAGAGAGAACTCACCATTCTTCTTCTTCTCTTGCACAGGAGATTTTGGAGGAATCATGCTCAAAAACAACACTTCAGGGCAAAATTACATGGCCGGCTCATCGCAGGATCCATTTGCTCCACCGAACCAGCCAAACCATTTAAACCCATTCTCAGCTCCGCCATATAACCACCACTCCTCAGTGCCGTATCCTCCAATGAACAACGCCAACCCACAAATGCAACAACCGTACTACCCTCCTCCACCAATGCAGCCACCACCGCCTTTGAACGCAGGCTACATGCCTTCATACATGCCGAGACCAATGAACGCTGTGAATATTCCATCACCTGGAGGAGCGGGAAGAGGATATGCAAGGCCTGGACCAGGGCTTGCAGGATTGGGAGCTGGTGCAGTAGTTGGAGCTGCCGCAGCTCTTTACGGCGGCGATTACTTGTCAGGAGGATTCGACTTACCTCAACCAAACTTCTCTATTTCCATTGATTGAGCTGATATAGCTGCATTGTGAGATTATCTGAAGTATAGTAAGATTATTTGTATTTGATATGTTAAGAGGTCTCAAACCCAATAAACAAGAGGGGAATTCGATCAAACTGTTATTTCTTCTTTTCAATTGTTATTACTTTCTTTATGGTGTTATTAGAAAATTTACATGACAATAGTGTTTGGAAGCAAACTGGTGGGGATGGATCTTGATATGTAGCTCTATGTACATAGTCCCAATTTAATAGTGCAGGTCCGTCACTCGAAGTAGCAACTGTGCAATGAATCAAATCTTATGCAGTCTCACCGAAACTATTTACATGGACATGGTTATGTACAGAGGCTTTGAAGAATGGTCGGAGCATGATTCTGATCTGGCTTAACTTGGGCGGTTTTCTGTCTTCAGAAAGCGGATATATTCTAGCTGCACCATCTCTCCTCCGTTCACAGGATCAAAGCTGCATCTGTAGAAACTGTGAGCATAAGAAAACACGAGTGAGCACTGAGCAGAGATCTTAGGGTGATTATTATATATGCACACAACTAGTGAAATTGCTCTGTTTAAGATACTTGGTAGTGTGATGGGACAGCAAAGTGAATATTCTAAGAGAAGTCAGAATTGGGTTTATTATACCTTCCATCCATGCCGATAATAGCAACCGTGTTGTGACTACCAAATGCTGCGAAGAATTGTGTGACTTCTGATACGTGGAACTGTGCAAATGACCATTCCGAGCTGAAATACTTTGGTAGTACACCTGCAAACAAGAGTCTACTTGTTAGGAAAGAAAAAGGCAATGAATTAACGATATGCATAATCTGAGTCATATGCTACTATGAAGTGAATAGATCTTTTGGACTTAGAGCTACTACATAGTCAATGTTCCCACCCGGTTAGTTTTTAGGAATCAAATAATCTTTTTTTGGCAGTTTCATGAGGAAATAATGAACAATGATTTGGTGCCCTTCTTTTGTTCCATACGTAACTCTAAGAAGAAGCAAGGCATCATTTTACATGGGACATTAAAATCTTTGCTTACCTCTCATAAACGATAATGACGAACCGGGATTGGTACCAGTGGCTGGAGAAACAAGGCCTTGCAGAGAGTTAGAATATGTTTGTTGTGTCAGGAGAGCTGCATTTTCAGTGGAATGAGAATCCTCCCCAACTACCCTAACTCTAAGAGAGAAAATGTGAACAGTCCCCTTGTCGCTTGATACTGCCAGCCATTGCACGTTTGGTGAAAGTGCAATGCTATAAATGTCTGCTCTGTCCACTCCTCTTCGTACCTATAAAGAAACCAGCAATGAATCGCATCTAACACGCGTTAGTAATGAGTAGCAAATTGGCATCTGCTTCGTCCTAAGTTTCTATCAACGAACTTCATAAGGCTTTTCAACAGAGGACTTGTGCGAGATTTTACTAACAGGAAATCATAAAGCAGGTTTGTCAGTTACAACTCATGAGTCTGAACAGATGATCTATGATCTATGAGATTGCGAAACAAATTATGCAGTGATCAATATGCTCATAGAGCAAGACAAAGCATTTTAGAAAGGAGAAATCAATATTTAATATTTACTCTACCTCTTGCAGACGAGTTCCATCCATTGTGTTGAAGATTCTAATCAGTGTGCCCTTTGTACTGGCAGTTGCGAGTAACAAACCATCCAGTGTCAAGGTCATGCACGCAATACTGGCGTCATGTGCATTTATGGTTTGTACCATGTTTAGGCCAAAATGTTCAACTCGAACCTCTCCACGATGAAGACCAGGGCAAGCCAGCACAGATGTATTTGAGTGATGGGAAAGGCAACATAACCCTCTTGGATTTGCTTGAGTTTCAATCTGATGAAGAAGTCTTAGGTCCATAAAATTGTAAACATAAATCTTGTGTTCAAGAACAACAACAATCCGGTCCCTTCTCAATTTCACCGCACGAATTTCAGACCTAAAAGCAAATTCACTGATGCAACGGCTCTGGTGATCATCCCAAATTAGTACTTTACTTGAAGGGTACTGAGAGTTAGGCCCACCACCAACAAGCGCCAAGATATTGCTTCGGAAAAGCATCTCTACAATTTTGAATCCCCCGTTCTTCAGCTCACGCCTGAAAGTTTCTTTGAAAGGTTCACAGTTGTATATACGAAAACCATGACTTGTTCCAGCAGCAAAACAACCCGAATCCTGATTCCAAGACACAGAAACCAACTCTGCTTCTTCATTTTCATTAGATTCTGATTCTGGACGCACAAAAGATACAGAAGTGCTGTTACTGCGGGAGTCATGGCCACCATAAGCAGCTGACTGCAAGATTCCTCGGGGATTTGAAACAGTTGAACTCATTTTTGCTATACCACTTTCACGTCAAAATCATCAACCATGAAAAAATTAGCAGAACTCAGGCCTGCGGTACAAAGAAACACCCAGAAGAAAAGCTTAGCCTGATCTCAATCCCAGGAAAAGGAAACACTGGACCTGAAAGATAGTAAATTTTAAAGTTCAAGTCATGCCAAAACATCATCATATCGCAGTACATAGATCCAAACCAAAACCAAAGTAAAGACAATGCAGCAAAAAAAAAGCTTCAGGGATACTTAATAGAATGTGATTAATGGGATCATCATAGGTACCTAGGAACAATGCAAAGCAAGAGCAGATAAACAGCCCTTCAGAAGTTTCGAGTGTGATCAATACTTACTTCGTACAGGAAGACTTTACAAAGTTCATTCAGATTTTATGATATCATATCATTTTCGCAGCCGTCATAGTGATTATATCAGACATATCTATAATAACCATAGCTTCAGAAAGCAGCTCATGAAGTAACTATGTTATGATCCGCCATGATCGAACCACATTAACCTGGAAAATTCTATTTGCAGTGCATAACTCTCCTAGATAAGCGAATTCAAAATTCATTTGCAATACAAACGGAAAAATTCACAAACACTATCGCATACTAGTGAACATCCAAATCAAACAACAAAAATCTAAGAGTAAACGGGGAAAAAAAAAACGATCTTTGATTGAAACATTTAGCAAAGAGATTATGCGGATTCTCACCAATTGGGAACGAAACAACGCGACGAGGAACAGCGAGATCTACGATGAAAAAAAATATTGACTCTTCAATCTTCAAGCTTGAAATGACGAACACGCTCCGGTGCTGCTGAATTTTTCCTGAATGACTTTCTCTACCGGCTCCTTCCTGTAGAAGTTTATCTTCGTCCAAATTCTCCGGGGTTTTTTTTTGTTGTTTTGTTTTCTGGATTTGAGTCGGTAAAACAAAAATGGGCTAAATATGCCTAAGTGGGCCGCGAACTATTGGCTCTTTTAAGACTTAACCACCATCAGCTAAATAAAATTCACGTGTGTGCCGTTTCTTAAATTAGAGAGAACACCGCGTGTCGTTTATATTTCTTAGAAGGAATCTTCGCACCTTTTGGATTTATGCAAAAAACCGAGTAGAGAGACCACTTGATTAATCTCATAGGAATGTAGTATTTTCAAAACAACAAAAATGGACCATATTTATTCACATTAGAGAAACCATCCTTGATTCAAATATGGTTTAAGAAACTGAAGCTAAAGATTCCTTTTACGGTCAAAAAAGTTATACGAGTATGTTTTACTTTACGATAAAACATAAAAAAGAGCTGTCTAAATCATTAATTAGAAAATCATTAAATAATCTATTTTTGTGTAACCCGTCTTTTCTAAGAACATAGTTGAATGTAATGTAAGCTATATTTTGACAATCAATGTTTTAAGTTTTTTTTTTTAATTTTGACAATCAATGGAAGTGATTTAGCGTTGGAGCTGCATTTTGTGCGGAAAAATGGCTGTTTATACCAAAAATGGAAAATCACAATGGAGACAAACCAATCCATATTTGGAAAAAAAGTGATTTTGGCTTTGGAGAGTGAAAACCCCAATACACTCACTTTGTTCAATGCGCACCAAACATAAAAGAATGATAAAATCCCAGTTTCCGAGAGAGGGAGACATGGACCAATTATCACTTGATTCTGCTTTGAGTTAAAAGTTAAATTAAAGCATGTCCATCGGTAAAACATGTAAAAATCGTATTTAAAAGATATTATATTAATATTTTAATAAAATTTAAAAACAAATAAGTTTCAGATTTTTTAAACCACTTGTATGTATACATGTGTCACCAACGTTCCTTAAAATTTCTTAAAAACGTATCTGAAATTATTTAAATAAAATACGGTTGTTTTTCTCTCTCCAACTTTTTCTTTTTTTAATAATTTTTTCTTACTTAGATACTAGGTAAAAACTCCCGATGAAAGTAGCTTTAATCTCATATACTTTGTAATAAGAGTATTTCTTTTGGATGCTTTAGCTTCACCATATTTTATTTCTCTTGCAAATTTACTAATAGCAAGTTGTTGACAAACGTCGACTTTTCTGTTTCTTGTTTTTCATTTGTCTAAAATTTCTTACAATTTTATTATTGTAGTTTTTCATTACATGGTGGAGAGAGACTTTCTCCGTTACCGGCACAACATATGACCTCATTTTCTATATATAATTGATTTTGTTTAAATTCCTGAATTCTGCATTTTCAAGTTCTCCCTATCTCAATGAAGATTATCAAACGAGACGTACAAGTTAAGTTTAAGAAAGTGGAATTATCTTAAAAAACTACACAAATATAAAATCATTCAAGAATTATGTATAAATCATATATTAAAAATATCTCAAGATAGATTTAATTATACTGTATAATATGGATCTTATATTCCTGCTGGTATTACAATCCAATGGCCGAGACTAATTAATTTGCCATAGTTTTTCTTCGACGGCGAGTCAGATAATTTGTTACTACAACTTAAATTTATACATGATAACTTTATCATAAATTGCAATAGAGTTGTCAAATTTTAAATTCTAAATGAATCGTTATAATTGTATGACAGACGTTTTTTTTTTGTTAATACAGGGTATATAATATTTGTACTTTTTGGTGCTCACCAAGAATTTGGGAATATTACATGCAGAAAAATCTCGATGTACATGAAGCTTAAAACGTGATGGGTTTCGGGAAAATTTATAGGGAAATTGAAACCATTTTTATGGCTACACGTAAAAAGATGAACATTAATTTTGTCGGTAACCACCGGCCTCAACTTAAACAATTTCAAAACCCTAATCCATATATTGTTAAGTATTTCATTCCTTCAAACAAAAATGATGCTATATATGATGCCCTTTTTTGAAAATATTAACTAGTTGGATGATCACATGATGATAATTGTTTAATTTATCCATATTTATCCACTTGCTAGTTGCGTTTTCGCATCTGCATTATTGCAGACACTACATGAACCACGCAATACCTATGAAGAGAATATTATAAAACAGCTCAAGATCGTGCACGAGGACTATATTCTATTTGTGTACTTTATATATAATTGTATAAATCCAAATGGTATCGAGTTTTATATTTTATTGTCGGTTGGGCATTTTGATCATAATGTAACGACTCGATAGCTACTTACTTTCCTCTTTTTGACATAATCGGTTCTGTACAAGTTAGTTCAGAAGCCAGTTTTAGGATTTAGGTTCAATCCAACTAGGTCTTGCGAAGTTGTGAGCTAATTAGCAAATAACAATATATATATTAAAAACAGAAGTTTGAGTTTAGCTATATATGAGCTGCCTATAATCACGAGACTAAAGAGAAACGTACGGGTGAAATATAGAAATCAAGACTCCACATTATTGTATAGAAATAGTAAGGCTGAAATCTTACACAAATAACAAAAAAAAAAATGATATCGGTTTAATTAATATATATTTCTTGTCTAATGAAATATATCGGATTTTCAACCAAAGGACGATCATGTGAAGTTGTGAACCATTCATCGCTCTAATGCCAATCATCGGGAACATACAAAATTGCAAGTACAAAAGTCTAGCTTATAATACAAACTACGAAATTACAAGTACAAAGTTACAAGTACACGACCTCTGTATTATATTCTATGAATATCTCTAAACCCATAAAATAGTATATGAAGAAAAAATAGTACTATACAGTGTACATATGTATCATTTCATTCCCAAAAATCAAGAGCAATACTGTATCATCATTTTAGAAAGACTGTCGTAATTGTATCCATAGTCATACCCGAAGATATACCTTAGAATCAGAATGTATATATCCTTCAAAGAAATCTTCACTTGTAAACATGACTATACCTTTAAATGCAGCCCTAGTCCCTAGCGAATAGTGGCTAGATTGTCCAGAACTTGGACAGGATTAAATCCTAAACCATATGGTTATTAATTGTGTAACCTTATTAGACATTTAGACTCATCAGAATCTATTCTTATATACTAACAAAACAAAACAAAAAATTGTAGAGAAAGAAGGAGCTCCCTTCAGTCCAAACACAGATAAAGAGGGATGAAAAATATCTCCCGCATCATTCACACAGTCACTGCGGTTTAAAATGTCATTGTTTTTTACCACGAGTGTTTGGATGGATGAGTCGGCTGATATTTCTACCTTCTTCATTTTCTATCCATGACTGGACTGAAAGAATCTCCTTCTATATCTATCTGTATTTTCTTATCTCAATTCATACATATATATAACACTAAAGGGCCACACTTATGAAAAAGCAGGTTTGTGTTCGGTTAAATCTACAGAATAATACATAGGCATGAGATATAGTTTCAAACACATGCACTTATTGCATATAATGGGCCATCGACAACAAGACAAATGTGATCAACACAACTTCCTTATATTTGAACATTTAGTTTGAAATGCTATTTGCATGTTAAATAAATGCATCAGCAGAGAATTAGAATGTAAAGTACTAATGTATAAGTATATATATGGATCAACTTACAGGATTTGGATGCTGAGTGTTTAAGTTTGAAACTTCACAGGAAGATGCAAGCTTTACTGTACAAGTAAGACCACTGATGGGTCTTGTCAAGAAGAGGCTACCAAGAGAGAGACAAAGTATGAACTGTTCATCAAACATTGAAATCATAAAAAAACATTAATAATACTTTTTTTCTTTTACAAAAATGAAGAAATTGTTTTGTGAGTGATGTAAGCCCTGTGTTGATGAACAGTCCCTATAATAATAACAATAACTACTTGAGTAAATAAATATATGCATAAGACGACAGTTCCAAAACATGTGTGAAAAGATTCCACCATAGACATAGTCATATCGCAGATTATGAGAAAATAAAATAAGAAAAATATATAGAAAGACTGATTAAACAAACATAATTTGGTTTGACCACTTGGTAAATACAAGCTTTGGAGCAGGAGATATGTTCAATTTTCTCATGAAATATATCCTCAGTTTCTGGAGGGATTGTGCAAGAGATCGGATTCCGAAATCAGAGAGAAGGTAATGTTTTTTCAATTAGGGGTAAAAGAAGGAAAACTCTATAAAGTTAATTAGCACAAAAAAAATTCTTTCATATCAATCATGCATAATTGCATATCATATGCCTTTTAAAACAAGAATTACTGAATCATGATTTAGACAAGGCAACAAACCCTAAAACCAGAAATGAAAGGCCTAATATCCTTTTCTGTGTGGGCAGAAGAGATAGAGATTAGATCTGAAGTAAGTCATATACATGGTAATCGAAGATCATAAAGACAGGGTAAGAAAAAACCCTAAAACTGACAAATTGAAAAATTAAGAGATTAGATCTCAAGCAAATCATAACTAACGGTAGATGTGATGATAAGAAAAGAGAACCTTTACATGGATATTCAAGTTTTTGGAGATGTCTGAAAACCCTAGCTAGCTCTCCTTTTGAAATCTTTTCAGCCCAGTATTGCTGAAACTAGAAGTGAGGAACAGTAACTTATATAGAAAAAAGGAGATGGATGTAGGTACTAGCAACTAGGTATTAGCAAGTGGTGATTCAAATAAGGGACAAACAAAAAGAGATGGTGATGATGATGATGAATGATGAATGATGATGATGGTGGTGATGTTGGGTCATTGTCCTCATGGGAGTCAGGGAAAGCTAACTGTTTCTTCATATCTCACCATATCTTTCATGTGAGAGAGAAACAGAGATAGAGATAGAGAGGTGGAGAGAGAGAGAGAGAGAGAGAGAGAGAGAGAGAGAGAGAGAGAGAGAGAGAGAGAGAGAGAGATGGTGACTTGTGTAATTTTGTGTTGTGTTTCCCGCAGATGTGAATTGATTTTTGATGGGAGAGAGCTTTTAAGAGGTTCATCAGCCATCTTTTTAAGGTTCTTTAGTTTTTTTTTTTTAAGGATTACATTTAATGAGCGGTGGAAGAGCTTGAGAATTTAGATAACCTTTTTTAGATAATTAAGTGTTTGGTCTATTTTATTAGTATTAATTATGTTAGCTATTAGATTAACGAGTGGACCAAAGATGAAGCTACAAATCATATTATTGTACACTAAGGATCATTAGTGTATATTATAATTGGACCCGAAAAATAATTATTATCGTTGTCTTTATGCATTCAAGAATCTCACAATCTTGTGAACACAAATTCTTCTTAGAGAAAGAGAGATAACCATTTCAAGCATTACTTATTAAAAGTTAAAAGTTTCAGGAAGGATTCCAGAGTATTACATATATCTTCAGTAAATGGAGTCATTATATTTTAATATTTTACTTTTTGCATTTTCGACTTCAAACAATAAAAATATCTTTAACAAACATTATTAGATTACTGCTGTCAAAGTTTTGTTACATTTATATTATTAGATCTCTTGACAGAATTTTAATGTTACAATAGTCTTATGAATCGTTACATGATGCATTACGTACATTCTTTTGTAGTGAAACTTATTAAGCTATTCACAAATTATGCCATAATTAACAAAAATCATTGATGTCAAAAAAAAAAAAAAATAACAAAAATCATTAGAATAAATATTGGTTTAATTAAGCGACATTTCAACGCACCAAAAAAAATTAAGCGACATTTCATATCGATCACATGTGTGTTGTTTTCAAATGTCTATATCAATTCAGTATTAGTTATAAGATTCTTTAGAAAAAGAAAACCAAATTGCATATATGTATATCTTTGTTTTTTTGGCTTTAACATATATATATCTTGATAGTTACGTTACACAATACAAGCATACAGAGAGGTAAATAAAGTAACTAGTGTGATATACAAGTTTCATATCTCAATCAAACAAAACAAAGATAAGTGGGTGTGCGATTCATATAAGATTATCCCAAATCGAGATAGAAAGATTACACGTAAACGTAGTCCTTCTTCGTCCCCGGAGCAGTACGCACCACTCTCCTTGACTGAAATGAAAAACAATCCACAAAAGGACATTCGAAAATGACGATTTTACCCCTGCCAACCTGTCATCTGTGAAACCGACCAGAGTAGTAGTGGGCATGGGAGTTTTGAACTGTTATTACACTTGTGGGTCCTTTGTGTAGGCGCTTGTTTTCTTCGTTCAAGAAGACCCGATAAAAAACACCCGGTAACTAAAGATAGCCTTGACCCGACCCGACGCGATCTGACCCGACCCGACTAGATCTGACCCGAATCGGATACTCGACCCGACCCGGATAAACGACCCGACATTTCTACGATTCGATCACCATTGACGTCAGAACTCAGAATAGTAAAATATACTTAAATCGCTGCTACGAACTCAGCAAGCTCCTCCGGAAATGGGAAGATGATGGCGACCCTTTGACTCCTCGATCCCAATTATAAATCTTTTTTTGTTGCATTTCCATTGATTCGCCTGATCGGTTTTCCAAACGAGGGGATACTCAAGGTTGTAACTTTGTTCGAGTTTTTGTGCAATCGATCTAAAAGGCTATAAAGGATGGTGAGGCCATCGGATTTCAAAGCGGTTCAAGGGTTTATTCGGTTGCATTACAGTCGGGTCAACCCAATTACTATCGGCCGCTCAAACCCATCGGCTCTGTCTTCTCCTCCGGCTATTCCCTCGAATCGTGTTTCCCAGCTCCAGCCTAAGTTCAGCTTCCACAGCTTATCTTCCAAACCCACTTCCACAAACGTGGGATTATCTCAGATTCTGTCCTCTCCTAAGCTCAATCCAAAGTTGCAGGCTTTGGGTTTGCCTCGCGTGAATGTGAACTTTTCGTCGGCGTTTAGATTGGTCTCCACTAAAGGCGCTGGATTTCGAAAAGTTGATGGCATTTTCGCGAGGAAGGTTGTTGACAAGCCTGTGAAAGCTGTTAGCTCAACATTTGCTAGGTACCGTGGGGCTATAGGGTTGCACATTGATGCGTTTTGGAAAAAGAATAGTCTTTTTGTGTTTGGAGCTGGAGGAGTGTTCGTATGCATTTTCCTTTGGAGGATTATGTTTGGAATTGCCAGCACTTTCGTTGGGCTCTCAGAGGGCATGGCCAAGTATGGGTTCCTAGCACTCTCCTCTGCCATCGTAGCGTTTTCCGTAAGTTCTGCTGTTTTCTGCTACTTCTTAGTGTGCCGTGAAGTTTTTCTGAATCAGTGAACTGAAGTGCTGTAGTTATCAAATTATGGTTATTGGTTGATAGTGATGGGATTCGAAAACTTCCCGTTATATGCAATGATATTGGTTTAGTTTCACAAGGTCTTGAGCTATAGGTACGTGCGATCTTGCATGGTGATATTTATATATCTTACAGCTAGTATTAGGCATGGAGGATATTGTTTATAGGATGCAAAAGCTGCGGTAAGATATGGTTTTGTTTGCTTCTCTTGTATCATCATACATAAATCACTCCTTCACTGCTACCTGCATTTATTTTTCTAATAACAGGGATTATACCTCCGCTCAAGGTTCACAATAAATCCGGATAAAGTTTACAGGATGACCATGAGGAAGATCAACACAGCAGCTGAGATTCTTGAAGTCATGGGTGCTCCTCTGTCAGGATCGGATCTACGAGCTTATGTGATGTCAGGTGGTGGCATAACATTCAAGAAATTCAAGCCAACAGTTAGGAGCAAGCGATGCTTTCTCCTATTCCCTGTTCAAGGCTCTGAGAGAAAGGGACTTGTTAGCGTCGAAGTTAAGAAGAAGAAAGGCCAGGTTTCACTTTCTTAACTCCACACTTTCCCTTCTACACGCCCTTCTTCTGTGTTTTGTTCACGTTGTAATACTTGGGATTGTGATAAGCTTTGAAGAAAGCTTAGCGGCTAAGCTATATCTGTCTAGACTATGACTGAATGTGATTAGAGCTGTTGTGAGTTGGCTAGGTTTATAAGGATATGGATTTTATAAGGTTTGGTTGATCATTTGGTTTATACTGACATGACACAACATTGCGTTTGTCTGCCGAGCTTCTTAGATTCTTTCATTATGTCATATCACCAAAGAATCCTTATTAGCAATGATGCCTCCTCTTGTGTGAATTTTTGTCTCTTTCTCAATTTTCATGTTTTTTTTTTGTTTCCTCAGTATGACATGAAGCTTTTGGCGGTGGATATTCCGATGGCGTCTGGTCCTGACCAACGGCTGTTTCTGATTGGCGATGAAGAAGGGTACAAAGTCGGTGGTGGATTAATCTCTGAGTTAAGAGACCCTGTTGTGAAAGCCATGGCAGCAACTAAGGAGTTCGATAATCTTGACGAAATCGAAGAGGAAGAAGACGCTGAGAGAGAGCTTCAAGAAGCTGAAAGAAAGCACCGTGAAGAGACTGAGAAGCTCGAGAAAGAGAGCTCTTAATTCGTTTTTTCTTCCCCGGAAAACTTGAAAACGTTTCTTCACATTTCAATATCCCATCAGTGGATATAAAAACGACACCTTGGTTCTTTGCTAACTTTCCGACAAATAAATTTATCGGGCTATTGCGTCCAATCTTTGCTGTAGATCATCGCCAAAGATTTTCTTCGTCTTGTATCAGAGCTACACTGTTTTGTGATTACTGATTCTTCATACAAGGCCGTGTCAGATTCAAGTGTTTTGGTTTATAACTTATATTTTCTGGTTTCACCGGTTTATTCATAATAAATGTACAACGTATCCCAAAGAAACAAAAGCTATGTCATGTCCTATGTATCTTTGACCAGTTTCTATACTACAAAATTAGCCATTAGTTATTATGGTTAATCAAACCAATTTCCCATCGAAGAACATGTAAAGAAAAAATATGTTGCTTAAATCGAACGTTCTCCGGATCCTTCTTGTTGATGTTTCTGAGTCTTTTCAAAGAAAATTTTAATCTTTGATCTTGGCTTTCTCTCTGTCTCCTTTGCTTTGAGGCTGAAACTAATTATGATGCAAGCACACGAACAACCTGAAGTTGGCAGGATCTAGAGGTAATCCTTTCTCAAATTGCTTAATTTCTTTTAAAACTTTTTACATTATCTAGGACATTTGATTTCCTTGCTATTCATCTATTCTTGTTTTTACGAGTGTTAAATTAAGAAAAAGTGTTTTGGTTTGTGCTTTGACTCAGGAAGCTAATGGCAAGCTAGGGTTTGTGTGTAAAGGGTTAATGGGAAATAATTGTGGGAAGGTAAGACCTTTGCCCTCAGAATCGACGAGTTTCATGGAGATCATAGTCAAATTTTTTAGCAAATTTATGTTGAAACAATTCAATGTTCATTACTCTTGTGCAGCTTTAGATGATGAAAGATAGTAACAGAAACTCTTATGTTCTTTAACAGATGTGGTCATGTATATGCTGTTGCAGCAGCAGAAACAAGGCTCAAACTCGGTGCCAAAAAGGGTCCTACTTTTTGAATGGGAGGGTTCATGCGGTAACTAGAATCGAGAAGTGGGAGGAGAAGATCAGAGAAGCTAACAGTAATGGCAACATTGTAAGATCTTCCTCCCCATGATTTGCCTTCTATGGTTATATGTTCTTCCTCGATATGATCTGACTCTTTGTAACATGGAGCAGCTAGTAGTAAATTTCAAGGCGTCCTGGTGTTTACCTTGTAGAAAAATAGCACCAATATACGAGGAACTTGCGTCCACATACACCTCAATGATATTTGTTACTGTAGACGTCGAAGAGCTGGCTGTAAGTAACCCAAAAACACACATTATGTTCCTTCGAATGATTTTGAGCTATTCCAATTTAAGGGAGATGTGTGTGAAAAAACAGGAGTTTAGTGATGAATGGAATGTGGAGGCAACTCCAACAGTAGTGTTCCTCAAGGATGGGAGGCAAATGGATAAACTTGTAGGTGGAGATGTTGCAGAGCTTCAGAAGAAAACAGCAGCTGCTGCAGAGCTTCTCATCAGAAAATCTTAACTCTGTTATAGTCTCAATGTCGGATTTTATTTGTTAACTTTGATGGATTCTTGTAAGTTAATCTCAAACAATCTTAAGCATGGCCTTAAAAAGCCATTTCAATTTTCTTATAAGAAATTGCAAGAAGATAATGAGAACCAAGTGTTACTCTCTATAGATCAATAATCAGTTTATAGCAAATCAAAACTCTGCTTTTACAGCAGCTCTGTTGGTTACTATTAGAGTGAGGAGATGAGAAGGCCACATATGAAGTGAAGGCCAAGCATCTCCACACCAAATAAGAAGAAGAAGAGAAGTGTCAAAACGTGACTTAGCCAAGAATGAAGCTCATCACATGTAAAAGACATCAAGAAGGTGATCAACCATGTGTATATGAAGCAATGGAGGCTTAGGAGTCATGAAGTGTGTTGCAAGCCCAACTTATTGGGTTGTCCATACAATCTCTTAGTGGGCTGTCCGTACAAGCCCACATAAACTCCTCCAATCAAGCCCAAACTGTAAGGAAGAGTGTGTGCACGCCTAAGAGAAGTTGTCAAGTGTTCTAGAATCTCCTCACTTGCCTCCATAACCGTTTGAATTCAAAGAAGTGGAGGGAAGCAAGAGTCACATGTGTGACTTAAAAAAAGAGTTGTTATGTGCTGTCCCTTTCAATCTTTGTCTTTGTGCCCAAGTTTAATTTCTATATAAGGGCGCCCTCTCTCATTGTAAAACACACAGAATTCATAATAAAAGAGACAAGTTCTTGTTAAACTTGTATACATCTCTCTCCTTTACTTATGCTTAATTAAATTAAAGCAATGTAGAGAGTGAGTTATATGCAGTTTAGGTCTGCCTTAATGGCAGATCATTACTTGTCTAATTATACTTCAAACCACCTAAACTCTCTCTTTTGTTCAGTTAGACACTAAGTTAGTGAGCTAATCCTTCTTTAATGAGAACACAAACTCTAAGTGTTGTTGTTACTCAAATATGGATTCATGTCTCATGCTAGTGCAACTCTTCTTTACTTAGTTAGTCATTAGATTACTGAACCTTTCTTTGGTTATGACAACAAACTCTCTAGTTATGTTGCTTGTAATACTCAGATTGTGTATCATACTAATGCATTTTTTATTATGTTGAAGTGAGTTCATTTGGTTGGTTAATGAAGAACCAATCACAAGTTGATTGTGTTTCTTCTTATGTGAGACAAACCCTCACAAATTCCAACATGGTATCAGAGCAAGGTTATTCTCTTGGGCTGGACTCACTTCTTCTTTCTTCTTTCTTCATTCCAAGGATTCCTCTCTCTCACATTCTTGTTAAGCTTTTGTGACAGACCTGTGAAGTCTCTTGTCCAAAGGGTGAGGAGAGAGTGATAGGATGAATTTTAGTTTTCAAGTGCCTTTAATGGCTTTGTTTCAATCCATAAATTCTCCTCTCTATCCCCTCTTTTCTTATTTGAAGCTTTAGATGAAAGATTGAATCTGTTCATACTAACTTGAGGGAGGGAGAAAGATTGAAACTTTCACTTGAAAATGTTTTACAAAAGCTTTGCCTTTGGTTTTATTTTTCAAACTCTTTCTTCCCTCTACCCATCTCTTCTTTTGATAAGCTTGGATAAAAGACTTTATGTCTGTATATGCCTATGCTTAAGGGAAGGAGAGAGGATGAAAGTTGATTTTTGAATTTGAAAAACTCCTTGAAAATTTACTTTGGGAATTATTTACCCTTTGTTCAAAGGATTTGAATTTTGAAAAATGTTTTAAAATGGTCCAAAATAATTTTAAATTGTTTTGAGAATTTTGCTTGATGGTTACAAGCTTGAAAGTTATTTTGGAAATTATTTCATTGATAAACCCTTTGGGAAGATTTTTGGAAAATATTTTTAAAATTCCGAAAAGTATTTTTAAAAATATTTTAAAATATTCTTGATGAACCTTTGGCTTTGATAAGCTATTTTAAATGTTTTAAAATTCTTCAAAAAATTGTTTTAAAATTGTTTTGCAATTTTTCCTTGAAATGAAAAGGTTTTGAAAAACTCTTTTGAAATGTTCAAAATTCTGGAAAATATTTTTGAAAATGTTTTGGCCTTGAATGGCTTTGTTTTGCTGATGGACAAATGGTTTTGTTCCATTAGCACAGCTCTTTAACACTCAGAAATCACTTGAATGTGAATTAATCTAATGTGTTTGTTGTTGAGATTGTAGGAAATCTCTTGAAGAGAGTTTGTCCTTGCACCTCTTTGATGAAAGACTGGTGGGAAGTTAAAAGCCTCACCAGCATTGTTGCTCAGCCATGAAGCTTGAAGGCCATGGACTGAATGTTGCTTATGCTCATACTCATTCTCCATCATACTCATTCTCCACCATACTCTCTCTACACTTCCGCTTACACTCTATCATACTCTTATATTCTCTCATACTTATAGTTACTTATACTCTTATTCTCCGGTTACTTTATACTCTTCATCTCTCACTATTGTTTGCTTTGAATCTGTCTATACTCTACAGGTTCTAAGTGTAATAATGGGGTTTGGTGCTTTTGGCTTGATTGTCTCATGAAGGCAAGGCAAGTGTTTTGGTGTTTGGCGCATCCTTGACTAGGGGAGTTAGAACCAATGGCCACCTAGAATGTCTGCTGGACTGGTGGAAAGTGATGAATCAGCTCGGAGTTAGAACCAATGGCCACCTAGAAAGTCTGCTGGACTGGTGGAAAGTGATGAATCAGCTCCCTAGCAAGATGTTTTCCCATAGATGGAGATCAAACCAAATTCATTCAGTCCATTCAAAGGACCATTCAAAGACCACTCTTCTTCTATTGAAAGGCTGTTCTCTAAATCCTATCTCTTATTTCAATTAGTGCTAATTTCATGACTTACTTCATTCATTTAGCAGTCAAATTACTCTTCATAATTTATGCATAATTCTGTTTGACTGAATTGCATAAGTTAGTATGAGAATATTAATTGGATGTCTTTTTGAAATTGTTTGAGAATGCATAATTCAGATTGACATTATTTCGAACTGCTTGCTTAAAATGTTCAGTTCTCTCTATGAATTACTAATTGTGCATCTTAGTCTTTAATATATCTCTTAGGCTTTGATATTCCTCATTTGGTTATTTGATATTCCTTATGGCAATACTTAATCTCTTCTTTTTTATTCTCTTGTTTAAGGGAAAAAAAGACCATAAGAGCCTCAAAGAGACTAATGAGAGCCTCAAATGCTGAAGAGTCTCAAAGGAGATGGCAAAGAAAGGATTCAAATGAAAGAGAAGTCAAGTCATGAAGAGCTAAGAAGTGAGAAGACTTGGAAAGGAGCCAATTTTCAAAATGGTTTAAAGGTCATAGCTATTCTAATGCACCGTGGAGGCTATACTCTTTTTGTCCTCATCATGGTTTTATCCCAAAGAGGTTTTACATGATGAGGTTTTTTAATGAGGTAGTCCTTTGCGTGGGCAAGCTTGGCCTTTGGTCCCAATGGCTCCCGACGCCCAAGCTTGAGGGAGGGTATTAGAGTGAGGAGATGAGAAGGCCACACATGAAGTGAAGGCCAAGCATCTCCACACCAAATAAGAAGAAGAAGAGAAGTGTCAAAGCGTGACTTAGCCAAGAATGAAGCTCATCACATGTAAAAGACATCAAGAAGGTGATCAACCATGTGTATATGAAGCAATGGAGGCTTAGGAGTCATGAAGTGTGTTGCAAGCCCAACTTATTGGGTTGTCCATACAATCTCTTAGTGGGCTGTCCGTACAAGCCCACATAAACTCCTCCAATCAAGCCCAAACTGTAAGGAGGAGTGTGTGGACGCCTAAGAGAAGTTGTCAAGTGTTCTAGAAGCTCCTCACTTGCCTCCATAACCGTTTGAATTCAAAGAAGTGGAGGGAAGCAAGAGTCACATGTGTGACTTAAAAAAAGAGCTGTTATGTGCTGTCCCTTTCAATCTTTGTCTTTGTGCCCAAGTTTAATTTCTATATAAGGGCGCCATCTCTCATTGTAAAACACACATAATTCATAATAAAAGAGACAAGTTCTTGTTAAACTTGTATACATCTCTCTCCTTTACTTATGCTTAATTAAATTAAAGCAATGTAGAGAGTGAGTTATATGCAGTTTAGGTCTGCCTTAATGGCAGACCATTACTTGTCTAATTATACTTCAAACCACCTAAACTCTCTCTTTTGTTCAGTTAGACACTAAGTTAGTGAGCTAATCCTTCTTTAATGAGAACACAAACTCTAAGTGTTGTTGTTACTCAAATATGGATTCATGTCTCATGCTAGTGCAACTCTTCTTTACTTAGTTAGTCATTAGATTACTGAACTTTTCTTTGGTTATGACAACAAACTCTCTAGTTATGTTGCTTGTAATACTCAGATTGTGTATCATACTAATGCATTTTTTATTATGTTGAAGTGAGTTCATTTGGTTGGTTAATGAAGAACCAATCACAAGTTGATTGTGTTTCTTCTTATGTGAGACAAACCCTCACAAATTCCAACATGGTATCAGAGCAAGGTTATTCTCTTGGGCTGGACTCACTTCTTCTTTCTTCTTTCTTCATTCCAAGGATTCCTCTCTCTCACATTCTTGTTAAGCTTTTGTGACAGACCTGTGAAGTCTCTTGTCCAAAGGGTGAGGAGAGAGTGATAGGATGAATTTTAGTTTTCAAGTGCCTTTAATGGCTTTGTTTCAATCCATAAATTCTCCTCTCTATCCCCTCTTTTCTTATTTGAAGCTTTAGATGAAAGATTGAATCTGTTCATACTAACTTGAGGGAGGGAGAAAGATTAAAACTTTCACTTGAAAATGTTTTACAAAAGTTTTGCCTTTGGTTTTATTTTTCAAACTCTCTAGTTATGTTGCTTGTAATACTCAGATTGTGTATCATACTAATGCATTTTTTATTATATTGAAGTGAGTTCATTTGGTTGGTTAATGAAGAACCAATCACAAGTTGATTGTGTTTCTTCTTATGTGAGACAAACCCTCACAAATTCCAACAGTTACATACTGTTTACTAAAATATGTCTCGCAACTATAGGTTCCTCTTTTAAGAAATAAGCCTATGAATCAGAATCTGAGTCTGAATCTGTTTCTGCGTCACACTGCACCCCAAACGGTCTCAATCTGTTTGTGTTTGCTTCCAGTGGAGGCATGCCATCATCATCATCACTCGAGTCAATTTCACCGTCACCTTTTTGCTGTGCGATGGGAACTTGAGAGCTTTCATCAGCCGGAACTGGCTTAGTATCTTTGAAGACTTCTGGCCTGCATTCACCATGTCCAAACTAACATGAGCTACGCTGAGTAAACTTTAAGATTTCATCCATACACAGCAAAAAGAAAGAAGCTTTTTTACCATTCCGGAGACTTTTGGAGGAGACGGACTTGCTCAAAGTATAGAACTTTACAGACGATAGATGTAACTTTGCTACCAGACTCTTGGGCCTTTTCCTTTCCTGTATGGTCAATCACTACAAAGCTTCCTGTAAATCATTGCAGCACAAACAACATAAATCAACTTCTGTTTGAACAAGCCTGAGTGAAGAATCATGTAACTTTGTTTATAAGAGCTAAAACAGTACCTCGTCTGATCCACATGCTCTCACGAAATTTGGCTGGAAACAATGCTAATGAGTTGTCTCCTTTTGCATCCATTATCTTCAAACAGACCCAAAATAAAAACAGAAGTTAAGAAGAATCGATTGGAAACTCTCGTTGGCCTAAAACTATAACATGAGAGTGATGTAAAAATTCAACCTTTGATCATAATTACAAACTAAGCTAAGCATAAAAGAGGCAATAACCCAAAGAAAACGCTGGAATTGGCGAAAAGGGTGAAACCCAAATTAGAAAAGAAGTGTTTTTTTTTTTTGTTACCTCAATTTGATTGGAACCTCTGAGAGAGACGACCTGAGCAATGCTCTGACATTCCTCAAGCGTAAAATCCTGCTCTGACGCCGCTTGTTTCAGATTCCTTCTTCCTCTGTTCATCTCTTCTCTAACTCTTCAACTCAAATTCTAAGATAATTCAATACACTAACAACAGAATTACGACAAAAAGAAAAATGACGAGAGCAAAAACCACAGAAACGAGATTAGGGTTTTGCAGTTGTGCCGTTCAACTAGAATCGGATCAAGAAAAAAAGTGAAAACGACTTTGTTTGCTTATAAACGGGGGTAAATTAGTTATTTTTTAAGTCTAAAACTCGAGGGTATTAATGTCATTCCGTTGACCAAATAACGTCGGTGTAACCGAAGCGCTCGTATCTGCAGATAAACCGGGAATCCGTTTAAACCGTACACACCGTGCGGCGGTCTGTTACTCTCCTCCGGCGCCTGAATTTCCTTCCTCCACCGTCTTCGCCGATTCGGCGTTCCTAAATTTTGCTCGAATCCTCTTTCACTTCACAGGTTCGTAATTATGTTTTCTTGTTAATCCTGAGTTACTTTGTATCGTAACTTTACGATTCGCTGTTTTGAATATCTAGAAAGTTGAAGCTTTTCTTGTGTTGTTTCCCCTTTTATTTGGTTCCGCTTTAATGCTGTTTCTATTCTAGCTCTGAGGTGATGGGTAGAAGAAAGCAATCCAAGCCGCAGCGTTCGGTGGGTTTGATCACACAAACTGGTCCAGAATCCGACGGGAAGCAATTATCCGGCGACGAAGCGGAGGGTTCTCTGGGAAAGAATGTTGAAGATGTCGATAAGCCATATTATGTGGACATAAGCTCAACTAGTGAGCAGCAGCACTTTGATATAGCTGAAGTTGTTCTAACGAATCTAAGCTTAAGAGAAGGTGTCTGCGTTGAGATTGACCATGATATGGATTGCTCGTTACGGTTTCGGCTATGCAATGTGAGCAATTTCGTTGATCGGATTAAGCTTGGTCACTGGCCTGTGTTGTCTTCGAGTGATGTAACATTGGAACTGGTTGATAGAAAGGTGTCTGATGATGATGAGGCTGTGTCAGTGATTTGGTCTGCAAGTTTTGACGGTCCAGGTGAAGGGGTTTCGGGTCTTGCTCATCTGGCAAGTATAAAGTTTCTGACTTTGAGGCTTGTGCCGGGTGATCAGGGAATGTTGTCTCCTAGAGTTAGAGTCGAGATGCTTCAGCAAGCTTTTGATGCTTGTGACTCGCTTCTTGAGAAATCAAGACAAGTGTGGAAAAAGAGTATGGTTCATGTCATGTCTTGGTTGAGGCCAGAGGTAATGACGTCGGAGGCGAAGTATGAGACACAGCTATTAAACGTGGAGGAAAGCGAGAGATCGAGTGTGACGGATGATGAAACTTCGGACTCTAGTAAACAGTCGAGGTTTGATGCTTCTGCTTTTTATGAAGCCATTAAACCATCAAAGTGAGTAAGCAGAGACTATTCTCTTTCTTTCTTTCTTTTTTGCCTGTGCGTTAAATGCGTTTCCAACTTATTGGTATTTTATGGATTCAGGATGGATACGATGCTTGAAGATGACATAGCTGATTTGCTCCCAGAACTCAGGCCGTACCAACGACGTGCAGCTTATTGGATGGTGCAGCGAGAGAGAGGAGATCCAATAACTTTGGGAGACAACAACCAATTCATTTCACCTTTGTGTATCTCCGTTGGGTTCCTTGACTCTGCTTCAAATATGTTCTTTAACCCATTCAGGTTGGTAGAAAAGAATTTAGCTAGTGCAGTTTATTTTGAATTTGAATTATAAGCTCCTATCAATTTAGGGAAGAAGTCGATTTGATCTGGTCCATTTGTCATGCTTTGGTCTGTTTTTAGTGGGAACATCTCATTGGCACCAGAGTATTTTTCTCCTCGGATTCCGGGTGGTATCCTTGCTGGTAAGAACAGTTTGCAGCTTCGTTTTGCCTCTATGTACCATTATCAGAAAAAAAAAGAAAAAAGAGAATAATTTTGTTTGGATTCGCTTTCACAAAAGAGTATTTTCTAAAACGTTATGGTTTGAGTTTGCTTAAATGCTAGGTGGTCCAGCTTTATCAACTTCTGTGGTATTTTCATACTTAATGTGGTAAAATATGAATGCTGCAGATGAAATGGGATTGGGAAAAACGGTTGAGCTACTTGCTTGCATCTTTTCTCATCGAAAACCAGCAGAGGATGATGAGGTTTCTGTGCCTAATGGTTCATCAGTTGCTGACGAAACTTGCTTGAAGAGATTGAAAAGAGAGCGTGTTGAGTGCATATGTGGAGCTGTCACCGAAAGTCGCAAATACAAAGGAGTATGGGTACAGTGTGACATGTGCGATGCTTGGCAGCATGCGGACTGTGTAGGTTATTCACCTAAAGGGAAAGCTAAGAAGGCAAGTGAAGATGTCGACGAAAAAGCATCTCAAAAGAAGAACAAAAAAGACGCAACGAATATTGTTGTCAGAAAAGGTGAATATATTTGCCAAATGTGCTCTGAACTCTTACAAGTCACTGCTTCTCCCATCTCTACGGGAGCCACTCTTATCGTCTGTCCAGCTCCTATACTACTGCAATGGCATTCCGAGATTACACGGTACCAGATTCTTCTCTACCTTTAACAAAACGATGTTTTTTTTTTTTTTGGTTCTTCGCTTAATTTAATGTTAAGTTATCTTTTCTTCCTTTCATTTGTCTTGTTGTAGCCATACACGCTTGGGTTCTCTCGTGACATGTATCTATGAAGGCGTGAGGAATACATCACTCTCTGAAGAACCTATGATCGACATCACTGAACTCCTCAATGCTGATATCGTTTTAACCACATATGATGTCCTCAGAGAGGACTTGACACATGACTGCGACAGGCATGATGGTGACCGGCACTGTCTTAGGTTCCAGAAAAAGTAAGATTGTTTTCATGTCATGATGAAACTTCCGTCATATCTGCTATATTGAACAAATTGCATTATTGAAACATTTCTTAGAACTTGCCAATATCAATGTGGATTAGTTCCATACTCAAGTATTCAGACAAGCCTAATGAACAACACTTACTTTAATCTGATAGAACTGTTGCTTTATCTCCTGATTGTTGTTGTATTGTGATAGGTACCCTGTTATTCCTACTCCACTCACCAGAATATTCTGGTGGAGGATTTGCTTGGATGAGGCACAGATGGTGGAGAGCAATGCAGCTGCTGCAACAGAGATGGCATTGAGATTACATACCAAACACCGTTGGTGTATCACTGGAACTCCTATACAACGCAAACTTGATGACTTATTTGGACTATTGAGGTTCCTCAAAGCAAATCCGTTCGATGTTTCAAGATGGTGGACTGAAGTTATAAGAGACCCATATGAGGTCTGAGCAGAGCAAATAGTTCATTACTTTTACCTTTTATGAGTTTTTCTTGTCTAACAACGTTCTTGCTTTGTTCAGAGGCGAGATGCAAAGGCCATGGAGTTTGCGCATAAAATTTTCAAACAAGTCATGTGGCGTTCTTCAAAACTCCATGTGGCTGATGAGTTGCAAATTCCACCTCAAGAGGAATGCGTCTCGTGGCTCAATTTTTCTGCAATTGAAGAACACTTCTATAGCAGGCAGCATGAAACTTGTGTGAGTTATGCACGTGAAGTTATAGAAACTTTGAAACGTGATATTCTCAAAAGAGGTGCGAATAGTGTCTTTCTGCACTTTCCACCTTTGTCTTTACTTGCCTCTTAAAGTTTCTCTCTCATAACTTTGACGCTTAACTTTCAATCCCACTTATGATAATCTTACAGGTCATAGCTCTTTTGATAATCCTTTAATAACTCATGCCGAAGCAGCAAAACTGTTGAACTCACTCTTGAAACTGCGCCAAGCTTGCTGCCACCCGCAAGTAGGGAGTTCTGGTTTACGTTCATTGCATCATACTCCAATGACCATGGAAGAAATCCTAATGGTTGGTTTGCAAGATTTACCTTTCTATCTTGGTTTTAGTTTATTTCTGCTAATTGAAGTTTTTCTCAGGTCCTTGTGAGAAAAACCCAGAACGAGGGAGAAGAAGCTCTTAGGGTGTTGATTGTTGCTTTAAATGGGATTGCTGCTATCGCCATGCTTAAGCAAGAGTTTTCCGAAGCTGTATCGTTATACAAGGAAGCACTAAATATAACCGAAGAGCACGCAGAAGATTTTCGTCTTGATCCATTGTTGAATATTCATATTCTTCACAATCTAGCTGAGATACTACCACTGGTCGAAAGCTACGGTAGAAAGCGTTCTGCATCAGGAAGCCCTGAAAGTAATATTGATGTAAAAGATGACGATCATCATCGTGCAGCGAAAAGGCAAAAGATCAATGAGCGTGACAGTGCAACTCATGTTTCTTCAGAAACTGCACATCAGTGGGAATCCGATGCTCAAGACAGTAGTTTACATAAAGATGGAGAGTATCATGAAGAATACAAACATCTGGATACAGTCTGTGACACATTGAAAGAAAAGTATTTATCCGCATTCAACTCAAAGCTTTCTGCGGCACAGCAGGAATTCAGAAAATCATACAATCAGGTAATTTCCACAAAATGCTTCAAACATGTTTCTGTTACTTTTTTCCTCCTAAAGCTAACACTTGCAATGCTAAATAATCGAAAAAACTTCAAGGTTTCCGAGTCGTTGAGCAATATGGGGAAAGAACGTTCGGTTTGGTGGTTGGATGCTCTGCAACTTGCTGAACAGAATAAAGAATTTTCCAGCGAGTTGACCAGGAAGATTGAAGAGGCCATCCATGGAAGCTTAAACAATTCAAGCTCCTCCAGAGCAACTTCTCGGTTAGTGCATTGAAAATTTAAAATTGAAAAGTTTCATGACTTCTGTTTCCACAAACAGTTACAGAAATTTGTCTGTTGATTGTAATTATGGGGCGTAATTTCTACATTTGACGAATGAATTCACCTGTATCTGCAAAGTTATCGGGACTTGTGTGAGTTATCGAAAACATTAAGAACTAACTTGCGAAGTTCCCTTATTCCAGCTTTAGAACCATACATGGCATGAAACTTCATCTGCAGACGTGTATGGATACACTGGAAAGCTCTAGAAAGACAGTGATAGATAAGCTTTTAGAGATTGACCAGACTATGGAGAAACCGAAATTGGAGGATATCGAGCGTATTGGTCACTGCAAATTTTGTAATAAGAAAGATGATGGCCCTACGTGTATTCACTGTGAGCTAGATGAAACATTCCAGGTTTGCTTCTTTTGCTTGTTCGCGCTTATATGAAGTTTTATGCTTATGTTAATATAAGCTGTTACCATAATTTCATGTATTGAAAAATCTTACCAGGGATATGAGGCGAGGCTATTCCGTCTCAACAAATCTCGTAGGGGACTAATGGAACATGCGTCTGCAGAGGAGATAGTAGACTTCACGAAGAAGAGATCTGCACTTAATCTTTTCTTTGTTGGTTTGTCATCGAGAAACAAGGATCTAAATCCATCCAATGGTGATAATGAGGAACCCAACAAAAGAAATGCTGGTGACGCCGTGATTGTAAGCCTCTTCTGTGATTAAAATCATATGATTTTGGCAGCCATCGTCACGGTCTTGATACCAATCACCCTTTATGTTGTGATTATAGGTTTCAAAGTCTCCATCTGAGACGGAAACTGTTCTTGGAGTGATAAGAAACCACTGCAAAACTTATTTAGACAGGGAAAGCAAAGTGGCAGCCACAAAACATTTACAAGTCCTTGAGGTATTGTCCTAGAGATCTCCTTTGCTAACATGTAGAAAGTGGTAAACTAAACGGGATCTGACATTTCCAATTTTTGCTTAAGGCGATGAGGAAGGAATATGGACTTGCAAGGGTTTTGGCTAGGGCTCAAGCTCACCTCCTACGTGCCTATGATGAGATTAAGATGGCGACAATGAGACTACAGATTAGAGAATCTGAAGATGACACGTCGATTTATGCTTTGAGCCTGGATGAGTTAGATGCTGCTAGCGTGCAGAACACAAATGATAAATTTTTGGCTCAATCCTCGTTGCTTAGTATTAAAGGGAAGCTTCGTTACTTGAAGGTAAATATGTAACCTTATTGTTGTTATATCTTGCAGATAAGTCATTAATGTCTGTGTTGCTAACGTTTAGGTCACATGTCTATTGAACTTTTCAAATATTCACCAGAAGCTTTAGTTATATTTTCATAAAACAAATCTTATTCTTTGTTTTCCTTTTCAGAGTTTGATCAAATCCAAACAGAAACAAGAATCTGAGAGTCCAGATCATTCCTCACCAGTACATGAAACAGTTACGGCTTCAGTTCCTGTTGAACAGGAAGGCGAGAACCTTGGAAAGCGAGAGGAAGCATGCCCGATTTGTCATGAAATTCTACGAAGTCAGAAGATGGTTTTCCAGTGCGGACACAGCACTTGCTGTAACTGTAAATACTTGACATATTTTCTTTGCTTGATCATACGGATTTTCACTTTCATGCACACATATGTTCTCGTGCCTTTTCTTTCTGTCTCGTTGATATCCTGTTAACAATATCTTCTTTTTTGTGTTCGTCCACGTAGGTTTCTTTGCTATGACCGAGCGCGTATCAAATCATGAAACTCAGAAAAAGTGGGTGATGTGTCCGATATGCAGGCAGCATACAGATGTTAGAAATGTTGCATATGCTGATGACAGACAAAACGGTTCTTTGTCAGATCAAGATCACAAAGAAAACGAAGCATCACTGTCTGTTCAAGGTTCATATGGAACAAAGGTTAGCTTCCTTGACTTTTAAAGATTTCCTGCACAAGAAAGTACTTCTTTTTCTCATCTATTTGTTTTGGGGTAGATCGAAGCCATTACAAGAAGAATCTTATGGATCAAGTCTAGTGACCCGGAATCGAAGGTTCTTGTTTTCTCCAGCTGGAACGATGTTCTTGATGTGTTAGAACATGCCTTAGCTGCCAACGGCATCACTTTCATCAGGATGAAAGGAGGAAGGTATTGTAGCGACAGTTTCAATCGGGAAAGTTCATTAAAGAGTGTTGCCATAGGTTACTTGATGGAGTTGTTATATATAACGTTGATTCCATGTTAAAACGCAGGAAATCACAGACGGCCATTAGCAAATTCAAGGGGACTGAGAGAAAAACCCAGAACACAAACTCCCATATTAAAGAGGAAAAATCGGTCCAAGTCCTATTGCTTTTGGTGCAGCATGGTGCTAATGGTCTTAATCTTCTGGAAGCACAGCATGTTATTCTGGTGGAGCCGCTTCTAAATCCGGCTGCAGAAGCGCAAGCTGTCGGGCGTGTTCACCGGATTGGACAAGAGAAGCCTACTCTAGTTCATCGTTTTCTGGTTCGTGTATCTGCTTTATCATGTCACCTTGGTCTTTGTAAGGATTCAAGATCTCCCATTTGGTGATTCACTTTGATCCTGGCCTCTGTTTTTTTTTGTGTGGAAACTAGGTAACGGGCACGGTGGAAGAGAGTATCAACAAGCTGAACAGGACTAAGAGCACAAACGTAAGCTCATTCAGCAGCAGGAATACAAAGAATAAAGATCAACAGTTTCTGACGCTACGGGATCTCGAATCTCTATTTGCTTCACCAGCAGCTGAAGCAGAAGAGACTGAAGAAAACCCGGGAGATAAACAGGAGAATCTGAGAGATCTTCCTCCCTCTGTCGCTGCAGCGATAGCAGCAGAGAGGAGAATGAAAGAAAGTAATGCATCCTCATCAACCACAAACAACACATCATGATTAATATGGAAATGGTTGCAGAGAGATTTGGTTCCAGACAAATTGGTTGGTTGTCGGAGCATCTTGTTGTCTGTATAGTGTGAAGAGAGAAGTAGTCCAAAAGTACACTGCTTCTCTTTGGTGTTGTCTACATTCATTATGGATACTTAACCTCTCGAACTTTTAGATAGGATTAGGCAAGGAATAAGAGTTTTTTTTATTGTATTGCAACAGACATTGCTCTGCATTAGAGTAGCTTAAACTTACAATAGTGCTTTTAGGAATATAACAGAAATTTCAAAGGATCATCCAGCTACTAGAATTTCTAACATTATTGAAATTTTTTTTAATGTTTTATTTACTGTGGGATTTTGGAGAGAGATTATGGGCAAAAATGAAAGGCGAAGAACTCGTCAGCTTTCCGAGCTCATAGGCTCAACAATCTCAATCATCATTATAACTCTCCTTATGATCACTGATCTATATATATACTTTGATATGGAAATAAATAAATAAACATATGATTAAAAACAGCAAAAAGGGTAATCTTTTCTGATAATTTGGAGTGTAAACATATTCTTGTGTTATAACATTTGAGAAGACAAAAAGTCTACATTCAAGAAATGAAACCACAAAGCCCCAGAAAAAAACAAAAATTTATTCAGCTCCACCGGAAAGATGCGAGAACAAACTTAGAAACTGGAAAAACTCTCACACTATCTTGAATCCTGGTGATTTGATTCCTCACTTTTCTTCAGGTGCGGGTTTATCAATGAATGTCTTCTTTATCCAACCAAATGGCTGTGAATGTGATCATAAAGATTATGTCAGATACAAAACAAAATGAGTTTCGAAGGGAAAAGATTAGAGAAAATGGTCACTAGCTTAAGAGTTAAGGCGCCCATCTCTTCATAACAACAATAAACCACACACTGTGACTATCAGTAATGAAAAAGAAATGGATCTAATGCTTAACATTGAGAAACAACAAATAAAACTAATTCATATCTCAGTTTGAAATGGGTGCGATTCTATCCTCCTAAAGATGTGACTAAGTGAAGCCAAAGATTGTGGAACGTAGAAGCAAAAGCATTTAAACGGAAGACTAATCTGAATGAAGCTCAAATCAAGAGTTGGACTTGGAAAAAGAGATGAAGAAGTCTGATCACCAATTCGATTAGAGATATTTCTATCTAGTATCTACGACAAAAGAAGCTTATCACAAAAATCGAATCAAGCCTTTCATGAAATGCAACGATGCAGTTTATATTCGTGCCCAGAAAAGTACCTCCCTTTATGGATAAACATCTAACGAGATCAATGCAAAGTGCATATTTTTAAAGTGTTCATGAATGAATCATCATCACTTGTGACTTTTTTTTTTTCATTTTTCGTCCAATTCAATTCAGATCAGGAACAGAATCCGTGAAACCCAATTCAAATGGCAGAGACAGCTAAAATCTTAAGGCCGGAGATCCAGAGAAAGAGGAAGATGGCTTACTTGGACGACCCAGATGGCTCCGGCTGCGGCAGCGACACCCCATGCTGCGGCGGCCTGGATATCCACCGATTGGATTTGGCTATTTCCCTTCACGCGATTGAGCACGCCTCCTAACATTACTGCTTCGATCTCTCGCTCTCTCTCTCTCTCTCTTGTTCGCTATCAAATCGATCGAACCCCACCGAAATCCTTAAAACGAAAATGACGATAATCAATGAAACGAATTTTTGCAATCGCATTCGTCGACATTATAAGGGATGCTTGACCTAGTCAAACGTCACTTTTACACTTCGTGCCGTCTTATGTGTAAGCACTTGAACAACGTGCCGTTTACACTGTATTTACTAAGTGTTCATCATAAGCCAAAAGAGATCAAGATCAGACAAGTTAAACACACTTCCATTCCCTTGATGATTATTATTTAAACTCTCCAATGTAACAATGCTTTTGGTTTCAAGAACAACAAAAAAATGAACTATCAATATCCAAACAACCAACAATCACAACATCATTCTATCTATATTGGAGAACCAAGCTTCACATTGCTCTTTCTTGGACCATCTGGTTTAGTTGCGGGTCGACGACCCTTGTCGGGACCACCGATGACGCCCCATTCCTCAAACTGTGTCTGCCTCGCTCTTGCCCTCTCTTTCTCCTCTTCGGATTTCGTGGAGTAACAGTAAGGGCAAGAAACTCCATGCTCATACTCTGGAGCTTCCATGTCTTCATCACTTATAGGTTGCTTGCATCCGTAGCAGAGTTTGTGGGTTCCTTGTGCTAAACCATGTTCCACAGATACACGCTTGTCGAACACAAAGCATTCGCCTTCCCACAGACTCTCTGTCTTAGGGACTTCTTCAAGGTACTTCAATATCCCACCTTTCAGATGATACACCTGATAACAAAATGTTTTTGACTTTTTTACTTACCTCTGAAAACCAATAGCTCAATGGTTAGATGTTGTATTAGGTTTACCTCATCGAAACCTTGGCTTAAAAGAAAGCTTGAAGCTTTCTCACACCTGATTCCTCCAGTGCAGTACATAGCAATCCGTGGCAACGTCTTCGGTTTTTCAGTTTTGACTTCTTTATCAGCGATTTCAGAAATATCCTCTTTCTCCGCCTCTGCTTGCGTTTCATTGCCTTCTTGCTTCAATGCAAATTGATTCTCCACCCAAGATGGAAAATTTCTGAAAGCTGTGGTACATGGATCCACAGCTCCTTTAAACTTCCCAATTCTAGTCTCATAGGTATTTCGCACATCAATCACTACCTGAAACACAAAATCACACCGAGAATTCAAAGATCTTATAACATTTTACCAAGAAAAGACACAAAGTCATAATTTTTTCAAAGATTCTTATAACTTAGAAGCAAGCTACACAAACACAGAACTAGATACGGGAAAGTGATTTGAGTTCAAAGTTTATAAACAGTTCCCAAATCTTATTCAAATTTCACCATGTGCTTGACTAATCTTGCTACAAGATAGTTAAAAGAGATCTCACAGTTTCTGGATCACTGATCAGTTCGTTCCATTCTTCGGGGCTCACATATGTGCCAACTCTTTCCATCGGCGAGACACTGGGCATTCCGAGCGTAACAATCTGCACAGAGACATTACAAAAGAAACTCAACTCTTGACAATCTACAAAACTTCAAAGACGAGAGTGTACGTACCTCTTTCTTGAGTTTGACCCTGACATGGTCCCATCTAAAGGGAGCATCTTCACCGGCTGCAAGAGGAGAGCTGCTGCTATGTCCATGGTGGATTGCTTCTTGTTCAGGACTCACAGGTGTCTCCACTTGCCTCAAACCATTCAGTCTGATATCACTCTGTATAAATGCCAACACTCTCTCCACTGATTCACGACTCCCGCAGATACTTCCATTGATCCCTTCTGGTGCAAGAATGATTCCACCTGAAACACGCTGGTGAAACAATACAAGCCTATTCTATCACTGCTTGGTATCTAAAACCCAATTGTTTTGTTGTTGCTCATTACAGCACTCTTAAAGTCAATAAGATTGTCAAAGACTCAGCCTTTCGTATCGGAACGACACTGAATATCCACAATTTGATTGAAATAGAAGAAATGGCATACCAATTCCTCGCAGAGATCCTTCAGAGGCTTTCTGAAATCAGCATGGTCGGGAAAATCAGCGAATTTGTAGAAAGAAACCACAACGAGCGAGCCAAGATCCGACTCGGCAGCTTCTGGTCTGCTCGAAAAGCACTGAGAAGCCGTAGCCATGCTTTGCCGGATAGCTCCGGCGCTCGAACAAGCCACCGTTGATTTCAGAGAAGAAGTGGGAGAGGAGGAGAGATTCTGGAGTTGGGATTGAGAGTACAGTAACTCGGTTTTAGATATTCCACCGGTTGAGCTAGTATTCATGCCACCACCGGAAAAGGGAGACTGTGACTTAGTTGGTGGTGGCGATGAGAGCATCCTAGCGGCGGCGAGGGACGGCGGAAATCTCCAGTGACAAAACCGTAGCATTGGGTTTCAATCCAAAAACAAATTCTGTGGGCTTAACCAAACCGGGCTAAACCAAAAGGTCTGTGGACCGATTCACGTGGCTATAAAACAACTGACCTTTTAATGTTAAGATTAAAAAGTGATTTGCTCTCGTGGGGCCGCCACTATATTAGAAATGGAGAAGAATACGGCTTTAATTGGTAATCTGAGTTTAAGATCATAAGTCAAAAATGTTATCAAGTGTAAAATAAGATTTTTTGATTTTAAGTTATGATACAATTTCGAGTTATCTCTTTGTTAAATTGCTAACTTAAAACTTAAATCTTTTCAACTTTATTTTCAGCTGATGTATATATTGCGTTGATCTTCAATATATTTATATCTAAGTGAGAGACATGTGTTATTATTGTGTCGTTGTATATAGAATTCTGTTAAACTAAATGTGTCTTAGTAACAATCGAATAATTTCAGTTATGCAAGTTTTTGTAAAGTTGTATGAGTACTTCAAGTGAAATTTGTATACTGTTAAATATGTTCATGAATCTCTCAGTAAATATGTTGTGTTCTTGCCTATTCCCTCATTTTACATATGAACGAACTATACTGTTTTATGATTAGTAAGTAACTAAAGCCGGATTGTTCGATTACATTTCGTGTTTGTATGATAAATTTAGTATTGATCTGTTCCATAAATGTATGGTTATCAGAACTTTTCTAATCGAATTAAAGCAGATAACAAATCCAAATGAGGTCTTACGAATGTTTTTCCCTGTTCCTAGGTGAGAGTTATGACACAACGAAAGTTCAAATAAACAACAACAAAAAAATCCAAATTTGATTAGTCGTGCTTCTAGAACTGAAATGTTTTATCATCTGATAAAATCTTATCCGACATGCAAAACAATAGATAATTACGATTTAGAATGTGGAATTTTTGGATCTGCATCTAAAGAGACTCTATGAATGTTTTTGTCTGGGCGTGAGGGAAAAGAAGCTTCCTATGTCCTGCCTGCCTCAAACTCTGACCTTTTGTAATTTTTTTAGCTTTTCAAAACTCATCTTTTCTAATTTCCAAAATTATTTTCTCTCAGTCTTCCGATATAATAATTGATGTCCTCATCAGCTATACGAAGCTTCCTCCTTTATCTTCTTTTCATTGTCTGCAATGTAGACACTTTTTCGTGATAATATTATACCATTGATCTAAAGTTTTACAAAAACATGTTCACGATAATCATTAATTTTTCTAAACGTATGGGGACAAAGCCTAAAGGCACATATAGTTGTAAGTGTTTTGGATAATGACGTAGTAGACTAATTTACTGGCATATTCAAAACGATTATATAATGGCTAGTGAAAAATATATAGTAATAACTAAATGTTAAGCGACTTAGAAAGTTTCGACTACTCCATTCCGTACTTTTCGATTTTGTTTTCCACGGTTTCTTCATTAGGTAATGTTGTCAGTTGGAATCAATAAACACAAGTCAAAAATTAAGTTTTTTTTTTTTTTTTTTAAATTAAGTTTTTGAAAACGCGATATTTGGTACATACCGTTGATTAACAGCTCGTACTACCTAGCTAGATGATTGCATGTTTCTTTAATTAAAAAGGCCAAATCGGTTGAGTACTCTATCTACACCTTATGTTGAATCTCAAATATAACGATTTAAATATATATCTCTCGGATAGACTCAAGTATCAAAAGATTGTAGTTACTAAATTTTAAATTTCTAGTCGGCACAACTAGAAAATGCATAAACGGTCACATGTATATAATATATATACATATATATACACATATAGACTTAAATATCACAAATTTGTAGTTAATAAATTTTTAAATTTCTTAAAGTCGGCACAACTAGAATGACCCTAAACGACCACAAGCTTGATGTATATGATTTGGGAGTCATGACGTCTTATAATTTAGGAGTCCATTTTTCTATTTAACGACCTTTTGGATCCATATGTAGACACAATAGTTGAACATAAAGTGTGTCAGTGTGTGTGTGTGTGGAATTTCCATATTTGCATAACGATAAAAATGAAGTTCAGATTTAGTAGTGACAAAACCTAAGCATTACTAATAGAAACGGTAACTAGCCAAGACATAAAAGCAATTAAAGATACCTAGGTGGAATTAAATGCATGCACCACTATAAATAAGGTAAAATCGTTAGGTTAGAAACAAATTTGGTTAATGCAAAAAAAGCTTGGTTTAGATTTGAGTAGTGATCGCTTAATGGGATTTGGTTCTAAACAAGTAGGTACATAAAAAAGTCAAACACAAGAGGCTGCCGTAACATTAGTGGGATTAATTAATTAAGACATTAAACAAAAATATTAGTACTGTAATAATGATAGCTATCAATTTTATACTCCAACATCAGTTTTGTAGCTATAAAACTATTAGCAAAAACAAAAATCTACTTTCAATATATTTATTGCTGTTTGAATATAAAGTTGTTCTCGTTCAAAGCCAGGAGTGGCTCTTACAATAATTTTTGTTTCTTTTGACTTGATGATTAATTAATTCTTCTGAGGAAAAAGAATTCCCCGATTGGGTATTTGCACGAGATAAGATTCAACTTACACATTAAAAAACCGAAATGTTCATATAAACTACATTAAAACAGTTTTAAGCTTCGTGACAGATCATTATCCATATTCCAGAGTAGTCATTAACGATAACTCGGAGTCCTTTAATCGAGACCTCTCGATTAACAATTTATAATACAACTCAGCTTAAGATTAGATTAAGCACAAAATGACATATTTTAATATATTAATTAAACTACTATTCGTATAACGATTTGTCATTTGTCAAGATTACTTCCCCACCGTTGACATTTCTCACATCATCCCCGAAATAAAAGCAATATTTTAGCTGTTTTATATTGATGCTTAAAGTTTTGAACATTTGAATATAACTAGTGTCTAGATATGACAATCTCTACATGATTAATCAGTTGAGATATATAAAGAAATGGTGGATTTGGATGAGGTAAAACGACGAAGTAAAACAAATTTGCTGAGACATATATATGTATTGGTTCAAACAGAGAAGTAACACATACTCGAAGTTGTTGCGTTAAGCTAGAACATAAGTATAAGATTAACAAGTGATTTGATCTTGTAGGGACATTCAATATGAAATGGAGAAGAACAATCAAATCCCTCTTCCAAGTTTATTTTTAGCTGATATATACATATTGCGTTGCGAGACATGTGTCAGTATATATGTTGTGTTCTGGCCTATTCCCACATTTTACATATGAAAGAACTATAATGTTTTTTTTAATGATTAGTAAGTAACTGTTTTGATTTTACTTAAGATTGACAAAAGTAAGTGTATTAATGAGAGTACTCTAGAGAATTAATAAGCAACCAAATGGATTTGACTTACGGAGTTTGATTTGCGAATGGATGCAAGAATGTGGACTCAAATTACAGCAACTCCGAGGAGTACTCAGTGGCTCCTGCCCCCTAACTCCCTAAGTGCCCTCACAATATCCCAATCCCATATCATTTTTGCAAACAAATGTTTTACCTTTAACTATTTTTTTCTTTTTGGGCAAATGCCTTTAACTATTTAAATTTGTTTTATACGTCAAGAAAATAACTAATTCAACTAACCCAAAATCATTCATTTTTATATTATTTAGAAATTACGAAAAACGAACACGTATCCATAAACAAATTAAAATGACTTCTTTATTACTCGATCTATCATCATAGGTTATAGTTTAGTAGAATGTTACTTTTTTGGTATTAAGAACATGTCAATGGTTATCTGTGAGAGCAGTGACAGTTTCATCAAAATTTTCATAATTCGAAATAATTTAAGTCTTAAATTCATATATATTTTTTTCTATAAATTCCCAAGTACTGCCAAAATGACCAGGGCAAAGCAAGGAGTAGGCTGACATAGCTAAGGTGTGACTTGTGGTTGTGATGCCTTTAAAGCTCTGTTTTTAGCCAAATGATCCAAAACAATTTTAATAATAGTTCTACAAATATAAAGAAATAAAAAAATAAAACATGGTTGCTTTATTATATTGAGATTAACCTTGATTACCACTTATAGATCCGAACAAAGCGGTCTCACCACAGCTGATATATTTGTTTTATAACATTTAATTTTAGTAGTTAATAATCTCATCCATTACAAAATTCAAAGGTTCAAACTATGTATATGAAGAATATTCGTTATTTTCCTAATGAATCCTTCTACTTTTGTAAATGTACGATACAACAATACACATGAGTCATGGACACATCAATAATTGGTCTAATGTAAATGCTTCCACATCAAAAGTTATTTTGGTTTTAGAAACTATCTGACTCAATTACTCTAAAATAAAATTTATGTGGTTTGGTCCGATATATCTTGTCAACATGTCTCCTCTCTTTATTTTATTCATTTTTCCCTTCTTGATGATTTCATTGTCAATGAAAACAAATTGATTGTTAAAAATATAAAATATTTGATTTATATAACTTAACAAGTTGTCTGAGATCGTTGTCACGGAAATAAATAAATAAATCCTAATCTTAAACATTAAAACCCAAAAAAAAAAAAAAAAAAAAAAAATCCGGGAAGAAAGGAGAGAAAAAAATACAGCCACCAAGTCCTGAAACGTGTTACGGAGATGGGTGACGTCGTCCCACCTCATAGGTGTGACATCAGCAAAGCTCTGGTAAGCCAATGGGTGAGTAAATAAGATATCACTTTACCATTATACCCTCGAATCCATTATCATTTTATAAGAAAGTTTTATCAATCTCCCAATTATACCCTCCGGACCACTATAAACTCATCTCTTACTCTCGGTCTCTCTTTCCTAAGCATCTTCCTTTGATTATTTTCTCTCTCTCTCTTGATCATTGAGAAAAAAAAAACCCAGAAAAAATCTATCTTTCTTCTCTCCACTATATTACACCATTTTCTCATCCTCAAATCATAAACCCAAAAACAAAACCTAAAAAAAAACACCACATACCCATTATATTGCTGTAACAAAAAAAAAAAATGGATTCAAATAGTAACAACAACAAATCCATAAGCAGGAAAGTTGTCGACCAACTCGTCGAAGGCTACGGATTCGCTACTCAGCTTCAGCGTCTACTCTCTCATCAACACTCTAACAACCACATCGATCAGACCCGTATTGTTTCCGGGTCGGGTTCAGTTCCCGGTGATCCGGATCCCGCTGAAGAGCTCATAGCTAAGATCTTGGAATCTTTCCATAAAACCATATCGGTTCTTGATTCTTTTGATCCCATCGCCGATGTCTCTGTCCCTATCGCCGTCGAGGGTTCACGGAATGCTTCATGCGGCGATGATTCGACGGCTCCGGCGAGTTGCAACGGTGGAGATTCCGGCGAGAGTAGAAAGAAACTTGGGGTTGGTAAGGGTAAAAGAGGCTGCTACACTAGAAAGTAAGTTAAATAAAGTTGAAATTCAAAAACATATTTATTGTTTATATTTTTCATTCGTGTTTAATGATTTAATCTCCTTTTTATGTGGGTTTAAAAATGAAATAGTTGCTATTTTTGTTTATGGATTCCATCATATTTTTGTGCTAGTGCCCCCATATTGAAATGACTGATCCTACAGGTTATTGGATATATTCAATTTGTTCTTTTTTCTTTCTTTTTCTTTTGTGCAACATATTCATTTTGTTCATAATCATACAAAATGCCAATGAATATTAAATACACGATCACTGTTTTTGTTATTAGTCTTGATAGTGATAGAGAAATTGTATGAATATGATTTGATTATATTGGAAAATCAATGGAACCGAATTTGATCTGGTATCAATTAGTGCCGTGATTCCATTACGAACAAGACATATAGTAGTACTATTTACCGTGGATCTGTATTACAGGAACATATATATTAGCTAAAATGATTTAGCCATTGATTAATAAATTATTACTTATTATTTGCAGGCCGAGATCGCATACTTGGATCGTGATAGCTAGAAGAATTGATGAAGACAGATATGCTTGGAGGAAATATGGACAAAAAGAGATTCTTAATAGCAAATTCCCAAGGTCCTCCTTTCTCCACATATATATCTATGTATATATAATATATATTTATATAATGCATATATATATATATATACATGGCCAAGCCATTTTCATTTTGTAACGAGAATCCCAAACCGAATCTAAACTAGAATCTATAACTACTATGTGAATTCTGCAGTGGTCTAAATCATTGTGCTTTTTACTAATGTTTTGCAGAAGTTACTTTAGATGCACACACAAGCCAACACAAGGGTGCAAAGCAACGAAGCAAGTCCAGAAACAGGAGCAAGACCCTGAGATGTTCCAAATCACATACATTGGCCACCATACATGCACTGCTAGCGACCAAACACAAACAAAGACCGAGCAATTTGATCAAGAAATAATCATGGATTCGGACAACACAGTGGCTGCAACCACTGTTAAGGTACATGAGCAAGAGAACAACATCAGTAGTGTAATAACGGGTTTAAGCGCAGGCATGGTTAAGGAAGAAGAGAATAACAATGGTGATCATAATAAAGACTATTGTGAGGGTTCTTCCACAGATGGGGACTTGTCATTGGTTTGGCAAGACGTGATGATGCTTGATGATCATCAACACCATCAGAATCACTACTATCATGGTGAGACTAGAACTACTTCGTCTCAACAATTCTCTTTCATTGACAACGATCAGCTTTACTCCTTATTCGACTCATATGGCGCTTAAGAAGGAACTAGTGCTATATGAACATTCGAATATGACTCAGGATCAGGCTTGTAATATTTTCTCCTTCTATCTCTCTGAGTATGTTTAGTGGAATGTAATATTTTGTTGTATGTTTGATAAATCACCATATGACATATATACTTCTCCTTCTACATTTCTCTCTTATTTCAATTTTTTGAACTGACACTAGTTGTTTTGTACGTGCTAGTTAGTATCTGATTCTTGACTAAAAAGTTCACTTTGGATAAACCATGACTTAAATCTATTACGACGTATTGATGAAATAGCTTGAATGTATTACCGATGAAATTTAGAATAAGCCAAGCTCCAAAACAGCGACAATATCCCACTAGATTATTGTTTTGCCTATTTGATTATTAGTACTTTTGATGTTGGATTCAATAATGTTTAATCAATACATGTGATATATAATTACCTAAAGAGTGTAAAGAGACTTATCCATTCAAATTGCGGCTCTGAATGTTTGGTGCTAAAAAGGAAAAAATTGGGACAGATGCATCTTGCGACAGTCATGCTTTGTCTTTTTGTTGTTGCCTTTACATAAGCGACGCCGTATACACTAGGGCATTAATAATGCTTGTTGCAAGGACAAAACAAAATTAATCAAGTTTTTCTCTATAATATATTCGGTAGTGACCAATAAAAATAATTTCCGTACATGTACTCGTGATCGTTATATACAAACTAAATTTATTACACTCCGTGTGACGTATAAACCTTTTGTACATGCAAAAAAAATGAGAAATTGGTATAAGATAGATAAATAGATAAAACTTACTCGATTTCATAGAAATAAATTATAATTGACAAATTAGATAATAAATTAAACTATTTTTACGTGTGATAGTTTAAAATTGCGTTTCTTTATTCAATAAAGGTGTCTGGATTTTCTAATAGTCTAATTTTAAAGAATCAAAATATAATACTCCATATCATAGTTTAAATAATAGGTACCTTGTTTTAGAAATGGTAAAACCTCGACTAAAACAAAGCAAAAACAAAAAAAAAAAAAACACGAGAGACGACTCTTAATACAGCAGATGCCTCTACATATTAGGTTTTACTTACATATAAAAGTTCAGAAAATATAACATATTCATCTGATAAAAGTAAAATAAAAACATGGATTTAATTAGAAATTTATATTTTGTTACAAAAATTATTGTTTAACATCAATAAAAAGTTATGTATATAAATAATGAATAAATAAATAAAGTATTTTACATCTATATACATATATGTGTCTTTGAGATTCTTTCTCTCCGTTCTAAACTTTAAAATAACTTAAAATTTATCAAACATCATCGTTGTGATGGTTTTTTTCTCATTTTATAAGAAATGTATGGGACATTGGCTTCATTCTCTTACATTTTAGTAATTCGTTTAAAATGAAAAAAAAAAGAAGGAAACAAACTAATTGTTTAGTTTTATAAAACCAAGAAACTTTTAAAAAGTTGATTAATGATGAGTTTGTTTTTGTTTTGTTATGTGTTTTCAAAACCCAACAACTAAACTATATAACTCATTTAACACCTTAAACATCTTTTGCATATGTCACAATATACTGTTATAAAATAATTGAGGATAACGTAAGTGTCTTCTCCGTCGACATAACAAGTACACACGATGAACAAAAGGGCAAAATGAAAATGAAGGCCCATACATGATGAAGAGTGACTGTGGAAGGACCATAACTTCCACTCAAACAGCTGAATTTGACACTGGAGACTGCTTTTTAATTATTTGGATTCTTTAGTCTGAAAAAATACAACAGCAAAAAGGAAGAAACACCAACAAGTTCATGCCAATTTGTGAGATACTGACAAAATAACAATTTCCCCCCTAATTTTGATTTATTTTAAATAAAACGAAGTTGCAGCATTTATATAATAAAGTTGCTGAATAGTGTTTCTTTATTTAATCATATTGTCCAATGTGCCTTGTACTGAGAAAAGTGTACGCGATTGGATATTCTGATTACTTTTTTTTGTATCGTCAGAAATTCTGATTACTTAATGTTTTATTTCAGAGCCAACGAATTCCTTAAATAATCCTAAAATGATTTTATTAAAAAGAAATTTGATGAAATGAGCTCTCTCTAAAGATTTGTATGGAAATGGCCAAAATGGGGAATACAAATTTTTATCATGTAATAGATAATTGTTTGTTTAATAATTAACTTTTATTTTCTAAACTTAAACTTGAGTGTCTTTTATTAATACTTGAAAAGATATGTTTGCATCTTCAAATAGAAAATTGTGAAGAAATTTATGACAATAATTAAAGTCTGAAACTAGCTCCATTTACTAACAAAACACTTTTCATTGTCAAAAAGCGAATCACTCTAAAAGAATTGGTTTCCATGAATTTCCAAACTAGAATCATTCGTAATATGTAAAATTTTAGTAGTAATAATAATAAATTGAATCAAAACATGTCATTTTTCTGTAGATATATGAATTCTATTATTTGTCTTTATCACTCTCGTCTAGGCTAGCCGCCGGAAATGGTGATGGAGCTAAGCTGAATCATTGAAAGGAAATATGAAATTCATGTTGGCTTCGATCCCATCGGTACCAAACATCATAGTATCAGCCATGTCGAAGATGTTGGGACCAGAGTCAACAGAAAGACCAGTTGCGATTGAAGTGGTGTGGGCAGCAGAAGCAGTGGGAGCGGTTGAGTAGATGTGGCAAGTGTGCGAGCCACGATAAGTTATTCGAAATGTGAAAGGATCATCATTGAGGCGTTGGACTTGCTTTTTGGCTGGACAATTGTATAACTTTTGGTGGGTGCATCTATAGTACGCCCTGCATTATTGAAAGTACGTATATTTGCTTTTATATTTTGTGTATACATATGATATATATATATATATATAAGCAAGTAACTAGTTATAATTTAACATGTACTAAAGAAAAATAATGATTTGTATTTTTTGATAGCGAGGTTTGAAAAAGATATACTTATAACATTGAAGCTTCAATATTTAAGTGAAGTTTAACAATATGGTTAGTTGGCCATTATAATAAGTTTGATGATTACAAATCGAACTGATTGATTACAACTTCTTGATGTGATATGTCAATATATTATTTTCGGTTGATTAACTAACTAAAGGCACCCAACCTTTGTACCTTAATTAGTTTTATGAATATATCCATCAAGTTTTCTAAAAAGTATTCATCCATAGTGGACGAAAAACATAATTAATTCAGAGTTCGTAAAAAGTTAATATTTACCTAGGAAACTTAGAACCAAGAATTTCCTTTTGACCGTATTTACGCCAAGTATGGTTATCGTCAGGTGCCAGATTTGTGTTCCCCGTCCTTAAGGCCGCCACCAACACCGTTTTTTCTTCTGCTTCGTCCTTCCTAAATATGTGTGTAATAATCATTTAATAACATTCCATACTTTGCCAAAATAGAAAATCATATAATAACATTGAAACTTTGAATTTTGAATTTTGAAGTGGACTAGTTAATCATCTCGTTTCTCATAAAAATTAGCCATTATTTGTAGTATTTTTGGAGGAAAAAAAAAAACTGGTATAATAGTATTTCACTGTATTTTTTCTTTATACTACTTTTCTATCGAAGAAAAAAAAATAACTCGTACAATTCTACTTTTTACCTTCTACGTTGCCTTGGCGTGGAGGAAACGCTACCGCCGCCGGGCCCTTCTACAGCCGTCAACTTCCTTCCTCCGCCACCATCAACGGACATGAGCTGCGTTTCAGTTCCCTGAGATGACGTGGACCCACCACACCTTAACCAATACTCCTGCATCAGACGCGGTTCAATCTGCATTAGCGTTTGGTCTGAACAAGACGTAATCACCGGTTTAAGTTGGTTCAACGCGGTGTCGTGGGAGTTCCTGATGTCAAGGACATTCTTAAGCAGCTGCGTTGCATCACCAAATGTCTTTGTGATCTCGTCGAGAGAGGTTGATAAAGATTCCGGTGACTTCTCCGGTAAGCTTGACTCAAGCTCCTTGACCAGTTTCAATCCGTGGAAGATCGTGGACATAATCTCTTCCATTTGTAACTTAAAGTTTTTTTTCTTGGTATGAGTATGTGTATTTAAATTTATTCACACACATATTACATATATATATATATACATATATAGACGACGAGTACGTAAATGACGGTTAGTGCCAACAGTTAGCTTCGATGTTGGTTCCCATTCTAATTAAGATCTGAATATACAGATTATTCAAAGATTGTGAATTTTTTTTTTCTTAAAGCGACATCATTTCTTCTATTAGTTATTTTTGGGGGTTAGCTAAAATGATTTTTTCCTAAACGACAGGTAAAATATGTCCAAGAATCAAGCACGAGCTTTTAGGCTATTTCACAATAGGCAACAACAAATATATTTTTTTTCCAATAAAAATAGGAACTAATTGTTTAGTAAAATCCCGACCGAAGATCTAACTAGTGGTAACCCATTGACGCGGTCGGAGAAATTCGATTAAACACGGCAGACGAACTGGTAATAATATTGACCAAGTCATGGTCTTCAGTGATTTTAACATATTAATGGTTTTTTGTTTCTTTTTCAATTTTCAACCTTACAAGATTTTCTCAGAAGTCTAGACGAAGACTTAAGAATTCAATGCTGAAACTGTTGAAACTTTTTTGCTTTAAGTGGAGACACATAAGTTAAGAAATTTCAAAGGTGTTGAAACAACTACTTTTGGTAAATTTCTTAATAAAATCCAAACAGAAGCTTCTTCTGGGTCCGAAACATTTCAGTCTAATTAATCTTGATCATATGATCTTTAAGGTGTATAATATATAGCCCTACGTTTTAATTCAGTTGTTCTGAAGTTTAATAAAAGAGTAGTTTTCTCTAACTTTTTTGTTTGTTTGTTACTGGTAGATCTATAGAGTCCAACGAATGTTTATCCTAGTCGTTGATACGTACTTTTATGCAGTTTATTTTGTTAGAAAACAAAAGGCGTTAATTTCTTCAACTATTTTATTCTAGATCAGTTTTATGATCCATACTCACTAGTGTTTAGCCATCTTGATATTTAGGATTCAATCTCAATTATACTATAAAATCGACTTCATCACTTACGATTTATCATACCCGGTTTTATAAAAATTCACAAACTAACCAATTTTTTTTAGAGAGATAAGAAGAGACATAGAGAGACAATGGTTATTTTGTGGATTATAATTTTTTTTCTTCTGCTTATTGATTTTAAATATCCCAAAAATAAAAACTTTTTATAGGCCAAACGGCCCAAACCTATATACAAATTCGGCCCTCAATGTAAATAGGAACTCCACGGCGTCTTGTGAACAAATAAAACAGCACGAATTGTAAGAACAAAATACGAAAACGGCGATGGAGTCAGTCCGTTCAGGTCGATCATAATTCCGTCGAATTAAAAAGCGAAAAACAAATCTACGAAAATCTCCTCTTTTTGGGAGATGCAGATTGAAGAAGAAGAAGAAGAAGAAGAAGAAGAATCATAATAAAAGAGCTTTCATTATTTTCCGCTTTGCTCCACCGTCGCTCCTCTGCTTCCATATAGATCCGTCCGGAAGCAGCAACGTTATTCAATTGCTGGATTGATACATAAACAGAGGTGGAAAGATGTTTAAGTTCCTGAAGGGAGTAGTGGCTGGATCTGGGACGGGACTCAAGGATCTGCCTTACAACATCGGTGATCCTTATCCTTCTGCCTGGGGCTCCTGGAATCACTTTCGTGGTACCTCCAAGGTTATTCTCCAATCTTCGTTTCTCTCTGTGTACGTTCGGATGTTTGTAATTTATGCGTTGTTTGCTTTGATCTCAGCTCTTAATTCGAATTTTGGTCTTCGTAAGTGTTACTCTAGTGTCAAACGGTGTTGGTACTATTCAACGTGATTGATTTCTATGTAACGTGATTTTTCTATGTTTCTCGTATATGAGTCTAATGACCATTCGAATTGCTATTGTTCTTGGTTTGAGTTTCAAGTTTTTGCATTGCTTTCGCTCATAATAGCAACCTTGTGTCTTTGGATAAGGTGTTTCTAGCTCATGTGATGACTATATTGTTACTTTGTTTGGTCAAGTCTCGCAAGTCCTCGTTCTGTTCATATAAAGTTATGTCTTTTTCTATGTGTCTGCTTTAATGGATTTACTTCTGAATACTGTAAGTTATGATATTGTCTCATATTATGTACTGTTGGTTTCTTCAGGATGATGGATCTCCAGTTTCAATATTTGCTCTTTCTGGGAACAGTGCTCAAGATGGACATTTGGCTGCTGGGAGAAATGGTGTCAAGCGCCTTCGTACAGTAAGCTCTCATAGATTTATAATATGGTTTAGGCCTCGATTCGTACAGACAAGATATTTTTACATACATGTGCTCAATTGATTTTATCTGAATGTTGGACTAAGTGGATTTCTTTCTCCTCTTCTCAGTATCATTGGCATCGTTCTGTTAGATGATCATCTACTATTTCCTTTCGCAGGTGAGACATCCAAATATACTTTCGTTTCTTCATAGCACGGAGGTTGAAACGCATGACGGTTCTACTTCCAAGGTTACGATCTACATTGTCACAGAGCCTGTTATGCCGCTGTCCGAAAAGATAAAGGAGCTAGGCTTGAAAGCCACACAGAGGTATGAACTCTTCTTATGAGTATCAGAAGATAGGCAGAGGATATAGTTTGCCGCAACGTTTTAATCTGATTCAACAAATCATGTCACAGTATCATCTGTCTTTGTCCTAATATTGGTTTTGTCGCTTGACCTGGTAAATTTGATCACGCAGGGATGAGTATTTTGCACTGGGGCTACACCAGATAGCTAAAGCTGTGAGCTTCCTGAACAATGACTGCAAACTTGTAAGTATTTGCTTATAACATTATAAATCAGTTATTAGAAAATATACTAGATTTTCTCCTCGGGTATTGTACATATCATCTTGAATTTATGATGGCAAACTATATATGTTTTTTTTGTTGGTCTTCTTCGTCCCACGCTATTTCAGTTAACATTCCTAAGTTGTATTGTCTCAACAGGTGCATGGAAATGTCTGTCTGGCGAGTGTTGTTGTTACACCTACTTTGGACTGGAAACTCCATGCTCTTGATGTTCTATCAGAGTTTGATGGGAGCAATGAATCTGCAAGTGGACCTATGCTGGTACTCTTCATTCACTATCGTATTTATCGGAGTTTTTCGCTTTTATAATTTGTTAATTTTATAGCCATTTGTTTCATTTTTTTGTCTGCCTTGTAATCTTTGAACTTGCTCTGATTTGTATGTTTGTTCTATAACTTCATTTTTATAATATTCGTGGTAAAACATACCCTGTTCAAGAGGTTTTAGTCCTTGTTCGTGTCCATTGTAGGAATACTCCCCGAGTTTGTTGCTACCTTTTCATCCTTTTCTAAACTTATTTTCTTGTTTCAGCCATTTGAATGGTTAGTGGGGACACAGTACAAGCCAATGGAAATGGTGAAATCTGATTGGGTTGCTATTAGAAAATCTCCACCGTGGGCCATAGATTCATGGGGATTAGGTAAGATCCTGAGTCCAAATTTTTAATCGCAATTATACGTGCTACAATTCTTTCTTACGAGGTTCTCCATAAATTTAAAATGTAAAATTTAGTTGGCCAGCTTGAGTGCAATTCTTTCGTTGAAACCCTTTACTTCCTTTTTTGAAGGTTGTCTTATTTATGAACTCTTCTCGGGCTCTAAGCTGGGGAAAACAGAGGAGCTGCGTAACACTGTCGGCATTCCAAAGGTTTGGTTCCCATCCCATTCTTTCCTTGAGTTACTGAATATATGTTATGTTCCTGAATATAAGTTTGCGTATCGTTCGGCTTCTTTTTTGCTTCAACATGTTTTATGGATTTAACTCCACTGTATTGGGAACTTAAAATACTGGCGATGTTTTTTTTCCTCAAAAGGCTTCGTGTTTTAACCCAAGGTTTTGATGTGTTGCTGTTTATCAGTTTGTATGACTTTAATTTTTAAGAGCTGGCTTTCATTTTCGTTGAATGTTTCTTTTCTCACAGTCTCTGCTTCCAGATTATCAGCGACTCCTAAGTTCCCTGCCATCTCGCAGATTGAACACCTCAAAACTTTTAGAAAATGGCGGTAATCTTCCTGTCTTGGTTACAAATTTTGTTACTTAAATAGTTTATTTTTGTTTCTCGGCTTGGTTTTTTTCTCTGTATGTTTACTTTTGGTCCTTCCCTCTGGTTTTAAAAAATGTTTGTAACGTTATTGTATCGCTCATTGTTATCTTTGACCATCCCTCACCTCTTGATTCTTATTTTTGACATTTGGCAGAGTATTTCCAAAATAAGCTGGTGGACACCATACATTTTATGGATATTCTTAACTTGAAAGACAGTGTTGAAAAAGATACTTTCTTCCGCAAACTTCCAAATGTTGCTGAACAGCTTCCTCGGGAGATCGTGCTTAAGAAGGTGTGTATCTGAATTATTGGGAGTCAACAATTTGCCTTTCGAGTTGAATGCTTTGCGTCTTGTTATTTGACTTAACCTTCTGGTTGATGCAGCTTCTTCCTTTATTAGCGTCTTCCCTTGAATATGGTTCAGCTGTTGCCCCTGCTTTAACTGCCTTACTTAAGATGGGTTCATGGTTATCAACTGAAGATTTCAGTGTCAAGGTTGTTCAGTCATTCTATCTCTCTGTTAAAATGCTCTAATTGGTAAATATGTGCACGTGCATATGAATATATTTCAGTCATTTTCTGAAGTTACTCCCCTCTATGGCTTTAGGTACTGCCAACAATAGTCAAGCTTTTTGCTTCTAATGATCGAGCTATTAGAGTGTCTCTTTTGCAACATGTTGATCAATTTGGAGAATCAATGTCAGGTCAAATTGTTGATGAGCAAGTAAGTTTACTTTCCTTTTTTTGACCTAAAAAGTGTTTGGCTGTGGGATGTTCGGTAGCAGCGCGGTCTAGTTGCATACATTTAACATTAACAATGGGCTGTGTTTTTATTAGGTATACCCTCATGTTGCTACGGGATTTGCGGACACATCTGCTTTTCTACGAGAGCTGACTCTTAAATCGATGCTCGTTTTAGCTCCAAAGGTATCGGCTCCTAACCCATTTTAAGACGCAAATTTTGCTTGTCATTATTATCCTTGACATTTTGTTTTTGTCAAAATTTAGTTGTATCTAATATATATATCTGTTATTTTATTGGGGCTACAGCTTTCTCAGCGTACACTTTCCGGATCCCTCTTAAAATACCTTTCCAAATTACAGGTTTGCATCTGTCACCTCAATAGCTTTGACCGATTTCTTTCCCATTGTTCCAATAAAGTATTACCGTCTTTTTGTGACTTTGTTGATGGAAATCATTTGGCTATTATTTAGCTAGACTTAAGAGGCCATTGTGGTTTAAATTTTATTTATATCCTCAGGTGGATGAAGAGCCTGCAATCAGAACCAATACCACTATATTACTCGGGAACATTGCCACCTACCTTAATGAAGGGGTTAGTCTCCACTACCTCCGTTGTTCTTTTGATTCTTTTGTTAACTTTTTTGATCTATTGTTTTTGTTTGTGCCTAATCATGAAAAAAATGATGCAGACAAGGAAAAGAGTTTTGATTAATGCTTTTACAGTGCGTGCTCTGCGTGATACATTTCCACCTGCTCGAGGGGCAGGTATGTGAATGCCTAGTATAACTGGATCCTAGTATTACTTAATTTGTAGGATCTTTTGATCTGACAAATCATTTCTCTTTCATTCATTCTGGGATATTCCTGCTGTTGTCTTGTTTCCCGCTCTCACCATCTCACTAGATTTTACTTAACGCAGGTATTGTTGCATTATGTGCCACGAGTTCTACTTATGACGACACTGAGATAGCAACTAGGATTCTTCCAAACATTGTTGTGCTAACCATTGATCAAGACAGGTTACTTATTTATTTAATTGCATGTCAATCCCTTCTATTGTCTAGTATTTCCGCTTCGACAAAATGTAAAGCATTTTCTCTCATTGTCCTTAATAGTGAGGTTCGAGCGAAGGCATTTCAAGCTGTAGAACAGTTTCTTCAGATACTGAAACAGAACTATGAGAAGGTATGCATAATGGCTCTACCAAACTCTTTCCCTGAGCTGTTTTTATGTTCAAAGTCTTATTGACATTTGGGCATGGAAGACAACTGAATTTTTTTGGGTGCTAATAGACAAACGCTGGAGAGACTGGAGCCACAGGAGGAGCCTCAGCCATACCTGAAACTGCCGGTCTGATCGGGTGAGTATAGTCGAATCAGCTATTCCTGAAACTGCTGGTATGACCATTTGTCATAGTGGCCGGTATACTAACTGGACTAATTTATCTATTCTTATAGATGGGCTATGAGTTCTTTGACCCTCAAGGGTAAGCCATTAGAGCAAGCGCCTCTTGCTTCTTCTTCTTCAGCACCATCCCTAGCCTCTGCAGCCTCAAATGCTGCAAGCAGCACAGGTACACTTTAGTTTGTATGCCCAATTGATCTGATATAGTCGATCACTGTGCTTATGGCTAGTCAATACAGTGGTCAATACTTTTTCATTTCCCTAAACTATTTTGTTTATTTCTTGAAAAATTTCTCAGCAACAGAGGCGCCAAGTGTCAAAGCCAGTCATCACACACGTTCCAACTCGGACTTCACAGATCAACCCGCACCACCATCCCCAACATCAACAGATGGTTGGGGAGATGTCGAGAATGGCATAAGCGAAGGTCATGATAGCGACAAAGACGGTTGGGATCTCGAACCTCTCGATGAACCAAAACCTTCCCCAGCTCTCTCAAACATTCAAGCAGCTCAAAAACGACCTGTGTCTCAGCCCTCTAGACCTGCAGGTACCAATCTTCAGCTGAAATCATTTCGCCTCCTGAAATTTGATATGGTTTATGTGTTAATTTTCATCGCTCTTTATAGCTGCAAGCTCAAGACCAAAGATTAGCACGGTGAAATCAGCAGCGAAATCCGAAGACGATGATTTGTGGGGATCCATAGCTGCTCCTCCGCCTGCAACGTCTTCAAGACCGTTGAACTTGAAGAAGACAGTGCAATCTGATGATGAAGACCCTTGGGCTGCCATCGCTGCTCCTATACCAACCACCAGGGCAAAACCTTTGTCTTCTGGTCGTGGCCGAGCAGCCAAACCTGCAGCTCCCAAACTTGGTGCCCAACGCATTAACCGAACCTCGTCTGGAATGTGATGAACAACACCAGAGGAAGAATATAAACAGCACACAATGTACATTTTTTTGAAAGCATCTCCAGATGAGTTCGAACCAAGCAACCAACGAATTATTTGATTTGTAATATCATTCATTTTAAATCCCAAGACAAGAGAGTCTATTTTTACATTACATTGAGAGTTTCTAATGTGTTGGTTCCTCAGAAATAGAAATGATGCAAAGACAACATCATCAATTCGGATTGTTCTCTTGTTCAAGTGTACTTATTTTCATCTCTCATGTCACTCTTTAAGCTATTCAATACATTGAATATCTCAGCCGCCATTAGAGAAGACGAACCTCCTGAATAGAAAACATGAGTGATATCGCTTACTTCAATCCGGCTACAACCTGGCTTTTTCTGCAGGCCTTTCTCCTTCATCTCACTCAACAACTTTGCTGCGTCGTTCTTCAATCCAGCTTCCATGTAAAGATTAATCAGCTGAACGTAGCTACCTCCTCTTTCCGGTTCCATTCTCAGCAACTTCTCAGCAGACAATATCCCAAGCTTCACATTATGATAAGTTCTTGAAGCAGATAAGAGGCAGAGCCATATGCTACTGTCTGGTTCAATAGGCATTGCTTTTACGAAACTGCAAGCTTCCTCTAGGTGACCTGCACGTCCTAGAAGATCCACCATATTTGCATAATGCTCCATTTTTGGTTCGATTCCATAGTCTTGTTTCATCATCTGAAAAATGTTTTTGCCCTCCTGCACAAAACCGGAATGATTGCAGGCTGAAATCAGAGACAGGAATGTCACATCATCAGGCGATTCTCCTGCCTTCTTCATTTCATCGAACAGACTCAATGCCCTAGAACAATCTCCATGAGATCCATACCCATGTATCATCAGGTTCCAAGTGATCAGGCTTTTATACTGCATCTTCCCGAAGATATGCTCTGCATACTTCGAAATCCCGCACTTTGCATACATATCAATCAAAGCGTTTTGCAGGTGAGTATCAGAAGGAATGTCGAGTCTTAATGTATAGCCATGTAGACTCTTCCCTTTAAGCAAGCTTGCAGTTGAAGAGACTGCTACAAGGACACTTGTGATGGATACTGAATCTGGAAACACACCGTGGTTGAGCATCAGGTTGAAAAGTTCTAACGATAGTTCTGGAAGATTGTTTCGGCTGTAGCAAGATATCATTGCATTCCAGGCGAAAATGTTGTCAGGTCTCATGGTAGAGAAAACTTTTAGGGCCATTTCTGGTAAGCCACATTTAGAATACAGATCGATAAGGGAGCTGCCGACAAAACCATCCATCACCTGTCCAGTTTTAATCATTACGCCATGAACCTGAAGGCCAAAACTGAGAGCCTCTAATCCAGCACACGCATTTATAACACTGGTCATCATATCAGAATCAGGTCTCAAGCTATCGTCATCATCATCTTTCATGGACCCGAAAACTTCCAATACCTCTTTGAATTTCCCATTCTTGCAAAGTCCTGAGATCAAGGAACCCCATGCAATCATATCTTTCTCTTCCATTGATTTGAAGACTAAATAAGCGTCAGTATCACATCCGCATTTAGAGTACAGAGTGAGTAAAGCACTCTCTATTGCAGGCGTACGTTGTATCGGTCTTTTAAAGAGTTCCGCGTGGACTGATTTTCCATAGCCAAACAATCCCAACGTGCTGCAACAGGCTATAACATTCGAGATGGTAAAAGAATCAGGCATAACAACACTATTCTGCCTCATGAAACCGAACAACTCCAAAGCAGAGTATCCATAGTCATTGTCTGCATAAGCTGCAATCATCGTGTTCCACATTTCAAGTCTTTTATCTATAACGCAACTGAAGACAGTTTCTGCCTCACCAACCATACCGCACTTTGAATACATTGACAGTAGTGACGTACAAACATACGGGTCATTGTCAAGTCCCACCTTCACAACGTCGCAATGGATCTGTCTCCCGAAACCAAAATCCTCACCACGACCACATGCACCAAGAGCTCCGGTGAAAGAAGTGGAAACAAGCTTGACACTGTTATTCTTTGCAAGCGTATACAACTCCAAGCTAAATTCACAGAGCCCACTATCAACAAACCCAACAATCATCACATTCCACAGTACAACATTAGATTTATCCTCAATCTCCAAGAACACACGCCATGCATCTGTCGCTAAACCAAACTTGAAATACATATCAATCAAAGCAGTTCTCAAGAAAGAATCACCAGCTAAAGAATTCCTTAACATATACCCATGAATCTGTCTCCCCTCTTCCCGCCTCAATTTTCCTTCTTTACACAAAACACTTACAACGATGGTTAACGAGAAAGCATCAGGTCTTACTCCCAACACCAGCATTCGCCGAAAACGACCAATCCCTTGCTTAAATTTGCGAAATTTGAAATACCCATCAATCAAAGAGTTCCAAACTGTGACATCCCCAGCAGAAACTCCACTCTGAGACCAATCGTCGAACACTTGGACGGCGTGATCTAAAGATCCACATTTTACATACATATTGACAAGCGAGGTTGCAATGAAAGGATCGTATCGCCGACCCAACACGATGACCGAAGCATGAATGGTTTTGCCATAGCATAGGTTCGTAAGAAAAGAGCAAGCTTTAAGGAGAGAAGGAAATGTGAAAACAGAAGTGCACAAGGGAGAAGAACCATCATGGTTAGAGTATAAATGCAGAGCTTGTAGATACTCTCCTCTCTGAACTAAGTCTCTGATTCCAGAACAAAGTGAAGTCGGAGTAACGTAAGAGTCAGCTAAACAAGAAATTCCACGGCGAAGGTGAACGTCGTGAAGCTTGAAACGCATATCAGCATCGTCGTCTTCACCGTAAAATTGATTTTCCTCTTAACAGACTTGGCTGGATTTTGCTGGTAAGCATTTGTTATTAATCGTAACTTTTAAAATAAATAAAAGTTTTGAGCTTTTCTGGTTAATACTACTAAAATTCGTAATATCATGATAAAAAAGTACCGAACTTTTTAGATATTTCAAAATTTTCGATGAACAAAAATGCTCATTCATTACAAAACTTAAAGCCATGCTTTAATGGTGGCGGAAACAGATTTTGATCAAGTGTTTGGTGTACTTCTACTGCCGCCACTCATCTTCTTTCTCTTGCTTTTGTGTTGGCCTTTTTGGCGTTCGTCTCTCTTCCTCTTCATTGTTTCCTTATGGTGCGATTTTCCAACCAACGAAGGTTGCTCTTTCAGCGCAAAGCTCTTGGCGACATGACCCAAGTGAAGCTTCTTCACCACAAAGATGCTCTTGAGCTCTCCCTTGTGAGCTGCATATCCCCTAACCCAAGACACAAACGCATTCTTCGCCAGGTTCTTCATCTTCGGCTGCAAAATAACCGCCACAAACAGAGAGAAATTTGTTTCACACCAAGCTGGAGAAGAAAAGAGAGGAGACAGGGAATCCATTGAAGAGAAACCATACCTCGGCGTAAGTAAAGAATTCAAGGGCTCTCTGCAGAGAGATGACCCACGGATGCGATTCTAGGGATAGGACCTTTTTGATACGAGGCATGTTGCCGAGTAGAGGAAACTTATCGAGAACTTTTAGAAGAGGGTACTCTGCAAGAGTTGCACCATGTTTCTTAAGGTCCTTGAGATAGTCTATTTCAACAGGCTGTAGAAACAGCAAGGCTTCTCCTTTTTCACCAATACGAGCTGTTCTACCAACTCTGCAAAACCATGAATCCCAAACTCATTAGCTCAGTAATTTCAAGGTACTATGTGTGGAAGAAACGTCAAGTGTTTTTTTGGCATTCCGAAATCTTTTTACCTATGCACATACTCTGTAGCTTCCCCGGGACAGTCATATTGTATGATACATCTTACTTTTGGGAAATCCAAGCCTCTAGCAGCAACATCTGTACTCAAGAGAAGGGCCTGTTTCTCTGCTTTGAAGGTCCCAAACGCAGATCTTCTATCCTCCTGCTCCATACTTCCATGTAACCGAAACGTTTTGCACTTGAGAAACAACTGTTTCGTCTCCTCCTCTTCTTCTGACTCGGATTTTGGTGGCCACTGGAATTCACTAAGAAGTGAGTAATGAAAATCTACGGCATCACGTGTCGAGAAGAATACGACCACCTGTAAGAAAAGAGCCACACAAAAACCTCAATAAACCGAGAATTGGGAAACAAAACAGAGTGTTATATGACAGGAACAGAGTGTTTACCTTTTGAGATGCTTCTCTCTCAAAAAGGTTCTTGAGAACAGAAAGAAGTGCCACAAGCCGTGCACCACATGGCACTGCATATAATAGGTATTTGTTACGCAGAGTAGAAACATCGAACAATTCAAAATAGACTTTAGTGAAGATAAATGTACCTTTAACATATTTCTGCACAAGCTGCGATGGGATTCCATAGTCCTCAGATGAAGGGTTTGCAGATTTGTTTACATGAATTACCAAATCATCCTCATCAGAATCAGGAGACTCTAGTGGTAGGCTTTGCTGCAATTTGCTGCTTTCAAGACCAATCATCACCGGATCGTCCAAACTAAGTTTGGCAAGGTGGTTCACTTTATCATTCAACGTTGCTGACAATAACAAGTGCTGCTTCTGAGCTCCCATCGGAACAACATCATCCGTTTCCTCTGGCTCGTTTTGTCTAGAACCTAGAAGCTTAATTATCATTTCTATCGCCTTTCCATATCCCATTTCGAGAATGCTGCCAAAATTCAAAAGGAAGAGCTAAATAAAGGAAGCACAGGATCCAGGAAGGGATATTAGCTTTCAGATACAGAAACCGTACCAATCAGCTTCGTCGAAGACGACCCAACGCAGATTCTTGTGCACAAATGAAGCTGTGTTCTGCAAATGATCAAGGAGGCGTCCAGGGGTTGCAATTAGAATTGATATCCCTGAAACAAAACGATTAGGTTGGAATCAAAGCGATCATCACATTAAAGTAAACACAGTATAAAAACTGAAGCTTTTAAACGATCAAAAGAAAAAGAAGGTACCTTTCCTTAACCTGGCCTTTTCTTTAGCCTTTTTCTCGCCTCCCATCACATAACCAGGGACAATCCAATGGAAACGATGCAGCAGCTTCTCCAAGGTTTCGTACACCTGAAGACACAGTTCCTGTGTCGGCACAATCACCAAAGCTGGCACAACACAACTCCAAAGTATCAAAAATCATCACTAAACCTCTCCCAACGAATCCTAAATTGTAGCAAGACATATAGATAGGCACATACCAAAAGTTCCATGAGAACGATCAACCTTGGGAGAATGACCCTGCAAGTGATGGACGATTGGTGCCAAATACGCTATCGTTTTCCCAGTTCCGGTTGGGGCATTTACAAGTCTATGTACATTTATATCACATGTTAACGGAAACAAACGTGACTACGAATATAATTCATAATTCACACAGAAAGTATATCGAAATTGGTATTGAAAGGATACACATCTCGACCGGAGAGGATAACAGGAATAGCTTGAGCTTGTACAAGCGTAGGAGCCTCAAAACCCATCCTTTCTGTTAAATTGACAACAAAAACAACTTCTTATAAGCTCACTAAACATATATATAGTATGTATATGCACACAAAAAAAAAAGCCAGAGACAAGGAGAGGGAACCTTTGAGCTGGTCAGACAGCTTAGGATCAAGGCCAAGCGAAGAGAAGGAACAGGAAGCGAACAAACCGCTCTTTGCTTTGCTTCCATCTTTAACTTCTTGCTTTGTCTCTCTCGCCGATTTTTGGGTTCTATTCACCATCGTCTTCTTCGTCTAAACAAACTAGTTCGCTGCTTCTTTTTCCGTCCTCGTCTTCGACAACTCAACGACACTGCAACTGCAAGGGTTTTGCCTCCTACACGACGTCGGTTCATATTTGGGCCTATGAAATATTTGGGCCTATTAACATTTTACATTTAATTGTTTGATCGGCTCTTTGCGGTTACATTAACTAGTAATTGGCTCTGGAACCACAATGTTCGTAACATTCAAATTCAATGATCACATGAGTCGCACTTTAGTCAAGAAACCGAAAACATCATTTTTATAGGTATGAGAAAAATTTACAAAGATTTTGTAAAATGTTTATGAACAATTCACATTCATGAGATTTCAAGCCTAAAATCGTTTACAAAACTCATTTTCCAATCATCTCTGCCATTAGCTATCTCTAAACAAATGCAAAGATCTCGCCGCGTTAAAGCCACACCTCTGTGAATATATGATCTTCAAAACGATTGTTCCATCTCATACTTCCTCAACCTGCAAAACCAGGAATATATAGAAATGAGTAAAAATTAAACCAGAACAAGTAGACCAGTTGAAATTCGAATCTAGGAGGGAACTTGGAATCAACCTGAGGAAGGTTCATGAGCTCGAGAACAGCTTTAGTCGGGGTCAGTTCGTTATCAATGATCTTAGCCACGGCTGTCAAAACGGGCAGCTTCACATTGTATTTCTGTGCTAATGCTATAACTGCCCCTGCCGTTGCTACACCTTCAGCAACCTGTTCACCCGTAGTTACTGATTCAACCAACGTTTGGTTTCACTATAAGGTAAGCGAGACCAATGAGATTGTGAGAAACACACCTGATTCATGGAGCTAAGTATGTCATCTAGTGTCTCCCCTGACCCTAATCTGACTCCAACTGTTCGGTTTCTTGAAAGGTTCACAAAACACGTGAGCATTATGTCCCCAGTTCCTGATAAACCCGTTATGGTTGTTGGCTTTGCACCCATCTTCATACAAACAAGAAAGCAATACTCAGAAATATGCAGTAACCACAGGCTTCAGTAATCATTGTGGTGAGTTTCTTGGATAAAAACCACTTTCTATGAAGCTATTGCAGAGACATATATATTGAATTTACTACCTTTGTGGCTAGCCATCTTATCTCTGAACAACCTTGTGATACAAGAGCTGCCATAGAGTTGTTACCGAGTTTCATGCCATCAACGATTCCTGCTGCTATTGCCAGAACATTCTTCAGGGCACCGGCAATTTCAACGCCTGTAACATCACTGGAATGATCAGAGGTTACAAGCTGAGTGCACAAAACTCCTCCAAGAAATAAGAAAATCAGCCACTAGAGTTGCTCATTCAAGCACAAAGGCAATTGGATCCACAAGTCATTTGATTCAATGGAGTCTGGTTTTGAAATCTTGTACCTGGAAGTGTTTATTCTCAAGTAACTAGAAGCCAGAAGCTGCTGAACGGCATTGGCCAGTTTCTTATCTTTCGAGGCAACCACCATTGCTGTACCAAAAGGAACATTCAGCACTAGAAACCAATACATTATGCTGTTTGTATTACACCAAAGAAGAAATGTGAATCGAACCAGTGGGCAAATTGTTCATCAACTCCAGAGCAAATGATGGGCCAGAAAGCGCAACGAAAGGCTGCCGAGGATTCTTTAGCGCAGTGGGAATGATCTGAGACATCATCCTAAGAGTATTAAGCTCAAGACCTTTGCTAAGAGATATAAAAGGCAACCCTGGATCAACATAACCGGAGATTCCCTCTAGAAACGATGAGCTGAACTGCAACAACAAAGCCGCATCAATCAGCAGAGAAGAACATAGAAGAAGCCAATCAACCAAATCAAAAAAATCCACGAGCTTAAACCTGCACAGGTACGGCATGGAGGCAATAGTCAGCATCAAGCAACGCAGCTCTCGCATCAGTTGTGGCAATCACATTCTCAGGTAGCTTATGCTCAGGAAAATACTTGCTATATAATTCGAAAAGAAAATTCAAATTCATCTCCGTGAATTCCTTCAAGCATTATGATGAATTGTGTTGGATAAGATTAGCTCTACAAAAGTACCAATTATGGTGGTTCTCGTTGATAGACTGGCAAACAAAAGAGTCGCGCACAAGCATATTAACCTCTAATCCTTCTTTCCTTCTAGCTACATGCGCAGCCATTGCCGTACCAAACGAACCTCCACCGAGAACAACAACCTAAAAGACCCAGATTCTTTCAGAAATTTCTTTAAACGCCAAAACGAATTTAACAAGAGACTGGAGATAATTGATAACGAAACCTTGCGAGTGCGCTCGAGAACATCTGTTTTGGCTTTGGCGCGCCAAGAGCGGGACCATCGGACGAGCTTCTCCCACGCGATACGAACCACTTTGCGCTGGTCCTTGCTCATATTGAGGTCAGGCGGGTCAGTGAGGGAGTCTGGTTCCGGAAAATTCGACGGAGAAGAAACGCAGCGGACGAAGAAAGCGTTGTGTTTAAGCAGCGGCGGATGCTTCCCGGAGAAGTGGAGGTCTAAGCATGCAGGTTGAACCGAAGCCGCCATTTTCGCAGACTTTTGAGAAGACGAACCAAAGAGGAAACCCAACCAACCAACCGGAGAGATTGAGAGCGAGCGAGCGAGAGAGAATGAGAGTGAACAAAATTTTGTTTGTCTGTTTCTTGGCCCATAACGATATTTTGAGCCTGTCAAAATTATATTGGGCCTTATCTTATTTGGGCCAGATATTGAAACGCTTTCGCCTTCTGTAACCGTTTTATATAACCGTTTATCTTGGCTTTTTTAAGGATTTATTATACAAGTTTCGGTTTGATCATTTTAAGTTTTCTAAAAATGAAAATCAAATTAAGAAATTTATTCATTTCAGATTAGATTGGTTTAGTTTATTCAAAATGATCACGTCAACTATATTCAGTTTTGCAAACACAAGTTAGGTCACACTTTGGTGAACATCGAATTCTCCTAATCATTATCCAAAATCTTCGATACGTGATCAGCTCAATCAGCACCGCTAATTCCTACTTTTGCAATAAGATAACTTGTATGAAAATCATGATTATTTTCCAGAAATATTTAAACTACTGTACGAATCGTGCGATACACAAATGAAAACCGAAAAGAGAAAAAGAAACATATGAAAAAATATACATAAAAATTAGTTTGGTAGGTCGGATAAAGTAATTAGGAGAATTAAGACATTGAGGAAGGACACGTCTCATGATGTTGAAAACTCCCATAGAGACGTACAAGGATATTCTTGACGACAATTTCTTCGCTGCGTTTCGATTTTCAACTATTGTCTGTCCCTCTCGAAGAAAAGATAGATTCATCATATATTTTTCTTCTATCTCCCATCAATCTTCCTGGCAAACATTTTCCAGGATGTTCATAAGATTCCGGTGAATCTTCCCGCATCAAATTAACGAGGTACGTAAACCAACGGAAAAAAGAAGAAGAAGATTCATATTGCATGAGCCTCATCGTGATTCAATTGAATTCTCTGGTTCTGTTTCTCGTATTTGAAACCTAGACCTTTTCTTGCAGCATAAGATTCCACAGATTCTCTTATCCTTTCTCAACGATGACAATCTTGTGCAACAGTGGCCTCAAAAGAAACAAAAGGAGAAGAAAAGAGAAACCAAAAACGAAAGAAGATAATCATCATCATCATCATCAACGTTTATGTTATTGCGTGTGGCCTCCATTTTCAATGGTCAGAGGAATAAAGAGATGTTTATTCATCTCGTGTTATCCTTTAATTCGCTGTTTAGGGTTGGAAGAGAGAAGGCATCGTCACCATCTTCATCATCACAATCACTTTCTATGATTCCTTACACCTTTTTTTTGTGTGTGTGTGTTTTTGTATGCTTGAGAGATTATTACTATAGCTAGGTGTCATGAAAACATTTCTTGATTTTCGTAACAAACAAAAAATGTAAATAATCAAATATGGAATCAAGACAATAAAATGTTTATAAGTTAGGAATACATTTTAAACTCTCATGGTCAGCTTCTGCAGTTCATGAGATGAGATTTAAGTTTCTCAACATCTGCTAGTTTCAGAGGCTTCTGCATAAACATTTGAGCTCCACTCGCTAGACATCTGCGTTATTTTTGATGTTCGTTAGTTACTTCCACAGTAACAAAACAGAGAACAATGTCTTAATCATATCTCAGCTGTTCTTACTTGTTTATGCGAGTAGGAATGTTTTCTGAAGACATTATCACAACAGGAACCTCTTTCAGATTTGATGACTCCTGCTACACAACACACATAGATGATTGTTAACTAATTGATAATAAACCAATCAAATCTCTGGAATTCGATTCTGATTGTCCAGAGACTTCGTTATATATTCATACCTTCACTTTCTTGAGAAGCTCGAAACCAGTCATTCCTGGCATACAGTAATCTGTGATGATTAGATTCACCTTCATAACCTGGAAAATCCATACATTTTGAGTTATTTTTATTGACCTAAATATCAAAATGCGTCCTAAGAAACATAGATCTGGAAGATTTATATGTTTTAATTTGCTTACGTTATTGGTTAATGAATCCATATGCTGATTTTGATCTCCTAAACCCAAATACTCCAATGCTCTAATCGCATTCTCTGCTGTTGTCACTGCAAAAAAAGTTCACATTTTATAGACAAAGATTACAAAAAAAAAGGAATGAATTTTTAATCAGAAAGGTAATAAATAATATGAAAACCTTTGCAAGAAGAGATCTTGAGCAATTTCTCTACGAGTTTACGGTCAATAAGATTATCATCTACAGCTAGAACATGAAGCTCTTCATGACCATGATGATGATGATGATCATAATCCACCTCCATTGAAGACGAACAAGAACCACCGTTCATCTCGTTTTGTTCCTTATATGTCAAGTAACTGAGAAAGAAAACAACTTATCAAGCAAAGCAAAGAAGCGAGAAAGGGCTCTGGCATCAATGCAAACACCTTGGAGACATTGCTTTTAATTCTCCAATAAAAAAAATAAATACAAAGAATCAAAAAGACAAAGCATACATGTAGAAGAAAGTGACAGATTCAGAAGTGTATAGTATGAATCATGTGAATCTGGTGATGGTATTTATGATGGTTTCTTCGATTCTGGTGGGTGAAGAATTTTCCATTATTATTATTTTATTTACCAACTATTTAATTCCTCGTAATTAAAAAAGAACAAATAAAAACAGAGAGCATGGGGGAAGAGATTGCATCAAAGAATATCACGGATATTTCGTGATTTCTTATTTTATGGGTTTTTAGTTTCAGTATCAGTCATTATACATATAAAGTTGGGTTCCATGTATTTGTCTTTTTGTATGGAGTTACTTGTTAGGACATGTTCATGGAATCGTGTGGGGTTTTTTTTTTTGGACCACTTTCAATTACAAAATCGTTGATACATTTTGTATAGAACTGGATTATGATATGCAAAAGAGATTTATTCGGTGAGAAATCCCCTATTTGATATGATTTGGAATCCAAAAAAAATCATAATTTCTGTTTTCTTACAAATAAAAAGATTTTGTGGTGTTTAATTTAAGAAAGAAGTTGTGTGTTTTGCTGTGGAGGACTGATTCTTTCAGAAACTGAATAAAGAAACTTATCTGGGTCAGTGACCGTCGTACGGATCTGCTGCAGATTTTATAAGCTAAATCTTTTAGATATAATAATAATACAACTTTTTATTTATTTTTTTCCAAATTATTTTTGGGTTCGAATCCTTTGAATACTGTAAATGAAAACAGAAAATATCATAATCATATTTTTTTCTAGTCGCAAGTGGATCATCACCAATCTCTTATGAGATTACAAGTGAATCCCATGTCTAAGATTCTTTTTCCTCAAGAATCACAAAAAATGAGATATGTTTCAAATATTTAAGATAAAAAAAAAAAAAGTTGAATATGGTTGGTTTGATCATCAAGACATTCTTACGGTGTTCATCAACCAACATTGTACTTCTGTTTCAATTCAGGTTACTTTTTGGTTTTTCAATTTTCGGTTTTAGAAGAAGAGTTAGCAAATCTAAGGCCCAATTCATAGTGGAAAGTACAGTTTGGTTTTCGGAAATTGAAACAATGTCGTTTGCCAAAAACGGTTAATAGCAACAAAGTTAGAGAAAGAAGTTGTATGTTGACGGATCTGCTGAGGATCTTATAAGCTCATGAGAGATAAATCTTAAATGATTTATTTATTTTTGTCGCAAATGGGTCACTGATTCAATAAAATGTAGTATTACATGCCATTATCAGAGAATGAGCGAAGTTTGAGGGTCAAAGTCGGAATAACCAACGTCGAATAGACAGAGACCTTCAGATGGAGCAGGAGGAGCTGTGGCTCGTCTGCATGAAGCTTCCATCAGATTTAACAATGCATCGTTTTCCGCACCAGCAGCAGCTTCTCTGATTGATGTTGCCACAAGAACTCGAACCATCTGTCAAGTTACAAAGACATGCTCTGTATTATACGACCAACCGATGAGGAAATAAGCAGAACAACACTTGAGGGGAAAAAACGAACAAGGAAAGCAAATTTTGAAGCTAATATTAGGCTTGAAGTAAACACCTTGCGGAGAAATCTGTTAGAAACAAGCTCAACGCACATAACCCTTTTTCCTTCCACAGACTCCTGCTACAATGAACCAGAGCTCGTGAGAAGGTTTATTCGAAAACCACGATGCAATTTACATTTTTGTTTCTGTCAAGTCTCATATTGTCTATTACTAGAGTGATCATGATCATCTGCCAAGTAAAAAAAATAACATCTAAAGAGAGAATAGAATCCCAACAACTTACAGAACAGGGCAATCTAATTTCGGCTGCTCGTGCATGGTACATGAAACATTCTGTAGGTGGACCTCTGCAACGTTAAGATAACCAAAGTTAAGACTACAAATTTATGCACCTTTTCAAATATAACTAGAATAAGAGATGACGGTAAGAAAGTGGTCTAGAACTTGTTGTGATGCTAAAATGCAACACCAATGCCTCTTGTGTGAGCTCTCACTCGTTTCTTGCAGCTTTTGTATCACGCGCAAACATCTTGTAGGATAATACTTTTCCTTGAAGCTGCTGTAAAAGTTGATCAACTTTGCTTACACTGAAGTCACTTGGTTTTTCTACTACTTCAAGCCCATTCACCTTTCTCGTTTCCTCAGTTTCAAGCTCATCATCCTCGCTCAAAATTCCTCCTTCTGTACTCTCTTCACTTAAGAGCCCATTTGTTGTCTTTCCGTGGCTCTCATCATTCTCACTATTCTTGCCACTCTCGCACAATGGCTCAGCATTATCCAAGGGAAAGATATACAAGTAGCGTCTCCATTTTGCAGAGAAATTTGGGTGAAATGCTCGCGAAACCTGCAGATTAAAACATCCTGGTGTCCTTACACATACTTTTGCCAGAAAAAAAACCACAAAAGGGAAACAAAAACATCCTGAGTGGAAAGTATACCTTAGAGATTGACAATACCCTAAGTTTCCCAGAAGCATCTTTATTGATAGCATCTTCAATATCAACGGGTTCAATGTCTTTTCTCCAGGTATCTAAGAGAAAATAGACAATCTTACGATTAATCAAGTTAACTAGCTGGAACAAGCATGCCCTTTACCTCGTCTAAGTTTAGATTAAACAAACAAACAAAAATACAATCTCCTAATGATTTATTGCTAACTGGAGTAAGAACCTACTCTCACGAGTAAACATTATGAGTAGTCATATGCAGAACAAAGAAAAGAGATTTATTAGGAATATGAAATTAACGTACAGAAAGAACAAACTTGATTAAGAGCAGAGACTCCTTTGTCGGTTCTTCCAGCAACAAGTACACGGCCTTCTAATGGTTTACATTTTTTCTTGAGCAGTTGGGCTTTCCTTTCATCAACAAACCCCCCGAGAGACTTCTCTACTACACTTTAAAAACCCACAAAAACGCTCCGAACAATTCATTTTCACTTGAAAACAGCAGATACCAAAAGTGAACAAAAGGCTGTAAGAATAAAAAGGCCTTACCTTTGAACAGTGTGTAGGTCAGGCTGTTTCTGCCATCCATCAAAAGAAGCTCCATTGTAAGAAAGAACTATCTTAAAATTGACTCTTTCCCACCTCCCCGTCCTCCCGTCTTTTCTAGCAGAAATCTCCAATTCGGTCTCAAGCGGCTTCCCTTGGGTTTTGCCATCATCATGGACCAAAGATTTCTGAAGGAATAAAAGAAAAAAAATTGATACTTTGATACACATACAATACAAGCCATTGTGTGAACAAGTGGTGCTAAAAAAGATACTAACTTTGGGCTCAAACAAATGTAGGACTGAAAGCTTTCCTTCCACTGCATTTGAGTAGAAATCAAGGACATGTTGCCAAGGTCTATCATACATAAACCGAAAGGTTTCTCTGCACATGAAAACAATACACCACAAGAGTCACTTCTCGAGATCACTATCAACTATACAATAACCAAAAGCCCCCAAACTAAAACTATTCACAATCAATCTCCATAGATCAAACCTGGCGTTCCAGCGAGCTTTGCTGCAGGCGTCGGCATGGTGGTAGTGAACGTAGGCTCTGCTCGCCATCGTGCGGTAGCTCTTTGGGAGGATCGGTGGTGTTAGCGGCTAGTGTTCTAAACAATCGGCGACGGTGAACCGCGGCAATTAGGTTAATGGATAAAATCGGGAGTTGATACGGTTTAAATCTCTGGTCTGGTTGAATTCGGATTATTATTTCTTTTTCAAAAATCAATTATATATATATCCTTATATTTCCCCCAAAAAATATAAAATCAAAATATAAGATTATTATTTCTTTTTCAAAAGTCAATTATATATATCCTTATTATCTCTTGACTTGCATAGCTTTGATTATCTAAACGAAAAAGAAAATGGAACTACGTAAGATCAAAATCCAGTAGCTGAAATCAAAACGAAAAATGGAACAATGTTGTTTGGTGAAAAGAACTCAAAGAAAAAGAGTCAAATAAGAACAAAGTTAATAGTCTTATACTGTATAAGTATTAATTCGAATTGTCACAAACAAAAAAACAACTTTTCTTTTTTTTCCAACAGAGTTTGTGGAATATCAAAGAAAAATGCAAGACAAGGCAAGAATGAGTCTAAAGTTTACTACTTGACGGTAGCCTTGGGGATTTTTGAAGTGCAAGGTCCTGCAGAGGTCATAAATGGTATGCCTTTGTATGTGGCTACGCCATTTTCATCAGTGTAGAGATGCTGCAAAAAAATTTGTGATTAACCAAAGTGACAGTGAGATTGAATGTTTATGTATAAAATGCAAACACAGTACTCGCATGTTTGGTTTCTTTAAAGTTCGGAACCTAAAAAAATGGCCTGCAGGTACATACCGGTGTTATCTTCTCTAGTTGCTTCTTTTTCGGGTTCAGTACATCTTCTGGCTTTCCTTCGATCCTATATGAGAATTACGACAAAAAGGGTTCTTGAGTTTGCAAGAAAAGCGTGTTTCCGAAGCAATCAAAGAAGTTTGATGTTAAGTAATTAACATTAATATACCCTGAAAATGAAATACGCTCTCCCGGTTTAGCTCCAGCAGGTGGTAGCAATGGTTCTACCACCGAGTGATCTTCACTTGAAGCACACAGAACCTGTAGCGAAGAAAGCAACAACGCAGAAGAAGATCAAGCATGAGAGATTCGCAAAATTTTGATCGTTGATGAACTGGATTGACGCAGACAGAAGGAAGTCTTACCAGTCCTTCTGACATTACATCTCGTAGCTTTCCAGGTTTGACATTTGTGATGAGAGCAACAAGGCGGTTCTTCATCATCATAATGCAGCAATCAAGAAACCATAGATAAGTAAGCTTTAAATTTCAAGAACCCGGCGATTATATGGATTGGTTTAACCAAAATCATACGCATACTAACAAATTTTATTTGTATAAAAGATATCACTATACCGCTAAATCATCGGGACTGCAGAATTTTGCTAAGCCACTAACGACTTGCCTCACTTTACCCTCCCCGACATCTATTTCTTCCACAAGCAAACTGCATTGTCAATGCATAAGACAAGTTTTTAAGCATATTAGCAGATGCACAGTGAAATCCTTTACCAGAGCCATAAGATTGAAGTGTTTTGACCACAAACCTGTCTGCCGATGGGTGCTTCCATGCTTTGCGAATTAGACCGACCTGAATATTTAGCAAACTGACACTAAGCTCTGCCTCTTTCTTAGCTGGTTCTGGTTCAGCAGGTTTCTTCTTTTCTTTCTTTGCATCCTTCTCTTTTGTAGCCGTTTTCTTTGGTTCCTAGACAAACAAAAAAAAATTGGAACCATCACATTTTTTACAATATGAATAGACTCATAAATCAAAAATCCAACTTCAAAGTTGAAATCAGTACCTCAGGCTCAGTTTTCTTTGTGATTGGCTTCGCGTCTGACTTGTCAACAGGCTTTACAGTTTCTGCAGCTTTTTTTGTATTAGGGTTCGCGTCCACCTTGATGGCACTTTTTGGTACCTGCGTTCAGAATAAAGGAAGAACATCAGAAACCCATTTGCTCATTGCGTGTGAAAGGAGAGGTACACTGTCATATATATAGAAAGTCAAATATTATATGTTATTATCAAATGTAAAATGAGAGTTAGGTAAGATTCACCTCGAAGTCAAACTGTGGTAACTTCACAGGAATTGGTGCAAATAATGTCGACAACTCTTCTTTATTCTGTAAACGTAATAGCAACAAGTAATTACAAACACAGCAGATGGTATTTCCTCTATGGATTTACAGACAACCTTGACAAAAATCGTAACGAGAATTTTAAACGTTGATCCTACCTGAATGTAGTTAACCCATCTCATGACGTGTGGCACTTTCTCCTTGTCAGAGTCTGAGAGTTCAAGCTGAGAACAGCAAGTCAACATATAACAGTTAATCTTCAAAGAAAAATCTTCTTTAGACCATAGTATTTAAAAAACAAGAAGATTAAAGTAAGTGATACAGGAACAAAACAGATAGCAAGAAACATCATAAGAAGAGCCATACATACCACTGAAGAATGCAAAGCTGAAAACACAGCAACATCAGCTGCGGATGGCGTCAATCCATTTCCCAAGAGCACCGACTTGACGGCTAACTCTACATTCAACTTTTCAAGAGCCCCAAAGCAATCCTTTGGGTTTCCTGGGAGACCTCCCGCATATTCAAGCCACTTCAAAACCTGGAATTGGTAAAATGTGAAAATCCGATGATGGCATTGAGCTAACCAAAGCCAAAAGAATATAAGACATTGCATATTCAAAAAAAAAAACAAGTTACCTCCTCGTTGTTTTGTGCAGACACTTCCTTTCCAGATGCCTTCAAAACATTAGAGTAGAGCGTCTTGACATCGCTTTCTCCCACAAATGGTGCCTAAGCAGAAAATCAATTTTCAGAATTAGAACCAAAACCAGTAAATCATCAAATTAAGTGGAAACCCAATTCAAGGAAACTTTCATTGTTCGTAACGAGATTGATGCATGCAACAATGCAAGTGTTAACACTGATAAGCCTATTATGGAATACAATCTTGATAAATCAATTCAGCACCCAATTAGAACCAAAAACCAGCAAGCAGCTCTCTAACTTTTTTCCGACGAATTAAAAAGAAAAAAAGGAAAAGGTGAAGCTTTTGTAACGACATCTTATTAACTTACAGGATCCAAGGAGAAGTGTTTACAGAGAGCTGATACGATCATCTCCTTCGTCTTCTGATCCATTTTCAACTTCTTCTATTTCTCTATCTTCCTTTGTTTTTTTTCTTCCTCTTCTTCTTCTTTTGGGGCTCTTCGCTGAAAGCAGACACTCCTGCAGATTTCTTCGATAGGGTTTTTGCCTTGAACTAACGGTCTTCACGGACTTCCAACTAACGGCGTTATCTTAAATTCTCATGGCCTGATAAATCGTTATGGGCTTTACTACTTGAATCATAAAACTCATTTGATCCAAATTCGACCATAGAATAAAATAAAATATTGATTTTTCAGATTTTGTTGCAACTCGCATTCTCCAAAGCCCTAGTATCTTCGTCTCCTGCCTCGGCAGATTCGTGGAAGCACGCCGGTACCACTGAAACAGCGTCGTCTAATCGGAGCTATACCGGCGAACAGTCGGTTCCCGATTTTCAGCCGGCGATAATGGCGAACAGAACGGATCCGTTGGCTAAGAACATAAGAGGGACGAACCCGCAGAATCTGGTGGAGAAGATCGTGCGGACGAAAATCTACCAGCACACTTTTTGGAAGGAGCAATGTTTCGGTCTCACGGCGGAGACGCTGGTCGACAAGGCTATGGAGCTCGACCACATTGGTGGAACATTTGGTGGTAACCGCAAGCCCACTCCGTTCCTTTGCCTCATATTGAAGATGCTTCAAATCCAGCCTGAGAAAGAAATCGTCGTGGAGTTCATAAAGAACGATGATTACAAGTATGATCTCTAACCAAAGCTCTTGTATTCGATACAGTTGTAGTCTAGATTGGATACTGCAGTTCGCTGTTTCTCAAGCATTTATGTATAGTGTAATCCAAATCTGGGAATGTGGGTGTATTGCAGCTATAGGTTTCTTTGAAGTTTTGGTCTAATTATCTTCAAGTTGATAGTTCTGCGACTGCCTTGGTTGTTTCCCAAATTTTTAGATGTTATAAAGGTTTATTACTGAGAAGATTTTCTCTCTTGGTTTCTGCAGATATGTTCGTATTCTTGGTGCGTTCTATCTCCGTCTCACTGGGTCTGATGTTGATGTCTATCGATACCTCGAACCTCTCTACAATGACTACCGAAAAGTTAGGCAAAAGCTAGCTGATGGACGTAAGTTTTCATTTTCTTTCAATGGTCCTTTGTATTAGACTTTTGATTGATGTTTTCCCTAACCAAGTTTTATTTCCTTGGGTTGGAATAGGTTTTTCCTTGAGTCACGTGGACGAAGTCATTGAGGAACTTCTAACCAAGGATTATTCTTGTGATATTGCAATGCCACGCTTGAAGAAAAGGTGTGTTCTTTTGCATTTAAGTATAGCTGGATCTTAGCTTATGGTTTCTGCAGTTTTGTTAGCTGGTGAATCTGTCACTGTGATGATAGGTGGACGCTGGAACAGAATGGTTCTTTAGAGCCAAGGAAGAGTGTTTTGGAAGACGACTTTGAAGAAGAAGAAGAAAAGGAGGAGAATGAAGGGATTGCGGATGGATCTGAAGATGAGAAGGTCACTGCTTTCGTTCTGAAATAGTTTGTATTTGTTCTGTTTTCTGTTTCTACTTAGTAGCTCTATGTTGATACCATCTTCCTCCTCTTTTACAGGATCATCACCGTAAGAGTCCTGAGAGAGAAAGAGACAGAGACAAAGACAGGAGACGCGACAGTCATAGACACAGGTATCTGAATCCGTGCCCTTTGCAGGATACCATCTCTAAAAAAATTCTTTCTTGTGATTTGTTTGTTGCTTGTGATCGTGGAAGCTGTTTGATCTGGCTAATGCTCACGCATCATGTCTAGTATTCTCTCTTTTGAATGTCTGTTTCCTCTGTGGCATCTCAAGCCATCAGCGGTTGCATACAGCTTCCGAAATTGAAATTGTGGAGATCCTACCAGGTTTCACTGTACTGACAGTGTACAGTGAGAAGTATGATGGATCAGACATTCTTACAATCACTTACCCTGATAGATCGCAATTGGTCATTGTGTTATTATGATAACGATCTTTAGATCACAAAGCATTTTCCGTTCTATCTATCTGTTTTTTTTTAGCTCATAGGAGATTTTTAGTTGGTTGTTGCATGAATTATAATTTGACCGTTGCTTTGTGATTGGCAGGGATCGTGATTATGATAGAGACTATGATATGGATCGAGATTATGACAGGGACTATGAAAGAGAACGTGGGCGTGGTCGAGACCGAGATAGGGAGAGAGACAGAGATCACTATAGAGACCGGGACAGGGAGAGGGAACGAGGCAGAGATAGAGAACGAGACAGAAGAGACAGGACACGTCGTAGAAGTAGAAGCAGAAGTAGGGATCGTAAGAGACACGAGACAGATGATGTCCGGGATAGGGAGGAACCAAAGAAAAAGAAGAAGATGAGGGAAGATGGAACTGATCATCCAGATCCTGAAATTGCAGAAGCTAACAAACTGAGAGCATCTCTGGGATTGAAACCTTTGAAATAAGCAGCAGCAGCAGCAGCAGAAGAAGAGTCTTCCTATCAAACTGGGACTTGGTTCATATATCCAGCTAAACCGGTTACTACTATGTGATCCAACTAACTTTCGTTTGAGTTTTCGAGTTTGTTTGTTACGGAGGTTGCGAGTGTTTTTGCACAATTATAGAATCTCTGATGTAAAAAACAAAATGCAGTGTTCAGGAAATTGTATGTTGTGCTAAACCGGATAAGAATGCTCAATAGATTGTGTGATATACTAAACCGGATGCTTTTCCCCAATAATGGCAAATATGGGTGGCAATATCACATGAATGATAGTGGGACCCACCATAAACATTCCGGTTACATAATCATTAACCATCACGACGCGCGTGCTTCTCATGTCCCACCCACGACGCCGTTTTTAGTTCCCTCTGTACTACTCTTCTTACCTTTTATCACTGCTTCCTCCGTCTCCACCGGCTTCCGAATTTCCCGGCGGTAAAGCAATGTCCGTTAACGATAGTATCGATCCTCGGTTCCTATTCCATGTGGAAGATGACTCTATGCGGTTCCGTTTCAGTGAGTCCGGTACCAAGAGCCGGGAGCTCGAAACCGTCGGCGATCGCCGTTTCGGAATATCCGGAATCCGGCAAGGTTTCTGCGGGAATAGAAATGAGAAGGATGAAAGGAGATATTCCGATGGTGATGATCACGAGGAAAACGTTTGTCTCGGAAAGCGCGGCTCTCTAGCTCAGCCTGGTATTGATTCCAGTAATAATCGTACTTCTGTAGCTGGAGAAACCAACAGAGAAAGTGTAAAGCAAGGTACATAAACATTAGCTCTCAAAATCTCTTAAGCCCCTCTCTCTTTAGCGGATCGAATCATCTGCTAATTCCTGGTTTTACTCATGTTTCAGCTGGTTGGGAACTGGTTGTGAGAGAAGACGAGGAGGAGAAATCATCGATTGATCGCCATGAGATGGATTTAAAGGTGATGATGATCACTAATACAAATGGTAACGTATCTGATTCACACGGCAACACGCACACGCAGGGAAAGCGAGATTTTGCTTCTGTGGAGAAAGAGAGAGTCACTAGTAGTGTCAGCTCATGGGAGTCTCTCAAGGCCATCCTCTCTGATCCCGTCACGTAAGTGTTCGTTAGCTCTGCTGCTTGTGAATTGGCTACTTCTTGTTAACATTCTTAAAAAAATGATTTTATCTATCTGTGTTGCTTTGCTTTCGATAGCGGAGCCTTGATGAGTGATGCTACAATACTGCCTTGTGGACATTCTTTTGGAGCCGGAGGATTAAAAGAAGTTCAAAGAATGGTAAATGATTCTGACCCCAATCCCTTGAAGATCTCTTGTCTTTTGTCAAATGTGAATCTTGAATAATCCAAGGGTTTTGACGATTTTTGTTGTCAGAAAGCGTGTTTTACATGTTCACAGCCTACTTCGGAAGGATCAGAAAAGCCAAATCTTTGTGAGTTTAACGACACTACTAGTTTCACCGAAGTCTCTTTAAGATCAACTTCTTTTTTTCCTGATCAAGCTTATGGGGTTTGTTTCAGCTCTCAGAATTGTAGTTCGTGCTTTCCGCCGAGAAGAAGAATCAGATCATGTTCACTCACTGAAACGAAGGAAAGAAAGGTCGGAGCAGGTTTGTTTTCTTTACACATGTAAACATTGTAACCTCGTTTACAAACGAGAATCCGGATAAGCAGAGTTTCTTCCTTCCTGTGACCTGCAGCACAAGAGAACTTTCTGTATTCCAAACATCACAGAAACTCCCAAGAGTAGTAGTAGAGGCATACAGTTTCCTTTCTCCATTGGAGATCGAATCATCATAGAGGTCTGAGATCTTCCATCACACCAACGTCACTTTATAACAATCTAGAATTATACTACTTTCATGTTTTCAACAAACAAAAGTTCATATGGCTTTTTAGGGAAACAAAAGGACGCCTCCACGGTTTGTGGGACGCAAGGCAGTTATAATGACACACTGCTTAAATGGATGGTTTAAGTCATTTTCCCTCTCGCTAAATCTCTACACTCATTTTTCATCCATTAGATGCTAAAGCTCTTGCAACAAATTGAATTTTCTATTTCAGGTATGTTGTGAAGACAGTGGACAATGCAGAGTCTATCAAGTTGCAGCATTGCTCACTTGCCAAGGTTTCCGACAATTCTCCTTCTAAGGTAACAGTGGCTGAAGTGGCACCGTCTTGGCTATCTAGCTCATAGAATTCATCACCGAGACAACAATTCTCTGTATTTAAAATTCCAGTGTTTTATTAAACTTTGCATTCCTGGAACAGACACGTATGCCAACTTCGTAGCATTGATAACAAAAGATCTCTCTTCTAATGTGTTTTTACATGTACGAATGACAAAAACATCAATCGCCTGTTATTTACACTATAGTCTATAGATAATAACAATCAAAAGTGCTAACACAGAAGACGATATAGGCGGAGGGATTAGTGGAGTCCCCGGTTAACCATAACTAAAAAAAGAAAGGATCAAGAACTGGTAGGCGGCGGCTTCATCATTGACAGAAGAAAGCTGCAGGTCGAAAAAATGGAAGCTGCAGCCGCCTGAACCGCCATGCTAGTCTCCATATTGCTCCCATCTTTCCCAAAACTGCAGACGAAAGCCAGAAACTTGGTTAAACCGGTCTTTTTTTTATGCCTCTACGGGTCTGCTTGATCTAATTTCCTCACCTTGAATCTGATGACTGGGAACTGAAAGGCGAGTACTCGTCCATTTGCCGTAGACCTTCGTTGCATCTTGACTGCATTTCCTTCACTTGGTTTAACGAACGTTCCTGCGAATTTCAAATCCATAGTATATCAGTACATTAAACACCACCTCGAGCTTAAGAACCCTGGATATAATCGTTCTGACTTGATAAGTACGCACCAGATCTTTCTCTTCATCATACAGAGATTTGTTAATCTGATCAAATTTTGCAGACCACTTTATCTGATGCGTCTCTGTAACTGTTTTATCCGAAGGAGCATCACCAGAAGTATTCGTAGTATCCGTCATCTGAAGAGTGTTGTTATCTTGGTTAGAAGAAGATTCTCTTGATGAGACGAGAAGCGGCAACTCGGTAGCCAGAATACTTTGAACTCTGTTCCTACTATCCTGCACAGCTGCAACAACATCATAAGATCTCACTTAGCAATCAATTAAACACCGAGAAGCCTTCTCTGTGGTATGTCTGCAGATAAGTAGTTACTCACCTGAAAGCCGTCCGGTGAGGTCTTGGTGAAGAAACTCCAACCATTGGGAAGCTACGGTAGCAGCTAAAAAGCAAACAAACATTTTTTTTTTCCTTTTAAGGATTTCTTTCCCTTTCCACTTCTGCAATGAATTACTCATCATGCACCAAGAACTAACATTTATCCTTCACCCATTTCTACACTTACTTAACCTAAACCGTTTATTCACAAAAGTCTTCATTTTTTCGGCATAAGACTTAAACCACTTATTACTTGAGACATATTATGAAGATCTGAAACATGATAAAAGTCACTACTAACCTTCAACAGCAAGAGACGTGGCTTGTTCCGGGTTTGTAGTATTGGCATGATCAGGTACTCCCGTAGATGGTAACTTAAAGGCTAATGCCTTATCTTCTCTGACTGAATCTGAACATCCACGACAAACAGAGTGATCAAGTCTGAATTCGCTAACATGACATCTTAACAGGGAAAATGGGATTGATAGATACCTCTTACATTCAAATTGGCATTTCTTTCCACCACGGTAGCATCATCAGTAGCATTTCGAATCAAAGCTTCAATAATTGAGCAGACCTGTTTCTTAGTCCTGACATGGTTAATGATTCCCGGGTTCAGTTCCGTCAGCAACCCACTTGGCGCGGTGACATTCGAGAACCTATCTACCTGCTGCTGTTCCTTCTTAGGGAGGACCTCGTTTCTCTTCTTGAAAGAATCGCCTCTCCTCTTGTTCTTCTGCTGCTTTTGCGCGGCGGGGATTTCAACAGGAGGAGTCGATACTGTAGAACTCGGAGCTGAGACTCCACCCAAAGGGCCTGAGAGAAAACCATTCTTCTTCATTTCCATCCATCTCCGCATCGAATCTGACTTCTCCAATGGACCCGCTCCACTACACATCTCGCTATTAGGATTCGGAAGCGAAGGATCTCGTCGTAGTGAATTCGACTCTGCTGCTCCGCGTGGACTTGCAACGGGTTCAGAAGTCTCCTTCGGTTTCAAGACGCTGACATTCTTTGAAACGCCATCATCAACAGAGTCGCTATCATGTTTCACAGTGTGATTCTCAAGCAAACCTTGTTTTCCAGAACTAGCAACGCATCTATCACCATCTGTAGAAATTGACTTAGCTTTAGGTAAACATGTGCTCGCCTTAAGAACTTTAGCCAAAGCTTCTTTTTCTCTCATTACCCTTCCTAAACCTTCAGCATCAGGAATCACAAGCTTCTCAGATACTCCAGAAATCTCTTCACTGCTAAGATTCGGTTGCTGAACAATTCTAATGTCTTTATCAGGTTGCAGATTACTGGTTTTGGTATCTGCAGAACAAATCATCCAAAAGTTCAGTGATAAGATCATTTCTAATAATATGAATTTGAAGCATATTCGCTCTACGATTTCAACAAAATCTGAAGAATTACCAGAACCCAGATCTCGCACTTTCACACGTTTAGAGCCTAATCCATCTTTCTCTGTGAATCCATTTCCGTTACGCTTCTCGCCCGAAAACTGAGAAATTGGAAAAACCCAGAGACCAAGAGCAAAACCCATAAACAAATTGCAATAATAAACAGGAGAATCTAACAAAAAAAAGTCATCGGAGAAGCTAAAAAAGAGCCAAACCCCAGAATTCGATGCCGGTTCCGACGAAACCCCAGAGGAAATCCCTCTATGTTCCTCCATTTTCCACACCAGAAGAAGATCTCTTTCCAAAAACCCAGATGCCTAATTACGCAGAAAGAGTCCACCCAGAACGAAAACGAAGGGTTTCTTCAAATACGGGTAACAAATAGGGATTGGGAGTGAACCAGAGAGAGAGAGAGTGGGATTCGAAGAAATGATTTGGGTGTGGAATCGTGTGTTGAGTGAGTGAGATGCAGATAATTTTTGAGGATAAATCGATGGAGGACGGAAGAAAAGAAAAAGATTTTGAATTCAAAATGGAAGTGAAAGGTTTTTGTTATAAAGGAGAGCTTCCTCGCGTTTTCCGCCGCTCAACCTTGGAGCCTTTTATATTCTCGAAACACCAAAGTAGGGCTCTATCGTGTAAACCCGTATTAGCAAATAACCATTTCAGCTAATCCTCTAATTACTAGTAAAGTGTGTTTATCTTTCTCCACCAAACTCCATTGCTGCAGCAACATATCCACATTTGCAACTGTAACATCGTTTCAATTTACTACATCTAAAGTTCACAAATGATCTCTGTATACAGAAACAGTATCATTATATAACAAATTTAGTGAGTATTACTAAAAATGCTAAGAAGTGAATTATTTCAAATTTTGATTCAATCATATTTTTTACTCTTTTTTCCTACATCAGTTTGATTCATTGAACAACACAATGGTTACAGTACGACAAATCTTATTTATTTTTTAATGTCACTTTAGATATTTAAAAACAAATTTAGAGTGATCTCAATTTTAATATGAGAAAGGTTTTATTTTTATATGAAATTCTATTTAACTAAGTGTAAAATCTTATGTTATTTGTAGATAGATTGTTTATCATCCTTTTCGTAACAATAACGACAACATACATTATTAGTATGTTAAATGTTACATGTGTTAGTTTAAGTTTTATGTATGCAAATAGATTGATTGAATCTGGCTATAAAAATGGGTTAAATTAAGTACATCTATTACTCATGAAAGACAAAACCCGTGGTTATACAATTTATTTAAACCAAATGCAAGTATATACTGTATATGTAATGCGGTATGACTTACAAAATGTGTGGGTATATTGAACGAAGAAATACAAGTAAGTTAACTTTAAAAATGGTTGGTAGTCTAATTCAGAGATAGAACAAATTTGATTTGTCGCATCTAACATTTATTGTGCCAGCTTGTTGAAAACTGCTAGTCTGATTTTTATTAGTTAGTAGAATGTTTGTCACATGGTCTATATTATCTCTGTAGGCCTCTTATCTTATAGATTATAGCATACGATTCATGTCTAAGTGCATTTGTGCCATCGTATTCTCCAGGTTCATGACTTGTGATCCACACAATTCCTCCTGTTTTAATTTCTTTGGCTACTTCTCTTAGTGTGGAGTTACTAAATTATGGGAGATGCCTCAAGTTGCAAACAAGATTGATTGTCTTGAAGGATCTCAAAGAAGGGTGCAACTGATGTGGTGTTAGATGATTGTCTAGCGACTGCGTCTGCATGCATGCTGATCCAACTGCTAATGGAACAGTCGCACAAACTTTTGAAGGTCTTGCACGTGCCATACCTTAGAAAAAGCAAAGCTTAGGAGAGCAACGCTGCTTTTGCAACAAGGTCACAGTCGCAGTAGCGTCTACGGAATTTCACATGAGCAGCTTCTTCTGTGCGTGATTCAGGTTTGGGATCAAGCATCAAGTATCTCTACGCAAACATTTCTGATCAGTAAACACAACCCAATACTTGTCTCTACATAATAAGATTGCATGGTTCCATAGCAACATAAGAAATACATTCGGTTAACCATAAGAACTTGGCATCACATATCATATGAATAGATGAAAAGCTCATCAAACTGAACCAATCCGCTGACAAGAAACCATTGACGCAAACACAAAACACGAACAAAAGCATTAGATAGAGAGAGGAACACACAGGCCTGTTTTTGATAAGTGTTCTCAGGCCTCCTGACCATCATCAAACATCTTGACAACCCGCCGTCGAATTCTTCTCCTTGGAGACTCACGCAAGATCTCTGCCATCAAGAGGACAGCCCTAGCGTTTGCGGACCTCGAAGTCCTCCTCTTCACCTTCGGTCTCCTGCGATTTGAGCCTCTCCGCCGCTGGCTGCTGCACATTCGCCGTATCTCCATCATTTGTGTCCGTCGAATTCTTCTCCTTAGACTCACGCATGGCCTCAGCCCTTGAGATGATAGCCCTAGCGTTGCGCACCTTCCATCGTATTATCCACCTTGGATGCCATCGAGATGGGATTCGATTACGATTGGAATATTAGATCGGCAATGAGAGATAATCAAAATATTAAGAACAAAATATTGGAAAGAGCGTAAATTTGCAAGTAGTACCGTTTTTTTTAGATACATAAATTAGGATGTAGTTGAAGACTTTGTCTGATTTAACTCCCTTTATTTAGGTATGTAATCTGCACCAAGTAAATTCTCAAGAACGATGAGAGAAATTATAATTTAGTTGATATCAACCAAAAATATTATAAATTATAGTATAGTTTAAACTGAAAATGATAGTTTTGTTGTGCTTCATTTTGTACGGTTCCATTTTGTCGAGTTGTGTATGATTAACATGCATAGAAACATACAAATTACAGCTTCATTTAATTTTAATTAATTACTTCAAAAGACAAGAGACAATAGTTTGCTTAGACGAAACCCTCGAGGGTTAAAAAAAAATCAATTAAAGTGAGGCGCAAGCAAACGACGCCGTTGGGAGCCTGTTTTGGAGCGTGTGTTTTTTTTTTTTTTGGGCCATCACTTAGGGACAGAAAACGTGAAATCTGAATCTCTCTCTCTTTCGCTGTCCGATTCCGACAGATAGACAAGGGAGAGAGAGAGAGAGAGAGAGAGAGAGGGCGCGAAACAGAGAGAGAGAAGGACGACCCACGATAATGGATGATCCTTCGAACGCGAAATCTAGCCAATGCCCGCCTATGGCCAACCTAGCTCCGACGTCGGCGCCGTTTCGAGGTCCGTTCCATCGGCGAGCGCATTCGGAGGTTCAATTCCGCCTCCCTGAAGATCTAGATCTCTCCGAACCCTTCGGAGGATTCGACGAGCTTGGATCCGAAGATGACATCTTCTGCTCATACATGGACATTGAGAAACTCGGATCCGGATCCGGATCCGCTTCCGATTCGGCTGGACCATCCGCTCCCAGGTCGGATAACCCGTTCTCCGCTGAAAATGGAGGCGAGGCTGGGAATTCGAGACCTAGGCATAGGCACAGCCTCTCCGTTGATGGGTCTTCGACTCTGGAATCAATCGAGGCCAAGAAAGCCATGGCTCCTGATAAGCTCGCCGAGCTCTGGGTCGTCGACCCCAAGAGAGCTAAAAGGTTTCATCTTTCACCCCAAATCTCGAGAATTTTTGAGTCTTCGTTTCTTGCAATTGTTAAGAACAGTTTACTACGCCTTGTTTTACAATTCGCGGGAAAAAAAGGCTGTTTCTTTATGAATTATGACCTTTTCTTTTTGCTGCTGTTATCTTTTGATGTTGATGTGATGCATTTTAGGTGTTCTTTTTGAGATAATTTTTTTTCCTTGGTTACGTATAACAATTACTTTTGTTTGACTCTGATCTCGAATACCTTTGATAACTGAATTTTAACTGAAAATTTTAGTTACTATGCTGCTTTTCTAGACCATGAGGGACCCATATAAGTATGCTATTCTTTTTGTGTGTTTAAATCCCTTGTCGAATTTCTGTGGCAATGCGTCTCTTTCATGTTGATGTGATGGCCCTCAACTTTTTTTTATTGGGACTAGCTTTTTGTTTGATTGGTCGGTTCAAGCTTGTTGTTCACAACCTTGTTTGGTTTAAGATCCTATCTTGCACTGCCTTTATTTTTGTGTGTGGTACTTCTCGTATAGCTTGAATAAGTTTCTAAAGTCTTTTAACATTTAAACTTTCGAGATGATCCCTTTTTCACATTCCCTCTTAGTAGTCAACTGTTTGGAATTGAAAGTCATGGTTTCAAAATGGATTTGGTTCGGAAAATTTTGGGAATTAGCTTTGTGGTATTGGTCACTTGCGTGGACTGTTTAGAGAACTCTTCAACATAAATTGGTGACATTCTCTATAAAAATTGATGCACTAGTTGTATAATCCTGTCTCGTGCACACTCTATGCAGGATAATTGCTAATCGACAATCTGCTGCTCGTTCGAAAGAGAGGAAGGCTCGGTACATCTTGGAGCTGGAGAGGAAAGTTCAGACCTTGCAAACCGAAGCTACTACCCTTTCAGCACAACTATCTTTGTTCCAGGTTTGTTTATTTTACAAACTTCAACACTACATTTGCAGTAACATTCTTCTTTCTTTCCACTATTTGCAGTTTCCGAAATTAGCACACTCATCTACTGCCTAATAAACTTGCTTCTTACAGAGAGACACATCTGGCTTGTCATCTGAGAATACAGAGCTCAAGCTTCGTTTGCAGGTCATGGAACAACAAGCTAAGTTGCGAGATGGTATGTAAATCCATCCCCCTCCCTCCTCTTTATATGATTGATTGTTTCGGTCTTTAAGGTCGTTTATTGATGAATCTTCTTCCCCTACGCAGCACTGAACGACCAGCTGAAAAAGGAAGTCGAGAGGCTGAAATTCGCAACGGGAGAAGTCTCTGCCGCTGATGCCTACAACCTCGGAATGGCACACATGCAGTACTCTCAACAGCAGCAACCACAACAGTCCTTCTTTCAACAACATCATCATCAGCAACAGCAAACCGATGCTCAGAACCTGCAACAGATGACTCATCAGTTTCATCTCTTCCAGCCCAACAACAACAACAACCAAAACCGGAACATGACGTCTTCATCCTCTCGCCAAAACCCTCCCACCGGTCATCAGCTTATGCATCATCATCACGCTACTTCTAATGCATCGGCTCAGTCCCATTCCTATTCAGGGGCAATGCACGAAGACCCTCTTGGCCGGTTACAGGGGCTTGACATTAGCAGCTGTGGCAGAGGCTCAAACTTTGGTAGGTCTGACACCGTCAGTGAAAGCAGCAGCACCATGTGACAGGTTGCCTTTTTACGGATTCCGCTTTGTCGATAAAAACCTTATTCTTTTGCTCTCCTTTGAAATCTTTAGCTGAAAGGGTAACATCTTCGTCACCGTCTGATTCATTGTTTATTGTGTAAAACTGGTTTCTTTTTGGGGGGTTTTCAATTTAGAGACCACAGGTGTTTTAACTTGTCTGATTTCTCTGTTTCCAAATTCATTTTGTTCTTCTGGGGAGCTACCAAAGTCGAACCAGATATATTTTTTTATGTTTCTTTATGTTGTTCTCTTGCTTTCCCTAGTTGCTTCTTCAATCATCCTTGTAAATGGTGATTGGATATTGGATTTTGGCTTTGCCTTAAAACTAGACAAGAAATTGTGGTTCTTTTGCAGGTCTCTCACATCACTTTCTGCTCTTTTGGTGTTTCGGTAAATTTAAATTGTAAGAACTTCTTGTTTGTTGGCTAATTTCACAGTTTCCATTGCTTCAAGCACAAGTTTTTATTAGGACTCTCACGAGAACCCTAATGTTTGAAATTACTTTTTCGTTTTCACTTTTCTTAAAACCGCATTAGGATTCAGCTATTACAGACTAACATGATATCATCAGAATATATAAAGATTTTGAAAAGTCTCACTTAAGCTTAGAAACTATAGTAAGGTTACGTGTTAAACCGAGCCAAGACACAAATTACGTGAACCGAACGAGTCATGTTGAGGCCACTTAAACGGTACCCTAACTACCAAACAAAAAATTAAATTCTCACATGAGAATCTCTTAACTATATCTTCAGAAAAGCTTAACATGACTTAAGTTCATCTTGTGTCGGCTCAGAAGTTGGGGTCATTGAAATGACGTTCTCTTTGGACAGTGACTACTCTTCAGGCACGGAGTTATGACCAGTCCCAACAGTTTTGGGGCAACTAAGTGACAAACGCCTTGTGATGGTTACTTAAAGTGTGGTCCCTTTTGTTTTCTTTTGGATAGATCTCACGTGACTTTTTCGTGGATACAATTCAATAGTTTTCTTTATGTTCTTGTTTCAATCAAATTATTGCTCTTATCCAGCTTCATTATAGCCGAGTGTCTAATTAGCAATGAATTTAATCGAAATTTTAATTTACCATTAACGCTGATGTTGTTTCGTAGATAATATGTCTTCTCTTAGTAACAAAACCTGATAAAACTTAAGAAATCTAACAATCATTCGATAAATAGTAGCTAAACGTGTAACACTGAGAGTGGCTCAAAAACGTCTATTACCTAACAGCATGTACAAACCTAATTTCAATGTACAAAAACATATAACTAATTAAAATAAACGAACTCAACTACTTAAGATTCTTTGTCAAGAACATCTTACCCAAAAGCGGCGGTAGTTTTCAAAAGTAAAGCTAATCCCATTATCTACCTAAACTAGTGTATACTATATCATACATGTACCAGCTCGTGTTGAGTGTTGACTAATCACATAATCTTTTCTTGTTGGAACTTTATTTTTAAATATACTGACACCCATGGCCACTTATTCCAAACAGAGCATTTTCCGTTATTAAATTAATACTGTCATAAGTTTGGATTTATGATTCACGATCATGTATTCATGTTGCATGCAAATTAACATTTTTTGCATATTTGATTATTTCGAATAAAATAACATTTCTAACTACTCGGTTGAATGAAAACAAAACTCAATAAATAATTGGTGATCCTAATCGGTGGAGAAGTATTTACAAAAAAAAAAAAAAACCATTAACAAATCCTATCTAAATGACTAAGAATTATACGGGTTAAACAAAGAAACCTTACAATGTATACGACGTATTATGGAGAAACAGAAAAAACCTATCTTATAACATACTAAACTCTGTTAGCAAGTTGGAGAAAGTTATAGAATGGAACCCCGTCATCTTTACCAACTAAGAACAATGCATCTCATGTACAATCTACATGTTTTATGGTGTGAGTTACTGAGTATCCGTAATTTTGCTATCTTTTTAGACAATCTTTGTAAACAAGCTTGAATTTGCCACACCATCTAATTTTCTCGTAAAATAACCATCCATTTGTTTACACTCTTGTTTTTTTCTGCCGAATATCAAAATACCTTTTTCTACATTTATAGGAGGAGTCATGAAGTAACCTGGTTAAAACCAAACTCTATATGGCTATGTTAAGTTGATTGCATTTTAAAGGGGCCGCGAAAAGGACGTATCATAAAAATGCATGAGAGGAGCGTCACACGTCGAGGGCCTCTTGCATGTGCTTGTAACATGGTAGGACCATCTACTGACCTACTTACTAAGAAAAATAATATTCGTAATCAACCAGAGAAATAACAAAAAGGTTATTATAAAAATATAAAACAAAACATAAGATAATCTAATTTTGGTGTTAACTGTTGCTGGAAATAATTCTAATTATTTCTAACTTGATTGAGACTGATGTTATTAAAATTTTATTCACGCATCAATAACAACAAGAATAATACAACATAAAATATCTTGATCTACTAATATTTTAGAAGTTATTCAGAAAAAAACGTATATTTTTGTTAACCTTCCACATAAATAAGAGATGAGATCATATGACCAACTTAAAACGAAGGAAGAGACAAAATAATAAAGACTTGTGTATTGAAGCATGTGCAAGTAAGGGCCACTTGATTAGGAGTTGCAGTTGGTCTAACCGCAACATTTGCATGTGGCCACAACCTTCAAAGTCCCCCCTGATCTTATAATATCATAAATACATACATTTTTCTTTTTATTTCTCTAACTGCTTAATTTGTTGTCCACAAATATTATATTATACAATACAATTCTAAATTTGGCCACAACAATTTTTTGTTGTAAAAAATATAATAAAATCTTGACTCTAGTACTCAAGATTAACGGTGGCATACATTGTTGACTTTACTGCTAGTTATCCAAACAAGTTAGCCATCTTGAAACTTATGCTCGATTGATTTGTTACAAGGAAACTAGACGTATATTACTGTATGAATACCATAAATTGACAAGGAGATGCATTGGGATTTAACGAGAAATAATAGGCACAAATCTCTCGCAAAATGACCAGAAGACATTTGAATAATATACTATATGAATGCTCAAAAAGGTGAAAGAAGAGACACACCAATATATATATATATATATATATAATCTAAAATATATATATTTACTAATATATATATATATAAGTAAATATATATATTTTAGATTATCTCTTGGCTCTTGCCACTATTATAAAGTCCAAAACTCCTATATATACTCAATCCCACCACACTTGATTCCATATCAGTCTCACGATTCTCACCAAATCAAATCCGATACTCAAAACTGAATTAACCACCTTCCACAAAACAAAACAAAAATGGATATCACATCATACTCTAAATACTCTACGATCTCAATGCTATCTATATTCAGCTTATTATTCTTCCTCCATGGAGCTCAGGGAGACGACGGAGGTTGGCAAGGTGCTCACGCCACATTCTACGGTGGCGGCGATGCTTCCGGCACCATGGGTACGTATGACCAATAACAATAAATCCCCATGTTAGCTAGTTTAACCTCTCTATACATGCGTATGTTAGCTAACACGTGGCAAACCTAACTATTCAGGTGGAGCTTGTGGCTATGGAAATCTGTATAGCCAAGGTTACGGGACGAACACGGCGGCTCTAAGTACTGCTCTGTTCAACAACGGACTCACGTGCGGCGCGTGCTACGAGATGAAGTGCAACGATGACCCGAGATGGTGTCTCGGTTCCACTATCACCGTCACAGCTACTAACTTTTGCCCACCGAACCCTGGCCTCTCCAACGATAATGGTGGATGGTGCAACCCTCCTCTTCAGCATTTCGACCTCGCCGAGCCAGCTTTTCTCCAAATCGCTCAGTACCGAGCAGGCATTGTCCCCGTCTCTTTTCGAAGGTCCGTTTACTTTTTCTTAATACCTGGGACGCAAGTAATAAGGTTCCGATTGTTTCAAACCCTAATTTCTGCATTTGCGTTTAAAACAAGGATCCACAGTCTTCATAGTAATATATTTTCAGTTTGTAAATTATGTGAACTCCAAACACAATCTGAGTTTGTCCTTCCTTTTGCATACGTAAATTAAGTATTTATGTTTACAATTAACGTATAAACTTTGCTTTAAATACTAAAAAGATTGATGGATTTTGTTAGAACAAAACCAAATGCAACAACCAATCATAACTAATGAGTTATGTAATTATGTTGTGTGTGATTGCAGAGTACCGTGTATGAAGAAAGGAGGGATAAGGTTCACGATAAACGGACATTCATACTTCAACCTGGTTCTGATCTCGAACGTAGGAGGAGCAGGAGACGTCCACGCCGTCTCGATCAGAGGCTCAAAATCAGGGTCATGGCAAGCAATGTCAAGGAACTGGGGACAGAACTGGCAAAGCAACTCTTACCTCAACGACCAAAGCCTCTCCTTCCAGGTCACCACCAGCGATGGTCGCACCGTCGTTAGCAATGACGTGGCTCCTTCTAATTGGCAGTTCGGACAAACCTTCCAAGGCGGTCAATTCTGAGTCCATCCATACATTACATCATCCTCTCTCTCTCTGTTTTGGGTGCTGACGTGGCTGCATATTGCTGAGGTGGCTCGTAAACACCCGCCATAACTTAGCCTTGTTCCATTTTTTTTTTCTTCATATTTCTTTCCTCTTATATACGAATTGTAGCTTCCATGATTGCCTACAAAGAGCAAGGCTTGTCATTTGTTTCTTTTACATGTTTATTGAATTTAGCCTTTTGGCATACCTTTTTACTTTGTTTTTGTTGTAATCCAAAATCGCTTAGCTATATAAATCGAATTAATATTAGCAACAAAAGTGCATTTTGACTTTTGAGTCAACGGTGGCGACAAGTCAATAACCGCGTGAAGAAAGAATCGTGCTTTCGTCTCTGTTTTCACAAACGGCAATTTTCTCTCCGGGCCAATTCCAGTGATGATGGTGAGTGACGGCAAAGAAGTTGCGTTCAAGTTATCTGATTCATGCGTTCTTAAGATCGTTCAAGGCGACATCACCAATTGGTCTGTCGATGGCTCCGCCGATGCTATTGTCAGTCTTCTCTCTTTCTTTCCACCTCCGTTATACTCAAAATTTATAGAGTTACAATCATATATATAGGATTACAGCACTTCTGGGTCTTTTCTTCCATTTCACAACATAAAGCTATTATATTTTGAAAGTTTTGTATAAAGGCGTACTCTGTTTCTGTGCCGACTAAAGCCTAAGTGCTCGCTTGAGAAAACAGAGTCCTAATACCAATTTGATTGTGATTAGAGTAGTCGGAATCAGAGAAAGCTGATTCCTTTTGACGCCATGATGCTTTTTTATTTATTTTAAGTATGAACTTGAGATGAGAATGAGGAAACTTGTGACTGCTTCAGGCTAATCCAGCAAACGAGCGCATGTTAGGCGGTAATGGTGCAGATGGAGGTACTTCGTACTTCAAATATTCTATTAGTTTAGTATCTATTTTTGTTCTCCTTTTTAAAAAAAAATCTCATTTTTGGAAAGCCATTCATGACGCTGCTGGGGCCCAGCTGAGAGCAGCATGTTATCAAGTCCCCGAAGTTCTTCCCGGAGTCCGTTGTCCCACCGGAGAAGCAAGAATCACGCCGTGGGTTTCACTTTCCCGTCTCTCCCCTCTTTTGTATTTTATAAAATGTTCTTACAAAGTTATTGGAAATGGAGTAGGGGTTTCAACTTGTCTGCGTCTCATGTGATTCACACGGTCGGGCCCATTCATAATGCCGAAAAGAATCCTAAGAAACTCCTACAAAGTGCTTACAGGTAAGCAAGAAAATGCATCTTTGTGTATCCTGTATAGTGGTCACGCTTCACTTATGCTTCCTCAGTGGATTGTGTATCTCATTGTTGGATTTTTTGGTAACAGAAACAGTCTGAGAGTAGCTAAGGAAAACAACATTCGGCACATTGCATTTACTGCAATATCTTGTGGTATTTTCAGGTAAAGTTATAAAGGACATAAACTTGATATGGAACTCTCAAGTTGGTAGATGATTTCAAATATTTCTACCCATGTATTAAATTATCTTTTAAGAATAATATTCCACAAAATATGTGGAACCCTTTTGTTTTCCATCAAACTGGTTAGGTATCCTTTGGATGAAGCTGCTTCTATAGCTATCTCCACGGTTAAGGAGTTTGGTAAAGACTTTAAAGAGGTAAGTTTAATTGCCTTTTAACTACATTTAGTCTCTCAATTACCAAGAAATGCTCTTTTGACAAGTGTTGTAATGTTTCTCAGGTCCATTTTGTTATGTTCAGCGATGATACGTACACAATGTGGGTGAACAAGGCAAAGGATTTGCTACCTCCACCACAAGGCCGAAACTTATCCCTCTCGGAGAAAACCATCAAAACAGCATTCTTCAGTAAACTCAACTGTTTTCTATAAATGGTTTTTTGTTTTTTTGATGCACCCCGCCAAAAATAGGCACTGTCTCAGATCATTATCATGTAGTACAAGAACTTGTATTTGTCTCATCACTATAAGGACAACAACAAGCTTTGAAACAAACGTGTATGATGATCTTTCTTGAAGTCTTTCATCGAAACGTGTATGATGATCTTTCTTGAAGTCTTTCATCGAATATGTTTCTCATCTAATCAGGCCCATTAACATGTCTATTGCACCATCATTAGCAATAATGGGCCAACAAACTCTGTGCGAGAGAGAATTGGGTGAGGACTCAATTCTCGAATATGATCTTTCTTGAAGTCTTTCATCGAATATGCTTTCTCATCTCATCAGGCCCATAACCAGGCCCAGTTTCATGTCTATTGCACCATCGTTAGCACTAATGGGCCAATAACCTCTGTGGAAAAGAGAATTTGATGAGGAGGACTCAAATGAGACGACTATGGTTGACCTGTGCGGTGGGAAGCTTGAGTCTCCTCCCTAGATTACACTCGAGCTCGATCCTTCGACCACCTTCTGCTTCGCCGGGAGCTACTCTGATCTCCGCCACTTTCGCCGTCAAAACTTTCCACACTGCCGCGTTACAGTTTCGCAGCGAACTGTCTTCGTCTATTCTCTCTTCCCGAGTGGTTTCTGTCTCATCCATGGCTTCTGGAGACGAAGAAGCTGTTTTCAATTTGTCTGATTCTAGTCTCCTTAAGATCCTTAAAGGCGACATCACCAAATGGTCCGTCGATGCATCTTCCGATGCTATTGTAAGCCTCTCTTTCTCGATCAATTTCAAATTTCTAGGGATGGCAATGGATAGATTTTTCTCAAATTAGATGAAACTTGATTAGTTCGTGATGAACATGATTGATAGACTCTTGTATCATTCCCGTAAAACACATTTGAATTAGGTCTCTCTCTCCATTGCTTCATCATTCAGGTGAATCCAGCAAATGAGCGAATGCTAGGTGGTGGTGGTGCCGATGGAGGTGATTTCATTCAATTTGTTCTCTCCAAATCCATTGCCATTTCTGCGATTGTGTTGGTATAATGAACTGTGACTATTCTGAAACCTTAATGCAAATCTGATTATGTTATGTGACCAGCAATACATAGAGCTGCTGGGCCACAGCTCAGAGCAGCGTGCTATGAGGTTCCTGAAGTTCGTCCTGGAGTCCGTTGTCCCATCGGTGAAGCGAGAATTACTCCGTGCGTTACTCTTTTTCTTCTTCTCATTGAAATTAAGACTCTTGATAAATGAATTGGATTTTGAAAAATTATGGAACAGGGGTTTCAACTTGCCTGCATCCCGAGTGATTCACACTGTTGGACCAATCTATGACTCAGATGTGAACCCTAAAGAATCCCTCACAAAGTCTTACAGGTAAGCGTTAACGCAGATTCTTCTTGTTTACTCTGCTTAGACATGTTTTCATTGTAAACAAAGATTTCATCTTTCTGTTTTTTGCTACAGAAATAGTCTGAGAGTGGCAAAGGAAAACAACATCAAGTACATTGCTTTTCCTGCCATATCTTGTGGGATTTACGGGTAAAGTTTTCACAACCAGAGACTTAAGTCGTCTATATGTTGTTACATTACCTATTCTGTTCATTGAATTCCTGGAAACTTATGTGAAAAGTGAAAGAGAAATCTTATGCCCTCAGAGTATTGTTTTTTTTTTTTGTTAGATATCCTTTTGATGAAGCTGCTGTGATCGGTATATCAACGATCAAAGAGTTCTCCAGTGACTTTAAAGAGGTAATGGTTGCTTCACTCGTCCATATTGTTATCAATTCCATGGATTCAATCAAGTAACTGACATTTTTTTTTTTACAATCTGGTATTGTCATTAGGTGCATTTTGTTTTGTTCGCGGACGATATTCATGGCGTATGGGTAAACAAAGCAAAAGAGGTACTACAAAAAGCTTAATATCATCCCCTCTGCATCCTAAATAGGCCGTAAGAAAATCCTAAAACTCCACACTTACCAAGCATTTTGGTATTTGTGTAATGTGATGAAAGCCTTGTGGTGGTCCGTAATGGTTATGTTTGGTAATAAAGACTGTGTTTTTTAACGATCCAACATTGTCTTTTGCTGTTATTCAATCAAGAAACAGTGCAACGAGGGAAATAACCTAGTGATTTAAAAATATGAAAAAATCAGTTCTAAGATAGAGAAATATTCTTGTAAAGGTTTGACTCGGGTGGTGTAGTGTGTCGTATTAGCAGATAAAAATCAAGAAGTTTAAGAAAATAATAACTTGTATTAAGATGGTATAGTAAAATCAATTGAATATCCAAATTTGTATTTTCAATTATATTTTAACCGAATTTGGGTTTTCAAGTAGATTTTTAAGAAAACAGAAAGGAAATAATAAGTATTAAGATGGTTTAGGAAAATCAATTGAATATTCTACGCGTTTTTAGTAGAGAGTAAGAAGATCAATTTTGATTTCATTAACTAGATAAAGTTAATAAAAAATATATTGGATTGTGAGTTAAACTAATTTTAATTTCAACAAAAAAAAAGGAAACCAGATAAGAAACAACAAAAAGGAAATTAAACATGATAGAAAAAAGGAAATAGTGAACAAGATCGCTCTGGATTACAAAACAAAATAGAAATCACCGACTTACACTATCTTTCTTATAAATAGAGAGAGTGTCAGACTCTCGATATCATTGATTCGATTTCTTATTTCTCAACCACAACAAAAGAAAAACAGAACTCGAAGCAAAAACCTAAAAGAATATGGAGAAGATGATGATTAGAGACAGAGAAGCTCTGAATGTTGTTGACGAATCCTCGCTAACGTTTGTCTCTTTACTTGGCCGAGGGGGTTTCGGTTCCGTCTCTCTCATGAGGGATCACAACTTCCGATTATACGCAGAGAAGTCGTCGCCGCTCGATTACCTGAGGAATCTGGAGAAAGAGCACAGGATCATGCTTCGTTTCCGCAACCATCCTCGCATCGTCCAGACCTCAAGCCCTAATCTTCACATAGGCACCAACCCCGAACGATGCTTCATCTACATGGAGTTTGCCTCCAAAGGTACTCTCCAGAAGATGATCTCCGAGTTCCGTGGGAGACCAATGCCTGAATCTGTGATCGGACACGCCGCTCTTATGATCCTACAAGGAATCGAGGCTCTGCACTCACACGGCTACGTTCACTGCGACATAAAGCCAGACAACGTTCTCGTCTTCCCTTCCAAGACTGTTGGGGAGCCGTGGGATCTCAAGCTCGCTGATTTCGGTTTATCCAAGGAGCCCGGTCAGGATTCGAGGTCGCTGTACGGTGGCACGAAGCAGTACATGCCTCCGGAGTCTTGTGGACCCAACCGAGTGATTGGACCGGCCGTTGATATATGGTCTCTAGGGTGTGTGGTTCTTCAGATGTCCGGAGGCTGTCCAGAGAGGATGGGAGATTGTTACACGTGGAGGCTTTCCAGACTTGTCTCGCCTATGGCCAGCGACTTCTTGAGGCGGTGCTTGGATCTGCAGCCGTCGCGTAGAGCCACCGCAGCGGAGCTATTGAACCACCCGTTTGTTAAGCAAAGAGTGATTAGTGTTCCACCACGGCCAACGATGCTTCCGTGTCTTTCTCCTCTCAGGTTTGCTTCTGTCGCAAGGAACAATGTGATGGAGGGATATTCTACAAGACAAGGAAGACCGGTGATGATGATGGTTCCAAGACCCAACAATTTGATCTGCTGAGATCAACGGTGGAGATGAGGCCAAGAAGAAAAAGAAAGGAGTTTTCCTTCCATTCAAGGCGGCTGTTTTTTATGTTTTGGTTGCTTTATGTTTCGGTTGTTAAGAGTCATATAGCTTGTTGCAGAAGTTATAGTGTATAAGCAAGTTTCTATTAAGAGTTTAAGCTTCAGACACTTATTTTCTAATATGTTCATCGAATATAATGTCCAGTTTTAGACTTTTAGTATATAAATATCATCTTAATTATTCGTATGTCTTTGGAACAAACAAAACAAAAGTTATTGGTATATTTAGGATATTGAAAGCAAGTAAGAAAACAAAGAGTAAATAAAGCCCAAGCCCACTAAATTTCAAAGCCCTAGAAGTAGCAACAAATAAATCATCTTTCAAGTTTATAAAATGATAAATTTTTGAAATATTGACAATATTATTAAAAGAAGTTTTACTGCAGTTTTTAAATTAATCCGAATTACATTTTAAATAAATAAAAATAAGCCCAAGCCCACTAAACTTCAAAGCCCCTAGAAGTAGCAAAATATAAATTATTTTTCACTTGTATGCCGTGTCCGATGAAATCGACGAGAAGAGAGTAAGCCCTAGCAAGCACAGTAGCTCCGTCGAGAGGAGAAGCCGCGTCTACAAGATGGTAATGTATCTCTCTTCGTTTGCTTAGATTTACAGAAGAATCGGGAATCGAATCGTTGACCATCGTCTCCGTTGTTGTGTTGCAGACTGTCAAACGCAGGAACGGTGGCAGGAACAAGCAAAACCGAGGCCACGTCAACCCAATCAGATGCTCCAACTGCGGCAAATGCTGCCCAAAGGTAATTCAAAGTAATTCAAGATTCTGTAAAGAGTTTGATTTGGGTTTTGGTTAACCTGTGTGTGTGTGGAATCATTGGATAGGATAAGGCCATTAAGAGGTTCATCGTGAGGAACATTGTGGAGCAAGCTGCCATTAGAGATGTTCAGGAAGCCAGCGTCTACGATGGTATCTTTGATTCGTCTCTTTGCTGACTCTTTTGCATTGTTAATGTTACATGTACAATAACATCAAAAGTTTGGATTTTTATCGATTTTTTTTCTGGAATCTTGGAATATTGAGATTTGGTCTTTGTGTGGATTCGTAGGGTACGTATTGCCGAAGCTATATGCGAAGACGCAATACTGTGTCTCCTGTGCGATCCACTCTCACGTCGTCAGAGTCCGATCCCGTACCAACCGCAGGGTTCGTACTCCTCCGCCGCGTTTTGCCAGACGCAAGGTAATCGGATCACTCAGTTCCATGATCTTAAGATACAAGTCCCCTTCTTCGAGTTTCAGTTTTTACCTACTTGTGTATGCTTCGTTTGTGTTTGTCGATCTCATCACGTGATGCAACTTTGTTTCTGAATACTAGTTTCTGTTTAATATGAAGATAGTTTGAAGTAAAAAGCTGAATACTTTGGCTTGTAACAATTCTCGAGATGTCTGCTACCTTTTGAATAGTTGTTTCAGAATAGCCTTTGTGGCTTCAAGAAGTAGACTTTTGAGATGGATTTAAGAATGCTAGTAAACCTTCACTGGATTTACGACAGAGCTGCTTTCAATTAGACTATTCTGTTCTGTCTTTTGTTGTTTATGTGATTTACTGAAATGGGTTTTCGGCATTATGATCATCAGGAGGATGCCCCAAAGCCTGGACAACCAGGGCAGGCCCCTCGTCCTGCTGGAACTGGAGCTGGAGCTGCACCGCGTGTCTGAAGAGCCATCAAGCAGCTTTCTCTTGATTCTTTTGCCATGTGGATTTTGAATGCTGTCAAAGTATTTCAGTAGTTGGTTCAACTTTCTATCTAGTTTTGGGCTCAAATGATCTTACATTGCAATTCAGCATCTTTAAACTAGTGATTGCTGTTTTCCAAAGTATTGATTGTTCTAATCTTCATGTAATGTTGGCGAAAAGCTGCTTGTTGAATTTGAGAGCCAGATTTTCACTGGATTTGCTATGTAACAGAAGTTCTTATTTTTTTGAATCAGACCGGATCAGTGTCCGCTGTATATAATGCAATCATTAAACTTGAATCATAATAATCAACGCGATCAAAATGACTAAACACATATCAATCTTGTTCATCTACTCGATCTCTGATTCTAGCATAGTAAGCACAATGACGATCAAGAACAAGATCACTAACCATGTCAAACAACCGGATCGATCATATCTTGGGATATGGTTGAAGAGAATCCCACAAAGAACTTACGTGTGTGGGTTGCTAACAGAGAGGCAATGGTCAATTCCTCTCCCATTCGACGGGATATCCGTTGTAGACCATGGTCAATCTGGAGATTCTGCTGTTATTCACAAAACAGAGAGTTAAGTAACAAACAAATATATACAAAATCACTTATAAATTTATCGTCCGAAGTCACAGAAATCATCAGGTAATTCACGATTTTCTCAATACTGAAGTTAAAGCGGTACAATCTTGGATTTGTGAGATGTTGGAAATTTTACAATACTAAAACAGAGCATTGAATAGATGAAGAACAAGACAGGAGGTTTAATAAACAGTTTGAAAAATTGTATGTGATAATCGGTTTTTTAAATATAACAAAGTCGTAACATATATATATTTTTTTTCTTTTTGACAGCAGTTGAAACAACTATATTAATAAACAGCTTTTGAGATTCACATAATCACATGAGATAAAGAATTTAACATGCCGTGCGTATGATTAACAATTGTGTTCAGTATTAAAGTTTTCTGTTATAAGATTATTTATTTCCGTGTGCATTTAGGTAAAATCTACTGTAAAAATAAGGAATTGAAATAAATGTTGTAGTATAGAATATGTGAAGTGAGAAATAAAATCTAATAATTTAGTGTTACTGATTCAAATGTAGTTGAAATTACAATCGTTTTGTTTTTAGTGAAAAATAATGTATTTATGATTTGTTATGTAATATAAGTCACTTAAAAAAAGTTAAAAACAGAAAATCCGTTCAAAATTGATTTTTTTAGGTATATATATTATATGTAGCTACCAAATTATCATTAAATCTGGTATTAAATCTGATATTGGTTTTGGTATATTTTATAATTAATAAGCTAAATGTTTTGATTTCAAAAATAAAATAAAATCCAAAAATATTTTATTTAAAAATAGAAAGTGGATATCATTATAACATCAAAGAAATCAAGATTATAGTAGATTTTTAATGTTTCATAAGATTTACATAGAGTTTGGAAATTAATTTATATTGTAATATATAAATGAAAACATATGATGATGATTATTTTAATTTTTTTTTGAAATTTTGTGAATAAGTTTATCATGTGTTTGGCAATTAGAATTAAAGTAATCTAAATATGTAATATCTAAAAATAAATATGTTTGGCATAAATATATAAGAATTAAATAAAGAAAAAAGAAAAAAAGAAAAAAGAAAAAAAACCAAAATTTATTGCATATAAAATCAAATGACATTAATCTTAATGAACATATAAAATTAAAGTAATTCAAATAAATAATATTTGAAAGAAAAAGTAATATTTGAAAATAAATATATTTGGTAGTAAAATCAATTGTATATAAATCAAATGACATAATTAACCTTAATAAATCTTTAGGAAATTAATGAATATCTGATGACATACAGTGTAATATGACATCATTAAAAGTTAACCAATGAAGGATTCTCTTTTTGATATAAAGATTGATGGAAAACGTGTTATCAAAGAAACTTATCTGAAACATTGATAAACAAGGGAAATGTTGAGTTCGTATTTCCTAATCAGAGATGAAATAGGAGTGAGAGTGGTCGCCGACAAATGAAGTTATAAATAGAGATCAAATTGCTCTCTAGAGCTCTGTAAACGAAACGAGAAGAAACCCTAAAGAGAGAGAGAGATTAAGATATGAGAGAACCTTTGTATGTAGATGTAAGTTCGCTGAACCATGTCCGTGTTCTTGGCCGTGGAGCTTACGGCTCTGTCTCTCTGGAGGAGCATCCCCGCTACGGATTCTACGCCAAGAAGAAATCTTCCATGCATCACCGGGAGAATCTCGAGAAGGAGCTCAGGATCATGCTTCGCTTCCGCAACCATCCTCGCATCGTTCAAGCCGCAGACGATTGCCTTCACTTAGGAACCGAGTCCCAAGGATGCTTCATCTATATGGAGTACGCCTTCGAAGGCACTCTCCACAACATCATCTCCCGTTTCCGTGGAGAATCCATGCCTGAGTATGTGATCCAACGCGCCTCTCGTATGATCCTACAAGGACTTCAGATGCTTCACTCACGCGGTTACGTTCACTGCGACCTCAAGCCATCCAACGTCCTCGTCTTCCCTTCCACCACTCAAGGAGAGCCATGGGATCTCAAAATCTCTGATTTCGGTTCATGCAAAGAACCTAACACGGATCATGCACCGTTCTGTGGCGGCACGCCTAAATACATGTCACCGGAGTCTTTTTGGTATGGGCCAAAGGGACAGATCCATCCGGCTTTTGATATATGGTCTTTAGGGTGTGTCGTTTATGAGATGTTTGGAGGTAAAGCCAAGCAGGAGTATCTAGAAGAGTATTACGAGTGGAAGTTGTTTAAAGATATCTCTCCGGCGGCTAATGACTTTTTGAAGCTGTGCCATGGTTGGCATCCATCAAACAGGGATACGGCTGAGCGACTTAACCAGCCGGTAAGGGCCACGGCGGCTGAGCTCTTGAACCATCCTTTTGTTACGCAACGTCTCGATGTTCCACATTGCCGATGCCAACCACAAGACAAGATTGGCCAAAACTTCCAGATTTTCTCTGGTGGTAGGTGTTTGATCTAGTCAAGGCGTGTGTGTGTTCAGGGTTGGGTAGTTAAGAGTCATGTTTTGTGTTTACGTTGAGTTCGTGTCTTGCCTTAGCGCACAAGTTAAAAAAAAGGAGAAACAAAAAACAGTTTTATATATGCAAAGTGATCAAGTTTAATTTCTATTATGACTTTGTTCATTTATTTATTTAGAAGTTTCTTCTCCATTCTTGGTTGTAAGTTGTAACTAAATTTTCCCTATGGGCTGTGCAATAATAGTATTGTTTTTCCAGCTTGTACGTACTTTAATCACATAGCTCATATTTTTCAAGTGAAGTCAAAACCAGAAACCTAGCTTGTATCATTTAAATAAAATTCAACTCTTGAACCATCCTTTTGATATACAAAGAGTAGTTCTATTGCAAATCACAACTCCTTCTCATAATTTTTTTAAAAAAAACAATACCTAAAACGTCCTATAAGACAAAAAGAACTGAAATATCAATCAACGGTGGAGAAGATCGATGACAATATTGAATCACATTGTTTGTGTCATTGAGAGGTTTATTTATAACCCGGTTGCTTTTTAGGTTTAATCGTCAGTATACGTAAAACGTTTACATTCTTACTCTATTTGTTGCAACAAATACACTTATATGGAAGTTGATTTGTTATAATGCCGTATTTGTTGTCACGTATTAATCATTTGACATTTTTTTCTGGTTATAACGCTAATTAATCTGGGTTGAAAATGTTGCAAATTTCGATTGGTTGCTAGGAAGCATCATCACGTTTATGTTGAAACACACAAAAATCTTAGAAGATGCACAAAAATACTTATTATTGTTGCCCTCCACACCAAGATTGATCACATACCACAATCCTCTCTCGTTTAACAGGATTTGCTCTCTGGTTCTTGTGTTTGCATCTACCTGAGCAATGTTGGTTCCTGGAAATGCGTCAGGGGATAGTTCCCGGATTTGGAACAGAATCGAAATCCGGGATTCGAATTACCGATTGTGAATAGTGGAAAATTCAGATAAATGTTTTTGATAAATTTCATTTAGTTTCCGAAAAAATTTTACGATGTTTCCCTAAGTAAAAAAGGAGTGGGAGAATCAACCTGCATATATCTATCTCATATATATATATATATATATATATATATTTTAATGAAAATGAAAATAAAAACTAAACCATTCATATATCTTATCAACATCCAAAACGAATATTTTACACACGTGTTATTAACAGAAGATTATATGGATAAAACGTGTTATCATATTCAGTTATCCGAAAATCAAGGAAACTGTTGAGTATGTCTAATCTGAGATGATTTAGGACTGATAGTGGTCACCGACAAATGAAGTTATAAATAGAGATCAAATAGCTACCTCTGTAATCCTCTGCAAACAAAACGTAAGCACCTTAAGGAAAGAAAGAGATAGAGAGAGAGAGAGGGATAGTGAGTGAGTCGAGAAGGAGCTCAGGATAACTATGGCGACTCGGATTTATCCGGATGGTTCACGTTTGGTTCCAACCGATGTGGGGTTGGTGAATCATTATCTTCGCAACATGGTGGAGCACAAGGACGGAAAATTCATAACAACTTTGGACGTGTACAAAGATGAACCGTGGCTTCATGATCACGTAGAGAACGCTAAGTTTAAAAGAAACGAGTGGTACTACTTTGTTCCGAGGATTAAAAGAGGTGGCAAGACACCGATGCGGACCGTACCGGGAAGAGGAGAAAGCGAAGGCGGCACATGGAAAAGCACCGGTTTAAAAACAGCCATCATCAATCCAAAAACCAAAGAGGTGGTGGGTTACAAGCAGAGTCTCGTGTACAACAAGAAAGTGAATGGTGTTCCAAAGAAAACTGATTGGCTCATGACCGAATATTCTCTTCACAACGATGTTCACGACGACTTGGTCTTGTGTTGGATTCGGGACAACACCGAGAGGAAGTTCGAACCTGGTTTTTCTGATCAGGTGGACAACAAAATCTTATCTAATCATGTGCAAGAAGAAGAAGAAGAAGACGTCACTCAGCAGCGACAACCGACTTTTCCTCCTCTTCTTCAAGGTCATGACTCAGGCTTTGAAACGATGATGATGACGACGCAGAGCAATGACAACAACGGCGTAATGATGACGATGACGCAGAGCAACGAAGCCATGATGATGACGACGACGCATAGCAACGACAACAACTACGCCATGATGATGACGACGACGCAGAGCAACGACAACAACGACGCTATGATGATGACGACGACGCAGAGCAACGACAACAACGCCTTAATGATGACGACGACGCAGAGCAACGACAACAACGCCGTAATGATGACGACGACGCAGAGCAACGACAACAACGACGCTATGATGATGCCGTACCAAGAACCATATCAGTGGGATGATTTTGATTTTGATTTCAGTGGCTCGGAGAATTTGATACTCAACCTCGATGAACTCATGAATTTCGGTGACATCAGTCTAAAAGAAGAAGCGCAATGACACCGATTCCTCAAGCTCAAGTTCTAGGAATATTTGCGTGTCAATATATGCTTACTTCAAATTAAAGTTTGTGTCTCGGTGTGTAGTGTGCTCTGTTAGGCACTCGTCTTATGTTTTAAATTGAGTTTATTTCTAAGGTTTATCAAATTAAGTTTGTGTCTCAATTTGTTTCTCCATTGCTAATAACAAATTTAAGAGTGATAATTGTAGGTTATCGGTTGAGTTTTTTCTGTTTACTTGATACGCAAGAAATCATCGGGTGTGTTAGTCTCATTCATACTTCAAATTAAGTTTGTGTCTCAGCTTTGATGTGCTTGAATTGGTCAACTCACTTACTACTTTTGGTATCCCCTAATTCTCGTTGTGCAATCATAAACTTACACTCGTTATTAAAATACATCTTTATTTAGGTTATATGGGTTGAGTATTTTGTTTCTTCGTTGCACAAGTAACAACTATGAGATCAATAAACATGAGAACAAAAGTCTTGCTTCTAACTTTGTGACGAGCTAAGTTTTAGCTAAAGAGAATCATTATCCACGTCTCACGTATGAACCTGTTATTGTTAATGAAAACAATCTAATTCGACCCTGATTTTTGTTTTTGGTAAAATAATTTCCCAAATCACTCAAAAGCAAAATACATTCTTATGAATAAATTAGATAGGAAACGATTGTTCTTCTTAATCATAACTCAGTGGAGATTACAATAACCAAACAATCTAGAAACCATAATCTTAACTTAATCGTTTCTTTAACCAAGAAGAGGCGGTTTTACTTGAGCCTCTCCTTTCTGAGCCTTTCTAGTTCCAACACCATTTGCCAGTGCTCCTGTGAAAGCGTAGTCTCACCATAGCTCACAGACATCATGCGAGCCATTGTCAACAATCTGCAGAACCAATCCAAAAAAAAGTTGAGAATTTTTCCCATATTTGATGAGAATAAATACTAAGAAAGGCTTTAAGTACCTGCTCAAGTCTTGGCTACCTAAGCTACGATCCGTTTGCCTTGCTGCAACCAAATCATTCTCCACTACCTGCAACAAAATTTTGCAGGAAAAAAAAATTGAATTTAGACTCAAAAAAGTCTGATAACAATGGGTTTCTTTAGAAACACAATATTCAAACATTATTGCCGTAGATTGTAACACAAGACCTCACCTGTTGCAGTTCTTGCCCAATGGAGTGAGATAACGATTTGCAAGTAGCTAAGTAACACCTCCAAGCTTCTGCTGTTTCTGGTGTGATGACTTGTAGTGAACTCACTTGCGAAGGTTGAAAAGGCAGAACCAAATCAGCGGGCATTATGTTTGATTTTCCCTCAGAGAAGATGAGCATTTGAGCATCAGTAGCCATTTCCATTTTATAATACTGGAAATCATACTCCACCTGAAATAGCAGCAGATTCCACAATTCATTTTCTGAATCTGATTGAAGTATGATGAATAAATGATCATGGTTTACCTTTTGACATTCCGTGAGGTTTTTAAGCAGCTCTGCATTCTCAACTCCAGCAGAGTTCAAGGTGCCAGGTTGCAACTCTGTTTCGTCCAATATCAAGTGCGTACCATCAGCAATTTGTAGAACTCCAGGCACCAATCTGGGTCATAAACAACGAATTATCAAACGTCTCTCAAGAGAAGAATGATAAAAAGCCTTATTAAGATCGTAGAGACGGATTGTCACCTGTTAATTCCATAATCTTTCTTGGGACCGAGGGAAGTAGTGTTCAGATACTCAATAGTAAGTGGAATGGACTGTGTGAATGGTAGGAGGCTTTTGAGGGCATTGCTGAGCTGAGTACCGAAGATGGACATGCTTTCTTTATTAAGGTGTATGAGGTTCAGTGAAAGCTTCCCGACAGCAACATTATCTACTCTTCCATGCACCTACAGAGGAAGACAAACATGTGAAATGTAACTAGCTGAAATAGCCGACAAGAAAGAATAAGTGATCCACTTTTAACTTAAGTTACCTTTGAGAGTAGATGCAATAACAGGAACTGTGCTGCAATGTGATCATTCCCAAGTAGATCCGTAAGGTACTTCATCAAACCCTCTCTTATCTCTTTGAATATTTGAGGGGATTTAAGCTGCCAGATAAAAAAAGGTAACAAGAGAGTCAAAATCAATATGACACCAAGAATAGATATGAGAGCTATAATTTTTTTCACTGATGGGTGCTTGCCTCTGTTAAAAAGGAAGAACCATGTAGGAAATGTTGTGTTTCAAGCTTCCTGTGGATAAGACAATGGAGGCGTGGAACCTTCCCAGAGGGCATCTGAACAGATTCAGCTTCAGAGAGATCATCAGAGTTTTCATCAAGTGAATCCATATCCATCGTAGTAACCGGATCAAAAGTCAACACTCCGAGGAATTCAACCACATCATTCAGCTTCAATTCTGACTCTGGAGAATCATAAATCTGCACGGCCGCATATGAACTTTTGTCAACAAACTACTCTTTGCAGCTTAGCTATATATATACATGTTTTCCGGATAATAAAATGATAAATGAAGAAGCAAAGATCTACCTTCACAAGACAAGTTAGAGAATCTTGACTAGTAGCAGGCGGAATAACGGAACTTTGTGGAGCACCATTAGTCCGAGGAACCTGAGATTCCGAAGCTGATGAGGTAGCTTCCCCCGCTTTCTGATATAAATATAAAAGCCGAAATAATCGAAGATATTTCATCAGCCAAAATCTAGTGCCAGTAATAGTAAGCAAATGTTCTCTAATTTGTGGTTTTTCCACAACGGAGAGACTAAATCCTTACCAATTTCTTGAAAGGAGAGCCGTTAAGCCCAGCTTCTGAAGTCTGAAATGGTGATTAACATAAGTGTTACTGACCAATAATTCCAACAGGTATTGATACGGCAGAATCAGAAAAGATGAGAGACTAAATTACATTTGTCGCCATGGAATCAGTCATTTCTTCATCCACCCTCACACGCTTTTCTCTGTTTTGGCCAGTGAGATTGAAAAACCGGTTCTTTAGCTCCTCAGAAGAACATTCAGTCCATTGGTTTTGTCCCGGAACCTAAATTGCAGTCAAGTGTTATCATGTTTAATCATCCATGAGACCCAAAAACAAACAAAAAATATAGATCAAACATTTAGAGAAAAGTAACATACTGGAACACAGTATAGTAATCGACGCTCCCAAACTTGCATTTCAGAGGAAGAAGAACCTTCAGGAAACTGTGAGACATCACTGTACTTATTGGTTCTCCATGTTGAACCATCCTTTAGCAAAATAAAAAAGTTATTGACAATAGAGAGGTTCAACGGCTCTTTAGTAGAAAACATTAAAAGTTAAAGTGAATATATAAATATACCTTGTAAGCACCAGCATAGAATTCATTTCCAAGCATGTCCTGTATCATTCCACGGTATCGGACAAGAGTCTTGGGCTGTATCCACTTGATACTTGACGAATCAAGTATTGGAACCTGCAGTAGACACACACACACACACACATAAAAAAAAACAATTTTGCTAATGAAGAAAAAAAAAACTGATACCAGATCCTTTGAAACCCAAATAGACCACAACCTCAAAGAAGCAACTTTAGTCAAAACACAGCCAAATTACACGAAAATTTCCATCTTTTTATGCCGAAATTTGATAAACACGAATTGGGTAGTAATTAAATCAAATCATTTTGTAAATCGACAATCAAAGGCAGCGACTTTGTAAGCGGAGTAAGAGTTGGTGAAGAATACCTGAGAGATGGCAGATTCGTCGGAGAAGTAGTGGCGGAACAAATCGACGACGCCCCAGTCTTTTCCGACGGACGAAGCCGGATCGTATCCCGAAGAAAGAGCATTTGAGAAGGAGAATCGGACGGCTCCGAAAGGGTTAGTCAGACAATCGTACGCTGGTCCTCCCATATCTCCCGATTCTCAACCAACCTTTTGCGAAGTTCTTCTATGAGCGAATCAGTAAAGGATAGAGTCTGCTCAAAGGGAATGTCAAGTGTGTATACTTGGGCCTTTCCCGCCATATCTGCTAGGTTTTTCCCGCCGTGATCCATGCCCACCCTCCAACTCCCAAACGCACCGTTTTCGGCCAAACGTACAATACGCTGTCGTTTTATGTGCTATTTCTTTACAAAGCCATTTCAACAAATTTTGGTGAGAGTATGAGTATGATCTTGATTATAGTTAATTCTCTGATGATTACTCAGATTTGTTTGTTTAAACATCATTTCAGAGAAGGATCTACTGAAAGTTTGACCATCTTTAGATTTGTCAAAAGTAACAACAAACACAGAGATTGGATCAAACACCACTCGAAAGAAGAAGAAGCTAAACATCACGAATTTACAAGAGTGACACAAATTAAGTTTTTATATATATCGTATTTTTAATTCAGACAACGTAAACCATGCCGACTTCTAGAAGAGAAACCGGCGGGACCTTAAGCGCCACGTCAGGTCCTCTACAGTTCCTCCTCAAGAAATTATAACCGAAATTTACGGCAAGTCTCTTCATCACCGATGATCCTTGTTTCGCTTTCACGTGTGAATGCCCCAATATAAACGCCGTCCCAGACTCTTGCGCCGCCACCAGATCCCTAAGCTCGCTCCTCAGCTCCGCCTCTGCCTCCGCATCCTCCTCGTAATTGTCTTCTTCGACCGCAAACCTCACCCGTCTTATGGTTGCGGTTGGCGCCGCCTCAGCCATTTCTATGACGTCTTCCATGCTCTCTACCGTGGTGAATCCAATCGAGACGCTCTCCGGTTGCAGATTCTCATCGATCTCGTAAGCGACGGTGCCGATCACAGCCAGTCTCGACTCGCTTGAGGACTCGTTAGACCGGACTGACCGAGCCGTATCGTCCTCTTGTGTTCTCTTGTGCCAGTCGTAACGGATGAAATCCGCAAGCTTGCTCACGAGCTCTGTTTCGAACGAGTCCACGTCTTGATGGACGTCCCGGTATCCGTACCGCACGATGCAGCGGTACGAGCGGTGGTCCACTGGACCTACACGGCCCACAAGGTATCTCTCGGCCGGCGGAACAAAAGGGACCGGGACGGATTTCACGCAGACGAAGACGAGAACACGGTGGAAAGCAGGGAGGTTTGTGACGAACCGGGAGAAATTGGCAGGGATTCCTGAGGTTAAATCCGTGAAGACTAAACCTATACCGGGGACTCGGGAGATTCCGAGGCTTGGACCTAACGCAAGAAGCCACTCAAGCGAGACTTTGTTCTGGAGATCAAACTCGTATTTCTTGATTGTGGTGTAATGCCAAACGAACATGATGATCATGAAGAACAGAGATAAGAGGATAGGAAGCCAAGCGCCTTCACGGAACTTGGTGAGTGAGGCCGAGAAGTAGAGAAGCTCTATTGAACCGAAAAAGAGAAGGAAGGCGAGAGCTAGAATCGGAGGCTTGTGCCAGCAGAGAACGATGACCAGTGACATAAGACACGTCGTCACTAGCATAACCGCCATTACAGCCAAACCTGCAACCAAAGGAACCAAAAAATATAATCTCAAAAGTTTTAAGAATCCGGAGTTATTGAGCTGGTAGAAAAAGAATCTGATACCTGATGCATTCCCCAGGTGTTTGACATCCCTGAACCCGATTGTAACAGCGATGCAGAGAACCATGAGCATCCAGTTAATCTCAGGTATGTAAATCTGACCATGAATCTTATCTGAGGTGTGAATGACTTTGACTCGAGGGAAGCACCCAAGAGACTGGCTTTGGTTTATGATTGAGAAAGTCCCACTGATGATCGCTTGGCTTCCCACAACAGAAGCAAGAATCGCTATCATAAGCACAGGCCAGTGCACACATTCTGATTCAAATAAAAAGCAAAGAATCAGGTTCTGTTCTCAATGATAAACAGATTTCAGTTCTTGAAACTAAGGCAAATTACTACTGACTTGGCACAGAGACGTAGAACCCAATCGCGTGAGCAGAGTGGTGATGCCGGGATAGGTAAGCAGCTTGTCCCATGTACGCCAATATCAGAGCCGGATAAACCAGGAAAGTAAAGGCAATCTACAACACACAAAAACATAGAATTACTGAAACCTGTGGCGATATAACATTATGCAAATCCTCCAAGATAAAAGTAGAAACTTGCCTGAATTGCCGCGTAGTTGAAGTGACCAAGATCAGCAAACATGGCCTCAGCACCTAAAAAAACAAAGACTCAGACGAGTTTAAGTTACCGACATTTTCATCTTATGGCGGCGTTAACAATATGAGAAGACCAAAATAACTCACCAGTTATACACAACAAGATCCCGCCTAGAGACATCCATCCACTTACTCTCGTCTTTCTCAAGAACATGAACATGTATTTAGGAGAAAGAGCTTTGTAAACATGAGGATTCCACTGTATTATATTGTACAGGCCAATACCGCTTATACAGAGCAGCCAAGTGAGGACAATAGGCGCAAAGACAAACCCAACACGATGCGTCCCAAAATGCTGAAGCGCGAAAAGGCAGACTAATATGACGCAGGTTATAGGAATCACTGCATCTGCGAGTTTGATAAACAGAGGAAGCCATATATCATTCATCATATCTCAAGGAGAAAAAAAACTGACATCAAAACAGAGTTTGTGTACTTACACTGGTGATGTTCTTTAGACATATTCATCTCAAGACCTGACACAGCAGAAAAAACTACATAACAACCAAAAAGAAAAAGATTAGAAAACTCTTTTAGCCAGCAATGAGCACAATAAGATACCTACACACACAGAATCAAAACATACCTGAGATAGCTGGAGTGAGAAGTCCATCTCCAATAACCATACAAGTCCCAAGAAGAACCAGAAGCAGCAAAGCAGTGTGTAACCACTTGTGCTTCTCCAGATATCTTTTCACACAAGAGTCATGGTTCTTCTCCGGCGGATGCTCCAGCTTATAAGTGGACAGTGCCTCGTCAGCTACTTGTCGGTTTGGGAGGAGGCTAACTTTGACATGACGGCATATCAGAGAGTACAAAGCAAAAGTTCCACCTGAGACAAATTTCAACATAACCACATAAGCAACGAGCAAACATAAATTTCAAGTTTTTAGATGATTTTTCTGGTCTTTGAGAGAGAGTCTTTCTCACCTTCTCCGTTATCATCAGCTCGAAGGACAATGAAGACATACTTGAGCAAAGGGACCAAAGTCAGAGTCCAGAAAACGAAAGACAGAACACCGAAGATCTCTTCGTTGGTCTCTGAGTGTCGAATGTCTTCAGCGAAAGTGCTCTTGAAGACGTACAGCGGAGAGATGCTCAAGTCTCCATAAACGACACCAAGACTCTGATAAGCAAGAAGCATAACCGACCTCCATGATTCCTTCTGCATAATTATTATTATAAACAAATCAAAAAGAAAAAAAACTTCAGAGATTCCAACAAATCTAAGGGGATTTTATAAAGAAAAAATCGACAAACCTTTTTAGAACCACAGCATTTTCCGAAATTGAGATCCATGGTATACTCCAATCTTCAGCCTAACACGCTATAAGAAGAACCTGGAAACCCAAAAAAAGAAGAAGATGATTTTCTGAATCTCAATCCAATGAACAAAAAATTGGGTAATTTGGCAAGAAATATGAAAAGTCTTGTCTAATACAGTGAAACCTACAAAGTAACAATAAATACGACAACCCAACTTTGTTCCCAAAATTAGAGGGAAGAAAACAAAGTAGGTCACATTCAACGCACATGCAAATTTCTCATTATCTGATTGATTCTCTTTAACCCGAAATTAGATAAACCCCCAGAAAGTAAACCTAAATCTCTGTAAATTTTGATCAAGGAGAAGGAGAAGCCCACCATTAATTGTATATAGAGAAACCCAGAAAATGAATTGACTTCACAAAGTGTGCCTAGTGTAAGCTTTAAGCCATAAATGAAGTAAAATCAATTATTAGCTTTTCACCCATACTCTGTCTCACAACGCCATCTGTAATTGTTTTCCACTTACAGAAAGAAAGAAAAAAAATTCAATTTTTCTGGGTGACGTGAAAGAGATTTATCTGCTTATCATTGAAAGAGAGAGAGAGAAGATAAGAAGAAGAACTCATAGGCTACACATGCTAGAAAGATTATAGAGAAAAAAAAATCTAATTTTTCTCGCGTTTTCTCGGGGAAAAGAAAAGGGCGTGAAAGAGCAAACGTGGCGAGAATATTTTACAGGTGAAGAGACAGAAACACGTGAGTGCCTCCGACAGTTCCATCTTTTGAAAAAAAGAAAGCTTTTTTCTTTTCTCTACTTACCAACAGAATTTCCGCCATTGATGCAGCTTGTACCATCAGAATTTGGTCATCGTCAACCCCACTCTCTCTCTCTCCCTAATCCTCTGTTTTCCTTCTTTTTTTTTTTTTTTGTTGCTGCAACAGTATTAATCGATAACTGTTTTTGTTCACAAGTTTCAATTTTTTTCAATAACAGCATAAAAACGGCTTTTTAAACAATCGTGTTGACCGAAAGAAAATAACAAAGGGAAAGCAGTATATCTACATTACTTGGTAACAAATTTCTTTTGTGTGTAAAGAAAACCGCGTATTCGTAACTAGAAAAAGCAATAAAGTAATTTGTTTCTATGACTTTAAAATTTTAAGATACTTTTTTGTTTCTTTTACTTAATAAACAAAATGCTAGATGTTAAGAAAAATATATGAATGGGTGAACAAAAAGATTCTTTTTTTTTTTTAAGAACAACAAGATATGTTGCATCTTTTTTACTTTCTTATATCATTAATAAATCAGATCTATATACAATTCCTAAAATGGTTTAATGGCATTATCCATTGTACTAAAAATATATCATATATATGGGTTGCATCTTTTTTTTTTGTATACTATCTTATTGCAATTTTTTCACGAATAAATGTTATCAAACTGTTATTATTTGAATGTGCATCTTCTTATAACTTTAGAGTTATATTCTTTTAATGAAACGTTTCACACAACTATATATTTGTAAACCTTTGGTCAAACAAAAATACTATATATATTTGTTCGTCAATTATTCTAGCGATCTTTGGACTCAGATGCAGAACCAAAAGGTCCACATCCTTGAACAGTAACTTCTAGTCTCTTCTCAACAGATTCGATTATAAGTTATTTACTAATATCCAAAATGATTTAGTCATATTTTCCCTTTTTTTTAAGTTGAACTGCAATCTAACGAATTCTTAAAAAATCAACAAATTTTAATCTATCGAAAGAACTGTATACTTTAAATCTATAGTTTACGAAACCTCCAAAAGAATTCTCGAACAGTATCTATAACAGAAGCACCAGTTGAAAAGCGTTTTTATTTTGTAAGAATGTCAAACTGAATTGTTAGTTTTTGGCGTAAATGAGTTGTTATAGTTTATAGAATTATCAATTTAAAAATATATAATATAAATACATTGGTTTTTAACAATATTTGATGTTTAAAGAACCAAAACTAGTGTTTGGGATAGTCGAATTTATAGTCACTGATTGGTGCTCCTTTTCTATACCCATCTTGTGATGCTTCTTTCGCTTTCACTCCTTTAATATGTTTCTTTCTCTCCATTTTGTTAGCTGTTGCCAAAGTACAGCCTTTATATATATTCTTGTTACTTAAAAATGAAAAGCGAGAGTTTTATATTTGTCGCCCACTTTCTCACTTTGCCATTATTGTAACCGAAAAATTACAAAACTGGATCCGAATCCAGTTCCTTTCTAATAGTATTCAGCTTGCTCTTCACAACAAATCTTTCTATAATTATATAATTCAAAACATCTACTCGACTGGTCGGTGGATTCAATGCATGCATAAAGGGACATTACACCAAGTCATATCATGTATTAATATTATATGCATGCGAATATACGATGCACGTCGACAAAATCACACACATTCACACTAACATGGATATTTCAAGTGCTTTTCAGTTTGTAGTATGCATCACCACCAAATGAGGTCTTTTCTACTTCCTTTTTTTTTCACGACTTACACTGCTGATACACTCAGTAACATATTTTACTTTGAATTATCAAAAGTAATTTTATCGCTTTAAATAAGAAAAAAGGCATATAGTGGTGATGCTGAATTCAGGTTTTCGGTCATTAGTAAACAATATTAAAGTAGAAAAGTCCTCATTTGGTGGATATTATATGCATGCGAATATACGATGCACGACAACAAATCACACACATTCACACTAACATGGATATTTTAAAGCAAAACACCAATTTGTATTTTATATGATATTAAGCTTCATACGTGATTTTTGGAGTGTAGGCACAAGTGCTTTTTCAGTTTGTAGTATGCATCACCATCAAGTGAGGACTATTTCTCCTTCCTTTTTTTTTCACGACTTATATACTCAGTAATGACGCAAACATAACATATTATACTTTGCGTTATCAAAAGTAAATTTATCTCTTTAACTAAGAAAAAAAAGGCATAGTGGTGATGTTGAACTCAGGTTTAGTGCGGTCATTAGTAACATTTTTAACCAATTTTAGCCAAAATAAATTCTCAAATGGTTACATAATATATATATGTGGATATCCAAGTGAACCACCCTTTTCCCAAGTAGGTCCTGCCCTTTTATGAGCTGTAGCCGAAGTTCAGCCTTTATAATCCAAGTGAACCTCCTCTTTTGGTATTCAAGATTTTTGTTTGGACCACTGTTTTATAGTAATAATCTGATCCTATCAAACCGCTGTCTTTTTATGTATTTTTTGTTGTTGTAAATGCTAGAACTAGTGACGAATATCTTTGGCATATTTTCTGCAAGTCATTTTCCTGATTGCCAAGAAAAACATGTGTTCGGGATTTTAAAGACTTTGCTTAATTCAGGCCCTTTAACCAAAAAAAAAAAAAAAGATTTTGCTTAATTCTCCAGATACAGCAGTCATTTATAGTGGTGACAAATAAATCCGATCAATTTTCGAAGTATTAAGATTTAGAAGTTCAAAATGTTAGTTTAATCGATATTTATAAGTGAATGTTGATGGAAATTGTTATAAAAAGATTTGGATTTTTATTTTATTTTTAAGAAGGCGTTTCTCTACTCAAACTTTCTCTCATCTGGTCTTGCACACAATTTTTCTAAATTTATTTTTGGGGATCAGTGGCAAAATATCAGAAATGATAAATTCAATAAATTTCATGATCTAATTTACTTTACATGTTTTGTTATTTGATTGTTATCTTATTTTAATGGAAGATTGCGTGTATATATTATACACACAAAATAACTTCACCCATGTGAAAGATTTAAATGTTTTTTTAATGCCAAAATCTGTATACTTGTTGTCATTTGTTATTATAATTTGTAAATTCAACTTGTCTAGGCGAATGGTTCAAGACTGTATAACTGACACAGTGTTCTTTTTGTTACAAACTGAGGAATGTTTCTTTGTTTTTTCCCTTTTTTATAATTATAATACTATTTTGGGAAACATGAGACTATATAATATATCAAAAAAATAATCAGATTACACCGGTTGAGTTTATGCTGTGATTATGCTGATTTAATTCATCAATTGTGTAGAATTGGATTTCTTTGAAGGTTGTCCGACGTTGTCATCTAAAGTAATTTAATCGCAATTTAATAATAACATATATAATAATAATAAAAAAGACGTAAGACAGGTTTTTATTAACCGAGAACATTTTTACAACAGAAAAAAATGCAGGTTTGTCTAATGAGTATTGTTACATACAATAAGCTCCCATCAATACGAGGAAATGAGACAATTCAATAGGTGAGGGAATCATTTATTATATAAAAGGACAGAATTAAAAAAAAAATATATATATATATATATCAAAATATCAAAAATGAAGAAAATACATATAAATGACCATATGGAGAAGATCTTTTAGGATAAAAACATATATAAACCGCATGTATGTATAAATATGTAACGCAAAATGTGTATGTATGTATGTGTGTGTATACACATGATATGTATGGTCAGTGGCCAATACCGGGGCTTGGGACATCACCTTGCCTTCTATAGATATCATCATAGTCAGGCACTGGTGGTGATGGTGGTGATGATGAGGCTCCATCATCATAATCACCTGAATAATCAACTTCCAAGTTTGTAACCATCAACTTCCTGTTCTTCATCGCTGGGAAGTCTCCGCCGTGAAATGCTTCCGGCTCCAATCCAGTAGTGCCTCTCATACTCAACCCAAGAATCGAAGGAACTTCGAAGATGAGTAAGAACGACAGTAATAAAACGTGAAGTTTAATCTTCCTTGCGTCCATTTCTAGTAGATATCTTCAAGAAAACAAGAGAATTCGTATATGTGGGATTTTTTCTTCTTCTTGATGTCTTTAGTGTCCAAGAAGAGATTTTGGTGGTGTTGTTGTTTATAATATCATTGCATATATATAAATAACTATATAAGAAAAGAAGAATTGAATTATTAAATTGGGAGGGCCAACTATGTTGAAATTGGCAAACAATGGTCATGATGGATTTATAACATGGCCATTTCTTACTTTTTTTTCTTCTTTTCTTTGAATTATTTATGTTATCTTCTTTTTATCGTAATGATCCATCATTGCATGCTTTGTTCTATGACAAGTCGTAAGTTTGTTGGAAAATTGATTAGACAATTTACATAGGTGGTGAGAATATCTTAATAATGGTGATTTAAATCAAAATATAGTTAATAAACTTTTGAAAAGATGCATTGACCACAAAGTTTATTTGATACGTTGGATTGTTTTTCATTTATCTGTTTCTTTAATTTTAATAATCATGGAAAACTAGTATTTTCTTGAAGAGTTTAAACTATTTGCTATCGTCTGTTAACGGAGACACGTCACACGTGCCATCATTGGTCAATGCAGACTGAAGAGGTAGCTCAAAGAGAGGGAAGCTCACTTTCAAAATTGTTCCATTTCTTATAAATTAAAGCATGTGGCTCGAACCTTCAAGTGTATAATTAACATTATTATTATTATATACTATGTTTTGTATATAATCAGAGGTATTCATGATATCTAACGACAACACAGAAGAAGTAAATAATTGCGTTTGCTTAACTTTTAAATGATCATGTCTCACTTAGAAATGCATTACAAGTTGATATATGTGTTACTGATTCTTAAGAATAGACACGTATGTGTATCATGGGGATCCGATCTCAATATAATAAGAAGTGATGAGGATGCAAAATGTGAAAGAAATTATCAACTTCATTAATTTAACAAATAAGATTAATTGATGTGTCACCATCCACATAATTATCTATCTTGGTGTATGCACTTAACTAGAAAAAGAAGGAAATTAGACAATAACCCAAAATTTCCAAATTTTATATCTGATCTTGCTTAGGTCTCTTTGATAATAAAAAACACTCAACCTAATTATTTCTGTAACTATAAAACTTAAAACTTAGGAGATTTTGGAGATGATAAAAATAGAATCAAAGATATTGATGGATGAGAGATGACATAATGCTTTGGAAGTATATCGTCATCATACATAGAAAATAGCAAATGAAAAAAAATGGATAAGAGTCATAAAAGATCTATCTGGTAGGGCCTCAACTCCACTGTTAAGTGACAGACAACAACCTCTCTATTAGATCAAACTTCAGTCTTCTTCTCAGACAGCGTCTGCGTCATCGCAATGTAATAATCTTACAATTTAGATATTGTCTCATATACTCTATTAAGAGCTAATCAGAATCATTGAAAATACTAATCAATAACATTGATATTTCTTTTGTCCAAAGAGATCTTTAAATGAATCATGGGGTCAAGAGATAAGTCAATTACAACCCGAATGAATCCTTAAAAGAAGCATTCTGCTTCAACCTTTGGAACTTCCAATTTAGCATCATAATTATAAAAAAAAGGAAAAAAAAAACTCTTAAAGTCATTGTTTTATGTTGATAAATATGAGAGAGAAAGCCTAAGTTATTAGGCAAAAGGTTTTGGCCTAAGAGACCAATTCAAGGATTCTTTTTGGAAGGTTGAGCCTGAGATGTTGAAGGTGATGAGTTCGATGTGCTTGGTTTGCTACTGAACCTGTCAGTGTAAGATTGCTGACTCTGCAATATAAAAAAAAAAAAACAAATCTGTTAGGATCATACAAAATCGAGAAACAGATTCTTCCAAATACGAGTGAAGGAGTTTGGTAATGAAATGTACCATTTCAGGAATATAAGTGCCTGTTCCTCTTGATTTCCGCACGTTCTGCACACAGGTTGATCCATTCATAGTCGTCCAATAGCAGACATTCTTTTGGGTGGCCATAAACCAACGCACAATGTCCCAATGCTTTGAGTCTTTACCCTGAGGGATCCAAAGCTGAGCCTCACCGTGAAAACATTTCGCGTATATAAGACATTTGAAGTATCTTTCGTAATCTCCTCTGAGTTTAGATAGCTCTGATCTCCCAGTGCCAAACGCAACGACAGGTTCCTCAACGTCTAGTCTCTGTCCCTTACCGTTCCTCTCCAATGTACTATCAAAGAACCTCTCCAGTTTCCAACCCATGATTTCTCCAGGTAGTGTAAGAATGTGTCTCAGCTGTCGAGCTCCAAGTGTAAAAGCGTGCTTTATGCGTTGCAGGTTTCCTGACAAGAATCACAAAAAAGACAGGCAATTTTTACTTGGAGAGACCGAATCATGAGTTTCAGTTTAGGTCTTGCGGCATTAAAAAAAAGTCCCTGATCAATGGAGTACCTTGTGTCACACTGCGTCCCAGGTTGTTACTGAGCTTCAGAGGATCCACTATGTTGAAATGCTTCACAGGGAAATAACTCCCATTTGCCCCCACAGGTTTCTTTGAAACCGCGTATAACTCCAAGCAGTCTTTGAAGAACTTCTCGTTCAGGACAACTTCTTGATCCCCGGTTCCTGGAAGAATAACATGAGAAAGCAAAAAAAAAGTGAAGTTTCCGTTTAAGGGAAACAGAAGAGAAAAGTGTCTCCTGGTTTCAGCATCCTTACCAGTAATATCTGGAAGAGAAGATATGGGGACCTGACCATGCACAGTGACACAGTAATTGTTCCAATCAAATGATGCATAGTATTCCAGAAACTTAAACAGCACCTGTTGATGATATCATATGTATGTTATTAATCTTAGAAGCAATGTCCAAGTAAGCAGAGATATTATTGTATATACTCACAGCTAAAGGGCCAGATACTGATGACTTAGATATGTTCATGATGTGCAGGACAAGTATGGCCAATGCATATGTTGAGATCAGCCCAGTGTTGGCACCGAGAATACGGCTCTCGTAATAGCACCAGGCCTTGATCAAAACGATGCTACGTTTGAACAGATGGTCCCTCCCAAAGATATGGTCAACCTAACAAAGCAACCAAATCAAATCAAATATATACCAAAATCAGTTAAGAGGATAGATGAATGATGGAAGAACTTAGTCATATACGCCGGAGATATTAAAGTGTTTACATGTTCCAGAAAACATAAAGCGCTGAGTCCTGCCATTTGATTGAAGGAGATATCCACAGAGATGTTCCTGACATTGCATTTTATGATCTTGACCTATCATCCAAAACGCCGATATAAGCATGAAACATCCACACATAATTCACAAAACCTCCAGAGGAACCAAAGCAAACCTGTGCTGGGATATACTGCACATTAGTTACACTGAAGTCAGATGATACTCCCACTTCAGCTTCAAGCACACTGCGCAATGCTGTGGCCAAGTCGTCCTCCATCTCATGAGGAGTTAAGATTGTCAGATCGATATCTCCATCAGGGAGATAGGTTTTTAGAGGCACCGAACCAAAGAAAAAGACCTGCTAAATACAATGCCGCATTAAAAGAGAATACGTCCTGACTCTGAATCTGATCATACAGCAAAAAGAACTTAAGCATTTCGCTAGTCGAAACTTCTTATGCAACATCGCAACAAGGCATCATCTTATACAGCATTGCTAACAAGTGGAGACTGAAGGAAAAGTTCATCAAACAAAATTTTCCACTAGTCAATTGAATCTAAGGCCCTAACAATAGATACAAACATAGGTTTACCTAATAAAGAAAAAACAGAAAGCCACCAGAGTTCTAACCTCAACTCCAAGACGATCCTTGACAAGGTTCTGTAAGTATTTGATGATCTCGTTCCTGCTTCTGTCTGAAATATAGACCGGCTGGATGGCGTCTAGTATCTCCAGAACCCTGTCCTCTCCAATCATCCACGCTTCTCCGGGTATTGGCATTGCTGGTGGTGACAGAGACGAAGATGACGAGGACGAAGACGAGGAGACTAACACTCGAAGACCAGCCATTTGAACAACAACACTTCAAACTAACTTCAGATTGAACAACAACACTTAGTTAAATGAAAGTGATATATCAAGACATCTACAAAAGCCTAGAACAAAGAGAAAATCACAACATGACATCAATACATTCCTAAATGATAAGAACTCTCACCAAAAGAAAATGAAGACAGGGTAGAAAACTGATTGTCCAATCAAATTGTTTCACCACAGAGATCAAAGAAAAACATGAAGGATGCTTAGTACTAAAAACAAAATCTTGGATTTGATTTTCTCGAATCCACCAATGAATGCTTCAGAACAATTCAAGCCCAAACAAGAGAGTAATTACATTCTAAGCATGACAATGATAAATTGATAGTAAATGCGAGGTTAGGTATCCCTACTTTTTCATAGCTTTCCTCAAAGCCAAACTCCAAAGAATAAAAATCAAAGCTTTAAAACACCCAACAATTAAAAAATCAACTAATAGATTCTAATCCCCTCGCTTCCATGTTAATGATCCACAACAGCTTAAACTAGATTCCCAAACCTCAAATTTCAGATTTTTTCTAAACTCAAAAACAAATCTTTGTCAACCTCGTAAATGCAGGATATATGTTTGAGTTGTGTAATTATCGGAAAAGTGCCTGTGCTTTTAGTCCATGTGTCAAAGGAGGTACCTTTTCAGCAAATCCGTTTAAACTCAAGTGACATTAACTCATCCTGCGACATACAAATTAAAAAAAAAAATCAAAAATCAAAATTCAGATGAAAAAAACTGAACAAAAGACCAACACTTATAAACAAATTTAGGGTTTTTGGATTGTGATTTTAACAGGCATTTGTATTTGACAGAGTAAAACAGGTAAAACCAATACTTCACGCGCAGAGAAAGAGCTTTTGCCTTTGTAATTATCAAACTGAACCCATCAAAGATAAAAGAGAGAGAGATTAGATTTAAGAGGCCAGATTGAAACATAAAAGCGAAAACTTTCACCAGAATCTATGGTGGTTCAATTAATTAACACAATGGTGATTAATATAAGATCAGACAGATAGTAAAGAGCTAAAGAGGAAAAAGAAAACCCCACTGAAATTCCGGCAGAAATAAGGCAGCTTGGTGTATAAACAGAAGAGGAGAAGAAGATATATATAACCAAGGAAAATGAAAATGAAACGATCGCTGGTGAAGAAGAAGGAAAAAAATAGTCAAATGAAATATATGGAAGGTCCTTAGAGTATGAGTGTCTATATGCAGTAGTAATTAGTAATAATGACCCCCAAAACTAATAAATCTGACTTTTCTTTTTGTAATTAAATTTCGGTTCAACTTGCCCTCACAAAATTAGTAAATAACATCCAGGAAAAAAAGTTGCTTTTAAGAAAAATATTAATTGCTGTTCTTCAATTTTTATGTATTAGTTGTCGTCTTGCTCCAGAGTCCCACAAGAAGACACATTCGTAACTTAAAAAGTAAACAAAAAGAAACAAAAACAAGAAAAAAAACGCATAAAGGGGAAAAGTACAAAATATAGTAAAAGCCTAATAGAAATAAGACGACAAAATAGATATCTACAATGTATAAATACTTTTACAAAAATGGATTATGAAATTTATTGTTTGGATATACGGTATACTAAATTTGAGAATACTAATTATCTTGTAGATTTCACCAATGAATGACAAAGTAAATTTTATCTTGTAAATTTGATGATACTGACTTTCTTGATTAAAGAATACTAATTTTTATCTTAAAATTATGATGATTTTTAGAAAACCTTATGAAAACAAGTTAAATATATTAATTTGTCAAAAAAAATGATAGATTCCCCCTCCCCCCCCCCCCCCCCCCAAAAAAATTGTAAGTTTTCTATCAAAACAAAAAAATAGATATAAAATTACATAAATTTTTTCAAATAATAATTTTGTTTATGACAATTAAGTAATGGATGAGTTAGGTAATTAGTAAAAATAGATTCAAAAATCTAAAAAACTGTTAATAAACATAATCTTTCGTTTTCACTCTGGTGTTAACCATAAATAGAACAAAAATGTCACTATAATTCGATCATCTAATTCGAATAATATTAATAAAAAATAGAATTATATACAGTAAAACTTTTATAAATTAATAATGTTAGATCTATAAAATTTTATTAATTTATAGATTTATTAAATTATTAATTTATCAATAAATTAATATCATATTAATTTATAGAGATAGTTTTTATTTGAATTTTTAAAATTTATCAAAAAAATAAAATCATTATTTTCAACAATGTAAAATTCATTCAAAAATATCATAATAATGAATTTAGAAGATATCAAACAAATTTTATAAACTTGAAACAAAAATATAATCGTAATTTACTATATTATATTATTAATATACGCTTAAATATATAATTATTAATTTATATTATTATTGAGACTATATTTTTATATAGAACTTTCAAAAAAAGTATTATCTTATAGAATTTTTTCAATTTTTACATTGATCCCACTTGGGACCAGCAAAAATTATTAATTTAGTATAATTATTAATTTATCGAATATTAATTTATAGAGGTTATACTGTAGTTTATAGCATCATATTAATTTATATGATATCATGACAAATTTATATATAATAAATTAAATTAAATGTGTTATCATGTTAAACCATTTATCGTATTGTATGTTAATATATTTTTATTTATGTATATATGATTTTAATTAAAAAAATATTAATCTTTTACACATAATTAACATGTTAACAAACATAATAATATGTTAAATAGAATGATACCATATTAACCATAGTGTCTAATATTGACGTAGTAGAATAGTAAAAAAAATATAGATATTTTTTATATTAACCTATAATTTATACCGAATTTTCATTGATAATTGTAACAAAATTAATATAATAATAAAATAAAAAAACAAAATATACAGAATCATATCGATGATAAAAAAAACAATAACAACGAGCTTCAGATATCATAAAAATTAGTAATCATGTCACATTTAATCCAGTCAAATAAGAAAACTAACTTATAACTTGAATAATATTTGTTAATTTCGTTTTTGTTTGTTGTAATCGAGAGTCTTCACTAGTATTTCCTTTTCTCTATCAAATACAATGGTGTGTTTTAGAGTAATAATTCATATAAATGGTTTTGAATTCAACAAGACTCTTTTGTCGTTGTTCGGTGATTGTTCTTAATCAATGATTAACATAACCAAAGTACCATTTTTTCATACCGGAATTCATCTAACCGAATTTATGGATTACAATCTAAATAGAATCCAATAATTCGGCATAAATCTCCGAGAACTCTAGCTACTATACGTTATAAAGTCATTTTTTACTTTACTTTTTTTGAAACCTTTTTTGAAGCGGCTGAACTTCGGATTTGATCCAAATTGACATCTCTAATCTAAGTACCACATGAAAGTCAGAAAACAAAATATATATTTCAAATCAGAAGAAATAAACTTACCAATGAGTAAATGTTATAACTATGTTTTGTACAACCAATGTACCCCGAGATATTTCTTATGTAGTTTCGATGGGTTGTGATTATTTAATTTAATCTGCTAGTGGTTGAGAGTATATTTAATTTATAGATTCAATTAAACAGGTTTGATAACTACAAGTATTGATTTATACATGAATAGACCGAATGGTGAAATCAGTACGGGTGGAAACTAATACCATAATATCCTTCTTTGGAATATGGAAAATTGCTGCATTTCCGCGAGATGTCCATCAGAGAGAGTTTACCATTACTTGGCCAGTGCGCTGCGGATCCAAGATTTCACAGGATTTGTGTATTTTTTTGGCTGCGTTGCAGGTTATCGCAGCATAACGGAAGAAACTGTCAAAGCTCTGAACAGTCAGAAGCGTACCTCTGTCAAAGTTCGGGATCATATTGAAAAAGAAATTTATGATATATGAATAAGAGCTTTCATGATATTGTGGTTGAGGCATCGCAATCGCAAGTCAACTTCCACCGCTAATATTACTTTTATTAGCGGTGATAGATGTAATAGCTTTCTACTCCACTAGCTTAAAGATCAAGGATATCACATAATTCAAAGTTATTCACCTAGTAACCATCATTTTTCTATGAGAAGCATTGCCAAAAATTTTATCAGCTGATCAGTAAGTTACCGTAATTCCATTTTTAACAGACATCACTACAACCATAGACTAAGCGAGAAAGACCTTTCACCATCATTCTCTTGGATAAACAACTTTCTAGCCATGGTTGATGAAGAATTTGTTAATGTTATTGACTATGAGCTTGCTAATTTCGAAGCGATAGCTCACCAAGAGCAAGCTGCTCAACTGCTTGCTACTGCCCAAGTTGCCTAAGAGATAGCTGTTGCACAAGCTGCCGCTCAACTGCTTGGTGCTGTCCAAGCTGCCCAAGCTGCACAAATCCAATAATGGAGTAGGGACACAGATTCTTTAGAACCGATTCTATCGGTTCTTAGAGAAAAACCAATTCTAAATTATTGATATGCCACATCACTTTTTTTCTTTTTTTTTCACTTAAGAACACTATAAATCTCTACAATACAGATGTTCTTAATTTCTTAAAGTATATTGACAGCCCACGGTTAACCACTAAACAAAAAAAAAAAGTGATGGATTTGGCGTGTTATGTCGAGCCAGTATTAAGGCTATAAAAGGAGGAAAATTTAGTAGGGGTTATTGGTTTTTGTATTTTGGTGGATTTATAAATCTTTTTTGGATTTGATAAATTTATTGATTTCAAAATCAGCAAAATAGAAAAAAATCAAATCCACTCAAATACCAAGGTTAGACCTTGTATTTGGGTCTTTGTATTTTAGTCATGAAAATCCTCTAAATCTATTCAAATTCAATTAAAACTCAAATCCTTATAATATTTAGATTCTAAAATGATAGAACCAATAACATTGTATTTCATTATGGATTTTAAAATCATAGAACCAATAACACTGTATTTCAATATAAATTTTAAAATACAAGAACCAATAACACTGAATTTAGTTTGGATTCTCAAATCTATTAAAATACAAGAACCAATAACACCTCCTTAATTTGGCCTTGTTTTGTATTTGAGTGCTTAGTAGTACCAAGAACAAAGTCATGGATTTGGATTTCTCAATTCCACCAATGAAACAATTCAAGCCAAGCCAGAGAGTAAATACATTCTAAGCAAGACATCAAAACCAAAACAGAGCATGGCATTGTGGCAATGATAAATGGATCATAAACCAAAACAATCCGTGATCAACAAAGTTGTGTTCTTTATTGTTCTTGTTCGTTTTTTTCTTCGTCGTCTCGTCGTCCCAAATGAAGTTTCAAAGTCGTCCGTTGACGAAGTCTACTCTTAGACACCCGCCATTTCTATTTCAGTGATCATCATCTGAAATGTTTTATGTAAATCATTCATTCCATTCCGGGAAAGTACTTACGACAACATAATCGAAAAAAAAAATGAATCATTGATATTCACCTTTTGATTTTTCTTCGTCACGACTCTCAAAACACATCCAATCGTTTATGTCTCCTTCTCTTCTTCCTCTCTGTTTATTCTGCACCGCAACCCCATTTCTTTCTTAAAATTCGATGAGATACACATACTACTCTGTTCATCCACTCCTCTGTTTCCGGATGAGAACAGGGTCTTTGACCATCTCAAGTAACGGACCGATTGTAATTTGTATCCCAAAGCTTGGATTCTCCAGTCTTGGAGATCGCTTGCACCAGAAGACCTACGTTTGGGTCGCTAACAGAGACGTTCCTCGACGGGAACATCCTTGTAGCTCACGGTCAATCTGATTCTCCGATTCTGAGTATTTTGCGATGATGGTTTCTCTCGAATCATATATCAAGAAAGTCAAGAGTGAAGAATTCAAGCTCAAACTGTCCGGTTGTTTGACATGGTTGGTGATCCTGTTCTTCTCGTGCTTACTATGCTGGAATCTAAGCCACCAGTAGATGAACAAGAATGATATGTATTTCGTCATTTTTATCGCATTGATTGTGATTCAAGTTTAATGGACATTGATCCCAGCTGATTCGAGTAAAGAAGAATTTTGATTTAGCAGTGATTTTCTTAACTATATATATTATGCATAGGAAATCTAGTGTAAATTTGGCTCACAATTCAACAGCAAGCTTTTCGCCAGACTTCAAGAGAAGCTTGAAAAGTACATTACGTGTAGATTAGAACCAAAATTATGGAAAATAGCACCCACTAGTTTTAAGGATGCTGAATTGCAATGTAAGATCATTTGAGCCTAGAATGCAAAATCAATGTTGAAGCAACTACTAAAATAGTTTGCCAGCATTCAGAAATAATCTGTAAAGTAGTAAGAGAAAGCTGCTTGATGGCTCTTCAGACACGCGGTGCAGCTCCAGCTCCAGTTCCAGCAGGACGAGGGGCCTGCCCTGGTTGTCCAGGCTTTGGGGCATCCTCCTGATGATCATAATGCCGAAAACCCATTTCAGTAAATCACATAAACAACAAAAGACAGAACAGAATAGTCTAATTGAAAGCAGCTCTGTCGTAAATCCAGTGAAGGTTTACTAGCATTCTTAAATCCATCTCAAAAGTCTACTTCTTGAAGCCACAAAGGCTATTCTGAAACAACTATTCAAAAGGTAGCAGACATCTCGAGAATTGTTACAAGCCAAAGTATTCAGCTTTTTACTTCAAACTATCTTCATATTAAACAGAAACTAGTATTCAGAAACAAAGTTGCATCACGTGATGAGATCGACAAACACAAACGAAGCATACACAAGTAGGTAAAAACTGAAACTCGAAGAAGGGGACTTGTATCTTAAGATCATGGAACTGAGTGATCCGATTACCTTGCGTCTGGCAAAACGCGGCGGAGGAGTACGAACCCTGCGGTTGGTACGGGATCGGACTCTGACGACGTGAGAGTGGATCGCACAGGAGACACAGTATTGCGTCTTCGCATATAGCTTCGGCAATACGTACCCTACGAATCCACACAAAGACCAAATCTCAATATTCCAAGATTCCAGAAAAAAAATCGATAAAAATCCAAACTTTTGATGTTATTGTACATGTAACATTAACAATGCAAAAGAGTCAGCAAAGAGACGAATCAAAGATACCATCGTAGACGCTGGCTTCCTGAACATCTCTAATGGCAGCTTGCTCCACAATGTTCCTCACGATGAACCTCTTAATGGCCTTATCCTATCCAATGATTCCACACACACACAGGTTAACCAAAACCCAAATCAAACTCTTTACAGAATCTTGAATTACTTTGAATTACCTTTGGGCAGCATTTGCCGCAGTTGGAGCATCTGATTGGGTTGACGTGGCCTCGGTTTTGCTTGTTCCTGCCACCGTTCCTGCGTTTGACAGTCTGCAACACAACAACGGAGACGATGGTCAACGATTCGATTCCCGATTCTTCTGTAAATCTAAGCAAACGAAGAGAGATACATTACCATCTTGTAGACGCGGCTTCTCCTCTCGACGGAGCTACTGTGCTTGCTAGGGCTTACTCTCTTCTCGTCGATTTCATCGGACACGGCATACAAGTGAAAAATAATTTATATTTTGCTACTTCTAGGGGCTTTGAAGTTTAGTGGGCTTGGGCTTATTTTTATTTATTTAAAATGTAATTCGGATTAATTTAAAAAACTGCAGTAAAACTTCTTTTAATAATATTGTCAATATTTCAAAAATTTATCATTTTATAAACTTGAAAGATGATTTATTTGTTGCTACTTCTAGGGCTTTGAAATTTAGTGGGCTTGGGCTTTATTTACTCTTTGTTTTCTTACTTGCTTTCAATATCCTAAATATACCAATAACTTTTGTTTTGTTTGTTCCAAAGACATACGAATAATTAAGATGATATTTATATACTAAAAGTCTAAAACTGGACATTATATTCGATGAACATATTAGAAAATAAGTGTCTGAAGCTTAAACTCTTAATAGAAACTTGCTTATACACTATAACTTCTGCAACAAGCTATATGACTCTTAACAACCGAAACATAAAGCAACCAAAACATAAAAAACAGCCGCCTTGAATGGAAGGAAAACTCCTTTCTTTTTCTTCTTGGCCTCATCTCCACCGTTGATCTCAGCAGATCAAATTGTTGGGTCTTGGAACCATCATCATCACCGGTCTTCCTTGTCTCTTGTAGAATATCCCTCCATCACATTGTTCCTTGCGACAGAAGCAAACCTGAGAGGAGAAAGACACGGAAGCATCGTTGGCCGTGGTGGAACACTAATCACTCTTTGCTTAACAAACGGGTGGTTCAATAGCTCCGCTGCGGTGGCTCTACGCGACGGCTGCAGATCCAAGCACCGCCTCAAGAAGTCGCTGGCCATAGGCGAGACAAGTCTGGAAAGCCTCCACGTGTAACAATCTCCCATCCTCTCTGGACAGCCTCCGGACATCTGAAGAACCACACACCCTAGAGACCATATATCAACGGCCGGTCCAATCACTCGGTTGGGTCCACAAGACTCCGGAGGCATGTACTGCTTCGTGCCACCGTACAGCGACCTCGAATCCTGACCGGGCTCCTTGGATAAACCGAAATCAGCGAGCTTGAGATCCCACGGCTCCCCAACAGTCTTGGAAGGGAAGACGAGAACGTTGTCTGGCTTTATGTCGCAGTGAACGTAGCCGTGTGAGTGCAGAGCCTCGATTCCTTGTAGGATCATAAGAGCGGCGTGTCCGATCACAGATTCAGGCATTGGTCTCCCACGGAACTCGGAGATCATCTTCTGGAGAGTACCTTTGGAGGCAAACTCCATGTAGATGAAGCATCGTTCGGGGTTGGTGCCTATGTGAAGATTAGGGCTTGAGGTCTGGACGATGCGAGGATGGTTGCGGAAACGAAGCATGATCCTGTGCTCTTTCTCCAGATTCCTCAGGTAATCGAGCGGCGACGACTTCTCTGCGTATAATCGGAAGTTGTGATCCCTCATGAGAGAGACGGAACCGAAACCCCCTCGGCCAAGTAAAGAGACAAACGTTAGCGAGGATTCGTCAACAACATTCAGAGCTTCTCTGTCTCTAATCATCATCTTCTCCATATTCTTTTAGGTTTTTGCTTCGAGTTCTGTTTTTCTTTTGTTGTGGTTGAGAAATAAGAAATCGAATCAATGATATCGAACACTCTCTCTATTTATAAGAAAGATAGATATAAGTCGGTGATTTCTATTTTGTTTTGTAATTGAGAGTGATCTGCTCAATGTTTCCTTTTTTCTATCATGTTTAATTTCCTTTTTGTTGTTTCTTATCTGGTTTCCTTTTTTTTGTTGAAATTAAAATTAGTTTAACTCACAATCCAATATATTTTTTATTAACTTTATCTAGTTAATGAAATCAAAATTGATCTTCTTACTCTCTACTAAAAACGCGTAGAATATTCAATTGATTTTCCTAAACCATCTTAATACTTATTATTTCCTTTCTGTTTTCTTAAAAATCTACTTGAAAAACCAAAATCGGTTAAAATATAATTGAAGCAATAGACCGAATGGTGAGATAAGTATCTACTAGTAGAAGAGCTGGTGGGAACTCATACTGTAATATCCTTCTATGGGATACAGAAAATTGCGGTATTCCCACGAGATGTCCATCGGAGAGAGTCTATGATTACTTGGTCAGTGCGCTGCAGATCCAAGGTTTCACTGGACCTGTGTATCTTTTTGGCTGTGTTGCAGATTATCATAGTATAATGGAAGAAACTGTCAAAGCTCTGAACAGTCAGACACGTACTTCTGTCAAAGTTCTGGAGCGGGTTGAGAAGGAATATGGATAAGAGCTTTCATGTGATTGTGGTTGAGGCAAGCCAACTTCCACTGCTAATATTACTCTTATTAGCGGTGATAGATGTAATAGCTTCCTACTCCACCTACTTAAGAATCATAGATATCGCATAATTCAAAGTTACTCACCTAATAGCCATCATTTTTCCATGAGAGGCATTGCCAAAATTTTTATCAGCTGATCAGTGAGTTACTGTAATTCCATTTTTAACAGGCCTCACTACAATTATAGACTAAGCGAGAAAGACCTTTCACCATCATTCTCTTGGATAAACAACTTTTTAGCCATAGTTTGATGAAGAATTTGCTAATGTTGTTGAATATGAGCTTGCTAATTTTGAAGCGATAGCTCACCAAGAGCAAACTGTTGCTCAACTGCTTACTACTGCCCAAGCTGCTGCACAAGCTGCCGCTCAACTGCTTGCTGCTGCACAAGCTGCCGCTCAATTGCTTGTTACTGCCCAAGCTGCACAAGAAATAGCTGCTGTCACTAGCCAAAAGCGCAGATACTCTTAGATGTTTTCCCAGGCTGAAGTAAAGCAACCGTGGAACTGAAGTATATATCACTCTCTTTTTTCCTTCACACTAACTGATGTTTTTTATTGTTATGTTTGTAACCATGCTGCTTTGTGCAGGTAAGGCCAGAGGATGAGCTGCGAAAAGCTCTTTCAATGGTGATCGAACGTGAGCGTTCACCACAGGATTATACCTCTATACGTGACAAACTTCAATCTATACTCAAAAGCCTCACAGTACAAGGGATACGCAATGACCTCACATCATGAATTAAATGTCTACAACATGTTGTATCTCAATTTTATAATTTTTTTTTTGCACAAGATGTGAACTGGTTCTCTTCTAATTAAATTAAAAAAACATTAATATGAAGTCTAATGAGATAACAAAATCCTGAAAGGTTAATCTTAGTTACAGGACATGTCACCGATTGAGCATGTTTCTGATGATTTCTTCTATCTATATTTTAGAAGAACTTGCTAGGCGGACTCTGGAAAAAATTGATTTATTTGCATTTAATCAGGTTAGATCTAATTCGGTATTGAAACAGAGAATTTTTTTACCCCAGCTATGCAGGGAATTTCATAGAAATAGATTAGTTGCAAACAAAATTGTGAATTTTGTTTTTTGTCATGTAGATTATCAGAAGGTAAGGAGGTTGAAGTTGTTCGACATGCTCTCTCAGTTGTTGCATGAGTAACATCAGATAACTTCGTGAAATTCTTCAGACTCTATGAGACTGCGCCAAAAATGAGTAGATGCTTCATGGGTATGAAACTCTTTTGAACTGCTAGGTATGTAAAGAAGAAGAAAAGTATATAATGAAATTATTTTCACTTTTTATGTGCAGGTCTCTATGTGGAGAACATGCGTTACAAGGCACTGACTTTTATGTCTCTTAGTTATCAGCCTACAATCCCGGTTTGATACTTGGTCAAAGTGTTGGGCTTTACTGGTGCTGAAATCGAGAATGGTGGTATGGAGGAGTGTTCTAGATGGCTAATATCCCACGGTGCAAGCCTCAAAGCTGACAGCAATGATATTATGCTGCTTGACACTAATGTAGGTCTTCTTTTAAATTCGCTTTACATTTGGTTGTTCAAAGCTAGACATGTACTTGTGTTATTCCTCGTGCAGTCGTCAAAAACGTCTCTTCACGCCTGATAACCGCCAAATAACCCTGAAGAAGAAGTAAATGCCAAAAGGAGACCTCCCTCGCATCGTCATCATATTTTGGCAGCAAACACTGTTTCTTTTTTGTGTAATAAGATCAGCGTTTTATATGATACAACAAAAAACAATAATGCTTTAGATATTTCATGGTTTTGCTGATTCTCGTAGTCGTAGAGAGACATTTTGGGAGATAAATGGTGTTTATAAACGGATTGACTGCATATATCCCCTTATAAAATTTGTTGTTTATGAATTTACCTTGAATTCATACATTTTAACAATTATCTATTTTAGACTGTTGACCGAAAAACCAGAAAATCATTGCTAAAAATAACTTTTAGATTAACTGGACAATATATATAATATCTAATTGACCAATTAAAGCAAGTGACAGAAAACTGATTTTGTAAATGTGTCTTTTTGGCACAAGTTCTAAGCTGAAACCAACTCAATTTTCTTAATTCTGTTCTGGAATATTAAATTTTGGTTTAAATCTCTAAATAAAGAAGAATTTCATGCATGGAAGAGTGATCAGAATCAGTAGAATGACAATACGACTATACCAATTTGTAATAACAATATGGACGAGTAAAGCAACCATTACCACGTTAGTCACTATTTTCTTCCATACGTAATATCCAAAACAAATTCGGTTAAAATACATTTTTAAAAGAAAAATAAAAATACACATCTCAAATATGAAAAGGATTGAAGCCGCAGTGAAGAACAAAGCATAATCTCTCTCTCTCTCTCTCTCTCTCTCTCTCTCTCTTTTTGTAATCTTAATATCTAATTCCTTGAGCAACTTCAAAGAAGTGTGCAACGTTCTCTTCAGGGGTTCCAACTTTAATACCATGCCCTAGATTCAGAATGTGTTTATCTCTCCCAGCTTTCTTCACAGTATCAAGAATCCGGCTTGTGATAAACTCTTTGGATCCGAATAGAACTCCCGGGTCCACGTTGCCTTGAACCGCTATGTTTCTTCCTAGCCGGTCCCTTCCTTCAGCCATGTCCACAGTCCAGTCCAAGCTCACCACATCCACACCGGTCCGAGCCAGTCTCTCCAGCAAACCTCCTGATCCACTCGCGTACAGTATCAGAGGTAGGTTCGGGTGAGTTTGTTTCACAGCTTCCACAATCTGTTTAAGGTAAGGTAGGCTAAACTGCTCAAAATCCACAGGGCTAAGCTCCGTAGCCCAAGAATCAAAGATTTGCACTGCTTGAGCTCCACTATCCGCTTGGTAGCGTATGTAAGTGATCATCGAGGTTGTGAACTTCTCGAGTAAAGCATGTAGAACCTGGGAGAAGAAGGAAAGAAATTAACTTTTAATATACCAGTTTTTAGCAAATTTTAAAGTTGTAACAGTGCTTTAAGTTTAGTAATCCACCTTGGGTTGTGAAAAGGCTAATTTTTTTATCTGTGTGAAGTTCTTAGATGAGCCACCTTCGATAACATATGAAGACAGAGTAAATGGAGCTCCAACGAAACCCAGAACAGCAGCTTCGTTTCCCACCTGAGACACATAAACATGTTCTTCAGATTACGAGCTTAAGAGCATTTGTTGCTTTAGTAATCACTATTGGTACCTCATTTCTTAATCTTTTGAGTGCTTCTCCAACGTATGGAACAGATTCCTCTGGTATGAATTCTCTAACTTGATCGACATCAGCTGCTGATTGCGGCGGGTTGAAGATGATGGGACCTTTTCCTTTAACAATGTCGAAAGGTATGTTCATTCCAGACAAAGGAGTGAGGATGTCTGAGAACAAAATCACCTTTTCATACATTTCAATTACAAAAACATGTCAACAATCTATGAGATAATACAAATATACAACAAAACTTGAAAAACTAATGGATAAGAAAGAAGAAGAACTCACCCCATCTGGCTTAAACACCTTCCACGGTTGCAGAGAAATCTCCACCACAAGATCAGCATTCTCCGATCTATCCCGGAAAGAAGGATATTTCTCACAGAGGGTTTGATAACTCTGTTCATTATATTAACTTAACACTCAGAGGTCACACAAATGTCCAAAGGAATAATCACACTGTTGAGTTTTGTAAACAAAATTTTATAATGGAAGCTTGCTTGCCTTCATGTACCTCCCAGCTTGCCTCATTAGCCAAACCGGAGGTCTGTCAACAACTTCACCTTTAACAGCTCTCAGAAGAAGAGGCTCGGTGGTTGCAGAGACTTTTCGCTCGGTCACAGTGGTTCCTACACAAAGATTCGGAATCCCATTAAGCACAAAGACGCTACTAATTACACACTCCATAAGCTTTTGCACATCCATGATCACACTGAATTAAGGGAAAACCAATATACAATTATTGAATCAAGCATACTTCGGAGAAGCAGGAAAGGTCGGATTGTAACAAGGACCATCACAGTATCATATATTATATACAGAACAAACTCGCAAATCCTAATTTCTACCACAGAGGTTACTTGTACACGAGAATCTGCAAACTTTGCTACAGATTACCATTGAAACTATCTATTAAATGAAGAATATGGTAACGAAAACTACCAATTCAAATATCACAAGAAAGACCCAATTAGCTTTCCCATTTGTCGAAAATGAGAAAACTTGTTGAGGGAATTTCGTAATTTACAGTATACCCAGATGGAAACTTACGAGACTACATCGAAATGAGTCAAAAACGACGAAACTGAGGGTTAGGAATGAGTACCCTCGACGGAACAGCGAACTATCCGGGAAGACTTTGGAGACGAGAGAGATTTCCGCGGAGAGATTGAGAGAATAGTAGAAGAGGAAGAAAGAGAAGAGCTCGAGAGCTGAAGGATCGACATTTTCCGATCGCCGGGAAAATCTGAGAGCTTTCTATAGCTGAGGTGTTGGGGTTATAATACTCTGCTTTGAGATCTTAGCATCTTCTCCTCTTCAACGCAGACGAAGAAGATGGGGTTAACGTCTTCGGCGAAGATAGAAAAGATTGATGATAAGAGATCTGCTTACGTGGATTCAACTTGCCTAGTCAGCTAAATGTCTGCCACGTCATATTAGCGGGTTTCGGTTTGGATTTTTAAAACTTTGATTTGTTCATATATTTTGTTTTGGTTTATCAGATTCAGCCATTTCAATTGTATTCTTGAATCTTGAGATTATTGATAGATACTGAATTGGTGGACCTAATAAGAACGACAAACGATGGTGTGACTAGATATGAAAACTATAGAATATACCATTTCCCACTTATTTAAGCTTGCACCTGGTATTGGCGGGAACCGATTATTCCCGGTATGACAATTGTGTCAGCCCTTTTTTCTGTGGTACGTAAAAGATTACACACATTCCTGATGGTCACTTAATGTTCCCAAACAGAAGACATATATATATATAATTGTATACTTAAAAGATATAGACATTGCATATTAGATGATACCTTCATGGTCGAAAAGTTTAAATGTTTCGTTGTTTATTATCGCATTTCTATAAAAGGATCTTGCGATCATCCTATGCAAACACCAATCAATATAATATCGTGTTTAGACCCTAATTTTTTTCCTATAAAAACACGATGTGTAATGTGCATGTGTAAACAATAAAAAGCTTAAAGAACTCTATCGAGAACTAGCAAACATCTGATGTTCAAATTTTCAATAGACCATTTAATGTCTACGAGACTACCATCAGGCTGGTCTTAGTGTATAAGTTCTCTTTGTTGGATAGTTTTCTCTAAACAAGGACGACTAGATACTTAAATAAAATCAATGAATTAATTTTTAATATTGAAAATAAATTAAATGTTATTTAAAATTTACATGAAATAATAGATAAATTAATAAAAGGTCTAATATAAGAAAGTATATAAATAAAAATGCTCTTTAAACTAGATGTTTGTTAAGTCCTCTTAGTCAATAGCTCATGAATATTTCTATACTATGAGGTGTAGATTTCAAGATTTTCTTTGAAAATGCGATTTCTGTAGGTTATTAATAGCAAATCAAATAAAGAAAAATTCTTGAACGTATGAGTAGAAGTATTTATGATGGGCCTGCAAATCTGTTGTGGATTTTTGTAGAATAGATAAATTACCCGTTAAATTAGATGTGATTAAGCTTTTTTCGCTTATGAATAAAAATATTTATGATGGGTTTGCAAATCTGTTATGGATATTTGTAGAATAGATAAATTATCCGTTAAACTGGATGCGTTATGGATCTTTGTAGAATAGATAAATTACCCGTTAAACTAGATGCGTTAATCCGTGCTTTTTCTGGCTTATGTGTGGGTCGGGCCAGGTATCTGCTCACGTCTTAGGGGTTCTCTTTGATTGTTAGTTTCCGTAAACAGGATCGAAGGTATATTGTATACCTCTCTAATCATGTTTTGTAAAGACCTATTCATGTTTTAACCTAATGATATACTCTTGGGTTCAAACAGCCGCCCCTGCGGCTTTGAATCCCATCGTCGAACCACCGTGTAAGAAGAGGAAACGAACGCCATCTCCTCCTCCTCCTCCTCCGTCGTTTTTGTCGCTTCCAGAAGATCTCATTCTAAGCTGCTTAGCCCGCGTACCTAAATCGTACTACCCCAAACTATCCCTAGTCTGCAAGACCTTTCGCTCTCTCATCTTATCCATCGGTCTCAGCCAAGCCCGATTTAACCACAAAACACAAGAATCATTCCTTCATGTCTGCTTACTGTTTCCCGACCGTCCTAATCCCTCCTGGTTCACCCTCTGGATCAATCCTGATCTAATCAACAAGGCGGAGAAGAAGAAGAAGTCTACCTTGGTACAAGTACCCTCTTACTATTACTCTCGTGCACCATTGTTATGTGTTACAGTCGGTTCAGATATCTATGCACTCAGACAATGTTATCCTCCGTCCCGCCACGTGTTGGTCCGCGATAAGGAGCGTTGCATATGGCGTGAGGCCCCCGACATGACTGTAGCTCGAGAGAATCCTGCTGCGTGCGTCCTCGATGGGAAAATATACGTCATGGGAGGTTGTGCGGCGAACGAATCCGTGAATTGTTGGGGTGAGGTTTTCGATCCAAATACTAAAACTTGGGAACCTTTACCTGACCCTGGAGCCGAGCTCCGCTTCTCGTTAGCCATCAGAAAATTAGAGATTATCCAAGGGAGGATTTACGTTAGGAGCCACGGTAATAAAGATTCTGTTTATGACCCGAGAGAAGGTAAATGGAACGTTGCAGCAAAAGCACGTGTGGGTCAGAGTAGCTGTATGGTTGGTAATAGATATTACGCTTGTCGGGAGAAATGTTGCTTGTGGTATGACGTGGAGCGTAAGGAGTGGATTCCGGTCAAGGGTTTGTCTTCACTGTATAAGGGTGGTCCTCTTTGTTTGATTGATACAGTTAGCTACGGTGGGAAACTCTTAATCTTGTGGGACAAGTTGGCCAAGTCTCGTGGGTATGATCAAGAGAAGAGTATTTGCTGTGCGTTGGTTGCACTTGAAAGGCGCAAAAGTGGTCAAGTTTGGGGAAAGGTTGAGTGGTCCAATGTTGTGCTGACGGTTCCGGATTCATACGCTTACTTGCGTTCTTCAGTGATACATGTTTGATCTATTGTCACCAACTCACCATGTCTTTCTGGTCTAAACTTATCTTTAAAAGCCCCACTGGTAATATCAACGAGGAATTGCATTCATATGGACTTGTTTCCTATCTCTGGTAAGTTTGTGGCTTTGCTTAATCTTTATTAAATAATTTGGTGTAACAGTATGCTGTACTTTTGTTTTGTGTGTGTTTGTTGTTTGATTGTTGAATGTTGAATGTAAAATTTGGTAGTGTACTGTTGAAGAATCTATGAATTTCTTGTTATACAGCCATGCACTATTTCAAAGTTAAATCGTTTTGCAATACTGTTCTTTTTTTCGTTGAAATTAATCGTTGAGAAAAGTGAAGAGAAACCACGACAATTTCAGAGAAAATGTCTTTTGGAAATTGATTTAAATCTCTCATCGAAGGAAATACAATTGGGTTTTTTTAATTTATACACACACACAGTATGTATATACTGTATGATAGCGGCACAGCACGTGGGAAAAGCAAATCAAATCTCCTTAACCACATGGGCTTATTTAAATAATTAAATTTCCCGAGCCCAAGATAACTTATGATATGATAAGTTTTATGCCCTAATCATGCTTTTAAGTTTAAACCCTAATTTACTGCCGCTATGAATCCCGAAGACGAACAACCGCCGAAAAAGAAGAAAACGTTGTGAAACTGCTTAACCAGCATATCGAGATCCCACTACCCGAAACTCTTCCTATTCTGCAAAGCCTTTCGCTCTCTCATCTTATCCCATAACCTTACTGTGGCGCGATCTCACCTCAGAACCTATGAAAACGTCCTTCATATCTGCTTCTTTCTATTTTTCTTGTGCGACAAGGTTCATCGTTAGGGTTAGTTCAGAACAATACGGACTCAGACAAAACAATGCTCTGTCCCCTGTCTTGTGGATCCCGTAATAAGGAGATTAATATGAAGTTTATTTTTTACTTACTAACTCTAAACCTGCTTGTCCTTCTGAAGATTTGGCTACATTAAAATGATTATTTAAATACTAATTGTATATTTATTGTTTGGAAAACAAATACAAAGACAGTAGGAGAAGCATTCACACACGTTACATCAAACCAATAAATAACAAAACCTATTACAAACAAACAATAAGGGACTAGAATAGAAAATACACTTTAAGGTGTTTTGTTTTATTAAAGGCTGGATTTTTTCTTACTCTGCTTCTGCATTGGAAGCGTAATGTGTATGAACCCAAACTTTCTCCTCTGAGTGACAAACTGTTTCTCCTCCTGCACCTCCTCTTTCTCGGCCCGTGACGAAAACTTAATATCCTGCTTCAGCTCCTTCAACATTTGGCTCAGATTCGCATTCCGCCTCGGGATTTGCCCTTCAAGGCTCTGTCTCTCGGGGACAACAACATCCTCCTTTGGAACTTGCTTACGCCTTAGAACATCACGCATTGAGACATTAGACTTTAACACAGGCTTTGGGAGATTGTCATGTGGTTCATGCTCCTTGTTCAGATGGCTGAAAAAGGAGCGTCGGGTTTGATTCAAAGGTGTAAAGTTATCGCCTTTACACGAGTCTTTAGTCCATCCGCGGAAAGCAGTTTCAGCTTCGAGTTGCTTCACATTAGCAATCTCTACTCGGTTCAACGCAGCTTCCAAAGCTTGTTTACTCTGTTTAACTCCTTGTGTAGCTTCCTCAAGCTTCTTCAAAATCCCTCTTCTCGAGCTGTTATTGGTGGAGACGTCATTATCGTTTCCTAGCCCTCTCGGTGTTATGGGAGATCTTGGAGGCTCTGGAAAGCAAAACTCAGAATCATCCTCGCTTTCACCGTTGGATGATGATAACATCGCTATTTCAGCAATGGCAAGTGCTTCCGCTGCTCTTGCAGCTTCTTCCATTTTTCTAGCAGCGACCAATCTCATCTCTGCAGTTCTCAGACAGTTCTTGTTCTGCTGGTTCAAACCCGTTTCATCGGTTTCGGCGACCATCTTAACCTGTTCCCTTGGTGGTTCATCTGGAACCTGTGGCTTTACCCTTATTCGTCTCAGCTCCTCAGCTAGAGAAACCGCTCCTCCAAACCCATATGTTAGCTTCGCTCGAGTCTTATCGAGGAAATCTTTCTCTTCTTTCATTTTCTTGTTCAGAGACTCAACAGAGGACTGGATCATCACGAGATCGTCCATGGTTTTACCAAGATTCATCTTGGCTTGCTTCAGTTCCATTAGTATCAGATCAGGAGATGAGATGGGGTTGTGATTGCAATGATGCTCGTCGTTCATCTCCTTGATGTCTGAACTGAGATTCTCAGCTGATCTCAAGGACTCTTGATGAAGCTGCCGCTTCAGATCTTCGACGATCCTTTTCGTCGATCCAAGTGCTTCGAGAACATCCAGAGTTTCCAGCTCTTTCACAATCAGATCCTTCTCAAGCTCTGCCGCATGCTCTTCCATTCTCTTTATGTCAAATTCCCCAACACCATTCTGAACAGTTGACAAAGCCAACAAATAATAAAAAATCACATCTCAACTCCTAATCCAGCTTCATAAACAATCATCACAGACATTAGATGATCAAATCTTCAAAAATCAAACAAAAGCAACATCCTTTAGCAACCTCAGTGCATGCATTTGACACACAACGATCAACACTTGATCATAGTGATGATCTCAGGGGCATTAACCAAACAGCCTAAAACGATGGACTTTAGATATATATTGCTATAAACTCGATAATCTAAAGATGTGAAAATGCTACTCAATTTCACTGATGAAATGCTACTCAATTGCACAGAAGTCATGAAAAATTCTACTCAATTTCACAAAAATTGACAGCATTCATGAAGTTATCTGCTCAACTTGAATTTTAAGAATTGTGACCATCAAAAGCATCATCATTCATCAACTCTTGGTGAACAATGCGTCTCATATCAATGGGGTTTCTATTGAACTGATCTGACATTGGAGATCAGATATTGGAAGAAGAAACTGGAAAAGCACAAAACTTACGTAATTGTCTTCGAGCTTGAAAGGAACCCAATATCCACGACCACCGAACCGGGTCACCGCCTCCTGAACCGACCCGAATGGCGGAGAAGTATCGATCTCAGCTCTCAAACCAACTCTCCTTATCCCGGGCACGTGAGAAACACCCGCCGGATCGACGCATAACCCGAAATTCTCGGACCCGGTTTGGATATTCACCTCGTGGATACCCGGAATCGCCTCTGCCACAGGATTCTGATGCTCCTCCTCTGCCATCGCCACCACCACAAAGAACCGAGAGACGATGGATTGTTGTGGAATTTAAAGTGGAGCACATTGCAGTAATCATGGTTATTATTGTACAGAGCGAAAAAAGAGAGAAAAGGCAAAAGGAGGGAGAGGTAAAAAAAAAAGAAAAAGAGCTTTTTGAAGGGAAACGAATCGCTATGATTCTGCTTTCTCGTTAGCGAGTCACACCAACACCACTCGGAAGAGAGTGATAGATGACAACGTGGCGATGTTTTATTGGTTGGTTGTTTAGATTGACCGGTGTTTGTAGAAAGGTTCACGTGAGAACGGTTGTATGGGATGGTTGACTGATTACTCAATTTGGGCCGTTGATTGCGGAGCTAACGGAAAGAGATATAGGGAATTGCAGTTTCCACTGTTTTAGTGTTTAGCTTTACGGAAAAGCAGAGTTGGGTCTAGGGACCAATAATCAAACGACGACGTTTTCGCTGCCGACGGCCGATACTTTATGGGCCCAAGCCCATACTTTTCCTCTATTAATTAACAGTTTAAACGAAATAATATGTTTTTTGACTGAATAATGCATGCATTGTGAAGGTTTAATATTTTAATCTTTAAACTCTCATATTTACACCTAAGTAAACACAAGAAAAGGAAAAAATAATATGTCATCCATCTTCACGAATTAAAAGAAATAGAAACATTTTCATGTTCTTTTCGTTTATTAATCATGTAATGTCATTATGTCAGTAATAGTATATTTCGTTTTATTGGTGTGGTTATCATTGATTGGTGAATAATGCTAGAAGAGATGAAAATTACATAAATATAAAACATAAAAGGGACATCCTCTGGCAATTGAACAGAATCATTGTTATATTGATTTTTTGGTACCGCACAATTATCAGTTTATCACAACCACCATATCTTTTTCTATGTTGTGTGATTTATTTTTATTTATTTTGTGTAGTCACTTTCGTAAATAGATTGGAACATTGCATCCATTATCTTATTTTGTCTGATCCTTATATCAAGATGAAAGTTTACCATTCGTCATCCACGATTAATGGCTGCAAGGCTGCAACCACGTCGAAACGAACTCATTGGTCGCACGAGAGTGAAGGTCCCTTTTCGTCTATCGTATAAACTTATAATTTGATTACAACACTTTAAGTCATTCCATTTTAATCTATGGTTTTAATCTATAGCCAACACTTTTATAACCGACTATTCTCTTGAATCTAGCCGTCTATAAAAATATAAAAACCGATTAAAAAATTCATAGAACTGCCTAGGCATATGTTTTTTCTTTTTTTCTTTTTGAACTGGCCTACACAATTATCTAGACCATTATTTATGATACAATACATCATGCATGTAACGTACTAACGTATATAGGTGGATGTACAAAATAAATAGAAGGAGATTCGCCTTATATTTTTCTAACTAACTTTGTCTTTATTTCTCTATCGAATTGAAGCAAAATCCCAGTACGGAAAAAGTGGACCACGAACGCATCTCCGGTTCATTAATACGGCTCAACTGTACATCCAACGGTCCACACTCATCCAGCTCGCCAACTGCTCTTTTGTATCCTACACGTTTTATGTATCATCTTCGACGAAATTTATTGCGACAACGGTTTTTCATTTTTATTTAGTAAATGAAAATTTCACAGGATATATTGTAGCTACCACAGAAGTTCACTTTATCTATAGGTTCAATCAATAGTAGAAAGAAATTTAGATCCCTTAAGACTAGCTAGGAGTATCATATGTCTATACTTATTTTTTCTAAGAAAAAATTCTTATATGATGTTTAGCTAAAGAAACAGGTAAAAATTAGGAAATTACAAAATAATATATTTTCTATGTTAAAATAAATTTATATAATATCTAAAACAGAATGTATGAAGTATATCAACTATATATAGATAAACCAAAAAAACCTTTCAAACATCTTATCAAATAGAACGAATAGAGTATGTATGTTTTTTTTCTTCATAAAATTTTATTTAAAAGCATTGTTAATAAAAATTGGTGTAAATAGTAATAACATTTAAGTCGCTTACACATTGAACAATCGATTGCCCCACTCATTTACTCTCTAACCATTTCTTGCCCTCTGCAATTATTATCAAGTATCTTATATATATAAGCCATATGGTCATCCATGTGAAATTTACTAGTAGAAAATTCCAAAATAATACAGATATAACAAAAAGAAAATAATATAAGCACATGTCATGACATGTGCTTTGCTTACACACTCCATGCAAATAGAGATCCTTTAATTCTTCCGCAAACTTCTCTTCCACTAACAAAGCATCACTTTTCCAAAAATAGATGCGCCTTCGTCTCTTACTCATCTCTCAAGAAGCTTCCTCGTCTTCGGATCTCGCATCTTTTTTTTCCTCTTTCCATTTTCGTAGTTTAATTCTGATTAAACCTGACTCACTCAAGACATATCCAGAGAGGGAGTTTTGCTAGCTCACGTCGAACACTATTACAAGCATTTAATGACAATGTCAGAAAGATCCGAAGACGACACAAACAAATCCAGATCCTCGAAGGTTATCGTAAAGGAGAGCTCGCAGGTCAATTCATCGTCAAGAATCTATTACTACGGCGGAGCTTCAGTGCCGTTTTTATGGGAGACACAGCCAGGCACACCAAAACATTCTCTTTTCTCCGAATCCTTTCGTCTTCCGCCATTAACGCCGCCTCCGTCGTTTTACTCCTCCTCATCTTCCTCCGGGAACAAACTGAGCAAAGTTAGAACGAAACAAACTCGATTCGTGAAGACTCTGTTCAACGGGAAGCATCACGTGTCGCGTCCTTCGTTTTCTTGGTCGTCTACAACGTCTTCATCTTCTTCTTCCTCTTCCTTCTCTTCCTCGTCCCCACGGTCTAAAGCAGAGCATCGTGCCAAAAAATGTTACCTTTCTTGCTCAAGATCGCACGTTAAGGACGACGACGAGGAAGAGATTGGGTCGTCGTCGTCGTCGCCGACGTCGACTTTGTGTTATAAAAGAGGGTTTAGTTCATCAATGGGGTGTATGAAGAGAGCTTTGTGTTCTGTTCTTAGCAATGGATCTAGTCGTAAAGATCTTAGATTGATTTAAATGGTTTTTCCATGTTGTTCTTATTCGGTTGTTTGTTAAAAAAAAAAATAGGATCTTGATTTTAAGATCCGTTTTTTTTTTATAATGTTTTGGCTTTTGCCTCTTTGAACACATATTAGTGTTTGATTGTGTTCAGTGTTTAAAAAACAACGTTAACATGTTTTGATCATATTTATGGTTGTTTGTTGTTGTGATTTTGTTAATTTTGTTGTTTCGAGTTTATGTAATTTGAATGAATCTTTTTTGGTACACTTAAAATGAAATTTATTTATATTGAACGTATATTTGATCGAAACGTTTAGGTTTGATTAGTCAACGAGACAAACTTTATCTAATCACGTGAAAAAAATGTGGGCGATTAATTGACCATGTGCCAGCATTTATGGGCTCTATTCATTTTCTTCTTCATTTGCTCTCATTTGTTCGTATTACTTGAATTTGAAAGAGAAAAAAACAAGAAAATGTTATTCACTCTCTCAGTTTAATCGGAACTCGGAAATGGGTACGAAGCTTAATGACAATTTTCAGTAAACCAAAGTAAAAAAAAAGCAGAATGTAAATTAAACAGATGATAACCGAATGTGTACGTATCTCTAATATCGCTTTCTTTGAGCCATTTTAAAAATGTTAAATTCAAAATTAATGTATATATATATATAAATATAGAGATCACATATATTAAATAGAGAGTGAAAAAAAAGTGTTAGTCTGAAATGTTTAATGTATTTACTAACTGTGGAGTACATTTTCTAAAAAGAAGATTTTCCTTAGAATATGCAACTTTTTTGGGTGTCAAAACATTAAATATTCTCTCCCCCAAATCTGCATGTAGCTTATATGTAATTAAAAGAAATAGGTGAGATTCCCAAGCTCACTAGGCAGGGTTTGTCCTTTCACCATAAAAGGAAAAGAAGGTTCGAATGTACGAAAACTGTTTGGTATAAAGATATTTGACACAACGATTTTATACTGTAAGGATTTAACGAGAAGAACAATTTAGTTAGGATTTAAAAGGCTGTCAAAGTCCTCGACCACTCGTGCACACACGTGGTATAAGTTTTAATCGATTTAATAAAACTGATGAAGTCTTAAATGGCATCATTCATTGAAGGAACAGAGAGTTGGTGGTAAAGAAACGTGGCAGAAAAAGTAGCAAGAAAAAAGAAAAAAGGCGGTAGAAGTAGGCTTGCATGTTGCTTTAACTTACTCTATTTATGATAACAGTTAACAGTTTTTATTTCTAAACTGTTAAAATGTTACCAAATAATTTTTATTTTATTTTTATAGACATTTTGTTATTGACGTAACAATAACTAGATATTTCAATTAGAGTTTGACGTCCATGGAATTAATGAAGATAATCATCAACTTCATGGAACGGGTTACGTTAAGATTACAGTTTCTTTTAAATAAAAAGACTAATTAAAATAACGGATGTTGGGAGTTAAACCTGCCGCATGCATGGAACTTCAACATGCTTTATATGATTATATCTAATTAAAAAAAAACATGCTTTATATCTAAAACAAACATAAAAGTATAAGTTTGTAAAGATATTTATAATACTTATTTTTAATTTAGTAAATTATGTTGACTCTAATTGAAATTTATTATATCATTATATATATGCTTTAATATGTATACAGTTTATCTTTTGATGGTTTAGAAGAAAAAAAGAAATGAAAACTTGAAGAGATAAAAGATCCACAATCCACAAAACCTACGTGACTACGTCTATATGAGACTATATAGAAGACGATATGTGTTAGGTTTAACATTTTTAAAACTGTGATCCTAAACATATACAATGAATAATGTTATATGCTTTAAACTTTTAATATCTCTAAAACCCTCGCTCAATTAAAGTTAACAATTAACATTGTACTAAAACGTATTGCTTAGTCAAAGCCTTTATATTTGTGAGGCAAGGCCTACGAAGTAACGACCCAACAAGGGCCCATGTTAGCTTATATAAGTTTGGAAAAATGTTTTGAAAGGTTTTGTGAAAGAAATATTTGTATTTCTAAAGGTGACCTTTATAAAGTAATTACTCTCATATTTTAACCCAATTTATTTTATTTTTTTATATATTTTGAAAGTGGACCCTTAAATTCTAGATATCTATTAATATATTATTTATCATTAAATAATATTCTCTGCTAACTTTTAAATCTTAACAGTTAACACTGCGTAATATAAGAATTTAAAATCAAATACAAAGAAGAGGAGAGAACAACGGAGAGACGATTTAGCCTACAAATGCGGGTCAAACAAGAATATGCACAAGTGCACAGTTTTCTTAGATTCTAAGCAATCTTCTTCTTTCTACTCGAATTTGCATTTGATATTGGAGACAACTGAATATACTAATTCTTCTAATGTATAATATAATATATATACATTTTGACATAATATCGCTATGCAACACGCTCACGTCCGAATTATAACAAGCTATTTCTAAATAAAGGGAAAAAAGAAGAGATATATAGTGATAGTTTATTTTTTATTTTGTTATCGGTGATTTTCTAATAAGATGTTGATAGGTTTACCCGTGAATTTCATATGATTCGTGTGTTCTTGGTTCAAGGTTTTAGTAGGCTATAACGAGGAGAAAAATTGGTACGCTTTTAATTTTTGGTCCATCTACTAACAGAGTCCTTGCTACATATGTTTAATAATACGTTTCACCAAAAATGGTATTTGTTAAGTTTTTTTTTTGGGGGGTATGATTGTTAAGTTTTTGTTTATTCTTTGACCAAGATTCTTTGCATCTCTCCTCTCCTACTTACGGAATTTTCAATACAAACAAAATGTACAAAATACAAACCTTATAATTATACGTACATGCATACGTACAATTAGTAGACTCGTACACATATATAAAACTTGGAATCATATATAATATATGTACACAAATATTATTAGTACCAAGTAGTATTATGCGTAATCCATTTTCAAAACAACTACTCATATATATGTATATAATGACAAAAAAAAACCATATATAGAACGACGAAGAGGTCTCTTGATTTTGACAAGGAACTAACATGCCAATTCTCGTTCCCTCTTGTACATCTAACAATATTTATTTCTAAATCCTTCACCAACTTTTTACTATTATAAACTTTTAAAGTTATTTAGCTATCGTTCAATCAAAACTGACCGGTGGTGTGTAGATATATATATGAATTCCACAAATGAAATAATTAGCTGTAAACTTGTAATCATAATATAAAACAGAAATTTGATTCCTAAAGAAATAAAGCAGGTGTGTGCTATAAATGTGAAGCAAAAGTCCACATGCGGCCATGGGAAAACAAAACCATTAAAAGTAGGCATTAAGCACGAAATCCATCTGTTGTTGCCTGACCGATGAATGAGTTGTTACATGATACATGATGTATGCAAGTATATATCTATGTGTGATCAGATTCTTAGAGTCAAAAATAAATTAAAAAAAAACAAACCCTCACGGCTCACGTGCTTAAGCAGTAAATACAGCTCTTCAGTCTTCACTAACTAGATATCTTCAATTGTTTTCATGTTAAAAGAGACTTTGTTCTGCTTCTCGAGCTACCAAACCCATCTCCAAAAGAATTTTCACAAGCCAGCTCAAGTATTGCTTAATTATATATATATATATATATATATATATATTGATCACTTATAAACACTCATACAATATATGTATCGTTATCACTGAATCTTATACTTAGTATTTTACTTGCCTTTAAAGCCTTCCTCGGCTATCTTCCTTCATAAGAGTCACTTGACTTTAGTATTTCTCTTTTTGTTTCTTTCTACTTTTCTCTCTTTTTCTTACGATCCGCTGAGAGCATGCCTGAATGTCAAGAGAAAGGTAAAAAGTGAACATCTCATAAGTGTGCCCCTTTTTCTCTTCACAATGATTTAGATTTTAGTCGCTCAAAATTGGTGGATATGGTTGATTTCTACCTTTTAGTCTTATATTCATGCTATTAATGAAAACTAAAGCTTTTCTAGAATACCTTGTGTATAGGGAGAGATTTGAAGAGATAGGGAAGAAGATCAAAAGAGAAGCAGATGCTTGGCCTCATCAGATGGCAGGAATCAGAAGACCAATGTCAGGTCCTCTCGGGACCCTCAACACCATTACTCCTTGTGCTGCTTGCAAGCTTCTGCGCCGAAGATGCGCTCAAGAATGTCCATTTTCACCGTATTTCTCCCCACATGAGCCTCATAAGTTCGCGTCAGTCCACAAAGTCTTTGGAGCTAGCAACGTCTCCAAGATGCTAATGGTAATAAACATTTCAAAACACACAAATATTTATCTTCTTCTTCTTCTTTTAAGCATGCAAAACACAAATATATTTTATAATATTTTTTTTATCAATGATCATCGCTTTGGTGATCTATGTCAGGGATTGATTAATTCTCACCAGATGCTTCTTCTCCTTACCAATAAATAATTCATAGTTTTTGGCAATATTAATCTCATAATGTGAAACAATTTAATGTGAAACAATTTAATACTAACCAGGAAGTACCTGAAAGCCAGAGAGCAGACGCGGCGAATAGCCTCGTGTATGAAGCAAACGTGAGGCTAAGAGATCCGGTGTACGGGTGCATGGGAGCAATCTCAGCTCTACAACAACAAGTTCAAGCTTTACAAGCCGAGCTCACGGCCGTACGATCCGAGATTCTCAAGTATAAGCAACGAGAAGCTGTGGTCACTTTGATTGTACCTTCCAACTCCCAAGTCGCCGGATTTCATAACTCCGGTGGCGTATCCGTCATTGCACCACCACCACAAAGACCGTCAACTCCACCACAGCCTACGGCGGCTCATCATCCTCCTCCTCCAGCTTCTTGTGTTTTCTCTCAACCAACCACAAGAGCCTTAGAATACGGCGACATTGAAAGTGAGAACAACTCGTACTTCGGTTAATATTTATTGGAATCATTCTACAAACACACACAAATACATATAATTTATTTTGATAATTAATTTGTGATTCGGTGATTAATTAAATTAAATAAATACAAGGGAGGAAGGTTGATGTTAAAAAGTCTGTCACACTGATCAAAAGTATGTTAATATTGTTTAGTTAAAAGTCAATTGATTGATTTATTTACTCACTGATAAGTTAAGAAGATAGATAACTAAACTCGACATTTCATTGATTAAGTCTTGATGAACTACACAAAACACTTATGATGCACTTGGGTAGTTTAAATTCAATTAATGAGTCCTGCATACTTAACCGAATTTCTTTATTTTCCTTTTGTTATTCTAGAATCCAAGCAATATAATGTTCCTTAACGCTATTAAAATAGCTACTTGCACCAAATTTTGTGTGATAGCTGGCTTTGGATCTGCGCATACGTTATACATACGTACATATATATAGTGTTTATTGGTTGGGTGAAGTGTCAGCTGTATATTATCAATCACTAATTCATTTAATTTGATTTAATTTATTTTTCTTTGGTTTCCTTAGCGTATCGAATTAATCAATACAGCATATTGCTGACCAGATTCATGCAAACAATGTTCGGCGGGAATGTGCTTTGCTTGGCAAAATAAAATTAATTAGATAAATTAGACAAAAATAACAAAAAGGTCGGACTCAAAAGTCAGATTGGAAAAATTCAATCGCCTAAACCTAAATTGTCATTTGAAGACCATTGACTAGGGCTTTTGTGGTTGGAAAGGCTTATCTGGCTTCAAAGATAGAATCCTTATAGGATGTGATGTTATAGGTTTGGTCCAATGTCACGGTTGCTTCATATAATGGCACTTAATAATCCCTTGTCCTAAGGGAACATACTATTCCACTTGGTACGATTCAAATCGTGTGCATTTTAATATTGATATGGAAAAAGTAAGACTAAACAATAATATTTAATAGTTAAAGTTTCAAAGTTTTAAAATTAACTTGCTTGATAGTTTAATATCGTTGGTTAAATCTAAAGGCAGAGACTCGTGAGTTCCAAATTAACTTAGGTAATAATCAACTAGCTTTTTCAAACCAGGATCTTGTAAATTCTCAATACGACCAATGAGAATCGATTTCTGTGTTACAACAACTAGAACAAGACCTTTGAACTTGAGAAACAACTTGGTTTTTCCATGTTTAATTCCTTGATTAGAATAAACACCAACGTTTTATTCATCATGTTAATTAGAATACAACAACTTACGAATTATCAAGAAAAACCATATATGTACACATCTCTCGTTGTCATAATTAGATAGTAAGAGGAGATGTGTCTAAGGCTTTGGCCTCCATTTGAACACATCCTCCACTAAACTCTTTGGTCTCATCACTCTTGTAAACATACTTGCTAGCCACCCACAAGAACAATCCCATGTTCACAATCGAAATCACCATCAGAAACCCGTAATAATAATCAAGCCTAGAATCATTCAAATTATCCCCAATCCAACTCTTCCCACCACCTTTACTCGTGATATCATCAATCATTGTCACCAAGAAGCTGTTCAAAAAGTTCCCAAGACCGATGCCACTCGTGAAAAATGTCGTCCCAAGGCTCTGCATCTCCTCAGGTGACTGATCGTAGAAAAACTCAAGCAAACCAATCGCGTTGAACACATCCGCAATGCCTAGAAGAGAGTACTGAGGGAGCAACCAGAAAATGCTCATAGGCACAACTTGTTTCGGGTTAGTTATGTGAAACTCCCTTATAACGCTCATCCTCTTGACCTCCACTGCCGAAGCAACCGCGATTGCAACAATTTGGATCACAAACCCTATCCCTAGCCTTTGGAGTATAGTGATCCCTCTAGGGTTTCCGGTTTTCTTGCGCATGAAGGGAACAAAGTATTGGTCATACATTGGCACGGAGAGAAGCATCGAGAGCGTAACAAAGCTTCCCAACGAAGCCGCAGGGATTTGGAAGCTGGATCCAAGTTTTCGGTCCAGAGTGGTTCCTTGTTTGACGAAGAGAGTATTTACTTGTGCCCATAAGGTGCTTGGGATTAGGGTGACAAGCCATATTGAGAAAAGCGCTAGCACACGCTTTGCCACTTCCACTTTTGTCACCGTACAAGGTAAATCTCTTGAACTTGTCTTAATGGCGGCTTTATCCAAGAACCTGTAATAGCAATTCCCATATTATTCATTTTATTCGTTCAAAATGACTTTATATATGTATCTTGTCTGGTGCAAAGTGTTCTAACCAGGAAATGTTGAGAAATAACCGTCGGTCTAATTAATAGGTAAACATTTCTACATGTAGATGTCATGTAATAGACTTATTTTAGTGGAAAAAAGTGTCTTCATAAAGGAATATGTCTTATCAGTTCTCAAATAATATTTCAAGAAAAAATTGTCAACAAGTAATGTTGGATTGATGTTTCATATATAGACATGCCAACGACTAAAGCTAGGCAAATAAATGGCTCGAATCAATATTTTTGGCATATCTTAAGTTTTCTATACTAAGTAGTTTTTGCAATGTGATTGATTCTGGCAATAAATTGTAGTGGGACGATATTGGAGAACCCATTAAAGTGGGAATTGGGGACCATTTTTAATAAAAGATTCTACAGAACAAGTACACTAAATTGGATATACATGTAACAACATTGTATATATTCCACGTCACAACCCATTAGAGACAAAGGAATAATTTGGGTAGATTTTTTTGGTCCAATGGTCCTATTATAATTTCCTGTCAAGGAATCAAACTAAACTCATCCTCTTTTTTTTTTTTGTCTTTTTATACATATATATATATTGGCAAGGGAAAAAAAAGACTATCCGTTTATATAGAATCATAACTTGAGAAGTTTTTTTTATCTGCAAATAACTTGAGAAGTTTTTAAATGACTCATTGATGAACACTGACCTGAAGATGGGAGTGTGATGAACTTGATGTTTACCAGTGCTTTTGTAATAATGGGAGTCAAGCTCATGAAGCTCCAAAAGGTTATCAGGACAGTGAAGCTTGCGGTTTTTGAATGCTGCAATAGGAACTTGAACCAGATCTTTTGCCAAATTATCAGTTTTGACGACTTTGTGCCTGTAGAATGGTGTTCCGATATAGAACACAATGAGAGAAACCAAGAGTCCTACCGTAGGAATGCCATAACCTAGACCCCACCCGAGATTCTCTTGGATGTAAACGAGTCCCAAAGTGGCGAATAACGCACCCAAGAAGGAGCTGAACATCCACCAATTGAAGAAGGAAACCTTTTGTTTCTTCTCTCGAATGCTATAGTTGTCGAATTGGTCCGCTCCAAATGTGGAAATGTTAGGTTTGGTTCCTCCGGCTCCAATGGCTATGGTATAGAGGGATATGTAGAAAAATGTTATTTGTAAGGAGGATGCCTTGTTGCATACTCCGTTTGCGCATGTCGGTCTTAGGGATTTTACCGTTACCGCCATTGTTAAGAGAATCATCCCCTGCAAACAAAAACATGATCTACTTCTCATACGTGTTATAATTAATGTTGTGCTTTATTCACATTTTCTTTAGTAAGGAATCATCTTCGATCGGTGTTTTGATCCAATATATACATTTTTTTTTAACATTAGATCCAAATTTTCTGGCAAACTGTATATGTAAATATAACAATTAGAATAATCTTCAAAATATAAAATAGTGTATTTTTAATACGTTTGGCGTTTCAAACATAAAGAAGACCTAGGATGTAAGTGCATTTTGAAGCTAGCTAGAAGACTTTTCATGGGTCATGTCTCTCGAGCAGAAAGAATCAAATGTACATCATTTTGACTAGGACAAACTTTTGACTGGTTATTTAGTCTTTTTTATGTATAAATGTGAGAGCTTTTTGCATATATAACTATATTGAGAGTTGAAATAAAGAATATAGCCATAATATATGGATAATTTACAAACTAACCATGATTCATTATCAATTGTCGAAAATATTCCTGTACTATACTATAATAGCTACTATACTATATCTCAATTTTATAGAATAGTATCGTTTGATATAGTATTTGCAAAAAATTAGAAGAAGAGAAGAAGGGAGGAGATAAACGAAGAAGGGAGAGAAGAAGACGGGAGAGAATAGGAGATGAGGGGAGGGGAAGAGAGAGGAATAGAGGGGAATATGAGGGAAAGAGAAGGGAAAAGGTGGGGCGATGAGAAGAGTAGAGGAAAAGATGACGGGAAAAATGAGCGATATTTTTGTATATATTGTATAATATATAGAGAATAACATAACACCTATTTTAATATGGTTAGATGATGAATTTAACTTACTAATATGGTTATAAGACCCAATTTCTCTAAATGTGATCTGTTGCGAAAAAAAAAATAAAAACGAAGATGTGATCTAACAAAAGTCATTTCTTGATTGAGTTTGATAAGTTTTGTTTTTAATTTATATGTAGATAAGAGATAGTGATAAGATATGTATTTTGTTTAATGCTAAACCAATGAAATCAAAGTAAAGTGGAAATCGTGGGTCCTCTTGAATATGTGTGGAAAACAATAAACCAAATGTCAAAATGAAATAAAATGGGGTTAGCTTTTGTTAACTGGTGGCTTCAATTCTGACACGTCACTACATTTTAGACGTAGTGGTTATTTTGCCAAATGATCAGAAAAGTATTATAGTTTGTATACAATAAATAAATTTGTTAATGTCTATTTCTACTTACAAGTCACAACAGATGAATATTTCTACTTTCAGTTTCATATATATATATATATATATATATCACATCAGTGCTGTCAAACAGCCGTCAAGGTGATGTAAAAAAAATCCATTTGCTATATCATTTTCGTGAAGAAAAACAAACTTTTCCCTACGTTCAGTTCCAAACAAAATTTAAATTTATATATAGTACGACATTATATATATATGATATATAGAAACATTAAAAGATACATTATAAAAATATATATTTTATTTATGAAAAAGTGGAATTACTTTTTCGTATTTCTTAAATTAAGTTTTTCATATATATGGAAAATTTTAATCCTTTTAATTAAGATTATCTATCCTCTTATATGTATATCTATCCTCAAGTATATAAACAGTGGAACAAAAGATGCAAATAATATTTTTTGTGGCAGTGTCTTCTTTGGATATATGTGTTCACGGACCATATCTGATCGTACGTCCAAAACGCGACAAACACACACATCGCTATTCATTTATCATGAGAAACCCAATAAAATAGTTAAGTATATATAAATATTGGTAGTAAATATCAGATCAATCATACCCTTATGAAGATAAAATCTGTCGTAAAAAACGAAAAAAAAATACAAAATTAGCAAGTACAAAAAAAAAAAAAATCAAAGAACACACCACTAATAGTAGTAAGAAGTTCTTTAAAACAAAATAGATTGTAAAAGTGCGTTTATAACTTTATTATTTGTTTTCATTGTTAAAATTTAATTAGTTGTTTGGTTCTGTTAGTTTTCTAAATTGAATCTTTTCGTAAGTTATAAAAACACTATTATCTAATTTAGTTAAAATGATTCGCACTTTAAACAATAAGCTAGAAAAAAGAGAAAGAGCCTGTAAAGAAATACCAGGACGTAGATGAGAGAGGAGGCAGTGAAAGTCCAGAATCGGCCGATGTATGAGTCGGCGATGTAAGCTCCGGCTATTGGAGTGATCCAAACGGCACCGGACCAATTATTCACATTTCTAACCGAAGAGATCGTATCTTCGTGAAGTCTTGTGGTCAAATAATTCACCAAGTTCGACGCTATTCCATAAAACGCCATCCTCTCAAACGCTTCATACCCTTCTCACACACACACACAAAAGACTATATCAAGATTGTGAATTAATAAAGCAGAAGCAATTAATATATGCTTTTTATTCCATTAAACTGAATTTCAATTGCTATGATTAGATGCAGATAATGACTTGAGATTACGAAAATACCAAGAAGGAACGAGCAAGCTCTCCAACGGCCGGTCCTGGACGCGAGAACGGGACGGCCTTGGAGGTCGACGGTGCCATCTTGTGTATAAACTTTTGTAGCCTCCATTAAAAAAAAATTATATGTTAAAATAAAATTTGATGTTTTTGTGGGCGTATATTTTTGTGAGAGGTCAGGTCTGTGAAGAGCGACTAAAGGGAAGTAGTTTTAAGGTTGCATGGTTTTTTTTTTTTTTTTTTTAATTGGGATTTGAAAAAATAAATTGAACAATATGGTCTTAAAGATTAGCTTAGCTTTGTCTTACTCTTCAGTCTTCGCAAGATCAAGTATGTGATATATATAACGCCACCGCAAGATTTTTTGTTTCGTTTTCATTAATGTCGTCATCATCATCACCTTGGTCATGTAACCACCACCATCATCATCATCATTATTAGCATTTTTGATGGTATCTACAATTTTTAATTGGTCCGTATTTAATCATTTAAATATGGTAGAATATTCTGAAAAGGTCGTATATATATATATATATTTGAGCCAAAAATTCCTGGTCAGCAACAGGTAGCGATGATGATAGTATTTGGTTTCAATGAAAATATATCATAAAAAAAAATCGTCGTACATTGTTTATAAATTTTAGTTTTTTCCACGTTTTTCAAACATGGTTTCTACATATCGATGCTACTAACTAATGCCCATTTAAAAAGCTTTATGAGTACTAAAAAGTGAAAGAAATAAACAAAATCAGAACGCAACTATTTTTTCTACAAACTGAAGATGAATGGAATGAGATTACAATATTTAATGAACAGTTAATTTTTCATTCATATTCATTGAATTCGTGTACGTAGAAAGAACTGTTTTTTTCTCTCTCACTAAACTAGATTTTAAAAGTAAATGATGCTAAATTGGTGGAATACAGCAAGATTCCACATTCATGCGAGTTAGAGAGTCTACATGCTCAGCCTCATCAGATCTTCTTCAGTCCGAGTTGCTTAAGTTTCCAAATTCTATAACTATATATAAGCTTCTTCAGCCTCATCAGAAATATGGCCAACCATATTACTATATACCGCACGTGCACTATCTAATAAGACGCACATGGAAAAGATACATGCACAGATGCACAATTGGGTTGGATTCATTTGTACGAACACACAAATTAAAGTGGATATATGTATATATTATTATTTTATAATGAATCTAATAAAAAGGAATGTTGAAAGAATACAATCAGGATTCAAGTTATGTTTGATACTAGCTAGAGTCTTCAAACTGTTTTCTAAGAATCAAAACCAAATATCCGGATATGCTCGTCATACTATATTCGACATTTTTTAACTTGCCGACTTTCAATTTCCGACAAATCAAATATCTTAGATCGGAAGTAAATTTTCTGAGACATTCCATTGTGGTCGAAGCATGAACAACGAAACTTGCAGTGAAAATCAAAAGCGATTGTGTGGTCCAAAGACGCGTTTGATGCATCCAGTAAAACTGGAACGGTGGAGAGAAACAACAGTGGTCCAAAAAGCTTTTGACGATATCTTGCCCCCACCTTAAGATTTAAGCCTTAATGGCCATTTGTCTTTACAAAGAGAGAAAGGGAAACATGCATGGAACTTGATGATGCATTCTTCATAAATGCATCCAACACCTTGATACTAAAGCTATTCTATATCTTATGGAGTATTTGTGTAATTGTAAAAAATGATTCGCTTATGCTAAAGACACTGTTTACATTTACTCACGTTTCACAAAAACAAATTAGTTGTATACTGTAGTTAATTAGTTTTCCCCAAAAAGTCATTATAAAATTTCAAAGCAAATTTTATTTACCAATTATATACCTAAATATTCAAATAATTTCGTAACCTGTAGAAAATGCTAAAACGGAAATTAATGAAACGAATCAAATATTTATTTGCGCTGGCTCATCCATAGCGAAAAACTTCCAAAAATTGTTTGCAAAATGACGAAAATTGTTTGGTTATTTGATGAGCTCATATGTTATGGAGCGTGAGATGCTGAGAACAACACGTAACAAACATAACCAAAGAAGGAATGAAAAACAAATGGTTCCAACCATTTTCGAAATTTGACTTTACCCTAAAAGACTACTCTATACAACGACCTTGTGTCCAAAATCCAAATAATGATACCACGTGTTTTTTCGATGCGAGAACTTTACTTTACTTTTTTTTTCCTCGATGGTATATCATTATATTATTTGGGTTGTAAAACTTATGAAAGACAATCTATATATATTGAAATGGACACTAAATTTAGCAATAGTGCTGTGTGAGAAACACCAGAAAAAAACCCAAGAGGGCTTGGCTGCATCTGATCAAGAGTCTGTGATAATAGAGAGAAGAGTACAATAGAAGAGTAAATGATCAAAAAAAGAAGTGCACGAGGGTTAAGGATACGATTGAAAACGATTTGACAGGCTTGCTTGTTGGCTTCACATTGCAACTTGCAGTGAGTTGAAACATGAGCGTGAGGTAACTTAATTACACTTAGCAATTAAGATATCCCTGAGAAGGACACTGAGAGAAATATTTAAGGGTCAAACATATAACCACTAATAGGAAAAGATTCTTTCTCAATTTCATAATACTCTTTATATCTCTTGACCACAATACAGTCAGTGCTAAAGTGGTACGTACTGTTTAACAGTTAAAGATAATGTTTCTTACTGATTACTCGACTCGACAAGACCTTACTGGTTCCTAAGCTTTCTATTATGGCTCTGCTTATGCCTTTTCATGTCTATCTACGATCATATACACAAAGGTGGATATGTGTGTACTAATGGGCCAATGAAACAGAGCCTATCACGAAACTTTGCTTGTGGACCACTCTAGTCTAGGTCACTACTAGATATATAGTACTTAATTACTCTAGTCTAGATCGCTACTAGATGTTACCTCATCATCTTGTTGCAGCTCATATCCATCAACCTCTTTGAAGTAAAGCTCTTTTCTGTTTGCTTACGCCTTTGCTTCATCTGAAATATCAAAAATCAACACTCTCATTTGTTGCAATAGTCAAACAACTTGTACCTATTTTTAGTGTCCGTGGGAAAATGTTGTCATGCATTATCGGAGTATAGAGAGATTTCAGTGAAGGCAATGATGGTAGATGCAAATTGCTTATCTCATCATACAGCAATATACTAGAATTTCACATGAGAAATTTCTGATGTTCACAACATTATTAGAGACTCGAGTGTATCAGAGAGATTTCAGTAAAGTTTTGGGCTTGAGCCAATAAATGATAATTGGACATTGGCCCAATAGGTGATATGGATCATTGGCCCAATAAGTGAAAATTGGATAATTGGCCCAAGAATTAAAACCCTACAAGCGTGACAGAGCCGTCTACGCGGCTAAAATCGATCAGTCGTTGTTTTTCTATTGGGAGTCAGAAGAGAGAAGTAACTTTCTCCTCAATTGTTCTGGTGATTCCACTTTTTCCTCAATTCTCAGGCATTACTTACTTGTATTTGCATGTTTATTATTTTTTCTTTGGTTAGTTAAATTTTAGTTTATACAAATTTGTTTTCAAATCATGATTATATATATATATATATATATATATCCACGTCTTTAAACATTATCTCTCGCTTTGAGCTTCGTTTGGGATTTCTTTCCACTCTTTTAGAGTATCAATTTATGTGTGATGGATATGCTTATTTTTTATTTGAATATATGAAGAAATAATATCAATTTATATGTATAGATATGCTTATTTTTTATTTGAATATATGAAGAAGTTCCTTAACATGGTTTACCAAATCACAGCCAGGTTTATACATATTTGGTTTGCAATGGCATCACAGAGAAGCAACAAAGAGATTTTCTTGGGTGGATTAACAAAACTCTTTGAAGAACAATGGCAAGCCGATGTACTCCTCAAGGGAGGAAACAGTGATGATGGCGCAGCTATCTCCGCACACAAACTTGTTCTGGTTCTCTCTTACTTCTTCTTCTTCTTCTTCCTTTCTATATATTCCTCGTCAACCTAAGATGGAATTTTGGAGGCAGGAAGATCGGTGGTGTTTAAGAAGATGTTGGAGTCAGACGAGGTCAAGGCTTCACCTAAAGCTAGAGACAGTGACTCTCTCTGAGATGAAACACGAAGAAGTTGAGGCTTTAGTTGAGTTCATGTACAGCGTTGACGGCTCCATTCCTATTGAAGTTCTCAAGAAACATGTTCGGTCGCTTTATCTTGCAGCCGACAAATATGAGATCCCGCATTTACGGGATTTATGCAGAAACGAGCTCATATCATCTCTTAACTCGTCGAATGCTCTTAACGTCCTTGAGCTTGCCCAAATCCCTTTTGACACAGCCCTCTACAATGCGGCCTTCACAGCTATCAGAACCAGTTTAAAAACGATTGCTAGCTCTGCTGAGTTCAAGTTGTTTGTCGTCAAAAATCCAAATCTTACCGTGGAGATAATGAAGGATTCTTTTACTTGGTCGGGTGGCACAAATCTTACTCGAGGGGGTTACAGAAAATGTTCTAGCTGTGGTAATCAATGTCGTTACTGCGGCTAGAAAAATAAGAGTGTAGCTTTGGTTTTTTTCACTTTGACAAACCACAAATCGGTTTTTATCATTATTATGGGATCGGACTTCTTCGTATTTCCAAAATCTGACCAATCTTCATACACTAAACGCCATGCATGGACCATGGTACTAGTAGAGTGGAATGTGTTAATTTCTTTGTCAAGAGATATCTGTGGGACATTTGAAAATGAGTTTATAAACTTTCTCAATATGTCAAATGCTCTCTTGACATCTTTATCTTTCCAATATTCCTTTTAAGTACGATATTTCTGTTTCTAATGAGTTTTCTGTAACATCTGTTTTGTTTCGTAAAGAGAACTTAGCAGTTATGATTGTCTCCACGAAGTTTGACCGTCATTTTGACTGCGTGCCGTGAGTACTGTCTCTTGGTTTTCTATATAACCCTAACATCTTAGTCCAAAAGGTAAACCTAAAAGTTATTCTGTTTATGCTTAGTTAAGATCAAAGCTACAATTATATATGCCATATGGCAACACAAGCCAGTAAAGACCTTTTCTTCGGTGGATTCGCAAAAGACTTGAAAGAAAAATGGCATACCGATCTACGACTTAAGGCAGGAAACAGTGACCATCGTCCACCTATCTCCGCCCACAAACTTGTTCTTGTATCTCTTCCTCTCTTGTTTATCATCTTTAGATTCATGAAAACTAAAGCACTAGAGACACTAACTTTTAACTATGACATGCTTTTTTTTCAATGTTTATAGGCGGCAAGATCTGAGGTATTCAAGAGGATGCTTGATTCAGACGTGATGAAAGCTTCTTCCGGCCCTGAAACGATAACTTTCTCGGAGATGAGACATGAAGAGTTAGAGACTCTAGTTGAGTTCATGTACAGCAATGGCGGATCGATTGCAAAACTGAAGGAACATGTTCGGTCTCTTTATTTAGCAGCTGATAAGTACGAAATCCCGTATCTAAGGGCCCTGTGTAGAAAAGAGCTTATATCGTCTCTGAATCGGTCGAATGCTCTTGACGTACTTGAGCTCTCCCAGATTCATTTGGACAGATCTCTCCAAGATGCTGCGTTAAGTTTTATCGCAAGGAATATAAATACAATCGTGGATTCTGGTGTGTTCAGGTTGTTTGTGGCCAGAAACCCAAATCTTGCCGTAGAGATAACAAAGGCTTTCATGAATCCTATTATGAAACCATGCGAAGATGAGTCGGAAATGTCGGATGATGAGTCTGGCGATGAGTTTGATGACTCTGACGATTATTAGGACTCGGATAGGCTACGGAAAAACATTTGATGAGTCTGAAGTAAAATGTTTTCTGTCCTTATATTTTTCTTCCTATGTTAATAAAGGTAACTAGAACGTTTGTACGTTGTAACGAGATCTCAGCAATCTAAAATTAATCTTACAAGCTGAATGAAAATAAGGAGTTAGTTTGCATGCATGTGTTTAGACCCGACTTCCAAATCACAAAAGATTTTTTTTTCCTTCAAGAAATAGAATATAAATCCAAATTGTAACACCAAAAAAATGACCTCATCCAGTCATTTGGATTAAAACGGTTAACCTCACAATCTCTCTATGATTTGGACAATATAAGTCCAAATACTTTTCACTAGTGAATGTTGTCATTTTGTTGTTAGTAACCAATTGAATGTGGATGTATTAGTGTATTTGGACTTTATATACATATATAAGTATGAATCAGTGTATTTAATTACTCTAATGGAGTAACTATTTGTGATTTAATTTTAAGGGTGCTATATTGTAGATGAATTTTTAAGAAACCACTATAAAAAAAAATTCATTGTGAAATGATGTTTATTTCAAACAACTTGAAAATATTTAAAACACTTAAAATAATTACAAAATTAACACAAACACGTATACAAAATAAAATAAAATTGTTTCCAAAGCTTAACTATGTTGTCAAAAGTTCTTATCAAAACTTTACCAGACTTCCCACATATTGGAATCGGTAGTCCATTTACCAACCAACTTATTTTGTTTCAAAAATACTTCTGATTGGTCCTTTGCCTGTACATAACATCCATTTCGGTTTCCATCTATAATTCGGAATTCCAAGAGAACTTGGGACTTCTAGTAATTATTACCATTAATTAATATCTCTCATCCATTTTTCCAACGTCTTGGAAAACGAAGAAAGTAAAGTGACATTTTTGACTGCCGTGTATAGGGGTTCTCTCTATATAAATCACCATTGTTTACGTAATCAGCTTCAAGTTAACAGTTATGGCAGCGCAGAGCAACCTAGAAATTTACATGGGTGGATTTGCAAAGGTCCTTAACGAACAATGGCAAGTCGATCTACGGCTCAAAGCTGGGGGCAGTAAAAAGGGTGCAGCTATCTCCGCCCACAAACTTGTTCTGGTCTCTAATGTTTTTCCTCTCTTATCTCTTGTTCATTCATCATTCGACCTAAGAAACAATTTCGGAATAATGCATGTAGTTAACAAAGTGTTGGGTCTTAATTAGTTAGAAAATGCTTTTCACTGTTACTGATATTACCTCAAAATCTTAACAGGCGGCACGATCAGAAGTGTTTAAGAAGATGCTGGAACCAGTAACTCTCTCTGAGATGAAACAAAAAGAGTTAGAGGCGTTCGTCGAGTTCATCTACAGCAACCGATCCGTGCTTTCTGCAAACGAGAAGAAACATGTTCAATCACTTTATCTAGCAGCGGACAAATATCAGATCCCGCATTTACGGGATCTATGCAGAAACGAGCTTATATCATCTCTTAACTCGTCGACTGCTCTTAACGTCTTGGAGCTTTCCTTGATTCCTATCGACAAAGCCCTCAACGACCCTGCTGCCAAATTTATCGTGAGGAATCTGAAGACGATCTGTAACTCTGTTGAGTTCAAGTTGTTCGTTGGCAGGAATCCCGATCTTAGCGTTGAGATAATGAAGGCTTCTCTGGCTAGGTTCTGGAATGGTCATCGTGTCTAGCTTCTTGAAGAACCATATTGTATCTTTCGTTGTTTCACTGTTATGTCTCGGATTCTCTGATTTTAGGACTATGTATCGCTTGTATATATCAAATTGGTTGCTGAGAAAATTCAAAAACTCAGAAAATCAAGACTTAGGTTAGATTTCTTGCTTTGCAAGAAAAAGCTTATCTGCCGCAAATAAAGAGGAACGGACCGGTCGATCGGGCCGCCTAACTTGCGGCTCCGCCACTAATCAGGCCCATGTCCAATGCTGAAACCCGCTGTTTAGAAGGGAACAAAAAAGAGGAAAAATCAGCGAGTGGCGGTTCAAGAGAACCTTCTAAGACACATATATGTCTTGCCTTTACTTTAATTCAATATTCGTTTTAGTTTTAAAACTTTGCTCAACTTCTTCTCACACGGCCGCAGCATTCGTCTCCTCCAATCAATCGCAAACCAGTCTCCACAAACTCGAAATCTGTCTGTACGTCGTCTCGTGACTATCCTCTCTTCAATATCAGTCATCACGAAATTATTGCCTTTTTCTTTTGTCGAAAGAAAACAAGTTTACCGTATTAGGTGATGATGTAAAACTTGCGATTCTGAGGACACTTACTGTTTAAGAACTCGCTTTTACTTCCGTCTTTCATATCCTTCGATTCCTCTGCATCTTCTCCGGTTTGAAAATACTTTTCTGCTGCGTTGGTTTGTTAAACTTCTTACTGGTTTGATCAGCTAGATTCCGTCGCTGCTATTAGGTGAATAGTTTATAGCCAGCGCAAAGCAGAGACTTGGATTTAAGAATTTGTGAACTCTGTTCTAGTGGATGCATTGTGCTAAAAGATGATATTCTGTTTTTCAGAATATGGCGAAAAAACTGCAAACAAGATGGAATTCTTTGAGGGGCTTATGAACGCCTTTAAAGAACAAAGGCAAGTCGATATATGGCTCAAGTCAGGAGACCAAACCGATGCAATCCCCGCCCACAAACTTATTTTGGTATATTTGTTTCTTCTTCTATTATTCGCTTTTAGAATTGCGTATTGATTGTGTTTTTACTTCTTCTAACTATTGAGATTTTCTGAAAATATAATATGATATATAGGCGGCAAGATCGAAGGTGTTTAGGAACATATTGATAGATGATTGCAAAGGTTTGTCGATGTCGAAGGAGACAGTCACTCTTTCAGAGATGACACATGATGAGCTAAAGACGTTTCTTGAGTTCTTGTACAACGGTTTGCTTCCTGATACAAAACTGGCGCAGCACGTCCATAAACTCTACCTAGCTGCAGATAAATATGAGATTCCATACCTCCAAGATCTCTGCAGAGATGAGCTCATCACCTCCATGAACTCATCAAATGTATTTGATAACCTCGAGCTTGCAAAGATTTACTCGGACAAGATCCTAGAAGATGCCGTCTCTGAGTTTATCGCTTCAAACATGGAAGAGATTGCGTCCTCGAGTAAGTTCATGTCGTTTGTGGAGAATAATCCGGCTCTTACTGTTCAATCGATAAGGGGTCATGTGAAGAAACTCGAGAATGGTTACCCCCCAAAGGCACGTAGAAAAATATATTAAATTTTGCTTAAGAATTCTTTCTATTATTAGTTAAGTTGGTTGGGCTGCCCCTTTTGTTTTTGAATTAATGAGCACCGTTTCAGCAATCTCAATATTTTCTTGTTATTTTTTTTTGTCATCTGATAATATTAATATTCAAAAGAGGGATACGATGGTGGAATATACAAATACCGATGGAAAACAGGATTTCCTCAAAGATAAATCTGACTGAATATGAAATTTCCCGGAACCAAAACCCTAAAATCAGAAAAATATAACAACACCTTTTTCTTGTTCTATTTATATATTTTTTCCTATTTATTTCAGTTGTCCTTTTATTTCTTGCATGTTCCCTTTCTCTCACCATTCTCTTCAAAATAAAACAGATTAATGATTTACCTTTTCTTTGCAATAATTTATTTGTTTATAATTACAGTAATAAATTTCAGCCTCCTTTTTAAACCACAAAGCAGAAACTACGAAATGTTTCATTGCAACGTAATTGTAACATTTACTGATTTCGCGGATCTAGTAATACTTCATATCTACGGAGATCAGCCTACAATAAAATCTACAGACAAAATAATCAAAATAATAAAATTTATACTTAACCAGAAATAAATAATAAAAATAAAAAATTTACTAGTTAAAAAATAGTTTAAGACTTTAAGCATTGTTTTTTTTTAATTTTTATAAATAAATTTAATAAACATTTATTAAATCGGTATTATGAAAATGCACATAAAACAACAAAACTTTTGAAAAATATTATTCCTAAAAAAATGTCATGCCAAAAACTCAATTCCATAGTTTTATGTGTAGTATATATAACATAATTAGGGTTTAAAAAAATTATTTCAAAGTTTTGATCCACTGTAGATTCAATTTCAGCTTGAATTCTATTATCGAATTAAACAATTTAAATCATATTACGATTTATTCTATTCCAAATCAATTTCTTTATTTTATTTGGATAAAAATCATAAAATTAGTTCGCTATCCAGATTGAGCAGAACTAATCTAATATTTTTTCTTAACATAAACGTTGCCTTCTTAATTATCTCATGCTAATGTAAATCAAATTATCACAATTTTGTTTTTGTCAATCATCGGATTATCATACTTAGCAAAAAAGAACAGTCAGAATTATCAGACCTACTTATGATTAAGTGAAGTATTTTGGGTTATGAATTTGTACGTTTTATTTTCCAGGTTTTCTGGAGTTATTTTGCTCACGTGAACAAAAATGTTTGTCTTCTTCTGTGGTAGAAAATAAGTTTTCTATATCATCTGATCAAATCCGAAATAATAGTAAACTTTTGGTCTAGTAAATTCAGAAACAAAGCCGAGTCAATTTTCTGATAACCAAATTTTTAAAAGGAAAAAAAATTAATACACAGAGGAAAAATAACAAATTTTCAACTGTCCCGATTGATATGTATACTTTGAAAACATATTTTATATTGCTTATGTGAAATAAGTAGAAACATACAATTAATTTTTTTTCATTGTCCCTTTTTTGGGGAAAACTATGGGCTACAAGATGGACATAATAAAAAAAAAGCGGAATTACTATAGAAACTGTGTTATTATATTTTTTGTATAATAAGAAATAAATAAAGGAAATTAAAGAAAAGTGGGTCAATCTAGCTCTGTGGATCATTGCTTTCACCCCAGCTCCTGATTGCATCTGTCACTGCCTGTTTCACTGCTTCAGCATCCATACTTTCTCCATCTTCATTCTGCATTTTATTATATTATTAAAAGTGACGTAATCGTTAAATAATTTATATATGCCAACACACACACACATATAGAGACATAGACAACACATGTTTATATTTTGTATCCGTGTGTGCGTGTGTGTCGAGATTGCCACCTTTATTTTATATTTTACTATGATTTTAGAATTCTCATCAGCAAAAGCACAAGCATTGATTTCAACATATATTTGTAAGTGAAAGCAGATAAGAATTCATAAAAACATATGATGATACCAATCACCGTCCCAATATCAGCTCATTTGTATTGAGAATTTCATATAAAACTGTCCGAGACGTAACATACATATAGGCAACTGATAAAATGATTATAACTAGGATATATTCATATAGAGTTAATGTATAGATATGTGATTATGTGATGATTTGCTAAGTACCTCGACTCCCATGGCATGCAAGCTAAAGGAATCGATACATGAAACCCTAGCTTCAAGAACGTTAAGCCCAATCTCCTCAAAGGATTCTAATACCGAAACAAGCATGCCTGGCTGATTCTTCCCTGAGAACACGTTTATCATAAAACCCTTTTCTAGGGTTTCCACTGTTACCTATAAATAAAAAGTTCCCAATCAAAACCTGTTTAATGAATCTCTCACATTCACATGCATATACGTATTTGAATATAATGGATCCACAGCATATGTTTGTGATTGGATATATACCATTGGTGTGGTGGGATCTGTGGGCTCGCTTGAAGATTGCTCTGCAGTAGTGTCTTCGTTGAATCTTTCGACTTTCTTCTTAAGCTTTTGGATATATTTCGATGCATCCATTATGATCGAAGTTTCGTTTTCCTGTCATCAAAACACGTGTGCAAACACACATATTAGTAACATATACACCATCCTAAATTTCGTCTTCATATTCATCGATCATGATTGCCATATAATAATATGTTCTTCTCAATGCTTCGAAGAGGATCAAAGTGGTTTACAAAAATAAATAAAAAGTACGAGTTGATATAGAAGATCCAAATGGATTCAAGTACCCCTAAGTGATAGAAAATGATCCAAAGGGGACGAAATTATGATTAAGCGAAACGAAAACAAAGCTATATATATACTCGAGTAAGATTGGCTGCGTGTGTGCGCGCATGTGCGTGTTCAAAGCAAGATTTATATACGTATTCAGAATATGATTACGTTTATCTCCATATAAATAAATAAATAATAAAGAGAGGATTATGTAATAATTACAGCATGAGAATTAGTGATTGAACGAAGCAAATGAAACTTCTCTTGCAAAGAACCTCTCTTCTGTTCCCTCGAAACCATTCGTTTCTATGCTTTGGCCAGCCTCTTCCTTCGTATTGAGATTTCTTGATTGATTTCTACTCGCGAGTTTATAGAGGAACTATGTGTGTATATGCAATATATATATATGAGAAGGAGGAAGCAGAGAGATCTTAGATTAAATTGTTTATAGGATCCTCTCCTCTCTCACATGTCTGCCTTAGTCTCTCTTGATCGCTACAAAATATAATATACGGACAACTCCGATTTGTATCTCGTGAATTACTTGCTTGCCTCTATGTCTCAATATACGATATTCTATTTAATATTCGACCCAATTTTTATTTTGTTTTCTTTTATAGATACATATCGTAGTATATTGATTAATTTACAATATATAGTCATATCATATAAACACGTATAAAAATATACATATACGTGTCTATATTCTTACCTACCAACTTGAATAATTAATCACTACGTTTTATTGACGGTAACTCACGCTGTAATGAGAGAATACTCTTAATTACCTTTGCCATCATGTTATAATACTCTTCAAACTATTTATCTGATTTATCTTCCTCTTTGTCTCCATGCTATTCTAACGCTCCCAAAGCAAAGTCACGATAGTTGATAACAACAACTATAGCCAGCTTTATATTTTTGGAAGCCGATAAAGAAATATAATTACAAAACTCCATTTATATACTTAATGATATGATATAATCTTTCAAATCGGTGTAATTACTAATGCATTAACAGATGTCAGAAAAATATATGTTAGCTAGTCATTCAGCTATATATGTATCCCTCTTTTCGGATGCAATGTCTATTCAATCGCAAATTATATGGAGATGCAAGTACCATTTACTTCCAATTCGTTATGATCATTGCAACAACAAGATAAAATCATTTGAAATTTGGGTTGACTAGATTCCGGTTATTATATATATATATATATATGTTATAATATACTTGAATAATGTTTATAGGATACTTGAAGAAAGAGTGAAAAAAATTTGGACGAGAAAGCGAATGATGAGCTCGTGATATATGGGGGAAGAATTAAAATTTTGTGAATACAAAATTAAAAAATAAAACATTTGGGAGCATCGAAAGAAGTGAAGGAGAGGATAAAAGCAAACAAAAGAATGTTAGTTGTGATTTTGGAATGCCTCCAAACACTCCTCACGGGGATCTTTATGAACACAAACCCACACGTATATCCTCCTCTCTCTTCACCTATTCCTCATCTCTCCTTGTCCTCTCTATCGAGTTCTCTCTGTTTCTTTCTCTCTCTATAGTTATATATATCTACGTATATGTATATGCATGCCGTATACACCACGTATATGTACATCTTTTTTTTTGTTTCTTGTTTTTGTTTAATGTGCATCAATGAATATAGAGATCCCATTTTTGAACAAACACCAATGTAAAGTCACGTCTTTCAAAACAAATAACATATATAGTTTGATGCCTAATAATTTCCCTTCCCATTACATATAGAATGATTTGATGGATCAATCTCCAAAACTTAAAAACGCATCTTTTTACGTTACATCAGTTTGCTCCACACACTAATGTATCAATACGAAATAGTGCGTATATGTAAGCGTATAGATACATATAAGTTTGGATAGGTTAGCATTGGTATTGATATAGAAGATTGTCGATATTGGAGACGGACAAACAAACGTACCCACCAATTCACATGTGTGCCATTTAATCATCACAACAAAACAACACTCTACACACAAGTCCCGTTGCTTCATCAAGCCCTTTTCCTCTCACGTCTATAGCTTAATTCATTTAGACATTCTACTGTTTTCTCTCATCTTCCCTCCTCTACACTCTCTGTTTCTTTCCTTTTTCTATATTTTAGGGTTTGGTGCGAAATGCACCCATGATTTACCTCTCGTCTACTCCAGGATCCATGTGTTTAGTTGCATATACTTAATATCGAAGGTACTCTGGGAAGTATATATACGTATGAATTAAAGCGAATGATAGAGATTAGTACTCAAATGTACGTAAGGTCCAAGATGCCTCAGCATGTCAGATTATGTATAGTAGTATCCCCATATATTATTTGCGAAGTCATTAGAGAGAAATTTTGCTTTTAAGAAATATAAGTATATAACATTTGTTATGTATAACATATTAATACAACTGTCATTGTAAAAATAAAGAAATAAGACTACGTAAAAAAAGGAATTTATTTCAAGGACACTGTAGATATTTAGCATTTCCGACAATCGTGAAATTGGTTTTTTTTTTTGTTATAAAATATATGTATTGGGAAATTTAAACATATGTGGGATCAATATATGAGTTACATTTATATAAGACTATATATATATATATATATATTAGAGAGAGAGAGAGAGAGAGTCGCTATCTACATCTGAATTATAATGGCTACAAAGAGTTACCTTGTCATCGTTTCACTTCTAAAAGTTTTTGGCGTGGAAATTATCATTTTAGCAAGACAAGTAAAATAGTTTTTCCCTATTCCATATTATCTCTTTGTTTATTTAAATATAAGTATTAAAAAGTTGTAAAAGAGTCTCGTGTTTGTGACAGCTATACCTCTCTTGTCTTCTCCCCCATATGAATTATATTTTCTTGGCGGAACAAGTGATTTTAGTATCATTTCGTTTTTACAATATGCACATAAAATCATGTTATAAGCAAAAAATAATGAAATCCAATATTCATAGAGTAGTTCCACTTGGAAAATGGTCATTGGTTTGTTTCCTACGAATTAGGAAAATGATTCTCTTTGTACTTGTAGATTTTACACGTCCGAATTTTGAACCACCATTATGAGACACTAGTTATTATCAGCTTATAAGCACAATGTACTCTATAAATTTCAATCAATTTGCTGAAAAATAATATATTTAAGTTACTTTTGTACTGAACAATATCACCAAAAATCTTATGCATATGCATCAAAAATCTTACCCTTTAATTATTATTATGGAGTTTATACAAAGACAATTAAGGTTAACATAAATACCTAATAATCTAGACCATACTGGTTACTTCCTTCGTGATCTTCGGGTAACAATTTGGCATTAATAAAAGTTCCAAAAAACAAACAATTTGGCATTAATTTAAGCCTTATTTATTATGAATTAGCATTTTGGATTTTTCGTAATAGAAGAAGCTGAAAATAAATAAAAAAACTAAAAAGAGTGATTTTCTCTAAAAAATGGAACTCATCAAATACTTTTTTTTTAAAGTATAACTTATATATATATATAGTTTTTTTGGGGGACAAAATGTAACTTATAAGCACATCAAAAAAAGCAAAGAAGAGATTTTACAACAAATATAAACAATAAAAGTGGGTTGCATAAATTCGGAAACGGTATGCAAAAAAAAAAAGCGTTTGGAAAGACCAAACTGTTTTTTTTTAATCCGATCCCATGGACGATGTGCGAAAAATGAATCGCTTGTGAAATTGCGTCGTCTAAAACGGATGTGGTCTTCTTCATAAATAATCAAGCCCATATATAATGAATCTGCCACAAACTCATCGAAGCGGCAGTGACAACGTTGTTTATTGATGAGTTCGACTGGATTATTGCTTCCATGGATAGATCTCTAAGTCGAAGTTAAAAAATGATGTCAAATGCTCTCTATACATATGTTTTTTTCTTCCAATGTTGGAGTTTTTTTCTTTTGAATAATGCAAAACAATTGTTATACTGAGTATTTACCGAAGAAAAAATGGTAACTTTTTTTTTGGACAACAAATGGTAACTTTTTTAAAAATAACAGTTTTATTTATTTGAATCGTTAGAATATGTTAGAGATATTAAAATGACAACTTTTTGTCACATATAACAAGATAAATAGGTAATTATGTAATAATTTTCTAGGTGAAAATGTTATATGTTTTGCAACTTTCTTTTAAGTATTGTTATAGTCTTAGATTATATGTTGAATTCTTCTCTTTTTCGGCAAACTACTTTGATCGAGTCACATGTTTCTACATCATGCTAATTTGATCCAGTCACATGTTTTTCGCATCATTTTAATATTAAAAGATTTGATTCAGTCACATGTTAATTTTAACGTCCATTTTTACAGTAACTTTCTTATGTTAATGATTTATTTACCATAAACTCAAAAACTTCAAAATATTTATTAAAATCCTATGTTTTAACATCATTTTATTAAACCAGTTGTTTATCATATAAGTTAGATGGTACTACCTTTTAACAAAAAAAATACAAGTTCACTAAGCTGAGAACAGATATCAGTTAAAAACTTTTACATCTTAAACATATCATTTTGAAAAACTGAATAGTCGATAAAGTAATCTATGAAATCCAATTAGTTAGCAAAATGGGATACTCGCTGTTTTGTTTATCTGTTTTTTTGACCTTTGTTATACGTTAGATTGTATACTTCTTAAGCTTTTAATAAGAATTTCCCACTACTTTAGTGATACAATTATGATGTAAAATAGAAAATACTTTATCATGATCCTAAATCTACGTCGCATCAAGAGTGTTTATTGATTATCATCATATTATATCATACAAATATCTATCTCTCGTTGTTTCTTCTCCATGTTGGCACATCAATGTTAAGGACGAATCATTAATTAAACTCCAAGATATAACATATTGGATGGACCATACGTGGTATTTAGAATAGACCAAAAGGACAAAATAATATTGAACATATCTTAAGAATTTACAATAATATGCTGTAGTCAGGGTTTAGCAATTTGATCTACCCCACTCTCCTCTTGAATGTGACAAAAGAATCAAATGAGAATTAGGTCACGGGGGCGGCTTTGTGCTATCAAACATCACTCATTTGTTTCGAATTTTTTTGTATAGTATTTGATCAAATAATAGACATTACTCAATCATTTACATCCTCATATTTATATATCAGAATACTGTAGAAACAGATACGTATAACATTAAATTTATGACTACGTACATATCCTTACATATATATGCGTGACGTGTGCATATCTCTAGTTGTAAACTAACTATATTTAAGCTTTGCACAAACTTCTTTGTTTAAATCCCGACAAAATGGGAGAGTGAAGAGAACACACGTTAACAAAACATATGATATAATTTTTTATATAAAAAACATATGATATAAGTTATAATTTATAATAAACATGGACAATAGCTTTTGAGTATATTGACTATTTTCTAAACATAAATTAAAGATATATAATATATCAAATGAGACGGTATGATGAAATTCCAGATACCATGATAATAAATCTTGCCGACTAAATTAGAAAGAAAACTTTCTATTATTTTTATTTATTTGTTTGGTTCGAAATGTATTCATTTCTTCGAATATACATTAAAAAAAAGAGAATAATATTAAAATACGATTCAGTTTCCAAATCATTATTTTATTATTTCTGTTGAAACGGATCGGATTATGGGAATTGGACAACCCTAAGAACTAGGAATCAAAATCCAAATTGGATGTTTAAAAATAGAGAAAAGTCTGATTATTATGGGCCCATTAGAGCTACATAAGGCCCATTATGTTTCTTTCTAAGCCCTACCCCTAGTGTGTCCTCTTCTCCATACTAGCTCCTTTCTTCTTCTTCGAGCAAAAAATCTTCGCGCCGCCGAGAGAAACAGCCAGAGAGAGAGCGAGATGGGGAAGAAATCGAAGACTTCAAGGAAAGGGAAAAAAGCATGGAGAGCTAACATAAGCACCGAAGACATTGAAGATTTCTTCGAGAAAACCACCAAAGACGCTCTCTCCGGTGGCAATCTCTCCGCCGCTCCAAGCGAGGACCTCTTCCGCGTCGATAAATCTCATGGTTTTCCTCTTACCCCTCTCATTTTTTCCCCTAATTTTAAAGTTTTAGTTTGGGTCTCGCATCTCCATTGATACTATTTATTCAGCTGCTTGATAAGACTTATTGTGAGCTATTTAGAATGTTCATCTTTATAGGTTATAGAAGGCAAAAAAGTATTACTATATTTTAAAAGAAGACTATTAATTCCGATTATGGTTTTATTTTTTCATAAATCAGACCTTCCGGTGAAACGAAAGATTGAGAAACATAGAGAGAGATTGCTTCGTTGCGACAGTGTTTTGAAGAAAAACCCATTTGTCCAGTCAGTGTCGTCTTCGAAGCCAAAGTCAAAGATTAGTAAGAAGACGATCGTTGCAGATAGCAAAACACCTAAACAAGCCTCAAAGGTGAGTTATTTGATCGATCATATGATTCTAACTAGACGTTAAGCTGTATTGTCTCTAAAATTCTTCTCCTGGGAAAGCTTATTTCATATGAATTTTTCTCCCTTCTCTGCAGAATGTTGGTGACGATTCTGTAATGGTGGACTTGTGGGGTGATGATAGTGAAGGTTGGTTTGATGAAAATAACTCTACTTTATTCTCAGTTCTTTTGGGTAAAATGTGAAGATTCATCGTTTTCTTTTGTCAAAAACTTGCAGGAGAACGTGAGAGCAAACCTAGAAAGGTAATGTGTCCTCTGTAATGAACATGGTTTATTTTCGTTGTTCTTGTATTGGAAAAAATGTTATGGTTCTAGACCGGGACTCAGTTAATTTTTCTTGGTGTGTGTACAGGTTTCGAAAATGACTTCGACTATTCCCGCAGTAGAAGTTGATCATGAAGGTTGCTCATACAACCCAACTCCTGAAAGTCACGAGGTGGAAAAGTCTATATCATGGATCAAGTTTCACTGATTTGAGCTAGTCTTATACATGTGGATATTTTTGTATTGACTATACCCTCATTTTTATATATTGCAGGATATGTTGGCTGCAGCCGTTGCTCAAGAAATGCAGAAAGTTTACAAAACTGAGTTAGGGCCTGAGCCAGTTCCTTTGACTATTGACAGCGACGCAATCATTGAAGACGAGGCGGGTCTTTTGAGTGTGTGTAATAGAATAATTAATGGAAAGACGACTTACTTTCTTGGAGTGGACAATGCTAGTGAAGGCGAAGACGACGCAGACGTTGAAAATGAAGGGTCTGAGGCTGGAAATAAGTAAGCTCTCTTTATTTTTCCAGTCAACATGAAAGAAGAGTCCATTTTTATTGTTCTGTTTGGCGAAGATTTGGATTTTCATGTTTTTTTTTTGTAATATTTCTGCTGCAGAATCGCAAGAACAACAAAGAGGGTAACACGCGTGATAATGAATAAGCGTTCCAGACAAAAGGCACTGCGAAAGAAGGAGATAAAGGAGAAGTATGAACAGAAGCTATCAACCGAAATTGACAGGTATTTTTTGTGATTATTTTAATGTATGTTGATGCATGTTTGCTTAAAATACCATAGTACCTAGTACAAAATCTCATTCTTGCTGTTCTTGTTGTGTATTATTTCCCGTAGCCTGCCCAACATCTTAGAAGAAATAGCCAAAGAAGATGAGGAAAAAATGAACAAACGCATACGACGGACTATCGCTAAGCATGATGTGCTGAAGATACGTCCTCCTCGTTTGGGAAAGCACAAGTACGATTCGAAATCCTTCTTTGCACCTATGTTATATCTCTCTGGCTCACTGATTCTCATTTCCTATCAGTTATGTTTCTCATAGTTCTGAAAAATTGTCTCGTGTTTTATTTCAGATTTGAGGCAGCTCCTGTTCAAGTCCTCTTGAAAGAAGAGAAAGAAGAGATTAATGGGTCGCTTCGTAAGCTAAAGGTATACTCTTGATTTCCTCTGGTTCTTGTGAATTTTCTTGGTATACCTAAAAAAAAATACTGAAGAAGTGATCCTATTTATTTTTGGAAAGGCTTGTTGCACGCTTGCAAGAGATCGATTCAAGAGCCTCGAGAAGCGAGGAATACTTGTTCCGACAAAGCACATTACAAGGTTAGTTTTTACAGCAATGGCTCTCGTACAGAGTGAACAAAGTTGGTTACGTTGAGTTCTTACTATGATCATGATTATTTGTGCAGGAACTAAAGAACTCTTCTCACTTTGTCTGCGGAAAAAAAACAGCTGATAACTGTCTCAATCGACTCATATATGTTGTGTTCAAACTTTATGTTGGTTTTAATGTTTATCAATTTTGAAAAAGAAAACAAACAAAAGATGTTTCTACCAATTTCTTTACTTCTAATGATAAATCTCTTTGATGAAATACTGGTTTGACCCTAATTATTAAGAAATGGTTCCAGTTAAGGGCTTGATAAATAATTAACAAATCAGTAATGGTATATAGATATATTGTCTTGTTTCTTTTTTTCCCAATCAGTAACACTACACTCATTCCAAACGTATTTTACATTGATATGAACAAATGCAACACAAACCCCTACCATTGTACAAATTCTTGATTTCTCTTATGTTTCTTCTGTTCTTGTGAAACTGTATATATTTGTCGAAATGGCGATGATACTTGTGGCAACAGCAAGAGCAAGCATTACTGAAGCTACAATCTTCTCTCTTAGGGTCGAGATACCATTCACATTCCTGCCAATTTTCCAAAAGCACCCAAAAATCACCAAACCAAATTATAAGAGTGGAACTTGATTCAATCAGAGTTCATACAGAAGATGAATATTTAAATTTAAAAAGGGTTACATTACGTACCTTAGGACGATTGCAGCAGGAAAGATGAATGCTATCGAGACTGTAGAAGTTGATCCCAAGAACTGAAAGAAGTACCAAATGTCCGGTACAGCAATGGCAGCCAAGAAACAAGATATCAGCAAAGGAAAAGTGAGTGCGAAGAATCTTTTGTTGTCGTTCACTAAAGAAAGCTCCATAGGGAACAAGAGTTCGTCGAGGCTGGCTCTAAGCGAGAAGTTGAGCAGAGGAAACACAAGCATGAGGTGAACCGCGTAGCTGAGCCTAACGATGTCGTTTAGTAACGAACCTATCGAAGAATCGGAGCTCTGATCAAAGTTCATCAGCACATCTGTCATGGTGGAATCCCCAAACAGAAGGTAGCAGAAGAGACCAGTGGCTGAGTAGATGGAAGCGCAGAGAATTACAGAGATCCTTGTCGCTGAAAGCACCTCTAATGGATCTTTGAGTTCGAATCCCACTGGATGTACTGCAGAGTATTTTACAACAAACCACGATTTCAGAACCAGGAACAGAGAACAGAGAACAGAGAACAGTATAAATGATTTAGAGTAAAAGATTGTGTTTTTTTTTCGGTTCTCACGATTGAAATGAAATGTGAAGGCAGTTACAATAACAGGGGAAGCAGTGAAGAGGTTGAAGAATGATTCTCCTCCATTGTTGAGCTCTGGGAAGAGTCTTGGAGTCTTTGTTTTCCCTTGCACGAGTGCGATGATGGCCAACACAGAACTTATGACAACGAAGAGTAGCGCAAGCAGAAACGAGACTGCAGAACTTAACGCTAATCTATCTACAGAAACATGAACATACGAAATCATCATCAGACCAACATGCATTGAGAGATTCAGGCAAAAAGATAGATTTTTGGTTCAAGAAAACGTACCCACGCGTCTGCATAAGACTAAGGGAAACAAGAGGAAGACGTAGACGAACAACAAGCCGAAGAATCTCGTGTTCCACCAATGAGAACCAAACCATTCTTGAAGAAGACCCAAATGTACAAATCCGCCATTTTCATTACCCGAAAGAACATCACCTGAGAGGGAAGAGCAACAGAGTACGATGGATCAAAATTTCAAGGGTTTATTTTTTTTGTGAGAATTTCAGATATTTTGAGACAAAAAATTTCCACCTATGATAATTGAGAAAATAATCATAGCCCCAAGAGTCACAACCATTGAAACAATCTGAACAGCGACGGAGCCAGGTTTCCCAAACGATTCCTTCATTACGCCGGCGTAAGTCGTGGATTCTCCGGCGAGCGTGGATTTCATCAGAAACCCAGCTGATATATTGGAGAGCCAAGCTATGATCGCGATGATCGACAGAGATGGGATAACGCCCAGAACTTTGAACGCCGCGGGAATCGACATTATCCCGGCTCCGACTATGCTCGTCGAGACGTTGAAGACAGCTCCGGCGAATGAGCCATGCCTCTCCTCCTCCGATGATGATGATGAAGGCTCTTGGTTCGGCAACAGAGGCGCTTTAATCGCCGGTGACATTTCCTTCAACTAACGGAGAGACAGACTTAACAGAACTTTTTTTTTCCTCCGGCGATGATTTGATTTGTTGGAGCGCGTGAGATATATCCTCTTGATGCTAACGTCGAAAATATACGTGGCATTGTGATCATATACTGTATATAGCCACTGTCGTGTACTACACTTGAAAGTCGTTTTCTCCTTTGGTGGGGTCTCTTACATTATTAAGAAAAATATCAAACCAAAGGAAATTATAATTAATGGCAATGTGGTCATATATAAGCAAATCTTGATTAGCTTAAGTTAAACACAATAATTGAATTTCAATCATATAAAAACAAACTCGACTAATTCAAACACAGATTCACAGTTTTAGAGATTAAGACCATTCAGAATCTTTATCCGATCCAAATAGTCCAATGCTATGATTATAGTGGTGGCCCAACACTTTTGGGCTCCAAAACTAAGCCGAATTATTAAAGGCCCACATAAATCAGCTAAAAGAGTCTTCTTAATGCTGATGACTAGTGACATTTGGACAAATCCCACACTATCAAAATTCATCCAACCATATTAATTTGACACAAACAAAGATAACAAAATGATAGACGCAGCTTTAATTTGCCTGTTTGTCTTTATTTATCTTAACATTAAAAACCAAGACTAGAAAATAAGCAAAACACACAAACCATTATTAAACATATCAAAAGCCTTAAAGAGAAGAACAAACACCCCATGGGCCATGTCTTCTACGACTTGTTCATAGTGCCTCCTCAAAAGCTCTTTTTAAGTCTTCCTTCTCTTCTTCACCGGGTTGATCTTCTTCAGTCTTGATGTTCCTAAAGTTTCCCTTCTATGTTTTACCATCAACGGAAGTCGGTAAATCCAAAATGATGATATCTATTGATACAAAAGAATATTTAGAAGCAGAGAGATGCTTACATAATATGGATGTTGAGATGCGTGGTGAAATCTTCAAAGCTTTGGCCAGCAAAATCGCATTCTGCGCAAGACCAAGGAGATTCACCCGTTTCACTGCACTTGTCCTCAAGAACAAGTCTTGTTGTCTTATCTGCAGACCCTGGATCCATTTCACCTCCCTCCAGCAAGCTTTTCCAGAGCCACTCTTGTTGAACAAAAACCACAAGGCTTTTCCAGAGCCAGTCTGGAGCAGGATCTCGTTGAAGATATGCCAGAATAATTGTGTATCCCTCAAAGTCTAGACGCTAAAGTGCAGGAACTAAGCATTCCAGTTGACAAGGACCGGCTATGAGCATTATAGTACCCGGATATGGATTACGATCGGCCCAATCATACAAATCCTCGTCAACTTCTGTATCAATAAAAGGAAAGCATCGTCGCTGAATCTAAACCCTAATTAAAAAAAAAAAAAAATACAAAAAATGCTTGTACTTAAAAAGTTAAAGAAAGAGATGATAGAGGATTGACCTAGGGAATGTTTAAGAGCGATTCCAGTGGAAGAGAGCTCTCGCAGGACGTTGTAGCCCCTAATTTTTTTTATACAAAAATCAATTACTTGTACTAAAAACTATAGGAAAAGAGAGATGAAAGAAGATTAACCAGTGGAATGTTCAAGAGCGATTCCAGTGGAAGAAAGCTCTCCCAGGACATTGTCGCCACTGTGTCTCTCTTAGGTCGCCAATGGCGGTGATGGTGAGAGGACCATGGCGAGAGAAGCCTGAATTCTTCAAGGCCGATTCTATTCTCCGACCGACAAGACGAGGATCATAGTCATCGGGAATCGGACAGCCGTTGATGTCCCACACCACCAATGTTTTCACCTCCCGCTGCGTCGCCTTGTTGTGCATCATCCCGTATCTATTTATAACCCATCAGATTCAGTAATTACTATTCTTCAACCTTAAAAAAACCAATCAGATTCAGTAATCCCTTTTAATCTAGAACGTAATCAAACAAACATCACATAAGCATTCGTGATCAAAAACACCGACCTCGTTTATTGTGGAATCTCCCACAGAGAACAAAGATGGAGCGACGGAGAAAGAGGAGCTAGGTTTAGGTCGAATCTCTCGTCTTACTTGTGGTTGCTTTATACGGGGCAGATTCGCGTGGCCCATTTACTCACACACCGACGATCTTAGAAAAAAAAAATTCTTAATGCTTAGGGTAAGAAAAAATCTTAGGGTTAGTGCTTAGATGGCTGCGGTTTGGTGACAAGCCCGACATAAAGAAGGCAGAGGAAGCTGTAAGATCCAGACAGATGGAAGGAGTGGTTTGGGAAACATGTAAGTTGATGCATTTCTTACATGTCTTTTTTTATATATCCGACCGATTTTACAGTATCGTCTGTCGATTTTTTACAGCAAAAATTGTCAACGTTGGCTATGAATTCAAGTATTTGCGGACAATATACACCATTGTTGACGACCGTTTGTGTCTAAGCACTGTTATCCGAACATGGTTGCTTTTGGTTCTGTAATGTGAAGATTTTTGTTGCTATCTCTCAATGATTATGATGTTTTATCATCATCGACCTCTTTGTTGCTCTTACGAGTTATGAATGAATACAGTTTGAGTATTAGAGATAACAACAAAACTTACCCAACAGTGTTCAGAAACTTTGAAAGATAATAACGAACCAGTATTTTCTTTAAAACTTTTAAACAAAGTTAATTTCTTGCGATAAGTGTATGTTGTTACATGTATCATGAAATTTCCTAAAACTTGATTGCTCGAATTATTATAATGTGTTTCTTGTAGCATCAGTTCCGCAAGAATTCGAGAAAATCAGTTTTGGTCTGAGTCGTCTGACTACACTGTCTACACAATACTTGTAGCGTAAAACTCAACAAACAGAGTGATCAAATGGTAGCTTCTTATACACGCTTCCTTTCAAAACCTTAATATTGCAAGATGTATCGTCATCATAAGCCCACTAAAATTTTATCAAGCAGGTTTGTATCGGCCCATAAGCCCACTACAACTTTTGGTCTAAACCCATCGCTAAAAGCCCAGAGTAACTTTAATCTGATCGAACAAAGGAGACAGGTTTTTTTTTTTCCTCGTCAAAAAGGAGACAGATAGGTTAAGAAAAAAGAAAACAAAGAGACCGAGAAAGGCGCAAAATGAGGAATATACAGAGAAAGCAGCAACTACGTTCTTCCTCGTTCACCGCCTCGAGCTCCTTCCATCTTCCTCAGTGTTATTATTTTGTTTCTAAACTTAAACTTTCCTTTATTAAATATGACCTTGTTTGTTTTGAACTGAAAGTGTTGATAGAGATTGATCAAGTTGTGAATTGTAATGCACGTCTCTTAGAACATTTTGCTTCGAGTTAGGAATCGAAGTTTACTGTGTTGATTCGATCTCCTGTATCTCTGTTTTATATCAGTGAAAAAAGTTGGAGCTTCATAAAAAAAATGGCGGCTTTCCTCAATGTCAACTCTGATGCGGGATTGAAGAAGCTTGACGAGCATCTTCTCACTCGCTATTACATTACAAGGTTAGTTTTTAACGTTTTGAATCTTTTGATGTATCCGATAGAGCACCACCAAAGATGTTTGGATCTGAAGCTGCTTGCTTTTTAAAGCTTCTGATGAAGAGAGAGCAGCTTCTTTGACAGCAAACACAGAGAAGAAAGTATGTAAGTTTCGGTTTTTATATGGTCCATAGATAAATGGGATCACATAATTAAAAGAAACATTCAATAATCATAAATCTCAATAGTTAAAGACACATTTTACAATACAATTTGATTGGGATCACATAATTAAAAGAAACATTCAATAATCATAAATCTCAATTTTTTTTACTGTTTTCTGCGTTTTTGTTCATCCTAATGAATGTCTACACACGCCTATTCTTTCTCCAGTCCCATGGCTTCTCTGGATTTGAAGAAGCCCACAACCCAATACGCTTCTGCCTTGCCTCCTTTTCCCACTGATTTCAACATAAAAAGAACAATTAATATCAAGAAATACAATGCATAAGAGACATTTAAATGGTAGTGTTTTAACACATCACAAGTTTTACTGATCTTGCCTTTGCAAGAACCATGCGCTTGTCATAAGCTACGTAATGCCAAGCAAGACCTTTTTTTAACATTGCCTCCTACACACAAAAAAACCAATAATCAATTTAGAAAAAAAAGTATTCGAAGTTATATCATGCACACCAAAAAAAAGAAAAATGTATTACCTGAACAAAAATCCCATTGCAGTAAATATCTCCTACACATCGTCCATATTGATCTTCTCCATAAACTAACACTTTCAAGCTTTTCCATTGAACAATCTTAAGGAGTTCTTTTTGTGCCTCTTTCCCAAACGGCATTTGACTCTCTGGTGCATCTATTCCCCTATTTCCTTTTCCATCACCAAAGAGCTTTCCATCAAACAAAGACACTACAAGCAGATCTAACTGAGGAAAAAAAGTGATTTTTTACCTTAGTCTAATTCTGAACTTACGAGCAAGAACTTCCTCGTTTTGTATATTTAGCACTCTGTAGCCAGAATCAATGATCTTTTGGTGAAGTTCATCTGCTTTTGTGTAATCCTTCTTTTCTCTTGCTTTTGCTCTTTGAACCACTGCAACATTTACTTCCCTTGGGATAGATGATGACACGATGGGGTCTGAAGAACTGACATAAACTGTGATGGTGTCTCCATCTGCCACAGCTTTTGGATCCACCTTAATTTTCATTAGACAAGTTTGGTCATCAGCATTATCAATAATATTCCAAAAACGACTTTTTATATTTATTTTGAATCTGTGCTTTGTAGTTTTTCTAACCGGAAGAGTTTGGAATTCGAAGAGAACGCCTTCAGGCAAAGACACAGGAGCTTCAGTAGAGAACTCAACCAGAGTGTGAGGCAAAGGGAGTCCATAGAAAGACAAAAGTCCCTGTCATTCATAAACAACACAATCACTTAGATGTCTTCCAACTTCAAAACACTGTGTTTTTTTGCTACTCATTCATACCTCAACATCAGCTTTCTCATGCCTTTTCAAGATCTCCATAACAAGCCTAGAAGCTTCCTCTGCCGTTTGTGGTGGAGGTTTTGCTTGCTTCCATGCCTCAAGTATTTTTCTATACCTTCACAATGTTTGGAATATAGACATGAGAGGAAAAATTGCACAACAAAGCTCACATGTTTATTATACTAGGAGAAACATGTAAGAAACTGTTTGTGTTCTTTACCATTTTGCTTGAGCTTTTCTTGACGACCCAACGTATCTCCCAAGCCCTTCAGGAACCTAGAAGTAATCATTTTCTAATTTAAATCATTTTCTAATGGATCAATTTTAGTAAAGTCTCAATATCTAGAAACCACCCTAAATTACTAAAACATCTTCTTATAGACGAAATTCTCAGTTAGGAGATCAAAAGAAAGTTAGAAGCGAAGATGAAAGTGAAGAGACCTGGGAAGTGATCTCGAAGTTGAAGAGATCGTGAGCGAGAGCTGAAACACCAACGGTGGCGGCGGAGACGCCGTGAGGCCCGAGAGACTCGTCGTCCGTCGTGGGTTTGCAGCATTTTCCGTAGAGAAATGTAAGCGCGTTACCCATCTTTGATCCAATTCCAGGAAGTAGAAAAAGTTTCGATCTTTCCTGAAACCAGAGCAGAGAATCCTACAGAGGAGGAAGGACGAGCAGAAATATCTTGGAGGAAACTATGATTGACTCCAAAAAGAACTTTAATAATTTAGGAGAGAATCTTTGAAGACGAAGAAAAGATCAATAAAAAAAAAATTGAATAAGTTTAATTTTCCCTAGGGACCCGAAGTTGTAAAATGATCCAAAAAATACAGCGTTACTACATTTTCTGAATTTTCTTGTTAATTTCGATTGGGATATTTTAACTGTATCATATAGTAAGGGTATTTAAAATGACAAAAAAGTGGTTGGTAAACGTACACTACATGGACCACAGATAAGTTAACAAAAGGATTGAAATGATCACGTGTGGTCATCATCATGAGGCACTGAAACAGAACCTTGATCTAATCTTGTTTGACAGAAATATTTTCTTTTTTAAAACAATTTCTTCAGTATTATTTACTTTTGTTTTGGAATGTGTTTGGTAAGAAGCATGGGGTCCAGTAGATCTAACCGGAACGGGTACCATTTGGTACAGAAACAGGCAAAAACTCCTGCTACGTGTTTCTATACGAGCAAAAACACTCATGCTACTTGTTTTCTTTTATGAGCAAAACCTTTCAAAGTCGCGAGTCATTGAGCCATTGAAACCCCTTCAAATCATAAAACACATCTCTCTCTCTATGGACACTCCACAAGAAGAAGAAGACAAAATCTCACCACCAGAAGCGAAGTGGTGGGTCGATGGTCAACGCTTTAGATACAAAGGCTTCTGGTTCAAACAAGAGTTCATCACTGCCTCGGAAGCCATTAGAGAACACTACACACCTCTTCCTTCCGACATAATCCTCGCCTCTTTCCCTAAAACCGGCACCACTTGGCTCAAAGCTCTAACCTCCTCCATTCTCCGCCACAGCTCAACCATACACGACCACCATCTGGATCATCTCAACCCGCACGAGGTCGTGCCATTTTTGGAGATCGAGCTGTTTGGAGAAAACCCATCAAAGGACATAACAGAGATCTCTTCTCCTAGAGTTTTCAACACTCATCTTCCTCTCTCGTTTTTGCCGGAGACTGTCAAGACCTCAGGATGCAGAGTCATTTACATAACTCGCCACCCGGCAGACACTTTTGTCTCCCTCTGGCATCTCTACAACAACAAGTTTGGGACAGAGATCTCGATCCGAGAAGCCTTTCATGACTTCTGCAAAGGGCTTGTCCCGGCCGGTCCGTACTTCGAACACGTCCTTGAGTTCTGGGAAGCAAGAGACCGTGTGTTGTTCGTCACTTACGAAGATCTGAAAGCAGAGCCAGAAGAAAACGTGAAGAAGATCGCCGAGTTCTTGGGGTGCAAGACGATGGTGGAGAAGATCGTGAAAGAGTGTAGCTTCGAGAATCTGAGGAATTCAAGTAAAGAGAGAGGAGAAGGAGTTCACTGGAGTGGGACTAAGTATGAGATGTTCTTCAGGAAAGGTGTGGTTGGAGACTGGAAGAATCATCTGACGCAAGAGATGATGAAGGAGCTCGACGACATCGCTGACCTGAAATGGAGAGGATCTGGTTTGGATCTCAACATTTTTAACAATTGTGCTTCACAATGATCATATAGTTTATGTCGTTGAGTGGCCATGAGTCCGCTACCTCTTTTTACCTGTATCTCAGAGTAGCTGCTTAGTTTCCTGACCAACAAGGAAATGCCAAATGTACCAGGCACAAATTGTATTGGAATATTCAGAAACTTGTGTTCAGCTTACTTTGAAGACTAACCTTTGGCTGCTGCATCGAATAGGGTCTCAAAATGCTAGAAAAGACAGACCAAAAGCTTGACACGAATAGCATCGCAATATCAGAAATTGACAGAAATAACCACAAAAGATCTGAAGCACCTTTCAGTTGATACCTCTACTCAACATATCTACGCATGCAGATTCCAGAATCTGACTATCAGTTAGAAAGTTTCCTATGGCAAAAGCAAGCAAGTGGTATGCCATAGCCAACTTCAGTGTGTTCTTGTATTTACATGTCATATATCCAAAAACTCAAAAATATCTGATGCCTCTGTTGCAATTGAAAAGCACTGCAGATTGCCTTACAAAATGTCAGAGAAACCCTATTAAAAAAAATATCACCTCAGGAACCAAGTTCTTCAATTTACTAATTCGTCATCCTATTCTTACCGACTTCAAAAGGTATTGTAGACTTAAAAAGTTTATGGCCCTCAGCTATATACAGTAGTTCAATACAATTACATATGCCATCTGAGAAACCATTTCCCGTTTTTTTCAAGATGTTCGAATTGTACATTTGATTGATAATTTGCAAAGAGGGGCGAAAGAAAAAAAACTCATGTATCCACTAAGGGCAATGATTGCAGATCAGCAAGGGTAATTTGAAAAAATTATATTTAAGAATCATTATTTCCCAGAAGCTAAGATACAAAAACACAACTCAAACGAAGATATATTTCCCTCCAATACGATCAAAAGCTTTTATAAACATTTACCAGTTGATACCTAAGTAGAATAGCCGCATAAAAATCACTGATTCTTGAGATCATCAACGTTTGCCTCTTCGATAGTAGTGTATTCCACTGTAGGTTGGCTCAAAGCCTCTGGGATTTGGTTGGAAGCTGGGACACTTTTCTGAGTTTGCAAACCCGTAGAGCGCGCAAGATCAATCCATTGCTGCATTTGTATGAAAAAAAGTTGGAATGAAATTACCCAAAAAAGAATATGATATGTTTAGCTTGAAGGAAAAAGCAGATAAAGAAGTCAAGAAGAGATGATAGTACAGGCCTAATTCTGACCTGAGTTCCATAGTAGGAATTGGCTACTCTGACAACAAATGAAATCATGTTTACAAGTAGAGGTTGAGAAGAAAGCTCGTCAGAAATGCGATGCTCTATTAGCCCAGCAATTATCTGCAATCCAAGACAAAATTGTTTTTAGACGCATTAATTCAAAGCATACAGCACTTCATCAAAAGGCCTTCCTTGGCTAAGATGCAGAAGCATAACACATTCCCATTGAGTAACTTTCTTTGATACCTGATAACGGATATTTGATGATGTTCCCAGATAACCACCATATACAGCGGCCGTCTTCAGCATAGGAGACCTCTTTGCTTTCTCAGAAACAGCCAACTCTGGCTTAATGAGCTTTCGTATTGCATACAAAGCATTCGAAGATCCCACAGCTGCAAAACTGGAAACAACTCCAACACCAGCAAGCTTCAAGCCACCGACAATAACTGAAGCAATCCTAAGATTCAGGCTCCACTCTTTTCCACCAAGGCTTTTTTGAAATGCATTGTCAGGTATGGATCCTAGGAGTCCTCTTAGAGCGTCTATGCTGTTTGGCCTCGCTGTCTCATCAGCATACGAGAGAAACGACAAGGTTGGTGCAGGCAGCCAAACTGTGAAGAAATCGACGACTGATGCTCTTACGCTATCAGTTATAACATAGTCGAGTTCTTCAAAGAAGTTTTCTTTCCTCTTCTCATATTGAGCTACAAGTGTCGTTGTTATCGATATAGCCTCTTCAATGGCTAATCTGTTTAGGAATTTGGGATCTGCCAGTAGCCTTTCTCGGAAACCCTGTAAACGTAACACAGAGGATCATCATAAGTGGGATGGTTTTACTAACCAGTTGAAACCATTATTTAACTCTCCATAGAGAAGATAAATACAGGACAAGGCAATGTACCATAGTAAATTTAGCGAAATAGCATAATATTCAAAAGACAAAATCAATGGATGTACCTGAAACCGTTGTGTAAGCTCCGCAATAAGAGGATACTGCTCCAGATCAAAGAAATTCTGTAGAATCTCAGGTGACACCAGACCAAGGTCTAATCCTTTTTGAATGTCCTGGAAACAATAAAAAAAGCTCAATCATCATGAACAAATGACACAAAAGCAAATGAAAAAAGGGACAGGATATACTCAGTATACTAAAAAGATAGATCAGTTTGGAACTAATTTTAAACTGTCAGATGCAGTAACACAGAGAGCCAGTCTCATTAAAGCAACCTGTGGAAGAGCATCGCGTCTCCTACCAGCAGCATTCATGACCCGAGCGATTTCCGCTCGGTCAAAGCAGTTTCTGCTGCATGGTCTGGCCGCAGAGTACCACAGGAAATCAGCAACCGGAGACTCTCCTTCTTTCCTCAAGAACTGTCTTTCAGGATCAAGCAATACAACAAGCTGACTTTTCTTCGGAATCTTCCTTGAGACTCTCGCCGGCAATCCTGTTCCTCTCGAACCATACTCAACATGGTTCGCGCCAGCCACTACCAACAGTAGACCAGTCCCACCTCCATCCGCAACAGCTTGTAATATGACTTGTGACATCGTATGGTCTTCAACGACTCTAGCTTGCGCCGACAAGTAAGAGCTCGGTCCAAACGGAACAATCTGTGTGAGGGGGTTCATATTGAGTGACGAACTACGTGAGAAGGAAGTAAACCCTGAGATAAACCCGGAACCCGCAGGAGGAGTGTTTAGTCTACGCTCAGACTCTGAAAGACCACGTATACCTTCAGCTTGAACAGTTCTCAAAACCTGCACCAAATTTTAAGCAATGTCCATCAAAAGTCGCACATATTCTAGAATCAAATAGCTAAGACAAACCAAAGATATAGAGTAGTATAAGGCTTACCTTGAGCGGAGTGCCACAGGCAATGAGTTTAACTGCGTTATCACGACAGTAACTCAAAAGAGGCTCATACTCTTGCCAGCGTTGAGCTGGCCAATGTGACACATACGACTTCAGTGTCTCTCCGTCCATCCTGAAACCAATCCAAGAACCATTTTTGGAACCAGTTTGTAAATTGAAGGTGATGTTATACAGTAACGTAAGCAAGCAAAATCTGGCTCGAGCAAGGGAACTTAGACGCAAACCTCTTATCGATGTATTGATTTAGCTGTTCCTGCAAATCAAGAGGGAATGCTTCCAATGCCAGAGATAACTGACGCTCGCTCTCGACGCATCGGTTTCTCAGGTTCCTCACGATTTCGAGCTCCAAGTCTTTGTCGTCTCTTGTAGGCACCTGCTCCGCCTCGCCGAGGTACACGATCCTCGCGTTCAGAAGCTTCTCCCACACTCTCTTCTTGTCTTTCCCGACAGCCATCGGCTCACCGAGCGCCGTCGCGTCGTAGATTCTAGAGGTAATCGCATCTTCCTTCGCTACAGATACAGGCGGCGGAGGAGGAGCAGTGGCGACGGGAGGAGGAGGAGGAGCCACTGATTCCGCCGAAACCTCCGCCACGGCGGCTGAAGAAATAGACGGCCAAAACGAAGCGGCGGCGAGGAGGAGCGGTGGTGCGACGAGAATTGCGCGGCGGGAGCAGGAGACTCTGGAGGAGGAAACATCTGAATCATCGGGATTGAGAGAGAGAGTCACGACGTTTGGATTCTTCTTCTTCAGCTTGGCAGTGAAGGTAATCGGAAGTTGGCCGCGGAATCTCGGAAACGAGAAGGAGGATGATTGAGAAGCAAAGAGCCCATCGGTGGTGGGCTTCATTTTGAGTACACGTCAGCTCCTACAGCTAATTGCATCACACTAGAGCGAGAGAGGAATAGAGACTAGAGAGACTTTGATTTGTCAATCTCGCGTAGAAATACGTGGCTCTTGTTTTTTCATCATATTAAAAAAAAAATATTTCGCGCTTCAGTCAATCATTCTAATTTTTCTTTAATATAAAACTTTTTGCTAGATCCACCAAAAATTAAACGAATAATAACTTTATATAATTTTAATTTGAAAAAAGAAAGTGTGTCGCTGCTGGGATTCGAGCCCAGGTCTCTACGGCCACAACGTGGAATTCTTACCACTAAACTATGGAATATATATATGTCAGGTTATCATTCTTTTATTCACACCAGTATATATCTTTAATATATAACTTTATTATTTCTTTTATTTTTTTATACCAAGATTTCTTAATCTTTAAGTTCAGTAAATTCATGTGGTGTTAATATCTAAAAATGTGGTTCCGTGTGAGACGAAAATGAAACACAAAAATACAGCTTTATGTGAAGATAAAGATAGCCACGTAATTTATGCATTTACAAACTTCTTCTAAAGACAATGATCTTATAAGCTGCCCTTTTATATCTCTAAAAAAATATCGAAAAGATTATTAATAAGGAGATGATTTATGAAAAGTTCGAAAATCATTAACAAAATAATATATATGCCCTTTTATTAATAAACTTAAAAAGCAACAAAATGATTCACTACAGTGTTTTTTAAGTTTATTAATAAAAGAAACACCAAACTAAAAGAAAAGCAACAAAATAGTGAATCTAAGTAGATAATTTATGAAAAGTTCTAAGGAAGATTAAGGTAAAGCATCTCCTTAAACTCCAACTTTCTAGTATCGCTATAAAAAGTATGATGCTTATTAGGCCAATAAGTCAACCAAACGCAACCTTTAACTTCAAACTCCATAACTTTCCCCATAGCCCTTTTATCAACTTTCCACAAAACGCTTTGCCCATAACTATCTCCTGCAAACACAACTCCTCCTTGCTTCGTGAACGGTCTAAACGCGTTCGAGTACCGGTTCTTGAACCAAGCTCGATGGTTCATCATCGAAACCTTCGATGGTTTAGAGGAAGAAACTTCTCTTCCATCATCAGCGTCGTGTAGAAACCAAGTGAGGTTGGCGCTATAACCATGAACCCATTCCTCGAATTTCCACGGTTTCATGCTTTTCGTTGTGGTCTCGTTGGCTGAGACTTTGAGTCCAAAGAAAGTGTTTGGTGGCTCTATCGTTGCCTCTATGCCTCTCTCAAATTCGAATTCTCTTAATGGGTTTTCTGATGATTTTTGTACGGATACCATTAGAATGCTTGACTGAGTTGTTGGAGTTAGTTGCAATGATATTCGTGACGGAAAATGTTTTTCCTCTGTTCCCATGCCGCGTTCTGATAAAAGTGTCTCGTTCACAAGCCTAATTATGTCGCACCTAATTATAAAGAAAATTTAATTAGAGAGAATATGAAAAACAAATCTGTATAAAAATCTACTTATCATCATTAGTAGCCTTGATTCCACACAAATTTACATATCTACTATTGGTTTATTTATCTGTTAGTATCAATACTTTGGTTAAAACAAGAAATGTTTTCTTATCATAAACTTTGGTTGGTAATTAATATAATATATCTACTATAAAGTTCAAGAAAAAAAAATTAATAATTACTACCTGACGTTGTCAATATTGACTGCGATGTTAAACCACTTTTCACGAACGTAAATCCTGTGGTTGAATTGGATCACACTTTCAAGTTGATGATAGTTCAGCGAGAAGAACAATCTTTCGTCGCTTAAAGCACCATTTACGTTCTCCATAACCATTGCTATCACAGGGCAGTATAAATGAACTTTCCACAAACCTTGAGTTGAGAAAGCATATGAAAACAAAGGAGAAGGCGACTTGAGATGCTGACACGCTTTGATCTCGATGATCCAATTGGTTATCGCGAGATTGAGGGATCTCATCCATTGTTCTTCAAGGTTAGAGCCTAGTTGCACCATGAGCAACTTAGAACCCTGCCTTGACCTACAAGTAACCAGCTGATCTTTCACCGTTTTGAGACAGGTTGTTCGTAGGCCCGTGGGCGCTTCGTAGATGCAGATTAGGAACACGAAAGTGAAGAAAGCGAGGTTGAAAACGTCTTTGAGATTTGAAGTGGAGCCTAGATTCTGGATTTGGATTGAACTATTGCTTCTTTTGACGTTATAGTTGAGCACTACGTCGACAAATCCCATCAATAGAGTAGAGATGACACTTTCAGTAAGGAACTTAGCTGAATTGGAGCCAATGATTCTGAGAGGCTTTGATAAAAAGAGAGATATGGGAATCTTGAAATTGGCTACTATAGAGAAGGTGAATATGTTTGGAGATTGAGAGCTACGAGTAAGAGAGAAGTTCAAAGATGGATGTGATGAATTTGGAGAGCAAATGCACATGGACATCGAGTTAGTCTTCCATTGAGAGAGAGGAGGAAGATTTTGAAGCCATGAGAATGCATCAGGTGTGTCACAAGAAGCCATTGGAGCAATGATCTTGAAGGTCTAGCTGTCTTTTTAGATGTGTGATACAAGACTATATTTATCATGTTTATATAGAGAGAACATTTTAATGAGTGGAAGAAAAGAAAAGGAAAAAGAATAGAAATATTCTCTTATTTTTTCAAAAGGTTAGACTAATTGGATCTGAAAAAGAATGATTGCATTCGTCAAACGAGTGTACAAATCGTTCAATACAAAAGCATTGATTGTTTTATTTATATAGAGTAATTAACACGAATTCGTCTTTTTAATAACCAATGGAAATGCAATAGTCCTGAAAAACCCATTGGATAACGTACAAGGAAGACGTTTTTAGATGCTAATTAGACTAGTTAAGACCACTGAAAAGGGAGATATAATTAGTTTGTTGAATTGATAAAGTACGTGCTTGATCAAGATTCTGCGTTATGTGGAAATCAACCCGAATTTTCAGTAAAATATTCTTGATTAGGCACAAGAATATTGTTATTCGATGCCCCTATTCTCTACTCTAATGTTCTCTTCGTCTTTATCTAGTTGGGTATCAAATAACCAACATCCCTACTTTGCTTCATATAGTCATAGACGTAGATAAAATTTGAGATTTACGTATTGGCCATGTAACTATTTTAGAACGAGGAGTTTTGTTTGGTAATTTTTGGGTAATTTGTGTAGCTAATCAGATTTCTTCATACTAAAAGCAGACGAATGCAACAAAACCTGAGTTGGCTCTATTATTTAATAAGAGACTTGAGTGGAAAGGCACACACTACAAACCAGAATATAAAACTAACCACAAGATAAGAAGGCAGAAGTTTTGTTGAAAATACGAAATTCTTTGACAGAAAAACAAACCTAACATCCATTATCAAACACAACGACTCTTTGGTAAAATTTCAAGTCTCTCTTGTGGAACATAACATGATCAACTCAAGATCGATGAAGACTTCAAGCAACGAGCATGTTTGAAGATGAAACTCAAGAAATCTCTCTCTTCTGCGTTTCCCTTGTACCCTGCAAACTCGAAAGTTTCAAGACTTTTCAACAAACACTTAGGAATCGAACTCTGCTCAATGCTCCAGCTAATCGGTTCACTCTGGATAAAACCTTCCTGAGAGTAAAAGAAAGAAGAAAAATATAGTAAGATTACAGGCTTTTTAAACCGGAAAATAATCTTCCAAGAAACTTACATGGAGCGAGAGATTGAGGGTTCGCAGTTTAGGAGAATTCTTGAGCAACCGTACAAGTAACTTTGACCAATAATCGTCGCATCTAATTAGGTTCAGCTGTTCAAGCTGGTCGAAGACAACACCAGAACGGTACATAGACTGCACACAAGTGACCAAGTGAATAATATGAATGAAATCATACGATAGATAAGTTGCAAGTAATGGGATGGAAAACAGATTATCTCTTTTTTATTGTTTGAAAGCACTTCCACTGAGAGACGTTTCACAGATGTGATTGCCTTGACAAACTGTTGGACGCCTTCGAAAACAAAGATCTCTGCCTCTTCCAGCTGTGGCATGTGCTTAGTCGAATAGGTGAAACTGTCTCTAATGTCCTCAACTCTGAAATACTTCAAAGACGGTGTATCTATCACCACAATTCCAAGACCAGAACATTGATCCTCTGTCAGTAACGATAACCTCTGCAAGGACGGGTGAATAACAACCAACACTTCCAAAGTGTCACCCTCTTCTCGTGCAATAGCCAGATCTTCCAGAACAGGGCAGCAAGGCAGAAGCGATCCAAGAGGATCTTCATCCCAGTATGTCACTCTTTCAAGCTTCAAGGTTTTCAAGGAAGGGAGACAAACCCTTGGAGGAACATTCACGACAACATGTAACCCTTCAAGCTTTAAAGTCTCGAGTGATTCGGAGGTATATAAACTACTCGGCAATGATAATTCGAGTTCGCTATAGGAAGGTTCGAGTTCGCCATAGGAAGGGCCACAGTGAATAATTAGCTCTCGTACGCAGCGAGAGATTGCAATTTCAATCCACAGTTTGATATCCTCAGGTCGAAACAACGGATAATCAAAACCAAGGCTCAAGCTTTCGATGACGGGAGCTCTGTGTAAAGGCAGCTTCTTGTGAATGAAATCTCGATACCTTAGTAATGAAGACACTGAAACGTTATCACTAAAGTCTTTGTGATCAATGTACTCGAGCTTAGGCACCCACATCCAAAGATACTCCCATCGCTTAGACAGAACGCTAGTGGATACTGCGACTTTCGTCGGAACATACGGCAATATCTTGATCAACAATTCATCAGCCAACACACTGATCCTGTCCATGTCTTTACAACTGTAGCGAATCCAACAAAAACAAATTGTAGTACCACCAAGTAAACAAACAAAGCCACACACAAAGACATCGAAAATGCTGGAAAAGGGACAAAAAAACCTGTCAAGTTCAGTGGAGGAGGCTCGATTTCTTCACCGGAACCAGAATCAGAAACGATCGGAGAACTACGAAGCATTTGTCGACAACGATGTTCCCATTTCGCTTCTGAATTGTCTAAGCAAAAGACCCGATCATCAGAAGAAATTATCGGAGTCGAGCTTGAACTTGGGCCTGGGCCTGAGCCTGGAGAATATTAATCACCTAAAATCTATTGTTATTAAAATATTAAGGGCCCATAAAGTTTAGGCCTTTTTAAGAGTTTGGAGAATATCTACTTTCCTAACGCGGTTTAGCCGCAACTTCAGTTTCCACTAAAGTCAAAACCTCCACACTCTCTCGGCCAAATCCGCCGCACGCACACACTCACCACACCAATGTCTTCTCCGGCGACTCTCCCCGTCACGAACCAGCAAGCTTCTCAGTCACAGCCTCCGATCAACACTCACGCCTTCCGTACATTCCTCTCGCGCCTCTCCTCCTCTCTCCGCGATGGCCTCTCGCAGCGCCGTCCGTGGATGGAGCTCGTCGATCGGAGCTCCTTCGCCAGACCCGACTCCCTCACCGATTCCTTTTCCCGGATCCGTAAGAATCTCGCCTACTTCAAGGTCAACTACGCCTCAATCGTCTCCCTCGTCCTCGCGTTCTCCCTCCTCTCCCATCCTTTCTCCCTCCTCGTCCTCCTCTCTCTCCTTGGATCCTGGATGTTCCTCTACCTCTTCAGATCCTCAGATCAGCCTCTGGTTCTCTTCGGCCGGACTTTCTCCGATCGGGAGACGTTGCTCGCTCTTGTTCTGACTACGATTATAGTCGTGTTTATGACGAGTGTTGGGTCCTTGCTAACCTCTGCTCTCACTGTTGGAGTCGCGATTGTTTGCTTGCACGGTGCGTTTAGGGTTCCTGATGATCTGTTCTTGGACGAGCAAGAGCCTGCCAACGCCGGATTACTCTCGTTCATCGGTAATTCCGCTGCTACTTCGGCTGCTGCTTCCGTTGTCGCGGGACGAGTTTGAGAGATGGGTTTAGATGATTTCGGATCCCTGGTGGATTCGTAGTGGTGAACTCTGTGTCTGTCTCTGGGTTTAGGGGTTTTGGTTATGATTTTGAGTATAGATTCGATATACGAAAGCTCTGTAAGATCTAAAGATGCGTCATTGTTATGTTGTATTCATCATCTACGTTACAGTTTCTGAAAATTGGAGCTGAATCCTTCTCAATTACTTCCACATTATAAGATCATCCCATTTACCTTTAATCAGTTTGATCTCTTGTTGTTGCCTTCATGTTTTGAGTTCTTTTGCATTTGAAGTTTGTCCAAATGAATTTAGGATAGAAGATATTAAGAGAAAGGGGACTTGTAGATTCGAAATTGTTGCATAGTGTACTCATACACATTGTACGATTACTTGTTCTTGCTTCATCATAATGGTTTCTAAAGGATATGCATTGGTGTAAAAGAATAATAAATTCTCTCTCTCAGATTTCTGGGAACTAAGTGGGGGTTATTGGTTCTTGTATTTTGATGGATTTATAAATCTTCTTTGGATTTGATAAATTTATTGATTTCAAAATCAGCAAAATAGAATAAAATCAAATCCACTCAAATACCAATGTTAGATCTTGTATTTGGATATTTGTATTTTAGTCATGAAAATCCTTTCAAATCCATTTAAATTCAATTAAAACTCAAATCCTTATAATATTTAGATTTTAAAATGATAGAACCAATAACATTGTATTTCATTATGAATTTTAAAATCATAGAACCAATAACACTGTATTTCTATATAGATTTTAAAATACAAGAACCAATAACACTGAATTTGGTTTGAATTCTCAAATATATTAAAATAGAAGAACCAATAACACCTCCTAATTTGCACTGAATCTGATACATTCTAGTACATTGGATATGGTGTTATGTTCCATATCAAGCTTTGTTTTTTTTCTCTCTTCTCTTCTTTACATTAGATTTTGATGGCCTGGTATTTAAACTATTTGTGTTTGCTTTTAAAACATTTTAAGACATTTCAAACTATTAGCAAGTGATTAAACCTTGAAAGAGTTGCTCTTTCGTCTCTAACAAGTAACAAATTTGGGAAAACCAGACATGAGAATTGTTGAAACGCGGATCTAGGTTTTGCGGAGTACGATGCTTTTTATGCCCACTTCAATTTAAAGATGTTACTATCAAGTTAAAAGTTTCTCGAGATCAGGACTTGGTCCAGATTCTCATATATATGAAATCTTTAGAGCTTGGATGGGTATTGCTCTAATATTCACTTGCAATACTCGATCAACATCAGTAAGATAACTGTATGTGCTATTTGATCTCAGAGTATTACAAAAACATAACGTTGCATACTTTCATTTCTCTGAAAGTAATCCCTATCATTTGCTGAAAATTCGTATCTAGAAACCATGATATCACCACCTTGTTAAAATAAAATAAGATCCTATATGACTGGTTATTATTATATCATGAAACTTATACTAAATCAAAGCAGAAAAGTTATAAATTGTAATATCTTGTTCTTCAACGTTTTGCGTCTGTAAATATTCTAAGTAGTTACATGTTCTGTCTCTCGACCTATAATCCATTATTTGATTCTTCCACAAGTTTTGTCTGACTTGAAACTTGAAAGGATAATTCAACTATTATTTTCTCCGGATTTGATTGTCCTAGTAGGATCACATCATGCTAATTGAAGATCCGAACTGTTTTGGGGGTCAAAGTCACTGAATTGTCTTCTTTCTTAGATATCTTATACGTAACCTGCTTTCATGTCTTCATTACATGAGATATGTTTTCGTGGAATGAATTTGTATTTTGAAATTTTTTCCGCGAATTCTAATTATTGGAGAGACAAGAAAAAAAAAAGGTGTTAACCATTAAACCAAAAGAAAATAAGTTTTCCCTTTTTGTGTAAAAAAGATTATCCCAAGAGGTTAGACAATTTGACAAAACAAAATGTGAACCTAGTTAGGGTTCATACCCACTTTTGACTAATGAACGTAAGATATGAAGGAAACCAAACATCAAACAAAGTCTCATGCTATTAGTATAATTAATCAAGAAACTTTTCAAAGTGTTCATGCTTTCATCATTTATCAAATACGATTTCATTTCAAATAATATTATTTCTTTTAACCAAAAAAAAACATTCTTTCTATAAGTTCTTCTCAGAAGGATAATTAAACGTGTAAACGAAATGTTTTTTTATCTTCTCAAACAATATAGTAATAGTACTGTCTTAAAAAGGAAGAAGATACTTTGTATACTGGTAAAACAAACTATTGAAAACGTTTTTAAAAATTGGTATAATCAGAGAAGCACAAAATCGAGACAAGTAAAGCAAGTTGACTTTGAACTTAATTGCTGATGCGGGGTCAATTTCACTTTGTTAACTACATGCGATGTCATTTTCAGAGATTTAGCACATAGAGATTAGAGATACTAAATAAGAGGACACTAACTAACTCCACCAAACATAATTACTAATTTCTTGTTCACCAATCAATGTCCCCAATATTCTTCTCATGTACTTCTTCCTTTCTTAACAACTTGATGTTTACTTTTTCCATTTTTATTACATTTCGGATTGTTATTGGCTTATTGCTAAATATATTTACCTAAGGATACACGTGTTACACTATTCAAATAAAAACTAGCATTTAACTCGTTTAAGATGAAGTTATCACAAACTGAAAATTTCTTGATAATATGTTGACTTAAATTTGTTTTTCTTTGTTTTATTGAATCAGAATGTAGACTAGTCGCCATGCTGGAGTCGCGTTTTGTTATATAAAAAAAAAGGAAAATCTTTACAACATGTAGGTGAAGAGCTAGCTAGATATGGTTAAGAAAAGGTGATAATATTGTTAGGGGTTGAAACAAATGGGATATTAGGCGGTTAACCTCAAATCATTTTCACTTTTTCAACATTAATAGAAGACATCATTTTTACTTAAGCTTCAAGCCAGTCTTTTTGTTTTCAGTTTTAAAACCAGTTCTTATTTTTGGCTTTGTAGAAATAATAATTCTATTAATCTTTTTACGCAATGATATTTCGGTTGATTCATAACTCATATGTTTTTTTTCTTCATATAAGCCTTTGTATTTTCTTAATATAAATTAACACTTGCATGCTTTATTCCTCTTTATTTGTTCGTCCCCGCCCCCTCCAAAAATTACTTTTATATTTGATTTTTCTCCACGATTAATTTATTTGTTCAGCAAACCTTAAAAGGAGGCTAAGTGTGGCATCGAAAGTTGACATTATGTTGTGTCTCAAGTTTTGTATTTGTGTAAGTATGAAAACAACAATGAGATTGTGCAAATTTAAATGGGAGGAGGGTCAAAAGACTCAAAATTGTTACGGATAGCCACATAAACCCTAAAATTTACCATATTTTCCGCATTGCTTGGCTGCCTTTAACACTAAATATAATATGATTAATATGATTAAACATACATCCATTGCTATTGCTCTTAAACATAGAGGGTATAATTGGTTAAGCAATTTTGATATATGAACATCATAAAATACCATTAAAATAAGTTTATGTTCTGACCATTTTTCAAAAACTTTGTGTAATTCAAAACTTGAAACAAAAAGTTGATGTAGCCAGATAAAAAGAACTACATAAGTCTGGAAGCTCCAATAAAGAATATCATAATTTAATATTACATTTGACGATAAGTCGATAACCATAAACTAAAACTATAAATTCTTCTCAACAAACATAACCTTAAACTCAACCTTAATTCTGCTAACATAATATATATGTCGATTTCATCAGCTATATCAGTTGTATTAACTGTATTTGAATTAGATTAAAAGAACGAAAAGGCTGTCATAAAATATGTGAAATGATAGAACAGAGTAAAATACAGCGACATGCGCTTAATTCGTCTTTGTCTAGAAATGATACTGTTGAATGTAGGTGACCACATCAAGATTAAAGAAATACGACTTCTAGAATAATATTCTACTTATACACGTTTTCCTTTCTTTGAATTATATAAAATCAACATTTTGGGATCATATTTGCAAGCGGGATAGTGGTATAAAAGTAAGAAGCAAAATCAAAAGTGTAACATTTAGTCCATTTGCAATGATTTTTTTTTTTTTTTTTTTTTTGCGACAGATACATCCACCCAAATGAAGCAATATATTAGAGTCACGACAATACATTTATCGACATATTCGTGTAACGATGATATAATATATTGTTACAACATGTGAAAATTAACGAGAAATTAACGGAGGTTGCATAAAAATAAATTACAAATTTGTCAGTAAAATAACGAATAATTTCCATTAGATTTTTGTGTAATGATGGATCATTATTGTCATCGGTAAATTGTCGCAAACTGTCGTGACAGATTATCATTACTTAAATTAAAACAAAAACTCAACCGATCATGAACGCTTTTCGATTTTGGTTTCATTTACTCATGACTTTTTGTATCCATGCAAATACCAAACAACCCAAACTAGAAAACAAACCAAATCATAAAGAAACAAACTACCATAATTGGCTTTTTTTCGACCAGAAACCAAAAAAAATGGCCATTATTTGGATACATGATGTGAAAACATCGTACCAAATAACCAATAAGTCAATACAACGATATATAAATTGATTTTATTGTCAGAATTATCCGAGCCTAAGACCCACCACCATCTCAGCCTTATATATTAGGACAATGCAAAAAAAGTCATATATATCTTGGAGAATGAATTCAAGATAAAATGTAGTAATAAATACTGGTATACATTCAAGATAATTGTATGAGCACGAAATGATCTTCACATATTGTGTGTACATATTCCAATAATGTTATTTGGTTTTATTATCCCAAGACCGAACAATCCAAACCGGATCAAGATCCAATTAATTAGCGAAAACTAATGACTAGCATAATTACTAATTAGCCATCATCACCCATAAGATCTCCAACAATCCAAAGCCTTACGTAGTAGAATTTAGGATAATGCCAATGTAAAATGTCCAATCTTGCTGAATATACATATATATACACAAATTTAATTACAACACTACATATATATTGGTGTACATGCATGCAGGGCAATTGCATAAGGCTGATGAAGTGACGAGTTTGATCATTAGATAGAGATCGCAACATTGCGTACTTAAATTTTGTTGGGAACCCATTGTACACATCTCCAGATATATTCTCATAGATTTAGTGGCTCAAAACAAAAATGTTTAATATGATTCATTTGTACTATGTTTGTGGCAATTATGGTATATTACATCCAAAGTCAATAGAAAAAGCGTGTTAACCAAGAATTCAAGAGACGTAATCACCTTTCCAAATTTTTTTTTTTATTCGGTTATTATTTTTTCAACTAGGCCCCAGTGGGTGCAACTACTCTTCTAGTTTTGAACCAAGTTTTGGCCTTCAATAAATCAAAACCTAATCCTCCAACCGCATAAACAACATATTTTATTTTTATTCTGTCGTAAATTCATTTAGTACAAAACCAAAAAAAAACAATAAACTAAAGAAACTATCCACCAAGTTCGAAAATGTATTGTCTTTGTCTTCCTATATAAACTCCATTCTAATTCCCAACACAACACATTCTTTCTTCTTCCATACACTTCATCTCTAAACCTTCTGTCTCTCACAGAAGTGTATAAAAATATCTCTTCAATGGAGATCATCAAGAGCTTCCTCTGTTTCATCTCTCTCGTGGCCCTTCTCTTCACGTCTATGGCAGAAGCTAACAAAGCACACCACCACGAGTTCATCGTACGATCGCATTTGACTTATTAAAACGCTTTTAGTTAAACTAAAATAATTTAGATGAAGATGTATGCTTACATATTTAATCATATGTATATTTGCATGCAGATACAAGCGACGAAGGTGAAGAGACTATGTGAAACACACAACAGCATTACGGTCAACGGAATGTTTCCCGGTCCAACACTTGTAGTCAACAACGGTGATACTCTCGTTGTCAAAGTCATTAACCGGGCCCGGTACAACGTCACAATCCACTGGTAAAATACGATTAAACCAAAATCACGTGCTGTAATTAATTAACGCTTCGTCGCTTTTTTACTGGATATTAAACGGTTGTTTTATGTACCTACAGGCACGGTGTGAGGCAAATGCGAACCGGTTGGGCTGACGGACCGGAATTTGTTACTCAATGTCCAATCAGACCGGGATCAAGCTACACGTACCGGTTTACAATTCAAGGACAAGAAGGTACACTTTGGTGGCATGCTCATAGTTCGTGGCTTAGAGCCACGGTCTATGGTTCACTTCTCGTCCTACCTCCGGCTGGTTCGTCTTATCCATTCCCAAACCCTCACCGCAACGTCCCACTCCTTCTCGGTAAAATTATTTAAATTTTAAACATGTTTAATCAGTAATTTTTAATGTTGACATATAATTGATTTGATTTTGGCAAATTATGATTCTTTAAGGTGAATGGTGGGACGCAAATCCGGTTGATGTATTGAGAGAATCTACACGAACCGGAGCTGCTCCGAATATCTCCGACGCTTACACCATCAATGGTCAACCTGGCGATCTTTATAAATGCTCTTCTAAAGGTTTTAGTTTTACACCTTTTTTCATTTACTTGAAATTAATTTTAATTATATCTGTCCACACATTCACATTTCTTTTCCGTTTTTTTTTTCCCAACTGTCATAACTGAATTTGGTATATTTTTGTTCCAATAATATTTTCAAGGACAAAGCAAAAGCATGACGCCAGAAAAGACCCAAATAAATATTATTAATTATTATTTTTATAATATTTTTTGTTACAGATACGACAATAGTACCCATCAATGTTGGTGAGACCATACTACTACGAGTAATAAACTCCGCACTGAACCAGCCGCTATTTTTCACGGTGGCTAACCACAAGTTCACGGTGGTCGGAGCTGACGCGTCATACCTAAAACCCTTCACAACCAACGTCGTGGTTCTTGGCCCCGGCCAAACCACCGATGTACTCATAACTGGTGACCAACCACCTAACCGCTATTACATGGCCGCAAGAGCTTACCAAAGCGCTCAAAACGCACCGTTTGGCAACACAACCACAACCGCAATCCTGCAATACAAATCCGCCCCTTGCTGCAGCGGCGGAGGCGGCGGGATCAATAAGGGTATTTCCGTCAAACCAATTATGCCGCTCCTCCCTGCTTACAACGACACAAACACAGTCACTCGCTTCAGTCAAAGCTTCCGATCACTAAAACGAGCTGAGGTTCCGACAGAAATCGACGAGAATCTCTTCGTAACCATCGGACTCGGTCTCAACAACTGTCCTAAGAATTTCAGATCAAGAAGATGTCAAGGTCCTAACGGCACACGCTTCACTGCATCCATGAACAACGTTTCGTTTGCTCTCCCAAGTAACTACTCTCTCCTTCAAGCTCACCACCATAATATCCCCGGAGTCTTCACAACCGATTTTCCGGCGAAACCTCCGGTAAAATTCGATTACACTGGTAGCAACATAAGCCGATCTCTTTACCAACCTGTGAGAGGGACTAAGCTGTACAAGCTCAAGTATGGATCAAAGGTTCAGATTGTTCTTCAAGACACCGGTATAGTAACTCCTGAAAATCATCCCATTCATCTTCACGGCTATGATTTTTACATTGTGGCCGAGGGTTTCGGTAACTTCAACCCCAAGAAAGATACTGCAAAGTTCAATCTTGAGGATCCTCCTCTTAGAAACACCGTCGGTGTACCTGTTAACGGTTGGGCCGTCATCAGATTCGTCGCAGACAATCCAGGTAAAGCTAAAATCAAGTTACAATATAATATTTCTCTAAAGTTTTACAATAGAAGTGTTCATCATGATTGATTAAATTGTACAAATGATTGAAACACAGGGGTTTGGATAATGCATTGTCATCTAGATGCACACATATCATGGGGACTAGCAATGGCTTTCTTGGTTGAGAACGGAAAAGGACTATTAGAGACAATGGAGGAGCCTCCGGCTGATTTGCCCGTATGTTAGGATCTTGAAGATCTTTGTAACATAATAGTTTTCATGTTATAATTCAATTGTTTTTCCTTATTTTTTTTTGGTTATAGATTAACCGGCTCTACATCCTGATAGACCGGACCACGCAGCTTCTTTTTTCGCAATTATTGATGTATTCTTTTGACATCATAGTACCAAATCAGTGGTATCATGAAATTTGATATTTTTGTGTCTCTCTTAATGCTTGAGTTGTATCTTTTTCTTCGATCCGGTAAGTTGTGTTTGACCAAGGGAATGAATTCGATTTATCGGATGGTTGTTGAGCTAAAATTATATTTTTTTCCATAAATCAGCCTGGAATTTAAGTGATGATAAACAAAAGCTTTGTGGCGTAAATATAGACTTAGTCAACTCGAGGGTTCAACCACATGAGGAATATTGATGTCCCTAAAAGAAAAAACTTTGGTAGCCTAATTCGATATATGGTCTTTTGATCCGATTACTTTATTGATTTTTACGTAAAAGTTGTATATGTTTGAACTTGAGATGAGATATCAGATTTACTTGAGATTCTAATTGGATTAAACTCGTATCTCGATCGAAAGAAATAAATGAATTGAAAAAGTTAAGTGAAATGAAAGGGAATAAAGAAAAAATATCGTGAAATTCCAAATTTAGCTGAGCAGAAAAGTGGACGACAAAGTGAATTTTTGACATTACCTGAAGAAACAAAAGTTATCATAACTTTGTTAATTTTTGATTATATTTATAAAACTCTAACAAATATAATCATTCTTCTGCATTGCATGTTACTACTACTCATGAATCTATCGGATTGGTTCAGATTTTCTTTAAAATTAAAACTTAATTATATGAAAATACTAATTTTTTTTGTTGGTGTTGAGAAACTTTTTTTGGGGTTCTCTATATGCTCTAATTTTTTCTTATAATAAATTGCAAATGTATATATATGATCTAGCCACTTTTTTCTTTCCTTTTTGGTTTCAGTGTGTATCTACATCCTTTCTTTTAGACGTTAACTTAGGGGTGACTAATTTACACCTTAACGCAATTATAACCAAGAGTTTTATCACATCCTCTTAATTAATGCACCCATAATCGCTGAGGTTAAAAATAAAAATGATTTGGACAAAGCTCATTTCTTAAACTCACTGAACAACAACGGTCATACATAACAAAGAACTCAAGCGAAAGAAACAAATTAACGCACATAACAGTACTTATCAAGCCTGATAAAAGAGAAAAGCATTGTTAAGCACACAGGCTTTTGAGATACGACCATATACACTACTTATTATATAGTCTTTTGATGATATATATGGTCATGGACAAAGGAAGTGACAGGCGCATTGGTGGAGTTGCGGTAACCCAACACAGGCACCAACTCCTGTTTCGTATGCTTGTTTGCTCGTGCTGTTACTCGTCGCAGTTTTTGACAGACATATAAACCGTACATGTGGAGACACTGGAGTATAGTGGTCCTAAAAGACAAATAACAAAGCGAGTTTTTATTTGTCTTTCATTGTTTAAACTAAAATAAAATGATTAATACATGAAAAACTTAATTATTAGTGGAAGAAAACGAGAGGTCTTTCTTTGCCTACCTCTTTCTACTGACAAGATAGACTGCTAACCAGCAACTTGTTCCTCGCTCCAAATAGATTTCGAATACAGTATGTTTCCTATTGACCATATATGGAAACGGTTATAGAATGTTTAGGTAAGTTCTATGGCCAAACTATTAGTAAGTCTTAGTAAGTACCAGTGACTACTGTGACGATGATGGCAAAGAGAAGAGTAAAAATGTAAGCAGATCTCACAAATGTGTTAGTCATCCTCTGTCTTCTTCTTCTTCTTCTTTTGTCTTTTTAGTTCGATCTGGAGAAGAATGAGTATAACTCTGGACGCTTAGCGAGTGTTTTATAGTGGAATGTCCATGTTTTTAGGGTCAAATAAGTTTTCATAAAATATGTAGAGGACTACCAAATCAAGCAAAATTATGATTGTAGATCTCAAGATGGCCACTAATAAACAAATTTATACAATATATAATACTCTAACGTGTAATATATTAAATTGTATAAATAAACCTACTTCGACCCATTTTCACAATAACTATACCCTCGAATTTTAAAGTAAGAGAAGCTCATAACGCCACGTCCTAGATAGAGAACTTTCCCACATAAGACGAGCTTCTTTCTTTTTGATATCAATATAGAAAACGAATCCTGCAAATAAACCGAAATACATTGTTACAGTCTTACAGAGATAAACCGGCTCTACTCCTGAGTTCTTCCTTCGTTTTTTCGTGAAGAAGTTGTGTTTGACCAAGGGAGTGCATTGGATATGTTTTGAATGTTTTGAGCTAAAATTATATTTGTTTCCATAAATAAACCTGATCATAAACAAAAGATGTTTTGGTGTACTATATATATATAGGCTGAGTCAAGTCGAAGGTTCAATATAACTCCATTCATTTTACTAAAAAGTTTACAAATGCAAAGAAAAATATCTCTATGCAATTTTGAAGAATGAAATGGCACAAAATAATTCTTTTATTTTTTATATCCGGCTTTTTTACATTCTATTCATATTTGTTACTCTTGAGAACCAAATTAAAACCGAGACGTCAGGCGGGAATATCTTAACGTCAGACACATACACATCTTGAGAGCACACAGAAAGATGTATAGAGTGATGTGTCGAATTTTGGGTGGTATCACGTGTGTCACATGCAAAGCCCACATTGGGCAAAAACACAACTTTGTGTTTTCTTGCATGGTCTTACTTTCTTTTTCTCAAATTCCGAAGTTTTACGTATGTATGAACTAACCAGTTATATACCAAAGAAAAGCCAACACTAACCAATTAGAATTCTGTTTCAGAAATAACCAATTAGAAACTGAATAAATATTCTTCTTTTTATTCAAAAGATCGTTTAACTTTCCGGATTTTTTTCCTCCTAGTTTGGTTTATATATCCAGCAAATCTTAATACTTTATAGACATATCTAACAATGCAATACTACTTTGTTAAATTATTTTTGGTTTAAACCGGTTCAAGTCCCAAACTGTTTGAAGATCACGAAAATTATTACTTGTGAATTTTCTTATATTATATACGCAATTGATCTTAGATTGTTAGTGATGGAAACTTTAACAGTAATACATTTCTTAAACCTAATAAACAATAGTCAGTAAAATAATAATCATACTATTGGACCAAAGCTCCTGATTTCAAAAATACATTGACTTGATTTTTGATTAGTCAAAGAGAATACTTATCCAAAAAGTACAATAAATGGATATAACTTAGGCCCAAAGTAAAAAAGAAAGGCCGAAATCAGAATCCGGAAAGTTCGAGCGACACGTCATCACCAAAATATCCGAAATATTAGAAGACTTATAATAATAAATAAAAGTCCTTTTCTCTTTCTCTGCTTACAGAAAATCAAAATCAATCCGTCTTTGCTACTACTAATCTACTGTCTCTTTTACATTCAATCCCCTCCTGCTTCGGGTTTTTGTTCGACGGAAGTTTAATCGGAATCCTCTCTTCTTCTACCTTTTTTCTTTTTCGTTTCAGCACTTTCTTACATGCCGTCGAAGATTGTTGACAGGTTTGTTTCAAACACACTTCACGATTTAATCCTGTGTATTCGTTCTATATCGGTTCTTGTTTCCGTTTTAATCTCTATGTAAATGTGATTATCGAGTGTTGGGATTTAAGATTTTGATCTCTTTTTGTTTTTGTGCGCATCGCCATGTTTGTCTTGTAATATGTTCAATTTAGGATTTCTGTGTTCTTCGTAAGCAAAACAAAAAAGCTTGGAACTTCTCTCATTGGATTGAGGTCTGTGCAAATAGCTGCTTCGTTTATGATTAGGAGCTGAAAAAATTCGTCAAAGTTTGGTGTCTTCCCTGAAATAGAACTTAGTTTATGTCAGGTTATTTGAGAACTGTTCTTTAGTAATGTTCTGATTTACGAATCTCTGGTTCTGAGTTTGCTCGGTTCTAATTTTGCTCGTGATGAAGTTTCTTTTTCTTGGTCGCTGTCATGCTGTAGATTTTGAAACTTCTACTTCGATGTGATTACACTCAGGAGGTTAAAAATTGTGATTTTGATTTCAAAGTGTAGTCAAGTGTGTTGCTTTAACTTTGTCAAGAGTGGAAATAGACAAAAAATGGGAGCTCTCGAGCAGGTTTTGCTAATCTTGCTTCTATGCCTTTTTGATTCTCCCAGGAAAAGGAAGCCACAAGATGGTAACAACAATGTAGCTTCGAGACTCAAGAGATGGAGAGAGTACAACGAGCAGGCCGAGGCTGCTTCTTACGACGGTGATGGTGGTCTCAAGCCGATCCGAAAGGCTCCTGCGAGGGGTTCTAAGAAAGGTTGTATGAAAGGCAAAGGAGGACCTGAGAATGGGATTTGTGACTACAGAGGAGTTAGACAGAGGACATGGGGCAAATGGGTCGCTGAGATCCGTGAGCCAGGTCGAGGCTCTAGGTTATGGCTCGGCACTTTCCCTACTGCGTATGAAGCTGCGTTGGCTTATGACGAGGCTGCCAAAGCTATGTACGGTCGGTCTGCCCGGCTCAATCTTCCCGAGGTCACGAACGGCTCTTCTTCGACTGCTGCAACTGTGTCTGGCTCGGTTACTACATTGTCAGGCGAATCCGAAGTTTGTGCACTTGAGGACACAAATGTGAGATCTTGTTTTCGTCAGGTGAAACTAGAGGATGGTAGCGACGAGCATGTTTCCTTGAATGGCTCTCAGTGTATCAAAGAGGAGATGGAAGTAACAGAGGAAAGGAGTGTTCCCTTGAGTAGCTTTAAGCGTGTTAAAGAGGAAACGAGGGAACTTAACTCAGGCGATGATTTTTTAACTGGACTGGACCCGAGAAAGGAGACGTTAGATGAGTGGCTAATGGGAAATGACAACGAGCATGAACCATGGGACTTTGGTGTGAACGAAGTGTTTGATGTTGAGGAGCTGTTGGGTTTATTAGACGATGTCAATGTGTCTGGTCAAGTTGATAGACCTTACCAGATGCAGTTTCCAGATGCTAACTTGCTTGGGAGCCTCGACCACCACACGGAGATTGCTCATCCTGGAGTTGGTTTCGGATATCCTATCGTGCAGCCGAGTGAAATGGAGAACAATGGCATGGATTTAGACCGTCCTCGGTTCCAGGATCTTGACATACAGGACATGGAGTTTGATGGAGGAGAAAAAGATGCTCAAGGTGCCAAATAAGATCTCAGATTCATAGGACTGGCCTAAGTTTGTGCTTCTGCTCCGAGGCGGTCTAGCCATTTCTAGCTAGAAGCTGACTTTCTTTGAAGCTACTGATACTTGACTGATGTTAATGGTTTGAGGCATATAGTAAATGTGGTTAGGTAATGTAGGACATGCTCGAACATGATTCCTTCTTTCTTTTTTCTTGTGAATATTTTACAAAGAAGTTTCAGACTTTGGATTTACAGTTTCTAACGTTTGGATATGTGTAGAAAGTTTTCGACTTTGGATGCATATAAATAATCAAGTTTTGATATTTGAAATTTGAAATGGTTGGTTCCGTATGTGTTATCTTAGGGAGTGGATATGGATTAATGCAAATATTGCGTAGTGAGTTTATTGACTTTGCAAGTTTTTGATATTTCAAAAAGTTAGATCTCTCCGTGCTTAATTAATTGTTGTCTTATAAAATTGGATAAATCAAGAGTGGAGTTTGTGGTCTGCAGAATTTCCTCAGGTTGTCTTATAGAAGATTACATAAGCAATGAGGTAAGAAAATAAAGCGAGATATATGAATATATCTATCTGTACATTCTACAAAAAAAAAAAAAAAAAAAAAAAAGCAAATTGGATATCTGAAAGTGCAAATGGGGCGTATTTATATATTGTTGAAAGTGAGAATAATTACTATTAATTATTCTCTTTTGGTCTCCAAAATCGTGTTTCTTGCTCGAATCTTGAAGATCTTTTAAAAGCCTGTTGAAAAATGAAGTAAACAAGTTGGCAAACTGTTAATTAAACTATCCAAACAATTGGTCGGTATGGGATTTTTGGCAAATGTCTCCCTTTTGACAATGTGTACTCTTCTTCTGCATAAGAATGAGATGCAGCTCTTTTAGACAATTTCTCTTCTTCTTTTTTAATCAAAATTCGATCTACATTTTTCGTTGTTGTCTTGTATTATATATATCTCATTGTAATATGATTCACTCAAAAATGTCTTCAGAAAGTTAAGTTTACCGTTTGGTATTTATTTCCAGTTGTGTAATAAGTGCATTTCATATATAATTGTAGTTGGAGACTTTTATAATTTCGTAAGTGGAATAATAATAGAAAATAATATTTTATGTAGTTGGGGTTATTTTTCTACAAATCAAATTTTCACAAACAAACAAACGGCCGGCTTTAACTAAGAAATATCTAAAATTAATGTCTAATCCATGACAAACTGAAACGTGGACATTAATGTGATTTTTTTGTTTGATTCTAAAATCACTTTAGTTTTTATCCAAAACAAAAATGAAAAACTACAAACGATTGCAACTATGAAAACTGAAAAGTTATTGCTAACTATTTTTAAGAATTTAAAGATTATGTGAATGATTTCAACTTAATGTTTTTTTTGTTGGCAGAACGGGAACGATTAACAAATAGCAGTGTTTTTTTTTCAATATCTTCAGCTTAAATATTGAAATCACTCAAACCAGTGTGAAAACAAATTGTTGTATATATTACATATATTATAGCGAAATTGTAGATTATCTATGGTAGCACCACATAACCTGAACATGATTCTGATGTTCATTGTTGAAACTTACTATATTTTCATCAGAGACAAGTATAAGAAAAATTCGTTGTAAGTTTGTATCTTCAAGCTTAATCCAACCAAAACAAACTTCCGGCTTTTCTAGTTATGCGTTACGTTCGAGTAAGGAATTTATTGGAAATTCTATGAAAAAAAAAATCGTTGTACGTTTGTTTTTATAATATATATACACAATGATCTCATAATAACTAAAATGACATAAAACTCCAATCAAATCTTTAATTTTAATAATATGAAATACTAGTTCAATAATCGGATCTTTCATTCACAATACTAAAAATACACCATATATCTCCTTGCATGAATGTATCAACATAATTAAAGTCTCCTACCATAATGCTAGAGGAGAAGCAATTCTCGAGTTTTGTTAAATACATCAACATATCTATTCGTAATGTACGTGCTGAATTTAAATAGCACAAGATACGTTTCGTTTCTTTCATTTGCTATTGATTGGAGAACCCAAATTTTATCTTCGTAATATCAGAATCATAACTGTTTTTTTTTGCTTCATGACCTTCTTTTAAAACACTCATCATTATACCATCTCGACTCTATTCAGCAAAGAAAACTTAATTTTGGTACCATCTTGTAAAATGACGAATAACAGACAAGAAAGTGGGGAAACTTGAATTTGTATCTCTGAATCTTTAATTTATAATATTTGGTTTTTACAAAGTTGATTTGCATGAATGTATATACACAACGGTCGCATAAATCGACAGAAAGAATACATTTTCCACGTCAACTTGTGATCATAATCTTCTTTATCTAATCAACTTGTGATGAGTGACGACTATGATCAGGGTTATTACTTTTACAAATGTGCTCAGTAATATGTGTGTATATTATTGGCGAGAGATTATGTCACCTAACCCGAAAGCTTACAAGATGAGCAATCTATACATCGAGGACTGTGCAAAAAACTGCAAATTGTAATCTTATTCTATAAAATGTTGGATTCAATTAGTAATGCAAATTGCTCTCTTATTCGTATTAATCTAACAAGTAGGACTAGTTGAGAATATGTATAGTTGTATAGTTGTTGGAAAATCTAGTGCATTAAGTAACCCTTTATTATTTTTTCCCAATTGTTTGCTTTTTTTTTTCGTTATAATTACGCCCACCACTCAAATTTTAAGAGTCCAATATTCATAGATTTGATTTGAATATACGTTTGTGGAAGGAAACACACCAAAGAAATATTGTCCAATTCGAAAATTGTCCTGACTTTATGTTGATTACTTTTAGCTAGCAAACTGCTTAGTTGATTTTCATCTAACTCCTCTAGTATTCTGTTATTTTCTTTGTCGAAAAGGAATTTGATTATTACTTTCGTAATAGTTAATTAGTACTATCAAAACGCTCAAGTTGATAACAAGATGAGGAAAGATAATTATGATGGACCCATGACATGCTATCTTCACCAACTTAAGAATATTCAAAGTTCTCTATAGTTATTTTTGGCAAGGTAAAATTTTTACCGGTACACATGCAGAAGGTTCCAATGAATTCCAAAATCCACCAAGAAGACATCCGATAATTGTACCAAAAATAGGTAGAAGCTTAACCAACTCGACCCATAGTGATCAACTGATCATGTTCTAGTGTGTAGCATCCTCATTACAAAGTAAATTTTGGTCTTTCAAAAAAGTAAAGGTAATACAAACACACAATCTTTAAACTCATTATATCAAATAAAGACACACATGGAAGAAGAAAATCTATATTTCCATTCAAGTTCTATAATGCTTGTGAGTTGTGTGCTTTACGAAAAGAAAAATTGTTGCGTTTATTGAATAAGTAGATAACCAAAAACAAAACAAAACCCAAATAAATAACCGGTTATACTATCGAGAACCAATCCATAGATTTTGTGTGGGGAACCGGGCTGGTCCTTGATGTAAAGAGAGAAGAGTTTCTTCTGTGAAAATACAAACTCCAAACTAATCCCAAGTGGACAACGGACGAACCCACACAAACTAAGTTCTCTCTCTCTCTCTTTTCTTCATCTAACTATTGTCCACATATACTTGCATTTTTATACTATTTTTCACACCCTCCTCCTCATATATATATATATATACATATCTACATATAAATAAATATCTCTCATTACAACATCCCAAAGGACCTCAAGAAGCAAACCATTTCTCTAATTATTTTTTTGAGAGAGAGACAGAGCCAGAGAATAGTAGGAGAGAGGATAGAAAGACGATTGCTTTTTTACACATCGATTCAAAAATGCCAACGTCGATTCAGTTTCAGAGATCTTCCACCGCCGCAGGAGCGGCTAACGCCACCGTCAGCACCCATCACCACCACCACCACAAGCAGCTTCAGAAAGTGAGCCTCACGCGCGGTATGGCTGATGTGCCGGAGCACGTGGAGCTTGCCCACACGCACGTGGTGGATCCCTCTCAGTGCTTCTCCGTCATGGTGCAGGACGTGGAGGCTCCGGCTTCCGTCGTATGGTCGATCCTCAGCCGCTTCGAACACCCTCAAGCGTACAAACACTTCGTTAAGAGCTGCCACGTGGCTCTCGGAGACGGTCGAGAGGTTGGTTCGGTGAGAGAGGTCCGAGTCGTCTCGGGTCTACCCGCCGCGTTCAGCTTAGAGAGGCTTGAGATCATGGACGATGATCGCCACGTCATCAGTTTCAGCGTCGTGGGTGGGGACCACAGACTTCAGAACTACAGGTCGGTGACGACGGTGCACGAGTCGTCGTCGTCATCGGACGGTAAGGAGATGACACGTGTCGTGGAGTCATACGTCGTTGACGTACCGGCAGGTAACGATAAGGAAGAGACTTGCAGCTTTGCTGATACCATTGTACGTTGCAACTTGCAATCGCTGGCTAAACTCGCCGAGAACCCGCCTAAATCCTCGTAATTACATTTTTTTTTTTTTACTTTTATTTTATTTATTCTCTCTTTCAAAATTTATCCCTTTTTAGATTCTCGAGGTGGGTTTGGGTTCTAGATTATTTTAACTATCGTCAAAAGAAGATGGTTTTGGTTTTTCGAAGTTAGGGTTTTAGGGTTTGTTAAATGTTCGTTTCGACGATACATTAGTTTACCCTTAAGATCATTTCTTCTTGAACTCTTTTGTATAGTCTCTCGTAGCTTTTTTAATAAACAAAAACATTTGATTGTTAATTTAGTTGTGTTCTCTCATCGTAATATTCTGATCTTGCCTAGTTTACTTTACATATGTATGATCTTTGCTGAATATATGAAACAATATAATGATTCAGCTAATGAGTATTATGTCACATTTCCGAGATTATGATCACTGGTTTGAGTTTGATAAATTTTAACGTACATAGTAATGTATTACCCAACAATTTGATTAATACAGTCACTTGCATAATTACGAATGTACATTCAATATGAAGAGAACTGAACATTTGTGGGCAATCATAAAACCCATGTGCTGATTCGTATGATCCGCTTTGTCCTTTATATCGGGAGAAATAAGTATTACAATGTGCCTATACGGCTATACATCATTTGCATTCTCTTAAAATGTACAAACGATATAATTACAGTACTTGGTCTTTTTAATTAAACTGATCATGATCAGTTATATAATCAGAACGTTCAATCCTTGATGGAGCAACATCTATTCACCATAAACTCGAACCATTGTGTAATTTTTATATATTGAGTTCGATATATATATATATATGTATTTTTTAAGGAAATCTAATTATGGTATATACATAAATATAATTCTAGGCCAAGATAAATGGTGACAGGTAATACTGAAATTGGGCAGGAAGAAAATATTTATTTTCCAAATTTCGAAACTAAAATTTCAAATTATTTGTCATTTCATTAACCAACTTTTCATTAGTACATAAATGATGATTTTGTTTTTGTTCAGTAAAAAGTAAATTAAAACTATAACCCTGCTTTTTATTCACCAAAGTGATAATATTCCGTGGCCCCTTTTTTATTTTTGGGATGCGTGAGCCGTTACAATAATTCAAATGTGAAAATTATTACTTTTTCGGATTGCCTTTGTTTCAATTTTTTTATCTAATGAATTAAAATCTAAATTATCAGAATAAGAACTAATTTTAAAATATTATATCGTTGTTTAATATAAGAATCCAATGAACAAGATGAAAGGACTTCATTCTTTCAAAGTTTCCAAAAGTAAGTTACTTTTGTATTTAACTAATACGATTTCGAGACTTGTGAAATCAAGCTCAACATTGAATACATATATAGAAATGCATATGATCGTACGTAAAATGCAAGTTGGGGTGTAATAAAACCCAACTTGTTATAGAAAAAACAAAGCATGCAAGTTGCAAGAAAAAAAAAAGTCGCTACTATTCTTTAACACCTTTAGATAGATATTCCAGAAATAAATATATGCTTAGAAAAAAACAAATTGATTAAAAATAATTATTAATTTAGAATCATAATGAGTACGAAATATATGTAAACATTGTCGTGGAAGGAAGGAATTGCAAGTTGAGGTGCAAGTTGGCAAGGAGGCTATTAATGTTTTCTCTCTTTTGGTCGTTTGTAAAATGACATTTAAACCCACCCACCTTTCTTAGTTTTTTTTTTGTGTCTTCCCTATTTTGTAATTTGCATCACTATTTTACTAATATTTTCTTTCGCCTTTTTAATATTTATAAACTCACAAGTTTTTTTTCTTTCATAATTGTTATTTTTCGTATGCATTTCCATGAAATTCTGACCAATCCAAGAGTGATACACTTTTTGGGGGTTTGTATATTCCAATGTGGCATGTTGCATATAAAGTATTAGTATTTAACTATTTTCTTTATATTCAAATCTATATAAACATGCATAAAAGATTGTGATAACGTACATAGCTGTGATATATTTACAGACTTTTAAAAAAAGCAATGGAGATGGTTCATATATTCATCATACATTACATTCCTAGCTGGACTATCTAAAACACTTTAACTCATTAAAATAAAAAAACAATCTTTAAAATAGAGTGTAACTATGTCTTTAGTCATTTCTTTTTCAGCCAATTATCCAGTTGAGTGTGTCTGAGAAAGACAAACCAAATTCAATATATATAACACGAAGAATACCCCTTCCCCTAACGATAATTAGGGATTAAAAAAATTAGCCTCTAATGCAACGCTAGAACCGGAGCTAATGTGAGAACCGCTTTGCTAGCTCTCTGTTTTATTTTTACTTGCTTTCGATTTTACTCCTAAGCTCTCAGATATATCAAAACGAAAATCTATCCTTAATAAGTTATAGTGTTACGAGACGATATTATATTGTTTTTCTTTCCGTACGTTACACCATAATTATCAGTATACTATTTTTGATTACATTCTATTACAAATGATGATCTAACCAATATCGAATCTATATCTTTTCTGGAATTTGGATTTATAGTAAATGGTTTCACAAATGATTCCATAACATATGTATTTCTATCCACACCACAAAAAATCCACAGTAAAAAGCTTTCTCTAATATAAAAGAATATGACAAACGGATTTACCTGCAAGAAAATCTTCGAAAAACTTACATACATTAAAAGCCACATTTCATCTTCGCTTTGTCAAACTCTTTAAGTCTTATAAACACAAAAGACTTTTCTTTTTCGACGACAAAATCATTTCAGTGACTACATTTTTACAGTTTCTCGACAAGGCTTTCTTCCAAGCTCAAAAAAGGACAAAACGGTGTCGTTTTTCCTTAATGGGGGTGAATGGTTTCTTTCTTTCTTTCTCAAGGGTAGAATAGTTTAGCAAAGAGAAGCTCATTCCAAGTATCTTGAAGGCCAGGCAAGCACCAATGTACACAATCCGCATAGCTCGTCGGATTCTTCAGCTGCTCCGCCGTGAGTGGGCTCCACTGCTTCTTGTATATCGACGTGTGCGCATCTTTCCGATAGTTGGACATTTGCGTTATGTTTAGTAACGTGATCGGTGTTTTCGATCTCCCAAACACTTCACCAATCACTTTCATTATGCTCTTCCGAGAATCTGATCCCCAGTAGTTTGGATCTTCTATCATTTTTGTCTGATTATAGCAGTTCTCACCCGGCTCACCTCCCCAATCTACGCCCCTGAAACAGCCATAGAAAAACAAAAATCAGCAAAAAACCCTAATTATGTAGTTTCTTGCTACGAAAGAAACAATCATTTTGTTACTTTAGCAAGTAGAATGTAAGCAATTTTGGTGCTTATGACTGAACGTATTGTACAATAAGGCTGGATTATCAATATAATCTATCTATTTATGAGCTAAATTTCTGGATCAAATTGGTCAAAGTCACTAACTTGGCATGAGTTGGAGACATGCTTGTGAAGAAAACCCTAGTTTTCTTACGATCCATATTGTTCTTCACCCATCTCAACATACTCTTCATACCCATCCGGTACGCATCTTCAGTGGAAACCTCCACGATAGACTTCTCTTTGTCATCAAACGATCCTTGCCTATACATGTGCCCCCAACGAAACAATATCAGAAACCATTGTTGTAATGTGATTGTTTATTATGAATTGTTCTGATTTCAAGTTAAGAAAATTTGGTTACAAGATGTTCATCTTCAATCCAGTCATCCACCATAGATAAGTGTTGAAGACGATAATATCAACGCCTTTCCAGTGACGACCATGTTTGTTGATTGAACCCTTTCTTACAACTCTATCTGATATTCTATGGACAATTGCATCGTCTGAATTCGATTCTAGAAGAAACGGTGCCCAATAGAACTCTATCGTCGCGTTATACTCCTGCGCATAGAGAGAGAGAGAGAGAGAGAGAGAGAGAGAGAGAGAGAGAGAGCAAGCCCTTAATGACGTGAAATATTGTAGTGCAGAGACCTCAAAAAGAGTAGATAGATTTACCTTGGCAGTGAAGACTGTGAGGGAACCAGAGGTTTTAATGGATTTCTGATCATCAGGGATAAGACGATGAAGAAGACATATCATCGACACAAACATTCCACGATTTAACGAGTCTCCTACATACATCATTCTCTTCCCTCTCAATGTCTCAAGCATCAGCGTCGCGTTGAATCTGTGAAACAGAGAAAACAGAGTTGCACACTGAAACAGAGAGAAACAGAGGAAACAGAGTGAATAGATAGTATGAGCTTACGAGGGAAGATCGCAGTGATTGGGTTGCCACCGCCAGAATTGGTAATCTTTGTCGGGACGGCCGTGTTCTTGACACGTAAGCTGAGGTTGAATGTACGGACACTCCCATTCCTCGTACGGTGGTCGGGAGATTTCGTCTCTCACCCACTTCCCACTGAATAGATCACAATTTTCCTCTGTTTTACCAATAGCGAACGCAGTCTTCTCCACTTTCTTGTTCTTCTCTTTAAAAACCCAAAAAATTCAAAAGGAAACTACAATCTCAATGTCTCATTTCCAACAAGAATTCAAACAAGTGTTTTGGTGAATAAATTGTTACCGGGTGTTCGAGAAGGCGGAAGGACAAAATTTGGCTCGAGCTGGCCAAAGATGCACATGAAATCTTCTCCATAGAGAACAGAGACGAATAGGATGAAGATTAGGAGTGTGAAGAGGTAAGGAGAGAGACGGGTTTTTCTTGGAAGTGAAGGAGGAAGAGGAGAAGAAGTGAAGGAAATTGGTGATGAAGGTTTCATGTTTAGAATTGAGAAAGAGAGACAAGAATGAGTGTCACAAATGTGATTCAAAATTTTATAACTAGTATTAAGAAAGAGAAGATAAAATTAAGAAATGAACACTTTGAATTCTTGATGATCTCATTTTCCTCAAACCTGAAAATAATATGTGGCAGGATGAAGCCAAATGAACTTAGTTTGGAATTGCTTCAAGAAATAGTAAAGAAGTGTATTGTACAACGATTAGGTAATTTATAATATGGTTATGATTATATTTAGTGATGAATTTTTGTGAAATTAGCATAACAATAATACTTAAGGTGATCAGTAGGTAAATGTTGACGCAACAGAGTGGTTGTCTCCTAACTAATAATTATTTTCGTAAGATATAATTAATTTAACTGTTAATGACAAATTGTGTTCGTGTTTTAAGTTCATGTTTGTATCCTCGAACCGACAGAAAAGTATATTTTCTGTTTGGTTTTTAGTATTGAGGTTCCTAAACCAAAATTTACACTTGTTTTCTGTTTGGTTCTTTACTTCACTATTAGACTATATGTAAAAGCTTTGTGTTTATGAATAATACTCTTTCTAAAATTTGTCATCATAGTTTTTATTTTTTTAAATAATTTTCTTAGGCATTTATATGTGGCTCCTATTAAAAAAAATATGAGATGATGATTGATGAAGGTGAGGACTAAAACTTCACTTGACTTCGAAGCTAAGTGTCCTTGAGGTGTGTTCATACATTTGATCGACTCTGTAAAGATGACATATCATTGTCTTCACTTTTGTTCTACGGATTATTGCTCTTACTTAGAAAACAATATAAAACAAAGTATATGGTTAACGTTTATTAAAATTAATTATATACAATAAAAATCTGTAATGAGTTGCATAGAATACAAACGTTATCATATAGAGACCGAATAAATGTGACATGAAAAACAATAGTATATATAAAATAAAGAGTGGAATTAGTTGAGAATTTGTTGGGCTTTCAAGCTCAAGTAGTTGGCTCTCACTGTTCTTCTTTGTACACAATCAAAACTCAAAAGTGTTTGTCTAAATCCTACAACACTCAAAACTCTTTCAAGACGCAAAGATGTTAATGCCGATTCTACACCGGTCAGTCGTAGAAGAACCGGCATGTCAAACCCAGTGGATCAATCCGCATTAGCTGTCTTAATACAAAGACAAATAGATAAAACATCTTTTGGTCCATTGCAACATCTCTACTCATCATTGACCACAACAAGCTTTATGTAGTATACAAGAATACTTTTGAAATCATCCTCAAGAAACCGCAACAACAATTTATAAAGAGCAATCAAAGATTGCAATGGCTTAACATTGTTTATATCAAATAAACAATTTTTTTTTTGCTTTTTTGAAGAGATCTACGACATACCAAGATGAAAAGGAGAGGCACATTCCTACAACTTGCAGTCATATAAGGGCAAAAAGTACTCAAGAGTATAATAATCTGGCGGCGTTTGTTTGCAATTGGGTTGAACGAGTCAAAGCAAGGTCGGGGATTTTTGTCTCTAAACCATGAATCAGAGAGGTTGATGTGATGTGACTGCTCAGAAGTTGACCTGAGAATATGAGGCTCGTTGACCATGACTAGACCCCCTGAATCTCTCAAGTAGTGAACCAAAACAGCTCTGCAAGATGAAGAGAAACAGTAAACTTGTTAAATTCAACTCTTAGATACAAATCCACCAGAAGAGTATATAGAAACACAGAACAAAATACCTGTGTTCTGTGAGGTACAGTGCCCCAGAAATCCGAATTTGGGATCACCTATAAAACAGAGTGTGTACATTTCAGTTGCGATTAGAATCAGTTAATGAGAAAACATTGCATATACAGTATGAAGGGAGTTAGTGAAACATACGTCTGTGCCACGAATCCCAAGGGAGAAATAACGATATAGTGCACCACCCAGTAGATAAGCTCCAAACAGGCACAAGATTCTGAAAAAGATCAGAACATTTCGCATCAAAATCCCACAACATTAAAACATATTCTAATAGCCGTCGAAAAAAAGGAGAATGATGTGCTCACATGATTAGTAAGGTGCTAAACCAGCCCCATCCACTACCATGGCCGGATATAGCCACTGCACAACCGGAAGGATGTCGCAGCTCAGTAGCCTGCCAGTGAAACAAGACCCCAGTTTTAAGTCCAATGAATGAGAGAGACAGTGCAAAATCTTCAGTTTTATAATTAAAACAACTCTTGAAGTGTGAAAAAGTTAAGTTAATGACTTGCCAGACAGAAATCAAGGTTTTAACTACTCATGCTGCAATTCAATAATATGAGTATAATACTCCTACAAAATCTACAATTCACTGTCCCTGACAATGCAGGTTAAGCATCGAACGCTCTCTTAGTTATGTCATATGTCCTTCCAATGGCTAGAACAATACCACAAAAATCAGCATTTCCATGACAAGCCAGAGTCCATACTTCTTAGAAATAAAGATATTGCAGGTGCTTATAAAACTCAAGATTTCCAGAGCATAGAAGAATGCAGTAATGGGTTTTTCAAGAACATGTTTGAGACAAAAGTAGTTCCATTTCTATCCTTCTCTAAATGCAGTAAGAGAACGGTGAAGCTTTTCATCAGCGTTTATGCCATTCCTAATGAGGACATGGTAGTTTAAAAGCTATAGGAAAAAGAGCAAATAGATGAGTTACTGAACACTCACATAACTACAGCTACCAGATTTCTCCAGCTTGAGTGGTCCCTGAGAAAATAAAAAAAGGTGAATGAGGTATTAAGATCCTAGAAACTGCTAAAATCAATTTCACTTTATAACCTCAAGTCCGACATACAAATCCTTACAGTAACTTTATTTTTCTGACAGATAACAGAAACTGAAAGTGAGCAATTTTGGTTACTACTTCCACTTGACATCTTAACAATGACGCCTTTGCCAGGATCCTCTTTATCTACAAGTATCCAAAACAAATATCTCTGAGACAACATTACCATATTATTATTGCATAAAAAATAGCGGGAACACAAAATAAAAAGCTTCTTCCCAACTTAGAACGCACATCAGTACAACCGACAAGAGAAAGTAGTCTCTATTTTCACACAAACGTACCAACGATATCAACTTTTGAGCTTGAGGGATGCCCTAGAGAACTGCAGACATCATATCCTGCGAATGATAGATTTTTAAAATGCTTTTTAAGTTTTTATCAGCTCACCGCACATAAAATGGCAACACTATGTGTAAAGCAGAAAATCAAAAAGCAACGCATTATATGCGTGCACCTTATCAGTTTTCCACTACGCTACATAAGATACATTAATGCCACATGCTGTAACGAGTGAGATTTTGTACCTCTTATATTTTCTGACAATAGTGCACTACAAGATGTTCCACAGTGTGATTGACCTCCGCAATCCTAAGCGAAGAAAAGTAAACCCACAGAGACTGATTGAGATTCTCAAAGTAAAAGAAACTCTCTCTTTCTGTTGAAGGCTAGTTCAAGACAATGGAAGTGGACAAAAATCTTACTTCGCAACCAACGCATCGAGGGGGATCGTGATTGAAAATCAACATGTCACAAAGCTGCTCCACATGACGGTTTACAGAAAAAGAAGAATAACAATCATTATTCACACTGGTCTACTGTGAAACATGAAGAGCACTATAAGTCTAATAACTATCTTTAACTCTAAAAGACTTTTCCTAAACAAAACGTGTCAAGCATTTGTTTCTTTCTTTCTTTTTAACAGTTCCATTGACCTATATATTCCTCTTCCTTGTGACCAGTTCGAGCAAACACGTATCATGATCAGTGTAACAGAGAAAAATGCAGAAACAAAGTGTAACCTGATGCAGAAGACAACCTGAAACCATAGCACGGTATTGTTTGCTTCCACTCTATAAAACCTGAAACACAAATGAAGTAACAGAGAATGAGCTACGAATATTTTAACCTAACACCTAAATCAAAACGATATCATCCACTACAGAATCACAACACCCAACTCGATACTATCACCCGGAGATCGAAAGGAGGGTAGAATCATAAATCGAGGCACCATAAACGCGCAATTCAAGGATAAGAAAAAAGGAATCTGAGAAAAAAAGGGAGAATAGAAAGTACCCATCTTCGCTGAGAGCGCCGTGAGGGAAATTCCGAATCGAAGATGCTAAGTTGAAATCAAAGACCTTGTTCCGTCGAGTGAAACTGAATTCACACTGAGAGTTAGCTCGTAGGCTAATAAGCGCGAGGGTGATGAGAAGAAATCTCGGAATCCAAAGTCTCCCAGACATTTTTTCTATCCTCCTCGCTCTTCGATTCCCGCTTTCAATTTCTCAATATTATATCTCCTAAGATCTCATAACCATGTCCGCAGATATCAACGGAGATGGCGATAGAGGGAAGAAGAGATGAGTGCTTGGCACGGCTGCAGTCGGATCGCTGTTCTTCGTTTTACATCCGCCGTCGATTCAACCGAGATTGCATCAGTACTCCTTAAACTTTTTAGTTCTTACGAATAAGCCACATAACTTTCAATGGGCTTATTTAATAAAAATCCAAATTTGCGAAAATAAACTCGCATAAAATTGTAGATTTATTATCTGTCGACTTTATGCCACCTACTAATTGCATTTTAACTTTGACAAAGATATATAATTAAAGGGAAAATCGCATTTTAAACCTTCAAAGCACAAATCACTAACACTTTAAACCTTGAGAGATTTACACTCTCATTTTTAACCATTAAACTAATAAAATTTACACTTAAAATCATCAAATGACTTATTAATTTTGCTCCACGCCTCCACCAAAAATATTATACGGTTAACTACGTTAACAAAATTATTAATTTTATATTTCAAAATCCATTTAAATTATTTATTTGTAATAATCTATTTACTATTTACAAAAATAGAAATAAAAAAAAAAAATCTTTTTTTTTCCTCTTCTTTCGTGTTCTTCATCCTGCTACAATAATGACAATTCTCCCTATTTTTTTTCACGATCTCAACAACCACATCCTTCAACAAGTCATCAAATTTTACAGATCCGCCGTATTTACTCTCAGTGATGTTTGCTAGTTTAAGTTTCACCGCCGCTAATAAATTCGCGATTGTCATTGAGATTTTTCTAATCTCAGGCCAACTCCGACGATTCGTTGCTAGAACGACACACGAAGATTGAGCCATCACCCATACGTTGAGCGGGAAGAACGACACATGCGTTTCCTTTTCCTGCATATCAATTCCTCACAGAGGACGCCATCTCAATTCGTTTATTAAAACACAATCTCATGTTTTTTTTTTTTGTGCAACACACACAATCTCGTGTTATTTCAGATGACTATCAAACTTAGAATTAGAGATTTAGGGCTTCAAAATAGGATAAGAGTGAATAAGACGTATATTTAAATCCGGTGTTCTGTGTTCATTGCCAGAGCTACTATACCTAATCTGATTCCTGCAGTATTGGGTTCAGTAATCCACACAGCTGAATCATTCTCTCTTTGATCTAGGTATAAGTTAAATATCTAAGAACCAAATTTCAAATTGAATTATAGAATTTCGAAAGAAACTGAAATTAGATCTGGAGAAATGAGCAATGGGGGAAGAAGGTAGCATCGTCAGAGGAAACGAGGAAAAAGAGATTTTTTTTGTTTTTGTTTTTAATTATTATAATAAATTAATGAATTAATGTTTTTTAATAATTATATAAAGATTTTTTAAAAAATTCTATTAATGGAGTTAACCATTCTGTTAACTTTTTCGGCATCACAAATTTAATAGTTAATTTGATGGTTTTAAGTGAAAGTTTTTTTAGTTTGATGGTTAAAAGTGAGAGTGCAAATCTCTCGAGGTTTAAAGTGTTAGTGATTTATTGTTTGAAGGTTCAAAATGTAATTTCTCCTATAAATAATGATAAAAAGAAAAAAAAAACAGATGTGTTTAATGTTTGTGTTGATTATCTTCTTCATATTTTAAAGGATATAAACTTATTCAATTTATTGTACCTAATTTTTAAATATAATTTTGAAACTTTATATGCAAGATTAATAAAATAAGGTGTTTGTTATTATCAACAACAAAATATAAATCATATACAAAATAAAAACAAAATAATTACAAATTAACAAAAAAATAGAAACATATACATATATCATACACCAATTAGGTATAAATATTAAAATATCAAATACAACATATGGTTATTGTACTAACCATTCAATCAATTCATACAATGCTGAGGAACCATCTTACCATAAGCAAAACCGTTAATATTCTTACACACCGCAGTGGAAGGACCAACTTCAGTTCCATTATGTTCTAGATTAATGTCAATTAGTTCGACATTCTCACATGGAAAGTTCTTACTACATTGTAGATTTACTGCCACTTTGTTTTTCGACGTCCCATATATATTCTTTAATTTAATGTCTTTTATTTGAACATGAGATTCTCCCTGCAAGAATAAAACACAAACTTTTTTATTTAGTTATGTGTTTTGTGTGATGAAATAAAAGAAACTAGACTATCTCTTGTGTAGAAAATAAACCTTCTTTTCACAAGGTGGGTAAGGACAATACTTCTGATCAATGTTGATTGGTTTTCCAACATTAATCATCTGAATATTCTCGAATACAAAGTTAGAAACAATGATCTTTGAAGCCGAAGATTCCCAAGTCTTGATCCGAATACCATCGCTTGTGCCATTAAAAATTGTGTCTCTTACCATTAATCCTGTAACATCCTTTTGCGTCTTTGTTCTTCCCTAAGCTTTCGACACTTATACCATGTCCGGGACCACACTTGACGTTGGAGATATCCATGTTAGTAGTTCCAGAAAGAATGGCGATACCGTCGTCTCCAATACCGATGAGTGTGTTAGAGATGTGAATGTTGCTAGAGAAACCAAACTTGATACCATCAGTGTTTGGGCTGTCGCCGGGGGCTGTTATAGTGACATCAGTAATGTTGAAATGATGAACGGAGAAGAAGTTGAAATGTCCCATTTTGCTGTTGAGTGATGTTATTCCATTGATTCTTGAATTGTTCACAAATGCAAATCCCATGGTTTACAAAAATATTCAAATTTATTACAAAATTACCATGACTTGAATATAATATATCATACAAACTTTATGTGGATAATTGCTTCCTTTAAAACTACTTCACATCAATAATTAATGTTTTGTATAATAAGAATTGAATCTAGAAGTTTACGGTGTTAACCAAAAGCATGATTGAATTATATATTTTTCATTGTATAAGGTTTTGTATTACGGTTTAATGCAAACAATAATCTTAATAAAGCAATGTGTAAAAAAATTAGGAAATGGTACCATAGCTAGTTTAGGACAATTGATGTTTTTGTGGCAATCATTGAGTGGCCATGACTGCTTCCCTTGACCATCGAGTGTACCAGTACCGGAAATATAAAGATCATTGATGTATCTAAAGTTGATCCATGTATCTTTTTTAATGTCCCTTGGGTTTGCAGGAGCCAATAAAGTTCCATCGATTACAAACTCAATTTGATTTTTGCATGGCCCTACAAACTCTACGCCACCAAAATAAAATGTTCCTTTAGGTACATATATCTTACTATTTCCACTTATCCTTCCACATGCATTTTTCCATACATTTAAGAACACCTAATATTAAACACGTTAAAAGAGATAAATTAATTATTATATAATACTTTCCAAATATAATAAAAATAAAAAACTATCTTTTTACTTTTATATTTGATATATACTTACATTTGCATTATCAGTTTTTCCATCAGATTTAGCACCATAACGTTGGACATTAAAAATCTTTGGCATGTTGGTCAGACGAGTACTTGCAACAACGAAGAACAAGAGCCACAGACACAAAGCCTTAAATACAGAAGTTATGCAAACCATCTTCTTATTTTGTTTAGGATATATGAAAATTAAAAATTGTGTGTGGGTTTATAAATACTTGTTCATAGATAGAATGAGAAGTGCTAACCCATTTTATTTGCTTATATAGAGTTAATATGTCTGAATTAACTGTTAGATTCTATATAAAAAGAACTTGAATTTTGTTACTAATTATTGGTTACAAATTAGGTTGTTTTTTTCTAATGCTTTTGATTGGTTATTTTTTGTTTGTTATCCATATTTTGGAATGTATATGATTTTATTTTGTTTTCTGTTTTAAAACATAATCTTATTTTTGGTGAAAAACCAATTAGGCTTACTAGTAAACAAACCTGTTTCGGTTAATGCTTTGTGTTGAAGTAATTACATTTAATATAATATATAAGCAATGATAAATTATATTTAAATATAAACAATAGTAAACTAAAACCACAGTGACAATTTCAATCAAAATAAAGATACTTGCTAATGTGTATGTCTTAAACACTTACGTTTTGATAAACAGTAATAAGTTTTTTTTTTCATCTCATGAAGTTTTAGTATCTTATGTACGTTAGTTAATAAAACATCTTTACTATGTCTGGATATATAGAATACTGGAATATAAAGACTTAATACACTTCTGCAAAGAGTAAGTCTATACATGTTATCTGTATATAAAACATACATAAGCATGTTAAGCTAATACTTCATTGATATGTCATTTGCTAAAAGTAACGCTCTAAACTTCATTGATATGTCATGTGCTAAAAGTAACGTAACGTAACAAATCATCATATCGCATATTGATGAATGATGATCATATATACAACCGTCCGTATCCTTCCAATTTTATCGCATACTGATGAATGATGATCATGATTCAATGATAAACGAAATTCCAGCTACGCAGTAGAACCACAAGCTTGCCACGCGCCTTGACCCATCTCTCAATCGTGTACGTCCACGTGTCTAACATCCGCAGCCTCATCATCAATCCATCACAATCTCGGTTTTTAGTATTCCTCTCCCTCGCCTCACAAAAAACCTTCTGCATCCTCCAACTTTCTCGCGAAGAAAACTTTCCACTGTTTTTCCATCTGAACAGCCAAAATGCTTCTCAAGACTGCTTCTTCTTCTTCTGCTTTCTCGCTTGTGAATTTCCATGGCGGCATCAAGGATGTTTCTCCTTTGTTATCCTCCGTTTCGTCTCCAATCGATTCCTCCTCGAATCTTCGAGTCTCTTCTGCAAAATCTGGAAACCTTTCCTTCTCTGTTCGTGCATCCAAGGGCTCAACCACCGAGGCTCTAAGCGGCGTCGTTTTCGAGCCGTTCGAGGAAGTGAAGAAGGAGCTCGATCTCGTCCCAACCAGCTCTCATCTCTCGCTCGCCCGTCAGAAATACTCAGACGAGTGCGAAGCCGCCATTAACGAGCAGATCAAGTAAGTTTTCTCTCTCACCTCCCATTCTTAAATAGGAATTGAGAGATTCGGATTTGTAATCTGGATTCTAGTAGCTTTAAGATTTGGTGATACTTGAACCTCATGTTGATTCTGCTTACGATTTGTCCTGTGGATGCTGAAATTCTTCAACGATCTTCAGTGTGGAATACAATCTTTCGTATGTGTATCACGCTATGTATGCTTACTTCGATCGGGATAACGTCGCGCTCAAAGGTTTTGCCAAGTGAGTCTCCGATTATTGAAGAGTGTTGGTTGTTACTATTTTCGGTGTTTTTTTGTTTATCCATTGTCAATTCTCTGTTTCTTGGTATCAGATTCTTTAAGGAATCGAGTGTGGAAGAAAGAGAGCACGCAGAGAAGTTAATGGAGTATCAGGTCATAAGAGAAACCATTTCCACTTTTTTTTTTCTCTGAAGTCATAAACCATATAATTTGGAGTTCAATAGGTTCTAATATGTTTTTTTGGGTTTTCCATGAATTGCAGAACAAACGTGGTGGGAGGGTTAAGTTACAGTCAATTGTACCGCCTCTCTCAGAGTTTGAACACGTTGATAAAGGAGATGCTCTGTATGGTAAGCTAAAAAGAAGTTGCTAGTACTTTGTATCTATTGATGCTTTATCCTTGTTTCTGAGTTTGTAACATGACAATCCCAAGTGAAAATCATCTTTGGTTTCCATATCTCTGCCACAGAGTCATAAAATTTGGAGAAAGTAGAAGTTGGCACCAATATTATGTTTATGAAAAGCATTTGAATGGAATGTACGAGTTCCTTTTGAGCTCTAAATAGAACACATCTGTTGTTGCAGGCATGGAGCTGGCTCTGTCACTTGAGAAACTAGTTAATGAGAAGCTCCTAAACCTCCACAGTGTAAAAACCATCTCTCTCTCTCTCCTTCAACCTATCCTTCAATCTAATTTTCACTTCTGCAAGAACTATTCTCAATCTTGTAATCATTTGTTTCAACAGGTTGCTTCCAAGAACGGAGATGTCCACTTGGCTGATTTTATTGAGAGCGAGTTTCTGAACGAGCAGGTAAAATCATTTTGGTGTTATATGTTAGTGCCAAAGACATGCTTTGGTTTCTAAGCTGTCAAAGAGAATCTTTGTAAAAAACAAATACATTTCGCAGGTGGAAGCAATAAAGAAGATCTCAGAATATGTAGCTCAGCTACGAAGACTTGGCAAAGGACACGGTACATAATAATCTCTCTCGTTTTGTTTAATCTATAATGATATATAAAGAAACAACATTTAATAAATCACTTGTAATCCACTTCGTGCTTTAATTTATTTATTGTGATGTTTGTGGTGATCTTCAGGAACATGGCATTTCAATCAGATGCTTTTGGAAGAGTAAGCTGCTTCGAGGGACCAAGGTCTTGTACTCTTGTGTGCTTGTGTTTAACTCTATGAAGCTCTCTAGTGATATATGGAACTAGTGTATGTTTAGTTCTGTAGCTTTTGCGATTTTGTGGGGTAGACTTTCTATATTCTAAGGGTCGAAGACATATATGACTTTAATTTCTGGTATGAGTTGTTCGAGCAGAAGTAGATCCTACATTTTAAAGTGTGATCCATTCCAAGTCTGAAAAAACATAAATATTATGATTCCGAAACTGGTCAGTATCAAAATTTTAGGATTACCAAATGTTGATTCGGCCCCAATTTCGGAACAAGAAAAAATAAAATAAAACGCTGATAATGACCAAACGAAAATCCGATCCAGTCAGCAATATGGGCCGTCGGATTCATGGCCCAATTGAAAACCTAGGATAGGAGGAGTTCTGCAAAAGTTGAAAAACGGTGCCGTTTAGCTTCGCATATTGCCATATTTGACGTTAGTCGCTAATTTCTTTCCTTTTTTTTGGGTAAAAATGTTACTAGTCCGCGCTAATATCTTTCGTTTTTTTATTTGAGTAAAAATGTTACTAGTCGGCTAATTTCCGTTCGTATATTATCCCTAGCCAAACAGCAAAGAGCACGAATCACCTTAATTGCTCCGTCGCTTAAAACCCTAAATCTCTTCGCCTCATAGCTTTGCGATTCAACAAATAGAGATTTCGCTTGACCTCTAGCTTTGTCGAAATCTTTCAATCATGGCGAGTCAGACACCGAATCTCGAGTGCCGGATGTACGAGGCGAAGTATCCAGAGGTGGACATGGCGGTGATGATTCAGGTGAAGAACATAGCCGATATGGGAGCCTATGTTTCACTGCTCGAGTACAACAACATCGAGGGAATGATCCTATTCTCCGAGCTCTCCCGCCGTCGGATCCGAAGTGTGAGCAGTTTGATTAAGGTGGGAAGAATCGAGCCTGTCATGGTTCTGCGTGTGGACAAGGAGAAGGGATACATTGATCTGAGCAAACGTAGGGTCAGCGAGGAGGATATTCAGACTTGTGAAGAGAGGTATAACAAGAGCAAGCTCGTCCATTCTATCATGCGCCACGTCGCCGAGACTCTGTCCATTGATTTGGAGGTAATATCTCCAAAATTAGTTAAAATCGAATTGGTGTTTTAGGATTGCCCGCTTGATTTGGTTTTGACGATTATTGTTCATCCGGGAATCTGGATTTGCTGGTTAGATACGTTTCGTAGACGATGATACACTTAAAAACTTTGAACCGTATATCTAGGAGTCGAATATGTGGCTTTTCGTTTAAGGTGTAGTGGAAGTACTCTTGGTCTGATGAGGAGTATGCTTTAAGATATTGATTACGCGAATCCTTTTGAATTTTCTTAAAAGCTTAGTAATGGAAATTTCTGGGCTGGAGCACTAATCTCATCTTGTTCTGGTAGATGCTGAGACTTTGAACCTGTTAGATTATTGGTTTTCTCATATATGATTAGAGAGTGAGTCTCTTAGTTTAGGTTCTATCATAGTTTAGTGATGTAATCTTTGATTATAAATTGATACAAGCTTTTCTATCGCAGGAGTTGTATGTGAACATTGGCTGGCCTTTGTATCGCAAACATGGTCATGCTTTTGAGGTAAGAATTTGTGAATTGAAAGCTATATTGTGTATTCTCGTAGATATTAGTATCTCCAATTCATTTTTTTTTTCTTATGCTCAGGCCTTTAAGATCCTAGTGGCTGATCCTGATTCTGTGTTGAGTTCCCTCACCCGTGAGATCAAAGAAGTTGGGCCTGATGGACAGGAGGTATTCTTTGTTCTCTGGTTTTGTTTTAATTGTTGGAAAAAAACTTTCTTTTGGTGCTAATATAACAAGTTTTGTATTTGCAGGTGACTAAGGTTGTACCTGCTGTTACGGAAGAAGTGAAAGATGCACTCGTGAAGAACATTAGGAGGAGAATGACACCACAGCCAATGAAAATCCGGGCTGATATCGAATTGAAATGTTTTCAGTTTGACGGAGTTGTTCATATCAAGGTACGTAAGTCTTTAGTGGATTATTATCTATACCTAACTTATGAATAACATACATTATAGTTTCATTTGGTTTCCTCACACATATTTTAACATTTTCAGGAGGCCATGAGAAAGGCTGAAGCCGCTGGAAACGACGACTGTCCTGTGAAGATTAAATTGGTTGCTCCACCTCTTTATGTCCTTACTACTCAGACACTTGACAAGGTTAGGCAATCTTCTATCTTGAATTATGATTTTACATGATTGACCTACATAAACCCTCGCCTCATTATTATATGTACATATTAGTACAATAGGTGAAACCATTTAGTTGTAAGGAAGGATAATGCTTAAGAAGATGCTAAGTTTGTCCCCAAAACTGATATTGCAACTTATTAGCCAATTATGTAGCTATGCAAATTTTTCTACACTTGAACCATCAATTGCTTTACTTACCTACTTAGCTAAATAATTACTTGCAAATGCTATGTGTATATCCCATTTTACCTAATCTTGTCAGTCTCCGTAACACATTGAACAGGACCAAGGGATTGAAATTCTAAACAAAGCCATAACAGCTTGCACTGAGACAATTGAGACGCACAAAGGCAAGCTCGTCGTTAAGGAAGGAGCTAGAGCTGTGAGTTTTTTTTTTTCCCTTTGTTTTCTATTGGACCGTCCCTAAGTTGCATTTCACAAGAATTAGCTTTCCTTTGTTTGAGAGTTTAATGTCTTATATCTATGCTTTGACAGGTGAGTGAACGAGATGATAAGATGCTCACAGAGCACATGGCTAAGCTACGAATGGACAATGAAGAGATTAGCGGCGATGAAGAAAGTGGAGAAGAAGAAGAGGACACAGGGATGGGCGAAGTGGATATCGACGGTGCCGGAATCATTGAGTAGGTTTTACGGTTTCCGACTAGTTTTCTCTCTATCTGATCCCTACCCCATTCTCTCAACACTTGAGTTCGTCTTTTGCTTTAAGTTTGACAAGCAGTAGAAACCTTCGAAAAGATTTTTTTGTGTGTGTGTTTTTTTTAGACATGTTTTTTTCACCCATCGACGGTGTTACATATCAATCATTACATTCATCATTTTATAAGATTGATTATTTTGCAATTAGACACTGTTGCTCCACCCACATATGACTTGCTTTGCCTTAGAAACTGTGGTAAAATTGCAAATCAGCTTTGCTGAGATGATACACTGTCTCCGTAGATATAACCGTAAAACAAATTAACTAATTTTTTCAATCGATACTTTGAGTCTTAACTTGATTCGATTTGGCGATGGGAAGTGTGGCAATCAATACACTAATATTCAATCAGACCATTATCGCTTTGAAGGTGCAGATTCATCAATTATGACTGACATCTTATATTTTGAAATGTGTATAGTTTATATCTGAAAAACTGTTTGATACAAATGACAACAAACATTTTTTTTTGTATTAGTCACTTAACACTTTGCCATCTCAACGAACCTCATTGAGAGAGTATCATCATTTACAAAAGTCAACACTAGTGAGATGGCATAGTTTTCATTTTCTGTTACTAGTAAAAAGAAAAAGAAAACAAAATTTTCGGACACAAATTCTTTTTAATCTGTCGGCGCGGTTAGTACTACTACTTTTACTGGTGACACTAATTTTAATATTATTTTTGGTCAGCAAAATCGTACAAATGTGAAAGCTCCGAGTTCTCGAGCTTCACCTTCTTCCTCCCCGAAACGCGTTCTCGTCTCTCATGATCCTTCCCCAATGGCGATTTCCGTACAGCACGTCGTCGTTTTACTCCTCTCCTCTCTCCTCGTCGCCATTACCATCTTCCTATTCACCTCCGATAACGCCAGGTTCCCATTCCCTTCTCTCACCGCCGATTACACACCAAACCCCAAATCACAAATCCCTCAAAACGTCGACGTTTCTTCCGATCAAACTCCACAGAAGATGAAGCTAAACGCTTCCGACGAGGATGAGGAGCTGAAATGGGATCTCTGCAAAGGCGCAGAATCTGTTGATTACATACCTTGCCTGGATAATTACCAAGCCATTAAGCAGCTCAAATCGAGGAGACATATGGAGCATCGTGAACGCCATTGCCCCGAACCAAGCCCGAAATGCCTCGTGCCCTTGCCGGATAACTATAAGCAGCCCGTTCCGTGGCCCAAGAGCCGGGATATGGTGAGAGACAGATCCTGTTTTTGTTTTTGGTAAGATGTTTGAAAAAAAATCTCAGCTTTTGATCAGCTTGATCTGAAGAAGATAGATCATTTTACTTTAGTCCTGCAAGTAACTCCATTTGAGTATATCTTCAGTTTAGTGTTTCTGTACAAGGAAAGGAGAGAGATCCGTCTTCAGAGTCTGATAGATTCAAAGTTTAAGGCTTTACCACCTAAAATGTAGAGAAGAAGTTGTATTAGTTCACATGAATTGGGCTACTGGAACATTTGTTTACTTGTTTCCTCTTTTGATTTGCAGATATGGTATGACAATGTTCCTCACCCCAAGCTTGTTGAATACAAGAAAGAACAAAACTGGGTTCAAAAAACAGGTGAGTTTCTAGTTTTTCCCGGAGGAGGTACTCAGTTTAAATTCGGAGTTACTCGTTACGTTGAGTTCATCGAAAAGGTCAGCACTTTTTTTTCCTTTTGTTGCTGTTTCCCCTGTTTGGTTTGAATCGAAAGCTTATATCTTTGTGTTAAACTCATCTCACGTTTTCACAGGCTTTACCGATTATCAAATGGGGGAAGAACATAAGGGTTGTGTTAGATGTTGGTTGTGGCGTCGCTAGCTTTGGCGGGTTTTTATTAGACAAAGATGTCATCACGATGTCGTTTGCACCTAAAGATGAACATGAAGCTCAGATTCAGTTTGCGTTAGAACGAGGAATACCTGCAACGCTTTCTGTAATTGGAACGCAACAGCTTACGTTCCCGAGCAATGCGTTTGATCTTATCCATTGTGCACGGTGCAGAGTCCATTGGGATGCTGATGGTATTTGCTTTGTTCTCCCCTTTTTTGTATCTTCTCTCTCTCTCTCTTAGAGCTTAAGCTTCGAGGTTTCATGATCCTTTTTGGTTTTTTTGATTTGTTAGGTGGGAAACCATTGTTGGAGCTCAATAGAGTACTCAGGCCAGGAGGTTTCTTCATATGGTCTGCAACGCCGGTCTATCGAGATAACGACAGAGACAGCAAAATATGGAACGGTGCGCAAAATATCATTATCTTGGTTTGGTTATTCAACCAACAGTGGTCTTGATCTTTGTGGTTTTAATTTAAAGATTTCTCTGCTTTTGCTTTGCAGCAATGGTTTCTCTGACTAAATCAATTTGCTGGAAGGTCGTGGCAAAGACGGTTGATTCCTCGGGAATCGGACTCGTGATCTATCAAAAGCCAACTTCAGAATCCTGCTATAGTAAACGCAGCACGCAAGATCCACCTCTTTGCGTTAAAGAGGAAGCAAATGCTTCATGGTATAAAACACTTAATACAGAATCACATTCACATAAAGTTTATGATCAACTCTTTTTGTATATGATTTCATTTCTCGATTAATTTTTTCTTAGGTATGCTCCTCTACGCCAATGCATTTCCAAAATACCGAGCGGTAATGTCCAGAGTTGGCCTGAACTATGGCCTAAACGGCTTGTGAGTGTTAAACCGCAGAGCATTTCGGTTGAAACATTCAAGAAAGATACAGAGAAATGGTCAGCGATTGTATCTGATGTCTATCTTGAACGTTTAGCTGTAAACTGGTCAAGCGTGCGGAATGTGATGGATATGAATGCCGGTTTTGGCGGGTAACTTTTACATTCTCTTTAACGTTTAACCAGATTCCGATTTATCGTAAACCGTAACTTGACACAGTTGTTGTTTTTATTCTGTGTTTTGCTTATAGATTTGCTGCTGCACTTATAAATCGACCTCTATGGGTGATGAATGTTATTCCTGTGGATAAACCTGACACTCTCTCCGTCGTTTTTGATCGAGGCTTGATCGGAGTTTACCACGATTGGTGCGAGTCCTTGAACACTTACCCTAGAACATACGATCTGCTACATTCCAGTTTTTTCCTTGGAGATCTCACACAAAGGTAAAACAACAGATCGAGTTTCGTTAGGTTTAGTTCGGTTTGAACAATTTCGGTCATATTAGCCTTCTAAGAACCGGTTCTGTTCCAAGAAACCGGTTTGATGCGGCGGTTAGTGTGGTTAAGCTAATACGCAAACCATTTGTTGTGTGTTTTTGGGGTCAATTTCAGGTGTGACATTGTACAAGTGGCAGCTGAGATTGATCGGATAGTGAGACCAAACGGATACCTTGTGGTACAAGACAACATGGAAACAATAAAGAAGCTTGAACACATACTTGGTTCGCTACATTGGTCAACCAAAATATACCAGGATCGGTTTTTGGTTGGTCGGAAGGGATTATGGCGTCCCGCTAAACCGGAGCTCTGATAGAGAGGAAAAAAAAACTAGCAAAGTTATTTCATTTTGTACACTATATATGACATACGTAACAAACATATGATATCAAAGTATTACCCATTAAACTGAAGGAACAACATTTTTAAAGGGGATTTTGTTTTGTATTTCTGAATTTGCATGTCTTCTCATATACAGTACTGTGAATTTTGGTGATCACAATTTTCCGGTATATTGCAAACTTTATGTCTGTCATGGGATATGATTTGAGGATTACAGTAATAGGAATATATGCTCATATGGTCATATATATATATATAGCATAAAAATCAAAGAATTCTAGACGATAAATATTAATGGTTATCATTTTCTCAAAAAAAAAAAAAAAACTACAACAGGGATATTTTAGTAAAGTTAATTTGGTATTATCAGAAAAGTTGATTGATTTGGTATGAGAATAAATTGAATCCATTTTGAGTAAGAAATATTTTATAATCTTATTTAGTTGGAGTTCTTATCTGTACATGTAATTTTTGGGCTTGTAATAATATAAAATTATCAATAAATAAATCTTATTCATTCCATTCTTTTGTAATTGTTTGATCTTTTTCATTTTTTTCTCTAGATTCCGGCAGCCAACTTCCGTTTTTGTTTTTTCCTTTTTGATGTTTCCGAATTGGTTTCAGCCGCGACGAAAGCATCACGGAACCTCATCGGACACGCCGAAATGGTCGAGACGTTTCTCATGTTCATCTTTCAAAGACATTCAAGATCTTCTCTTCGACGAGGATCCCTCGCCTGAACCCTATTCTCCGAGACCTCAAATCCTCCACCAGCCTCGGAGTCCAAGGATCCAATCTTGTGCCGCCTCACCTCCTAACCTCTTCTCGCCGCCGACGAAGACGCTCTACTCCGTCGTGGATATCCCGAACGCTAGTCACCGAGGCGTGGTTCTCTACTACACCAGCCTTCGAATCGTACGTAAGACATTCGAGGAATGCAGATCCGTCCGATCAATCCTCCACACACTGCGAGTCCCGATCGACGAGCGAGATTTGTCGATGGATTCGAAGTTTCACGATGAGTTACAAACGATCTTTGGGAAGAAGAGAGTGGTGTTGCCCAAGGTTTTCATCGGCGGGAGATTCATCGGAGGAGCAGACGTGATCAAGAAGTTACAGGAGAGTGACGAACTGAAGAAGCTGGTTGGAGAATTACCACCGTCGGATGAAAAATTCGGCGAGATCTGCGATTTGTGTAGAGGATGGAGATTCGTTCTGTGCGACAAGTGTAATGGTAGCCACAAGGTTTTCTCTGAGAAATCTGGTTTCACGAGCTGTACGGCTTGTAATGTGCAAGGCCTGGTTAGGTGTTCGTCTTGCTTTCCGGTGCACCGGCGACGGAACTCTGATATTTCTGGTGTGATGAAAAAGTAGTAAAAAAAAATATGTTTGGTAGTATAATTTTTTAGAAACCTTTGAAAGAAAGAAAGAAAATAAAGAGAAGGGTGAAATTTATTTTAGGAAGAGTAAACAATGTTTGACTAGCTTAATTTGTTAACAAATCCTAATGTTTTGATTAAGATTCACCCCCATGTATTTTCCCTTGAAGGAAATATAAAATAATTTTGTTTTCTTATTTTTTTACCAACAGTAGCATTACCCTTAATTCTGATTATTATAAAACATTTTGATTAGAAATGGACTCGGTAAAAATATCAAAAGTGTATATAATAATCGATTGGAAGTTTTCGGATGCATAAAGTTTTGGTTTCTATGGCCATATATTCAACTCCAATTCCCAAAACAAAAAAACTTGACCATCATTCTTTGATTTCCATTACTTCAACTATTAAACACAAAACACTGAGATCAACACACACAAATCAACACATATCTCACCATTCTCTCGAACACAACTTGTTGTTCATGGAATTTTTCAAAATTCCCAACCCTTTTTGGGGTTGTTGGATCAAAGCATTTTCTAGAAATTAAGCCCATAAGAATAACAAGTTGTTCATGTTAAGAAAAAAGTTTGAAGGGAAGCCCATTAAAGTGTTTAATATTAACGGAAAAGAAGAAGAATATGGAAATGTTGTCAAAAAAACATACACAAGAATATGAAAATAAAACCGGAGGTTTTGCATGCTGACCAGTGACCCAGACCACGAGGATCCCACATGGGTAAAGAAGATTTGGGGACGAAGAAAGCAACAGCTAAGCAAATTTCACATTGACATAGTCACAAGCTCCTCTCCTCCACATACGTAATTTGATTATAGATTATAAGATAAGATGACAATCATTCCTTCATCTTCAATCATTAACATATCACAAGTTCAAGTTTACGTGGCTTTTATTTATTTATTTTTCCAAATACCTTCGTTGAATTTTATAACCAAATAAAAGTTGTAGGAAAAAACCAAGAAAATGAAGATATAGGCACCATTTGCTACGCCACAAGTCTTTCTCGACGGTTGCTGGCTAATTTGGGTCTTTTCTATTCAACCCTTTTTAGTTTTTGCCACTAGAACTACATTATTTGTAATTGGTATACTATAATACAAAAGATTTTTCTTTTTAGTTTTAGTAGGTAAATTGTATAATTCACGTTGCCTAGTTTATAACCCAAGGCGGCTAAATTTACGTTTAATGATTAATTTTCAAACGGATTAAAACTTTAAAACTAAGCGAATACTGATGTTACTTTTTCGCAGTGGTTTTATACAATAGATTAGCATTATTCGAACATGGTATGTGAGAACAATAGTTTTGGTTGAAAATAAAATATATCATAGAAAAGCTTGATTTTCTAATAACACAATAGAAAATTGGTCTTGACAATCGGATCGGTTTAATTTTTTTTCGGATGTTTTTAGTTTTTCGGTTTTTGAAAAATAAGACTAAACAATGACTGATTTTATTCCGGTTTAACTTATTTCGGTTTGAATTCTTGTTGGTTCGGTTTTTTCAGAGTTTGATTTGGATTAGGTTGGGATTTGGTTGGTTATGGTTTAACTTATCTATACAACTTTTAGAAATGAAAAATAAAATACCTGATTTTGTGTATATATTAAATAAAAAAATAAAATTTAGTAAATTTCTTTCTACATTTAGTTTGTTCATAAAAGAAACATTTATTGAATTTTCCAATGACATTGCATCGCACCTTAAAAAATTCTAAATTCCATTGCTCTCTCGTTGACCCAAAGAAGAGTTTCCTTCGTTTAGTTTCCTTTATCGGCCAAAACACGGCGCACGCGCTTTCATTCGGAAAAAAAGTCTTATCTTCTCTTAAAAAAAATAGTCTCCTTTCGTCTTCAGCTTCTTCCGGGTTTTCTGATAACTCTGCTTCGAAATCTGTAAATCTCGGATTCAGATCGAAACTTCGATTCCACCATCTTCTGCGTCCTTCCTGCTCAGCTCTTCGACCTACTTGTTTGTTGTCTTCTCGGTTTTTTTTTTTCTCACTCTTTCGATGAAAGAGAACCGGAGATCCACTAGATCGATGTTAAAAATGCGTTCTCTCGTCGCTTTTGTGGTCATTCTTAGCTTTGGTCCGTGCTTTTCTCTTAAGGAAGAAGGTATATCAGTTTTTTCGATTCGTTTTCTCGTTTTGCATGTTTTGTTAAGTTGCAGAGAAACAAAATCCAGTTTCCTGAGAATTTTTTTTTTTTTTTTTTTTTCACATCTCCTCTCTGTTTCGATTTTCGTTTTCAGGTGTAGATTTCCAGAAAAGTGAGGATAAATTGGAAAAGGATCTATGGTCAGATGAAGATTCAGCGATTTTGTAAGTACAGTGTTGATTTTCTGAATTTTCAAATCAAGTAGCTATTTCGGATTCAGATCACTTTGATTTTACGGATTCAAGTCCTCCTCCATTCGAAGTTAGACATTTTTTTGTTTAATCTGCTGATTCAAATTTCTCAGTGGTTGGGCAATTAATTGCTAAGATTTTATAATGAACTCTTGAAATTCGATTTATATGGAAGCTGCAATCATTCAGGGTTTGGTAGATTTATACAATTTCTACAGTCAGTCCATAACTTCAGCGACTTCATCCTTATGTGGAAAGAACCTTTTTTTTAATCATAAACCAAAACACTTAGGAAGATTTTCTCATTCATAATCCTTGACTTAGTAAAACATTCCTTTGACAATTCAGTGTTATAAACTTATAGCCATTGTTTGATCTTATATAGATCATGTTGAAATGAAATTCACTTAATTTTTGTGTTTGTAGGAAAGCTGTTGTATTTCACAGGAAAACACTTGTCCGTAATAACCAACTCACGTACAACGATCTGGCTTCGATAAAAAAACACCGCCGTGCGGCTGCGGCGGTAGCCGCCACGCCACGATCATCATCACCGAGACCTTCTCCAAAAGCTGTTTCAACAGTTCCAGTTCCGGAGCCACGGAAGAAATCATCTACACAAGATGTTTCTCCTTCACCTCCTCCATCTGTGCCTCTCGCAAACTCTCCCACTCCAAGAAGATCTGGCTCTTCTTCGGTGGCTGTTCCTCTAGTGATTGGCTGCATAGGCGGTGCTGCTCTGCTTCTCCTCGTAGCGAGCGGCGTGTTCTACCTCAGAAATAAAGCAGGAGAAACCGTGAATCCTTGGCGTACAGGTCTTAGTGGACAACTTCAGAAAGTGTTTGTAACTGGTAAGTTCCTTTTCTCAATCGTTGTTACAGTATATGAAACGCTTGGAATGTTTCATATATTTACAGTGTGTGGTTTGGTTGATACTCTCAGGTGTCCCCACTCTCAAAAGATCCGAGATTGAAGCTGCATGTGAAGATTTCAGTAACGTCATTGGATCGTGCCCCATTGGGAAACTGTTCAAAGGAACACTCTCAAGTGGAGTGGAGATAGCTGTTGCTTCCATTGATACTACTTCTGCTAAAGACTGGAAGGACAATACAGAAATGCACTTCAGAAAGAAGGTACTGTGTTTTCTCCGGTTCTTTATATTCCTAATGTGTTCTTGTTTCTATGGACATATTCTTCAACTTCTTGCTTTCTGGTTTCACGATTTTCGCAGATTGATATGCTATCCAAGATGAACCACAAGAATTTCGTTAACCTTCTTGGCTACTGTGAAGAGAATGAGCCTTTCACCAGGATCTTGATCTTTGAGTATGCTCCAAACGGGTCACTCTTTGAGCATTTACACTGTGAGTACTTTGTCACAACCCACTATTTCACCCATGTTGGCTCGTTTCCTTGAGTGAGATCTGAATGGGAAGCAAATCGTTTTCTTTCTTTTGTTCTTGCAGATAAAGAATCAGAACATCTGGACTGGGGAATGCGGTTAAGAATCGCGATGGGCTTAGCATATTGCCTTGACCACATGCACCAACTCAATCCACCAATAGCTCACACCAATCTCGTCTCGTCATCTCTTCAGCTCACAGAGGATTACGCTGTCAAAGCAGCAGATTTCAGTTTCGGTCCATCCGAGACAGAGATCTCAGCGTTCAACCCTGAAGACAACGTTTACAGCTTCGGTTTACTGTTGTTCGAGATGATAACCGGAAAACTCCCGGAAGATAGCGTCTTGGTTGATTTCGTAAGAGGAGAGAGTCTAGGCAAGATGGTAGATCCAACACTGGAATCTCACGATGAGAAGATCGAGAATATAGGCGAAGTGATCAAGTCATGCGTCAGGACAGACCCGAAGGAGAGACCTACGATGCGAGAGGTCACGGGATGGTTAAGAGAGATCACGGGAGTATCACCTAGCGATGCTACACCGAAACTATCACCTCTTTGGTGGGCAGAACTGGAGGTTTTGTCCACGGCATGAGAGAGAGAGAGAGAGAGACATTCACCAACAAAAATGTAAAGTATTTTGAAGATGTGTGAAGTTTTGTGAGTGTCCTTTTGTTAGTTAATCAGGAAATACAAGCTGAAGTTGTTTGTTGCTTTATCTTCAAGTTAAGTAAATCCTATAAACATGTATAGATAGATTAGTGTATATATATCGGAAAAAAATCTTGTGAAAACTTTATTACTCTTGCTCTAGATGAATGTGTATATTTGTTCTTTTTTTAAAAAGTCTCCTGGAAGATTTTGTACCAAAATGGTAGAGAAGGAGAAATGACCAATTCAAAGAATATATAAATATGCACATGGTATATATATTTAGTGGGGAGAATGTCACAACACATCTCATGGCTCGATTTTTCGAAATACATAAACATCAAATTGTCAAATTCGTTTCTTCAGTTGCATCTAAATAATCTTGTATGCTGAGAGGATTATCTAATAAAATTCAATTTCTTGTCCATAGAAAATAAAATCCATTATAAAAAATCAATCATAGTTATTATTAAACCCAACAAACCAATTCTTCAAACATATATATCAGCTGACACACAAACACAATTACAATTCACAAACATCACTTATTTATCTCATTAACTAAATCTTCAATAAATTTTGTTGTTGGGCAGCACGCGGTTTCTCGAAATATTAAGAGCAAAATCTTTGCATTTGATGCAGAAGAGACTCAAGTTCTTTGAGTTAATAGGCAGCATGCAGGTAGAGCTAGTATAAATAATTTAGTTACGAAATTATAACAGTAATAAAAAAATTCATCTGATAACATGAGAAGTAAGAAAAGTTGAAACTTGGAACGATGAGCTTGAGCTATAACTTTAATTCATAGCAAAACTTATAAAAGATTATTATGTCACAAACAGGAAAAGGATCAGATGCTACACTTGTGGAAGTAAGCACATAAAAATGTTTTCATTTTTGTTGTTAGGGTTTATGATGCAAGAGATTGATTAAATATGTATGGTTTTTGCACCAAAACAAAAAAAGGGTTTTTGCATATTGATTCTTTCAGAAAGAATAAAACATTTTCTTGACAGATTCTATATATATTGGTCACTGTTTTTTTTCAGGTGCTTGCAGATGTTCCTCTTGAATTTTTTTGAAGATGTATCTCACATTTATATATCTTTCACTAGTAGCAGCAGGTGAGGAGAATGGTGAAAGATACATAAAGGCGAGATCGAGTCATGGTGATAAATTTGAAAAGGATGGCTACTTGAAAATCTCTATCGATGTTATGTTTGTTTATGTATCCACTTTGGATGAAGAGATTGACGCAATGGCAAAAAAAATACTTTGCTGAACAAAGCCCATTGCTCAGAAGATTAAGCTATTCAAAACTACTCACACGCAATGAAAAAGAAAAGATGCTGAGGAAACATGCAAGACGCTAATTGACTGAACTTGAATTAGTATTTGTTTACGAAATACATAAACATCAAATTGTCAAATTCGTTTCTTCAATTGCATCTAAATAATCTTGTATGCAGAGAGGATTATCTATTAAAATTCAATTTCTTATCTATAGAAAACAAAACCCATTATAAAAAGTCAATCATAGTTATTATTAAACCCAACAAACCCAACGCAGGGTTCCTCGAAATATTAAGAGCAAAATCTTTGCATTTGATGCAGAAACGCAAGTTATTTGAGTTAATAGGCAGCATACAAGTAGAGCTAGTAGATATAATTTAGTCACGAAATTATAACAGTAGAGATAAAAACAAATTCATCTGATAACATAAAAAATATTTAAAAATAAGAAAAGTTGGAACTTGAAACGATGAGCTTGAGCTATAACTTTAATCTATAGCAAAACTTTGAGTTTGAGCTAGAAAAAGATTACTATGTCACAAACACGAGAAAGATTAGATGCTACACTTGTGGAGTAAGTACAAAAAAATGTTTTCATTTTTGTTGTTAAGGTTTATGATGCAAGAGATTGATTAAATATGTATGGTTTTTGCACCAAAAAAAAACTAGGTTTTTGCTTATTGATTCTCTCAGAATGAATGAAACATTTTCTTGACAGATTCTTTATATTGGTTAGTGTTTTTCCCAGGTGCTTGCCGATGTCCCTTTTAAATTTTTTTGAAGACGTATCTCGCCTTTACGTATCTTTCACTAATAGCAGCAGATGAGGAGAATGGTGAAAGATATTTAAAGGTAAGATTGAGTCATGGTGATAAATTTGATAAATTTTGAAAAGATGGCTACTTGAAGATCTCTGTAGATGATGTTATGTTTGTTTATGTACCAATTCCGGATGAAGAGATTGACCCAATGGTAAAGAAATACTTTGCTGAACTAAGCCCACTGCTCATTAGATTTAGTTATCCAAAACTATTCACACGCAATAAGAAAGAAGAGAGGCTGAGGAAACTTGCAAAACGCTAATTGACTGAACTTGAGTTAGCTTTTGTGAAATAAAAATCAAAACTTTATGAATATCTTTTGCTAACAAAAGTCAGTATCATTTGCAAAACATTTGTAGTTTTATGATTTTATCTCATCCCATCTAAGTAATTTTCTTGAAACTAAATAGAAGTAATTTTCTTGAAACTAGATGGACATAAAAATCACATCTTAATTAGAGCATTTTTTACACATAACATTAAGAAAGTCCAATGGGAAACAAGTAGTTGCTACTTCAGCCATAGTACCTAATCTAAGCATAGCAATAAATAAAAAATATAAAAAAACCACAAATATTAGATAAGATTACTAGATATCATCAGTTTTACTTGTCGACCCAACACCTAGCTTCAAGGCACATGTGTCTTGTTCTTCCATCACTTGTTCTTCTTACTATGCCTCTGCAGCCTCGACCTCCACGAACCTTGAAAGTCATGTAGAAGATTGCATTACTCGAATTTAGCTTCATGCTCGACTCTACATTTTCCTTTGTCTGTACCATTACTTTCTTCATCTCAAATGGCATATACGCACTCTGCAAGACAGCAACCATCAATCAAGCAAAAGCTTTTGTCCTAGGCTCACATATCTATATGTAATCATCCTTACCAAGTCAGATTGCCATTCGGAGAACAATGCAGTTTCAGCATATAGACAAAGCCACTTATTGTCATGCAACTCTGGTTCCTTCACCTGCACTTTAAGCATTAGTTGAAGAAAGAAAGACAATCTTGCATATCAGTCTGAAGAAGATGAGTAACAAAAAAACTAATGACTTCACCTCATACAAGTCTAGCTTATCAACTCCATCATTCAGTGGCCAATCAGGTAAATCAGTTTTGTAGAATTCATCTACAGCGTCAGAGTCCCAAATGGTAGTTGCGTCTCCATAGCCTATATAGCATTTCTAAACGATTAGCCGTTAGACTAAGGAAACAATCTTACCATCGTTCCAACAATGACATTACCATATATACCACAACATCTTTTCACACAAGTAAAGATACCTGGTACTTGAGGCTTGATTCTGCATATGTTTGTGACTAGTATCAGCCTTGCATTCTTCTCCTTCACTGTCTCCGTGACCATGGTTTGGAAAGTGTGCAGTGAGTTGTCGTCCGGATCCATTATCTCTGATGTTGAATAGGAGTTGTACATTGAAGCGATTTCTGCGTTGACTTTGACAACTCTTTTGAATTGCAAATTCTTCCCCTACAAGGTCAAAACTATTTTTTTTATTTATTATATACCAATGACACACACACAGATGAAGAAGAGAATGTGACCTTTTCAGTATTGTAATAATGGAGTCCTGCCTTTGCGAAGAGTGTATCCTCTAGACCACATCCACTGGGAATTATCCCACCGAATGTATGAAAGAACATATCAACATCGAAACCCTAACGCAAAAATCGCTCAAAATCAGAATTTAGATACATCCATGAAATCGGAAATTCAAAAATCGACCTGACTACTTACGCAAGAGTCCCTAACTTGCTTCGCATACTTTTCCCACTCGGCAAAACTCATGTCGTCTTCGTCGAAGAGATCATCGGCATCTACGAGAGATGGTAGAGACTCGACAGGATCTTCGAGCTTCCTCGGAGGTTCGTCAAACCACAGCCTCGCTTCATCCAACATCACATCGTACCTCACTCCGATATCGCTCATCGACTTCTTCTGCTTCCAACACAATCGGAAACCTAAGAGACTTTTAACTTCTGATAAATAAACAAAAAAAGTGTTTTCTTTTCTAGTCCCGAGTTTTGTCTGTTTTCTGTAGTCACCCCCTTTTCTTTTTTCTTTTGATAAACTATCCACATATTATGAAATTAACTTCCGCTTTTTCGCGCTGATATATAAAATTAACTCCCGCTTTTTTTATTTATTCGACAAGCAACCTACATTCCACGAAATTGTCCTGTCCTGATACAAGGTCCAAACTATTATTCGTTTCTATAATTTAAAAGTTTTTCAACACGACTAGTTAAAAATGTACATACAAATGCTTTACTTGTCGACCCAACACCTAGCTTCAAGACACATGTGTCCTGTTCTTCCATCACTTGTTCTTCTTACTATGCCTCTGCAGTCTAGACCTCCACGAACCTTGAAACTCATAAAGAAGATTGCATTACTCGACTTTAGCTTCATGCTCGACTCTACATCTTCCTTTGTCTGCACCATTACTTTCTTCATCTCAAATGGCATATACGCACTCTGCAAGACAGAAACCATCAATCAAACAAGACCTTTGTTGAGAGAGAAAGAGTGTCCTATGCTCACTATATCCATATGCTAATCATCCTCACCAAGTCAGATTTCCATTTGGTGAACAACGCAGTTTCAGCATATAGACAAAGCCACTCATTGTCACGCAACTCTGTCTCTTTCACCTGCACTTTAAGCATTAGTTGAAGAAAGAAAGACAATCTTGCATATCAGTCTGAAGAAGATGAGTAACAAAAAAAACTAATGACTTCACCTCATATAAGTCTAGCTTATCAACTCCATCATTCAGTGGCCAATCAGGCAAATCAGTTTTGTAGAATTCATCTACAGCGTCAGAGTCCCAATCGACACTTGCATCTCCAATGCCTATACAATGTTTCTAAATGGTTAGACATGAATGTAATGCAACATGATGCTGCCAACATCCAACAATACCATTACCATACCACAACATCTTTTTCAAACAAAATAAATAAAGATACCTGGTACTTGAGGCTTGATTCTGCATATGACTGTGTAAAGTATCAAGCTTGTGTTCTTCTCCTTCACTGCATCCGTGACCATGGTTTGGAAAGTGTGCAGTGAGTTGTCGTCCGGATCAATCACCTCTGATGTTGAATAGGAATTGAACATCGAAGCGATTTCTGCGTTGACGTTGACAACACTCTTCAACTGCAACTTCTTCCCCTGCAAGAAGGACTCACCTTTTCAATATTGTAACAATGATGCAACACACAGAGCATATCAAAGGACTCACCTTTTCAATATTGTAACAATGATGCAACACAGAGAACATATCAAAGGACTCACTTTTTCAATATAGTAACAATGATGCAACACACAGAACATATGAAAAGACTCACCTTTTCAATATTGTAACAATGATGCAACACAGAGAACATATCAAAAGACTCACCTTTTCAATATTGTAACAATGATGCAACACACAGAACATATTAAAGGACTCACCTTTTCAATATTGTAACAATGGAGTCCTGCCTTTGCAAAGAGTGTGTTGTAGGGAGTACATCCACTGGGAACTATTCCAGTAAACGTATGATTGAAGAAATCAACATCGAACCCCTACGCAGAATTTTGATTTACAAAGCTCAGAATCACTCGATGCAGAATTTGGATGAATTCCCAAACAGCTGTGGGAAATTCAAATCGACCATGAGAGGTGTTAAGAGAATAACTTACGCAAGACTCCTGAACTTGCTTCTGGTACTTTTCTTTTTCGACCAGATCCATGTCGTCTTCGTCGGAGAAATGATCAGCATCTACGGGAGAGGGTGGAGAATGCTCAGGTGGTGGAGAATGGACAAAAACTTCAAGCTTTCGCTTACGGTAAGGAGGTTCATTATGCCACAGGCTCGCTTCATGCAACATCACATCGTACATCTTTCCGATTTCGCTCATCGTCTTCTTCGGCTCGCAAGTGAATCGGAAACCTATAAGAGACTTTAACTTCTGGTATAATGAGTTTTCTTTTCTAGACCCAAGTTTTCCTTTTCTTTCTATAGTCAACCCTTTACTTTTGGTGAAGAATAAATAGACCCTTATTCTTTTCAGCACCCAAATCAATAGGCGCCATTCTGCTTTTGTCGTTACAAGTTTTCAACTTTTTCCTGATTTTTATTTTTCTTCTTCATCAAATAAAACATTATTAGATATAAGTTTACTAGAATCAATTTCGGTTTTTGTAAACAGCTCTTTTTCTTCTTCACTTAAAATGACAATCACAAGAAGATGAAGCAAACTCTTGATCTGGAACCACTAGAGTTTTTATTCTCCCTCTTTACTATATAATCATATCTGATTTCTCCATTACCATCCACAAGTTTCTTGATTTCTTTTATGGGAATCTTGCAAAAATGACTCATAAATTCAAGTCAATTGCTAAACTAATCTCCTATTTTACCACTTTTGAAATTAACCACTTTATCTCACTTATATCTTTATCAGTTCTATTTATTTACGAAAATGCCATTAGATTATTGTTTTTATTATTATTTCAGAAATCTATTTTACCAAACAATCTTCATCTTCCTCACTTATTCACGAAAATGCCATCACCATCAATTCATTCAACCACCATTTTCAACCAATTTGAAGTTTTTATTGCTTCAAAGACCCATTTTTTAGCTTTGTAACCTCATTTCCTCTTCTCTTAACCTTCTACTCTTCCATTTTTTCACCATTTTCAGCACAAAAACTCTCTAATCTAAATTTTTGAAACTTGATGTTTCAATATATTGCCATATTTGGTGATTTGGTCTGGCAAATCGTTTGGGCTTGTTTGGTGGTGGCTGGAATCAAAGAAATCGGTGGTTGAATAAGTTAAATATCACTGGTAGGTGATTTTTCAGTTAATTTTCGTGAGTTTTCAGATCTGTGCCGCGAAAGTAGACTTCTTTGTCGGTAGTAGACTTCAAAAGAAGTCTGCTGGTCAACACACAGGTTAGTTTTGCAATTGATCGAGTGTACCAATTTCTAACAGTAGACTTCAGTTGAAGTCTGCGCCATTTCCTTTGACAACAAAAAAAAAATTGTGTAAACTTCAAAAGAAGTCTACGTAAAAAGGGGTTAGTTTTGCAATTGACCAACGTTTGACTTTTTCGTAAGAAGTCTACTCGCAAAAGTAGACTTCTTCGGAGAAGTCTACTTTGAATGTAGACTTCTTAGAGGTTAGTTTTGCAATTGACCAATGTTGACTTTTTCGAGTAGACTTTGCTTGAAGTCTACTTTTCCGAGTAGACTTCGTTTAAAGTCTACTTTCTGAGTAGACTTCAAAAAAAGTATACTCGAAAATAAATTCAATGTTTGGTCAACCCCAAAACTAACCCATGTAGACTTCGTAGGTTATAAAGAAAAATTCCCTCTTCTTTTATTCATAATTTTTGTTTTTTCTTATAGATTTGAATATATATATATATAAATATTAAAAAAATGTAATTTTCTCATATAATAAACAGTTATTTAAAAAATATATATTATATGAATAATGAAAAGTAACAAATTTTAATAACAATTATGATGAAAAGACAATCCCTATATAATTGGTATTTATTCAGATTGTTATTAATAAATTTACTCTTACTTATACATGATTAGAATACACCCTCCCTAATTATTAATTTTACATTCTCATGGAATCTTAATTAAAATTCGTTAGAAAAAAGTTTGGCAAGTTTAATCTCTAATTAATCCACATGATTTTTCCACGAAGAACATTTTCGAAATATTTAGTTCTCAATGAAATCAATGTTTTCTTATGAGTCATGTGATGTGAAACCATAAAGGCTATTTAGATAGATAGCCTAATTTGAAAGATAAATTAAGTAATTAAATAAGGGATTGTTGTGAAAAAAAATGATAAGCAAAGAGGAATGACTACTTTTGAGCCAGTTCACCCAAATATGTGGTAGCGAAGCTAAGTATACCTGATGCAAATTAGGCAGCCAAAATAATATCTTTTGAAATTCTATATTACTTTTGTACTATGATTACTGGAAAAATAGTATAAAATACAAACATGTAATATAACTAAATTAATACAAATAACTGAAAATGGAAAAGTAAATGACGAAAAGGTAAATGTTTTAAATTTGTGCAAATTTTGCTTAAAATGATTTCAAAAAAGTTTGCTCCACTCTGCCAAAACTGAATGTCCAGAAGAAACTCTGACAATTGTTATTTAAACTTTTTTTTTGCAGCCATCAGCAACCTTTTTCAAAGGCTATATAAAAGAAAAATAAGCTAAGAATGTTTGGAAAAAGAAGCCTCACAGTGTGGTAGCTGAGATGTTTAACAGCAAACATCTCATGGTAAATTTAAAAGTAAGTTGATTGAAGAAAAATGGAACTCATTAAACATATTTCTCGTCTTACAATGTGAATCCATTGTAGATGATCTTTGCAGGTCAAGACCCTGCTTACTCATTGTCAGGATAAAGATGATGATCAGCTTCCTGATTCAAAGAGCAAGGTTAATTAACAAAGTCTCTATTTGCTCATCTACGTGCATTACAGTGTGCCTAAAATGAAATGTTCATTGTTGTTTTCATATCAGTCTAAAACATTACATAGATGCGCCAGTAGGTAATGAAAAAACTGGAGAACAAACTGTCAGCGACTTGCTCATGATTTTACAAAATCAAACCCATGGCTCAAGTTTAGGAGTTCACTAAACCTTTTTTTTTTTTTGTTCTGAAAACTCAGTATTGTTTAATCATCATCATCCATGTCTCAAATTTAGGAATTCACTTCCAAGTTTTGTTATAGGTTTAAGTATTAGTTCAATTAAAGAACTCAAAACATCACATATGATTTTGTATTGTATACGATGAAGCCAATGCACACCAAACAATGTTTTTGATATTTTCGGATAAAAAGAATATGAAATGAAATGAAACTCGCCTATATATATAGTATTTTTCACGTGTTCAACGAGTTGCTGATATTTCGCTAGCATCAAAAGCTTTCGGGTGCTTGTTTGTTGTTTCCCCTTAGAGCTCATGCTCTTTGATCCTCTTGATTTACCGGAGCGACTTTTTGCTTCTTTGATGACCACTGGGAGCTCAGGGAACGAGTTTTGGCCACGGTGTCCTCTTTGATGGCACTGTGATTTCTAAGGAAGAATTTATGATCCAGCTGCATACAAGTAGAAAGATTCCAAGTAAGTGATGCAAAATTTTCTTTTGTTTGCTTCAGAGAGAAGAACCATAGTACTCGATATAATCCTCACTGGATATCAAATTGGTGATCAATGAATTTAATACTCCTAAAACTAAAAATTTTAATTTTCGCGCATCACATCACTTAGATGAAATGAATTCCTCATTTTTTTTTTTAATTATTCGACAAGCAACCTAAATTCCACGAAATTGTCATATCCCGCGCGAGTCGAGGTCCAAACTTTATTCGTTTGTATAATTATCTTTTTTCAACACGACTTTTGTACTCATGGTAATATAATAATGCCAGACCAATAAACTATATAATAATGACTACGAATAATATAATAGGCAATTGTGGCATAGATACCAAAACTATTGGGCCATACTGATTGATTAGTTAGCTGCAGTGGCTATGCATGCAACCCCATGCATATAATACGTTCAAATCCATTTCATTATTATATACTTACTATTTCCCATTAAAATATTTTCCGTTCACACATCGTTTATATATATACATTATTAAAGGTATATGTCATATGATACACTTGCTGGAATTTTCTTCGGTCTAGTATACATCGTTTCTATTCTATAATCTCAGATCTTAAGTTCAAAATCAAACCCTATACTAGTATCATGCAAAATCTTGTAGATTCCAAAAATTGAAAAAGGTAAGAGATTCCATAACATTTCCTATACACAAAACACGTCGACGACTTTGGTCAACACTTAGAATTTGATTTATTCATATACATATCTAGCGAATTAGTGTAGTGGTCAATATTCAACGGTTTATAACTTTATAAATTAAGTCCGTAATTGATACTATTACTTAGCTTTTCGTATTTCTTGGTAATTCGTATAATTGCTCATGGGTTGTCGTCTGAGGATGCAAGTAGCTAAGATTTATAGGGTAGATATGAAGAACGTCATTCTAGCATAAATAATTAATTCTCAAATTAAAAATACGAGAGTTTTTATTCTTCCCAACAATTAATAAAGACGACGAAAGATACAATTTCGGCTGGACCTGTACAATGGGCTTCCAAAAAAAAATACAAAAAGAATGAAATGTCATATACCTAATTTATTTGACCAATGACTTCTACATTATATTTGGTTACCCATACAAAAAAAATTAACACAGTACTCTTGCGGATCGTTTACACGGTTAGAGTAAATAATATATATAGAATTCAATGATCGGTGAGAACCTAACTGCACATATTGGTACACATTTTATTTTCGAATAAGCTACTTAGTTTTCAGTAATTACTAGTTTACTACCAACTAATCAAAGCCTGAATTCCAAACTAAGTGAATTGGTTGTACGTACAATTCTGCGATAGGGGAGATTTCATGTAATTTATCAGCTTAAAGCGTGACATTCGATGTCTTAACGAAAATATATTTTGTTTGGAAAGAGAGATGGTACATACATCTTGCATGTATAGGGACAGAGACGCATGTGTAGATAATTATAGATAATATGAATTAGTAAGAGTAGTGGAGATGAAGACAAACCCGTGATTGTCGTTGGTGACAGAAACAAGTAGCAATATTTTCTTCTCGTGTCTCTCAGTGAAGACAGCCCAGCCAAGCACCTTTTAACTTCTGTCTGATTCCTCTTTCTCTCTCTCTCACACACACACACACACACACACATACACATACACACACGCATATGAAGTTATGCTTTTGGGTTTCTACTTTTTCTTTTTCACAGCTTCGGCTTTGAAGTCACGAGCCCATCCCCCTAACCATCCCCTTTTATTTATTTGTTTTTGCTTTTTTAGCCAATTTAATTTATGAGTTGTAACGAGAGAAGAAGTTTCATTTTAATTAATGTGTATGCCTCATTAATATTGCCTTCTTCCTATATTGCAAAAGCTAGTTCGAATGGAACAAGAATACGTATTAAATCAAATGAAAACATTTATCATTTGTTCATTGGCAATAGATTTTGAAATAAAAAATTTGTGAACACTCGCAGCATTTACAGTTCATCTTACACCTAATTTTTTTGTTCCTTACACCTAAGTTTGAGTTACTAAAATCGGTATTACCATTGATCTCTAATTTAAGAAACAAGATTTTAATTTTTGCATGTTAATGAATTTTTTTTGCAAATTTAGAGAAATTCTATCTACTCCAATGAGCTTCGTTTCACTTCCCTATCACGAGATTTGAAAATTGAAGGAATTGAGTTACTCTTAAGTTTACTTTTAAAATATTATGTTATGACTGAAGTGGTACAGTTACTAATGTTTAATGGAAGTAAAACTACCATTTGTTTTTTTGTCGTGAGGTGTAAATCTAGATCTATCTTTCCCTAAAGATGTCTAAAACTATAGAAAAAACATTGTCAAAACTATATATTAACTAGAATTGAGAATATATGTTGCCATCATATGCATATATTTCAACATATATGTAGAGTTGGAGAGAGAAAGAGAGAGAGACACAGAGAAAAAAGGAATGATGGATACAAGCATCCAAAAAGTCATACACATAGACCTTCAAAAGTCTTCACCTTAAATTCCTAACACATATATGTGTTAGTGTGTGATCTTTGGTTGAACTTTGTCCAAAGAACTCCAAGATAGACCAAAAAGTTTGAAACCCCCCACAACAAACAACCAAAAACAGCCAAATAGCTAGAGACCAAGATGAGATCAAGCAGCCAAAGTTCCGAAAACTCCAAGACTTTTCCATCTAACAACTTCAAAGCAACCACCAAGAAAGAAGAAGACAAAAATGAAGAAGATGATGAAGAAGAAGAGGAGGATGAAGAAGAGAGATCAGGAGATCAGAGCCCATCTAGCAATAGCTATGTGGAAGAGAGTGGGAGTCACCATCATCATAATCATGATCAGATCAAGAAGAACGGTGGATCTGTGAGGCCGTACAACCGCTCCAAGACTCCGAGGCTGCGATGGACACCAGAGCTTCATCTTTGCTTTCTTCAAGCTGTGGAGAGATTGGGTGGACCAGATAGTTGAGTTTCAATTATATTTATATATCAATATTCACGATCATTGCATACACGAAGATCTACAATTTCTAGGGTTTTCTTGTTGATATTTAGTTGGGTTTTCTTTAAATGACTTTGTTGGAGCAGGAGCAACACCGAAGCTTGTTCTTCAATTGATGAACGTTAAAGGACTAAGTATTGCCCATGTCAAGAGCCATCTTCAGGTATTTTTGCAAACATACTCATACACATATATTATATTGTGATTTTCATGTGACTCATATTTCCATTTTCATCTTTTTTTCTTAGATGTACAGAAGCAAGAAGACCGATGACCCGAATCAAGGTAACTTTACGTCTTTTACGTTATGATTGAAGTTAGGGCTGATTTCTTTGGAATTTGATCATATATCTTTTAATTGAATTGGATAGAGATATTGATTCCTTTTTTTTTTCTATTTTTCTTATAACTTCAGGAGATCAAGGATTTTCGTTTGAACACGGAGCTGGTTACAATTACAACCTTAGCCAACTCCCAATGCTGCAAAGTTTTGATCAAAGGCCTTCTACTAGCTTAGGGTATTTACAAAATTGCCAGCTTACAAATTTATAACTATATTATAATTAATTGTGTATAACTTGGTATATGTTTAACAGATATGGTGGCGGTTCGTGGACCGACCATAGACGGCAGATCTACCGTAGCCCTTGGAGAGGCTTAACGGCACGAGACAATACAAGAACAAGACAAACACTGTTTAGTTCACAGCCTGGCGAGAGATTTCATGGAGTTAGAAATACTATTCTTGATGATAAGAACAAATCTATTTCGTTTGGAATCAGTTCACATCAAGTGATTCACGAGAAAAATGGAGTAGCTGAAGTTGTTCCACGAGTTCATAGAAGTTTTCTTGAAGGTATGAAAACGTTAAATAAATCATGGGGACAGAGCCTCTCCTCTAATCCAAATTCTTCGACCGCGACAAGACCACAAGATCATATTGCCACGACACTAATAAGTTCTTATCAAAGAGACAATCTGCGAGAGCCACAAGAGTCGGAGAATGTTTTGAAGAGGAAAATATTGTTCTTGTCTGATGATTGCAATAAGTTGGACCAAGATTTGGATCTAAGCTTGTCTCTTAAGGTACCTCGGATACACGAACATATTGAAGGATGCTTGTTAGAAGATGAAGGAAAAGAGCAAGATGATCATGAAGATAGCAAGGTTTTGTCACTTTCATTATCTTCGTCGAGTTTATCAAAACTCGATCGAAGTATTAGGAAAGATGATCAAAATGATGATCATAAAAAGAGAAAGATTTCGGTCTTGGCAAGTCCCCTTGATCTCACTTTGTGAATATATATAACAACCTATATATATATATATATATATACGTATATTCTAAGTGAGATCTTGAGGTACTTGTTGATGGAAGACGGACGGTTCTGTACTGTTTATCATTCGTTGCATATACTTGTGATGACCAGACCCATAACTAAGGTAATAATAGAGACTTTTTTTTTGACGTTTTTGGTCCTTTTTCCACATAATTTTGTCGAGATGTTATTATTTAAATATAAATGGTTGTGATCGAATTGTGAGCAAAAATTTGTTTTATTCTGAATAGTGACCAAGAAATAGATTAGTGAGTCTATATGGTTTTGAGAGTTACAAGACATTGCACGTTGTCTTGGTTGTGTCTTGTTGTGAGACGCTGCAAATGTAGTGTAGTTCCCGTTTTCACTCACTCTCTCACACAAGTATCCCAAGCCAATATTTTGTTCCCTTGCATTGAGATCTTGTCTGAAAATTAATTCATTAACGTTAAATAAGTGAACCTTATACATGCAATCGTATATGTTTTTGTTATATAATAAAATTAACACGCTACTTTACATGAAATTTTTATCAAAATAATTATGAACAAAGTAACAAAATAGTTTTTTTTTTATATAAAAGGGCTTTCATCTTTACAAGTTTGTTTAACTACAAAACTTGTCAATTTATCTTTCCGTTTCTAAATTCATACCGCTCTTAATATTTTTTTCTGACAATGTCACTATACCACTCGTTTAATAATATTACAACGAAAGTTCTTTACAAAACTCTTCCTCTCTCATAAGACTTTCTTTAAGAAAAAAATTGGAGAGAAAGACAAGAAGACAGATGTACTTGGCATGGAGATGTGTCTTGATCGTCTCGATAGACAAGAAATAATTTGATATTCGCATATAATCGTTTTCTTATCATCTCGGGCCTTGAATAAGATTTGGCTATATCGTATTCTATATTATGAGAATATTGACATATTTTTCAGAGAATCAAAAGGTTTTTGTTGTTTTGTGTCTACTTACATGTGTCTTTGTTGTATCATTCTTCTCAATCCTTAATAATTTGAACAATTATATATACTCCATAAATATTGTTAAGTCAAACATATTTGCAACGTGAAAGAAAAACTTTTTTTTTTCTTGATGTGTTAAAATTTGACATCGTAGAGTTTTTATTAAATTAATTTTCAGTCTTCTACTTCATTAACTGATTTTAGATTTTGCAATGGTTTCAGATATATGCTCCAAGCAGCAATTTGATAGCATAGAGAAATTAGAATACAATTTATTCGACTCACGGACTCTCTTTAAAAGCAAATGTGTAGCTTTGTTTTGATTTCTAAGGACGTGTCCAAGAGATTATTCCGGTAGCTTCATTGTCCATACCTGAATGTCATATAGACGATTATCCCCACATCTTGATTAAAAACTCTTTTGTTATATTTGTTAATTTCCATATTATCTACAAATACCCTCACGAATAACGTTAATGATCTCGGTTTATTAGTTTGGCTATGAAGAAGTAGTAACTGTTAGTTTATTTTACTAAACGGTATTAGTAAAAGAAAGGTTTAGTTTGATTATCGGTAATTAACTTTAATCAATTAAAAAAAAAAAAAATTGATGAGGACATTAGTCGTAATATTTTATCAAAATAAAGGTTAAATTATAAATTAGAGAAGAGGAAACAGATTTTGTAAGGCGAAAGTAGCGATGACAGAGTAAGCCTTTTGTGAGGGATGCACAGAATCAAAGAACAAATACTTTGAAACATCGTCACAAGTCCGAGACAATGACTCGCATAGAGGTCCTGCCTCGAGCAACCCCGTCCCGCAACATCCTTTCAACGTTTCTTCCAATCCTGCATTTATTATATAAATTAGAAATGTCACGCTACAACAATTAACAAATCATGGTGTGTAATAATAAAACTTAATAATTATAAGTTATACCGTATTTATGTGGATGTTTGATCATGTCCATTAATGGAGAGTAGATGTCAAGGTAAAGAACTTTGGAGCCTCGAAGCCTCTGACTGAGGCGGAAGTTTAGCTTCTGTAGCTTTTGATTGTAGAGCCGAGAATCAGCGTTCTGATGTTCCGTACAGATCCGATGACGGAAGATGCGAGGGAGAGTGACGGTACCAAGTGTGACTTGCACCGGAAGGCATCCGATTGGTGGTAGTCCAGCTACTGTAATCCTTCTTGCTCCTGCGTCGTGTAGTCTCTGTTAAGCATTCGTGAGATTTTTAAAAATACGTTAGAGCTTTATTTAGAGATGTTAATGTAAAAGCTGTTGTTCGAATATCTTCACTATGGGTCTAATTGCAGTTACAATATAATCTGAAGGAGCAAAAAAAGAATACAAGAATTGGGCTAAGGCCCATTTTTAATATGAAGTGTAAAAGTCGTAATATCTCTCAACTTAAAATTCCCTAAAATTCCCCAAAATTCTACTACTGAAATTTGGATGTACTTTTCCAAATTTTATACAAATCGGATGTATTAGACCATCTCCATCACTAAAATCTATTACAAGAGTATCTAATATATATTTTATTATTATAATTTATTAACACAATTAAATTTAAAATGTAAAAGTATTACAGTAATTTAAATCATGACAGCTGTATTAAATACTAAAAAATTATAGGCAAAAACTGATATTAAAGAGACGTATGTGTATGTATGTGTATGTCTCTCCTCTTTTTCTATTATATTTTTTTTTTTTTTAATTTTAAGATACTTTGTTAACAGATACCAATGGAAGTGTTCTTAGAACATCAGATAAACTTATAAAAAGTTCTAAAGTATATTTTATTAATTAACAGAAAACAGCAAAAAAAAATGATCGAAAAAGAGAGAAAACAGAAAAATAATTTTTAACTAAAAAACAAAGATAACACCAATCGGAGGGAGACAAATCTTTCGAGAGCCAATTCTATCAACTCTCTGAATAGAGTCGACTCTTTAACTTTTGTTTGCCACATCATTTATTTTTTTTTTATTATTTTTTTGTTTCAAAACCCTTACGGAGCTTTCCAATGTAGTTGCTCTTAGAAGAAAAAAAAGAGTCTAATATTTAAGAATAAAATAGAGAAAGAGATATTTAAAATAGTATAAGGATAGCAATGCAAAAAGAAGAAAACGTCATATCATGGTTTGGTTTTCTAGATTTTTTGAAATTAAATAGAAAAATAAAAAAATAGAAGTTCAAGAAGAAGGGAGGGAAATGTTGAAATGGACAAGGACAACACTAGACAACAACAATGCATATTATAATGAAAACGTTTCACTATAATAATAACAATAAAATATTTTACTGATTGTTAGATTAGCAGAATGCGCATAGCCGTATAGGTCTTACTCAAGTAATTTAATAGGTGGGATCCATTCGACTAGGACATTTTTCTTGACGTGCCTTTAAGATTTAGTTTCTAATTTAAAAATAAATAAACAGAATTAAGAAACTAAAATTTAAACGTAAGCTTCGACTAACCTGAACAAAAGCTTCGACTTTGCTGAGAAGAAAGTCATGATAATCCGAAACGGAGATTAATGTCCCAAGAGCATGATCGTAAACATTATAGATCATATCATTAGTCCCCGCACTAATCACAAACAAAGCATTCTTAATCACCCGATTAGTTTCCGAATCTCCAACGACACCCTTCATCTTACGCACCGCATCCTCAAAGTAACTCCATTGCTTGTCCATGCTCAAAGTCAATGATAACCTCGCCGTCCGATCATCTAAACCACCTCCCGCCGACGCAAAACTAACGCCGGTCAAAAGGTCAACGGGTTTGACCGAAGGGTTTAGGTAAGCTGGTAAAGTGGGTTTGAGTCTTAGAGCGGAGGCTATGAAGTCGGTGGCTAGTTTTCCATCGGAAAATCTTCCGGTGGAGAGCTTTTCCGGGAAAGATTTGCCGTAGGGAGGATGGTTGCTCCGGAAGAGAGTTGGGATGTAATTGTTGTTGCCGGAATCCACCGTGGAGTCGCCGAAGGCGTAAAGAGCCGTTATTGGTGGGGATGGTGACGCATTGATAGGGTTAGAAAGCTGGAGGAGGAGAAGAGTGAAGAATGAAAGTAGGATTGGTTTGTGATGGTTATGGTTCATGCTTTTGTTGGTGTGGGATGATGAAAAAGATAGAAACGCATTGTCCAAATTGTTAGCATTGCACAAATATATAGTATACCACAATACCACATGAGTCCAAAAAGGAAATGAAGTTGAATAATGCCCAACTGCTTTTCCTCTTAACAATGGAATATTTTCACTCTCTAATATAATGAGCTAGAGATATCTATTAACTTAACACTTCAAGTCTCATAAAGATTGTCGTATTTAATCTATTATTTTTAATCTAATAAGCTTTATAGCAATGGTTTATCTTCTAGTATAAAATTTAAATATCCATTTACACACAAAATACTATATGAGTTATTTAGTTTTCACAGATTCAAGATACACAGGGTGGTTTCTTGATGTGGAGAATGGAGATTGTTGGAGCAAAATATATACTACAACTTTTAACCATTTTGTGGTGGTTTAGTTGTTGAATATGCGTTCACCCTGCAAAGATATTCGATGGGTTTTTTTTTCCAAATGTAATTTCAATCATCAATAAACTATAGTTTGACGATTTGTATGGGTTTTGGTTCGAAATATGTATCCACTAGTTTTTATCGTCAAGAAACATATCCAAATTTAATAAAGAAAATTCTAGCTAGGGATTTCAGATAACTTCTATTTGCAGTTGGTTGACTAAAGACTAACACACAAAAAAACGATAGTTTCTATATGAATCGACTAGAATATGTTAGTTGCATTTCAAGTCATACGTGGCTTTAATTAAATGGCATATGATATGCATATATCATAAAGCCATGTGCCGAAAGCAGTACATGGATGATCACATTAATAAACAATTGAATGCGTTTACTTTGTATAAGTAACATCACTTTTAAGTTGTTATTATATAATAAAAATGGAGAAAATCAGAATGGGATTTGCCCATTTAAGTGTATAGAGAAAAGAAAAGGACTGAAGATGACTCATAAATGGCGTGCAAAGTGCTGGCATGTAGCTGACGACGATAGCCTTTAATGCGTGCAAAGTGCTCTTGCATGAAGCAAACTCGATTCCCTAATAACTCTTAACAATGGTAAGTACTAGCATCTAAACATGGGTTACAAAGTAAGTAAACAGTAGTATGTAGAAAATTGGTTGACAGAAACCAAGAGAGAGCGGATTAATAGACGATTTCGATGGGTGAAAAATGGTATAATTACATTATTCCAACATTAGTGGGAATAACATGGCGAGAGGCGACTACGTTAATCGAGACGAGCATTTATGACTTAACGCGTCATATGCTATCGTATTAGTTCAAATCTCCCAAAGAATCCGCATAGTTGTCGCGTATCCACATCGTGAATCCGATTTTCATATTTGTATTTTGTTTTTTTTTGTCTTCATGTGAAACATAATTTTAAGTCGTCTTCTCGTTGACAGAATTTTAACAAGACAATAAACAAGTCGTGTTCTTCTTGTTTCATCTTGTCGGATTCACCTCGTTGACTCACACTCATGGTTTATTAATCTCTCATTGCTCTGTTTCTCTACGCCACAATTTTGCAACCCGAAGCTGTAATCTATATCAAGAGCTTGTGCTCAAATTCTCTCTGTGATCATATACATCACCATCGTTTCTCACATGGATTTCATAAAACTCCCTCACTTCATCTCCCATTCTCAATCCTCTCTTAACCATCTCTTCACAAACAATCTTCGCCTCCTCAAACCTCTTCCGCTTTATAAGCTTACCAGCCAAACTCCCAAAGCTCTCAGCATCCAACCTCACGTCTTCTCCGGCGTAGGCCATCACAAACTCCACACCCAGCGCATAATAGCCTTCCTCCACCATCCCCGATATAACGTGCGCATGCGTCGAGTGCAGTACATTCACGCCCTCATCCTCCATCCTCCTCAGTATCGCCATAGCCGCCTCCACTTTCCCCGCCCTACACGCGCCCAGCACGAGCGCGTCGTAGCTACGCGCGTCCGGGGAGATCCCGTCCTCTTCCTCTATCCTCCGCATCACCTCGCTCGCCGCCTCCACGTCTCCGTCGTAGCAGTGGGAGGTTAGGAAGTAGTTGTACGACGTCACGTCCACAGGAACCGACTTGGATCTCATCGACTCCACCACTCGCCAAGCCTCTTCGATTCTGTTCTTCCTCGTGAGCGCGCACAAGATCGGGTGAAATGTCGACGGCGTAAGGCCGAATCTCTCACCGGAGATATCTCCGATCACGATTAGAGCGTCGTCGATGCGGCCGAGCTTGCAGAGGCGAGCGATTAGAGTGTCGTAAGCGTTTTTGCGCGTGAAACCGCCGTCGATCTGCGGCAGAACGCGGCGGAGATCTTCGAGAGCGGAGGAGTAAGAGGCGGTGTTGGTGAGGAACTTGAAAGTATCGCTCGTGTTGAAACAGCCGTGTACTACGCGGCTGGTTAGAAGACGGCGTACGGTCTCGAAGTCGCCGGAGCTGCCAGCTTCGTAGATTAGCTTGTCGAATTCGGTGGTACTGCGACGACCTTGAGAATTCTTCACAGTGGAGAATGATCGATCGGCGAGGATTTGAAGGAATATTCCGGAATTAAGTGATTGTTTCACGAGTCGTCGCCGGAGAAGAGACATTGGAGTTTCCCAAATGCGATTTTTCTTATTCGTTATCGTTAGGGTTTAAGCCAAGCATAACGAAAGGAGAAGGTTGTTCGGAAAATGGGCTTCCCATTAAAAAGAATAGGCTTTTCTGGTGGTAGTATAGGCCCATTATAAGAAATATGGCCCATTAATGACACCCGTTTATGTTAATGTTTTTCTCATTGATTAGTGAAAGAGAATTTTTTTTAATAGGTTGCAAGGTTATTCTTTTTTTTTTTTCATCAAAAACACTATGTATTCAATTAAAAGTTCTGAAAAAACTTAGTTCGGAAGCAAGCTATTCCGAGAAAAGAGAGTTTATATGGGAAAAATTGTAACCATGTACTTGAGCATTCTTAGCGAGATCGTACAGACATTCAATAAACGCAGAATGAAAATAATTAAAAAATTATGGAAATCGGTTTTAAGATACTACAATTCTTCTAATTCTGTAGATAGTGTAGGCCATTCATCCTCTTCCTCGATAAATTTAGTTATTCACAGATGTGTGATTATATCAATAAAAAGAATGTTTAAGTGATATACCTGAATTGATGTTCTTTTTTTTTCTTAAAGTAGTAGAGAAAATTAGGTAACTAAGGATGATGAAACTAAATAAGGATTAGGAGTTACCTAAAAATTGATTCTATCTTCTTTTTTTTTTCACAAATTGATTCTATCTTTTTGATTGAAAAAACACCCACGCACACACTTTGGTTGATGTTTCAAAAGTTTGTAACGTGGTTACTATTTTGAATTTATTATTATAAATTCTATTTGGAAAACTTTTTTTCTAATCTGGTCTATGACTATGATAAACATATATATTATCTTGGTTTATAGTTTAACGAAAACTTCACCCAGAGAAACCTAACTTACTGAAATATATAAAAATATATGATATGTATGATACTGACCATTTATTATATGTAATTTTGATTAACACTACCAAACAAAAAAAAACAAAGATATGATTTCGGGAATAAGATTCATTTTTAAAGAATATCTCTTCTTCTTTTTCAATGAAAAGACTTGGATTCAATTGTTTGCGAGGAATCCTTTTGGTATGGTTGAAAAGATAATTAAAGAAGTTGAGAAAGGAGATAACGAAAAGAGGGGTTGTGATAAAAAGATGAAGAAAACAATGCTTATCACATCAAGAAAAAAGGAAAACATAAAATGTTGGGGTAAAGATGCAAAGGTATATCTAATCTAATCTAAGCTTATCCTAATTATAATTTAGATTACATATTATATGTTTAATTCGACCGTCTGCGATATCCAGGACAAACTCCTTATTTGATAGATGTTTTAACCATCTTAACTTTTAAAAATCATGTTTTATACCATTCTAGTTTTCGCAGTTCGTGAGCCTTTACCTTTGAAAGCGAACCATGTGCTCCACCTTCGTTTCACCATAGTTATATCACCACACAAAAAAATGTGTTTTATTTGTATTAAAAATCACTCATCACTAAATCATTTATTCTAATTTGTTTCGCTTCAAACAGGTTGAGTTTTTCTCTGTAGATTTAATTACAGTAAAAATAAGTACATTTTGATGATGTAGTTATAATTATTTTTCTAGTTCCATATATATACATTTTTTATATATTATATGTTTCCTCATTCTTTAAACGAGATCATATCATCAAGTGAGTGATCTTTAATGTATATCATCAAAAATGTCAGCATGCATGAGCCAAATCAATTTTGAATGGAGCTTGTCACAACGACTCGGCTAGGTGATATATATGAGGATGCAACATATGTAAATCTAAACTTTTATTCAAAAAAAAAAAACATATGTAAATCTGTAAATCAAAGAGCCGTCTGAAATATTTTCTTAACACAACAAGATAGTCAAATACCAGTTTTGTATTTCACACGCAGGTGATTTTTTTTTTATTCAAGAGGGCAATGTTTCTTGGAACGCAATGCATCAATTTAAAATGAATCCTCAACTATAAGTATTAGTTTCTGAAATTTTGGTATTTAGTTTTATAAATTATAATTATTTTGATGACCAATACTACTTTATGAATTATGTCCGTGATTGATTAGCATATCACCCAAACATTAATTATATATAAATTAACTGTACTTTTTCGAGATTTTCAAATTTTCACTATAAATTTTCATTTGTGAGCATCTTCCATATACTATTACGTAGAGTTTTCTACTATATATATATATATATATATATGTCGACATCTGTTCTTTTCATGTTCAAATAGTTTGAAAATTATTGTCAACAAATCTCTGTTCCCGATTTACACTATATTGCCAATTCACTTGGTTAGCTAGCTATTGTCAAGGAATAATTAATAGTCGTTCACTTCTTGTTTGTATCCAAGATCTTTTTTATCTCATATCTTTCCAAATCCATATTATAGATTTGACATAGCTGGTAAAATGCTACAGAAATAATGTAATGAAAGTTTTGCGAATTATAAGTTTGTCTCCATGCAAGTGAAAATGTCTCTGCCGACCAATATTTGACCACATGAAAGCTTCGGCAAACAAAAAGACAAATTCTCTCTTTTATAGTTTCAACTTTACAACCACTCTTTGCATTAATTATGATCGCGAAATCATTAAGAGGCCGGTGACCGGCTTTTGCATTTTAACACTCGAATCTTGCTCTCTTCCTTGTTTGTATCTCAACGTAAATATAGATATAAATCGATTTGTATATACATTTATGTGTGTGTGTGAGAGGGTTCTGTGTATATGTACATCTATATGTATATCATCCTTTCGTGTCATTTTCAAAGGTGCCTTAGCTTGGTCTCACATATGATGTGTAACAAAGGTCTCAGAGTTGTTATTTTCATGTTGAGTACACAAATCATTTTCGTCCAATACTTTTATAGCTACATGCATTTTCGTCCAATACATAAGTTATTTTCATATTTTTGTATATAGACAAAATATGCTTGTTAACAGATTTTCAAGTAAATGTTTCTGAATAATGTTTGTTTCAACCATATAGTTGAAATCTAGTAGTTTCGATAAAGTTTATATTAGTGATACATTTCCTTATACAAATTTAATCACGTCTCAACGTATATATATATATATATATATAATGTATGTAACTAAACATCTATGTATACTCCTTTCGTGTCATTTTCACTTTTCAGAGGAGCTTTAGTTTGGTTTCACATATCATATACAACAAAGGTCGCAGTGTTGTTATTTTCATGTTGAATACATTGTTTTCCTAGCTATTTATCTTCAACTATATAGACAAAAAAAATCCTGTTAGCAAAATTTTATGTGAGTTTTGGAATAATGTTTGTTTCATATCATATAGTTGAATTTTAGTAGTTTATATTCCATGATCGATTTTAGTGATGTAGATTTACATTTTGTTTATAGAAGTAACATCTGCTAAGTTCCATTGTCGTCGGGTTCTAAATATTCCAAACTTCTGTATTAAGCCTAGTTATAAAACGAGTACTGAAATTTGAAATCTGTTTCTTCGTTAATGCGCAGGTTACACAATTCTAGTTCCTTAAGAAAGTCACTATCTTTCTTTTTGGTTAATTATATGAATCTCATCAATACCATTTGATGATTTGAACCATACATTAATTTTGTTAGTTCAACTAGATATAATCTCTTATTTTTTAAATTATAATTAACCAAATGGTATTGATGAGATTCATATGAGAAGCCACTATCTTTCTTTTTGGTTAATTATAATAAAAAAAAATATAATATTATGTTAGTTGAACTATAGTTAATAACTTAATATGATTAACAATACAAATATCATTTATAAATGTACGAGAATAATGTAGTAGCAAATCTAGCATATGTATATCAAAAGGAAATGGATACTAACAAGTTGTGAAAGCAGAATTCGGAAGTATTACTCTATTTCTATGAGAGAAGGGATGGTAGCTACTTGCCCAGTGCTCAAGAGCTGGGCCTACCAAATTCTTGTTGGATGGATAATATGTGCATGTGGTGTTTGTTTGGGTACACCCAATATATATGTTCTTTTTAATAAAATAAAAAAAAAAAACTAAGAAAATAGATATTATGCGTTACGACTTGCGAATAACGAAAATAACGTCAAACAAATATATATTTATGACGAAAACAAAGATGATTTGTTTTACCCCTTGGCTGGCCTACGCCTTTTTGAAAATCACGTACTGATCAGCTGAAAATGAAAAAAGAATGGGTTAATGTCTTTATTTTCATATGACTTTCGTCATCTTTTTATCAAGTAAGTTCATAAAAAAGCTTTTTATATTCGTCTATTCACCGGAGTGAACAGATTCTCTCCTATGATCAATGACTTATATATACATGGTATGGTCCCCTTTGTAAATAATAGACTTTGGTAGCTATGTAGATGTAATTTGAATTTTGGTTACTATCCTCCACAAACTTCTATCCATCGTTATTTCATCTTCAAGAAATGAATACGTCTAATCGTTTTATCATTTATGAATAGCTTGCGTTACTGTGAACTTTGAGTTACTCTTTCTTCTTCTTTTTTGGCTAAGTATTTATGTACCAGTACCACTCTAGATATATTTTCGAATTTTACGTGTTACTTTCATCATTGATCACTTCTTCAATGAGTGTGGGTTTCATATTAATTTAAAGTTTAAATTTATGATTTTTTTTTTGTAATTTTTTTTTACTTTTCCAAATGCACGGTTAAGTTGTAATAGTATTTAGGGATATCAATCGCAAAAAGAAGATATATGTAACAGTAGAGCTAGAGATAAGCCAAGTCTTATAAGAAATGCAATGCTAAAATATCGTATACGTAGATATATGTATACATATAAGATCTTTGATGGGCTCTGAGGTGATAAACGGATTTGAAAGCCAAAAAATTATAGTTGGTCGATGTTACCATTACCATTAACAAACCCACCACAATTCCTGGACCTCTGCATATAACCCTGTTAATTTGTGTCCTGGTCTCTGCAACAAAATCATACTACGTTATGGCGTATACATCACGAAGCGGAAGACGAAGAGCCACGATTTGTTGAAGGGAATAACAACTCACAAAATACGAGCGACACGACACCAGCATAACATAACTTTTACCTTTATTTTCTATTTCATTTTCATCATTCAGCGTCGCTTCTCCTTGTTAATTAACGTGTCCTTGGTGTCACCGACACGAACAAGACCTATATTACATAGAAAGTACTGCCTTTCACTTTTCAGCATGCATCTACTCTATAATATATACGACCAGAACTCGTAGATGACTTACTCTAGATTCCTTGAGTGTCCCAAACAGAAAAAAAGAAAGAAAGAAAAAAACATGACTACCGTAACATGTGCATACCATATCAAGTCACCCTTTTAGTTTGTTCCCCCATAAAGTAATCTTTCTCACCTTCTTTTTTCTTGGTACAAAATCTTCCCAAATCTTCCTTATTTCTTTTCATAAACAGAATCAAAACAATTCAAACCCATTTATTTGGATCACCGAATCATCTTCTTTAATCTTTTATTTATGGGAATGTGAAATGTATCCCACCATTTAATTATTTCTTTTGATGATAAAGAGTATTCGGACATAACCTCTTGCAAATAATCTTCGGACACTTGTATGATGTAAATTACACATATGCATGACCATTCGATATCTGCTTTCAGTACATTTTGAGATTTGATCGATCCTTAAATCTACGACTCTACTCATCACATTTTGGATTAGTAATAACAAGAGGTAATATTTGTAGGGCCGAAGTACACTGTTCTATCATCATTGAAAAAAAAGAAGCTTTAAATTATTATTTCATACCAAGAAAAGAAAAATAATATGACTTAGAAGAAAAGTAGATCATATATACTATACGAGTGACCACGTTAAATATTTATGGGTCCATGCTAGAATTGACAAGACCACTACAGTGATTCAAGGAAATTTAAAGAAAAAAGTGGCATTGCTTTTGAATTATGTATACATATGATTTCAGTTAAAAGTTAACATATGATTTGTTTATTAATTTCTATTGATACGAATGGTAAGCATTTGAAAAATTAAAGTCTTCAATGATCTTTAGGTGTATAACCCATGGCCCGTGGCTCATGGTAGTGAGAGCGAGGCATAGCATATTCTTTCTTGTTACTTTCCATAGTAGTACTAGAACTATAGCTTTCAATATTGCAAACACCACTACTGAATAGAGTGAATCTGTTGAAACTAACTAGTATACATTTTGAGTTGCGAAATTGAGTCGTAACCTTTTTCTTCTTCAAGTAAGACATGTTAGTTATGATAATAAATATTAGGATGACTATGTAATTAGAAAATGTGTAAAATTGTGACATTTCTCTCTAGTTAAATTTTTGCATAATTATGGAAGGGTATATATTTCATTTAATATTCCATGAGTATATTTTTGTCTTTGTCCAATAAAGTTATTCCATGAGAATCTTGGCACCAAATCTTTCACTGTTTGAGACACATGCGCCAACGCCCAAACAACAAGGCACATCATATTGTAAACCGCCACCATAACCATTTTTATTCTCATTATTATTTCCCTTTGAATACATTCAAATAATTCTAAACAAGAAAAGTGTAATGTTTTTAGGTTGATTTTAGACAAAAGTTTTCCTTTAAAGCCCTTACAACTCTAAATTGTAGTAATATGTTCATGGAGTCGAATTTAGCTGAATAAGTCCCCTACTTTTTTTTTTTATCTTGCTTTTAAGTTATTTCTGTCGACTACTTTTTGGTTTGGATTGGCTACACGAGTCTGGTTTAGACCGGTCCGTTTGATATTTGTTTGTTTCATCGAGATTGTTTAATTACCAGTTTCAGCTATCGGTCTCATGATATTAGTAACTTTCTATACAGACGTTAAATCGTATGCTAATAATTTAATTGTAACTAATACAAAGCATACGTGCTAACGGGGTATTTCTTATATGTATCTGAATATCTTTTATTGATAATATGAAGAACATAATTATGTTACAAAAAAATAAAAAAAATATGAAGAACATAATTAAGTTGAAGAGATTGTTCAAAAAAAAAAAATTAAGTTGAAGAGTTACTTGCACATGTTGTACATAGATAGAAGAAATATTTATTTTCTACTTTAAATTGTCAATCAATTTTTGTCTTTCATTTCACACCGTAACACATCAATTCAAAGACTTTTCCGATTAAAAAATTGCAAAAGAAATAATATAATACTAATACTTCAGAAAATAGAGATAAGTGGCCCAGTGACATTTTTAACTTAATTTTTGAAGTATGTATTATATTACAACAATAACAAAAAAAAAGCTTCGCTAAATAATAGTTTCCTCTTCTTATATATAGTTTTTTCTCTAATTCTTATTCTATATTTTGTAGACGCATCTAGAATTGATCGTTTTAGTATGGATAATAAGAAGTTTTTTGGATGACCCTATAAAATGTAGGCATTTACATAGACGAACTATACGTTTTTGTAAATGATATTGTAGATAGTGTAAGTATATATATGTGTGTCTCCTTAGTGGATTGTCGTGTGGATGATTAATATCAGATATATGTGATCGTCCACCGAATAGTAGTACTAGTAACCATCAATTTTCGTATAGACAAAATATCTCCGGAACAACTAAAGTCTAAATATCCCAAAATAACCAAATATTCGTCGAAATCTTTCCAATATCCAGAAAAAGTAGTTTATCTCTCTTTTATATCTATGTTAAATACTTAAATAGAAGCATACTGGAGATTATTATCCCCTATGCTCTAAATTGACAGTCTACAATTTTACATCACTACATGTCCAAGAACTTGTAAAATTTTCAGACCAACGGATGAAAATCAATGAGAACACACATTAAGGAAACACGTACACAGAAGAGTACATATGCACGATACAACACACAAGACATACCCATGTAGAAAAAGAGAAGACCCAAATTACAAAATTACCCTACTTGTCTCTAGACCTCTATATCTCTAGTCTCTACGTGAACGAATATACAATGTATATTATACTTGTATATTACTATAACAGAGATATATATATATATATATAATACACATCGCAGAGACCCACCTTCTTTATTTCAGAGGAAAACACAGAGCAACATAGAAAAAGTATGGGATCCTTGGTTCATGTGAAAGAAGCCACAGTTATTACTCCTTCCGACCACACACCTTCTTCTGTTCTGTCTCTCTCCGCCTTAGATTCTCAGCTTTTCCTCCGATTCACCATCGAATACCTCCTCGTTTACTCACCCGTTTCCAATCCGGATTCTTTCTCTGATCGTCTCAAATCCGCACTCTCTCGTGCCCTCGTTCCTTACTTCCCATTCTCCGGCCGCGTCCGTGAGAGACCCGACGGCGGTGGCGGCGGCGGAAGTCTCGAGGTCAATTGCCGTGGCCAAGGTGCTCTGTTTCTTGAAGCCGTCTCTGACCACCTCACGTGCCTTGACTTTCAGAAAGCTCCCCGGCACGTGACTAGCTGGCGGAAGCTTCTCTCCCTCAACGTCATCGATGTCCTCGCTGGTGCTCCACCTCTCGTCGTCCAGCTCACTTGGCTCAGAGACGGTGGCGCCGCTTTAGCCGTCGGCGTTAACCACTGCCTCTCCGATGGGATAGGCAGCGCCGAGTTCCTCACCTTGTTCGCCGAGCTATGCAAAGACTCGCTGAGTCAGACTGAGTTACTGCGGAAACACCTATGGGATCGCCAGTTGCTTAATCCGTCTCCGGTCCGTGACTCGTTGAGCCACCCTGAGTTCAATCGAGTTCCCGATCTATGCGGATTCGTCAACCGGTTCAACGCCGAGCGACTCGTCCCGACCTCTGTTGTATTCGAGAGACAGAAACTTACTGAGCTCAAGAAACTCGCGAGTCGACTCGGTGAGTCCAATTCGAAACACACATCGTTCGAGGTGCTCTCTGCGCACGTGTGGAGGAGCTGGGCGAGATCACTGAACTTGCCATCGAACCAAATCCTCAAGCTTTTGTTCAGCATCAACATTCGAGACCGAGTCAAACCGAGTCTACCCAGTGGTTTCTACGGGAACGCCTTCGTCGTCGGATGCGCGCAAACTACCGTGAAAGACTTGACGGAGAAAGGGTTAAGCCACGCGACGATGCTCGTGAAACAAGCGAAGGAACGAGTCGGCGACGATCACGTCAGATCGGTGGTTGAGGCTGTGAGCAAGGCGAAAGCTTGTCCTGACTCGGTCGGCGTTTTGATACTGTCGCAGTGGTCACGCCTCGGTTTAGAACGGCTTGATTTCGGTTTAGGTAAACCAGTTCACGTAGGATCGGTTTGCTGCGACCGTTACTGTTTGTTGCTCCCGGTTCCTGAACTAAGTGACGCCGTCAAAGTAATGGTCGCCGTTCCGTCAAGCGCCGTTGACACCTACGAGAATCTTGTGATGAGTCCTAACGCTTAATTAGATAAAGATAAATTCTAATTTTTACTTTTTTTCATTAAAAATAAATGATGAACTCTCCCTCCGTTGACTTGTATAATATTGAGTTTTTGACTTTTTGTTTCATCTAAATCCGTTTTGATTTTTCTTTAGTATTTTGTTTACTTCCGAAGCTTAACTTCCAATTTGTTTATTCATCCAACATAAATCACCATTATATATTTTTATTTATTTTATTCTTCGTTTCATTTGCACGCCTTTTGGCGATCTATTACCAATTTATCGTTTTCATTACAAAAAATAAGGATCTTAATAGCAACAGCTCTTCGGATTTATTAGTTCTGTTCCTGTTTTAATTTTGAATTCTTAGAGTATTTTTAAGGTTCAATAATTATATCCCACAAATGTATTAGGCAACGGTTTCCTTCTGGTTTAATTTAGTAACAAAATTCAGATGAAAAAAGAAAATAGAAATCGAAACAATGCACTTTGTTTCTTTTTCTAATTTTATTAATATATTTATCTCTCATACCTAATCTTTCCTCTAACCGATGATCTAAAGTTCGGCCTAAATGATCGTTTAGACGTTGTAGTGTTGTACAATGTCACCGCACTGCTTTTTACCTTATTAATAGCCAAACAGGTACTTAAGAAAACAATAAACTATACTCAACTGGTAATCATGGGATTCATAAATAAGCCCATAACGTCTTGACAATGCAATTAAATTTGTTGCATCCGATACCAATTATTTTTGCAATCTTAAAGAGTATCAAAAAGGAAAAAAAAGAAAGTTCCTTTTGCGATCCGTGATTTAGTCTTGGTGTTTGCATTGGTCCCAAGAAGCGCGATTGATGCAATAGTACGTGTCGGCAAAACAATAAGCATGATTGGCTATTATTATGTTAAAACCCTTTAAATCTTCTTTGAATGTCACCAAATGTTTTAGTATAATGTATTTGGTTTTCGAATATTTGTATGTATTATCTATCAATGAAGAATCAAACGTAAGAAAAAAAGGACTGATTGTTTCCATATCCGATAAATGATCCGTTCTGATTTTCTAAATTTGATGGTTTAAATTTTTAGTTGACTTCTTGGTGGTCATATAAGCTTCTTCTACCTTTTTGAATGAATCTGTAAAATATTTGAAAACTAGTCTTGTCAAAGAATAATCGTATAGTCTAGCAAAAGTGTAACTCTTAATATAAAATTCATTAAACTAACTATATTTGATACATCAAACATATTTTCAACAAATGAATCCTTTCCCAAAATATTAATCATATCCAAATTCGTTTGTTTACATAGTTCAGTTTTTAGTAGAACTTTATACGAGTCCCTTTACTTTTGACAATTTTCCATTATTCAAGATTCTCAAAATATTAAAAACCGAAATGGCCAATGGGCATGAGAATCACCACTGAAACCGCCCCATTAAAGATTGAAAATGGTTTGACTGGATTGTGATTAGTTAGAGATGTTTAATTGCGGTTAAGTAGACGTGCGTTAGTTATTTAAATAGAGGCTCGCCAAGTCAGACTGACATGTCGCAGCTCATCTGTGGTTCGACGCTAATCATAGAATCATATACGTTTAATACAATTCTTCTAGATAGAGGTTTTGACACGTTTAGCAAAAAAGAAATCATATAAATGTTATTCTTTTGTCAAGTGTCAACGACAAATACGTTATCACTTGAGAGTTGAGACATGAATCGACTCATTCATAAATATGGTTGGGCGTATCTCAATTATTAGAGATTTGGGGCATTTGGCCCTAAAACGAAAAAGTCAGCTCGACCAAAGGGAATGATGAACTCTGTATAAATTACGAATATTTTAACGATTGACTTTTAAATTACAATTGTTTTTTAGCCAGCATGGAACTACCTACTATCAACGTATTTATCTGCCATTAATTAAAATATTCTTAATATTTACGTCTTTTGTTTGTTATGTTTACACAACTTACTAACATAGTTTAAAAGGGATGTATTCGCAAATATATCGACAAATATACAACTTGGGGAGAAAAGAGTAGGAGTTTGTAAGATTTTTCTGATTTGGTCCAAAAAACCTAAGTGTAATCTTCTAATGTTTTACATAAAAGACTAATATCCGAAGTAAAACCAATGAAAAAAAAAACGCTAATAAAACAATAGCAACATACATCGGAACCGGATAACTGAAACCACATATTGAAAAATCATTTTAATAGCATAATTCTTGATTGCCAGAGTCAATGATCATATAATTATAGAAGTAAGGAAAATGGTATATTCCCGAACGAAATATGTTTATCTAGGAAGATAAATTAAACAACTAAGATTCTGCATATATTTATTCATATAACAACGATTTGAACATCTCAGCGATATAAAAAAGATTCCAATGTTTCTCCAGTTGGTGTCTCAACGATTTGAAGCATTTTTGATCCATCATTTATACGATCGGCTCACATCTGAAAACAAAAACAAATATAGAAACTACTACGAAAGCTTCTTATAAGAATGATGTGATTCAGAAAATCTCAAAACAAGTTTTGGAATCCATTGCAACTTTGAGTTGGTTAAACTCCAGAAACAAACTGAACAATTTGTTTGATTAGTTCTTTCTATTATTGAAATTTGATTTATTTGCTTAGTGATTGGAATGTTTGAGTTAAGGGTAGAAGCAATAAGAATAACAGCATTAATGCTAAGATTGTTGCGATGAAAGTGGAGAGAAGTGGGCAAAGATAGTATAAGAAAGTTAGGAACTTAAGATGCAAATGAAAAAGAAAAACAAAAGAAGTCAAAAGTAGTGAGAGTAAGAAAAATTCATAACACTGATAACAATCATCGACTAAAACATGTTGATTTTCTACTTGTTGACTTCATCAATAAATTTCAACAGCATCATTAGATTTTAGCGATGATGCCTAGGTGGATGATCGTTAGATTTTTGATATCTCAAACACTAAACAAACAACAAAACATATCGACAATCGTTGTTGTGTATGTATCTTTGCAGTAAAGAAAACGACTACAAAACGAAATTGACTTTAGTTTGTGTATCTTTGCAATAAAATAAACGCATTTCTTGTCGAAATACCATTTCTCCGCTACAGCTAATCATTTAAATAACCTCACACTTACAAAATGGATGAGGAGAAAGGAATGGACCCACAGAGGCGAAGATAGGCCCAGAAGGCCCAATAAATACTTCTCCATACTATAAGAACATATTTTTTTTTCTTCTAGAAAATCACAATATTTTTTAGCTTCTGTAAATGTACATTCTTCTTGTAAAAACTGACTAGAAAAGTATAAGTATAATAAGATTTTATATTATAAATATTTATAATCTATTTTAAAAACATTTATTTTATATATTCTGCTTCTAGTAATAACAGTTTTTGGATTTCCACTACGATTGATATATGTTTTTTTTTTATTGTTTTAAGTCTATTGTAATTTTTGATGTAAGATCCTAACATATGTATATTACCTGTCCCCCAGATAATTCTTATATATATACAAGATTGTAAATTATAATGATATCCTCGTTTCACCCTTGTTCCCAAAAAAACGATATCCTCGTTTGTGAACTGAAACTGATGAACACTTCTTATAAGGATACAAAGATGATGCGATCGTGAAAATTGATTCTCAAAAGAAAACAAGAAAAAAGCTTTTTTTATCAGACAGAGAATCTTGCACCGGCGACTAATGTGTGTATATATAAACTAATAATTTTTTTCGTAATCTGGATAATTATTTTGTTAAATGATAGACTCCATGCAATTATGTCGTGTTAAGTTGCACCTAATATTCTATGATTGTATGGTTATAAATCTAAATAAAAATGGTCCTGGACATCGGATACAAACTAGAAAGAAAGAAAAAGATCCTTATCCGAAGACATACGTGCATATATATATAATATATAGACGCACACATAATCTTAGCTGTTGGTTAAAGTGCAGCCCACGGTTTATTGGCATGTGAACATTTTATCATCTTGCTCGACAATGTTCCTCTCCCGCAGCAACCATTTGTTTTCTTTTAATTGTTGTTTTGGATTTATGATGTGATTAGAAAGCACTGTATAAGCTCTTTTGCAGCATCTATTGAATTTCTAATTTTATTTACATTTTTAAGTTCTGTAGATAAAAACATTTAGAATTTATAACACCTTATACGAATCCTTTTCAAAAGCAAATATTAAAGAAATTTGTTTACAAAGTAAATATTAGACGGATCTATCTTTGTAAGTGTTTTGAATTTAAAATGTTTAAGCCATCTAAGGAACAACGATCAGGAACAAGCCTTTCAAAACACAATCTCCACATATTATAACTGTAGGAATAAAGGAACAAGTAATCCCGTCTTTCATTATAGATCTTACAAAGAACACACATGTAGTATTTGTCGACAGCTTAGCTTAACAAGCTAATCACAAAATCAAAGCATGTTTAGGGACATTTCCAGAAAACCAAATTATCTCCTTTATTATGCCACGAGGTTTTCGAGAAGAAACCTGATATTTTGATTCCAAGGTTTGAATGGTTTTAACATTTGATAAATGAGGCGATTTCTATTTGGGTTAAGATAACTATTGTTATTGATTTGGATACCGTGATAATTTTTGTGACGGATCAGCTAAAAAAAAATTAAATTAATATTGGTAGCAAACTAGTCACATATTATAGGATACATTCGTTAGAACCTACAAAATTCGATGTACTTTTCAAAACTTATATAGTAAGTATTCTCACTACTTAGGTCAGACGTTTTGTAAGATCCCTCCCCTTATAAAATACTAAATAAATTCATTTTGATACGTTGCAGAACTGAAGCAGTTAAATTCTTTGTGCTCTGTTGTGGTCATATCGTTTTAACTAAAGCATCTAGAATATACAAGTTTACCAATTTTCTTTGAATGTTATCAAATGTTCGTGTCATTGTTATACTTAACACTCTTCAAGATTTCACGTGAATTATGAGACTGGATAATCAAGCTAGCTGCTTTTTTTTTTTTTAATGTAAGAAGAAAACGAATGTATAGATGGCGCAAGTAGTTGGGTTCTGCTAAGACATAAAAAGGTGAGAGTTCCAAGGCAATTGGGTTAAGATCTCAGAAACCACAACATAAAGCTTTGGTTCTTTTGCTGTCTTTGCTTCCTTCCTCGCCACCTCATCTCTTCCATGCAATATTCCTTTTTTTTTTCTCTTTTTTTTTATTTTTCATTTTAACAATAAATAGTTTTGTGGATGACAAACGAAAACGTAAATCCCCTGGAAAACGAAGCTCTTTATTAATAAAATAAAAAACACAATAACATGAACAACAATTATTTACGGGTCAAACCTCAAAACGGGATAAATTAGAGAAAAGCCTTTAAGGATTGGGAAAAAAAGAAGAAGAATTAGTGATGAGTTCAATTTATGTTTTAATACAGTCGAAGCATAATACATAAAATATATTCAAACGCTTTTTACGACAAAAAAAATACGCTGACTCTTCTATAAGATCTATACATAATTCTTTCCTAAGATTAAAAGTGTAGTATCCATAGAATATTTTCGATTATTATAAATCGGACGAAGTATTTGACTGAAACCAAGTCTTCTTCCAAGAATGGTATTAAGTAGACTAAAATAGACACATATATCTATGTGTGGGTTAAATTAAAGCAGGAAAATAATTACTTGTGTACTGTGTCTCTGTATCTGTATTTCTGTCCCTCCAGTGGCCGCAGCAAGCAATGCATCTGCAACACTCTCCGAGTGCGCAACTTAATTTATTTTTCTCTCAAAGAATCTAACAAATCAAATGATAATATAAATTTCAATGGTCTTCTATGTTGAATATTTATTGAAAAATAATTCAACACTATTATGGAAAAGACCTTCCACATTACATATACAATTATCTTGGCATGGTCATCGGGTTACTAGATGGAACGATTGCTTTATGTCGTCTACAAAACAATATCTAATCAAAAACTTGTTTATAATAACTGTATCTGTTTTTTTAAAAAAAATCATAATTGGAAATTTAATTTTATCTAGTTTTCATTTTCACAAAAGCTTTGTGGTGAATGACTAAAAATGAAACAATTGTTATATGAATAATTTTAGGTGTTTTGAATTGAGTTTAGGATGCCCTAATGCTTTTATTGACGAATTTGATTAGTTGAGGTTGTGAATAAAAGCTTTTAAGTTTCTTTCGTTGTTATACTCTTGCCAAATATAATAGATGACTGTTTAAAATGTGTATATAAAAAAAAAACTTTAAGTAATCCCAAATGTTTTAAGGTATAAATTGTAGTAAAAAAGAATAAAACGATCATAGCCATTGCTAAGAAATCGATAATAAGAGTTTCCATTTAATTGCAAAAATTAGACAAAAATAAAAGAGATTTTCTCGATCTCTCAATTTTCGAAAGAGTATGTAATCAACTCGATATCTTTAAACATTATTTTCAGATTTTCATTATTTTCTTGTTGTTAGAAGATTTTAATATTTAGGTATGGTTAAGACATTTCATTGTTTGCTAATATATAACTGGAAATGGCTCACATTTCATAAGTAAACTAATGGATCTAGGCATCTAGTCCAAATAAAGAGTAACTTACATTTTCGACAAAATTAGTAGATTGGTAAATTTTCTTACTTACATAAACCAAGTATTACTAAATCGTAGTACTAACTTATCTGAAAAAGACCATGAAGTTGCAATCCTAGATAAAACTTCGCAAACATATATTAACACAATTTTTATAAAAAATAATCATATATGATAAAAATAATTACCATTCAAAAAAATTATAATTCGTAAAAATATAATCGAGAGTCACAAAACTATTTTCATGATTTGCTGGCTACTTGTAGTAAACGATAATTTAAAAAAAAATAATTCCTTCACTTTATTTATGAATCACAACAACAAAAAATAACTTCTTGAAAAGAAAATAAATGGGCAAGTAAGAAAAAAAAGAAAGAAGTGAGAGTGTAAGTATATATAAAAAGAAGAAGCACCGCCCTAATCCACCATTCACAACCGTGACATTCAAACACCCATCAGTCTCCCTTTCTTCTTGATTCGTCCTCTCCGATTTTCCCAATTTCTTTAATCTCTCTCTCTCTCCTCTCCTTCTTCTTCTTCTTCTTCTTCTTCTTCATCTATGGACCCTTTAGCTTCCCAACAACAACAACAAGAGCAACATAATCTTGACGATGACATCCAACAAACCCTAACCCACAATCCTCAATCCACCGATTCAACCACTACCACCGACTCAACCTCTTCCGCTCAACAACGCAAACGCAAAGGCAAAGGTGGTCCCGACAACTCCAAGTTCCGTTACCGTGGCGTTCGACAAAGGAGCTGGGGCAAATGGGTCGCCGAGATCCGTGAACCACGTAAACGCACCCGAAAGTGGCTTGGTACTTTCGCCACCGCCGAAGACGCCGCACGTGCTTACGACCGAGCCGCCGTTTTCCTCTATGGGTCACGTGCTCAGCTCAACTTATCCCCTTCCTCACCTTCCTCTGCGTCTTCCACTTCATCCTCCGTCTCCGCCGCTTCCACTTCTCCTTCCTCTTCCTCTTCCTCCACTCAAACCCTAAGACCTCTCCTCCCTCGTCCCTCAGCCTCTGGAGCCTCCGCCTTTGGTCCATACGGCCTACCTTTTAACAACAACATCTTCCTTTCTGGTGGGACCTCTATGTTATGCCCTAGTTATGGTCTTTTCCCTCACCAACAACAACAACAACAACAACAAAATCAGGTGATGCAAGTGGGACAATTCCATCACCAGCAGTATCAGAATCTTCGCTCTAGTAATAATACCGATAGCAAGATCCGTGATGTGGAGCTCACTGATGTTCCGGTAGCCAATTCGACGTCGTTTCATCATGGGGTGGCGTTAGGGCAAGAACATGGGTGTAATAGTAATAACAATAATTCGATGGATGATTTGAACTCTCTAGCAGGTTCGGTTGGTTCGAGTCTTTCGATATCTACGGCGGTTGTTGATCCGGTTGGTTCGTCTATGGGTATGGATCCGGGTTATAATATGGTTGGAGATGGATCTTCGACGGTTTGGCCTTTTGTTGGAGAAGACGAGTATAGTCATTGGGGAAATATTTGGGATTTTGTTGATCCCTTTTTGCTTGACTTTTGATTTAGACCTTTTTTTCCATCGGAATTCTATTAATTTTTTCTGTGGAAGATCATATTATATACGACGAGGAGCCCCAAAGGTCGGTCAAGACTCAAGAGCATTGGTGATTCTGAGGATTCATTGTGGAAAGGAATCAAGGAGATTACATTCCATGGAGAGCTTTGCATGCAAAATTTTGGAGGATTTTTTTTTTTTTCCATATAGAGATTAATTAATAGGAGGGTATTTTATTATTTTTGGAGATTTTTTATTTTCAGGGAATTCGTAAAGAAGATTACGTTTCCAATAAAGTATATAGATGTGGAAGAGGAGGAGATGGTGGAAAGTTTTATGAGGATTTATTGGTTCAACACCTCATAGGGTACCTTATAGGATGATTATTTTGGATTGGTTTTGAGTTTCAGAGGTAATAGTATCCCTTTTTTCTCTGCGAGTTTTTTTTTCTCCGCGAATATTTTTCTATATATATATATATATATATCTATCTTTAGGTTTGAATTGTCTGGGAATCAAGGTAGAAAGTTTGAGGGAAAACGTTTTCAAGAAGACACTGGATGCATATCGCTGAGAAGATAGATATATGCATCGATTATTTAAGTCAATCAATATAGTAAGAATTGATCAATGATCCTATATGTATAAATAGTTTTCGCATATCGCAAGCTCTAGCTATAGTTCTCTATTATGTTGCTTTTAGTAGTAATAAACAACAGATGTTTTACGTACTTCTTGTAGCCGCACCAGTGTTGTTCGAGAGGCTACGATTCATTGTAAACTATTGAGTTTCTTGTTCATGTATCATATATGTTTTTTTAAGAGAAATTAGTGTGATCAGTTTAAACTGTTTAAAATTTGTAGAAATTCTTGTGACAGAATTACGGTAGATGAGTATCAAACAATTAACTTACATATATGAACATAAAAAGATGCTTAGTTCGTAATCTGGCTTCTCATCACACCAACTCCTCATATTAGCCATTACAACTCATCGTTAGCCATTAGATTCCTATTGTTTGAACCTCTTATCATCATCAGTTGGTCACTTTGGACTTGATTTTGTCTCCTTTTTTTTTGAAAACAAATACGTACTTTTATTATTTCTCTACATTCAACAAAAATAATGGTTACATTTTTTGTTTTCATCAAAGTGAAAAAAAATTGAACGATGATAAAAAGTAAAACAATAATACATCGTTCGGTAGCTAAATTAGTAAAAAAAAAAATGTTTTAAAAGACGAATAAAATAATTGTATATTCATATAAGTTTGCTCCTTACTCGAGTATGAATCTGTATATGAGTCGTTTGATATGTTTTTTTTTTTTTTGCTAAATGGTAAATATTCATTTTTTAATGATCGGTTAGGTTCTCGTTTGATATGTTTTTGCGTGAATATTCCGCGGGGAGGGATTTGTAACATTTGTTAAAACATATTTTATCCGGCGTTTACCATATTCTCGATCAGTCTCTGGCTAAAATTCTACATCTAAGAATAATCTCCCTAAGAAATTTATTGTGATTTATCTTTCCTTTCCCATCCTAAATTCCTAATGATTGAAGCTTCCTGATGTTTTGAAAATGCAAACGTTTTTATTTTAACTATGGGCCAAAATTAAAAACCAAAAATATTATACCAAACAAAACAAATTAACTTTTAATTTATCCTCCTCCTCGAAATTTCTTCAGAGCGTAAAAAGGCCCCAAACGATAATATGGGCTTAGCAAAAAGGGCCATGTATATCTCTATCTAGGGTTTCCAGGGGTATATATTCACAGTTACGCAGACATTCCTCTCTTGTTACCTTAACCGTGAAAAATCGCCGATTAGGGTTCTGAGAAAAGGAGTTCCTGAGCCATGAGAGCCAAGGTATATCGATCTTAACAAATCTTGTTCAATACATTACATTTGTCTATCAATCTCTCTTGTCTCTCATCAGTCTGCTAAGTTCTGTTCAATCGTGTTTTGCAGTGGAAGAAGAAGCGTATGAGGAGGCTGAAGAGGAAGAGACGAAAGATGAGACAGCGATCTAAGTAGAGAGAGAGAGATTCTTCTTGAAGACTTTGCTAGTTTGCTTTCCTATCTGCTTCCTTGTTTTTCTGCTTTTCTCCTTTAAAAAAAAACGTAATTTGTTTCAGTATTAAGTTTTCCGAGCTTAGATTTTTGTTGGATTGTATGGATCCTCAATTAATATTAAAGCTTTATCTTTCTCATCAGATTTTTACCAGTAATGTTATCATCTTGCAGAGGCTAATATAGTGGTTTAAAGATTATTCGTATCATTTGGCTTAGATCTTATGGAATAGCTCAGATTTAGATTATACAATCTTGGAATTTACAAATCTTGTTGACTCGAAGACCTATACAACACTAATTGTGAAAATCGCGTTTGTATTTCAAAATCGGGATTCAACTTTTTTAACCGATTGTTAAACCAATCCCGATTAGAAATTGTACCCGTTCCAAGTCAAAATAATCGCTATTTTGTTTGGTTAAGGATAATCCAACTTGTATAATGCTTATGAACAGCTAGCAAACAATTTACTCCAAATTGCTGACAAAACCTTAGTAAATAATGGGGCTTGTGGTCTAATATGTACATGGTATAGCTATACAATTTTATTTTTTTGAAAATTATTCATTGCGAGTAGTGAGAAGAGAGGAACCATCTCTGTCTCTTGCTTCTGATCCTGCAAACCGAAGTAACAGACGAAGAAGAAGACGTGATTCGGTTTAACGCAGCGCACAGAGATTGCTTCAAAGCTTTTGCTGATGCAGCCGTACTTGTTGTCTCTTTGCCGCAGCAATCTTTTAAGATGAAGTTGATTCTCATTCTTCCTCCAACACAGATAATCTCAGCTTGGATTGTTTCGAGCTGAAACTTCGTGAGAACCCTAATGATCTCTGAGATTGCTTCGGGTTGATCTTCGCAGCAGAAAGAAGCTTTGAAGATGATTCTGTTTGTAGTAGAATCTGATTCGAAGTCGTCACTGGAGATGGTTTCGGGCTGCACAGTTACTTCGTCTGCTTCTGTCGGAAGTTCTTGGAAGATTGGAGATTCTGTTGCTTTGTGTTTGAGTTCCTTCACTTGTTCTATCACTGTTGCTAAGAGCGCTGCTTTGTCCAACTGTATAAAAGTCAAAAGTTAAAAAAAGAAACCCGTTTACTCAAATTCGAATTCATTACTAAACCGAAACATTACGGTGATATAACTCTTGTGTAACTGAAAAAACCACCACATATGCCGAACATTGTCAGGTTCTAAACCGGTTTAATCAAATTGAAAATTCTTGAACCGGAACATATCAATTTCGATTTCGCTGATAATTTGAGAAATGAAGAATTGTGGGAGAGAGATTACTTGTGTTGTCTCTAACTGTACCAGAACCGAAATCAGGTAAAATAAATCGGTTTACTCAAATTGATATTTATGACTAAACCGAAAGCATTTTGGTATTGCTTTTGCGTGACGGAGTCTCAATCAGTGAATGTCAGAATTCAGAGTCATACCTTGTCGGAATTGGGGACAAGTTTCCGGAGAGCGGAGAGGTGAGAATTAATCCGATCACGGCGTCTCTTCTCCGCAAGACGGTGGCTTCTGGAAAGAGACTCAGCTTTTTCGATCCCACCGACAAATTCATCGGCCGGGAAATTGCCGGAGGAGGAAGAAGAGAAGCCGAGATTAAACCGGCTCAAATCAGAATCAGAGGAATCAGATTGTAATGACCATGAGACCATATTATATGGACTGTTGGAATCAGACCACTTGGCTGCTGAGTCGTACGAATTCTCCATCGCCCCGAGAAAACAGATAAAATAACTGTCTCTTTTTATTTTATCCTCCTTTTTTTAATTTAAGTAAATAATAATACCCCATTTTTTCCTGCGTGTGGCAAAATCTGGAACTCAGAACTGAAAGAGGCTCTGTTTTTTGTTTTTGTTTTTGAGGTTGTAAGTGGAACTGAGTGAGATAGAGAGAGTTCGAAGTTTGGGGTTCGGTCTAAATAATGAAACGAAGAAATTAAGGTTGATGGTGATTGGTGTGATACTCGTTCTAGACTTTTATTGGTCTTTTATATATATATATATATATAAATTTATAATTACTGTGTTTTATTTTCTTTGTTTCAAATAATTGCATATACTTGCATAGCCGCAAATTTGGATTGAAATTTCGCTGAAAATATTAACTACTTCACTCAAAACTCTTGGAGTTTACAAATTCTTTGGTTTATCTTTATCCACACTCACCATTTTCCTATTCCATTTTTCATAATATCTTTGATTTTTGTTTACATAGTGAGTTTTCTACGCACTTGATTACAAATCTCAATTTAAACGTGAGTACGAAAAAAACTTCTTGAAGGATCCTAATTGTATACGTGTTGATCAAATCGTATCGATCAAAAAAAATTACAAGAGTAATAGAATGGGATGAAATGAAGCAGTCAAGCAGGTCTAGTAATGTAAGAGTTTTGGTTACATATATAATTAAATCGTTTTGGAATAAATGAACAAGTTGTTTTCGAGATCAAATATAAGATAGGGATTTGTAGTTTGAAAGTTTAGTCGTTCAAATCAAATAGGTATATCGACCCACTTTAATCATATGGAAAAAGACCAACTGGTTATAAAGTCGACAAAAAAAAAAAAAAAAATCGAATATATGAAATATTAGAAAAGTTGAATTTGACAATGATTAATCTTCGGTGAGAATCATTGGAGGGAAATGCTTTTTTATCTTTAATTTTTCTCTGTGTAAAAAAGATCTCACCGGGATCGGTGGTCTCACTCACACCTCTCATGTTCCAATCATTTTGTCTACAATTTTTTTCCCCTTAATATAAACTTTTATGAACAGAGTTTGGATAGGAACAAATAATACACATCCAACAATTTTCCCTCGCTTTCTCAATGCCTTCCTTCGCGAAATACTCAATTTGTGGTTATATGATTTTTATTTTGCATACTCAATATCAAAGTTACTAGATATGTGTTTGTTCGTCCTATGGTTGAGAGGTAAAAAGAAAAAGCGAAATAGATACTGAGATTTGGTATTGTTGTTGTAAGTCAATGATTTTTGATGAGACAATGTGAAGAGATATAGCTAGATGAAAGTCTACGAGGAACAGAAGACATCCAAAGATATTTAGTTAAAAAATCACAGATATGACCACTTAACTAAAATGCACTTTTTAATTTGTTATATCATTTTTACTACTAACATAATCCCTTCCATGTGAAAAAATAAAAGACACCATGTTAATTTCTCTATTCGTATATGTTATGTGAAAAAATATAAAATTATACTTTTCCTGTTTTTCGTGTCATTTGGAGAAAAAAAACCTTTTATGCGCATCAAAGGAAAAAAACAAGCTTTAACTTAGATTTGGTGGCGCTTCTTGTCACATATTCACATGCGGGAAGAGAGAAGCCTTTATTCTATAATCAATAGATGTGGTTGTAAGTCACCAAAACTTACTATTTTTCAAATCTAAATTGCAAATATATATAATTTTGCCGTAAATCAAGATATGTAGGGCCAAAAGTAGCACTTCAAATCAGCAGTTTCATACCACATATTCATTTTTTAAGATTGCACTCAGATTCGAGTTTATCAAGCCATTGACATTGTACGTCTTATCATCCACTGATAGTCCAGTTATGTGGGCAGATTTTTATCAACTCAAACTGATCATGGAAAATTGTGAATTAAAGTTGATCAAAACAACATATATACATATATAACTTAGTTAACAACAACTTAGTATATACCTTTGAATTAATACTTTTAAAATTCTAAAACAATAAGTTTTCTAGATATTCCATAAACAACAACAACTCTAAAACTGTTGAAAGTTCAGTGAGATAAAAAATAAAGTAATATTGCAATTTTGGTAAATGATTGCTTTGTTAGTTTCCTTTTGTTTTCCGTCGTAAATTCCACCTTTTTAAGCCTTTCTCAAAAGAACAACTATTGACTACCGACAATGAAGACTTGTCTTCTTTCTCTTTTACTTTGGATCATTGAAAGGAAAGTTTGGGTGAATAATAACTTTCACTTTTATCTAGTTAGTAAAAAGGAATATCGTAAATTCTGAAATTTTATGATGAAATGTTATCGCAGACACACTGTTCTATTGCTCCACCTCGTAGGTTGGTGAACACTTCAATACAGTCGTTTATTATTTGTAAGCTTTCTAAATTTAGACTACTCTCACGGCTTATTTTAGAACTCATTAGCATCAGATCATCACACTTTACCGTAAAACTTGAATAAAGATCAAATCGGATATATGGGGGCATCATCAAAGGTCAATCATACAATGTTGTGGCTTTCCTATAATCCCACTTTGTTGACATTTTCCTCTGTTTTCTCTTTAAATGGTCTATTAATGCAACTGAGACATTGTTGTCGTGTGAAATAATCGAAAGCATCTCAAGTAACTCTTCAAACCTTCTTCCATCAGGGCAACCTTCCCACCGTACGGCCATCTTTTCTAATGCCTTTGTGGTTTTAAGCACAAGTTCCACGAGTGAAGCCACATGCTTTGACTCTGGATTCTGGCGAAAAATGTCGAGAAAGATCCACCATTGGTTCGAATCCAAGCCATGCAAATCCAAGTACTTGTCAAGATACTTATCCTGTATGCAAACAGAGTGTCAACGTCTCAGATTTTACAAAACTCAAAGTGAAAGGACATGGTTTCTTTGATTAATCCAAACTCAAGAAAATAATTATGGCTAATGGTAAGTACCTCTATGCGGCTAGGATTTATTATCTGTAATGTGCTGGAATCCATTATGTGTAGTGTTAGTGTTTTCAATCCAGGTGAGTTATGTAACACCCTTACTAAGCCTGGAGTTACATATTGAGAGACCACTGTTTCAAGCGTCAAGTCTTTGATATTCTTGAACCTCGGAAAGAGAACACCACGGAGCTCTGCAAGAGATAAAATCTAACGAAAAGCACACACATATCATTCACCCGAAGTCGTAATGATCATTAAGAGAATGTTAAAAGGATTATATTAGACTAGAATATCCAAACCATACCTTAAGAAGGTTTGTCCCAAGAGTAAGCCTCTCTACATTCTGTAACTTCCCTAGGATCTTTAGGACCATGACTTGCTTATGAGTCTTTAGTTGTGTTTGATGTGGGCGATACCAGATCTCTAGACTAGCTGCGGTTAGAGACGAGACATCGACTAAAGTAGATGGTGACTGAGCGTATGTGATCAAATTGAGACAATGGATATGTGGTGCCACAATCTGTGTTGACCCTCGAACCAAATTGCTTTCATATATTTCTAATGTTCTCAGACGCAACAATTTGCTGAGATCAATAACCATTAGTGTATGGCAGAAATTCAACTTTAGGCCTTCGAGAATCGGACAACCAGATAGAATCTTAGCAAAGAACTCATCAGAGATCGTGCAACACCTCAGAGACAGCTTCTTAAGGGATGTCCAAGAGACGAAGCAACGGGGAATCATCATATCAGAAAGGTCTGAATAGTTAAGGGTGAGTTGCTTGACAGAGGAATTGATGTAGAAGAGATCAGGAAAACCATAATTATCAACATGTATCTCTAGCGACATTCTCTCCACGTTTCGGGACATGGCTAACTCGATCCACCTGTTAATGTAAGGAACATCGTCCAGTATCACGGAGGTATAGAGATGGAAACTCATCATCTTGTGAGCGGTGTAGCGAGCTAGGGTTTCGTCTACCGAATAAGCACTCGTAGTATCCTCACACGATTCGAAGGAGAGAGAAGGTGTATCGGACCATACATGCCTCCATCGTTTGGACCAGACGGAGGTTCTGATGGCAAATTTGGTCGGAATAGAAGAGAGGATAATGTGGAGGATGTCATCAGGCAGAGAGCTGATCGAGTCCACACCGATTCCGTTTCCGTTTCCGCCATCGCCAGCCATGGGAAGTAATAAACTGATGGTTAGGGTTATCACGAAACAACTTTTTATGCAAGTTTCCTTTTTATCCGCGTACAAATATGTTTTTCTAGGGTTTAAAAAGCCTTTGACGACTTAAAAAAAAAAGCCTTCATACAACAGAACCAATAGTATATGATTCGTCTCCAAAACGGATTAGCCGAGGCAAAGGCAATTGCTGCAAAGTGTTACAAGGGACCAATAACCAGAAAGACAAAATTATAAGAAAAATATAAAAAAGGGTATATGACCTAAGCTAGTCTTTTGCGTTTAAAAAAGCTACATAAGCAGATTTTGGAGGGGTTTAAGAGTTTTTTTTTCTTTCATTTGAGAGCACCAGTGAAAACGGGTCGAATCGCAGTTTTGAAGTCCTCACAAAACCGTTGCTCAGAGAACCTCGTGGCTCGTTTTCTAGCAGATTCAGCCATCTTAAGCCTCTCTGTTTCTTTCATCTTCACTATCTCAAGGATGGCTTCAGCGTATTCCTCCACCGTCTCAGCAAGAAACCCGGTTCTTCGTCCGTCTTCTTCCAGCACAATGTCCATTTTGGGTCCAGCCGAGTTGTGAGCTGCAGCACAAGTTAAAAGAGAAGCCATTATTAGAAGGACTTGCTGAGGCGAAACTGACATTGTGAGATAAAATCGCTATCTACAAGAGTCTGACCTATTGGGATCGCACCAGCAGCCATGTACTCAACAACACTGATCCCAAAGTGTTCATCTATCATCCCATGCATTCCTGCAACTGCATTTCCAAGCAGTGCCACTAGTTCCCTGCAAATCCGAAGCCAACAACTAAGAATCATGGAAACTCCGAGACACGAGTTTGAACAGAGAAAATGCCATAAAAGAGCTTTGAACAAACACCTGTACATGGCGTTTTTGTAGAACTCCACGTCCCCGTCCACTTTTAGCTCAACTGCTCTGTCTTTCAGTTTCTGCAGCCGTTCTTCATCTGATTCGTTTCTACAACTTCCCACAAACTGGAGTTTGGGCCGAGGTACGTCCGCATCTAACTTCTCCAAGGCTAGTGAAAAGGCCTCGAGCTGAAGCATATGAGCCTGGTACAAGACTGTAATTGAGTAAGCAGGACAACTCTTTTGACATCTTTGGAAAGTGAGCCATCAAAAACTATACTACTCTACTCTCAAAAGTCATATACAAGTGTCACTCACCTTCTCAGGACGAAATTGAGCGACAGATATGAAAATCGGAGGATCTGATGATCTTTCAAGAGGAAGTGCCTGTGCATTATTAACCCCAAGATTTGTTATAAACAAATACCAAAGAAGACATACAAAAAAATCATGAAGATTCGAGATTTCTGATGGTTAAAACACCTGAAGTCCTGAGGTATCACAAGGTGGGTAGACCCGTTTAATACGTTCAGGAATTCTCCAAAGCACTTCGATATGGGACTTTGTCCACGAAGAGTTGACCATAGCTAGATGAGTGCACGAGCCAAACATCCCATACAACCAGCTAAAAGCTCTGTAGTAGACTATTTTACATGTCGATAGCCAATTGCTACCAATCAAAGAAACAAATATCATTTAGCTAACGAAAAAAAGGAAGAAACTTTGTAAGGTCTGAAACCACCTCTTAGCGATTGAAGCGTCGTTGTTATACATGGAGTTTCTTTGACGGACACGAGAAATCATATCCAAACTGATGGTTGGGTAATGAGTGTAGCAGACAACTTTGCAACCAAAGAGGCGAGCAAGAGGATACGTGAAAGCATATCCACTGGTGTCAAGGAAATACAAAGGAGTGAACTTGCGCAAGGCTTCCCACGCTAGATAAACCGAGCCAAGACTCTGACCTATCATTGTGAAATGTGGGTAAGTGCTCTCTTCAATCCATTTCCTTTTGTTGAGATGAATCACCTGATGATCCACCCACACACACACACACAAGACGAAAAATTGAAATTGCGTCAAAACTAAAATCAAAATTCCAACTTCCAGAATCGAAAACCGCCCCCTAAAACTGAGAGGTTTCTATATGCAATACAATGCTATAGGAAAGGAATTACGAATCAGCTTCAGCTGAATGTGATTTGTACGAATTTGGATTGAAAACGCAAGAGGAAAGTGAAGTTGCTGCAAATTAGGTCCAGAGAGAGTAATCGGACCTTGGGAGGGAATAGAAGATGGACACCGAATCGATCGACGGCGCGGCGAGCCAAGCTGTCAGAAGAAGAGTCATGATCACCGGTGAAGACGACACAGTCAAGATCGGGAGTCTCCTCTTGGATGGCTTTAACTGCGCACCAGAGCACTCTCTCGCCGCCGCCGCCGTCGTTCGTGTACGGATGGAAGAATCCGACCGCCCTTTTCCTGCGCTTTCTCGCGTTGATCACCGAGAGAGATAAAGTCAGTGATACGGCGAAGAGTAATGTGAGGAAGGCATAGAGAATGAAGCAGATCGCCATGGAAGCCGATCGCTGATTTTACATTCCAAAAACTTGAAGAACAAAGTCAATTCATCGTTTAATCATCTTTCCGAATATTGTAGAAAACACCCATGACTTTGAACGAATCACAAATATGTCCTCTATCTAATCCAGAGAAAATATGAAGAGAAAATCATTGTTGTTGACAAAAAAAAATTACGAAGAGAAAATCAACACAACAATAATACCTAAACTTTTTGAAGCTTTATAAATATGACACATCAGCAAAAATAATCACCAATAAAAACATTTTGTTAATACATTTCATCTACTTATTTTAATTTTTAAACTTAAACCCATTAAAAATACAAATATTTTTCTATTAATTTTTGTTTTATTTTTTACCAAATCCAAGCCCAAATAATTAATAACATCAAATAAAAAAATTATTATTTTATTTTTTGCCAAATCCAAACAATAAATAAAAACAAATAGAAAAATTAAATCATTGTTTTTTTTTGCCAAAACCAAATAATAAATAACAACAAATAAATAATAAAAAAAATTATAGCTATCTATTTGTTTGACATAGACGTAAATGATTGAAAAAATGTAGGTTCAACATCAACTATGCTTCCATGACAACAACGCAAAAAGCCTAATGTTATAAGAAGCTCACACATCAGCAAAAATTTGAATCGGTAAAACATAACAATTTCTTAGTTTTCGCGGGAAAACACAATTTCACGGGAAATAATGCAATTTTTAGTTTTCGCGGAAAATTATAGTTTATTTGTTTTTGTGGGAAAGCATGATTCTGGGCTTGGCAAAAAAATATTTTTTTCTTTTGACAGGAATAGACGATTTCTCAGTTTTCGCAGGGAAAATAAATTTTTCGATTTTGGCGGGAATTTACAATTTTTTTTTGGTTTTTGCAAGAAGATGAAATTTTTTGGTTTTTGTAAAAAAACGTAATTTTTCGGCTTTGGTGGAAAAATACAGGGTCTCGTGGGAAAATAAAATTTTAGTTTTTAGGTTTGACGAGAAAATGAATTTTTTGGTTTTGGCGGGAATAGACGATTTCTCAGTTTAATGGGAAAATAAAGTTTTTTTTATTTTGACGAGAAATGCGATTTCTCGATTTTTGTAAGAAGATGAAATTTCTCTGTGCTAAAATTTTTAAGTTAAAGTATGTTTACAGTAACCAAAATTTAATTAATTAATTTTAACTAAAACGATATTTTAAGAGTTCAAACATAATTTTCTATTTAGTTCTAAAACAATAGCAATGATTTTGATATAAATATTATTGATTATAGTTTGGTAGTTTTAGAAACATATGTTTATAATAAAATATTTGATAAATAAATAAATTTTATAATTTAAAATAATCATATTAATTAATAAATATTTTTTAATGGCATTTTGCTTTATATAATTATAAATGAGGATCAAATGGCAATTTATTGAAGAAAATAGATTACATTTACCATTAGCTTGAATGTACTAAAAAATATTGCTTTATTATTATATATTTTATTCCTATATATATATTTATAATTAGTTAGCTAACTAAATTTAATATCAAATTATAATTTTGAAAAATAAAAAAATATAATGTTTATTCAGATATAAAACATATAAATACATAACTTAAGCTAGTAAAAAATAAATATAATACTCATTTACATTATAAAAATAATTTTATTATATTAAAAATATATACAAAATTTAGAAAAACATCTCGTAGCATAGCGCGGGTAAATGCCTAGTATATATAAATACGAAATTCTAATCCAATAAATGTCATAATTCTTTCCTAAAATTCTACAAAAAAATAAAAAAACTTTGCTAAAATGTAAAAACTCTATTTCTGACTAATATAACTCTATATTTAGATTCATCTTTCCGAATGTTGTAGAAAAACACTATAGACCATGACGAAATCACTATTCTGCCTCTTATCTTTTGATTAGTTAAAACTTTTGGGGATAAGTCGAAAACAAAAACAAAAAATTAGAATTTCACTTCACTAATAGTTAATTTCTGATGCTAAGGTTGAAAATTAAGAACAGAAAAAATATAAATTCAAAACTTTAATCCAAATAAACGTCATAATTTATTTTCTACAAAATAGAAAAAAAAAAAACTTATCAAGTAGACTTAACCACCAAATTAGATTTGGTTCAGCTGCTAAGCACAATGGAGACATTGTTGTTGTTGTGAGAGAGCATTGGAACCATCTCAAGTAACTCTTCAAAACGTCTTCTTTCAAGATAACCTTTCAACATTACGACCATCTTCTCTAATGTCTTTGCGCTTTTAAGCATGAGCTCCATGAACGAAGCCACGTGCTTCGACTCTACATCCCAACGGTAAACGTTCTTGAAGGCCCTAGCTTCCGAGCTCCAGCATTGATCCGGATTCAAGCCTCGCGAATTCAAGTAGTCGTCGATATATGTCTCCTGTACGACATAAAAAAAGGTTTTCGATTATGCAAACAAATGTACAAACTCAAAAGTGAAAGAAAATATGGTTTGGTTAAGGAAAATAAAAGAGGCTAATGGAGAAATATACTTGTATGGTGCCGGAATCCATTGTGCGAACTGTTAGCTTCTTCAGTTCAGGTGAGTTTTGTAACAACTTTACTAAGCCTGGAGTTACATATTGAGAGACTATTGTCTCAATTCACAAATCTTTGACCTTGAAGCTCGGAAAAGGAACACCACGGAGCTCGGCAATAGATAAAATCTAACCCAAAATGCACAAAGAGACAGTAAATACCAAAACACAAATCTCAAGAAGATAATAAAAAGAGTTTAAGCATGAAAATACAAGAATTATTGATCATTTTTTTACAAACATCTATAGTGTGACTTCTAAGAGAGTACATAATAACATATTAACATAGACTTATTGAAAATCAAAGCCTAATGAAAACTAGTCCATTGGCTATCATAGACTGATGATGCTACATTGATAGTAAAGTAAGTGATTATGCAACATCTCCCTTGGAATACACGAAAACATACCTCAAGAAAGTTCGCCCCGAAAGTAAGCTTATCTACATTTTTGCAACTTGTCTAGCATCTTTAGCAACATGACTTGAAGAAAATCAGCCTTTAGATCTTCAAGTGAGCAAAAGCAAATATCTAGACTAGCTTCGGTTAAAGACGAGACATCAACAAAAGTACATGGTAACTGAGAGTTGCTCAATCTGAGGCAATGGATTTGCGGCGCAACAATCTGCGTCGGACCCGGAACCCAAATGTTGCGGTCGATTTCTAATGTTCTCAGACGCTGCGACATCCTGACATCAAGAACCCTAAGTTCATCGCAGAAATACAGCTTTAAGCTCTCGAGAATCGGACACCCGGATAGAATCTTATCAATGCACTCGTCAGAGACCTTGCAACTACGCAAGGACAGCATTTTCAGAGATGTCCAAGACACGGAACAACTGGGAATCGTCAAACCATAAAAACTTAACTTAACACTGAGTTGCTTCACAGAGTTATTGATGTAGAAGAAAGCTTGCCCCGAAAGTCAGCTTATCTACGTTCTGCAACTTGTCTAGCATCTTTAGAAACATGTCTAGCAGAAAGTCAGCTGTAAGTTTTTTAGTTGAGGAAAAGCATATATGTAGACTAGCTTCGGTTAAGGACGAGACATCAACAAAAGTACATGGTAACTGAGAGTTGCTCAATCTGAGGCAATGGATTTGCGGCGCAACAATCTGCGTTGGACTCGGGGCCCAATAGCTGCGGTCGATTTCTAATGTTCTCAGACTCTGCGATTTCCTGACATCAAGAACCCTAAGTTCATTGCAGAAATACAGCTTTAAGCTCTCGAGAATCGGACAGCCAGATAAAATCTTATCAATGCATTCACGAGAGAGCTTGCAATTACGCAAGGACAGCTTCTTCAGAGATGTCCAAGACACGGAACTACTGGGAATCCTCAAACCATAATACCCTAGGTCAACACTGAGTTGCTTCACAGAGTTATTGGTGTAGAAGAAATCAGGAACATGATACTTATCGTCACCACCATTATCCAAATTCAGCGACATATTCTCCACGTCTCGGGACATGGCGAACTCGATCCATCTGTCAATGTGAGGCATATAGTCTTTCATGCTGGCACAGAGCCGGAAACTAATCATCTTGCGAGCCGTGTAGCGATCTAGGGTTTTGTTTATCGAATCAGCTTTCGGTTTGTGTATACACGTACGCCAATCGAAGGAGAGGGAAGGTGTATCGGGCCATACATGCCTCCATCGTTTGGACAAGATGGAAGTTCTGATGGCGAATTTGGTCGAAAGAGACGAGAGGATAATGTGGAGGATCTCATCAGGCAGAGAGCTGATTGAGTCTACACCCTTGCTTGGATCTCCTGCTTCTTCGATTATGGGGTCTTCGTGGCGGTGGCCATGGCTTCTTAAAGCGGTGGTGGCACCGTCTCCGTTTCCGCAGTCGCACGCCATCGTAAGTTTATGGATTTGCAATTTCTTTTTTTTTTTCTCAAATCAGCTATTGAACAGTTTTTCTGTTTTTTTTTTTTTGCTCTAGGTGAACCTTGTAAGAAAAATAGGAATGAACAAAAAAAAGTGTAATATACAAAATAAAAAAGAATAAATGGAAATAAAAATATACATATTGAAAGAAATAAATATTTCTAGTGTCTTGCCCAAATTTTATATGGAGATTTTAGCAAACATCTCCAAAATATTGGGTTTTAGAAGCCTATTAAATTTGATGAAAAAGGTGGGCAATAAAATTTAAGACTAAACCCTACTCTGATCAGAATTAGTTGAGGTAAGTACAACTGAGACATTGGCTCTAACTGGTGATTATAAGGAATTGAAAGAAATACTAAATTCCTTATTATTCCTTAAAAATTACACCATTTAAAAAGAATATATTGTATCCATGATTCCTTCTCATTCTTTATGTTTTAGGGAACTATAATGTTAATATATTCCCTATAAAAAATGAGAAGGAATAATAATTCATATTATTTTATTCTTTTCATTCCTTTTCCTATTTATTCTTATTGTTACTTTTATGGTCACCAGTTTCCAGTTTCCCAGGGAAGAAACTGAACCATCTCAAGCATTTCCTCATCTCAAGCATTTCCTCAAGACCTCTTCTTTCAAAATAACCTTCAAACCTTACGACCATCTTCTTTAATGTATTTTTGGTTTTAAGCAAAAAGATGATTGAGTCAAAGCCAAATGAAAACATATGTCTTGTGCATAAGAACTTCATTTGATCCTCTCATTTGTGTCACTTAGTACTCAATAGAATGTTCAAATGATAAATCACTGAACGGACTGAATTTCAAATTGTCAAAAAAAAAAATTCAAAATGATTAGGAAACAAAGTCGCAAGCTAAGGGCACCTTGATCTTCTTGATATTTCTAAGAAGTATAAATATAAATCAATCATGTATGAAACCTTTATATACATCTAAACCTTTATGTTTGGACTCTCAGTATTATACAATTTGAAAAAATTCAGGACCTTTAAATACAATAAAAATAAACTCGAACAAGCATTTTGTTCATTTCATCGTTAATTATCTTTCCGAATATTGTAGAAAACGACTTTGAATGAATCATAAATCTGCACCCTATCTTTTGAATCTTGATTAGTCAAAATTTTAATTTTAATTTCCGAAAGTTCAAAAAAAAAAAAATTTCCGATAATTAATTTCTGATATATTAAGATTTAAAACTATGAAGAGAAAATATATAAAAATTCAAAACTTAAATCCAATAAATGTCATAATTATTTCCTACAATATATAGAAAAGTTTTCATCTAGTAGATTTTTATGTTAGATGTCCAACTCCATCCAAGACTTAACCATCATATTATATTTGGTTCAGTTGCTAAGCAAATGGAGACATTGTTGTTGTTGTGAGAGAGCATTGGAACCATCTCAAGTAACTCTTCAAATTTTCTTCTTGCAATATAACCTTTCAACATTACGACCATCTTCTCTAATGTCTTTGTGCTTTTAAGCATGAGCTCCATGAACAAAGCCACGTGCTTCGACTCTACATTCCAAACGTTCTCGATGACCCTCGCTTCCGAGCTCCAGCTTTGATCCAGATTTAAGCCTTGCGAATTCAAGTAGTCGTGGATATATGCCTCCTTTACGACATAACAAAAAGGTTTTCGATTATCCAAACAGATGTACAAACTCAAAAGTGAAAGAAGATATGGTTTGGTTAAGGAAAATAAAAGAGGCTAATGGGAAAATATACTTGTATGGTGCTGGAATCCATTGTGCGTACTGTTAACTTCTTCAGTTCAGGTGAGTTTTGTAACAACCTTACTAAGCCTGGAGTTACATATTGAGAGACTAATGCATCAAACGTCAAATCTTTGACCTTGAAGCTCGGAAAAGGAACACCACGGAGCTCGGCAATAGATAAAACCTAACCCAAAAAGCACAGAGAAACAGTAAATACCAAAACACAAGTCTCAAGAAGATAATAAAAAGTGTTTAAGGGTTGACAAAAAAATAAAATAAAAAGAGTTTAAGCATCGAAAGACAGGAATTATTACAAACATCTATCGTGACTTCTCAGAGAGTGCATATATAATAACATATTAACATAGACTTGATGAAAATCAAAGCCTAATGAAAACTAACATAGACTGATGATGGTACATTAATAGTAAGGTAAGTGATTATGCGATATCTAGGTATTAGAAAACGCAAGAATGTCGGAATACACGAAAACATACCTTAAGAAAGCTCGCCCCGAAAGTCAGCTTATCTACATTCTGCAACTTAACTAGCATCTTTAGAAACATGTCTTGCAGAAAATCAGCTGTCAGTTTTTCAGTTGAGAAAAAGCATAAATCTAGACTAGCTTCGGTTAACGACGAGACATCAACAAAAGTACATGGTAACAGATAGTTTTTCAATCTGAGGCAATGGATTTGCGGCGCAACAATCTGCGTCGGACCCGGAACCCAATGGCTGCAGGATATTTCTAATGTTCTAAGACGCTGCGATTTCCTGACATCAAGAACCCTAAGTTCATTGCAGAAATACAGCTTTAAGCTCTCGAGAATCGGACAGCCAGATAGAATCTTATCAATGCCCTCGTCAGAGACATGCAAGGACAGCTTCTTCAGAGATGTCCAAAACACGGAACAACTGGGAATTCTCAAACCATAAAACATTAAATGAACACTGAGTTGCTTCACAGAGTTATTGATGTAGAAGAAATCGGGAACATGATACTTATCGCCACCATGATTACGGAATTGCAGCGACATATTCTCCATGTTTCGGGACATGGCGAACTCGATCCATCTGTCAATGTGAGGAGTATAGCAGCTCGTGTTGGCACAGAGCCGGAAACTCATCATCTTGCGAGCCGTGTAGCGATCTAGGGTTTTGTTTATCGAATCAGCTTCCGGCCTATGAAGTGTGAAATCGAAGGATAGGGAAGGTGTATCGGACCAAACATGCCTCCATCGTTTGGACAAGATGGAAGTTCTGATGGCCATGCTGGTCGGAAGAGACGAGAGTATACTTTGGAGGATCACATCAGGTAGAGAGCTGATTGAGTCTACACCCTTGCTTGGATCTCCTGCTTCTTCGATTTTGCGGTCTCCGTGGCGGTGGCTATGGCTTCTTAAAGCGAATTTCGCACCGTCTGTCCGTCTCCGTTCTCGCCGTCGTCCGCCGTCTTCCGCCATCGTAAGTTTATGATTTGCATATATTGTTATTTTCCTCAAATTAGCCCTTTATATGGAATAGAATTTTTTGTTTTTTAATTATGTTGCAAGCAAACATCCCCAAAATACTACTGGGTTTTAAAAGCCCATCAAACCTTACGACCATCTTCTCCATCTCTGTCTAGGCCCTCGTTCGCCATCTTCATGTATCTTAGAGAGCTAGTGCACAGCATACCGCAAGGATCGGCTCCTTCTCGCCCATCTCCGCTCCGTTGAAAATCTGTAACACAAAAAGACAAAAACTCATCACTTGTCCAAGTAAGTCTTTCTTTCTCCAATTACAAAATAAATTACTATTTTTTTTGTATACTGTAATAATGGCTTATCAATACTACTAATTTAGGAATACTTAGAGGATGGTATTGGATCATTGAAATAGATAGAATGTACAAGAATTCAAAAATAATTGATTTTAAGTAATTTCAAGTGTTTTATTGGAATTTAAACTAATTCTATCAAAATCATAGTAAAAATTGTATGATATGGTTCTTTACAATTTTTATGTGAGATTCTATTAAATTTCTTTCAAATGATAATACAATCAAAGCTACTACAAAATTGAATAACACAGATGTTTAATAGAATTGAGAAATTAGTATATTAAATAACAATGATATTTAAAGAATTTTGAATGAATAAAAATACTTAATCTAATAACACAGATATTTAAAAAAATAATAAAATATATCATTGAATAACACTAGTATCTAATAGAATTTTTAATTCTTTACAATTCAATCTAATTTCTGAATCCAATACCCCCACCTTAAATGTTTAAACACAAAACATATATGTTATTTTATCACATACAATGCCACTAAATTTTAGTATTTTCTCTAAAAAATCATAAAAGGTAGCATTGTCATTTGATTTATATGTAACTGATTTAGAGTTTTGTTTTTTCTTTATTTAATTTATATATACCTATTACCAAACACATTTAAAATAATTTAATCTTAGATTACTCTAATTCTAATTGTCAATCACATGTAAACAATTAGAAACTTACCAAAAATAATATTGTTTTGAAAATTATAATATTATATCTTATAGTTTACTGTTTCTGCGAGTCAGGAACTCATCACTGGTCAAGAAGGTTTTTATTAAAAAACTTTTTTTTAATGGAGGAAAATAGCATGAATGTTTACATTTATAACAGTATTACAAAACATCAGCTAGGGAACAGTTTATAACAGTATTACAAAACATCATCAGTGTTAATTGCTGAAAACATTCACCTACTTGTACAACAGTATTGAGGCTGAAGCAATCTGAACTCTTTTTTTAGATCAGGTTTTTTTTATAAAAAAAATCAAACTTAATTGTAAATCTTAAAATTTGGATTCTCAATTGTTCAATTTTAAAAAATTCAGAACTCTTAAATCATATTTATGAATAGAGGTGAGCCCTCTCCCACAGCTTGACACATCATCATTTCAGATGAATTTCTAAGTGACAAATATCAACTTAATGCATTTGGTGAATATGAAAAGTCTATTTATTTATATATTAAAATTGTAAAACTGAATTAATTTATCTACAAATAATCAAATTCATATTGAAAATTAAATTTGAAATAAAGAATATATAAGATATAATAAAATCAGATGAAATTAATTTATACCAAAGTAGAAGATTTAAAGATAATTTGACAAAGGTGTTGGTATATGCATATAAATCGGTTTTATCGTGATAAGTGTCAACTTAATATTAATACCACAAAAAATAATCTTAATTATTTTTATTAATGCATTTTGAGAATATGAAAAGTTTATTTGTTTATATATTAAAGTTGAAAAACTGAATTAATTTATCTACAAATAATCAGATCCATATTAAAAAATTACATTTGAAATAAAGAATATTTAAGATATAATAAAATCAGGTAAAACTACTTCATGCCAAAGTAGAAAATAAAAAGATAAAATTTGACAAAAGTGTTGGTAAAGGAATATAAATAAATCTTGTCGGGTCTATGGAGCTCTGGTGATAAATATATAAAATTGTATTGGATAACTATGTTTTATCGATATCTATAAAATGATAGGCTCCCCTAAAAATAGCATATAATGTTATAAATTAAACTCTAATATATAAAGAAGTTCATTACATTTAGTAAATATACATTATTTAAAAAAGAATTTATAAGGTATGAAATTCAAATGAAAATATTGTATTATTTATAATAAAATATATTTTAGAAAAAATCTGCGCGTATGCGCGGATATAAGTCTATACAATAAAAAAATACTTGAACAAATATTTTGTTCATTTCATCGTTAATCATCTTTTCAAATATTATAGAAAATACATGCAGTTTTGAATGATTTACAAATATGCTCTTATCTCTTTTTTAGTCAAAACTTTAATTTCAGATAATTGATTTCTGATATATTAACTTTTTAAAACTATGAGAAGGGAAAAATATAAATTCAAAACTTAAATCCAATAAATGTCATAATTATTTCCTACAAAATACCATTTGGTTCAGCTGCTAAGCACAATGGAGACATTGTTGTTGTTGTGAGAGAGCATTGGAACCATCTCAAGTAATTCTTCAAAACGTCTTCTTTCAAGATAACCTTTCAACCTTACGACCATCTTCTCTAATGTCTTTGTGCTTTTAAGCATGAGCTCCATGAACGAAGCCACGTGCTTCGACTCTACATTCCAACGGTAAACTTTCTCGAATGCCCTAGCTTCCCAGCTCCAGCATTGATCCGGATTCAAGCCTCGCGAATTCAAGTAGTCGTCGATATATGTCTCCTGTACGACATAAAAAAAGGTTTTCGATTATGCAAACAAATGTACAAACTCAAAAGTGAAAGAAGATATGGTTTGGTTAAGGAAAATAAAAGAGGCTAATGGAGAAATATACTGGTATGGTGCCGGAATCCATTGTGCGAACTGTTAGGTTCTTCAGTTCAGGTGAGTTTTGTAACAACTTTACTAAGCCTGGAGTTACATATTGAGAGACTATTGTCTAATCGACAAATCTTTGACCTTGAAGCTCGGAAGAGGAACACCACGGAGTTCGGCAATAGATAAAATCTAACCCAAAAAGCACAAAGAGACAGTAAATACCAAAACAAAAATCTCAAGAAGATACTTAATAACAAAGAGTTTAAGCATGAAAATACAAGAATTATTGATCACTTTTTTACAAACATCTATAGTGACTTCTAAGAGAGTACATAATAACATATTAACATAGACTTATTGAAAATCAAAGCCTAATGAAAACTAGTCCATTGGCTATCATAGACTGATGATGCTACATTGATAGTAAAGTAAGTGATTATGCAACATCTCCCTTGGAATACACGAAAACATACCTCAAGAAAGTTTGCCCCGAAAGTAAGCTTATCTACATTTTGCAACTTGTCTAGCATCTTTAGCAACATGACTTGAAGAAAATCAGCCTTTAGATCTTCAAGTGAGCAAAAGCAAATATCTAGACTAGCTTCGGTTAAAGACGAGACATCAACAAAAGTACATGGTAACTGAGAGTTGCGCAATCTGAGGCTATGGATTTGCGGCGCAACAATCTGCGTCGGACCGGAACCCAAATGTTGCGGTCGATTTCTAATGTTCTCAGACGCTGTGATTTCCTGACATCAAGAACCCTAAGTTATCGCAGAAATACAGCTTTAAGCTCTCAAGAATCGGACAGCCAGATAGAATCTTATCAATGTCCTCGTCAGAGAGCGTGCAACAACGCAAGGACAGCATCTTCAGAGATGTCCAAGACACGGAACAACTGGGAATCGTCAAACCATAAAACCTTAACTGAACACTGAGTTGCTTCACAGAGTTATTGATGTAGAAGAATTCAGGAACATGATACTTATGGTCACCATGATAACCGAATTCCAGCGACATACTCTCCACGTTTCGGGACATGGCGAGCTTGATCCACCTGTCAATGTGAGGAATATAGTCTATCATGCTGGTACAGAGCCGGAAACACATCATCTTGCGAGCCATGTAACGATCTAGGGTTTTGTTTATCGGATCAGCCTCCGGCATATGAATATGCCACCAATCGAAGGAGAGGGAAGGTGTATCGGGCCATACATGCCTCCATCGTTTGGACAAGATGGAAGTTCTGATGGCGAATTTGGTCGGAAGAGACGAGAGGATAATGTGGAGGATCTCATCAGGCAGAGAGCTGATTGAGTCCAGACCCTTGCTTGGATCTCCTGCTTCTTCCATTTTGGGGTCTCCGTGGTATTGAAGTTAAACTTGATTTTGGGTTAAGCTTAATTTTGAGTTTATAAAATAATTATTAGTTATTAGATTAGGCCCAAAATTAAGCTCAAGTTCTAGAATCTCTAGAAACATCACTAAAAATCATCATCTTTCTTAAATGTTCTAGAGAATTCTATTAGTTAAATATCTAGATAATTCTATAGATAATTCTAGATGTTGTAGTTAAAATTCTAGATATTATTATAGAAAATTCTAGAGATTAGGAGAATGTTTGTAAGATATTTTGTAATAAGTGGAGCCTATAAATAGCCCACTACTCCATCATTTGTAAACAAGAGAAGTTGAACAAATAAAGAAAGAGTGTTCTTCATAAGTTCTCTTATTCTCTCTAAAGTTCCTTCAAGTTTTCTCTAAGTATTCTTTCATCTTATTATTCATACTTAGAGGGTCTTTGTTTCTTTCGGATCTCTCGGGTATTACGGTCTTGGGCTAGTGCTTGGCACTATCGGTGTTTTCTTTACATGGTATCAGAGCCATTCTGATCTGGTTCTTTTTCAAGATCGGATTAATTGAGATCTCAGATTTACTCTAAGTATGGAGTCAATGGGTCGCGTTGTTGGGTTGGGAATGGAGATTCTAAACCAATCCAATTACCGGTTATGGAAGTCATGCATGGAGTCATACTTGGTGAGTGAGGACTTATGGGATGTCGTCGGCGACAGTAGCACAACACCACCAAGGGGAGCTGCTGCGACAGCGGAAGCGACAAAGGAGTGGACACGGAAGAATGCCAAGGCGGAGTTTGCATTGAAGAGGTCAATATCCTCGGGAGTCTTTGAGCATGTCTCAAGTTGCACATCCGCTAGTTCCATTTGGCAGGCGTTAGATCAGTTGTTCAACAAGAAGAATGAAGCTCGGCTACAACTGTTAGAGAACGAGTTGGCGAATGCAAAGCAGGGGGAGTCTTCAATCTCAGAGTTTTTCATCAAGGTAAAGAATCTTCGCTCAGAGATTAATACTCTAAATCCGGAGGAGTCAATTTCCGAAGCACGTTTAAAACGGTATATTATTCGAGGTCTACGACCTGAGTATACACCGTTTGTGACTTCGGTTCAAGGATGGGCTACACAACCTTCCTTGGAGGAGTTCGAGAACCTGCTAGCTTCGCAAGAGTCATTAGCTACGCAAATGGCAGGAGTCAAAATCCATGATGACTCGGGGAGCGCCTTTGTAGCTCGGAAGCAACACAACTTCAAAGCCAAATCCAAATACGATGGTGCAAAGAACATCGATGGACCGGAAGGATCTTCTACTGGAGATAAGAAGCGATTCAAGTGCTACCGGTGTGGAAAGCTTGGGCACTTCAAAAAGGATTGTCGAGTCAAGCTGAAGGAGACAAATATGGCAGAATCAAAAGGTCATATTGAAGACGAAGAATGGGGGAAATGCTTCATGGTGGAGGCTGCATCTTCAGGTATATCCACAACTAAAAATCTTGAAAATGATTGGATTGTGGATTCGGGTTGTAGCCACCATATTACCGGAGACGAGAAGCTATTTTCTAGTCTTCAGCGCCATGATGGAAAAGAAGCCATAATTACCGCGGATAATTCAGTTCACCGGGTCGAGAAGGAAGGGACTGTTGTCATTGAAGGAGAAGATGAAAGCCCTATCACCCTCAAGAATGTATACCATGTCCCTGGAGTAAGGAAGAATCTTCTCTCTGTGGTGAATGCAGTAGACTCAGGTAACTACGTTTTATTTGGCCCAAGAGACGTCAAATTCTTGAAGAATATTAAAGAGTTAAAGGCGGATGTGGTGGTACACCGGATCGCGGGTTAAGGATCTATATGTCTTATCTGCGTCCAACTCATACGTGGAGAAGATGAGTACAAACGACAATGCCTCTATATGGCATGCTCGGCTTGGTCATATAAACATGACTAAGCTAAAGGTTATGGTGAATAAGGAGTTGGTAAATGGGCTTCCGAAGCTGAAGATCCAAGATGAAGGAAAGCTTTGTGAAGGTTGTCAATATGGAAAATCACATAGACTTCCATTTGACAATTCTACTTCACGGTGCAGTGCTCTGTTGGAGAGGATCCATAGTGATTTGATGGGTCCTACAAGAACACCCTCATATTCCGGGTTTCGGTACATGTTGCTGTTCATTGATGACTTCTCACGGCACACTTGGGTATACTTTGTGAAGGAAAAATCAGAAGTATTCTCCAAATTTCAAGAATTCAAGGTTACCGTGGAAGGGGAGCTGGGTCGGAGAATCAAGACCTTAAGGACAGATAATGGAGGGGAGTTCATGTCCAAGGAGTTTCTCTCTTTTTGTCAAAAGCATGGAATAAAGAGAGAGTTTACTTGTCCGTATACACCTCAACAAAATGGAGTAGCGGAAAGGAAGATTCGACATCTAACTGAGACGTGCAGAAGCTGGCTATATGGGAAGGATCTGCCTAAAGCCTTGTGGGCGGAAGACATGAGATGCGCAGTGTACGTCATAAATCGGATGCCACTCAGCCCAAATAACATGAAGTCTCCGTATGAGATGATTCATGGGAAGAAGCCGTCAGTGAAACATCTCAGGATATTTGGATCAGTCTGCTACGTCCATGTGTTTGATTCTCAAAGAACCAAGTTGGAGGCAAAGGCGAAGAAGTGCATCTTCGTTGGCTATGACGAACAAAGAAAAGGGTGGAGGTGTATGGATCCAGAGACACACAGGTACGTAGTGTCTCGAGATGTTGTTTTTGATGAAGTTTCCTCATTCTATGGGCCACCTCAAGTTTTAGTTGAGCAAGAAGGTGGGAGTTCCTCCAAGAGTGATAAACCAGCTCTGAGTAAGGAAAAAGGTCCTGAAGAAGAGATGCAAGGTGAAAGGGGGAGCACTGATCAAGAGGAGGATGAGGAGGAACATCATGGTTCCACGGCTAGTCAAAGGCCTAAAAGGGACATCATTAAACCTGCTCGGTTCAGAGATCCAAAATTTGTTACTACCTTCTCGTGCTACTTTGCAGCTCCATTAGATGAAGATGAGCCAACATCTTATGATGAAGCAAAAGGTGTTGACGAGTGGGAAAACGCAATGAAGGAGGAGATGAATGCTCTCATGAAGAACGAAACTTGGGATTTGGTTCCAAAACCCAAGAATGCCCAACCTGTTTCTTGTAAATGGGTGTACCGGATCAAGCGCAAAACAGATGGAAGCGTTGATAGATTCAAAGCAAGGTTGGTTGCTCGGGGATTCTCTCAAAAGTATGGAGAAGACTATGATGAGACCTTCAGCCCTGTAGCCAAGATGACTACGGTACGTTCTCTCTTATCTTTGGCTGCAAGTTTTGGTTGGAAGTTATGGCAATTAGACGTGAAGAATGCTTTTCTATATGGAGAGCTTGACAAGGAAATCCTGATGGAGCAGCCACTTGGTTTTATATCACGAGAGCATCCTGATTATGTGTGTAAGCTGAAGAAGGCCTTGTATGGGTTAAAACAAGCTCCACGAGCCTGGTATGGAAAGCTTGCTCAGTTTCTTCAGTTCTGCGGTTATGTGGCATCAAACTCTGATCCGAGTCTATTCTTCAAGAAGAATGGAGGAGTCCACGTGGTAGTTCTCCTTTACGTGGATGATATGCTAATTACCGGGAATGATGATGCAGAAATTACTCGTTTACAAGAGGATATGTCGATAAGGTTTGAGATGAAGAAGTTGGGAGAGCTCAACAACTTTCTCGGTTTGGAGGTGGAAAGGGTAAAGGGTGGAATATTCATCGGCCAACAAAGCTATGCAAGAAGAATCGTTGAGAAGTTTGGAGTACACGAAGGAAAGACACGCTCTACTCCAATGGATGTCAACATAAAGCTTAAACGCGATGAAGGGTCCTTACTACCTGATCCTCGGCCTTATCGCTCTCTTGTAGGAAGTCTTTTATACTTAACCATTACAAGACCTGACATTGCCTTCGCGGTAGGTCTTGTAAGTCGGTTTATGCAGGCACCAAGGAAGCCACATCTAGAAGCGGCAAAGAAGATATTGAAGTATGTGAAGACAACTCTTGGCATGGGTCTGGTGTACAAGTATAATGCCAAGGTCTCTCTTTATGGCTTCACGGATGCTGACTTTGGTGGAGATCTTGATGATCGGAAATCAACTTCAGGCTATGTTTTCCTATGTGGGAACACAAGTGTCTCATGGTGCAGTAAGAAGCAAGCAACGGTGTCGTTATCTACAACTGAAGCAGAGTATAAAGCGTCAACTCTAGCAGCCCAAGAGTGTATTTGGCTTCAGAGACTCCTTGAAGATCTGTTCGAGCCAATCAATAAGCCAATTGCAATTTATGGAGATAATCAAAGTGCGATCAAGCTGGCTAATAATCCGGTGTTCCATGGGAGGACTAAACACATTGAGTTAGAGCATCACTTCATAAAAGAGAAGGTGCTTGATGGGACAATTGAAGCTTTGGAAGTTCGAAGCGAGGACAACGTTGCGGATATCTTCACCAAGTCATTACCAAAAGGTCAGTTCGAGTTACTTCGCTCGAAGCTCGGGATGACTGACAAAATCAAGTTTAAAGGGGAGTATTGAAGTTAAACTTGATTTTGGGTTAAGCTTAATTTTGGGTTTATAAAATAATTATTAGTTATTAGATTAGGCCTAAAATTAAGCTCAAGTTCTAGAATCTCTAGAAACATTACTAAAAATCATCATCTTTCTTAAATGTTCTAGAGAATTCTATTAGTTAAATATCTAGATAATTCTATAGATAATTCTAGATGTTGTAGTTAAAATTTTAGATATTATTGTAGAAAATTCTAGAGATTAGGAGAATGTTTGTAAGATATTTTGTAATAAGTGGAGCCTATAAATAGCCCACTACTCCATCATTTGTAAACAAGAGAAGTTGAACAAATAAAGAAAGAGTGTTCTTCATAAGTTCTCTTATTCTCTCTAAAGTTCCTTCAAGTTTTCTCTAAGTATTTTTTCATCTTATTATTCATACTTAGAGGGTCTTTGTTTCTTTCGGATCTCTCGGGTATTACGGTCTTGGGCTAGTGCTTGGCACTATCGATGTTTTCTTTACACGTGGCGGTGGCCATGGCTTCTTAAAGCGGCGGCCGCGCCGTCCGCCATCATAGGTTTATCAGTTTATGATTTGCAAATTTTCTGTTTTTTCTTAAATTTTGGGTAACTGAACGGGTAAGTTCAAGAAATTTAGAAAATTTAACTTTACTAAGTTGGATTAGGGTTAATTTTGGAACGCTTCAAAATCTATCCAAAATGAATGTTTTTAAAAAATTTGAGAAATTTAAGATAAAAATTAAAAATCATGTACGTACATGCTAGTTTTGGGACGGGTTAAGTACGTACAGTATATGCTAAATTTTGAGCACATATATTTGATGTGCCTACAAAATTGAAAACTCATACAAAAGGAAATGATATATTCCTATTTTAACCAACCACTGTTTGTATATTTACGTAGAAAACGTTATTATACAAATTAAAGCGGGTACAAATGAATCTACTCTACTCAAGCGGGTACAAATGAATCTACTCTACTCAACATGGTTACATGGGTCTCCCTTGCCCCTTGGGCAGCATATGTATGTTCTAACTTCTGCGTAGGTTTATTGTATATTAAATATATGTTCATTTTATAGTTGTTGGCGTTAATGAGCTAGGTGTTGTTCGTTTCCTTATCTGGCTGCTGTATCTAACTGCAAATACAAGATATTGTTCGTTTTGCAACAGTTAATTACATGAATTAGATGCAGTAGTTGGATACATATATCAAACTCATAAAAAAAACCAGATATTTCAGATGTAATGAAAGTAGAGTCTAGATACAGATATTTCAGATGCAAATGAAAGTAGAGTCTAAATAGAAATATTTCATCCAAAAATTATAAATGTCTAAAATAACTCTATCTAATTTAAACAATTACATATCAATATATTCTAAATAATAAATTTCATAAAAACCCTAAATTCTGAAAATTCCCAAATTTTATTTTTCCACCAAAATTGCAAATTATCTTTTCGCCAAAACTCATAATTTACATTTTTGCCAAAACCACAAAGTTTTATTTTTTCATCAAAACAGTAAAATTACGTTTTTTTGCCAAAACTGTAAAATCATGGAAAACCCGTAAAATTACGTTTTCCCGCCAAAACCGTAAAATCACGAAAAATCGTAAAATTCTGTTTTCCCACAAAAACCATAAAATTTCATTTCCCTCCAAAACTGTAAAATTTTATTTTTCCGTCAAAACCGTAAAATTTTATTTTCCCGTCAAAACCATAAAATCACGAGAAACCCGTAAAATTCCGTTTTCCCGTCAAAACCGTAAAATCATGAGAAACCCATAAAATTCCGTTTTCCCGCAAAAACCGTTAAATCACGAGAAAATCGTAAAATTCTGTTTTTCCACCAAAACCGTAAAATTTCCCGCCAAAACTGTAAAATTTCATTTTCCCGTCAAAACCGTAAAATCACGAGAAACCCCGTAAAATTCCGTTTTCCCGCCAAAACTGTAAAATCACGAGAAAACCGTAAAATTTTATTTTTTTGCCAAAACCGTAAAATCACGAGAAACCCATAAAATTTTGTTTTCCTGCCAAAACCCTTAAATCACGAGAAAACCGTAAAAAAAAAAATTTTCGCCAAAACCGTAAAATCACGAGAAACCCGTAAAATTCTGTTTTCCCAAAACCGCAAAATTACGTTTTCTCGCCAAAACTGTAAAATTCTGTTTTTCACCAAAACTGTAAAATTTTATTTTCCCGCCAAAACCGTAGAATTACGAGAAACCGTAAAATTCCATTTCCCGTAAAATTACGAAAAAAACGTAAAATTTCATTTTACCGCCAAAACTATAAAATTACATTTTCCCGCTAAAATCGTAAAATTACTAGAAACCTGTAAAATTTCATTTTTCCGCCAAAACCGTAAAATCATGAGAAAACCGTAAAATTTTGTTTTCCTACCAAAATCGTAAAATTACGAGAAAACCATAAAACTGCATTTTCCGTCATATCTATAAATTCTGTTTTCTGCCAAAACCGTAAATTTTTGAAGATTAATTATTTTTTAAAAAATATTAAAAAATTGTTTTCACGTAAAAGTAGTGAAATAGGTTTTTTCAATCATTTTTTTTAACTGCATCCAGATGTAGATACAGATACATAAACGAACATAAATATATCCAGTTATAATATTTAGATACATTAATCAAAAACACAAACGAACATCTGGATGATGCGTCCAAATATGGTATCTAAATGAAGTATCTAGACACTGTGTCCAGATTAGGAAACGAATATGACTCTAATGACGAAGATGAGCAGTAAAGATTATGAAGTTTTACATATTTTTTTTGAATGAAAGTTAAATTTATTCAAACCCAAAAAACCTTGTTTACAAGAATTGCTTCTGTTTTCTGAAATTTTCTAGACTGGTTTATCTTTTTTTTTTAAACTTAAATACGATAATCTACTAAGCTGCAGCTCTTTTCTTTTTCTCTTTTTTTTCTTAGTTTTACATTGTTGGTTGCTAAATCATTAAAATTTGTCACGTTAACGACGTACATTGACCGTCAATAACAAAAACAAGCAAAAGTGTTTTTTTTCTACGTCGATCTCCATCTTTGTCTCGGCCCTCGTTCGCCATCTTAATGTATCTACTGACGACGATGTCATTTTATACAAACATCTATCGTGACTAAAGGCACCAAGAATAAACAATTATAAATTAATTATGATTATAAATTAATTATGATTGAAGAGATAGCTAGATGAGTGCACGAGCCAACCATCCCATACAACCAGCTAAAAGCTCTGTTTAAACTCGAAGAATAATGTGAGGAAGGGCGTAGAGAATGAAGCAGATCGCCATGGAAGCGTATCACTGATTTTACATTCCAAAAACTTGAAGAAGCATATATAAATTTACTTTAACTACTAATTAATTTATATAATTAAAGGTTTGAAATTATGAAGAGAAAATATATAAATTCAAAACTTTAATCCAATAAATGTCATAATGATTTCATACAATATATAGCAAAGTTTTCACCTGCTAAGCACAATGAATCACAAATCTGCCCACTATCTCTTGAATCTTGAGTAATCAAATCTTTAATTTCAAAACTTAAATCCAATAAATGTCATAATTATTTCCTACAAAATAAAGAAAAGTTTTCATCTAGTAGATTTTTATGTTAGATGTCCAACTCCATTCAAGACATAACCATCATACTATATTTGGTTCAGCTGCTAAGCACAATGGAGACATTGTTGTTGTTGTGAGAGAGCATTGGAACCATCCCAAGCAACTCTTCAAAATGTTCTCTTTCAAGATAACCTTCCAACTTTACGACCATCTTCTCTAACGTCTTTGATCTTTTAAGCATGAGCTCCATGAACGAAGCAACCTTATCGACGACCCTCGCTTCCGAGCTCCACCATTGATCCGGATTCAAGCCTTGCAATTCCAAGTACTTGTCAATGATCAGTCTCTCCTGTACAACATAAAAAGGTTTTCGATTATGCAAACAGATTTTCAGAATTTCAGATTGCACAAAAGTGAAAGAAGATATGGATTGGTTAAGGAAAATAAAAAGAGGCTAATATACTGGTGTGGTGCCGGGTTTCCTTGTGCGTACTGTTAGCTTCTTCAATTCGGGTGAGTTTTGTAACAACCTTACTAAGCCAGGAACTACATATTGAGAGACCATTGTCTTAAACGTCAAATCTTTGACCTTGAAGCTCGGAAAAGAAACACCACTAAGCTCGGCAAGAGATAAAATCTAACAAAAAAAATCACAGACATGTAGTAAATATCGAAACACAAATCTCAAGGAGGTATTAATAAATAAATAAAATTAGAGCTTTAACCATAGAAAGACAAGAATTAGTTATTCTACAAACATCTATAGTGACTTCTCAGAGAGTGCATATATGCCATATAACAATATTAACATAGACTTACAAACAGAGTGCATAAGACATATACTTATTGGAAATCAAAGCGTAATGAAAAAACTAGTCCATTGGCTATCAAAGACTGATGCTACAATTAATAGTGGAGTGATTCTGCAACAGACCTACCTTGGAATACACGAAAACATACCTCAAGAAAGTTTGCCCCGAAAGTAAACTTATCTACATTCTGCAACTTGTCTAGCATCTTTAGAAACGTGTATTGCAGAAAATCAGCTGTCAGTTTTTTAGTTGAGGAAAAGCAAACATATAGACTAGCTTCGGTTAAGGACGAGACATCAACAAGAGTACATGGTAACTGAGAGTTGCGCAAATTGAGGCAATGGATTTGCGGCGCAACAATCTGCGTCGGACCCGGAACCCTAATGTTGCGGTCGATTTCTAATGTTCTCAGACTCTGCGATTTCCTGACATCAAGAACCCTAAGTTCATCGCAGAAATACAGCTTTAAGCTCTCGAGAATGGGACAGCCAGATAAAATCTGATCAATGCATACGCGAGAGAGCCTGCACCGACGCAAGGACAGCATCTTCAGAGATGCCCAAGACACGGAACGACTGGGACTCTCCAAATAAAAATAAAATAGTACAACATCGAGTTGTTTCACAGAGTTATTGATGCAGAAGTAATCAGGAACATCAAAACCGTAACTCAGCGACATACTCTCCACGTTTCAGGACATGGCGAGCTTGTTCCACCTGTCAATGTGAGGAATATAGTCTATCATGCTGGTACAGAGCCGGAAACACATCATCTTGCGAGCCGTGTAGCGATCTAGGGTTTTGTTTATCGAATCAGCTTCCGGCCTATGAAGTACGAAATGGAAGGAGAGGGAAGGTGTATCGGACCATACATGCCTCCACCGTTTGGACAAGATGGAAGTTCTGATGGCTATCTTGGTTGGTATAAAGGAGAGTATACTTTGGAGGATCTCATCAGGTAGAGAGCTGATTGAGTCTACACCCTTGCTTGGATCTCCTGCTTCTTCGATTTTGCGGTCTCCGTGGCGGTGGCTATGGCTTCTTAAAGCGGCTTTTGCACCGTCTGTCCGTCTCCGTTCTCGCCGTCGTCCGCCGTCTTCCGCCATCGTAAGTTTATGATTTGCATATATTGTTATTTTTCTCAAATTAGCCCTTTATATGGAATATAATTTTTTGTTTTTAATTATGTTGCAAGCAAACATCCCCAAAATACTACTGGGTTTTTAAAGCCCATCAAACCTTACGACCATCTTCTCCATCTCTGTCTTGACCCTCGTTCGCTATCTTAATGTATCTTAGAGAGCTAGTGCATATATAAGTATAACATAGAATTTCACTTAACTACTAATTAATTGCTGATATTAAGATTTAAAATTGTGAAGAGAAAAAAAAGAAATTCAAAACTTTAATCCAATAAATGTCATAATGATTTCCTACAAAAATATAGAAAAGTTTTCATTTGCTAAGCACAATGGAGACATTGTTGTTGTTGTCAGAGAGCATTGGAATCATCTCAAGTAACTCTTCAAAATGTCTTCTTTCAAGATCAAATTCCAACCTTACGACCATCTTCTCTAGTGTCTTTGAGCTTTTAAGCATGAGCTCCATGAACAAAGCCACCTTCTCGACGACCTTCACTTCCGAGCTCCAGCATTGATCCGAGTTCAAGCCTAGCAACTCCAAGTACATGTCACTCTATACAGCATAAAAAGGTTTTCGATTATGCAAACAGATTGCCAATATTTCAGATTACACAAAAGTGAAAGAAGATATGGTTTGGTTAAGAAAAATAGAAGAGACTAATGGAAAAATATACCGGTATCATGTCGGAAGTCCGTTTGCGTATTGTTAGCTTCTTCAATTCAGGTGAGTTTTGCAGTACCCTCACTAAGCCTGGAATTTCATATATAGTGTTAATTGTCTCAAACGTCAAATCTTTGACCTTGAAGCTCGAAAAAGGAACACCACGGAGCTCGGCAATAGATAAAATCTAACCCAAAAAAAAAAAAAAATCACAGACATGTATTAGTAGTAAATATCGAAGGGTTAATTTGTAAAATAACCACATTACACTATAAAATAAACAATATAACCATATTAATTTCATAATTAATTTAATAATCAAAAATCCTAAAATTTGTCTATTTTATCCTTCAAACAAAATTTATAAATACATTATTATAGTATACTATATCGATTTATATTACTATACTATATTATATATAACATGTTTGTTTCTTATAAATCGTATAGGAGAAAGGACAAAATATAAAATGATAAGTGAGAGTAAAGGAGAAGACCGGAGAGGAAAGAGAGGGAAAAAGAAGGAGTGAAGAGGAGAAAAAGGAATCAAAATGAAAAAAAAAGAATGAAAGAAAAAAAAAATAGGAAGAAAAGAAAAAAATAAGAGAGATAGTTTTGTATATATTGTAAAATATATACAAAATACTATAGCCATTGATTTTTATAGTTAGTTTATCTATTTTTCAGTTTAATATAGTCATATGATCTAATTTCTCAATATCGAAACATAAATCTCAAGGAATTTTTTTTTAAATTAGAGTTTTAACCATAGAAAGACAAGAATTAGTTATTGATCAATGGTGAGTGTCACTTTTCTACAAACATCTATAGTGACTTCTCAGAGTGGGAATATTTAACATAGACTTACAAACATCTATAGTGATATAACAATATTTAACATAGACTTACAAACAGAGTGCATAAAACATAGACGTATTGGAAATCAAAGCCTAGTGAAAAAATACTCCATTGGCTAACATAGACTGATGCTACAATTAATAGTAAAGTGATTCTGCAACAGGCCTACCTTGGAATGCACGAAAACATACCTTAAGAAAGCTTGCCCCGAAAGTCAGCTTATCTACGTTCTGCAACTTGTCTAGCATCTTTAGAAACATGTCTAGCAGAAAGTCAGCTGTAAGTTTTTTAGTTGAGGAAAAGCATATATGTAGACTAGCTTCGGTTAAGGACGAGACATCAACAAAAGTACATGGTAACTGAGAGTTGCTCAATCTGAGGCAATGGATTTGCGGCGCAACAATCTGCGTTGGACTCGGGGCCCAATAGCTGCGGTCGATTTCTAATGTTCTCAGACTCTGCGATTTCCTGACATCAAGAACCCTAAGTTCATTGCAGAAATACAGCTTTAAGCTCTCGAGAATCGGACAGCCAGATAAAATCTTATCAATGCATTCACGAGAGAGCTTGCAATTACGCAAGGACAGCTTCTTCAGAGATGTCCAAGACACGGAACTACTGGGAATCCTCAAACCATAATACCCTAGGTCAACACTGAGTTGCTTCACAGAGTTATTGGTGTAGAAGAAATCAGGAACATGATACTTATCGTCACCACCATTATCCAAATTCAGCGACATATTCTCCACGTCTCGGGACATGGCGAACTCGATCCATCTGTCAATGTGAGGCATATAGTCTTTCATGCTGGCACAGAGCCGGAAACTAATCATCTTGCGAGCCGTGTAGCGATCTAGGGTTTTGTTTATCGAATCAGCTTTCGGTTTGTGTATACACGTACGCCAATCGAAGGAGAGGGAAGGTGTATCGGGCCATACATGCCTCCATCGTTTGGACAAGATGGAAGTTCTGATGGCGAATTTGGTCGGAAGAGACGAGAGGATAATGTGGAGGATCTCATCAGGCAGAGAGCTGATTGAGTCCAGACCCTTGCTTGGATCTCCTGCTTCTTCCATTTTGGGGTCTCCGTGGCGGTGGCCATGGCTTCTTAAAGTGGCAGACAGGCGGTCGCACCGTCTCCCTTCCAGCCGCAGTCCGCCATCGTAAGTTTTTTTTGTTCTTTTTGTGCGAAATCCATCGTAAGTTTATGATTTGCAGATTTTGTTTTTTCTCAAATCTATTTAGTATTTACATTGGAATAGTTTTTTTTTCATGTTTTAACTATGTGCAAGGAAACATCCCCAAAAATACTACTGGGTTTTTAAAGCCCATCAAACTTCAAGAAATTTTGGAAAATTAAAATTATTATCCAAGCTTTACTAAGTTGGATAAGGGTTAATTTTGGAACGAGTAAAAGCCAACCCAAAATGAGTATTTCTGAAAATTTGAGAAATTTAAGATTAGTTTTTAATATCATTTATATGCTAGTTTTTTTTTTGGGACGGGTAAGAATATATGCTAAATTTTGGGTAAATTTGATGTGTCCTACAAAATTGAAAAATCAAACAAAGGAGATGAAAAATATTAATATATTTATATTTTAACTAAATTAGCTACCACTGTCTGTATCTTGACAGAGAAAACATTATTATACAAATTTAACCGGATGCAAGTGAATCTACTCTACTCAACATGGGTCCTCCCTTGAGCAGCATATGTATGTTCTATGTAGGTTTTATTGTATATTAGAATATGTTCATTTTACAGATGATAGCGTTAATGAATAAGAATAGCAGTAAAGATTATGAAGTTTTACATTGTTGGTTGCTAAATCATTAAAATTTGTCACGTTCACGTACGTTGACCATCAATAACAAAAACAACCAAAAGAGTTTTTGTCGTTGCCATCTCTCACCTTTAATAACATTATATATATACAACCTATTCTATTGTACAAAATATATGACACGTCTTTCTTTGTGAAATAACAACAGAAAAATATTTCATTTCATCATTTGGTCGTTTTCATTTGTGTCACTTAACAGTCCCTAATACACTGAGATGATAAACAATGAACGGTTAAATTTGATAAAAAAAATGACCAATAAAATCGCAAGCTAAAGGCACCTTGATCTTGATATCCGCAAGAATAATTATAAATTAATTATGTTTGGAACCTTTATATATACATCATGTAAAATACCGGACAAAATTTTCAATAACTTAAACACCTAATGAAATTAATCAAGTATAATGAATCATGGGACAAAGTGTTGTAGCTGAATTATGATTAGACTAATATCATCCAAGCACCCTCTCTTACACGATAGCTCGGCTAGTTTCTTGCAAGCAGAAAGTGTCTTTGGTTTCTCCACGCCCACACAGTACGGTCGAACCACATCAACCGCCTCTTGGTTCGTTACCTATAACACCCGCGAAAAATCCGGTTCAACATTCAAACCGTGGACAAAAAAAAGAATCAACTTTGAAACATTTCGGGCTATGCTTACCTTATCCCAAAGACCGTCAGATGCTAAGATCAAGAACTCGAATTCCGGTTTAATCTGTAATGTTCTGGTTTCCGGTTCAGCAATTACCCACTCCTTGAGATACCGGTCTCCAATTCCTCGGGAGACGGCTAATGTTCCTTGAATTCTCCAAACGCCGTTGCAGCAGTCAACATAACCACCCTACACACACAAACAAAAAGGGTAAGTAAACCGAACCCAATCAAACCAAACAAGATTAATACATAATTAAAATTTTCGGAATGTTAGAATGATTCTCCAGTTTTGTAGTTTTTTTTAGCCCATCACATTCGCATTTTATTTTATCCATTCGGCGATTCCATAGATTTGATCATTTGATCAAAAATAAAAATGTGAAATCTCTTGCCCTCAAATTTACATCTAAAGTCAGGTTTCTTGTTTCCCACATGCACAACTCCACAAATTCATAGTGTTGTCAATTAAAACGCAATATAGACTATGTAGAGAGTGAAGATTGTTACACACACAAAAAAAGGACTAGAGAGAATGATAAAACTCACCAATGCTTCAATCCTTTTGAACTCATTTGCTTGAGAAGGATTGTGATCGGTAGTAAGAGCTTCCGCAGCTCCGCCGCGGCTTATAACAGCCCGGCAGTCTCCGGCATTCGAAACCGCAAGCTCGCCTTTGGATATCAAAGCGGTTACACAACACGCGCCGCCTCTTGAACCTTCTTTCAAGAAATCCTCGTCCGTTTTGATGTAACCGTCTCTTATCGCTCTCTCGAGCGAGTACCCTTCTTCTCCCGATCTCTCTGCCGCCATCGCCGCCTCAATGTTGTTACCGAGATTCACGGCCGCGAATTCCGCCGCTTTGGATCCGCCGTGACCGTCGAAAACACCGAAGAAAGCCTTTTTGTGAGCTCCTTCGTCGGGATCAACCGCCGCGAAATACCGATCTTCCATTGGTCCGCGTCTTCCTCTCTTGCAATAAACAGAGTAGTATCCATCTTTCTCTGCTTCAACAACCTCGTCCGATTTTTCCGGCGTCTTAACCGTCGTACTACACCATGGTGCAATCGCCGGAGCTGCCGTTAGGTCAAGCATCGGAGGTCGCTTTCTTTTCAACACCGTGTCAGAATCGGGACTCGAAGTCGTCTCCTTTGGCTTCCTTGTAGGAAACGCTACCATAGTCAGCCTCGGTGGTGCTGAGCGTGGCGAAGACGACGGCGTTTTGACCGACGTCGGAGAGAAAACTACAGGAGAAGGGAAGTAAACCGGAGATTCCGGTGCCATGATTACTGATCTCTTCATCGTAAAATCTTCGGTGTGTTTCTTATTCTCTCGATTTGTTTGTTTGATTGTCGGAGTCTTGGAGAGTTGCATATAAAAATAAAAAAGGAGAAGAAGAAATTAGAAAAATAGGGTTGCCTTTTGTTTTTTTGCTTTTGATTAATTTAATTTCTTGTTGTTTACGTCTGAGAAAGAAGCAAGGACCTTGTGAATAGCGGAATAGTGTGGGCGGTTAGATTCTTTTTTATATATGACCAAGTTTTTGGTCAATGGTCAACGACGATTATTTCTCTTTCTACATGCTAATTTACACCTTCGTGACCAAGTCTCTCTCCCTCTCTCGTAATTTAGTCAAATTCACGTCGGTGCCAAAATTACCCATCTCTATCATTTTTTATCTTTTTTTGCTATATTTTATTTGTAATATGGCTTTATTATTTTGCCATAACGGGATATATGTTTGAATCTGTAGTTGGACTTGGTGATGATCACGTGAAATCTTTGAGCTTTGAATGGTGAACGACGATGTATCTGCCGTCCATTGAATACAATTTGTGTCATTAATTTGATTATCAATTCAAAGTATGTAGACTAATAACGTGGTTAATTACGGTTTAAATGTTCCGAGAATGTAAAGCACGGTCCCGTTTTTTAAGCGCTCTTTCTCAAGCGTCGGATATTTTATTTTTCTTTAAATGGATTTAAAATAATATATTCGTTTTTTTCTTAAGTTATTATCTGCAATTTAGTTCCCATAACTACATATATTGCTTCTCATCAACTTTACTTTACACGATTTTTAACAAAGCAAAATGTTTAGTTTACAAGCTAGAATAAATGTTACATTACACAATTAGCTTGTAAACTAAAAGTTATGAAAATCTTAGACAAAAAGGATAAGTAGTACGAATTAGGGAGGGAACTAGTAATTTTTGGTCTTCCTGCCAATATTGATCAACTATGTATAATGTATGTATCAAAATTGTTAGAATCCCATAGGACTCGATTTTTGTGTTCATTACTGTAATTATTAATCTAGAAGTATAGAAATTATCAAACTCCTTTAAGATCTGGTCAATGATTCTATGAGTAAATGACTGAGTAAATGATCCGATCCGAAACTTTTGATGGGATATTTAGTTATACTATTCGTGAATATCAGTCAATCAAACGAAGAAGGAAAAATATAATCGAATCAAAAGCTAACTCCATTACAAGAGTTTGGTATTGTGATAAACTCTTTTAAGTGAAGCTAAAATATACAAATTTGGTATTGATAGTTAATTTTATTTACTCTACGTACTGAAAAACGAGCTTCGTATGTTCATTATTTGATGAAGGGTTTTTAATCACCCCGAAATCGTTTTAAAATGTACACTACACGAGTAAGGAAAAAGTCATAATTGATTTGAGACCTGGCAATAAGGAAAGAGGAACAATGTCACGATTAAGACATCATACAATACGTAAGTGTGTATGTATTAATATGTGTACATATGATTGGAGAACAGTTGACCCTATCTCGTCATCGACTCAGTAATAACTTATCTCAGAAGGATCAGCCTCAGGTCGGCCTTTTTTGACTTGGCAAACCAATGTTTTTCATTACAATACAACTAAAAATACATTAAAACATGAAATCATTTTTAGCTATAAAAATTGACGTGATATGGACATAGATAACTGTTTGAAACAAAACAAATTCACATTCATAAAACAAATCAAATATGCCACATGTCATATAAAGGTTAACGATTGTAGAGTTGGTAACCTAAAATACTGCACACACGTCCCAAGCAATAGAGAATGCCACACAAAAAAAAAAAACAATGTGATGGTCAAAACTGAGGGGCATAGTTTGTTCTTCTTCTTTTTGGTTTCCATTTTGAAAATGACGGACATAGTTGTCTTTCGATCCTGTCCAAGATTACATTTGAATCAGAAAGTGAGGAAGTAGATGAAGAAATCGAAAAGAGAAATTAAAGATGAGAGAGCGCGAAGAGAGAATCTACTACCGGTTATTCAATCGTAAACTATTACAGTTGGTTTAATTACATTGTTTCATCACTTTTTTTTTTTTTTTTTATGTTCATTCGTAACTATAGAACTTGGAACACGAGGTCCACGAATTATCATTTATATGTCATTTCTGCTTATTCAGAGCAACCTTGTCGAATAACGAAGACATTCTTCTCCCATGACATGTAAGTCATTTGCATTTCTTTATTAGGTAGGTTTTTTTTAGAAAAACTGCGCTATAAATGTTGTCATATTAACAAACTGTCAATTCGACATTTCGATATAACTGATTTTATATATTATTATATACAACTTCTAGAAAAATCATATATATAGCCTACTTAACTTCTTTAGTGGTATTGTATTTTGAGTTCTACGTTTATTATACGTTGAAGATAGCTTTCATGGTTTGGCGTTTCTCCTGGCCTTTTAGTTTTCTTCCATTGTTCATAATTCTTTTGGTTTTTGGGATTGTATTCCCAGATTTCTATTGCAACACATATATTTTAATTTATCAAAGAAGGCTGAGTTCCAGATTCCATGCTTTTTTTTTTGTTAATCTATTGATGGAGGTTATAAATAATTTAACTTTAGATTTTAACAGGGTTTTAATAATCATATAGGGTCGGTCCATAACATAAACGGGCTAAACGGCTGTTTAGAACCATCATTTTTTTCAAAATTTTATGAACCACATATATTTGAGAAATAATATATATAGATCACATATGTACTAAATTTAATTTTTGAGTCCAGATGGTACACTTTTTTGTTATAAAAACAATTTATGAAAGGTTACATTTTTTAAAAAAATTTCGGACCACTATTTAGTTGGACCGACACTGTATTCATAGGTGTTGCCATTTAGGGGTGGAAGACTTTTCTTGGTAGTTCAATCTAGAAGTCTCAAAACAAAGAATCGCTATTGCATGGACCCACCTAAAGTAACCGATTTTGGACCAGCAATGTATGTACCTAACCATAAGGCACAAATAGAGTGAACGTCTTCCATTTCAAATCAAACTCACACACTGTCCATTGGCGTCAAGATAATATATTTAGGGTTCTTCTTCACGAAGTCATATTCATTTTCATATACAGGTTGAAATCATTTATATATGTATGCATACACACACACAAAAATAAATTCCGGGGTATAGTTAAAGGACACGCGGTGAAGAAGCACGGCACTTCCAAGTTCCAAGTATACGTCAGCTAATTCAATCAGACACGTGGCACTTGACCAGCAAAGAAGAGCACACGTATGACGTACCGATTGTCCCTTAATCACCACGTCGAACCTCCACGTGGTAACACAAGCAAAATGACATCCGAAACAATTCGCATAATATATATATAGCCTGACCTCTTCAAGTCTCTCGCATCATCATCATATCTCAAGTCGTTGGGAGTGTATTTGGTTTTTTTGTCTGTGATAAAAGAAGCTAAAGTAATTTAATAACTTGTGTAGTAAGTAAATCTATGGCGTCTCAACAGGAGAAAAAACAGCTAGACGAGAGGGCCAAGAAGGGAGAAACCGTCGTGCCAGGTGGCACTGGAGGCAAAAGCTTGGAAGCTCAACAGCATCTAGCTGAAGGTCTCTCTCTCTCTCTCTCACATCTATTATATGTCTCTTTCTGTATAACGTTAATGAATTTAATGGTTTCGTACGTGTCAAGTTAAAGTTATAGTTATAACGGTATTAATGTTTGTGGAATCTTATATGAAGGGAGGAGCCGAGGAGGGAACACAAGGAAAGAGCAGTTGGGAACTGAAGGATATCAGAAGATGGGACGCAAAGGTGGTCTTAGCACCGGAGACAAGCCTGGTGGGGAAGACGCTGAGGATCAAGGAGAGGAAATGGACGAACCCATATCCAGGACCAAAACCTAATCAATGTTTTAGATGGATGTGTAATAAGCTGGTTAAATATTTCCATGTAGCTAAACGTTGTGTTTGATTTCCTGTGTAAGTTCTTCTCTATTTAGTTCACAAGATGATGATGAGCATGTGTGTATGTTCTCGTCTACGTATAGGCCTTTAATTTGGAATAGTGTTTTGGTTTTGTTCATACAGTTGTGTTTTGGCTTCTTAGCATGGCTGAAGAAAGTAATATATAATAGCTATTTAGCCTATTTTCCCTTTGAAGTTTGAACCATGTACTTTCGTAAGGACCTGAAGATGGGATCATCTAACATATATAGGCGAGCAAAGTAGGAAATTAATAGAGCTGAAAAGGGAAAATAAACAAATTCGTCGATGAGTTCTCTCTTAATACCATCCTAAGAAAAGTAGAAAAGTATAATGTTGATCAATTTGCTTAGTTCTGCATGTTTAACACCAAACCGGTACTTAAAAGAATGGAAATTGGTGGAGTTGGTAACCAGACACCCGGTTTAGCAATCATCTCAGCTAGACCGATGATCAGCGGTTTAATGATTAAATAAAACTGATTTTACAACCAACCGGTTCGTCTCCAATCTCTTCGCCGTGCTCTGTACAAACTCACTAATGTTTTGTTGGTCGGAACTTGAAAAATGTGCGAATTCATACATTCAATCAGGAAAGCAAATCGAAAAATCAATCCTTCCGAGAAAAATATCAACTTATGTGGGTAATATACAGAGAGAGCAACTCGTTCCATGTATCCGGCAATCCGGGAAGACACCAGTGATAACAATCGGCGAAGGTTCTCGGATCCGATCTCTGCTCCGGCGTCTTGAGCTTCCCTCTCCGCGACCCGTAAAATGAGGTATGCGCATCTTTCCTGTACTCCGACATCGTAGTCACGTTGAGGAAACGAATCGGCACTTTTGTGGTTGATTTCGTTACATTCACCGCGATTTCGAAAAGCCTCCGATTTGTTCCGACATCTATTGGTTTCGACATGTCGAGTATAGGTTCCGTCTCTTTCTCGCACTTGCTGCCTCCTCCATTAACGTCCCAATCTGAGCTCCTGTTGTAATTTTATTTCATAGGTGTTTCATTAATGGAAATCGAAAAGGAACAGTCTTCACTGAAAAAGTTGGGATTTTTGTTTTTTGCTCATAGTACCTGACATGAGTTGGTGAAATGCTGCTGAAGAAGATAGATGTTCGACTTGTGTCAATGTTTTGTTCTAACCACTTTGCCCATGTCCGTAGCACTTGTTCGTACATGACATGGGTTCCGATTTCGTCATACTCTGCTGACCCTTCACTGAAAGATCCTTGTTTTCTTCAAAGCATCATCAAAGGTAGAAGCTTTTATCAAGGTTTAAACAGGATTGGAAAATTGGAGTTTGGAACTTGGTGGAGAGAGGCTTATCATCACTTACAGAACTTTGATCTTGAAACTTCTGGTCCACCATATATACGTGTTGAAAACGAGAAAGTCTGCGTTTTTCCAGTACTCGCCATGCTTGGAGATTGATCGAGGCATGATGATTGGATCAGTTTTGCCGTCTCTCTTGTCTGGAGGATCAGCATTTGATTCGACTAGGAAAGGTGCCCAGTAAAATGCTATGGTCGCATTGTACTCCTACACACATTCAAAGAGAGATCAGATTTGGGGTTTCTTGTTGCTTCTTTGGGTTATTACGTTTTGCATAGAAGAGACAGTCCTTGAGACCTCTGTATTGAAGATTGACATTTGTGCTGTGTGTTTCAAGGTCTTTTCGCCTGAAGGAATGATGGATTGGACCATACAAACCATGGATTGCCATTGGTTATAATGTATCGAATCACCAACGAACATCAGTTTCTTTCCCCTGAGTCTCTCTAGCAGTAGCTTAGCGTTGAACCTAGAACCCAAGAAGTCAAGAACTAAAGCCCCTGTAACTCAATTTTGGCTTCTCTTTTGTATCTTAGAAAGTTGTAAACTGACCTTGGCAAAGAGCAATCTCGAGGTTGCCATCTCCATCTCTGGTACTTAGAATCTGGCCTCCCGTTTCTCGTACACGCCACCCACTCTGAGATAAACTCGCATTCGTCTTCTTTGTATAAAGGATGTGTGGCGTTATCCAGAACCCATTCACCTGTGAAGACATCGCAGACTTCTAATGGCACCGGATCAATCTTCTTGTCTTTATTATTACCATCTTCTTTGCTTTGTTGTTGTAGGTTATGTGTCTTGAGTTCTTGAAACTGGCCAGACCTCAGCTTCTCACTGTACAGATAGCATCCGAGGAGGAACAAGGGAAGAAGAAGGACGGCAAAGTATAGCAGAGGAAGATAAGCATTCCTCTGTGTACCACGAGTTTGTTTCATCTTTGTTAGATTCGGTTTCTGGACATGTGAGAGAAATGGTTGAACAAATCATTAATGCTGGGTCATAGTTGGTCAATCAAAAACTAATCTGATACTATTTCTTTTTTATAATCATGGAGTTGATAATACACAACTACTTGACGGACCCACGTACACCAACGTGGAGCAGCTACCATGCCACGTGTAAAAGTGTGAATTCCTACGCTAATTACTTAAACCTCCATATCTCATTATCTTATAAATCCAGCTAAAGAACTCGAAGTTGTTGAATATTTTGCATTTGTGTATTATATTGTTAGTAGATTAACACAAAATTTCTTCTTTCTTCATGGACATTGACCGAACATTAAACCGACTCTCAAGATAAAAATTTTAGTATAATGAATTCTAACGAAAAAACCTATATATAATTTAGTAAATATCAGCTCTATAAAATTATAATGCATATCATAATGTCAAAACATTATTAATTCCTGTTCATGTTCTGTTGTGTTATAATTACAAATAAGAAATGTTTTCTTCGTTATATATTCTTTCCCTGTGGTAGTAGATCCATAGAGTCATAATGCGAAGAACAAGGACAAAACCACAAGCTTATAGCTAAGGTCTAAGGTAATAAACACATCTTGGCCTTAATATTTATTTCTTTGTGGACGTTACATATTCTGCGTAATACATAGAGCGATGTGAATAAAATCGATGTGGGAAATTTGTAACCTTAATTCACAAAACATTCTATATACATCACAAGAATTTTTAAAAACCGACCCAAAAAAAAAAGGATGAGAGAATCCAAATAATTTCATATTTTGGTCATGAAGATTTCGAAATAATATGCGTATAAAGAAACTCGTTCCATGTATCGGGAACACCAGGTAAGCACCAGTGGATACAGTCAGCATAATGGGTCGGATCGTTTTGCTGCTCGCGCGTCAGCAATTTGCCTTGCCTGATCGTGTAAACCGAAGTATGCGCATCTTTACGATACTCGGACAATCCAGTGATGTTGAGGAAATGAATAGGAACTCTAAGAGACTGCGTGACGTTTTCCACAACCGAAAACAGTCTGTAGTCCGTCCCTACCTCCGAAAACTGCCTGTAGTCCGCCCCAACGTTGAACACCATCGACGAGTTTATGATCGGTGTCGTTTCTAAAGCACACCTTATACCTTCAGGATTCCCCCAATCCAAACTCCTAAAACAAAACAGTGATTAATTATAATAATAATAAAATTAAGAGCTTAAAAATTAAAATGGAGATAGAGAAATTAAATTGTACTTGATATGAAGAGGAGACATGCTCATGAAGAAAACGGTTGTACGTAGAGGATTAATGTTATGGTCCACCCAATCTCCCAATGTCCTCATCATTCTTTCGTATGCTATTGGCCGTTTGATCTCATCATATTCCGTGTCACCTTCATCGAACGATCCTCGTCTGTTTTCATAATTTCACAATCTATCTTTTTATCCTCAGCTACCATATGCCTATATTCATTACATTATTGTATTTACTACTTACAGGACTTTGATGGAGAAAGTGTTCATCCACCAGATGTAACTATTAAAGACAAGAAAGTCAACGCTTCTCCAGTTGACTCCGTGCTTCTCGATGGACTCTGGCATTATGATACGATCGATTATACTGTGCTTTCTCGGATCGTCTGAATTCGATTCAACCAAAAATGGCGCCCAATAAAACTCCACCGTTGCGTTGTAGTCCTTTTTCATATTTTAAAAATCCCAAAAAAGTAAGAAACTATAAAAAACAGTAAGGCATCTTTTTCTCTTTTCTTTTCCGTCCAAAAATCGTCCCTTCAAGATTAATAAAACTCAGAAATTATAGAAAGAAACTATAGAATAATGCCATTGGTGTCAGTGTCACACACAGGTGTTTTACTTTACCTGAATTTGGAAAATGGTGAGAGAACCGGTCTGGTTCAAGCTTTTTCTACCGGGAGGAATCACTGATTGAACCAAACAAACCATCGATTCCCATTGGTTCCGGTTAAGCGAGTCACCGACAAACATCAACCTCTTGTTCCTCAGCTTCTCTAGCAACACTCTCGCTTTGAATCTTCCAAACCAAAATCAGAAAAACTACAGTTATTGAAAACCAAATCGATCAAAACCGAAAAAGAAAGAAGAAGAAAGAACAAACAGAGCATTTTGAAAAAGGAAACAATTAGCTTTACTTTGGCAAAGAACAGTCTTTTGGTTGCCATCTCCATTTCTGAAACAGAGAATCTTTCCTTCCGTTTCTTAAGCAAGTTACTTGCTCTGTCAAGAACTCGCACTCTTCCTCTTTGTACAATGGACGCGTCTTGTTGTCGAATACCCATTCTCCGGTGAAGAGATCACACTCCTGCGGCGGCAACTCCACGTATTCCTCAAATAGACTAAAGAATGGATTCGACGATGACAAGTCAGCAATGGATTTGACGTTGTCATTGTACATGAAGATCCCCAAGAGGAAAACGGAGAAGACGATTACGAAGATTGAGATATTACTCCTCTTCCTCTGTTTCATGGTCACTCCTGTCTCAAAAGGATTGAACTCTTGTTCTCGAGTGTTGCATCTGATAATGAAGATGATGAGTAGTAAAGAAGAAGAAAGAAGAACAGTTATGTAAGTGTCGGTATGTGGCTATGAGAGAGAACACGAGGGGGAGGAGAGAGAGAGATCGATGGAGATTTTTGATAATCAAATAGTAAGAGAAAAGAAGATAAGGATTATTAAAAAATTTAACGAACAATAATGCCAAATAGACTTTATACTATGGCCAATTGGTGGTTTTGGTGCTTTTGACCTTAAAAGCATAATTGGTGACACATGACTTCCTATAGTTTTCTCCCTTTGTGTTCATCTTTCGAATTAAAAATGTAAACTAAACTAATTTTGGTTTTATTTGATCGATGAGGGAAACTTATCTTAGTCCCTACCTAAATTAGTAGCAGCCTAATATTAATTGCTTTTCCCTCATCAGTTTTTTTAGAATTCTATTGTAGCTCAAAATCGAGTCTTCAAATTTCGAATATAAGTATAGTTACATAAACTCTTGTAACTGAAGAAATAGTATTTCTGAAATACAACCACATTATTTATACATTATTTACAGTTGTTACTCGATTTTATAATAATTTCTCAAATATTTTATGCAATTTGAAATATAATATATATATATTATATTGCTGCTATAAATATGAATCTCAAAATCCATGCAGAGTTCATATTTTAGCAATCTCGAGAAAAGGTGATTAGCATTAATATACATCGTTGACACCAAAAATGACAGATCTAATGCGATACTGTCACATGGTATGGATTTTCTTTTGTATATAAAATAAATAGACCACAATCTTCATGCTGTTTTTAACTGTACTAATAACGAGAATGTGAATCAATGGACTAACAAATTTTCAAAATATAGAGACCAGTCGTTGTTAGCCTCAAAAATTAAGATATCACTAAACGACTGGTCTCTAAATTTTGAAAATTTGTTAGTCCACTGATTGTGCCGATAGAAGATTAGTGTTAAGCACTTGAATTAGCTTCAAAAGATTGGACTAACAAATTTCCGGTTTCAGTACTTATGTTCTTAACACTAATCTTCTCTAGGCCTAATTTTTCTAAGCACTTGAATTCCTTTTCTTCTCCAATCTAAAATATTGCCGCCAAGATTAAGATACCACAAACAAGTACAAAGCCATTAAGATCCTTGATAGAACATTTGAACTCATTCATCAATTATTAGCTTTTTTAATCATTACATAATGTCACAAATGACAAGAGAATGACAGAGAGAAAAAAGAAAAGAAAAAACAAGAGAATATTAAAAAAAAGACATATATTAGAAAACTATGGGGTCAAACACAAATCAAAGAATTATTGACCAGATTTTTGTTAGATTCTGTGTAGAGAGGCCCAGAAGAATAGCAATAAAGATCCCATTTCTTTCTTTCTGCTTCCTTATGCCACAACCTGCTGCTTCTCATGGTCTATGTACATTTGCTCTGCCCACGTTGGAAGCTTAAACTGGTCCCTAACCACTGCACCGTTCACCGTGTTCCCAACCCTCTCGTTCAACCCAAAGGCTCTCTCCTGTATACTATCTTTCACCAAGGAGTTCACCCACGACACATCTGGCTCATCGCTGTAGTCTCCTCTCGCAGGACGAGACACATTGTTGTTGTTGTTGTTGCTGCTGCTGCCATGAATGCCGAAGGAGGCGCTTCTCCTCAGCTCTCTTTGCATCCCCCACTCGAGCTTCCCGTTCGGCGATCCCCAATCCGAGACATTCGAAGAAGCTACCGGAGCCGGTTTAAAACTCAAGCTGCGTTTCGCAAACGCCGAGGATCTAGCGTTCATCACCGCAGCTGCCATAGCCGCTGAAGACTCGAACCCGCGAGGGGAAGACGGATAGTGGTTCATCTGAGAATGCCTGCTTGGAGACTGAAGTTGCTGCATAGAGTCGTAAGATCCGAAAGTCTCTTCGAGGTTGGATGGCTTGAAATCGCCGAGCCTGCGCCTAAGCTCCATCTCCATATCCATGTCTCTAGCGCTCAAGCTCGACTTCAGTCTGCTGCCGTTAAGCTGCAACGGCGGCGGAGTAAGGGTACTCACTCTGTTCTGCCATAAACCACCGTTTCTTGGAGACAAAGGAACACCGTTGTTAGCCATGGGAGAGTTCATCGGCGACGAGGCTAGACTCAAAGGAGACATAGCGGCAGACATCTCAGGAGACTGGTTCGACGACCTCGGTGAAACCATTGCAGAACCGGTGGAAGCGTTAACCGGTCTCAGCTCGTCCCTTCTATGAGCAAAGAAACAGACTCTCCTCGCACAACCGGTCTCGTCTTTACAAAGCCGTGTCCTATACTGCGCCGGGTGAAGCCAAGACTCGAAAACCCCGTGCGCGTACTCGCAGGAATCTCCTTTAGGACAAGACCCTTTACGAAACTCGGGACAGGGGACACATGTGTAAGGATACTTCCTCGGATCTCTCCTCCTCGCGTTCTCACCGGGATGAACAAAAGGACACTCGGTCCAGTCGTGAGAATAAGCCCTCGAGCAGGGCTTGACCTTGAAGCTAAACATCCTAAACTCGTCTGTTCCGTAAACGCCTTCGTTGATATCAGGAAGCGACGCATCAGCTGGGTACTTTGTCACCACACTCTTCACTTCCTCCTCTTCCACCAAACTATAAACCGAGCCATGGTTTCCGGTTAACAGAAGCTCAACGGCCTTTTTACTCTGGTTAGGTACGAACCGGGAAGCTCGAACCAATAGATCGACCGGTTTGTTCCCATTAGCGTCAACGCAATCAGGCGAAGCAGAGGCACCAAGCAAGATCTTGATGACTTCAACGACGGAGACGGAGCAGCCGGAGACAGCACAGTGAAGAGCAGTGACTTTCTCGCCGCCGGAAACTCTGTTCACGTCGGATTTGCCGGTGGCGATTATGTAATTTAGGACCTCGATGCTCCCGTACATCGCAGCAACCATGAGAGGCGTTCTCTCCTCGAAACCCATCTTCTTCGACCCGACCCGTCTGCAGTACCAGAAGCCCGGCTCGTCGATTTCCGGCGATTTCTCTTCGATCTCTCTCCTGAACGACGGGAGATCGTCGCAGGCGGCGAATTCGAGAAGACACGTGGCGGCGACGCCTTCTTCTTCTTCTGATTTCCGCCTCATGAATTCTGCTTCAGTCAGGGATTTGGAAGAGCAGAGGTTGCTCTTTGAGCCGCACATCTCTCCTGCGAGATTTAAAGAAGATCGCTATCAAAGGAGAAAAGAGAAAACGCAATCTACAGTTTGATTCCAAAGTTCAATTTTTTTCATTTCCCAGATTCTTTATACCCAAAATTATGCCCCACCTTAAAGAAACAAATCAGTAAAAGTAATTGAATAGTTTCTACTGATTCAAGCCAACTACTGTTTCCTTAAGAACCTCAAGCAAGAAATAGGGAAGAAGAGGTCAAATTCAATTCATACAGATCATAAAAAATATTAAAAGTTAACGCTAAAGGAGAAGCCTTTAAGAGAGCTATGACTAACAAACCCAAAATCCTCAAAGACGAAATCAGAAATGGAAGGAAGAAGGAAAGGGAAAGCCGCATACCTAGAGAAGAAGATGACTTGCAGAAAAGGGAGATGATATCAATAGACAAGTTACAAACTTTGAGATTTGAGAAGATGAAGAAGAAGAGGAAAAGGTGGAAGCAAGTGGTTTGGGTTTTTGAAGAAGGATCAAATGAGAAATGTAAGGCTCCTTTTAAAAGAGAGCTTCGTTGCGAAGGAGAGAGGAAGGTGCGCTCTTTCTTTCGTCTACCTTTCTCGGTCTCCTTTTCTTTAATATATATATTAATGTTTTTAATTACTTTCTTTATTGTGTTGTATTGTTTGGTTTTGCTTTTGTTTTTTTCTCCTCGTCATAGAAATGGTTTAGGTCAAAAGTCAAAACTATGAACTTTTAAAAGGTAAGGACGTCACTGTTTTGCTGACTGTTTATACTCAATTTGTTTGGTCTTTATTTTTCTCATAAATATGATACAATCCACATCTCTCTTTGATTTATTCAAAATGTCTTTTCTTTAATGATTCAAAAAGCAAGTTTCTTGAGGGAAATAAACATTACCTATTTAACAAATTCAAAAGAAAAAGTCTCATTCGGAATGTATTTATTGTTTCTAGATAACAGTTCATTTTTGGTTAAGTTTCTAGATACTAACAAGTTTTTATTTGGTTTTTTTCATAACCAAAAAACTATTGGTGATTTTGTATGTTACCTACTTAATTTCTAGTCAATAACTTTGTTTTGACTATAGAAATGAACAAAAACATCCAGGAGAAATAACTTCACCCATCCAGTAAATTCAGTTCAGGCACTCTTGTTGTTGTATTCAATAATCACTCTAACAAATAACCAAAGGTTTTTATATATTCTTAGTACTATGCATTCTCAATATTTGTATGTAAATATTATTTGGTTATAGAACCTAGAAAATAGTTGGGGTGGAAAAAGACTTCCAGTTACAGAATAATTCTACTAGTTAAGTATATGTGGACAAAAGTAGTTCACAATGGCTTTTGAAAGAGATAATCTTGTCTTCATCGCGCCACTTCTTTCATCAAAATCTCATTGTCACATTCCATTGAACTTGAGTTCACATAAGATGTTAGAATACTCTGAATCAATTTCAGAAAATATGTTAAATAGTCTGAATCAATCTCGGATCTGTTATTGGTGTTGTCAGAACAAGTGTTTCAAAAATTTAGGTGTTTATTCATCTTTTCCATTCGACATTTTTAAAAAAATCAGGTGTTTATTCATTATGTCACAATAAACGTTTCATGTTCAAGTTTTTTTTAAAAAATGAGTTTATTTCTTGCATCAAACTGAAATATGGATGGGCAAAAATCCTGAGATATGTATATAATAATTGTTTCGAAAATAAAATACTAAGACAGTAAGACGTTAACTCGTTAAGAAATCTTTGTATTAAGAAAAGTATTAAAGAGAAAGAGCATTTGATATGTGGTTGATAACGATAAATGGAGTTGGAGATGTGTAAGGGACCCACCTTTAGACTAATCTACCGACTTAGCAGGTAACCCTTCCACATGCGTGTGAGCGCCCCGCACTATTACACACGCTTTCATTAGCACGTGGGGATTATGGCGAGTGCTCTTTTTCTTTTTTTTATCCACATCAACAAAATAAAATAAATTTTTAATTCTAAAAATGATATATAAAACTAAATTTTTAAAATATCAAAAATTTGAATCTTATCAACCTTTTCATAAGCTTTTTATAAACCCAAATCTGAACGTTGTAGTATTTTTAGAATGAAACCTATCTTTTCATAAGATTCTTTTTGAAAATCAGTTATGAATTATAAATAAAAACCCAAACTTGATCAACTTTTACATTTTCCATTTTTGATCAAATGATGATAGATCTAAATTTTTTAAATCTGTTAAACAATTTTAAATACATTTTCATTATATTTTTTTTAAAATATGCATCTGTAATTTAGAAAAATGATAAGAATCAAAATTTAAACACTAAACAATTAATAATTTTTTTTTATCTCAAGGCTCTTATAGATACAGTAGAACCTTTATAAATTAATATTTGATAAATTAAAAATTACTATAAATTAATAATTTTTATCGGTTTTAAATCGGAACAGTATAAAAATTGACAAAATTTAATAAGATAATAAAATAATATTTTTTGAAAGTTTTATATAAAAATATAGTTCTAATAATAATATAAATTAATAATTATATATTTATGTATATATTAATAATATAATATAATAAATTATGATAATATTGTTGTTTCAAGTGTATAAAATTTGTTTGATTTATCTTTTAAATTTATTATTATGATATTTTTTGAATGAATTATACATTATTAAAAATATTAATTTTGGTTTTTTGATGAATATTAAAAATTCTAATTAAAAATATTTTTATAAATTAATAAAATATTAATTTATCGATTAATTAATAACTTTATAAATTAAGAAAAATTAAAAGTCTTAATATTATTAATTTAATAAAGTTTTACTGTATTAGATAAGCTTGTCTTAGTGGTTTCCAAATAAATTATATTTATATGTTAAACAGCGATCAAGCTTGTTTGTGTTGTAGGATAGCAGTAACTAGTTACAATGGAGTGATTAGGGAAAAGCAAGTGGGCATCACGCGCAAGGAGAAACGCGTGAGTATGGAAAGAAAGAGAGAAAGTGAGGCACGCCTTCTCCTCTTTGGAGTTTTGGTGGGCGACAGAGAATGTCTTCACTTGGCCGCCCGATTCCACTTTTTTCCATTTCCTTTTTTTTTTTGCTAATTATTAATCAAACCATTAACTTCTTTGTTTAATAAAAATAACCACTTATCTCCTCTCCTCTTTGTTTTTTAACTAATTCGCCACACAAAACATTATGGCTCGAATTTAATCATTTGACTTACTCCTCATTATTCTTAACTTTTCTATGTTTCTATCTTCTGAGTTTGCCAAATCAGTTCATCACAAATCTATTATTCTGCAAACGGAATTATATTATTCCACAAAATGATATAAACCAGTGGATTACATTATCTAAAATCAAAACCTGTCTTTTTATGTAATTTATGAATTAACAAAGGTAAACTCTCACAAATTATCAATAAATTATAACGAAAATTTAATTGTCAGTATATTTTAAAGAAATAGCATGTAAATAGAACATATATTTAGTTTTCTAAATGCTGGAAAGTTTTCAATCCTAATCAGTAAATAAAATCATATAACTCCCATTAAGACTGGCATGTGAATTTTAACCATATAGACAACCTCTAATTACCTTTAAATTATGCGCATCAATTCATTATGTTTTGAACTTTTGAGCAAGTTGGGTCAAATAAATGCTGATTAATAATAAATAGGGTTTGAAGAAGAAACTCAGAAGCATTAAGATTTAAGAAGACCCAGCTACGATTCTTCTGGTCAAACTTGGTTATTTACTTTATACTTAGTCAACTTACTAATATAGAGAATTATTAAAGGGATATGTTTTGCCTCCCAAATATCCCAAAACTCGTCAGCAAATTAGATCAGATTGTGGACCGTGGACCGAGTCACCGAATGATGTACAACATTTTTTGTTATGACATTTACTTTGCTTCTTGTAAGACTGACTAATCTTCAGTTACCAAATTAAGAATATCAAAAACTTGGTGATGTTCACAAATAAAACCTTAGTAATTGCCGAATACATTGAGAAAAGCAAAAAGAAAAAATCGTTGTTTTGGTCAAGTGGCTATGCCCTTACCAGTTACCAGTCTCTTCTGCATCACAGGAATTTAGTTCAACCTTTTCGAAGTGGCACAAAATTGTGGGCTATAAAGCCCAAAGCTAAAAGAAAACCTTCGTAACTAGAACTGGTATACACTTTGGTATTGTAGTATTGTTCAAAGAAAATTGAGTATTAATTTTTTTTTTGTCTTGTTATCCTTTTCGAATTTTGGTTGTAAATTGTTAAAGTTAAATAATATGGCTTCTTATTTAAGTTACAAAATAATTAATGTTTTAAATCAACGTTTATGCTTATAAATGATGCTATAATTCTATACTCACATAAATTAATATTTTCAGTATCAGTTAAATTTAGTGTGTCAATTCAACATAAGTTCACTTTCATCAATTATCAATACGAAAGGGATATTGACTCAATGACTCAAAAACATCTACTTTTTAAAAACTGATCATTTAACACCCAACGTTTTTACCAAAAAAATGTTTTATTACTAGAAACCTGAAAAACCATAAACCACACCAAATGGAAAATGATATATGGGTCTGATTGCGCCAAGTCCAACATATATTCAGTACATCAATTTTTCACAAAGATTTGAGATATTGATCTGGTCGATCACCATTTTTGGAAGTGACTATATCACTTCAAACACAGACCTTTTTTGACATACAAATACAGAGAGTAAGTAGTGTAATATAAAAACAGCAGCATACATATACATGAGAAACCAATGTTATTAAAAAAAAATAACGTTATTTATCTAATCATCGGTTTGAAATAGTATATATAAGAAAGCCACTATTAATTTACAGAAGATAACGACCCACTCATAGCTACATGATGTATCAACAACACACATTATATAGTAGTGTATAGCAACACAAAAGGACAATAGTACCTATTACTACCTCTACCTTATATTAAACACTTTCCAGATAAATCTCACAACTACCTTTTAACCTACTGAGATTTTACAAGGAACAAGTCCATTTGATCCTCACGAAAAACGTCAAGATCTCGACCAACTAGTTTTACTACACAACCAGAAGTGATTTCATACCTTTCTTTAACATGCAAGAACAATCGAACCAATACTTTCTCCATCAACTCTTTGATGATATCTTTTCTACTATCAGAGAAATAAACAGCCGCTACTAATCGTTCCATGATTTTAGGGTCAATTTCGAGCAAACAGTCCGATCTCACGCACTTGTCGAACATTTCTTTTACGCTCTTTTTGATTTTCTCTGCTAATCCTTCAAAATCGAAAGGCTTGAAAGGAACCTCAATGAGACGGTCTTGATTCTTCAAGTTCACTAACCAAAGCTTTGAGTTCTCTTCACTATGATTTCTTTTCTCGGACTCGGTTTCTTGTGCCGGAAGGTTCAGATCAAGAACTCCTTTAGTTGTTCTGTTCAGCCGTTTTCCCTTCTCTACAGTCTCATTCTTCTCCTCAGTTTCCCGCAAGCCCATCAGCTTCCTCTTGTTCACCGAGCTCAGGCTGGAAACCGATCTCACATTTGGTAACGTGGACACAGTTTCAATCCATATCTCCACTTGTCTGCCTTTGGCTCTCAAGAGTTGCTCTTCAGAATAAGAGGTGATTGCTCCAGAATCTTCTACTGAACCTGACGTCATAACAAACATTGTGTTTCCGATTCCGACTTCCCTCCCATGCGAATCCATAAACTTTCCAGTTTCGATAGCCTTTGACAAGCTTCTCTGCAGCTTCTCGTCCGCTTTTTCAATGTTCTCAAGGAAAACCACACAGAAAGGATTCCTACACATCACTTCAAAGATATGATCCACCATTGTCTTTCCTCTCAGCCGCATCACATCATCACAACCGCCCGTTCCATGCTCCGCAACACCAAGATCAACGGCCATAAATCTGTGTTCACTTTGATACACAATCTCGGCAAGCACAAGCGACATTCTCCGTTTCCCTACGGCATCAGGCCCAACCAAATTGAGCCAGACATCTCTTCTAGTGCTAATCTTAGGCGGTTGTGACAGTGCGCAGCTTATAACTCTAGCAGCCTCATCTTGCCCTGAAACCATATCGGTTAATCTTCGGTATATAATCTTGAAACTCTCTGCGTTGACATCCCTTTGATTATCCAAGCAAGAGGATGCAGATCGTGTCTGAGCAAAATCGTTGCTCTCCACATGCTTCTTGAGACCGGGTGCTGCGGTGACCGGACACATCCTCAGATTCAGATCAGTTGTGACCGATTTAGCTGAGCCGGTCGAGGCAGAAGCACTGCTCTTCGACTTAACTGATTCCAACCCTTCTTTGATCTGCACTGAGGGGATGTAAATAACACGTTGAAATTAACATAACGCAGTGAAATTACGCATTCAGCCGAGAAAACTTGTAGTCCAAGAAACATACTTCGACGAATATGGGAGGTTAACAAATTAGGAGGGGAAAACAGTATACGGACCTTGGAACCAGATTTTTGGTTTAAATCGGTTCTTGTGCTCATCTGTAACCAAGGTGGCAATGTAGATTGGGTCTGATCAGATATGGAAGAAACCGGCCCGGTGGTTTCCTTGTTGAAACCGGAGAAGGGTAATTTCAGGTCAGAAGGAGTTGAGAAGAATCCACCAAATGGAACAAACGATCCCATCAAACTGTATTCAATTACATTATGTCAAGATCATCTAAGACAAGAGTCCAGAGACAAAAAAAAGAAAGGCAAAGACACTCATAAAGTTAGTGCAAGAGAGGAATCTGAAAGTCAAATTTTTCATCAATGCTCTGTTTCTACTAATATAAAAAACAGAGTATAACGATCTGAACGCGCGCGAAAGAGAGGGATATAACTAACCTGGATTTGTGGTGAGGCAAACAAGGCCTAAGAGTAGTGATGGTGAGTAACTGCAAATCCCAATCTTTCTCCACATTCGGAAACTTCTTCACCATCTTCGCATAATCCTCATTGCTCGCCGTCGCTCCGATCAACCACACTCTCCTCCCGCATCTCCGCAACAGCTCCGAAACTCGGCTCACGATGTAATTCGCCGCCGATTCGTTTCCTTCGCCGTCGGTGAAAATCTTCAGATCTCCGTAATTCAAGACTAATCCAGGTCCTGAGCTTTGCTCAGCCGCCTTCCCCAGATCGCGAAACCTCGCGTCGGTGTAGGTTTTATCGAATTTGACGTTTACTTGATCGGATATTTCTAAACCGATGTTAACGGCGGTTAAACCGTGGAGCTTCGTCGGTAGTATCCCATCGGTTCGGTTTTCAAGCGAATTTAAGAAATCGGTTAGCGCACCGTAAGCTGATACACCCACAAGCAGAGGATTCCTCCCTTTTTCCCTCGTGAAAACGTCGCTGATCCTCCAGTGATTCGAATCTCCGCCGAGATTCCGGTTCAGGACGCCGAAACCCCATCGAACCGGGTTCAATTCCGGTTCATGATGATTTGCGGTTACGCTGCAGAGGAACAGAGGCTGTTGCTGCCCACGAGGAGATGAATAACGGAGAAGGTGGGGTATCGGTCGGATAATCGAGAGCTTTAACTCGGAGCTCCGAAAACCCGCTTCCCCGAAAACCCGACTCACAACCGGATCATCCAGGATAGAGAGAATCAGCTGACGAAGCTCGACTTTCACGCAAGAGAGTGAGTTCGAGTTCGAGTTCTGGTTCTGAGACATCTCTTGATACAACCTGAAATTCTCCGGGAGACGACGCTGGTGAGCCTGAGACCGTTTGATTGCGGCCATGAGAGAGTTGGAGACAGGCGGATCATCGGATCCTGGTTGACCCGATTGGATACGGTCAAGTGAAACGCTGAGGCAGAGATCTAGAGCTTTGAACTGGAGACGAGGAGAGTAAGCAGAGTTTCGGACACGAGCGCAAGCGTCGCGTAAGACAGATGTCGGGAGAGAGAGTAAAGCGGAGACAGCGTGAAGCGATGTCGTTTGAGAGTGTCCACGTCGACGCGCCACGTTGACGGCTTCTTCCAGCGCGTAGGCTGATTCCGCCGTTAAGCATTGCTTCGCCAAATTCACCGCCGTAGGCATCGCCGGCCACCACCATAAATAAATAAAAATATACGAAAAAAAAGAAAAGTCAAATTTAAAAAAATAGAAAGAATGAAATGCGACGAAAACCTAAAAGAAGTTGAGTCTCAGGTGAATTATTATAATATAGTTTCGGGGATTATGTTATTGGTAATAATAATAAGAAAAATGTAATTTTGGGTTGGAAGGAGAAGAGAGGGATGAAGGAGAAGGAAACTCTGCAAGTGAAGAAAGTATATTTATGGAAGGAGAGGGAGAGAGAGAGAGAGAGAGAGACTGTTGGGTTGAGTGGACGCAAAGGTGGGACCCAGAGTAGGGAGTACAAAAAGTGGGACCCAGACACGAGGAGGCAGGGAAAGTGAGAGTTTGGAAGAGAGAAGACACAGGTGGTGTGGTGACTGTTTGGTGTGGATGGATACTTCAGATAATCAAGATTCTTGTTGCTTCTCTTTAGATCATTCTTTTTTTTTATTGCCGTGTGCAAGTCAAATTATTTTCCTAACGTCAACAACTTTTTTTTGTTATTTATTCTGTTTAAAAATCTCAACCACACATTAAATATCTCCAAAATACTCTACGAAAAATATCTCCTTCATATAGAGATACTCGTAGCTCTACGAAGTGTTTTAGCTTAAACTTTCCATTGGCTTGAAAACCGAACATCTACTCATTGACTCATTGTTACTGTAAAAATTTGTAGCTTAAACCAACATTGGGAAAAAAGTATTTGTATTAGGTAACCATTATATAAGTAAGTGTATTTAGACTTCATAGTAAAATGTTTTAGTTGGTATTTGAACAACCACGAACTTCGTACTCTATTTTTTTGCTAAATTGAGTATTTCTAATAACTTTATAATCGAAAAGGACATTATGTTAGTCTGTTTGTTTCAACTATCTCGGACAAAAATTTGTCACGGTTTTAGTTTAATTCTGAGTCATTTATAAAAGTAGAGTCAGCGACGTTAGAAGTTCTATGGACCTAGAAAATGGGAACAACGTCTAGCTCGACCATATATTATGAAGTCATTCTACTTTTATTAATTGTGTATTGTGTTATCGAAAAAAAACCAAAGAATACAACAAATGATGTAATCTGAAAAAGGAATCCAATAACATTTATTACCAAAAGATATATGAAAGATCGGTGTCGGTCCTGTCGGAGCAAAATAAAAACAATGGATACGATCATACGACTTTATGAAATTAATAAAAAAGAAAGTGACACTAGCGATAGCAATAAAAGGAGAAAAGAAAAGAAAGGTCGCTTTACATCATAAAGTTTGACAGAGACAAATGAGAAGAAGGAACCCTATTTTTTCACCACATACTTCACCTTTCATCACTTTCTGTATCCCTTTCTTTTTATTTTTCGAAAGATATTATATTTCTCCTTTTCCATCATTCTTCACAATATATTGGACACTGGAAAATATTTGCAAATTCATATGTATCATCTTCATTCTCCATATGTTCTGTGTTTTTGCTATCGTTTGAATTACCATAGCATCTGTTTAATCTTTGCGTGAGCATGTTTCCCACAGGATGTTTCTGCAAAGTATTCTGAGAAATATACAAAACAAAATTCGAAGCACACCTTCGAGTAAAAATTATAGGACTAAAGTTACTCAAGTTTTTTTTTTGCAGTTGTAAACAATATAGATATATTATATATTATAACGTTAATTAGAGCTACTCCTGTGTTTTTTACAATGAAATTAGATAAAATAATTTGTTGGGATGTAATCTAAGAGTTTGTATTAGTGTCACTATTATAACTTGGATTCAATTTCTGTAATGAATGTGAGTTGTAGTGAAAGCATTTATTTTTACATAATTTACTGTTCACATAAGAAGAAAAAAAAACATGACCTTTGTGAACCCGCATAGGTGATAGATGTGGATGGGCTAGGTGTCAACTTATCACTCGCTCAAGTCCTTGCCCTATGAGATTTTGACAACTTCTTATCTTCTACAAGATTATTTATGCCAGACATTTTTGTACTGAATACTGATATTTTTTTTTGTAAGGGAACATCAACAAAATAAATTTATAAAATGTTATTAATTTTAACTTTTTCCATCAAATATTGGCGCGAATGAGAATCTTTCCTTTGAAGATCTAGCTACCACGGATTGGAATATTTTGTTTTTCCTTTCTTCGATGGAACCTTTCTGTGTTCTTTGAATAGCCAAGTCATCCACAAAATTCACGTAAAGTAACTCCATTCAAAATTTCTTGTAGGAGATTAGCATAACTTTTTCTCTCTGTTGGTAATATATATACTTCTGCTTCATATTAATAAGCCATCAATATATATCACTCAATTTTACTGGGGGTTGCATTTATGTATGAATTGTTATGTAAAGTAAAACAATTATTCTTTTTTTTCACAATCATATAACTTCACTCTAAGACAGCTTTTTACATATCAATGAATGTGTCACATGAGAGAGATTTTCCAATAAAAGTGAAGGTTTCTTCTTTAGGGAACCAATATCCTCGTTGACGTATATACACTAGATTATGACATTGATAAAACACAAATAATTTATTTCGAACATATTAATAAATTTTGTTTTGGTGAAGAATAAAGCTGACTTTATTCAATTCGAATATAATACAGCTTAATATATATATATATATATTTGCTAACAAAACTTACGTTCGATGCATTCACAAAACTTTTTAAGTAAAGAAAGATAATTAGAAACTTTCCTTTGAAGACTTACGTTCGATGCATTCACGAATACAGTACGTTGATACTTGCATTTGGTCTGGAGTTCCAAAAATAAAATAAACATAAAAGTGTTAGAGTTGACTATGAGTCAACTGATGTTCTCGTATCTGATTTGGAGTCCAGATTTTCCGGTCCAAAAAGTATCTCGTTAAGATCATCGTTAAACTGAACTGACAATGAAATAGCAAAGATCGATGAATGGTGAAAAAATGATCAATATGAAAAGTGCAGTGGGAAATATAAAATAAATAAAGAGTGGACCCATTTTGCCAATGGAGTTTGATTCAACAATTCCTTTTGTTGTGTTTCCATCTTCAAATGTGTCGTTGCTTTTAATGGGTGTCGAATTGGTGACCTCAAATGTTTTATCCATCTTTAGTTGGTACATCCAAACATTAATTGACACATTTTCTTTGTAAATGTGCACCACATCAGACCTTTAATATGTGTATTTATAACCGTGGAAACAGCATCAAAATCCACATCACAGAATTATGTGAAATTACTACCATCATAATTTTACAACCCATACGGACTATCTGAATATACAACGACTTCGAGTTCTTGTCCAAGTTGTGGTGATGTACTGGTGAGTGGTGAGTGTCTTTGTTTTCTTGAAATTTCAGATGCGTTAAAGGCCCCATGCGAATGGTATCGTTAGTAATTAATTCAATTTAAAATTTGTTGATATCAAACCCTTGATTCAGAACCAGGAATACGATTGTAATTAGCCGGCAAAATAATTGTAATACCTATAAAAAGACAAAATAAACAAAATATGAAACAAAACAAAAAAGAAAGAGAGGAAAGAGTGACATATTAAAAAGTTGAGATTTGAAGGGTCGGTCAATCCATTAGGGAGGGTGGGGGGCAATGCGAGATAATATTAGATTATAGAAATGATGAAGTTGCCACTATAAGTGTAAGTTGTATTTTTGCTGTAATTATACAAACTATTAGCATTTGTGTGGGTCTTTACTGTCCAGTTTGCAAAACTAATCACTCAAAAAAAAGAAAGATTGGGAACAATTATGAATCATTTATGAAGGCGCAAGAAAACGTCCCTTGTTTGAAGTATATGGACGAGAGAGTTCGATCACAGTTATTTCTACATAAATAAGTATTACTACAATTATAATTAAGACGTTGTTTTTTTTATTTATCTTAGATATACATACACGACGTTTTGCTTATCATTCAAATTAATGAATACTAAATGACTACAAAACTATCAAATGTTGCCATAAAAAGAAGATTTATAGTGATATTTCTTACGTAACGAATTACGGCTATAGTAAAAGATCTTGAGTGAACTATACTACTTATTTGGGTGGTAGAGGATGTGTAGTTTCCATATTGTTCTTAATGTAATGGATGAATTTGTGTGATTGAGAGAGAGAGACAGAGACAAGACACCAATAACTAAGGCCAAACCCACTACAGACAGAATCAAGACTGTTAGTATACATACAATCACAGGGACCCTGAATAATCACGAGCCCTAAAGAACCAATTATCTCTCTCACATGCCCCACCACTTCCACTTAGCATCTTTTACTTTTCCCATTTATAGTACACTTCTCTCTCCTTTTTTCTTCTGTGCCTTTTCATATTTGATGATCTGTGACCCTAACACTTGCATAATTCACCATTAGGGACATTTGCATAATTCAACGTTGGTTGCATAAATTAGCATTTAATTGAACGCATCAGCTTTTCACAAAGACAAAAATATGTGCGCTGAAATTAACCTTCATCAACCTACAACAAAAGGACGCGAATAGCTACGAAAATATTATTTCATAATTTCACTACCGTATTTTGGAGGCTGTATACACGTACTATACTACTATCACCTGAAATCATTATGTAGAAAATTCCTTTTTTTTTGCATGATTATTCAAGAAAGAACGCATTCTGCAGTAAATATATAAATATCACAGCGCTGATTATGAAAATGAGAATTAAATAAGATCAATTCCGAGAGGATTTCGGGAGATCTTTATTTCACTTTTAGAAAGGCAAAACCTTTGACTAAAAATAACATATCACATATATCATGGATGGATTTATTTTCTGCATGACACGTAAAAATAGTTTGTTCCATGAGTGGGAGTCCCGTAGTGACTTGACAAAGACTGCTTTGCTTGAAATATTTGGATTATTATGATGGGAGCAAATGAATGTATTTCATTAGTGGTTTTATTCCCGTTCTTTCTTTCTTTCTTTTCTCCAACGGTCCATTTCGCTCAGACTTATATCAATTTATAATCTAGTGGTTATTGATTTTAATTCTATAATATATGATTATACTGTAGAATTCACATGAAAGTTCATCTGTATTATATTTACCTCCAACTGTATTGTACTTCTTCTCCTTTGAATCTATCAATCGTGTAACTTAGTACGAGCAAGAAAAATAAGGGCAGTATCGTATGGGCCTGACTCATAAACCTTTTTACCAGCTAGCTTAGCCCATTAGTGTTATATGAGAATGACTGCTCCATTAAGCATTTAAACTCTACAGTAATCACCAAAGTCAAAAGTAAACAAGACTACCATCTGAATCAATCAGCCAACGAATCTTTTGACTTTTCAGCGAGGAAAAAGTGATATTGGCAATTTCATATGACCCCATCTAAATAATTATGCGTGAAAAGCTCTAAATTTCCTAAACTAATCCCTTAAAACTTCAATAAAATTTTATTATTGTGTTAACTTTTCTTTTTAGTATTTATATTCTGCAAGAATCTTGAATTTGTGGAACCTAAAAAAAAATAACCCTAAATAATAAAAGGTTGGAAATCTAGGTCAATTGTTGTCTACGGATTTATTGATTGAACCAGGTTTCTTAATCAGTAAACTTTCGGACTAAGTGTGAAATTACACCCGACGAACAGCTTACAGTCCTTGTCATCATAAGTCATACATAACTCACATTTTGGTGGTGGGTTAACGTTTATAATCTTTGTGTTTGATTTTTATAATCACCACTTTATTTTATTTGACAACTAAACATGTCCAAACTATTATAGCCTATAGGTCACACATCAAGTGAGATTCTGTTTGAACGATACTATAAAAACAAGTCATGTTTGCGATGATTAATTAACACGATAAACAACTTTATACAAAATATAATGTCAAAATTCAATATTTTTTATATAAAAAATCTAGAACTTATGGACACAATTAATAGTCTGGTTATTTCTTAGAGATTTTAATTTATAAAATTTTCTATATTCTGAGCCTAATTACTAAAATGATTGATTTATTTTTTTTTACTAAATTTGGTGCATTAAATTTAAAGATAGCAAGAGTTTATAATTGTTAGACAAAATCTTACAATTGAGCAAGCATACATTTGAATCAAATATATGAAAAAGGGTAGTTGCAATTAAACATTTTAACTTTAAAATGACTAAGATAACTTAGCGGATGATTATATCGCAATTAAAATAACCCAAGAGAAATAGATTTTGAGAAGAATTTTTAAATACTCTTAAGCTGGTGGTCCACCACCACCTTGACCACCATGAACTCTATTTCATCGCCCACTACCTACCGAAGTCCATAAGTCCATTGCTCTAGTATTTTTTGAATGGTTGAGTTTTTAATATAATATATATATTAATCCGTAAATGCATTGTTATCGTATTGTAGTCTGAAACCAAATTGTGGCAAATTAGATTTCTGAAATATTCATTTAAGTTAAAGTGAATCGATCAATTATTTTGGTTTTCTAACTACTAATTAAACAAACAAATAGCTAAATTAACCACACAAACAAGTAGGAATACAATTGAGCAATAGAAAAACAAACAAGCGGAATATCAACCAATATCCAATAAGTGGATCAAATTTAGTTCAAAAAAATAAACTATTAACTGATCAAAATGATATAATCTCATGAAGCTGAGAACACGTGATCATGGATTTCAGTTAATCCTCGATCGATACGCTTACCATTTTAACTTGAAATATTGAACTTCCGTTTGCAATCATAATAGCAAGCAACCATTAGTCACAAGTATATTAGGTTCCACCGTCTCACAATACTTTTTAACATTAGTTATTATTGATTGGGTCAGTAATGCTCATCTATAATTGCACTCATGTATTTTTTTTGCTCAATTATGCACAAGTTACCCTAAATTCTTAAACTATATACGATCAAATCAATTATAGCATTAGGAACTAAATGACTTAGAGCAATAACCGAATTGAATGAGTTCTAACTCTAGATACTACCAAAAATTCTCATTGCCGGACTAGAAATTTAGGCTTTGGGATAAAAAAGATCAAAATATTGTGGTCACGTGGAAAAGCTCTGATATAGGTCGCACTAGTGGCGTTGCTGAGAAACGGAATAATTGGAGTCGGTGGGGTTCATATAAATGATAGCAAAAACATTTAATGATAATGATTATTTACTACTACTATAAAGCTACTAGTAAAAACCATGATTAGTCACCCACCACATGGACGTCGTACCAAATCCTTTGTTTTTAGAGTTTTTTTAAATATTTTTATTATCATCATCACTCTTCTAAAAATCTTAAATATTCAGAGACTCGCTCTAGATTTGTGTAAGTTTATGAGCACAATTTGGATCCTCTGAGCCAGTTCTAAATAAGAGAAATAAACTTCTATTCTTTTACCAAAGTCAAATGGGATTAATAAATTCTATAAGAAACAAAATAACGACTATAAGTAGAGAAACTGATAGGTGTACTCTTGCGCTTCAGAAAAATAGAAATAAATTAATTATTGGTATCTTCATGTTTATGTTCCTATGGAGATGGGTGAACTATCTTCCACTTAAAGCAAATAATCTATGATTTAACACAATCCATAATGATTGTGGCTACTCGGTTTGTTGTGGGTATTTATAAAGTAATATAATAAAGCCTAAGACATATACTATTCCAAAATCAAATGGCTATCGTTAATAATTTCCAAGCATATAAATTAGGGTTGGACGAGCCGTTTTTTTAATTTCCGCCAAGGGTAAACAGTTTACATTTCAAATACTTTGGTTTGACTTGGTTTGGTCTAATCAATATGCCTACTTTAGTTCAGTTCGATACAATTAGCCATTCATTATATTGTTAGTGATTTTCTAACAGATAAGTACTATCAAAGATAAAATGATGTCAGAAGATAACATATCATTTAAAATTTTATATATACAAACTAGAAAAACTAATTAAGTATTACCGTCTACTTCAAGTTTCCAACACTATTTAGCCAAAACTATTTGGGTTTTAGGATGTAGCTTAACCGGGTCTTCTTTGTAACTTTTTTTAAAAGCCATAGATTGGCACAGCTTTCAATATTTTGTGTCTTGATTCAAATGTGAAGCCATATTTATGAACACTCAAAAGTTTGTTTCGTTTAACCAAATTTTTTGTTTGTTGTTGATAACCACCCTAATCTCAAATCATATTGTAAATCATGTGATAAAAATAAAACCAAGATCTTTCCACGGATTTTCAGTTTCCCTTTCAGCTGTCAACCTTTTCTCAGTATACTGCTTTACTTAAATTCGCATCTACAACTACTACAACGTTCGATTTCTGTAGTAATAATTGTAGACGTTAAAAAGCAGGGGAAAATAAAAAAGGGAAAGGCATGGTAAAAAGCAAAAGATACAGAAAAAAAAACACGATCTCCTATTGGAATATATAAATATACAGAGACTTATTTTATTCACGTTCATTTTTTGTTTAATATAAAGATTTATTAAAATTAAATTAATTTCCAAAAATTGTCATAAATCAGGTTTTTTTTTTAATTTAAAACATTTACAATAACCAAACATGTCATTAGAATGACTGACCTGAACCGGGTGAAACATCTATCCAGGAACACTTGGCTTATTTATTATAAAGTTATATGATATATGATTTATTCATCTCCCAAAATGACGATATCTTCTTAAGAATTCATATCCGTGTAACAATACTTTGTCACGCTTCATCTACGACTTATTGTAACGTTAAAAAGTCTAGTCTAGAGAAAATGAAAATGAGATTAGGTAAGATGATGATGGTGTACGATTGTTAGATTCGATCTCTAATAAAATAAAACAATAGCTTTAGTGGAAAATTTAGATTTTTAAGTAGAATAATAACAATCATCTGAAAGATTCTTCCTTTTTCATTATTTTATTAAACTTTTGAATTCCATATGTCCCCAATAAAAGACAAAATAAATGTTGAAACTCCGTCGGTTCAAACATTATAAAATAAAGTCAAAATACGCCCAAAACAGTGATATCATTTACACGTGTCAAATTTCTATTTGTACACGTGTCTGTAAGGTAAAAAACCTCGACGTTGTAACCTGAAGAAACCTTTCCCCCAAAAAAACCGGTAAGACAAGACATCGCACCATGTCCGTTATTGTTAGCTTTGGTCCTACAGAGCCAACAGGGAGAAGTAGTAGAAGAAGAAGATGAAGAAGAAGATCAGAGACGATTTAGAGCGATTCATTATTTTAGATTAATCATCAGAGTATGCGAAGAGAGTTCGAGCTATCATCAATATCAACAGCAATGGGTTTTACTCGATTCTCAATCACGTGATTTTGAAACTTTCTCTTCTCTTTCTCTCTCTATATCCGTCGTTGCTCTGAGAAACTCTCGTAACGGTGATCCATGGCGGTGGATTTGGATTCCGTGCTTCAGTTTCTGCGGAGGAACGGGTTAACGGAGGCGGAATCTGCTCTGAGAGACGACATCAACGAGAAAAACCAACTCGCTTCTTTCGATTTCGAGAAGTTTCTGTTCCCGATTCCGCCGCCGATCAGAATATCTTCGGCTACTCTTCCTCCTTCTGATTCCTCCGATGAAAATACCGGCGATAATGGGTCTAAGTCTTCTTCCGACGACGAGTTTGTCAGCTTGGGCTCTTCCACTTCTGGCTTCTGTTCTTCCTCCGGTAACTTTAGATTTGAATTGGCTATATATAGAAATCTTGATGCGATATGTGTTTCATTAATGTTTGAAATTTTCTGGTTCTTGATCTAATTTCCACAAACCGAAGCTATTGATTTATTGAACTAAAAGAAAAATATCACATTTGCATAAATGCAGGATTTGTGAATCCGTATGGAGATGGTTCATCATCATCTGATTCACAGTCTCAGTTTGGGACGGCTCGTACATACCCTGAGTGGAGTGAGTTTTACTTGCAGACCAACAACAACAACAACAACGAAGAGACCGGAGATGAAGAAGATGAGTTCATGTCTCCTGCATTTAAAGAATCTGATTTCTTCATCTGCCCTGCACTTACACAGGATAAGTTCATCACAGATAACCAATTCGAGAGTAAGCTTGGTGTCTACGATAAATCATCCGAAGGATCTCAAACCGAAACAAGTCTTGATTACTTAGACAAGGACTTTCTTCTGAACAATGTTGAGGAAGACTCAAAGGCCTACATTGGTCTGGATGATGATAAAAACACTGAGCTCGAAAGAGAGTGTTTCGATGGGGAATCTTTGGGATTTAGTTGTGAAGAAGACGCAAAAGATAACGATGACTTAAAAACCGGTGATCAGGTGAATGTAACAGAGGAAGAGGTTGATGTTGTTCATGAGCTTGAAGATGATGAGTATGAAGTATTCGATCTTAGAATCATTCACTGGAAAAACAGGTATGATGATGATGATGCATGCTTTTTGAAGGAATGTAATAAAAATGAAATGTGTTATAATGGTTCTTTCTTTTTTAACAGGACGGGATTCGAAGAGAACAAGGATCTACCGATCGTGCTGAACTCGGTGATTGGAGGAAGATACTACATTACAGAATACATTGGTTCCGCTGCATTTAGCAAGGTGGTTCAGGCGCAGGATCTACAAAACGGGGTCGATGTTTGCCTCAAGATTATCAAGAACGACAAAGATTTCTTCGACCAGAGTTTAGACGAGATCAAGCTCTTGAAACATGTCAATAAGCATGATCCAGCTGATGAACATCACATCCTGCGCCTCTACGATTACTTCTACCACCAAGTAAGAGAGAGAACTACAATGACATTAATAAAAAAAAATCTGTCTTTATTATCTTAAGGAGTTTCTAATTCTTGAAAGAAACAAAAACTCTGTAACAGGAACATCTGTTTATTGTCTGTGAACTTCTCCGAGCAAACTTGTATGAATTCCAGAAATTCAACCAAGAGTCAGGAGGAGAACCGTACTTTAACTTGAGCAGACTTCAGGTTATAACGCGACAGTGTTTAGATGCTCTTGTGTTCCTTCACGGGCTAGGAATCATACATTGTGATCTCAAACCTGAGAACATTCTGATAAAGAGTTATAAAAAATGTGCGGTGAAAATCATCGATCTTGGAAGCAGTTGTTTCCGCTCTGACAACTTGTGCTTGTATGTACAATCACGTTCCTATAGAGCTCCTGAAGTGATTCTCGGACTTCCATATGACGAGAAGATCGATCTGTGGTCTCTCGGGTGTATTTTAGCAGAGCTCTGCTCTGGTGAGGTACTGTCTTGTTTCCATTACAAGCCTCTCTATATGTTCGAAACAAGTACCAAGAATCGACCAATGTATATGTTGTATGTGTTCATTGACCAGGTTCTGTTTCCAAACGAAGCAGTAGCGATGATACTGGCTCGGATTGTTGCGGTTTTAGGTCCTATAGAAACGGAGATGCTAGAGAAAGGTCAAGAAACGCATAAATACTTCACCAAAGAGTTTGATCTCTACCACTTAAACGAGGTAAATTTTTTTCTTGATTTTAACCGAAAGAGTTAAAGACTTGTTGCTCGAATCTGATGCATTGTTGTTTCCGTGTGATAGGAGAGCAATGAGATTGAATACATAATCACAGAAGAGTCATGCTTGGAAGATCAGTTACATGTTAGTGATGAATTGTTCTTAGATTTTGTAAGGAGTCTACTTGAAATCAATCCATTGAGGCGTCTTACAGCTCTCGAGGCACTTAATCACCCTTGGCTCTCTTCTTCTTCTTACAATTGATTTTGCGTTTGGCTTCTTCTTGTTTTGTCTGATTTTTTTGTGTTTCTCTTCTGTTTTCTTATCCTCTTGATGATCTTGATTGTAATTTTTTTTGTTTGGTCGCTTTAGTTTGGTAATTGTGAGATTATATGTGTATAGAAGAACTGGTTGCATTGATTTTACATTGTAAATACAAAAGTTTGTGCTCTGCAATAATATATCATTTTGATCCATAGTTTTTCAATTCTAGATCAAAAACTTAAAACTAAATTTTGGAATTTGGACCAACGACAGCGACCAAATATGATACATCATTGATCATTCTGGTGTGTCTACTCACTGTACCAAAAACCAATACTCTCTCAGTTTTATAAAGAGTATCGTTTTAGAGTTTTGTTTTTGTTTTATAAAAAGTGTCGTTTTAGGTTTCTAATGCAAATTTATAACAAAATATCCAGTTTTAACCTTGTTACTTTAGTGTATTAATTATAAAGAGAGAGTTATTTAATGTATTTATTAAAGATAGAAAATATTTTTTTATTAACTTTCTTAATTTATGTGAAAAGTGTCAAAGTGACACTTGTTTTAAAACAGAGGGAGTAATAGATTGTAGTAGTTGGAACAAAGTTTTGTTCCAATGTAGCATACTAATTCATATCATAAAATATTTTTACCAATTATGATATTTGATAAAATACATTTAATTCTTAGATTTAATGTATTTTAAATAACTAAAAATAGCTAAAAATACAAATGTATAAATTGGAAGAAAATGATTAGCTTAAATTTGAAATTATTTTCTTTAATGAAATTTGGTTTAAATTTGTTGAATTAAGATTAATAATTACTCCTAATCTACATATTTGTTAAAAAAGTTGAAATATAGATTAGGAGTAATTATTAATCTTAACTCAACAAATTTAAACATTAAGATTAAATTTGGTATTTATTAATTTTTTTAACAAATTGTTATTTAATTTGATTATGAATTAAGATTACATTCGACATGGTTCTCAACCGCCAGAAAATAATTTTATTAAAATCAAATTAAATAACGTTTCGTTAGAGGACTACACTATGTGCCTTCTCATACCCATCGAGATCCAAAATGACCAGTTTCACCAAGATTCACTAAGATTCAAACCTTATGTGTCAGCAATTTTCAGTATGACTTAAATTCGATTCTGGAAAACATTATGCTCAGTTTGATCTCTTCTCAATTGTCTAGGTTAGAGTCGGTTTTACTTCGGTTTGGTTTGGTTTAGAAAGGGCCCCAAAAGGAAAGTTCCAAAGGGGATTGAGCGATTTCTTCTCTTTTAAATCTGTCTCTTCCTTCCAATTTCTCCCACACATTTCATCGCGCGTGTATCCCACTTTCATCTACGTGGTTCTCAATCGCCAAAAACGCGCGTAACTCATAGGGGTCAAATCGAATCAAAATTAAATGACGTTTCGCTGAAAAAAAAAAAGAGGAAAACCCAAAACTTTGATTGCCTCCTTTTTCTTCTTCTTCTTCTTTTGAGGTTCGTATCCGTCCTTCTCCTCCCTCTGGATCGAATCGGTCCGAGTCATGGCGGAATTGACTCAGGCCGATCTGGTTTACTCGCCACGGTCGATTCAACTGTGGAATGTTCTGGTGAACTGGCTCGATTTCTTCTACCAGTTCTTCCTTAAGATCCTCCGTGCCGTCGCTCACCATCCTCTTCTCTCCACCTCTTGCTCATCCTCCGCTAAGGCAATCTCCGAGGAGTTTAAGCCCTTGCCAGTCATCGAGTTACCGGAGATGGCGGCGGAATCACCCGTCACCGTGGAAATCGCCTCCGGAGAAGGCGAAGTCCGTAGCACCCACAAACTCACGGTATTCTTCTTCTTCTTCTTCTAGATTGTATCAACTAAATATTTCTCTGCTTCTCATTTTCGGCCGTTGAATTCAGAATCTGTGAACTCTTATAAAAAAAATCAAAACTTTGATAAGCTCGCTTTATGTAGTAGACACATCAATTTCTTTATTATTATCAAAGCATAGATACAGTTACTTTTTTACTGTGTTTGATTTGAACACTGTCTGAAAGATACGATTTTGTAGTGAAACCTACTCAATCAAGTAGAATTGTATATCCATTTCGCATGTTTAGATACTTTCAGACTTATAAGTGCGAAAGTCAAGCCAAAGATATCTGAAATTTAGTTGCTTTCTGATAGAATTCTCATACCACCACCACTCACGTTAAAGCAAATCTTGTAACAGAGTGAAGAACGTTTAAGTTCTGAACTTAGATTCGTCACTGACATGTATTAATGTAGATTAAGGTCTTTCTGTTGGAAGCCAATGAGGAAAGTCAACTAAGAAAGTAGTGATTTAACTAGTCTGGGACGTGAACATGGATTTTGCAGGTAGTTCTCGACTTGGATGAGACATTAGTGAGTGCGTATGAGAGGTCTAGTCTAACTTCTACTTTACGTACACAAGCTATTGAAGCTGGATTGATATGCTTTGAGCTGGAGTGCATATCATCAACCAAGGTTTCTTATATATATACCACAATTGTTTTTTTTTTGTTTTTGTTTTTCTTCTCAAGTTGATTATCAATAACCTCACTTGTCTCCCTGAAGGAATGCAATGGGGAGCCTAAAATCAATCATGTTACAGTGTTTGAGCGACCAGGGTTGCACGAATTCTTAGATCAACTCAGCCAGTTTGCAAATCTTGTTCTTTTTACCGCTGGTCTCGAAGGTCTCTTGATCAGTTACAAACTATACTTTCTCAGTTTTATCATTCTCTGTTCTAAGTCTAGTGTTCTCATATATGTAGATTATGCGAGACCGCTTGTGGACAGAATAGATACCAAGCATGTTTTAAACGACAGGCTTTATCGACCTCGTACTGTCAGCACGTAAGTTGTCGTCTTCAATGGATGATACATCTGGTCTCTGCCTTCCTTTTCGTTCATTAGATATTGTTGTTGTGATGTAATTTCTTCAAATATCAGGCAATATCGAGATCACGTGAAGGATCTATTATGCGCATCAAAGAACATGTCTAGGACAGTTATAGTGGACAACAATCCTTACAGCTTTCTGTTACAACCTCTAAACGGGATCCCTTGTGTTCCGTTTTCCGCAGAACAGCCAAATGATACTCAGGTACTTTTAAGTCCAACCTTTCTGACAACATTTTGTTTTATCATTCATCCCTTTTGGAATCTAATGAGATGGCACTAAATTGCAACCAAAAATAACATGTTGAAGCTACTGGACATTATTCTTCCACTTCTTAAGCAACTTTCGGAAGAAGAAGATGTAAGAGGAACTCTTTACGATAGATTTCACATGCCTGAATGGTTCGAAAAGCAAGGCATTCCAAGTTCTTGCTGGTCATCTTCATAGATTGCTGGAATCTCTCTCATCTATTGCTCACAGCAGTGGAAAGGTTCTGTGATTGGACCAAAAGTTCATAGACCGGCTAAATTTAGCTTTGTCTAATATTATTGGACCTGACTCTGTTTTGAGGTTTTGAACGTTTTTTTGTAATTTTTCTTTTCTGAAAATAGCCAAAAACCATAGATAACACAAAAAATAATCGAATCCCTAACTAGAAAGCAGGCTCAAGCAAGCCGTAAAACCCACGCAAACAACAGAAAAAGAGCCCTAAACTGGATTCGGGAAGACTATATTCGAGATCCTTGTACTGAGAGGTTTCTCTATAGGAAGCCTAGTGTAGCCGATAGCGAAGCAAATCTTACGAGTCACCCTGTGCCTAAACATCCAAACGGTGAGAAAATCGGAATGCTTCTTGAGACCATGTTTCGCCACGAACTCCTTCCACCCCGAAGTCAACACAGGCGTGCCCTCACTCCACATCTTGAACTTCATCATCTGAGCCTCCCCGTCTGGTCCGTACACCGACACATCAAGCCCATCCATCCCGCGCGGATTCTCAGACACTTTCAAAAGAGGAAGCATCTTCTTCCTCACGTGCAGCTTCCCCAACATGAGCCTGCACTGATCTTCCAACACGTCGCTCATCGTCAGCTGTTTCTTTATCGGTTCACTGATACGTTCCGCAGCATCGCCGAGTATCTCGCCCGGGTCGGCCTCGATTTGGTTCCATCCCTGAACTGAAATCAGGGTTTCTTCGGAATCATCCTTCGTATCCTCATCAGGCTGTTCATTAATCTTCCTAGACACTTTCTTATTCTTCACAGGCTGTTTTTTAATCTTCCTAGACTCTTCCCTAATATTCACATTCTGTTTTTCAAGAGCTCTGCTCTTCCTATACGTTTTTTTAGGAGCTTCACTTACTTGTGGAAATAATGGGGTCGATGATAGAACCTCATCATCTCTGCTTAGCTGTAATAATGTGTACGCAGCTTCTAATCTCTCTGGTGAAATATTTGCGGTTTCCTCTCTTGAAGTCGCCATAATCTCTGGCGTTTTCTGTATCTTTTTTTGTTCTCGTTGCCTTAAGCGGCACTTCTTAGGGTTTTTCTTTTCTTTTCTTTTCTTTTCTTTTCTTTTCAATCTATTTTGTGAATGATTTACGTGAATAAATTTCCTTTTATACGAAGCTTTTCCTTTTTTTTTTCTTAAAGTTATTTTTCTATTTAGATAGATAAAAAGTCAAAAAAATATTCGAAAAAGGAAAAATCTTCTATTTCTCCGTGAATCTCTAAACTTTTTAAATAAACTACACCTTTTATTAATGTAAATCTTAAAATTAAATAAAAAACAAACACAAACAAAAATCTTTCTCTGTCATCCAAAAGTGTGAAGCTAAGTTGGAAAATCAATGATAAAAAAATGCTATGTCTATACAAATAACTTCCAGTATCACCGAAATATTATTAATCGAGCACTATTACATACAACAGATTTCATAGAATATTTTATTTTATACAAAAGAAAAGAATGATTTTGCTTTGCTCCAGCTAGGACTCTATGGAACACACGACGTCAATTGATTTTTTTCCTTGATCTTTCAGACATAGATGCTATGGTTTAACAAAGGATATACACCTGCTTCAATATAGATGACTTGTTTTAGAAAGGGATGTTCAGACGTAGATGTTTTGTATTAGATATGGATCTAAAGTCTAAACTATTGTTGTTCTCTTTATGTCCCAAGAGTTGAGTTCATTAAATGCTTCAACAATGATCCTCTATCTAGCAGAAGTAACCTATGATCAGGTATATATATGATTTCATTTCAGTCGTGGATCCTTTCAAATAGAAAGATGTGGTGAACGATTCTATGGCTGTCCATCTCCTGGTAATTTAAATATACTTTGCGAAGCCGATGAAACACACCATGGTTAATGATGGGTACAGGTTCTTTATCCATATTGCAAATAAACCGAATTTAAAGATCATTCTACCATCTCTTGTTTCTCTAGTGAGTAATGTGTGAAGACAGTTCGAATGAACATAATTTTGGACTTATGATTGCTGATATATTTTTGGTTTATTATACTCAAATTGATACTATATCAATCGTGCCCAAGTTGTTTATGGTAAAAAGAAGTGGCAGATTATGTAAAATTGTTGATGGTCTTGTTTCTCTAGTGAGTTAGGAATGAAGACACTTCGAATTGAAGGAGGAAAAAATTTGGACTTCTAATTGCTGAAATTATATTGTCCTTTTCCCCTCCAACTTTTAAAATTGTTTTCAAAATTTAGAATAGAAAATTAAATAAGAAAATAAAATTAATACTATATAGTATATATATCAATCGCGTTCAGATACAACATATTATCTAAAGTACAACCTTGTCTAGTGTACTCTAAATAAAACAGATACCGCCGTCAATAAATACAACAAATTATAACATATAAAATCGTGTCTAGATACAAATACAACGTCATATATAATCGTATACCAAAGTAGCACTATTCAAATGGAAACAGTGCTAATTCATCAAAAGCTTTTTTTTTTCAAAATTATGAAAATCAATAACTTTAGAAAAAACGGTTTAAGACCTAGTTTTTTTGTAGATTTAAAGATTTTTTGATTTTTGGCTTTTGGCTTTTTCTTTTGATATCATATTTGCTTTTCTTTTTTTTAAAACTCATTTACTTATCAATGAAAGTTTTTAGACAATTGGTTTTCCTGCCATTTAAGAGGACTATTTTGTTTTAATGTTTTAGTTCTCATGCAAATTAGAGAATCTAGTTTTTCCATCTATTTATTTCATTCCAAAAACCAAAAAAAGCTATTTTATTTGGATGTCTGAAACAAAAATCACATAAAAAACCAAAATACCAATCTAAAATCTAAATAAAAAAACCTGCATCCATTCATGGTCTTTTAGTTTATAAATTTTGATATATATACACTTTGATAACCCCCAATTATTCTTGGGGTCAATCTAAGGAGCTATCGATAATGTAGGTTTTAAAAATCATGAAACAGTCAATGATGGAAAAGAAACTCTTGAAAACGTAGTTTTTGGAAGAAAAAAAAAGTAAATCTCTCTATTACAAGAAAACATGTGATTTTTTCGAATATCAAGCTCGAAAGTCGTTAGAAGTTTTCGATAACAAAAACTGCATTAAATTCTTGTCAATAATTTTCGATGAAAACAGATCCACGGAAATTCATTTGTAAATCATCTAAAAATAATGCAAAATTCCATTAAAAAGGTAGTGGGAATGTTGTCGAAAATCCTATCGAAAAATCTTTCCGATAGAACAAATCATTCTGAAAACGTTTCTATATATACCTCACTCTCTCCCCAAACGAGAATCACTTAACTCTTAGCTCTTTCCATCAAAACAAAACAAAACTGCAAAATAACAAAAAAAAAACTTAATTACCAAAGCACGTCTTAAGTCTTTACTCGTAACGCATACTGTTTTGTAATGCTTGTTTTTAATAAACAAACAAAAAAAACCTCAACGAAAACCAAAAAAAAAACCTTAGTTAAACCCTAGCCCTAGTTTAGTTCTGCAAGGCAGCCTTGATGGTACTACTTAACGGGTACTGAACAGGAAACCTAGTGACATCAATAGCAAAGCAAATCTGCTGAGTCTCACTGTGCTTAAACATCCAAATAGTGAGAAAATCAGAATTCATCTCGAGCCCATAACCTCCCACGAATTTCTTCCACCCGACACCTGCCAACACAGGAGTGTCCGCCCACATCTTGAACACCATCGTGTGAACCTCACCGTCTGGTCCATGCACCAAAACCTCAATCCCGTTAGTCCCAACTCGCCCTGAATGTCCCAATACATGAAGCATCATCTTCTTCACTTCCTTCTTCCCTAACATAAGCCTGCACTGATCATTCAACACGTCGCTCTTCGTCAGCTGTTTCCTTACCGGTTCGCTGCAAACCCCCACGGCGTTGAGGTCACGGACGAAGGGAGGCTTCTCCGGCTTAATTTCGTTCCACTCGACCATTATCCTTAGGGTTTCTTCGGAATTGTCTTGCTTCCTCCTTTCCCGCTGTCTTTTAACAGCTTGCCCGGCAATAATCGCCTCTCGAGGCTGAATTTCATCAGCTTTCATCCTCTTGTTATGTAGCTGACTTTCATCAGCTTTCATCCTCTTGTTGTGTTGTTTTGGATGAGTTTGGCTTAGTCGTATCAACGCCAAAACAGCCACATCCTCACGCTCAGCTTCTTTCTCTTCCTCTTCTGGTGTTAAACTTGTGGGTTTCTCTTCAAACAAGTTTTCAGTATCTTGGCTAAGCTCAGCTAATGTCGACGCAACCTCAAATTTTGTAGTCACCATCTCTCAGCTCTCTCTCTCCTTTATTTGTTTAGTTCCTGTAAAAAAACCAATGTCTTTAGGGCTTTCTTCTAATATTAGTTTATTACTAAAACTCGGATTAAAAAAGAATAAAAAAGAACACTCGGTTTAGTTTATTCACGATCTGATTTGTGTCTATCTCTATCTAAGTCATTAAAGATCTAATAAAACCAAAAAAAAAAGATAACTAATTACGAGTGAGAAACGCGTAGAGAGCAAAAAAAATCAACCATAATTTTATAGTTTTTGTGTTTGAAATCGAAGTTTAATGTTTCCTCATAATAAAAATTCAAAGTGAGACAATATGAACAAAGAGAGAAAAAAATCGACGAAAATTGAACAGGAAAATTATTAAATTAAAGATAAAATGCTTAGAAATAATTTTACCAGTATGTATCGTTTCCTCTTTGAGGAAATTGCACGAACAGTTGGTCTGCAATTAGTGAAAAACGAGGCCTTTGTCGCTAATCTCCACGTATATTTCATAACAAAAATTGTCGAAGCACACACAAATCGTTCAGGATCAGCCGATTTTTCAAGCTAATGAATTTGATCCAACAAGTGAGAGAAACTCAGAATGAAGAAAAAAGTTTTACTGAGAAGCGGTGAAAATGCTACGAGACAACAAAGTGCAAGTGGGGTTTTGGCGGGAGGTTGTTTTATCAAGCGGGCTTGTTTCGGGCCCATAAGCCCACTAAAACTTTTGGTCTCACCCAACGCTAAAGACCGTTTTCAATAACAAAGTCAAATATAAAAGATAAACGTACCCTTCTTGTTGCGGATTTCGGGGTATATTTTTAGGTATTTATAATAATATTAATTAGTATATTTGAATCTGATCGAACCAAAAGACAGATAAGTTAAAAAAAAAATGAAAACAAAGAGACAGAGAAGACACAAAATGAAGAATATACAGAGAAAGCAGCAACTACGTTCTTCCTCGTTCACCGCTTTGAATTGTAATGCACGTCTCTTAGAAACATTTACTTTGAATTAAGATTCGAAATATACAGTATTTTTTTTGTTTTGCTTTTCTTAATTTCACGATTACATTGATTTTTTTTTATAATTTCTTAATAGTTGCTTGCTTGTAATACTCTTAATGTAGGAAAGTAGGTTACAGTTCATTTTCATATGTATCATTGCATGAATCTAAACAAAACCTAATTATTCGTCGTCTTAATCTAGGATTTTTGTTGATTCAGTCTCATATCTCTCTGTGTTATACCAGTCAAAAAAGTTCGATCTTCAGAAAAAATGGCGGCTTTCCCCAATCTTAACACTGATTCTGGATTGAAGAAGCTCGACGAGCATCTTCTCACTCGCTATTTCATTACAAGGTTAGGTTTTTTCCGTTACTTATCAAAAAAAAAAAAAAAAGATTTTTTCCGTTTAGAAACGCTCTTCCTTTTGTCGCAATTCTGCCTCTTCTGTTTTATTTACGAAGCTGCTTTTTTTAAGGGTTGTTTCAGCTAATATATTAGATTTTAACATTTACTTTTTGCAACAACCAGTTGTAGATTTAATATGTTTAGGATCTATGTCGAATAATAACGATGATTATGTTCCCACTAGATATATTTATTTTATATGAATGGTTTTACAGTCATAAGGCTTCAAAGGATGATATCACACTCTATGCGGCTCTTTCAAAGCCTCCACCTTCGCAGTATGTGAATGCATCTCGTTGGTACAACCACATTGAGACCCTCTTGAGTATCTCGTAGGTTCCTTCACTTGTCTATCTCGTATGGAGATTTTTAAGGCTTTTTATAGCTGTTAGGATAGTTATATAACTCTTGTCTATCTTTGCAGAGGCATCTCTTCTGAAAGGATTGGTGTTACTATTGATGGATTGACCACTATCACAGAAGAGGCTGCTGCTAATTCCAAGGTACTCTATTGTGTGTTTATTTGTCCATAAAGTTTCATATGTTTGGCACTTATAATATAGAGATTATACACAAATGAAATGGATGTCTTATATCATACGGTAGGATGGTGTGGTGGTTATTGATGATGATGACAATGATCATGATGTTGACCTTGAGGAAAAGAAAGCTGCTGATGAAGATAGAGCAGCTTCTTTGACAGCAAACACAGAGAAGGAAGTATGTAAGTTTCGATTTGAACACTCTTCGTTTATACTCTCATAGTCAATAGAGATAAATGGGTTTGTTTCATTTTGACAGCTTGGGGGTCGATCGTAATGGTTATCGTACCGCAATATGGTGAGATCGACATGAAGAAGCTAGAGGAAGATATAAGATGTATTCAAATGGAAGGAGTTATTTGGGGAGCATGTAAGAGTTGGTGCATGCATCTCTAACATAAGTATCGGAAATGTATATATATGTCTAATAAAATTCTGTAATTTCTTAGCAAAACTTGTCCCACTTGGTTATGGAGTAGAGTCGTTGCGGATCGTAGCCAGCTGCCCCGAGGATGAGGAATTTGATCGTTTCGACGAACTTGTCTCTGACCATGTAATGGCTTTGGGGCGTTTCAGCGTTGGGACTGCTGGCTTGAAAGAATGTGAGTTTGTGACATACACTCTTGGCTTGATGTATATTTGATCAAAGCCTCCTCATTCATTTTTCTTAAATAAATCATCAGCTCTTATTCTTATCAAGCCGATGGATGACGAGGCCGACATGCAGAAGCTAGAGGAAGCTGTAAGATCCATTCACGTCACAGGGTTGTTTTGGGGAGCATGTACGTTTTTTCTTCTCTTTCTGGAGCATGTAGTTTCACATTTTTTTTAATGATTTTTACTTTCACATTTGTGATAGACTTTGGTAAGAGATCGTTATATATATTTCTAGAATATCGGGCGTATTTACTTAATAATATTATGAAATACAGCAAAGCTTGTCCCCGTTGGTTATGGAATCAAGCTGTTGGGGATTACGTGCACCGCCGTTGGATACCTTTGGCATCTTAGACGCATGGTTCACCTCGACACCGTTGTGAAAGAGCAAATAGTTGATAATCAGTATGCCCAGAGCTGTCAAATTCTCCGAATTAACAGAATATGTAAGTATCCATAATCGATTTTTTAATCTCCTTCAAGGTTAGCATTTGTTTTAAATGTAAACTAATACTAAATATGTGATGTGGGTTTGAAGGTAATGGAATCACAGAAGAGGAATCTGATTCTAAGGTACTGATAATCTCTCAAATGTTTGTTTATCTGTGTCCATAAGGGCTTTCATGCAAAATGTTAATTTGCTCATATAATATAGTTTTATCGTAGGATGATGCGGCTGATGACGATGTTGACCTTTATAGGGAAGAGAGAGCAGGTTCTTTGCACACTCTTCGTCTACGTTTGACGACTAAAATGGTAAATAGTTAAAATGGGTTTGTTTCATCGGATTATTTGTTTACACAGCTGGCAAGTTAGGGTTAGTGCTTAGAGAGCTGTATGGTGACATAAAGGAGAATGGCGAAGCACTTAGAGCACCTCCAATGGGGGACTCCTAAAATCATCATTCCTCAAAAAAAAATTATAAAATATTAAAAAGGTAGAAAGAGAACAAGAGACACTTCTTATTTAACAAGTTTGGGAAGCGAGTCTCACAATTTAAAGAGCTTCCTTTGATATGTGTAACTTTCTAATTGGTGTAAATTCTTGTTGATTAAAATATTAATATATATTTTTTTTTTAGAAACTTTTAAGGTCTCTATGCATTGGAGATGGTCTTAGACCCAAACAGATAAAGGGTGTGCTTTGGGGAGCATGTAAGTTAATGCATCTCTTACACCCTCTCGATATATCTTTTTTTTTAATATATATCTCGTTTTTTACCATCTCTGTCGATTTTTTACAGCAAAGATTATCGAAGTTGGCTATGGATTCAAGTGTTTACGGACCGTTTTCACCATTGTTGATGACCTTGTGTCTCTCGACACTGTCATCCAAAAAACTGGCGGTATGCTCTTGAACAGAGAATATGTAAGCATCCAAAATTTCATTCCTTTTAACTCCTCGAAGCTCTTGATGCCAAAGATGATTTGTTTTTTTCTAAATCTTTTTTTTTGTATTTCTATTAAATTTTGGCTTGAAAAATAACGCAGAGGATGGAAAAAAAAGTCCAAGGAGAAGCTTTAAAATAAAGGTAGTTTATGTAGACTGCTTTCGGTTCTGTAATGTGAAATGATTTTCGCTGTCTCTCTCAATGATTTTGATATTTTATCATTATCTCTTTGTTTCTCTTTAGAGGTATGAATGAATACAGTTTGAATGTTTCAAGGATAACCGAACCAAGATGCTTTGTGATATTGAAACACAGTTAATTTCTTGCGATAACTCACATCACATGGATTGGCCTCTATCACAGAAGAGGCTGCTGCTAATTCTTAGGTACTCTAAAGGTCTCTATTGGGGTTGGTCTAAGGGTTCATATGTTTGCGTGTGTCTTCCCATCAAGAAGTTCTCTCAAATCAGCTTCAACAACAGCGTTTAGTCCCCTCTCTTGAAAAAGTGGGGTAATTAACAGAAAACCATTATTAAACCATATCAAAGAGCTAATCATATCTGTATAATAATTGATTTGAACCTTAAAAAAATCTAAACTCAAGTCGTATTCATTCCTCTTCTTTCATATAATACAAAACTTGGGAGATGTCAAAATCAAACTGTACAATCAAAGTTGTCAATTGTCATGTAAATCAATCTTTGAACCTCTCATAGATGAAAAAGTGGGGTAATTAACAGAAAACCATTATTAAACCATATCAAAAGCCTTAAGAGAAGAAGTTTTACGGAGAAGCGGTGAAAAAGCTTCGAGACAACAAAATGCAGGTGGGGTTTTGCCGGGAGGTTATTTTATCAAGCGGGCTTGTTTCGGCCCATAAGCCCACTAAAACATTTGGGCTCACCCATCACTAAAGACCGTTTTCGATAACAAAGTCAACTATAAAAGATAAAGGTATCCTTCTTGTTGCGGATTTCTGTGAGGTTGTTATTGAATTAAGTTTTCTAAGGCTTTAACTGGTGACCAATAAAAAAGGGAATATGAATGAAAAGGAAAAGAATGAAAGGAACAAAAGGAAAAGAATGAAAAATATATAAGGAAGTAAATAAATATATTTTATTCTTCCTCTATTTTAATAAGGAATATATTTGTTCTATAATTCCTTATATGATAAGGAATAAGAAGGAATGATAAGAAAATATTATTACTAGCAAATGGTAAATTTTTAAGGAATGAAGAGAATTCATTATTCTCCCTCATTCCTTTGGCCACCAGTTGAAGCCTAAGTGGTTTTAAGGTATTTAATTTCAGATTAGTTTTAAGGGATGGATCATTGATGATATCAATTTTTTTTTTAAATACATCATCAATCCCTTAAAACACTTATGAAATCAAATACCTTAAACAAACCCCAACCAATTAATATTAGATTAACTAAGTATTTACCTGTGCTATGCTACGGGATATTTTTCTAAATTTTGTATATATTTTTAATATAATAAAATTATTTTTATAATATAAATGAGTATTATATTTATTTTTTTATTAGCTTAACTTATGTATTTATATGTTTTAAATCTGAATAAATATTATATATATATTTTTCAAAATTATAATTTGCTATTAAATTTAGTTAGCTAATTAATTATAAATATATATAGGAATAAAATATATAAAAATAAAACAATACATTTTTAGTACCTTCATGCTAATGGAAAATGTAATCTATTTTCTCCAATAAATTGCCACTTGATCTTCTTTTGTAATTATATAAAGCAAAATATCATTTAGAAAAAGATTTATTAATTAATATGATTATTTTAAAATATAAAATTTATTTATTTATCAAATATTTTTTTATAAACATATGTTTTTAAAACTGCCAAATTATAATCAATAACATTCATATCAAAAACATTGCTATTGCTTTAGAATTAAATAGAAAATTATGTTTGAACTCTTAAAATATCGTTTTAGTTAAAGTTAAATAATTAAATTTTGGTTACTGTAAACATATTTTAACTTGGAAATTTAGCACAGATAAATTTCATCTTCTTACAAAAATTGAGAAATCGCATTTCCTGTTAAAACAAAAAAACTTCATTTTTCCATTAAACTGAGAAATCGCCTATTCCCATCAAAACCAAAAAATTCATTTTCTCGTCAAACCTAAAACCTAAAATTTTATTTTTCTGCGAGAACCTGTGTTTTTCCACCAAAGCCGAGAAATTACGTTTTTTCACAAAACCCAAAAAATTTATTTTCTTGCAAAAACTAAAAAAAAAAATTATATTTTCCCCCCAAAATCGATAAATTTATTTTTCCTACGAAAACTGAGAAATCGTCTATTCCTGTCAAAATAAAAAACAAAAAATCATTTTTTCGTCAAGCCCAGAATCACACTTTTCTACATAAACAAATAAACTGCAATTTCCCGCAAAAACCAAAAATTGTATTATCTCCCGTGAAATTATATTTTCCCGCGAAAACTAAGAAATTGCTATATTTTTATCGGTTCAAATTTTTGGTGATATGTGAGCTTCTTATAACATAAGGTTTTTTGCGTTGTTGTCATGGAAGCATAATTAATGCTGAGCCTACATTTTTTTAATCATATACGTCTATGTCAAATAAATAGATAGTTAGAATTTTATTATTATTTATTTGTTGTTATTTATTATTTGGATTTGGTTTTGGAAAAAAAAATGATTTAATTTTTTATTTGTTTATACTTATTATTTAGGTTTAGATTTGACAAAAAATAAAATAATAATTTTTTTATTTGCTGTTATTAATTATTTTGACTTGGGTTTGGTAAAAAATAAAACAAAAATTGTTAGAAAAAATATTTGGGTTTTTAATGGGTTTAAGTTTAAAAATTAAAATATGTAGATGAGATGTATTAATAAAATGTTTTGATTGGTGATTATTTTTGCTGAAGTGTCATGTTTATAAAGCTTCAAAAAACTGAGATATCAAGCCATGGAGAGACTTTAGTGTTATTGTTGTGTTGATGATTTGGTATGATTAATTTTTTTTCCATTTTAAAAAGTTACTTAAAATCCAAAATTATTTTTTAGTATTTATACAAATTCATTAAAATCTTGACTTATTGGAAAATTGGGATTTCATTGATGAGTTATTTTTAAAAATAATTTAGGTTGATTTGAGAGATAATTTAGAGTTAAAAACTAATAAATTAAAATAGTACCTCAGATGATGATATTTGAGAGAATTTAGAAGACGAAATTTGTTTAAATCATTAAAATTTTAAATTTATTAAAATCTCCTAGTTTTAGATTTATTTAAATTACTAATCCAATATGTTTTCACTTACATAAAACATCCTTATGATAAAAATTTAAAAACTTACGAAACTCTATAATCCGGCAGATTGATAATTCCAGCTGTCCGGCAGAAACAACTCACTTTCCAACTCTGAACCGATTCCAAAGACCATAATCCTGTCACACGAAAAGAAAGTTGATTCATATTATAAATGCCTATACATGAATGGTATCTCATAAGCAGGTAAAAGGGAATGTCCAGGGTTATTTGGATCACTCACTTGTATCTCTCACACAAATTCAATGCTATATCTCCCACTAGTCCTCCAGTAACGATGATATTTGTTCCAGAGTCAGCAACAACTTTAATCATCTCCTCAACTCTTAAGTGAGATGTTTTGAGTTTAAGCGAGGAAGAACTTGACTGGACTTGTTCATCCAATCAGGATGTAATACTAATTTATAGACAAATCTAACCATAATCTTTAACAGACTTGTGCAACGGTTGTGCAAGGGAGAAAGTTTATTCTTGCATACATCATTCTCTCCAGAGTAAAGGTTTCATGGAGCATGTATATTTTTCTTGCATGCGTTGCCAATTTTGATAATGTAAAAGAAGAAACCGCCAGGCTCTGCAAAGTTTGAAGTGGATTACTATAAAATCATCAGTGACATGGGTCACATTGTGCTAACTTGATGATGTGATGAGCTAAAGTCAATCCGCCAAAACCTCGCAGTACAATGGATACGCACTCTTTTCACAGTTCAGGTATATTATTAAGCTCCAATGCTGGGGGTTCTTATATGTAGAATCCATTTCCTCATGGAAGTTTATGATGATTCCATGTTCAATTTCTATTTGAGGTTTATGAAACACATGCTAGGTTGGCCCTGGAGGCTGGGAATTTAATTGAGTTTAATCAGGTTGGTACGACAGGTTGTCTTAATAATCTAAAGAGCAGCACTAACCACTGCTTTCGTTCATAGTGATAGAAAACTAGTTACAATCATTTTTCTGTTTAACATGTGGAAAAAATATTGATCGAGTTGTGCCTCTAGGTTCTAAAATCAATACAGCAAAACTTGATTAATGGTTCTGATTGCCATTGCTGATAAGAGTGGCCAGGGTTGAATCAGAGCGAAAGTCTGCAAAAACTTCTAGATCCGCCACTGGTTCTGATGACATTTTTGTTACAGTGCATGTCACAGTTAAAAATCCTTTATGGGGAAGGTATAACCAAGTGGTCTCTGGAGTTTGCAGCTTACGATCTGCTCAATATTACATTACACACTAAGAGCACCCAAGAATTTCGATCATCTTTCTCAAGGTTAGTAATAAATTAAAGTTTCGTGGGAAAATCAGAGTAACTCTGCTACACAAATACTGTGAGTGACCAACTAGGAATACTACTGGAGTCATGGATGTTCACTCCACCTGTCACATAGAGTGTGTGTTGTACATGGATCATGATATTTCTATAATTTTATTACTCTCGACTTGTTTAATATGTGTTTTTTTTGTAGATTCAGCAGTGTTGGAGATAATCAGTTTGATACGACTGACTACACGATACTCGTAGCGTAAAACACAATAAACAGAGTAATAAAACAATGGTAGCTTCTTATACACGTTTCCTTTCAAAACTCTAATATAATTCAAATATCAATCGATTGGTAAAACAGTCAATAAAATTGAATGGCATGATAGCTATAGCCTGATGATTTAAGGGAACCTAACAACAAAATATTCAGACGAAAGTATTGTCGATTGTACCAATCCCTCAGTTTATCGCCTATACCGATGACGTTTAAAGCGGAAGTACAAATTCAGAATCCCACCGTCGAAGGTGTGTTTGAAACCTTTCTTACGAGAACGCTCCCATTCTTTATTCACAATCCGGAACGCAATGTCTTCATAAGGCGGACCAGCCTGGAACCGTATGATACAAGTCTCAGCGCTCGTCCCATCTTTCTCTATAGAGCAAGTGGGAGCTTTAGCCTTGTCTAGTAAATCCGGGTAAAAGATGTTAAACTTGTACCCTTGAACCACTTTTGGAGGCGGGCTATCGTGATCGTAGTGCGTTTGGTTATACTTATTCCACTCGTAACTCGTGTGAACTCGGTTGAAATACTTTGGTTTTCTTGGCCTGTACTTGTCATGCCACTTGGTGTCAAGGTCCACTTCAGCGTTAGAGCCAAACACGGCATCACCTTCCTCCATTGCTCCCATTGCCTTCATTGCCTTGACCTCCAAGCTATCTTCTACATTAGGCTGCTTCTTCCGCCTCTCCAACACAACCATCCGCTTCGTTTCCAGTAGCTTCTCGTCTTCCCTGGGATCAACTTCTTCTTCAAGATCATCATCACCGTGAATTAGCTCCGGCGAAAACGAAATAGCCGCCACATCATCAGCCTCTTCTTGAGAGAATGCAAATTCTTCTTCAGCGTTTTCTTCGAGGCTATGTAGATGTCTCCTCAGCTTCTCAGCGTGTATTTCCTTCAAGCAAGCCTTTGCCTTGCATATATCCAGGATTTTAAGAACCGCTACCCAAAACTCTGCAAATTCCGCCAACTCAGAACGCAGCCGAGATTTGATGCCTATCTGCATCTGCACAAGCTCCTCGTGTGTCTTCCCATCAAGAAGTTCTCTCACATCAGCTTCAACAACAGCTTGTAGTCCCTTCTCTTGAGCAAGCAATTCAAGGGCGTCCCTTTTACGAGCTTTAGTTAACTCACCGTCGCACACCACAGCAAGAGCCTCCCAATACTTCACGCGTGTTGAAGTTGCGCGATCCGAATCCAGATACATTTTGATATCACCACGAAGCTCTTCCAAATCTTTAACAGTGAGTCCCTTGAAAACCATGTAGGGTGGTTCACTGAGCTCGACATCTGATTCTGAACCGTCATCATCATCCAAGTGCTTGTATAGCACGTCTATTGGTTTCGCTCGGCCTTGACGTAATCTGATCTTTGACCTAGCCTTGCTTTGACCTAAACAGAACTCTTGCTCTTTCTTCTCCCAATCTTGGAACTCAGCTCGAGCACGTTCTCTAGCCAATAACGACATGTCTTCCTCACGTCGAGCTCTCTCCGCTGCTCCATCTTCTTTCCTCTTCGTCAGCTTTGCAAGCTCTGCCATCTTCTCCTTATGCCTTCTCTTCTCAGCTTTCACGGAAAACTGATCCAGCGATGCTCCGTGGTGAACATCTTTCTCAATCTTCTTCCACCACACGAACCTCTCAGCGAGATCTGGCTGCTGCCTCTTCAGTTTCTTTGATGTACTTAACGCCTTCCTCTGAGCCTTTTGGGCCAGAAGATACTCCTTGGTTTCTTCCTCCGACCCTGACTCGGATTCATCTCTCTGCCTCTTGTGCCTTCCATGAGAAACCATGTTGTCAAAGTTAGACACGACGATCTGAAATCGGCGTGATTGCGGCTGCGCCTGAGCGACGGTGGAAACTTCTCTTCTCGATAATGGATTGTGAATTGAAAAGAAATTGATTTCTGAATTAGTTCTGTTTTGCTCTCGAGCTTACATATTTATAGCTACAAAAGCTTAACCTAAAAGGAAAAGAGATTACTTATTCCAAAACAAAACAAACAAAAAAGCTAATTAACTTCCAGACTTTCCTTTTCTAAAAGAGTATTAAATAATGTTGGCCAAATAAATGAAAAAGTTAACCATAATCAATCCCACATCGGAGACTTCCAAGGATTTAATGTGGTATATAAGAAGCGTGAGTTAATGCATTAGTTAACCAATTGGCTTTGAAGTGGAATGCTTGTGAATCTTCTTGTGGAATCATAACCCTTTACCCAATCGGGTACAATCAAATTAACAATTGGGAATAAATAACGATCCAAGTCGATGAAACTCGGTAGAGCCATCATCCTCTTGAAAATTCATGAGCCAAAGCCAATTGGTTTTTTTTTCCTATATGATGAATAAATTAGCTCAAAGAACCACTAATGAAAAACACAAATCGCATTTGAATTTTGAGGATGAGGACGTTCATGATGATAAACTTGTTAAATAACAAAGGAAGAGTTAAAATCGATCGTCCTCAATGTAGAAGATAAACTTCATGTAATTTTCTAAATTATGATTGCTGGACTTATATAAATTAGTTTTCGAGAAAATCAGTTTGGGTATATAACTACACAATACTTATAGCGTATAGCACAAGTCACAGTAAACAGAGTGATAATACAATGGTAGCGCCTTATACACGCTATTTCGAAGCCCTGAATCTATAGATAGATTAACACTCAACACAATTAAATTTGCATAGCTATAGCCTGATGCTTGAAGGAGCCGAAAAAACTGATATTTTAACAAGAGAGAAGAGAAAAACAGTAATGCTGAAATTTCAGTCATCTTGGTGTCAAATTCTGTATATTTTCAACTATGAGTTTATTCAATAAGTAACACTTTTGCAAATTCCAAGTATAGATCATCTTACAAGAGATTCTTACATATTGAAAAAAAAAATGTAGACTATAATTTCATTTTCTTCAATATGGTAGGTATATAAACACTATTGGAGATATCAGAGCAAAGATACATTTGATCTTCAAGCTACATTATACAATACCTCAAAGCTTCTTTTTTTTTTTTTTTTTGAATGGGTGCAAATTATCTCTCAAACACACCCATTTCTATTAATTTAAACCAAATCATTCGAAGATGAACCGCATAAGAAGCCGTACTGATTTCATTTTCTCCCCCTTCTTATCATACAAAGGCACAGATCGAATCCCCGGTCTTAACTCTGAAACAGGCAAGCATGTTTGTCCACCAAAGTCATCCTTCTCCGACATATCGTACTCTCTGACTTCGATCCTAAGCAATGCAAGCTCTGGAACTGTTAATGGGAAACTGAATTCCTCATCCCAAATCGGATACCAATTGTCTTCGATTATTCTTGTCTTACTTTTCGCATTATCCGCTGGTACACCCACTATGAACATCTACAAAAGCAATCCACAATTTAGTAAGGTTTCTGAGGTAATTTGAAGAATTTTTGGAAAGGCACTAATTAGTGAAATTGATGTATATTACCTTAGTGTAGAAATCAGGAGGAGAATATGAGTCGAAATGAGTGTGACTGAAGTCTAGACGCCATCCATCTCCCATATACACTTTCACCTATTGAGCAACCGTGACAAAATGATAAGGCATATGACATTCGAAATGCTTAAAACATCCGTTAAGGTCTGTATGTAGATTGTGGTTGGCTTGCCTTTAACGTTTCTTTCACAGGAAGTTTCTTCTTAGGGTCAAAGACTTCGTCATGAAACCCTTTCTTCATCAAGAAGTTAGGTTTCTTGACATATCCGCAACCTCCATTGGCTCTAAACATGCCGTGCATCAACCACAGAGATTTCCCATATCCCTATAATCACAAATTAATGGCTTATTATAAAGAGATCTATCAAGTGTTTGTGATTGGAGATTAATTGAGCACTAATAGGATCAGACCTAAACCAATGTCTAAAAGGTAGCTTAAGAGTCAAGGTATCCTTAGACCTTTCTAAGGCTTACCTGCATATTAAATGCAATCATTTGTGCTCCGTGAGTCCAACCGATAAGCGGTTTGTAATTTGAGGAGTTAAATCTTGTCCCTTTCGGGTATATCCGAAGCAAATTCCGCTGTGTAAACCTACAAAAAATAACATTTAGGGATCATGTTGCAGCACAAGTCTGTTAAAGATTAGTACTGTATTAGCCTATATATCAGTATTACCTTACAACATCCTGGCTGTTGGATGAACAAGTCCGGTCAAGTTCCTGTTCGCTTAAACTCAAACGCCTCACATTATCAACCACAACTTTCATCTCTTCTTTCACCGTTCCCTTAGGTTTCCCGGCATGAATCGTGATCAACCGTTTGTATGCTGGTTTCTGCTCTTCACTCGCTTCTTCCTCCTCTTGATCACTATCACTCTAATTCAAAACACAAAAACCAAGTTACAAAAACAACAAACAATGTAAGACCCTTTTTTTTCTTTATTCCTGATCTAATAAGTTCCTTTTTATTATTACCTTGTTTTCATAATCGTCGTAAGACAGCATACTTTCTAGTGTCTGAATCTCGTCTGTTCCAGATGTTTCGTCCTCTGACGATGGAGATGCATTACTATTATCCTTCTGTTTCACAATCGGGTTCCTCGATTCAAGATACTCTTTAGGCGGTTTAGTTGAGATGATTATCCGATGAAGTAGTGAAGCAGGAGAAGGAAATTCTTCTAAGCTATCTGATTCAGGGTAATACAACATCTGCCCAAATATCTGTGTAGCCATCTAAACAAAGAAAGAAAAAACCATTACAATATCGAAATCAAACTGATATTGATGCACAAGAAAGAGATAAATTTTTTTTGTTTTTACTTTACCTCTGCAACTCTGGCTTGAAGATCAGCTGTAAGATGATCCTCTAAAGTGATGATAACCGGATAAGGCGAGCTAGAAAACGCGTAATCTCTTATCGATTTCAAGCATTTGATCAGCGGTACAGGCGTTGTGAGCGTTCTGATGAAAACAATAAACTGCGATTTCAAGCGTTTTGATCTGAAAAAATGTTTTATAAAGAGAGAAGAAGAAAGAAGGAAGTTTTATACCTTCCGTGAAGGACATTGATATCTGTTCCAGTAGAGTTAGGCCAAAGATCAAGCTCGATGACTCGAACGCCTCTTTGCAATGCTTTGATCACAGGGACTTCGCTACAATCGCTGCTTAGTTGATTCCCTGTAAGATACGAATTGTGTCCTGTGTATATAAAGTAATGCGACAATGGAGCTGTCATGTCTTGATGAACCTGATTCAACAAAGTTAATTTCACATAAATCAAAAGTTTCGATTTTTATTTGTGGGCAATAAAAAAGATTTGAACTTTCTTTTTTGTGGGTAGTTACATGAGGCGTGATGGGAGGATTGAGATCATCGTAGAAGAGGAAATTGAAGAAATCGTCGAGGTCGAGACCGTGGCGCGTGAAGCGCGTGACGTGGTGTCGCCGTCGTATGACCTCGTCGATTAACCGTTGAGCCTCCGCGACGGTTATATCTGAATCGCCTTGGTAATCGTCGAGGAAAGAGCAGAGCTGCTCTGCGCCGAGTACACCGGAGGATCCGTCGCCGTCGCTGGAATCTCCGTCGCCTCCGCCTCCTCCACCGCCGACGGCGAATTGGCAGAAGACGTCACGGACGTCGTCTGTGGGTTGGACTTCGTTGATCTTGAATTTACGGTTGAAGCATTTGAACATCTTGTAATTGTAACTCCCATTGTCATACGACTCTGTTTTCTTCTCCTTCCCCATTGTCAAAACCGAAAAAAAACAAATCAAAAATCGAAACTTTTTTGAAAATTTCGATTTTCGACTATTATTAGGGTTTCTTCAAATCCAGAAATTTGTTCTTAGGAATCGAAGAACTGAGATTTGGGGATTTGGGGATTGAAGATGAGGAGAAGGAGAGTCCCTATAAAAGAGGAGGTTTTGAAGCGGGATCGTTTGTCTTTTTGTAATCTCTCTTCCCTTTTCTTTTTCTCTTTCTGAGTCTTTTTGAAAAAATTCTTACCTATTCATTTGTTTTTTTTTACATATTCTAAAAACTGTTTTCTTCAAAAATCAATTTTTTTTATATATTACGTATCTATCATCTTCTTCATTTCTCTTATGGGGAAAAAGGATATGTTAAAAATTACTAATAAGAGAAATTCTTAATTATAGTATTGGTTTTTTTTTTTAATTTAGTAAAGGTTTTTCTTTTCGTACTCTTTTCAGGTGGGAAATTTTGTATTAGCCTAAGAATAAGATTACATTCTGTTGGATATGTTCTAAAGTGTTGCTTCCATGATACATATAGAGTTCATATTTCGAGTCCTTTATTTTCTTATTATGACTTATTTTTTACTTATGTTTGATTCTTTTATAATATTCCAAAAAATCGTTTATAGGATTCGTCAAAAACGAAATCATGCATACTTCGTCTACACCACGTCTCGGCCTTGCATCTGAAATGTAAAACTACTTTAGTTTTTTGCTGTAATCGCAATTTGTCTCTTCAATTAGTATAAACATGCACTAATTTCTCAATAATTGTAGTTAGATTTACTACTTGGTCTTTGACTTGTAAAATAAGAACCATTTTGGTTAAATTATTGAAAAAATCCCTTTTGTCTACTTAATTATGTGTTTCCTAATATATGGATTTATGCTTAATGATTTATTATCTAAAATTAACATTGTGATTGTGATTGTGATTGTGATTATGATTATGATTTATGATTATGATGATGGTTATGATTGGTTTTATTCCTTATTAGAAAGGGAAGAGGCGGGGGTTTTTTTTTTTATATAAGAAGAAAGATAGAGTTGTTGATATGCTTGTGTTGCTGCTAAGTTTGAGAGAGAAAACATTGAGAAGAGGTTGATGCCGTAGGGAACAAGTGAAGAAGACTGACATTGTGAATATGGTAAACAAACGTAGAGAGACTCAACTTAGTTCTGTGACTAAAGCGCCAGCTAAACAAGTGAGGAACATAAAACACACATGATTTTTCACACAAGTATCTGTTGTTTCTTATTAATTGTTTTGTATTTTACATGTCGGCTTTACGACCTTGAGATGATCTTGAACTGTATCCATGTAACGTGATCTTCCCTGCGGTGTAGACACGGAAGCCATTTCTGGACGAAACAAGTTTGATACCTTTGTGTATATTGGATTTGGCAAAAGTCTTGTAGCATCTATAATAGTGTTTTGGCACATGTACTGGTTTGATGTAACATGCCTTTTCTAGATGAGGAATTGCATGAAGATGAGAAGGAAGATGGATAACAAACTCTCCAAAGTCATCAGTAACAGCTTTGGTCCATTTTGTTCTCTTTCTGAAACCAGTACTGTGGCACTTGATGGCAACAGTGGCACCTTCAAGAAACCATGTGAATAAATAGTTTAGATGATGTTAATTTGTAAACATGAAAACATAAGACCTTATAGAGCGCATAGAGAATACCTGAAAGAGGGATGTTACATAGAAGAGAACCGGTGATAACTACGGAAGAGAGTTTATGTTCTCCGTAGCCATTCATCTCAGCCATCTCTAATCTGCTCCAAAACTTGCCTGAAGCTGCGAATGTTCCTTTGAAGAAGACGAATAACAAGAAGCAACGGAAGATCAAGAAGCTCTCCATTTTTTTTTTTTTTTTAAAAGTCTCAATATGTTACTTTTCTTTAAGAAACGAAATAAGCATGTGTGTGGAAGAAGATGGATTTAAGGAGAGGAAATAGTCAATTTGTACGACTTCATTTGGTTGGCCTAATCTTTGAGTGATCTCAATGTGTTATCTCAGCTAACTATATTTTGGATATAAAGTGGAGTAGTTAGTAGGAAATGAAGGAACAAAGCCTACCATCACCGAGAAGACTGATAAATTTTGACTTTTGTGGGTTTGGTCAGTGCGCACTAAGCAACCAATGAGTTAAGGGATTTGTTGACCAATACCACATTTTCTCAGAAGGAAGACTGTAACAGGTCCATCACCTTCAATGGGCCTGTAAACTTGAGCATTTGACATCTTTGTTAGCCCATTAGCCACTAATCGATGCAGTTTTGAGGGATTGTGATAAACTTTGTCTGACCCAAAAGTCTGCTAGAGTTCCAACCGAAAACATCATTTGGTCCAGTCAGAAAAACCGGAGAGAGAACATTAACTGTGGACTTTTGTCTTTGCGTTGACTGGTAAAAAGGAAATAAATAAGTCCAAGTCTGTTGCATCGAAGATGGTTGTCTGACTTTTCTACCCTGATTATTCTGTTGTAGATGCAACAATCAAACATTTGTCTAGACGTTTTGTTTTAACCAAATCAATTTTTTTTTCATTTTTACTTTTTCAGCTGATTGGATTTCTTGATATAGATTTGGTTTGTTTCAATGAATCGGTTGCGGTTGCATGCGTTTGGCATCAATTTTAAATAAAATACTTCTTCCTTAGAATACATTTTTTACACAATATGATAGAAGCATAGGTTTTTGATGATCATTACATAGAATCAGACTTTATTTACTGGTGGATTTTTCAGAAAATGAGGCAAGAGAAGAAAAGGGCTTTTTGTTAGTCTGATAACAACAGAGTTGGAATGGAGGGTTGAAGAATTTTACATTTACAGGGAATGTTAAATCAGAGGGTAGAGAGGTGATGATTCAAGCTTCATCTGCATCACTTCCACCTATATGCCTTCCATGGCTACTCATCCAGTAGTTGCTCCCATCAGGACCTGATATCTTAAATCTGCCACAACAGTTTCAAGATCATGAAACGAGATTATAATTCGTGTTTCTTGCAATTGAAGTCTTGAAATGTTGGAAATATTATAACCTTTCAAGCACAGATTTTCCTTCTTTGTACTTCTGGCTCTTCTCATGAGCAGTCTCCTGGTAAAAAACCACAGAATACACAACCAATGCTATAAACCACACAAAAGAATCGAACAGGGATAGGTTTTTTTGCAGAATATTATGATGTGTTGGCTTACGTATCTCCAGCCAACGATAGATCCACAGGAGACACAGAAAATGTCAGCCACTGTATGTTTTCCAGTCATCATCATTCTTTCTTCTGTCTCTCCAGTTGAAACATTGGCACTAACCAAGATCAATCATCGTCATCAGAAATGCCAGCCCAATTTAGGAAGTATTGGATCATCATCATCATGAGGTGCCTTGGAAATAAGAAAACTTACACCTTATTGAAGAGGTAAGCTTTCCCATGCTTGCAGTGAAAAGACTGATCAAGGAAACACACACACACACAGCACACTGTGTTAACTCAAGAATTAACAAATGCAGAATTAGTGAGAGCTTAGTTAGTAGCTTCAACTCTCGATCATTCTCAAGAAAGAATCCATTTCTAAACCAAACAGAGAATCAAAAGAAAAATCTGTTTTCAGACCCACCTAAAGGGAAGCTCAACGTTCCAAAACTTATGATCCAAACCAATGAAATTATTGTTTACCCAAGATTAATACAAGTATTGAACCATAAGTTCAACAATGTAGTATAACTTAATATTAAAAGTGCTGAAAGTGATATCTAATGGTTAAAAATTACAATTATCTTCTTCATTGCATGATCCAATTCCAAGCAATAAGATTAAATAAAATTATGTACTGACGCTAATCAACACATAACCACAGCTCTGTTAGAGAATCTTGTGTCACTAAATATCCTTTCAAATTCCCAAAAACCCATAAAAATAATAATATCAAGAAAAATCATGAATTAAGAAAACCCAAATAGAGATTGGAAGAGGTCAAAAGAGACAAAAAAAAATACCTTGGAGATGATGTCTTCGTATAAAGCAAGATGAGTCTTACAGTGTTTGCAGCTATAGATCTTCCCCTCCAGATTCACCACAAACAACCTTCCCATCTTTGATTCAAAACCACCAATTGAATCCGATCAAAAAACCCCAAAATCTGCAGAACAGAGTTTTTGATCTTTTTTTTTTTTTTTTTTTTGCTTTATACAAATCTCAAAACTTTATTTGTGTGGAATTGATGTTTGTTGTGTAGTTAGCAAGAAATGTGGATGGGGAAGGTATAACGTCTGCTCTCAATTATTCACTTTTTAATTTCTCTTTTTCTTCTTTCAGTCCAGAAAAGTGGCACAACGTGTACTCTTCACCAATTGCATTTTCTATATTCGTTTTATATTTATATTTTTATTATACTTAGGGACTTATTCACCATCTTTCTTACGCTTTATACCCTTGTCTATGTATTTTGAGATTTTCTTGGAATTGTAATTGCAATTGCTTTTCATTTACCACAAGTGTTGTAAAAGTAACAAATGACCTACTTTTCTGTCTGTACATTTACACTAGTATATGAGATAAATAAATCTTTAGTTTTTACTTTTTACTAGTATCATGCAAAATTAAACCGTGGTAGTTTCAGAACAAAGAAGAAGAACTCTTCTCTGGTATTTTTCTCTTCAAAACCTATTTGCGCTTACGTGACTAACTAACTAACTAACTATTATATCAAAGGGACGAGCAATATTCTTGCCCCTTCTATTAATTATTCAGTAATCAATTATCAAGAAAAATATCATATCTTCTCAAGAATACGACAAATGAATTGTTTCCTTTAAAAATAAAATAAATGAAACCTTATCTCATACTGATCATATCGTTGATATTCTCCTTTCGTTTGAGATCAGATAAAATATATTATAGAATCGCATCTTACTAGTTGAATGTCGAATTATGGACTCCATAGCCCTAGTTATAACATCGCCAAATTGATATTTCGTTACATTCAACAACCCACTTTGCAAATCATCTTCTATAGTATATGGTTAATGATCACTTTCTATATAGTTAGATTAGATGTATTGAAAAAAAAAATATCACTAGATGGCTAATATTAGCGAATATTTGCTTTGTTAACCAAACTGCTTTACAAAAGCAACAGACAACAATTGCGCAATTAACCCAAAAAGATATTTGCATACTTTAGATTCTTCTTACTATATACTAATTGACAAAACGATAGAGTTTAACACGGTTTGAGTAACATCACAGGCTCTTTACCATAACATGCATTATACAGTCTTAATTATTTAAGAAAATGAGTATAAATTACGATACAGAAAAGGCTCATTAATTGTTAAAAGTGGCGATGAAGCTGATGGGGCCTTTGCCGGTAGTGGCTGCCTGAAGACCAAAGATGAGAAATGCGACCATAGCGAGACGAGAGTGTTTTATCTCCGCGAGCTTCAAGGTATCCAACTTCTCTGGGTCAGACCCGAGTCCCAACGGGTCAAAATACCCACCCGGGTAAATACGTTTCTCCGGATCCAGCTCAGAGTTACGCTGGAACTCGATGTACCCGACCACTAGCACCTCTATCCATATCAAGGTCGTTATCGAAAAAGGCAATGGCTGTCCCAAGTACGACGAACCTTCCACCAATTCCACCTACGTAGTACGGGTTGCGTCAAGAAAACGTACCAAACCGAAATTCATCAACTCGAAACCGAACAGTAGAGGAATAAGACTGACTAAACCGAGGAAACCCAAAACCATGAAAAACTAATAATAATACCTTTGACATATAGAAAATGCATTGAGAACTACCATTAATCCACTATTGTCTTTTTTTTCATATATATATATTTTTTTATTCAAACAAATAAAATCTGATTTTAATTGGGGACCCTTTTCCTAAACCTAAAACAAACATCCTAAAACCCAAAAAAAAAACTTAAATCGTTTAAGCCAAATCCTACCTATGCCTGATTCGGACACTTAGCTATGCTTTTTAAACCGAAACGACTCTTGTCAATCATGCATAAAGTTCTCATGCACTTACAGAACTTGTATTTTAGTTCCAACGATTGACACGTGGACAACTATGTCAGGACGGGGCGAATGGATGAGCTTACCTTTCCGGCGTCTTGCCAGGCGATTCCAGTGAGAGCTTCGACGGCGATGGCACCAAGAGTGCCAAGCATGGCCCACCTTCCATGGATCAGCTCGCATTCTCTGAACCGTTGGATCCCGAAGACTTCGGTGTACGGCTGAAACGGCGTCGGTTTGATCTCCGACGATTCTTGGATGATCCCAATAACGTCACCCGCTACGTTCTTCGCAAGGTTCTGGTCAAGCCCGTCGAAATCGTACTGAAGATACTCAGCCGGTTTACCTAAACCGAACGGATCGAATCCACGGTCTCCGATCATGGATCCGTCTAGCCATTCAGGAGGACTCGCGCCAGGGAACCAAACTAGCCGGTCTCCGTCGTTTTGAACCTGCTTCGATTTCTTCGGCGGTGGAGGGGATTTCTTTTTGCCGAAACTGAATCCGAACCGGGCTTGGACTCTACCGGTACCGGGTCTCGGATCTTGAATCCGGATCCCAAAGATACCTGAGGCTGCTGCTGCTGCAGTGGTGGTGGTAGCCATGTGAATCGTTTAAGTGTCGGCGTGATCCTGCTTAGTGTTTGATGAAATCTTGTTATATAACATATAGTTTTTTTGTATTTTTAGATTTTTTGAATAATATTAATAAATAACGCTTTATGTGATGGTAGATGGAGGAAGCCTTATCTCAGCGTTATCTCCTGTGATTGGCTCTTTGCCTTTATTCTTTTGTGGTGTCTCTATTTTCAGTGACGTTGCCCTTTTTTCTCTTTGGTCCTAACGGTAGGTATCCCATTTAAGGTTTTTCTTTGTTTTGTTTCTTTTTGCTTTTAAGGATTTCTTTTGTCGATTTTCACAAAAGGAGAAAGATTGTTGGTCCCAATTGAAATTGCACTCTTCCTAAAGCCCATTTACCAAAAGCTTATTAGTCATTTTGTTGTCAGCCCATTAGTGGATTACATTTTAACGGTGCTAGAAGATAAGAATGGTGAGGTGGTGCAATATCATTTCTCAAGGATCATCCAAAGATTATTTACAACTTACAAGACATAAATACTGTTCTCTCACTCTATGTCTCTATGATGATTTTCGGCTTCTCCAAGAGGTACATGAGCCTTGTATCTCAACATATATGAATGAACTGGCTCATATCTATCACGGAGGCTAACGAAATTAAAGAAGTCGTATTTGTTATCGCTCCATTCATAAAGCACATTGTTATGATGGCTTCTATGCGGCCTTCTTACACATGCATTGGACTACAGACTACAGTTGGTAATGTCTTATTCCCAAGAGCGAAAGATGTCAAAGTATATTCACCCACTGCTACGTGCAATGTGTTCTATAAGATGGCGAAGCCAACGCGGGCATATGCTTTACTCACAAGTCTCTTTGAAATGCTATGTTTGGCTGGTTTTTTTATTTGGTAGAATGAATCTAGTTATAAGTGCCTTTGGTGTCCTCTGTATTGGGGCCTTTTTTTGATGACCAATATGTGTTGTAAAGCAAACTTTCTTGGTCCTTGGAATCAGATGAAATAAAAAAGACAAAAAAAAATACGAAACGAAGAGGGAAAATTAAAAAAAAGATGCCTTTGGCTTTGATATCATGCTATGATATCTAGGTTAGTTAGAAAATAAAAAAACTATATTACTCCTAAACTAATCTAATATTAAAGCTACCAAATGCCAATTCACTGGAGTTGTCTTACATAAAAAAAAGTCATTAGGTTATATAAGCCCCACTCCTTATCTGTTCCTCCCGCCTTTCACAGACAAGCCCTTTGGATCTTTCTGTTAACAGAAAAAGAAGAAGGTAATAAACAACATTATCAGCAAAACGGCTCTCAACTTGGTTATATCATTCAGAATTTAATAATAACCATTTGTTTATGACTATATCCAATAACTAAGAATATGAGTATATATTACGTAAGCCAGAAAATAAATAAAGAGGATGAGATTAGGTTGTTGTTTACCTGAAACTTAAAAGCGAAGGAGTTGATGGGTCAACACCGAAAGGCAGAAGAAGAAGCTACATTTATACGTCGTATATTTATATTTACATGTATGGGTTATGAGTCATGTATGTATATATACATATGTACAAGATTGGTTTTTTCGTCAAATACGTCTTTATTTGAGTCTCTCTTGTTGGAGGATTTTTTGGTATCTCGGGTACACGTTTTTACAAGCCGAAACCTGAAAATGAATTTAAATCACACATATAAAAAAGCTTTATTACTTTCACATTGGATTAGTAATAAACTATCTAACTTATAAGAGGAGTGATAATTTTTGTCACTATGAGAAAACATATCATGAAGCATGCGTGAGGTGTGACGTGTCATGTCGGATTATTAAAAAAAAACACGAAGAAAATTAGGTTTATTGCATGCCACACGGTTTCCACATGAGATTCTAACCTATAATGTATACGAGAAAGTCTAAATTCAAGTTAAATGCGAGTGAAAATTCAAAATGCTTCTTAAACTCAACCAACAAGTTGGCAAGAAAGATGAGAGATCGTCGAGTTTCTAGAATCCCAAAAGGGCCCAAATATGACAAATTGTGTTAAATATTCATCAACATTGACTATTATACCCATCCCCACATGCTATCTCTGACCAAGTCTGATTAGGATATCTTAGTGCTGGTGAAAATCTAAATTATAATTCATCCTAGATTTGAAAATAATGCAACTTGGCCCCATTTTTCAGTGTAATTAATCAATTAAAATTAAAAATAATAAATTTCTGTAACGGCGAGGAAGAGGAAGGAGAAGAAGAAGAAGGAAGTGGACTTACGGCTTCTATGTCGATTTTGAAGACGAGGAGCTTTCTTCTCTCTCTACAGCTTGTTCGATAAGCCACAACGATATGACCGATGGCTAAAACCGTTGAGCAGAGGAACAGAGCCACTTCCGCCGCTCTGCAGTAGTTACCTCCGCCGTCTCCGATCGCCGGCTCGCCGAACACGAACGCCGCTTTTAACGAAACGTAGATCAGAGAAGAAACTGAGCAGATCATCGTTATTGTCAGATACGGTCCTCTCGATAGTTTGGGTCCGTCGCAAAGTCCGTAAACACCTGGTTTCACGAAAATTAAACAATCAATTTCTGGAAAAAAACTCGAAAAGATCTCAGATTTAATGAAGAATGTGAGAAACAGAGTATTCGATTTCTGGGTTCTTCAGAGAATCAATTAATTCAGAGATATGAGCTTCTGGGCTCTTCAGAAAATTAAAATCAATTCCCCCCTCGAAGTCAAATTTTTGTTTCAGATCCCAGATTAATTCAGGAACAGAGCACTGAATCCAGAGTTATGGGCTCTTGCAAAGTTTGGATCTTTTACTCACAGAGTATAACGGCGGATCTAATGATGGAGATTAAAGGAATATCGATGAGGGAGTGACGGAAATCGTAGTTGGTGAGATGAGAAGAGAGATTCGCCGGCGAGGAGAGACGGTGAAGGAGGGCGGAAGGGAGGAGAGCGTCGGCGACGGCGAGGAAGATGGGAGCAGAGACAATGATAAAAGAGAGGAACATTGTGAACAAAACGAATACAGTTTTGATCCCTCTCCATAGAGATGACCAAAACCTTCTGCTTTTGCTAATCTCTTCTTTACTAAAACCCATATCGAATCAGATTACAGAGAGACACAGAGAGGATTTTGTTTGGAGTGTGGGTTGTGTTTAGAGAGAAGGTGTTCTCGGAGACTTTAGAGGGGGTTTTAAAAGGTGGACGACGATACAAAGTGACGATGACGCCGAGGATGATGCTCAGATATTTTTTATATATATATCAGGTCATTACTTTATATAATAAGCTGATTTCCTCGTTGGACTTTGGAAATTTTAAATGAAAATTATTGGGTTAGTTTTGGTAGTATATGTTTATCTTTCTATATATGTCAATCATTATTATTAAATTTTGAGTTTTTTGGCCTTTAAACTTGTCTTTAATCTAGTCATTGTTTTTTTATTCACATATATCTTATTTCTTCTCATTATTTTGTTATTGATTAAAATGATAATCACATTTACCATATACACTGATTTACATATATCGTATTTCTTCTCATTATTTTTAGTAATTAATAATAAATCACATTTACTATTTAAAAAAAAAGTCAACGAGACGAAGTAATTAATACGATACACACGGTTTTTTTCATTTCTCATGTAAGTAATGTGGTGATTGGTTTCTTTATGAGATGAGTTTATTCGCACCTTAATGGAGTATTTGAAGTATAAAAAGAACAAGGACCTTTTTTATATATATAAAGAATCGAATATAGATTATTGGAGTTTGCTGATTTTTTATATCTCTCTTTTTGAAACATGATGATGGTCACTAATTTATTTTTCTTTGTATATAAGTGTCTTTCTACAATTTGATTACGTTTAAAGATAATTCATGAATACTAACTAGAATGTAGACGGGGTAAAATGAGATTATACACTAAAGTATCATTTCATGCATCAATTTTTTTATAAGAAATTTTTTTCGATTATTTATTTTTTTATACACTAGAGTAAGATTTTAAAAAACAAACACGCTGAAAATTATGATAACAACAATACTCCAAAACCGATGTTAGAAAAACGTAAAACAAAATCCCAAATAATTAGAAAATAGAAACCGAAACATTCTAGAAAAAAAAAATGTTAATTGATTGAAACTTCGTGGTCTTTGAGTCCTTTGACTTTCCAGAGCTGACTATGACCACCCTATCAATTTGTTATAAACAAAAAATAGTTTTCGTAGTGTTTAGATTTTAGTCTCCGTATAATAACGGTAATACCTAAAAATAGCGTGAAGCATAGAAAATTCTCAATAGTTGGAACATTTCTTAGTTTCTTCTTGTTGGAACATACCTATATCTTCGAATGCTTTAGAATTTTCACAATCGTTATAAAATAATGTTCGGCCCATCCCATCCCGCCGAAGAAGATGAACCGAGACTCGTTAACACAAACAAAAACGGGAATGGAGGAACCGACCGATTTTAGCCATGTGACCACATGCCGTTTATTGCCCAAACGTATATCAAGGCGCTATTTTCTATTTCTATTTTGTTTCTTTGTACATAATGATATATAAAAATTTTAAAAATCGAATCCAACTTTTTAATAACTATTTTGTGTAGTAGATTTGAGATCTTCAACGTTTTCTCGTCTAATGCTACCAAAAAAAATATGAAAAAAAAAAAGAAAATTATGATTGCTTTTTCTTATCAAACTTCTTTTTGTCTTTGTCATCTCTTATGAAACTATTCTAAACCGTTAATATGAATTTGCTTGTCAATTTACATTGCCAGTTTAGTGTAACGCAAATAAACGATGGAAAATCCATAGAAAACTTTTGTTAGACGCATCTTAATTTTGGGTGAGTGTATATATTAGTCAATTGATGCTCATCGTAAAGTTTTTATGTTAAGCCAAACATATCGAGATTTATTTCAATTTGGAACATTTTCTAATACAAAAAGCTTTAATTAGTTGTTTTCTTTTGCCAGCTGAAAACATTCTAAATTAATCAGGTTAAGTAAACATGCTTACCTGGAATTAAATAGTCAGATTCTAAATTAACCAGATTAAGTGAACATTCTTACATAGTTGTCAAATTGTCATATTCTATCTATAGCCGAAACTCCAAAGATGAGAATAACCGAACAATAGTAAGTTGGTGTAAAATATGTAACAAATTGTAGACTGATGTAATAGTTTATTATATTTGTTTGTGTTTTTTCTTGTGTAGCAAACAGTCAGATTTACATTTCAATAGTATATGATAATATACACTATGCATGAAGTTGAAAACTATTAATGTAGGACCAACCAAATAATGAATTTCTAAAAGTACGAAACAAAAAAATAAATGAAAGTCAAGAAGTTTTGGCATACGAAACTGACCGGAAGTGAAGAATCTTCTTCTACCCAAATCAAGACAATCTCAAGTCATCAAAGACATGATTATCGAAGCAATTGCACAGTTGATGAGGAAATTGCGAGAAAAGAGGAGGCACGACATAGATTCTAGAAACTAGAAAGCATGCTTCGCTATGGTCTTTTCTTTTTCTACTCATGTATATATGAGAAAATTAAGTATATGCTTTGTATAGAATGGATTTATCTGCTAGGCGCATTATCAAGCATTAAGCACGCGTCATAAGGTTGATCAAAACGGACAAAAGGCCCCAACATACCGACTTTGATATCATTCTCATCTTGGTGTTATTGAACTAAAGAGAATAAAGTTTTGCTTTTGTTAGCTTTGTGTATCCCTTTTTTATATTAGTTGGTCTGAAAGATCTAACTTCTTCTTATATTGTATAGTCTTTGATAGCTAATAAACGATCCTCATGTCTTCTGCAGATGTTGGTGAAAATCTGTTCAGAACTGTTTCATATGTGTTGTTGATGTTTTGTACATCTTTTATGTAGTCTTGCCAAATTTAATTAACGGTATATATATAAGTAGTAACATCGGTTTGACAAAGATTTTTGCTGATCACCCTAAAATAACCAAAACCAAAAAAAAAGAAAGTAACTATAAATGTTATGGCCGATTTATGATTTATCTAATGTCAGACCCATTAAAGGCCCATAAATAAAGCCCAAAAACAAGAAAGACTCGAGAGAGGTTTGCTCTGAAGAACAAATTCACGCAAAAATATAATTAGCGCTGTCGGATTCGTTTGTTTTGGCTCGCTCCGATCTGCTTGGGGGCGTGCGTGCGTGCTTCCTCAATGGCGGCACGATCCCTGTGGAGAACCCGTGCGAGGTTCCTCGTTCTTGGCTCCGCCGTCTGCGGTGGTTCCGGCGCCGCCTTCGTTGCTTCCTCCGAAGACCCGTCCAAAACTCTCAAGCTTTGCACCAACATCCCCGTCCGCCTCTTCCGCAACACCGTCACCGCCGCCTCCATCGCTTTCGGTATGGAAAAACGATAAATATCAGAAACTGTTGTTCACAGGATTTGTATTGGTGCAATGCTCTTTCCTTTGAAATATCCCTTTTTCTCTTCTCTAGATTTTAATTCGTGCTTTGATTAAGCTTGTGAATGAGATTGGTTTTTATGTGATCTCTCGTATCTGGGGAGTTCCAATTGTATTGGAACGATTTAGGCAATCTAAAGCTCGTCGAAGCAAATCTTAACTACATCTAATTGCGTTTTTATCTATGGCGTTTGTTTGATATTTACGTTTGATTTGGTCGAGCTATTGATTTGTTCGGTCCTTGAAAAATTGGAATTTTGTACGGTTTCTTGCGGAGAATCGTTTGCTACCTTAAGAAGTAACGTTATGTTTCGTGGGTTGCGTTGTTAGATTATGAATATTCCTTGTTGGGTTTGGCTGAGGGAAGCAGTGAGAGAGCTCAGGTCAAACACGAAGTCCACCTAAGGTCAGCCCAAAAGCTTCAAGAGCTCTGTTTCAAAAACGGAGGAATCTATATCAAACTTGGCCAGCATATTGGACAATTAGTATGTCAAGCTATGCTCTTACGTACCGTTCGAATATCTGAAGGATAAAGGATGATGTTGTTGTTCTGTAAAATTGCTTGGATTTTGATGGAAACCAACTTTTTTTTTTGCTTTTATGTTTCAAGGATTATCTTGTCCCTGAGGAGTATGTTCGTACTATGAGGGAGTCGATGTTGAACAAGTGCCCTGTCTCTTCGTATGAGCAAGTATGTGAGGTTTTCAAGAAAGAGGTTGGAGAGACGCCAGACAAAGTATGCGCTCTTATCTATACTTTTATCTTAAATTTGTATAACCACACTTCACGCTTCATTAATGAATGCATGCGTCTCTTATCTTCTCAATTTGGCTATGGTATTTTATCTGCAGGTATTTGCTGAATTTGACCCTGTTCCAATTGCTAGCGCTTCCCTTGCTCAAGTTCATGTTGCTCGCACCCATGACGGGAAAAAAGTTGCTGTCAAGGTAATCAATGGAACTGTTTTTGACTTTATATGAAGCGGGAAAACAAGTTTTTGCAAATCAATAGTTAAAAATGTTGAGCTTGTTAAGAATATTTTTGTACTTACTCTATTTGTTATCTTGAATCTATTTTCTGCAGGTTCAGCATGCGCACATGACAGACAGTGCAGCTGCGGATACTGCAGCTGTTGGAGTTATAGTGAATACCTTGCACCGGATATTCCCATCATTTGACTACAGGTGCAGGCTCTTTCTCACTTTCCTATAGACACAATTCATAGCCCATGTCTCTTACAATAAGCTTATACTGGCTCATGTACGCAGGTGGTTGCTAGATGAAATGAGTGAAAGCTTACCAAAGGTTGGTGTCTTTAGTTGACTCATAACATATACAGTTTGCTTCGATATGTTTATACAGCCTTGTATATGTGTGTTATATAAGTGCTTTATTTATCTTTCGGCATTCATGTTCTTGCAATAATTTCTGATGACTTTCATTATTGATCAACGTTATTGATTCAGTGTCTATTATGAAACGTTTATGTATAGTCATTGAGTTTTTGCTGTAACTGGTTTGATATTTTATTTTTATCAATGTATTTTTTTCATCAGGAACTAGATTTTTTGGTTGAGGCGAAGAACAGTGAGAAATGTCTGGATAATTTTAGGAGACAGTCTCCCCATATTGCAGAGTATGTTTATGCCCCAACGATCTATTGGAACCTGACCTCCTCTAAGCTATTGACTATGGAGTTCATGGAAGGTGCTCAAGTGAATGATGTGGCTATGATCAAAAAGCTTGGGATTCAGCCCTATGAAGTGTCAAAGCTAGTAAGCTATTTCACCTTTGATCTTTAAGATATCAAGCATTTTTTTGGATTCGGTTGTATATCACCCAATTGATAAAGAACATATGTGTTGCCGCTTTATGTAAAAGTTTGGTTATTTCAAATACCCTTTGTGGACTAGCACGGAGGAACGAATTTTGATATGCGTTAAGCTCTTATTTTGCAGGTGAGTCAAACTTTTGCAGAGATGATGTTCAAACATGGGTTTGTGCATTGTGATCCACACGCAGCCAATTTGATTGTTCGTCCAGCTCCTTCTGGTAAAAGAAACATATACGGCAAGCAAAAACCACAACTGGTGCTTCTTGACCATGGCTTGTACAAGGAGCTTGACTTCAACACGAGATTCAACTACGCTTCACTATGGAAAGCCCTGATCTTTTCGGATGCTAATGCCATCAAAGAACACAGTGCGAAGCTAGGCGCCGGAGACGATCTCTACGTTCTTTTCGCCGGGATTCTTACAATGAGACCGTGGAAGCAAGTCATCGACTCGTCTGTGGATCATTTAGTCATCCAAGGCACTAAAGAAGATCGCTCGGAGCTACAGATGTATGCGTCACAGTATTTCCCTCAAATCTCGGAGCTTCTCAGGAGATTGCCACGCGTGATCCTTCTGATGCTGAAGACGAACGACTGTCTCCGGTCGGTTAACAACGAGCTTTTGCAAGGATCGTCGCTTGAGTCTTTCTTGATCATCGGGAAAGTGTCTTCAGAAGCGGTCATGGAGGCGAAATGGTCACAGAAGAAATCGTTGGTGAAATGGTTGAAGGTGTGGCTTGAAGGATTCTCTGTGGAAGCAAGGCTCTGGGTAATGCAATTCGCACTTTGGCTCTTACAAGTCAGAAGAGCCTTACCTCTATAATAATATATAATATATATCATGAAATGACGAAAATGTGTTACAGCCAATTAATATACACATCTCTATTCTTTGTTCTGGGTGTGTCCAGGATTGACTTGTACCATTCTTTGTATACACGATATGTTGTTAGAAAACGCTTCTCATTACCATTACATTACATTAAATTAAAAAAAAAAAGGAAATAAACTTGATACACTTTCTAGTTATAGTATCTACTTATTATAAAGTTCTCTTCTGCACTTCAATTCTCATCTTATATCTTCGAAGTAATTCCAACTATACACTTCCGGTATTAAAGGAATCTCATATGGACGGACACGTAACCGGGATAGCACGGTTCGGTTCGAATCTGATTTTGTTTTGGTTTATTCGAGGAAACCTTAAAAATTAAGCCGTGACCATCATCTTTCTTCTCTTTTCAGTCTTGTCGTCACTCAAGTCAAATCTGTCTCTCCTTCACAGCCGCGACACTTTTGTCTCCACCGCTCGAAAATCTCCTGCTGATCGCTAATTACATCGTCTCCGGTATAACTCTCATTCTCTCTCCGTCTTCGGTTTGCTTTTGTGTGTCGTTTTCACCTACACATTCCCTTATATAAACCCTAAAAGAAATCCAGTGCTTTCAATTCGCAGAAGCATTGTCAAAATCTGATTGATGGCTTCTCTGGTCTTGATTCTAATGATATCAATTCAATTTCAAAACTGGGTCAATTCAGTTGTGGTTTTGGTGTTTGGGTCTCTCTGAATTTTGTAAAGCTTTCACACATTTGTTTTTGATTTGTCTTTGTTGGTAAAGATGGAAGACAGTGATGGTGTCCAAAAGCCAGTTGTTGTCGACCCTCCTTTACACAACGAAGCTCCTCCGTCGGATTCTCAGCGCCGACCGGTGGTTTTCGCCGCGGACGCAGCTCCACCGGCAGAAAACCATCTGATTCAGCGGATTCAAAGAGCTCTGGTGGAATTGCGAGAGTTGAGAAACCAGTTTAATGCCATTCTTAGGGAACTAGAGCTCGAAGGTTTGTTTTCTTGTTCCTATGGTGTTTTTTTTTTTTTGTTTCTCAGGTTTCACTTGTTTGGTGTTGAAGAAAAGATAGTTCAATTTGATGAAATACAGTGGGAGGAGAAGAAGAACAAGCGGAATCATCAGTGGAGGATCCAGAGGACGACTCTGATTCTTAGTTATTAGAGATGTATTAGTTTCTTCTCTACCTATCTTTTATGTATCGATCTCTGCCATGATGATTTTTTTGTTCAAGATTCTAGTGTGTGAATTAGCGTTGTCTCTCGTATCTAAAATCATCAAACTACAGTACTAGCCTTCTAGTCACTAGGTACTAGCCTTCCTTTTGCTATTTTTAAACCGGGGAATCTTGCCCAAAGTCAAAATTAGCCAGAAACCACCAATGAAACCAAGTTGGAATCCGGTTATTCGAGAAAGGGAAAACTAAACTCAAATTTAAACTGATTGTTGTTAAATATACTAAAATAACAAATATCGACCATGATAAACTATAAGTAAACAAATATGAAAATTAAGTCAATAGTTATAATCAATTAACTGTGTATATTGTTGAATATGATTAATGTGTTTCTCTGATATGTAAATGGTAAATGAATGAACTGAGAGCAAGTGTTGGTATATGAGATAGCTCTATAGCCTCTTATTTAAGCTCGTTTCACTAAAAATTATTCCCACTCTTTAAATTTCCCGCCGTTGATTAATTTTTCAACATTTGGAGGAAATAAAAAGAAGGAAACTAAAAATATTTTTTCACCAATAATTTAATTTGTCTAGTAGAATTTGCGATTTCCCGTCGTCACCACACCAGTCGCCGCCGGTAAGCTCTCTCTCTCTCTCTCTCTCTCCTCTCCTCAACCTGCTTCTTAACTTTAGACTGAATCCCGTTTACTTCTCTATCGATTCCGGCGAATTTGCCCGCGTTTATTGACGGTGCCGTTGCCGTATGAGCGGATTTAGGATTGCGTTTCATACCGATGCGGGATCTAGAAATTTTGGTTTTTTTTTATTAGAAAGTCAGATTCGAATTCTGGGTTTTGCAATTCAGATGCTAGATTGAGTAGATTGATGATAGGGCTCATAGGGTTTTGGCATTTTGGGGATTAGCCAGTTTCTTGTTCTCAGAAATGAACAAAAGCAAAATGATAAACTAATTTGCTATGAAGATTAGATTTTCTGAAACGACTTATTATGCTCTTGCAGGCGAATAATCCAATTCCCAAGCTTGGCTTTTGTGAGAAATTAGCCTTAAGAGCATGGCTAATTACTATGACATTGACGACATACTTATAGAGGAAGAGGTTTAACTTCTCCTTAATGCTCTTCTTCTCTTCTCTTTGTCAATATAGAAAGCTGATAACATCTAATGTTTGTGGTTTTGGTTTCAGTTTGTCCCTGTTTTATTCCATAAACCAGCAAATGGAGTGACTATTGATCCAAGTGCTGAGACAAGCTGTGTCAGTAACTCTTTCTCACTGCTCCAGCAAAAGTTTAAATTACATCTGGCTTCTGATATGAGTTTTTGGTTTAATGTTATCTTTGTGTGCCTGCAGGTTCAACAAGGAGCCAAAGTTGAATTGCCCTTCTGGCTTGCCCATGAGTTGCATTTGAGACAAGCTCTGTCCATAAACCTTCCTCCCTGTTTCGACCAAAAGTAAGTGAGAGGTTACTGTAATGATTGGGTTGTTGTATTCAAGCAACAGTGATGAAGATTTAGATTAGTTTAGCTTTTGTTAATTTTGATTTTCTTTTTATCCTGCCTTTCTTTCTTTCTGTTTATCTGTTTCCATGAATTGTTTGAAATTTCAGATAGCCTCAGTGTTGCATCTGTTTCTTTTCTTTTGTCCTTTATAAGTCTTTTCATAGCTTTATTTGCTTATGCAGGACGAGGCTGGAAATACAAGCTGATGCACCATGTGTGGATCTTAGATCACGCTGTCCATATTTCTATGAATTTGGGTGCAAGTTAGAGCCATTGTGAGTCCTCCGCTTTTGCTTATTGTTAAACTTTCACTTTGTTTCAAGAGTGAAATTGGTTTTCCTTGAATCGATATGCTTATTAAGCTCTTACTGCAAGATTTCATTATGCTTCAAAAAGTCATTCGAAGTTTAAGCTGTCACATGATATTATGTCATTGTGAAACGTTTTGGAAGAAATTGCCAAACAACTTATTGTCTTTTCATCTATCGTATCACTGTCGTTTTATGAAAACCAGATCACGGTTTTGATGGAAGTAGAGCAAATAATCTTTGTCAGTAATAGGACAGATTTGGTTGGTCCACATCTGCTTTGATTTCACATTTTGCTCGTCTCTTTGATCTGGGAACAGGGTTACAGATAGAACGCTTGGGATCTTGCTATCGACTGCGTTTAAGACGAGATACAAGGAGAGACTGACAAAAGTATACACAGCAGCTCACATAACAGCTTCCAAGTTCTTGCCACTCTTAACAAAAGAAGAAACAAACTGTAATTAAAGCCTTATATATCTCTTGTTTTTTTTTGATTTGGTTTATTATCTTCTTCACCTGAAACCTCCATTGTTTCTTTTGAAGTGTACGAAGCAGCTCACTTGTCTATGACAGCCTTCAAGAAATGGAGAACAGGAGGTCCTCGTTTCCAGAGAGCTTCAGTACTTGGAAGAAAACGCAAGGAATCTTCTTAAAATTTGAGGTCCCTAAACTCTTTATTAGCTTCATCATCTTTATTCTCTTTGATGATTCGAGTTGTTTGTGCTTGGCCATTTTCATCATTACCATCATTATAATTAATACTACAATAGTGTGTGATTGTACAATATTAACATCTAAGAGATGATGTGACAACATAAAAATTAGGTCCTCTTTTTCGGTTATTGCGTTAGAGAACACAATACATTTTGGTTGGATTGATGATACAATAACCTAATCATGTGGCCATTCGTGTTGTTGAATAGCTCTTAGTGAATTCATATTTTAGTTTTCTCATCGAGGAGAAATATCTCGATTCTCTACTTCTCCTTCTTCTATTACAACAAAAGAATAACTTTAATGCACTTTTTGGCCCCTCCATTTTCATAGCTTATCTCTAATACTTTTGTTTTTTCTTAAGGAAAAAAAAGCGAACAAATTCCGACAGCCAAATCTGCCAAGTAGTGTGCTTTTGAAATTTGATTTGCAGTGCCCAGGACCAAATTCTGATTACTGATTCTAATTAGTAATTATCACAAAATATCACTGATTAATTGTAGCTTTATCATCATCTCCCATTAAAAAAAATCACAGTATTTCCTAAGAATGTTTCAGTCTTGTAAAGTTACTCTGATTTTTCGAACTGTAAATAAAACCTAAAACTGTTGTTAAAAATAAAATGATTGAAGCCTCATATTAGAGCGTGAAGTTTTGATGGAAACGATGCCGTTACAAGACGGCGATTCTCCTTTTGATAAATAATCAGATGTTTAGTGTGTGTTAGTAAATAACTATATATCTAACGAATAAAATCGAAAAGTGTTGAAAAAAAAACAAACGTTGACCAGATCAAAGACAAATTTAGAAATTTGAGAAATGAGATCAATGCGTATTGGGAATTTGGTTCTGCACCGTGGCAAGTCGTACACCATATACCTTTTTCTTTAATTATTATTCACTTTACAAAAAATATCTCGAGATATTTCTGAAGTTATAGAATCAGAGAGATCCTTTATCTCTCTTTCTCTCTCCCTTAATAAAAAACTTATATAAAAAATCAGAAAAGTGCAGAAAAAGCTCTGTGCTTTATTCCTCTCAACCAATCACTGCACACCTTCAATCTCACATCTTTACGCGCGTGTTCCTCAATATTCGACAGATGCGTTTACGTGAGCTACACGCGCTGGTTATTGACGTGTTGATGAAACAAAACTACTTGCCTTCGTGTCGATTTATCATCTTCTCTCGTAGATATTTACTATAAATATCTGATTTCTCTTTTGTGCGAAAAATCCAAAATTCACAGAAAAGAAAACACACAAAAGCAGATAAAAAGAAGAAATTTTGTAACAAAAATTTATTAAATTAGGGAAAGAAATGAAGAGGAACGGCGAGACGAAGCGGCGGAGGAACGGGACGGAGGAGGCGGAGCAGAGAGGTGGAGGAGGAGAAGATCCGGCGATGTGGGAGAATCTAGACAGGAATTTCAGACAAGTGCAATCGGTTTTGGACAGAAACAGATCACTGATCCAGCAAGTCAACGACAATCACCAATCGAGAATGGCAGATAACATGTCCAAGAACGTCGCTTTGATTCAAGAACTCAACGGAAATATCACTAAGGTTGTTTCCATGTATTCTGATCTCAACACCAATTTCTCCTCGGCGTTTCACGGTGGTAAGAACGGACACGACGGTGGTGGTGCTGCCGGAACCAGAGCTAATTAATCAACCCGATCAAATTGATCTCGTTCTTCTGTTGGACCGACCCGGTTTGGAAATTCCTGGATTAGTCGGTTTAAGCTATGGTCTACCAAGTTTTTATGATAGTTTTATTGCAATGATTGTCGTTAGAATAATCCGTGGGAGAAAACCCATTATTTGGGTTATTTTAATTATGGTTTGAGTCTTTTTCAATGTGTCTCCACTGCAATTTCTCTAATAATAATAGTAACTGATATAATACTACTTATTAAATTATTCATGTTTATGTTTTGATTCTATTTAGAGACTCTTCTTATATGATCTCGACATTAATGAAGGTTGTCCAGTACAGCTTTAGTCTCAGTGTTGCAACTTGGACAACTTTCGTCACCTAGTGATGCAACTTGATATCACATGTAGATTGAGAATTTAATGTTCTAAACTATACAAATTTTGTAGTTCCATGCAAATTAATGTCATTCAGATACACTACCAATGCAGAGAACTTACTCTGTCTAATAATATACTGATTAGAATTAAAGTTTGATGGTTACAAAAAAGGATAGACAAAATAGAAATCACATAAATGTGAAACTAAACATTATAAAAAAAACCTATTTGGACATGATGGGCTTTAGTAGACAGAGTGGGCTTGCTTTGGATGTCGTGGACTGACGCCGGGCTCGAGTTTTGAACTATCCTGTATTCGGCTTTCAACATAAATCTTTCATTCATGTTCATGAAAACTGTTTAAACCATACCAATCAAACTTGAATGGGATTTTTATATTGTTTATCTTCATCAAAAAATTAAAATTATGCAATATGTGTGTGAGTCATCATCGATCTTTTATGAACTCTTATTATTTTTGCACTGATCAGATAAAAAAAGTTGTTTCGTTAAAGATAAATTTCATTATATGGTGTTTAACAAATACTAGCTTTTACAGGTTTATTTTTTCATAAAATGGTGACTATTTCCGCCCGCCAACTTGTGGAAATGTCAATCATCCGAAAACATCATTTAGCACTTGCCGTCAATAATTTATTTATTTATAAAAACTATAGACTAAAGAAGATTATTTAATTTAATTTCGCTGGTAATCTATCAACAAACTATCAATTAAAATTAAAAATGTAGTATGTACCTAATCATTAGGTAATAAATGACAGACTAAGGACCCAACAATTTGTGACTAAAATTAGGAGAGGACTTTGTGAATTAGGTGTTGAACTCAATTTAATAAGAAACCCTGACATCAAACTGAAATTCAAAATTTAATAATTAGGCATTTTTGGCTTGAAAGGTCTTAGTTACGATTCCAAACAAATATTTCTGTATGTGGTTCAACAAACGGATTAGTAGATTATTATGGTGATTATTTTTTTTTTTAAAAAAGAAAAAACATGATTCAGTGGTTCGAGAAATAAAATATTCATTTCAGTAGTCTTACGAAAAAACGAAACAAACATCAGAAATAAAATAATCATTGAGTAAAACAATAGAAATAAAAAAAAAAAAATAGAAGAAGATGCAGAGAGAATCAAAATCCTTAGGCTTGAAGCGATAGAAACAATTGAGAGCACATTAGGTACCACTCTCCAGATGTCCCGTCCCGTCCCGTCAACACTTGAAAAATACTGTAAATCAAATAATCTTCATCAAACCCAAAAAAAATTAACTTAAAAGAAAGAAAAAAAAGCTTATGTAAGTTTCCATTTTAACCGATCTCAGAGCTCAATAATTACACTTGATGCCACTCCCTCTAACACTTTCTCTCTTCTCTCTCTCTCCCAATTTCTCAATCTCTCCTCTCTCGATCTCCAAAAATCTTCCACTTTCTCTCTTTCTCTCTCCCTGGCTAGGTTTTTCTAATTCCTGTTTTTTTTTTCTCTCCGTTTAACATTAGTCACTAAGGTCTTGAGCTCCGTTCCTCGACAATGGCGTTTTCTTTGAGAGAGCTCGTGTCTCTGTTCTAGAAAAAAAAAGTTCACTTTCCCTTTTTTTTTTCTTTTTCTTTTCCCTCCTACCTTTCTGGTTTACTTTCAAAAATTGGTGAGAATGTGTTGCAAATTAAGGGTTTTAAGCTTGTGAAGTTTCGATTTTTCGTTTTGGGTTTCGTCAATTTTATCACTAATTTAATGTTCCCAGTACAATAATTTTAAAAAACTTTAGATTAGGATATTGTTTTGGGACGTTTGTTGTCGAGGGGAGTAAATTGGAAGCTAAGTTAGGTTTTTAGTAATCTCTTGATCTGTAAGTTTGGGTTTTTAGATTTTGAGAGAGATGAATCGAAGTTTTAGGGCAAAAGAGTCTCTGTTGCTGGATTCAGCAGAGAGGCAGAGGCAACAGCTTAGGGCTTCTATGATGGCTGAGAAAGACGAAGAGCTCTCTTTGTTTCTCGAGATGAGACGGCGCGAGAAAGAGCAGGATAGTCTCCTCCTCAATAACCCTGATGAGTTCGCAACTCCATTAGGTAAAAATACGTTTTCTTTTTTTGGTTTCTATTTTTGTGGAGACATGTCTCTGATTTGGTGAAGGAGCTTAGAGATTATTACTTGATGGTTTTTTGGTAATGTAGGTTCAAAGCCTGGAACTTCACCAGTGTTCAACATCTCAAGTGGTGCTCCAGCACGAAAGGCAGGTCCTCCAGATGATTTTCTCAATTCTGAAGGCGACAAAAATGACTATGAATGGTAACTTTTTTAACCACAATCTTGAATTTTTTTTTTAAAGCTATAACATTTTTACATGTTTCAGTTTGTGATAGTTAAGTAATCTTTGTGATTGTATAATTAGTATCTTAGATGTGAGGTTTGTTAGTGATATAGCTGTGGTAGTATTGTTATTAGTTTCTGTATGCAACCTCGAGTTGTTTCGTTTCTTCGCATTTCATCATTGTTTATGTTAGGCATGTGATGTGTTGAATCCAATAGACTTGTATTTTGATGTCGGAAATAGGAAACTCTTTGTTGGTGAGGTGTGTGAGAAGTGCTTACTAATTTGATAACTTCGCTGTGTAAAGTGTTTTTTTTGTGTGTGTGTGTATGATATTGAGAAAGCATGCGGAAGATTTAGTTGTAGTGCACCTGTTTAGTCTCTTTTAGACATTCACTCATGCTTTCTGAAAAAAACCATCAATTCTCTGTTTACCATTTCCACACTAACTCCTCTTTGTCGTTCGAAGGCTTCTGACCCCTCCAGGTACTCCTCTATTTCCATCGCTGGAGATGGAATCACATAGGACTGTGATGAGTCAAGCTGGTGATTCAAAGGGTCGCCCGGCTACATTGACTTCTAGGGTAAGAATGTTATTTGCTTAATGTTCTGACTTTCTTTTTTGTTGTTTTTGAATCAAATCCTGGATAGTAGATAAGCAGCCAAAACTTAGTGAAACCAGTGTTAAGATAGAGCTTCATTGATATTGGTTTAAACCTGCAGTCAGATGCGTTTACATCTCAAGTTTATGTTTCATGTTTTCACCAGCGAATTGCATTTATCATTATTGTTATGTTGGATGTTGTTCTGGAGTTCTTTAGAGTAGTACAAAAATATGCATTCCAGATCAGATTCTTGTATGTTACACATTTGAATTTAACAACTAAGTTCCATAGTTTTATCTCTTTATGTATTTTTCTATATCTGGAATCGTTACTTCATTATGGTGGTAACATATGAATTGTTTTTTTGTTGTAGCTGGCGAATTCCTCATCAGAGCCTGCTGCAAGGAACCATCTAACATCCAGACAACAGACTTCTTCTCCTGGATTGAGCTCTTCTAGTGGTGGAGCAAACCGAAGACCATCATCATCTGGAGGACCTGGATCAAGACCCGCCACGCCCACTGGAAGATCATCAACACTGACAGCTAATTCAAGACCCTCACGGCCTTCAACACCCACTTCTCGAGCCACCGTCTCCTCAAATACTCGACCTTCCTTGACTAGTTCCAGGTCTACAGTATCTGCAACGAGTAAGCCTACGCCTATGAGTAGGTCAACAAGTTCATCTAGGCTCACACCTACTGCATCTAAACCGACTCCTTCAACTGCTAGATCTGCTCCTTCAACTGCTAGATCTACCACCAGCACCGCCACTCGATCTGCAGGTCCTTCAAGGTCCACCACACCTCTGTCAAGATCTACTGCCAGATCGTCAACACCAACTTCAAGACCAACACTTCCTCCGCCTAAAACCATATCGAGGTCAGCCACACCAACTCGCCGTCCGATTTCTTCTGCAAGTGCTGCAACCACTACATCAAAGCCAACAATATCCCAAGTCAAGCCTTCTTCTCCAGCGGCGAAGCCTATGCCAACACCATCTAAAACTCCTGCTGTATCACGTGGAGCGTCTCCTACAGTGAGGTCGAGGCCATGGAAGCCATCGGACATGCCTGGTTTCTCACTAGAAACTCCTCCAAATCTAAGAACAACATTACCCGAAAGACCACTCTCAGCAACAAGAGGCAGACCCGGAGCTCCAAGTCCTCGTTCTGGTTCAGTTGAGCCAGGTGGTCCACCAGGAGGAAGGCCGAGAAGGCAGTCATGTTCACCATCAAGAGGGAGAGCACCAATGTACACTAGTGGTAGCTCTGTTCCTGCAGTTAACCGTGGCTATTCCAAAGCCAGTGACAATGTTAGTCCTGTGTTGATGGGAACAAAAATGGTAGAGAGAGTAATAAACATGCGGAAACTGGCTCCTCCAAGATCAGATGACAAGAGCTCTCCTCACGGTAACTTGTCTGCAAAGTCTTCATCACCAGACAGTGCAGGATTTGGGAGAACACTCTCCAAGAAATCCCTTGATATGGCAATAAGGCATATGGTGCGTAATCTCTCTCTCTCTCTCTCTTCCCCTTTAATTCTTATAAGACATTTGTGGGAACTGTGTAATGACTGATGAATCAACATTATGATGAAAACAGGATATACGTAGAACCATACCAGGGAATCTGAGACCACTAATGACAAACATTCCAGCATCATCAATGTACAGTGTGAGATCTGGACATACTCGTGGTAGACCAATGAATGTTTCAGATTCTCCACTAGCAACAAGCAGCAACGCAAGCTCAGAGATCAGTATCTGCAACAACAATGGCATTTGCTTAGAGGCAAGCGAAAAGGAAGATGACGCAGGCAGCGAGAGAGGTTGCAGGTCCCCTGCAAGCTTGCAAGGGAGGTGATGGAATGAAGAAAAAAATAAGCCTTTTGTAAAACGTTGACATTTGAGATCTCCTTGTCTTTGTTATTTGATATGTGAAGTAGCTTTTTAACATTTCGCTCTCGTCTCTACTTTTTAACCCTAAAGTCGTCGGTGTGGCTATGGATGGATCCTTTTAACAGATTGATTTGAGATATTAACCACTTTCCAACGTTTTTGACTGAACTCAAACATGAATGTCATTAAGTATCATCCAACATGACATATTATGTTAATAATAACACACAACATTGTCTCAGTCTCAGCTGTATATAACCACACATAATGATGAAATGCAAAGAGCGAATCACATATAAGATGTAAGCAAATGAATAAGAAAACCAAAAGGGCTTCTTAAGCAGCAGCAACTGCCTCTGTGGGCTTGGTCTCGGGAACATTCTTTGGAGCAGCAGCCGCCTCTGATGGAGGTTGAGGAGTGAGTTTCAGGTGAGCAGGCGGGTTTTGTTTGAGCTTCAACAAAATCTGTCTCATTCTTGCAAGATCGGTGGGCTTACCAGGCTTTGGACCTTGAATCACAGAGATTGATGGTTTCTTAGGGTCTTGTTGCTCTTTCTTCCCTCTCCTTTTCTCTATAGTTGGAACCTCTTTAGGAACTAGCTCTGCTATTGCCTTCCAGTAGTTCTTGCTGGCTTCCGCATAGAACTTCTCTTCGGTCTCCACAAACAGCTTCAAGTGTTCAAAGACAAACAAACATGTGAGCAATAGTTCAACCAACGCTGTACAAAGACAAACACATTAACTACACAATCATATTCGATCGCTTAGGAAAAAATGGCAACACCAAGATTGCATCAAGATAATCTGTAACAGTTTACTAATAATTAAGATGATTAGAGTCATAAATCTTAATTTCTAATAGCCATTGGACTTCAATAGACGATTATCGCCAAACCACATGACAACAGCGCAGATTGACAAGAGATGATCAAACGAAAAAACTTCAGCGAATCTTAAGAGTAAATGAAAAAGAACAAACCTTTTCCTTCTCCCTGTTTGATTTTTTGTTGTTCTCACAAGTTACTTCCCTCTTCTTATGGAAATCCTCTATGAATTGATTTGCTTCCTCAAGTATTTTGTTCCGCGCTTCCTTCTCTCTCTTCTCCTTCTCCTCAAGCTGAATCGCATTTTGTCTGCAGATAACAAAAGCCATAGCAAGATATCACTCACCACAACACATTGACCGAGTAGCTAATCAAAATTTGCAAGATACAGTCGATCAACTTAACAAGCATTACAAGACATAAACTTTGACATAGAACATGTACAAACCAAAGTTGCAACAAAACCACAACGAGTTAAAGCAATCAACTTTGAGCGGAAACTATGAGATCAATAAGAAGCTCCTTATGTGAGCCTGTGACACTTAGCGACAGATCCTGTCAAATTCAACTCAGATCCGATCTAATACTTAGGACAATGCGACACTAAACGAGAATTCGACTTAATCAAGGAGCAGCTTACAGAATTAAGCATCAAGATCAGAAATTGAAATTCCCAGATTGATATACAGATTCCTCATCCACTCGACTAAAAGTATCCACTTTAGTAAGGCAGGAGTAAACCTAAAGCGAAACAATAACAGAGATCAGAATTCCAGCAGATCTAACCTTCTCCATTCTCTGAGAGCAGATCCCTCATCAGATTCCATCTCCGACGGCGGAGGCAAGATAGGGCCGTCGTGTCCACCGTTGGATCCGAAGACGCCGTCTCCGTTCGAGTAAGCGCCGTAGTCAGAAGACGGCGCCGCAAAAACATCATCGGTGGAGTCATCGACTGGTGCTGAGCCGTCGTAGCCTGAGAATGAGTTGTCAGTGGTGTCAAAGGAGCCGGAGACCGGAACAGACTCAGACGCATCATCTCCGAGTATAACGAACGAATCCTCAAAGACAGACATCTCTCGAACAAAGCTTCCCTCTTTTCTTTTTCTTTTTCTCTCTCTCAAAAAAAAAAGTGGAAGGAACAACAACAGCTCACGAATCTGTGTCTTTCAAAGTTTCTAGCTTGAAGATGATGGATGGCAAAATGGAAACGGAAACGTTGCGATTTGTGAAACTTTTATTTTTGGAAATCTTCTTATTTTCTTAGTGGGCTTTTTTTTTTTTTTTCTCGTGCCCAAATTTCCCAAATCAACATTTCGGTTTAAATATGGTTAGGTTTGGTTTCAATTTTGAGATTTGGTTTGGATTATATATATGCATTGAAATAAACTTTGGAATCAGAAGAACGTGAGACAGCAAAATGGCTAAATGCATATTGCATTGCTTAATACACATAGTCAAATGTCAAAGCATCACTAGAGAAACTACAATGCCGCAAGGCTCCAAAACTAAACCTGTCCCTGAAACCTAAAACTTATTTCCAGAAAAAAATATTTCTGCAACTAGAGAACTGCAATTTACACATTGTTCTGCAGTTCACATCAGAGTCTTTTAACCCAAAAAAAAAGCCGTGCATACTCTCCACTCTTTATGTACATCTCAAAAACAAAAGAGTGGAGGATGTCCCAAAGTCTTTACCTTTACTACCAATCGACTGAGCTTAAGCCAAAGGCTGTGTCTCAGAGTCTTTACCTTCAGTACCAATAGGCTGAGCCTGCGTCTCCTGAGACTGAGGCTGAGAATCTTCACCATCACCAATAGGCTGAGCCTGCGTCTCCTGAGACCGAGGCTGAGAATCTTCACTTCCATCACCAACAGCGTGAGTCTGAGACTGAGGCTGAGAGTCGTCACCTCCATTACCAAGAGGCTGAGGTTGAGCCTGAGACTCCTTTTCCCCAGTGTGGTTTCCAGGTGGTGTGGCGTCTTGGCTGTTCCTGTCTCTGTTTGCATTATCCCGCTTTCTGTAGTACTTGTCGATGAATTCTTCAGCTAGGCTGGGGTACTTCTCCTTCAGATAGTTGATGATGCATTTCCTGTATGAAAAGTCTTGTTTCGCTCCATCAGTTGAGACAGCAAAGAAGCACCTGGTGTCTGCAAACGTCGTGTGCTTATCAACCTAACATTGTTCCACCAAGAATTTTTCACATCAGAACCAGGCTTAGTAAAGCTTTTGCGAGAGATTGCTCAAATTGTAGAGGAGAACGCTATTTACCGTGATGAAGTCAAGACCGGAACCAAGCTTAGAATCTTTCTCTGGATGGTAGTTCAAAATCTGCTCCAGGACATATGTCTTATCATCATCCGAGATTGGTTCTCCATCAGTGTACCTTCATCCACAGAACACAATTTGTTAAACATGAAGCATAACACAGTACACGGAATATGTAACTGCATGAATTATACATAAAAATGGATACTGGATAGAGTGTGCTTAAGAACTAGAAAGGCATACCCGGACTGATGCATTATCTTCCTGAGTCTCCACATGACTGGATCGACGTCTGCGAGAAGCTCTTGCTCCTCAGAGGTGAACATGTCCAAGCGCTGTCTTGTTGCTGTAAACATGGGAGCAAAACTCTTCTCAGATCCAGGGGTCCTTGGAGGACGGTTACTCTTCCAGGCTGCACCACCACCATTGGCACCGCCACCATTAGCACCACCACCATTGGACCAGCCAGAAGATGGATATCTCTTGGTTGCAATTCCCCACTGGCTTGTCTCATCCTTCTCTCCGCTATTGGTCCCCTTCAAGGAAACCCACGGATTTCCATCATCTTCTTTTGTGTCCTTGTCTGAAGCAGTGGGACTTGGCTGTCCCCAAGCAACGGGACCTGGTTCAGCTTCAGAATTCTTCTTACCCCAAACAGCAGAACCTGATCCAGTGTCCAAGTTACTTTTGTTCTTAGAACCCCAATTAGTAGCACCTGATTCACTTTCAGAATTGTTTTTGTCCCATGAACCCAAAGCAGCAGGACGTGATTCAGTTTCTGATTTCTTTTTGTCCCAAGTACCCCAACCACCTGAATCAGTTTCAGTATTCTTTTTGGCCTGAGAACCCCAAGCAGCACCACCTGATTCAGTTTCCAAGCTCTCTTTGTTCCGGGAACCCCAAACACCAGCACCTGATTCAGTTTCAGAATTCTTTTTGACCCGAGAACCCCACGCAGCAGGAGCTGATTCAGTTTCTGAGCTCTTTTTCCCCCAAGCAGCAGAAGCTGATTCAGTTTCGGAGCTCTTTCTTCCCCAAGCAGCAGGAGCTGATTCTGTTTCTGAGCTCTTTTTCCCCCAAGCAGCAGAAGCTGATTCAGTTTCTGAGCTCTTTCTTCCCCAAGAAGCAGGAGCTGATTCTGTTTCTGAGCTCTTTTTCCCCCAAGCAGCAGAAGCGGATTCTGTTTCTGAGCTTTTTCTTCCCCAAGCAGCAGGAGCTGATTCTGTTTCTGAGCTCTTTCTTCCCCAAGCAGCAGGAGCTGATTCTGTTTCTGAGCTCTTTTTCCCCCAAGCAGCAGAAGCGGATTCTGTTTCTGAGCTCTTTCTTCCCCAAGCAGCAGGAGCTGATTCTGTTTCTGAGCTCTTTTTCCCCCAAGCAGCAGGAGCTGATTCAGTTTCTGAGCTCTTTCTTCCCCAAGCAGCAGGAGCTGATTCTGTTTCTGAGCTCTTTTTCCCCCAAGCAGCAGAAGCGGATTCTGTTTCTGAGCTCTTTCTTCCCCAAGCAGCAGGAGCTGATTCTGTTTCTGAGTTCTTTCTTCCCCAAGCAGAAGCATCTGATTCTGTTTCCAGGTTCTTTTTGTCACTGGAACCCCAAGAAGCAGCATCTAAATTAGTTTCAGAGTTCTTCTTGTCCCTAGAACCCCACGGCGCAGGAGCTGATTCAGTCTCCGAGTTCTTTTTCCCCCAGGATTTGTCTGAAACAGATCCTGCTTCAAAAGAAGAAGGCTCATTGTTGTCTGTGACAAAGGAATCCTTCTCAGCTGGTCTTGTTTCCCAGTTCGGTGTTGTGTTTGCATCGTCATCTTTTGTCTTTAATCCCCAAGCACCCCATGAATCTGAATTGGAAGATCCAGGAGCATCTTTTTTAGTGTTCCAACCAGACGAAGCATCTTCCTTCTCAACATTTGTTGTCTTTCCCCAAGCAGACTGCGGGTCTTCCTCACCACCTGTATTATTCGAGAATCCCCATTCTGAGCCACCACCAGCACCTTCATCATGTATGTTTAAGAACTCGGCACTGTCCTCAAATTTGGGCTTTCCAAGAGCAGCGTCTCGCTCGGGTGAGTCAGCCCATTCAGCCATGTCTTCGTCTGTAACATCAAAACCAGGGGAAGAAACATATGCATCTGCATTTTTCGTGGGTCTGACCATTTGGACAAAGCTGTATACATCTGTTTCGTCTTCATTTTCTAGACCAGTCTGCAAATAGGTTGCCAATAAAGAACATCAGATTGCAGAACAAACTAATATGAGACAAACTCAGACAATTAGTACGATTTCTGGGGAGAATGTCTACCTCTTTTTTGTTCCACAGAAGCTCAAACTTTGACCCTGTACCAACACCCACTCGTTTTCCCCAAGAACAAGCCCCAACGACTGTTGATAGAGAATCTGTATGACATTTCTCAGCAGCTTTCTCAAAGCATCTCCTTGGTGTCTGAAAACACAAAAAGTAACACCGCTTAATATGGACTGCCAGTATATAGTCCTAAGAAAATAATTTGTATTAGACATTAAAGCATCGGACTACTTACAATCAGAGTTGCTTCTGCGAATGGAGCCTTGATGTTCAAGGATCGAGTCAAAGCCTTGTAACCTCCAGAATTGAAACCCAACATATTCCCTGAACAGGTCATGTTGTTTGCTACGAGAATGATATGTTCTTTCAAGACTCCTTTGGAGACCATTCTCACGGAAGCTGAGAGACGCTGCAATTCAAATCAACATCTTACATTTAACTTCCTTACACAATCAATGAGCAAATATAACGCCATACATGAAACATGACAGAAGTATCTTGATTTAAGTGTAAGATCTAGTGCACGGATCAGGTTTGAGTTAATGAGTACCTGAACTGCTTGCTCAAAAGCACAGGATAAGCCAAGCAACTCTTGCACTTGCTTTATAGAATATGGGATCGACCGTTTTGTGTCTATTAGATGAAGCACTGAAAGACAAGAATCGATAACAACCCTCCACGCATCACCACTTTGCTTGACAGCAGACTTTTCAACGGTGACATCCAAAACCCATTCCCCCCGTCGGGACGCATGACGACTCCGGATCCAGGTTGTCGTTTCTGGACTATTCCAAATTATATTTGCTGAGAGAATCCGTGGATCACCTGCCCAGTTTAGAGACAGAAGTATTATCAGAAACATTTTTCCAGAAATCGTATAGTACAGAATTTCAAGCACAACTTGGAAGACAAATTATTCAGATTAGTTGAGGAATGCTTTTAGTTCTTTAACCTTCTGGCAATAAATCTAACTACAAAGGAAAAGGGGTAGAGAAATTGACTTTAGTGAAAGCATTATTAGAGTACCTTTGATCACTGTTTCCAGCAGAAAGGGGTAAATGGTACTGCGGAGAACATCAAGAGTCCTTTCCAGATCAGGATCGGTGGCATTGTAGCACGAAAACATCAAGCACGGCATATCGGGCTCTTTGCTCGCACATGGATCTCGGAAAGAGCAACACTCACTGTTCATTCATTCGAGAAGAAATTAGTTTTAATCAGATTATAACAATCAAGAAGACATTATAAGACGAAGAACAAATTTAACGGACAGAAGGAACTAGAAAGCTAGAAATAACATCAGACTTGCTTTCTTAGAGAAATTCTGCAGTTTATTCAACCAGAGACGACATCCAGAGGAAAAGAAAATCATGTACAAACCTGACAGACAAATTCGTTTTCTTGAAGTCGTCAGCCTTTTTCTTTTTCTTTTGTACGAGTGAACTGATTGCATCCTCACACTTTTGATGTATATCCTGCATACTGATGTTCCACTCTTGCAACAATGTCTGATAAGCCAAAAACACCAATTACAAGCAAGAATTAAAAGGAAAACTAGGAGTAAAGTATTTCTATGACAGTTAGATTCAACAGTACAGAGACCAAAAATCAAACCTTATTGAGATGAATATGGCCACGTAGGCATGACTCATTTCCAAAAAGTTCAGAAATTGCTTGTTCCTTTCTGTATCTGCACGCAAGTAAAGACAAAGCAGATTGCAACGAGGATAAGGAAAAAGTAAAAGAGAAAAACAGAAGTTACTAAAAACCATTACTTACTCGACTAGAAACTCCACAGCAGTATCTTTAAGGCTAACTTTCTTCAGCTTGTTCCTAACTGTGTAAGCAGCATTTTCCTGGCAAAACTTTTCCCCACAGCGGCATTCATTCAAATACAGAATCACACGCCGATCATTGGCAGTGTTTTGGAAGTTGACTTTGCAGAGTAGAACTTCCTGGGAGAAGGACAAAAACAGAAAAAAGTATTAGCATACATTAATACAGAAGATCAACGCTCTATTGAGGAGGCAGCATCGAGAACGCTCTACCTTCATTAGCTCCCATGATGAATTGCTACTTGCAGAGGAATCAAGCACTGCTTTATAGGCAGGATTTGACATGGCAGTAGCTGCCAATACTCCAACAGGTTCTCCCGCTTCAAACAAACCTTGATGCCCATTGTCAGAATCCACTTCATAGTTGAACTGGACTATCGAGTTACTGCATGTGTTTCTTACGGTTCCATCGTAAGTAATCACAATGTCCCGGAGAACAGCCATCAGATTCTTGAAGAGTGTCCCAGGCTCAGATAACCCTCTCGAAGAGCGAACAATGACCTCCCTTGCCGCAATTGAATGAGCCATTTCTTCATAGGGATCCAGCCCGTGAAAAAAGCAGCCCTTCACAATTCCAAAATCTCCAGATGAAGAAGAAATCCTACCATACTTTTTCTTACAAAACTGAGCCATGTCATCCACCAGAGTCTTTGTGTAGAACTTCTTCTTGTCAGAAAGCTGAAGACCCAGGAAACCTATCTGCTGCACCAGCTTGTTTATTGCTGAGTTGCTCTTGATGTCAATCAAATTCCGTATGGAATATGACTTCAGCATGAAGTTAGCAGCCACTTCCTTCACTTTATGGATGCTGTTCTCCAGTTGCAGTTCATCTTCGTACGACAATCTCAAACGAGACACCATAGGAGAAATCTCCTCGGTGATAAGAGTGTGAATAACATTCATGTCTTCCCTAGACATGGATAAGTCCTCCAAACTTACACTGAATCCCTGAGCAGAGAGATGTTCCATCAAAAGAGGTTGCAGCGAATCAAAAAATCCCAGTGCCGCCTTTGGACCCTTCTCCAGCATGATGGCAGTTACGATTCCATTCATGATAGAAGCCATCGCATCAGCTCCAAAATCAAAGCACAGCAAATCACTTCCACCGACCATGAACCTGGCCCCTTTGCAACTCAGACGCTCAGGAAAGGCAAGCTGTAGAATTTGGAAAACTGTCCAAGTCGGGCTAGATTTACTGGACTTTCTTAGTGCTGGTGGTGGCAGAGACAGAGCGCCATACATAGCTAACTGTTGAGCAGTTGCCTTGTCCAAAAACACCTGCTCCATCATAACCCTCAGAGACAGCAAAGAATCACAACCCATCTGCAAAATCAGCTGCCCAGTATGTGAGCTACGCAGTTGCTTATCCACAGAGAAGAGTTCCATAACCTCTGCCTTAGCGGTAAGTGACTGTGGGTAGAACAGATGGACACAATCACCATCAAAATCAGCACTGAGGGGGGCACACATCAGAGGGTTGATCTTCACTGTGTTGTCTTCATGCACATACACCCGAAGTGCTTGCAGAGAATGCTTATGTGTTGTCGGGGGTCGGTTGATAAACACTACATCCCCATCCATGACCCTGCGATGAACAATCTGCCCGGGTTTAAGCACAGTGTGCCCCTTGGAACCATCCCTTAGAGAATAGGTTGTAGAACCTTGAGTATAGCTCAAGCACATCTTGTTGTCCACTAACACTTGTAGATAACCTATATTGTGCACGCTAACCCTCTCCTCAAATGTGATTCTATGTGCAATTTCCATAGGGATCCCAACCTCATTCACATTTCTGTAAGCATCCCCAGTGATGACGCTGCGAGAAGAGAAGCCTGACCCCTTTCGAATGAAAAGAGTTCTCATCTTTTCTATCCAAGCTTTTGAAGAGGAACTGTCTGAGATCTTAGACACCCCGTATCTCATATCGATATTCCTTGTAGCTTTGGCAGTTCCCCTCACCCGCAGGTAGTTATCCACCACTCTAAAGATGTCGTTGGCTTCAGCCTTATGCGACTCAAAGTTTGTCTCGCCAGACCTAGAGTTGTTTATGGATATCACTTTCCTAAGTACATCTTTGAGCTCAATTCTGGAAGGATCCTGAAATAAGAATGACATAGATGCAGGGGTTATTTACTAAAACTCAAGCCAAAAGCATTCAATAAACTCAAAAGCAGGATTTTTAGTTTCAACTGGCTTACCACTGACATGGAGCTGGAACCATCAGAAACATCTGGCACTGACAAACAGTTAGGCGGGACTGGAAGATATTCTATTATGTATCCTTCTTGAGGAATATGTCCCTTTGCTGTGAGTTTCTTCCTTGTTTCTTTGGGAATCCGTTTTAAAATATTCTTTACCTGTTTGTTTTCCCAGCATATGGAAAAGGTCATGCAAAGAACGTAATCATCAGTATCACTGATAGGGAAAGTAAACATTCTACGAAAGAAACAGAAACATAAGCATGCAGAAGAAAGTAACGACCTCTCTTGCCAGCAGGGGCCGTGTATAATCGCTTCCATAGCGATAACCATATCTTTCCAGGAAACTCCAGCAACCCGCATGCAACCTTGACCTAGATGGGAGCTTCAATTCTAGATATGAGGCACCATCTGATACTTTTTCTCTGATTGAGACGTTCGATGCATCCTGGCATAGTAATACAGTAGTTAGAAAATCCAAGAAGTTCAGCAATAATATCATCCAAAAGCACATATAAGCAGTGATTGTCCCAATAGCGTACTTCACAAAGCATCGATTAGTGTTACACTCATTGAATAGATCAGCAAACGCATAATAGATATTCTAGATTAGTACGCTTTCTAACATGCAACTAATTAAAGGAAAACTTAGTCAACTAACTAAATGCGGAACCCGGATCCAATAAGAAACATCTATCAACTTGCTTTTCAGGTGAAAGCAACCAATCAGAATCTGTAATCTGTATGGCATTACTCACCTCACAACAGACATTTAATAATTGCTCCGCAAGCCCACCACTTGAACTCTGTAATCAAAAGGATGAAAAAAAATTGGTCGATATCTTTTATGGTTTATCAAATTATAAGATGGAATTTACGAAAACTCAATGAGGGTAATACCTTGACCTTCTTTATCTTCAGGCATTTCAAGCACAGAAGGCTCAGCATCTGCTTCAGCTCACTAACATGTGCAGGATGGTATATTGGCACTGGCAGATCAATATACCCAAAATGACCTGAAAACAAAGAAACAAACATCATCCATATTTGAAATTCCGGCAAACAATGTAAGAACAATAAAATATAGAAGAAACGGGAGCTGGTTTTACCTTCACATTTATCTACTTCTGTCGCACCGCAAGACTCACATTTGCCAAACTCCAGAGGTAGGCCTAAGAAAGAGTTAGACAGTTGGCTAGCATGATTGATCGCAGCGTCACTATTTGATGCTATACACTGCAGGAAAGAATTATAGCCCAGTGAGAGATAGAAGAGGATATATCACAGAACTGAACACAGCACTCTAGTTCTAGCACTATAGAGAGCTGATATACTGAAATTCAGAAACTTGGAGCCAAACTTAAACCAAATAGAGGGTTTTGACTATTCGTAATCCTTACTTCCCCTGTAGAACTCATGATGAACATTCTAGTACACAACTTTTGATCAACTATAGTGGAGATGCCACACAAAATGATATAGTGCAGAGAGGATAACTCTTTGAACTTACGATTTGATGGTGAGTAGCAAGACCGAATGTGATTCCAACAATCTCTGCTTCTAGAACCCCTGATGAAGATGCTTCCTCCATGACCAAACCCTAAAATCGAAACCAGATAATAGCGAGACGGCGTTAGCACTTAGAAGATCAAAGATACAGAGAAACGGAGACATTCGAGTTCACTAATTTGACCAAACCCCAAAGAGAAACCCAGTTTTTGAAAGAAAAAAAAAAAATCGGAAGTCGGAAGAAAAAGTTACAAAACCTGAGAAAGGAACAATTTTTCTGCTGATTTACACAAAATCGAAAGCAGAAAACACTGAAAATTTCCTAAGAGAAGCCCAGTTTCTGAAAAAAGTTGAAGAGTCGGAAGAAAAACTTCCAAAAACTGCGAAAGGAACAATTTTTATGCTCGTTTCCACCAAAATCGAAAGAAAGGAACGCTTTTTATGCTCGTTTCCACCAAAAAACTGCGAAAGAAACGATTTTTATGCTCGTATACACAAAATAAAGCGAAATGTCTTAGATTTCAAACCGATAGAAACCTACATTTGAGACCACAACAATAAACCCAGTACGGAGAAAAACCCCAGAAACACGGCGGCCTAAGTCGTGATCGACATGTTTTTTCCTCCTAAAACATCGAAAAATAGAGTTGGGTCAGACGAAATACCTAAGAATCGACGGAGGATTTCTCCGTCCAGCAGCTTGTTTGGCCCGTTTGATTACTGAACTGGAGACGAAATCAAACAACGAGTAACAAGGGTTTTTGCAGGTGAAAAGAGGGAGAATCTGAGTGAAGAGAGTGTGGTGAGAGTGAAAGCGCAAATGGCGGACTTCTCCTTCAAAGAGAGAGACTTTGAGACTATTTATTGTAGTGTCAATGCTTTTCTCCCAGAATCCTTTCTTCTTCGGTTTCAGCCTCTAAACTAAAACCCACTGCATGCAAAAGGGGAAAAAGGTTTTCATTTTATTTGATAAGCAAATGAATCAATGTGGTTTCTTTTCTCTTTAGATGCACTTAGGGATAAATGCAATGACTAAAAATAGAGGAAATATGTATATAAAAATAGGTCTCAACCTTAACAAAATATAAATTAACCAATCACAAAAATTTGCGAAAAAATTGTTATTCAAAAATTTAAAAATACGATTATATTTTTTAAATTTGATTATAACTTTAAATATTGGATATGTAATTATAAAAGTTTAATTTTTATATTTTAAAAAAGTTAAATCAAATACAAAATAAAACTTAATTGGATTATAAAATTAGAGAAAAGTTGTTACACAAACAAACAAAGTAAGACTATTTTTTTTTTCATTTTCCATATAATATATTAGATTGTTAGTTCTATTTGAATTTGTTATTTATAAAAAATAAATTAAATATAAAATAAAAAATTAACAGATCACAAAAATGTGGGAAAAATCATTAATAAAAAAAATTAAAATATGATGACACAATGTTTTAGAATTGATTTGGTATGATATATTGGATTGCTAGCTATATTCAAATTTGATATTAGTATAAAATAAACAAAATAAACTGAATACAAAATAAATATTAGTGGATGGTAAAATCCGCGAAAAAAATTACTATACAAAAAAGAGAAAAATAAATAAATTTTCTTTTTTGATGTTTTGATATGGTATGTGCTATAAAAAAAGGTATAGTATTGGTAACTATATCTAGTTTGATATTTATAGTTAAAATTATAAAATGGATACACAGTAAATTAAAGGATCATGAGACTCTACTAGAAGTCATTACACATAAAATATATATGATTAAACTGTTTTTTATATATTTAGGTGCAATATATTAAATTGATAGCTATATTTGAGTTTGGTTGGCTATTAAAAGATATATATCCTAAATTTTTTATTATATCAAATTTAATGTTTTGAATTTGCTAATTATGACACAGGTTAATTTAAAGTTTCTTAATGGATTTTTTATTGCCGAAATGGAAATTAGGCATGCTATGGGATCTCTGGGCACATGAACAATCTCCGCAAAATAGTTCCAGTGCCTCAAAAGAAGCCACTAACAATTCATCACACCCCATTCAGAATTATCTCTATGCGAATATGAATGTTGTATATTATTGAATATGGAGAGTACAATTTATATAGATGTGAAGATAAGATCTTGAAGTAATTACAAAAAGAATATTATGTGAATAATTATCTTTCCTTAAACACTCATATCCTCCATATATGGGGATATCTAAGTGTTTATAGAACATTATACAGTAAAACTAATCATAAAAATAAATATATACAAATATACTTTCTCATAATTTTTCATTTAACAAAATCATATCGTTATTAAATAATATTGTACCTACTTTAAAACTAGTTAGTATAATTTTAACTAGAGCTTGTGAAAATTGACAATTATGAAGCTTGTTTTATTGTTTGATTTATAACTTACCGCCTATTGTTATCGATGATTTGGTTAATTAAGATTTATTTTAGCCTATCGCCCTAGATGATTAACTGGAAAATGAAAGATTTTGCATATTTGGTTTACATTAAAGTTTAATTGTTCAAAACTCGTACAAGATTTGTTTGGCTTCATTTATGTTGTGTTCTTAATCTTAGGATATGAATAGGATGGAATAAAGAAAGTGCTCGTTAATCTGATTCAAATTCTACAGTTTTTGCAAAACATTGACCATGTGAAGTATTGGTTTAGTCTTTGATATCATGTGAAATAGTCTTGAAATCTCCTCTTGCCTTCAACTAACACTGTCACCCCAAATTTTTTTGCTGTCTGAGATATATCAAACTCATTGTCAGTTACAAGGACACTAAGAATAAGAAGGAACAAGAACATGTCTCACCCACACTTTTGTTTTCTTGGTTGCAATGAGTCGTTCCAGCGACAGCAAGCGTTCCAGCGACAACAAACATTTAAGTGAGCGTTCCTGCAAATAACAAAATGTAAAGTCACAAACTTTATAACTTTGAGCAAGCTTAAGGTTAAGCAAACCACTCAGAGTAACATCACTGACCCTGTAGCGTATGGACAGAATCTGAACGACAGCGCCTCACGACGGATAACACCGGATGGCGATGTTGATTCCATCCCTGAGGGCTTTTCCTGATAATCGAAAGAAACACATAAAAAATAACACATTCAGAATTATAATCAATCAAAATTCCCAAAATTTAGAAACTATAACTGTAATTATGCACTCGATTCCATCAACCCTAAAACTAGATCGTCACTTTATCGGAGTTTTATCGACATCACATCAATAACAAAAACAAAATTTCACTAAAGGAACAGAGCTCTCACCCAATACGTCTTTTCCTTGTAGACGAAAATTTCTGCAGGATCTTTCCGAATTCGACTGTTCTTATTTTTTTAAGAGGGCAAATTATTTTCTGCGAATCTAATTTTTAACAATTGAAAAAATACCCCTTTTTTAAATGACAATTCAAACCAAATCTAATAAATAGTCTAACATGTTTTTCTAATGTTTTTGTTGGCCAACAAAAGTATTGATTAAACTAGAAGATTAACCCACCTCTTAATACAAATACTAGGTGGTTGGCCCGCACATACATAGTTAAAACATTAGTATGTTTGTATATATATATATATTGTTTTAGTATTTCACAACTTGTTTCTGAAACTAATGTATTATAAAACTTTTTATTTTTATGATATTTGTAATAATATATAATCAAAAATATAAAAGTTATATTAAATAATAATTAAATTCTTATAATATTTTTTGAATATTATTTATAATATGTTTTATTTATCTTTACACAATCTACAATATTTTTTTACGTCTTACATAATATGAATTTGAAATACGTATATAATATATTTTTAAATATATATTTTTCTTTATTTATTGCAAATTAAACTGAAATAGTTTTTACCATTTTTACTTATCCTAATAGCAGATAGATGGTTGACATCCATGTGTGAGCGTACCAACCACCTCACTACACTTATAATAGATAAAAAAAAAATTAAAAAATAAATTGTACTATAAAAATTAAAATATATATTAGACTGTCATCAAGCTTAACAAATACTAACATGCACGAAAAAAGTTCATGTGACTTCTACTAATACACAATTAATATTTATGTTTGTATGGGTATTTGTAAAAAAGTCGAAATATGACTCTTACATGTTAAAAAGTTTTTAAGTGACTTTGTAAAACAAAGTGCGAGACATTTATTTTTATACACTTCTATTTTTTTAATTCTTATTCATATTTATTTCATCATATTTTAATTTATTATTTTGTTCGATTATTTTTCATTTCATTTATGATCTTAAATTTTTGATATACAATAAAAAAAATTATGAATATATATATATATATATATATATGAATATGATAAAAATGTATTAATTTAAAATACCATAAGAGATAAGATGAGATGGCAACATAAATTATGTATATTTTAGAAAAAAACAATAAAATGGTGATAAAAGTTTTATAAAAAATATATAGTTCTATTAATATTATTTTTAACATTTTATTCTTTAAATTATTTTTATCATGATTGAATTTTATTTAAAATTGTATTATTTAATAATTTATTTATTTAAAACTTGTTCAGATGTTTTTACTATATTTTGTAAATTAATAACTTTCCAAAAAAATATATAATACTTCAAACATTATTAATATATAGAATCTTTACTATTCTATTGGATAACTTAATATGATTTTTTCGATTTTATATGAAATATATATATATTTTTTTTGAAAACATTTTTTTATTATATTTTATGAAATTATGAATATATGTAGAACATTGAAATCATAATAATAATTATTTTCTATTAATTTAAATTTGTTAGTTTTAGTGTTATAAGTATAATCTAGTGTTTTTATGTTTTAATTCTACAAGTTTTTTAATTTTAGTTCAACCAATCAAAAAATTTCATTTATATTAGGAAGTTTGACATGTCATCAATTAAAAGCACTAACTTTGATTGTAGTGTTGACAAATCAGCTATTTTCAATTATGTAGTGAATTCCAAATCATTTTTAATGGTATATATGGGCCATAGCTCCTTCGGGCCATATCTCAAGCCCAACTTAGAGATGATCGTATTGGTACAGATACAGCAAATATGAACCGTTGGATCTAGGTCATCCCAGAAACCCTAACCGTTATTCCTTTCTTACCCGGGTAACTATATAAACCCCAAGTCATTTCCTTTCAACATTTTCCAATAATCCTTCGCAGCTTTTTTTTTAGGTTTTTTCCTCCACTAACTCAGAAAACAGTTGCAGAGGTTAAAGCGACGGCGCCAATTCGCTGTCCGCCTTGTACGAGCTCGAGCTTCGTCTAGGCCCTCGGTTTTCTTACCCCTTTTCTAGATTTCATTTTCTTAATTCGAACTTTTTGTTGAGTTAACAATGGCGGTGAAAGCAACAAAGGCGGAGAAGAAGGTCGTGTACGACTCCAAGCTTTGCCAGCTTCTGAATGAGTACCCTCAGATCCTTATCGTTGCAGCTGATAACGTCGGATCCACTCAGCTTCAGAACATCCGGAAAGGTCTACGCGGCGATTCCGTCGTTCTCATGGGGAAGAACACAATGATGAAGAGATCCGTGAGGCTTCACGCCGATAAAACCGGCAACAATGCTTTCCTCAACCTCCTTCCTCTCCTCCAGGTTCATTTCTCTTCTTTCTATTGATCTGTGAGGTTTTGCTTCTATGGAAACTTTTTGATTTTGTTCTGTGGAGAAAATTTTGATTAGTTTTTGTCGTTGAATGTCCTTGTGATAGGGGAATGTTGGGCTCATCTTCACCAAGGGTGATCTGAAGGAAGTCAGCGAGGAGGTTGCCAAATACAAGGTTCTTTATTTATCTTCTATGTTATATAGTTCATCCTTAGGTTCACTGAGTCACCATGATACTACGTTTGATCCTTTTAAACTTCTAGTATCGATTGATTGATTTATAACTCAGCTTACTGTTGATCGTTGATTTGTGTAGTTATGATTTTCTTAAACGTAATGCTTAATGTGATTAATGAAGCTGAAAAAGTTTGCATCTTTTTTCAAATGTTCAATGTGTCCTGTGTTCTGTTTTGAAACGTTGCCACATTCAATATTTGAAATTTGAGAGTATCCCAAGTTTTAAAATTTCACATTCCGTTGCTTCCCTCTAGTGTTTTGATTGATTGATGATCATTGATGAGAACTCTCCATGTCCTATTCTTTGTTACAGGTTGGAGCTCCGGCTCGTGTGGGCTTAGTGGCTCCAATAGATGTGGTTGTGCAACCAGGGAACACGGGTCTCGACCCGTCGCAGACCTCTTTCTTCCAGGTCCTTAACATTCCAACCAAAATCAACAAAGGTACGGTTGAGATCATTACCCCTGTGGAGCTCATCAAGAAAGGCGACAAGGTTGGTTCATCCGAGGCTGCACTTCTAGCCAAACTTGGAATCAGGCCCTTCTCTTACGGTCTCGTCGTTGAGTCAGTCTACGACAATGGCTCTGTGTTTGACCCGGAGGTGCTTGACCTCACCGAGGACGACCTTGTTGAAAAGTTTGCAGCTGGTGTCTCGCTGATCACAGCGCTCTCTCTTGCGATCTCTTACCCAACATTAGCAGCTGCGCCTCACATGTTCATCAACGCGTACAAGAATGTTCTTGCTGTTGCCTTGGCTACTGAGTATTCTTTCCCTCAGGCTGACAATGTGAAGGAGTTCCTCAAGGTTGGTCCTTTCTTTTGAGTTTCGGACTTTATGATGCGTCATAAAAACGTTTTTTCTCTTCTAACTGTGGGTTATATGGTTCAGGATCCAAGCAAGTTTGCGGCTGCGGTGGCGACTTCACCGGTTGCAGGAGAAACTGGCGGAGCTCCTGCGGCGGTGGCTGTGGAGGAAGAAGCTGCGGAAGAGTCTGATGGGGACATGGGATTCGATCTGTTCGGCTAAAAACTACGCCGTCTTAGCTTTTGCCATTCTATCTTTATGATTTATCAATTTAAAGTCGAACCTTTTCACTTTCACAATTTCTCTGTTGCACGTTAAGGATATCTATCAAAATTCGCTTTTCTCTCCATTTTGATATATATCTACGCCCAATTGTATTAATTTGTTTGTGTCGACCCCAATTATGTTAGTTCCCGAGCCCAATTATATTAGTTAACATTTTCATTGTTGCACGTAAATACTGAGAAATGTCAAGAGACCGGACAATATTGATTGTAATTCTAAGATTCAGTGATATAGAACTTGTGCCTTTTCTTATTTAATTAGAGTAGGTGTTTAGGTCTTTGTCTAAGGTCGCAGAATTATCGATTTCAGTCTAGACAATATTTGGTGTATTATTTAAACACCACTGCGCTGAATTATTAAAACTCTCCCATGATTTTTAAACTAAACACCATTTATAGGAAACCTGTCTTCTTTTGTAGATCAACCTTTGCTGACTCTCCTCCAATTTTCTTATTCTACGTTTTTAATTAATATTCAAAACTATAATCATGAGAGTCTGAATATTATTTTGGGGTTGAATGGTATATAATTTTTAAAAATCTTAAAAATCGTTTGAACCGTAAGAGCCGGATTACTCTCCACAAACGACATGAACTTACTCGAGGACGCAATCTCTTCCATGTGAGATGCCATAAACTTAGAGACAGCATCCTCTAGGATCTTGTCCGAGTAAATCTGTGCAAGCTCGAGGTCATCAAATACATTTGATGAGTTCATGGAGGTGATGAGCTGGTTTCTGCAGAGATCTTGGAGGTATGGAATCTTGTACTTGTGTGCAGCTAGATAGAGACTACGAACGTACTTCGCCAGTTTTGTATCAGGAAGCAAACCGTTGTACATGAACTCAAGAAACGTCTCGAGCTCATCATGTGTCATCTCTGAAAGAGTGACTGTCTCCTTCGACATCGACAAACCTTTGCAATCATCGAATTCCAATATGTCTCTAAACACCTTCGATCTTGCCGCCTAAATATCATATTATATTTTCAGAAAAATCTCAATAGTTAGAAGAAGTAAAAACACAAACCAATACGCAATTCTAAAAGCGAATAAATAGAAGAAGAAACAAATATACCAAAATAAGTTTGTGGGCGGGGATTGCATCGGTTTGATCTCCTGACTTGAGCCATATATCGAATTGCATTTTTTCTTTAAAGGCGTTCATAAGCCCCCCAAAGAATTCCATCTTGTTTGCAGCTTCTTTCTCCATATTCTGAAAAACAGAATGTCATCTTTTAGCACAATGCATCCACTAGAACATAGTATTAAATTGCTTATTGCAAAGTGATTTCAAACCGGAGAAGATGCAGAGGAATCGAAGGATCAGATATCAAACAGATATGAAAGACGGAAGTAAAAGCGAGTTCCTAAATATTAAGTGTCCTCAGAATACACAAGTTTACCTCACCTAATACGGTTGCGACAAAAGAAAAAGCAATATTTTCGTGATGACTAATCTTGAAGAGAGGATAGTCACGAGACGACGTACAGAGAGATTTTGAGTTCGTGGAGACTGGTTTGCGATTGATTTGAGGAGACGAACGCTGCGGCCGTGTGAGAAGAAATTGAGAAAGTTTTAAAACTAAAACCAATGTTGAATCAAAGTAAAAGCAATAGACATATATGTGTCTTGGAACTTGGAAGGTTCTCTTGAACCGCCACTCGCTGATTTTTCCTTTTTTTTTTGGGTTCCCTTCTAAATAGCGGGTTTCAGCATTGGACATGGGCCTGATAAGTGGCGGAGCCGCAAGTTGATCCTCTTTATTTGCGGCAGATAAGCTTTTTCTTGCAAAGCAAGAAATCTAACCTGAGTTTTAATTTTCTGAGTTTTTGAATTTTCTCAGCAACCAGTTTGATACATACAAGCGATACATAACCCTAAAATCGGAGAATCCGAGACATAACAGTGAAACAACGAAAGATACAATATGGTTCTTCAAGAAGCTAGACATGATGACCATTCCACAACCTAGTCAGAGAAGCCTTCATTATCGCAACGCTAAGATCGGGATTCCTGCCAACGAACAACTTGAACTCAACAGAGTTACAGATCGTCTTCAAATTCCTCACGATAAATTTGGCAGCAGGGCCAATGAGTGCTTTGTCAACAGGAATCAAGGAAAGCTCCAAGACGTTAAGAGCATTCGACGAGTTAAGAGATGATATAAGCTCGTTTCTGCATAGATCCCGTAAATGCGGGATCTCATATTTGTCGGCTGCTAGATAAAGTGATTGAACATGTTTCTTCTCGTTTGCAGAAAGCACGGAGCGGTTGCTGTAGATGAACTCAACGAACGCTTCTAACTCTTCTTGTTTCATCTCAGAGAGAGTTACTGTCTCGACCTTCCCAACTGAAGCCTTTAGGTTGTCTGGTTCCAGCATCTTCTTAAACACTTCTGATCGTGCCGCCTGTTAAGATTTGAGGTAATAGCAATAACAGTGAAAAGCAATTCTAAGTGAGACCCAAAACTTTGTTAATTACATGCATTACTCCGAAATTGTTACTTAGGTCGAATGATGAATGAACAGGAGATAAGAGAGGAAAAACATTAGACACCAGAACAAGTTTGTGGGCGGAGATAACTGCACCATTTTTACTGCCCCCAGCTTTGAGCCGTAGATCGACTTGCCATTGTTCGTTAAGGACCTTTGCAAATCCGCCCATGTAAATTTCTAGGTTGCTCTGCGCTGCCATAACTGTTAACTTGAAGCTGATTACGTAAACGATGGTGAGTTATATAGAGAGAAACCCCATACACGGCAGTCAAAATGTCTCTTTACTTACTTCGTTTTCCAAGACATTGGAAAAATGGATGAGAGATATTAATTAATGGTATTAATTACTAGAAGTCCCAAGTTCTCTTGGAATTCCGAATTATAGATGGAAATCGAATGGATGTTGTGTACAGCTGCAAAGGACCAATCAGAAGTATTTTTTGAAACAAAATAAGTTGCTCTGTAAATGGACTACCGATTCCAATATGTGGGAAGTCTGGTAAAGTTTTGATAAGAACTTTTGACAAAATATTCAAACTTTGGAAACAAAATAATTTTATGGGTCTCGACCCGTCGCAGACCTCTTTCTTCCAGGTCCTTAACATTCCAACCAAAATCAACAAAGGTACGGTTGAGATCTTTATGATTTGCTTAACTACGCCGTCTTAGCTTTTGCCCTTTTATCTTTATGATTTATCAATTTAAAGTCGAACCTTTTTTAATTAATCGTCTCTTTCAGAATTTCATTGTTGCACGTTATGGATATTTTTGCTTTATCTATCAAAGTTTGCTTTTGGATTTAAATTTCTCTCCGTGTAGATATTATCCTGAGCCCACCTGAGCCCAATTATATTGGTTTAACATTTTCATTTTCATTATTGCACGTTAATACGTGATGAAATTTCTGTGGTCGTCAAATCGGGCATTATATTATATTTACAATATATTTTTTGCTGTTTATGTTTGGGCACTGCTTGAAAAATATGAAGAGGTCTGATAAATGATTCGTATTTGAAGATTGAGTGATTTAGAATTTGAGGTTTTTTCATTTAATTACAGTTGGTGTTTAGGTCTTTGTTTAGGGTCGCAGATTTATCGTTATCAGGTTATGGTTAAAGTACCCAAAACCTTATTACAATTTTTGGTGTATTATTCAAACATCACGGTGTCCTGAATATAGCATCAAATATTTAAAAAGAATCTTGCAAGATTGCATGATAAGATTATAAATTAATTTTGTATCAAAATTTTACGTGCTGTTTAAGAAGAATTAAAGGGGATAAGCACGCCTTTTTCTCTAATTGAAGCACGAGCATGCTTTTGTTGGTAATTGTTTTAGGAAAAAAGAAGAGATAAAGAAAAATGGATCAGACTCATCCTAGGCATTCCCATGAGAGGAAGGAACATAAGCGTGGGAGTTGCGGAGTTAAAAGAGGAACATGTCGTGCCACTAATAATGTAATCAGAATAAAACTAGAAAAAAAGAAAAAAAAAAGAGGGATGTGGTGCTTGATTATCGCCAATTTAATTCGCTTTTGTATATATATTTTTGAAAAAAGAAGAAAAATTGTAAGTTTAAGAAGGGCTTTTGGTGGATAAGGACTTGCTCTGCGATGCCGTTTTGTGGTGACATCAATTATATTACTATAATTTCCAAGTTGCATCCATTTTCTTTGTCCAAGTAAAAGTCAAAAAAAGAGTCCGACATAGCAGAAGAAAGTAGAATATGTTTCCATGTTCCACAACGGATATACATCAAATTGCTACGACTTTTTTTCTCTCAATATTTAACTATTACATCCTCCTCAATCGTCATAGTTCATTACGAGATTTTTCACAGTTTTTTTAATAACTATGATGAAGAGATCACATATTCACATGCACCGATGAAATATGGTTACATGCAAGTCCAAAGCAAGTGCCTACGTTAAATAAATAAAAAATGAGAAGATGAAGAAGATAAAAGAGAGGCTTATAGAGGTAAGGAAAATTAGAAAAATTAAGAATGTCACATCGAAGAATAGGTATGTTTATTGGCGTTAGATCCCATTCACATGCAAATATAATAATGTCTTCTCCTCTCCGGCATTTATTGAGGCATTAGGCAGTGTGATGTGCTCCCATATCAAATTTTATCCAAATCATGCCATCAATATAACTTAAATAACTAAAAAGACACAAAGGTACTAGAAGTTAATAAAATTATCAATGAAATTTGATTGTTCACTTATCGTTGTCTGTTTTTAAAAAAAAAATTAAACTATTAGAGCGTAGACAAATGATGTTTAGTTGAGGCTCACCTAAAACGAAAACTGAAGATTTTGGTTTGGTGTAAGTTTTATCTATTGGAGTACCTACAACTACAAGGCTACAGGCCTACAACCATTTTTTTCAGATATATATCCAAATCAATTATTGTTAATCATTTTAAGTTACTTCGTTTCTTGATTTAAAAAGAAAACTAAAGCAAGAAAAGAAAGAAAGAGAAGAGTGGATAATGGTCGGATAATGCGGCCGGAAACATGCTTCATTCCCAGGAAACCTGTTTTTTTGATAGCTCAACCTTTGTTGACTCTCCTCCAACTCTTTTATTATATTTGTTCTAATATTCATAACTATAATCATGAGCTTATCCACAAACAAGGTCACACAACCAAACCCATTATTTGCCCAATATACACAATTAATATTAAGTATTTATACTATCCAACTTTTTTTTTATTATTAGAACGAATCCTATGAAGAAAAGAATACAAATGTGTCATTCCCTAAACACAAAGATACTACAACTTACGCACTTGATCAATTTTTAACAACACTGACAAACCCACTTTTCAATGGATTTAGAGAATTTTGGTCTATGGTAAATGTTTTTTTCAGACCTTCCGAAATTATAATGTTTTATTCTTAGCTCAGTTTCAATTTTTTGGTAAAAACAAATACTGAAAAATAAATTTGATCAACACAAAGAAAAGATGTCACTTGTAGTATTTGAAAAAAAAATACAACTAGAACTTATGAATTCAAAAAAGAAAACTAAATTCATTTTTCATTAAATTTAGTCGGTTCATTTCAAACATTCTTTTTGGGTGGTAAAAGTGGTGATTATGTGAATTATGTGATAGTGACAAGAGGTAAAATAAACAAGAAATAAATAAAATAAAGGTAGTTGGTGAGGGCCCATCCAAATGGATTAATCAGCGGCGAAGATAAACGTGAAAGCCAATCAGCGTTCCAGCTGTCTTGCCACGTGGAAAATGTCTTGGAACCGTTAACTTGCTCTGGTCCGACCACGTGGCAGTTGAAACAGATAGAGTTGGACCAAGTTGGTGATGCACATGACGAATCCCACGTGTCCTTTTTTTACGCGCGAGACCACCTCATTGGTTGCCAAACGGATGGAAGCCAGGCCCCGATTTGGACTCTATTCCATATTGCTTTTATGGAATATTATTTGTTTGTTTTTTTGTTGCGGGGAAAAACATAAATAAACAAATATAACTATGTAGACGATCAAACATAAATTTCAAGTCAACAATGAAGAAAATTAAAAAAACAAGAAATAGTTTTATTGTGTATTAGTGTATAGGTTGATTTTTGCACCATAAATTTGAAATGTTTCCTTCTTGTGTTTTAGCCATTTTCATATATATATCAAACACGCATTGATCTATTCTTCTGCCAGTTATGTATGTTCTTACAACGTAATTGATATTATAAAGAAAACTGATAAACAATTACTTTTTATATATATATCTATTAGCTCTTTCTACTGGAATATACGATGTCACTGTTTTTCTTTTCGTATAAATAACGTTTGGAGCGAAAATAGGGTATAAGGAAAAAGACTATGTATAAAGGCAACATATACTTTTAAAAGGAGTAGGAAAGACTTATCGTAAACGTGAAAGGAATTCTAACAAGTAATACATCTCTTTTTGATAATTTGATTTTCTAACCCATCCTTCATCATATCCATTCCTCGGAAGATTTTTGGAATCACTCAATTGTTGTTTCCATAAACATATAACACAACTAATGTTAAAGAAAAGTAAAATTCTGTCTTGAGTTACGTTTTAAGAGTGACAAAGAAAATCATTTTTAAAAATTACTATATAGAATATGAGTGATTATTGACAAATTTCTTTCTAAACTATACTGGTGTTTATTTATCATATGTTTGGACGTGAAATATATAATACAGGTCCAAATCATAAAAGACGTATTATTTAACTTGAACAACGATCATGCAATTAACATTATTTGACCATATATAATATGTTTATGTATTGTATGATTTGTATGGACCGGTGGTTGCTTGTTTCATATGATCTCATATCATATTGATGGTTTATAACAAAAGAAGAGATCACTGATATCTAGATGGAATAAATTATGCGAGTCTTTATCTATCAGACTATCACTAACCAAATATGTGGATGAGATATATTCTTATACATGTACTATGCAATAATTTTCCATTTTCCACAAACGATGACTTATTTAGTTCTTTGAATTCAAAGTTAAGGAATGAGGAAGCATCCAAGGAAATATACAATAATCAGCCAATATACAAATCCTTCGCATGCTTTTTATATGTTTTTGTTTTGTTTTAAATGTAACAATATATACTAGTATATATAGTATATATAGTAGCGACTGGTACATATATCGTTATAAAAAAACATCATGAATAAATAGAGTGTATTTACGACTGACGTTAACAAGTTGGTTTAGTAATTAGTAGATAACTAATGTTTCGTTTTTACTAGTCGTAGTTTAATATAATTTACGTTATACAAAACTATATTATTAATATAAAATGCTCATTGAGTCTATTAATTAGCCAACCAGTTTAGGCCAGAGAGAACGTCTTTATACACTCAAGTGAAATTTGGAGATCGGTATGTTCAACACACGCAAAAACCGACTACAGAAGCTCATTGATAGTCTGATATCATGTTTGGGTAGTAACAGTTGATATTTAAAAACATATAGAAGAAGGACGGTTATGGATTCTAGACAGTTCATAATCATTCGTTATATCCGTTCGTCTAGTTCCCAACAAAAGAAAATGATTTATCTTCGACCGATTCCAATATCCTTTAGCTTACCGATCAAATAATATAAATTTTTACTAAAGTCTTGGTCACGATATAGAGTACATGCATTTAAGCAGATTCGGTTAAATCCTAGCAGTCTTATTCAAAACTCAATATCATTATTACCAAAAAAAAAAAACTCAATATCATGCATAGTAAATAAACAAAACAACGCGTGAGATGGAACTCGAAGAAGGAAACAAAAAAAAGAACCAATTTCTACCCAAAAAAAAAAAAGAACCAAAGTCAAAGGAAACGACATCTTCCAAGTAGTTTAACTATTCGAAAGGAAACTGAGACCAAACTCCAACCTTCCTCGCATTATTTTGGATAAGCTTTGCATCTATATTCCTCCTACTTCTTCTCTCCATGTGGCCTTACCTTCTTTTTAAATTTTAAAAAAATAAAATTATACCACCGCTTGCTTATCCACACTAAAATAATACTACAATTTTATATGAATATTATTTTATCGTTTTACAAACTAATAATTAAAAATACTCGCCGCGGTTAACATATTTTATTTGTGCGATATGTGAGATAAGGAACACTGGGAAATACTTATACAATGTTAATTTAGGATACAGTCCCTGGGACATCCGATAAACAAAAATAGGATAACACAAAAACTGGTGGGCTACTCTTTTTAGTATCTAATTGTCTCCATTAACTTCTTTTCTTTTACTATATATCTGTATTAGAGAACCCTCACTTATAGGTATAACCTGAACTTTGAAGCTTATTAATAGAATCTTTTGGGTTTTGTAAGGAAACATGTTTTGATAAATTGAAAAGAGTCTTTAAAGGAGTTTTCCCTATTTTGTTAGTTTTCACTCATGCTTTTAGAATCTACTTCTTTCGAGCTGGCTACTTTTTTTTTTCATCTAATGCGCAATTACGTATAGTGTTTTAGATATACATATTGTTTTAGGGTAGTTAAATTAAGATACCAGTGATTTCATATATTAAATATAATTTAAATCATTTTTTCTTATAATATACATACAAACAAGATTGTCTCCGTTATTATAAACACATACGTGATTTGTTTTTTTTATTCGATGAAATTAAATTTTATGTGAGTGTGCATCTTACAGTTTTTAAACTTGCCTCTTCTTATGTGGTATATTACATCTATTAATGTAGTATTGAATGGTTAAAATGGTGGCTGTATAGATCTATATCCGTGGGTACAAAAGCTATAATATCGTAAGAAAAAAAAGAGACGAAAGCTATTAATTATTATTATCTTGCTTTGAACAAAATATACAGCTTGTAAACCATCAATTGTGGTTTTAGGAAAAACAAATGTTTGGTATCTACTACTGATTAATAAGTGGCAATAAAATAGAACTATGAGTTTTAATGGCCGGATCTACTACTGATAAATAAGTGGCAACCCAAAGCGTATGATTGACTTTCAAATTATGTAACTGTATAACTTTTCTATGTAAATCGCAAATTCCGATCATAAGTTTATATATCTTTTTTTTTGTGGGTCGGATAAGTTTATATATCTTTGTAACAGTATATGTGTAACATACTATATAAAATTGATTTCTCCAAATATAGCTATAACTTACAAATCGTCTCCGATCTGTGGTAATAATTTCTACATAGCTGTTTTTTTTTTTTCCATCAAAGGATAATGTCTTAACAAGAAGAGCAAATACTTTTCCTATTACGATGAATGTCACATTCGTTAATTTAATTAGGCATATTTTAACTTGAATGGAAACAGTACCAAAGCAATAAAATGATTATCTTATCATAAACATTGGAGATAATATACTAATCCTCGCCTTTAAGCCAAAAAAAGAAAAAGATTATCCTGAAATTAATCCACAGTCCCACGACTGGTTTTCCAATTTTGTGAAATAAATAAAAATTCAAATAATCTAAGGAAAAAAAGAGAGACCGCGTCTCTACGCTGACTTTCAAAATAGTCGCGTCGGTATAATTCCACACGCCTTTTCCCCTCTCCTATCCACTTCCTCACCTCTCTCTCTATCCATTCCTCTCTATATATATACACTCTCTCCTCGTATTCTTCTACTCATCATAATCCAATTCGAATTTTTAAATCAAAATAAAACAAAGTTTCGAAAATAAAAGAGAGAGAGAGATAGAGAAAATGGTTGATATGGATTGGAAGAGGAAGATGGTTTCATCGGATTTACCCAGCAACTCACCTAAGCTTTCCTCCAAGCTTCACGTCACGATTCCTTCTCCGTTCAAGGTCACTGTATCGTCTCCGATCTCCTGCTCAGCACCTGCAGCTTGCTCCGCCTACGAGCTTTACCTCCGTCTCCCTGAGCTTAGAAAGCTCTGGTCATCTCGTGATTTCCCTACGTGGACGGCTGAACCGATTCTCAAACCGGCTCTCCAGGCCCTGGAGATCACTTTCCGTTTGGTTTTAGCCGTTTGCTCTGACACCAGACCGTACATCAACCACCGCGAATGGAACCGACGGTTGGATTCGCTCGTCGCGAATCAGATCCAGCTCGTAGCAGCGATCTGCGAGGATGAGGAGGAGGAGGAGGGAGAAGGTGGATCGGCTCCAGTCGGCGATGGACGGAGTTCTCTCAGCTTGCTCCCTCAGCTAGCTACGTGGCGTAAATCGGAGGCCATTGGGAAGAAGATCTTGTGTACGATCGATAACGAGATGCGTCGGTGTAAGTACACGCTCGGTCTCGGCGAACAAAACATCGCCGGAAAACCGAATCTCCGGTACGATTCGGTTTGCCGGCCGAACGAGCTCTACAGCCTCAGGGATAACCCGTACGCAGATCACATCGATAACCAGGAGAATCAGACGCTCTACATCCTTCACCAGATCCTCGAATCGTGGATCCACGCGTCTGGGAATCTCTTGAACCGAATCGTCTCGAGCATCGAGGAAGGGAAATTCGGAAACGCCTCGAGCGACGTGTACTTGCTCGAGAGGATCTGGAAGCTTCTTGCGGAGATCGAAGATCTTCACATTCTGATGGATCCGGAGGATTTCCTCAAACTGAAGAAGCAGCTGCAGATCAAATCGGCGGGGAAAAACGACGCGTTCTGTTTCAGATCTAAGGGATTGGTGGAGATGATGAAGATGTCGAAGGATCTGAGGCAGAAGGTACCGGCGGTGCTTGAGGTTGAGGTGGATCCCACCGGAGGACCGAGACTGCAGGAGGCGGCGATGAAGCTGTACGCGACGAAGAGGGAGTGGGATAAGATCCATCTGCTTCAGGGGATGCAGGCCGTGGAGGCGGCGGCGAAGAGTTTCTTCTTCGCGTACAGGCAGCTAGTGGCGGCGATTATGGGAAGCGCGGAGACGAACGCGACGGCGAGTCAGGAGTCGTGTGACTCACTGAGTCAGATATTCATGGAGCCGACGTATTTCCCGAGTCTTGACGCGGCAAAAACGTTCCTGGGAGAGTTTTGGAGCCATGTGGGATGAAGAAACGGAACAAACAATTCTTTTTTTAAAATCCAGCTGGTATTTATATATATTAATTTGGTGGTGTGATTCATTTAGATGTAAAAGTTACTGAAATTTTGGAACATGTGACGATCCATATTCGAATACAATTAATTTTTATATAATCTACGATTTCTATTAGCAATCCGTATTTGCCAAGTACACGAGTCTTCTTAGTCCAGAAAATGGAGGGTCAGCTAACGAGTAACGACTAATCTATACTGACTAATTGTCAACTAATCAGCACCTATGCTTTACTACATGTTAGTATAAGAGAAACTCACAATTTCACTATCATGGTAGTACTACGTTATTTCACTATCATGGAGTATATGATAATCAAACAAAAAAATAAACTTAACTAGTCAACTAGATGGAAATATGAGAACGGATGATGCCTAAACAAAATCCTAAATAAAATGTGAGAAAGTAGAATCAGTAGCTAAGCCCTTTAACAAAAAAATAGAATCAGTAGCCATTGTTATCATAATACTAGTAGTCACGTTTTAGACCTAATACTAGTAGTCACGTTTTGGACCTAGAGAGTAAGCAGCAGTAAGTAACCTATCACAATAAATCTATACAACAACATAACACCAAAAATTACTAAACAAATTTGAGAAATTATCAAAAGTTACTAAACAAAGCTGAAAAAATGTTACGCACCTATTCATTGTCCACATGATCAGCAGGTAGAGTAAAATCAACCTCAAAACTGCACAAGCTCTATACAAGCTAACCTGACAATAAAAAAAAAAAGCTTTGTTTTCACTTGCGAGCCGAATAGCACACTCAAAGACTTCATATCCAGAACTAATAGAAGGAAGATAATTGCCATTTTTATGATAATGGCCACGTCTTCTTCGTCTCTTCGTCTTGTTCACATGTCCCTCTAGAAAAATACTATTTTTTTTTAGTTTTGCTTTTCTTTACGACACTTTTTTTTAATGTTTTGGCATCAACAAAAGCTAGTATGCTATCTAATAACGTGGTATTAATTGTAAATAAATAATAAAAAACTCAACTTAAGTATTAAAAACTTACCCTTGCTAGACTCTCTACTATGGTAGAAAGGTTAATGTTGCCTAGAGGGATGAACTCGTCGGAGAGCATATCCATAAACCTACGAGTCAATATGTCTGCATCATGTCCCACAACATCAACGTTCCCTCCTGCTGTGTCGCCATGTTTTGATAAAGAAAAATCGTATGTTCACAAATCCGATAGAAAGTAGAATCAATGTTCCTAAAACACAAATCTTATACTTAATTGCCAAGAATCTGCTATTGCAGAAGAGGTTCTTAGCTATAATTGAGCTATAAGTAATAAAGAAGACAAAGAGAGGAGAATGGTTTTCATAAACTTTCGATTATTATTGAATTAATGTGTGAATGTGTCTCACAACTTCTTTTATATGAAAACCCATCAAAAACACTACTAATATAACTTAGAAACTTAAATATTAAACTTAGCCAATAAAAGCTTAATAATTCTAGATTAAATTTGTTAATAATAATGTAATATCTCCTATATCATGTTTTGCATCATCTCCTACTTATTTATATTAATATTCAACCTAAAAAATCAATTTGACAATTTGAATCTAAGTTATACTATTTTTTTAATTCAGTTTTGAAAATAAGTATGTATTTTTTACAATGTTTCAATAGCTGATTTAGTTCAGTTATACTTATGTATTTTTTTAATTCAGTTATACGTATGTATTTTGTTTAATTCAGTTTTGAAAATATAAACATATAATGGGCCTATTTAGTTGGCCCATTAGCTGATAACTTAATCTCCGCAGTGTTGTTTGCAATCAACTCACTCTTTCCTCTTTATCGGAAACCCTAAAATCTCCAGTCTCGTCCTCCGTTCTCAGAATCTCAACCATGGCGGCGGCGAGCGAGCACACCGTCTTGCAGTTCGCGTCTCCGTCATTGACATCCTCCGCAACTACCACTGTGCTCACGGCGAGGATCCACCCTCTCGTTATCTTTAACGTCTGTGACTGCTTCGTGAGACGTCCTGACTCAGCCGAGCGAGTCATCGGCACACTCCTCGGATCTATCCTACCTGACGGAACTGTCGACATCCGTAACTCATACGCTGTCCCTCACAATGAATCCTCCGATCAGGTTCGGCTTTTGAACCCCCGATGTCGAATTCCGAATCCTTCTTACAATTGCTCTATCTTCCTTGATATCTAATTCACTCTCTAGATCTGATTCGTAGGCAAAGAGAAGATTTATTTGTTTGATTGTGAGAATTTGACTTCTATAGGAGAAGTGTATACGAATTTAGTCAGTTCCAATTCTGTTCTTTACGGATTACAGATGAAATATCCTGAGACTAGCGATGCAATGTTCTTAAGATCATTCCCATATCGTCGATTTGTTTGATTTATTAGCTCTTCTGGGTTTGTTATGAATGCAGGTGGCTGTGGATATTGATTACCACCACAACATGTTAGCTTCGCACCTGAAGGTGAACCCGAAGGAAGTAATCGTTGGCTGGTACTTCTCAAATTCACTCATGTTCCTCTGAACTTATGGCGATTCTATTTGTTTTTCTTTTCTTTTCTATCATAACATTTTGGTTACGATCATCAAATGAGCAGCAAGCTTACTATCATCATCACATGATGTGCAGGTATTCTACTGGTTTTGGGGTCAATGGCGGTAGTGCACTGATTCATGACTTCTATGCTAGAGAAGCTACAAACCCAATTCACCTAACTGTGGACACTGGTTTCACAAATGGTGAGGGTACAATCAAAGCTTTTGTCTCTTCGAACCTTTCACTTGGCGATAGACAACTCGCTGCACAATTCCAAGAGATCCCTGTCGATCTCCGCATGGTTGAGGCTGAGAGAGTTGGATGTGAGTATTCCAACTTTCTTTTTTTATCTTCACAGTATCATAATTGAATAAGTAACCAATCCCATATATGTATATGCTTGATACAGTATCTATTAGCGATTGTGAAATGAGTGAACTGAATTGAGGATTTTAGCTTTGTGTCTCTACGTCCCTGAATCGTATATGGCTTTTATTTGTTTCTTAGTTCTGGCTGAATAAGAACACATCACTTTGATTTTGCAGACGATGTCCTCAAGGCAACAGCTGTTGACAAACTCCCAAATGACTTGGAAGGAATGGAGCTAACAATTGAGAGGCTCTTGACTTTGATCAACGATGTCTACAAATATGTTGACAGTGTCGTGGTGAGTTTATTATATATCCTTTTAAGTTAATATGATCCACCGTAGATGCATATGATCTTTGATACAAGAATTATAATGAAATTAAAATTTATCAGGAAGGGCAAACAGCTCCAGACAACAATATTGGACGATTCATTGCAGATGCAGTAGCCTCACTTCCCAAATTACCCCCACAAGTCTTTGATAACCTCATCAATGATAGTCTCCAGGTAAAAGATCGCAAAACTCAAAACCGTAAAAAAAAACAATACGTATCATATAACAATAACTAATGGTTGGATGGGTTTTGCGTTGTTACAGGACCAGTTGCTTCTGTTGTACCTATCAAGCATAACAAGGACACAGTTGAGTCTTGCGGAGAAGCTAAACACAGCAGCTCAAATGCTGTAATAAGCTTTGGAACGAAAGGTTTTGCTGATAATGTGGAATGTTGCTTTTGGTTTCATTTTTTGTTTTTCTCTCAAGGTTGTGTAAGATTCGGTCTCTTGTTGTAGCTTTCCTAAATTGCAATCTAGAAAGAGGTTAAAAGTTTTCATGAAGTTGGTGTCATTTTAAACAAGATACATAAATATAAGCAATCTTCCTTCTATTTCAATAAACCTTTCATTATCAATCTCTAGATTTTAATTTTCGAGGATATTAACAAACGGCGTCGTATTCAAAGGATATGTCAACCAAAATGCTAGTAAATGATTGATATAAGATAAAAAATCTAGGAAACAATTATAAGATTTTCATTCAAAAAATTAGAAAATTATAAAACTCATAGGAAACAATTATAAGATTTCAATGATTGATATAAGATAAAAAAATTTAGGAAACATTTGTCGGCTTTTCGACATTGTCATAGTCCCAAGAAGCTTGTAATGCACCTAGAGCGAGACTTGCAATAAGCAGGCCATCACAATACATCTATGCTATCACAATACATCTAAGCTGAGTACACTTTGGGTCTAAAACGTTGCTACTGGGATTACGATAACCTAAGGAAACCATCCAATGTCAATGAAGAAGATTTAAACAAGATTTTCTTTTGTGATATTGGATGGCTTTCTCGCATATATTGTAATCCCAATAGCAATGCTTTGGACCCAGAGCGTACTTTTGACGAAGAAACCCATCAAGGTAAAACTATAATCATTAATGTTTATACATTGGTATGCATGCGTTTCGATTCCTAAAAAAAAACAATTTCTGCATATTAGCAAACAAATAAACAAAAGACAAAGCAGATAGAGTTGTTCAACCCACACATGGGCCCTTTTATTTTCCACTTCCACTAATGGGGAAATTTTACTTATGCTAAGAATTTGGTTTCTTGAATTTAACATGTACGCCTTTCTGTTCTTGGGTTGAGTTACTTTGGAGGAGAATTTAACATGTACGGACGTTAATTCAGTTCTAACGAAAAAGTCAGTGATACATACATTTTGTCACATGTATGTTTTGTAAAACAACATAGTTATGATTTTGGATTGTTTAAGAAGCAGAAACCAAAAAGAAAGACGATGTATATGCAGCAACCGTAAATGCGATACACAACACAACATAGAATTTGTTTTCTCCGTGAAGATACTAGCCATCATACATCACAAAAGCAATACGGTTCCTCAACATACGTAAGATATAGTATGTGTTTGTATGTATATAATACGGCCGTATATATCAAATTTAACAGTATGTGTAGGCCGGTGTGTAGATGGGTCAACATTAAAGGCATGCATGCACTTGTAAATGTAATAAGTGAGCAAGTTGCATACATTGTTCACAGTAATCTAACTTATCCTTCCACTTCACCCACCTTCACTCTATGGTTATTGGTCACCATAGCCTCAGCTTTTTCTTTTCTTTATGTTGACACATCTGTATCATACGTATTAACCATTACATTAATATTCGAATCATTCTATAAATAAATAGTGGCCATGCTAAGCTGCTAATGTAGTAGGTCACATCAATTAACCCCCGATGAACATTATTTAGAACCTTATGAATTTGCGATATTTGCAACAGATGTCTATTTTTTAGTATAATAACGCAACGAATAGCTACAACTGTATATTTATGACTTATGACCCAGCGCTTAGCGTAACCAAAATGATCCAGCTCGGTTCGACTTTTCAACATGATCGGCCTCATATTTTCCTTACCAAAATAATTTTTAAAAATGCACTTTGATAATATATGTGTAACCAAATGAACCACCCATCGATGGTCCCGTGCACTGATCTCTATTCAAAGTATTACATATGGTCCCGTTTTAAACCTAACGATGATTCAGACAAATTATCTTTAAGCTACATAGATTGGTACTAAGTATTTAAACACAAGCTACATAGACTATCGAGATGTCTCTCACCCCTAAATAGTTTCGTGCCGGTACAAAAGACAAAATAACGACAAGCATACGGAGAGACGTACATACGTAAAAGTCTAATCGGGAATTTTGTAGTGCACATAAACTATAAATATAATATAAGAATGATACAATCGAAAATGCAGCTTTATTTTAAACTAAGATTTTGGAACATATAATTATTAGTTTTCCTAGTTTAGCTATTTTCAATGATTAGTTGTTTTATATGTATATGTCACAATCAATCCCTCGTATACTAGTACTAGTAGTTGTAGTACTAGTGGTGGTTATGCTTATTAAATCATGAGTATTACTTTATATAGTTATATATAAAAGTAATTTTAGCTGTCCTGAACACATTATATTTTGGGAAACAAGATTATACTTAAAAAAATAAAAATTATACTAGCCTGTTACTAGAGGGTTGGGTTTTCACTGTAAATATTCTTTTACCAGCTATACCAATACTATTTGGATCATCCATGATCTTAAACTATGTAAAGGGTTTGGTAAATAAGCAACTAATACATTTTATCATATACAGTGTGAAAATCATGAAATCTTATATAAGTAGACTGATACAACAGTTGCGATGAAAGGATGGTTAATTAAGGTTTATGTCGTGCTACTGGCCTCTCGTTATTACCACCAATTAATCAAAATCTTTGATCATCTCTTTAGTCATTTTGTATATGTATTTTCAATTTGTTTCGTTGTTTCATGCAAGTGTAGTTTGAGTTTTTCGAAATTTGAAAAAGTTGAACGGAATCACCTTTGATAGAATAGGTGATAAATAAGAAGTCTCTCGCTATTAAAGCATATTAACTCGGTTAACTTGAGCTTCTTAAATTCTTTTCCGAACAATATGAAAGCCATTAGCGAAAAGAAATTTTATTTCACTACCTACTAATTCAGATTATTAAAATAATTATAATTCGGATTTTAAAGATCTTTTCAATTTTTTTTTTTTAAATCTCCATTTCTCAATACACAAACTTACTATGCTAGTTGTAAATCCATACGAATTGGCATTTTCAATTTTTTCATCATTTTGGCATGGAGGATATATACATCAATTATCGAATGTCCCATATCAAATGATTTCAAGAGAGTTGATATATATATATTTTTTTTTTTGCTGTAAACACGACATTTTGGGAACAAATTCTTACGCTGATGAATGAACATAGCTGAAAAAACGGAATCTGAAAAAGAATGAAAAGAAAGAGATAATTTTTATTTTAAGCTATAGAGCTGATGATGTAGAGGAGGAATAAAAATGAATACGACGAACAATGCCTTGGTTCAAAGTATGTTGCTACATGCATTTAGTTAGCGGTACATGAACCCACGTTTTTAAGTATATATACATGCTATTGCTACTAATTATAATAAGTACAAAAAGAGTATCTGCACCAACGAGGGTCTTGTCAAATGTTTGACTTATGTTGTGATAATGTATAAATTATACAAGATTATTATGAAATGGGAATATATAATTTTATGTTCAAGCGTGAAATAAATCAAGGCCGCAGAAAAATGGTGCCATTTTAAAGGTCTTCCCCACATACGATCGTGCCTGGGGTGCCCTTTATGCATCAAATGCGATTTTTAAACTCAATCTAGAGAAATTTGATTTTATACAATTTCGACATGTATATATTTTTTTAATATAAATTCACGTCTCCTGACTTGTAAGTCTACGGTCATGTTAATTTTGTCTTCACCTTGTAATGTGATCACTAGACAAAAAGCATCATGGTTTTCTAATTTCTTGATTAGGGATGTTATATTCGAATATATAGCTGCAGTGGTTATGTTGTGGATGAAACTATTTTTGGAAAGGTTAAATCAATACTTTATGTTAGACATCAAATTCCCAAGTAAGAAGGACAAAAGATTGAAACTTATCTACTTCGAATTTTTATAGAAATTTTAAGAACTATAATAGTGAGATGGGGACTTGTAATTTTGTGCTTTTTTTACGTTTTTTGATTTCGATGGTGACTATAGATGCGCTTTGAGATGGCACAGCTGCATCAAAGGCATGAGTTATGATCATCCAATTTTTTTCTGCAAAAATGTACTTTATAAGTAAAAAAATACATTATGTTTATAGGAAAAACAGAAAAATTTTAAAATAAGTGTGCACTGCTGCATCTATTTTCTTTCTTGTCATGATAAACTTACAATTCTTATCTCATACATGTAAGTTTATCATGCATTAAAATTGATTAAACTTGGTACTTGTTGTTTAACAAATTTGCTAATATATTTGTATATGTCGTCCATATTAAGAATCTATAAATATCATATCAAAGAAATCGTATAATAAAAAGAGAAACAAGAAGTTAACCCAATCTGGTCCATTTCCATCAGCACACCACCGGACAGTAGCGGACGACGAGACATGTCGAGAAAGTATTTTCTTTTCTTGTTTAGATATATTTTTTATTGGGTGAAAGTAATTTGTTCCGAGCATTAAACAAAACACAATTTCTTGCTTTTGTTCTGTATTTGTAATAGTTTTTAAAAACATGAAATTAGTAATTTTTGTATTCAGTTCAAAAATATATTTTTAGAACATATTGTATACGCGAAGTGCAAACATAAAGGTTTTTTTCTGATTGTCTTTTTACAATTTATAATATGAATTACAACACTAAATATTGTAGTTTAGTTTGAGAAAAATAAATGATCTCAATGGGGAACTTCAAGTGTCTAAAGTAAAAAGTTTTATTAATAAAATAAATAAAAAATTAGTGAATAGTTCTAAATTAAGACATTTGGTGTTTAAAATAGGATATTTTTTTGAGTTAAGACATTCAATATCTAAAATAAATTAATAAAATATTTTTAAAATATTTTTAATAGTTCTCTATTAGGATTGGTCTAAGAAGAATTGTCAGGTGTCAAGGCCATATTTAAATTTCTTTTTTTTTGCTGTGGTTTTAATCATAGTTGATTTCTATAAACATTCTAATAATAAAAATATTTGCTTTCCTTATAATCTTTGCTTTCTTCTCATTTTATCTTTAATTTCCATATAATAATTAAACACGTTGCTACAACATGTAAATATTTGTAAAAAAATATCTGTTCATTAGTTAAAAAATGGATTAAAGTAGTAACTAAAAATATAATCATAAGCAATCGAGATCAAAGTCATTAATGTAGGGAAAAAAACCTTTACATGTTGAGTCAACAAACGTAAGCAATCGAGATCCAAAAAATTAAGGATGTCCTGCATAACCAACATCATATTTTTTTAAGAAGTTGAGTCATCAGTCATCAATCATCTATTATGGGATAATATATATTGTGGTCTTTTTGTTACAGATTGGTTTATTTACTGTGAATGGTTAAATCCGTTTTCTATGGATAATTTTTTTATAACTTCTTAAAAATAAATTTCGACGAATAGGATGTGATCAATATAAAAAATGTAAAAATCACAATCATTTTAATGGGTTTGATGTGATCAATGAAAAGAAGATGACGACCAAAATAATAAAACACAAACACAAAAAGAAGTAGAAGAAGTTCTCTAATTGGAAAGGACAATTTCTTTTCGCCTACAATTGGAAAGATGTTTTAAATGCTTAAACAAACAAAAGTATTTCCAATAGATATAATAAAGAAAGGTATGTAAATAAAAGAAATAGCTTAATAAATCAATTGCAGTTAGAAAGCGGCGGCCTTCGAAATGGGTGGATAGCCAAGTGTGTTTTATTATGTACCAAACAAAATTCGTAAAAATGGTCTCCACAAACCACACAATAGTCAATTTGGATTAGCTTTTTCATCCCTTTCGATTACTTTCAAAAGCACCTTCAAACATTTATGAGTGTCAATCTACTAATTGTGTACTACCACGTCTCACTATTATTTTTTATTTTTCTTTAAACATCGTTTTTTCATTATTTTTTTCTTTGTTTCCACAACTATATTTTATAAATTTACTACCACGACTATATTTTATTAATTTACTAACTCGCTCATTATGATTGATTTTATTATCCAAAATTTTGTTGTATTTTGATTGGTTCAAAATAGATCATGATTTGATGGTCTAATTGGATAAATTTACGATTATCCGCCAAATACAATACAAATATGGTATGTTTAAATATTTTAACTCAAAATAGCTAAATTCACATAACTAAATGTAATAATTGCCGAATTAAAAGAAATACATAAAAATGTTAAATACAGTTTCATAAACTATAAAACAAAAGAAAGAGTAAGTATAAAAAAACAAGTACTTCCCCCCCCTCTTGGGAAGGTATGCGTTATAAGAATTGGATTCAATGCAAGTTGGACAGATGTTTCGGAAATAGTGTTTGGTATAAGATGTTTCCAGCTTCGAATCAAGCTTTCTTAGAGAAAAGAGGATCAGATCATAGACCAGTGTTGTTGAGTTTATTGTCATCTCAAAAAGTTTACAGAGGACAGTTCAGATTTGATAGAAGATTTTTACAATATCCAAATGTGAAGTTGGCAATTGCACAAGCTTGGAACCCCAATAATCAGGTGTTAGGAGTTTCTGTAGCCGATAAGTTGCGTCTCTGCAGAAAATCCTTAAGTCATTGGAAAAAAGTCAATCCACTTAATTCTCAGCATAAGATTATTCTTATTCAAAAAGCTTTTGAGGTGGAACAATTTTCAGACTATCCATCTTCTTTAATGGTTCAAAGTATCAAAAGGGATCTTATGTTGGCTTATCGAGAAGAAGAAGATTACTGGAGTCAAAAATGCTACCATAAATGGTTACATTTGGGAGATAAAAATTTTAAATTTTTTCATGATTCAGTGCAAGCTAATAGGTCTAGAAATGCTTTGGAAAAGCAGAAAGATACCAATGGGGTTGATCAAAGATCGGAAGCAGCAATGGCTGATGTGGCAGTGCATTATTTCTCGTCTCTTTTCACGTCTGCCAAACCCAATGATTTCTCTAGTTTATTTCATGATTTCATCCCTAGAGTGTCTTTTGAAATGAATGATCATTTAATTAAAGAAGTTTCACTTGAGGAAGTGAAAGGAGCAGTTTTCTCAATTAAATCATCAAGTGCGCCTGGTCCAGACGGTATGACGGCATTGTTCTATCAGAGGTATTGGGATATAGTTGGGCCGCAAGTAACTGTAGAGGTTAGACAGTTCTTTTCCTCTGGTTCTTTTCCATCTGAATGGAATTACACTCACATATGCTTGTTGCCAAAAAAAGTAAACTCTTCTCTCATTACGGATTTGAGGCCGATCAGTTTATGTTCCGTTCTTTATAAAATCGTTTCTAAGATTTTGGTATTGCGGCTTCAACCTTTACTTCAACAGCTTGTCTCGCCAACTCAATCAGCTTTTGTAGCTGAAAGACTTATTTCGGATAATATAACAGTGGCTCATGAGTTAGTTTATAGCTTGAAGGCTCATCCCAGAATATATAAAGATTTTATGGCGATTAAATCTGACATGTCGAAGGCTTATGACAGAGTGGAGTGGAGTTATCTAAGATCTCTGTTTTCTGCTATGGGGTTTCTCATAAGTGGATAGAATGGGTGATGTTTTGTGTTTCAACTGTCACTTTTACAGTTCTGATAAATGATCATCCGCATGGGTTAATTGTTCCTCATAGGGGGTTGAGACAAGGAGATCCACTTTCTCCTTTTCTCTTCATCCTCTGTACCGAAGGTCTTACTCATTTGCTTAATCGAGCTGAAGCTGAAGGTAAAATTTCAGGTATTCAATTCTCTGAGAATGGTCCTTCAGTTCATCATCTATTGTTTGCAGATGATAGTTTGTTTCTGTGTAAAGCTTCAAAAGAAGAAGGTGAAGCTTTCAAACAAATAATGCAGACATATGAGGAAGCTACAGGTCAAACTATTAATGTCGATAAGTCATCCATTACATTTGGATCTAAAGTTGACGATCACATGAAAACTTTCATTCAAGAAAAGTTGGGGATTTATAATGAGGGTGGTGCTGGAACCTATATTGGTCTGCCGGAGTGCTTCTCTGGATCCAAGGTTGAAATGCTGGCTTATATTCACAAAAAGCTAAAGAATAGATTATCTGGGTCGTTTGCTCGGCTTCTTTCTCAAGGAGGCAAAAAAATTCTGATAAAAGCAGTGGCCTTAGCAATGCCTGTTTATGCGATGACTTGTTTCAAACTACCAAAAACTACCTGTTCATCTTTGTCTAATGCTATAGCTGATTTTTGGTGGAGTTCACTTGAAAATAAGCGGAAAGTACATTGGATCAGTTGGGAAAGAATGTGTTTGACTAAAGCTGATGGTGGTTTAGGGTTCAAAGATATCGAAGCTTTTAACCAAGCCCTTCTTGCAAAACAAGCATGGAGACTTCTCCAATTTCCAGATAGTTTGTTTGCAAGAGTGATCAAAAGCAGGTATTATGATCATGATACTTTTCTCTCTGCTGTTTTACCAACAAGGCTTCGTATGCCTGGAGAAGTATTCTATTCGGACGTGAACTTTTGGTTAAGAGTTTAAGCTTAATGGTGGGTAATGGTGCTACTGTTAAGGTGTGGATGGATCCGTGGGTGCAAGATGATGAGATAGGAATGAGAAGGCCTTGGATTATGCATTTCCCTTTTAATCTCAACTTAATGGCGCATGATCTCATTGACTTCCGTAAAAGATCATGGGATATAAATAAAATCAATAATCTTTTCTCTCCTCGAGATGTGCTTCTCATATTAAAGCGCAATCCAGTGGTGTCAAGGGATGATTTTTGGGTTTGGAATCATAATAAGAGTGGCGATTATTCGGTGAAATCTGGGTATTGGTTGGCTAATAGAGAGAAGAATGCAGAGGTAATTCAACAAGCGGAATTACAGCCATCAACAAATTGTCTTAAAAACGCTATTTGGTCTCTCAAAACTGCTCCCAAGATCAAGACATTCATGTGGAAAGCTCTTAACGGAGCACTTTCAGTAGCTGATCAACTTATTGAAAGAAGTATGAAAGTGGATTCAAGATGTCAAATATGTGGTTTGGAAGGTGAATCGGTAAACCATGTACTTTTTCTTTGTACATTGGCTCGTCAAGTATGGGCTTCAACGAATTTCCCTTCCCCTAAAGACACTTTTGCCTCAGGTTCGATCTTCTCAAATATCAATTATCTTCTATTTTCAGCTCAGAACAATCAAATCCCTCCTACTATTAGAAGATCTTATCCCTGGGTTTTATGGAATATTTGGAAGAATAGTAATAAAAAGCTTTTTGAAGGATCGTCTTTATCGACTTTAGAGATTTCTTGAAAAAGTAAGGAAGACTCGGATCTGTTGTTTGTAGTGCAAAACAGTGTTGAGCAAGGTTCAGTCACTCAACAAGGCTACTCAATACCAACAAAAAAAAATTGGTCTCCTCCTCCTAAAAATTGGCTTAAATGCAATATCGGAATCTCTTGGAATAAACGAAATAAAATTGCTGGTGAGTCTTGAATTTTTAGAGATGATAAAATTTTTAGCTCTAAAAATATTTGCACCTTTATCCAATGATTTGGTTTTTTGGATGGATAGAATGTTGTAATAGGATTTTGGGTAAATATCCTAAGTTTTTAACTAGTTGATGTTGCTTTGTAGTATTTTTGTTTTTAATGGCCTCTGTTTTTGTGAAGCTTTCTTGTACTCTGTTTCTAAACCTTTAATGTAATTTCAGAAAAAGAAAAAAAAAAACCATCAGAAAGTTACGGATCGAAGCTTCTCATATGTCTGGCTGGTTCTAAACTGTCAAATGGTTCGAATGTATCCACTTGTTCTCCATAAATGAATTAAATTGTCTATTAACCATTTATTTTACATGAATCCACACATTTTCGTAGAGCACATCTTAATTTAATCATTGGAATACAAAATACATTCCACATTCAGAAAATAAAAGCGTGGCTTGAACTGTCAACCTGTCATATACACGTGGTAGATCTCAAAGGTTCCCTTAATTAACCTAGCGATAGAGAAATTAATCTGACTAACTAAATGTTTTTTAATCACCGGGCAACTAAATTATATACTTTTCATCAACAACTAATTTATTTATAGTTCATATATAATTCAGAAAATTTCTCAGTGTTTCCAAAGGACGAGGGATGATATAAAATTGTATAATGTAAACGCACATATATTTTAATAAATAAATCTCGTTTGATTATAGTTTTTTATAATCATGATTGATTATGGATATGCAGACCAACTTTGCCGACTAGCATTGTTTTTTTATCATTAGAAATATTAGAAAAAATTAGTAAAAAATTTAATTATTGAATTTTTATCAGATTTATTATGATAAATATTCAACTTTTTTTTAATTGTCTAATGTAAATTAACAATTATAAAGATAATATTTAACAGACAATTAAACTATTTCACAAAGATCCACTATAGATATATGAACCCACTATGAATAATTCTAACTGTCACTTTTTTCCTTATTTTAATATCTCCATTAAACTGCAGAAATCATATTTTTTAAAAATAGAAGCCCAAACTTTCTGATGTAAAAATATTAATGAACATTTAATCGACCACCGAACTAAGGGGCTTCCATCAATATTTAACTGTTTATTCACCTTGTTTTGTCTAAATCGTTGTCACTATTGGAACTCTTGGGGTCAGTATATGTATAGGTATTTATGATATATTTGTGAATTGTGATGTAGAGTTCTTTCGATCACAACCACAATACTAAGTTATTACAAAGCAAAATTCGGAGTACCACCAAATTATTATCTAACTATCCTTTCATTTTCTCGTGGATATAGATTTATACAGAAGAAGATTAAAGAAAATGAAAAAAAAAGATATGTACAAAAGATCTTTTTATGTGAAGATATTTATTTATCAGGACAAAAGAAGATGTTGAGGTACTTCTTCAAATAATATCGAGGGACGACGATACGTCAGATCAGCTGTGGGTGTGAACTGTGAAGAACGTTCCAAGTAAACAAACACATGTGTTCATGTCAAGTGTGATAATCACATTGTAAACTATCCGTCCGATGAAAATAAACAAACGACGGAACATAAATCTAACGGTCCAAGAGAAGCGTTTGTGTTTTAAGCTTTCGTTTCCTGCATCGTACCAGATCGCTTCAAGTGACAGTTTTGTAATAATAAATAAAAATTTGTGACGCCGACTAAACTGAAAATGACGGTTAACGAGAATCTTCGTGTAATAAATTGCAGAAACCGACACTTTATGTCAAAGTTAATTCAAACATAAGCTATGATTAGTAGTAGTATTTTTTAAAAAATTAATTGATAAAATATAGACATTTGAAGTGTTGTGACAGTGGCCAAAGCAGTTGGAACTAGACTGTATTGAGATTCCTCACGCCGACTTTCCTCGGGATTTTAGGAATGACAACCCATTAACAGAGTGATTTATAGTGTTTAATTAAGCACACTTGCTAATTAACTCAAATGACTTGAATTCTCGTAATTTATTCTACTATTTTGAAATTTGATTAATGATTTTTATTACTCCTTCTGTTTTAGAAAGTGTGTCATTTTGTGAAAAGATTAAGAAATTTAATAAAAAGTCTATTATATCTTTCATAAATACATTAAACAATTTTCTTTTTCTAATACATTAAAATAACAAGGTTAAAATTAAATTTTTAATTAAAAATTTATATTTGGAAATATAAAACGATGCTTTTTATGAAACAAAAATAAAATTTTAAAACGAATAGAGTATTTTTTAGTTGTTTGTATACAATCATGCATATACGACAAATGCAACAAAGAGTGCATTACAAGTCTTCCACATAACCCCATGCAATCTCTCGAAATTCGAAGGACGTTGTTTGAGAAGCTTTTTCTCCATGGAGATAAAATCTTTTGGATTTGAGAATCCTAGTCTCTCATACGGTCAAAGATTCATGCAATTTCCCTCTTAATCTTACATCAAATACACCAAAACCAGATTTTGCTAGATCGTGTGATATGGATATAAATATCATACGTCGCTATTATCTTAGTTAAACACTAGTATTAAAGACATTAAATGTTGTAAATGTTGATCTAATAATCACAACCACATTTGGTTTGTTACATTATTAATTTGTTTTCATAAAGTAATAACTCAAAACAAATACAATTTTTAATTAAAGTAAACACTTAGCAAATAAGTAAATTGTAAATTAACAAATTAAAGTTTAGCAATTTTCTAAAAACAACGGTAAAATTCATAACTTGTATTTTGGGTTTTAAGAAATATTTGTATTTCGTATATTATAAATTGCTATACGCCTATACTAGCAGAAGCATTGTAACATCATCATAAGCATACCGATTTTAGTTTCGTATAAAATGGTTTCTTTTATTATATCTTTTTTTTGAACATTTCTTTTATTATATCTTTCCTTTAGTTTCCACCACAGAGCGCTTCCTAGTAACCGGGCAGGACCGTTTTATTAAAAGTTAAAGAATACACAATTTCGTTGTCTGATTCATGAAAGTGCAGATGACACACGAGTCACGACCATACCTTATTGGTTTGCCATTCGTCTCACACACTGTGCATGTATGCCATATGTAAGAACTGAAACTGTGTGTGTGAATGCCACGTGGATTCACTCATGTCGAGACTCGAGAGTCTGCAATAAACTTGGGGATCACACACCGAGATGGCGAGATTTATGAATCCAATGCAAACCTCTTTCTTCAGATATTCTCTTTGATATGAAGCAACCTATTTGCCGAAATAATAATAATAATAGTAACTCGTTATGACTATATAGTCTTTCTTAAATACGCTCCTCGTCACTCATGCATATCCACACTGGATTATTGAGATTTATAGAGATCTCTTTTGAAACTAGCTAGTGGCTAATGCTTTTAAAATGCTTTTAAACCTGACTAGACCAGTGGGATCTAAACGTTTTATCCGCATTTCCAAGCATGTCTCAATAATAATGTTCAGTCGAAAGAAAAGAAACTTAATTTTTGTCTTATATTTCCTTGTTACACGACGAACGAATATGGTTTTTACACTTTGTACATATGTATTTTTTTTGTTAAACTCTTTCTACTTATAATTACTGAGACGTAGAGACGTAGAGTTAATACTTCAAATTAACCGAAGTACATAATTTTTTAACTTGTTAATTAGTATTTATTTCTTAATGGTCACCGGCTGACAGCAAATACGGACAGTGTTTAATCATACTAGATTATTTTCATTTATATTATTTATAATAAATACCTAATTGATTTTCAATTAAATGAAAGCATATTGAGATATTTAAACATTTTCTAAATATATCAAAAAAAGTATAAAAAATATATTTTTGTGAAGAAAATATTAATAAATCTGATCTCACTGAGTTGTCCTTTGAATGTGGTTTAAAACATAGTGGTGATTATTGCAAACAGATCAAGAATATTGAGTGAAACCTATAACAAAATATAGTCCATCATCATATCTTCTACCATTGATTTCGTTTTTATGATCTTGATTTTTTTACAGTTGCACCAAAAAAAGTAGGGGTGTATAATTCACTCTTTAACTTTTTTACCCCACACTCTCATTTGTTGCATGTGTTCAACACCCGATTTTAACAAAACAAAACAACAAAGAAGATCAAATAAAGTTATTAGACAAATTCAGAAATAAGGAAACACTTTTCCAAAGTACAGGCGACACAAGTTGAAGAAAGGGCTCCATTTTAATTATAGTTACGAAATAAAAAAAGTAAAGCCAAATAAAAGTTATCCACATCATCATCTGATTCATGAACCTCTCTTCCTCTCTCCATCCTCCACTATAAATACCTCATCCCTCTCTTTCTCTTCTCTCATCACTCTCTCTCCATCACACCCACACAAATAAACTCTCTTGAGAGCTTAAAAACAGAGGACGAAAGAAGAAAGAAAAATGCCTTCTTTCGACAACTCAGTAACTATAATCTCACGAAGCAGAGTCTTCCCAGACCAAAAGTCAACGCTCGGTGACCTCAAACTCTCCGTCTCCGATCTCCCCATGCTCTCTTGCCACTACATCCAGAAAGGATGTCTCTTCACGCGCCCTCACCTCCCTCCACACGCGCTTCTCTCTCACCTCAAACACTCTCTGTCTCTCACCCTCTCTCACTTCCCTCCTCTCGCCGGCCGTCTCTCCACCTCCGAAAACGGCCACGTTTTCCTCTCCTGCAATGACGCCGGCGCCGATTTCGTTTTCGCCGACGCAAAATCCGTCCACGTCCGTGACGTTATCAGCGGAATCGACGTTCCCGAAGTCGTGAAAGAGTTTTTCACGTATGACAGGGCGGTGAGCTACGAGGGACATAACAGACCGATCCTCGCGGTTCAAGTGACGGAATTGATTGACGGCGTTTTCATCGGCTGCTCCGTTAACCACGCCGTCACTGACGGAACATCGCTGTGGAATTTCATCAACACGTTCGCGGAGGTGTCCAGAGGTGTTAAGAATGTGACACGTCAGCCTGATTTTACGCGGGAGTCTGTGCTAATCTCACCGGCTGTGCTCAAAGTACCTGAAGGTGGGCCCAAGGTGACGTTCGACGAGAACGAGCCGTTACGGGAACGGATTTTCAGTTTCACTAGGGAACAGATCCTTGAGCTGAAAGCAATGGTGAACAAGAAGAAAAGCTGGACGGTGGATAACGGCGTTGAGGTGTTGGGGAAGCAAAGCAACGATAAACTTAACGGAAAAGAGAACGGTAAACTGACGGAAATGCTGGAGAGTTTACTCAGCAGAAACGACGCCGTTTCGAAAACACTGAACAAAACCGTCGCCACCGTGGAGATCTCGTCGTTTCAGTCTCTCTGCGCGTTGCTCTGGCGCGCGATTACTCGAGCGAGGAAGCTTCCGAGCTCTAAAATGACGACGTTTCGAATGGCCGTTAACTGTCGCCACAGGTTGAGCCCGAAATTGGATCCGGAATACTTCGGAAACGCGATCCAGAGCGTTCCGACGTTTGCGACGGCGGGAGAGGTTCTGTCTCGTGATCTCCGATGGACCGCTGATCAGCTGAACCAGAGCGTGGCGGCTCACCAAGACGGGAGGATTCGAAGCGTGGTGGCGGATTGGGAGGCGAATCCGAGGTGCTTTCCTCTCGGGAATTCCGACGGAGCGTCGGTCACGATGGGGAGCTCGCCGAGGTTTCCTATGTACGACAACGATTTCGGCTGGGGAAGGCCGGTGGCGGTTAGAAGCGGACGGTCAAACAAGTTTGACGGGAAAATCTCGGCGTTTCCGGGGAGGGTAGGAAACGGGAATGTCGATTTGGAAGTGGTTCTAGCGCCGGCGACTATGGCTGGGATAGAATCTGACGGCGAATTCATGCGATTCGTGTCTAAAAAAATTGACGGAGTTAATTAAATAACGTTAACGGTTCGCCTCTTTTTTCTTTTTCTTTTCTAAATAACTTAACGATGTAATATTGTAAGTTGACCTCATAAAAAATGTTATACATATGTTGCATCTGGCGAAAAAAAAAATAAGGAAAACTAAATTAGAAATCCTCAAAATTTAAATTTAAACAAAAGAGTCGACAAAACAAGAAACAAAAAATCAAAAGATATTTTTGGGTTATCATAAATATAGTTGCTGTCTACGTGCAAGTTGGTTTGTCTTATATATCCAGAAATGAGAAAGAGATTTGGTGCTTTTTTGTACTTGATGTTTTCTTATCACTATTTTGTTACAAGGCAAAAGAGTTTTGGTGCTTTTTGTAATCGTTTTTTTTTCTTTCACTTTTGGTATCGTAACAGAAGAAAACATCCGTAAGATATGTTTTAGACGTCTGTAAACACGATATCATCCCAAAATGCTACAATTCAAGTCTCGTTTCATCAAACGTATCAAAATGGAAGGGAAGATACATCATCAAGTTATATATAATTACTTATCCTTTACGGGAAGTCTCGAATATAAGCTATGTGACATCCGATCCCGGTCAATAAAATCGAACCGGCAATGTCAAGATAAACTGTCTGCGCCATAAGCCAAACGCGTTACTAACTTTACAAGTCCCAGAAACCGAAGGCGCCTTGCTTAATAAACAACTCCACATCCATATGCAATACTGAATATCCTGACTCACTTAATCTGCTAGAGGGGATCGAGAGAGAGAAGATAGGGAAATTTAGAGGGGTGAGTAATTTAGATTACCCAGGAGAATAAACCTACACTATCCTATCAATGCACCACAACTTAACAACGCTAAGTTCAAGCCTAAAACAGCACCATAGAAAGTCCTTAAGACTTCACACAATATCCTAGCGTCACAGGTAACGCCACTACGAATACCCGGACCACACAATGATGACTTACACCGTGGCACTTGGGTTGCATCCTCCGTAAATTTATAGTCGCTACACGACTAGCCCGTCGGCCATGCCTTGAGAGCGCTACGTATAGCCGTTACTTCCATACCACATGAGTATACGCTGAACCCTTTTGAACAGTCCCATGTGATGTCAGGTCCCTCAGTACCCCCTCGCATATTGCCCACGTGGCTCAGCGACTATCCTCAACTTCAGTGTATCGATTGCAGCCCCAGGCATTGCAAATCTCAACCATCCATCTCGGACCCCAAACAATAGTCCTCCACTCAAGTATATCGACCACGGCTCCTTTGCCTTATGATCTCAACTTTCATCTCAGACATTTCACAACACATAGTCTCAATTATGATTTCACGCAATACCGTATTAAGTTCCTATCCTCTTTACAAGTTCTAGGCGATCACACAATCACAGAAGAGATCCAAACAGCAATCAAACAAGCATAGTGTTTCAAGCACAAGTAAATGTTTCTTTTAAGTCTCCTGCAACTTCAGTTTCAATACCCTAAACACATCTAGGTGATTCACAGAGCAATCAACAACCTAATATGACATAGCTGGGACTCAGTTCTAAAGCAGAAAGTAGGTTATGCTTGGTTTAACCCCAAACTATGCATTCAGAAAAGCAGAGTTCACGATATTCAAGCACAGATTCATCCTCACCTTGGCCTAGGTGGCGAAGGAGGTGGCAAGGGGAGGTAAGGAGAAGAGAAAAAGGCGAGATGCTCCACAGTGGCTAACCACGCAGGGTTGATCGATCTCCGGGGGTGATGCTGCGGCGGCGTATGGCTCCAGGAGGATTCCAGCTCCTCATCAACGTGAAACACCGGGGCAGGACGGCTGGAAGGGGCGGCTATGGGTCCATCCCGAAGGTAGTGGACTCGCGGCTGCTCCACTGTGCCGGCGGACGATGATGGCTGCTCCAGGGAGCGGCTAGGGCGGTCACCAGAAGGCGGGGAAGACGAACGATGGGACATGGTGAAGAGAGAGAGGATGCGGTGATGAGAGAGAAAGAAAGAGGAGAGAGAGACGGCGGAGAGAGAGTACTACGGCGCCGAAAAGAGAGAGAAGAGAGTTCTAGGGTTTCTCTGTTCTCTGGAAAATTTAGAATGAAGAAAAAGAATGGGAAGGGCTCTCTATTTATACCCAATGGGAGACTTGGGTAAAAAGTAAAGATAACCACAAAAAAGAAAAAGATAATTATGAATAAGAATATTCACAATTCATTTAGGAAAAGGTTCATTAATATCACATTAAAAATATAATATTTATTTAAACCATGAATTAATTATCTCTCGAAGGAAAAAAGAAATATCAAAAAATAGGAAATAGGCTTAAACCGTCTTAATCGGGATTAAATTTTCCAAACGGGCTTGGTTTGTAAAACCGAATCATTACAAGCTACATCATTACAAAATCACTTACTAATAAACATATGCTTTATAATTCACATGGACATACGATTTAAAGCATTATCAAATACGACTAGATCGAATTCAAAAACAACATTACATTAGCCATCAATTGCCTTAGCCAGTCTCAAGGCCAAGATACACTTCAACATAACCAACGGTTACAATACACTTACACTCCATGCATTTGTGTCAAAATTCTCGAGTTTGAATTTGTATTCATTAGCATTTGTTTTCATGTGCAACGATGTATTTGCTCTCCATATTCCTGATGCTCCCACTACCATCACGAATAAGTCCATTTCTGTTTCTTGATTTTTTCTCTACACATACAAAAAATAAGGATATACAAACAAAAAACGTTCTATATATTGGTTTCAGAACAATATAAGAAAAATAAACTTTAAGGTAAGGTTTTCTTTAACATCTTACTGTTCCTTAATTTGTTCTGAAGAAGTTTTCAAGAATATATAAATGTGTATGCATCATATAATATATAAAAGTTGATGGCATAGTGCATTGAGACCGTCCACATGAGATTAAAAACTCGATCTGATTGGTCCACATCAGCATATTCATTAAATAAAAAAATGTTAAGTATGATTAGGACGAAAAAACTTGATTTAATTGGTTCACATCAGCTTTTAAATCAAACCAAAAATTATTAAGTATAATTAAAACATTAAAAATTAATTTAACAAATTATGTCCAACAAGAAAAGTTAATTCAATCTGATTGATCCAAATCAACATATTTATTAAATCAGAAAATTTTAATATGGTTTAAAAATTTTGAAAGTTAAATAAAAAATTAACAATTAACAATACATGTATAAAAAAATAACCATTATCAATTTAAAAAAATCTACAATAATTCAATTTAATAATTAAAACAATGAAAACTGAATAAAAATATAACATAAAACTATTGGAAGACATGATGGATAAGGAAAAAAATGGTTTTGCATGATCATTACAGCTTCCTAACAAAATTAAATGCAGATCAACATGAATCATGCATCATATATATAGTAGTACACAATATCAATAAGACTTTCAATAAAAAGCTAAATATTTGAACACATAAACCTTCAAAAAAAATAGAATTATAGAAATTCTATGCAAAACAGAAAATAATACTAAAATCTTAACAAAATTATATTTTTCTAAATTAAATGTATATGTACGTTAAAGTTAGATAATTCGATAGGTGTCATTATTATTATTTTACCTAATAGTTTTTAAAAATTTATAAATAAAAATAGGATAAATTACACATTATATATTAAATTCTCTTATATAAATAAAAATTTATATATATATAATTTTTAATAATTTTAAAGATAGTAACTAAAAAAATAAACTAAAATATTAATACAGAGCGCGAGTTATATACTTAGTCTAATGATCAAAGCAAAATATTCACATCAGGCTAATTTAACCAAAACTTAAATCATTAGGATTAGGCAATAGTCCACACTCCTCAGGCTTCACGCAACAGATTTGGGCTGATTTTTTGTTGTAGCAGTAAACTAAAATGGGCCTTTTCTCTCGTGGGCATATAGTAACTGTCCGATAATTTGTTAAACCAACCGAACCGAAGCAAACATTATTGGAATGATATCATCAAAATGCAAAAGAATAGCTTCCTTACTCTCTCCACAATATCCACATCCACATCATATGGACCGAACACGCAATTCAAGAAAGAGGTCTTATCCAGCAGCTAAGTTAAAGGGTACGGCTCAGTAATATCACTCAAGTATTAGGGGTATATCAGTCAAACACTCATACACTCCTCAACGTCAACTCGCGTGTTCTTTCTTCGAATGAACATCTGAAACGAGAAGAAAATAAAAAAGTGTCCATTGGGGGATGGAGAAGAAGCTCCTCCTACATACGCCATCAACGATAGCTTCATAAGCTCTTTTTTTTGATTCTCCGTCGTCGGAAGTTTCTGTGAAGATTTCAATTTGAACCGGAGGTAATCTGGATCTCTTCGGCTTTGGCATTAGTTGCGATTCCGATTAGAAATCATGTCGGACGCTTTGATCAATGGATTGGCTGGAGCTGGTGGTGGGATCATTGCTCAACTCCTCACTTATCCTCTCCAAACTGTACGATTCTTTTTTTGTGCGGCCAATTTCTCTTCTTCTTCTGGATAATCTTCGTGTTGTTTTGAAGCGATGGTGTTTGCTTTTGTTTAATCGTTGAAATTAGGTAAATACGCGTCAACAGACGGAGCGGGATCTGAAGAGGGAGAAGAGGAAACTTGGAACTATTGAACACATGTGCCAGGTTTAATTTTTGTTTTCTCATTCTTCTCCTGAATCTCAGGAGCACAGGAAGATTGAGTCTTCCCTTTGAGCTGGATTTGCTGTGTTGCTTTTGTATGACATGTTTCTTGAAATGCTCTGATTTGTTGTATTGAAGGTTGTGAAACAAGAGGGATGGGAGCGATTGTATGGTGGATTAGCGCCGTCTCTCGCTGGAACTGCCGCATCACAGGTTACATTCTCTGACTTAGGAAAGAAAGTGGATGTTAAATTTTTGTTTTTGGGCAAGATGGATTTTTCTCAAAGCCTTGTGATTACTGATTACTGATTACTGACTTGCTAGCTCTTTTTTTGGATGATGAGACAGGGTGTGTACTACTACTTCTACCAAGTGTTTCGGAATCAAGTGGAAGCTGCAGCACTTGCACGAAGTAAGAAAGGTTTGGGTGACGGATCTGTTGGGATGTTCTCTTCACTTTTAGTGGCTGCATTAGCCGGGTAAAACATCAAAATCCTTACTGTGGTTTTTGTTTTCTATGCGGATTATCATTTGTTAGCAATGCTATACATAAGTTTTTCTTTTGAATGGTTGATGCTTAGGTGCTTCCGTTCTTTCTTATAGTTTTCACACTGGCTGTGTGATTAGGCTATGAATGAAGGCTCGACATGGTCACAGTGATGATGCCTATCACCTTATGGTCTTATAAGTGTTGCTTGTTTAATGGGAGCTTCTAGGTGGATGGTGTAACTTTTAACTGTCAGGTCCTGTAGTCATAGTTGTTTTGTTATTTGATTGTAATCTTTTTTTAGTGGCGTAGCTAAAGATAATTAAGCTTTCATACTTCATTACTGTCATCTTTTTTTTTTTTCTTCCATTGCTTCTGTTTTCTCATTTGATGTATGATAGCTCTTTCTCTGTGCAGATCAGTTAATGTTCTTATGACGAATCCAATCTGGGTGATTGTTACACGCATGCAGGTATAATAAAGGGCTTCTTATACACCACCGAAAAGTTTTTCTCAGGATGTCTAATCAATTTTTCTCTCTATCTTTTTGAAAGTTGTAGTTTTGCATTTAATCATGAATCTATGAGTTTTCTTGTCCTCACTCCTGTTCCCTCTTCATTTTCCCCCTGATTCTTGTTGTATACTTGTATATAATTGCAGACTCACAGGAAAATGCCAAAAGATCAAAAGACTGTCTCCGAGCCACCTTCTCCTGATGTAGAGGCTCTGGTTCCAGTTGAGCCGCGTCCATATGGAACCTTTAATACGGTATGAGGCAGTTTCACGTATTTACAAACCAGAAGAAGCTGGCTTCGGCTGATTGCTATATGAAAATTGAAGCTTATTTTCAAACTCTATAAACCCTCTCAAGTCAATTTTTGTGATTCATATTGAACAATGTTTCAGATTCGAGAGGTTTACGATGAAGCTGGAGTGACTGGCTTCTGGAAAGGTGTAATCCCGACATTGATCATGGTATGTGAACTTAGGCTTTTAAAGCTTCTCTTATATTGTTTGTCTAGGTGCATTTTCTGACTGTTAAAGTGTTTTTTTTTTCTTTCTAACTTACAGGTAAGTAATCCATCAATGCAATTTATGTTGTACGAGACAATGTTAGCAAAGCTGAAGAAAAAACGTGCCTTGAAGAGTAGCAACAACGTAACCGCTTTGGAGGTTCGGACTCTTTAACATTTTGCAAATGTTTATTTTGATAAAGATGTCTGTTGCTCTCCATTTCCAAATTCCCGTGTTTTTTTTTTCTTTGGTTCTCCATAGACATTTCTTCTTGGAGCTGTGGCTAAACTCGGAGCTACAGTCACAACTTATCCTCTCTTGGTTGTAAAGTCGCGACTTCAAGCCAAACAGGTCACAACAGGGGACAAAAGACAACAGTACAAAGGTTCTACCCCCTCTTTGTTATATAATAAAGATCATTAGAAAAGGCTACAAAACTCATTTCCCAATGCATGCATCGACCAAAACTGAGAGTTGCTTTGAATTACTACAGGAACGCTTGATGCGATTCTGAAGATGATTCGATATGAAGGGCTTTACGGGTTTTACAAAGGGATGAGCACGAAGATCGTGCAGAGCGTTTTGGCTGCTGCGGTTCTGTTCATGATCAAGGAAGAGCTTGTGAAGGGAGCTAAGCTGTTGCTCTCAAACGCGACCTCTAGCAAAGTCAAGTCCAAGCTTACTTGAAACCAATCCAACTAGGAGGAAATTAGAAGTAAGATTGAAATAAATAAATAGATTAAAATTAAACTTCCAATAATTTCTTGATTAGTTATCACATTATTGGGAATGTCGTGCATTTCCTGATGATATCGCAATTGAATATTGTATTTTCTACAAGGATAATGGTTTGTGCGGTTCTATATCTTTAATCTATAGTATGATATCTCTTCCAAATTTGGCAGATTTATTTTGTGATTTTCCTAACATTTCTTGTTTGGCCTCTGCTCTCTCTACAAAACAAGTGTTAAAAGTTAATCCTCAACATAAGGACCCAATCTATTTGTATAAAGAAACAAATTTCAGCATTTAAGTTAAAGACTTAAAAGTAGTCAAATATATGATGACAAAGATTATTTTGATAAGGAGGGTTTAATTAGTTGACAAAAAAGGTTTAAATGTTTAATTGACTATAAGAAAAAGAATAAGATCAAGTAACTAATTGAGTGCTCTTGTTGAAGAGCCCATTAAGGCCCAATTTATGTTACAGCCGAAACGACATCGTAATAAACCAGTTTTGACTGAAACGTCTTCTAGCTCCATCAAGAATAATATCGTCTTCTTCCTCCTCTAACCAAAACAATAGTCTCTCTTAGTCATTGCGCTCGAGGAGTCACTACACTCTGCGTTACCGAGAGCAGGAAAATTCTCGCAGAACCCTAGCGATCTGGTATTTTCTGGATCTGATCTGTCCGCCATGGAAGAGAAGAAGGCAGAATCGACGAACAAAAATGTTAAGAAGGCCAATCTGCTGGACCACAACTCGATCAAGCACATGCTCGACGAGTCCGTCTCCGATGTAAGGCACCGAAACACATTCGCAGATTTTCCTTTCGCTTTCTCTGATCTGTGAATTATGATAACCCCTATGTCATTTTGATGCGTAGATCGTTACGAGCCGTGGATACAAGGAGGATGTGAGGTTGAGCAACCTCAAACTGATCTTAGGAGCGATTATCATCGTGGTCGCTCTTTTTGCCCAGTTCTACAACAAGAAATTCCCTGAGAACAAGAACTTTTTGATTGGATGCATCATCTCATATCCTTTTGGTTCGAATTCGCTTGCGCCCCATTTGGTTCTCCAGAATTAACAGTTACATTGCAATTTGGAGTTTTTAGACCTTTATTGCTTAGATAGATAACTGTAGTGAACTCGATTTTTATTTTTCTGAAGCCTCATTGTCTCTGGTATGAGAATATAAGCTGCTCGATATTCATGTTTTACATTTGGAAAATTTTAAATAAGATGTTTTGTTCTTGACTATGGCAAGTATGTAGTGTTGAATGCGGTGTTGCAGCTGATTCTGTACACTAAGGAGAAAAATGCGATATTGTTCACCTATCCTCTTGAGGTTTGTTCTCTCACTCTTGAGAATAGTTTTTTCACTGAGAAGCAATTTTGGGATAGTTTATGTGTGCGCTTGGACTAAATTTCTTCGCTTGTCTATCTATTTTAGTTCTGTGATTTAGGTGCGTAATGTATATACTTCCCTCTTTCATTGTAGTGTTCGATTACTTAAACTATTGGCAATATGACTGTCGTAGTTCTTGTATCTTTTGGTGTTTGAGATCGGTGCTGTCTTGTATCTAGTAACATAATTGCTCAACTGAGTAGGATGGGTGATTTTGGAATGTAATGTGGGTGGTCTTTCTTTCCCATTATCACCAGCTTGAAGAAGATTACTCTTTCTCTTTTAGTTTGTATCCGTGAGGAGGTTGAGATTTTCCCAAACATTTTATTCTTTACTCATTGGTTTGGTATAGAATATGCAACAGAAAGAGCTTCTACATTTTTGTTTTGCTGAAACTCTTTCATTTCAAATTGATACAATAATTTGGTTATTGTGTTGATTCAATCTGTATTGTCAAGCCACATAAGGAGTGTAATGTTCTCTTGGTTAATCTACATGCGCACTTTCATTTGTTTTGCTATGGTTCAAACATGTTTCTTCGTCTAGCTTATGATTTGCTCGTCTACGTAAGATATTAAGATCGGATGGGTTAATATGCAGGGATCATTCACGAGCACTGGCTTGGTGGTATCATCAAAGCTGCCCAGATTCTCTGATCAGTACACTCTCACCATCGACAGTGCTGATCCAAAATCAATCTCAGCTGGGAAGTCAATACAGCTCACCAAAAGTGTCACCCAATGGTCTCTTTCTCTCTCTCTCTCTCGCTCTGCATTTTTCTTACAGGCGCTCACGCTATATCTGTAGTGCAGCATAAAGTCGTACCTCGTTTTCATAAGTTTTGTGTATTTTCAGGTTCACGACAGATGGAGTTCTCGTTGAGGGTTTGTTTTGGAAAGACGTGGAAGCATTAATCAAGGACTATGCAGAAGACGGAGAACCAAAGAAGAAGAAATGATGATATTTTGGGAGAAAAAATATGGTTTTCTTAAAAGCTCCAAATGTTTGCGTTTTTAGATAATTAAAAATCGATGGCTACTTTTTGTTTAGAGATTGATAAGAATATTCGAGGGTTTTTTATAACTAAGATTTTCGAATTGATTTTGAGGTTTTATAAGCACCTTTGGACAAAATAATAAGTTTATCTTTAGTAAGCTAATGGCTCACATCTCAAGTTCATGACATGAGTTATTGGATACTTTTTTTTTATATTGTAATTTTGTGTTCCATTTTCTACTCCATCCTAATATGTTTTTGTCGTTTAGAGTATTTGTTCTATTTGACACAAAATACAAGACAAATGCTAGACGAGTGAATTTGAACGATAGAGGATGCACAACATATAACGATGAGTGGCTTGGATTAACTCTAGACTTTCTAGGCCGCTTTTTCTTTCTCGTATGGCCTAGGACAATTCACTTGTTGATTGTATTTGGAATCACCTAATACAACAGGCCCATCCTTAGCTGGGGCCCATTTAAATCGAAGCGCACCAGACATTACTCAAGTTGACGTGGCACCTGGTCGAAGTCGGTTATTGTGGGGGACCCACTCGTAACCTTGTTGAATTTTGTGTAAATTGTGTGCGTGCTCAATCAAACGACCCGGATCTCAAATGTAATCGAATAACCACGTTTAATTAAATCGTTTCGCATCCGCCAGTACGTTCATATAAGTGTGTGTATATATATATACAGACGCTGTATAGTTTCCTTATCTTTCCATTTTTCCGCTACGCGAAGGGAATCAAAAAGGCATTTGTTTTCAATTTGTTTGTTCTTCTTTCGCTTAGATATTTTTTTTCCTCTCTCTCTTGAACATATTGAACAAACTCACCGTCTCTCTCTCTCTCTCTTAAAAAAATTATACCCTTTGTTTCTAATTGCATCGAAATCTGTGGATTGATTCTTTGAAGCATTAATCGTTCTGTAGGGTTTTTGGACGAATTTTTTTGGATCGAGTTTGGTTCTTCGTTATTTTTCCGTCTATATTACGAACTTAGATAAGTTACCGATCCGATATTGATATGGCCGATTCTAGGAAGCGAGACGCCGGAGAAAATCACCACAGCCAGCCAAATGACGGCGATGATGTGTCGGATACGTCGACCATCGATTCTCGATCTAACGCTTCCGCTGGATCAGAACGCGAGGATGAACCGACGAGGATCGACAGTGGAGTTTCAGATCCGTTGACTGACGAAGGCCGGCGAGACTTTTTGCCTGGGGAGGATAGGGTTTTGCGGTGGCTGCAGGCTTTGGATATGCAAGTTCTCGGAGCTTGTCGAGGTGACGAGAGATTGAAGCCGTTGTTGAAGCTCAACGTATCAAACGGGATGGCCGAAGATCGATTGCTCGCGCATCTTAGTCAGGTTTGTATGATTAATCTCCAGTTTCCGTTTATGATGATTTGAGCTTCTCATTTACTGCATGAGAGAATCTGATTGATTGTATTATTGAATAGCACTTCGAGCCTGCCGAAATTGGGATGCTGGCCAGATGTTTTTGCATACCTCTGGTTTCAGTACGCGCCGGGACGATCAAGAAGGAAGGGACGCTAATGCGGCCTACTGCCATAAGGTAATCAATCGAGAGATCGATGTTTCATGAGTCCTGTCTTTCTATTTTCTGTCATTGTTTGAGCTTTGGAACATTATCTTGTGACCGTGATGATTTGCTAATTCTAGAGTTTTCCGCGGGTCTCTAGCCTCTAGATTCACTCTAGTTAGCTTTTTACTGTCTTTGAAAACGGGTCTTATGTTGGAGCTGTAGCGTTATCAAAAAGCGAATGTGAAAATGGTTTGTGTGAAATATGTCAGTTTATAAAACAATGCTCCCTTGCTGGTTGATTATCTAAATCAATCTGAGGATTCAAAGTTGGGTTGAGGATGCTGATTTCTTATTTTGTGCACAAACACAATGCCTGCGTTAGAGTTATGTTCCTTTTTATGGAGTCATTCTGAATATTTTTTACAGCACTCTCGAAGATTTTATCCATGTCTGGCCCCATGATTCATGCATCTCTGCTTTGCAGCCTTTAACATGTGCTAACACTTTGCAGTTTTTAAAAAATCTCTATCATGAAGAAGTGGAAAAAAATAACACACTCCATCTTTATCCATTTAGTCAGTTATGTTTGTATCATTGTATTTCTAACTTTTGACTTGCTTTGATATAATTAAAGGGATTTAGAAACCATAGGAAAAAATTTGGTATATGGTGACACTGTTCAAGCTTCCAAATAAAATATATATTTTTATTGTAGGAATGTGGGCGTAATCTGTTATGATCTCTGGTAGATGATGAAGTAAAGGTAGTTTCGACTCCAATGTTGTGTAGTCCTGCTCTTGATTTCTAGTCATATAGGGCTTAAATATTCTCTCTGTTTTTTATAACATCACTGACTATATATACTACTTATTAACCACTTCATATCATCTTTTTTATGGCATTGCCATTTGTGTGTACTGATGGTACCTTCTGTTCTTAAATATGATAATGGATCTCTGTATAGTTCGTCTCGGGAAGCTCTTGGATAATCATATCCTTCGCTTTTTTCTTGGTTTAAGATTCTGTAAGTTGCACGTTGGGAGAGAACTCTCTGCTGATTAAGGTCCCAATGTTAAGCGATGTATTGCAGCTAGGCTAAGCTACAATTTAATAAGTGTCAAGTACCACCAAATTAGTGTACATAGAAAAGACCTTGGGGTGGGAAATAACTTTTATTCAGGCTGTATTCTATGTTGTGTGAATAAGTAATAATAGCACAGCTGTTATGAAAACAGTTTTGCATGTTTATGTTAGTGAATCTTGTTTGAATTAGGGATAACTTGCATATGCTGGAGAACATTTAAAAAGCTACTGGAAATGATCCAACTGGTTTTCAGCATTCAGTGTTTTTAAATTGTTAGTGTCTTTGCTTTTAATATTGGAGGTTTACTGACTAATTTGTTCACGTTTTATTTTCTATTGGTCAGGGGTAACTTGAGCCTGATGGTCTTGCCAACATCTGATTTGCGACTCTCATTTATCGGAGATAATGGTCACTCTGAACAGCTCTTTACTTATACCAGCAAAGCCCAGTGCTCCACGGTATCAATTGAGGAGATAACTGCAGATAGCTCTGGTAGATCTTTTGTTATAAGGATCGCGGATGGCAATGCTTATTACTATTGGTGCTCAGAGAAGTCAAAACTTCTGGGGACTGAATTACGTAGGAAGGTTTGTGAGATAGTGATGATCTTGTTTTTTTGTTGTTGAATAATTGTCTCTTTGCATTCTCATTAACTTTTACCTGATTCTCCTATGTAGATGAAAGACTTGATCAAGAAGAAGCCATCAATCTCGGAACTAACTGGGATTGAGGAATCGCGTCTTGGATCTGTTGCTTCTCATATCCGTTTGTATCTCATGGGTTCGGTGGTGCCTAACATGAAAGGTTGTTCGGTCCCAACTCCTGATTCATCATCGTCTTCTGCATCTTCTGAAACAGCTGATCCATCCTCATCTAGTACATCATCGAGATCTCTTAGAGCACGCCACTACGGGACTCAACTGACAAAGGCCCAAGGAAGCCTCAGCCCTAGATCCAGCTCTTTCAAAGAAAACACACCGAGGAACTCATCTCTACGTATCTCCTCTAGAGATAAATCAAAGCGACGCAGTGAAGTCCACTTCTCAATCTTCGACAACTCACCCGTCACCTCCATACCCACCAATGTAGATGGTTTTATCCAGTCAGAAGGAGAAGGTGAAGAATCCGCAGCGGATAATCACAGAATCTGTCAAACCATCGAATCTGAAGAAGCAGCAGAGTTAGCACCAAGTACAGTAACCTTACCATCACACTTTCCTTTGAAGATGGGTCCACCAGTGTTTTCTCCTTATTACTGCTGGTGCCCTCCAAGCACCTCATCGCTTCACGCACCGTCTGCTTCTTATCAGTTCCCTCCACTATCCATCGAGCTACCTTTACTTCCGCCTCTTTCCTCCTTGTTACCTGCATCGGGGTCTGATGGGTTCTTGATCCCTTCGTCACCGCTGGATCTCTCTGACATCCCTCCGTTGCCTTTAGTCCACCACATACCCATTTCGGGATCATCATCATCATCATCATCATCCCAGCAGATGATGATCCCTTTAATGTGCGATCCTATCGTTCATATTCCGGTTATGGATATATGCTCGTCGGGTCAAGCCTATCTGGTGAGCGCAGGAGCCACAGGGATGATACCAACGAGCATCCCTCCGCTCCCTGTGGAGAATGATTCGCTGGTTGAGAAAGGCGCAAGAGAGACGCTGCGATTGCTCATAAGCGGAGCCAATGCAACAACCTCTGCTCCTTTGAACCACCATGGAAGCAGAGGTCTATACAGTGGGACAAGGGACGTGAGTGGTGGTGTGAGCTTGTTTGCACCTATTGGGCTGCAACAACCGAGTGCAGGAGACGGCGGAGATGTTGGTGGTGACAGTGTGAGCTCAGGGGAAGCAGTGCCTTTGCCTCCCAGAGAGACTTCTGGTTAGTCTTTTTTTTGTTTGCAAGTGTGTTTCCGAAATGGAATTTTAAAAAAGTGTATAGAAAGGAGGGGGCTTGTGAAAACTCATCCTCTCTCTTAGCTCTTGTTTTTTTGTTCAGCCCAACTTCTTTGTTCCAGGTGTAATTAGTCGGTTTTTTTTCTTGTAGTTTGCTTATTATCGTTGTTATCTACGAGTTTCAAAGTAAAGCTAAGGGATTCGATAGTAATAAAATTTACTATTTGGCATATTAACACTTGTTGAAACTTCCACAGATTTGGGATAAAGAGATGGATGGAGAGGTACATGTATGGATGAGTATAATTTATTAAGAAATGGAGTATTCGTTTATGACAAGTAATAACTCTATTGCACATGTGTACGTCTTCTAGTATTAAGACAAAACAGTCGTATACACAATTCGATAGTGCCATTTCCAAAGTATAATTTAAAAATGCTACTCGTACAAAGAAAATTGGAAAATCAAAACAGTAGTAATTCTTGCAAAGAAAACTTTATAGTATTTGTAATTGACACTGAGAGAATCAGAGAAACCTTCTGAGAGATCTCCTATGCCTATCATAGAAATAAAAAATGAAAATATCTAATCCAACAAATTCGTATGAAGTAATGTTTGCAATTCCAACACTTTAAAAAAATATGTGTTGAGAGAGTAAACCATTTTAAAAAAAAAAATGCATTCTATAGTATTTAGATGTAGTTTATGCCCACTGATTAGTGATAAAGTCCTATTTAGGCGGAGTTCCTCACTAGAAACTTGTATTACAAAAAATAAGTTGATGATCGATCCATTGGTTCGAAAACTATAAAAGTTATTTTGCTGTTTTTTTGTTATGTCATCATTTTGACTATGGAATTTTGGATCATATCATATCCTATGATATACAGTTAGCCATACTTATTATGGCCATTATTCATGTAGATAAACTACTTTGGTACAAAACTTTGTCCCCCCACACCCCCCCCCCAAAAAAAACTTTGGTTAGCTGAGAATTAAAGAGCTTTATATTTAATTGTCAATCGGATAAATCATGCTTAGTTATTAATTACGAATTCAGCTCAAGTTGTCGTCTAGTGAGAGATCTGGCTAGTCGCAAAAAAGAAAAGAAAAGAAAATTAAACAACATATAAGAGACGATCGCATCTCCACCGTCTAACATGAAAATTAATATTCTCTCCAACTTGATCCAATATTATTAACCAGACGATATTTGATTCCCTCTCCCACTTTCTTCTTCCCAATCCGACTCTTCTTCCTACGCGTGTCCTCCTCTCCTCACTCTCATCTCTCTTCCTCGTTACCGCAGGATCTCTCTCCCCCGACCTGCTCCTACTCTCTTTCTCCGATTCACCGCCTTCCCGGATCTCCGTCTCTTCTTCTTCTTTTTTTTCACTGTCTTCTCTATTAGTCTGGATCTGCCTGGGCTTCTGCTGAGATTCGTACTCGATTTCAATTCGAAATCGGTTCTGCTGCTCGCCGGTGTTTTGAAACTGGCCTCTCGGAGGTTTGACCGGAATAATCGAAACTTCTCGATCGTGTCTGTTTGACGAAGATGGAGGATCCCGATATTAAGAAGTGCAGATTGAGCAACGTGACCATCGATGACGTCATCGAGCAAGTGATGCCGTACATAACCGAGTCGATAGATCGCGATTCCGCTTCGCTGGTGTGTCGGAGATGGTTCAAGATAGACTCCGAGACGAGGGAGCACGTGACGATGGCGCTGTGCTACACATCAACCCCCGATCGTCTGAGCCGTCGGTTTCCGAACCTGAGGTCGCTCAAGCTCAAAGGCAAGCCTCGAGCCGCTATGTTCAATCTGATTCCGGAGAACTGGGGAGGATTTGTAACCCCTTGGGTGAACGAGATATCTACGTCGCTGCGGCGGCTCAAATCGGTGCACTTCCGGCGAATGATCGTCAGCGACTTGGATCTGGATGTTTTGGCTAAATCGAGATCAGATGAACTCGAGGCTCTGAAGCTCGATAAATGCTCCGGATTCTCCACAGATGGACTTTTGAGCATCGTTAAACACTGCAGGTTCTGGTTTCTATATTATCCATTTTTGAGAATTTATGATTCCCTTGGGTTTATCACATACTTTTTTGCAATTCTCTTATCTACTCGACGACACTTGTCATTACCTACTTTGGCTAAAATGCGTTTGTTTCTTTTTTTGGTTTTACTTTTAAATCGTTGTTACAAAGAACCTTATCTTTAAGATTGTTTTCTTTCAAGATCTGATGTTTCTTAAGCTCTATTCGATAAGTAGAAACTTTTTCGATTGCGTTTTCTCTCCAGTGGTATAATATAGGGACCTTTATTTATTTGGTTTTTTACTACACTTCACTTGTGAAGCAGAAACATCCATTTTTCACATTTGCAGTTTCGGGAAGTTCATGTTCATCATATCGTTCTTGAATTCTTAATCTCTTTTGCTGCTGTTTTCTCTGCAATTTAAGCAGAAATCCCAATGTTTCTTCAGTTATTTTTCAATTGCGGAAGCATAAATCTCTATGCTTTCCAAGTCTGGGGTTTTATTTAGTTTCATATGCGTAAATAGCAAAAAGATCGAATTCTGACATCTACAGTCTTTGGGAGTTCATGTTTATTATGTGGATGCATATGCAATTATTTAAGTTGAAATTCCGATTATCTTGAGTTGTTTCTGACTTTATTCATGCTTATGTCTGCTGTTTTTATCTACAGGAAAATAAAAACATTGTTAATGGAAGAGAGTTCTTTCGTTGAAAAGGATGGTAAATGGCTTCATGAGCTTGCTCTACACAACACATCGCTTGAGGTTTTGAACTTCTACATGACTGAGTTTGCCAAAATCAGCCCCAAAGACTTGGAAAGCATAGCTAGAAATTGCTGCCGCTCTCTCAAGTCTGTGAAGGTCGGTGACTTTGAGATTTTGGAGCTAGTTGGGTTCTTTAAAGCTGCAGTTAATCTTGAGGAGTTTTGTGGTGGCTCCTTGAATGAGGATATTGGAAGACCTGAGAAGTACATGAATCTGACTTTCCCACCAAAGCTATGTCGTCTGGGCCTCTCTTACATGGGACCTAATGAAATGCCAATACTATTTCCATTCGCTGCCCAAATCCGGAAGCTGGATTTGCTTTATGCATTGCTCGAAACCGAGGATCATTGTACACTAATCCAAAAGTGTCCTAATTTGGAAGTCCTAGAGGTAAATTATTAGTATATTGCTGTCTTTCCCTGTCAACTACATATTTGGTGCGCTGCTTCTTTAGTTATTTCAGTGGTAAATAATCATCCTATAGTATAAAATGTGGTAGATAATGGAATATGAATGCAGTATCTGCTCTCTATACAAACATATATATAAGACTGACAATTCTTGCTGTATTTCAGACAAGGAATGTGATCGGAGATAGGGGATTAGAGGTTCTTGCACAGTACTGTAAGCATTTGAAGCGGCTGAGGATCGAACGGGGTGCAGATGAACAAGGAATGGAGGACGAAGAAGGCTTAGTCTCACAAAGAGGACTAATTGCTCTGGCTCAGGGGTGCCAGGAGCTAGAGTACATGGCGGTGTACGTCTCAGACATAACCAACGAATCTCTCGAAAGCATAGGCACATATCTGAAAAACCTCTGTGACTTCCGCCTTGTCTTACTCGACCGGGAAGAGAGAATTACAGATTTGCCACTGGACAACGGAGTCCGGTCCCTCTTGATCGGATGCAAGAAACTCAGACGGTTCGCATTCTATCTGAGACAAGGCGGGTTAACCGACGTGGGGTTAAGCTACATCGGGCAGTACAGTCCAAACGTGAGATGGATGCTTCTGGGTTACGTAGGTGAATCAGACGAAGGTCTGATGGAATTCTCGAGAGGTTGTCCGAATCTACAGAAGCTAGAGATGAGAGGCTGTTGCTTCAGCGAGCGAGCAATCGCTGCGGCGGTTATGAAAATACCATCGCTGAGATATCTCTGGGTCCAAGGCTACAGAGCATCGGTGACGGGACAGGATCTGAGGCTGATGTCTCGACCGTACTGGAACATAGAGCTGATACCGTCGAGAAGAGTACCGGAAGTGAATCAGCTCGGAGAGGTAAGAGAGATGGAGCATCCGGCTCATATACTGGCTTACTACTCTCTGGCTGGTCAGAGAACAGATTGTCCACCAACTGTTAGAGTTCTCAGGGAGCCATGAATGATCCAAAAGCAGGTTTGTTGTATATAAAGATTTGAATTCATCTTTTCTTTTTTTTTAAGTCTCGAGTTTTTGGGGGGGGTTTCCACGAACTGTTATAAATTTTTTTCTTTCTTTCTTTCTGTTGAGAGATTTACGTAGAATCTTTTGTTTGTAAGGTCATCATCATCACTTTTTTGTTTTTCCACAGGGGTCTCTCTCTACTCTTTTTCGTTTTTGAATAAAAACCCCAAAGATTTTGGAGAGATTTGTCGTCGATTGTTTTTGAGATATGTGTTATATATATATATGATTTGATTGACGTAGAACTTGACCCGAGTAACCTTATTTGTTGTTGCGAAGATTAAAAGTATCCTAACAGTGTATAATTTTGTTTTTTTTCTCCGACAACTTATAATGGACTCAATTTAAGATTCGTACCTTTGGAACAAGCTTTACCTAAAAAACCCAATAATAATGGAATCTATTATTATTATTGCCGACAGAGAGAAAAAAGATGGAATCTAAATTATCAGTTGAGGGGGGGGGGGGGGGGGGGGCATACGAGTTACCACCAGAAGGCGACGGAACCTTTTCAATAAATACATATACATTTATAACATAATTGTCGTACGTGCATACCATTTACGTTATACAGAAGATTCCAACATGTTTTGTGATTTCTCCAACATATATACACATACAGAAAATGGTCCTCTCAGTCTCACCTTTTAAAGTTTATTATATACGAAAAGTTCAGCTATCATCAATTGGTGAAAGAAGAAGGATGATGGAAGAGTAACTGAGCATTGGGTACAAATTTGCATCTAAAAAGTGCCGATATTGCTTCATCGCTGTTTCTCTCTCAGGGAGATCCGGTGTTATGCAGTCGAAAGGGCTCGGTTTGCTCGTGTCTACGAACGGTTCCCATCGGTATCCAGGCCGGTCGGGCAGTGACACAAGTGTCCCCAAGTGACTCGTGTTGAAGGCCACATAGATTTCTCTCTTCACTGAATCCACCTGCAGAAGATACATACAAAAGATGTGTTTTAAACGAGAGCTTTTGCTTCATATACCACGACTTAAGTGAAATAGAGAAACAGGGTATTAATGATATGGTACCAGTGAAAATGCAACAAATCGACTTGTTTCGGACCAATCTGGCTTCCCGGGAGCAAGACCATGCCACTGCAGACGCTGTGCTGTTGGGAAGTCGTTCAGGCCAAGTGATTCACATTCACTACAATTTTAATCATCAAAGCAAAAGAACACGCATTTATCAGAAGGCTGAAAGAATGTAAATGATCGGATTTGAAACTATGTGAAGCGATTAAGGAGAAGATTACATACTCACGAAACTTGATAAGAAGACGGCAGAATCTAAAGTAGTCAGAATGTGCTTCTTCCTTTTTATCCCACCGAAAATAGTTCAACTGCATCAGAAATTGTGTTAACATCGTTGGAAAGCAAAGATTAAAAAAAGGAAAAACTCTAAAAATCACTCTAGAAACAGAAGCATTAAGAAGAGTTTACATAGTTGTCATGGCAATAGGTGTTGTTGTTTCCCCCTTTTGTATGGCCATATTCATCTCCCATGTAGATCATCGGGACACCCTGTTGATGAGTAGTGAAGTTATCAAATGTTGCACTTACTAGTGGAGGTAGACTATCTAAGAAAGGTTCTCTACTTCAGTATGATTGTTCAACGTGTATAACAAATGTTTAGCTTCAGCAGTCAAAAGAGTTTAAGCAGGCATTAAAATAAAAGCAAGTAACAAATGGTTAGCTTTACCTGGGCAACCATGAGGGAAACAAAGAAATTTCGCATCTGTCGTTTCCTTAATCTCTTTACGGAGATACTCGCAAAGTCTCCCTCCTGCAGCCCAATAACAATTAAATGAAACCTTTTTACTTTAGGTGTCTTATAGCCGCTTCATTTTCAGCTTTTAAACTTTGTACAAAAAGTTAATATATTACCTCTCCACAGTTCCAGCTGCAATTGTGATTCTCTCCATCATTGTTCTCTTCTCCATTTGCCAAGTTATTCTTATTGTTATAAGTTACTAAATCCGCCAGAGTAAAACCATCATGCGCACATACAAAATTGATGCTGTTCCAAGGTTTCCTACCTCCCTGATGCACAGACAGAATTGGAAATTGATAAGATATAAAGCAAACATATGAAACCTCGCAACCAAGAGAACACAATACCATAATTAGATATTAGGGCGGTATGCAAATACACAGTGTAATAGAAGTCAACTTTACCTGGTACAAATTTGGGCTTCCACATAGACATTCAGCAAAAGCACCGGAAAAGCCATCGGTGCCTTTTATGAAGTGTCTCACAACATCCCGGAACTGAAATGTACCAAGAATGCCATTGTTCCATATTAAATTCACAACGATGATAGATATCATGCACACACAAATTGGAAACTGCCACGAATGATGAAGACTTCCATGTTCATTGCTAATACAGGCTGATCTACATTACTGTTAACTAGTTAATCACATAGCTCTCCTTTTTTCAATTGTTTAGAGCAGAAAGATGAATAACCATTAATAGTTACACTGTGACACTTACCTTTCCATATCCGTTAAATATCTAAAACAATAAAAAAATAAAAGTAGTATGTCCTCGTAATACATTACTGACCTTTCCATTCCACTCAGACCAAATACCCCAGTGTGGAAACATGCCAACTTGGTATAGCCCACCCGCATCCCATGCTTCAGCTATTAGCTGTTTGCAAAGAACAACCATAACAAATCAATACCCTGTTGTTAACGATGCTACATTGATGAATGTATGTACATCCAATAAGAAACTGATTACTTTATATCAATCATCTATAGAAACCCTGGAGACTATGACATACATTGGGAGTTACTTATATAAAGGAGAACTATCAAGGAAACTAGTTGATCACCTTAACACCACGGAGTATTGGATCATTACTTATCATGTCAATTACTGGAGGGCAACTAACAGGGGTACCAGTTGTCAGCAAGTCACCTTCTACATCAGCCCCATAAACATTGGCTGCATCCCAAAGGCTAAAAAGAATAGAACCATAAATATTTCAGAAACACAGAGACTAGAAAGACACTCATTTGACGTACTCTAGAACATTTGCACCTGCTGCTCCTTGACATGATTGAACCAAGATCGAAGCGGAAGCCGTCCACATGCATTTCTGTTACCCAATATCTGTTTAAAGAAAGAGATATCCACAGGCTTAGGAAATATTAACTGAGGATAAAAGCATGAAAATAAATTAATTTTGGGAAGTACCTCAGGCAATCCACTATGAATTGACGCACCACAGGATGATTGCAGTTGAATGTATTACCACAGCCTGAATAGTTATAGAACTCACCCTGTTTAATCACAACATATGCAAAAACTTTAGCAATAAAGAATCTTATCGTAATCACCAGTATGAGACTACAAGCTTGAAAACCAAATGCATTATGGGTCAACCCTAGCGGAATGATGTAAAGGCCATGCACAAAACCCAAAAAGAGGTCCTACAGGTTTCTGATGCATAATAAGTTACCGAACAGCAAAGTGACTTTCTATCTTGAGTGTACTATATTTTTAACGGGGAGAAGAAAGTGAGTCCTAAATTTCAGAGTCGTAACCCACAGATCTTTTGATCGTCTATTGTTCCCTAAGCAGTGAAACTCTCAAAAATAAACACACGAATGCTTGATGAGCATTACCTTTGGAGCAAGCATGTAATAGACACTGTTATCAACTCCTCTAAATGAGAAAATGGGTCCTTTTTCATTGCCTTCGGCCGTGTGGTTCAAAACGACATCCATGATAACCTGCTTAAAATCTATCAAGAACTGCATCTGTAAACTTTCACAACAAATCTTAAGCAACCTGGAAACTAGTTGTCACCTCAATTCCTCGTTTATGTGCCTCTTTAACAAGAATTTTGAACTCATTTATGGCTCTTCCAGCAAAGTTGTGAGAGCTTCCCGATGAGTATCTGACCATGGGCGAGAAGAATCCAATGGTAGAGTAACCCCAGAAATTTACCCTGAACAAGCAAGACTACCTGATTAGACATGTTATATGCAACATTTTACCGAGTTACTCTGCGAAAGTTAAAGATGGTATGGTTTCATGTAAGAGAGCAAGCTCAATCTATGTATTCCAGATATGTGTTAAGTTGTTTCACCCCTCATTACTCGAAAGTTTCCTGAGACAACAACAATCCTAATTGAAAAATTTCTTGAGTTAAATTGATAGATGCTCGCACAAACAGATGTCAATTACAAGTTGTTCAACTATATATTTGCTCATTCCAAAAGTCGCTCAATAAAAAACTGACAACGCAAAATTTATCAGTCGGAAGTATTGTCACTAATCAAAGGCATCTCGTCAAATGGCATACCTATGGTCTCCCATTATCGTATTGTAGCTGTAATACTCCAGCTCATTAAACTCGTGACAAGGCATTAGTTCTATACAATTTATCCCAAGCTCCTGTCAATATGTAAGCAATCCAAAGTTGGCAGCCATAATCTCTACTTGATACCATTATCAGTTAGTTAAGGATCTAGCTAAGCACAATTTATTAAAAGGGAAAGAGCTATAAAACATTAAAAATTTATAAACTTTTGCATCGTCCAAATCACCAAAACTTGTCAAAATAAAACAAAACAGCTCTTTGCATAACTGAGGACAACTTATAGCCACAGCAAACATAGATAATCATGTGAAGCATTCCTCCGATTTTAATTATTTATTCTTTGTGTCAAATCGTGATGACTTTGTGTGTTAACATTAATTACGCCATTACCATAACGAAAGTTGTAAACTAGGATATCAATGTCTCGCAATGATCAGAAAGGACGAATTCGGTGTTGAAACAAATGAATATGAACAGATGTACTGATATCGATCTCAAAACATTTAACTATTATCTAAACAGTATATACATAAATAGTAGCGAGTACCTGCAAATGGTCAAGCTTCTCCGCAACACCCTGGTACGTGCCTGGGAATCTAATTTCGCTAGACTCATGCCTTGTGAAACCTCGCACATGCATTTCATATATGACAAAATCCTTCTGTGAAAGCTTCAGAGGCATATCCCCCTCCCAATCAAACTGAATAGCAGAAAAAAACCAATAACATCACATGTTAAATTATATAACTAAAGAAGTAAATGATCTAGAACGAAACAAAAGATAACTTGTGTTCAAATTGACTGATTATACTTGTGTTCCTCCACATTATACTGTGATACCTCTTCATCAAGAGTGGGCACCATACACGCCATTTGAGACCAACAATTTTCCTCAGCCCCCAAAACTCCAAACTCATCTCTGCTTATAATTGCCTACCAAACCAAAGTATATAGCCATTAAAATCAGAACAAAGGAAGAAGAGAAAGCCAAGCCAAACGATTATCTATGAGACTGGTTCAGATTCTCTATGTATTTACTCAGACAGCTTCAATTTTTCAGTTACCTTTGCGTAAGGATCCAATAGAATATTGGAGGAGTCATAATAGTGACCTTCTTCAGGAGAAAACTTTCCATCAAATCTGTAACCATACAACATATCTTTGAAATTCCCTTCCAAGAACACATGCCACACATGGCCGGTTCTATTCGTTGATGGATCGAGCTGAATCTCCTCCGTCACTTTGTTCTGCAGCAGACCCACAAAAAAAAGGGTTTCAAACAAAATGTTGGGGGAAAATCGAATTAGAAAAAACACTCGCGTGAAAGGCTGACCTGACGAAGATCGGAGAGAGAAATCAAGCAGATGGTGGCGGAGACGGAGTTTGCAGAGTACACTGAGAAATTGACGCCGTCGTCTCTGACGGTGGCGCCGAATGGGGAAGGGAGTCCACCGGAGACAAGAAATCTCTCTGATTGGGTAGGTTTCTCCACTACGACGACATTCTCAGCTTCGCTGCTTCTTCTGTCCTTGGCGGAAAGCGACAGTGGCTGCGCAGCTGGTCGAGAGAGGCGCCTGGGATTGGGCGCGCGGATTTTAGGGAAGGTGTGGTTGGAGAAGAGAATGTTGAGCTTGTTGCGGTGGAGGAAGCTGGAGCTGCATTGGATTGCATCCATGGAAGCTTCCTGTTTCACGACTCAAATAATCAATAGGAATGAAAGAGAGACAGACGGACACTGAAAGAGTACGCGAGTGATCATTTGATCTACTTTCTATTTTTTTCTTTCCGAAACAAATAATTGAAAATGAGACGCCAAAATAAAGAAGCTAACTTATTACAAATGGGCTACAACAAAATGGGCTTAGAGATGGGCGGGCCTACATGCAACCCAATAACATGCTTATGATCTTATTATCTAGTATATTTCAGATTCTTCTAATAATCGCAAACAAAAATCTTGAAATAAATGAATAATAATTTATTGGTATTCGACCAAAAAAAAAAAAATTATTGGTAATGTACATTTGAATTTTTTTTTTTTTTTTGAAAATATGTACATTTGAATTGTTGTCTTCTTATACATAGATATAGATGATTGAGATGCTGCATATCTTAAATAATTATATAAGACAAAACTTATAAAAATACCAAAAATTCTACAGCTAAAAGTTTTGTATGGGAAAAGACTATTATCGAGTTGAAATACTCTTTTCAATCATTTATTTGTAAACTTATAAGAATAATTCTCATATCTTGTTTTATTATTAGCTATTGTAAAAAAATATTAAGTCTAATCAAGATGATGTAAGTACCTTTGATTTGACTTTTAAAACAAAATACTAGATCGGATCAGCGCAGATAATAGAACCAAGAGCTAATAAAACAGACGAGCTTTCGATTTAAGGAATGGCCAATCAAACATTAACATGCTGATAACTCCGGGACTCATTTCTTAATTCTTCGAAAAGGAAAAAAAAAAAGAAAGATTAAAGGATAATTAACCGTTAACATACGGTGAAAATTGTTGTCGTATAAGTGTCAGAAACATACGTACGTACATATGGACGGTATGGTCCCGACGATCGAGATACTTCGATGTATATACTTAAAAGACAAAAATGATAGAAAACTACAAGAACTCTCAATGTTATCGGTTTGTATGGACAATAATATATTAACAAATTATGTTACTCTTTCGTATCATTGTATTGGTTGGAGTTGTAGACTAGTTTTCAAAAGAGATTTTCGTAGCTTGAATTTTTTTTTTTGATGCTGATCGTATTAAAATTTTAATCAAAAGATGTGTGGACATATGTTTTCATATATTTGGATAGATCTAAAAGCCATATGAAATTTATATATAAATCAAGAAAAGGATGATCTATCACTTATTCCGTTTTTATTCATATAAAAGAATGGTTTTGAGCCACGATATCACAAAACATTTTGAGTTTAGATTCCTTTTTTCACGTCTCCACTAGATTTGGAAAAGAAAAAATTACCTCTTAAACTAAATTACAAAAAAAAAGAATAGTCGGCTATTTTTGATGGAGTAAAGAAGATAGTAAGATAAGCTAAGGCAGAACAAGTTGATATCAGATCACAGAAAAGTCACGTGTGTATGTCTCTGTTTTCTTGTGACGAAGGGGCAGATTTTGTTTTCCGATCTTGATCCAACCAAAGATTCTCTTTGGCTCTGTAGCTTCTAAAAGGTAAAGAAATAATGTGTGACAAAACAACATTCATAATATCAGCAATAACTTCTTTCTAAAACCATCGATGATGTTTTTATGACCGATCATCATATCTTTTGCCTTAAGGTAAAAAAAAAATGTCGGCTTATGCGCATCAGATGGAGAGGGAATTCTCAGGTCTCTCAAGCCGAGGCAATTCTGGTACATATGTATATTCATAATCTTTCTAACATCTGAGTTTTTAGAGTTTCTTGCAATGATTATTATCTTTCTCATCGTATTTTTTTGTTGTTGTTGTTGTTGCCAGAGATGGGGAGTCGATTTTCGATAGATTCAGGATGTTACATGACATCTTTAGCAGCTACGATCTTCATTGCTTCTCTTGTAACATTCGGTGTTCTGATGCTTACGCTTCTTATAGCTATCTCAACCATGTTACAGAGCTGCGAAAACCAAAACTCTGGAATGGTCGAGATTCATCAAAGACTTGATGATGAGAGTTTCAGTTACTGCAGAATCTTGTCTTTACACTCGCAGCTCAATAGATTGGAAGAAGTGGAAGAAGAAGAAGGAAGTAGCTTTGAGCTACCATTGTTATGCAGAGATGTTGCTTTACGCAGAATCAAACAAGGAATCTACTTGAGAGAGTTAAACTTCACTATCCAAATGGCTCTCTCTTACTTCCAAACCATCAAACCGTTGAAAGATAACCGGGATGCTGTTGTGATCGACACCGATGAAATCAATCTGTAAGTTTTCTTTAATTTGCATCTGTTGAAGTTTTAGTTTTCTAATTTTTCTTAATCTCTCTATGTGTAGATTAGTAGAACAAGAGAGTTACATCGAAGAAGCAAAGCACCAGAGAAGCAAACTAACACTTGGACTATACTCTAAGCTAAGATCACAAGGTTATTCAATGGTTCTGTTATCAAGAAGACCCGAAAGAGAGAGAAATTCCACGGCCGAGCAGTTGTTATCTAGAGGATACAGCGACTGGTCTCATTTGATCATGAGGTTTTGCAATAAACTAATCTCATTCACAATAAAGTAGCAACAAAATCAGAGATTGTTACAAAGAACTGAACTTGTTGTTATATGTTGTCTTATTTGCAGGGAAGATACAAGACAGAAGGAAGAGTTACAAAGAGGATATCGCGTGGTTGGAGTAATTGGTAATCATATGGATGTGTTAAGAGGAGGACAGTGGAGATGGGGAAGCAAGCGTCTGTTCAAGCTTCCAAGTCTTACCTATAACGATATTTTGGATTACAGTGTAAGATGAGAGATCATGCAGGTTTTTTATGTGCAGCGACTCTACTTTTCAACTTCAAATGTATAGGTGTTTTCAAGAGTTACTGTGATATAGTTCTGTTCCATTCAAAGATACGGTAGACACATATTGTAAGACTAATAACATTACATGTACCATTTGTGATAAAAAAAAAAAGTTATCCTTGTTTGTTATTGGAATTTCCTGAATTAGTCTGGTCTTGGTCATTAGGAGCAATCATACATGCAGAATCTTCGATAAAGTTTAAAAAGAGTGAAGAATCAGCTCTATGTTTGGTCTTCAAGTCACCACCCCTAAGACTCTGACCGGACAAGAGGCTCTCTCGGATCAACTAAAGCTAGTCCTTATATAATTTCGCCAACCGTGCTCAGATTTGGATCCTCCTGATACTTGCTCCACGCTGACTCAAACTGTAGGCCTTTGCACCTGCGAGTGTGTGAGAGAGAGAGAGCTAACATAAATAAACAAAAAAGTAAACAAATTTAAATTATCTTTGACAAGTGCATCTGATAAGCCATGGGAACATACTGGCGAAGTAGCATCAAGATACGGAGGATAAGAGATCTAATCTCATCGCGCTCTTTACGCATTGATGACTCTTTGTACAAGGAAACAAGCTCCTCCACCAATCTGAAGGTCCCAAAATCATGAAATGATTGGTGTTAAAAGAGTAAAATAAGAGTTTATCTTGAAGCACTTATGAGATAAACTGCTCTTTAGTGTTTAGTGACTTTAAACCTTGGGATAACGGGTGAGTTTCTAATCCACGTCAACCTCACGACCGTCTCCAGCCTCTCAAGAACCTATACGGTAATACAAATTTCATGTTTATCTAGTTGAATATCAGAATGAGAAAGGAAATCTATAACATTACTACAAAATGCAAATAAGAGCATACCAACAAAACGGTGTCGGCGTCATCTGAATGCATCCACTGAAAGAAAAGAGGGAAGATGCGTCGGAAATGAGCAAGTAAGAATAGCCCCAAAGCGTCCAAGAGTGGTTCAATGAATCTTAGCCAAGCGATACGCCGCTCCTTATTTCTTGGTTGACGTTCCAAATGGCCAAGCATCTCATTCATGATCCTCTCGTGCCTTAAAAAAATTCAAATTTGAGCAAAAGATTAGCTAATAAAGATGGAGCAAGATCTTTGGAAGAAACTTTTTTCTTATTTCTCCATCTTCTCAACATATGCAATATTTGTAAGAGAAGTGAAGAAACTTACCATGAGCTACGGGGATTATTTTGGTGGATTTTGGTCACAAGAAGCACAGATAACTCCACCACATGGATCCAAATCTCATCATCTGAAGCTATATTCTGGCAACACGCATCAAGAACCACATCTCCATACAATCCGAGATCACCTGAACTCACGTTTTTAGCGAGATGTACAAGGCTTATCATACCCTGCCCCTGTCATCATCAAGCAAAGAGAGAACATCAATCTCACATATATAGCCTTAAGCGACAAGCAGATAAAGCTTAAAAGTTTCCAAAGACAGCAAAAACGTGGATGATCTTTCTTGTATCATGTTATAACACTAATAAGACAGAACCCTGCAATTTAAAAAGGACATACTTTGACTTGAGGAGACCAATGATCAAGTGCTGTCAAAGCACAAGGAACCACCAAGTTACAGCATTTCGCCAAATTCGGTTTCTCAACCTATCAAAACAATATGTTTAGAGCGAAATACATCAAACACCTCCAAAATTATACGGAACCTTATAAAGGTTAGATTTTTTTTAGTTATAATGTATATAACTCAAACCTGAGTCACAAACCAGCTGAGCTGGTGAGCCGCAAGGATCGCATAACCAACTGGTTTTCTCTCCATTGAAGCTGAAACATCCTCTCCATCATTGCTCTTACCAATTGAGCTTCCTTCGATACTCTCTTTCAACTCCGGCAACACCATCGGCAACAATTCGATCACCAACCTCGCCTTCTCACTATCAACCACCACTGGTTCTTCCAGCTTCTCAGCGTCATTATCGGGAAAATCACTGAAATAATCCCGAGAAGCTTCGCAGAATGTAGATTCCCCCGCGGCTGAGAGGTTTTCTGGGATCCATGAGAGGAGTTCGTGAGTGGAGGATCGGGAGGAAGAGAGAAGGGCACAAGCAAGCGCGAGGTTCTTGATGGAAGCGTGACTGTGAGACGAAGTGTTTGGTAACAGAGACAGGAGTACATCTTTGGTGGATACTTTGCTGCTCTCTTCCGGTGTGTACTGTGTGCGTCTGAGAATCTCTGCTATTGGTTCAGATAATCTGAATCCTCCAAAGTCAAAACAAAAGAAAAATTAGGGTTCTTCCATTAAAGGGAGAAAAGCAGAGACCAAGAGAGAGATGGATAGATAATATTAATAATAAGGCACTCACCGGAGAAGACGGCTATGGAGGTCAGAAGCTGTGTTCGACATTTTAAAAACCAAACTTGGACTCGGGACTGAAACAGAGTTTCACCTCAAGTTTCCCTCAATCGATCTAATAAGACAAGAACATCAAAACGGTAACGATTCACGCGTTTTGATGATAACAGCGCCTTTTGTTGCAAAGTTCGTACCTTTAGGGTACAATTTAACCTGGGTTTTGTGTTTTCTTCAATCGATATCAATCAGTTCTACTGGATTTTTTTTTTTTAATTGCTTTGAAGTTTTAATGAAGAATCGGCCCGGACATGAAAATATAGCGATTCGTCCGGTACAACAGGCCGGTCCGGTCCGGCGCGAAAAGACCAAGAACAGAACTGGAAAAGTGTCAAGTCAAGACAGATGTAGAATAACAACGAGAACAAACTCAACAGAATTTTATGCATGGTCCTCATTATGTCTAAGACAAGAACATGAAGAAGTGGTTACAGGAAAAACAACACATGAAAACAAACTGAAACCTGTTTGGTAGTAACTCTTTATTTAACTTAAAAATCGGGCGGAGGATTCGAATTCAAGATTCAGGGACGGCTTCTACAGCAGATACAGCAGCTGCAGCTGTAGCGGCAGCAGCAGAGCGTTTGATGGAAGCAGATTTGATGAGGTGATTGTAACTCCCTTTCTCCTTGAAAAGCTGAGCGAAATGGTGTTTGCAGTACAAAATTCCCTCGAGCGCTGCATAGTTCGATGGAGAAATCGGGCAGCCTCCATGAGAGCACTTGAAGCAAGATTTATGGTAACACTGGCTTTCCACAGTTACCTACAAGTTTTTAGAAAACAGAGAGAAGAAGATATAAGAATTTACTGTGATTTTCCCTACAGAGTAAGATCACAGAGTGAAAGTGGTATCATCAAGCTTAACCTTTTCGATAGGATACACCGTTTTACTGCAAGTAGCACATTTGTCTTGCGTTCCAGAGAACATTCCAGCAAGTCGACTAGGTGTCCTTGTCTGAGAACAATCAAGAAGAGAATAGTCATGTTTTTTTTTTTTCTGAAATCATGTAAACTAAATAAGAACATGGAGCGTTGTTAAGAAAATGTTTACCAGCTCAGGGGTTAGCTTGTCAGACAATGGCTTTGCAGCTTTAAAGACGAAAGAAAGTTTGAAGATTGAAATCAAAGTGAGACCACAAGTAAGAGTTTGATCAAAAGGTAACAAAGAAAAGGTGAAGAAAAAGCAAGAGGTGTACATACGTGACTGAAAGTTCTTGTTGAAACTACCAGTCTCCTTGAAGAGCTGCTCAAAATGAGGCTTACAGTACAACACACCTTCCATTGATGAATAATTGCTCAGCTGTAACAAAAGCAAAACCATCATCACATTTTAGTTTGATCATATAAAGCAGACCAAGTTTAGATAACAGTATCTCGGTTAAACCAACGATGACTCTCTCAAGATAAAACTCTTCATAAAAATTCCTCAAAATTTTCACAGAAAGTTATAACTATACTAAGGAACTATTGCTTTTGGAATACATTAGTGATTCAAGCTTCATTGGTGATTCTTAAACTTGAACCTTCATTGGTGATTCTTAAACTTCAGAATGAGGAAGACAATGTAGGTGGTGCCGATAATCCAAGAATTGTAACAGACATTGATAGAGTGATGATGAATGAGGAAAAAGCAAAAGAGGAAAGACTCACTTGAAGCGTGCTTTTGCAGTGAGAGCACTTGAAGCAAGACTTGTGGAAAGGCACTCCATCAGCTGAGAGAAGCTCCATTGGATACACTGTCTTCTCGCACGCTCTGCATTTCTGCTGAGTTCCTGTAAACGACATCGTTTTCTGGCTTTCTTCACGATTGTCTTCTCTCTCTCTCTCTCTCTCTAAAGCTCAAACCTCTTCGTCTTCACAATAAAACAAAACACACAGAGAAGGTTCACATCACACATTGTTGGCTTTTCACATTGACTACTTGATAGAGCCAAGCTTAGCTAATTGCATCAATTCGGGATATTCAAACGAATCGATCCGTGGATTTAATTAATAAGACTTGAATCAGATGGTTTAAATCAGAACACAAAAAAGCTTCTTTTTTATTTCTACAGGAACTTCAAAAAAGCTGACTTTAACAGAATGAAATCGTATAGAAATTAACAAAATGCGAAATCTTTACCTCTTTCTCGGTCGATCTGATCAACGCAAACAAATAATGCGATACAAAGAAAAGAAGAGAAAAGAGACCCACAATTGAAAAGAGAGAAATGCAGGTTGGTGTAATTGAAGCGGAGAAGAAAAGGAAAATCAAGAAGGTGAAGAAGATGAAGATGAAAGGTAATGATTATTGAGCACGATCGACAAAATAGTGAGATATATCTATAAACGCTTTACCCTTTTCTTTTTATTTAATTTATGGATGGAGACAGTGGGGTTCCACTTTGGCCGGTCTAATTATTTTTAGTTTGAAATGAAATGAAACAGCAGAGCATATCATTGAAGATTAGTTTTACAAGAACAAAACACCAAACTATGTTTCTTCTCTAGCTCACTCAATTAGGGGACTTTAGGTATCAGTTTATATCCTTCCCTCATATGATTCCGTTTGTAATAGATGATTATGTAAATGACTTTTAGAAAAAATCATATTTTGGGTATTTCGGTGAAGAAAGCTCTTTCCTGTATTTCACGAATATGATGTTTCTTTTTAATTAATTGGCCAAATTAGCCAGAGAAAAGAGTAGGATTTTCGTGTCCAAAGATGAAATCACAAACAAATCGAATCATCCTGAGACAAAAAAGAAAGCAGCTGTTTCAGAGACACGAACTCATCCAGCTAATACGAACTGAATCACATCTTGTCGTCTTCATCGATAGTTCCGAATTTCTGCTTGAAGGAATCTTGCTTCTGCAGCCACATCATGTGGCCCTGAGACAATCAAAAGTCAAGATTTTGAGCTTCCAATATAAAATTTCATGTACGGAATCAAACGATACAACAAATCCCAATAAAAATTGAGTGTGATGATCAATCTGTAAATTGCCAAAAAAAGAAAAAAAAAAGTGGGAATCAATCACCTGGAGACCAGCAGCCCAGACAATGAGAAAGGAAGCTACCCAGAATCTCTTGTCCTTGATGATCGTCTTCGCATTGAAGCTCGCCATTAAACCCCTTCGTTTGAGAATTTTGGTCTTTTCTTCTCGATGCATCGAATCTGTGGCTAGGCCGTCTTCTTCAGTCATCGCAAGCTCACACTCATTGCAACGGCCCAAGCCCAATACTCTTTGAATAACGAAAAGTTAAACCGCCAAGGGAAAATCAATTGGGACTGGTTTATTGATCGGTTTATAAATTGGAACCGCCAGCAGCTGGATCCCTTGTAACCCAAACATAGTTGTGACATTTTATCTCATGTTTTCATAGTTCTTATAATGATTTGATATATTATAAAATACAAATATCTATCTTTTTGTATATTAGTATATTTTCGTTTTATTTTATTAGTCTATAATGAATATGCTTACAAAAGAAACAAAAAGTAAGACAAGCCTCTATTATGGTAGGAGAAAGAGCCACGCCTAAGAATAAATGTGATCCAATATATATATATATAATTAATGAGTTACAAATCTGCAAAAACGTGAAAGTTTTTGGAGTGAACGGCGATGAGCCTTATGGCTGCAATGGCGGCAGCAACAGACATCAAACTGAAGAAGACAACGTTAAGCCAATGCCAAAGCTTTTGCAAAATATTGAGCTTATTGTTCTTAGCCTTATAGTACATGTGGTTGGCTAGAATGAATGTGAGAGGGAACGTGCTCACCGCACCGGTGAGGCTCATGAAGTCGCCGAGGAACGGCAAGAGCGCCGAGAGAAGCGTACTAACCGCGATGTACCCGCCTCTCGCCATGATCCTAAACAGCAAGTTCTTTAACGCCAACGTGTTTCCTTTGATCCCAAACTTTGTGTCCATGTACTCATATGCTGGACTCGCAAAAATCTACAACAAAGAATTTAGTTAAGATATCAAATATACAAAAAGCTACACAAGACTTTGCTAATAGTTTGAAACGTTCATGCAAAGAAACGTACGTGTAGACAGATAACGGACTGAAGTATAGCGGAGATGTTAGCAAGGGCTTTAACCCAAAGTGGGCCATTAACGTTGTTTAGTAAATATGTGGAGGTTGAGGATCCGTAAGCCCAATATCCGACGAATGTAACCACGTACATCGGTACATTACCGATTGTGAACTGAAAATATAGAGCCTTCATCATGTTTTTCACTACCGGTTGTCTCACCGTCGCCTACCAAAGCAGAAAATATTAAAAAATGATCTTTTATGCGTCTGCATTTGCATAAGCAAAAAACAAAATCACATTTTAGAAAAAGATCAAACAGTTTTGCTAAAGGTAAGTGCAAACATTAGGTTTCTCATTCGTTTGTGTTTTACTATTAACAAAATACGAATTGGTTAAGATAAACGCAAACATAAAACTGAAATCTCAAAAAAGAAGATCACCTGAATTTCTGGAAGCATCCCTGTGTTGAATACGAAAACAAGATTTGCAGTCGCAGCAGTGATGGTGAAAAGTTTACTTACTGACGATCCTTGTATCTCGTAATCTCTTGAATGTGTTTTCACTCCTTAAAATAACCAAAAAAAAAAGAGTTATCATTAGCTATTAAAACTCCATTAGTATATTTGAAGCTGAAGCCTAATCATCATCTAAGTAAGTACCATCTTTAATCGATAACACGATTGCCACAACGATGTAGATGAGACTGAAGATGGTCGAAACTACAAGCCAGACGCCAAGAGCCGATAAGTGAGGAATCCCAATGGCGAAAACCGCACAAATCAGACCCGCGATGGCTATAAAATGAGGTAGTTTCATGACATTATCATCCCTAAAAAGCACATAAGCAGCCTGCAAAAAAAAACAGAACACGGTCCAAAAATATAACTAACTCGGCTCAAGGAATCAAGAATCTGTGAGAAAATGGTCACTTACTAGTTACTACCTTTAAAGCGGAACCAGCTAGGATGATAAATCCACAATTAATCATGAAAAGATTTACATATTGCAATCCCCATGTAATACAATAAGCCTTTCTACCTGTTTTAAAGAAAGAGAGTTACATTTCAGAAAAAATAAAAAACAGAGTAGAGAAACAGAGCAGGTTTAGGTTCTGTTACCGTAAATGAATCCAGCGAGGTCTCTATAGCGAATGTGTCTTTTGCCACCAAACTCATGAAGCTTAGCTACGAGTGTGTTTGCATAGAGAGAGATTGCAGTAGCAAGAATAAGACCAACCACACCACCAACCCAACCTAGAGGAACCATTACTGTTCCCGAATATCCCAACACATATGCGTTGTTTATTCCGGTTGTCAGAACGAACGCCACCTGAAACCATGAATCTGTGTGCGTTCCACACAAAAAAGGTTTAATCTTTTGGTTTCTTTCATGATTCCTAAGGGTATTACGGACTTAAGGGTAGTGTTAAGCGTAATATATTCAGTAAAGCTCGAAACGAAATGTTACAAACCGGTGCTAATCTGATGAGCAGTGTCAGGGACTTCGATATCAAGATCATCATCGACATGGAGATTGCTTATGCGTTTATTAGCTCCGTTGGCATTCATGATTTCTGGAAATTTCGTAGTCTCTGCAGCTAAGAAGAGTGAGTCTTTTCCTTTCTTCTTCTCGTTCCTCGGCCACATATATAAACTTTGAGAAAGCCAGCTTTTTATAATGTTTTGCTACTTTCTTTTTCAGAAGTGTCCAAACTTGAATTATTGATGATGGGGGAGTTCACTATCACTCGCATACGGTTGAAATTTGTTATCGCACATGCATTATTAAGACTCAAATAAATACGTACATATATGGTCCCAACAAGCTATCATCTAGTCTGAAAACCACGACCAACCAGTTTATGTTCATAGGATTTTGCGACATATATCATTTATACTAATTACATACAGTTTCTTCTTTCTTTCTTTTTTGAGAACTTTGCAAAGTGGATGTTCACGTGTGCAACAATTTAAAGTGGTTTTAATATGCTAATAATTTCTTGATGGTAAACTTCTAAAAGTAATGTCAAGGAAGTGGCTATTTGTATACCTTTTTTACATTTTATAATATTTTTGTTTTATTTAGGCTCTAGTGGCTATTAAAAAAAAAAAAAAAAAAAAAAAAGAGAATACAAGCTTATGGTAGGAGAAAGAAGCCCTGCCTAAGAACAACAATACAATTGACTATAAATATATGTATAATGAATTACAAATCTGCAAAAACATGGAAGTTTTTGGAATCAACGGCGATGAGCCTGAGAGCTGCAATGGCGGCAGCAACAGACATCAAACTGAAGAAGACAACGTTAAGCCAATGCCATAGCTTTTGCAAAGAATTGAGCTTATTGTTCTTAGCCTTATAGTACATGTGGTTGGCTAGAATGAATGTGAGAGGGAACGTGCTCACTGCACCGGTGAGGCTCATGAAGTCCCCAAGAAACGGCAATAGAGCCGAGATGAGCGTGCTAACCGCGATGTACCCGCCTCTAGCCACGATCCTGAACATCAAGTTCTTTAACGCTAATGGGTTTCCCTTGATCCCAAACCTTGTGTCCATGTACTCATACGTTGGACTCGCAAAAATCTACAACACAAAGAATCGAGTAAGAAGGGATTTCACACAAGGTAAACATGAACTTGATGTTTTCTTGAAGAGAAGCTTACGTGCAAAGAGATCACAGATTGAAGAATAGCAGAGATGTTAGCAAGGGCTTTGACCCATAGTGGGCCATTAACACTGTTGAGCAAGTAGGTCGAGGTTGAGGAACCGTAAGCCCAATAACCGATGAATGTAACAGCGTACATGGGTAAAACACCGGCTGTGAACTGAAAGTAGAGAGCTCTCATCATGTTTTTCACAACCGGTTGTCTCACTGTTGCCTGAATCTCTGGAAGCATCCCTGTGTTGAATGCGAAAACCAGATTTGCGGCTGCTCCTGTGATGGTGAAAAGCTTGCTGAATGATGATCCTTGTATCTCGTAATCTCTTGAAGGTGCTTTCACTCCTACAAACAAACACAAAACCAAAGCCCAAGAATCAGATTTTTATCAGTAGCTAAAGCCTGATCATCGTTTTTAAGCCACATACCATCTCTTACTGATAGCACGATGGCCACAACGATGTAGATGAGGCTGAGGATGGTCGAAACCGCAAGCCAGACCCCAAGAGCCGATAAATGAGGGATTCCAATGGCGAAGAGAGCGCAGATTAGACCCGCGATGGCGATACAATGAGGTAACTTAAGGGCGTGATCATCCCTGAAAAGCACATAAACAGCCTACAGAAAACAGAACACTCACCAAAATAACTAACTCGAGTCATTATTAACGAAAGAACAAATCAAGAATGAAGAGAGAAAAGATGTTTACTACCTTTAAAGCGGAACCAGCAAGAATGATGAATCCACAGTTAATCATGAAGAGATTGACATATTGTAATCCCCATGTAAGGTGATAAGCCTTTCTACCTGATGAAGAAGAGATCAAACATTTCAATGAGAGTCACAACAGAGAAGAGAGAAACAAATCAAGAGAGGTGGTTTTGGTGTTTTTTTTATTTTTACCGTAAATGAATCCAGCAAGGTCTCTGTAGCGAATGTGTCTTTTGCCACCAAACTCATGAAGCTTGGCTATGAGAGAGTTTGCATAGAGAGAGATTGCAGTAGCAAGAATAAGACCAACCACACCACCAATCCAACCTAGAGGAACCATGATTGTTCCCGAGTATCCCAACACATAGGCACTGTTTATACCGGTTGTCAGAACGAACGCCACTTGAAACCATGAATCTGTACATTCCACACACAAAACATACTTAGCTTTTCCGCATGAATGTGATGGTCTCAGATTTTTTATAAGTCCATAGAAAAACAAAGTCTTTGGCTAAGCAAAACCTCCCAATCTTGTTGTTGTAAAACGTTTTGAGAGGCAGAGAGACAAAACCCATCAAGAAACTTGAATTATAACATTCCGGCATCATCAAAGACAACATTTTGAAGAAAGGGTCATCGTCAGAACAATCAAAGATAACATTATGAAGAAACTGTCATCGTCAGAATCATCAAAGACAACATTTTGTAACAAGGGTCATCGTCAAAACCATCAAATACAACATTTTGACGAAAGGGTCACTGTCAGATTCATCAAATGCAACATTTTTAAGTAATCAGAGTCATCAAGCAAAGTCAACATTTTTACAAAGAAACCATTTTAATATCTCAAATTTTACAGAGGAAGGCAAATTGGGGTTCTTACGTTTAAACTTACTCTTCCTGGTAAATGTTTTTCATAGAAACGAAAGAAAAAAAAGCAAAAAGTATTATTAAATCGAAAGTGGGCATCAATTCCCAGATAAGAAACCGTCGATTGAAAAAAAACATAAACAACAACAAACAATTGGATTCATAAAATTCAAATCAACGAAACAAAAAGAGGGGAGAAACGAATTACAAACCGCTGCTGATTTGATGAGCAGTATCAGGGATTTCGATATCACTATCGCCTCCGGCATTGGTTTTGCGATTCTTAGCTTCGGTGGCGGTCATGGTTTCTCGGAGAAACGGCTCTTGTGTCTCTGCAGCTAAGAGCCTTTCCCTATCTTCTCCTTCTCCTCCTCCTTCCTCGACCACATGAAGGAATTCTGAGAAAGCCAGCTTTTTTATGGTTTATATAGAATACGCTTTTTTAGCGAATTTTTGTCCTCTTCACTGTCTTTATTATTGTTCCGCTAAAAACGAACAAAGCTTTTGGTTTCACTGAAAGAATTAAGGAGCCAAGAATCCAGCTCGATTCGTAACTGAAAAAAAAATGAATTTATTCAGTCAAAGAAAGGGAGATGAGAAATCGAATCGATGCTTGTTAATTATAACATAACGTTTGGTGGGTCTGAGTTTTTTGAGGTCTCAGCCTCTCAGGTCTCTCTTGTCTGAATTTTTTTTTTTTTTTTGCATAAGAATGGCTGAAGAGAAGACCGAAGTTATAAAATGTTTCGTCTTTAATCAAATGTCTTTCCAATTATTTTAGGTTCTTTTTTTTTTTCTGTCAGTTGAATTTTTTATTTTATTTTGTCTAGTTGGGCTATCTTGCCAATCTCTTTTTTTTTTTCCTTGTTTTATTTCCACGTTTTGCTTATACCATTTTATAATTAGTCAGGCAAAGCTTAATGAATTCATCCTTTCAAGGAAATACTTTTCCTGATATTATTAAAAGAAAGTTGCTTTGTAAGGAGAAAATAAAACTACTATACTTGTTTTGTAAACAGGTTTTCTAAATTAAAAATACGGATTCATCTTAATACATTTTAGACTTGATTTGTTGTAGAAGCTATGCAACCTTTTAACCGGAAAATAATAACTTGGAAAACATCAAGCATCCGCAGTAATACTATTTTCTTACACAGCATACACAAAAATGAATTTAATTCGTAAATGAATTTTAGATTCGGATGTTTGTAAATAATTTTTTTTTTTGAACTTTTGTAAAATGAATTTTTGTGCTTGGTTTTATGGTTTTCCTAAACCTATTTGTATAATCTTGACATGGATAAGGAAACACGTTAGGTAAACTAGTAAATGTTAATAGCGATTTGTTAGTATAATTTAAATAAAAGTTAGACTAACACTGATTAATATAGGAAAATAGTTTGAAAAACCTTATATTTGGCAATAATATTATTTTGGTATTTGATAATAAGAAGTTATGCATCTAGATCAACAGTTAATAACATAAGGCTTTGATTGGTGACATGAGTTACCATTGATTAAGTTTGAGTTAAGAGCTTAACTCAAAACTGTTACCAATCAAATGTTAAATTATGTTTTTTAATTTTAAGTTTGAGTTATGATGAGTTATTGTTGATGTAAAATTTTGAATTATGTCTTTATTAAATTGCTAATTCGAGTTAATGCTAAATCAAAGAAAAAGTGATGATTTAGAAGTTGAGTTAGCATTATGTTTAATACTTACGATAATTGATAATTTTTGCTAGCATTATTTTTATCAAATTAATTTAAATATATATGTGTTGTATTTTATTTTCAATAAAACTTACTTTAATTTTTTTATAGCTCTAATTATTTTATTTTTGTTTTCTAGTCAGCATTTTTTAAAATTTGAATAAATTTTTATTTGGTTTATAATTTTTAACTTGTTTTTATTTGACTGTTTAAGATATTATTAACTTATTTAATCTATATTTATCATTATTATTTATTCTAAATTAATTTTCTATATATACTAAAACTTAAAAATAAGTATTCCCACATAATTATATATATATATGCTTCTCAATTTGATGTATTTAAGTTAGTATTAAAATTTTTAATTTATTTTATTATTAAAATTTATAATAAATAGTAATTAAATTTAATGTTTAATTTTATTTTTTTATTTTATTCATATAAAATACTTTTATTATTCAATTATTATTAATTTTTATATTAAATAATACATACCGTAACTTATACATCAGAAAAATTATCAGTGATCTATTTTGATAAAAATGTTAAGTCAAATTTATACAACAAACTTACCATATAAATTTACTGTTTTTACCATATAATTTGACTGTAAATTATATTAAATTATAACATTAACTTTAACTCAACTTTAAAAATACATAACACTAATCGAAGCCATAAGCAAAGGATTGCATAAAACATATTTTTAAGAATCTCTGTAATTAATCAGTTTGAACTTTCTCAATTATTGGAAATACATTGAGTGTCAGCCTTAAGACTAAAACATTTAGAGATTATCACTAAAAAGTTCAATATCAATTCGTTTAAAAGAAAACATTTTGGTTTGTTAAAGAAAACTTGAATAAGTTACAAAAAAAAAAACTTGAATATCTAAATAAATTGCATCTTCCCCATTTGCGTCCTTAATCTCTAGCTAAATAAACTTTAATAGTCCCTTGAGTCTTGTTCATTCAGACCTTCAATACGTTTACTTTTTCACGATTTTAATATTTTTATTTAAAATTTAAAGTTTTTTTGCATCCAGGAAATATAAGTGTTTTTGGTCAAAGTAAAGTATATAAATTATGAAAGAAAAATCACTTGAGTTTTCATCGAAATCAATCATATTTAAATATACACAGATATTCTGGAGAGTGGAGACCAAGACCGCAAGTTGATTGGGCCATGCAAGTTACAGTCTACTGGCTGAAGTTAATGGCTAATATGGAAGAAGGGCACAACTTCCGACGAATCTCAATGCCTCCCCACCTTGGGTTTGCTGCATTCTCCAACTGTAATTTTTTTATTTAACTGTCTCCATAAATTATATTGCTAGAAATAGTTTATACATACACCATAATCTTTTTCTTTTTGGTTCTGGTAAAATTGTACTAGTATTTTCAATATTAGATAACCTTCGGTGATTACGTAGACGCATATTCTTCTGGCATTAGTTTAAGTGGAGTTGGAGTAGATAAAATTTAGCAAAGTCTCTCATGTTTGTTTGGAGATTTGGCTTAGTCACTCTTGACTAAGCAAACAAAAACAAAAAAATGCATGTTCATAAGAGATTATCAGAACCAAGTTGCTGTTCCTTTTGTGAATTAAAGGCCACTATAATATAGGAATTTGATCAATATTTATGCAGGCATTTAAACGTATTTATAGGTATATCTGCAATGTATTTTTAATTTCATATACATTTAGTTATTTACATGAAATATTTGTTCTTTTGTCTCTTCGTCTAGATAAAATAATTGTTTTTTTATTAACGTTGATTACTTGAATAATATGGATTATGAATCCGTTAATCTGTACATGGCTTAAGTGACAGAGACAGAGCTGCCAAGACATTTTGAAGACCGATCTATGAAAATGTGTCTTTTCTAGTAATCAATAGATCCGAGCGATCTATGAAAATGTGTCATCTCAGTTAAGCTGTACATAGTTTAAATATTGCGATTCGGCTAGTTAACATTGTATGTGTAAGTTCCAAAAAAAACATTGTATGTAAACATACGTGTAGTTGCTTGAGTTGCACGCTTTGTATGTTAAGTAAACAGGCATAAAAACTAAACATTCACATCTGGAGGCAGACGAACAACGTTCTGCCCAATCAACAAGCAATTCACTACCCAGCAATCTTCAAGTGTATTGAGACTGAGATTCGAAACATCATAACCGCACGAAGACGAAGGCGACACTTTCGAAACTTAATGGAGCTTTGGAGTTTGGATCAGATGATTTCTTCTTTGTTTGCTATTAGTTTATAATGATTTTCTTGTTTTTATTCCTTTTTTGCCAAAGAAGCATAGTAATAGGTTTACATGTATTTGTAATCCCTATCTTTTTCATTCTTATATGATATCAACGTTCTATATTATGTATGTTATATGAATTGAAAAAAAAAATCAGGAACAAGTATCAAACAATTAATAATTAGGAATAACCGAATAAGTAAGTATATGTATCGTTATATCCTATATGTTTTGTAGTGCCTTAATAATGGACGATAAAGAAGCTTGCACTTAGTGTTGTGGACGCAAATAATTTCACGTCACTTCATAAGAAAGTCTAGATTCTTTTTTATGCCTACAATCAAATTGTGAATTGCTTTTAAAAGAAAAGAAAGAGAAAACATCTTTTGGACCATCTTTATTTTGGTAGGAATATAAATTCGGTTTTAAGTTGACTTAATTCCATGAACTTTAAACTTGAACACTAGTCCTTGTGGGCTTCGACATTAATGTAGCTGCAGATCATCTTTTCTCTATTCTTCATATACTTGAATATGGCCCAATTAACTTTGCCCCATATGAAATTGGTTTTGGTTTGGGTCAATTCTCACAATCTCCACCTTGACCAAACCAGTTAAACCAAATTAAAAAGAAACTTTGTTTCCGACACTTAGCTCGTCTCTCTCTCTCTCGCGAAGCTTCACTTGGGCGACTTGCTCAGGTGCAGTTCCGGCCACCATCTCACTCCCCGGCGGTTCTATTCTCGCGACATGAAGCCATCTAGCCTTTGAAATCCGACGCCCATAGATCTTTGCTTCGTCGCATCCTCCATCTCCGGTGGGTTTTCTAGTTCTTCTCCAATGCAATTTCCGAATCAGAACACACCCACTTCGGTTCCATCTTCTGCAGCATCTGAGACCTGACATAGAAACTACCTGCTCTAAAATGAATCAATTTCTTGCGATTTAGCAGTCCTCCGCCTTCTCCACCAGGAAAAAAACTCCAGTAAGATTCTCAGCCCATCCATCTCTTTATCTTGACCGGCGTTATCTATTTTATCCTGGTTTCTCATCTTTTTCCTGTGAAGAATAAAGAACTGACACCTCTGATTCTTCTTTCTCAGTTTTGCCGAAGAATCATGCTTCTTCCTCACACCAATTTCAGACATCTCAGATGAGTGTCTCCGACGACGAGTTCCGTCAGAAAACCCAGGTACAAATCAATTTCGAAATCATCTCATTTCTGTGATATTCCCCTTTTTAATTCTGGTCTCTGATTCTCTTGTTGCAAAATTAACACCAATTTTCCTGACAAAATCCAGGTTATTTCTTAGCTTCCAAGGCTATTACCATTTACTTCCTTTTGCTCTTCTCTCCCTTTCTCATGTGTTTCTCATGTTCAGCCATAACTGTGGATTCAACAGCTTGCTTCCACTGGACAGACACATTCCAGGTAAACACCAACCTCCTGAATCCCTTTTTATTAACCTTGTCGAATTCCATTATCGAATGACCAAATCTTTTAGAAACCAACCTGTTTCTCTGCCTCTTCTCCTTTTGCTAGCATACTACGACAATGAGATCAACCTTCTCTCAATGTTTCTGGTAATTTCATGTAATCCCTTCTACAATGAAATACCCACTCTCGACTTATACTTTCAGTCTCAAGATCAAACAGTGAAGAACTAAATTGTTTTTCTCTTGAATTCCTGCGAGGGTACTATGTCGATAATGGAGTTACCTGGGCTTAAGGACAACGGGCCCAATATCAAGGCCTTGTTATTTCAACTTCGGTCTTCTCCGTATATAATTGATTTTATATCATTCCTCAAAAAAATTCCTCTCTCTCTCTCCCCTAGGGTGTTCTTCTATTTCGTTCGTTCGTTCGCTCGTCGTCGCTTGCCTCTCTCTACATAGACAGAGGTAGTACATACATACTCTTTCAGATGCGTATCCGTATCTCAGCGTTTTCTGTTTCGAAGTTGTTCCGACAAGTATTTTCTGTTACGAAGTTGCGTTTGATTGTATAATTCTGAATTGTTAATGTTTTGATTAATGGAAAGCCGGAGATGGATTCAAGATCGACCTCTGTTGTTCTGCGTCGTATCCGTCCATTGGCGGGAGCGTTCAGATACTATCCATACACTAGGTCAGTCTCTTGGTCCCTTGGCTTTGAGAGAGTTTTCTCTGTCACTAGGGTTAGACATTGACTTGTTGTTTGTACTGTAGGACGGTCTCTGGTAAGGAGGAGATGAAAGAGGAGGTTGTGCGACTAGGAGCTGAGCTCTCCCTATATGTGGCTCAATCAATGTTCTTGTTGTGTGATGACATTGGTACTATGTTATGGTTCTGCTTTAAGTTATGGAGAGGTGTAATAGCAGATCGGAATCCCGTGTTGGAGAGGCTGCTTCGTGTTATGCATTATGTAAACTCAAAACATATCAAACCCAAGAAGAGAGTGTATCAGGATGGCGGCAGCAACTCGGTCCAATGGGAACTGATCAGGACCTCTTGGAAGAATTTCGCTGACGGTATCATAATCTTGAGTCGCCTTGATACAACTCTTAGAAGAAAAGTAACGTGTTTTGATGATCGTCAATTATCGTCGGCTATTGAAAAGTACAAGCAACAAGTGCTGAAGAAGCTAGAGGGTGAATTGAGGTCGGTGAATGGGTTTGCGAAGGAGACGATAGAGTCTAACATTTTTGACTTGTGGAAGTCTCTGTTTGATGAAGAACCAACCTCCAGGATTCAGAGCGACCTGTTTAGGCCTATTATGGGAAAACCATTGCATAGCGAGATACTGGCACTGCCCGTATGTTCTCCTTACATTCTAGGGTCAGTAACCTCTTTTTGAGTTTTGCTTACACTCATTTAGTCAGGTTATAGAGTATTCATATTGACTTTGTGTTTCGCAGGAATAGTTTTGCAACGGAGGAAGTGAAAGAGGAGGTTGTGCGACTAGGAGTTGAGCTCTCCTTAAACGTGGCTCAGTCGATGTTCTCACTGTGTGATGACGTTCGGACTATGCTATTCTTTTGCTATAGGATATGGAGAGGTGCAAAAAGGAGCGTGATCAACGAAAGCCACGTGGTGGATAGGCTGCTTCTTGTTATGCATCATGTCTACACAAAATATATCAAACCGAAGAAGGGAGTGTACCAGAATGATGGCAACAATTCGGCCCAGTGGGGATTGATCCGCACGACTCAGGACAAGTTTGTTGCTGAGTTTAGGTCATTGGATGGTGGTGTCTACTTTCTCAAAGCAGGAGGAGCATGTGGCCGAGTGTTTACGCCTGCTATTGAAGAAGGGCTGAAGAAGGTAGAGGAGAAGTTGGGGTGTGTGAAGGGTGTTTCAGAGGCGAATGGGTTTGCTAGGGATTCCATGGAGTCGAGCTTTTTGGACATGTGGAAGTCTCTGTTTGACACAGAAGCTAAGGAAGCAACACAGACTCTGAAAGCCATAAAGAGTGGAATGATCCGCGACTTGTTTCTCTCACTAACTAACGAAGCAGCACCACCACCTTAGGTGAATTTATATTTCTTTTTTAAATAATGTTTATGCAGAGCGGGCGCTCTTTATAAACTCTCCTCTCACCACCTTTTCTCTAACACTTGCTCAATTTTCTTCTCAGGCTCTCCCGCAACTAGAAAAGTTTTTTTCTCGAGAAGAAAAGGTGAGTTTCTAGGATTTGTTTGAGGTAAATTAATTGTTCCAACATAAACTCTCCTCTCACCATTCCCTTTTACTTTTCTTCTCGAATTCTCAGTTTCTCCCCGCAACTGGCAACTTTCCTGGATTTTCTTGGCTTTTCTCGAGAAAAAAAAAGAGTGAATTTCTTTTTGTTTACTTTGGGATTTGTTTATGGTTAACTAATACTAGACACAAACTCCCCTCTCCAACACTTTCTCAGTTTTCTTCTCGGAATTCTCAGGCTCTCCCGCACCTGGCAACTTTCCTGGATTTTCTCGAGAAAAACAGGTGAATTTCTTTTTGTTTACTATAGGATTTGTTTGCGGTTGGTTAATTTTTTCAACATACTAGAGATAAACTCTCCTCTCACCACCTTTTCTCTAACACTTGCTCACTTTTCTTCTCGAATTCTCAGGCTCTCCCGCAACTGGCGACTTTTATCTCGAGAAAAAGGTGAATCTCTTTTCGTTTACTTTAGGGTTTATTTAGGATTTGTTTGCGGTTGATTAATTGTTCACATACTAGAGATGCCTACTTTAGGTTTGCACAAGAACGTTTGTGGCTAGTTAAATGATTGAATCTGTGCTCTTTTCTTCCAGGAATTTTTATAATTGCTGGTAAAGGCGTTTGGTTAGGTTCTCTTGTTCATTGATGCTTAACATATTTATCCTGTTTGCATTTCAGATGGGGATAGATGATAACTTTCTAGGTTCACTTACTAATGACGAGCCTAAAGAACCACTTGAATCTACTGTTGCTATGGATCATCTGAAGATCCAGTTCTCCATCTTATGGATGAAGAGGCGGCTGAGAATTCCTTGAATCATAGCAGTGATCACAAACAGCCTGACCATGGAGAAGATGAGGTTGTTTTTTATGATTGCTGCTAAAGGGTTTTGGTTAGGTTCTCTTGTTCTATCGTGCTAACATATTTATCGTGTTTGCATTTCAGATGGGGATAGATGATAACCTTTTAGATTCGCTTACTATTGATGAGCTTAAGGAACTACTTGAATCTACTGGTGCTACGGATCAATCTGAAGATCCAGTTCCCAAGTGGATTAATGATATCAATCCAGTATCGAACCACGAGGAATCTGAAAACCGGAATGTAGATGGGTTGCACTCGCCTCCCAACTTTGACCGGAATGTAGATGGGTTGCACTCGCCTCCCAACTTTGGACAGTTGCCACTTTCAGAGAATGTTTGTCCCAGTATTGAAGAGATAGATGAAGCCCTCGCTATGGTGGTTGGTGATGTTGATGAGCAGCAACCTATGGATGAAGAGGCTGCTGATAATTCCCTTCACAATGAAGAAGATGACAGAGCGGTCACCATACCTCAACCAGCTCAACCAGCTGCCAATCATGATCACAAACAGCCTGACCATGAAGAAGATGACAAAGAGAAGGACCATGAACCAGCTGCCACTGAAGCTAAGGCTGATCACAAACAGCCTGACCATGAAGAAGATGACAGAGACCATGAACCAGCTGCGAATCACAAACAGCCTGAAGATGAGAGAGAGAACCATGATCCAGCTGCGACTGATAAGGCTGACCACAATGAAGAAGCTACTCCTAATGCTAATGAAGAAGCTCAACCAGCTGCTAATGCTAATGTAGAAGCTCAACCAGCTGCTAATGCTAATGAAGAAGCTCAAAGCTGCTAATGGTAATGAAAATCAGGTCACTTAAGCGAATGATGATCAGCCTCTAGCCCCAGCCCGATTGATAAAACCGAGTTTGAAAGTAAGCGTACTTTAAGAACACTCTTTCGTTTTGGTTATCATATTACTAACGCATTTTGTTTCTCTATGTTAGTTTTTCGTTTTGGTTATCATATTACTAACTTTTACCTTTTGTTTCTCTGTTTTAGTTTTCGGAGGGCATAGAAACATCTGTTTCTTCAGGAGAAGATACAACATCAACATCATCTTCATCTGATGAAGATTGGTTGATGTAGATTTCTGATTTCTTTTTGCTCTGTTAAACAACCTAGTGTTTGCTTGTTGTCAAATTTGTGACCTCGGTTAGCAGTGACAATTTTTTTTTCGATTTAAGATTTTTTCATAAACCCATGTTTTTGACAGAATAGAAAAATAGTTTGAGTTTGATTGGTGGATCAAAACTCACACAAATAACCTGCTCTTATACTATATAGAATATGAATAATTGTTGTATTGCCTATAATGAGAAGATCATATAATAATCAATGAGGGAATATATGAACAGAACATAATTGAATCACACTTTTAGCATATACATTTAGTTATAAAGATGATTGTTTCGGTCTAGATCATTGGTTTCAAAAACTTGATACTGGTTTTTCTCTTTGCTTAAAAAGAAGTTTTAAACCACTATTATTTGATATATAATACATGTGGAAGATTTACTGGTATTTGAACTTTGATCAGTTTTCTCTTCCAAAGTAGTATTTGAAGAAGCTGTCAAATGAACATGTGGATTACCACGGTTTTATATCGTATTTTGTCTTCTCTTGTAACGTAATTTTTTTTATAAAAGTACTTTTTTACAACATATATTTATATTATGTTACGGGTTTGAGTATGAATATGGGTTTCATTTGGATAGTGACACAAAGACAACTTTATCACAACTCACTAAAGACTAAACTGCGTTTTCTTGCCTATCATGTGCATTACTTAATATTACATGAAATAGTAAAATCATTACTTAATTTGAAAAGGAAAAAATCTACTTAGACATCACCTGAAATGTAACAAAGACAATACAGTATGAGGTTAATCTTATGTACTTCATATATATGCTACGATTGCGATGATAAGTATGGAGAATGGTAAGGTGAATATCACGGCAAGTCCTTCATGGCTTATTTAAAATCTTTCTTTCTTTTTATAATGAAGAACGATCAAATAATTCATTCCAGGAAGAGAATGTCAAGATATCCACTTTTCAAATTGACTAGTCTACCATAATATTTTTAATTAAACTTAAATTAGAAAATAAAAAATTTAGAGTTTCATTATTTGTTTAGTTGGTAAACATAAAAAAAAAAAAAATTAGTTACTGAAGAAGAGAAAAATATATACATCATAGCTTATATTCAAAACAAACTCTATAGTTCTATGATTAGTTAACTTTTGTATAAAAGAGTCATCATGCTGTAAACTTTTGCTGTGAACAAATGTTTATGTTTCGCTTTCTGATAGGAACCTGTGGATCTTGATTTTCTACGATCCACGGAGCCATTTCGGCGATTACATTAATTTTTTATATCTAGTTAGAATTTAACATTCTACCAAAAAAAAAAAAAAAATTTGTAAAGTCGAAGATACCAAAAATAAATAAAGTGAACTGGAATAGACTTGACTTCTTACTCTTACCTTCCTAACCTGAACTCTTGGCGAACAAGCATAAACATACATATACATACATGATACTGTACATGTCTCTTCACTGTTCTCCAGCAGATACTTCCCAAAGATGTTCTCTTCTTATCTGCCTCTAGAAATTATTCTCAAAATTCTCTCTCTTCTTCCGGGCAAGACATTGCCAAAACTCCGATTAGTTTCAAAGCAATTCAACTCCTTAATCTCCCAACCCTACCTCCTCCGTCTCCACCACCGATTTGCCCTAAACTCCTTCTCTATCCTCACCGCCTTCACCGCTCTACGATCATCCCTCACCGTAGAGCTCAAACTCTTCCTTTTCACCAAACCAAACCATGACCAAACACAACAAACCATCACAAAACGCTTCCTCGGAGACAGAGTCAGAGTTTTCTCTTCTAACCATCAGCTTCTCTGTTTCGTGTCTGACAAGGAACACTTTCTCTTTGACCCTATCAACCAAAAAACCCGAGAATTACCCAAATCCTCCTCTTTGTCTTCTTCCCCTAATGTTATCTCCTTCGGATTCGTTTCCTCGACGTTACAATACAAAATCATCAGATTTTTCCTTCCTTATTACCCTATCTGCAAATTCGAGATACTCACAGTTAACATCACGAGAAGCAATTACAAACATCATCTCGAGATCTCTCCATGTAAATCTCAAGAACAGAAATGTCCTTACCTTCTACAACCATATCCTCCAGTTCAAGCTGATGGATTTGTTTACTGGACAACAACAGATATTCCAAAGATCGTGTCTTTCTCTCTAGAACAAGAGAAGTTCTCTGTTCTGCCTCCACCACCATGTTTTGAAGATAATCCTAATCACGACTTTAGCTTATGTGGCATCAGAGGGAAACTCTTTGTAATAAACTACAACTCACTTGAACCAAACATGGAGATTTGGATGATGAACGGCTCAAACGGGTGTGATTGGGTTAAAACGCACCGTATCGGGCTCAAAGGAACGTTGATCCGTTACTATCCGTCGTTTCCGATCAGGATTCATGATATACAATCTGATTTTGTGCTACTTGCAGTAAAACCGTGTATCCTATTGAAAAGGTTAACGCTTGATGATACCAATTTCACTCTTTGATCTTTCTCTGTAGGGAAAATCACAGTAAATTCTTATATCTTCTTCTCTCTGTTTTCTAAAAACTTGTAGGTAACTGTGGAAAGCCAGTGTTACCATAAATCTTGCTTCAAGTGCTCTCATGGAGGCTGCCCGATTTCTCCATCGAACTATGCAGCGCTCGAGGGGATTTTGTACTGCAAACACCATTTCGCTCAGCTTTTCAAGGAGAAAGGGAGTTACAATCACCTCATCAAATCTGCTTCCATCAAACGCTCTGCTGCTGCTGCTACAGCTGCAGCTGCTGTAGAAGCCGTTCCTGAATCTTGAATTCGAATCCTCAGCCCAATTATTAAGTGAAATAAAGAGTTGCTACCAAACAGGTTTCAGTTTGTTTGTCTTTGTGTCTGTCATGTGTTGTTTTACCTGTAACCACTGCTTCATGTTCTTGTCTTAGACATAATGAGGACCATGCATAAAATTCTTTGAGGTCTCTGTTGAGTTTGTTCTCGTTGTTATTCTACATCTGTCTTGACTTGACACTTTTCCCGTTCTATGCTTGGTCTTTTCGCGCCGGACCGGACCGGCCTGTTGTACCGGGCGAATCGCTATCTTTCAGGAGAAGATACAACATCAACATCATCTTCCAATGAAGAATGGGTACTGTAAATGTCTAAACTTTTTTCCTTTGCTCGTGTTTGCTTGATGTTGTCCTCAATTTTTAAATTGTGTCCTCTTATTTACAAGTAGTTCAGACTTTCTAGATTTATAGAGTTTTCGTTGACAGTTTTTTTTTGGAGGTTTTAGTTACTTACTCTTCATTTTGTGTGTGTTAAAGTGCCATTGTTACTCTTCATTACTAGTTTCTAGATTTATGATGAAATTTAGTGATGGAAACTTTCATTGCTAATAACTGCAACAGACAGTTTGGTAACGGAATTAAGATTATTTTCAAATTTTTGTCGAACTAGCCAACAAGCTAGGGAGATTAACAGTGAAAGATATTTTGCGATTAAGATTTTTCCATAATCCCGTTTTTAATATTCGGTTGTTAAGGTTCAATGTTAATTTAATTCCTTTTTTTTAATTCGTTGTTTATAATTTTTTTCTTTTTCAATTTGAAAGTCTTGTAAGTGGGGGTAAACCTTAAATTGGTCGAGGCCTATTCAATGTAACGGGATCCAACGACTTCGGGATTTGGGATTTCAAGTAGTCTCGAATGACTGAAATGTTTGGGGAAATAATTGTTACTATGAAAGATGACAGATAGTACACATTATATATACACCATATATATAATTGAAAAAAAAACATTAAATTTTTGAGAAATGGCCATGGAGGAAAGAAACTTTAACCAAGTTCAAGTAACGTCTTCCAATCGATATACTGTAATATCTTATAACTCATACGTAATCAATTAAAAATTTCCGCTAGTTTCAATGGGGAACTCGATCCCAAATTTTCATTAAGAAGAAAGAAAGACAGTTAAGTCTTCTTGGCTTTGGTCAAAAGCCTTAGAAACTTACTTGCAAGATCGAGAGTTTCTATATATTGTTGTTGTTGGCTTGAGATGAGACAAAAAGCATCGTAGAATCTTTAAGACAACAAGGTTTCCGGCGAAACACTTGATTCATTAAAAACCATCTGATGGAAGAGGAAGCTACTGAAGGATGAATCCGAAGGGATAGCATGATCCAAAACCAAGCAGATATATTTGGGATTCGTTTTGCCAGAAGTTAAGAAAATTTGGGGGAGAATTCGCCTTTATTTGGATCAATGCGATCCCTTTGGATCCTTTCTCTAGTTGCTATGAATAATTTGCTCTCTCTCTCTCTCTCTCTCTCTCTCTCTCTCTCTCTCTCTCTCTCTCTCTCTCTCTCTCAAAGTTGAGTGCAATGTGGTTTTTTCATCAACCCTTTGTTATCCTTTTATCTTTTAGTTTCCACCATCCTCAAGGTTTTTTGTTCTATTATCTTTTGGGTTTCCGTTTTTATATTGACTTAAGGAGTAAACCAGCCGTCTACGTTTCTAAATAAGCATATGGCTTGGTTGATTTAGCTGTTATAGTTTATTTATTTTTCCTAAGAGGAATGAGTATAAGCTGTAAAACCATACAGTATATACCTTAAGCCAAAATTTTCTTTTTAATGAAAAGTCATATATTATGAATATATGATAGCAAATTTAAATATGAAAAAATTGATCTTTTCAAGTTTCTTCAAAAAATTTAAACCTAGAGACAAATGATGAATGCATGGACCGTAAGATTCTGGCGTTGTGCTGGGGTACACCAAAAAACAGAGTTTGGGGGAGGGAAGCAACCATGTTGCGGTACGTTAAACTAAAATCAGCGCCATAATGGAAATAAATTGGGCTAACATCTATAACCACTAAGTCAACAACAGTAGTATCAACTAACTAATATGATCAAAAAATTAGTTTTTTTTTTTTTTTTTATCGACTCTTAAATTACAACTTTCTATTTATGATGGGAAATGACTAAATGTTTATGCTATTGTTTGAAAGCAAGTTACTGCATAAATTATTAGCCACCCAAACAAAAACACCATATCTCAAATTAGTTATTCCCCACAAGTTGGGTGGTACTACTATTTTATTTTGTCTTTATTAAAATTTGTTGGCTTATTTTAATAGTGCAAAACGAAGTGTGGTCCGTCAATGTTCCCCTTCTCTTTTGGCAACAAGCCTTCGTATAGACCCTTCAAATATGATTTGAGTGGTGAATTCCACATTGATTACCCGCAATGAATTTGAGATGATATGTGATTTTGTAGCTGTTTATGACACTTTGAAACCTAAACTATTCTATGTATTTCGTTATAATACTTACAATCATATGACCAGTTTCAGCAGGTCAAAGATATGGTCATATATATGATTGATGACCCCTAAAAGATTTAATGTATACATGGATCCGATGCATCTCTATCATCTTCGTCTCTACATGAAACCAGTACAATATATGCATCTTTACATACATCGGGAGTTGTTACGATACGATCAAAGTTGCATAATACATGCCAACAATTAACTGGCTGACGCATTATTGTCGTGTTCTCCCTTCAAAAATTTCACATGCAAAGCACAATCTTTTCTTTCTGGAATCTTTATGACAAACTAGTTACAAGAAATTCAAGATGATGTGCATTATCTTTAGTACGACTAAATTTGTCCATTCATTCACATCTTCCTTTTTTTTTTATAATTGTAGTGGTATTTAATATCATGATATTTAAAATTGACCTTTTCTATGAGTTGTGCAATGTCTCTCAGTAAAAATTCAAAAGTAAGGATATACCATTAAGAAGAAAATTATAGGCTGAGGTGATATGCCAATTGATTTGAACATCTTGTGTTTATCAATGTGCATTGCGAAAAACTGGAGGAGTGTACTCACTTAGTCACAATGAAATATGAAATATGAGTCAGTGGTTACAAAATGAAAGAAGACTGTGGAAGATCGTGTGCTCTACGAAATAAATTAACAAGATAATTCAAAGATTTTCTTATAATTTAGTCACAGTCAGAAGTGATCGTTCGTGTATAATGTGCTTGTAGACGTAGACATGCATATAGAGCATGCAAATTGGTGGGGGTAAATAGGGCATGCCTGGTCTGTCGATAAATATAAATGAAAATGAAATAGATATTATATCAACAATCGAAAACAAAAATGAGTCATTTGGAAATATGTTAGTGTGGAGAAACATATATGTAACTGTCGGCTTTTCGTAGGGCAGAAGCTCCAGTTCCACTGTAGTACTGCTCTTGTCGCTCACTTCCTCTCTTTCCTACTCTAGAACGGTACCATGACTATATATGTAAAATTCAAACTTATTACACTTTTCTTTTAGCATATATATCTAGTTATAAAGATGATTGTTTCGGTCTAGATCATTGGTTTCAAGAACTTGATACTGGTTTTTCTCTCTTCTTAAAAGGAAGTTTTAAACCACTATTATTTGATATATAATACATGTGGGAGATTTACTGGTATTTGAACTTTGATCAGTTTTCTCTTCCAAAGTAGTATTTAACGGAGCTGTCAAATTAACATGTGGATTACCACGGTTTTATATCGTATTTTGTCTTCTCTTGTATCGTAATTTATTTAATAAAAGTATTTTTTTTACAACAATATATGTTACGGGTTTGAGTATGAATAGAGGTTTCATTTCGATAGTGACACAAAGACCTTAATTAATTAAGGTGAATATCACGGCAAGTCCTTCATGGCTTATTTAAATTTCTTTCTTTTTATAATGAAGAATGATCAAATAATTCATTCCAGGAAGAGAATGTCAAGATATCCACTTTTCAAATCGACTAGTCTACCATAATATTTTTAATTAAACTTAAATTAGAAAATAAAAAATTTAGAGTTTCATTATTTGTTTAGTTGGTAAACATCAAAAAAAAAAAAATTAGTTACTGAAGAAGAGAAAAATATATACGTCATAGCTTATATTCAAAACAAACTCTATAGTTCTATGATTAGTTAACTTTTGTATAAAAGAGTCATCATGCTGTAAACTTTTGGAAAGTCGAAGATACCCAAAATAAATAAAGTGAACTGGAATAGACTTGACTTCTTACTCTTACCTTCCTAACCTGAATTCTTGGCGAACAAGCATAAACATACATATACATACATGATACATGTCTCTTCACTGTTCTCCGGCCGATACTTTCCAAAGATGTTCTCTTCTTATCTGCCTCCAGAAATTATTCTCAAAATCCTCTCTCTTCTTCCGGGCAAAACATTACCAAAACTCCGATTAGTTTCAAAGCAATTCAACTCCCTAATCTCCGAACCCTACCTCCTCCGTCTCCACCACCGATTTGCCCTAAACTCCTTCTCTATCCTCACCGCCTTCACCGCTCTACGATCATCCCTCACCGTAGAGCTCAAACTCTTCCTCTTCACCAAACCCAACCATGACCAAACACAGAAAACCATCACAAAACGCTTCCTTGGAGACAGAGTCAGAGTTTTCTCTTCTAACCATCAGCTTCTCTGTTTCGTGTCTGACAAGGAACACTTTCTCTTTGACCCTATCAACCAAAAAACCCGAGAATTACCCAAATCCTCCTCTTTTTCTTCTTCCCCTAATGTTATCTCCTTCGGATTCGTTTCCTCGACGTTACAATACAAAATCATCAGATTTTTCCTTCCTTATTACCCAATCTGCAAATTCGAGATACTCACAGTTAACATCACGGGAAGAAATTACAAACATTATCTCGAGATCTCTCCATGGAAATCTCAAGAACAGCAATGTCCTTACCTTCTACAACCATATCCTCCAGTTCAAGCTGATGGATTCGTATACTGGACAACAAAAGATGTTCCAAAGATCGTGTCTTTCTCTCTAGAACGAGAGAAGTTCTATGTTCTGCCTCCACCACCATGTTTTGAAGATAATCCTAATCACGACTTTAGCTTATGTGGCATCAGAGGGAAACTCTTTGTAATAAACTACAACTCACTTGAACCAAACATGGAGATTTGGATGATGAACGGCTCAAACGGGTGTGGTTGGGTTAAAACGCACCGTATCAGGCTCAAAGGAACCTTGATACGTTACTATCCGTCGTTTCCGATCAGGATTCATGAAATACAATCTGATTTTGTGCTCTTCCAGGTTCTTTTTCCGAGTCGGATAAAAATTTATTACAAGAACAAGAATGAAGTCGTTGACTTTGGGGAATCAATCGAAGAGTTACAGTTTTGTCATTATACTGATGGCCTTTTGTCTCTCTAAAGTCTACTACTTGTTAATTACATCTTTTAAGCAAAGCACTTAAATTCTCTTTTTCTATCTAATCTAATCACATTTATATTTAACCAAGCATGGTTTTGTGGTTTGAGAATTTGTCTTGAAGCTTCTTCTTACTCAGTCTTGAGGAGTGTTGTTATTGAACACTTTCAATACAACACTTTTTAAACACACATAAAAAAATACCACTGATATTCTAATTATTGAAAATGGATAGCTGCTAAACCTAATATATATATATATATATATATATATATATAATGGAAATTGGAATTATTTGTGATCTTCAACAAAAGTCGCCCAAGACCGCCCCCAAAAGTAAACTCATATTATCATGATGAGTGCCTTTACCAACTTATGACTTATCATTATTAAACTGTTTGTTAACAACCTTGATTATTTTTTATCATATAGTATATTTTACTAACTCGGCCTCATTTGTCACGCAACAATTTATGTTATGCTACACACACACACAGAGACTTACTAACCGCGTGATTAAAAAACTGTAATTATGATTAGATCATGCCATCATGGCATGTTTAAGGACGGAGATTATGCTTTGCTTGGCCTCCCATGCTCTGTTAATTATTCTTGCAAGGACCACGCAGATATTCAAATACTTACTTTACCCATATTCCGCTGTAACAATGTAAATTTTGACTGGGAAGGTGAGAAGGGTAAAATGGTAAATTCGTGTGACAAAAAAACGACCCCACTCACCTTTGCAGTTAGGCAGGTACAGAGTACCGATTCACATTTTTTTTTTTGAAATTCAATTGCTTTTTCTGAGCAAAGACCCAAAAAAGAAAATAGTTTAGCTTCCGATGAACGCCGAAATCGCTGGCTCGATGCCGCCGGCGAATCCGTCTACGGCTTTCGATTACTCGGAGGATGCAATCAACGCTGCAGTTGACGCCGAGCTCGCCGAATTAGCGGCAAGAGGAGGTGACTCGAACGACGGCGGCGGCGGCGGCGGCGGGAGAAGCAAACCAAAGGGGCCTTGGTCACCGGATCAGGATGCGGTTCTGACGAGGCTTGTGAACAAGTTAGGGCCGAAAAACTGGACTATGATCTCCCGTGGAATCCCAGGTCGCTCCGGGAAATCGTGCCGATTGCGGTGGTGTAATCAGCTCGATCCTTGTCTCAAACGGAAACCTTTCACCGGTAAATAAACTTAAAGTACACTGCTCTCGATCATCTTTGTGGATTCTCTTTGATGCTCAGATTCCTGCTTCAGTAGTTTTTGATTTCTCTGGATTTTCTTCTATGTTTTGTAACTTATGAAGCTAAGTAGGTCTTGATTTCGCTGGATTCTGAAAGACTTGAGAGATATGATCAAATTTGCAACTATGATTCTTCTTTCCTATTATGAGATTGAAGGAGTTTCTGAGGTCAAATTAACAGCTAAGCTAAGAATTGATTCGAATAAGCAAATGTTTGTTACCATTTAGTGAAAAGATCTTGAACAGCTTCTCATTTGTAGATGGTCTCTTTACTGCTCATTTGCTGGAAATGAACATTTTTTTTAATTCAGAATCAGTTTCTTTTGTACATGGATATGTTTTAGGCTTTAGCATATTCTCTCTTGGAACAAACTGGTTATGTTATAACTCTTCTGATGATTAATTACTATCTGGTTTATGTGTGTCACATTTTGTTTAATGTTTGATGTGTGAAACTGGATTAATTTTGCAGATGAGGAGGACAATCTGATAATGTCTGCACACGCGGTTCATGGGAACAAATGGTCTGTGCTTGCAAAACTCTTACCTGGGAGAACAGATAATGCCATCAAGAACCACTGGAACTCAGCGCTTAAACGCAAACAAGCAGATCTATGGAAAAATCGTCAGTCCATCTCTAATACAGCAACTCCTTATGTTTCATCGAATGCATCCTCCAAAGAACATCTTCATCGAGAAGAAACCAATTCATCTAACCCTCCGATATTAGCTGATGATAAAATGGATGATGAAGCCATGTTAAACGATGATGGAATGGGTGATGAAGCGAAAAACAAGCCTCGGGAAGGAAACTGTAAACCTGGTGTTTATCGTCCAGTGGCTCGATTTGGTGCTTTCAGTGTGTATAAGCATGGATACATGAACCAACACCATATGGCTCCATGTGCGGGACCTTTGGTTCGAGAATCAAGACCTGACTCGTTGGCTGGTAAATTTCTCCAGTCTCTTCGTTATGAACCTAGCGTCCCTTCGAAATGCGGTCAGTGTTGCTGCATCCATCCAGACAAAACAGTGTCATCGTCGTGCAACTCGGTGCTGGGAGCAGAGTTTGTGGATTATGAGGAACCTTCTTCTGCAGCTTTAGACCAAGAATTGGTTTCTATAGCAACCGATCTGAACAATGTTGCTTGGGTTAGGAGTGGACTCAACAATGGCTACTATTTCAGAGAAGTGGAACAGAGTTTGAAAGCTGATAACAATCATTTTCATGTTGAACATGCTCGAGCTCGAGCGAAATTTATTGGAATGGTGAACAGTGGTGTCTCAAGTCAGATGCTGAGACCAGATTTAAGGGCCTTTAGCTAATTTAGAGACGAAACATTCATTCAATCAAATATTTCTCTGTTGTCGAAACTTTTACTCTGGCGAAGTTCATAATATAGGCAGAAAAATAAATGCATTTTAACTACTGATCTCTCTGCGGTCTTAGTGTTGTATTTGATGATAACTTGAAATTTTGACTTGTTGAATGGGATATGTGAGAGTTATGATCCAGAACAGCCAGAACGAGGGCGAAACCCTTTGGGACGGGCTTGGGCCTTCTAAAGCCCACCAAATTGAAGGGCCCGGGTTCGTAACTATATATAACTACTAATTTAAATGTATTCGACATTTAAAATATTAAGATTTAGTTAGTGTACTTGTATGTCTGAAGATATATTTGAACAAACTTTTTATCTTGAATAGAATCATAATTCTATATTTACTCACATAAATTTCATATTATACATAATACTACATATAGAATTATAATTCTAAATTTACTCACATAAATTTCATATTATACATAATACTACATATAGATAAATGAATGGTGACAAAGTATTAAGTATGCATATAAATAGATGAAAGACTCAAAAAATATATTGATTTTTCTTAGTATGACTGAAAACCGAAACTCTCACATTTTGCATAGGCATCTAACCTAATTACATATTGTCATATTCATTAGCCTGCCCTTGATTTTGTCAAAAGTTCAACTAAATTCATCTTCGTTTACTTGGTTGAATGTTTTAGACTAATTAAAACCTATTCCCTCTACTCCTACCCTTTTTTGCTACAAAAACTTCAGATCTTTAATCTGTAGTTTTCTTTGATCGGAAGACAGTTTATAGTAATACTTTGTTTAGGCTTAACTCATTCCTCTAAACCTATAGAGTTAAATCATAGTTACATCTAAACTCCATGACTTTTTTTTATGTTGATTCGACATAAAGTCTCATGAGCGATCGATCACTCACATATTGACAGTTATTAGTTTAGTACTAAAGTAAACATGTGTTTGCATCCTTAAACACGCCTATAAAATATTTCTTTTTCAAACTTTCTATAATTTTGTTTTCTTACAATTTTGAATCCTTTCAGAATATTTCTCTGTTTGTAATTATAGTTTCGCAGCTTAATTTAGCCCATCCAGCATAAAGTAAATAAATAAAACAACATTATCCTATTTGCGTAGAAAGGAATCCAAATTACTCCATGAATCATATAATGAAGATGGATTATGGCTTTTGCTTTACTCACACTGCTGCCATATTTATGGACGCCTTGTCGTCCTCTGAGAGACAAAATGCTGAATAATAATTATATTTTCGAAAATTATCAACAATGATGACCTACCAAAATATAGACTCGTAGGAATGGCTATTTTCACTACTATTCTATGGTTTGGGTTCTTATGTTTGACTGTTCCGAATAACTATGGTAACACATTTAGCTAGAGATGAAACTAATCCAAATCTAATACTATTGGTTTGCTTGGTTTAGTCTCGGATTTATAAAAATGTGTGGACTGATTTTTAATTTCTTATTTGTTAATATACAAATATATGAGCATAATTAATAATTGATATCATACTAACACAAGATTTATCAATATCTATTTAAAGACATTTTTCCATCCCAACTACTAATTCGAGCACAGTTTGGATTTAGTACTTTGTATGTTCACTTTTTTTTATAAAACCGAAAAGTTTCACTTTCTACAATAATTTGAATGATTTGTTTTTGAATAATTCGGTTATATGTCTAAATGTGCACTCCTAATCATACATCCCCCATTTTGGTGTATATCCAGATAATACATGCGTGCTTACAATTTGTTTGGGAATGATTTTGCATGAAAAGTTAACAATGATATATTATTATTCTGTACATAACGGCTAATGTAAATATTGTAACAAGGTAACAGTAGTCTCATATATAAAAAAAATAAAAAAAAAAATTAAGCATAGTAAATTGTATATTACATTAAATTCGAAGTTTGACGAGTCAAATGAGAAAGCTGCATGGATTCACATCTCCCAAACCAAACACATGTTTTCACTCTTTTGTCTTTAGATTTTTGTGGCTTCCCTTCTTTTGTTTCTTTCTCGACTACATCTTTAATAAGAGACTTCAAACTCCGAATATGGATGCAGCAGCACATAAAGCATTATGGTTCAGTGTCGAACAAGAAGTGTGATTGCTCTTGGCTTTATGCGGATTGTGTGCAACAATCAACGCTCTCCAAATATATAAAATATAAATAAATTTTCGATTTCTAAATTTGAACGACCAAACGAAATTTAGATTTACTTTAATGTTCTTCAAACAACATAACTTTTGGCCGGTGCTAATTTAAATGCGTTCAACGATAGTGAAGAATTTCAAAGTACTTCTCAACTCAACTACTAATTATATCCTGAATTTGAACTGTAAAATCTTTGGATTTCAAGGGAAAAAACCTAAATGGGACCTACACAAGCAACCACCAAACACTGAAAATGTTTCAAATTTTGAAAATGAAATAAACTACGGATAGTACTAAGAGCTTCTCTAATAATTCGTTTGATATCTTTCTATTTGTAGCTTTGTTTTGTTGACACACAAGGTCGTGCAACTATATTTTTGATTCAAGTTACCACTAATTGAATCTAGTACTGATTTAAAGTAATGAAACCAAACAAAACACATTCATAAATATATAATGAATCATTAGTATACAATTGGTTTATTCTGGTTATTGACTTTGATCTTGGTTAAGTCTAAACCATGTATTCATCATTTGTTGATAACTTACAATCATTCCCATATTGGGAATGAGATGAGATGTATATAAAAATTATCACAACATCATCTTCCCTAAGTTTCTCAATTATTTTTTGAAAAAATTCCAGCTACTTATAAATCCATTAATTTCTAAAGAAAAAAAGGTACGAAATTCATACCTTATGTTTTTATATATCAGTTTTCAAAAGTGAAAATTGTACTATATATAGGTGTAGGACCGGCTGTAAAGGTTAAAGCATATATATTATATATGGAAAAAAAGGAATTTATGTAAAAATTAGCAAGACAGACAATAATCTACATCCCACACATATATACAGCAACTAATAGATGAGATTTACAGAGAGGAAAATAAAAAGGTGTGTTCTGTATTTCAAAGTCTGTGCATATGTTTGCCCACTGCTTCACGCCTACGCAACCCTTCTCTTCTCTTTTTTTTTTTTTTTTTTGTTCTTTCCAGATCTTCTTTTCCTCTTTCTTTTTGCTTTTTCCATGTCATCATCCTTCTTTATTTTATTTTTCAAAAACAACGTATCTACACATTTGATTTCATCCCAATAATCGAAGTACAGTAAGTTCATTGAAATTGCAACCACTGTTCTTTTTTGAATTTTCAACAAGTTCACAACATCCAACTATTACAAGTTCGAAACTAACTGAGTTAAGTACTATACCATATCCAAGTACTAAATTATGAACCAAAACGCAGGAAGAAATCTTAAACTTGTACTACGAAAGAAGCTTTAATATAATTTAAACAAACAAAATAATTCTGATATTTTTATTACAACCCCATTAGATCCTCTCCAGAAATAGGAGAAAAACAAACCATAAAATTAATACAAATAACAAAAATCCCCACCCAACACATTTTGAATTTCCCCTGTCGACTAAAGTGAAAAAAAAAATAATAGCACCCCACTCCACTCAACTCTCCCTAAAACCCTCCCAAGGTCAACAAAAAAATTACAAGAGAGCTTGTTGTCTTATATTATAATGTAACAAACTTATAATATCCGCTAATTTTATTCTGATTATCCATATCCTTATTACTAGTAACCATGACATAACAATATCAATTTATGACCTAAACCAAACCACTTCTAACTACACTCCTTCTGAATATCAATCTTTAGAGACAAAACAAACAGCTTCAGTACATCCAGTCCTGAGGAAGACGTCTTTCTTGATTCAGACGAGCAAGTAGTCTACTTCTCGCCAACATGCACTCTGCTCACATCACAAAAAAACATATTAGTTAAACTCAAAATCTCGGTTCTTTTTTTTTACAATAGAAATTGTAGAGACCAATAATTACCGTAATCAAATTGGCTGCGCCTTGAACCGACACTGGAGAACTCATCAAAGTTGAGATTTGGCGGAGGATTGACTTTTGATTGCAACATAGCTGTTGTGTTGACAGTAACTAGAGAAACAAGAACTTAAAAGTTAGAATACTTTAACACAGTTAAAACTTAGAAAGAAAAAGACTTATAAACTGTAACCGTACCAGGCTTTTTTACGGAATCGGCAGGGGTCGCTGTTGGGTATCGCCGGGGAAGGAAAACTCCGGTGCCGGCAGAAGGACGTTTCAGGGGAGTTACAGCGTGCTGCGGCAGCCACGTGGCGTTGGATAAAGCGTTGTGCCTCATGTACCTCAGATTCTCAAATGCGACTTCGTCGTTCATTGCTACTCTCTTCGGAACATGAGTCTCCGAAGACTTGATTCTTGACTGAGAGCAGAGCCACATCTGGTCAAGGAGACGCTGCTGTTGGAGATAGTGCTCCGTTTGAAAGGCAGCGTTTTGACGGCGGGGAATGGGATTAGGGTTTACGCGGGGAAGATGAGGCTCGTAGCTTCCAAGCTTGAGCCTAGCAACTTCCCCTGCCGCAGCAGAGATCACGTCCCAGGCATTGTCTCTCCGGGACGAATGCGTCTGCGACGGTGGGAAGATTGGGCTTCGACTCCCCGAGTTCGAAAAGCTTCCGAGTCCACTCAGTGTTGACTGTGGCGAAGCTGCCGCGCCCTGACGTTTCTCCTGCAGAGCAAAAGATAGTAAATTTCGTTGACCGGGTTTTGATTTTTGTGAACTTAATCATAAAGAGGAGCGATTTTGTGGAGTACTAAGTTACCTCAGGCTTGGTGTTGAAGGAAGGAGGAGGAAGACGCTGAGTCGAAGGAGCGAGTCGCCGAGTCAACCCAGCGAGGAAGTCTTCCTCGTCGTCGCTGCTCTCATCTTCGGTCTCGGTAGAGTCACCAGGAGAGGTGAAACCAGGGGAGAAAGCTGGAGAATCAAACTCGTAAGGGAACTCGTTCGGGAAACCGAGTCGGGTCGGGGTTAACTCGGAAGAAAGGGGTTCTTTCTCCACGATAGGAAGGTTGACGGAGAGAGAAGGAGGAAGGAGGCGAGACATATTGAAGTAGACGATGAAGAATAACAGATGAGAGAGAGAGAGAGAGTGGTGTGGTGTCTTAAGTGAGGAGGAAGATGGAGAATGTTGAAGACATGGTCGCTTTTATTAAGGTTTCAGGGTTTCTATGAGACAGCTCAAAAGCACTTTAATATCTCTCCTGCTTTAATTTTTAAAAATATTATATAATTATAGTTATCCGTAATTAATGCGTGATGGACGAAAATCAAAACTATGTCCCTTGGTCTTTCTTATGTATTTTGCGTTTCGAAACTGTCATTTTTCTTTTGACGAGAACTATCATTTCTGAAAAAACAAATTAATTGCATAATAGAAAGAAAACAAAAATAAAAAATAGAGAATTTTTGTAAGAATGATTTCCCCCTCCTTTAAATACAACTTATTTATCTCTTTGGACTAATTGTAAGAATGATTTCCTTTAAACACAAATTATTTCCATGCCAAATGATTCTTACAACTTATTTATCTCTTTGGACTAATTGTAGGCATTAGAATTTTTTAATACAATTTTATGTCCATCAAGATCTTTTTCTTCATTCTCCTAAACCTATTCTATTTTTTAATTATTATATTAAGTACTGGAATGTGTATGGGCATGAGAAATACAGGTGGAACCCACTTAATCCCAAACAAGTTGTCATTTACATTTACAGTTCATAGTTCTCTTCTAATCTTAAATTACCCTGAATAAAAATCTCAGTCTTTGTAGAATCTAATTTAAATTAAAAAAAAAAAAGACTTGTGTAGTCTAATCAAAAGCATCGAACACTTCATAATTACGCCTTCCTCTCTTTTCCTCATGCAAATCCTTCTCATCATTTGCACTCTCCTCTTCTATTAACCGCCTTACTTCTTTTTTTCTTCTAATTAGTAGTACTAATACATTTACTGCTGAATAATTACGTTACTTTTAGTATTGGTGACATGAAAAATTTAGTAAGAATTACGTTAACTAATGGCGTTAATTACTAAAATCAAAGAGTTTCGGCGACTGTTCGGTTTTTTCTGGTGAAGACCCCTATTTTGTAGGTTTCGATTTTTAAATTTTTAATTAAAAATAGTTCATAGAAATCTCGTGACCACTCAGAAAATTTTGAATCTAGCTGACGTGGCATTACAGCAGATTCGGCAGATTTTAATCAGTCATCCGTCCCTCTCCCTCCCTTCTCCGTCTGACGTAACGGATTTTAAACAGTCTGATCTCTCTATGTCCTCCGTTAGACCTAACGGATGCTACACGAATGGTCTCTCGCTGGTCTCTCTCAGATAACGAGCCGTCATATAACAGACGTTATCTACGGATACGAAACCGTTTTATAAACTGGATTGGATAATATTATATAATTTTCCCGCCTAGATATTATTTATGGTAGAGAAAAAGGAAAGGATGGAAGTGAAATGGTGGTGGGGTCCAGCTTTTACCTGCCGAAAAGGACAGCACCGTTAAGTCAAAAGAGCGGGAACAGATCTTCTTCTCTTCCTTCTTTGGAATATATATAGAGAAGCAAGAAAACATATAAACAGCATATTTTATTTTATTTAAATCGATAAGAGAAACTCAAAAGTTTTTTTTTAATCTCATCTAATATTTTATTAATAAAACTATAGTAGTAGTATATGCGTGTTACGCCAAAAACTGTGCCCCTAGTTGCTATCTCTTGTCTCCGGAGTCTACTCTCAAATGTCGAAACTAGGAGCACCCACAATAATATAATACTCACTTTAAACTTGGTTAATGCTTTATAATCTGTTAAAAAAAAACAAAAACAAAAATTAATACAGTAGTACTTGAAAGCTGCTCATATTGCAACAACAATAACAACAAAAGTGAGGTGGAATCCATTTTTTTTTGTTTCCCGTAATTTACGACGGGATTTATCAGATTTTGGCTGAATTAAAAAAAAAAAAAAAGCAATTATGGGCAATAAGAGTTTAGGGAAGTGGTTTACACGCGTGAGAAAGAGCGCGTGAGGGCAGAGGCAACTGAAGGTGGGTTATGTCTGCCAGCAAATGCTTTACAGAAGCTGTCTTTCTTGCTGCCTTCATTCCACAAAACATTAGAAAAAAAACAAAATATTAATTTTGTCACTCGTAAGAGAATAAATTAAATAAGTAATAAGAGCAGATGAATGGTTGGGGAAATTTACCGTATCCGAATTTGGAGTGATGAGTTTTATTTGTAAAACAAAAAAAGAAAAAGATATATATAAGCGGAGTGGACTAACAGGAAAAGAAAAAGAAAAACAAAGAAATCTGCAAATGTCATTTCGAATTTCCCGCCGAAAGCCTATAGAGGGATATATAGTATGGTGACAGAAATATGTTATCATCCGTCCATCTCAAATGTGAAGTCTCTTTCTTTTATAAGTATGCAATAACTAATTAAATCTCATGACAGATGAATACCTAAAAAGTATTTACGACTATACATGAATTCTACATTTTTTTATCTAGATTTTGGTTTAGGTTTTTATTTTGAAGTCTTCTTCTGTTTGGTAGTATTTGATTATTATTATTAGCCAATTTGATTTTTTTTGAATTTTGTCTTTTGGTAGTCATTTCAATAGATTAACATGTTTTAAAAAGAAGTTTTTGATAAATTAATATTATCGATGTTTTTAAGGTATGTAGTCCATTTATTTGATCCAAACAAAATCCTACTTATCTTTCTGTTAAGTTTCAAAATTAAATTAGTATAGACAGCAGAAAGATTTTGAACGAGCATGGGAGGGAGACAATATTATTTAATACAATTGTAATAAGAATTCGCATAGGATGAGAATCTTGGCTGATCATTTTAATCATAAAACCTCGTCCTCTTTGACGTGGATTTAGCTGTTCCAACGTTCACCAGCATTAGGATCTCGTGAACTTCAAGTTACTAAACGTCTTTCTACATTGCTTTTATTTTTGTCAATATATTTTTTATTAGTTATTTCACGAAATGAGACTTTCGTGTTATGAGCATATACATGATCTAAATATGTAAAAAGATTACCACATCAAATATGATTTCAGCAATTTGCATGATCTCAACTTCTACCATCCAGTTTCCACTACATCTAATGAAGGCTGACGAAACTAAAAGCAACTTTTAGGGTTTTAACTATTCTAATAATATTGCAAACAAGTTTATCAAAACAAAAGAAAAACTATTCTAATAATACATCAAACTAAAAACAAAAGGAGAGAGAGAGTAAATGATCAATATGAGATGAGAGGTGGTCGACACGACTATAGAAATGTGTAAAACAGTAAAAGAATCGAAAGTTACAAATCTCAAAGTTAGTCTCTATAATCGTATTTATTTAAATCAATCAATGAAAGGATACAAAATACGAAAGAGAAAACATAGATTCTTTGAGTTTAGAAGCTCTCAAAGCAAAGGAAATGGCCCCAAATGTATCAAGCCACATGCAAAAGAAATGATTCTTTCTCGTTCACTCGGTTTTGCAATGCTACAGCACGTGCGATGCCAACTGTTTATCCCATGTTATGTGTGGTGTACACTACTACTCGCGAGCGCAGCACGTGCAACATAGAAAATATGTATATGTGCTTAGAAATCAGATAGCACTAGGCCAGTGGCCACTAGCTAAACCGTCAATGGTCAAAGCCTCGGAAACATTAATCTTCTAAAGCCTTTGATTTCATTTAGTTACTTAATATAGTATAGGAATATTTTTTGTATTTGCATATTTGGTATGAATAGGTTAGTCTGGACTTAACTCACCCGTCGGTTAGATCCACCAAACGATGATTTGAGACTTTTTTTACATGCGTGCCTTTTGCTACATTTGCATATCAATAACTAAAGTATGCAATGTTCTTTGCAAATAATTCAAACATCAAATGTCGAAATTTTCTTTTTAGTTCCTATATGCTTGAAAGTAAAATTCCAGTAGTGCTTTCTGATTCCTGATGTGTTGAGATGTAATATATATGTTAGTATATAATAATATTCATAGTGAAGACGACAACAACAAAAGTCGTTGTAGTATAGTGGTAAGTATTCCCGCCTGTCACGCGGGTGACCCGGGTTCGATCCCCGGCAACGGCGCTTATTTTTTTTACTATCAAAGGCCCAAATTACGGACACTCTTGGGCTGTGTTGTAGTTTATCAATATTATCAAAACGATAATTTTTTTTTTCTCTCTTCCAACAACTACTTCCTTCTTGTCAAAATTCTTAACGATCTGAACTAATCGAGATTCTTTGTTTTTCTTGTACAAATTTGAACACAAGAAGGAACAGTTTTTGCTTATACTTAAGTAACTCAACAACATGTTTGATTACCATTTAATATAATACAATTACACACGAAGCAGCATCATATTGGATTACAGATCAAACTAAATACAAAGACACTCCTGGACAGCGTCGATTTCATTATAAAGAGACTTGTCTAACTTGTTGTCTTTGTTGAAACATAAGGAATCAACAAGTCAAGAACGAGACTCCCCTTACCTATATAGATGTTAATTTAATCTTATAGTATAATATACTTTTACATTACTTTTTTAGTTATTTCTTTTTATATTATATCCTTTCTAGGTATATTTCAATACGACGACACCTTCTTCGATGTCCACTTAATTAAGGATCCTGAAAAATCAACGCAAGGAAAAAAGACAAGATATCAGCATATTAAAACTTTTTCGTGATACATTCGATTTTTCATTAACTACGAACAATCTAGTTCTATTTCGAAAAGCATAAGACAGTGTAATAGAAACATCCAATATAGCCGTGTACCTTTGTTTATCGTGCATCATCTCCGGCTAGGATTGATAATTAGTAATAAAGCGATCCTGCATATTTTGGTTTTCTATAAGTGATTTTCGTATATCGATTTATGAAAATATGTAAAAAAATTATTTATGACAAAAAAATGAAATTGGTGTTTACCTTCCCACCAGTTTCCTCTCGAAGCACTTTCGGAATCACCTTCCTCTCCATCTTTCTTGTACTGAACACCTCAGAATTAGCGAGTTCAGAGTTAAATTCATAGTACAAAGAGAATGATATATCGAAATGAATATTGAATATCACTTTGCCTATATGTGTTTATATAGGTCAAATAATCAACTTTGTCTCAAAAGCGCTGCTATGTGGTAGTGTGCAAGAGAGATGCTTAACAATATTGGATTTATTGCATAAGATGGAAACCTAATCCCAAGTACTCGAGTTTTTTTCAATATGCTATGCAACACAAAAATTTGGGTAAAAAAAGTGGGGACTTACAGCATCTATAGTCGTTGTTGATTGTGGTGGTGTTGCAGAGGAATAGTTTTCTTGGCCTCCATAGAAAATAGATGAGCTCAAGTTGCATGGTGGATGTGTGTCCTCATTTTGGTAAATCTTTCTCTCCTTGTGTTTTCTCCTTTCTCCTCTTTCATCTGCAACCCCATTTCAAATTTCTCACTTTCAATTTTTTTAATACGTGAAGTATAGTCTTTCACTGAGTTCATAGTTAACTCTAATTAGTTGGGATAAACAAATTTTTTATAGGACTAATGACACGTCCAAAACACTTAGTTAGTCTCAGCAATAGACTCACTTGGAATCCCCAAATTTGGAGGTTGATAGTTGTTAGCTCTATTTCGATTTGCCATGTCCGCTTGCATCCCCTTGAGTGAAGAACAAATAAAAGTATATATATATATATAAGAAAGCCGCACATACAGTTTATACTTTAAGAATGATGATGATGTATAATGATTCATACCACTGAGGGTGGTGGGAAAATGGATTGGAACAATCCTGTTGTTGATGAGGAAGACGAGGAAGGGACTCTTCTTGGACCAAAAAGATGATCGAAAGATGAAGAAGAAGAGGATGAAGAGGAACCAGATACTGACTTTTTCTTGTCCATGGAACGCTCTTTTCTACTTTATGTCGTGTACTTGTTTTTTATATGTTAATGGGTTAGTCCTTTAGTAGGAGAAAGTATATAGAAACGAAAGTACCAAGAGAAGTTGCTTTGAGAAAGATTTGAAGTTTGTTTGTGTTGGGAGTTATAAGATTTACTCACTCTCCTATATGCTTATTTATAGATACTATTAAGCACTTGCCATCTTTGACTTTTGTATCTCATCCATTTTTAGAATTTATATTATTCTAAATTTTGTTTTCGTAATTTCGGCGCTATTTTGATTTTCTAATTACTCCTCTCTTTTAGGAAGCATTTATGACTGAAATCGTCAGTTAATGTTTAGTTAGCTGTATAATTTTTCTTTGGGTAATAAATAATTAGCTGTATAAGTTAGTAGACCGATAAATTAATAAACTATTCGTCTAGTTACCAGTTATCATCCATATAATGATATAAAACATGGTATTATCTTGTTGCAAAAAATAAGTGTACATAGCAAGTGGCGTAAATGTCTGGTAGAGATTAATTAGACCTACACGACACTTTATTTGATTTACATAAGAATTTCTGCGATTATTTTTAAATTCGTTAGGTTTCGTTATCGTTGCTAAATTAGTTAGTCATGGACACAATGTGAATATATACTCGTTTGTGCGATTTAGAGGATACCAGTACAACCAATAATGAGAAGGGTTTAGCCAATTATGTAAGATATCAGGGATCCCAAGATTCGAGTATATATATATTGATTAGTGTACTAAGAATTTTTTATTTTTTTTAACTACATTCTAAATAGGGATATACTTATTTTACTCTTATTAAACATAATTAACGTGTCCCTTAGCACTAGAATATCCCAAATTCTACAAAGAAAAATCTGGCTTGGATCTTCCGGAAGACACTATAGACAAAACAAAACTCTAACTTATCTTACACCAAAATCCATTTGAACTCTCTCAGTTGTGCATACATATTTCTTGGGTGAGCTAAACAAGTCAAGGCTTTTGGTCAACGTATGGATACATCCTAGACATTTAGGCTGATCTTTAATTACGATTGTATGTTAACTTACTGTAATTATTATTAAAAGAAAACATTAAATTCTAGTGTTTTAATCATACTAAACACAGTTGAGATACAGATTTTTTTTCTGTTACGTTCACGTTCGTGGTTATAATTCTAAAATATAGTTTGGTTAAAAAAATAAAATAAATTATATATTATTTTAAATAAACTAAACATTAGAACTAGAAAACAACCTTTGGTCGAGCATATAAGCTATACTAGTTTTCAAGGCCCTTGTTATGAATGCATTGTTGAAAACAATCAGGGCCGGCTTAATACTTTTAATGGTTTTTGGGCAAAAAAAAAAATTTAGGACCTTTTCATTAATAAAAACACAAATTTAGGCCCCTAATAATTGATGAAACACATAAATTTGGATCCCATTATTATCCTAATTTTGCTTGATTTGGGAAGTGGATCTGGGGCGGTTGCACCAATTATCCCCCCCCCCAGTAAGCCGGCCCTGAAAACAATCCCCTATGTCTATAAGATGCAAACAGCTACGTTTTACAAACACAAACACAAATATTTAGGTCTAATTAATCAAACCAATATTGATTCAAAAGCATAATGACAATGCGGATTGATTAGCACATGTAGTTATCATGATTCATTACCGTGTCACACCATGTGGATTCAATTCCAAAAATATGTATGTTGTTGAAAGAAAAAAATGACAATGCGGATTTTAAAGTTAGCATCAACATGGTAATAACTAATAACTATAAATGCCAAGTACATATTTCAAAAGTTACAAAAGTCATATATATATATATATATATATATATAATTTCACGTAGACGAAAGAAAAATTAGGCCATACAAAGAATAAACGTCGTGAATCTAGTAAACGGGAACTTAACCGATAGAACAAAATGTCAATACGTGTGATGGGTATTTGTCCTAATAATCTTTTTGTCGGTTATTTGTTTGACTATGCGTTTTAAAACATTCTCTGCAAAGATACAGCACATGACCGGTTGTAACTGTATCTAAACAAAAACTTGGAATTATCTGTACAATGCAAATTAATTAAAAGTGAAAATTAATGGTATAGACTCCTCACGCAAGGAATAATTCGTCTGCAAAAAAGAAAGAAAGATTGAATGGGGAAAAAGTGTGTTGATATACGTGCTCTTCATGGGACTTGAGGAACTCATGACATGCATGCATGTTCACCACCACCATCGTCATCCATTTGTAACCTTCTCAACTAATGGACACCATTGACATCAAGAATGAGAAAAAGACTTAGAGATAGAGATAGAGATAGAGATAGAAATTAGAGATGAGAGAGATGGCAGCCTTTTGAAAAGAGGATTGGATCCTTTATAAGTTAAGGAGAGCCATAGCTTGAGGGTTAAAGAAGCTCTTCGCTAAAAATGCCCTCTGCTCCCCAACCTTGGACCAATATACTGTATGGATCCCTTATGCTTAGTTGACTTTGCATTATTATTTTTTCATAAGGTAAGATGTTTTAGATCCATTAAACATTAAATCTACTTTAGGATTTACGATTCATCATAGTCACTCCATAAAGTTATATGTAGGATTCGAACTCGGCTATGTGTTGATGCTTTTGCAATATATTTTATTCATTTTTGGCTTGCCGAAAGATAATTTATATATTTTTTCTTTTCTTGTTGATTTCTATTTGAAACAATTTTTCTTCCCGTCTAGTTTCTCAACTTTCTTATAGTTTATTGGTAGATACAAAATTGTGAATGAGCTATAACTCATAAATAAAGAACATGTATATATATTAAAATCGAATACTAAGCCTAGATGACGATCCCGAAGCTCATATAATTTTTTCCTTTTCTTTTTCAATTCTTAATTGTTTAGTTCAGTTTCTCGGTTGCGCGAGTACTTTTCTTACATCAAATTGTTTTAATTCAATTAATTCTTGAAATTCTTGGATGTGATAAGTCTATGGGAGAGCCTTAAAATACTATCAACACATTGTTCAATAGATGTTATAACTTAACCACCTGTTGGAATCCCACATCGAAAGTTTAAATGGACTAATACTAGTATATATAAGACTTAGGCCAATCCACTCATTGCCAATTAGTTTTGAATTGGAAGCCCATATAACTTAACATGGTATCAAAGCCTCGTTTGTTAACCCAAGTAGGGTGGCCCAAAAAAGTTTATTACTGGTCTTAAAATGGGACCAACACTCTTATATATAAGACTTGGGCCAATCCACTCATTGCCAATTAATTTTGAGTTGGAAACCCATATAACTTAACACCACCCATCAATTATTGTTTTGTTAGTTAAGATTGAGTCCACTAAAACCGATACTCAAAATTTTGTTAGTGATGGGTTTAGCACCCCTTGCTAAAAGCCCTTCATAAATTGAGACAAGGCCCATTTGAAGCCCTACCTCCACTTCCGAGTTTAGGTCAGCGCTCAAATATGGAAATATCCGAAGATATATTTGTATCGTGGAAGAAAAAGAAAAAAGATCCTGAGAAGAAATGAAACTATCATAATCCTGAAAGAGAAGGATTATTCTCAAGGCGGTCTACGGAGGCTATATAAGAAGAGCCCCCTCCCTCGAAGATGATTCATTCACAACTTCCGACTCGAGACCTAGGGCAAATAATAGCTTATTGCTTCCAGTTCTAGATCTCGGTTCTTTACTCTTAAAACTTAGGTCGGCGTTCTTTTCCGACGACCTAAATTTCTTGTACTCTTCGGGCTTCGGCTAATAATAAAAACAGCTTTATCTTTTCCCCCACAAATCTTTATATTTTCTTTAGAGGAGATATCCAGATCTTACAAATTTGCTGTCATTGTACGTAATATTTGTGTAAAGAAAGCAAATTTCGAAACTTAGTACTGTAATGTGTTTAATTTGCCTTAAATGTTAATTAAGACTTATAAAACATACTATGTGAACGAAACCAATGTATGTGTATATTGGGATACAGAGAATTTAGACAACAACAAAACTAACAGATAACAATCCCTAAACAGTATATAACATTAAAAAGGAGATGAAAAACTTTAGTGTTCCTTGTGTTTCCCTAAAGCTCAACAAGAAGCACTTGCTCCTTTTCTTATCTATAAAAGAATCTTATACGTTCCAGTGGATCAGTTCAAATTCATACATTCAAGACATTGCATTCATAAAGTGGAATTTATTTATAGTTAAAAGTACTTTGGGCTATATATTTTCTATCTAATCAAACAAGTTTCAGAACTGTTAAGAGTTGGGCTTTAGGCTCAAAGAAAGCTTGGACCGATTGATTCGTATAATTTAAAGTTGGGAGGATAGTATCTGATTTACACATTTCATGTTTACGTAAAAAAATTGGCTCTTTTTTTTAGGTCTTCCGAGTTCTGAAATGAACGTTACAAGGAATAGTTTACCAAAAATACGTTACAATATAAGTAACTAGTTATTATTACTTTCATAGTCATAGGGTGCGACGTCGAATGTGTATTTTACGTCTTTGGTTACTCTAAAGATCCCTTTCTCACCTGCACAAGTTTATAAATAACAACGAAAATTTTAATTTTCAAATATTATTTTGGTTGAATAATTTGACATAAATTTGGTAACTAATTCTCAATCAATATTCACCGATTCTTTTTTTCTTTTATTTCAGAAAATGATTTCAAAATTGGATGTGTTTCTTTTTCTTCTTATAAACTGTATACTTGTAATAATTCATAACTTTACGCTATTTATAATTTGTTTTATTATAACTATTTTCTATTTATAATTAAAATCATAATTGGAAGACGCGACCCATGATTCTGATCTCAAATAATTTAATGAACCTTGCAACCACTCGATAACCATTTTTTCTCCCTTTGTTAAACAAAATGTACCTTTCAATTTCTCAGCCTCTTCTTCGGTGAGTACTGCTGCAAATCCGCTCACGACTTGGTTGTAGCAATATATTAGAGCATCTTTTGGTGACCTTGTGAAAAAAAAAAGACAAAACCAAAAATTCTATTATTTTTGTTTCAATGATGTTGGACTGTACACGTCATTGAAAATAAAATGTAAAACCTTTGTACAGTCCACATATATAGTAGGAGCCATTAGGCACATATATTTTGAACACGTTCTTCTTACTTTCTAGTGTAGAGGTTTTTCTCAAAGATTTATGTCTATTTTAGAGTAAATTTATAATTAGTTTAATAGATATTTTTAATAAATAATAAATGTGAAAATTGTTATTTCCTCCCCAAAAATAATCATGTTTGGTAGCCAATAGTTGAAATCTAAAGGTATTTTGTATACATATTTTTTGAACAGTAAAAGTTATTTTAGTAACTTGGAAGGAAATGCACACAATCGATTTTAAGCTGTAAACCATATTATTATAATTAATTCTTAATGGTCAAAATCTAAAATTACTTTAACTGTTGATAGTTGATAATATATATTATATATGGTATGAAAAATTAGATGCATTTTTTTATTTTATTTTGCTTTGACTATTTATTTTACAAAACGAATTAGTGGGTTAGTGCTGAATCTTATCACCCATCTGAACTAACAACCATTAAATTCAAGTAGCACAAAGGGGGGGGGGGGGGGGGGGGGGGGGGGCGGGGGCAACTAAACTTTTATTATTATATTATTTTCAAACGAATTTGTTTTTGCTTATTGCTATATTCTATAGAAACTAATTACCTTTCGTGAAGCAACTTTCCGAGAAGTTGTTCGTATTTCTTACAGTCATAATGATACAACGCAGGATCAACATTGACCAGATAAAGCTGTGTAACATATTCGATAGAAATAATATAGACATCGAGGATAAGTTTTCGGGGGAAAAAAATATAAATGATCGAAAAATAAATAATAGGTAAGTAGTAAGTACCCTCTCTAGCGAATTATCCGGAGATGGCCCCAACGTACTCGAACATACCGCAGACATGGAAAATGCTATGAAAACCAACAACATTCTGGAAAACATTTTGATAAAAAGGCTAAGAAAAATATTAAGTACTGTATTATAGATTTGTTAATTGGATAGATAAACTATACTGTGAATATGAGCATAAATAGTGCTGAACAATGAAAGCGATAGGCCAAAAGAGTGGAGTAACTTCTTAATTTTGAGCGTTTATAAACCACATTTATTGAGTTTTGTAAACTCCCTTACTCTCGGCCGTTGTTTCTCAGCTTATAACATATAGTATTCAGTTTTTATTTGTGAATGAAAAAAGAAATAAAAACCCATAATTAGTTCTTGTAAAATTCTTGACAAGCGAGAGGTCCCTTAGCAATAGAGTATATGACAATGGGACTCCTGACTTGGCGAGAACCGTCCATCTTCGTCCACGTGAGCCACGTTTCTTCGAACTTCCAGTTCGGCTAGCATAGTTAAAACCACGTCTCTAATTAGTGTTAGTTAAAGTACCAATCTTACTAAACAAATATTTTCAGTAAAAGGCGTTTGGAGTTAGTGTGGATGATGAATAAAGAGAAAGATCCATTTATTTCACCTTTCGAGGGTGGTTTGCTTCTGCAAGAAAAGCAACGAAGAAGAGTATCAGCTGAAGTATGAAGGTGTGTACAGCTATTGCCACCACTCACTCACTCGAACAATCCTTCTTCTTTTTTGGTAAGCTTCTTTTGGTTAATTTTGTTCTCTATTGTTTATATGACTCTCGTACAATTTATATATGAGTTTTGTTGCAGTGCACGTTAACGCTTGATGCCTCTATTTATAGTAAACGTTCATAAGGTAGAAATCGAAACATTTTATCGTGCAAAAGCTTATCAATCAATTTAAATTCTAGTAAGGAAATGGACTAAGAATATGAACATGTCTTTGATATGATAATCAATTGGATACAAATGGTTTTGATTCCCGTTTGCAACAAAAAAAAAAAGAGTTACTTTAGCTTATCGATTCGTGTTTGCTGCTTTTACAATTCTGTCATCTATCACTTTTACACACATCATGCATAGACGAGTGAACATTTCTTTGTTAATCTCAGTAGCTCACATTCTTATTCTTTTGTAATTTAGATGCTCATTCGATTTTGATGTTGATTAATTGAAGACCTCCATAAGTTTAATGCGTTTTCACTTTCACACGACCGCTTAAAGAGACAAATCTCTCATCTTACTAAACTTTTATAATCATCATTTCATTTGGTGTCCTAAAATCCAAGAAACGATCATACGCATGTACACACCAACTATTTGCTTTTCGATAAGCAGATGAAAATCATGTAAAACCCTCAAAAGAAGATAGGAAAAAAACATGCAGAAAGCGAATTTGACATTAGAAGACTAAGGTTTTGCTCCTTTCCAATGAGTTCTCACTACCATCAGCACAACACTTTAAAGCCAAATCTTTAATGGTTTGATTCAATTTCTCTGAGTAAAGACCAAATCCATCTGCAAAAAGAAGGAAAAGCCAAAATGACCCAAGAAAGTTACACTTCAGCAGTACAAAACATATTTAACAGAGAATCCTTGATTTATAAAGAAGAAACTGAACAAAATCAGTTCGTAAGAATCCTTCCATTAACTTGTTTGGTTTGATTTGCCAAGAACAGACTATTATAACTAACCTCAAAATGAAAGTATCAAATCTTTGTGGACATCATGAATTTGGTCTTCTTCTCCGCGGGCTTCAAAATCTGAAACGAGCACATAAGGTTCTCGTCCACGCTCATCATCGCACCAGCGTTATCGAACTCGCCACAGTAGTTTGGAGCTGAGAACACCGTCACGAGTTGTCTATCAGCAAAGAACTCATACCCATCCTCCACGACCTGCCATTAGAAAAATTTCATTATCTTCCCTTGTTAACATCAAGAAGGCAGCAGAATCAGAGAGAGACAATGGTCGAAATATTCACCTGATGGGCACGGCACACAAGGTCTAGATCATGCTTCGCTAGAAACTCAGAGACTTTATCCGGACCAAAGGTGTACGAAACGCCTCTATCATTCATTCCCCATCCTTTAACATCTTTCCCAGGATCAGACCAGAGCAGATCACAGAGCAGCCCTGTGTCCGGAATCATAGTTGGGCGTGGTAAGCTTCTAACCTCATCCAAATGGTTGAGATCCGGCGAAAGTCCACCGTGCATGCACAGTATCTTGTCGTCTATAAGCGCCGCAACAGGAAGGCAGTTGAAACAGTCAGTGAAAACCTTCCACACCCTCACGTTAAACCTCCTTTTGCATTCATCGTAAAACCCATAAATCCGATTGATAGAAGCACACTCGTGGTTTCCCCTTAGCAGGAAAAAGTTCCCTGGGTATTTGATCTTGTAAGCTAGCAAGAGACATATCGTTTCAAGACTCTGTTTGCCTCGGTCCACATAGTCCCCTAGAAACAGATAGTTGGCACTAGGAGGGAAGCCACCGTACTCGAACAGCCTCAGCAAGTCACTATACTGCCCATGTATGTCGCCTGTTTCAAGACATTTTACACCACGAACCATAAGAAAGTGATTGGACTTTTTCATAAAGCCAACAGTTAACGATCTTTTCAACAGTTCCAAGAGAAAACAGTGTTGCAAACAAAGAGATGCTAAGCTTGCTTAGCTGAAAAATCCATGTTCACTCGTCTATTCAAGTCGACCAAACTTGCAAGAGACTAACCTATTCTCTGATCAGAGAACACCTCTTCAACAAAAGTAAGTTTCTTACTCAAATTCGATTCATCTGGCTTTACAAATTCGATTCATTCCATGAAGGATATACTCGAAATTCATAGCAACAAGAAAACTCATGCTTAGACTATACTATTCACAAAAGCAAAAACATTTCTCAATCAGATTCTAATCGCTTCAGAACATCAATCAGAGGTTGGGCAAAGTTTCACGATGGTCAACAACATTATTATCCCAAAACCCACTAAAAGCTTTCCGAGCTTGAGATTAATGAATAAAACCCAAGTTCACACCATTAACCCAGGGAAAAAAAAACGAAAAATAGGAACCCTAAAATCAGCAGAAAAAAAATCAATTCGGTTTCCATAAACATACCACAGATTTTGATGGGTGCCTCAAGCTCTAGCAAATTGGGTTGCTGAAGAAAAATATCTCTAGCTGTATTGCAGAGCTGTTTGATCTCAGCCTCCGAGAGCTGGACTTGCTTTCCTGGTCTAGCTAACCGGACCTCCGTGAGACGCCTGATTATATCATCTAAAACCGCCGAGTCAATCGGCGTCTGCTGCCCCTGCGTCGTCGCCATTAACAGAACCACGACAAGAAAAACCCTAATTTTTCGACCCCAAACGAAGGAAAAAGAAAGCCCCGAGAGGTGGAGACTGCGAGAGAAATGCAATCCAATCAGTGAAAAAAGTTGAGAAATTACGCGCAAAGACTTCCCAATTTTAATTCGAATTTATTTTTGCGTTGATGAAAACTACATTATTATAAACAAATGAAACGAAAGTAAAGTATCGGAAAACAGAGATGGAGACGAATTTATTAACAACACCTTTAAAAATCTTTGAAAATTGAAATCGAAAGAAACTGAGGAGATAGTGATAAGAGGAACAAAAAAAAATAGGGGAGACCCAAAACGGCGCCGTTGACTAGAGTCATTAAAAGGCTTCAGCTTAATGAATAATGGGCCGTTAATTAGCCCAATAATATATGATTTGTATATTTTTGTAAATATGATGAACTCAAACATTTTTTTTTGATTTTTTATTGGTGGCCACTTTACACATAATTTGCTAGAAACGTATTATTCATTCGAATTCATTTGACCATATTATTACTTAAATAATATGTTTTGTTGTGGACCAATCCTACCTGTTTTTATCAACATTTTGGAATTGCTAATATAACATTATTTCATGTTTTCACTGATAAGACTTGTGGATGTTGGGCAAGTCCACAAACGTAAATGGTCTCTGCTCCATGTTGCACGTAAGCCTCGAACTCGGGTACTTAGATTGGTCTCTAATTTATTTTGGGTTGGAAATGAAAATTTGATGGGCTGGATGATCCAATACGTCGAGGCCTAAAAGAGCCCATCCATATGATACAGTGACAAAACAGTATTTATTCATTTATGTCTCCGTTTTTTTTTACTTTCTTGATCGTAAAGTTCTCTTTTTGTGGGGTGAAATCTCGTAAAGGGCTTGATTCATTCTTTCCAACTCACCTCCACGTTTCTCATCTCAAAGGCTTTTTTTTACCAAAACATCTTTACAGATACAAAGTTGATTTTTAACAAGTTGGATATGATGTCTCATAAGATAAGAAAGTAAATTGTTGGATTTTAGGTGATTAAAGATAAAGACATATGCTTCGGATCTTGAATTTTGCATCGGTTACTCATGCTCGGCCTTTATAGCCTCTCGTTTCCTGTGATACATATCTACTTTATTTTGTAAGAATAATCATAATAAACACAACGTACATTACGTATATTATAAATTGATTCATAGATTATATATAAAAATATATGCTCTTAGGAGTTCAAAATATTCTAAAAACTAAGAAGCCATAGAGCGTTATAAGTTCCCTTTTCGTCATCATATTAACAATCATACTCAATAAAGTTCCAAATTACAATCAAATCATCAAAGAGAATAGATACTTTAGATAAAATTTGCTCTTTCCGGTTTAATATCATTTTTGAAATTTTGCATGCAAGTTAACTAGTATATCATATATTCTTTTCAAAGTTGACTTTTGAATTTCTTTTCTATTATACATTTTTAAATACAATTTTTAATATGTATAACTTAGATTTTTTTTTTACATTTCAAACGTTAAATTCATGATCTGCAATTCCTATAGATTATAAAACTGAAAGAACATTATTTAATTGCAAAATTCCAAAAATTAGCAGCTTTAATTAAAAAAAAGGTATGGGATCGTCCATACATATATCAACTTAGCAAGTTGATAAAGAAATGGTCAGATCTCAAGGTGGCAACTGCTCCTCAAAAAAGCTAGATTTGATCTGATGCCGTCTTTAACCCAAAATATTAATTTTGATTTATGAAGAAAACGTAATTGAAAAATTACTTTTAAAATATAGGTTAGGCTTTTGCTCTGTAAAAATTGGGTGTTTGATTCCACTTTGAAGCCTCTCTTTCACCTTTGTTGCGTCACCACCGGTCACGACCTTCCTACAGATTGATGCCCTAAATTATATTATTATAATTCGTCTGTCATTTGTGTTTCATAAAAGTATAATTGCCATTATATATAAAGCTACTTGTGTTAACGTTGCAAAAGCGCATCTTTATCGTGTAGAGCCTAAAGTCACGCTACATTAAGGAAAAAAATATAAGTTTAACGGTTTAGTTCATACTATAACAATGTTTTATGACTAAGGTTAAGGTATATAGTGTTTTGTAGTTTATACTAATAATACTGATGTACCATTATTCGGATTAATACTATATTTCCATAGAATGGTTTTGTACCTTTTTAGATAGACTAGTTACTGTAAACGCAAGTCCAGCGAAACTGGAACACAAAATCGAAGAACTAATCCCACAATATCAAGATTTATAATAAACTTTAACAAAAATAATAAATCAAGAATTTATTAAACCAAAAAAGGCAGAAATAAAACCAAACCAAAGTCAATCCACAAAGTTTAATTGGAAGAGTAGAAGCCGACGGACCAAGCGTCTCCATCAAAACCCAAAAAGAAGTTTTTTTTTTTACTTTCGTTTACAATTCTCTCACTTTTTGGTTTTTCTCTCCAACAAAAAAAAAAAGATAAATTTTTAAAAAATGAAAAAGAGAGAAGCTTTAAAAGGTTTCAACTATCCTCCTCCTCGCAACACCGTTGTTTGAGAGATTCTCCGCCTCAGCAAACAAGAAAAACAAATTATATAAAAATATTCTCTTGAAAAAACATCTCTTTCTCTCTGTTCCTTTCCTTTCAGAAGCTAAGCATCTCTTCCTTTTCTTTTTCTTTAAATTTTTTTGCCCGATCTCTTCTGCAAAGATTCTCTCTTTCTTTGTTCTCTTTTCATATATGTTTTTATTCTCTAATAACAACATTTAATGACTTATAACTTCTTCTTCTCCCTTCTTCCCTCTTCTTCCTCCTCCTCTTCTTTTCTTTGCTTCTCTCTCCGGCCGTCGTTTTCGCTTCACTCGCACGTTTTCAAGTATATATAAACACGTGTGGGCCATTCTTCATCATCATGGATTCTTCTTCCTCTTCCTCTTCTTCATCTTCTTCTTCCTATGGTGTTGCTCGTGTCAACCATATCTCCAATCCTTGTATCTTCGGTGCGTTTTCTTCTCTTTCCAAATTCTAGTCTTTCAAGATTTAGTACCCTAACGTTTTGATAATATTACAGGGGAAGTTGGGTCGTCATCTTCGTCAACATACAGAGAGAAGAAATGGAAGTTGATGAAATGGGTGAGTAAGCTTTTCAAGAGTGGTTCTAATGGTGGTGGTGCTCGCACTAATCATCATCCTCCTCAGTTTCAAGAGGACGAGAACATGGTCTTTCCTCTACCTCCTTCCTCTTCGGTAATTACTATTATCTTAATTATAAACTAAATTTATAAGCTCTTTTCGTTTATTTTTCTTTCTATTCTAGTCTACACATATACTATAGACATGTGATAATTAATCGTAAAGCAATATGCAAAAGACATGTGAATATTACTACTGTTTCTCTTTTCTTCCTTATGTTATTGAAATATCACGGGTCTTCACCGTCTTGTACATTCTGTGAAATTGTCACATCCATGAAAACATAAAAATTATTTGGTCCATTTGATATTTATTGCTCGTTGGCTTAATGCCTAAACTGAGATGATGTGACAATGTGGTCTTGAGCACTATTAAGGATGACAAAAATAGGTAGAAATCGGTTTACTATATGTTGGTTCAATTAGGACTATTGTTTAGTGGGCTGAGTTGAGTTGAGATATTACTTTTTTAATATTCATTAATAATTCGGGTTAGATTTTATTTGTTTGTGAGGCTTTGGAAGAATATTAACATAGTCATGATTTAATTTGATATATATATATATATTTTTTTTGTTTTTTCTTCTAATTTTTTCATATTATATACTGGATTATTAAGGTATTTTACGTAGTATATAAAATTAATAACGTTTTTTTGTAAAGTTAATATGAGCTGCCCAGCTCATTGACTTAGGAATGGAATTTTTAATTTGTAAAATAAATAATAAACACAAAACACCCATTGCATGCATGATAGAAGAGTTGGATTGGATTGAAGTGGCCTATTTTTGATACTCATAAGCACTACTAATGATATTTAGTCATTAGAATCTTTAAAAGTTGAAATCTATATGGTGGACAATTAATTTTTCCAACAACAAAACAAAAAGTTGAACTTTGTTATATTATCTCATCAATTTATTTTATTTTATTTTATTTTGCTGATGTCATTATTAACGAATAATTTGCAAAACTGACGTACAGCCATAAAACTATATAACATGTTATTATAAAGGTCAATTTACATTTGTGTGTGTGTGGATGATCATGTTAACGAATCAGGACGATCGGTCGAGAGCTGCACGGGACAAGGAAGAACTCGACCGCGCAATTTCACTTTCACAAGCTGACGATACGAAGCGCCCTCATGGTATCTCCATCTACATTCATGAAATTAAAATTAAATTAGGGAAAAAATAAAGAATCAAAGTTCATGAAAAAAACGTTATATTCTATTGCATAAGAGAGTGAACTTTTTATTACATAATTTTTTTTTAGCAGGGTATGGTTGGTCAGTCGATGATAATCGAGATTTTCCCAGGCCTTTTCACGGTGGCTTGAATCCATCATCTTTCATTCCTCCTTATGAATCTTCTTATCAGTGCAGACGAAGACAAAGGTACAACAAAACACATTCTCCTATTCATTCGCCTCCAAATTTAGTGTTTAATTAATTGGAATTGCAGCTCAATAATTGCTTCCGAAGACATTAAAAAGAATTTTTCAGTGACATTAGTTCAAACGATAGAAACGTTACATCGCAAATTTTACTAGAAACTCTAGTTTGAACAGCTCATATTAATTGGCATTGCAAAAAAAACCAAAGAACTATAAGGAATTACATTTCTTGAAACTTCTTTAAAGGAAAAAAAATCATCTTTTATAATAAAAAAAAAAAGAACGATAATATTCAGCTTTTTCTAATCGCGCATTTGGTAACGTTGTTTGCTCACTTTTTAGCAGAATATGCGGTGGTTGCAATCGCGATATTGGAATGGGGAACTATTTAGGATGCATGGGTACATTCTTTCATCCTGAATGCTTCCTTTGCCATTCTTGTTGTTATCCCATCACCGAGCATGAGGTATATATACACTTATATTACTTGTGTATATATATTATATAAGAATACTAAGTTTTTGTTAATGCTTATCAAGTGTTCGACTAAAGTTGTGTGTTTTGTCTTCTCTCTTGATTCAAGTTCTCTCTGTCAGGAACCAAGCCTTACCATAAGCTTTGTTTCAAAGAGCTTACTCATCCAAAATGCGAAGTTTGTCACCATTTCGTAAGCAACTACACATTTAGTAGACTAGACTAGTCTTGCACTTTACATGTTATTATATAGTGGACCAATTGATTTTACATTCTTCTTCTTAGATCCCAACTAATGATGCTGGCTTGATCGAGTATCGGTGCCATCCATTTTGGAACCAAAAGTATTGTCCATCTCACGAATATGATAAAACCGCTCGTTGTTGTAGCTGCGAACGTTTGGAGGTAATCAAATAAATATCAATAACGAAATTCCCTCTTTAAAATATTGATAAGTCCATACAAACCAATAGCGTTTTTTTATTTTCTTTCTATGTTGTGATCATGAAGTCATGGGATGTGAGATATTACACGTTAGAAGATGGGAGAAGTTTATGTTTAGAATGTATGGAAACCGCGATAACCGACACTGGAGATTGTCAACCGCTTTACCACGCGATAAGAGACTATTACGAAGGAATGTACATGAAACTTGATCAACAGATTCCTATGCTTCTTGTTCAAAGAGAAGCTCTTAACGATGCTATCGTTGGAGAGAAAAACGTAATCTTTTGATCTTTCGTTTTTACACATGAGATTTTTTCTTTCAGTTTCTCTTATATTATGATTATAATTCCTCTGTTTTTTTCCATAGGGATACCATCACATGCCTGAGACAAGGGGTTTATGTTTGTCTGAAGAACAGACAGTCACAAGTGTAAGCCTTTTTGAAAACTCTTGTTAGAAAACTTACTTAATTTCTGATATCTAAACAGTAATTTGCTCTGTTTTGGTACTTCGCAGGTTCTTAAAAGACCGAGACTTGGCGCTCATCGTCTTGTTGGTATGAGAACTCAGCCTCAAAAGCTAACACGTAAATGTGAAGTCACTGCTATTCTCGTTCTTTATGGCCTCCCAAGGTACTTAATACTTGCTCCATTCTCAAATTAGCTTCTCCACATTGCCACCCAAAAAAAAAAAACATTGAATGATTACTAACTCATGGAACTTTGGTGGATGAAGATTACTAACCGGAGCAATTCTTGCGCACGAGCTAATGCATGGATGGCTAAGGCTTAAAGGTACTTATCTGTTTTTAATACATATGATTTGAAACACATTATTTTAGAATTTTTTTATTTATTCGGTTTGATTGCATTCCTTTACAATAAACTTCGTTTTGAATTTTATGTATATATCAAAAATATTAATCTATGAAAACCCTTTTGTTTTGGTTCTGATTTAAGCATTTGGAAACGTTTCTTGAATTTCTTGTTCACATCATTTAATTAGTACCCCTACAAATAAATAAAAGCATCTTAATATGTTATTATTTCTTGATTTCATTAGGCTACAGGAACCTTAACCCTGAGGTAGAGGAAGGAATATGCCAAGTCCTCTCTTACATGTGGCTTGAATCTGAAGTTCTCTCAGATCCTTCATCAAGAAACTTGCCATCAACGTCATTGGCCACGTCATCATCATCATCATCTTCTTCAAACAAGAAAGGAGGTAAATCAAACGTGGAGAAGAAACTTGGAGAGTTCTTTAAGCATCAGATAGCTCATGACGCGTCTCCGGCCTATGGAGGAGGTTTCAGAGCAGCAAATGCAGCGGTTTGTAAGTACGGTCTGCGTCGGACACTCGATCATATCCGCTTCACTGGAACGTTTCCGTTGTAAATTTCTCAATGACACTCACATTGAATGTTCTGGTTTTATCTTCCTATATGATCTTAGTTTGGATTGGATGGATCACATAAAGGTTTGTTTTCAAATTTAAATAGAATCTCAGGACAGACTTTGTCTCCCATTGGATTTTAAATGGAAGATTTGTTGTTTGGAGGTTTTTTAAGAACAATTATTGAATACTAATAACCCAAAAAAAAAGATTTATTTTCAATTTACATGTTGATGTACACAAAGGTGGTTGACTTTTATAACCGATTTGGTAAAAGTCAGGGTAGTTTCATTTGCCTAGACGGTCGAGTTTTAAAATATTTTTAGATAGTGATCATAATAGATCAATAAATTTCAATCTTTTTTAAAAAACATCAAAGAAATTGCTTCTAAAAACTTTGAGTCCTAAAAAGAACACCAACACATTTAAGAATAAACATTTGGTCAACCCCGAAAAAAAGAAAAGGAGCTTTAGACATAGTCACATATATAGTTAACAGCAGAGAGCTCTATTGCACTTGTGTCTGACCCACAGAAAGTTATCCAGTCGTTCACAGTCCAACCCGCCGATTCACTTGGCTGCGTGTGGTTCACGGTTCCTAAAGACTATAATATCTACACGTAACAGAAACTTCCTTATATACAAAGAACGTGCAATTCTAATAGTGGACTAAGAAACTGGTCTCTTTTTTTGGTCACGAAATGGAATCTTAACTTTAAAAAATATAGAAAGGCTAGACGGAAATATCGAATGTATAACTTCAAAGCCCTAAAACATTTTGTGTCTTCGTATAGAAAAAAGAAACTGTTGCATTCACCTTCTTTTGACTATCTTTTTAAAACCCCAAAACATTGGTATTTGGTAGTACTTTAGATTCATTAAGAAAAAAGATGTTAGGACAGCTTTTGCATCTATTCGGCTCAGTGCACGTCGCATCATGTGAGATACCAATATTGCTACACAGTAGCCGACGATTTGTGAAGAGTTGTGAGAGAACCGAAGACAGGATTGGTGCATTGCATGACGATTTACTCATGTATATGTCTTTACAATGAAAATGTAATTATTCGTTAGTACTTATTTAAAAGATACTTGAGGTCGTCGTAAAAACCCGACAATAAAGAGGCAAAAAAGAAACATGTGGAGAAATCATCATTTCCTTATTCTGCCGCAAGGTTAATTTAGTGAGTTAAAATAACACCCACAATACTTTAAGGTATTATGTTTGTTATTCGTAAAGTTCCGTTTGTTTTTCACCTTCTATATAAAGAATAACTAAACCGAGATCATTTATTGACATGGTGGATGTCGTCGGCAAAGCTGCATCGGAGAAGGAACGCTTACTGGTGAGTGAGTTGATTCGTTGGTACCAAGTGATGATTGGAGAAGTGGTGAAAGTACTTGACGGAGAAGAAGTGAAGAACCTATACTGATGGAAGAGGAGAGGCCGTGGTAGGAAAAGAAATTAAGAAAAGTTTCCAAATGCTTAAATGATTAATATCTTTTGGTTTTAAAATATTAATCCATAAAACCCTTTCAGATTGGTTCTGATTTAAGCATTTGGAAACATATCTTAAATTTTTTTTTTCCACTAATTTAGTACCCTCTAAAAAAAGCATCTTAATTTGTTTTAATATCTTGATTTCATTAGGCTACAAAAAACTTAGCGCTTAACCCTGAGGTAGAGGAAGGAATATGCCAAGTCATATCTGACATTTGGCTTGAATCTGAAGTTCTATCAGATCCTTCGTTAGAAAACTTGCCATCAATATAATTGGACATATATAATCTCCCCTTAGATTTTAAGTAGGCCAAATGATGACAAAACAGTGATGGCGATAAAGGTGACAGAAAAAATATACTACTAATTATGTGATCGAAAAACCTCTTTTTAAGTTTAAAATGTAATCTATGGACTTCAGAGCCGCCCTTATGCCTTCATAAAAAAAACACTTGCCTATGGTCCCCATATTTTGGTGTTTGTAATAGTTTATTACAGTATGTGTTTCGAAAAAGACTTTAACAACATCTGCATAAAATATAATGATTTAGTAAAAATAAGATATGTTTACTTCTAATAAGCAGTAAGTTCATCCAGCTCAAACATAAATTACATTTATCTTCAACCCAAATAATAATCATATTTTAACATTTAGCAAAATAATTATATAAGAATATTTGATAAAACTAGAAAAAATTACTAAAACCAATTAAAAATTAGAAAGATTATAGTAAAAACAGCTTCTGTGATAATTTTTATTGTTGTTTATGAAAGAGAACGAATTAAAAAAAAATTATATTCTGAATTATTTTTTCATATTTTATTTTTGTCATATGACAATATTTATTATTCTAGACATTTGTTAGTCAATTCTTATTTTATATATCTTTTTAATAAATTAAATTTTTTTTTATCGCCTAGGCATCTATTAGTCTTAGTATGGTTCTGTGTATGGTGATTTGAAAAAACTTTTTTGTAAGTTTTAAGTTTAATCTATAGTGATCGGAGAAACCTTTTTAAGTTTGAAGTTTTATTTATGGTATCGATTGGTTTAGTTTATGAGTATGATTTGCAGTTGTCAGCTTATAGTTTATGAAATAAAGCCATATGTCTTACATTGGTTGGAACTACTCATGTATTTACTTCAAAATTCTCCTAAACTAGGAACATATATGAGAAGTTTTATATAGTCTTTCTTTTGGCTTTAAAATATTAATCCATGAAAACCCTTTCGGGTTAGTTCTGATTTAAGCATTTGGAAACATTTCTTGAATTTTTTTTTTGTACTAGTTTAGTACCCTCTACAAACAAAAAAAAAACATATTAACCTAAGTCATATCTTACATGTGGCTTGAATCTGAAGTTTTGTCAGATCCTTCATCAAGAAACTTGCCATCAACATCATTGGACATATCGAATCTTAGGACAGACTTTGTCTCACCTTGGATTTTAAATAGGGAGATTTGTTGTTTGGAGGTTTTAATAAGTACAATTATTTAATACCAATAATAAAAAAAATCTTAATTTTCAAATTCTGAAACATAGAAGACAAAAACATTTGGCTAACTGAAGATAAACAAAATTAATACTGAAATTAAGTTGACAGTTGATACCAAAGAGTATTAATGAGCAGAAGCTAATTCTTGCAACACATGTAAGCATAAAAAAAAAAGAAAAAAATAAGGTTTAAACATAGGTATCGATCAAAGGCTTCCTCATTTCACCAACGACAAAATTGGGCTGAGCTTCGGCTAGCTTGAAGATGCTGTTAACAACAGATAGCTCTATAGCAGTTGTGTCTGACCCACAGACCCGCAGATATCACTTGGCTGCCACGGTTCACTGTTCCTGCAACCAAAGGCACCTGAAGAAGATTCGCCAGTTCCTTCATTTCCTCCACTTTGGTGTCGGGATGAACCTATTTAATGAAGAAGATATAAAATAGTTTTGAAAAAATTGTAAGTGATATAACATGTAAACGCAAGTAAAAGCAAACGCAAACAAACATTCCAACCCTAAAGCAAAGGTGCTTTATGTTATGTTTGTAGATTTCTTACCATTCCACCTATGTTGGATAAGGCACAGTAACTTCCAACAAGTTCGTTATTCGCAATGGTTTTGTCGGTAAACTTCAACACCAAGAACATCGCTTATGATCTCTTCGGTTTCTTTCTCGAGCTTTGGATGCACAAGAGCCACGTAATCGTTGCAAGCTATAGCGTTTCCGAGTGCACATAGAGGTTCCTCAATTCGCTGGACTACAACTTGGTCAGGCAAGCTATCTCTTACATGTTGAAGCTCTGTTGTTCATATTATAAAACATATCATTACAAATTTCCAAAACTATATACAACTTGTAAAATGTGGGGGAAAACTAATATTCACCTTGGTCTGTAATGGTGTGAGAAAGAAGAAGTCCGTTTTTGTTTCCAACATATAGACTACCGATAGTTCCGGATTCTCCTATCGAGGTCATAACAATGGGGATAACACCTTTTAACTTCGACTCAAAGCCACTACGAAAGAAAGTTTAAACATTTAAAAGTGATATAATACGTATATGCCAAAATAGTCTAAAATTTTGTATCGAAGTGTGTACGTGAAGAAGTTTGTAGAGGAAGTTGTGGAAGAAACGAGGCAATAAGCATTTGTGAGTTTGGAAAATACACCAATTTCGCAATTATTATTAACAAAAATAATAGCGATAAGCCAGTTAATGAGACGAAGAGGGTCGTATAAAGCTAAAAAAAGGTAAATTAACTCACGAGTAGCCATTTTAGGATCCAACAACACCTGCGGAATTAAGGCAAAACAAAAAACCTAATATGAAATTATGATTTTAGAATACACAAGGCAAAAGCAGAGAATGAGGGTTTTTTTTATATATAGACATGGGACATTATTTGTGTTTCACCAGCCGAGTTGTGTTCCAGAATGTTTGTCAAATCATCTCGAGATGTTTACGTGGGAAGAGTATGGGGGAAGAAACGGAGAGAAAGACGTAGTGAGATACATGCCTGCAATAAGATTCTCCTAGTTCTTGGGTTTTGCCTGCCATCTCTAGAATATATTTTCTTGTCTATGTGGTGTACAAAGATGAAGATGCTCTTGTTAGGCCTTTATCAGCCTGTCGTGTTCTCAAGCAACTGTATGTGCAACGACATCGCAAAGACAACCTGATAGATATTATTGTGAAAGTGATTTCTTTAAAGACCTTATTTTATTATACTAACGTGAGAGAAAACAACATTTTGGGATCTTTGGTTATCCTACGTGTATATGTTATACACAAATGTAATATCTTACGTGGCTTTTTTTCATTTTACGTAAATCAGATATATAATACGTGGTCACAAAATATCTTCGAGGGTTTAGCATAGGTACACTGATTGGAGAACGGGAGAATGTCGTCGGAGAAGCTGAACCGGTGGCGGTGGTGGATATTGATTCGTTGGTATCAAGTGATGATCGGAGAAGTGGAGGAAATGCTCGACCGAGCAGAAGTGAGGAGGAACCTATATCGGAAGAGGCCGTGGTAGAAGAGACCAATGGCTAAAACTAATTTATTTGTTTGTAATACACATTATTATAAATTTTGATTTATTCGGTTTTATTGCATTCATTCACAAGAAAAGTCGTTTTATTTTTTTATATAGTTTTTCTTTTGGTTTTAAAATACTAATCCATGAAAACCCTTTCGGTTTGGTTCTGATTTAAGCATATGGAAACGTTTCTTGAATGTTTTTTGCACTAGTTTAGTACCCTCTACAAACAAACAAAAAGCATCTTAATTTGTTGTTTGGAGGTTTTAATAAGTACAGTTATTCAATACCAATAACAAAAAAAAAAAAAAAATCTTAATTTTCAAATTCTGAAACATAGAAGACAAAAACATTGGGCTAACTAAACATAAACGAAATCAATACTGAAATTAAGTTGATAGTTGATACTAAATACTTGAGTCCTAAAGATCATAAGCTCATTCTTGCAACACATTTAAGCATAAAACACTTCGTAAACCCCCCCAAAAAAAACAATAAGCAAGGTTTAAACATATGTATCGATCAAAGGCTTCCTCATTTCACCAACGACAAAATTGGGCTGAGCTTCGGCTAGCTTGAAGATGCTGTTAACAACAGATAGCTCTATAGCAGTTGTGTCTGACCCACAGAAAGCAGTCCAGTCGTTCACAGTCAAACCCGCAGATATCACTTGGCTGCCACGGTTCACTGTTCCTGCAACCAAAGGCACCTGAAGAAGATTCGCCAGTTCCTTCATTTCCTCCACTTTGGTGTCGGGATGAACCTATTTAATGAAGAAGACATAAAATAGTTTTGAAAAATTGTAAGTGATATAACATGTAAACGCTAGTAAAAGCAAACGCAAAAAAACATTCCAACCCTAAAACAAAGATGCGTTATGTTATGTTTGTAGTTTTCTTACCATTCCACCTATGTTGGATAAGGCACAGTAACTTCCAACGAGTTCGTTATTCGCAATGGTTTGTCGATAAACTTCAACACCAAGAACATCGCTTATGATCTCTTCGGTTTCTTTCTCGAGCTTTGGATGCACAAGAGCCACGTAATCATTGCAAGCTATAGCGTTTCCGAGTGCACATAGAGGTTCCTCAATTCGCTGGACTACAACTTGGTCAGGCAAGCTATCTCTTACATGTTGAAGCTCTGTTGTTCATATTATAAAACATATCATTACAAATTTCCAAAACTATATGCAACTTGTAAACTGTGGGGGGAAAAAACTAATCACCTTGGTCTGTAATGGTGTGAGAAAGAAGAAGTCCGTTTTTGTTTCCAACACATAGACTACCGATAGTTCCGGATTCTCCTATCGAGGTCATAACAATGGGGATAACACCTTTTAACTTCGACTCAAAGCCACTACGAAAGAGCGTTTAAACATTTAAAAGTGATATAATACGTATATGCCAAAATAGTCTAAAATTTTGTATCGAAGTGTGTACGTGACGAAGTTTGTAGAGGAAGTTGTGGAAGAAACGAGGCAATAAGCATTTGTGAGTTTGGAAAATACACCAATTTCGCAATTATTATTAACAAAAATAATAGCGATAAGCCAGTTAATGAGACGAAGAGGGTCGTATAAAGCTAAAAAAAGGTAAATTAACTCACGAGTAGCCATTGTAGGATCCAACAACACCTGCGGAATTAAGGCAAAACAAAAAACCTAATATGAAATTATGATTTTAGAATACACAAGGCAAAAACAGAGAAAGAGGGTTTGATTTATATATATATAGACATGGGACATTAATTGTGTTTCATCTCAAAAGATTAAGGTTTAGGGTTTAAGCTGCATGATACCTTCTCGACCAATGTAGCGTCGGAACAGAGAGGTAATGATTGAAGAAACCCTACTTATCTTTTTTTGGGGGCTAAACGTAAAATAAAATTGAGGGCTAAAGGTAAAATAAAATAAAACTTTTGAAATTAATAGTATTTTTTTAAAAAAAATTGTATCAATAAACTTCTGAATTGTCGTCAAAAAAAAAAAAAAAAAACTTCTGAATTTTTCTGTTTAATTTTGGTGTGACAACCACAAAATCTTGTAGGTAGCTGCTAATATATATGAAATGTAATTTATGTTAAGATGAATTATGAATAATATTTATGTTTATTTCATGTAACTGCTGCACCAATGTAAAAATTAAACATACTCATGCTCATCAAAATGATATTCAAAAAACAATATCTCCACAAATGAAATTAAAAATTATTTTTTCCCGAGTACAAAAAAAATTGGGAGAACAAAGCTCTCTCTCTACTATTCTCCCTCTTTGCACCACTTGCTCACTCTCTCTCTCTATGCTTAACACAATTGATGATGTTTTTTTCCCTGAGTGTTCGTTTAGTTTCATCTTGCAGCGAATCTACGTCTCCTTCCCTTAACCGGCATTGAACCGGAACTAATCGGTTCCATGCCCCATTTCGGTTCATCTTCCTCGTCGCTTGCTTCATCTGACCTCCACCTCAATCCTCCACTGTTATTTCTGCTCTCAGTGGCCAAGACATTGCTGTTCTTCAAGCTATACCATTCAAAATCAATATAAGAACTGGGCCGAAATTCCTCAAACCAATACTAAACAGAACTTTTTATGCAAACCCACAAAAAAATTAAAAAGAAGAGAGGAAATGTACCTTGAAGACATGTCCATTGGATCATCCAAATCGACAAAGTTACGGGACATGAGTTCTTTGTCTGGTTGCATCCTTGTGCCAAAGAAAGTGGACTCCGGTTTCTGTGCAGATCCATTGAGATGGTTGCTGCTAGGTTTCATCGTTACAGGATTGTTTGCTGTTGCACGGCGGAGATAAGGAGGGCTTATATTGTTCTTCATGAATCTATCAACATTTGTTTCTGGGGAGGTTTCTTCAGTTCTTTTTCCTTTGAGCTGACTGTTCCCACGAGCTCTGTTAAGATCTTTGAACGGAGAGGAGGACACTTCACCGAACTTCAGAGTCTTGGTTATGCTTCTAACTTCACTCTTGTGTCCTCTATTTGTGCTTGTAAATAGCCGTCCATGGGAATTATCAGCGGAAGCGTTTCCTATCAGATGACTGGGCTGAAAAGGGCTGCCATTATTAGCCGCTGGCTCTCTAGCGCCGGCATTGTTGGCCCGTTGGAGAAACACGGAAGTAGTAGAAGACGGAATAGAGGAAGTAACCATCTCAGGCGCATCAGGAAGATCAGAGTTTCTTGCTGCTTCAGAAGCACTTTCAGAGGTATCCTCCATCTCAGAAAATTGTCCAGACCTAAGTTGCTGCTGCTGAATTACTGGAAGTAAATCTATGGCTTTGTCCTGTTTCAAAGCAACAGAAACACGGGAGGGTTTAAATTTCAAGTTGAAATAGCCAATATCAGGTCATGTTGCACATACATAGACCATTCAAGATTCAGAAATATTATACAATCCTGCAAGTATTGAAGTAGCAACTACGCACTAAAACGCAAGAATGTGAAAGATGGCTGGAATACTTACAACTAAATCTTTTCTCCAATGACTCTGTGATTGCATTCTGGACATAGCTTCTTCCCCAATACGATTCTCGGATACGAAAGCCTCTTCAATTTTCTGGAGCTTAAGATCCACTTGGTATGCCTGGATGTAACGGTAACGCTGCAGCAATGACAACAACCAGTAGTTTCTAGTCAAAGACAGACCAAAAATATCCACCCAAATACAAAAGACATTTTTTCCAGAGAATAAGCTAATTTTATAGTGATGAAGTATGCCTCCTTGTTCAAATAATTTTATGCTTGTTCATTGCTTTCAACATCCTAAACTACATCAAGCTTGAATAAGAAAAATTAGTTGAGCCTAGACAGAAAATACGAGAAAATACATCAGTATCTAGTAGGATGAGATCATTATATACAGAGCCACCATGGAATCCCTTATGAGATATGTAGCTTAAAGATCTGGAGGTTTAAGCTATTGTCTTTATAACTATTTGACTGTTTCTACTCGAACTGACAAACCATTCACAGTCCATGTTGTTCAAGTGAGGTTGATTTAAGCATGAAAATATGATTACTTACCTGAAGATAAAAGACAACCAAAAGACTACCCACAGCTGATGAGGGGTCATCAATTGCAGAATCTAATAGGCATCTGTGCAGATATTTCTCTTCATCTGGGTTCCACGGTAACTCAATGATTCGATCAACCAAGTTTCTCCTAATAGATAGACAGCAGAATTCGTTGACAAGTATCTCCATCCATTCCCTCCAACTCCAGCTGTCTAGATCATCAGACACGTGTTTCACAGCTCCACTTTTCAATTTATTTTCCTTTACTTTCAAGCAGAGTGTCCTTTGGTATGTGAATGCTTCACTCAGAAGACCACATTCCACTCTCACACGAACAGCTGTGACAGCTTCACCGATTGAAACCAATTCTGATACGCCATCACGACCAGACCAACGCAAGACCATAAGAGCTGCTTCAGGGTTTTCCCTTTCTAACAGGACTTGCGCAACCTTGGGATAGGTTTCTGGACCACATATTTCAGGAAGAGTCCTACAAGCTTCCTGAAATATAATCAGTAAAAGTTTGTAAGCTACACCAGTTAATAAATGCGTGGTGTAAGTAGGGATGCATATTATTTAGCGAGAATATTAAATCATGCACAAAAATACATATTTCCAAAAGGTACCTCGAGTGCCTCCTCGGTGTGATCATCGAGAAGATAAAATACAGAAGACTCCAGCAACGAATGCCTGGTTATGCCAAAGGTAGCAGCAAAATCATCTATAATGTGCTTCCAATACTTTTCAGGGGTAGTCCAATGCCGATCAAACAGGTAGTAAAGAAACTATTTCCTGGTTAAGGAAACCAGCGAAGAAGAAAATCATGTGAAGGTAGTATACTGATTGCTGAGTATTTACGAAAAGTAAAGTGCAAGGTAATGTAAAAGGATACAATTGCTTGCTTAGCAACAACCAAATCTGAACTGCCATGCAAAAAGAGTATGTCGGCAGCAGTTCGAAGATTCTCAAATGGATAAGATCCTGAAGTTCCATCAATTTTGGACCTAAGAACCGATCTCTCATTGTTCTTCAAACATCCAACTTCTAGGTCTGCCCCTATGTCCTGACTGTACTCCGGCTCTCCCTCAAGATTTTCTAAAGCGTCCTCGATAAAGAGGAAAGCACCCTGTCCGTTGCAATCTGAAGACTGGTCTACGGGATCAGGCCATGCACGCTTAATAGCATTCGATTTCCTTTCACGTACAAGAACATTCCACGACGTGAGATTAGAATATCGAGACTTCACATCTTCCAGAAATCCGTGTCTTATGCACCACACCATTATGTCCAGATGCTGAAATCAAATGCAATCAAGCGGTTAAACTTATTGTAAGCCGTATATGAAAACAAGTAAAGAGAGTTATTAAGGCATACTTTTTGCAACGCTGTTTGGATATAAATGGAATAAAGTTTTAGCTGACCTGCTTTGTTTTTCCAATGTTATCCCTAAGCTTCTGCACGTCTTGAAGCTGAGGTGAAACAGAACCCTTAAAAGCTGACTCCATAACTTCAAACACACTACATATGCCAGCCACCTGTTTCGAACACTTTAGGAGTTTATCTAACCACCCTTGCATCTCTTTTGTTTCAAGATTATCTGAGAACCAATATTAAAGATAAACAGACCCCAAGTTGCACACAAATACTACTGGCTTAAAAAACTATAAACATTCCAACAGCTAAAAGGATACAGATTTGTTGAAGTTCAGACAAGATGCTCCGGAATGTACGCTTGACCCAATTTTTGACAACAACTTCATCCAGCAAGAAGGCAATCACCGGGTCACTAGATACAGCTGTCTCATCCATACAGACACTGGTGATATCTATTCATTTTCTGTCAAGAAGATGTCAATCACACATCGAACATAATATACTTTTTAAGAGAATGATATAAGCATAATGCACAATATGTCCATCAGGGAGCCAGAACTACCTAAAATTACATAAACCTAAATTCCCAATATAAACGTAGTTCTAACAACACATGCCTTATCATATGAAGATCTGCCCTAACAACTGTTAAATGAGACAACACATGAATACAAATCTATATGAGATGCATGGAAAATCGAACAGGAAACTAAAATACTAAATGAATTAATCTGACAGCAAGCATAAATGCAAACAGAAGGATACAATGGCAAACCACAGATATCAAATTGTTGTTCATGGCAACATCGAACAGAGAATAAAGGCGATGAACATCAGCTTCCAATTGATGTTCATCCTCATCCGAATCCTGTGATGCCTCTTCATGTGTTGGGGAGATTAGACCAGCTTCTACACACTCGTCGTAGAGACGCAGCTGAAGTCTATACCCAGTTTTTGGTCGCCGACTTCTACAGATTGGACAATCCTCACACCACTGACAACACTCTGTGCACAAGGAGGCATGTCCACATGGGTTCAGCACATAGCTCACGTATTTTCCACAGCTCGCCGAGTTTCTGGTTCCACGACAGCGCTCAACTTTCGCCTCATTACACAACTCTCTGAGGTTGATTGATGCCAAATGCCTCAACGCCTCCTGTAGTAATAAGCATGGGGAATTAAAACAACAATTCCGAACATTCAGCTCAAATTTCATCACTAAATACGCAAATATCCAAACTATCAACCTAGCCAACCCAGTAATCATCCTAATTTTCACCTGAAATGCGACTAAGATGACTGAACAAGCGAGAGAAAAGTAACTAGAACACAAAATGGTTTCAACACTCAGACACCAACAATGCCTGTAGCCACTAGACAGATGTATTTAAGGGCTACAATACCTCCCACGAGCAAACAAACACAATGAAGCTGAAGCAACAATCCTGAAGGTAGAAGAAGCTAAAAGCAGAAGAAGCATCTAAATATCCTAAGACCTGGGCTAAGCTTCACGGAAATTAAAAATTCGACAAAAAAAAAATTCAAAAGTATTCAAGCGGAAGACCTGAACAGGCTTGCTGCTGTAATTAGGCTGCTGAGGAAGAGATATCGATCTCGCGGCGGAGGCAGAACCATTGATTTCTCTCGTATCCATCTTCTCCGGTTAGAGAAACGAACAATCTAAAAAATGGAGGTAAACACAGAGCTCGGTTGGTGAAAACCAAGTGTGTTGGCGAGTGATAAAGCCAGTCTAGGGCTCCGTTTAGCTTTCTCTTCGGGAGGGAAGACAAAGAGGGAAAAACACTGTGGATTTCTCGCGACGCTCCTTGTACGGGTCGGGTCTATTCGGGTCGAATCGATTCGGGTCAAAATTTAATTATGGGCCGATTGAAAAAAAACTTTGTGATTGTGTGGCCCAGTCACGTGGTGTAAACGGTGCGTGTGACTCACTTGCTATTAAAAAAGCGCGCGCGTGACTTGTCTCTCGTTTCTCACGTTTGCCTCGGTTTCCGTCTTCCTTTCCCAATATCTTCTTCTTCCACGACGACGGAGGAGAAGAAAACCCAGAAACCTTTTAAATTTCTGAGAAAAGCACGATCCTTTTTCCCCGATCTTATCGATTCTCGGATGAGATAAGATTCGGCCTTCAATCACTGAGCTTCGCTTTTTTTGATATCCTTATCTCTCTGCTCTCGATGGATGAGTCGTTTGCTAATCTACAGTCGAGTCATTTGCTTGGTTCAGTTCCCGTAAGTCTAGAACACATCCATTTCTTATACGATTTTACCAATTTTAGAATCGTTCAAGGGTTTTTTTTTTTTTAATTTCATTGCGATATAGAATTTTTGAAATTTATAGGTTTGTTGCCTTATTTTTTTCCACCCGCGACCACGATTTCATTAATTCGTATTTCTGGGTTTTTATACCTGATAAATGTTAATCGAAGTTTTCCTCCATCTCACGAGAGGATTCTTGAGTTACTTTAGGAAACATACTTAGCTTTGCATTTAAAATGGTTGCATGATTGGCTTCGTTTTGGATTAAACTGCTTAAAGATACATGTTTCGGGTGAATCTATCACTATCCTTCGTTATCTTTACTAATACAATAAAAAAAATCTGTAATTTTTTTTGTATTAAGGCTGTGATCAGTGACGACAAGAAAAACACAAATGTACCAATAGCAAGCGTAAATGAAGGTGTGCTCTCTTGCTACTTTCCGTTTGAATGATCTTCCGGAAAATGAGTTTTTTCTGTAGTGAAAGTGTTTGCTGTGCACTGTATTGCAGGCCCTTCTGCATCAGCAAACATGCAAATCTTTCCACCGTATCAAGGAAACAATGCAAAAGGATATCAAACTCTTGAGAGTCCAATAGGTATATATATATTTATCAGTAGTCACAATTACATAGATGTTTCGATAACATGGTTGAAAGAAATGCTTCTGTGAGTGGAGAACGTTTTTCTTCTGCATGTCCTGTATACATTGTTCTGTCCTATATGATCATTTATTTTACTACACACTGTAGAAGCACCTGAGCAGCAGCCATCAAACAACTGGAAGGGATTCTTCAACGTCTACTCATATACTCAGTACTTCGACGTGGACACGGATGTTGTTCTGAACAGATTGATGAGCTCGTTATATCCCACAAGTGCAGATTTTTTCAGCAAGATTGATGCAAACCCTGATTTGTAAGTCTTTCAATACCCCCTGACTCTTGTTGGTGGCTGCTTTGCTCTGTGAGAGTTCTTTGGCGTCTCCTATTGAGATATCTTTAATCAGTCCACTGCTCAGTCAAGCTATAAAATTGTTAGTGTTTTACGTGTTATCTTCTGAATCATTTTCGAAAACATATTCCAGTTGTGACAAGGCAGAGGAATGACTTTGATATGTCTTAGGTTTGGGGAATGCTTTTGTGTTGCCAGCATTAGACAAGTAGTTCTATAGGAGTAGAGATTCCCAGTAGAGCTATTGGTATTCGATGATTAAAACCATAGTTTCAAGTTTCGAAACCAGGAATGTTATCAGGGGAAACAAAGGGATCTTTGGGTGTTGAGAGATCTTCCTGCTTTACTCTTCAATTTTTCTGTCTTGGGTTCAACTTTTTGTGTAACTATACTTTTGAATTATCCCTTTGGAGCTGATTTGTTGTAGACTTAGCCTGCTTCCAGATCCAGTTTCCTTATGCCATTTGTTAGCTGTCGCTTGTTAAAACAGTTCCTGACATTAAATTTTTAGGCTTGTAGCTATTTTCTTAGTCTATAACATTAGTTTATGATATGGTTGATGTAGTGTCATCTTCTTGCATAGAAAACCTATGATCTGACAGTAGGATATATCTGGTTGAGGGAAGACTAATTTGTGCGCCCTTTGTATTTTCAGTATATCATGTATTCTCAGTAAATAGCTTAGTTACGTAGAAACTGGATAGCTTTGCAAGTTAATAGGATGCATTACTCCTCTGTTACTTCAAACACGAGGAAAAAAAAAAAACTCCTTTGCTCTTGGACAAATGGTTGGCTAGCATCAGAACAAGTGCATATATTCAATTAACAAAGGCGTTTTATCCTCTAAAGACTGGCTAAAAGCCAGGCTTTTCACAAAGTTTTCTAGATAAATGACTCCTGTGTGCATCTTATCGCTCTGTTAGGTATGGACTTGTCTGGATCTGCACTACGCTTGTGTTTGTGCTTGCTTCCCTCGGAAACTGTGCCACGTATCTCGTCAAGAAACGAACCGACAGTGCTGCTCCTTGGGTCTTTGATGTGAACTACATGAATTTGGCAGCATCTATAATATATGGCTATGCAATAATTGTGCCCCTGGCATTTTATTTCTCACTCCGGTATATGGGGTCCAAAGCTGATCTTCTAAGATTCTGGTGCCTCTGGGGATACTCTCTCTTCATCTTCGTTCCAACCTCTGTAAGTATCTCCAGTAACTTCTGCCTCTTTTGCTTTTAATACTAACCAATTTAAGATCAGTAACACTAAAGATGGTTTGGTAACTTAACTTTCGATGACACTGTACCGTGACATAAAGTCAACCTAAAATAGTGTTGCATGCTTTATATTCGATCGATGTACTACATGCTGTTTAAACATTCACACGCTCAAGATCATTCCTTTTTTCAGCTCCCATTGCTTATTCCAGTAGAATTTCTGAGATGGGTGATTATACTCTTAGCTGGTGGCGCATCGTCCAGCTTTGTTGCCCTGAATCTAAGGTCTTACCTCGAGACAAACAATGATCTGACGGTCGTAATGGCTGCAGCATTTGGTCTGCAAATGGTTCTTTCAATTTTCATCAAAGTCTGGTTCTTTCCTTAATCTCCACACCACACGACAAGACATATATATGTAAAAACCTTTTAGATTTTCCTGTGCTGTGAGGGTAGAACAAAGAATGTCATTACCAGGAAATGGAACCCACAAAGTAAAAGAAGAAGGAACATATACAGTTGAATCATTCGGATTCGTTATTACAGGCGTAGTTTCATGTTTGCTTGTAACGTAACGATTGTGTTTGTTTGGTGAGTTGAGTTGTTTTAGGATTCTATTTTCTTGTTTGTTTATTATCACATCTTACTTGTGAAGTAAAAAAAAAAATAAGAAAAAAAAGAAGAAAATTCCCAAGATTTTTTGCGATTTTACTCTCTTTAAGTACTCCTGTGAAAACTGAAAAGCGAAGAGAAAAGGAATGCATTTTGTCGTCACTGCACGAGGCCGATCTCAAAAACCAATAGATAAAAATTTATTCAGATAGTGAATAGTAAAGAACCTTTACAGTACAGAGCATGTGAAGTATGGAAGAGAAAAGCCAAAAAGGTCACATTAGATGAATGATAGAAAACCTGTGAAGATTGTCTTTATTTTACTTGATTCAATGGAAAATAAATAAAAATATCTGCAAGATTTGTGCTTACAACTCGAGTCACCATGTTTTATCAAGACAAGAATCCTAAGACTTGTCAATTCTGCTTTTGATTGCATTAAACTATCCATTTCTTCGTGCACACGTTTCACTAATGTATCATCACTGTTCCAACGATTGCATCAGCGATTTCCAGTTACAACGATCACCATATCCTCTTAAATAATTAAAAAATTTAAATGTCTTCCAGTTACAGATTCGCATAAACAGTAAGTTCGGTTTGATTCATACACAAGTAACAGAAACGAGACTTTGGAAATAGCGTGAGAGAAGAAAGCAATTAGGGCAAATTTGGCGGGGGGGGAAAAAGATTAAGTAGAGACGAGAGAACCATTGGGCCAAACAGTAATGACGGGCCTGCTTTATTGGCCCCGATAGAATAGAAGCAGAGAAGCACATATACAAGTATGCTCTAACGATGTCTTATTAAAAACAGTATATTCGTAAATCCAACTGTTTTATCTTAATTGGTAAAATTGTAAAGATATAATCTCAGTATAGTAACAAATTAAAAAAAAAAACTTTTTTAAAGAAATCTTTCATCATGAGTACAATAGTACCTAACACTGATGACTTGCATGATTTGTAATCCACGTTTATCTTTAGTACAACAGTCATGACCCCCACGAGATATTGTTGTTGGATTATGACTCTACTTTTACCGTTCATTTTGCTTAAATAAAATCAAGAACTAATCAAACACGTTTATCCTCTTCCTAATCCCTTTACACTTTGCAGTTTTGTTTTTCTCTCAAATTACTTGTTGGTTTTGGCATCTCAAACCAAAATCATTGAATGATTATTTTAATTTATCCAGCTTAATTACCCCTCCCCCAAAACAAAAGGTAAACTATAATATTTAAAATTTTGTTAAAAAAAAGGAACAATATCAATTCTATGAACAACCCGATCTTCTTCCCCAATAGCAATCACTGTCTCTATCAATCCTTAAATAAATAACTTATTTTAACTATGTAATCTGATAATGATTCCTCCGAATTTTTTTTCTTCCTCTATCTGCGTCTTATCACCACATACATACTTTTGAAAAACCAAAAAATATGTCGGCCAAATTCACTTGTGAATAGGTCGTAGATACTAAGTATTTGTGTAGTTTCTGTTTTGAAAAAAATTATTGGTGGTCGACCATTATGAACGTGTTAAATAGCAAAAAAATATTCATCTTTTCCATATATATAAAAAATAGTGAACTTCACGGTCTGAAATCTTTTCGTTATACAAAAAAAATCTCTGCTTAATATATACAACAACAAAACGATGAAAGGGTTTGATTAAAAAATTAAACGATAATACTTCAAAATTATAAGTTATAACACTCATCGTATGTTTTTTTCAAACAAAACCGAAAAAAATACCCATATATAAAAAAATCTAAATTTGTCGGGAAAAAGAGAGATTAGCGAAAGCAAAGTAAGAGGGGGAAAAATGGGAGAGATACTTTTTGTTTGCTTGCTTACAATTGCATGATCGCTCTCAGACACAGATCAAACAAAAAGCAGTAAAATAAAATCTCTCACAAACTTTTTCACATAACTTCGTATGATCGGATCGCTCTACTTAGTGCAACGAATTAAAAAAAAGTAACACTTACCATATTTACAAGTGAATGAATATTCATCTTCTTTTAGCTATTACCTTTTCTTTTCTTTTTCTCAAAAAAAAAAATATTACCAGGAAATAAATTTGAGATAAAATACTTGTTTTTTTTTTTTTTTGGGAAATAGTCTCTTTGAACGTGATTGCACTAAACGTTTTGGACGCTCGTGACTCGTGACGGCTTTGCATTGGCTGCACAGTATAATGATTAATGCAGCTATGCCAATTGAGTCTGTCCAAGTGTAGCATGTTCTATAGGACATTTATATACTATACTCCATCACCTTATCTTATTCTTTTTTTCTGTTGGTCGAATGAAGTATATATATCTTCTCTAACTAATAATATATATGCACAGCAAAAAAAAAAGTGTTCTTAGTTTTGCCAGATGATGCCATATATAAACATATTAATAAAGATATTTTGAAAGCATAACATTCTGAGTATATTAAATAGTATGTCAAGTCTTTTGTAACAGACTATAACAGTGAAATTAATGGTTTAGGGTTGTGCATCTCTCCGATTCCGTAAGAGACGACGTAACTTTTCCTAACATTTTAGCAACATCGCATTTGAAACTCCAATCCAGAAGAGCGAAAAAGTAATAAATCATAACTAATAAAACTAACCACGTACTTTCTGTTTGGTCTAACTAAGTTTACTGTATAGGAAGATGTATTGATTTGTTTAACATAATTTTCTTATATTTGGCAAGGATTCTCGTGTCCACAGATTGTAATTTCATTGGCATGTGAGTTTTGACGGTTCCTTTATTATCTTTTTCATTTCTTGGAGTATCTGTTCTATTTTGGTAGTATATCCATAGATTCGTGTATATACATGCGTATATATATGCGACTAGAGAAACCGTTGGTTTCAAGCGTTATCGGATGATACGCTAAAAACTGGGAGAGATGTAACATAACTTGGAAGAGTACATGAATAATTGACAAGTGGTTGGATTCATTTTGGAATATCCATTTTAATATATAAACAAATAACAATAATTTGGTTGGCTCTTGTTTCGCCATAAGAGATGATGTAAGACAAAATTGACCAGCAATTGCTTGTTATCGTTTGAAATGTAGTTTATTATGTAACGATTCAATTTACACATACTCTATCTACTATAGAAATAGAGGACACACGTCACCATATTTTTCATTGTTTTTTAGTTAGTATCATGTCGTTATAACGTTTCAGTCATTCTAACACTACCACGTTTTGTTTAACAAGCATTTTTCTGTAACCTTATTCTCTAAATAGTAGGGTGTTTTTTTGGCTAACCGCAGCCGAACATCATATCAATTTTCAAAATCTGTAAAATACTGAATTTTCTCTCATCTAAAACATCCACCATAAATGTAGTTTATTGTATTTAATTCTATTGTATCGCTAAATGTAATTTATTCAATTTTGGCCCTAGCGCCACTCTAACTCCATTGAGCATTTGATTTTTGGGGGGGGGGGGGGGGGGGGGGTAAATGTTTAAGTCTTCCAAGTTTTGAACATGTCTATCTACATGTGCCCCCAACTAGATACGTGTCTTAGTTTAACTTTCTATCGTGGGTCGTGACTTAAATCCATAGATGTCAATTGAAATTGGATAGTGCATTTGTGCCCACAAAAAAGATTGTAGCCATTTCTTCTTGTGACCATGACAAAGCTTAATTCTTTGTTTTTTTCTTGGGGTTAATTGTCCTTTTAGAGACGTTATCTTTATAACGTAAGCGAATATGCGCTTCTCACAACTACAACTGACTGTTTTAAAGGATCGTATTCGCATTTGTTCCTTATTCGAACATGACCCGTGATAAAAATTAAAGAAATTTATCTATATTTTAGTATTCATTTTGTTTGTTTTATATATTTACAACACAATTATAGGGTTTATGTTTACAATTTCGAACATAATCCATAACAACTTTGACGTGATCGAGCGTTCACTATCGTGATTGAGTATGAGTGTATAACGCTAATGCATGTGTTATAATATATATATTATCAAAGGTTGGTATGAGTCGAAAAGAATAAAGATACTCCAATATCCACTACTAATATATATTGGTGCTTCTTTTGAATTTAATGCTATATAGCTTGAAAAGACACACGTTGATAATTTCATGCAAGAGAGAAAAAGATAGACACTAACATCACATTCTTATCATTTACCCAAAATGCGAAGAAATAAAAGTTTCCATTTACGATCATTTGTGTCCACGTAAACAAAATTACGAAGAAGTGCTCAAAAGGCTTTTCTATTTTCTCTCTTTCACCACACAGTTACGAATATTAAAAATATATAACCTACCAATTGTAATCAAAGAGCATGCGTTCACGAATCACGATCCTCCAACATAAAATGTATTTCCTCACTTACTAACTCCATTATCATTTTATATACCTACGGATCAAAATCGCATCTTTCCTTTACAATATTATATGCACATATACACATGTGCTGATGCTGCGTGTGTATGCATACTTGAGTCTAATTGTGAATGTCTATATAATTATCCCTGAAAACGATATGTCGTTGGTTACAAATGAGATAATTAGTTAGAATAACACACTAAAAAATTTAAACACAGGAAAAAACAAATGAAATGCCTATTATATGACTAAATATTGGAGTTGGTGGGCCTGAAGGCTAAAAACGAGGGCACATGCACATAGGACCAATGATTCCCCAGAAACAATCAGACATCTGATCCCCTAATGGCATCAAACCACGTGCCCTCCGTCCATTACATTTGATTATTTTTATTTGATTCATATTTTTCGTTGATCATATATATCGAGGAAGAAAAATAAAAACGCACTAAGTAAAACTTTGAAGAAAATTGAAATTGAGAGGGAAACTCAAATCGTTAAGATGATCAGTGTTTGGAACTTGGAATAATGGCTTTGACCAAGCCTCATGCACCATTCATTACGTTTAACTTTCATTACGATTAATTAAAGAGAATGTAAGAGATTTGATTGGCTATACATTGAACAAAATTTCGTTTATATATTAGTCTTCATGCGCTTTTAAGCTAAATATTGGTTTTGCCAATTTTTCTTAATTATCCCGTACGTTAGGTGTGAATTTACAAATGTAATTTATATAGTAAAATTTGTTTCAGTCATGATTTCTTAACACTAAAAATATCAGAACTGATTCATCTGAATCCATCGCAAATGATCATTGGCTTATTAAAAGGGCCAATGAAATGAATGATGTTTGAATATATTTACTGGGCACGAAATAAACAATCATCTGGAGAATCTCGAGAAGGTCACCCATTTACATTAGTATCATATATTAATCTATACTCTATAGAGAAATTGGATCGGCCTTAATTTATCTATTTTTACTATCGTGTTAGACAATCACTAGTAAAAAAGCATCGTCGTGTTGAAAACTAGATATCTAAGTTCTTAAAAATTCAATCACTCTTTTAATATGATTTATTCAAAAGAATATCTAATAGCTTCCCGGCTTTTCCCCATATTATATTGAACCTAACTTTAACATCTCCCCATTTTATATATAAAACCATCTAAATTTAATGACGAGAAAACCTCTAATTTACTTATATATATTTTTAATCATGATTATAGTACACAGGTCTATGTCAAGTAATCAAACTTTGTTAATAAAAACTAAAGAATTAAGTTAATCTTTTTGTATCCTTGACTCAGCTACAACGATTGTAGATTTTTAGAAGTTAATCATGTTGCCGAAAAATAACTATTTGAACATCTCATATATACTCCCAGACTCCCATCACATACTATCGAAACATATGTTATTATACCTTTTAAAAAAACATGGCAGATTTTTTCAAAATGCAAAAAATCTTAAAATTTGCTGATGGTTATATAAATTTTAGATAGCTTGCATGCATGTGAATCTGAAAAAATTACAATATATATAATTTTACGAAAATTGTCAGCCTAAAAATCTTCCAACTAAGAATGTTTTTTTGTTTTTCCTTTTCGAACCTGAAATCGTTTATAACATCAGAATGATTATCATGATTTCATTAGATATACTTTATAATCATTGCACTTAATAACGCATCAAAAACCTGATTAGACTAGAGCATTATACAATTCATTATATTCATAATAATGATCAAACAAATGTTGTGGCGCCGCATATTGAAAAGATTGAAAAAGATTGTTGTGTTTTTTAATTTTTAATAGAGAGAGATACGTCATCTAAAATTGCTTTGCTGTCCAAATTTCACTTGTCTTATTATTTCCGTTTGTTTTTTTTTTTTTGTGTAGTTCACGTCCACGGTGCTTTCTCAGCCGCCGATTTTTTTAATTTCCCAAAATTACTAAATTAACTAAAGTTTTTTTAATCCCCGGCGACGCACCCTAACCTTTTTAACCATGCACCACCCAACGAGTCCGCGCCACCTCATCGTTCAGATCTGATATTACAGATATACCCTTACTCGACCACGTGGCGCATCGTGGTTTGGTAGCAGGACCTGACGCTCTCTGGTGATTGTGTTTATAAAACCCTTCATCTCTTCTTTGTTGATCTCCCCACACTCGCTCCACCAGATATTTTCCGTTTTCCTTCCATAAACGAAACCCAGCCACTGAGTCTCCACTGAGTTTTGGTAGGTGTGACAATGGAGGAGTTAGATCGCTCGAGGGCTTTCGCCAAAGACGTTAAGCGTATCGTCGTTAAGGTTTGGTTTCTCCCTCTCTGTCTCTCTCTCTCTCCCTGTTTCGTGGAGATACGTCTGCATTCTCAGATTTTGATTTTGTATTAATCGTTGATTTGGATCTTCTTTGTGTTTGTTGTTTCTCGGCGTTCGTCTGATCTGTCAAAGTGTTCGTCGTCTCACGAAATCTTATATATTTGTTTGTCTCTGTTATTGAAAAAGTTTCGCGAATCTGAATAATCATTTTGTCTCAGAAAACTAAACCTCTCGTAAATTACGCTTATGAATCTTAATTTGCATGTCATCAGATACTAATGGAGAAATCGGATTATTCGAGATGATTAATTCTAATATATATATTTTTGGAATTATATAGGTTGGGACCGCTGTTGTTACTGGAAAAGGTGGAAGATTGGCTCTTGGTCGCTTAGGAGCACTGTGCGAGCAGGTAACTTTGATTTTTGATTTCCCTTAAATCACTTTAATTTAATCAGCTTTTTGCTTAATTCTCAAAATTGTGAAAAAAGGTTACACGAAAGACATGTGATGTGATGTAATTGCACCTTTTAATTCGTTGAAAATATATATATAAATGTCAGCTTGCGGAACTAAACTCGGATGGATTTGAGGTGATATTGGTGTCATCTGGTGCGGTTGGACTTGGCAGGCAAAGGCTTCGATACAGACAATTAGTCAATAGCAGGTTACGCAAAATTGCAACTTTTTGAACCATTTCCCTTTTAAATCGTAACATAAATGGTGATGGACCACACTGGCTTATGTTTTTTTTTCGCTTTCTGATGGGAAAAAGCTTTTTTTTTTTCTTGGGTTTGTGTTTATGATTGAAAAGTTTTCTTTTTTGTGCTAAAGTATGTTTTTTTTTAATAATGGATTGCAGCTTTGCGGATCTCCAAAAGCCTCAGACTGAACTTGATGGGAAGGCTTGTGCTGGTGTTGGACAAAGCAGTCTTATGGCTTATTATGAGACTATGTTCGACCAGGTGACTCTTTTTAAACAAAAAAAGATATACTTTTTTGTTTGTGTAAAATCATAAATATTGATGCTTTGTTTGTTGTTGTTGTTCTCTTTGGGTAGCTGGATGTGACGGCGGCTCAGCTACTGGTGAATGACAGTAGTTTTAGAGACAAGGATTTCAGGAAGCAGCTTAATGAAACAGTCAAGTCGATGCTTGATTTGAGGGTTATTCCAATTTTCAATGAGAATGATGCTATTAGCACCAGAAGAGCTCCTTATCAGGTTTTGTTGACTATCTCTTTCTCCATTTTGACATGAGTTTTCTTTTCTTTTTACGTTTAGCTGGTTCTGTTTCGAAACTCGTAGTCTAATATGTTTCAGCTTCATTGTATGCAGGATTCCTCTGGCATCTTCTGGGATAACGACAGCTTAGCTGCTCTACTTGCGCTGGAACTGAAAGCTGATCTTCTGATTCTTCTGAGTGATGTCGAAGGTCTTTACACTGGCCCTCCAAGTGATCCTAACTCAAAGTTGATCCACACTTTCATCAAAGAGAAGCATCAAGATGAGATTACATTTGGCGACAAGTCAAGGTTAGGGAGAGGAGGCATGACTGCAAAAGTCAAAGCTGCTGTGAATGCAGCCTATGCTGGGATTCCTGTCATCATTACCAGGTGTGTGCCCCTTTTACACCCATCGTGCAATAATGGTCTGAACATATTTTGTTGGATGGAAAGTTGAATACTTTCTTTGCTTTTTGAAGTGGGTACTCAGCTGAGAACATTGATAAAGTGCTCAGAGGACTGCGTGTTGGAACTTTATTCCATCAAGATGCTCGTTTATGGGCTCCGATCACAGACTCTACTGCTCGTGACATGGCAGTTGCTGCAAGGGAAAGTTCCAGAAAGCTTCAGGTACTGTTATTGCTTCCGATTTCGTTGTTTAATCTTGTAAAACTAACTGATGAATAGTTTTCTTTCACATTTGATAATATCAGAAATCTTGTTCTCACTCTGTTTGCAATTTTTTTGTTACAGGCCTTGTCTTCAGAAGACAGGAAACAGATTCTGTATAATATCGCCGATGCTCTTGAAGCAAATGAAAAGACAATCAGAGCTGAGAATGAATTAGACGTAGCTACAGCACAAGAAGCTGGATTTGAAGAGTCATTGGTTGCTCGCTTGGTTATGACACCTGCGAAGGTAAGACAGTATTCTTGGTGTTGTAATTTGCCAATTTCACCTCTCTTTATCACCTTTTTTTTGTTTTATTTTTCTAATGCTTCCTTGTTTTGCGCTGGATAGATCTCGAGCCTTGCAGCTTCAGTTCGTAAGCTAGCTGACATGGAAGATCCAATTGGCCGTGTTCTAAAGAAAACTGAGGTGATCATATAATTAGTTTTACAGTCTAGGAGTTAAAGAAAGGAGATAGAAGGATCCTTTTACTTGACATATGATAGTTGTTAATGCTATTTGTTCTACGTGACAATTGGTTTTACAGGTGGCAGATGGTCTTGTTTTAGAGAAGACTTCATCCCCATTAGGTGTACTCCTGATTGTTTTCGAATCCCGACCTGATGCACTTGTACAGGTATGTTAAGAGTCAATAATGTCTTCCTCTCTTCTTTGAATATGAGTTTGCTGAAGCTGTGGTTTGTCCACAAACCAAACAGATAGCTTCACTTGCCATCCGGAGTGGAAATGGTCTTCTGTTGAAGGGTGGAAAGGAGGCCCGGCGATCAAATGCTATCTTACACAAGGTACAGCTACTTTGATTTGTGTAATACCAAGGATTTATCAATATATGGCTTCTTCAAAAATATAACGCTTAAGCTCTTTTTGATTCATTTTAATTTGATGGTATATGTCTTAGGTGATCACTGATGCAATTCCAGAGACTGTCGGGGGTAAACTCATTGGACTTGTGACTTCAAGAGAAGAGATTCCTGATTTGCTCAAGGTAAACGGGTTTTTACAAACTTGGAGCTGCAAATAGGTCTTTATATCTTTTATTTAGCTGGAACACTCACCGTTTGCATATGTGCTACAGCTTGATGACGTTATTGATCTTGTGATCCCAAGAGGCAGCAACAAGCTTGTTTCCCAGATTAAAAATACTACAAAAATCCCTGTTTTGGGCCATGCTGGTACGGTTTCAAGTTTGTTTTTCCCTTAAACTCCTTTAGTATGATTGTGCTAGAGAGTGACAATGACTTAATTGTGTTCTTCCAGATGGAATCTGTCATGTATACGTCGACAAGTCTTGTAATCTGGATATGGCAAAGCGCATTGTTTCCGATGCAAAGTTGGATTATCCAGCAGCCTGTAATGCGATGGTAAGAGAACTTTTAGCTTCCCTCGACTCATTACAAGTAATGCATTGGGATTTTAGTTCCATCAGACTTGTTTCATCTTCTCTTTCCCTTGTCTTTTCAGGAAACACTTCTGGTGCATAAGGATCTAGAGCAAAATGCTGTGCTCAATGAGCTTATCTTTGTTCTGCAGAGCAATGGTAGGTCATAAATGGGCCATGTTTTTGTTGACCTGTCGTAATCTCGAAGACTTGTTTAGAGTAGTATATAACTCATGAGGCATATTTGACTGCAGGTGTAACTTTGTATGGTGGACCAAGGGCAAGTGCAATACTGAACATTCCAGAAGCACGGACGTTCAATCATGAGTACTGTTCCAAGGCTTGCACCGTTGAAGTTGTAGAAGACGTTTATGGTGCTATAGATCACATTCACCGACATGGGAGGTAAAAACTAACAGACATTGACATTTGTAATTATTTGCATCTTGTAGTGGAAACGCTCACACTTTATCTTGTCTTGTATGTTGTTGCGAACAGTGCACACACAGACTGCATTGTGACAGAGGATCCCGAAGTTGCAGAGCTATTCCTTCGCCAAGTGGACAGGTAACAAATACAGGATCATGCACTTACTTAGTATCTCCGACTTTGATTATTCTAGTAACTGACTTTCAATGCATCCTTGAACAGTGCTGCTGTTTTCCACAACGCAAGCACAAGATTCTCAGATGGATTTCGATTTGGACTTGGTGCTGAGGTACTTACATACAAATAATCCTAAAATATTAAACGAAAAATAGAGCAAGAGTGAAGTGATTAATAAACTTTTGGTTGGTATATATAGGTGGGGATAAGCACGGGCAGGATCCATGCTCGTGGTCCTGTCGGAGTTGAAGGATTACTTACAACAAGATGGTACAAATTTAGATACTTTAAACACCATTGTTATGTCGATTAAACCCCACAATAAGCTTGTTCTTCGTAGCTTTATCTTTTGGTTTTGAGTATAATTGATGGTGGTTGCAGGATAATGAGAGGAAACGGACAAGTGGTGGATGGAGACAATGGGATTGTTTACACCCATCAGGACATTCCAATCCAATCTTAGAAGACTCTGTGTGTTTGTGTTTGTGTTGAAGACTTGAAGAGAGGATGTGCTTTTTGTTTCCTCTCTGCTGAGATACCGTATCCTATTATTATTGTTATATTGAAACCCTCTCTTATGAAGCGGTTTTGATTTAGGTTTTAGGGATTGCACCACAAAAAATAAGTTCCTTTTACCACTTGATCTTGCTCATAAGTAAGATGAAGAAACGTTTTTATTCAGCTTCTCTTCTTGTCTAAAACACTCGTTGTAAGGCTACCTACACCTTTCTTATTCAATCATTTTTATCTATTTCTTTGGATTTTGTATTGGCAAGCAAGTTGAATTTTGAGTTTGCATTGGGAACCATAAGTTCAATACCATAAATTCTCAAAGATTGTACATTTGAATGCGAAGAAGGAGCATTTGAATGCTAAGAACGAACACAAAAAGAGTTCTCATTCTCTTACATTTCTGATTATCTCTCAGGTACATAAGGAACCGGATCTTACCATTTCATTCTTCCATAAACTTCTGAACATTCTTCAACCACAGCAAGTACTCTCGCTTCGATTTCCTCACCATGTACTCGTGCAAGAAATTAGTTGTGCTTGCTTTCACTCCTCTGATCTCCAGATACTTGTAGAATGCCTTCTTCAGATTCTCGTCCAAGTCTCTGCAACACAAGAGATCGTTACAACCTTACACTTTGCAACTATATATAGAGTTTTGAATTGATTTCACAAAGCTTACTCAAAATCAGGCCCTTCGTTCGCCAATTTATCCTCCAAATAATCCCCCGGATGGTTTACAGACAAAGCATCAATGGCAATCTCATCGGGAAAAGCCACGCAGCTAAACTCTAGGCTGAGTCCACTCTTCTTGGTAACAGTCACATCTAGCGGAATACTCGATTCATTACTACGACCATCATCATCATCATCCTCATCATCATCCTCATTATCATCAGCGTCAAGACTAGGCATGCTTACTACAACTTTAACATGTTCCCCCTTGTAGTCTCTAGTCAATGTCACAGTCTGTTTCCCAGGATTGTCTTCAATCTTGAAAGGAAAGCTTCCTGGAGCACTCTCTTCATCCTGTTTCCAACGAAACCCCAACAGAATGTAAGAACAAAATCTGTCTCAACTGGAGAATAATAACTTTCTCTATGTAAGAAACTTATCACACTGCTCTCATAAATAGCAACTTACTTATTTTTTTGCAATGTAAAGGAGTAGAGTCACATTCTAACATCAAAGACTTGATCCTAAGCTTTTTATGAAATCAGAGAATGAAGATATACAAAACAGTCTGTTCATCGTTCAGTAAAGCCCAATTTCTGCTACTTAACTCACAAAAGATCTAACAATCCTTAAACCACAGCTCTGTAAAGCAATTCAGTGGTTGAAATTTCATAAAGTGAAGGACTTTTTTCAAATCAATTGCATTGTGAAGAGTAATTAGATAAGAAGAAACTTGAAACCTCTTGATTTCATCAAAACAAAGCAACCCGATGATTTTGTTACATTTACCAATTAAATAGCGAAAAAGGGGAAATTTACCAAATCGCGATCATCGATATCCCGAGCAGAGTTGATCTCGGAGTTAATCAACCGGAGAAGCGTTTGCTCAGAGCTCATTCGATCAATGGCCGTCGAGTAAAGAAAGCCACTAGGGACGAAAGGACGCTGCGGAAATGGGTTGCGAGCAAGAGAGGGACGGTTAACAACGGCGGAGATGGACCGGACTCGACCAACACGACCAGCACAAGCGGAAGCTAACCTACGAACGCACCAAGCGAAAGTCATGGTGATTCTCTCTTCTCTGCTTCTGTGAAGAAAAATCGATTTTTTAAGGGGTTTAAGGTTTAAGCTAGGGCTATTATTAAACTGTAGTGTGAAACTCCATATTAGTCCGGTTCGATATAATTCATAACCCGATCCAAATCACATCCTATCTAAACCAAACCTTAACCAAATATGGATCTGATTTGGATTGATTTTTTCCGTTGGAATATATACTACGGAATATACCATTGCCGTTTTGTTCGTTCTGTTTCGACCTATTCTTTATCCTATTTTGCAAATTTCTTTCCCACATATTAAAAAAAGGTATTTCTTTATTGTGAAACTTTGATTAGTTGATTAACTTGATTTCATCTCCACCGACACATTATTCCAGATTCTTAAAAGAAAAAAGATCATGATGAAAAAAAAATAGACGGGAGGAAAGCATCATATGAAATTGAATTGTGAAATGTTTATTAAGTTACAAAAATATCTTCAAATAATTGATAACTGTTTTGATAAGTTACAAAAAAAATAGAGAACAAAACACCAAATGACTTTAAGCCCTAACAAGATATACATCATTTTGTTTTTACTTATTCCAAAGCCAACAAGAATTAACCAAAGCACAAGGTTGAAAAAAGAAGAACGAACACAAAACAAAAAAAATAAAAGAAGTTTAACAAATTTGGTCCTGAATCACACTCCACATAATTTGATCACATCACTATCTCTGGCTTCAATATGTTGGACTTGATCTCCTTGTGTGGCAAAACAACTCCTCCATTGCTATAGATCTCGTCGCTGACATGAACATCTTCCCCAAGGATCGTCATGTTCTCAATCCTAGCCCACTGCCCAACCGTTGAGTGCCACCCGATGATACTGCTCGAGATACAAGCATGCTTCTTGATGCGTGCACCACGCATCACCGTGCAGCGCGAGAGTCTCACCCCTGACTCAACGACGCAGCCAGGACCAATAGCGACATCAGGTCCAATCAAACACCCTTCCCCAATCTTTGCTGTTTCATCAACCAGAACGTTCCCAACAATGTGTGGACCAGTGGCTAACTTAGCAGGAGACTTCTTCCTCAGAGAGTCTAAATAGAGTCTCAGTCCCGTAATGTAGTCACGTGGTTGCCCAATGTCCATCCAAAATCCCGGTAGCACCATGGCATAGAGGCCTTGAGCTGCTGCGATCTTAGGGAAAGTCTCTTTCTCGATCGAAGTCGGTCTTAGCTCAATCTTGTCAAGAACCGATGGGTTCAGAAGATAGATACCAGCGTTGATCTTGTTACCTACGTACAGCTTTGGCTTTTCCACAAACTTCTCAACTTTCCCTGTAGTTTCTTCCATAACCACGACTCCATATTTCGACGGTTCATCCACCTAAACATTCAAATACACACACGGGTCCACATTAGATGGAACAACAACCATAACTGGAGATTATTAGTATCCGACAGTCTCACCTTGGTCACCATAATGGAGGCTTCCCCACCGTGAGCGTTATGGAACTCAATCATCTCTAAAAGTGGGTACTCACTAATCACATCACTGTTGAGGACAAAGAAAGGCTCTCCAGATCCATCAACCAGTTTGTCTCTCGCTAGAGCCAGAGGACCAGCCGTACCCATAGGCTCGGTCTCTTGTGAGCAAGTGATTTTGATCTCGAGCTTTGCCTCAAAGTCCTTCAAGAAGTTAAGCATCACCTGTCGACACAAAGAGTAAAACGGTAAAATACAAACATGTAACCAAGAAAGTAAGCTAGGAGGTAAAGTCTCATTTCACCTCTGGCTGATAATTGATGGCCAAAACCACTTCATCAACTCCAACTGCCTTAAGCGCCTCTATCTAAGAGAAACCATGCTTCAAGTTAAAACACAGTTTACAAGAAGCTAAGCTGCAACAGTTAAAGATCATTATAGTTAGTACCTGGTGAAGGATCATGGGCTTATTAGCAAAATCAACAAGCGGCTTTGGGAAACTGAGAGTCAATGGCCTCAAACGAGTCCCGAAGCCTCCAACAAGAATGAGAGCCTTCATCTTGATGTACTAACTCTTTATTTTCCTGTTAAATACCAACGTTAGATCTTAACAATGTGGGTATAGCTAAAGAAGAGAAATTTATAATTTGAGATGTTTAAGAGCTCAGTAGATACAAAAGCAGCAAAATTTATACGAATCATGTGACATTTGAAACTCTCACAACACTAAAAAGTAATCAAGCTTAAACCACACTGATAGAAATAGAACACCGACAAATAAAAAACGAAACTTTAGATCTAAGGAACAAAACAACATTACAGCAAATTAGTGAGAAATATCAGATAGAAACGGCGAATGAATTCAGATCCACAACACAATAGACCGAGACGACACAACAACAACAACAATCAGACGAAACAAACAAACATCAGCATAATCCAAATGTTGTTGATGTTGTGTAATCATACAACATCAGCTCAATCCAAAAGCAGTAAAATGTTGCATCACGTCACAACCATAATCAAAATCCCAGCTTAAACCCAGATCGGACCAAAAAAAACAAAATTCAGGAAACTACTAAAGTCGTCATTTTTAAAATTAAGCATAATCGCATCAAGACACCAAAACACCGCAGAATCTGATCCGCAAGAAAGAAAGAAAAAATTGAATCAAAAACCGAAAATCCGGCAGAATTCAAATGACAAGAACATGCAGTACATCGAATCAAGAGCAGAGTGTGAAATTGGAGGCATTACCTTAACCGGATCGGAGATCTGAAGCTCGAAAACCTCTTAAAAGTCTTATCGTAAATGAAGAGAGAAAGAGAAGAGCCTGAGAGTTGGGTCAGGCTCTGAGCTGTGATGAGGAAAGAGCGTCCGTTGGCGAATGAAAGGCAAACTGTATTTATCAAAGGGACACCCTTTATATCTTAGTCGTACACCGTGGAGGAGATAACGAAGACGAAAAGAGTCGTAATTGTTACAAATGCAAGTAATAAATATTAATATAAAAACCAACCATATTGTAAAATCTTGATTTTTATTTACGTGTTGACTTTGACTTTATTTTATTTTTTTTGGGTGGAGAAGTAAAGGTCTATCGTCGCGTAGATGCTTACCAATCCACAAAACCTTCATTTGCGCGAGCAATCTCTATTATTCACATAAATGTAATTTCCTTATTTAAGCTCCATTTTCTTTTGTTTACTATATAGTGCGTATTTATGTTTTAAAGACTTTGGTAGTACTGTATATATATTCCATTTGAAGTTAAACGTTACAATGAGAAAAAATAATAATAGAAGGTAGCAGCAACTAGCAAGGTATATCTTAAATAATTAGGTTTAGATCCACAATCAACAATTTGGTTTATTCTAGAGTTTGACTCTTAATTTCATATTAAAAAAATATATATATATTTTTTAAAAAATGCACATTTAAAACAAATCCCAAGGTTTTGGCAAATGGCAACTGTTAGTGATCGTTGTGTTATCATCATTGAAGTTCTTTGTAGATATCATTCAAAATATGTTCTTTTGTGGAATTGAAGATGCTGTTTTGTTAGTTAGTTTTTCTTTCCACAAACTAACTTTTCAATATTTTGTGTGTTTGTGGAATAAAAATATGTAATTTCTTTATCAGTCAAGCTGTATATATATTATGTCGTCATGATATATCAAAATAATGTTTTAACAACGGAATAGTAGTGGTATTATTCAACATGGTAATGTCATAGTACCATGCATTTATATACATGTATTCAGAATTTTATAGAAAAACTAATTTAAATTGTGTAGACTAAATGTATATAAGTAAAGTCAGTTTTGATAATGTAGTGGGTTTGGTAGCCTAGACTTTTATGAATCTCCAGATTCTATTTCGATATGCAGCACGCACTAATTTATAAAAAACGTTCGTATTGCAATTGTGTAATGTCTCTATAATGCGGGCCAATCTTTTTGATAAGAGCGAAGCTGCGTGGCAGAGGCTGTGAACACTAAAGAGCTAAAGAGAATATACCTAAATTTGATCCATCACATGATTCACATTCTCGCTAAACTTTTTCCAATTATTAATGTTGTCTTCACCTTATAGTTTTCAACTTTTATGTGAATATTTGTAGTTTACGTTCTTCCCCATGTGATTGATTTAGACATGTTGTTAACTTTGGTTACTTTTCTTTTTCTAAAATACTTTGGATTTTATATATTTAGCGGTGCAATTGCAACCGACATGTTACCTTTGTGATTTTCTTATTACTTTTGATTTTATAAACATAGTGGTGCATAATATGACATAAAATAATTTAGAAGAAACTGATTTGTCTATTTAAGTCATCAAGATTTCTAATTCTGGTTTAGATCAGTGTATGAATGTATATGTTTATAAATCTTTTTTCATCAGTTTACTTCTAGAAAGCTCACTGTGTACGTCTGTTTACAAATCTTGTTTCATCAGTTGAATTTTGTCCATCTTGTATATTAACATGTTTAAATTGCAACACATCTCTACATTATTATTAGCTAGAAATTTTCTTTTAAGCTACAAATACAGTAGCTAGAATAAAAAATAACATTTTTTTAAAGATTTAACCCTCCATAAATCATTGAGACATGATTTTGTGTAACCAAATATTGTAAGAAAAAAACATGTTGCAAAAAACACAACTACAATGAAACCTCTATAAATTAATATTCGATAAATTAATAATCACTATAAATTAATAATTTTTACCAATTCTAAGTCGGGTTAGTGTAAAAATTGACAAAATTCGATAAGATAATAAGATAATTATTTTTTTGAAAGTTCTATATAAAAATATCGTCCTAATAATAATATAAATTAATAATTATACATTAAAACATATATTAATAATATAATATAGTAAACTATGATAATATTATTGTTTCAAGTTTATAAAATTTGTTTGAATTATTTTCTAAATTTATTATTGTGACATTTTTGAATGAATTTTATATTATTGAAAATATTAATTTTGTTTTTCTGATGAATATTAAATATTCAAACTAAAAATATCTCTATAAATTAATAAAATATTAATTTATTGTTAAATTAATAATTATTAATTTATCGATTAATTAATAACTTTATAAATTAATAAAATTTGAGAGTTCCAATATTATTAATTTATAAATGTTCTAGGAATCAAGAAATCTCATGATCTATCATAGATCCCATCGACTAATTTTACTACTTTTTTGCAATTACTAATTAAAGAGAAGCCTCCAAAATTTGACAATGACAGGATAAGCTAATCATTTATGCCCATGCATCTCTGTGGTACTTACTATACACGTCATCATAATAAGCAAACTAAATCCCAAAAACTGCAGTAATTCTATTTTCTCAGCAGTTCAATTTTTTTACAGTTTTAGGATGCAAATGATTATACCATAAAATCACAATTCTCTAAAGTTTTAAGAACCAAAATCTCATGAAGTGAATAGTAGTAAGTGCTGGCTTCTAAAGAATTCTCCACATGCCTGTTATTTCTCGATATTGTATAAATTAGGCAACAATAATTGAATTCCTAATTGGCATATAGATAAACATGTTTGATGATATACAAATATGTCATAATGATAACTGAGAGTGGTTTATCGACCAATAAGAAATTAAGAGTCTCTATGGATATCATTTTGACAGTAAAAGAGCGTCTGAGATCTAACGTTAAAAGCATATTCCATTTTGACAAAGACACGCCACCATCAAACGCGCAGCTAACGCAAAGATCCGCGGTAACCCCATATGCACATAGCAGTACCACACAATTGATCAATTTTCGGTTTAGAAAAATTAATAACCATATAAGAAAGTTAAATGATTATTAAGTATTGAAGTGTAAAAGTGACAAAAGGAGAAGTTGTGGGAATACACCGAAGCAACTTCATGAAGTTGATAGTTAGGCAGCCCCTTGATTTCAGCTTTGACCCACCGAAATTTGCATTTTGCCCATAGTTTATTATACTTCTAATTTTATAACATAACATAATGTTGTTTGCATATATTAGCGCAGAGCATTCCAGCTTCTTAATTCTTCGATTTATTTATCAATTATATATAACATAATGTCATATGTAATTCAAAATAGATATAATTGATTTTAAACAAAATGGATTTTGGGCCTCAAACAGTAATTTTCTTGGGCTGCCTAAGGCTATTTAACTTTTATATTGTCCATTTTGTTATTCAAGTGGGGTGTATAAAGGAAATGATTTTCTTATTAGTTTCACAAGAGAGAAAAGGAAAGATAAAACCCTAAAACCTTTGCATTTCACGGCAGCTTTCCCGGAGAGAGACAGAGAGAGAGAGACAGGATTAATGGCTACTTCAACGATGCCGACAAGAAGGAGGTTAACCCCAGAAGAAGAAAGAAAAAGAGATGAGCAAGACCAAATGGTTACTGCTGCTTTCGCGTTAAGCCACTTTATGTTTTTGCGCGACATAAACAAAGCTGATGATGATCATCATCAAAATCAGCCGGCTAAGAAGAGAAAAATCGTCGAGGAAGACGATTCCGAAGAAACCCTAGAATTACTCCTCCGATGGAACAGTGATTCAAAGCCGAAGTTTCTGCCGGAAGAGACCATTGCCTCCTTGGGACGATGCAGCAAACCGATACGGAAGCAGTTAACGGAGAGCGACGTGAAGGAAGATCAGAACAGGCTGATGTTAGGGAAAGTGCAAGTGGAGAAGAACTTTCTGCCATTTCTCAAGGAATCAGAGATCCCTCGCGGGAAAGAAGGGATTAGGGTTTCGGTTTACGGACCAGACGGGATAGTTCACGAGATGATGTTCAAAATGTGGGTCGAGAAAATTCCCGTGCTGACGTCAGGATGGAACAAGTTCGTGGCGACATATGGGCTTAAGATGCATTGCGACTTTCTCACGGTTTCCATGTTTAGGCACACAAAGACTCGTAAGATTTGCTTCGCTATCGACTCCACTAGGCTTCCTATAAAGAGGATGTTGAGTAGAAGGATCTCGAAGACTGCCTTTAAAGTCGAAGGTTCGGATTAGGGAAAATGAGACTTTTTAGTAGGGGCTGGGCACTTCGGTTTTTGGTTTGGTTTCGGTTTGGTTTGGTCGGTTTTACGGTTTATCGGTTTTACGAAAATTCAAACCATATAAAAGCCATATACATTTAGGTTTGGTTTTTTTACAGTTCGGTTTGATATGGTTTGATTTCGTTTTTTTAGAATTATACTATCACGAAAGTTTTTGATTCAAACTAATGGAAATAATAATAATAGATATGAGTGAAATAAAACAATAAATCCAAAAAATAGAATCTAAATCATAAAAAATTCATCAATAAGGACAGATTTCAAAATAAAGAAACAAACAAATTATCAAATCTTTCATAATTAATAATTATAAAACAATAAACAAATTTAGATTAAAATTTAATACCTATAGCCTTGGAACTAGAACTAGAAGACTTGAATGTGAAGAAAAAGAGTTAATCACGTTTTTCTTTATTGAAAAATTAAGATTTACTTTATTATTTATATGTAGATATTTTTTATAAATATTATATTTTAAATTTATGAGTTAAGTTATTAAATTATAAAAATAACTAAGCCAAATAATAAAATATATACATAAACTAAATTAAGAAACTAAAAAAATATAAATTATTTAAAATTTAGTTTAAAAACTGAAAAAACTTTTTGGTTTGACGGTTTTTAACCAAACCAAACCTAAACCAAAGCTATAAAAAATTAATAGCCAAATGGATTTTTAGGTTTAACTATAACCAAACCATATCACTTTTTTCGGTTCGGTATGGTTTGGTTTTTTCGGTTATGGTTTTTGTGTCCACTCCTACTTTTTTGGACTAATTAGGGTTTTTTTTTTCTTTCTTTCTTCAAGATAAGGTATATAGAAAGACTATTAAGGGTTTTTAGGCTATCGATCATTAGGGTTTTTATGAGATTTTACTAGAAGAAATAAATAGAAGTTTAAGGATTTTTATCAGGACTTCTTAGTAGCTTAATAGCTTTGTTAGTCAGAGTTTGAAAACCCTCGAAAAGTATGTGTTAATTAATCTAAAACAATAAATTTGGTATTGATCCATTCCATTTCTTGTGACATCAAAGGACTCTACTTTTGAAAACCTAACTCTATATATAGTGGATTAATTGATTTGGTTATTGATCCATTCCATTTCACTCGCGAGCCAAAAAAAAACAAAAACGAGAGAAAATCCCAAAACAAAGTCTTATCGTCTTTCTTGAGAAAGAAACAAGAAAACAGAGATCATGGCGTCTCCAAAGAAGCGAACAAGAAGTTTAACGCGCGAGGACGATGAAGACGAAGAAGCCCACCCAAAGAAAGAAATCGACCTCAACAAAGAACCCGAGCTTGACGAAGATTACGATCTCGATCGCGAAGACGATGAGACGGACGATGATGATGCCATCCAGGAAGAAGAAGAAGAAGCGGACCATGACGAATTCGTGGCCTCTGAGTCAGAGATAAGCGAAGAAGAGAAGAACAAAACGGAATCGGAAGACGAAGATGCTAATGACGAAAGAAGCTTTCACAGAAACAGAGCTCCAGAAGATTTTAAAGCAAGAGAAGATGCTTCTTGGGCGATAAGCCACTTAACGTTTTTGCGCAACAGATACGGAGCTAGGAATCAGCAGAACATCGCATCGGGGACAGAAACAAAAGAAGACGACTCGGAAATAACTATGAGTTTACTGAGCCGATGGGAAACTCCGTTGATACCACCGGAAAATATCTTTGAGCGGCGACTGATCGAGCAATGCAGCAGACCGATCCGAAAGCAGCTGACGGTGAGCGACGTAAGCGACGGCGAGGGACAGAGCAGGCTCGCGTTATCGAAACCGCAGGTGGATAAGAAGTTTGCGCATCTTCTTCTTCTTCTTGGAGAGTCGGAGGTTTTGCGCGGGAAAGAAGGGATTAGGGTTTCGGTGTACGGACCAGACGGGAATGTTCACGAGATGAAGATGTGTGCCGACGAGGATTCGCATTATTTGGCGGCGGGGTGGAGCAAGTTCGTCGGAGAATACGAGCTCAGGGAGTACTGCGATTTCGTCACGGTTTGGATGATTAGGCACAGAGATACTCACAAGATTTGCTTAGCTATTGACACCAAAAGGCTTTCTTTGACAAAGGTGAGTAAGAGGATCTCTCAAGCTGCTTTCGAGGATTCAGATTGATGGAAAGGTGATTTTTCAAGTGAAGTGTATAAAAGGATTTGAGTTTAGAGATCATCAAGAGTTTCTCAACGAGGACGATATTGTAGGGAAATTAGAAATTAAGGGGTTTTAGAGATTTGATTAGTAGGGTTTGATGAGAGATTGAACAAGAGTTAAGAGATTTATGGGTTTAGATTTGAGTCTTAGTCGAAAAATGTAGATATTTGGCAGAAAAAGAACAGTACTACATGGAAAAAATAATCACTTTGGTTCTTCGTCTTGAGTTTACTTCAGTGACAAGTCATTGATGAATTACACAAACTGTAAATGCATGTCATATTATGAGTCTTTCTCTTTTCACACACAAAAGGGTCTTTTGGTATTGTATTAGAGACCATTATCTCAATATAAGACTTTAAGATTGTTCCCTATATATAAAGCCTCCGGATACAAAAAGAATTTGTAGGTTGATTATCTTAAAAGTTAAATTATTGGATTTGTGCGAATATCTAGCTGGGGACGGTTGAATTTAGTTTGCACCATTTACGGGATAGATATAACTTTCCCCAAGATATCAACCAACAGATTATTAAAGCATCAATTTCTGTTAAAGATTCAAAAAAACCCTAGTAATAATTTGATTAAAAAATCACAGAAACATAGCAACAAAAGCTATAGCTATCCTTATTAGTAGAATCTAAAAACCTCTGCTACCATGGCAAACACTTCAACAAGGGTCTTGTCAGGGAAGTTATACCGTAGAATAAAAACGTAGATCAAGATAAACATAGAGAAGCAGCCAAAGAAGAAGAACAAATATGGAATTAGACAAACTAATCCCGTTACTGTCCCTAAGCCAATGATGAACCACAAATGGTTCGTGTCAAAAGGATGGTCAACCCTCGAAGAAAAAAGCTGGACAACTGCAACAAGGCCAATGATGGAGGACACGGCATAGACGAAAATCTCCATCATTCTCGACCAGAGCGTTACAATGCAGATATACACGACAAATGCCTGCTCCAACGTCGCTATCTTGCCCAGACGAATCTCTAGTGGTGAGGATCCAAGAGGAAAGTCAAATACATATGTCAAGATCACTTCCATTGCTCCGATCACTGCATATTGTATTATAAAATGCTCCCCCATGAATATTAATACATATGTTGTTAAGTCGTCTTCCATATTGTTGGCTTTTCCTGTTAGGCAAAATATGAGCAGAGATATCGCCATTACCACTACGGACAAAAGCAATGTTATTCTCCAAGTTCTTCTACTCTCATCCTTCTTCGCTATCTCCACTTCTCCTGTCTCCATATCTTCCATTGCATTCTCTGTCATGTTTTTCTTTTTTTCCTTATCAGACTTTAGCGCCTTCTATCTCTTCTTCTTAGGGGTCGCTTGTTACTCGCATAATCGCATTATATAAGGAAGATTCCTTTGAAACGGAAAATTAAAAAAGAAACAAACTTATTTTTAAATATTGTATGATTGGATATTTTTAACCAAAAAAATAATCATACGAATGAGCATAAACTGAATCCCGAATTAAAATGACACAATTTGCTCTTAAACTTTTAAAAAATAAATGATATATTTGATTTAGTCAAAGATATGGATCATTATTTTAAGTTTATGTTTGGTTCATATTATTTAATTTAGGTTAGTATTGATGATTAAAATGATAACAAATAATTGTATTGTAGTCATAACATAACAACTTTTGATTTTTTTTTTTGTAGTTTGTATATTGGAATACTAGGGTTGATAATTTGTATCATTGTTCATCAGAATCATTCTTATTTCCATAATAAATGCACATTTATGTAATATGCTAATAACATGGTCACTTAACCTTATCTTTTCAATTATTTACATTTCAAAGTCTTAGGCTTTGATTACTGACATGTTGATTTACTTTGAGTTATAGCCATAAATAAAAAATGTTACTAATCATACATTATGTTAAAAAAAATTGCAATACAGTTTGAGTTATATAATATGTTATAGTTGCATTAAAATTTTGAGTTATCTTTGTAAACTTAACTCAAATTCTTAAATGTTAATGCAAAATAAATTACTGAGTTTCTTAATAACTATGTTTTAAAATTTTGAATTGAGTTATCAATTTTACAAAGATAAAACTCAATTATTTAATAAATACATTTTAACTCAAACTCTAATACCCACCATAACTCAAATTAAATCAAAGATATCGTATGTTACCGATCAAAGACAATATCAAGTTATTCACTTTTCATGTCAAGACAAAGAAAAGAGTCAACGTGTTTTCAAGTCTAGCGTCATATAGAAAAAATAAATATAAAACATAAATCGGAGACCCGAGAAGTCCACATCTGCATTCCACGTAATTATTGAGTCGGCCTTTACACGCATTCACGATCTCATGGATTAGCGACACGTAGACATCTCATTTTTTCCTTAGGAGGCACGTCACATCAGGTCACACTAACATCACGTCCTTTAACCTCTATATAAACACGCTGAAAAATGTATCGGACGATCACAACATTCTCTGCCTCCTCCTTTTCCTTAGCAACTACAATCTTCTTCTCTCCGAGAATTATTCTCTGCCTCCTTCTTTTCTTTCGCGTTTCAAAGAATCGTTCAAGAAAGGTCAAGAAGTCAAGAAGACAACTTCGGGTAAGAACTCCTCACCATATCTCTCTCGTTGTTTCACCGGACCTCTCGTCGCTATTACTGAATTTCACAAATGCGAGTCTGATCTCTTCCGAGGATATCTCATTCCTATTTCCGATCTTCATTTTTTTTTCTCTCGTTCTCTAACCCGAAAGCGCAAGAACTTCTCACCAACCTCTCGTCGCTATTACTTAATTTCAAAAAGTCGAGTCCCGTTTTTCTTCCCTAATTCCTCTCTCTCTCTCTCTCTCTCTCTCTCTCTCTCTCTCTCTCTCTCTCTCTCTCTCTCTCTCTCTCTCTCTCTCTGGGACTTTCACCAAGACCATCGGAAACTTACAATCTTTCATCCTCTTATATCGAGCATTCATGCCTCTATATCTCCCCGGCGTCTAGTCTTGAGCCTCAAGGATTCAAAATATCTCTCACAAGAACCAGGGAGCCTCTTACACTATTATCTCTTTTTCTTTTTCAGTTTTTGGATTTCATCTCTCTTTCTTCCTCTACCGGACCTAGCTAGTACGAGTCCCCATTATGTTTTGTAGAACTTGCGTTACTGCAATTTTTAATTTTCTATGGACAGTTATAAGCGGGTTGTTTAGACTAGTCTGTCGGGGTGTGGCATGGTTATATAGTTACGAAGAGATCCTAATTCTCCATGCCATCGTTACTTTCATAGGATTTATTGGGACTTTTGTTGTTAGTAAGTATTGGGATGCTCATATTGGGGATAACATAGATTCTGAAAATCCTTTAGGCTGTCATTGTCCTGTAGCTCCTGCGCCTTCACTTCCAATAGGAGTGGAATGGACTTTCTTTTTGAACCTTTGGATTACTTATCACAGTGCTATAGTTATAACACTTTACTGTCTAGCTATTGCCGCAACTGCTTTTGTTGAGATACTTCTTGTGGCGCAATGGAATACTGATAGGCTAGCTAGAATTAGGGAAGCACTTGCACCATGTGAAACATTAGGGCAGCTTAGAAAGTCCATTATAGAAATGTCTATTCTTAGGGTTATAGTTTTTTTGGGAGACATGTTCTGTGATCCAAAAGAAGTTGATGTCCCCATCTTTCTTACCTTTGTTTTTGCTTACTTGCATTTTGCAGGAACATTTAAGATGATTGGATTGGGAAACGACTTTGGATGGCTTGACGGATTGGTCTCCGTCATGCTTGCCGCCTTCGAACATCTTGTGAGGCCTTGGTCTTTCATGCAGCTCGTAGGTATCCTCCTCACTTCCATCATCATCTGCATCAAGAATACGATGTGGTCCGGTCATGGCACCAGAATTCAAATACAGAGAACGGAGGAGGAAGAAGGGACATCGTTGGTAGGGATTTGATTGTTGAGAAGTTGAAGGCGAGGTAGAAGGTCTAGCGTTTTGATTTGAGTCCCATTCTCAGTTCTTAATTAGTCGAGGAATGTAAAATAGTTTGGTTCTTGTCTCGAGTTTACTTCAGTGACAATTCATTCAATGCAAAAAGTTACCAGTGATGATTTATACAAACCGGAAGTGCATGAAACAGAACACTGGTGACCTTTACTTGAGACACAAGTCATCAATTATGTATAGTAATGAGTATAATTTGTTCAAATCGTATTTTTTGGTAAAGTTTGAGACTCGTTTCTCTACAAAAATACTCACTTCGCTGTGGGAGGTTTACGCTTAGAAAACGATTTCAGATCACCATTTCACCATATAATCCAAAGCTTTTACGAACAAACAAGTCAAGTCTAAAACTGCAGTTACTTACTGAAAAGTAAAGAGATGTCTATTGCCTAAAGCTTTTACACTAGTGTTGACAAACTTAATTTTAAATAGCTGTATGATTGGATATTGTTAACAAAAAAAAATTTACATGAATGAGCAGATAAACTGTTCCCGAATCAAAATGACATGATCTGCTCTTAAACTTAAAATGATATTGATCTAGTCAAATATATGTATCATTTTTTTTGTTTTGAGTTTGGTTCATGTTATTTAATTTAGGTTTAGTATTGATGATTAAAACGATCGATAACAAAGAAATGTCCTATACGTAGTGATAACATAACTACATTTGAAAAATGATAGTTTTGTCATTTGTGTATTGAAATACTATGTTGATAATTATACCTATAAACTACAGGTACTTAAAATGATGAAATAGACGGTAAAATGAAATTATAAACGGTTGGTGTTATAGAGGTGAATTTCGTTAATTAGATATCACTGAATCAGCTCGTGGCACGTGCGTGTCAAAATGCAAGTCTATATATACTTGAAGTGATTTAATAATTATTGATCCATTCCACTTCACTCGAGAGAGCCTAAAAAGAGAAAAGAAACAAGTCATCTCGTCTTTCTTGAGAAAGAAGCAGAAAACAGAGATCATGGCGATTCCAAAGAAGCGGAAAAGAAGTTTAACGCAAGAAGACGAAGAAGCCCACGAAAGGGTAGAAATCGACCTCAACGAAGAGCCGAATCTTGACGAAGAAGCACACCAGAGGGTTGAAATCGACCTGAACAAGGAACCGGAACTTGACGAAGAAGCACACCGGAGGGTGGAAATCGACCTGAACAAAGAACCGGAAATTGACGAAGAAGCACACCAGAGGGTGGAAATCGACCTGAACAAAGAACCGGAACTTGACGAAGAACACGGTGACGATCGAGCAGAGCTGAACAAAGGCGCCGCAACAGACCCGAATGATGATGTCAAACAGGAAGAAGAAGAAGCGGACCTGAACAAAACCGTGGCCTCGGAAGTCAAAGATGCTGATCCTAGAAACAGAGAGACAACAGCAAGAAGAAGATCAACTCCAGAGGAAGAAAAAGAAAGAGACGAGCAGGACGAAATGGTTATCGCTGCGCTCACGTTATGCCACATCAAGTATTTAAGCAACACAACCCGAGCCGAGAATCAACCCGAGCTGAGAACCAAGAAGAGGGAAAAGGAATCGAAAGACGAAGACGAAGACGACTCCGAACAGACCTTGGCGTCACTGAGCCGATGGGAAACTCCGTTGAAACCACCGGGAAAGATCGTCAACCGCCGCTTGATCGAGCAATGCAGCAGACCGATACGAAAGCAGCTGACGGCGAGCGACGTGCGCGGCGACGGAGATCGGATCAGGCTTTCGTTATCGAGACCCCAAGTGAGGAAGAAATTTCTGCAGTTTCTTGGAGAATCAGAGATTCCTGGCGGGCAAAGAGGAGCTAAGGTGTCGGTGTACGGACCAGACGGGAAGGTTCATGAGATGAAGATGTTTCCTGATGACAAGAAGTCGCCTGATTCGACTTCGACGACGGGGTGGAGGAAGTTCGTCAGAGATTATGAGCTCAAGGAGTTTTGCGATTTCATCACGATTTGGATGTTTAAGCACAAAAAGACTCAACAGGTTTGCTTAGCTATCGACACCAAAAGGCTTTCAGTGAGGAAACAGGTGAGTAAGAGGATCTCCATGGCCGCTTTCGAGGATTCAGATTAATGGAATTATGAGTTTTCGAGTAGAGATCTTCAAGAGTTATTAGAAATGAAGGGGTTTTAGGGTTTTGATTGATGAGGAATTGAACGTGAGGTAGAAGTTTTAGGGTTTTCATTTGGGTCTTATTCTCGGTTCTTAGTCGAGAAATGTAAATAGTTTGGTTCTTGTCTCGAGTTTACTTCAGTGACAAGTCTTCAATGAAAAAGTTACCAGTGAGGAATATATATAAACACAAGTATAATTTGTTCAAATACGAATTCACCGTGTGAGGTTTACTCTTATAAAACGATTTTTTCCAGATAATCCATAGCTTTTACTAACAAACAAAGCCAAGTCTAAAACTGAAGGTACTTACTGAAAAGTAAAGAGATGTCTCTATTTCCTAAAGCTTTACACTACTGTTGTTGACATTACTACGAACAGTTTAAAATAAAAAGTCTAGCAAAACAGAGTTGGTGTCTGCTTTGCTTCCAGATCAGTTTTAGTAGCACCAGTGGAAAGCTTACTTGCAAAGTTTATTGCATTTGGATACATCCTATGTCCTCCTCCTCACGTGTCTCGCATGTGTAGTGCTTGTATCACAGCCTAACACACTGCTCGCACTTCTCTTCTTTCTTGATTGTCCACTCGTCAAGCTCTTATCCGCTGCTGCAACCATGTTCAGCAACTCTGACAACATTGAGGGACAGCTCTCTTTCAAGTGCTTGAACCCTTCAGACTTCGTTACAGCTGCACAAACACAATCACTACTTCTTTAGCTTTTCCTTGATTCTCTACAGGGATAATAGCTTTGAAGTAATAATATCACTCTGTTCAAACTCAACAAAAGTCCACCATATTGGAAAAATCATATCCATTATTCAGTGGTTTCAATTAAGTTCAGGAAATGTATGTACTGCCTTTGAAGCAGATACCAGCATTTACTGAAATTCAACACATTAAGACCAGGACATGCGTTAAAGAACCTCTTTATTTGAAGACTGCAATATATTTTACCCATCGGCTAGGCATTGTTAACTTTAAACTAGATTGTCTATAAGAAATAGTCCAGAAACAACTATTTATCGCACCTAATTGAGGATGATAAACTTCAGCCCGTCTAATCAAACATCGAGTCTCCTATATCGAAATTGAACATAAAACAAGAAACTTAAATTTCAGTATACTAGCAAGATAAACCATAGGTCATATAATAATTTAATAGTACACATAAAGTTCCATTAATGATTCAATCGATGGATCATCCTTGAAACATGGGCCACGAGACAAGCACCAAATGCATTATATAAACCGAATCACAGAAAACACACAAAAAGCAGTTGATCATGCATACGAGGAAAACAAGAGGCTTAAATTTCATTTGGAAGCTTAAAAAATATGGGATTTCATTATATAAAGCCTCATAAATATGTTCTCTCAGTTACTCCTGCTATTGTTTACCAAAATCGAAGTACAACTCAAGTTGTAGGTTAATGACAAAAATTCCATGGCAGCACCCTTAATTACTGTTGCAATCGAAGCAAGAAAACATGATACATACGCACAGAAAGTCTAAATAGCATATATAAAACCTGAAACTTTCATTAATCAGCATACATGCAACACTCACCTCCCAAATTTTCTGGAGATGCAACAAATTTTAGGCAGAAGGCTTTGAGCTGCAAGAATTGGTGCTGCTCAGCCAGCGCTAGTGTTGTTGCCACATTATCAACATTTAGTTTTTCACATAGAAAAACTTCACATAATATCTTTAACCTTCCAAGGTCATAGAGGTCAGCAGCTGCCAAGAGATGTTGTATCATGTTTGTGAATGAATTAGCAGAAGCTGACCCCGTAATTTCATGCACATCAGGAAGTACATCGGTGTAGATGAAGCTAAGCATAGCCTATAAAAATTTCAAGATCTCAAGTCATCAAAACTGAAGTTGCATAAACAACTGGCTATTCGCAAAATATTGAACAAACATCACCTTAAAGATAGAAGGCTCGATGTCCTCTACTACTATTAGATCCACATTGTTATTCCCAATTGGTCCATAAAATTGAGCTCTAAAAACCGGTGAGCGTGCTGCGAGGATCAATTTGTGAGCTTTGTACGTTTCATCTCCGACTTGGAAAGTTATGTCACAGCCAACTTCAGAATCTAACAAGTCTTTCAATCCCTGACCCATATTCGACGGGGGTAGCACAATGCCATACTGTTTCGGACCCTCAAGACGGGCTCTAACAACGCCAACAGTACAGTTGACGACAAGACAATCATCCTTTAAGTAGTCAGAGGTTTCCAAGGCTGTTCGTCTCAAAAAGCGTTTGTAACCCCTGAAATTCGTAATGACAAGTCATGCTAAAAAAGGAAAATCTCATTGTACCGTAAATACGTGATGGTGGGGCAGAGTAAGAAAATGTAGTTCGAAGCAAATAAGTAAGAACTCAAGAAATGATGCAGAAGAAGAAGAGTTCAAATAAGGATTTACAAGACTTCAAAAGCAGCATGCACACAAAAGAACCTCACAGACCATTTACCATCTTTCAAAATGTCACAAAAGAGTAAACATGACACACGGGTCTATGCAATCACACTCAGACAAATTCAAACATGTAATCTATTCAGCAAAAGAAGTGGTATCATGATTCTAAAGCTTAAAGCTCAGCAAACAGAAAATTTCTCAAGGAAACTAATAATAGCTCATTTCCACGGGGCATGCAACTCAAGCAGAAGATAAACAACATAGCTGAAATCTGAATTCAACACTGCAGAATTCGAAAACCATATGACACGAGATCCCATCACTAACGAAAAACACTAAAAGAAGTAGAATTTAGTAATTTACCACATGCTTCCTTTATACTTGAGCGTATAAGGTCCACCTTCGAGCGTCCGATCAAAGTGACTGTGCACCTTGTGAACCCCTTTCCCGCTCTGATCCATCATCGTCAGCTCGAACAAAGCCCTAATGTCACTAGAATCACTCGCTAGAGCGATGAAGAGAGATACGTACGCGGAGTTGTCCTCTGGGTTCTTCCCGTCGGGGTAGAAGTAGATCGCCCAATCGTATCCGCCGACGGAGAAGATGTCGCTCTGTATGTATTTCCCGGCGCTCATGCCTTTCGCAAGAGAGTAACCCTTGATCGTAAACTGGTGCGATCCATTCACCGTCTCCATGACCGTTGTCGACACGGAATCCGGATTCAGCTGATCCACACCGGCGGTGCTCATGATCGCCGTCGCTAAATGAGAAATTTAACCGAATATATGATAAATTTGAAAATGGTAAACAAAACCTGGAATCAGAATTTGATAACCTAGACGATGACAATTTGGGGGAAATCGTTCTCGCTGCTTTTTTTATTTTATTTTACTAATAGTTATAAATTGTAAAAAAAGGAAGTTAACTACAAGAAACTGTTCAGTTTTGTTGTTAGTAAAAGACGCAATTTTTTTGCTGACTATGTGGAAATTCAATTTTAACATGCTAACATTAATATATACACGTTACTAAAAAAAACTCTAAACCTGATTTTATCTTGTAGAAAACTCATTCAAAAACGATTTTGAAAAATAAATGAAACCTTAACTCCTCAATTTACAATTTTAACTCCCAAAATTAATCCGTAATGATTTTTCTGCATTTAATATGGTTTATCAGAAATTTAAACCATGAGCAGAAAAAAAGGCAAAAACTAGTAAAATTTAATGTTCTGTGATTGCGACGAGAGATAAGTTTTGAATCATATGTGAATATGGTGAAAATAGTTGAATAAAGAAGTGGTGAAATCAGATGGTAAAAATATTTGAATGAAGTAAATTTTTGGTAGAATTCTATAACAATTTAGGTTGTGAAACTTTTTGTGAAGATCTGATAGTGTAAATAATCAAAGTGTTTCAAAGATTGATGAAGAAATTTTATCAAAATTTAGAAAAGAGTTTTAGAGATAGTACCCAAAATGATGCAAATGATAATGACATTATTTCGACAAATGTCAAATGTAGTTTGTCATCCATTCATGATTCCTCAATCTCTAAACTAATCTTCTTTTTAAAATAAAATAAAAATTACTATAATTTAATGAATGCAAGTAACTGCCAATTAATTAAAGACCTTTTTAATATTTAAAAAAAGTTTCTGCAACATGTAAAAGGAAATCTGAAGTTGGTAAAGTATTTTTACCGAGTGCCATAGAACTCACTAGTCGTCGTCACACATCACACACACACCCACAGTTGCGAACAGTTGCGCAGATCCAAAAGATCTGTGATCCTTCACACGCAAGCAAAGATGAAGCCCTTCGCCAATGGCGATCTGCTCAAAAGCCCCACGCTGATTAAGATCTCCTCCTTAGTTCTCGTCACCGTCACTTTCTTCTACTTGGGCAAGCACTGGTCCGACGATGGCTACCAGCAGCTCGTCTTCTTCTCCTCCTCCTCCTCCGCCTCGATCCCGGAGGTCTCCATCTCTCCGAACAGTAACAAGACCTTCAATATATCGGCGATAATCCCTGCCAATCATACCGAGATTGAAATCCCCTCCCCAACACAGCAGATTCCGCCGGCGGTGACGGAGACGGAGGTTGATAAAGTGGAAGCTAATCCTCCTCCACCTCCACCTCCTTCTCCTCCTCCTCCTCCTCCTTCACCACCTCCACCTGGTCCGGTTCGGAGCTTCGGGATAATAGATGCGAACGGCGTGATGTCTGACGATTTCGAGGTGGGAGAGGTTGAGAACGACTCCGTTGAAGATTGGGGGAACCAGACGGAGATCGTTGAAGCGAAAAGGGACGGCGATTTCAAGCCTAGGGTTAGAATTAAGAAGTTTGGGATGTGTCCTGAGAGCATGAGAGAGTATATACCTTGTTTGGATAACACCGATGCGATTAAGAAGCTCAAATCTACAGAACGAGGGGAAAAATTCGAGCGCCATTGCCCTGAGAAAGGTAAAGGCTTGAACTGCTTGGTTCCACCTCCTAAAGGTTACCGTCAGCCGATTCCATGGCCTAAAAGCCGTGACGAGGTACTCCTGTCCTTTGTTTGCAATGTAACTATTTGTTCTATGAACACTGCCAATTTTCTTTTCAAATGCTCGTTTCTTACTTGATTTGATGCTATGGGTGAATAGAGCTTCAGTAGAGTTTCTGCAGTTTTTGTTGGAAAATTCAGATAACATGCTAAAGTTTAGGATGATTTGTTTACGGATAGGTGTGGTTCAGCAATGTTCCTCATACTCGGCTTGTTGAAGATAAAGGTGGTCAGAACTGGATTTCACGAGACCCACGAGACAAGAGCAAGTTCAAGTTTCCGGGTGGCGGTACACAGTTTATTCATGGTGCTGATCAGTACTTGGACCAGATCTCTAAGGTTGCTCATTTTCAGAGTAGTGGGTCTTGCTTCACGTTATCTGTCTGATTATCTTTTTCATCTGATGTTGAATTGAACTCCGGCTTTTGTGTCTGCAGATGGTTTCTGATATCACATTTGGAAAGCGTATTCGCGTTGCTATGGATGTTGGTTGTGGTGTGGCGAGTTTTGGCGCTTATCTGTTGACACGCGATGTTTTGACAATGTCTGTTGCACCAAAAGATGTCCACGAGAACCAAATTCAGTTTGCTCTTGAGCGTGGTGTGCCTGCTATGGCGGCGGCATTTGCTACAAGGCGTTTGTTGTATCCAAGCCAAGCTTTTGATCTTATTCATTGTTCAAGATGTAGAATCAACTGGACTCGTGATGGTAAGACTCTTTGCTGTGCTTGCTTGATTGTTCACGTAATACAGCAGAGAATTATAAGGTCGCACCTAATTTAGTTTTAACTCCCTGTGGAGAAAATTCTCATTCTGCTGTTTCATTCTTTGTGATAAAGATGGAATTTTACTCCTTGAGATCAATAGAATGCTGCGCGCTGGAGGATATTTTGCTTGGGCTGCACAGCCTGTTTATAAGCATGAAGCCGCTTTGGAAGAACAGTGGACAGGTACACCCTTTTAACCTGATTTGTTGGAGAAATCAGGAACATGGAAAGTTGAAATGATAACCCTTTTTCAACCAATCATATTTTGTCTCCGTGGGTGATATAGGGAGCGCTTTTTGTTTCCATTTGCTAACTTTGATTCAGCCAAAAAATAGTGTACTCTTTTAATCTCACGTTTTGCTTTCCAGAGATGCTGAATCTTACTAATAGCCTTTGCTGGAAGCTGATAAAGAAGGAAGGATACATTGCAGTCTGGCAGAAGCCTCTCAACAACAACTGTTATCTGAGTCGTGAGGCTGGAACCAAACCTCCTCTTTGCGATGAGTCTGATGACCCCGATAATGTTTGGTACAGCTGCTTAAATTTTTTTTTGTCTTTCTTTGTTTGTGATACAAGTGCAAAAAATCACATTTTCTTTGCCTCATATTGCTTTGTTCTTGCTTAAGGTACACAAACCTGAAACCTTGTATCAGTCGCATACCTGAGAATGGATATGGAGGCAATGTTACTTCATGGCCCGCCCGTCTCCACACTCCACCTGATAGGCTGCAGACGATAAAATTTGATTCCTACATTGCTAGGAAAGAGCTATTCAAGGCAGAATCAAAATTCTGGAATGAAATAATTGGGGGTTATGTCCGTGCCTTAAAATGGAGAAAGATGAAACTAAGAAACGTCTTGGACATGAGAGCAGGCTTTGGCGGGTATGAAAATGATATCTTTCTGTTTAGTACTATCACGGTATAATACCTCAGTTTCTTAAGTACTGTATCTCTGGGTTTGATTCCTTTCGTTTTGGCAGATTTGCAGCTGCACTAAATGATCATAAACTCGATTGCTGGGTTCTGAGTGTGGTTCCTGTAAGCGGGCCTAACACACTGCCTGTCATTTATGATCGCGGACTATTAGGAGTGATGCACGATTGGTACTGCTTTTGTCCTTACAATCTATCAAATAAAAACATGGATTTTCATCTGTTTAGCTGTCTTAAGTTAAACTAAGATTTAGGTTCTGGCTCCGGCTGTTTAACAAATCGTGCATTGTACCTCAGGTGTGAACCATTTGATACATACCCGAGGACATATGACTTCTTACATGCCTCGGGACTCTTCTCAATCGAGAGAAAAAGGTAAGCCTTATCTGTAACTCACATCCACAATTGATGATGACAATACGGGATTCACTCATGACCATTCTACTTTTGTACATGAGTTATAATGCTGAATAAATGGTTAACATTCATGGATTACTTTGGCTGTATCAGATGTGAGATGTCAACCATATTGTTAGAGATGGACCGGATATTGAGACCCGGAGGACGAGCATACATTAGGGATTCAATCGATGTTATGGAAGAAATTCAAGAGATCACAAAGGCTATGGGTTGGCATACGTCTCTGCGTGACACATCCGAGGGTCCTCACGCAAGTTACAGGATTCTAACATGCGAGAAGCGTCTCCTTCGAGCTTAATACCCCCCAGACAAATTACTGCACTTAGTCCACACAGAGTATATTGTTTGGTAACATCTCTTCATTTTTGTTTGTTTGTTTGTTTTTTCTCTTCATTATGTATCTGTAAATTTGATTGTGGTTAAAAGCTTTACCTAGTTTCCCCGACTTTTAGTAAACAACAGTTCTGCAATTGCAAATCAGTTGATTGTATTGTAACAAAAGGATCCAAAGAAAAATAGCACAACTTTCTCCAATAGTCAGAAGAATACAATGTTATCGTCCAAAATTAATGGGGATAAAATAATATCTCTAGGTCTGCACAAACTCATTCTACTGCTCAGGGTCTTGGCCTCCACATCTGCCCGCGTTGACTTTGACTTATTGGTGCAGGCCTTGCAAAGTTCACACCATTAATTTGACCTGGTGGAATGTGACCCTGATGATTCTGACTTGAACCTGCAGATGTGTTTTTAATTGGTCTCTGATAATGGCTCTTCTTCTGCGTCTGAGCTTGGCCTTGTACAGGTGTTTGTCCCTGCGTATTCCTGGGGTTGTTCTGAGACCAGTTCTGCTGCGGTCGGGGGCGTCTCGGTGCTGGCCAATACGGCGGATTCTGGATGATGTTGTTGCTCTGTGACCAATTCTGCTGCATTTGGTTGTTCCATGGCCTAGACTGACCATGCACACCGTTTGCATGATGATGATTAGGGAGGCTCGTTGTTCTGCACAAAGACTGTGAAATGAGTGGCGCTGTTAGAACCACAACTATGGAGTTTCTGTTACAATCTGAGGAGGCAAGACGGCGCGATGTCATCTCAAACACTTGCGCTATTCTGTCCAAGTTCTTACGGCTCACACTCCTTGCTGCGTTCTCTGGTTGCTCAAAAGGATCTTCAACCTAAAACACATGTGTGTATCTCAGCCATAAGATGGGATATAAACTCAACAAGAGGGTAAGAGAAAGAGAGACAGAGAAAGAGACTTACAAAGAGTGAGTAAGTCTTTGGCAGCCACCTAGTGTTGCTGCTTATGTTTTCCCATCTTCCAGTAAACGGGCAAACACCCAGTTCTCCGGCCTTTACGTTTATGTCTGAAAACTGATAATTACAGCCACAGAGAAAATCTCTATCAAGAGAGATACACTAAGAAAAGCAAAAAGTCTAAAAGCTAAGATCTTGTGTGAGAAATCATTCACCTTTGCGAAAAACGAGACCAAAAGCTCAGAGAGCGAGCTTCGATTGACTGATCTTGATGTGCCTGATTTGAATCTCGCTATATTAGCAGCAGAAAGCTGAGCTATGCTATCTTCTGCAGTTTTCCGCACACCTACAAGAGACCATGCCTGCTACTTTTAATCCCAAAACCTACTGTTAAAGTGTAATGTGGTTTGTCTTGAAAACATTTTCACAGAACGTACCTTTCAGATCATCAACCGCACTCCTTGGATATATCTCTCCTAGAGGCGGCAATATTGCAGGCACGCATGTCTGAAACAAACAACACAAACCATGTTAAAGGCACCATGTCTTACAATGACGTAGCATAAATCAATGAACATAGAACAGCAAAATCTTACCTGAAGATGGAAGATGACTAAGAGACTGAGAGTGTAAGAGTTGAAAGTCCCGTTCTTTGGGTTGTTGATATCATGAGCTTTGGCCCATTCTTTCACCTATAGAGGAAATACACTTGTCTTGAAACAATTAAAACCTTTTGGAAACGCACAGTCTGGTTTTATATTAGCAATGTTTAACCTACTAGCAAAACCAAGTCGCGGAATCTCCCATCAATCTCACTGATCCAGAACAAGAACCTGCTCTTCAAGAGTCCTTCCAGGTTATCAATCGAAATGTCACAAGAAATTCTCTCGTGCCAGCTCACGATTTTCAGAATGGGAACTCGCGCATGAACAACGAATTGCAGTCTGTACCATGCACCTGGTTATTCGCATGATAATGGAGATCAGACAGAATCTCCATGGGGATAATTTGCAGAAACTAGTAGCTATACTTGACTCACCTGACGATCTCAGTGCTCGAAGCAACTGTCCAAGTAAAGTCTGCTTCTGCTTCTTTCCAGTGAACAAGATGGACGAACCGCTGAATAAGTCAACAGAGATATCTAAGTCTCCCCATCTTGTGAAGAGATTTGACACAAAGGATCCAAATGGTTGAACAGTGGCACCTATCAATCCCCAAACCAGAAAATGGTATATAAGCAAACAAGACCCAAAAGGCCCACATATGGTTCAGGGCAACACTATACAGTAAGAAGCAGAAAAGGGCAAGGGTCATCACCTCTTAAGCTTTCTACGGATTGTAAGACACTACGCAGCTGATCAATGACGCCGATCCTCGTGTCCCAATCTGCTCGTGTGGGTTTAATCACTTGAAGAATTTCTTGAAGGGTAGGATCCAAGATAGGGTTTCTATTCATCGTCTACAAGAACACACATTCCCAAGTTATCTCCAAGAAAACGTTAGGCAACAATAACACAAAGACTACACAAGTTCCAACCAAAGTAAGCTCTTGAGATATTAAAAAAAAAAACAAAGAAACCTCTGGCTTTAATCAAAGTTCTATAGAACAAACGTCAAGACTCCATTATATATCAAAACACACATTCACAAGTTATCTCAAAGAAAAAGCTCCGATCAAAGGAAACCCTTGAGAAAAAGGCACTGCGCTTAACCAAATTTCTATAAAACAAACGTCAAGACTCCATTTTTTTATACCTTGATCACTTAGTACTCCAAAGGAACAACCTTTTGTCAGTAAAACCAAAAAGCAAAATTCTTAAATTCTCTAAAGATTTTACTCTCGATACCCAATAGCCCACATTTCGATATCATCAGAAGTGTGAATACTCTAGTCAAAACGTTTCCAACACTCCGAATATAAAAAGAATCAGTATAACATGAGCATCGGGTTTTCGCATCCACTGGACTTAAATCAGATAAAAAATATGATACGAAGCAGAACTGTTTAAGAATAAACCCTAATCAGTGTTTTAAAAAAAAAAAACCAAACAAACTTACGCGATTCTCTCTTCCGCGCGGCGAAATTCCTGGAAGAAGTTGCAGAAACTTTTATTCTTTAGAACCCAGAATCGAATTCCGATCTAGGGCTTTTCTACCACTCTCTCCCCAAATCAGCAAATCCGTACTGAGATTTCTCTCTTATAAATTTTATGAGCTCGCAGCAAAATACACTGAGTTTGAGACAATGAAAAGTCTCCTCCTACGGAAGGTTTAGTATTTGTTTGTAAACGCGACCAAAGATGTTCGTATTTATGTTTTCTTTTAAATTTCGTCTTTACTGTAACCATTTTCTGTTCAATAAAGTGATTAAATGATCCAATAAGGGGAAAATGACAACATCAGAAGGAATATAATATTACAGGGGAATTTTGAAAATTATCATTTGTAGTGTGAAATTATAAAAAATGAACAAAATCAAAGTGTAAAGTAAGCAAAATAAAAACTCATAAAGATTGGCAAATCCACATCACTAGGGTCACAAAACACATCTCATCAATACTACTAATCTAAGGAAAGATATACTTTTTGTATCAACGATTTATAACTTATTCAGTTGAACAACAATACTTAAGAAAATATATGAGAGCCTATACATCAACAAGACAATGTAATCTTACCCAAATATAAGCTTCAATACATAAAACTCAATGATTACATTCTAGGTTGCAAGAATATGTACATTGTAATAAGCATGGCAAAATCTTGATTATTGAACTTAGTCTTAGAAACAAATATGTGAAGATTATAACATTATTTATATGCTTCATTACTTGCCTCAGCATTAGATAACTTATGCAATGTATCGTAAAGGAACATTATGTAAAGTTAATGTTCAAAATATGATCTAGCGCCTAATGAATTATTTGGAATCAATAATGGACTAACATAATATTTATTTTAGGACTATGTTATAATTTTAAATTTATATATTCTGTTTAGATTTAAAAGTCTTGAAAGTGTTGGATGGTGTAGTAGTTAAGGTGTCTATTCTAGAGTGATTGCGCCAAGTTCAAATCTTGAAAAGGATAAAATGTGGTTTCTCAATTCTCATTTTAACTAACAAAATTGTAGCTTATGAACTCATCAAAACAACCAGATTTTTATTCTTACACTTAGAAAAAGTAGGTCCACATAGATTAGCAATCGTTTTGTTTATTCAGCAATCAACATTGTATCTTGTATATATATTCCAAAAACTCAATTCAATTTCATTCCTTAATGTTTGTTCACTTGTCTTGCATATAAAATGTTTTATTAGTAGGATGCACAACAACAACTACATAAACATATCGCAAGCAAATTCTTTCAACAACAAGAACAAAATATATATCAGTATAACTTTTTTCTGTAACTCAAAAAGATTCTCCATCGAATGAATCGAATAATCAATAACAATACATTTAACAACTAATCTAGAATAAAAGCATCAGTTGAAATCTATTTAGTTCACTGAAAAGTGGCCTGTATAACTATGGCTAGTTTGTTAATTATATATATATATGCAATAATTTATGGTATGTAGAGAATTGCTCTCGGCCAATCAGTTTACACCGATTATTTAGAACAACATTATCACTAAGTAATGTCATTATCTATTATTTGGAATTTTATTGTATGAAGAGTTATGTAGAAGTTTCTTGATCACATATGAATGGTTACCTCATCCTCAGAAAGAAAAGAAAGAAAAAAAAAGCAACACAAATGATTTTCAAAAGCATATGTGGTAATAAATAACGTTATAATCTTCACTCGAAGCTAAGACCCCAAAAAAAAACAAATCCAGTGGCACAGATCAGCCATTTGTAGACAACCTCATAAACCCATTCCACGTGGACCAATCAAAACAGAAATTTCCTCATCATCTTCCTCGTGGCGCCACGTGGCGACTTGGCCAATCCGGATCGTGTGGCGATCAGAGAGTTAAGAAGAGATAACGAATTGTTGTTGATCACTGGCTTTATAAGTCTCTCAAATTCTTGCCCACACCAACATCTCTCAATACTTCTTCTTCTCCGATCAAAATCTCTCTTCAGCTTCTTGTGTGATACACACACACTCGTCGCAGTCGTGAGAAATGGCCGCCGCAGTTTCCACCGTCGGTGCCATCAACAGAGCTCCGGTACTTCTTCAATCTCCCTTTCACTTTTCATCATTTCATTAGTGGTTTACCGTTACTTTCCATCACAAGATTTTGATCTTTTTGCATCACTTTAAGATTCTGTCTTACTCTTACATCACTTTGAGATGTTGTTAGAATCTAGACTTTAACTAGATATACTTTGATGCTTCCTTTTCTTATCTTCTTGGGAACTACAATTGTCCAAACCGGTTTCTGGTATTCGACCTTCATAGTTTAAAGAGTGTACAGTGGTTTATTTGAAATGAATATACGTAGTATGCAAGAAAGTCAAACAACTTCAAATATTTGAAATAAGTATTAGTTTTGGTTTGCTTCACTTCAAATAAATTTAGTTTATCCAAATTTTGAAAACTGTCATAATCTACAGGGATAGTCTAATCTTGAACTATGTGAACCAAATTAGAGTGTGATACATGATTCGGTTAGAATGATTTCAGTTTTATCTTGATTGAAAACTTTATATCCTTGGGAGTTATGATAGTTTATAGACCAGACCAGCTCGTGAACTGTATGAACCAAATTTGAATTCAAAAATTGAGTTTGGCCTCTCTTTGCAGTTGAGCTTAAACGGGTCAGGAGCAGGAGCTGCTTCAGTCCCAGCTACAACCTTCTTGGGAAAGAAAGTCGTAACAGTGTCGAGATTCGCACAGAGCAACAAGAAGAGCAACGGATCATTCAAGGTGGTTGCTGTGAAAGAAGAGAAACAAACCGATGGAGACAGATGGAAGGGACTTGCCTACGACACATCTGATGATCAACAAGACATCACCAGAGGCAAAGGTATGGTCGACTCTGTCTTCCAAGCTCCTATGGGAACCGGAACTCACCATGCTGTCCTCAGCTCCTATGAGTACATCAGCCAAGGCCTTAGGCAGTAAGTTTCTCTCATCTCTCTCTCTCTCTAGATCTCTCATCAGTTCCATAGACTTAGAATCTCTGGTTTTAAATAGACTTTCTTGTTGACAAATAGGTACAACTTGGACAACATGATGGATGGGTTTTACATTGCTCCTGCTTTCATGGACAAGCTTGTTGTTCACATCACCAAGAACTTCTTGACCTTGCCTAACATCAAGGTTACTAATCACAGACTTTTTCATTAGTTAACAACACATCAAAGCTTCCAACTTTATGTAATCTTGAAATGCTCTGTTTTGTACTCTATAGGTTCCACTTATTTTGGGTATTTGGGGAGGCAAAGGTCAAGGTAAATCCTTCCAGTGTGAGCTTGTCATGGCCAAGATGGGCATCAAGTGAGTCCCATCTCCGATCTTCAATCTATAACAGGTTTGAATCTGAATCAACAAAAATGTAACAAAGTTTAAATCTTTTTGCAGCCCAATCATGATGAGTGCTGGAGAGCTCGAGAGTGGGAACGCAGGAGAACCAGCGAAGCTGATCCGTCAAAGGTACCGTGAGGCAGCCGACATGATCAAGAAAGGAAAGATGTGTTGTCTCTTCATCAACGATCTTGACGCTGGTGCGGGTCGTATGGGCGGTACGACTCAGTACACTGTCAACAACCAGATGGTCAACGCAACGCTCATGAACATTGCTGATAACCCGACCAACGTCCAGCTCCCAGGGATGTACAACAAGGAAGACAACGCACGTGTCCCCATCATCGTCACCGGTAACGATTTCTCCACTCTCTACGCTCCTCTCATCCGTGACGGACGTATGGAGAAGTTCTACTGGGCCCCGACCCGTGAGGACCGTATCGGTGTCTGCAAAGGTATCTTCAGGACCGACAAGATCAACGATGAAGACATTGTCACGCTTGTTGATCAGTTCCCTGGCCAATCCATCGGTACGTAACTATAAAGATCATGAGTACTCTCTCTTTTGTATATACAGTCTCGTGCAGATTCTGATTTTTACACTTTGGTGTGGACAGATTTCTTCGGTGCCTTGAGGGCGAGAGTGTACGACGATGAAGTGAGGAAGTTCGTTGAGGGACTTGGAGTTGAGAAGATCGGAAAGAGGCTGGTGAACTCGAGGGAAGGACCTCCGGTGTTCGAGCAACCCGAGATGACTCTTGAGAAGCTTATGGAGTACGGAAACATGCTTGTGATGGAGCAAGAGAACGTCAAGAGAGTCCAGCTTGCTGACCAATACCTTAACGAGGCTGCGTTGGGAGACGCAAACGCGGACGCCATCGACCGCGGAACTTTCTACGGTTAGAACCCGAGGTTTGAGCTCTTTTGTTTTTTTTAGCTTTTATCGTTTGGTTAGCCAACGGGTTTGAATCAATGGGATATGAGAGAAAGAAGATGAAAAATGGATAATCAAAGGTTTCTGAAATCTTAGTGTAAAACTCTTCTCCTTGCAGGTAAAAGTGCACAGCAAGTGAATCTGCCTGTTCCTGAAGGGTGTACTGATCCTGCGGCCAAAAACTTTGATCCAACGGCTAGAAGTGACGATGGAACTTGTGTCTACAACTTTTGAGCATTCTCCTCCTACCTATGATTAATAATCTGCTGTTTTTCTATTATTGTGTCTTTTTGGTTTTTTTTTTTTTCCCTCCCTTTGTGTAATTGTGAATTGGTTCTTGTCCTCTCTTTTTTTTTATGATTCATATTTTAAACTTGCCTTATCATAATACATTTCTATTGCATGGTTGGCACACTTAGATGTGAAAAATGAGGAGCTATAACCAGAAACTGTATATACATTCACAAGTAAAGCAAGAGCATTTGACAAACATGTGTCAACCACTACACTATTGGCTGGATTTCTTCTCAAGATGAATATTTGCAATCTCAAAACTCTCAACTTGATTAGTATTAGCAGATGAACACATTCCAATTGTAAAACACATATATTTTTTATTTATAAGGCTTTTGAACAGCTATTGCAGTTTACGTATCATCATACAAACATAAACCAATGTTAAAAACTGAGGGAAAGGAATCAATTTCCTCACTTTGTTATCTATGGACTCTACATAACAGTATGACCCACTTGAGCAATAAGCTAAAGGCTGAGACTAGATAAATGATGAGGTTTTTAAGATGTAACGACCTTCATAGAGGAGATGCTGACCATATCAGGGCTTTTGAGTTGATCAAGTTGTTTCGTACCCAACCGAAGCAAATACTCGATGTACTGAAAATTCTTACGATCAACCTCCTTTGAGTTCTTGCGGAATTCTTTTGAAACGATCATCTCTATTCTCTTCCTGTCTTCCTCTGTTGTCTTTGAACGAGCTGCTCTTAGAAACCCTCTGTAGAGACTCAAGACTTGCTTTTGCATCCCGGAAAGTTTCGAAGCTCCCATTTTTTAAATCTTTAACAAAGACCAAACACAAAACAAAGCCATTTTAATGTTATTGTCATGGACTGCGTTTTCAAGCACAGGACAAAGGACCAAGTTAACAAAGCAAGGTGATGAAAATTCGACAAGATAACAAATACAAAGAAAGGTTCTTTTTGCAAAAATCAACAATCATAGACTGCAGATTAAGCACAGTAAGCTAGAGCTATCAATCAGATATGAAGCAGGAAATCGACAAGAGCAACGGGTTCGGAAGAAAAGTTGTAAAGCAAACGGACATGTTGACCTCAGATTGTGATTAAAACGCTTATATTGTTAGCAATTACGATAGTTGTAATGCAACTATAGTGAAAGAGAACGATTCGAATATATTGTCTGTATATAGCAATCCATTAATAAAAAGTTCATTTGCAAGCGTATATGATGATGATCCATAGATTTGAGAGGTAATAAGGATGACATATTCTCGGTGGGTAAGCAAAAGAGCAGATAGAAAGAAAACACAGGACAAACATTACATATTCAACTGGATTGTGAGCAATAAGGATCAAACACTCACACGCAAAGAAGAAATCTTCAGAAAGAAAAAGAAAAAAACAGAATCTAAATATGTAAGTATGTATTTCGATTTCTAGCTCAACGAGATCTGGGCTGTTTCATTCCACAGATATTCGCAGAATTTGGATATTTTTCATTTCCCAAAATAGAACATTCTCCAGGTTACAAATAGCAATTTAGACAAGCAGTGTGGAACAGAGAAGCAGGAACAGAAACTGCAACGAGGAAGAAGACGCTGTAAAGGATCAAGCAGACGAACCTGCAAATGATGATCAAATCCGCTCCAAAACTGAAAGAGCGGAACGTGGAAGAAGCTGTGGGATTCAGACTTGTGTGGCGGAACCAGAAGATTTTTATGGGCTCTTCTTTGTATCATGGGCTTCTATATCTTTGGGTTTAATGGGCTTCTATCTTTTGGTTTAATGGGCTTCTTACTCTAACTGGTATAGTGGAAAGAAAAAGAGATGAAAAAATGCTTTCCACTTTAACTTTACCGTTAAAACACTAAACATCATTTAATTTCATATCCTAACACTTTTAATTCTCTACTAACCTATGATTCTCTTTTTTTTTTTTGTTTTCTGTCATATATTATAATAAATCAACCCCAAATCTCTTAACTTCTATAATTTAATGTTTCTGATTTATTGCTATCAATAAAATACTAAAGTGGTTAAATATTATTTTACCCCCATAACTGTTACTGTAAAAGGTTACGTTTTTTTCTTTTTTGACTTTTAAAAATTGTTAACTTTGCCCCTGTTCAATTAGTTACTTTTGTTTTTGGTCAAATATTAATTAGTTACTTTAACAAAAAAAGAAAGTAGTATGAAGTAACAGTTTCAAAAAGAAAAGGTTAATGCGATGATAAGAACAAATTTAAAACTATAGAAACGGTTTAGTAGCAACAATAAAAGAAGAAAGCAGAAAAAAAAAAAAAAAAGAGAGAGCGAGAGGAGGCATGAGAAGGAGAACGTGACAGCACACGAATTGGACGGTTGGGTGCACGCCAATTCTGTATTCTTCTTGTTAAAGACAAAACCAGAACCGCTCTTTTCTCCCCCTTCATCTTCTCTCCCTTCTTCTTCTCCGTTTATCCTCCCGATTCGATTCTCTATACTCAAATAGTCAAAATCAAAAATCAAAACCCTCAGATGTTGTTGATTTGATTTCCCTTCTCTCAGATCCCTATTCCCATGGCTTCTGGATCCTACTGGTGTTATAGTTGTAGCCGATTCGTCTGGGTCTCCGATTCCATCTCCTGCCCTGATTGCGACGGCGGCTTCCTCGAACACATCCAGGAGACTGTTGATTTCACACCTTCCGACTCTTTCCACCGTGTAACCAGTCAACACCGCAGCCCAACCAGGTTCCCTCTGTCTTCTTCCTCCACATCTTCTATGCACGCCTCCACGGCGGAGAACAGTCCGTCTCCCGCCGTCACCAGAACGCGGAGCAATCGTTCTCCTAATCCCGTGATTGTTCTCCGTGGATCTGGTCCTTCTGATGTTTCCGAAGGTTTAGATCGATCTGCTTTTCAGATGTATTACGATGACGGTACCGATTCGGGTCTCAGGCCTTTGCCGCCGAGTATGACGGAGTTTCTGTTGGGTTCTGGATTCGATCGGTTGTTGGATCAGATCTCTCAGATCGAGCTCAACACGAATCGGAACAATCGTTCGTGTGAGCATCCTCCGGCTTCTAAATCGGCGATCGAGGCTTTGCCTGTGATCGAAATCGATCCGACTCATCTCCTATCGGATTCTCAATCTCACTGCGCCGTCTGTAAAGAGAACTTCATCCTGAAATCCGCCGCTCGTGAGATGCCGTGTAACCACATTTACCATCCCGATTGCATCCTTCCTTGGCTTGCGATTAGAAACTCCTGCCCAGTCTGCCGTCATGAGCTACCGGCGGAGGATTCCACCGACGCAAGTGGTGGTGGTGGTGGAGCTGCGACTGCTACTGCCGCAGTAACGCAAGAGGAAGAGGAAGACTCTGCAGCAGGACTAACGATTTGGAGGTTACCAGGAGGAGGATTCGCCGTGGGGAGAATCCCCGGAGGATGGAGAGGAGGAGACAGAATGATGCCGGTGGTGTACACGGAGGTAGACGGAGGTCGAATCGGCGACGAGAGACTTCCGAGAAGAGTAGCGTGGGGCTCGAGAAGAGGAGGAAGAGAAGGAGGTAGTAGAGAGAGAGCGGGTGGGTTTGCGGGTCGGATCATGAGACTCTTTGGATGTTTCAGCGGGTCATCTGGATCCATAGCTGCAGCAACATCATCAGCGTCCGGGTCGAGATCACGGATTACCCGTAGGAGCAGGTCGTCGTTTTCTATGTTCAATGCGCCGTCGTCTTCCTCTAGGAGACGAAATTGGCTAGCGTGATAAACTAGAATTATCTCCCTCTCAGCTCAGGTAAACAAAACATGAAGAAGGAGAAGAAAAGAAAAGAAAAAAGAAAAAAAAAAAAAAAAAAAAAAACCCTCTTGTTTCGTTTGTTCCTTTTGTAAGATTATTTTGTTTGTTTTGTCAGTGTACTATGATTATATTCTTTCCCGAAAATTTTAATCTATGCGAGTAAATTGATGAGACAAAAGGTTTATAGGTGTGGTATAGTGATGAAGTGAGATTGATAGTTGAAATCGTCTTTTGTAATGTTCAGACATCTTTTGTAGTTCTGTTTTGTCTTTCACTGAACAGAGGTGTAGATTAATCGGGGAATGGATTTTGGAGGAGATTTTTGGCTTGGAATAACCTGAATGATTCTGTGATTTTGCTGAATGTACATATCACAAATGTTTTCGGAATCGCTATTTACGGAATAGAAGAAAGAATCGTGGCCTTAACCTTAAACACTTGTCTAACAATTTAAAATCTGTAGGAGATCCTTACAGCAGATTATTTAGTGTTAAGCTCGTTGTTTATTTCGACAGCCAGAGAGAGTTATGTTGCAGAAATTATGCAGCTATATATATAATCTTGGAACTAGAGACATAACAAATGATACATAGAGGCTAGAATCTTGAAAAGGGAACAATTATTTTTGTGTTCACTTGAGTACAGAAAACGTGAAAGGGAAAGCAAAGCAATGATAGAGAGTCATACAACGCATCTGATGGTGCTTTCGATTATTGGAGACAGCCTTTGTAGTTTAGCTACTATTATGTCATTAATAGACGTGTTTACGCCCTTCTGATTTTGGTATGTCAATGCACTCTTGCTCTAGCCATCACAATACTGAAACTGATTTAAAAAAACCTTTGAAAATAGTTGTTTTTTTGGTCATGATCGTGTTCTTATTAACATCAGATATCTAAGATGGTTTGTCGATACCAGTACGAGCATTAGGCTTTTAGGTAGAAACAAACACCAATCACTTTGTACATCATGCTGCTATAATTAAATATCTAAAACCCTTACTGTGTCTCCTAACAAATTCTGAAATGAAAACAGTTGACTTAGACAGAATAAGGTCTTTTTCTCAGATAATGTTTCCTACAAGTAACTGGAATATACCAACTAGGTTATGCATCTATTGTCGTCTATTGTTTTCAATAGTTAGCTACCAAAATGTGTAACTCTACACAATTAGAGTCTGGCATAGAAGAGAATTATACGGCGAGTTGCGTTCAAATTGTTTTCTGATTCGCACTTAAAATATATGGGAAAAAACTTGGTTTTTGTAGGCAACGTTTGAGGTAGATCATTAACTTTCTTACTCATCATCACATTCTTCACTTAATCGTCTCCAGTGATCATGTAACAATTCGATTATTCTTTTTGAGTTTTTCTAGTTGAGTATAAATTAAGTTGAGTATCAAGATGATCTAAAGAAAAGAAACAACAAAGTGAACCACGAAACAGATTTAAAGCTGTTTTAGTATCAAGATGATACGTTACAATTCTTTAGATCATCTTGTCGGGATCAGAGGTCGTTGGTATGCTGGAGTTTTCTATATCTCACACCAATACGGTGGGATGTCTTCTTCTTTTGATTCGCAGCCCTTCTACTTCTTTGGTTTTGTCTTCTTCTTTTGATATGCAGTCTTCTTCTCTTGATTCACAACTTTCTTATTCAATTTCTCCTCACTTCTTTTATTTTGGCAGGCGAGGGTTTCTTGTTTTCTTTTTTTGTCTCTTCTTTCGTCTCTGTTTTTGGCGTAGGAGGAGGATGCTTTTTTCTTTGATTTCTTTTTTAAGTTTTGGACGAACAACTTCAAGGTGAAGGAACATGTTTTTTTCTAAGTTCCTGAAACAATCAGAAATTCAGTGAAACTCCGAAACAACCAACCTATACAACTACTTAATATGATGAAAATGAATTTCTTACATGCTTTTGATACAACTTGATCGTCAATTGAGCTAAGAGGAAGGTTACATAGGACATGTTCTGTGCAAGTAACAACTCAACTTAGGGGGGTTGGTGGATTTGAGTCGGTTTGCGAAAAATACCTCGCACTTCTGAGATCCTAACATCACTAAGAAGTCCTCTTATGCATATCTTGGTGGCCGCTCCTGCACAAACAACAACAAACAGGTCCTTTAAAATATTTACATATTTTGTACTAAATAAAATACATTTTCAAACTTACTAGCTAAAACTTTATGCCAGTATGAGAACGCTGAGCCAACCTTTTTCATCGTATTAGCAACATTATTATCCTCGTATGACTGGATGATTAAGTGTCATTTATCCTTCATAGTAATCAGATCTTTAACATAACCATGATCACCACTAAGCATAACAATGTTGGTGGGATAAGGCAACTTAGACAATTTATCATTAAGATAGTCGTCGATGACATTTTTAACTCCCACTTCCAAAACATCCACGGGGAAGCCCAGCTTTGATATTTTTGCACTGGACATTGTCTAGCCTTTTTACCATAGAAGCTATGAAATTTAATGGACCGGTCAATCCTAAGGAGTTGATCCATTTCTTGACTAAATACATCACAACAGCGGGATCAGAGGTCGTTGGTTGGTATACTGCAGTTTTCTATATCCCACACTACTATGATGGGATGTTGATTTGCATTCGGCCCCTGCTTGAGGTACCATGATGAAATTAGAATGGATGAGTAACATTAGAGGTGTATGAACATGAACCAAGTGATTAGATGAGATTAATGTAGCAATGCAACTCGGAGTAGGGAGATGCTGCCTGGTTCCAGCGATCAAGGCCAATATAGCCAATTAGCCATAGATAAAAATCAATTTGAGGCTGAAAGCATGCACTTGCTCAACCTTAACTCACGGTGGGCCCCTGCCTAGCACTGCAGAACACTCATAAAGATCATCAAAATGAGGTTGGGACAAAGTAGCTCACATAGACTCGTAACTTCATATTGATTTGCTTCAATCACTTTCACACTCATAACTAAATGTTGGATGGTTTCCTAAAATCTCAATAGACCATAATGCTACAAACACGATAATATGGTTAAAAGAGCTGGTCCCCCATACGCAGTGGTCTGGCCTTGCCACGGAAAAAATACATTAGAATACAAATAACCTATTTATTCCAAATTGACTTTACTTCGTTATTATATTTTCCTTGGTGTTGGTTTTTCGACGAATAGTTTCATTGATCTTTTGAATATTATTACTAAAATTTTGTTGACTTTTTAAAAATATTCCAGAAAATACTAATTCAGGACAACCACTAAATAAACTGAAAACAATACATACTATTCTCCAGTACGTCATTTTTAGTGTTTTCCGACACCATGACCATGTTTGAAATTTCCTTACCAAAAGGTAGTGTGAGAAATGTTGGAGCATGTACAGAATACTTTTATGTGACTAATGAAGTTTTTATAATAGATTTGTAGCCAATCCCAAGTTTTATAAGTTGGGTTCAAAACCAGCTCTGATGGTATGTATGATATGCATTACATTGTGAAATCGAACTTAACTACCATTACTTAATCTCTAAGAACAATATACAACATAGCGAGGCAAGAAAATAATTTTAATTCTCGAAAGATGCAATTATGCAAATACTATTTGTTCAAACAACAGCTAGAACCACGTTGATGACTATAAAAAATTGATGGGGTACAAACATCCAAAGAAGTGATCTTAATTTCCATTACGGTCGAGACTAAAACTCACCTACCTAAAAGTTTCTTTCAATGATTCACATGATTGGCTTGGTCCATATATAATTCAATCACCCTGAGAATTTTTTTGCCAACATTCAATGCTCGAGGCCTTATTCATTTCTTCCACAAAGGTTACATTATTTTTTTGGTATTTGCCAAGACCTTTGAATCAATTTTTTATTTAAGTGTAGTTTTGACCACTAAAATATCCACCTTGCAGCTGTAACTCTAATTTGATTTGTTGAGACTCATTGTCCTAAGACCTAAATATTTTTGTTGGTACATGGTTGAAAGAAAAAGGACATTGAGCTGTTTGGTAACACAACAGGAAGGAGTTGGTGAGAATTGAGAAAGACTTAGGAATGGGTTGCCTCCAGCACACATTAATTTGACAAAAACTTTTTTTGGTCGATTTCATCTCCACCTTTCGCCAACTTTGACAAACTCTGCTAAATCACAAAATATAATTCAACTTTCGGTTTCCTTAAATATACTAGAAGACAAGCACGACTCGGTTTGACGTGTTTACTGTGAAGTTACGACCATCTTCAACTTTTTGGAGATACTATCCAATTTTCTATTAAATGTAAATATACATATCAAACAAATTATTTTAAGAAGATAATTGTGTGACATTGAAAATCTTTTACATTGCATGCGCCAGTTACATGTAATATTTTTAATATAGTACGACGGTCTTGTAAGTTAGGTAACGGGAAGCAATACTGATTTAAAGAAGAAATGATCAGAACTTTGTGTTTTTAAGTCATATGTCATGGAAGCACAAAGCAAATCAAAACACAATTAGAAAACTCTTATGTAAAAATGTTTATTAACCGCAGCAAACTTTTTGCTGTCTCACGTATGATAACAAAACACTACTAATTAATCAAAAAGTTATAGTATAAGACAAAAGATGCTTGCAAAAATGTAATATCTATTATGTCGGTTGTGAGTTAGTATATAGTAGAGATGTGCTTTTTTGTCAAATCACCAAACCTCTATTCTAATCATGCTGTAACAACTTTGCAAAATTTGACTGGTCTTAAAAGATTATCAAAATCAATCAAAAAACAAAAGGAACAATTCAGCCATTTGTATTTCTTTTCTTTGTGAGGTCGGTTATTGAATTTAATATATAGAACTTTACACGATATCTCTTTTTTATTTGTTTTTTTATAGTAAACATGCATGATTTAAAAAAAAAAAAAATCAGTCTAAAACAGAAAGAAAAATTAAATCGAAAAACAAAAATCCCGTAGAAAGTGGGAACACGATGAAAGTAGAAACAAAGTTTATGTCAACAACAGAGACTCAACAGAACCCACAAACACAGAGCCAAAAAGACCTACTCCTCCACTAACTTGTCTTTTGTCTCGAGACTTGGTCTGGCTTTCTTTAAACCCTAAAAACATTCAAATCAAACTGACAACACAAAAACCCGAATACTCTGCGTGAAATGATTTTTGTTAGGTCGGGACAAGACTATGTTTTCTGAATAGTATCAAGTGCTTTGGTCACTGACTTGACTAGCTACTAGAATTATTGCTTCGAAGTTAACCCAAGGTTTTTTTTCACCTAGAATTCAAGAAATAAAAATGTTTGGCTCGGAATGATTTGAGTAAACCGAAACGAACCGGGCAGAATAAAAAGGGGAAAACACAATATTGTATTTAAAGATGGCAACGTATGTAACATAAGAGTTGAAGACTTGTATGATGGCTTCATCATCATCGTCGTCATCTCTTTCAAATTTACAGCTTCGAATTTCAATTCTACTTCTCATTTTCCCTCTCTGGCTCTGCAAGATATCTTCTTCAAATCAAACACCACTCGTCTTCTCTCTCAAAACCCAAAAACTTCCTCAGTCTTCTTCAGACAAGCTTTCTTTCAGACATAATGTCACTCTCACCGTCTCTCTGTCCGTCGGCTCTCCACCGCAAAACATCTCAATGGTTCTCGACACGGGAAGCGAGCTTTCATGGCTTCACTGCAAGAAATCTCCCAACTTAGGATCCGTTTTCGACCCGGTTTCGTCCTCTTCGTACTCCCCTTTACCTTGCTCCTCGCCAATTTGCAGGACCCGGACCCGGGATTTGCCCATACCAGCCTCATGCGATCCGAAGAGCCATCTTTGCCACGTGGCAGTCTCCTACGCCGACGCTACCTCAATCGAAGGCAACTTAGCTCACGAGACGTTCGTAATCGGGTCTTCGGCTAGACCCGGGACCATATTCGGGTGCATGGACTCGGGTTTAAGCTCCGATTCGGAGGAGGACGCCAAATCTACCGGTTTAATGGGTATGAACCGGGGATCTTTATCCTTCGTGAACCAGCTGGGTTTCTCAAAATTCTCGTATTGCATATCCAGTTCAGATTCCTCCGGTATTTTGCTTCTCGGAGACGCGAGTTTCTCGTGGCTCGGTCCAATCCAATACACGCCTTTGGTACTCGAAACGACGCCGTTACCGTATTTCGACCGGGTCGCTTACACGGTCCAATTAGAAGGAATCCGGGTCGGGTCAAAGGTTCTGTCTTTACCCAAATCCGTGTTCGTACCGGACCATACCGGGGCGGGCCAGACAATGGTGGATTCAGGTACACAATTTACGTTCCTGATGGGTCCGGTTTACACCGCCTTGAAAACCGAGTTTATTGCGCAAACCAAATCGGTACTCAGAGTGGTAGACGATCCGAATTTTGTGTTTCAAGGGACCATGGACCTCTGTTACCGAGTTGGGTCGTTGACCCGGATCAATTTCTCGGGTTTGCCCGTTGTGAGTTTAATGTTTCGTGGCGCGGAGATGAGGGTGTCGGGTCAAAAGCTTTTGTACCGGGTAAACGGAGCCGGGGCGGAAGGAAAAGATCAGGTGTATTGCTTCACATTTGGGAACTCCGATCTTCTGGGAATAGAAGCATTTGTGATTGGTCATCATCATCAGCAGAACGTGTGGATGGAGTTTGATATAGCCAAATCAAGGGTCGGATTTGGTGCTGACGTCAGATGTGATCAAGCAAGTCAACGGCTCGGATCGCAAGATTGATAGCCTGTGGGAAAAGTCAACATCTTGTAGACTATATTCATAGTACTTTTTTTTTTGAGGTTAGCTTATATACGATGAGTTTCGTAAGAGATTTTTTGTTTATTTGTGGAGAAATTTGTACGAACGTGTATCATAGGAGATCGTCATTTTGTTTTACCAGTTATTTTTTCTATATAAAGAAGGCATTTTATATTGAAATTAGATAACATTTAAGTAATTTTGGTAATCACTTGTGCCTCTCCTCAGTCTGCAACTCCCACTTGAAAGATGAAAACCTACGTCCCACAACAAGACGATTTCCAAATATTGTTTAGTCTCAAAATTAAGCGTAACATTTTCAGTCTCTCATGATGTGATTGCCCAAAGTAATTAGAGTTTTTATCTTCTGTTTACGACTAATATGATTTTATTTGAAAAATGTAAACATAGAAGACGCAAACAATCAAGGTAATTTTAAGCAAACTCAACAAGAGATAACCAGCCCACACAATATGCCCATATATACGTTTTTACGTATTTCCAATCTATCTTCTCGCTATAAATCCACAAAGGTTTGGTTTTAGTAGGCCCTCTAGCCTAATAACCGTTGGGCAATTACTAGATGGATCAATCATTGTTGTTATGTGGTCAGACGTTTTTCTTAGTAGAGAACCCTCTTTTTTTCAGGAAAACCAATAAATTTTGGGCCTTTGGGCCTATCACAGGACTAGAACGGTTTATGTCTTGATGCCTGCAACGGATGTCTGAACATTACGTAATGATCTCCAATCTATTACTATGAACAATCAATTGCCACATGGATGAAGCAGAGTGGCGTAAACCATTTTACATTAGAAGATCGCATGTTTAGAGCAGTTCTATGTGAAAAGATTTTCTTTTGTGTTTTCAAAATGCCACCAGGAAAATTTTGCTTCTTCTTTGGAAATAATATAGACTGTTTTTTTTTTTTTTTGTGGAAACTAAAAATCAATTTTTTGGATTTTTCAAAATTGAATTAGTCTTTGTATTTCTGTTTATTATAACCTTCTTCTTCCAGAAATATGTGATGATAAGATTGTCATTGAATATAGACATACCCATGAGGTAGTGATTGATAAGGATATACAAATAATGAGAATATGAAAGTAATGAGGATTATGTCAATATTATAGGAAGGGTCTTTGCCTATGTTGTTGGACTTAGAGGGGTCCCCCCTAATCCATTCAATAATTGTCTTCTCCAAATCCAAAAAAGGTTATCTTCAAATTTAGGTGTAGTGTTAATTTTATCTGTTACAAAGAATGATAATTTTAGAGAGAGAGAGAGAGAGAGAAATATTTTCTGTGTCATCACTACAATGACTATCCAACTTTCTAAATTTGTTAGAAACTTTCATATTGAATTCAGTTGGGTTCCAAAGAACAAAACAAGGCCGCATGTCTTTTGGGAAAGACGATGGATTAAAGAAATGGTGTATTATGCTTTACATTGTGGTTACATTGGTTACAATTTGAATTAGTGAACGAGTTAGATGTTTAAAAAGAAAACCTGAACATCTCTACATTTCGTATACTTTTTAAAGCATCTAAACATCTCTGCGTCATAAATCTGTTCATCTATTTGTATAAATATTTTGTACAGATCAATTCAAAAAGTATATATATATCTCAACTCGATTGTTCTCAAATTTAAATTGTTTTCATTGTTATCGCATTGCTTTGTGATAAAATAATCATCTCAAGCGGAATATCCATCTTAAAGTAATGTTCACAACTGAAATTTTAAATTCAACAAACATATATACATTTCGTAATGTATCATAATTGTTTGAAGAAGTCTATCTATTTTATTTTTATTTTTTAAAACTTTATGCTCTTCTAATTGTGTAGACAAATACAAGTACATAAAAGGACAAAACATATCGAGGAGATGCAAGTCATGGCAGATGCTGGTGGGTATCCATATTTGTTCATGTGATGCTATCAAAGACCCATAAAATTTCCCCTAACAAATAAAAAGTTGTCCATTGTTTATTGTAAAAAACTCTGATTTCGGTTCTTTGAATTTTTCAGTTTCTTTGATCCTTTCATCACCTACTTTTATTTTTGTCTCACATTAAAGTAGATAAAAGATATGTCGACTCATATATGTCCACGCAGACACACGTTACATACTCTTCGCATGTTTGCCATTGGATCTGATTTGTCCATCGTCGTAGCAATAATGATTTTATCGTTCGGGAATTTAACAATAACAAATCGTAACAAAATAGATGGTGGCATATAGTGAAAACTTATTATAGAAACAACAAACTAATTTTTGACCCAAAAGAGAAAAATAAAAAAGAAACAACAAAGTAAGTATAAGCAATAATAGAGGTCTATGCCTACTCTTGTACTCGTTCTAACTTATGAGATTATCACATTGCTTTTGTGAATATGTCTCTTCTTGAACTCGTTTCCGGCGATATGTCCCTTTCTTGAACTCGATTATTTGATTTTCCAAAGATTGTGTGGTAAAATTCTGCTGTTTGTCTATACACTCACTACCTTTTCATTAATACGTGTCAATCTTTCGTATAGTAATTGATCGTTTTTGATTTTTAAAAAAAAATATTTGTAATGTATAATGTTCTCAGTGTAGTAATAGATGTATGTATTCTCATTATTTGGATCATTTTGTCTCTGCTATTATTATTTACGCTTGCGTGTCACGGATGTGATTGTTGACCAAACATGGACCCTAATTCCTACTTTTGTTACATATTGAACTTGAGATTGGCCTTTGCCCTTCGGGATTCGGCCTTATATTTTTAATATGTTTATATAAAATCTTATAGAACTAATTGAGACTCCGTCAGGTCGGCTAAAATAATTAATCTTTACTATGATTATACATACGTTCGTGACCAAATTCTAGACGGAAGACGACACACAGTTTATATCTACAGCTTTTCCGAAGCGGTAGCTATCAGTTAAGAATAATTTTGATGATGAAGTACGGTTTGAATACTAAAAAATGATTTTAATTTGGTATGAAACTTCTTAACTTTATAAAATTGAAAAATTCTGGCAAATTAGAAAGAAAGAGACACTTATATATGTCGCCTTACTCCAATTCTTGTTGCCAATTATATATCAACCATCGTATTTGTTTCCATAGCAGGATATGTAATTATGCAAATAGCTCGGGACTTGATCCTTCTATATATAACGATTCAACAAATTACCAATTGTAGGTATATACTGGTCGTTGACTGATGTCTAAAAGAGAGAAACTCTATGAAAAAGGATTCGAATCTTGCTATATCATGTAGGTTTAAGATTTCAAAACCTGTTTTGTATGGAGTAGTTCTTAGATAAAGAGAACACATCTTTATTTGTTTGTCTTTCGAAGAAAAACTCCCATCAGTTACACTTTTTCGTTAGTTTTGGAAATATAGGAGAAAACAAATAGAATAGTAGATTAATAAGAAGTACTCAATAATTGTCGATAAATTAAAATAAACAAGACGGCCACGAGATAATAAAAAGCAGGTCAAATGGAATTTGTCCGGAACTCCGGATATGTCTATAATAATCCAAATTAAGCATGCTAATGAACAATCAAACGTTTTACAATCATTAAATAAAGATCCCTTTGGATTTGTGGGGATGGGCTAATATACGCTTTTTCCTTGTAAATATTTATTGCCTCGTGATCTTGTTGAACCAATGGGAATATTCTTTATGAAAAACGGTTATTTAATAGTAACACATAACACTTTTGAAAAATGGTACGAGAATTTTACCCTTTTGTTGTAAGATATCCTCCCAAAAATTCTTGTTACATAAAAAATAAACCATCACGAGATTATTTTCGGAAGTAGTTATATTTTAATAATGTTTTCTGAACATCTGTTTCGAGTTTCCAAAATCTGCAAAACGAAACTTTTTTGTTTATTAAGTAGATGTTTTAGACAAACAAACAATACTACATACTGCACCCGTCTTTGTAGAGTGATAATGTCCACATGACCGATAAATGTTTTAGTATTTGTTAAGATTTTTATGCACAAGACCAATAAAATATCTGAACTATTGTTTTTTTATTATTATTACTTGAAGTTAAATTTTAGTTTTGTGGATATAATGTGAGTAGTTGAAAGACTAATCATACTGGTGAAATAATAATTGGTTCGATTCAAAATAAGCTATAGAATATGTTTCTATAAATACCTCAATAGTCATATCAACATTGATCGATTTTTAGCATGATATATCAATGTATCATAGATTCCAATAGCCTAAAGTGGTAAGCTCTGTTGTAAATAGATAGTCTTACATCATATACTGATTTGGTACTAAATCATATGTAGGTAAGTCTCTAATAATTACCAGTAAATTTACTTATGAAATAAACAGCATAGGTACTAGAGAATTTCTTCAAAATGCAGTATATATAGAGTGTGACGACAAAAATATATATAGAGTTTATATATTTATATATGCCACTATATAGAAATGTATACAAATATAGTATAAAGTAGTATTAATGGAGTCAGATGCATATGAAATCTCTGCAACGCAGAGATGCCCATGGTAAAAGAAACTACGGGAAAACCCAGCTGTTAGTATTTTCCATGTGAAGTTCTAATTATTTTAATTAATTTTTGTGTTTAGCTAATTCAGATTGCTCTCTGGTCACACTTAAATCACTAATTCACATTTCAGGAGAAAACTACCCGAAATAAATCAATACAAACAGTTATAGAATTTTTGGTACTGACATACATATTTAAGAAAGTTTATTCAAGTACAAAGAATAAGGATTTGGTATCATATAAATTTAAAGGTTTTAGTTACTTTTATATAGAATGGTAAATACAATAAAATCTTAATATTCAGACATTTTAATTATTATTTTTTGTGGAAACGTGAACGTAAAATAGTAGAAATGTAATTCTTTTACTCAAAAAGTATTCTCCACTCTGTTAAATTAGATATATGTAATATTGAAAAGCCTCGTAATATAATACGAGTAAAAGAAAGTCGTAATCATATTTAACACATTTGAATCTCTTGAACAAGTCTAACTTGGCCTTGTCTTCACTAGATTATTAAGTTGGTTAACAATTCAACAAGTTTAATAGTACAATCATTGCTTGACTGCAGTTTTAAATACGATCTGTATGCAGTTTTTTTTTATTAACTTGACAAAAGAATAAGATATATAGTACACATATAAAAATCATTATTGTTTAGCAGTATTTATATTTACAAAAATAAACTAATCACTTTGTCAGACTTAGCACACAAGATCCACACATATGCATAATCGTAACAGTTCCAATGGAATCTTTTTCTCTCTCTAGAAACGCCACATTCATCGTCGTCATCATGACAGTAGAAAATTAGAATTAGAAATCATCAATGCACAATAAGAAGAAAAAACGCCAAAAACAAAATAGCAACAAACAAAACTAATCGTCACAAGAAGTCGAAAGACGAATCTAATTCAGTATTTTATATTAACTTATTTTACAATTTTCTCTGCTTTTTTTGTTTTGTTTTTCTTGAAACTTCTCCACGCTGAAACTGATCATAAGCAGAGCTTCTCTAACCAGAATCAAAGCCTCAAACATAAAAATTACAAATCTAAAGCTGAACTAAAGAAGCAGAAACCAAAAGAAAATAGAACCCTTTATGTACACGTATATCTATCTACTTCGGTTTCAGAACAGAGAATAAAAACAGAGCAAAGAGAGATAAAGAAACAGAGAGAGAGAGAGAGAGAGATTTGTGTTTGATTTTAAGAATCGGAGTAATTATCTCTCCAGCAAATAAGCATGATTACGCAGCGACGCATGATGTAGAAACGAGCTCTCTGTTCTTTGACCAATCTCGCGCACTTCCTCGTAAAAGCGCACCTCCCCTGTTTCTGTGTCTTCTTGCCGCCGTTGATGGAGAAAGAAGAGGTCGACGAGGAGCGCGTGATCCTCGACGCGCCGCCGCTGAAACCATCTTTCTTCGACAGTTTCCACTTCTCGTCCAGGTGGAATTGCGGCGCGCTTCCCGATCGAGTCATTCCGGACGACGCCATCGATGATGCAAAAAAGATCTCAGATTTGAGATTTAGTATTGATTTGCTTTTGTGTGATCTTTCACCAAGAGAATGGAAAAAAATATTTGTTCTTATGGGTTCCTTGGAAAATGATGAACTGTAAGCGATAAAGAAACAAACTTGGGAATTTGGAGATTTTCTCGGAGTTTGGAGATTTTTGAGTCAGCAACGGAAAAGAGACTTAAGGAGAAGTGTTAGGATTCCGTATTTATATAATGGATATTTAGAAACATATGTCGATCTAGAAAAGAAAAAAAGGAAAATATGTTATATATTTATAAATATCTTGTTATTTTTTTCGTTTCTAGTTATTTATTTTTCAATTGCTTTGTCTTCTTTTGTGATAAATATTAAAACTATAGAAGAAGATGCAGAGAGTTGTGGCAGTCGGTATTGCCCGGGGCCTTGTGGCTTGTTGTGCCTCGATTTTCACACCATTTCCACTTTTTTTAATTGCTAGGGAATTGTCTAGAAGAATAAAAAAAAACATCTCAATTAATCATATGCTAACTATATAAAAAGAACAAATTACAAACGAATTACGAAATTTTTAACAAAATGATGTTAGCTTATAGTATTACCTTCCGAAAATCAGCGAGAGCAACGTTTATTCGCTCTATTCATTTAATTTAGGGGGATATTCATGCACCTTAACATGTTATGGTTTTTATTAACAACAAAATCGTATGGTACGATGGATTAGACAGCGATTTGGTTGGGAGCCAAACCTATTTATAATTATATATATATATTTCTTATTTACCCATTTATACAAATCTTTTTTTCCAATATGGTACTGGTTAAATTATTAAAAATAATAATTTATGTGTCTATAATTAATTTAATCCTACAGCTGAAAAGAGCTACCACAATTTTTTTTAATAAGTTTATCTGAACCCTGAAAATTATAGACGAAAGTCGTATTCGCTTGTCTTTTTTTCATATAGTACACAACTTAGGAGATATCAAAATCAAACACTACAATCGAATTTGTCAATTGTCATGTAAATCAATCTTTTAACCTATCATAGATGAAAAAGTGGGGGTTGTTAACAGAACAAATTTGTAAACTGTGGAAAAGAAATTTGAGAAACATTAAACATATATCGGATCAAGTGTTTTGGGCCATTTTAATATGAAAACACCAAAAAAATAAAAAAAAAGAAGTTTAAAAGCTGAAGGAAAGTCAGAAAGTTGAGAGAGTAGAGAGAAGATGGATCTAAATGCATCATCAAAGCAAATCTCAGTCGCTGACCTCTCTCTCTCTCTCTGCACCTATAACTGTAAATTACTTGCTCAGCTTAATTATTAATTGCACCAACAATAACGGAATAGTATTAAACCAATTACAGTAACTGTATTTGTGTATATTGATAACGTACGGTATACAAACGTATGTTTCTTCTCTTTTTTTTTGGGTCAAAACGAACGTATGTTTCTTTTTTTTTTTTTTTTTTTTTTGCTCGGTGAACTATTGTTTTTGTTTTGTCAAACATCGCTTGACAAATCTTTATCTCTCTTTTGTACTGCGGTGAACTTTTATCTTTAAGAATCATTAGAAAATGAAAAAGTGGATAAGGGGGAAGATGAAAGAAAGAATGTGAAATCACATGGAGGCGATAGTAATCTGGTTTGGCTATTTCAGTGCTCACATTTTTACCTGACTTTGATGTTTCTTTCTTTATTCGTTCATCTCTGTTTGGGTTTTACTCCTTTTTAATAAAGGACAAATATTCGTTTTATTTTATGTTTTTTTTTTTTTTGAGAACGGGCCTTTAGTTTTATTTTATGTTGTTCCATGAAGACTATAAAGACTCTTGACGTGATCAAAATTAAACACAACGAATGAAAAAGCGATATTTTTACTAATTTTGTTTTTTTATAAAAACAAATAGGAATCAAGTTACATTATATAAAAAATCCACATCTCATAATAATTATAAAAAGTTAAGATATTTTAAACAAAAGAATACTCCAACCATTATAGATTATATCATACGTACAGTCATACTTAACTGATATAACTAATTAGTTCATATGAAAAGCAGAGATTGTTGTACAATAAATTAACAAAAAAATTTAAACCAATTTTAATAAAAAGATGGAAAATAACATTTTAATTCAATAAAACCAAAGTTAACTGAATTAGACCTCAACTCCAAGTTCGATCAAATCAAATATCAGCCCTTTTTATTAAAATATATATATATATATATATATCAGAATTCAATCAAAGAATAAACAATTGGGAGCTAACAAAGCGAAATAATTAGGAATGTTGATATGTTTTGTTGTGGTAAATAAGTTATAAAGCTTTTTTTAACAACTTAAGAGATAAACCAAAAGAGGGAGTGAAAGACCAATATTATTGGGCTTAGAGCCCATCTCTATGAAATGCAGATTAAGCAAGGAATATTTTGGATAATGGGAAAATTGAAATAAACACTCAAAACTATCAATGTTTTATAAATAGACCCTCCACATTCAAAAACTACATAAGAACCCTTCAACTAATTTTAAAACCGCAATACAACTATCAATTTTCTTCTCTTGCAAATATAATAGCTGGTCCGAAATGAACTGATACCAATAAAAAGACAGGGAGGATCTAAAAATCAACAACAAATCTTTGTAATTTGAATCTCTTCATCTACATTTATGTTTATTATTACAATCAAACTATGCTTCATTGTGTACGAATAACTGTTTATTGGTTTGTAGATCAATGTACATCTATTAACAAATGAGTAAATTGAATTTTTGGTCTTGTTTGTTCTGCATTGTTTGATCCACCTAATTAGCTTATTATACACTAAGCGTATTTGTTATAATAGTTCCGTTTGATATGCTTATTCCGCATTGTCCGTTCCTTGCCACCATACAATGATACGAACATAACTGTGGGGGAAAAAGTGGAATGTTTTAGTTATATAGCTGCCAAAAAATTGATAATAAGACAAAATCATTATGAGTTTACAGTGGAAGAGTGACAACTCTATATTTTTGTCACTTTCTATCAAAGCAAAAGTTACTATACTGAACATAGATTCTTGTGACCTGAAACTGAAATTCGATTGTTTTATTCTTTTAATGATTCTTTTTGGTACATTTTCAAATATTTATGTTTCTAGATGTTTAGAAATTATAAGAAACGATATATAAAAAATATCTTAGTATAGTATGAGGTTAGAACCTCAGAATTTTCAGGAACTTAAACAAAAAGTCAGCAAGAAAAAAAAAACTTTTAAAGTATCTAAACCTAACCTTGTTAGAAAACACCAACGGTCAAAGATAATGCATTTTCTCTATATATCGAGGTTTTTCACATTAACTATGTTTAATCCATTTTTTAAAAAAGAAAGGAACACCAAACATCCAGTTTACATCACGAAACTGATCATAGAGTAAACATGTTTAGTTCTCGGTAAAGAGTTTCCAAAAGTATCTTCAAGTAAAGTACTATACCGTGACATTAGACGCAAATCAATTGTTTGCAAAGAATGTATCGAACTCTTAAAAATTCAACTTTTCATTCAGATCCTGAAAACGTTTGCAACCTACACTAACACCATTTATATTTGCCATCACTTCTCATTCGCGTTTCTTTGAGTCCATAGCCACTTGAGTTTCTAACTGTAAAAGGGTAAACAAACAGTGAGAGAGCATCGTGTGATAACTACATGAAAGGAAACAAAGCAAAGGTCAGAGTGAATGAATCTTTACCAGAAACTGTGTGGCTCTTCTTGTGTCGACGTTGAGACACGTGCGGCTAACAGGTCGGCGTGACCACTGACACGTGTCTGTAGAGATGTGTGAAAGCGAGGTCTCGAGTATCGCAGGGGACCGACTTACCACTCTTTTTGTTGGTCAACGGTCAAACTTCTGTCTCTCTTTTTGTTTTTTTTAATAATTCTGCACGATGAGAATCTGCAAACTCAAAGCACGTGCTAACTGTATCTTCTTCAATCCCTATTTCTACCTTTGGTCGGGTTCGATTTCTTTATTTCCCTCTCTCTCTCTCACTTGATGTTAAAGACTGAAAATTTTAGTAGAACTAGCATTAGCAATTTAGCATACAATGTTTTAATATTAATATCAAAATATGGAAGGACTTAAATTTCAAGTTCTTTGGGTAGAATATGTGTTGTGTTAAAATGAAAGACTTTCGTTCAAATCTAAGATAAACTATGTGCAACATGAATGTGAATAATGGGTTCACATTGGAACGAATGGGAATATTAATACTCGTCACATGCAGTTTCTGACACGAGGCTCTCTTATGGATAAAATTATAAAAAGGAGCCACGAGATCTTCGATTTTTTTTTCTTTGTAAGTTTCTTTAATCTATTTGCAATTACGGGTATTCAATTTTTTTCATCCTTGATATGGAAACCCACGTAGTCCAATCAAAATTCCACAAACATAAGGTCACAATTAACAACCGCCTACGATATAAAAAAAAATTTCGTAGCTAAATGTGTGGTCTTTGGATCGCAATTAAATCTCACTACGTAGAAAAAAACTTCGTTCTTCATATCCTTGCATATTAGTTTCATAGTTTTTTTTTTCTACTTCCGCAATGCCGCAATTGGTAATGAATACTATATAGTAAACTAGTAGTGTACTTGAAACTGAAAGTTTCCTTTTGGATCCGATTAGCCTGTGTCCATGCATAGCTAAGTAGTATGGAAGACCAATCTCGATAGATGAGCTCTAATTTGATCGTAACGAGGTTACTATGTGAAATCCAAGAACATTAACATTATCTTTGGTTAACCGATGACATACTTTCAATACATAGAAATGAGAGCTTTCGGCAGTAATCGTTTATTTGTCTTCTATTTTTGTAGATGGAAAAAAGAAATAAACATATATGAAGAACGGATCGGATACATTAATTGATTTACACTTCAACACGTAAATGATCTTATTTCTTCTTTTTTTTTTAAAGATCTGACCTCCACTGCAGCATCTTATTTGAAGAGGAAGTGATCTATTCTGACATGGCCTTCTAAGAACGTGTATACTCATGCACTTAGAAGTTTAAGAAATTCCCTCACATCTAGAGCCATGAATGATTAAGGGTCGAAAAGATGCTACGTACTCGAGACATGTGGAGTAAGGAAAACAACTAAAATTTTATAGAAAATTAAATGACACTCGATCGATTTCGTCCGTCCATATATAGAAATTCAAGTTTACTGCTAAATTAATCATGGACTTGTTACTATCATAACAGAGAGAAGCTGGTCGAAATTAGCAACACCAAGATCCAGGAATCAGGATAAACCCTTTATCCACATCATTTTTTATATGTTGGTTAGAAAATCTTAGATTTTATATGTCATGAGCTTTTCCTTACAGATGTGCCACTGGGCTTAAAGCTACCAACCAATTGAGCGTAAGCCCATGCATATTATTTGTCTCATTTAGACCACCCCTCAGTTATATACTCACATGATATGGGCATCGTCTTTTACAACATCCAAGCCTTGTTCCATCATTTTTGATTCAACAATTTTGTCTTTGCTTCGAGAGAGAAAATTTTCCTAGTTGATTCTCTTGCTAAATTGTCTTTCTAACTTTTTGATTTGGGCTGAATTGATACTAATAAAAATATTCAGTTGGTTGACAAATAAAATAAATTTATCGATTTCAATTGTAAAAAAAGAAACAAAATGAGAACAAAGATAATGCTGAATTTTATGAATCTTAACTTAAGAAAATCATATATGGAGATAAACGAACCTAACTAAAGATACCTTCATGGAGGTTAAGTTTGTTGATAATTACTTTATCACGATAAAGCTAATAAGCAAATAATAAAGATGACAAATAGGTTGATATTCCTCTCCTGATACTTTGTCACATGCTTCTTCATGGATCCAATGGTGTGAAACCGCACACCAGCATCTATGAGTCTTCTTTTTGAACACCAAATGCACTGAAAGTATTTAATATATAAAATAATCAACGCTTCGATTAGAAGATCACAAGCATGATTTCCACATGATTTACCTTATTTAATAGAGACATGCGCGTTAACTCCACCTAACCTAATTCACCTGTCTCCCTTATAAGCGTACACAGTAATAATCTTCTTCCTAAGTTTTCCTAAGTGGTTTATCTAGTTTTGCTGGTTCCTTAATGTTTTATAATTTTTCTTCTATTGTGTTTATCTTTTTATTTATAAGTATGTTTTATAGTGATTTTCACGGTTTATTATCTGGCGGATCTGTCTATTTTCCGAGGTAGTATATATTTTTCTAATAGTATAATTTTGCAAAACAAATAGCATTTTTAGATAACTAATTATCTAATTATAATTATGTTTAGAGTGAACACCTTAAATGCTTTTGGGCCTTGTTTGGGCAAACAAACAGGCACAAATAAATTGACGGGCTAAATGTTTTTGCGATGCACCGTATTTATAAGAGATGTGCTGCATTTCCAAGAAGTTTTGGATATCCGGCGGATTACAGGTTTTGGATGCGGATGTGGAGGTGATTGACGACTGGAGTTTTGGATTGAATGCATAGTCGGACGTTATAAGACTTCAATAACCAAACACATTGAAAGGAGATTCATAGATGTGTCATATTTTCTAACCAAAATATTATGAGTTTCATTACAGTTGTGCCACTGGACTTAAAGCTACCAACCATATTTTCTAACCGGTTTTGCGTAAGCTCATGTATATTCTAGATGAGTGATGGACACAAAACCATCCAGTCTTATACTAAGAATAATGTTGCAGATACAATGGAAGGGATTGATTGAACATCCATCTACTGGATAGAGATGTTAATCAGTAAGTGTGGAAAGCTCTTTTCTTTAGTATTTTCTCATAGAAAAGATTTTAGCAGCCATCATGATAGGCTTAACAAGATTTCCCATGGATGTTAATTTTTTCCATATGAAATGTATTTTCAATCTGACTGGGTCCAGGCCAAAAATTGACTTGTTAGTTGAGGAGAACCTGTGCAATATGACATTCTCTTCTACCGCATATGCTCAGTAGAAGATCAACCGATTTAATGGCTATGTAAAAAAATCATTTTCATCGTATTATGTATTAGTTGTATTAGTTTCAGGTTGGTTGTTTCAGATTTTCACCTGAAGCTTTTGATTGTTTCAGATACTTCAAGATCATATTCTTTGCCTCAGTTAGAGCAACCCTTAGTTGAATTCCTAAACCGAGCATAACTCACATGATAAAATTCAAAGATCCATAGATGCATCTGGATAGGTTTATTTGAAAGGGTATGTCATATTTTACAATTAGTGACATGTAAATTTTGAATCGGATCATTTCATCTTAATTAGTTATGAATCATTACTTCAGTACAGATTTAAAGAGTGGATGTAATTAATAACTTACACTCATAGTTATGACCGTTCCAAAATGTTTTAACGTGACTAATAAACATGCCATATATAGTACTGGCATGGCGTTTATGATTAGAGATGTTACACAATCACGCATCCAACTTGTTCTGTCTGGTGAACGACCACAGCTTTATGGGCATCTTTTACAACATCCAAGCCTTGTTCCATCCTTTTGATTCAGCAACTTTGTCTTTGTTCCGAGAGAGAAAATGTTTTAGTTGATTCTCTTGCTAAATTCTCTCTTAAACTTTTTCCATTCGAACCGAATTGATAATAATAAAAATAATCAGTTGGTTGACAAAAAATAAAATAAAAAAACTAACGATTTCAATTGTCAAACAAAAACAAAATGAGAACAAAGATGATGCTGAATTTTGAGAATCTTAAGAAAATCATATATACATATATATGTTAAAAAAAAAATCATATATATATGGAGAGAAACGAACCTAACTAAAGATACTTCATGGAGGTTAAGTTAGTTGATAGGTACTTTATCACGACAAAGCAAACAAGTGTATATATGTCTGGTCCTATATTAATTGGCTTTCTTCTTAAGCAACACCGTCGTACGTGCTCATATATGTCGTAACAAAAATATCAACAAGATTAAATATTTCCAATCACATCACTAATAGCAAATCATGTTATATTCTAGTTATTAGTAATACTAAAGTAAAAAAAAATAAAAAAACATTGAAGTGATGCAACATGTAACCAATAGATATGTGTTTAACTAAATCTTAATGGATATATTTTTTTATATACAAATATTTACGTTTCATAGATTTGCCACATGCATAATCAGTGTCATCCAAAACGTTTTACAAAATTTTCCAATTGTATCTACATGTTCATTTTCTCATCTAGATGTTACATGCAGATGAGATAACTGGATGTTCTTCACAATTTTATTTACCAAGGAGTCTACGACTTTCTTGTTCACAAATCTCAATCCAGGGTACCAATATCTCGATACCAAAGTACGACTCGTGGAGAGAGATTGGGAAGGCCTAGTAACCTTGAAGAGCGGGCAATCTATAATGATTTTGGCGGTATTAACGATTGACTGACCTGGAGATTAAGCTGTATATATCTCTCATATCTTGAAATAACACAATATCTTCGTAGGAATGCGTTTTTGGGATTTTACTTCGTCATGGTCTGAAGGCTGTGGCAAGACAACATTGGGTCGTGCCATCGACAACGGAGCTGCTGGTGTATCCTTCATTATGAAAACGCGTTTCAAGACACAATTATTGGATTTTATTGACGACTATCGCTCAATTAAAGGGTTTGTGCCAAATGGTTGTCATTGGAGCTACCAATATGCATGGCAAACTGATAAACAGATTACAATTGCATTAATATTGGGATGCAACATTTTTTTTTAAAAAAGGTGCAATGGATAAACCAAGAGCTCCTAACTGACTGTGGGACACCACTAACCTAAATGATCAATTATTCACTAGAATATATAAATGGTCAAAACTTAATTGAAATCAATACTATATTGCAAGAAGGAAATATTTATCAGCTGTTACCCATATAAGCACAATAGCACATACTGTATATATAAAAAAATTCCTTAAAAAGTATAGGAATCCAATGAGATGGAAAAAGGTGAAATGTAATAAATACTATAGGATTCCGAATTTCGCTTTGCGTGACAAAACTTGGGATCTAATCTTTGGCAAAAAGAGAGTGTTGCGTAAAGCCTAATAATTATGAGTGCGAGACATCGATGCATGTAAAGGGGAGACATAAATTTAGCAATGGTCCTTTTTGGTCCAATCCCTTAACCTTAAATTAAGGGTTTTTATGAAATGATTTATTACACTACTGAACGTTTTTTTTTTCCTTTGGTCTCTCTTTCTCACTATAGCCTCAAAAATAGCTAAGCATGCGCGAGGGAAACTATCTTAGTGCGATGATCAATTTCAAATTTCGTATATATATTCAACTAATTTGAGTTTCGCTAGAATTATTATACAGTTTGCATAAAATAATAGTGAAAACCATGAAATTTCATAAATTTTGAATAAATAAAATGGAATTTTTTTTACTATAACGTCTAATAAAACAAGAGATTTTTTTAGCATAACCATATGATGCATATGTCTTTTTGACAAAAGAAAATTCGACTTTAAGTACTCCAAAATATATGTACATGCATTTGGAAAATTCCTTGTTATTCACTTAAAATTATATTATTAAAAGAAAATCCAAAACTGCTGTTCGAAAAAAGAAAATCCAAAATATATTTGTAGGTATTAATCAAATCTTATATTTCAGTTAGCTATTATTGCATATCTTCATATTTAAATACATTAAGCGTTTCCTTCTTCTTTTTTGTAATGAATCTTGAGTGTTTAAAGGTAATAATAATCTGAGTTCATTTGGAATCAGAAGTTGTGTTACGTTTGGCGCCAAGTTGCGTATAGTGTTGATAATCTGGCTAACCGGCAGCTCAATTACGTGTCCGCCTAAACCAATGGACGTTGATTATAATAAACCAAATTTGTCAAAATTGCAGCATTCGGAGAGTCGGTGCAGAACTCACCCTAGTTAAGCTGTTAGAATTTCCTCCACATGAATCGACAAAAACTCCACGCGTTTAAATACCGTCATCATATCCTCTTCGAACGTAAAGTCATAAAATCCCAAACACTTTTCAACATATATATATAGACACGAAATCTTCTTCTTTAGATACCACCAATCTCTACATGACGTGTTTGCCTTTTGTTTCTAATGACCTCACGTGATGGTTTTAAGGGATTCCACAATTTCTTGAGACACTCAATATGTAATGTCACCATAGCTTGCCTCAAATATCCCATTAGAAAACATGAAGTCGCTGTAAACCACCGTTTTTGCATTTTCGCTTGTATATGTTTCACAGATCAGAAGAGCATCTTTGTTTCTTTTTTTTTTGTTTTTACCTTCTGTAATTCATATATTTACCTTAGCATTTTGAACAAAAAACAAAAAAACCTTAGCATCTATTTATTCGTCTGTGTGATAATAAAAAAACAATTTAGTAAGATGATGATATAAGTAAGTAACCTGAATTTGATATAGTTTACGCAGTAGAAATATTACTAGCGCTAACATTTTAAACTCTTTGTATACATACCCACATGCATAATAGTTTTTTCAGGATCTTTCATTTATTCAACTACGTAGTGTGGAAAATAACTGAATATATAGAGAATACTCTCAACTTTAATAATTAGAACAAACTTTTATAAAGTAGATAATGTATCTATAATGTATTATGGTTAAAATCTAATTATAAGTAAGAGTATAAATACTAAAATGTAAATAATAAATATTTAACTTAATTCACCTGTAAGCTGCATTATTTCAAAAAAGAAAAAACAAAAACAAAAACTGAATTGCTGTAGATCACTTTGTTTTTATTGCGAAGTTTCGAGGGGAATCTTTCTTACAATGTGGTTGTGAACATAGCATGTGTGGTCTCAATTACCTTTTTGGCAATTACAATTTCTCGTTCTCCCACTTATAGCAGCAACTCATAATTCATGTCCCCACCTATCGCATAAGATGATATTCCAATTGTCATCAGAAATTTGAGTTGGTTTCACTCTGTAGTCTTACATACTATTGACTGTATGCTCTTCAAACAGAGTGCAAAAATCAACAAACACTAGATGTGACTTTTTTTTTGTTAAAGGATTTAACACTAGATGTGACGAATATAGCATTTCGATCAGATTTCTTTCGCTCACCCATATGCGAGGCGGTGCATAAAGACAATTACATTCGTGAAGCCTTGTAAATGGTATGTTGTATGTCGAAATAATTATATGTAATTAGATTATTTTATAGGTATATGTTGGTTGCCCGACTTAATTATATATACTTTAATAATAAAATAATTTGGTAATCATTTTGTGTGATGCCAAAAAAAAAAATCATTTTATGTGTTGCTTGAATGTAGCTCAATTAGCAATCTACACGTCCTTATGTTTTACGCCTAAGTTTTTAATGAGCATTCACATTCCTTATAAAATATGATATATAGTAAAAGCTATTATTAAGCAATATATTAAAACCTCTATAAATTAATAATGTTGTAATCTTGAAAGTTTATAAAAAATTATTAATTTATAATTATATTATTTGGTTGATAAACTAATTTTAATTTTAAAACTAATAAAAAATATAAATTTATCAAAATATTAATAAATCGAATATTAATTTATAAAAATTCTAATGTATCATCATTTTGTAGTCAAAATACTTCTCCTACCGGATAAAATATTTATGGCTGCATTTTATATTTCTAGTTTTAGAAAATAACAAGTAAAGAAGAAGGATAAAGTTATTTTGAGATTTAATTTGATTTTTTTGCTAGACCATTTGTAATGAAGTTTGAATTTGACATTACGAATAAATTAACGTCTTAATCAAAATGTGGAAGAACCCTATATTTGAATAAGATACCAATAATATATTTTAATCCAATATCACTTCACTTTTACCAGTGGTCCTAATACAAGCATATATATATTTGTTTAAAAATAAATAAATGCGGAAACGAAATAAATGTAAAGACGTGAATTTGTTGGGAGAGGAGTGGTAGATACTTCAATCACATGCAAGTGCATTTGTATCCTCCAGATAAAGGCTTCTTAAGCTTCTATGCGTGCATGTGTATTTTGGATGTATATATTAAGAGTAATTATAATTGTATTTGTATACAATCATAAATCCAGAGGTTGGATTTTTTACTAACACGTCACCGGGATTAATTTAAGAAATACAAATGTATGTATGATTAAGTATCCCAATTTTTATTTTATAATTTAAAAACATAACCATTTTTGCAGTTAGCAAAACCAAACGACCTTATTTTGATTAATTCGGAGTAACTACACACTTTCCACCATTTTAATAGAATCAACATGTGTATCTCTAATTGGGATTACCACATTTTGCATCAAATCTATCCTCTTAAACAATATTTTTAATTGATCTGGGGCCGTTGGTTTATGAAGTACGGGGGTTCTTATTGAGTTTGTAGAATTGGTGAATATAATTGATCGATCGGAGCTGTGTTATATACACAGAGTTTGACTTTACATAGAATAAATCAGAGTTAATGAAACGTGATTACAGGGGAGGAGAATATGTCAGAATTATGTTAACTTAATTATAGGGAGAGAATTATATATTTGTTATATCTTATCACACCCTCTCAAGATGGACGGTCCGGAGAAAAGACCGATCTTGATACTGAGTGATTCAAACCGAGCACGAGAGAGTGGTTTGGTTAGAGCATCAACGAGTTGATCAGCTGTAGGAACATGAGAGACTCGCATTTGTCCAGTCTGAACATATCCACGAACAAAATGATAGTCTAGAGCAATGTGTTTCATATGCGAGTGGAAGACAGGATTCGCAGCCAAGTAATTGGCCCCAATATTATCGCAATAGATGGTAGGTGTTGTCGGTATCTTGATGCCGAGATCAGAGAGTAAGGAAGTAATCCAGCAGACTTCGGAGGCTATGTTTGCAATTGATCGATATTCCGCCTCGGTTGATGAACGAGATACACCCGTTTATTTCTTTGAAGACCAGGCAATAGGATGTTTCCCTAGATAAACAATGTATGCTCCTGTAGAGGTGTAGTCGTCTTTATTGCCCGCCCAATCAGCATCAGTGAAAGCATGTAAAGTAGGAGTGTTGGAAGCGTGAAAGTAAATTCCACGATCTTGTGTGCCGGAGATAGCGTAGGATGCGTTTGACGGCTGTCCAGTAATCCGATGCATAAATTGAGACATTTTATTGACCGAGAAGGATATGTCCGGTCTTGTGAGAGAAAGATATTAAAGACTTCCCACGACTGCACGGAACTCTTTTGCGTCATCAAGTATTGTGCCAGAAAACATAGAAAGATTGGAGTTAGGGCACATTGGAGTGGCCACCGTTTTTGCATTCTTCATCTTAGTGCAGTGAAGTAAATCTGCAATATAACGACGTTGGGTTAAGTGTAATCCCTTGGAAGAATGAGTAACTTCAATACCTAGAAAATAAGTGAGATCACCCAAATCTTTAATGGAAAAACGTTGAGATAGAGTATTGATAAACCCGGTGATGTGTGGAGGACTGTTGCCTGTGATAATAATATCATCGACATAGATAAGCATGTAAAGCAGAATGCCGTTGTTGTTGTATATGAAAAGGGACGCATCAGCCAATGAGTTCGTGAATCCGGATGGAAGAAGAAACGTTCTCAACTCATTGTACCACACCCTTGGTGCTTGCTTCAGTCCATAGATGGCTTTGCGAAGCTTGCATACTGCATTGGGATTGTCTTTGTCTTGGAAACAAACTGGCTGTATCATGTAGACTTCATCATCAAGGTGACCTTGAAGAAATGCTATGTTGACATCAAGTTGTTTCAATGGCCAATCCCGAGTGACAGCAGTGCTGAGAACAATTCGAATAGTGGCTGGTTTAACAACCGGACTAAAGGTGTCATGAAAATCTATTCCTGGACGTTGGTTATAGCCTTTTGCGACAAGCCGAGCTTTGTAACGATCAATGGAGCCATCAGCATTACATTTTATTGTGAAGACCCACCTGCAACCAATAACATTGTTAACATTAGTACGTTGAACAAGATCCCACGTATAGTGTTTAATTTGTGAATTGATTTTGTCACTCATGGCTTTATGCCAATAAGGACATTTGAGAGCTTCAGCGACAGAGGTGGGAGTCGTGGTAGGAGCCGGTGCAGCAGAGGTATGGAGATTGAGTTTTTGTATAGGTTTGTGTTCCCGGTTGGTTCTTCGTAGCGGTGGTGGCGGAGGAGCTGCAGGTGCAGGTATTGCTGCAGGATGAGCTGCAGGTTCAGGTATTGCTGCAGGGGCTGATTTTTGAGTGACAGATGGATTATTACTTGCATCCACTTCAGAGGATCCAGAAGTGTTAGATACTGGTGTTGCTAATGAGTTTGTTGTGTCTGTAGTGAACGATGCCTCATGATTGGTGGTAGGGGATTCATGTAGTATTTGCAGCGAAGAGGGTGGAGGTTGTAGAGGTGGTAAAAGAGGACCTGCAAGTGGAACTACAGATACAAGAGGATAACTTGGAGATGAAGCATTAATCTCGTTAGAATCTGTTTCAACAGATGGACTAGTGGGAGTTGCAAATGGAAAAATGGATTCATGAAAAACAACATGACAGGATGTATAAATTCTAGAAGTTGTTCTATCTAAACAAAAATATGCACTTTGTATAATAGAATATCCTAGAAATACATAAGGTATTGATCTATCATCAAGCTTATGTGAGGCGTAAGGCTTTAACCAAGGAAAACATAAACAACCAAATATTTTGAGTTTTTGAAAGTTAGGAGAACGATCATGTAAAATTTGAAAAGGATTTTGTAAATTTAAAATAGGAGATGGCATGCGATTAATAAGATAAACTGCTGTCGCAAAAGCATAAGTCCAATATCCTTTTGGCATAGAGGCGTGAGACATAAGGGAAATACCCGTTTTGACTATATGTCGGTGTTTGCGTTCAGCAATCCCATTATGCTCAGGCGTATGAGGTGGACTGGTCATATGTGAGATACCATGGGTGGAGAGAAAGGTAGCTAGACCTATGTACTCTCTCCCATTGTCGGTATATAAAGTTCAAAGTTTTTGTCGAAATTGATTTTCAACTAACGCTTTGAACTTAGAAAACACATCAAAAACTTGTGATTTGAGTTTTAAAGGATACAACCAAGTGTATCTGGTGAAATAATCTACAAAAATAACGTATTACTTAAAACCATCAACTCAAATCAGCGGTGAAGTCCAAACATCCGAGAAAACAATATCAAGAGGATGAGACGATTGCAAAGTTGAAATAGAGAAAGGTAACTTATGCATTTTATTAATAGAACAATCGTTGCAAGGCTGAGCCAGCAAAACATTAGAAGAAACTGGTAAAGCAAATTGTGAAAACATTTTTTGAAGAATCGAAGAAGCCGGATGGCCCAAACGTAAGTGCCGATCCGACAAAGTGGTTTTAACTACAGAAGCAAAAGCAAGAGAAGGTGGTTTAGAAGAAGATATTTTGGGCCATTCATAGGTGCCATCTTTAGGTTTGCCTTCTAGACGAAGAGCCTCCGTTTGTAAATCCCTCACCTGGAAGTAGGTTGGAGTAAATGTAACCGCAACCCTGTTAGTTTTGCATAATTGAAACACAGAAATCAAATTTTTGTCAAGAGAAGGAACACATAAAACATTATTAAGAAAGAAAGGACGAGAGTATGAGGGAAGAGAAGAGGAACCAGTGTGAGAAATCGTGAGACCGGAACCATCACCTAGAAGGACACCATCTCCGCCAATGTTTGGATTATGTAGAGAAAGATTGCCTAGATCAGATGTCATGTGGTGAGAGGCTCCCGAGTCCACCAGCCAGGTAGAAGAGTCGGACATCATGGCTTGGTTAGCCTGAGGTTGGTAGTTAGGTGGAGCTGACGTTGTATGCCATGGCTGTTGTTGTTGCATTTGGGGAGAGGACCACGATGACAAATTAGGAGGTCCTTTGACAATGTGGTACTCCAGACAATATTTCGCACTATGTCTGTGGACTCCACACGCCTGGCAGCGACCCAAGTATGGCTTATTGAATCGAGGTTGATTTCTATTCTGATTGCTTTGTTGGTTGCCGTAGTGATTCTGGTTTTGGCGATGACTTTGATTTCGATTAAAATTTTGTTGTTGTCGAGGACGTGTGTCAGCAGCGTTGGCAACGATCGGAGTAGGAGCTGGAGATTCAGTGCACATAATCATAGCTTCGCAATTCAACAGTCGTTCGTGAAGTTCAGAGAAAGAAATCGAATTATCATGTCCATTGATGGCATCGATCTCAGACTTATAATCTTCACTCAAGCCAGCAAGGATCTGCTCCGTGAGATCTTTCTGATCCATGGGCTTGCCAAGAAGAGATAGTTCATCGGATTTCTCCTTGATGATACGAAGATATTCACTAATGGTTTTTGTGCCTTTGACGCAGGTGCGGATTTGATGCCGTAATTGACAGATGTGACCACGAGTAGGGTTACCAAAAGTATCGGCAAGAATATCCCAAACTTCTTTGGAGGTGGTGGCGCTGGAAACCACAGATTGCACATTCATAGAAATCGCTCCGATGAGAGCAGAATAGAGAAGACGGTCTTGACGACGCCATGGGGCAAACTCCAGATTTGGAGTAGAGACACCAGAAATCATTATCATCGATGGCGGAGCACTATCAGAACCATCAATGAATTGCTGAAGTTCATGGCCTTCAAGTAAAGCTCGATCTTGACGCCCCCACATCAAATAATTGACATTGGTGAGCTTTGTGATGCTCGACATGTTCACAGAGAGTAGGGTACTCTGGGGATTGAGAACATTGAACACAGCTGTTTGCTCTGCTGACGTTTCAGACGACATGTTTGATGAGGAGATAGAGAGAAAAAAAAAACAGAGAGGAAGAGAGAAGATATGAAAAACAGAGGAAAGAAGAGAAGAAAAGACTAGACGATAAGAGAGGAAAAATCTATGGCAGCTCTGATACCATATTGAGTTTGTAGAATTGGTGAATATAATTGATCGATCGGGGCTGTGTTATATACACATAATTTGACTTTACATAGAATAAATCAGAGTTAATGAAACGTGATTACAGGGGAGGAGAATATGTCAGAGTTACGTTAGCTTAATTATAGGGAGAGAATTATATACTTGCTATATCTTATCAGTTCTGTCCCAAACTTGCGCTGCAAACAGGCAGAGCAGAAGAATGTGAAGCTCATCTTCAGTCGCTCCGCATCTTTTACAAGTAAGGTCGACTGTGATGCCTCTCATGGCCAGTGTTTCTCCTACCGGTAGGGCTCTGTTTTTGATCTTCCAAAGGAAAGTCTTTAGTTTGGGGGAGGTTCTGACTTGCCATACACATTTGAGTCAGTGAAAGGGAGGACCTGGTCTTGCTTTTGAGTGGATCTTAGAGAGCGCATAGCCTGTTTTAGTAGAATACTCTCCTGATTTGACAGGTAACCAAGCGGGTTCATCAGTCAAGCGATGATCACTGGGCTTGAGCTTTCGAATGTATTCCTCATACTGAGATAAATGGAGTCGTATTGCTTCTAGGTTCCAGGTAGGGGAGTTCGGCATCAGGAGATCTTTGACAAGCATTTCCTCGTTTGCAAAAGTCGGAGGGCCTATAAGTGCTAATGGTTGAGAGGTAGAAAGCCAGCTTGTACGCCATACTTTGGTGCTTTCCCCATCCCCTATGATCCAACCGAGCCTTCACTTTAGTACTTTTCTTCCCGCCAGGAGGCCCTTCCAGCCATGTGACGAGTTTGTGTGAGCTTTGCATTCCATGAACGAGCTCCTGCAAAGCTGCTGTAGTATGATCAACCTGCCTCCCACAGGTCTGGCCTCCACCCCTCTTTATCCGTGGGTATTCTGAAACCTCTGGACTTGCCGTAACCAGCTGCTATTTGAGGATAAATCCTACACATCAGAAGAAGTGGCTGACAAGGCTTTTGCGGACGCTAAAGCCTGGCACTCGGCGCAAGAATTGGTGATGCAGCACAAAGTTGAAAGCTCAGGACCTCGTCCTCGCCCCCCTAAAGCCAACACCAAGCCTTTATTTTGCTTTGTAGATGCGGCCTGGGATGAAAAGACAGACCGGAGTAGTCTAGGTTGGGTCCTAAAAGACAGTTCGGACATTACCCTATTTCAAAATTCTGGGAGTCAACAATATGTTAGCTCAGCACTTGTTGCAGAAAGGTTAGTTCTCAAAGCTGCGATTTTTGATGCAGCGTCTTCAGGTATAACTGAGCTGAGTTGTTACTCGGACTCAAAAAACCTTATAGCTCTTATCAATGGAAATGGCAACTCCGTTGAACTTCGAGGCATCCTCCACGTTGAGTCGAGCCTTCTCTTTTATCAGTTTTTCCTTTATTCCTCGGTTGAGCAATCCGCAGCTGACTTTGTAGCTAAGGCAGCTTTAGCTTGTACCATGAACTCTCCCATAGTGAAAATGTAAATTCTGTTTTCCTAATATATTCAAAATTTGACCAAAAAAAAAATATAATATTTTTAATTAATACAATATCAAATTCGCAATAAATCGAGTTCATAACATAACACATGTAATCTTAATGCAACTCACCTTTTCTAATTTGTAGCCAATTTTTCCACGTATCAGAGAAGAATTAAATCGTCGGTAACCGAACAAATCCATCTAGAATTTCAATCTAAAATCAAAGAGAAAGAAAAAAAAAAAACTGAGAAGCTGGCACAGATTATGCTGACGTGGCAGGTATCATAAGATTTGGAGTGACGTGGCAGATACAAGAAGATCTGGTTGGTGCATAGATATGCGTTGTCATCGCCATATTATTAGAATCCTTAGACCAACTCCAATGGAGACCTTGAAGGGTCTAAACAAATCTTCTTAATAATAAAACTGAATAAAAAAATGGTTCATGGTGTCTTATATTTTATACCAGTGTCTAAAATAAGATACCAGTGTCTAAATTAAGAACGCACACGTGGCAAGATGTGAGTGGACGATGAAAAATTTCAGTTTCTGAATTGCATATTTATAATTTATATGCTTTTATGTACAATAGAAACTTTATAAATTAATAATTTTGGGATTTCGATATTTTATTAATTTATAGAGTTATTAATTTATCAATTTTGGATAAAATAAATTATTTATTAATAATTAATTAAAATAATATTTTCTTTTTAACTTTATAATATTTTTCAAAATGTTTATTATAAAATTAGAGATAAATAATAAAAATATTTTAACTTTAGTAAAAAAACAGAAATATATTTATATTTAATAGATTATTATTATTATATAATTATATAAAATTATTTTATATGATATTTATTAATTTATGATATAAATAGGGCTATATTTTACATAAAGTTTCAAAAAAATATTATTTTATTAATTTATTAATTTATATTAAATTTTAGATCGATATAACTCGGAACCGAACAAAAGTATTGATTTATCGAATTTAGTAATTTATTAAATATTAATTTATAAAAATTTCTACTGTATTAAATTTTTGAAAATCTAATATGATTTAAAAGTTGTTAACAAAAATTTATACTTAAATTTATTAAAAAAAAAATATATATATATATATATATATATATTTTTTTTTTAAGACACCCATCAAAAGTATCTCTATTGTATACTCTAAAAATAACAAAATATTACAAAATATCTTATATATAAAAAGTACACAAAATATTAATAATTAATCAATAAGACACCCACCAATAGTGTCTCTATTGGGCTTGCTCTTAATGTTCCTCCAAAACCAGTCACCGTCCGTAACTGTTTTCCTCTTAGACAATCTTTTTTTTTATGTATATTTATTTTCTGAATTTTACTAGTAAATGTTAGTTACTTTTTTTTCTTAGGGAAATTAACCATATTAACTTGAAAATGACACTTATAGTAATCTAATTTTTATATTACTATTAGGTTGCTGTTTTTAATGATGGTGGCGCGCCGAATTAAAGTGTGTTAATGTGCATGTTCTTTATTCAACAAGAAAAAAAAGCAAAAGTATATGTAGCTAAATTACGGAAGCTAATCACTAAAAGTTTAGAGCCGTAATTGTGCTAAAATCTGGAGGAAATAAACTAAAAAGTCTTACATACCTTCTTAACTTTTCAAACTAACAAAATACCTATAATTCAACAAATAAGCATTAGTTATCTGACATTTTCGATTATACAATATAATATAATACTAGTAAACTGAATTGTACGTCCGTATTAAATATGATGTTATAAGAAACGGGAGATCAACTGAAAATAGGACATTGACTAGATTAGAAAATTAAATGTGTTTTTTTAGTCTAGTTTTTTTTCAATAATTTGGATCCATCTTCATACTACTTTTTAGAAAGTATTTAAATAATACTATATAGTTACAGAAATGTTGAACGGTGGAGTGGAGGGAGATACAAGCTTTGACTTTTCTCACGTGAGAACGAAGAAGTGGAAATTTTCCCTCTTTAAATGTAAATCGTTGACAGATATTCGTGAGATAAACATTGACCGAATAGATCCGAGTGAGTTCGGGTCGGGTCGGGTGTATCGCTTTTAAGTACGGCTAATGCACGGCGCAATACGTGGCCCGATGAATGCGGACGATGTGGGTCCCAATTTAGTTTTGCTTATCTTAATTTCTTTGAAAATAATTTTAAGTAAAATAATTCACTTTCTTCTATGTAAGTGGGAGTTTGAGTCTCTGTCTTCTAAAGTGAAATATTTTGGGAGTAAGTAATTGGCGGGAATCGGTAAAAAGCTGTTAAGAGAGATATACTCCAATTTTTTATGAATTTTTTTTTGGTATGAATTTTTTATGAATTGAAACATAAAAAAATGCAACTACTTATCATGCAAAATGAATACGAATGATTAATAATTGAAGTGAGAGTATGAGTTTTTATCTAAACTAAAGATGTCAAAGCAGTAGCAAACTTAGCAATAGCATGCATGAAAATATGAAAAGGGTTCAGGACCAAAAAAAAGGTTAAAGAAGTAATGATGGGTGTTACTGTTGAGCTTACCAAAATCCGTTCTTGATTGATGCTCCAACTTGTTTTTCAAGCAAACCAAATTTATTCTTCCTCTTTCGTAATTCGTAAACCAATTCGTAATAAATGAATCAAACTCATATTTATTGTGTTATGTCTTTTATAACGTAACCAGGAATTTCCGGATCTTTGCTTTATTATTTGTGGCAGGATTATGTGTGACTTCAATATTTTACTCTTTAGTTTACGTGTGAACGTACTCATTAACTCATATTTCCGTCGAGTTACGTCGCAGTCTTTGCATTTTTTTTTTTCTGTCAACTATAGTCATTGCATTTAGATTGATTTTTTGTGTGTGCAAATGCACTTAGATTGATATAAACAGTGAAACACCAAGGTCAATTTCGTCATAATAAGACGATTCACCTTTGAAATAATTTACCCGCGTAAGTAAACAAGTAAAAATCGAGAAGAGTCAAAAGGCTTATATTTGCATTCGGTCAGCAAAACAAACATAAAAAACATTTGCATAAATACAAAAACTCTCATCATTATAATTTATATAAGTATGAAACGCTTCATATAAAGTCAACTCAATACTCTTTAATCTGTCCACCTTTATTTAGCATCAAGTTTACAAGTCACAGTATACTTTTAAATCCAGGAAGCAATGAGATAAACTACTCGATTATTCTGATAAAAAAAAAAAAACTACTCGATTATCATTAGTACTATCTATAAACAAAGATAGGTTTTAATTATATATAAAAAATTTGACAGAACGGTTACAAACCTACTTCCCACCTTACGTAGAAATAGTAATCTATTTTTTAAGTTTAATTTTGACAAAATAAATTAAAACTTAGCCAATTATACCTCTCACTCTCTCTCTAACTCTAACTTTGGACTTTCCCTCCCTCCATAAATACCCAACCTCACTCCTCCTTCTTCCTCACCATCATCTCTTCAATTACCAAACCTAACTCTTCTTTAACAAGAGCGCAGGCTCGAAAGCGCTCTTGTTCTTTCTTCATCGTCTCCTCCTTTACCCTCATAGTAATCTAGAACCCCTTTAAATTTTTGGATAATTCACACAAAATATGGCTATTAACCTAGCAATTCTCTTTACCACATTCTTCCTCTTGAACCTCGCCGATGCTAGAATCCCCGGCGTCTACTCCGGCGGCGCGTGGCAAACCGCACACGCCACTTTTTACGGCGGTAGCGACGCCTCCGGCACTATGGGTCAGTCCACACACAAAACAGAGCATATATACAGAGTAAATAATACACCCAAAATAAAAAAAAATCTTTCTTTTTTTAACTAAATGGGTTTTGTCTCTATATTGATTATTACAGGAGGAGCTTGTGGTTACGGGAACCTTTACAGTCAAGGCTATGGAACCAACACGGCTGCTTTGAGCACGGCGCTGTTTAACAACGGTATGAGCTGTGGATCCTGCTTTGAGCTAAAATGCGCCAACGACCCACAATGGTGCCACTCAGGTAGTCCATCGATCCTCATCACCGCAACCAATTTCTGCCCACCAAATTTGGCTCAGCCCAGCGACAACGGAGGATGGTGCAACCCGCCACGTGCCCACTTCGACCTAGCCATGCCTGTCTTCCTCAAGATCGCTCAATATCGCGCCGGCATTGTCCCCGTCTCATACCGCAGGTACATATCTCATATCCATGTTTGGAACATTTGCAAACTAACAAGATATTAAGACCATAGTTATGGATTTTTTTTGTTACATAGATAAAACGTCTAAAATATAATTAGCGGAGGGCATTTTTTTCACATTTTAAAACTAATTTTTGGAACTTTTCTTTCTTTTAAAAAATCAGAATTCAAAATCACTATTTTTAGATTTCTGGTTTACGGTATTTTAGTGAGTAAATGCTACTTTGGTTTTTTAGTCTGTTTGGTGTGTCTTTAATGTACAACAAATTAATCAATAAATTGTCTAAATTTTGTTTTATGTTTACATGAGTGTGAAAATGTTGAAGGGAGTGAGTAAACGAGTGTGAAATGTTGGTTTTTGTAGGGTGCCATGTAGAAAGAGAGGAGGGATAAGGTTCACAATCAACGGTCACCGTTACTTCAACTTGGTTCTGATCACTAACGTGGCGGGAGCAGGAGACATCGTGAGGACGAGCGTGAAAGGTTCACGGACTGGTTGGATGAGTTTGAGCAGGAACTGGGGTCAGAACTGGCAGTCTAATGCTGTTTTGGTTGGTCAGTCACTTTCTTTCCGCGTCACAGGCAGTGACCGTAGAACCTCTACTTCATGGAACATCGCTCCTTCTAACTGGCAGTTTGGTCAAACCTTTGTCGGGAAGAATTTCAGGGTCTAAACGATGATTCTCGAGAAACTAAATTTGGGGAAAATCGAAAATATTAAAGTGGTCGAGACAAAAGAAAACTCTCCGCTAATTTCGCTCCTCCTTTTTTTTTTTTCTCAAAACGAGGGAGAATAGTATCTTTGACTTTTGTGTGTTTTCTTTTTGATGTTTCTTTTTTTTTGGGGTTTTGGTGTTTTTAATTGTGAGTTATAAAAGGGGAGAGAGAAAGAGAGTAGCTGAAGTGGCTGTGAGAAAATTTTGTAACAGCCCGCAGCTATTAAAGTATTTACATGGTTGGGTTGTAGTAACGTTTAGTTTCGTGTAATTGAAAACATGGTTGTATTATGATACTACTACATTCTAGTACTAATCTTCTTGTTTGTTTTTTTAACTAGCCATTTACAAAAGAGTTTATCTAAGAGTGAAAGTTAATGCACGTTAGTGATAGATCCATGGGGATCCCACTTAGATTTGGTAACGAGAAACAAGAATAATTCAATGGCTACTGGTCTAAAAAGCTTTTAAATTAGTAAGTGGGATTGGTTTTTGACAGATGAATTTTTTAAATATAAATAAAAGTATTTCCGACAGCATTTGATGCAAACGTAACACGAGTCCCTTTACTTCTTATTCATTTTTCCTTTTTGGTGATATGAACGGATCATGTATTCTCCACTTACAAATTTAGCTAAAGTTTATATTCATTTTTATTATATATCTTTTTTTTTTTTTATACCACTCCACTTTGTAATTCATGAAAGCTTGAGGTTTAGATATATTAAACCCGATATCGTCATGCGATAATTCTATACCGAGTTGGTCTACGAATGATTAGCTGGTCCTATTCAAACATTGTGGATTGTATTTTGTCTCGTTTCTTTTGTCAAAGTGTCAATATAATCTTTGTTTTGTTTTAAGTTGCAGTTTGCAAACAAACGATACATCCGAGAGAAAAGTTAAGCAGACATTGTTATTCACTTATCGTATCACTATCATACATAATGATTTTTCATATTTAAAACGACAATAGATAGCGAAATTCGTGTCCATATGTTTGAATCTCTACCATTTTAGCTAAAGGAACTTTTGCTTTTCTCTTTAAACATTCCATAACCATAGCCTTCAGGTTGCCTGATCGAGGCAACTGGCTATAGATCCATTCCAAAAGAGATTCAATATCATCTGCAAAATCTTTCATGTGCCATTGTAGAAGCTGTGGAACCACAATTTTTTTCTTGCTTGAAACACCCACGGAAGCTTCTAGATACTCCACTCTTGCTCTTCCTAAATCATTCACTACCTCATCTGCTGTATAGACTCTAAGCTGCACATGAACATCAATCTCGTCATCCATATATATTTGAGTAATTTACAATCGTCAAGAGAAACTATGTTTGCAATCTTACTGCTGGTGAAGACCAACTTCCGCGGCAAAGCGCAAATGTCACGTTAGGCTCCGAATATCCTAAACCATAAGTGTGCCGCAGGAGAGTTTCTTTCTCATCAAGCGAGTCCTTTTTTCGTGAAGATGTTGATTAGCTTCTTGTGGCAATATTTGCGTCTATATATAGGCATGAATTGATAGGAAATGCACTTACATGTTCTGGTTCACAAGGATGGCGTAAGACAAAATGTTCAATCGCCAAAGCGTTGAGGACTATGCCACCAACGTTGAGTGAAGCCTGCCAAAAAATATAAAGAGCATCCTAAGGTTTGATAAAAAAAAATTACACAATTAAGGACAACACTAAAGTTACCTTGTTCATCAAGGTAAGTAGTCTATTGTGCGACGAAGGTAACCCATACTCAAGAAATGCCTATAATCAGAACACATAATTTGATTTTAAGTTCATATTGTGTGTGATATGTATGTACATATTTAGTTACATTAAATGTACATGTAGCCGTACATGCATGATACAAGCGTTGTAGATGTTGATCCAGAAAGCGAGTTTTTGCTTATAGGTCAAGAAACTCAAATCCACCTCTGATAGTTTTTCCATCAAAACACTGCCATGCACACGTAGATAGTAAATAAAACAATTTCATCTAGAACTATACTCTTTGACGAGATCATTTCATATGTTGAATTCAGAGAATGTAAGACTAATACCTCAAGCGTGGAACAGCCGGTGAACAATAATGGGTAAAACGGGTCACATCGATGGAGTTTCTTGAAATGTGAATGAAGTTCTTGTAAGGGCCAATGTCTCTAGTGAATCCTCCGCTTGAGTCTGGCAATACGTGGTAAGGATCGAGACTCATTGCGTTCTGATAATAACTATATGTGTTAGATTTCCGGCTACAAGAAGAGGGCCCTCTCGAAAACGCGACATCCTCTTTGGTCTTTGATGAAACCTGATTCAGTTCCAAGTAAATGCCTATGAGACAGTGAATGAGTTGTTCAGATATTTCGTTTGGATCATCTTTGCTCTTCACTTCCACAAGCCGAAGCCCTTTTCTTACTCTACCCATCTGCGTTCTCGATAATCCATTAAGTTCATCTGCATGCCCAGAAAAATCATGACTTTGAGTGCAATGTGAAGCATTCGGTTTCTCGGTTTTTATGAAAATAAAGTTTCGATTTGAGAAATTTGGTATGGTTCTGTTCAGTTAGGTTAGGTTTTCAATATTCTTTATGTCCTCTAGTAGTAATGTGCATCTCTGCATCTTATAAACCTAATAATGAATAAGCAAGTACAGCTACTTACCTGTGAAGCCACCTGAAGAAGTGGCATCCAAGAAATCGGGAGCATAAGAGGAGAGCCTTGAGTGAGTGCTTGAGACAGTACCTAGAGCAGAACGTTGGTAGTGATGTGACAAAGATCGTTGATGAAGATCATGTCTTAGTGTCAAACTATTGCGTCTCACATGATTCTGTCTTGCCAATGTCCTCTTCTGCTCGGTCATCTCTTGCGTTTGTCTCTGTTCGTAGCACAATTTGAGCTTCAGCTCCTCGATTTTTCGGTCTAGACATGCGATTTCTGCCTCCACAACGGCTAGTTCTTGTATAAGCTCGGAAAACTGATAGACAATCAAATTTATTAGTTATTTGGTCCTTGGCTGGACATTGAAATTGTGTGATACATATGTAATGGTATTCGTATTGGTATTGCCTGAGGTGGAAGAAACAATGAGGAGAGACTTGGGAGCGAAACAACAGAGCCATCGAAAACAGACCGTAAACTTCTACTTAGTGCTTCTTCTTTCTCTAGTTTCTCTTTAAGATGCATTACCTGCACAAACAAAGAACATTAAAAATGATAATAAGTAATTTTTTGGAATTGAATTTTTGAGTCTTTTCTTTGCAGGAAAAGAGACTCTTACTCCTTCCTCTAAGTCATGTCTTTTGTTACTATGTTGCTGTGAAGCTTCCATGAGGAGTTCCTCAAATTTCATGCGTTTTTTGAGTTTCAGAGAAAACAGAAGGCGAACGAAACAAGTCTAAGTAGAGAAAGAGAGAGAACGTATAGTATATATATAAGATTAGACTGAAACGTGGGAGCCATTAAAATGGTCGGTCGGAGAATTGGACTGAGCGAGTCGTTTCTATATAACGAATTAAAACAAATATTAAAAATTTAAAACAGTTATTGACTTTTGGTTTTTGGTCACTTTGAGGTTGTTAAGGGATAATGTAAGTCACATGAGACTTGCCGTAATAACGGCGAATCATATTCAGACAAATGAAAACACAAAAGAGTTCTATTATAATTACAAACACAGTTTTTAGAGGTGGGCATGACGTGAACCCCATCACCGTATAGATACAGATAACATATGCTTCATAAAGCAATAACGGCTTAAAACCTTGTTAGAGCTTGATATCTTAATCTGTATACATTTGTAACGACTTTAGGCACTAACATCTAACTGTCGATTTTGCTTCCACCAAAAGTTCCCAAACAAACCAAATACAAAAAAAAAGAAAATACGGAACGATATAATCCAAAACCAACAGAGCCATTCAACGACATCAACACGGAACAGCTTCTCCATCTGCCTGAGACTCTTGACCATTGGTCTCACCGACCAGAGGGCTTTTCTCGGTCTCAGCGACTAGAGGGCTTTTCTGGAACTTATTCCTCAGCTGACCACAAGCAGCACTCGCATCAAGCCCTCTTGTTTGCCTCACACTTGCTGTTATCTTACGCGACTCCAACGCAGCCGCAAACGCTAGGACCTGCACCATTGATTTAATCAAAAAAGAGATTAGAGACTTTCAAAGAATGGTTATTAGCATTAAAAAAAAAAAGGAATGTTCGGGCCTAATAGATATTAACATACCGCTTTCTTGTAAGGTCGCTTGTACTCTGATCCTTCTATTGGGTTGTAAGGTATCAAATTTACGTGATAGGTTTTACCCCATTCACGTAGCAGCTCTGCTAGTTCCACTGCGTGCTCTACTGAATCATTGACTCCAGCTGCATCATATCGTTTATCAACTTTCGTTAGTGTTAAAAAGAATATAATGAATGAGGGAGACGAAGATAAACAAACGTCACAAACCTAGAAGCGCGTATTCAAAGGAGACTCGTCTATTTGTTTCTTGGAAGTAATCACGACAATCCTTCATAATTGCTTCCAGCGGATAAGCCTTGGCACTTGGTACAATTTTCTCCCTGAGACTCTGGTTTGGTGCATGTAAGCTGATTCGCCAGAAGAGAAACCACAAGAATGAGTAAATAACCTTCAAGAGGTTATTTCTTCAGAGACAATCAAAGAGACAAGACCACACATTGCATGATTTGAAAATATGATTTGAAAATGGGATTATTTCTGGCCTAAGAAAGCTGAGTAGAGTAAGATACTCAAAAGACGTTTGTATAAAAGAACAACAACACATGAATAAAGCCAGAAAGTGATGAAGCACCTGACAGCTAAGGTCGACTGAAGCTTATGAGTGGCAAGCTTCTTGATTGTGTTTGGAACACCAACTGTCGATATTGTAATCATTCGTTGCCCGATTTCAATGTCCTAAGTGAAAGGAAGAGTGACTGCTATGTTAACATTATATAACATGACTTTCTTTATGGTAAAGTCTTTGTCTTGGCTTGTCAATTGATTTACAGTGCATAGACACTTAGCAAGAACTTCGTTCATCGCTACACAGAACTTGTAAGTAGTAATGGCAAAATGTTACCTTATTCAAACAACGATGAGCATCAAGCACTGACTTTAGGTTCAACATCGGCTCACCCATTCCCATGAAAACCACATTTGTCACCCTGTGCTTGAACACGTCCTCTATAGCCAACACCTACACATTTAACATCACACTTGAATACACAAGCCACACCTAGATAAAGCTAGATGTAAAAAAAACATTTTACTTAAGATATTATCTTGGAACCAAAACACCAACTCATGATTCTGTAATATGCTCTCTTTTCGTTATCATTCCATAAGAATCTTCCTTTGAATATAATGATTTCACCTAAACCATTAGCTGCAGAAAACAAGAGGTAGCATAGAACTAAACCTGCTCAATAATTTCATGCCTCTTAAGATTTCTTGAAAACCCTCCTTTTCCCGTTGCACAGAACGAGCAACGCAGTGGACATCCTACCTAAAGCAGAGCTTAAAGACATCAGTTCAAAACTCAATTATGCAAAGCCAAAAAAACAAATACAAATCTCTAACAACAAGAAAGTCAGATTCACCTGGGAAGAGACACAGGCGGTGAGTCGCGTTATGCCCTTCTCTTCCTGGACCGGTATACCAACAGTTTCGATCAATAGGTTATCTTCAAGCTTTAGCAGCAGCTGCAAGAAGACAAAACATTGGAAACCGTACAACACTAATCAAACAAAAACTCTATTGCTAAAAGGTTGTAAATTTAGTTGAAATACCTTAATGGTACCATCAGTTGCAGTGACAGTTTGGTAAATGGGTGATCTTCCAACCTTAAATCCACCTTCCACGAGCTCTTTTCGAAACGTTTGTGGCACTTTTAAGCATCATCAAAATTGAATCTTTGGTTAATCATTTGCATAACAAATGTCAAGGAAGCCTATATAACTCGTCTAAATTGCTCACAAGTGCTAAAGTCTTCGACTTCTTTAACTTTCCTCTTGTAGATGAGATGATGGAGCTGCTTCCCTCTGTAGCCTTCCTGCAAAACCAGAAAAATTCTCTCAGCTCAAACAAACCCAGATTTTTCATTGTTTTCAACTCCTAATCTGCAAAAATTGGATCTTTACTTGACCGAGTTTGATAGCGAGCTGCTGAAGCTCCGGCTCCGACATTCCGAGGAGAACCTGCGAGTCCACGTGCGGAGCACGCACCGGTTTGACGGAGGTAGGTTTCGGAGACGGTACGGCGGTTGTGGCGGTGGAGATTGCGGCGGCGGCGGCGGTGGAGAGGGAGTGACGCCGCACTACCATCATGCGCGAGATGGGAACAGAGAAGACGAGGTTTTGAAGCATAGCCATGGTGTTGGTTGTAGTCATCATAGCTCCGACGATCACTCAGAAGTCGGAACAAGACACAGTTCAAGTAAAAACCTTTCGTTCTGCGGCTAAAACCTCTCTCTCTGCAACAAACAAAACAAGTCGACTTGTTTTTGCTCACTGAGCGGATAAGCTGAAAAAACGCCACACAGTTCGATTGGAGAAGCAAGAACCGGCACGCGTTCTTCAAATTAAATGTCTCTTGACTTGCATTTCACTAAAACTCGAATTCGCGTTCTTTAACCGTAATCGGAGAATTTTGACCGAATTAGACCAAAACCTACACACTATTGTAAATTACAGCAGCCAATAAAAGTCGAATAACCAGTTGTGGTATTCTTTACATCACTGGTTATAGTTCTAGTATGTTCACTTGTATCATTGAAAAAAAATTGATTCCAAAACTGGAGATATAAGGAAAATCTCTGCACATCAAATGATTTCATGAACAAAAATACAACAGCGGTTACAACACAACAACAAAAAATTGCCTATACTTCACTCAATATCACAGCACATGAGGAAGCCTAAAAGGCTAAACACATGTTCTCTAAGGTTGGGTATGGGACATGTACCCCCAAATTTATCCATTATCAAGTCTCGACCTGCACGGTTTGTCCATAACCGTATTCAACCCGTCCGAAACGGATTTTCGCAGTTAGAAGTACTAGCCGGGACAAATGATCAGTCACCAAATTATCCAGCTTGACCAGTTTTGCAAATCTCAAAAAGGGCTTAGTCCCGGTCAGTGCCTGCCAAAATGTTTTTGTTTAAACCGTTTTTCTGGTAACTTAACCGGATCGGGCTGAGTCGGTTTTCCCAAGTTGTCCTGAAGTTGTTGCAAGGCACGGACGACTTGGTCCATGGTCGGGCGCGACTTGGGTTCGAACGAGAGACACTGAACCGCAATGCTGGCCAATCGCACTGCCTCTTCCGGTAGGTACTGCGTGTCAAGCCGAGCGTCCACGATTTGGAGAACCTTGCGTTTGCTTGTGAGGTACGGTCGAGCCCATTCCACTAGGTTCTCTTCTTTAGCCGGCCTGTTATGGTCCAAAGCTTGCTTCCCCGATAAAATCTCTAATAGCACCACACCGAAACTGTACACATCGCTTCTTGCATTCAAGTGACCTGAAAAGGATATAAGAATAGAAAGAGAGATGAGACAAATGATTCAAACCATATGCTCTGATTAGCCTAGTCATTATAAATCGTTTATACCTGATGACATATACTCAGGAGCCGCGTAGCCATATGTACCCATAACCCTTGTACTAACATAGCTTAGATCACCTTCTGGACCGTCCCTAGCTAACCCAAAGTCAGAGAGTTTTCCATTATAGTCCTGTTAAATGGAAACAAAGTCAAATCAGTAAAAGTCCTTTAAAGAATAAGTGAGAGAAATCTAATTCCTTTGAAAATGTTACTTACTGCATCAAGCAGAATGTTGGAGGCTTTAATGTCTCGGTATATGACTTTGACAGGGTCACTGTGAAGAAAAGCAAGACCCTTTGCTGCATCAAGCGCAACCTTTATCCGTAGAAACCATGGGAGAGGCTTAAAATATGCACCTCCTGCTTCAAAAACCAGTTTCATTAATATGAACAGAAAAAAAAAAACAGAGATTTGAATCAAGAAAAGATGATATAGGGGACTCACTTCTGAAGAGATGATTCTCGAGACTTCCTTTTTGCATAAACTCGTAGACAAGAAGGTGGTGTTCATCCTCTAAGCAATAACCGACCAGTTTCACTAGATTCGGGTGACTCAATCTTCCCAAGTAGTTGATCTCTGTCTGAATTACAAACACAATACAACCAAATCAGATACAAACACGCATACGCATAACACAAAGTTTGAGGAAGTGAACACTGTACCAGCCATTCACGGTGACCTTGAAAACCTTCTTGGTTAAGCTTTTTAACGGCGATGACCAAACCGGTTCCAGGTCTGGTCGGAGTGAGATTGGTTTCATCCAACCAGCCTTTAAAGACACAGCCGAAGCCACCTTCTCCGATCACACTGTCCGGTCTGAAGTTTCTGGTGGCGAGTTTGAGCTCGTTGAAGCTGAAACTCTTGACTGTCGTCGAATCGATTATCTCCCCTTCCGTCTTCTGAGCCGCCGCTACAGTCGACGACGATTTCCGGCTCGAGATGCTTATACCGTACAGATCGCTACTCTTACCTACACATATGTTCACCAAATTCAAAAACTGGAGCAAAATCAAAATTGAAAATTTCTTTCTTTTTTTTGGGGTCAAACCCATCAATCGTGATTACAATAACAGAGAGATGATGAAAAATCTGGGTGGAAGAAACGAAGAGAGTGAGAAAATTGATGGTACCATTGTGGAAAAGGTTATCGGCTTTGACTCGAGAACTGAAGCAAGAACCCATCAGCCTAGAACAGATTCTTTATCCTATTTTTGATTCTTGATCGTTCTTCTTCTTCAGCTGCTTGAGCTCAATATATGGTTTGCGAGCACAGGAGAAAGAGGAATTATAGAAACTTTCGACCCACAGGGGCAAAATAATAAAAGAGAGAGAGAGAGAGAGAGAGAGAGAGAGAGAGATGTGAACAGAGATGGCAGAGCGAAGAAGAAGATGAAGAATTGAGAGAAGGGTTGGTGTTTAATGAGATGCACGAGGGATGACCGAAGAAAGAATTGTCTCTTTGTCTCTCCGTCTCTGTGTGAAAGAAAGTCAAACAAATGGACACAAAAAAGCATAATTTGGCCAAAAGATAAAAAGTCGTTGGATTCTATATTTGATACAAGTGATGATATTGTGACCCATTTTTTTAAAAAGTTCTACAAAATCTTTTGGCAATATCCTCCTAAAGAATAATTTTTCAGGAAACTGAAAGAAGGGAAATTATATCACAGTAAAATTACTGGTTTTGGGTGCTTCTTTTGATTACCGTCAGAAATCTGAAAGATTACCATTTACGGGACGACAAACAAACACAGAAACACGACGATCTATTTGTTTTCGTAACAAAATATTTATTGTGTTCGGTATTATGTAAACCATTAATCATTAGGCACCAATTTGAAAATCGAGATGTTTCTTCTAGTACGGAACTTTATTCTTGATGCAAAAGAATTTTTACATACGAGATAATTGACCCAAGCTTTCAGGTTTCTTCCCTATAATAGATATGAATTCAAATGATATAACAAAAGTCATAATCACGAATGTATTAAAATAATATAGGTTTGACTTGGGTGGTAGGTTTTGTACAGATTATGAATCGCGTATTGTTTTAGACGTCGCTGTCTGTTTGGTATTACTTAGACTTTTTTTTTTTTCGTAAATCGATCAAAATCCATGTTTTCTTAAGAAGATTATTTTTTTCCTCTAAATATATTTTGGGTTGGACAATCTTGACGTACGGAGGTACTACGTGGTCTTGCCGTGTCTTCCACATATAACTAGAAACTTTTTGCCTAAAAAGTTACCATTTGTTCCGATTATAGTGGCTATAAGTCAATAACCCCATCTACGTTTCCTCTGTTTGAGAAATTATTCTGTTTTTTTTTTCCTCGTACATGAGATTTGTTTTCTATGGTCACTAATTACGATATCGTATCAGATTAGAAAAATAAATCGATATTTGTTTTGTCACAAAAATAAAATTGACATCTCCATTGTTGCGGCAGCGTTTCAAACAGTTAATTTCAAAAGCTATTAAACCTGATATCCGTACATGTATTAGTATCGGTGAGTATGTGTCTCTCTATTCATATTTCAACTTCTAACAAGTATCAAAAGTTTTGACACATTTAAAACTTTCTATCCTAAATTGGCAATAACGGAAAATGAGGAGGGCATTTACCCAAAATATGAGCACAGGTAAAATATTTTGGTCTTCAAAGCCCAAGCTTTGGGTTGTGTGTTGTGACTATGACTGTGTCAGGCAAATAATATGACCTCAGGCCCGCAAGAGCCCATAAGTTATAAAAGCCCATTAATGTTTTTTTTTTGGTTAAAGATTTTCGAATTAATTATAAAAAAAGTTGTCCGAGTCAGCATAATGAAAACGTTAAAGCCGCCTTAACTTCGTCCCCAAGCCAAACCAATTAATTTCTCGATTGTCCGCTACGCTCCTTTCAATTACCTGTTGTACCCTTTTTTTATCATCTCTCTGTTAAAAGAAGTTACGTATTTCGTTAGTTTATTGGTTAACATTCTCCACCTAACGAATATTAGCGTAGACTCCGTCTTGGTTCACTTTTCTGTTTTTATATATTATTATCGGTTCGTTAGAACTTGAAAAACGACCTCAAATGGTATTATTTCAGTTTATTTAAGGGTATGTTTGTCATTTACACACGACTAATATATTTATCCACCTTCGCTTCATCTTCCTTTTCGCCTATCTTCCTGGATTTTTCTCCTCTACAACCTTCAAGCTCTCTCTCCTCTCTCTCACATTTGTATATAATCACACAAGACTCGTGAAAGAGGACGAAACGCGTTTTTTTGTACGGATTCAATTCAATATTTCAATTTCATGGAAATGGATCGCTCAGTGTGATTAAATTTCGCCTAAGCTCTGATTTGTCTCTCTCGATTTCCGACGATAGTGTTTGAGTTTGGTACCGAGAGATTTGGGAGCGATGGGGATGGACTTGAGGGTTGTTCCGACGGAGGAATGGTGGGACCGAGGGAGCCACGACGGTGAGCGTGACCTAGGGCTAATGGTTACAGATTTTCTGGAGACGGGCGGTGGTGGGAGCGGTGGCGCTGCTGCGGCTGATCCCTATTGCAGCAGCGACAGCGATTCTGGATTTCCGGATCCTTCTTACCTTTCCGATAAGATTCAGGTACAATCGCACGATTTGATTGATCTAATTTCCTGGAATTTCTACAGTGTTCCTCTATGAATTGGGATAACTACTTGATGAGACTCTCTATGATTATAGTTTCCTACCTTATATGTTGATTGCTATGACTAGTATTATATAGAACGAGGTTAGCGATGGACATAGGAGACTGAATATAGAGAACAAAGTCTATTTAGAAAGTTTTAGATTTCTAATTTTGTGTGATTGAGTTTCGTTTTGGTTCTTGATCAATGAACACAAAATTCCAAATACAATTTCCCCTCGTGTTGTATTCTTGTTCGCTACTCGGAACAAAAGTATCTCAGAGATTATCATGAATTTGTTCGAATGGTAGTATATAGTTGCTATCTGAAGCATACTTTATCATCAACATTTCAAAGATTGAGACGAAGCTTTTCGGTTTCTAAGGTGGGGAATCACTTATATAGACAAATTGTTTTGTACCTGCAGTTTCTCAAGTACTCTATGCCTCAGCACGAAACAGAGGTTCTCTCGGCGGTTCGTACCCTGATGCTTACGATTAAGGAGAAAGATCTTCACTCTGTGAAATCCGGCACATGTAACGCTAGTTGCATCAGGTTTTATCTCGCGAAGCTCTTGAGACTTTCCGGATATAATGCTGCTGTTTGTTCAGCAAAATGGCAAGGCGGTGGCAAAGTTCCTGGTGGTAAGCTTTCGCCTCTAGACTCTCCCGCCTTATGTGTTTCTACATATAAAAAATTCTTGAAGATTGATATGATTATGTTGTTTTTTTCATGAAAAAATTGCAGGAGACAATGAATACATAGATATCATACTGAGTGACATTGGTGCTGGGCAAGACGACCGTTTGATTGTCGACATTGATTTCAGAAGTCACTTTGAGATCGCTCGAGCCGTGGATTCTTACCAGCGGATAATGGAATCACTCCCAGTGGTCTACGTAGGAACGGTTGCAAGACTGAACCAGTTCCTACAAGTAATGGTTGATGCAGCTAAATTCTCCTTGAAGCAGAACTCAATGCCGTTGCCTCCATGGAGATCGCTGAACTACCTGCAATCCAAATGGCTTTCGCCGCACAAGAGGCATCTCGGACCAATCAACCAAGAAGGTCCCGGAATGTTCTCGCCGGGGTTGCACAGACAGTGTGCTGAGAATTTGATGAGGCTTCAGTCTACTCTCCACGCCGAACAAGAGGCCGAGAGGTTCATGAAGAAGAAGAGCGCTTTTAGCCGCAGGGTCAAACCGGAGAGGATGAGGATTCATGGTGCTCGTGCTCCTTGAGGTTTGTACAGATGATTTTTTGGGGGGTGCTAAAGAGGCCAAAGAATTTTGCTCTGTTGAGTTTTTTTTCTTTTCGAGTGTAATATTTTTGCGGCTGAGTCTTTTTATATACGGATTCACTTTGGGGTTGCAATAATACTAGCCAAGGTTGTAGGCTTTATTCGAAGAAGATATAAAATACGAAAAGTAATACGTCAGGTTCCATTATAGTTTCTTAAGTTGTATGTTTCGCCATTGGGAGAGTTTGTTCGTTCTACATATTTTTCTATGTTGGTGGTTTTTTTTTTTTTTTTTTTTTTCTGTTATCGTTTGTTGGATTAGAGGAATAATACAATAAACAAATCATTGTTATGATCATTTTTTCAATATCAAACCAACATGGTATACGCATGCTTTCTAGTTCAGTCGATTATTTTTAATTATGGACAATCTATTATGGAGACAATTGATTGGTAGATGACATATGATCTACCTCTTTTACAAAGCAAAATCTATTGTGTACATATATTTGTATTTTTTTAAAATTACATATATATTTTTGTATTATACTCTCTCCATTTTACAAAAAAGTCTCGTTTAATATTTGTTTCTTTTCTTCTTTCTTTTCAATGTAAAATTTAAAGTGAAATCTAATTTTGATTCCATTATTTTAATGTGTTAATTACTTAGTTAGAGAGAGAATTTTTTTATAATAATATATTTTTTTAATACATGTGAAAAACTTTCAAATAACATTATTTTGTTTTGAGTATCATTCAAATTTGTTCACAATTTTTTTCCGACCGGTTCTTGTAGTTGTATACAACATCACATTTCAGAATTTTACATAGAAATAAAATTTCATATGCCTACCAGTTACATTTAGTAAAAATCATAAAACTTTTAATACCATTGTTCACAATTTCTTTCCAATTGGTATTATATCATTTAATGTTCACGATTTTTTTCTACCGATTCTTGTATATAACATTACAATCTAGAATCTTACATTGAATAAAATTCGATGTGCTTACCATCAACATTATTTTTACTTAAAAGATAAAAATCATGACTTTTAATACCAGTGTTAAAAGTCCAAAAAATGTTGATCATCGTTATTTAGTATAAATAGTTAAATACACACATATTCTTAGTTTAATGATATCATTATTCAAAGTTCAAATGCTTTCTTCCAAACAAAGATAATGCCAGAACGTCACCGTTTTTCCCTCCCGTTTCACTCCTCCTTGTCTCCACCTTGATCTTCCATGCTTTAACTTCCGCTATAAGTAATATCTATGGTACAAAAGAAACCTTCCACCGCCGCAAAAAGTGGTAGACTTCATCAAAACAAATACCATTTTCGATGCTGTCAAGATCTTTGATGCGAATCCTGACATCTTTTGAGTCCTAGTAGGAACAGGACTCGACGTCACCATTATGGTTCTCGGGGGTGGCCCGAGTTGAAAATGCTCTTTAATGAGTCGCTGCCAATGCCTTGCCTTTTCACCAGCAGATCAAGATCAAATACATGTGTGCTGGAAACGAGATTATTTACAATAATGACAATAACTTGATCTCAAATCTTCTACCTGCGATGCAAAGTTTTAACAATGCTTCGAAAGCTTCCGGTCTTTCAAATATGAAGGTCAGTTTCAACTCACTATGATATCTACCAGATTGTTTGTCAACAATATATTTAATTTATGCCACTTTGAATCCATGAATGGGCTGTGAATGGGTGACGTAAGAACAATACTAACACAAACCAGTAGGTTCCATGTTTTATTTATTAGATAATAATATTTTATATATACGAACTAGCTTTAAAATACATAATTTGTTACGTAATTTGTTTCAGGTGACAACTCCAAATGGGTATACAGTAGGCTTTAACCAAAGTTAACCAAAGTGCACCAAGTGAGAGCAAATTTGCGGACAATCAAAAAGACTTTTTATGGTAATATCTTGGAGTTCCATCATTAAACCAAGTCCCCATTTATGATCACCCCTTACACTTGATGCGAGCAATACAAACTACACAATATTTGATTCGTCACTTGCTATAAGGGATGCTAACACAAAACACATATACACCAACATGTTTGACGCAGCGATGGATGCAGCTTATTCAGCAATGAAGTCTCTCGGCTGTGAAGATGTAGATATCGCCATAAGGAAAACCGGTTGGCAGGCATCTTGGTGCAAGCCTCAAAACACTGCAAACTACAATCTCAACATCATCAAATGTGCGAGGAACATAGGCACGCCTCTTATGCCCAACCGCCACATCGACATCTTCATATTTGCATTGTTCAATGAGGATGGTAAACCCACTTTATCTAAGAAAAAGAGGCTATTCAGACCGGATTTTACTCCGGTTTATGATGTTGGAGTCTTACGAGGAGGCGATGGTAAGATAATACGAAGAAGATAATATACGAGAGACTTTGTAAGATAATACGAAGAAGATAATACACATGCATCCTACGAGGAGGATCATACGAAGAAGATAATATACGAAAGTAACACGTCAGGTTCCATAATATTTTACTTAGTTGTATGTTTAGCCATTGGGAGAGTTTGCTCGTTCTACATATTTTTTTATGTTGGATATTTTTTTTTTCTCTTGATATTGTTTGTTGGATTACCAAGAATACGATAAATAAAGCACATCATTTTCTTTTCAGTTCCACTCCAATATGGTATACTTATATGCTACGAGTTATCATTTTTGATTCATTCGATTTTTAGATATGGACTATCTATTATGAAGAGACAATTGAATGGTAGAGACGTATATACCTAAAATTATCTGATACAGACAGAAAGTCCAAAATCGCTAATGGTTTACATAGGATATTCCTCATGGCATTGTTGAACTAGGTAAGAGTGAGGCGATTGGTTGTAGTTAAAGTCAATCTCAAGAGTTGGAGTATCCGATGACACTAGTATACTCTGTTGATTGGCCTGATTCTCGTACGTGCATTATGGTTTACAGTGTCATTTTTGATGGTTTATGGAAAGAAACTAACAAGTTCTTGAGCGTAGGTTAAATTTTGTTTTCAGGATAATATATTACTGATTGATGGGTGCTAGAGCACTCCATAAGAGCCTTTCTCCTCTCCATTTAGAACTAAAGACTTTGTTTTGAGCGATGGCGTGTTTGATCAGATAACAAACAAAAATTTAATAGTGATTGCTTTCTCAACAGATTGTTTTCTCTACATATGGCAGAATATCTGAGGTTTAAGATGTTTATATTTTCATTCTCTTATTTTCCATTATTCGGCATAATATAAACTTTAAGGTCAATTGTATAATTTGGTCCCTAATGCTAGATTTGTTGTCGTAAAGTTCTACACACTACATCTACATGTTATTCATTTTTTTTTTTTTTGGGAGAGACTGATATACTGTTTTAAGCAATCATCTCGCCCAGAGAGTTTCTCATCCACAAATATAATCTCCATTTACATATCCAATTATATATATTTTCTTTATTTTCAATAAGCCATGAGCTGTATATATCTAATATTTGTGTATACATAAATCTGTCTTACCCAAATTCTTTTATGACATTTAATTCCTTAATATTTTTTTCAGTTGTTAAAGATCTATTAGTATATGTGTACATATATCTTCCTCTTTTAAGCGATCATTTTGTACAATTATATGTATTATAGTATCTCCAAGATTTCTTTCTGGCAGGTTCATCTATAGAATCTTATATAGAACAAAACTCACGCTTATCATCACCAGCTAGCTTCTAAAAATGAATGTAAAATCATAAAAATTTTAATAACTGTGAATTTTATACAAAAATTGGTATAAGATCCAAAATTGTACATAAATGTAGATCATATTGATCACCATTATTTAGTATAAATACACATATCCGTAGCCTATTGTTATTATTCAAATGCTTTCTTCCAAACAGTTGAACGAAGCTATGGCCAAAACTCCATCGTTTTTCTCCCCTTTTTTACTCTTCCTTGTCTCCGCCGTGATCTTCCAACTCTCAGCTGTGACTTCCGCCATAGGCATCAACTATGGAACAATGGGGAACCTTCCACCGTCGAAACAAGTGGTAAAATTCATCAAAACAAAAACCATTTTCGATGCTGTCAAGATTTATGATGCGAATCCCGACATCCTCCAAGCCCTAGCAGGAAGTGGAATCAACGTCACCATTATGGTCCCTAACGATCGCATTCCAGCGATGGCCCAAGCTGAAAATGCTCGTCAATGGATCGCTGCTAATGTCTTGCCTTTTCACCAGCAGCTCAAGATCAAATACATTTGTGTTGGCAACGAGATTCTTATGACTGAAGACAATAACTTGATCTCAAATCTTGTACCGGCGATGCAAAGTCTTAACGATGCTTTGAAAACTTCCGGTCTCACATATATAAAGGTTAGTATCAAGTCACAATGATATCTACTATATTATTTAATTTGTCCCGTATGGTATTTTTATAAATATAGCTTCGAATTAAATAATGTCTTTGTTATTATCATAAACAAGATGTGCATGAACTTATTACTGTAGATTAATTATGTAATATATGTTTTTAGGTGACAACTCCACATGCATTTACTATAAACTATAACCATGATGCACCAAGCGAAAGCGAATTCACCGACGATCAAAAAGATTTTTTTGCTAAGATTTTGGAGTTCAATCGTCAAGCAAAGTCTCCATTCATGTTCAGCGCCTACCCTTTTTTCATGACGGACGAGAGCAATGTAAACTTCGCAATATTTGGTTCGTCACATACTCTAATGGATGCAAACACAAAGCACATATACGACAACATGTTCGATGCAGTGATGGATGCAACTTACTCAGCAATGAAGTCTCTCGGCTATGGAGACGTAGATATCGCCGTAGGGGAAACCGGTTGGCCTAGTGTTTGCGAGGCCTCATGGTGCACGCCTCAAAATGCTGCAAAATACAATCTCCACATCATCAAGCGTGGGCAGAGCATAAACACACCTCTTATGCCCAACCGCCACATCGACATCTTCATATTCGCATTGTTCAACGAGGATGGTAAACCCGGTTTACGTGAGAAAAACTGGGGGCTATTCAAACCGGATTTTACTCCTGTTTATGATGTTGGGGTCCTAAGAGGAGGCGGTGACACACCAAGCGAAAGTAAGAAGTGGTGTGTGGCGAAAAAAGAAGCGACAAACACACAGCTTCAGGCTAATATCGATTGGACGTGTAGCCAAGCAGATGTCGACTGTAAGCAAATCTCACCCGGTGGCATATGTTTTGACAACAACAACATGAAGTCACGAGCTTCCTTCATCATGAACGTTTATTACCAGAGCAAGGGCTTGTCCGAAGAAGCTTGTAATTTTAGCGGGAGCGGCACCGTCACTACTACAAATCCAAGCACTCGCTCATGCGTCATGCCAAATGGGTTAGGTGGATCGTACGTTGGAAGTACTAGCGGTACAAGTACTAGCGATTCACGTTCAGCAAGAAGGAAAGCGTGTGGGGCGAAAGAAGGCGCGACAGACGCACAGCTACAAGCTAACATTGATTATGTGTGTAGCCAACCTGGTATCGATTGTAGGGGTATCGCACCCGGTGGCATATGTTACGACAACAACAACAAGAAGACGCAAGCTTCCTTCATCATGAACGTGTATTACCAAATGAAGGGCTGCTCCGAGGAAGCTTGTGATTTCAGCGGTAGTGGCACCGTCACTTCCGTAGACCCAAGCAGGGATGCAAACAGTCCCGCATGCCCCGTTACTATAAATCCATATAATGACGCATGCGTCGCACGAAATGCGTTAAGTGGACCGTACGTGGGAAGGAGTAGTAGTGTAGGTGCATGGAGCAGAAAGAACTTGGTGACGAAATGGTGTGTGCCAAAGCCAGATACGTCAAAGGCACAACTCCAAGAAAATATTGATTTAATATGTAATACGGATGGTATGTTTTGCGAGGCGATCCTCCCTGGCGGGTATTGTGCTAATGAATCGTTGGAGACGCGAGCCGCGTTCGTGATGAGCGCTTATTTTGTGAACAGTGGTCTCGATGCGTCCGCCTGTGATACGTTCAACGGTAGCGGCATCGTCTCTACCATCAACCCAAGCACTAAGTCTTGTTTCATATCCGGTGTTCCCGGATTGGTCTGAGAAATAATGTTTCGTTTAAGCCTTTTTTTTCTTCTTTTTGTGTAATTATTTCAGAACGAACAAATTTTTGTGATTTGTTCAGGAAATATACAACACACTGTCATTTTAATTTACAAAATACAAGTATCTACTACAACTATTTTACATACCCATTAAAATAATTAAGTTCACATTTTATAACTATTTTACAAGTATCTATATACCTATCTAATGTATATGATTATTGGCCATTTAATTAAATTGTATGGAATTGGTGGATCTGTACCGTCTTTGTTTTTCGTTCGGTTCATTTGATTCTAGTTATTAAAGTAAACCTGTTCGGTTTATGGCTATAAAAATTAGGAAAAATAGATAAGTCCTAGAAAAGGAAAAAGAAAAAGAAAAATACAGTAGTTCGATAGATTGTACGAACTACAAAGTCAAACCGTATAAATATACAGAGGTATATTTGGTTTGTTTAGAAGAACCATTGGCCATTGACAAAAAAAAAAGAAGAACCATTGGCTTAAAAACTTGATATAGAACCGAACGAAACCCGCAATTAAATGGCTCAATCACCAAAAGTCAAATGGAAATGACTTAACCGGAAATTAAGCTCTGTATTATATTATGAAATTAGGGTTTGTTTGAATCACCATCTTACTCTTGACCCAAAAAAAAAAAAAAATCATCCTCTTACAGTTACAATTAGCCATACAGATTATACAGTGCTTTACACTTCACGGATTAAATCATTAATCTTTAACTTTCTTGCTTATTCTTCACGGATTCATTCGATCTCTCTTCTTCCCTCTCTCCCTCTCTCCTTTGTGGAAGCAAAACAGATCTAAAATCTGGGGAGCAGCAATGGAATTTCTGTTCACAGTCGCGGAACTCGGCCTCTCGCTGCTGCTGATCTTTATCTCCGTCGTCGTTTTCGAAGCTTGGAGAAGGAGACACAGCAACATGTACATTTACTTCCATTTCTTCGAATTCTCCGATTTGCTTTTTTTTTTTTTCTCGTTCTTGGTCTTCTGTTACTGTATCTTATCCTAATTTCTTAATTTTATTTTGGATATTCCCAGTTCTGCCGACACCGTGATTACAATCGAGGATCCGAAATCCTTAAAACAGGTATCATCTGATTCATTTCTCGTTTCGGATTAATTTTTTTTCTGGGATTTCGCTGGTGCAGTGTGGCAAAGAACGATAATAGTTAAAATCGAGCTGTTGTAGTTAGTGGAACTGATATTTCTCTTGAGAAAGGTCTTGTTTTGGCGATTTGGGTATTTGATTCGTGTTGTGTTAGTCTGTTTAGGAGGATACCTTTGACATTATGTAGGAGTTTTTTCTAATCACGTATGTGTCGAAATTAGCCCTCTTTTCACTGTTTTCGAGTGCTGAAGCTTCACATTCAGCTGTTATGAAACGCTGAATCCACACATAAATCAAACTTTATCTTCAGGTTCCCTGCCCTCATATCACCGACCCTGCAGAGAAGTATATGTCATTAATCGTTCCGGCATTTAACGAAGAGCATAGGCTTCCTGCTGCTCTCGAGGAAACAATGGAGTAAGCTTAAAAATCTTCACTTCTTTAGAGTTGCCCTCGAATTGTGTATCTGCTTCCATTCGTGAGAAGTTTGCTTCTCTTGCAAAGCAGCAGCACAGTTCTTATTTGTGCACACTACAGAGCCATAATTGTTGATTCGCCTGTGATTTGCAGTTACCTTCAAGACCGTGCATCACGGGACAAGAGTTTTTCTTATGAGGTTAATAGTTTTTCTTAGGAGTTTTCATTGTATTCTTTAAACACAATATGCATCAATGGAGTAAAAAAAAATGTTTTTTTCTCTTTGTAGGTTGTGATTGTTGATGATGGAAGTGTTGATGGAACAAAAAGAGTAGCTTTTGATTTCGTTAGGAAGTACACTGTTGACAACATAAGGGTTATACCCCTTGGGAAGAATCAAGGGAAAGGAGAAGCTATAAGAAAAGTGAGTTCAACTCGCAGCCGCGTGCAACGCTTATGTATTTATTCTATCTGACTGAGTAAGACAGTATCCTTGTCATTTCATTCTAAAAGCATAATAATTAATCGAAGCTTTCTACTTTTTTGAAAGCATTAAATAGGGAATGATGCATTCGCGTGGTGAGCTACTTCTCATGTTGGATGCCGATGGAGCAACCAAAGTAACAGACCTCGAAAAACTTGAAAACCAGGTTTGCCTAAGTTTTGGCTATTGAAAATTCGGACAATCTGGAAACTGTGTTACAAATTCCCTGAACTGCTATAGCCTCTCAGATCCATGCAGTAGCCAGAGAAGAGAGTTCAATCAGAGATCCAGCATCAAAGCAAGTGGATTTCAGAATAGGTGATGTGCTAGTATCCGCATTTGGTTCTCGTGCTCACCTTGAGGAGAAAGCTCTTGCTACAGTTAAGTTTTGCAAACATCTGTGCTAGATACAGTAACGTTCTTTGTCTACGTACACACACAGAGGTGCATGTAATGAGTGTCTTGGATTTATGTGCTAAATGACTTGAGTCTGTCGATTTCAGAGGAAATGGTATCGCAACTTTTTGATGAAAGGTTTCCATCTTGTGGTTCTGATGGCCGCTGGTTCTGGAATACGGGATACACAGGTGGCTTTTTTATTTCATTTGTTGAGTTCCTCAGAGACATGTTCTTGACCAATAACAATAGCACTAAACATCGCTTTTTTTTCACAGTGTGGCTTCAAGATGTTTACTAGAGCTGCTGCTAGAAGACTTTTCACAAACGTCCATCTGCAAAGGTATGTATAACAAACTGATGATGATGATGATGTAATGGCAGTATAAAACATCGATAAGAGTGTATTACATCTCTGCGCAGGTGGTGCTTTGATGTTGAGTTGGTGTTCCTGTGCAAGCGTTTCAATATCCCAATGCTTGAGATCTCTGTGAAGTGGTCTGAAATTCCCGGGTCTAAAGTCAGTATGTTGAGCATTCCAAACATGCTCTGGGAGCTTGCTTTGATGTCTGTGGGATACAGAACAGGAATGTGGAAGATCCATCAAACATGAGACATGTCGACTATATACATAGAACGTAGAGAGCAAGCACTTCACTCTCGGTCCATGCGAGTTAACTGCAGAGAGGATATTACTTTTGATGTCTTCTTATCACAAAGCAAAGGAAAGGTTGATGTTTTATAGAAAAACTTGTTGGGTCTTTGTTTCAATAGATGTAATAAGAATCTTAACGGGATTAGAAATCATGTGATGAAACTACTACACAGCTCTCGCTTGATTGGTTTTGATAATAACTCTTTAGACATTCCAATGACTATGCTTTGAGTTATACATCTCCTTCATGCCATGAATTAAAGATTCTCTCTCTCTTCAAGTAACTTCAGATTCATGCTAAAACGATCACCCAAATTTTATAAATTAATACACAGAAGAAATTAAGGTTTGAAAATTTAAAAATATATCGAACGATTTTACCTGTAAACCGCCAAAAAACGTGGAGTTTCATCCTCGTGGCCGGTGAAATGCCAATGGCCTCCACTGCGCTCCTCCGTATGCTCCGGGAATGTAAGAACTTCCGGTTTCTTCTTCAAATTCACGGCAGCTTGATCGTCTCAGGGCTTAAACCCCAGAACCAGCTCGTAAACGCTTATTCTCTCTTCCAAAGACCGGACCTTTCTCGCACCATCTTTGATTCAGTTCGAGACCCAGGTGTTGTCTTGTGGAATTCCATGATCAGAGGATACACGAGAGCCGGTTTGCACAGAGAAGCCCTCGAATTTTTCGGGTACATGTCAGAGGAGAAAGGTATTGATCCAGACAAGTACACTTTCACTTTCGCGTTAAAGGCCTGCGCCGGATCTTCAAACTTGGAGGAAGGTTTACGAATACATGATTTGATCTCCGAGATGGGTTTTGAGTCTGATGTGTATGTAGGGACTTCTTTGGTTGAAATGTATTGTAAAGCTGGGTACTTGATCTCTGCTAGACAAGTGTTCGATAAAATGCCTGAGAAAGATATCGTTACTTGGAACACTATGGTTTCCGGGTTGGCCCGAAATGGATGTCCCGGTGAAGCCTTGCGGTTGTTTCGCGATATGCATTTGAGCTGTGTTGACATTGATCATGTTACTCTGTACAATCTGATCCCTGCGGTTTCGAAGCTAGAGGACAACGACGTGTGCAGCTGTATTCATGGATTTGTGATTAAGAAAGGTTTTGCCTCTGCTTTCTCTAGTGGGATGATCGACATGTATTGCAAATGCGAGGATCTACATGCTGCTGAGTGCATTTTTGAGCAAGTGATGAGCAAGGATGACTCTTCATGGGGCACAATGATGGCAGCTTATGCACATAATGGGTCCTTTGAGAAGGTGTTGAAGTTGTTTGACCTGATGAGAAACTATGGTGTTAGAATGAATAAAGTAGGTGCAGCAAGTGCTCTTCAAGCTGCAGGATATGTAGGGGATTTAGAGAAAGGGGTTGCGATTCATGAATACGTAGCACAACAAGGATTGATGGGTGATGTCTCCGTTGCAACTTCTGTTGTGAGTATGTATTCCAAATGCGGTGAGTTGGAGATAGCTGAACAACTGTTTCTGAATATTAGAGATAGAGATGTTGTTTCTTGGTCTGCCATGATTGCTTCGTTTGAGCAAGAAGGTCATCACGACGATGCTCTCTCTTTGTTTAGGGATATGATGAGAGTAAATGTCAAGCCTAATGCTGTAACTTTGACGAGTGCGCTTCAGGCTTGTTCAGGAGGAATAGCTGCCTCTAGATTAGGTAAGAGCATACATTGTTATGCTATAAAGGCTAATATCGAGTCGGAGTTGGAAACTTCCACAGCGATTATCTCAATGTATGCCAAAAGTGGTCTCTTTTCTCCTGCGCTCAAAGCTTTTGAAAGACTGCCGGTTAAAGATGCTGTAGCATTCAACGCTCTAGCACAAGGGTATATAGAGATTGGTGATGCCTCTAAAGCATTTGATGTGTACAATAAGATGAAGTTACATGGAGTATGCCCAGACTCGGGAACTATGGTTGGTTTGCTTCAAACTTGTGCACTCTGTAGTGACTCTGATCGAGGTTCCTGTGTCTACGGGAAAATTATAAAGCAAAGGTTCGATTCAGAAGTTCATGTGGCACATGCTCTGATCGATATGTTAACCAAATGTGACGCCCTCGCTGCAGCACGATCCTTGTTTGACAAGCGTGGATTCGAGAAAAGTACTGTATCTTGGAATGTGATGATGAATGGGTACTTACTCCATGGCCAAGCTGAAGAGGCTATTACCGCTTTTCGTCAGATGAAGATTGAGAGATTTCAGCCAAATATAGTCACATTTGTAAACGTCTTACACGCAGCAGCACAATTAGCAGCGTTGAGAGTAGGAATGTCTGTTCAAGCCAGTCTCATCCGGTTTGGATTTGGTTCCCACACGGCCATAGGAAACAACCTAGTTGATATGTATGCGAAATGTGGAATGATCGAATTGTCCGAGAGATGCTTTTTCGAGATAAGAAACAAAGACATGGTTTCATGGAACACTATGCTCTCCGCTTACGCCGTCAATGGCTTAGCTAGCTGCGCGGTATCACTCTTCTTGTCTATGCAAGAAAACGAACTCAGACTAGACTCTGTTTCCTTTCTCAGTGTTCTTTCAGCTTGTAGACACGCGGGTTTAGTTGAAGAAGGGAAACGAATGTTCAAGGACATGGAAGAGAGACACAAGATCGAACCAGAAATTACTCGTGTATGGTTGATCTTTTAGGGAAGGCTTGTTTGTTTGATGAAGCTGTGGAAATGGTGAGGAGAATGAGAGTGAAAGCAAGTGTAGGAGTGTGGGGAGCTCTATTGAGTTGTTCAAGAATGCATTGTAATGTGTGGTTAAGTAATGCTGCATTGTGTCAGCTTGTTAAGCTTGAGCCATTAAATCCTTCTCATTATTGTCAAGACCGAAGGAGATTAGGAGATGGTAATGATGGATCACGAGTGAAGAAAATTCCTGCTTGTAGTTGGATCCAAATTTAAGAATTATTTTTGGTGACTCTTCTTGGTCATGTGTATATTACTGTATATACTAAAATCTGTAAAATGCGTGTTGACAGAAATAGGTGTATCATATATGAGATTGTTATATAATCTAATATACAGCATTGAACATCAAGGGTCCATAGCTCAGTGGTAGAGCAATTGACTGCAGATCAATAGGTCACCGGTTCGAACCCGGTTGGGCCCTTCTTTTTAATTGTTTAATTTTATTTTTGGTTTTCGAAAAACTTAATTTTTTTTAATGAGAAACTAATGGGCCGAAGAGGGCATCACTAATGGGCCGAGGCCGAAGAGGGCATCACTAATGGGCCGAAGAGAGCATTACTACTAAAACTTTTCAGGCCGTCCATTAACTATTAAACCAAATATTTTGATTAATTATAAAATTTATATCACATTTTAAAAAATTAAAAATTCCTCCAACTTTTGGTCCCAAATTATTTCATTGCTTGCTGAATGGGATTATATGATCTTTGTAGCTGAATTCCTTACAACAACACAGCTTTTTGAATGGGAGAATGTATTTCTTATTGAGGCATGGTTTTAAATTCTATACAAAAATTATTAAATTATATCATTAACTATTATATTTTTTTGGCCGTCAATTTACTACTAAAGCTTTTCTTGGCCGTCCATTAACTACTTAAACCAAATATTTAGATTAATTATAAAATTTATATCACATTTTAAAAACTTTAAAATTCCTCCAACACAGATTTTATATAAAGAAAGTTTAATCTAAACAGAATCAGAAGACAGACAGGTTAAAAGGTACAATTGGTAATTCACTTCACTTTTTTCAAAAACTCTATTCCCAAATATATTTTTTTTTTCCAAAAATCCCCATTTACTATGTTCCCTCTTCTTAGTATATAAAGGGGAAAACACAAAGAAGAGTCGTCTTCAAAATTCAATCCAGAGTGATTCCTTTCTTTCTCGCTTCTTCTTCGATCTCAATGCCTCTCTTCTCTTCTATACTTGTAGCTACACTCCGATAACATCTCCATAGCTTCACAGACATTGGATACACAGACAAGGCTTTACTCAAGAATCTCTCATCTCTTGTCTTGAAACCATTGATACTGCTCAGTATCTCTCCAGCCTCTACCCATATATACTCGGGAGCTACTGGCATAGCACAATAAATTGTACTCACCAGATTTAGACCTGCCCAGAAATGAATACCCGAAGGTGTCTCTTCTTTCTTTAACAGCTTACTCACAGACAAAGCTAGAGGGTAATTGCAAGGAACCAGCCCTAAGATTGTTTCCACAAAATCCACAAGTTCCTTTTGCTTGCTCAGCTTCTCGGGTACAAGAGATGGTCCGTGCCATGCTTCAAGAACCGCATTTACCACTACGAGTTCAGATGAAACTGGAGCAAGAAGGTTAGTAACTAGCTTCCTCACTCTTGGTTTCTCAGCGCTGTTGCTTATGAATTTCCAAGATAGTGGCTCTTTCACAGGTAAAGCACTTGTTCGATCCAGATAAGAGTTGAGTAATCTCAATTGTAGGTTGATTGGAAACTCACCCGTTGCTTTCAACTCGTTGATTAGCTGAAACACAGCATGTTCTCTCAGACAGTGCATAAAATGCTCAGGAGCTGTAGCTTTCAGTGCTTGGTCTATGGCCGAGCAAGCACCGGTCCAGTCACTTTGCAGTAGATTATGGAGAGAGAGATTAAGATATCCAAACATCTCATCCACCTGATCCGATGCAACATTCAGATCTGATAAAGCTGATTTCAGAAATATGTCATCACCACCTTCTTCATTAGCCACTACTGTCTTGCTTTTACGGGACAATACATCCCATACAGACACATACCAACGGGACATGAGTTCCCTTGCCGAGTTGTGGTTTCCTCCTTGCAAAGCACATTCAGCGTACTGATTCCAAATGCATTGTATGCCTGAGGCCTCTTCTGGTTTCTGCTTGAGAAGCTTTTCAAACCCAGATGAGAATGTTTCCTTTGGCTCATTTGGTTTCATCCTAGCTGCTAACAGTTTCAGCTCTAAGCAAGCTGGGTAGAGTTCGACTGATGCCTTCACAATGTCCCTACATTTTTCTAACTCATCAAGTGCAATCATAAACAAGGCGTGGTTCAGAGCGAATAGCCCAGCAGTTCGCTCTTGTAATCCATTTTCCGACGACTCATTGCTAGTGCAAAGTTCTTCTGAATGCATCCCTTTATCAAATAGTCTGAGAGCCATCTCCTTCAGATCGCCTGCCAAATTGGCTGAAGGCCATTCTATTTCTAGTATTTCCTTCTCCATCTCAAGTCGTTGGACAATGGAGCCAGGCAGCTTCCTGTAAATAACTAAGTACACACAACAAATCCAGAACACACATTTGTCAGAATATGTTAAGCATGTCAGAATGTGAGACATCATTGAAAAGTCAGGGTCATCAGAAACTGCTGCTGGAGCCTGAAGCTTGGATATTCTCTGGATTGCCTTTGAAACATTCCCAGAAATGCACAAAAGGTTGAACATCTGCAACAAAAGATCTAAAATGCACGCGCTGGCATGATTCTTGTCGATGGACCCAGATGCATGCTTGCAGAGCGCCGAGAGGGCAGCATCATAGGCAATTAGTTGATCGTTAAGTTGTCCTCGACTGTTGATGTACATAAGCCATATTACGTATGATCCGCTACATAGTTTGACCTGTTAAAAAAGTTATCACATACAAACCAGAATTCCATATATTAGTTTGAAAACTGTAAAACACTACGAGACACCAGTGCCACCAAGTTAGATTAATTTGACTGTATCACAATCATCACATGCGTGGCTATGTAGATGCAGGAAATATCGCGACAAGGGATAACATACCCCATAAGAAAACATGTCTCTCCCATCTGATCCTTCATATGTATAGTAGATCAGGAGATAAACAATCCAAAGAATCTCAGAAGTTGGATCACCTTCAAGACATCGTGAAAGAACAGAAAGGGCCTGAAAAAAAGAGCCACCAGAATTAGAACGAGAGCTAAATTTGATACCACACAGTATTGACAGGAATCAAACAACATTGCCTGTATCAAGCCTTCAGACTGGTCAACTTCCCGAAAGAAAATAATAAGAGCCGTTTCCATGGAATCAACAGCAGCATCTGAACCTTGTTTAAGGAGTTGCTACGAATGCACCAAGATGGTATTAAGAACATCACTAGAATAATGCGGCATGGGTCAAATCTGCAGCTAGCTATTAGCATAATTAAAGGTTGAAATAAAGAGAAAACAAAGACAAACCATCATGCTATGTTTAATCCTGAAGTATGACGAGTGTGTTCTTGGGTTTCCTAGGACCTCAATTCGACCTTCATTTTCCCTTGCGGGTATATTCTTGCGAAGCGAGTTCGAAGAGGCCAGGCAAACACTAAAGTGCTTCCACCATATCTGCCCATGTCTTTGAGCCAGAGCAGACTCGTAAGACCACGAATCAACCTTCATCGTATCCAAGCAGACAAGATAAGTTGGTGAAGGCCCCACGTCAGAAATCTGGGATCCTCTGGAAGTATTATGTTTCTTCTGATGTAAGCTTGACCCCACATTACCATCTGCAACACCAACAAATTAAGAATTCTGGAAAAGAAAATATCATTTCTAGAATTTTAATTACACATTTTCTGCCGTACCAGGAAGATCATTTAGACTTTGATGCAAACTGTCATCAGAGAAATCATTGAAATGTTGCCAAGAACATTCGTCATTATTGCACCTTCCACGTAGCTCGTACATGCAGAGAGGCCGAAAAGGGTCCATCTTCAAATTGGAGGTGTATAAGCCATTTTTCCCCCCATATACTGGAGTTTTTGTCACGCTGCTACATTGTCTATCATCGCTGTATAGGCTATATGACTTGTCTTGAAGTGTATATTCTGGTCCCAGAGACGTAATGGAAGACCCAGGGGCCTTTAGATGATTAATTGTGCTCCGAAATAAAGGGCCTGACAAAGTCACAGATGATAAAATGTCATCCTCTGGTGAAGTCCTATGGGACTCCATCTCTATAGATGGTTGAAAATTCAGCGAATTTTCCTTGATGGCGTGCTGTTCAATTGGTGGTTCAGAGGGATTTCCTTGCAGTATATTGGCGCCTGGCTCTGAAATTAAAAACAGGAAGACGTGTTAAAAGAAAAGTAAAGCACATGGAGACCACGCATTGCTATCAGCATTTTAGCTCAATCATCAACAAGAGTAGGACTTGGAAGTAAAATCAGGTTACAAAATGCCCATGCTATTTTTCGTCTTTTTAAAAGTGAATGCTCAGCCACAACATTGGACATTTCATTAAATAACTTAGAAAAATGCCAATCTACTATAAATAAATTACTTACCTCTAGAATCATTATGCTGATTGTTTTCTGAGACGGGACTACTGCCATCTCTCTGGGTTCGTTCACTTGCAACATCACTTTCATCCCCTCTGTCTATCACAGTCTCTCCATTGGAACATGTGCCACCTCTGGATTCTCCCCTGGTACCTAGACGCTCAAATAATTTAGATCTTAATGATGCTTCGATAAGCAAAGATTCCTGATTGCCTAGTGTTTGCTCAAGATTTTCTGCTTGGTGTCCAAGGTTCCCCTCGGTAGATTCATGGTCCACTGGAAATGACTCGTCATCTGGCAAAATGTTTGTATCACTTGACGGGGAGCATAGTCTAGTTGCAATTTGCTTGTTACTGCAACGCAATCCATCCGAGGTACTAGCATCAAGATCACTGCACTGTTCTGAACCCATATTCTGACCACTTGGGGAACGAGGTAGAGGATGACTGCCACCATACTCATTGTTATATCTGTGGTTACTTTCTAGCTGGGTATGCTGAGGGATGTCAGCTTTGGCTGCCAAATCAATGTTTTCAGTGCCATTATTCAAGAAGTGAAACCCAGTTTCGGGGTGCTCTCGATGTGCAGAAGGCCATAACAATCCGGTGTCGCGGACAATGAGAGATCCATAGTGAGCAGATAAACTTTCTCTCTTACTGTAAAGTTGAGCACATCTGGCATTTGCTTCGATCAAAGATCTTTGTGCCTTTCTATAAACCTTGAGAGCATTTCTTTCTTCAATTTCACAAAGGCGTTTACGTTCTTGTGCTTCCTCCAAATCTCTGTCAAGAGATTCCTCTAGGTTCGTCAAAGATAGCATATCCAGTTGACTATGTCCAGGAGCAGTTGTATTTCCCGGGATGTTCCAGAGGCCATAATTGTTCGAAGAAGGCTAAATTGCAAGCAGAAACAACAACAACAAAAAAAAAGTGAGGATCATGAAATCCTACCAACCGCCTCCAACTTGTTTTTATAAGGATCTAGAAAAAACCTGATGGTGTCCATTGACTATTTTGAGCAACTGGTCACTAGACACGCTGCTATCAACATTTTTCACTGTTTCCAGTTCTCTCGAAGTTCTATGAACAGGATGTTCTGTCGGGCCACGTCTTACACCTTCGTCATGAATTGGTTTGCTCTGGAATAAAAAGAAAATACGCTTAAATTGACAAATACACTAGCCCAAAACTAGACAAAGTTTAATAGTCTTTAGTCTTAGAGTCAATTATTTCAATTCTAGTAAAGGAGAGAATACAAAAGGATGGTAACACGTACTGCGCTTATTTGTAAGACACTTGAGCTTGTATTTCCTTCTACAATATGCTGAGAAATAACAGGCGGAACAATCCCACCACTGTTACTACCAAGGTCTTTGCAAGTAGCATTTGGATTGATACCTACAGAAAACACCACTGTCAGGTGATGTGGGGAAAAATCAAAACACTGAATAACTTTACAAAGATAGATTTCTAGTGAAACCTTTAGCTTGCCTTTAGTCTCACCTGGCAGTAGATTGTTACTGATGCCTGGCGCTTTCGTTGATGCACCAGTAGATGCTGGGACTCTGTAATCAATACCAGGCTGGCTTGGGTCATTTCCACTAATTCTTACGCGCTTCTTGGCAGGTTCATTTGATTCTAGCTGTTTACCATCATCAGAAACCATACTGAGTCTCTTTGTTGGACTGATTTTTGGGTTAACAGCATCCTTCTTTGGCTGTGCTGCCTTCAGTTTCAGCTCACTTTCCCGTCGTGCAATCTGCTGCCTCAAATCATGAACTTTGTTGCTATTGGTCCCCACAATCTGTTCAGGACGAGGTGCATCTTTGCTAACCTTCCTTTCATAGGTATAGATATTTTTCTTGGATTTCATTTCCTTGGCAAGTGAAATGTTGGAAACTTTGGAGGCCGCGGCATGAGTGAAGGTGCTAGTAAACGATGCCTTCTTTGTTACTGCTGTGTTACCAACTTGTCTTGGTCCTTGCAATTTTGTTTGTAATAATGTAGACGGGTTTCTATTCCCAGTCATGGCTCCTTTCGGTTGAATCTTTGATGTCTGTGTCGGTCCTTTACTATCAGATTCACTCCCACTATCATCAGCCGAGAAGTTTATCACAAGGTTGCTGTTGCTGCCCCTTACAGGAAACTTCTTCCCATGAATGGCAGCATTAGACACCGCTTGCTTCGTCTCAATTATTCGGCCTCCAGGGTAGGTCCGCTTCAACGGTGTAGCATCAGCAGGTTTAGCTAAAGATCCACCGTTTCCTCCTGACAAGTCACAGTACAGAAAAAAAAAAACGAATTGGCATTGAGAACAGTTTCGAACGACTTCAAAGTATAATCTATATTCATATTTAAAAAATAGGCTAATCATGCTTCACATGCAACAAATTAATAACAGAAAACACATTGGTACTTTCGTACATTAATTTACAATGTGCACTGACTCTTTGCTCTAATAGTTTGCTACTGATTAAGGTCTGTGTACATATCCAACATCCTCTATTCTAGAAATATGGTGAAGCAACAGAAGATCATGTACCGATCCAAAACACTAGAAAGAGGATTTCACGTGAAGCTAAGAGATGATACAAGTCTCCTCTTGCTAAAAAATCGCCAGAGGACTTGAGAAACAAAAGAAAGACAAAGAGCCAACTGCATGAAGCAGATGACAAATAATATTTTACCAGCTTGACGCCTTTGGATATTCGTGTTTACTGAAGGAACTGATGCATGCTCGGTAAGAGGAGCTCCCGTTCTTGTTTGCATTGGCTGTACCTAAAACCAAAATTCTTAAAAGCTTTAGGGGATTCGAATTTGCTAATCAAAAGCATTGTGGCAACATAAGAACACGAAAGCTCTGAAATCTAATAATCCAACGAAAATTAGTAAGAAATAAGCCATAGAGTCTCTGAACTTCCACAGCATATACCCTAAATCCATAAACTCATTGAGAGAAAACTCTATATATGTTCACGATAGCAAATCCCGCAACAGAATCTGATAGCCATTACTTAAAATAGATTAAACAAAGTTGTCCAGATTTGCAGAATATGAAGAAGAATTAAACGAGGCATAGGTTTGTTCGGCGAAAAATAATACCTCGTCTTCGGAGGTGGAGAGCTCGCCTTCTTCTTTTCCGGTAACCGGAGCTTGCTTCCCGGTGCTTGGTGTCGTCATCTTCGCGAATGAATTCCCTACCTAAGATCTCACTTTTCCAAATCGAACGATAGTTTTGAGATTGGAAGAAGAAGAAAAGAAGATTTTTAACTCTGGATAGTGGCCGCCGATGGAACACGAGCGACACAACGGATAACGAAACGACTAAAAAAATACCCTACCACTTCGCTTCAATTTTTATTTTACGCGTTTTTCTTTCTTTTCAACTGTTAATTGTTTGTTAATCGTGTTAATTTATATTATTACTATATATCCGACTTAAAAAAAGTTTACTATATATCCCTTATATATTAAAAGAGAAACATTTTTAAAAAATAACTTTAATTTTATAAAATATTACAGTGATGTCATTTTGCTGATGTGTCATTACCATAATCATTTTCAGCAAATTTATAAAAATAGACTTATGTTACTAGATTAATTACATGTTATGCCACTCACATTAATTTGGTTATACATTATTTTATATCAATTATATTGATGATGATTCATCAAGATATTCTCTTTTTTCATTTCTTACCAAAAATATATCATATTAATTATTTCTTTAAATATTATATTTTATTTCTTATTTTTATAGAAAAATAAATCATCACATCATTCATAATTCATATAATATATATATATATATATTCTGTGTTATAATTTGAATTTCATAAAACAAATATAAATTACTCAAATGATTAATAAATAAAAGTATGTTTTAAAAGACTAAAATTAAAAATAAAGATGTGTAGATAGATGATTCATAAATCAATATAAAAATACATAAATGATAATAAAAAAACAAGAAGCTTAATTTAATAGATATTATTATTATAATTATTTTTGGTTTCATATGGTTTTAAACCATATAAATTAACCAAATAATATAAATATTTAAACTTTATAATAAGTACAAAATTTTAATAAAAAGTTGAACTATAAAAAAAATAGTTGAATATGTTAATAGAATATAATATTATAAATATTTTATTTGATTAAAAAGTGAAATATCATAAATTTTTAATTTATACAACAAAATAACTTGGTAAAAAATTAAAATATTTTTGTAAGGATATTATATAATAATTTTATTAAACTTTTTGATATTAAAAATATTTTATTGAATCATAAATTTAAGAATGTATAAGTACTGACTCAGTTATATACAATTTTAGATAATTTATTAAATAAGATATATATATAATCTATTTTTATATAATTTTTATGTATATTTAGTATTTAAAATAAATTTCACAGTAATTTTATTTTCTTAAAAGTTAATATTCTTATGACTAAACTTTTTACGGGTTAATCTAAATATGCATTTACATTCGTATAAGAAATATTAAAATCGATTATAATATCTTATAATCAAATTTTATTTTTACAATTTTAATACTCTCTATTTCAAAATATAAGTTGTTGTGCATCAAAGCACAAAGATTAAAAAGTAATTTTTCTTTTAAAAACGTAATCATTTATTATATAAATTAAATATAATTTAACTAATTATGAAAAGTTAAAAAATATAATCGGTCACATAGTATTCTTAGGAAGTAGTAAAAAAAAATGAAAACAACTATATTGTGAAACAAAACAAACTTAAAAAAAACTAATATTATGAAACAGAGAAAGTAGTAAATTTTTTTATTATTATCATAACGCATTAGATACTTAATAGTTTAATCAAAATATGCTCCCTCTATTTTTTTGAATTTTAATATCATATTATTAATCATAGATTATTAAAAATATAAAGAGCGACTTCATATTTTTATCCAGATTGCGCATATATATTTAATTTTTAAACTAATTTACATTAGTATTAAATTACCATATAATTCATAAAATAAATAAAAAAAAATATTTTGTCAATATTACAGCATATTTGTATAAATAATTCATATAAAATCAATTGTATTTTATTATATGATTTTAAAATTATACTATATTAAATAAATAATTATTATTTCACTCCGCCCAGAGTACAGATTATTACCTAGTACTATATGATTATCAAACCAACCTAATCATAAAATATGAAATTTGTTGTATGGAACTGTAACGAATATGGCATTTAAAACATATTGAAACAACTAAATTGTGCAGGATTACACAAATCATCCCTTGTGTTATAATAAACTGGCTAACTGCACCTACATGGTGCAGGTTTGCGATTCGAACCTGGCTCGGGTCCATTCTCAACGCATTGGCGACTCCTTGTTGCGATCTTGCAATGAGACTTGGCAAACTGTTACTTCTGGTCGCAGCAGACTCGTAAGATTTCAATTTAACCTCTGCAAAGTGTATACATAAGCATTCATGGCAGTTGTCTTACATTTTTTTACAGTGTCCATAATCTTTACAACGCGATTAGCTCCACTCCACACAAAAGCAATCAACCACCGTCGAAACTCCGAATCACAAACCTTCTTGCTTCGACTCTTCATCGACCCGAAGCCGCAAGAGGAGCCTCGGTTTCTTTTGGAACCATCGAGTAGGATATATTATAATGTTCAGATCTCATTGCACTTCACCAACCCATAAGTGTTTTTGTGACTCTTTCCACTATCTGATTCCTCGCTCGGAGGCTAGCCAATGGAAACTCACGGCTCTCTTCCAAAAGAAACCTATAAACTTCCCATTGTCGATCTAATGTCGAATGCCTCCCAATTTCAGCCTATCAAGAAAACACAATTCCAGTTTTTTAACAAAACGAAACAACACCAAGTTAAAAAAAAAAAAAAGCTAATGTATTAGTAATACTTACGGAGAAGATGCAGACTCCGAGTGATTTCAAGGCTAGTGTGACATCGTAGAACACTCGTGGTCTTCCTTTTCCAGATAGCTCCACAGGGTTGGCTACTAAAAGCTCCGAATCTGGTCCTCTGTTCACGATTATCACTCGCAACGGACACACCATTTCCTCTTTGAGACGAGAACAGAAGTTGGCTTGATGTTTCGGGTCCGCTATCTTCTTTCCGTCTGTGCCTCGAACAAACAAATCCAAATTCCTATATCCTTTAACCTTTGATGAGAATCTACCGTATGCAATCTGTAACAAGAAACAATTACTACATGAGTTATACAGTTTAGGTTCTCTCTTAAAGTTAAGAGAGAGATCTCAATCTTAAAACGTACATGGACGTCGCAGTCTTTGGAAGTCCTGAGAATGTCATAGAACAGACCCTTTTGATCAACACAATGAATCTGAAGCACCGTATGCGCAGGACTCAACTGATTATCAACGGTTAGAGCCACTTTGTTGGGGCTAGAGCTAACACCAGACCCATCTGAGCCAAACAGCTCGTCAGCAGTTACAGGAGAAAGCGAAGAGAACCGTTGCACGCTCTCTAACTCAGGCCCAGCTAGCTCAAGCTCACAGCTCACGCCATGTTCACCGAGCACAGCCGTTAGATGGTCACAAGTTTTGGTTTGTCTCTGTTTCGTGTGCAGCAGATCCCTGTTTGCACAACAGGAGTTAATAACTAGAGATCATTGAAACCACAACGCTAATGTTATGGAACATAAGAAGTATCAAAACTCACATTGCGTCAGTGATGAAGAACATGTCCAAAACTCTTCCGTCTGGTGTTGTCATGACTTTGACCCTTTGGATCGTAAACTCTAGCTCTGTAAGGACTTTGGTGACATCTGCAACCACCAAAGACCAAACCTTTGAATTAACCATCTAAGGAAAACACGAGAACCAGACAGGAGCAGGAGAAAGAAGAGGAACTCACCATGAAGCAATCCTTTCCTGTCGCGGCAGAAGAACTTGAGGAGATAAAGCGGAGGAGGCTTAGAGACATTGGATTGAAGAGACGAGTAGAAGGAACCCAAGCAAGATGGGCAGGCAGACAAGAGTCGGTTCTTCAAGCTGTCCCAATCGATTTTAGGAGAGCTGTTATCTGGAGTGACCCAAAACACTATGTAACACCATCGTCCATCTGTTGAAAAATCTGCAAACTCATTTTCACAATTATCAGATTACATCAATATGAAACAAAGAAATCATCTTCGCATGAGAAATTGATTTTTTTTTAAAAGTAACAACAGAATTGGATTCCGAATATTCCTGAGTATTTAAGAATCTAAGGTAACCGACAAACAGAGAATATTCATTCCCCAAGACGGGGAAACAAAACAGAAGAATACGAAGTCAAAAGAAATGAAGATTTCACCTGCTCTGGTTAAGGATAAACCGAATTCGAGGATGATTCTGCAGAGAGTAGAACCGAGACCGGATTCATCAGGGCAATTGACGGTGACGATGCTGGGATCGCCGCAGTTTTTCCCCGGCTCGATTAAAACGGCGTCGTCGTTGAGAATACCCATTTTTTAAGCTATATCACCGCTCGGGGTTTCGAGAGCCAATGAATCAAAAATTCAACGGCTGCTCCGAACAGAAGGAAGAGAGAAAAGGAGAAGAAACGACGAAGAAAACATATGAATGAAGAGAGAGATTAATTAATTTATATATTTTTTGATTTACTGGTTAATTTGGGTTGTCGGGTTGCTGAGTGGGGCCTACGTGTCTAGTCATACACACGTAAGAAGAAAAGAAAAAGCTGGGTTAGGCAATGAACACGTACCGTGTATAATCTTTTTGTAAAGAGGGTAATATCGGGATTTCAAATGTCGAACAAGCTGTACTGTGTAACTTGTAACACGACGGTCCGCAAATCTTAAGGTAGATGGATAAATTAAGATATTTTTTCTTTTGTGGGCTCGGCGGCTCGCTAATACAAAATCACGAATTGTGTGATTCACGATAAGATTATGATTAATTGTGGGATTTTCCTAATAATAAACGTGTGGTGGGAACTAAGTATTTCTATTTTTAATTCACTAACTTGTGTTTTAGTTCATGTTGAGGAAAAGATGTATATAAACCACAGGAAAAAGAAATTAAATTTGAAAAAAAAAAATTAGAATAAAAAAAATAGAATGACACCTGCGGATCAAAATGAATATTGATAGGAGTTGGAGTGTAATTTCAGATTTTTTTTGTATTTGGGATGGCAATGTTTTTCGAAGAGGATTTGTTTGTTCTCGATGCTAATAACATGAGCTCACATGAGAGAGAGAGAACATATGCAACTTGGTCGAAGTTTGTTTTGGGACGATAGAAAGTTTATATTTTCGAAGAATATTATTTGACGTCCAAATCAGAATGAGATCATGCCTTGTAGTAAGAAAATGTGAAATCGGATCATCAGCAATATAAAGAGAAGTTGATTCTGAACCGAGCTAAGAAATACTTTTGCTGTTGAAGTAAGAAATATTGTTTGTGAGCTTAGCGCATGAGATAAGATGGCCAAAAACAGATGAAATGCTTGTGGAAGGAGATTGTAGCTGTAAGTACTATGAGTTCGAAGAATATAAGTGAATGCTTTGAAATCAAATGATGGTGATTTTAGCAGAACTTTTTTAATTCCAATATCCATCCCCTCGTCGTGCATGCAGTGAAAGAGCTTTTTATTTATAGAAACTATCTAACATGGGTTTATTCCGGTTCTGGTTACCCACCCGTGGAGCGTCGATAATTTACCCCAAAATTGGTTAGAACATCCAAATACATTTTCAATATCAAATGCATCGAAAATCAAACTTATGACTGATGAGACCAACGACAAAAGCTTGCAAATTGTTTGGATGGTCTGTTCAGGCATGGAAAGAAGCGAATCTGAGTCAAGTAGATAACGCTTTTCGATGCATTAAAGATGGAAAGAAGAAATTTCTGACTCCAAGAAGAATTCAAGAAAAATACTAATGATTTGAAGGAACTAAAAAGAAAATGGGATATCAATATATCAATGCCTACGTAAATGTGTGATTGGTTGAAGGAAGAGGCTGTATATAATAGTGTTGAAGATGCAGAAACATCAGGAAATTATTGAAGCGGAGTCTCACTGACACTCCGATTTGGTGAAACTCTCTTTCCTCTCTGTCCTCTGACTTTGGCAAATCTCACTCGGGAGCATATGTGCGTCACATGGGTTAAGGCCTTTAAGTGCTATTCCATATTTGAAAGGGAAACTATTTGAAGATAAATGTAAACCCTTTCTTTTTTTTTTTTTTTAGTAAGAGAGAGTAGTCCCCTAAATTACAAGACTACAAATTCGAAATTTTCTAAAAAGAGAAATGGTCAGCCGTGGCTTTCATCAAGGGTAAAATTTCGTAATCATTGATTCTAAAAAGATGTTATATAGCCCAAGTTTCCTTTAAACAAAAGAGCGAAGTTTCACTTTCACACTTGGCGCTTTATATATATAACATTTCATTTTTGGAATTTAATTTATTTTCACACTCTCTGCTTTTCTTATTCACTTAAATCTGGTTTCTTCTCTGCAAAAAAAAAAAAAACACTTTTTTTTCCTCAGAATCTCAAACAACCCTTATCATTTTCGTTCCTTCTGCATTTCACATTTGACTATTAGTTGTTTATGATTGATTCAGGGATTTGATTTGTGCAAAAAAGGCGTTATCTTTGTGTTGGCTTATAAGGATGAACAAGAGATGTGAATCTTATCTGGAGGAAGAAAGATGAGATCTTTAAGCAGTGTGGGACTTGCTCTAAGCATAGTCTTTGGTTGCTTACTATTAGCTCTTCTCGCTGAGCTCTACTACTTGCTCTGGTGTAAGAAGAGGACGACGGCGAGACCTAATCTTCGAAATGACTATTCTACCCCTGCAACCAGAGAGCTTCTCTTCATCTTCTGCTGCAGCACAAACCCTTCTTCGTCTTCTCCTTCTTCTTCGTTCTCTAACCCCAAACCCATTGAAACTCAACAGCAATGTAATCCTGATGGTGAGTTTGCGAATGCGGTGGGTCCAGGGCTTGTGCCGAGGTTTCTGTTCACAATCATGGAGGAAACAGTGGAGGAAATGGAATCTGAAGATGGTGTTTCCACAAAAGGAAAAAGCTTGAATGATTTGTTTCTTAATATGGAAAGTGGTTCAACTCCTCCGTATCTTACTCCTCGTGCTTCTCCTTCGTTGTTCACGCCTCCTTTCACTCCATTAACGGAGTCTTGTAATGGCAGAAGCTTCTTCGAGTCGTCGACTGATGCTGAGTTTAACAGGCTAGTGAGATCATCGCCGTTGTCATCACATTCCCCATCATCGCCATCATCGTCTTCATCGCCTTTGCCGAGATTCAAGTTCCTAAGAGACGCAGAGGAGAAGCTTTACAAGAGGAAAGTGCTGGAGGTTGCAGAAGCTGAGGAAATCAAGAAGGGCTAAATTGGTAAAAACAGAGTTTAAGAAACAGATTTTTGAAGATGAAGTTTCACTCAAGAAGATGACAGAAAGGTGGTCCAAAATCATCGAGTGTCAAATCTTAATACACAATTGAAATTAGCAAAACTTTGATTCTGCTAAATCTTCTTCTTTGGATTTTAACTGTCTTTGTAAATCTAATTTAGCGTCTTGGCTCCATACGCTGCCATAATCATCAACATTTTTTTTGGTCTGAATGTTTTTAGGCTCGTCCTCGTATGAAACCGGTTGTATAAATAATCTGCTTAGCCAAATTTGTGAATTTTTAAAAATAAAATCATGGTTTTTAGATTAAGAATGAAAAATGAGCCTTGGATTCTATTTTCTTTTATCATAGTTGCCACACTGTTGTAGTTGACATTTAAAAGATGCACGAACTCAGCATTTTACTCCTACACCGACTTTCACTTTTAAAAAGAATTAATACTGAACGAATGTTAATATTTTATCGAATATGGGAGTTACAAAGGTAAACAGAACACGTGAAGAGAAAAGTAAAGAATTAGTAGTATCTAATTTATTTATTTTTCGAGATCATTCGCATCGAAACAATACAGTAAGAATATATATCTCCCTTTTTTCTACGGCATTGAAAACTTTGAACATCGACCGATAAATTGGCATAATACGATAAATGAATAGAGACAAGACTCATGAGAGACCCAAGTGGGGAATCTCTTTCCCCTTCAGGATTTTGTCCCAATCTGCTTCAGTTTATGTCTGATACTTTTTTTATTATCCAAGTCGCGTCAAGAATTAACACATGAAATTTCAAAATTACCTCTTCTAGTCACACAACTTGCATGATTCTGCAATCCAATGATGAAAATATAACACACATCCAGTATTGTTTTGTTTTGTTTTTGTCTACAATAATTTATTGGGATTTTGGCACTGTTCAATATAATTGAATGTTCAGAGGAAATGGGCCTTCTGCAATGTTAATATAAATGTTACAGTGGTAACTTTGGATCAATAAAAAATAATAATGTTACAGTGGTGGTGATATAAGAATGTAACTTTGAGGGAAAAACCTAAACATTAGATTCCCGAGGCTGCAAGCAGTGGTAACCCAAGCTCAGGGCATAGAGGACTCAAGCCCGGTTCCTCCAAGAGACTAAAAGCCGTGTAACCGTAGTATGAATGATACAGATCCGGTAAAGCTCTAGGAAACTTACTGAACCCACCGTACTGGTCACAACAACGCATGAAGCAACACAACATTAATCACATTGTTGAATCCAAGATGTAAAACATGAATCAAGACAATGTACCAAATCCTCCTAGCAGGACATACACCCATATTTGCTCTTATGGTTAAGATGAGACATTGAAGGAGAAGTACCTTGGACTGACAAGTCAGTAGAAATTGGCGCAGAGCAACTTTGTCGATCAATGCATCTGCTCCTAAGAGTTTAAGGACAGCTCCAATCCTACACCGCATGCGCAAGGCCCGTATCAGCAGGTGGGAACAAACAGAGTCAGTGACAGTAAAAAAGATGAAGGGACTCACCAAAATGCATAGCATGTGTCGCTCCGCTTGTTAGTCCTACCTTGAAACCCACCATCACTGGCTTGTCTCTATAGGCAAATAAACAAAAACCGTCAGGAGCATTACGAAACTATAATTGTAATATTATCAGGTAAGTTTAACAGGCAAACAGAGTTAATGAAATGATACCTGCAGGCACCAGTTGAGAAGCAAAGAAGAGTCTATTATTGAATGGCCTGAACCATTTGACAACAGATCATCATCTCCAATGAACCCCATCAATCGAAGAGATGCAATAGCACAGTAAGTACCACCACCTGCATAACTAAGTTGCAAAGCGTAGGTAAGCATCATAAACGAGTAGCAAATTTATTATCTTTTCGTCTTCTTATTGACTGATTTGACTAAACTCAATGACAATTTCTAGCCGATTGACACAAAAATATGTGCTACTTACGTGAACTTTACATGGACAAAATCAAGTTAAAGATTATAGAAGAATTGTTTTTCAACTCACCATGAGACTCAGAACCAGGGATCAAACCAAAGCCACCATCATATGACTGCACAAGGAATGTCATTTCAACACAGACACTAACACGCAAACACAAAGAATTTAAGGAAGAAAGATGGCAAAGCAACTGCAAGAACAGAAACAAACCTGACAATTCAATATGTAGTTCTTAGCCTTCTCCTTGTCCATTCCACCCCAATCACCCAGCATGTCACAGATTGCAGCTGTTTCCACAAAGTAAAAAAAAAAGCTAGAATAAGAAGACTCTACTAAAAAGTATAAAGCCATGGACTGTAAATCATGTTAGGTAGCTATTTTCTTACCAGCACAATATACAAAACGGAGATCCATCTCGCCTCCAGTATGGATAGGCATGAAGCTGTAGCAAAACGAACAAAGCAAGTAAGGAAAGATTATTTTCAGCCAAGGCTTAGAACTAAGAACTAAGTACAACAAAATTTATAAACTTATGGCAATATAAAATGCATTATGTTAAGCTTCTAAAACTAATACCTTCCATCATCCTGTTGGAGGTTTTTCATGGACAACAACAATGTTTCAGAGTCGATGGTCGAGAGGTCATGCCCAATGACCTTGAGAATGGCCAAGGCACAGTAAGTGCTTGCCAAGTGACTATTGTTGTGAGTTAAAACCTGTGCCAAAGACTAGATGTAAAGCTCACACACGCAAAGCAACGAGCATCATGTAAGATAGAAAGAAGAGACTTTTATTATTACCCTATCCTCGTCTACGGGAAACTGAGAACTCCGTGAACCGTAGAAACCGTAGAACTCGCCTGCAGCAAATATGAACACCTCATTATTCAGAAAGAAGTTCTCAATGATTCTCAGTCACTAAGCGAGCATTGATCACTGGTTGATGAAGCATATGCTCAAAAATCACGCTAAAACCATTCTAGACAAGTCATAATTCGAAAAAAAGCTACCTTTTTTCAGTGCAGCTCTGTTACTAGGCAGGGCCTGGAAGGACAAAACCCAGTTTGCAATGACATCTTTGTCAATCTTCAAAAAAACGAAATCGATATGTGAAACTCAGAAACCAATGATGAAAGTTACATAATTGAACATAACTAAATGAAATCAAGGGAAAGCAAAAACAGAGATGGAGATTAGAGAGAGAGGGAGAGAGAAATAGACGAACACGATCTCTTGCGCGAATAAAGTGGAGGCCTGAGATTATGAAGTGAGCGAGTGTGAGGCGATTGATCTCCTGCGATTGATAATGATCCGGAAGCAGCTCGTACATCATCTGCAGGTACACCAAGTGCCGATCTTTCTCGAAATTCGCCGATGACGGCGGCCAAAAAAATGATTGGGCCGTCGTCAGCTCCGGCGAAGTATCATCTTCTTCGTCATCATCGTAATCGTCTTCTTCGTCCTCAGCCTTAGATCGCTCCAAGTCGATTGTTCCTCCGTGCTCGGCGGTCTCTGACATCGCTTCTTCCTCTGTATGTGAGAGATCGGTCATCGGTCAACGACTCTCAAATCAAAACTCACTTGTGACTGACCTTTGCTTTTCCGTCGACGTTTCGGATCTGTGGTTTGCTGAACGTCAAAACAACACGGTGTCACGTCGTGTAAACGCCAAACGGCGCATTGTTATATGAGTAGTAAGTAGTAACTTTATCAATTTGCCTTTGGTTTATCTCTCAACTATCTTACAAAAAAAAAAAAAGGAATTCTACCAAATTAACATTTGCAATACAGAAATGACACGACGATTCGAATTTGGTTTATACATATATGTAACGAATTAGTGTAGTTGGTCAATATTGAACGATTTATATATAACTTAATAAATTAAGTCCGTGATTGATACTATTACTTAGCATTTAGTATATCTTGGTTCGTATAATTGATTATGGGTTGTCGTCTAGGGATGGAAGTAGCTAAGATTGTAGGGTAGATACGAAGAGCGTCATTCTTACATAAATATTTGATTCTTAAATCATAAATTTAAAAATACGACAGTTTTTGTTCTTCCCAACAATAAATAACGACGACGAAAAGATACAGTTACGGCTAGACCTGAACATTGGGCTTCGAAAACAAGATTTTGCAAGGGAACGTGATCGCAAGATTGGTCTCCAATTTCGCTTCGTTGGATTTCATTTCAATCAGAGGACTAGCGGCACATATGTAGCCAAATGTCAATCTATGGTAAACCCTTATTATGATTTTATTCTAAATATTATGAAAACAACAAATTATTTTCATATAAATGTAAATTTCGTAGTATAAGATAACAAAACTCTTGTTATTTGACGGAAACGTGTTTTCAGTTTTTAACCGCAAGATGTTCATCAAGTCCGACTGCAAGTTGTAATAAACATAAAAGTTCAACAAAACAAAAATAAAATATATAAAACAAATCGTTAGAGAAGATATAAGCGGTAATCAAGTTCATAAGAACAATTATATTGAATTCCAACATACATTTTAGCAACAACAAAAAAACAAGCTTTTGAAACAAAAGAATGAGCAACATAGATTTTATTGTGGTGAATAACTATAACTAGCTTCAGATGAGGTATTCCAACTATTCTGTATATTTAAAATTTGTATTTTATTGTAATGATTATTAAATTTTGTAATAGTTATTTTTGCATGAGATGAAAAATAAGTGATAAAATTTTATTGTTTCAAGTATGTTAAATTTGTAATTGCTAAGTTTTTAGCACAAAAGTAATATTTTGTTGATATGTTATGAGATTTGTGCTATTTAAAAGTATACATTATATATATAATGAATAAATGAATATAATACTATATTGTATCATTTTATGTTATAGTTTATACAATTGTGTAAAAAAATTAGATAATGATATATTTTGAAAAATTATTTTACTAGAGATTTTTTTTTCTAAAAAATAATAATTTTCTTATTATTAGTTGTTTGGGAAATATTTTAACTATAAGATTTAATATTATCATTTTCAAAATAATATTGTTTTGGGTAAGTTTCTAATTGTTTAAATAAAAGAAATCTAAGATGAGATTATTTTAAATGTGGTTGGTAATAAGGTATATGGAAATTAAGTAAAGAAAAAACAAAACCCTAATGAAATACTAAAATTCAGTGGCATTGTAATAACACATGTTTTGTGTTTAAACATCTTTTAAGTGTTCCTAAACTAGTAGTAAAAGAGAAAGAAAGACTCTTTTTTTGTTGCTTGAAGGAAAAAGAATTGTTCGGACTAATTTTTCCTAAATAAAAGAAAGAAAGACTCTTTTTTATTTGTTGTTGTGCTTAAGTAGAAAGGAGGAAAGAAAGTTTGTCATTTTGCGATTGAGAAAAGCGAAGATGGGCGAGAAGGAGACGACGATCATTGCAGTACATGATCTCCAATACATGTAAATGGCGGCATAGCTTTTAAAATTATCCGTTCCGAAAGAAATCACTAAGTTCATTTTTCTATCTTTGTCTTTTGTGTTTCAGAAAATTCTCTAGGAAGCAGAGATGGGGAGAAGGAATCTGATGATTCTTCATGGTGCTAATAAAATTACATCTTCATGGTGCTAATAGAAATAAATTACAGAAAAAATAAATCTGAAGATTTAAATAGGCAAAGAACCATCTTCATTATGGTACCACAATAGTTTATTATGGGTAACTAATCTCTCTAAGTTTGAGAAAGTTTTTACTTTAAAATTGGTTTACGATGTAATTAATGATGCTTTATTTTTTGGATAACTAATTAATGATGGTTTACCCTAAAGTTTTGTACAACTGTTGTTCAAAAAAAATGAGTTGTAAAACTCAAAATAAATATTGAAGTTTAAAATTGTTTCTTACTATCTTTATTAGTATCAAATAGAAGATACACGTTACAACAAATAAACCAAAAAAAAAATTGTTTTAAATTTATATATATATAAGGAATTGACCATTCTTATGCATGTGGCCATGATTCTTAGGAGTTGACTCGATCTTTTCAGTCTTCGTTGACTTTATCAAATTACTGGAAAAATATGATATTCGACTCCAAAATATGATATGGAAAAATATGCAAAGTTGGACGCAATTTTACACGAAGCTCTTTGAGTTTCAGCAAATATGTAGCCGAACTCTTCTTATACATATACATTATTCTAAATACTGGTATAGAAAAAATCTAATTGTTGTTAGTGTAGTAAATTGCACCTTAAAATTTGATAGACGAGACGATTAAAGTCCATATATACTCCATAGTACTAATAGTAGAGTAGATAGAAACACGCCTTTAAATTTTCGCCAATAATAAGTGTGTCCAACTCAAACCTCTACTAGGAATCTACTGATATGTTAAATTGGTATATGCATATAAAAATATTGTGACGCATACATTACGGACGCTAACACTAGGCTGGTGATCTTGTTTTGGGTTCTATTGCAATGATTATACCATTTCAATAATACATCACGACTGCAAAAACTGTATTAAGTAACATTGACCTTAACAAAAATCAACTGATCTATCTTGAGTCAACGTATACGTTGGCTATAAATTAAGTAGCATTGCCTGTCTCATGTCTCATCCTTATATCTTCATCTTAATTACTCTTTAAAAGAGTAATATGGCTCCACCACCTCCGTCACCGCCGTCCGTTCTGTTGAGGACGGTGCAGCTCCTCCTACGAGTTTTGACGGCGGCTTTCCTCGTCATAACGGTGGTTCTCGTCAGCACCAACAGCGTCACCCTCGAAATTCGAGGAACCTCTATAAAATGGCGTTTTCAAGATGTTTATGCTTATAGGTAAATAAACTTAATGGGCTTGTTTTTTGTTTCTTCAGTTATCTTCGGGGTTCGTGTGGGTCTTGTGACAGTTTACTTTTTCTTAAACCAAAAGAGACTTGTGGAAAATTGTTCTATCCAATTTTACAACATTTCTACTCTTTTTGCATTTTGCTAATTATATACATATTCGGATTCATCATTCATGAAGGTATATGCTTTCGGCCGCCGTCATCGGACTAGCTTACGCTGTTGTACAACTCTTCTTGACGATCTCTCAATTCGCCACCGGAATTACACATCCTCTTAGTTATCTGTTCAATTTTTACGGCGATAAGGTTTCATTTCTATTTTTTTTTTTAGTAAATCTTAACTTCTAGTTCCAAATATAATAAAAGAAAAGTCACAACAGAGAATGTTAAGTAGATATGAAACAATCATGTCTCTCCACCTCATATTTTTCAGAATTTGAAATGATACGTATTAAATATGATCCGATTATGTTTCGCATGTTCTGTTTTTATATAATATTGATTTAACAATTTAAAATAAAATAAATTTAATGATTACAGATTAATTTGTATCTGCTATATAAAACGTAACATTTTAATAAAATATTTTCCTGTGTTTTATAAAAGAGAATGTATGATTCATGTTAATTATTGATCGTTGAATTTTGGACAGATAATATCATATTTACTTGCAACGGGTTCAGCAGCTGGATTTGGAGTGAGCAAAGATTTGAAAGACACATTCTTAGCATTAATAGAGTTTGATACAACAGATCCGGTGGATAAGTTCTTCAGTAAAGGATACGCATCAGCGAGTCTTCTTCTCTTTGCTTTCGTCTCTCTTGCCGTTTTATCAGTGTTCTCATCCTATGCTCTTTCCAAACGACCCATTCAAGCCTCATAGAGACACTCATATTTCATTTTACCCATTTTATGCTTGCTTCACATCTTAATTCATGTTTCTTCTCTCACTAAACGTGGAATTTAATAAGATTTTATGCTTTTCGAGATTTCTTGATCGCGTAATAAAAAGGTTATACGTAAGTAGACTCCAATTTTTCTTTCTAATTATGTAAACTGGTTAAAATGGGAACGTGGTCGCAAGATTGGTCTCGAATTTCGCCTTTGTTGGATTTCATTTCAATCAGAGGACTAGTGGCACATATGTAGCCAAATGCCAATCTATGGTCAACTCTTATTATGATTTTATTCTAAATATTATGAAAAAAACAAACTATTTTTCATATAAATGTAAATTTCGGAATATAAGATAGATGACAAAACTCTTGTTATTTGACGGAAACGTGTTTTCAGTTTTTAACCACTAGATGTTCATCAAGTTCGACTGCAAGTTGTAATATAAACATAAAAAATTAAAAACAAAATTCGTTAGACAAATATATATATAAAACAATTCGTTAGAGAAGATGTAAGCGGTAATCAAGTTCATCACGACTTCAATAATAACATTTTTTATAAGAATTCTATGACGTTGACATTCATAAAAAATTCAACTCCTATCTATCTAGTCAACGTTGCACCCAAAAAAAAAAATCTATCTAGTCAACGTGATTATTTTGCTTATAGATTAATAATAGCCATTCCATGTCTTCTTGATTCCCCAATTCTTTGAAAAAATACATTTTTAAACTCTCTAATAAAAAATGGCACCACCACCTCTTTCACCGCCACCTGTTTCATTGAAGGTAGTAAACCTTTTCCTGAGGGTTTTGACGGCAGTTTTTCTAGTTAAACTGTCATTGTCCTCACCACCACCATCGGATCTGTCAAATATCATTTCAATGATGTTTATGCGTATAGGTAAATGGAGCTGATCTCTTCGATATATATATATATTTTTTTTTTTTTTTCCCTTTAGTTTTAGTTATTTTTCGAGCTGAGTTGAGATGAACCGAAGTTATTTGCTCTAAGCTTTTCTTTGTGTCTTGTAACAACCATTTTCTTAGTTTTCCTCTTAAAGTAGGAATTTCTTTTAATAGATTTTTTTTGGCAATTTTCTATTTAGTTATTATAAACTGAATCTAATTAACTAGTTTACATTATGTTTTTGGATTCTTCAAGATACATGCTTGCAGCTGCCGTCATAGGACTAATTTACGCTATCATACAACTGTACTTCACAATCTGCCAGTTCGCCACCGGAACGACAAATTCGTTTAATTATCAACTTGATTTTTACGGGTATTCAATTTATTTCCAACCAAATTCATCATCAAATATCACATGAAAAATGGAGAAAATTATAGATACGTAATTTAATTTGTTGAACTTATTGAATCAACAAAAACTTGACTGAAAATGTTATACACATTTAACTAATGTTGATTAACATCTGGACAGGTAATATCATATCTAGTGGCGACGGGTTTGGCGGCAGGATTTAGAGTAACCAAAGATTTAAAAGATGCATTTATAGCATTTGTCGAATCTAATTCAACTGATCCCGTGGATGAGTTCTTCAGCAAGGGATACGCATCGGCCAGTCTTCTCCTATTTGCTTTCCTCTGTCTTGCCGATCTGTTTTCTCATCTCTTGCCATTACCAAACGATCATTTTAAGTCTCATCATGAGCATTACAAATACCATTTGCTTTCAGTATATGATTTTACCAAATAAATAGCTATTTCCCAATGTTATGTGTTGCTATTCATTTTGTAGACAATTTGAATTTGTTTTCGTTATGAAAGTTGAATAAAGTAGGAATTTCCCAGTATTATATGTTGCTATTCATAGCTTTTTTTCAGTGTTATGTGTTGCTATTCATTTTGTAGAAAAATTGACATATTTCTCGTCTTATAGTCAGGTGTGAATCCATTGTTGATGATCTGTGCAGGTCAAGACCTTGCTTCATCCTTGCGAGCATGAAAATGATGACCATCTTCCTCATTCACAAAGCAAGGTTAACAAAGTCTTTACTGAGCAAAACTTGTGCTTTATAGATACCAGACATTTCTCTTTTGTTGTGACACCTAGTCAAGAGAAAGTGAGCTCTTGTTCACCTTATGTTTATTGATAGAGTTACACCGTTAAAAAAGGAAAATATATTCAAATTGTTTCTTTTTTTTTTAGGTTTAGAAAGGATTCATCTGACATGTTGACTTCAAAGATTGCTTCCGTAGTAGCACCAAGACTAAAGCAGCTAAGAACACTTCAATTTGCAACAACAAGACAGAGTTTCTCGCTGGTAATCCAAACAACAAGGCAGAGTCTTCTCGCTGGTAATCCAAGCGTAGCTTCTTCTGCAAGAAACACAATATGAGCTCACCTTCTTTTTCAATCTCACTGTTTTTATATATTACTATGGGCCGACTATCTTTTCATGGGCCGACTGTCTTTTTCAATCTCATTGTTTTTATAGCAAAAACAGATGGTTTGTTTTAGCATTTGAAGAATTTTGTTCATTAAACTCAAAACCTTAAAGAGTGTTTTCATTTGGCTTTAATTTGTCAGTGTCTATTGTAAAAAATTAACGTCACTCAACCATCTTTTTGCTTAAAACCACAAAGACGTTAAAAAAATGGTCGTAAGGTTTGAATATTATTTTGAGAGAAGAGGTTAATGATTGCATATATTGCATATATCATGTATTTGAATGATTCTTAACTTATCAAACGTGAGGACCCACTTATAAGTGCAAAAGTGGAACATTTTGATTTGCGAATTCTCATAATATATATAATGGAACATTTTGATTCAAGGTTAACAAAGTCTCTATTGAGCAAAAACTTGTGTTTGAATGGTGCTTTATAGATACCAGACTTTTCTTTTTTGTTGTGACAACTAGTGAAGAGAAGACGAGTTCTTATTCACCTTATTTTCAGTGATATAGTTACACCGTCTAAAAAGGAAAAAATATTCAAATGATGATTAAAATTTGGACAGGTATTATCACATCTAGTAGGCACAAGTTCGGCAGCAAGATTTGTAGTAACCAAAGATTTAAAAGATGCATTTATAGCATTAGTCGAATTAGATTCGATTGATCCTGTGGATGAGTTCTTCAGCAAAAGATCATTTTAAGTCTCATCATGAGCATTACAAATATCATTTGCTTTCAGCATGTGATTTGATCAGATATATAGCTCTGCCCCGAGTGTTATGTGTTGTTATTCATTCTGAAGACAATTTGACTTTATTTTTGTTACGAAAGTTGAAAGTTGAAAAATATCATTTTATGTCTCATCATGAGCATTACAAATAATGTAGCTCAAGAAAATATATTGAATTTAATTGTTCGATTATACTAAATTCCAACAAACATTTTAGCTACAAAAAAAAAACACGCTTTTGAATTTTTGCCGCTAGATGTCAAACTTTGAAACTTACACCAGGAAATCTAAGTGTTGGAATGGATCCTTGAATGGTTGATAAATGATAGGAACTCAACTTGGTAAGTTATATTTACATGAAAAATAAAATACTATATTAGCAACATACTTTCAATTGATTCACCAAATATAACTATATTAATTTGAACCTGTAAAAAGCAAATCCTCGCAAGCTTCTTTTCTGACGACAAAATTGGATGCCTTTTTTTTTTAAGTTTGAGATATAAAAAAAAACTATCAGATTCATTTGGTAAGCTAGACAGCCTAGACGTGGTGATCGAGTTACAGCACGACTTCATCAATATAATACACTTTTGGTATTACGTTAATATTCGTAAAACAAAATTGTTTGACATTGACCTTAAAATTAATTAACTGGTTTATATGACTGTTTTATCCAATCGAGCAAAAGTCAACTCTTTTCTCTCTCTCTCTCTAGTCAACGTAAAGTTTTGGTTATAAAACTGACATTTTCATGTCTTGTACTTCGAACATCTCAGGCCTTTATCTTAACCTTACTCCTTCATTACCAGTTTCTTAAAGATCATTAAAATACCTTAAATAGCTATTTACTAATTACATGGCACCACCACCTCCCTCACCAACACCAGTTTCCTTGAAGAAGACAGTACTTCTTTTTCTTAGGGTTTTAACGGCGGTTTTTCTCGTTATAACAGTCATCATTCTCAGCACCAACAGCGTCACCATTGAATCTCAAGGAAACGCTTTGAAATTTCATTTTAAAGATGTTTATGCCTATAGGTAAAATCCAGTGAACCCCTTATTTTTTTCTTTTCCTCCTTCTTTCGTATAGTTATATTCGAGTTTGGTTGTGGAATAACATAAGTCATTAATCGAATTAATTTGGTTTACCTCTGTAATTTTATAACTCTTTCACTTAATTGTGATTTTTCTCTTCTTTTTTTTTTTTAAATTCTTGAAGGTACATGTTTTCCGCCGCCATTATTGGACTAGTTTACGCCGTCATACAACTGTTCTTCACAATCTCCGAATTCGCCACTGGAATAAAAAACCCTTTTAACTATCAACTCGATTTTTACGGTGACAAGGTTTATATACTATAACTTATTTAAAACCTTTTTTCAGCATTAGTATCAAGTTATCATGAATATATAATGTTATTATTATAACGTATCATTTCTTGTAATCAACAAACTTGACTGAAAGTGTTTTTTTATTTTATTATTAATGGTAAATTTATATTTGGACAGATAGCATCATATCTAGTTGCAACTGGTTCTGCGGCTGGATTTGGAGTTAGCAAAGATTTGAAAGATGCCTTTATAGCTTTAGTCGCATTAGATTCGACTGATCCTGTAGATAAGTTCTTCAGCAGAGGATACGCATCGGCCAGTATGCTTCTCTTTGCTTTCTTCTGTCTCGCCATTCTATCTATTTTCTCATCCCACGCCATTGCCAAAATTGAATCATCATTAATCAACTTATGATCTCCTTCTCAATATTATTTGATCAGATAGATTTGTCGCCATGTTATGTGGTTGGCGTAATTCTTTATTTAATGTGAGATTGTATTTGTTATGACAGCTCAAGTGTTGCTTGCTTATTCGAACCAAACCGTTCTATACCATATCGAATTTGGTTTTGCAACTTTTTTTTTCCTGAAAGCCAGAAACTCAATAAAATCGAATTAGTTTTACAACCTAGATTAAACACCCATTATTCCAACATTCAATATGTTTTTTTTTCTTAACAATACTGATATCGTTGATAAAACTAATTAGGTGAAATGTTGATATATATATATATATATATATATATTTTATAATAGTTGACCATTCTAGAGTTTAGACATTTTCAAAATACTGTGAACGTGCTCACCAACTAAAAAGTCTTCAAAAACAGATTCTTTTCTTTGATCCCGGTTTTTAACGGATGGTTGATTCAGCTCTATATCACTTTTTTTTTAAATCAGTACAATTTTGACCGAAACTACACAAACTGTTATACGTTAAAGCTAACTAATATGTCACCAGAAGAACGAAATGGCGCGGGCAACACCTCGTTTGTATGTAACTGACCCATATGGCCATATCCAAATTCTGAATATCCTATAGGAGCAGATATAAATTCGAAAATACTTTTAACAAAACATATGCTCATTTTAGTGGAGCAAAGATTGATATAATAATGGTAAAGCCTAAACCACGAAACCAACCCCAAAGAGCACACACCAACACATATCTGATCGAGATGCGTCTTGGCCCTACCTTATCTACACTTCTCTATTAATATTTTCTTGATTTCTTCTTCTTTTTTTTTTTTTTTTAACTTTTCACTATGCTAAACGTTTTCTTAGACAATGGAAGTCTCCCTTTCCTTTTGCTTCTTTCGTTTCATAGCCTCAAATGCTGTCAGTTCAAGAAACTATATTCTAGATGTTCTTTTTTGTTAAAGAAAATTGATATAGAAATTATTTATTATTTGCACAGGTGGTGACATGAATCGCATGTTGATAAATTTTAGAACGCACTATACCACTTGTTTTGGCGAAGATGCCTATATTCAAAGATCATGATTGTTCATACATCGACCGAAGTTTTTCTTTGAGTTGTAAAATTTTAAACTAAAATCTGCAAAGAAAAACTATGTTGTACATGCTTGGAAACTTCCCGTTACTGACGTATAGGTGTAAACATAATTAAGTAATGAATCTTATTCTAGCGTTTGAGTTTTGGACTTTCATTTATAAATAAAAAAATCGAATCAGAGAGAGCTCTTAGGCATGGTTTCAGGCAACTGGATATTACTAGGAATTCAACTCCTAGAGACGTGTTTCCGAGTTATAAAAGAAATTACGAAACATCTGTGTCTGATACATATAACAGCTTTTTTCTTATTCTATTTTTATAGTATATGTTATTCAATATTTTATACGTTAGAGCATCTCCAATTTACTTATATTTTTTCTTCTACTTTTAGAAAAAAAAATAGAGATATTATTTTTGTTTTCCAATCCACCTCTATTTTGGAGAAAAAATAGAATTGCTATATTTTCCTCCAAATATAGAGGAAAAATTAGGTATCTCTATAATTTCCTCTAAAATAGAGGTATTCCTCTAAAATAGAAGTAGATTAGAGAGAAATCAACCTCTATTTTAGAGTTCTTATATTTTAGAGGAAAATATAGCAACATGCATTGGAGATGATCTTAGGATACTTTAAGTTTTTAGATTTCTACAATCATTTCGGACCGAATCTCAGACTTGTTTAATAAATTGATCACACAATCATAATTTAGATCTAGTGAAATAATTCAAATTACCCTATTCCAACTTTTTGATGAAAACCCTTCAATCGTATAGAGACCATTATTATGTATAAATTGGTTATTTGAATTTTTAGATATCCTTATCAGTAATATGCCGTCGAATATTTGATTTTGAAAATTGCTTTGTTTTGACTGATAAATTTGAGACTTCTTATTTTTTTTGTTGATATTTTTCTTATATGTTCTTTTATACATCGAATAGCAATTGTAAAGAATCCAAACGAAAAAAGAATATAATATTTATTACGAATCAACTATCAAATCAATTGTGATGCATGGTTCAAAAATCTAGCTAAGCTAATTCGATGTCAACTCAGCTTGCCAAATTTGTCCAATATGGTGGGGGGAGAACATCATAATTACTCCATCTTCTTACATTTTTCTGTGTAAGATCATTTGTAATGAAAATTTTTTAAAAAAAAATCTCCAAAAAGTTCATGATATATATATACACGCATGATATCTCACAATGAAAGATATTTTAAACTTGTACATAAAGTATTAGCACATATCTGGCTTTGAATTTCACTAACGACCCTCATTAACTTGATAGATCGCATGTTTTGAACAGGTTAAAGTAAAGAACAAAACGAATTAAAATTTTAATTATCTGAGAGTAGAAACAAATCATTCTAACAAAGTAACACTGAAGATGGGAATATATATCGTCAGGAACGGTTCGCCACATAACATGCCTACGATATACACAATTAGGCTGTCGGGAATTAAACTCTGTGAGATTCGTCAGATCAGATAATATATATATATATTCCCTTATTATATTTAATCCAAAATATTACTATTATTGTTCTGTGCAGAAATATAAGGTTCAGGTGGAGAGAATCATAAAGTGCCAAAAATCCTCAACCACGACGTTGGCCAAAAGTTATTTTGTTTTCTTTCTTCCACATATGATCCGATTCGGATGCATTATGCGGTTTTCCATTTATTAAATGTGTTATGTGGACATATATTCACATATCTAATCGTTTTTCCAGCTCGATTAAAGTTATATATATTCATTTAATTTGGTGGGTTCAATTATTCGTTTATACATATGTCTCTTCTTATCTTATTTCATAAACTACAAATACATAATCGGCACGTATCCACTTTGTGTTTCTCAACTGAGTCTCATAATCCCCATTTGTTGGCAAAATATCATATTCGTTTGCTACCCTTTTATGACGATTTCTTATATCTTTCTCGACATTATTATATCATTTTTTGGAAGGAATCATAATTTTTTTTCTTACAGAACAATTATTGCAACTAATACAATTACCAACAAGTTGTCCAAAAAAAAAAAAATACCAACAATTTACTCGTTAACATTGTATACGTATAAGATTTTAATTGAAAACCGAAAATCGTTTATGGAAACAAAATTATTCGACATTTTTATTTATTAATGTTACATCAAAACTAAAAGAGCTGTGTAACTTGAGTCTTGATGAATACTTTTTTTTTATTATTATTGTAATCGGATAACGATTAACATGCTCGTTTTTTTGTAGAAAAAGTATGTGAAAACTATGGAATCTCCAATGGTATTTAAAACAGATGAATTCGTTGGGAAGTACTCAATTCCCTTGGTTAAAAGGACCAAACCGGAATTTAACTTTTATAATTAACAATTGTAGTTGATGTTTCCATCATCATCACGACCACCAATAACTTATATAATTATATGTGTTTGCTTATTATATAAATCAGGGATAATATATAAAGCATGTTATATATTCTATATAGCAAGAATGGCATATATACTCTCACTATCAGACTTGCATTACTTGGTGGAATCCCTAGAATTCCTCCTAACCCAAAAGTCATATTTTAATTTTTAAATTACCATGAAATAAATAATACTCAACCCTAAAAACCCTCCTATAAAACAAACCTCACCCCCTCCCACATTTCTCCATCAGTTCTTTCTTACATCATATTTCTTATATCTCACTTTATACTAAAGTACGTATAGATATGACTCTAAAAACATGGAAACCATTTCTAACTGTTATTTCTCTACAATTCGGATATGCTGGACTATCGATCATAGCGAAATTCGCTCTGAACCGAGGCATGAGTCCTCACGTTCTAGCTGCTTATCGTCATATCGTCGCTACAATTTTCATTGCTCCGTTTGCCTTTTTCTTGGATAGGTATAGTATTTTCATTTGGCCTTCTTAAAACTGTACGTATTATGATCATGCATGCATGTATGCTTTCACGTATCGTATACGTAAGTGTAACTACGTATTTGTATAGACTACCATGTGTACGTATAGCTTACTTTATTTTGCTTTTGAACTGAGCAGAAAAATTCGGCCAAAGATGACGCTGCCCATCTTCTTCAAGATACTGTTGCTTGGGTTATTGGAGTAAGATATTATTATACTATTTTTTTCTTTTACTTTTGAACATTTATATTGATTTATTATGTTTTAAGTACCGAGTGTTGAATTGAATTTTTATCTATATGTTTATAGACCAACAATCGATCAGAACTTATACTACACTGGTATGAAGTACACTTCCGCAACTTTCACAGCTGCAATGACCAATGTTCTCCCTGCCTTTGCCTTTCTTATGGCATGGATCTTCAGGTAAATACTTATAAGTTGACGTGGTTTAGGTTTTGCTCCGGTTCTTGTTTTTTTTTTTTATTTTTTTTGTCTAAAGAATCATGAAATTTGATGTGTAGACTTGAGAAGGTTAACATCCGGAAAATACACAGCCAAGCCAAGATTCTAGGGACAGTTGTGACAGTTGGTGGAGCAATGCTTATGACTGTTGTGAAAGGACCTTTGATTCCTTTGCCTTGGGCTAATCCTAACGAAAATCACCAAGAATCATCTAATCCCGGGGTCAAACAAGATCTTACAAAAGGCGCACTTCTCATCGCTATAGGTTGCACCTGCTGGGCCGGTTTTGTCAATCTCCAAGTAACTTTAAAGACCAATATTTACATATAGTAATTATTCAATTTATAATAAGCGACTGACTAGAGTACTAAACGCACTCAAATGATTGGTTATGCAGGCCATCACTCTTAAAGCTTACCCGGTAGAGCTATCATTGACAGCTTACATATGCTTAATGGGGTCTATTCAAGGCACCATTGTGGCACTTTTCATTGAAAGGGGGAATCCTGCTGCTTGGTCCATCCAATTGGATTCTAAATTACTAGCTGCTGTTTATGGTGTAAGCTTAATTATACTAATATATAATTAGGGTTTGATTATTCCGGTTATGTACAAATCAAATAAAATGATCTTAATTACTGTGATTTGATGCAGGGAGTGATATGCTCAGGGATTGGTTATTACGTTCAAGGAGTAATAATGAAAACTCGAGGACCAGTGTTTGTGACTGCCTTCAATCCACTGAGCATGGTCATTGTTGCGATCTTGGGTTCTATAATTCTTTCTGAAGTTATGTACCTTGGGAGGTACGTAATCTTTGAAGCTCTTGATAATGGTTAATAAATTTTTAATAATCTCATTAATCAACTAGCTGCTAATAATATTTGTAGGATTCTTGGAGCAGTGGTGATAGTTCTTGGACTCTATTCGGTTTTGTGGGGTAAAAGCAAAGACGAACCATCTAATTCGTTTTCAGACATGGACAAGGAACTCCCACTTAGCAATCCACAAGTTGTGACATTCTCGTCGAAAGCAAACACAGAAATGGACACAAGGGAGGCAAGTGTTGTGCTCGCGAGGCCTAACACCAATGAATCAGTCTAGAATAAACAAATTAAGCACTAACGGCGATTATAAAATATAATAAAAGAAAACAATATGAGTCCGATTTCCAAATACCGGATCGGTACTGATTGGTAGAGTCACGAGTGATGTTATTGTGATGCTAATTTTGGCTTTGTTAAATTTTGTTTCCGGCTTTTAATATATCAAAATGTTTTGCACTACTAAAAGTACCTTTTACGAATAATAAACATCTGGTGCTTTTGAGTTCTTGATTTTGTAACACATCTTCAGTCTCTTGTGGGTTTCCTACGTATCTTTCCAACAGCTGGCCAAGAATACTGCAACAAATACACTTAGGTAATATAAAGAATTGCTTTATATTTCTTTCTTTGCATACGTAATCTGAAAAAAAGTTACTGAAAATTAATGCTTTAGAGCACGAGCGTGATGAAAATGCGGTGGTCGGTAATGGAGCATAATGGATGAAATCAAAAAAAAAAAAAAAAAAATTTGTTGAATAGGGACGTGTTTTAGAGATTCTATGTTTTGCGGTTTCTGATCGCCACATAAGAAAAGCATTTATGTGTAAGATAGTTTTGTACTTGATGTGACAGCTTTTGTACTTTATTTATAAAAAGGCTTCATGTTGAAGAGCCTTCAATGTATGGTTCTGTTTTGTTCGAATATTCTAAGTTAGTCATTTCAAGATCCTTTCACAATCCTACTAGACATCGGTATAGTAAGAATAAAAGATATTTAAGAGAACAATAGAAAAATGAATGCCAAATGTAAAAGACATCAAAGAGGAATAGTTTGTGCTGTATATTTCTAAAATGAATTATGTGAGAAATGACATATATATTCTCTTTATAAAATTACATTGAAAAAAAACTACGATGTGAAAGAAGACAATGAGATCCACATCTGTTTGCATAAAATATATGCTTAGCAATGTAATTTCGAATAATTTGCATATAGTTGACAGAGAATAAATGAAAGGATAATTTGCATGTATGCATCTGCTGACGTTTTCGTTGTCCATAGAAAAGGATTTGTGTGAAGTCCATATATATATAACCTTTTATACATATATTCTGTTTTTTATCGTCAATTATATTCTTTTTCTTGATAGTGTAAATGTTGGAAAAGTAAGAATAATAATTTATTTTAAACTAATAATGCGTCAACTCTAACTCTACTTATACGTTGACTGTTAGAGAACATATACACTAAATAACTAAATTATGGGATGTGTTGTACTTGGCAAACAAATTTGAGTGTTGATTTCAATAGTAATTTTCTTGCAAGTAAAAAAATATAACATTTACTTTTGGTAAAAATATTAAATAGTTAAACCGTTTGTAATAGGCTAATTATTAGACGAAATTGATGGATATCTCCAAAATATAACATGGCAGAAACATCGTTTAGCATTTTGATGTTGATATTTGGAATGTAATAATCTGATTGGTTTTTTGTTCATGTTATAAAATTGGATGTTGTCATGTTGGGCCGAAGTATGCTGAAACGACCCCCTTCTTTTGAACTTATATGGAACCCAAAACAATCCTACTTTGGGTATTTCGGTACACGAAGATAATCCTTCAAACCGAAGAAAAAATGACTTCTTAAAAACAAATTCCAAAGATTTGAATCATCTATCTCATCTGCTAAACTCTCTTCTCTTTATTGAGTTTTGAAACTTGACCGATACATATGATCTGACAATTAAAACTCGATGGGTCGGCGTCTTCAGTCTTCACAGCCACTACAACGGACTAGGTCTAGGCCCAAGCCCAAGCCCAATACCCTTTGAAAAGCGAAAAGTTATTCTGCAAGAGACCGACGACATCATTAGAACAGCATTTATTATTGAAAGACTTTAGGGATGACCGTACCATGCATGGCATGGGTCATACAGTCTCATACCTCTTTATTCAGTTTTACAAATATCGTACGGACATTTGGCTTAGGCTGGATGAAAATAGCCAAGCAGTCGCATTCACTTTTTTTAATTATACATAATCAAGCCACATCCTCATTTTAAAAGTTTTGGTATTAAATGAGATAAGTACTAAATGCTAGCTACGATAAAAGCCTGATCGGTGTGACAAATTAAGTATTTTAACTGTAAAGAATAACAAAAAAGTATTAAAATAAAAAACTGTTTTTAAAATCACCAAATGTCTAAATTTACAGTAGGGTAAACACACCAATCAAATTTAAAATGTTAGGTGGAACATACGTATGTAATTCGGAGATAAAGTAATGATAAATTTAAAATTAATTGTCAAATGATCCACTGTGATTTCATTGCGAAACTAAGACATAAAAAAATTGAAATACTAAACGGATCCAGATATCGATGTTTAAATGTAGAGCGGATAGGAATTAAGAAAAAAAAAATACTAATCCGGCCGAAATTGTATTACTCCACAGTCTTGGTATACACCCCTAAATTTTTTTTACTAATTTTAATCAATCTTGAATATGCTGGATAAAAAAAAATTAATTGCTAAAACAGGCCAAGATGTTGAATTACGTATAATGAGGACATTTTATGATGAAAGTACGTATACGTACTAGCTTTTCTATAATAAAATTTAGATGTATAAAAGAAGTGTGACTAACAACAAAAGGAGCATGATCAACGCCACCAGAGTAGAATCCAGTTATATACAAATCAAAAATCCGTACGTACCATAAACGTACTTTCTTCAAAACCCCAACTCCTCAGAAAATTCAAATCATTCACTATGGACGAACACGAACCATACACCCTCTCGAGCTTACCACTCGAGCTTCTCCTTTACATCATCAGCTTCCTCCCTTTTGAATCCGCAAGACTAACTCCTTTCCTCTCCACACGGTTTAGGTCCGTTTGGAGCCAAGCCTTACTCGTCGCTCACAGCCACAACGGATCCACCGAAGACATCTCTCACGGCGTCTCTCGTTTCATCAACGACTTCGACGAGCACAATCCGTCCAAAAACACTCGGAAGCTGGAGTTGCACTTTGACAGGTCAAACTTTTTGTCAACGATTCTCGCACCTCACAACGTCATGCATATGAGCTTCTTCTCTGGTGGTTCTAAGAAAGAAGAGAGATTCTGCTGGCGTCTTGAGATCAACGATCAGATCCCAAGACGCGTCGAATCAAGCGGTTTCTTGGTGAAGACGCTTTGTCTAGACTCGGTGAATTCGTTTACCCACGAGGTCGTATCCTCCATGGTTTTGGATTTTTCTTTACTTGAGAATCTCAAGATTCGTGGTTGCAAGGGATTGACCTCTCTCACTATTGATTCACAAAATAAGCTTATTCACTTATCGATCTCCGGTTGCCCACAGCTGACATATCTTGATATCAGATCATGTAAGCTTAAAACACTTCATTACCAAGGATCTCTACCATCGATCAAGATCCATGAACATTTCAACTTGACCAATGCGATTTTCGACGTAAGAAAAGGCCCAACCTATGACAACAATGCTTTCGACATCGGGCCTATATTGCTGATCATCAAAAACTCTCAATCTCTTACACTTTGTAGATGGATGTTCGAGGTAACAAAGATAATCTCTATATCTTTTATTTTAACGATATAAGAAAAATATTACTCATGCGTTTGTGTTAATCGAGTTTGTGAAAGAAATCGGCTTTACCACATTTATTTCATTTTTCTAGATTAGGACATGCTTTTAAGAGTTATATATTACTGTTTTTGTTTATAGGAACTAATCAAACCATCCATATCCTCTTCTTGGACATCATTCCAATTCTACAAGTTACATGAATTGCGGTGGATTGATAACTCGATGAAACAAGAAAACAGTAATTTCTTGATCTCTTTTCTCAAACTTTGCCCTTCAATCGAGCGCCTCTTCATTACTGTAAGTTTCAAACAGCTAAAAGCCTTTGCTAGTTCATGCATTTAGGTTTCTTCGTGCTAATATACCTTTTTGATTATTTCGAAGATGGATTCGAATACTTATAGTAACTCAAAAGAAGACGTTAGCGTTGCTGATAATGCGAACAAGCATACAAGAGTACTAAAGAGTCTAAAGCTGGTCAAGTTGGAAGGATCAAAGGATGATGAAGAGGATAAGAACCAACTGATATTGGCTTTACAGAAGATAGTCAATATCGATCAGCCTCTGCTTGTACTGTCGTCACTTTCGTCTGATTGATTCCGATTTGGAATGGAAAAGACAAACAAAACAAAAAATTATGTTTAAAGATACACGCATGAACATGCTTCAGCTGGATGTATTTTTAACGCGTGGGTTTCTATTTCTTGTTGTACAAGAAACCCCCGTCAAAACAAAACGCGAATTTGGCTTCGTCAGGATTAGCCAGATTTTCACCAATATGTATTATTCTAATATTTACTATGGTAAATGACTTGATTAAAACATTGATGTGGCAAGCATATATATATGTATGAATCTTTGGTGGTACAAGAGTAACACTAATTGATAATTGATTCTCGTACACTTGCAACTTTATCTTATATATAATGGCCAAAATGTTTAGTTTGGGACCTTTAGGTGAAATATCGTTTTTAAACCATATATATGTGCGTGTCTTCTTTATCTTTGACCTGTTCAACAAAAGCAAGTGTGGGAAACTTCATCTGTCAACATAAGGAAAGCGTGCATCACAAGTCATACTAAATATAACGATTATCGTCCCTAAGCCAACGAACACCATTTTGATACCATCATCAAGTTTGGTCAATGGACTTAGCAACGCAAACAAATGTTATGGATATATACTGAAAAACTACTTTTCTCAAATTGCCAAATCACAAGTTAACCTAAAATACCATTTACGTGCTTTGGTTCAGAGTATGGGAATGTACAAATCTCCGTCTAGAAGAACTTCCTAATCATAAAAAACAGCAACAAAACGACGGATACGGAAACGAAATGAAACAAACACAATTTAATGTAACACAATGTTTCATTGCATGTTTGTTTTTATGTTTGAGAGAAAACTGAAACGAACCAATATATGTTTAGATATGCTACATCAATACATGTGTTTATCGAATGACATGACGACACATAAAGAATATGTGATTCTACGTACGTGAACAAATTAAAACGATCAATCTCACAGTAATCTTTTCGACTTTAATGATCGGGTTGACTAACGCCAAATATATGTTGGTTAGTTGCCCACCAACCCCAAATGGCTCAGAGAGGTCTGGTGGTATAAAATTTTCAAATGACACTAAACAATCAAGTGTCAATATTATAAAACCGCAAAAAATAAATATTGTATATTCTTTTGTTCCTGTTACATCATCTATATATATATATGTTTGGGATATACCATGACTTATCAAAAAAAAAAAAAATTACACCATCTAGCAAAAAATAGATATTATATACTATATAGTTGAGAAGATTATATATTTATACTCTTCTCAACTAAGTATATTATATAATCTATCTACTGTATCTCTATCAACTAGTTATATTTTGTAACTTGGTTGATTGAATTGTATGTTTTAGTGTCTTGTATGTTTTTATCAATGTGTTTTTTTTTTTTTGGTAATAGTATTAAGTATAAGAAATGACCTCAATTCAACTTTTCTTCTAATGAACATGTTTTAGAAAGAAAAAAAAACATTTTAGTAAAAAAAAGGAATGTTTTGGAAAAGGTTTAAACTTTAGTTCCTTCCAACCATATAATAGTTTTGGTAAAAGGTGGACACACTTAAGAAAAGGGAACAGATCAAATGCACTGGCAGAAAAAAGAGTCTCCATACTGCCTCAATGATACCTGCCCCCACTGGGGTAATGCTAGTCTCACGCGTAGTAACACTCTTCTCTTTCATCACCCGCACCTTTCCTCTTCTATAGTCTCTTCGACAACGAAGATGGGGAAATAAACGATGACAGCTAATTGTTTGCATCCTTCACGGCACACCAACCAACCAACACGCACATTTTTCAACTTCTCCTCATTTGGAATTTTTTTTTTATATAGATTTTACGTAACTTATGATTTAACTTTGACCTAAACAGTTTTTTTGGTTATATATATATGTTATCGAATTAAATTCTCGTGATTATGTATTGTTTGGTTGGAGCACGAACAATGTAATTTTGAAGAAAACAAAAGTAGAAACAATCCATAGCTCCTGTTATCGATCGGTTCTCGCCATTTTATATTTGATATTTACTATTAACAAATGAAAGTTACTACAAGAAGTTGGGTAAAATGTTAGGGATGTTGCAGTGACTTAACCGGGTCCGAATCCGATCTAGACCTGTTCTTGTCTAGGCCATATATTAATTAGACCGTCTCGTGTTTGATCGTTGCATTAATAAGGTTGACGATTTTGATCTGTGACTGGTTTTTTTTTTTTATTGCTGAACTTAATATTTACGAGTTTTCCTAGAAATTATTAGAAGGGAAAATCAAAACAAAATAAGCAGAGAATAAACGAAGAATACCTGAAAATAAAATAAAACTAAAAAACTCGTCGCCGTAGTTGACCGTTACCAGCCTCCCCGGTGTATTAATTATACAAATTATTAAAAATGAGTAATATAAAGGCATTAGAGAAATACTATATAGTATTTTGGTAATAAGTATTTGTTAAAGAAAAATTGCGTTACATCAGGTGACACACACACATACACAAAGACTAGTCTGTCTTTTCACTTTTGAGTCTTTGACCCATTTTCTTCATTTAATTTCCGAAAACCCAAAAAAGTAATTTAAACAGAAAAAAAAAGAAAAATCAAAATCACAGCAACAACAAAGAGGAAAAAAGATATTACCGGAAACGATTTCTTCGCTGATTCTAGAACTTTTCTTCCCTCTAAGCTTGAGCAGATCCGGTGAAATTCAGATTTAAGCAAAGTCCGAGAAACCTAAAGCCAAAAGGCTTTCTTCTACGCAGGAGACGGAGGTTGTTATTGCCCCGTCGCTAAGATGATGATTTCTAGGGGTTTGTTCGGTTGGTCTCCGCCGCATATACAGCCGTTAACTCCGGTTTCAGAGGTTTCCGAGCCTCCCGAGTCGCCATCTCCTTACCTCGATCCCGGTGCCGAGAACGGCGGCACGGGCATGGCGGCGCAGGCGGAGGATGAGGAGGAGATGGAGGAGCCCGAGGAGATGGAGCCTCCTCCTGCAGCTGTTCCTTTCTCTCAGCTATTCGCCTGCGCCGATCGGTTCGATTGGGTGCTTATGGTATTCGGATCCGTAGCTGCTGCTGCACACGGCACTGCGCTTATCGTCTACTTGCACTACTTCGCCAAAATTATTCAGGTCCTTGCGTACTCCACTGAATCCGGTCACCGGATACCTCAGGATCAGTTCAATCGCCTTGTCGAGGTAGGTCAGCTTGAATACGGCTTTTAGCTAAATTCCTAATTTTTCTTGAAATGGGAAATGCGAAATTCGAGATTAATGTGTCTTTGTAATTTTGCTGTTTTGTGCTTTTACAATTTCTATATAAGCTGGAATTGGATCTTCCCACTCTTTTTTTTGTTTATTTTTGGTTTTTTTGCATGGTCAAACTTTAGGCCTGTGTTGTTGGAGCTATTTGAAAGTTTAGTATATAGTTTTGCGATGTGTACTCAAAACGAAATTTAGTTTTGCGGGTCGATTTTTGGAACTTTGTTCTCCTTCCGAGTGGAAAGTTGTAGTTTTTAGTGGGTTGCCACATTATTATTAAGTAACCTTCTTGCGAAGTTCGTGAACATTTGGTTAAAGAGGCAAACATGTCAGGGGTGTTATCTCCACAGTGTTTGTGGCACTCCTTGGTCATAAATCTATTAGCTCAAGAAATGAACGTGGGAGCGATGTGATATAATTAAACATGCAAATGACTTTATTTTTACCTGAAATAAGCATGATTTAGCAACTTTCCGAGGGTGTGAAATTCTCTGATTGTCTGCTCTCTGTGTAGCAACTTTTTTTGGATTTGGAGGACTAGTAAGAATAATGGTTTTCATCTAGTTTCTGCTTCTAGATTGTATATTAACCTGGAAACCAGCTATTATTGACTTACTTGGGGAGGCTACTTTGAATAGTTAAAACCTCTGTTTTTTTTTACCCAAATACATGCTCATAAGAGAGCAACCCCTGTTCTAAGTTATCTATCCCCTTTGTGCAGCTTTCGTTGACCATTGTATACATTGCTGGGGGTGTTTTCATATCTGGTTGGATTGGTAAGTTCACCTTTGCTAAAATATATACATATATTACCTAGTTGTGTCCTTCTTTCATCTACTGCAATGATGCTGTTCTTCGCCAACGTACTTAATTTTTCTTTATTACAGAGGTGTCTTGCTGGATACTGACTGGAGAGAGGCAGACTGCTGTGATCAGGTCAAAGTATGTCCAAGTACTACTAAATCAGGATATGAGTTTCTTTGATACATATGGGAATAACGGGGATATAGTAAGCCAAGTGCTGAGTGATGTCCTTCTCATTCAGTCCGCTCTAAGCGAAAAAGTATGTTTAACTTTTGAATCTAGTTTTAACTTTGCTTCCAAATATATTTATTTTTGCAAGGATTGATGTGTCTAATGGCATTTCTTTAATATTTGTTACATTGGACATTCGCAGGTTGGAAATTACATTCATAATATGGCAACATTTATCAGTGGTCTTGTTATCGGTTTTGTCAACTGCTGGGAAATTGCGCTCATTACGTTAGCCACTGGTCCTTTCATTGTTGCTGCAGGAGGCATATCAAATATATTTCTCCACAGACTTGCTGAGAATATACAAGATGCTTATGCTGAAGCAGCCAGCATAGCTGAACAGGTATTATAATTGTTAGGTTTATGGCGGACATTATGGAAATAGTGTTGATCTTTAATTTTATGGTCGAATCCTGTTGCCAGCATTAAACTTCGAAATGTTTCCAACAATGATATTTAAGAATTGGCGTTATAACAGAGATATTTGTGACTTCTGAACATTAAGATTGATTTCCACTACGCAAAGTTTGGTATGTTGTACTGTTCTCTTATTTATAATCAAACTTGTTTTAAGTTCAGAAAACAGTAGGCAGAGTCTATGAAGGTTAGATTGTATTTAGACAGTTAGGACCTTTCCGGTTACTTTTTTTGGTTTTAATGCGGCTGTACTGCTATCTGGAAATTCATCTCAACATATTGCCCCAGCCATGGCTTCGTTTTTGTCATGTTAGGATGCATGTATAATCATTCTTAGCATCCATAACTTGGATACTGCATCAACTTAGATGCATGGCAATTACACGCCCACTAGTCTATAATGTGTACAAGCTCTTCTAAAATATATCCCCTGCTGGTCCGTTTTCTGAGTTCTCCATTCTGGTTAGTTTACTGTGTCAGTATGGCGCATCCTGTATTAATTTTCTAATGCTTGGGTTTATTCTAAATGTGCAGGCGGTCTCTTATGTTAGGACTTTGTATGCCTTTACAAATGAAACTCTTGCAAAATACTCTTATGCAACTTCTCTCCAAGCAACTCTGAGATATGGTATCTTGATTAGTCTTGTGCAAGGACTTGGACTTGGATTTACTTATGGGCTTGCTATATGTTCATGTGCTCTGCAACTTTGGATTGGTCGGTTCTTTGTTATTCATGGAAGGGCGAATGGTGGAGAAATCATTACAGCCCTTTTTGCTGTTATTTTAAGTGGGCTGTAAGCTTCAGATTCTACTTTTACTGCTTGTATCTTCTTCTCCAGTGTCTGTATACACATTGATATGCTAATCGTATTCATATTGTACTGTGCAGGGGTTTAAATCAAGCTGCTACAAACTTTTATTCATTTGATCAAGGAAGGATTGCGGCATATAGGCTTTTTGAGATGATAAGTCGTTCATCATCTGGGACTAACCAAGAGGGAACTACTTTGTCTTCTGTTGAAGGAAATATTGAGTTTAGGAACGTATATTTCAGCTATTTGTCACGTCCTGAAATTCCAATATTGAGTGGATTTTACCTCACTGTGCCTGCTAAGAAAGCTGTTGCACTTGTTGGTAGAAATGGTTCTGGGAAAAGCAGCATTATTCCTCTAATGGAACGGTTTTATGATCCTACACTAGGTATTATATGTGATTCAAGGTGTATCAATCTTTTTATTATAATCCCTATTGAATACGCACCTGTGGCGGAGATTATTTTTAGCTGAATAAACCTGTGGTTTTATCTTAACAGGAGAAGTTCTACTTGATGGGGAAAATATCAAAAATCTAAAATTAGAGTGGCTGAGAAGCCAAATAGGCCTGGTGACACAGGAGCCTGCTTTGCTTAGTTTGAGCATAAGAGAAAATATTGCATATGGCCGAGATGCTACTCTGGATCAGATAGAGGAGGCAGCCAAAAAAGCTCGTGCACACACATTTATTAGCTCACTTGAAAAAGGATATGAAACTCAGGTAACCACTCACTGAAAAGTTTGACGTTATGAATTGCACTTTTTGTGCTTCTATTCTCATTTTAGAAGTTGGAAATGACTTATTTGTGTTGTAGGTTGGGAAGGCTGGTTTAACGTTGACGGAGGAGCAGAAGATAAAACTATCGATTGCTAGAGCTGTACTCTTAGATCCAAAAATTCTTCTTCTTGATGAGGTCACTGGAGGACTAGACTTTGAAGCTGAAAGAGTTGTCCAAGAAGCTCTTGATCTTCTAATGTTAGGACGGTCAACCATAATAATAGCTCGGCGGTTAAGTCTGATAAGAAATGCTGACTATATTGCTGTAATGGAGGAGGGTCAGCTACTTGAAATGGGTACACACGATGAATTAATCAACCTTGGTAATTTGTATGCCGAGCTTCTGAAATGTGAAGAAGCGACAAAGCTACCCAGACGGTATGATTCTCCAGCCAAGACATATATGCCTAACAACTTGTCAAGTTTCTTGTGTAGTGAAAGTCATGGTAGAATATTTTTTTTGTTTCTGACTGCTTTTGATTTTACTTGCCTATGGAATTCGTACCTTCTTACAGGATGCCAGTTAGGAACTACAACGACTCTGCTGCGTTCCAGGCCGAGAGGGATTCTTCAGCTGGTCGTGGCTTCCAAGAACCATCATCACCCAAAATGGCCAAGTCTCCATCTCTTCAGAGGGGTCATGGTGTTTTCCGCTCCCAGGAATTGTGCTTCAATAGTGAAGAATCACCCAATGATCATAGCCCTGCACCAGAGAAAATGGGAGAAAATGGCTCGTCTTTGGATGTTGCTGATAAGGAACCAACCATCAAAAGACAAGATAGTTTTGAGATGCGGTTACCAGAACTTCCAAAAATTGACATTCAGTGTCCACAACGTCAGAAATCAAATGGTTCAGATCCGGAGTCCCCTATATCACCCCTTTTGATATCAGATCCTCAAAATGAGCGCTCCCATTCACAGACATTTAGCCGCCCTCTTGGTCATTCTGATGACACTTCAACAAATGTTATGGTGGACAAGGACGCTCAACACAAGGAGTCTCCTTCATTTTGGAAGTTGGCACAGCTTAGTTTTCCAGAGTGGCTATATGCTGTATTAGGGAGTATTGGTGCTGCCATCTTTGGTTCTTTCAATCCTCTTTTAGCTTACGTCATTGCATTGGTAGTGACGGCATACTATAAGAGCAAGGGAAGCCACCTGCGTGAGGAGGTTGACAAGTGGTGTTTGATCATTGCCTGCATGGGAATAGTGACGGTTGTTGCCAATTTCTTGCAGCACTTCTACTTTGGTATTATGGGGGAGAAAATGACAGAGAGAGTGCGAAGGATGATGTTCTCAGGTACTGAAATAGTTTTCTTCTTTATTTAATTCACTCCACTGCATGTTACTGCTTTCACTTGCCTCAGTTCATTGTTTTTCTCTGATGTGCCAGCGATGCTGCGTAATGAAGTTGGATGGTATGACGAAGAAGAGAACAGTCCAGATACGTTATCCATGCGCCTAGCGAATGATGCCACTTTTGTCCGTGCCGCCTTCAGCAACAGGCTTTCGATACTTATTCAAGATAGTTTTGCTGTTATCGTTGCCATTCTTATTGGGTTGCTGCTCGGTTGGCGTTTGGCCCTTGTTGCATTGGCAACATTGCCGATACTAACTCTCTCTGCCATTGCTCAGGTTTGTTTTGTTTCTTAATCTTCCTCATTAAAACCCTTATGTCACGCATGAGAAGACTTAAAATTGTTTTCATTTTTTTTTGTTAACCAATTCCGGTTCAGTAGTGCTTGCTTCCCTTTTGTCAAAATGTGTTTTTGATTTGTGCAAAAGGTTTCCAGGTCAAGTAGTGATCGATTAAGTATGCGCATCTCTCATTCTGTGTCATGCACTTAGCTTAGAAATATTTGTCTGTTCTCCTGGCGCTTGTTTCTATTAACCCTCGAAATTTTCAGAAACTTTGGCTTGCTGGATTCTCAAAGGGCATCCAGGAGATGCATAGAAAGGCGTCTTTAGTGCTCGAGGATGCTGTCAGAAACATATATACAGTTGTTGCTTTCTGTGCGGGAAACAAGGTGATGGAACTCTACAGGCTGCAACTTCAACGGATACTCAGACAGAGCTTTTTCCATGGGATGGCTATTGGCTTTGCGTTTGGCTTCTCACAGTTTCTCCTCTTCGCCTGCAATGCGCTCCTCCTCTGGTACACCGCATTTTCAGTAAAACGCGGATACATGAAATTATACACAGCTCTAACCGAGTACATGGTTTTCTCCTTCGCCACATTTGCCCTTGTCGAACCATTTGGATTAGCACCTTACATTCTCAAGCGCCGTAGATCTCTCGCTTCAGTATTTGAAATCATAGACCGAGTGCCTACGATCGAACCTGATGACACCTTAGCTCTTAGTCCGCCTAACGTCTATGGAAGCATTGAACTGAAAAACATCGACTTCTGCTACCCAACTCGCCCGGAAGTGTTGGTACTAAGCAACTTCAGTCTCAAAGTCAACGGGGGACAAACCGTAGCCGTAGTTGGTGTTTCTGGCTCTGGAAAGAGCACAATAATATCACTGATTGAGAGATACTACGACCCAGTTGCTGGCCAGGTCCTGTTAGATGGGCGAGACTTGAAGTCATATAATCTGAGATGGTTGAGAAGCCACATGGGTCTGATTCAACAAGAGCCCATAATCTTTTCCACGACGATCAGAGAGAACATCATCTATGCAAGGCATAACGCGAGTGAAGCTGAGATGAAGGAAGCAGCAAGAATCGCAAACGCCCACCATTTCATCAGTAGCTTAGCTCACGGTTATGACACCCATATCGGGATGAGAGGTGTTGAGCTTACACAAGGACAGAAACAGAGAATCGCGATAGCTCGAGTGGTGCTGAAAAATGCTCCTATACTGTTGATAGACGAAGCGAGTTCGTCTATTGAGTCGGAGTCGAGCCGTGTTGTGCAGGAAGCTCTTGATACCTTGATAATGGGGAACAAAACAACGATTCTGATAGCACACAGAGCGGCGATGATGAGACATGTGGACAACATTGTGGTTCTGAATGGAGGCAAAATAGTAGAGGAAGGTACGCATGATTCCTTAGCCGGTAAGACCGGACTGTATGTCCGTTTGATGCAACCACATTTTGGCAAGGGTCTACGACAACATCGACTGATCTAAAGATGAGATTAGACTCTCGTACCTAATCGAAGATTAGTTTCCGGGATTACACGGGATAATGTTATTGGATGCGATTGTGAGACATAACTGGCATCTGATTATCGGTCGGGGATTACACCAAATGAGCAGAAGTTGTACAACCACGGTTTAGTTTCTGTAAGGAAATTAGGAGCTTGTAGACGTTAGATTCCCTTATTCTTTCAGGAGACCGAAGCGATGAAGAAGTAGGACTGTGTTTATTCATTGCTTGGGTCTCTTTAAGGTATATCAATTTGTTTATTGAAACTGAAGATTAGATGCAGTTTATTTGCTGAGGTTTGTTTTTTTGTTGTTGCTGTGAGTGATTTAGGTGGAGAATGTGTAATGGTTAGGAAGAAATAGAGAAAATGGCGTTTGTTTGTAAATACATTGTATCCACTTTATTCGCAGGGGTTTCTTTAATGCAAGTTTGATTGAAGTTTCATCGAATCAAGTCAAAATTTGACTCTTAACTCACAAATCACAATCCAAAAAACATTGTAGAGCATATGATACTATCAATTGATATACAAATTTATAAGCAAACAAGAGAGAATACATACATATAGGAGTAACATGATAAGATGTTTATCAAATCTCGAGGATCTTCAAAGAGTCTGCTACAACTTGAAGCTGTTTTTTTACTTTCCTCCATCTTCTCTCGTTTGCTCCAACTATGAGTGTGTAGTATCTGTCTGCAAACATCAAACCAATCAAACACTTTTGTTCTTCTCTGATACATCATTAAAATCTCTGTGTCATATTCTCTTATAATCTATGCTTACTGTTTCCAACTGCAACTGTTGCAAAGGAAGTGGTTGCATAGATAGGAGTTCTGAGTCCATACTCAAACGTGTAATAGCTCCTTCCATCCTCAACCCTCTGCATTATCCAATCTCTCAAAAATTTGATGATCCTTTAAGATATAGTAGTGACAAAGATGCGAATCTGACCTCTTTCATATCGTAGATAGTAGCTACTTGGTTTGGTGCTGCAAACTTATGCTTCACTAGATCATAAACCACCTGATGAACATATAAGAACGATGAAACACTCTGAATTCTCAAATGACATAGAGAGAAGAAGAAGAAGGGAGAGTAAGATGTGCAATGCATACCTCATCCATTGGACCCACTTCACGGATGTCGTTTTTCTCAGTTGGTATGAACCTGACCCGAACACTCTGCAGTTGCAAGTATCTATCTTTGAAAGCTGAATCATGTGCCCTGAAGTCAAACTCCTACAGGGTTTCCACGGAACAAGATCCATCTCAAGGCTTATTCATTAAAGCTTCATCCTTACAACAACAACAACAAAAACAAATATACAAAGCCATAGCTTACCCACCCTCCAGTCTGATGGGTAATAATAAGAATACCCGTCTTGTCGATCCACAAAAGCCGAGTAGCTTTTTGGTATCTCTGCTAAACATTTATATGACTCAACAAAGTTTATATTTTTGGTCCCAAAAGAATGAAAGTCTTTATTTTTCTGCAGATTTACCTTCAGCAAGAAGCAAAGTTGCAGGAACTGAAGTTGCCAGTAAGGTTCCTACTCCCACAAGAGCTTGTCTTCTCTTCCAATTGCTTCCGCTTTCTTTCCGGTAATCCATTGAATGGTTATATATCAATCAATTCAAAAGGCCAATGTTATAAGAAGAATGTCAAGAAGAGTTGGTTTCTTACTATTCTCGGAGGAATCAAGATTGCTGCCGGATGAAAGTGAACAACAAGCTCTGAGTGATGGATTTTCCGTCTGGTAAGAAGATGTGAAAAATAATCAATGATATCAGAAAATGGTGGAGGGAAAGTGGAAAATCAGATCAGTGTTATAATATAACCTTGTGGGAGATCGTTGGTGAGACACAATAGCGGATTGAGAGTGAAGAGACTGCCATAATGTGGCTACAGCTTTAGATGTTCAGTGATTGATCATTTGCCTTAGTTTTGTCTGTTCGGATAAGAGATTTCGGATTTTGGTCATTTCTCAGTTTTCGGATTGTGGATAATTGGAAGCAAATATGTGGTGGCAAATCGGTTCAAAATCATCCATCACACTACATAACATCACTGGTAAGAGAAGAGATTGCATTCGTATGTTTTGCATTTTAGAAGTTTTTTATGATGAGAAGCCAAAAACATAAAACTTGAATTCAACGATAAAGTGCAACAAGAATGTATCTTAAAAAATTGTTTTTGCCCAAATACTACTACAATCACCAGACCGATGGTGTAATAATATCTTATGACAAAACCAAGACTACGAGAGACAAAAACCACAAGTCTGTTTTATAATTGCAGAGGTAGTAGATAAACTTAGATGATGCCAATCTTGTTAGCAACATCTAAAGCATCGTAATCCGGTGTAAGCCTAACGTAAGCCTTCTTCGTTCCATCAGGCCTGCAACAACAACAACAACAAAAACAATACAATACAATTGTGTCAAATATACGAAAACATAACCAAACTCGCAAGTCACGAAAGAAAACTCTTGTATTTTTTTGACATACCTGATGAGAGTGTTAACCTTTTTGGTCTGGATGTCATACATCTTCTTAACAGCATCTTTAATCTTCTTCTTGTCGGCACGAATGTCAACAATGAAGACAAGAGTGTTGTTGTCCTCGATCTTCTTCATCGCAGACTCGGTGGTGAGTGGGTACTTAAGGATTGCGTAATGATCCAACTTGTTCCTCGGGGGTGCGCTGTGTTTCGGGTACTTGGGGTCTCTGAGCTTGGTCAAAGTCTTGGGCCTGTGGAAGGTGACCTTAGTCCTAATCTTCCTGTCCTTCTTCTTGAAGCCTTGTCCGGATTTCACCGCTTTCGCAGCCTTCAAAGCCTTGGCCTTTGGGTCGGCCTTCTTCGTAGTATCAACTGCATAATAACACACAGAGAGTTTCAGCAAACTTAAAAATGCATTATAAAGATACAAAAAAATGAATTCGATTATTCAGAGGATGAATCTTATTGACAAGAGGGAACACTAATTCGATACATGGAGATATTTCAGCTCAGATTCACTAATTTGATACCCTAATTTGCAGGCTAACGAAGCTAATAGCTAATCAAGCTAAAGTAGCATACGAAACGTGAAAATAAAACATTTTTCGACAAGATAGTTATGAAGTCTAGTAAAAAGATTCAAATCGCTAAAAAGTCCAGTATAGAGTCAACACTGAATCTGGTTTATCAAAGAAAAGATTGTACCTTTAGCCGGAGACATGGCTCAGGGTGATTCTTCACACTCGAAATCTGTCAAATTTGATAGAAATAAAAAAAACGCAACTCAGTGGAAACGAAATGTAAGAAACACTTATCCAGATAATGAAAAAAATGCGAGAAGAATCGGTGAATAAGGCGGAGGAAGAATCGGTGAATAAGGCGGAGGAAGAATCGCAAACCTGGAGAGGTGAAGCAGCTGAAAGACAGAACCAACTTTGTAGCCGCAGACAGTTTTATTCATGAGAATGATAAAGAGAAGCAAAACCCTAGATTATTTGGGCCTTTAATATTCTATTGGGCCTTTTCACCATAACCATAATGTAATAAAGCCCATGGAAATTTACCCGCCTTTCGTAAGATTAAGACATTGTCACACGGGGCGTGTGTAATTGCAGTTTTCATGTACACGTGTCAAGGATGACTCTGCCAATCACGTGCGTCAAACTAAAATCCATAGAGATTTCGCCACGTAAGAGATTTGAGAAAGACGTCTCTATCTCGGGCTGGTCCAAAGTATCTCTGTGGTTACTGATACGTCTACCACACCAGTCGTAGTTTAGTATCCTCCGCCTTAAAAATACCGAAATTACCCTCGCCGTCTCTTCAAATTTTCCATCCCCCTTACACTCACCGTTAATGCTACCCAGACAAAATCAGCCTCCGCTCCAAATCTCTCGCGCCGCCTAATCTCTACGATCTCACCGGAGTAATGGTCGGGCCAGCTATTCCAGATGGCGACGAAGGGATCTCGCTGCTCGAGTTTCACGGGAACGGTGACCGCTCCTGGCAGCTAAACTTCGACGATTTCCAGGTTTCACCGGAGCACAAGGAGAAGAAACCGCCGAGCAAGCTCCATAATTGTCTCGGCTGTTTGGGTAATTCTCTTCTCCTCTCGACATTTCCGTTTTCTTCTTCGGTTTCATCTTTAGCTTGGTGAGAGAATTGGTACAGGACTGATTAGGACTGGGCTAAAATCTAGAGGAAACAAATGATTTGCCGTTTTGGGGATTGATTGACTTTTTTGAGTTGGGTATTTTTGTTGGATGCTATTTTTAGCTTTGTTGATTCTTGAATTAGTATAAATTCCATTTCATGAAGTTGAAGCTTTTGTTGAGTTTTAGTGGAGTCCTTGATAGTGATAAGTCTGAACGAAACGGAAGCTTTCTGATGGATTCACCTCAAAATTAGATAGTTTTTTTCATGAGTTTCTAGTAATCCTGATAATGATTTTTTTAGGCTTAATCTTTATAATAAACTTCTATATATCCCAAAGAAGAAATCTGGCCTGATTGAAGCTAAAAGAAGCAAGAATATTGCACGTGTTGTCGTCTTGTTGACTTAAACAAAAGAGTTAGCACAAAAAGGGGTGTGTTTGAATTAGTTCCATTAGTGATCTGAAAAAGTGAGAAGCAACTACTATAGCTGAACTTTATCTTGCTTCTCATAGATTGAATATGAATGATTTGTGAAGCCATGTGTCTCGGCGGTTGCAGGTCCGGAAGACAACGTGGCAGATTATTACCAGCAGCAAGTAGAGATGCTTGAAGGCTTTACCGAAATGGATGAACTTGCAGAACGTGGATTTGTCCCTGGAATGTCTAAGGTTAGCTTACATGATGCTATAACTTGTCTCTTCTTCCACATTTGTTCTTGTTGATTGATATACTTGTTATATCTGACTATCTCTGTGTTGTGCTCATAGGAAGAGCAGGAGAAGTTGGCGAAAAGCGAGACATTGGCGATTAGAATATCAAACATTGCGAACATGGTTCTCTTTGCTGCCAAAGTCTACGCGTCCGTCACGAGCGGCTCTTTAGCAATCATTGCGTCCACATTGGACTCACTTCTTGATCTTCTTTCTGGCTTCATCCTGTGGTTCACCGCCTTCTCGATGCAGACACCAAACCCGTATCAGTATCCCATTGGGAAGAAAAGAATGCAACCATTGGTTTGTATCACATCTATTTTTTCATGTCTGTTGTATTCGTCTTGTGCTATTCACTGCAAAGCTTTTTTTGTGTTTCCCCAATATATGTGATTCTTGGATCAAATCTTCTCAGGGAATCCTAGTATTTGCATCAGTGATGGCGACACTTGGATTGCAAATCATCTTGGAATCTCTTCGCACGATGCTATCCAGTGTAAGTCTGAAACTTGATCACCTGGCTTTAAAATTTTATACAATATTAATCACGCAACTTGTTTCGTACAGCACAAGGAGTTCAGCCTAACGAAATGGCAAGAGAGTTGGGTGATTGGGATCATGCTCTCTGTTACATTGGTCAAACTGCTCCTGGTCCTTTACTGCAGATCCTTCAGTAACGAGATTGTTAAAGCTTATGCACAAGATCACTTCTTTGACGTCATCACAAACATCATCGGACTCATTGCAGTAATCCTCGCCAATTACATTGATAATTGGATGGATCCAGTTGGAGCCATCATCGTAAGTTTCCAAGTTCTATTTAAAAGAAAAAGAAGAACCTTTCTTTATAAAACTCTCTCTCTCTCTCTCTCCTTGTTCTTGAAGTTGTCATTTTTGAATTCGTGTAGCTCGCACTGTACACGATACGGACATGGTCAATGACGGTTTTGGAGAACGTGAACTCTCTAGTTGGGAAATCAGCGACACCAGAGTATCTGCAGAAACTGACTTACCTGTGTTGGAACCACCATAAAGCCATCAGGCACATCGATACAGTGAGGGCTTACACATTCGGGTCTCATTACTTTGTGGAGGTTGATATTGTTCTTCCTGCGGATATGCCTCTGCAAGTGGCTCACGACATTGGAGAGTCGCTGCAAGAGAAGCTCGAGCTGCTTGAGGAGATCGAGCGGGCCTTTGTGCATCTTGATTATGAGTACACTCACAAACCCGAGCACGCTAGATCACACTGTTAGCTCTTTCTCTTCCTTCTTCCGCCAAAAGCGCGAAGATCTTTATCTCTACGCTTCTACAATTTGTTCAACATCATATTGTTTAGTAGACAAAGTGTGAGATAAAAGAGTGCCTTTGTAACTGTATCTAGTTTCTTTCTTGCGTATTTCATTTATCAAAATAATCATATAATTTCTCTTCGACTCGGAATATCGTTAGATGTTTCAAAATCCAAAGATCCCAAACTAAACTCGTTGGGTTGGCTTATGAAAAATGGATTAGATCATGTTTAGTGGGTGGAGATTTCGGTTCCGGTTCGGTTTTGTTTGGGTTTAGTTAAACTCTAATTGAAGTCATGTCGGTATGGTTATGTCCGATTTCGGTTCGGGTATATTAATTAAGAAGACGAAAATACAAACGTGCTCTAACCGAGCCGAAACCAATTCGGTTTTGAATAAGTGGCTCAATGTGTTTGTCCCACATCGGGAACTTTAGCGGGATGAGTCTTGTGAAGGCGGGTATAAATAGCGGAGGACCAAGAACTGTAAAAACTTGCCTTAAACTAATGAGTAAGGAAAACAAAGCGAGCGGTGAGAACCGGTCGCAGCGCTGAACGAAAAACAAAAAGTGGCGCAAGAATTTATGGAAGGGAAATAGGCTGGCCGAGTGTTGACGCTGCTTACTTTGCAGAACTCTCTCGTGCGGGCCTCCCCATCCCCCAATTATCCCCTAGTCTTTAACCTTTAATAATATATATGTAATAACTATAATTAATTGTTGCGTTAAACCCAAATTAAATTAACAATAAAATTACTGCGAGGTTTGGCGATAAGCAAGCTTTGATTCGGGTTAGCTCTACCAAATTCGACCAGGTCGATTTTTCCTACTGTTATTCCCAATTTTCAGCCATCGGTGTTGTAAAATTTCGCCATAGATTCACCACATATGGATACAGAACTCGTGCTCTAGCTTGAGTTAGATTGGGCACGAGATCCTTTTGGTCGGTACGATACAGTCATGTAAGTTGTTGTTCTGTCTTTTTTTTATTTTTTTGGGTCATCTTTCTGGCTTTCACTTTTCCGTCACCTACTACGAATTTGTTTGCTGGGTTTCAATTGATTCGGTATTTTGTTGTTCTGAAATTCGATCAGCTCCCAGTTTACGGGTCAAATTAATTCCACGAGGTCGTCAGATGTTTGCTTTGTGGTGTGTAATTTTTTCTTAGGACTTTGTTTGATTTGGTTTAAGATATGCTTGGTTTTAGTTTCTGGAATCATCTTTGGGACATTGGCTTTGGTTGGGAGCGTTTCCTCAATTTGCATTTTTCTGGGTTATCACTTTGTGGGATTGGCATTATCTGTTTTATTTCATCTGATGGCTTTATAGATGTGCTATGAAATTGCTCTTGAATCCCGTTTCATTCTCTTACTTTAACTATGCGTTCGCAGTGATGTTCTTCGTCTCTTTGAATCGTTAATAATCTGGCGAGGAGTAGGGAGAAGGAATAGAGAAAGAATGTTCTGTTGTATAGTCCGAATTAGAGACAAAGTTCTGGGTGGATGATTTCATTATTCTAGTCTGCGAATTTTAAGCTATACAGTATATACTTTATTACTCTCATTTCTTAGGCAAAGGAAGCAATTGGTTGCTGATATTTGACATGTGGAAGCTTTGTTGTGAAAGATTCAATAGTTTTGTGCTTACCATTGTTTCTAGAGTTTAGATATTGAGCCCGAGAACTTTCTCAGTTATGCTCTCAATCTTGTGCGATGCGTCTGATTTGTTAGTTCGGCCTTAGTGTAGTTCTTTAAATTGGTCTCTCTTGATCTTTCTTACACGCTTCTCTATTGAATTCTAGTTTTAGTAGAAAGAGAGAAAAACCCAAGGACTGATATTGTTTTCTTTCATTTCTCTAAGCCTTCTCCTTTTATACAAAACAATGGAAGAGGCTCATTCGGTGAATAGTCCAAGACGAGTTTTAAGCTTCTCCAAGAGAAAGAAGCAAAAGCCCGGTTTCCGAGATTCAGACAGCATAAGGCGATCTCCATTTAGAGCATCACAAGTGCATGGACCTAAACCCTCTGAGGTGTATGGTTTCGTAGGGTCCATATCGACTGTTGTTGCCACGGTGATCTTCTTGGTATGGGCGTATGTACCAGATAAGCTGTTGGAGTCCATAGGGATCCATTACTACCCAAGCAGGTACTGGGTACTCGCTATGCCCACGTATCTCATGGTCACTTTGCTCTTAGCTTTGGCGTTTTACATTGGTCTCAACTTCATCGCCACTCCACCACCGACCTCTCTCAATACATTGTTTGGTGAGTGTCCGCGTCGCTCTCGAAATGAAGTTCTCTACGCCATTTGCATTAGCTATCTCTGTAAATGTTCTATATGCAGAGTGTGGTTTCTGAAGGTTGCTTACAAATGATGATATTTTTGGCGATACTCTCAGATTGTTTTGTTTGTTGTTATGGCAGATGAGTACAGTCGAGAACCTGGGGAATTCGATCCACAGATGGAGGAAGGGGACGAGAGGCCTATAGATCCAATCTCTGACATCGATATTACAAGAATCAATCATCTTATGTTCAATGATGCCAAGTGATGCTTTATGTCTTTTCTTCATGATCTTTATGTCTTTTCTTCATGATCTTTTTTTTTTTTTGAATTTTGACCCATGTTAAGCAGTTATTAATGGATTCTGAGCTTAGCAATTGCCAATAAAATTAGTACTACATATACCAGTTCTGATTCCAAATAGTGTCCCGGTCTTCATTTTGTACACATACCAGTTTCTTACCTAAAGACATCAAATGTCTCTTTGTATATCTGAAAGTGATGTCGTAGCATCTCAAAAGTCGAATGATTTAGCCATATAGTAGTCTCCAGTTGTTGATTAAACCCATTGTTACTTTAGTTTACCATGGAAAAGCATGAGCATAGAAAAAGCTCTACACAGCCTTTTAAGACCCAATTTGACTAAGTAGCCCATCACACACCAGAATAAACGAGCCCATATATTTTCTATTTTTCTGAATAAACAAAATTATGAAGATCTTAATATATATTTTAGGATGTTATTCATTACTATTTTCAGATATTATAATAATTTTTGTTTTATACATAGTAATTGTATTTAAATGTATTTTGTCCTCAGATAAAAGTTTGGTTGCATCTGATCTGCATATTACTATATGAGCATTATTACCGTATAAATTCTAACAAGGTCTTGATTCGCAAGAGATTTCTTCATATACCATATGATTAACAATAAAAAAAAAAAATGTTTACTATGAGAAAATAATATTTTAAATCGAATCTCACCTTCAGTTAGAACAAATTTTGCACACAAACTATTTTTTCTTAGTGTCCTGTTCTCTGATAGATGTGTTGTATGATCAAGTAAGAATGTCATAATATTTGTTTTGCCAGCATTTTATGAACCTCAACCAAATATCCGATGCATCCTTCGTTGTTCGGTTCAAAACCTTCACATGGGTTTTCACATTTCTTAACATATTCACGCTCTCTTCAAAAATCGTTGTATAGTCGCCACAACAAGCAAATATGCTTACGAGATCTCTCAATACACGGCTTACAAGCGTGTTAGTGATGTGTGCATAGACATGCTTGGGGTATGTCTTTTCAATATAGTTTATGGTGCTCCTCTTGCATAGAAAGTCTTGTTTGGTCCCATCAGCTGAGATAGCAAAGAACTTTCTCAATGCTAACTTCTTGTCATCATAAAACTACAATGTTCCACCAACAACATCAGAACAAGTAAGTTTTTATCAAGATGCTTAATTTGAAAAGAAAATAGTGTTACCGTTATGAAAATAAATTTGGGACCTATTATGGAACGAGCTTCATGATGATATTTCAAAATCCGACTTAGAAGAAACTCCTCGTCAGCTTTGGAGAGTGGTTCTCCACCAGTGTAACCCGAATGAAACATGATCTTCCTCAATCTTGAGGTGAGAGACTCCACATCTTGCAAAACTTCCTCTTGAGAATATCTCTTACGCCGCTTTCTATTAAATGAGACATCCAATGAGAATGAAGAGATCACATGGAATCAAATTTGGATATTGTTTGATGATTTTAATTCAGATCACCATCATCGTAAACATGAAAATTGCGATTATGTTGCAAAGATTCATACGTTTGTTAGATAACCGGTTTCGAATGGTTTGCTTATTGTGTTATATAAGTCCTTTAACCCCAAAAAAAACTTTAGCCTAATTTGAAATAATTGTGAAGGATAATACTCCCAACTTTTAACAAAAGATTTAGTACCACAGTGTTAAGTGAGAATAGTCTCACCCGTACAATTCCATAACCATTATAATTTCATAAACAAAGCATATATACACTTTTGAGGGGAAAACAGCTTTAGATTTAGAGCTCACTGGAAAACAACTACAACCCTAATTCCAAGGATTCTGTGAGTAAACTGAATATCCCATTCGTTTTCGTCTTTTCATTTCTTCTCCAAGACCAATTTATCGTTCTCTACTAGAATCCCATTGCGATTTTGCTTGATTTATGTATCTTTCCCTTTGCAATGTAAGATTTGAGCATTCCATGATTTCCGTCTTTATATTCTTCTTCTCTACTGTTTAGGGTTTAGATCTCCCTTCGTTTAATCGGTCGCTCCCTGTGTTCTTCTGGTTTTGATCTTTGATGTCTCAAATTTGATACTTTGTGACGTTTGCTCATATGGGTAAAGTAAATAGCAATTGAAAATCGAATTCGACTACGGTTTTCTGGGTTTGGGGTTTAGCCATTGTTGCGACTAGTTTTGTTCTAACTCATTGTATCTCAGCACAAATCTCTTTACCAAGCTGATTTCACTTTGGCAAATTTGTGCTACAGAAATCTTGAGGAACTGTGATCTAAGTATGGGAACCATAGACCTTAGGGCTGCTGCAGATGAAAACTCAATTTCGAATCTCAGCAGTCAAGTTCATCAGCTTCCTTGCTGCATTAGATTCGATGGTCCTGCTCAAGTCTCTCACTATTTCAAGCCTAAACCCAGTGGTAAGATATTTACATATTATGTATATTGTAATTCTGTTTTCACTTTGTATAATGTGATGAATGTGGAGTGTAATAGAGGTTGAAATTGATGGAGTAAGAACAGAAGAAGCTCATTTCAGAGGAAGGAAGTTGCAGGGAGCAACTATCTCACTCCCTAGTGGCTATTCTGGTACCTTTTTCTCTTCTTTCTCGCTGATGAAAATGAGAAAAGTTTTGAACTTTCTTGTGGGTATGTCTTATTAATGAACAGATTCCTGTTTATGGAGATCTTAGTTCTCTAAGATATATTGATGAATCTTACTGTGATGTATGTTCTATAAGATTATTCATTTGATGTTAGAGAAATCATGTTTTGGTTACTTTCAGTTCATTGGCGATTGGCATCTTCTCATACGTTTTTTCGTCAAGTTTTGTGCTTTCTTGTGGATATTTTTCTCTAAAATGTCTAGTATGTTCGTCATGATCTTACTTAGACAACTTCGTCATGATGAATCTTACTGTGATGTATGTTCTATGAGATTAATCATTTGATGTTGGAGAAATCATGTTTTGGTTCCTTACAGTTCATTTAGCGATTGACGTGTTCTCATATGTTTTTTCGTCAGGTTTTGTGCTTGGACAGGCGAGTAACCGAAATGCTAATGGAAAGAGGAAAGCTTGTGGTGCCACAGAAGAGAATCCGTGTTGGGAAGTGAAGGCGAAGTTCGATGAAATGACATACTGGAATCACGATACTCTTCCATCCAAAGACGATACTTTCTTGCGGTCTTTTCATTGGTTTAGCATTGCAGAAGCGGTGAGTGTTGAGTTCCATCCATATCTCTTGTTGACTGGTTTCATAAGCTAAGTTTCTGTCTTTTTTATGTTGGTTCCTAACATGGTTGAGAACAATGGGGTTTGACTGCAGCTGCACAAGCCAGTGACTGTTGAAGACTTGGCTGCAGTAACAACAGATGGTGAAAAGGGATAAATCTATCAAGTGTCATTATTTTGGTTTTGAACCAAAGTATCTTGTGAAACAAGTAGCAGTAGGTAGTTTAAGTAACAAGTAGTAGATCTTGACATGAAATTCTCAATGCTTGTTCGGTTAAAACTTGTTTGAGCCTGACTCGTGTATTGTTTCTGTAAAATTTTAGTTTATTTCTAAAAGACGAAATTAGGCAGAATAAAGGATTGATCAAATTCTATTGAGTCTAATTTTAAGTCATTTCATTTCCTTCATAACAACAGTCTTCACAAACATTTAGATTTTATCGTGGATCCTCTCTCTGGTCAAAAACAAGCCTATCAAGTACCAACACTCTTCTGGTTCCTCGTTGTATGTTGGGTTTTGTGGTCTGTCATGAGTTGAATAATCTTCTGAAAAGCCCAAACCCGAATCAGATAGGTTGAGGATTTGTGAGCCCATATGATTATTTTCTGTATGATTTTGAATTTGTTTTTTTTGTAAAAGAAAATAGAAGGAGAATATATCTGTCTTTAGTTTTCTTTCCCATATGTAGTTTCGTAATTTCTTATAATTTGTCTTACAATATGCGTAAGTAATTTTGTAAAACAAGGGAACAATATATAATTGTAATCTTAATGAATAATCCCTGAGTTTTATGTTAAAAATGCATAAATGAGTAAATATATGGTTGCTTTTATTGGTTTTTCTATTGTCATATATTTTTGCAATTAATATTGTGTCTTTAAACATCGTTTGCTAAATTTGTGGTTCTATATTATTCAGTTTCCATTTTTAAAAAATAATAATCTACTACTACTTTTGTTTTATTGTTTCTTGTAAATAATAAATGTATTATTCCATATGTGACTGTGAAAGGTCAATCAATAACTTGTAAGAAGAATATATAACATATTGTGTATTTTTTTCTATTTGCATTGGATTTGAAGATATTGTTCATTTTGTTTCTATTTTGAACTTTGAAGTTTGACGAGGGAAAATATAAAAAAATAGCATCAACAGTGACGGACGTCATTTTCTTTGCATGTATATAGTTTTTGGCGGCCCCATGCTCAAAAGTATTGGAGTGTTTAAAATTAAATATTGATTATTATTAAAATTAAATTGCCATAGATTTCGTTTCGTGTAAACTGACCATCTTTTGACATCGCTTCCGTCTTCCTCTTCTCTTTCGAAATTTTATTTGAAGTGATGATTGTGACACAGAGGTTTCTCCTTCAATCAATCTTGTTGACCTAATTTCAAATTTCTCGTCATTTTCATATTGCAAAGTCAATTTTGCTTTTAAATGTTCTCGCAAAGGTTCTTTTCGGGGATGGGATCTGCGAATCTTTGAAGATCTATACTGACAATAAAAGGTTCGAATTTGCTTTTTCTCTCTCTCGATTTTGTTCTCTCTGTTTTTTAAATTTCGTTCCTTTTTTTCTGAGATTGTTCTCTGGATTTGCTATTCCTCTATTGGATTTGTTTCTTCTCCGATTACAAAAAGCAATCGTCTCCTTTCATTGTGCACAGATTACTTCATTTCTGGTTTCTGGATATATGTTGATTTTTTAAAGAGTTGCGCCATTTCGTAAGCTTCTGGGTGTGAGTGAGGTCGATAAGAGATGGAGTCTAAGGAGATTAGATCCTCCGTGATTACCAGATCGACGATGCGTTTCAATGGACTGTTTCGACCTCTGCATCAAGAAAGGTTGAGAGTGATTGAGATGCAGAAGTTGAACTCAAAGTCCGATTCCGGATTCACGGTGGTTCCAACGAAGGAGCTTTGTCGTGTTTATCTCCAGAAACCAGATTTGTTGGCCTCCAAGGGTGTAATCGATGCACAAGCTAAGCCTCCTCACCGTCAGAGAAACGTTTCGAAATCGATTGGATTGAAGTTACCTGGGGAGATTGCAGCAAACCACAGGAAGTTTTCTAGGAGATTTGATCAGCAAAGCTTGAAGTCGAAGCTGAGATACCATACTGATCCTCTGAAACCCAAAATCGAGAAGAAAGAGAATTCTCAGAGACGGTTCTCTCCTCTTGGTTTTGGTAGTAATTCTCAGTTGCGAGATAGGAAGAAAGGGCAATACTTTACCATTGAGAAGAAGTCGAAGGAAATGAAGAGACTTTGTGATGGTACTACTACTACTACATTTGATCAGAAGAAATCTAAGGAAATGAAGAAACTTTGTGATCAGAAGAAGGATGGAGTTGTGAGAGAAGTTGGTTACAAGTTGATGGTTAGTACATGTAGGGACTCGGTGTTGAGTTTGGAGCGAAACAGAGTTGCAGCAGATGTGAAGTGCAGGGATATATCTTCTTCTACAGGTTTCATTAGCAAGGTACCTTCAATGAAACCAAAGTTGCATTTTTTTTCGTGTGATCATGATGTTGAATACTTGTGATATGGTAACGATTTTCTGGGAGCCAGTTGTGACTTTCGTGTGATATACAATATAGAAGATGTTAATTTAGTGGAACCAAATTTGCTCAAAACATAAAAGTGTGAGGGGTTTTGTAGAAGTTAATGCAAAACTGAACATTATTGTGTTACTGAAGTCTTGGAACTTATGTTGAGGTTTTACTGAAACTGCAGGGTAAAAATGATGATTCATTAGATTGCTTCAGTGCATCTCCGGAATGTCAGACCAACTCGGAAGAAGCTCATCAACCTAGTCCTGTTTCTGTTCTGGACCCAATTTTTAACGATGATATGGTAGACGACAGTGAAGAGCTTCCTTATCTAGATCTTCAAGGTAATTATGGAACAGAAGATGTTTTTACTGGAATGTGATAAACTGTATAATAAACTTTTTCTTTTTGTTCTAATCTCACTAGGTCTAGAGGAACACATTGACACTCTGAAATCTGAATCCGACAGTTATTCAGATGGGAGTGGGATGGAAGTATCAAGTGATGATGAGTCTGTGATTGATTTTGAAACCAAAGAAAGCAAGGACAGTGAACCAATTGAGTTATTGGATTTTCAAGAAAGCAGGGATTCTTCTTACATTGATGATATCTTGGCTGAAGTTGTACTTGGGGACAAGAATTGGACTCTTGACAAACGGGATTCACTGGATTCAGTCATCACCCTCAAGATCTTCGAGAAACTGGAGAAGAAGTATCACACAGAGACTTCTTGGAAGAGGTCCGAAAGAAGGATTTTCTTCGACAGAGTCAGTTCAGGTCTGGTAGAGATTGTAGATTCCTTTACAGCTACACCAACATGGAAGAAACCCGTTTCTAGGAGGCTTGGCGCAGTGCTAAGCACATGTGGACTGAAACAAGAACTCTGGAAAGTGCTTGCGAGGCAAGAGAAGCGAGCCAAGAAAGAATCATTGGCCAAAGTGCCAAACATAGACATGGATGAGTGGTTAGAACTTGAAGCTGATGATGAGCCAGTGGTTTGTGAATTAGAAAGTATGATAGTGGATGAGTTGCTGTCTGAGGTTGTCAGCTTCATGTAGAGTATTCTTTTCATTCTTTCAAATCGCATTCTCTGTATTTTGATTGAGAATAGAGAGAGAGAGAGATAGTAGTAGTTGCATTTTGGCTTACATCATCAAAGGGAGATGTATAGCGTTTAAAGGGAGTTTGTGCATACAAATTGTTTTCTTTGTCAGGTCTAGGATTGGCCTCTTAGCAAGTCAGTCACATTGCTTCAAAAAGGTCAATGTGACTTGTACCCATTTGTAAACGTGTTTCCAAAAGGCTTTTGTGTGAATGAAAACAAGATTTTGATTGTAAACAGTCTCATTTAAATAAATTTCGTTTGAAGTAAGAATTACACAACAAAAGGAAAAAGGCCACAAGCGGAAGCTAGAGAGGAATAACATGTACAAAAGCAATCATTTCTTGTTTAACACTCATACTTTCTCTTCAAGCTTTGTAGGTGAGGTATACACTGAAATGGAGGATGGTGTCTTGACCATCAGTGATATGCTGGTTGTCCTGGTTATGCAGAGTTTCCACTACGGCATACCCTTTGGCGTGCTCGAACTTCCCTGTCCCGCCAATAACCGCGATCTGAGAAGCATGAGAGGCGGTCCTGTGAACCCCAAAGAAGCTAATGGCATCGTCTAAAGTATCATGATGGTCATGCTCTCCGTGTAGCAACACGGTCAGAGAAAGAGTCTGGCTTGTGCCGTCTAAGGAACTGGCCAAGTAAAAGCCTTGAGCTTTCCCTATAACAGCTGAGCCAAGCTCGTGGCTTTCGGTTAGCTCGTCGTCCACAACGGTTATAGTTCCAAACATAAGATGCTGGAGGGCAGCACCGGGAGGGAGGTTTCCGGCGGTTACAAAGGGGAGGTTGTTAGAGCTAAGGGCGTCGTTGGAGTTGCCGTTGGTGTTTTGGATCACGGTGCTGGTTTGAGCGCCGCCGAGTCCGGTGAGAAGTGGGGCTGTGTTAGGGTTGATGAGACTGTTGATGTTGTTTGAGTTAACCAGTGGGACTCCGTTGTCTACCGGGAAAATGCTGTTGCTTGCCTTTGAGAATGGTATTCCGTTCACCTCGGTTTGAGCTACTATTCCGGTGACCACACGAGCCGATGGGTGTGACCCGCCTAGCACGTCATGCATAAAGAACTCTAGTAACGGCCCATGTTCGCCCGCTGTAGCCCCTGTTGGACCGGCCGGGACTGTGACTGCTAATGTAGTTGTGGCTGCTGCTGGTGGGAAATCGTCGGCTTCGTCGACATTTTCAGCTTCGGTTGGAGCCACGGTTGGGATTTGGTCGGTAGGGACCAACTGAGGCTGAGGTTGGATTTGGTCGAGAAGTCTAGCGGAGTTGATAAGTGCGAGGAGATTGGAGGCTATGAGGAAGAGAATGATTGTTATGTGAAGAGCTTTGGCCATTTTGGTATTTCGTTTGGATTCTCAAGTTTCGAGTGTTGTGTTTGAAGTTTGGTGTTTATTGATGGATGGACTAATGGGTTTATATAAATACTCATTTAGCGAATTTGGTTAGCGTGATTGGAAATGGAGTCATTGGAGTGGAGTTGTTATTGCTGTTGATTTGCTTTAGTTTAGTAAAAAGAGTCAACTAAACCTCTATCATGTATTTGAATTAGCTAATCACTTACTACTTGTTTTTTCTTCTCTTTATGAATGTGTTCCACTTTGTAGATTTTTTTTTTTTTTTGAGAAAATCAAATATAAAATAATGATATCGGTTTCTTTTGTCTTTATAAGTTAATTTTACTATATGCTTTGGCAAACATATGACTATAAACAATCTTGTATGTTTCGTATTAACCCGCCATTATATGTGGCTTGTAAACTATATGTACTCTCTGTTTATGCATGGTTTAAAGAAATGAAAAAGTTTTAAAAAAAAAATCACATACAGGAATTGGACACGATAAATAAGCATTGTGTCATTCTGATGTCACATAGTCACAAACATCATTACAATAATAGCATTATAAAACAAAGAGTTACTACTACTCCTTAGAAGGGACACCATCTTTTTTACGTTTAAGTTCGGACTCGAACCCTCCATTTCCTTCGGAAGCTCTCTTGTCCAACCAACCAATGATGTCAGCAAAAACAATCTCAATATTCTCTAGTGTCTCGCCATAGAGTAAACCATGCCACATTCCAGGATACAGTTTGAACGTCTTGTCCGAGCTCGACGCAACTGCATACAGTTCTGCACTCACCGCTTTGTCTGTCACTTTATCGTCTTCTCCATGCAAAACAATGAACGGTAAAGAAACCTATATAACACCAACATATAGAAATAAGCATTAGCCGCATTTTCAAACTTATAGAATGTTATCTTTCTTCATTAACGAATATATGTATATGTATACAGATAAATACCTCATTCAGCCTCTTCTCGAGATCGGTGCTGATCCTCAATAGCTCATACGCAGTCTTCAAGCGTGGACGACCTTTGTAGCAGTAAGGATTTTCTCTAACCTTTAATCATTGGTTTCACGTTATCATTAGTTACACGTTAAAAGTAGAACCTTTATACAACTTCGCCCTAATATTTTAATGCCACGTCCTTATTATAAGGTGAAAATACCTGTTTTCTGATTTCTGGCTGCTTAAAAGCAGCATCAATAATGTCTTGGCCAGGGATGATTTTCCACGTGGGTATGACTCCGCTAAGTTTCGACAATATCGAAATAACCACAGGGCTTGGTTTCATTTCTTCTGCGATCTGTGCCATCGACAAATTAGCGAGCATTAGTGCTATACTGTATATATAATGTTCATCCACACATCTATAAAAGTTATTACATGCTTCTTCAATGTAATTATTATCTTCCGCATAAAAATAATGCATAGCTGGGTTACATATTGATTTTAAGTATGTTATCTGTAATTTTGTATAATTACTTCAGCAACTTAGTGGGTGCGCTTAAATAATTAAACATCAAATTTGACCAAACTGTTTAGGTTCCACACTAGTCTTATCAATATTTTTTTATGTAATAAATTATTAATTCCACATCTTTCACAATTCACATCATCATTACTCTGTAATAATTCAACATCTTTAACAATTCACATCAACATTTTAAAAGACGACAACCAAGATTTTGGCATTTGCATATATATTCATTCCTTTTGGGTTTATTGGACAAAAAGTTGGACCCCACCAAAATAATTAAAAAAAAATTCTTCTTATTGTAAAATTTAAACAATCAATATATTTCGTTTTTTTAATAAGGTAAACAGAGGAAATTTAAAATTATCTTTCTTTTCCTCATATATGCATTTTAATAATGGTTTAATTGTCTAATGATTTCTTAAGCCAGACAGGCTATCTGAGCTTCTTACTAGATTTATTTAAGACTTTTCAAGTATATATATTGTATATGCATAAACATGTATCTTCCTATTTTTTATTTCCTTACAAAACAAAATTTCATAAAAAAAAACAATTTTGCATATGAAAAAAAGAACCTAAAAAGAAAGATAGATGGCAAGAGAGAATGAATCTAAATCGTACCTTACACATTGGAGCAACCAAGACGGCCCCATCCCAAAAGTCAGGTTTCTTTCTGTGTACCAGCAAAAGCACTGCTCCTCCCATCGATTCTCCAACCAAAAACCTCATCTTCTTTTTATTCTCTTCTCTCTCTAATAATTCCAACAACAAACAAAAAAACATCAATATCAGAAATTTGTACGAGTAGCTTCAATCCAAAAAAACATCAATTCGAGTATATTCTCTTCCTATGTTTTTCTGTGTACATTATTACACCAATACTTGTAAATGGTAAATAAAAAAGTGACCGTGAGTCAGTTGCCACCGTTTTCAAAAGATAAGCATTCCAAAAGTCAATATTACACTTTTAACCTAAAAAGAAAAGTCAACATTACCGCAAATTGATGTGTAGTGGGCAGAGACATCATCAACGAGATGATCAAAGTTTGGGACATAAGCACTAAGCCCATCAGATTTGCCATGTCCTTCGTAATCCATTCCATACACTCCAAATCCTGCCTTCACAAGCCTCCTTGCAGTACTGTTCATGGTGATGCTACATTCCATTGCATATCCATGGCAGATAAAGAGTAAAGCCTTTGGCTCTTGATTCGCTGGTATCCACTTGCACGTGAATAGCTTCATCCCTCGAGAGTTCTTTATGAAACTCTGCATTTATATAATCATCTTTCAAAACCCAGATTTCTCCATCTATGTAGAGATATTAATATTTAGTACATGAATGAGTAACATAACACATACCTCTTCATACTTGACGTCCTCTGTTTCACTTGCCTGTATATAACAAAACGAACCAATTCGTTACAATAGAAGAGCGAATTAAAAGCATTTTCAGATGTGATCTGAAAGAGACATAGACCAGAGATTAGCGTAACTGACCATGTTTAAGAAGAGTTTGATCGAAATCTCTTTCTTTCTCTCTCTTTTTTTTTTTAATTTTGTTGGAGACAAAAGGAGTTTGGTGATAAGAAGATATCTCTGGTTCTCTGTACGGCTCTGTTTATAATTGGGCAGTTTCTGCGGAAGAGTGGACGGTACGAGAATGCGTCGTCGTTTTGGGGTTGACAGTGACGAAATAACGGATTCCTTTCTTCTCTTCGCACCCCAACACGTTTTTTTAACTTATCTTTGAAAGATCCCCCTGACAGTTGGCAATCGTCAAGTTTGGCGACGTTTCAAAACACCCCCTCTACTTTCAAAATAATAGAAATTTATACCTCTATTTCTGTCATTTCATTAAAAAGGTTCTGAAGTCTTCAATAAACTATAATCCCCCATGTGTTAAATTTCTTTCATTAAAAAGGTTCTAGCTAAGGACAAGTTAATTCAAATTGGTAGCAGTTTTCAGTTGATTTGAGTTCCAGTAAAAAAAAAAATGAATATCTCCTCGAAAGAGATTGGATTGGCTGTTTTCAAGAACAATTACAACCTTTTGACAAGTAACACTTTTTTTGCAAATAATGTTATATATATATTATATACTAGTTATTTTCTGTATTATTAATATTGAAAGATCATCACAAGTCAACCATCAAATGTGTGATTTACACTCACACATGAGATTACGTAACTAAAGTATATCAAAACTTCTAAAAAAGTCAAATCTACAATTTCTACTAGTTGCATATTATATGATACCCTTGACGCTAAACTTAGATCTAAAAGTTCTACTCCGTCGGTTGTTTTTTAACATCTTTCTTTATTAATTTATAGGTAGTAAACAAATGTTAACAACTTTAAGTAAATCTACTCCTTTGTAACAAAGTTACGCCAATGAATATTTTATATTGTAAAGATTCATAATATCAACATGTCTATCATTGGCAATAAACAAATATGCAGCCGCCTTTGAAGAATCAGTCTTTCGTTTGGGTTATTGTAGTTTTTAATAGCATGTAGAAAACGATTGATCGAGATTAAAGAGACGACTGAAATCAATTAAAAATATCCCAAAACTATGGTCGGTTTTCCATTTAGGAACGCTCAAATCGTTAGACATGCCTACATTTTAGGAGAACATGTGTAAAACTATAAGATAAACATGGTTTTCAGACAATATTTAAGTCCAAAAATCTTCTCAAACCCTATCCAGCCATATGATTTTGATTGTCATCATATTGTATATGAAAGTTGTGGAAACAAATCTCTTTGTATTTATTTAATTTGGAGGTAAACTTTGTATTACAGAAAAATGTATGAAAAATCTATGAAAACTGTTAAAACGTGGTATAAATTTAATTTAAAACGAAAACTGTTAAAATATTTAACTACCAAACTGTTTCAGATTGTTTTTTAAACTTGGTGTAGTAAAAGAAAATTACATCTTTTACTATACGTCACAACTCGCAATACATCATTCACACTAGACTTGTAGTCCACATTTTTAGGCTTTTAGCAACAGGTAACTAAAACCAACGGTAGCTTCACAACATAACATAAGTAACATAAAAATACAAACACAAAAATGCAAATACTGATAATCGAAATACTCAGTCGATGGTGACATGATATGTTTTCCAGTAGCACTCAAGTCATGAGTTATTCATTCGCAAGGATAGCAATTGCAAACTTCAGTCTCCGAATCCATTGTAGGATCACATTTGCCACGTTTATAGCCTGCAACAGTGCAAAGAAGGTTGCACTGACTCACAGCCGAAATGGAAAGACATAGATCTGCTAATGCAAAGGCGCTTGGCTTTGGATCACATTCAGATTGAGCATTTCCTTTCCGTATTCCTGATCAAATAGTGATGATATATAAGTAAGAATTATCCACAATTTTTTTTGATTAAACACATCTTAGTTCTAAAAAGTATGCTTCAATAACTGATATATGTTGGATCCCATTTTTAGTAAATTTATGAAATAGTCTTCTGAGATTCATATAGTATAATTTAGATTACCTGTAGAGATCAACAGAAAACTCATCAAGAGAATGGTAAACCCACCAACATTAAAGCTCTTCACCATTTTTTTGCTATTTTTGTGTGTTTTTGCTTTTTTTTTTTTTTTTTTTATAGTGCTACTTTCGTTCTATCTTATAATCTGCACAGGTTTCATATGAAACAAGGGGGTGATATTTATACTAAAAACTAGTTGACAATTTCATAGAATTGATTGGTGATAATTTTGAAAAATAAAAAATGCATAATTTTTTTTTTGACCAAAAAAAAACAATGCTGTCCATTAATTGAATAATAGAAAAAGGTGTGTACAGCTATGTGTATATATATATATATACACGTATATTTGATAAACCGTAAACGTTAACAGATATTAAATGTTAAATCTAGAAATCATTAAAAAACAAAAAAATCCTTTGTGTTCTTCGTGTATGTTTGTTTAAGTAGCGAATATATATATATATATATGTATATATTAATGGATTTAATGTTAACGTTTCTTTCTTTTTTTGCTAAAGTATGTTAACGTTTCTTTAATTAACAAAGACAAGAGAATAAGGGGTATTTTTGATTTTCTTTGCAGTGATTGTACAACGTGCAATCTCGTATTTCTCGTTGGTACATTTCTAGCAAAACATATGTCCATTTAGTTACTAAATTTTAATGTTGAAAGTGCAAGTAAAATTTAAAGTAATTAGTGGGTGTCACTCTAAATGGAACGTCAAAACCAAAAAAGGTCTCGACGGACATAATATAAAGCGGTGGAAATAAGCGGTGGAAATAACGTACGTTATCGCGATACACAGTTCACACCAAATTTATAGTCCACAATTTTAGCAAGTCGTAACTCAAACCAACGGTCGCTTTATTTATTCAAAGTCACATTCACAATAGCAAAACATTAAAAAATATAAGAACAGCAAACACAAACACAAATGCAGATATCGATAATCATTTGCAAATATAGCATTGGCAGACTCTTATGTTATTCTCTGAACTCGTAGGATCACATTGGCCGCGATGATAGTTTAAAACAGAGCAAAGACTGCTGCAACCCAAATTAGTCTGATTACAAACACCTTCTAATGCATCGGAGATTGTGCTTGCATCACAATGAAACTGCAGCTGAGCATTTCCTTTGGGTATTCCTGATAAATAGTGATGATAAGTAAAATATATTCACAATATCTTTTTTTGATTAAATGCATAAATTTAGTTATAAGTTGCTTAATTTAAATGAGGTTTGATCCCATTTTTAAAAAAATTCATGAGATAGTCTTGTGAGATTCATATAGTATAATTTAGATTACCTGTAGAGATCAACAAAAAAGCATCAAGAGAATGCTTAACGGTTTGGGAGTCATTAAAAAAAAGCATATTGCTTTAAACAATGTTTCAGTAAAAGGAGATAAACAAACTCCACTTGCATATATACCACAGGAGTAGTTTTGAGAAATCGTTTTCTATAAAATAATATATAAATTCACAATAGTAGCATTAAAATTTTAAACAAACACCAGAATTTTAGTACACCACTTTTTTTTTTTCGATCAAACCGATATTCATTTATGAAAGAAACCATCATTATTAAAAAACTATCCCTTGAAGTTAAAACCATCATTACTATGTTTAAGCTCCGACTCAAACCTATCATTTCCATAATCAGTTCTTGTTTCCAACCATTCGATGACGTCAGCAAAGACAATTTCGACGTTCTCTTGTGTCTCGCCATTGAGCAAACCGTGCCACATCCCAGAGTATAACTTTAAGGTCTTGTCAGCGCTCAACGCAACCTTGTATAGTTCTTGGCTCACTGTTTTATCTGTTACTTTATCATCATCTCCGTGTAATACCATAAACGGCAATGAAACCTATATATAGTCATTAATTAGATCCAGCTTTCTTTATAAAAAAACAAATTATACTATATTACGATAGTTACACCACTAATATTTGACTCTTGGAGCAAAATCTTAATATCAATGCATTGTAGGGAATCTTGAAAATTTGTATAATTCATATATATACCTCTTGAAGACTCTTCTCCAAGTCGTTGCTGATCCTTAAGAGCTCATACGCAGTTTTCAAGCGTGGTCGTCCTTTGTAACATAAAGGATTTTCTCTAACCTTAACTCATACCATGCATAATGTACAAACGTTCAATAAAGCTTCTTACACAGTTTTTATATACTATTTTTTTTTACTACTATGCTATGTAGAAACATACCTGTTTTCTTATCCGTGGCTCTTTATACGAAATCTCGATGATATCTTGACTAGGAATGATTTTCCATTTGGGTATAACCGAGATAAGCTTCGTTAATATCGAAATAACAAAAGGACTTGGCTTCATTTCTTCTGCGATCTGTGATAAATATATTTGACATTCATACTATTTCCTTACTGGCAAAACAATTGCTTCAATCAATCTACAGTAGCATGAACTATAAGAAAATACGCATTTTCAATTTTTTTGCGTCATTGATTGACTGAATGAAAAAAAAATGGAACATTTGGATTGATGTCGTAAGATTATTTCGCATAATATAATAAGCATGGTTTAATAATTAAAAACATTTGACTGAGTTTCAAATCAACTTAATTACCCTTACTCTCATTATTTTAAGCCCACTACGCTCAACGAATTCCAAATACTTAATTTATATTAAAAAAAAAAAAAAATTCTTCTTCTTATTTGAAGTCTTAGTGCTGTAATTATGTTTCGTAAATTGGCTTTGCAATTGTATCATCTTTCCATGTGACAACTTTGGAGTTTTCCATTTGATTATTTCATGTATAATAGTGCGTATATAAAGCTGAGGGTAGAATTGTATGAGAAGAAGAAGATTAGAAAACCTTGAACTTTTTATACATGTTTAGATATGAAAGAAATGGTCTAACATTTACACCATACAGAAAAATCTGAGACGTGATGTCACCAAAGAAAGAAACGAGGGAGATGAGTTTGTCACCTCTTAACAAGTAAGCTTGCTCTCGTCATGCTCATACCATGAGATACCAAACACAAGCAGCAAAAACCAAAGAAGTGTGCATAAACCAGTAAAAGCATGATCTTGCTTTTTTCCCCCACAAAACATGACAATTGTTTTGTGAAATTTCACAGGATAAAACTGTGGTTTCAGTATCAGTCCAACGTTTTGTGATAGTTTATAAATTTAGAACGTGTACGTTTTAAAATTACAAATAGTGATAATATAAGATAAAATCTTGTAAGATTCATGTAGTATAATTTAGATACTAATTACTAAAAACGGCTTAATGATTAATAACATATGACTGCGAGTTTCAAATCAACTTACATTGTCTCTCATGTCGTTATTGTAAGCCCACTAAATACAGCGAATTCCAAATATTTTACTTGAAAGAATAAAAAACAATATACAGTACTTATTCTTATTATTTGACTAAAGGTGCCTAGTGCTGTAAGCCTGTAACAATGTTTAATAAATTAACATTGCAATTATCATCTTCCCATGTGACAACTTAGATTTTTTTCATTTGATTATTTCTTGTATAATAGTGGGTAAAACTACGTCTTACCCTTAAGAGTTTGTGTCCGAACAGAGTTTGCCATCTTTTTTTTTTTAATCAACCATACAAATAAATTAAGCTAAACTTTATGATTGGTTATCCAATTTAAAGAAGAAAAGTTCATAACGACAACATCAACAAATCTGGTTCTAACTGTAAATGAACATTCGCCATTCGTTTTTGCAACAAAATTTTGTCATTTAACAAGTCTATTAAATCTACAGGCCTTAATGTTTTACTCGTAGAGTATAAAATGTCTATAGTGTTATGTTATATATTAATGATCCAAAAGTTTCAATTGCATATAAGAAAGTGCCCAATAATATTAGGCAACTAAAAAACTAAAATGAGAAATAGTGAAATACCTTACACATTGGAGCGACCAAGAGAGCTCCATCCCAAAACTCAGGTTTCTTCCTCCTTAGCAACAAAACCACTGCTCCTCCCATTGACTCTCCTAACATAAACCTCATCTTCCTTTTGTTCTCTTCCTTCTCTATTTTAATTTTAGATTCCAGAGAAATTTTACTATACCACATTAGTTCTTAAATTTATCTAATCATGTCAAATAAGTAGATAAATAAAGAACATTCAAGCAACTCATTAATCAGGTCCTTCCATCATGGCACGTTCGACAAAGAAGATTCATATAGATTCACCAATATTTATATAGTGTATTTTTTCATTACAACATTTTGTTGATCACATAAAAATATCAATCCATAAGTTGACTTTTATTATCCAGAAGTAAACGTTACCGCAAATAGTTGTATAGTGTGTTGAGACATCATCAACGAGGTGGTCAAAGTTTGGGATATAAGCGCTAAGCCCATCAGATTTGCCATGTCCTTCATAATCCATTCCATATACACCAAATCCTGCCTTCACAAGCCTCCTCGCTGTACCTAATCCAATCATATATATTCATCTCAAAACGTTAATAATTTTGATATCTTTGTGATAACCAAGAACTTTTGGATTTTAAGTCCATGATCTTTTTGGGCCAGAGAAGGGTATATTAGTCATGAAAGCATATAAATATTCATGGAAATCCTGAAGTGGGTTGGTCTCAACTGTTCATCGTGATGCTGCATTCCATGCCGTATCCATGGCAAAGGAAAACTAATGCCCTTGGCTCTTGGTTTGTTGGTAGCCATTTGCACGTGAACAGCTTAAATCCTCGAGTGTTCTTTATGAAACTCTACATATATGTAAATATATAATCATCAATAAATCATCAGATATTCCTATATACGTATATGTTGTGGTGTTAATACATATTTATACATACCTCGCCGTAATTGATGCCATCTGTTTCACTTGTTTGCTCGCCAAAACCCATTGTTACAATTAGAGAAGAAGTAAGAAACAAAGAAACTTTTAGATTATACTAATCTACGAGATAAGAAACAATGAATTTGAATAACTGTTTTCTCTCTTTTTCTTGGAATTAAGAGTTGTAGAGCTCTTCTTCGTTGTCTGACCCTGACAACTTAACGGACAGCTTTTTTTTTTAATTTCCTTTCACCCCTTCAACTTACTAAATAGTTAAAAAAACACCCCAGCTTCCGTAAGTCCGTAAATCTTTACTGCCATTTATAAAAAAAATACTCCATCCGTTTCAAAAAATATGATGTTTTGAGATTTATTTTTGTTTTTAAAAAATTGATTTTCTATATTATATTTAATATTTTTTTTTTGCAAGACAAATTTTTTGATAAAAAAATATTAAATTAATAAACAAACAAAAAATATTTTAGAAAAGTAAATAATCATTGTTTTTGAGTAACAATTACTAATTAGAAAAAGTTGGTGAAATAATTGCGACTTTTGTTCAATTCTCTAAAACGTTTGGAGTAGGTTTAAGATACCAAACGCCTCGTCGTAGTTAATGTGTGTCTATCTAATATCTTTCAATGTCTCAATCTGGCTATAGTTTTTAGTTAGTGTCTGATGATCATATTTTGCAAAAAGAATAAAAATATTTATGTCGAAATAAAGATACTGAGTGGTTCAATAAATGGAAATTGTTAGAAATAGAGAAAGACATATGAAAAAACGAATTAGAATTAGGACCATATTTTTTTTTTTGAACAGCTAACCATTGATTAAAAGAAATCGCAGATTATAAATAGTCACTAGTGCAAAATCGTCTCTCTACCTCCTCACGAATTAGGACCATATAAAATTTAGATAAACATCAGAATTTGTCAAAAGAAAAGTTGGAGGCTAGTGGTTTGGTTTGACAATGTTAGGCTCCCTAAACATTTTGGAAACCCATCTTTCTTTAGCCCATAATACTTCAAAGATACAGGTTAATGTTAGTTTCCTTCTTAATATAGCTCGACTCGAATCTAAATCTTGAGGCACCTTTTAAAAAAACATACAGTATCTCTTAGTACACCAGTACAAAAGCTACAGAAATTAAGTGATGAATAATATTATTGAAATTTAAAATAGTCATGATATCTGTAGAAATGTTTCTGATTTTTTGTATGGTTTCAAAACTACGGCGTTGAATTTCTATTATATTTATTGACTTTCCAGCCCAAAATCACTAAATAAGGATAATTATGAATACAGAAAAGACTGTGTTATCTTCAAATATGTCTGGTTGATATCTGTTGACATATTTTAAATCTGTAAACTTACGAGAATTTCCGTGAATATAAAAAATTTCACCTTATTTGGCAAGTATCTTTGTATGTAACATATATATACAGATATGGATTTTTTTTTTTGGAGGCAATATTACAGATATGAATATATAAGTACGTAAAGCATGCTATTTGCTCAATACTTATCATGCTTCAACAACCCATCATGCTTATGTTTTACCTCACTCTCTAACCGTCCGTTAGATACGGAGGTTCTATCCTCCAGCCAAAGTATGATATCACGAAACACAATTTCTGAATTTTCAGGAGTTTCCCCATACAGTAAAGCATGCCACATGTTAGGATAAAGCTTAAATGTTTTGTCCGAGCTTGAAGCCACTTCATATAGCAGTTTGCTTACGCTTTTGTCCGTCACTTTATCATCTTCTCCGTGAAGAACAATGAAAGGAATCGATACCTAGTTCAAAAGCCATTCTTAACTAATTAATTATCAAGCTGTGTAAAATGTTTTGCTTTATTATAATATTATTATAACCATAACCATAACTCAAATCAATTAGAACCTCATGAAGGTTCTTCTCGAGATCCAAGCTAACCAACAATAGTTCGTAGGCGGTTTTGAGACGAGGCCGGCCTTTGTAGCAATATTCGTTCTCCCTAACCTGTAAAAATCATAAGAATCATCTCTCTCTCTATATATATAAGTAGTAACAAGATTTACAATATAAGTAAAAATTGGCGTCGTGGATCATAATAAATCACCTGATTTCTGATGTGGGGTTCTTTAATTGCAATATCAATAATATCGTTTCCTGGTACTATTTTCCACGTTGGAATAAACGAGCAAAGCTTTATGAGAATTGTGATCACTACTGGATGTGGCTTTACCTCTTCAGCTAACTGTACATAATAACATTCACTGTGTTATATAGATGGGGAAACAAATAATAATTGTGGACTATTCGTTATTGTTTACAAAGAAAAAACAATGAATATCTTAGTGATAGGTTTCTAATGTTGCTAGATATATTGATTTTTTCTAGCCAAAAAGTATATCTTATAAGAAAATGTATACAGAAATAATTTCGATCATTTGTGTTGTAATTATATATTTAGTTAGGGGTGTATTGGTTGCAAGCTTGTAGCAAGTAGAAAGTAGTTGATGAGATAAGATAAGGGACGGTGATCTCAATATTGCAAGGATATTTATTGCTAATCCAACAAACAGAATATTATTGAAATTTTGTGGTTTATTTCTCACCTGAAGGAATTAATATCAATATTATGCATACACTTTAAAACATGGTTGAAGACATATTATATAACAAGAAAATAATCTGTGGTTTTTCATATCGTTTATATATAAGTACCCTTTTTTGGTCGGCTAACGTCAAGATACCAAATTAATCACTAACTATAAAAGTTGTCAATTTATTTTCAAGTAGCAATTTCTAAACGACAATGGTGAAAAAAAGCAAACACCAAAAGACAAAAGAAAGGATAGAAGAAGAATCATCACAAACCTTACACATGGGTGCGACCAAAACGGCACCGTCCCAAAAATTTGGCTTCTTTCTTGCTAAGAGCAACACAACTGCTCCTCCCATGGATTCTCCAAGTAGGAACCTCATCTTCCCTTTATTCTCTTCTTTCTCTTCAATTCAATAAACCATTTCTTTTTCTTTTTAACAAACCGGCTTCTTTTAGTATATTAATGAAAATCTAAAACATATGATTAAGCTTCTTTTTTCAAAAAGAAATTACCACAAATTGTAGAGTAATGAATAGAGACATCATCAACGAGATCATCAAAGCTACTGATGTAACCACTTAACCCCTCGGATTTTCCGTGACCTTCATAGTCCATTCCATAGACTGCAAAACCGGCCTTGGCTAGCCTCGTCGCTGTGCCTAATTGATCCCATTAGTAATGTGATCAACATTAGTAAATATCTAAATACGACAAGATATATATTTATATATAAAAAAAATCGATAATAGAAAAGGATGAGAGACGAAACTGTTCATGGTGATGCTGGACTCTACAGCGTAGCCATGGCAGAAGAAGAGCATGGCCTTTGGTTCTTGCTTAACCGGTTTCCATACACAAGTGAACAACTTCATGCCTCGTGAGTTCAACACAAAATCCTGAAAGAAAGAATAAAAAATTCGAGATTGTCTACATGAGCTGGGGAAACATATGTAGAGACTAGAGACTAACCTCTTCGTACGTAACCATGATGTTCTGTTTTTTATACAAAGATTTAGATATTTTTCTTGTTTCTTTATAAAAGATTTATGCTGAAAACGAAGAGAGCTGAGTGTTGTCCAATTTATAATAGGAACTGAAAAGAGAAGAGTCAGAGGAATCAAGTGACCCCATAAAACAGGGGAAGCCGATTAAAACGCTGCGTTCCTTGTATATGACGTCAGAAGACTTTGAACAAGTCCAATATTTTATTTTTCTTCGTTAATGAATGGCTTTAGGCGTTGGTGCTTGACCGGTTTAGTTTTCTTTTTCATGCTTGACCGGTTTAGTTTTCTTTTTCATTGGACCAAATGGCAAATACTCCGATTGAGCCATTTAATTAGTGGCATGCCATCATCAACTTGTCTTATCGAATCTTTAACTTCGGGATGGATATGCATGTACTTATGTCTTTGTGTAAACTTATCAACAAATATGTATGTATCATCATCCTATCCTATTTATTAGAGGTAATTGTCATCATCCTACCCATGATTATTACACTTTTCTATCCCATTATTAATTACGATAGCGTCTTCAATTAAAAATTCTTGTTCGAGATGTCACAAGAAAATAAGAAAACAAAAAATCTAATAAGATTTAATCTCAACCGTGTATTGTAATTGTTAATCAACCTACATGCAGAGTGCTTGATGTAAGTTTTAACTTTCTATGTTTAGTCCCTCTATGAGAAAATACAAGATATAAGAAAAGATTATTTTACAATTTGTACGTTGAATTTGCACGTTGTAGTTCTATTAGAGCCTCGGCCCATATGAAATCAAAACTGGGCCACTAATAATGCCCACAGCTAAAGCCGAAATAACGATAACCTAAAGTTGTAAATCTATTAGAGCCTCAGCCCATATGAAATCAAAATTGGGCCACTAATAATGCCCACAGCCAAAGCCCAAATTACGATAACCTAAAATCTGAAAGTCTTAGCCGTCATCGTCTTCATTTTTGTCTAGGGTTTCTAATCTCCTATTAACAGCCCCAAGAGAGTAAGGGGAAGCCAGAGAACTCGAAGACGCAATGGGTAAGCCTCAAATTCTGAAACTTTTCAATCTTTAACATCTAATTTCATCGTTCCTATTTCCTTTGTTTACGTTTGGGGTCCTGAGTTTTGCTTTGTATTGTGAAAATGGAATCTGAACAGCGAGAATCAAGGTCCATGAGCTGAGGGAGAGATCAAAAGCGGATCTTTCGACTCAGTTGAAGGATTTTAAGGCGGAGCTTGCTCTTCTTCGCGTCGCCAAGGTCACTGGAGGTGCTCCCAATAAGCTCTCAAAGATGTATGTGTTTCCTCTTCTCTTACTATAAACACTTTCTATTGATTTTTTTCAATGTGATTGCATTTTTTTTCCCATTTTGAGTGATTTGTATGGCAAGCTTGATGAATTTTCAATCCACATTCTGTAGCATTGCTTATAGTTTAGCTAATGGTAGTGAGATTGTGTATATGTGCTAATCAGTTTTCACTAAAGTATCAATTTTGTTTTTGTTCCTGAAAAAATTATGCATATTTTGCAGAAATATTAGTTACCTTGTCAAATTTTGTAATTTCTGATGCATATTAGCTCTATCCTAGTTCCTGTCAATGTAGGCAATATATAAATAAAGCTAAGTCTAATTGATCACAAATGTGCTCTGTTTTGTGTTGATTTGCAGCAAGGTGGTGAGGAAGTCGATCGCTCAGGTGTTGACAGTGATCTCACAGAAGCAAAAGTCTGCTCTGAGAGAGGCATACAAGAACAAGAAGTTTTTGCCTCTTGATCTTCGCCCCAAGAAGACTAGAGCTATCAGGAGGAGACTCACCAAGCATCAGGTAAACTCCACTCTGCTTCTCATTTGTGATTTCGAAAACGAAACCTTTTAGACGAAAGGAAAGCGAAATGGGCATGCGAAATGTGATATCCCGCACTGTTTACTGTATTATGTTAAGTAGATTCAGTCTGATACTGAGAAATTAACAAGAGTGGGTGTGTGTTTATATACTGATTGAGTATTTGCTGGTTGCTTGGAACAGGCATCGCTGAAGACAGAAAGGGAAAAGAAGAAAGAAATGTACTTTCCAATAAGGAAGTATGCTATTAAGGTTTAAGCTTTTCATTAAATCACATCAATTTGTTGTGTTTTGACATTTTAGCTCTTGCGTGTTTGTCTTTTTTGGGTTCACTGTTAAAGATTTAAAAGCTTCTCTTAATGAAAGATTTGATTCACAAAAGCAGTTTTGTTTATATTATTACTCTTCTGGATTATCCATCTGATTCTCCATTTCTCTGTCTACACCTTCAATCAACAAACCCAGTTATTAGTGAATTCTCAGTTTTGTATCTACTTTTAAACCTCCACACTGCTGGTGAATCTTTAGGAGTATCAAAGCTTTGAAGAATTGTTGCACCAAAATGTGTCACAAGTCTCACAATAGTTCGTGGTTTTAGTTTAAGTAATTTACTAATTTGTATGCATATAGTCAAATCATGAATCTGAATTTTTGTTTATAAAACTATATTATTATAATTTATCTTTTAAAAAAAAAAGACAATTTGAGAAATTTGACTTTGCAATTTCTTGTCTAATAGGCAAGAGCTGACTTTAGCAGAATCTGTTCAGCTAATTGTTTTCACACCTTCTCTATTCATTTCCGTTTTCTTGAAGTTCATCTGGTTCCTTTTAACTGTCCTTAATTAAAACCAAATCATATAATAGTATTGAACTTTCTTCGACATTATATAATAAACAAAATCAAATTATTTATCAAATATTTTGCTAAACTTAATTAATCGTTTCAGGCCAATTTCCTATGTAAACTCTGTGAATTCGGGTGTGCCTACCTTACCATTTACCAAACTAGCTTTTCCGAAACACTTGACTTTGTCACCAACTTCTATATTTTAATAAGATATTAAACGTCAATCAATCAAAACAATCCTTAAAATATGTCTATAGATCAGTGGAATTTCGAATATCTTGCCAAGTCAAAAGATTCAAAGCCACTACTATATTCTTCTATCTAAAGACGATGAGATTTTAAGTATTAAGAACGAAATGACATAAGAAACAAGACAAAAAAAAATTCTACTGTATTTGGTCAATGTACTGAACATTAAATCATTTACTTTTATTATTAAGCCAACATGAGACATTATCACTTATATAAAATCGTATTGAACATTAAAACTTACACGAATAGAGAAAGCCAGTCAAAGGTTTGTATTGGTCATTGGTATCACTCAAACAAACCATCTCTTCCATATAACCTTAAATCGACTTTTCCAGAAACAATGAAGAGAATCTAAGCTAAGTGACTCATCTTTCCTACATATTCAGGAAAAAAAAGGCAGAGCAACAAGTAGTAGAAACCTCAACAATGGCCAAAAAGGCAAAGTCTGTTCTTTTCTCTTCTCCTAAATCACTCCTTTCTTCTCTTTCTTTCACTTCTCTCCCGGCTTCTCCTATCAACAAGACCTTTTCTCAGTCGATGATGGAGGAAACAGTCGTAGCCGCGGAATCAATCATCAAGAAATGGGATCCGAACTCAGCCTCCTACACAAAGATCATCTCTCTGTTCAGTCACAGCAGAAAAGAGGCCAAAGAGTTCATCAGATGCGTCCGTGACTTACGCAGAGCCATGCACGTTCTTGTCTCTCAACAAAACTCTCAATCCGCCAAGCTCGCGCTTGCACAGAGCCTGATGCAAATCTGTATGTCCAGGCTCGAGAAGGAGTTCTTCCAGATACTTTCTTCTAACCGAGACCAGCTTGATCCTGAATCAGTCTCTGCTCATTCCTCAATTTCAAGCAACTCAGAATTCGAAGATGTTATGCAATCTGATGATGACGACGACGAAGAAGATGAGCTGAAGAAGGCGGGTGAGTCGATCACTCAGGTCGAGAAAGCCTCGGCTCTGGTGATGTCGGACTTAAAGATCATAGCAGAGACTATGATCAGCTGTGGTTATGGCAAAGAGTGCATAAAGAGCTACAAGCTGATCAGAAAGTCGATTGTTGATGAAGGTCTACACTTGCTCGGGGTCGAAAAGTGCAAGATCTCACGGTTCAGCAGAACGGATTGGGGAGTGCTCGAGCCTATGATCAAGAACTGGATCAAAGCTGCAAAGATTGGAGTCACAACACTCTTCCGAGGAGAGAAGCTTCTCTGTGATCACGTCTTCTCTGCTTCGAGCACGTTAAGAGAGTCTTGCTTTTACGAGATAGCCAACGAAGCAGGACTCAGTCTTTTCAGTTTACCGGAGCTCGTCGCCAGCAAGGAGAAGAAGCCACAGCCCGAGAGGATCTTCAAGCTGATGGATCTCTATGCGGCAATCTCTGAGCTTTGGCCAGACATAGAACTGATATTCCACTTTGATTCAGTAGCTGCTGTCAAAACTCTGGCGCTCTCGTCGATGAAGAGACTCAAGGACTCAATCCACACTTGTCTCACTGAATTCGAGTCGACGATACAGAGGGATTCTTCGAAAGCACTTACTCCAGGAGGAGGGATTCACAAGCTGACTCGGACAACGATGAGTTTCATATCATCGCTGTCTGAATACAGCCGTGTGTTGTCCGAGATCCTCGCAGAGCATCCGCTTCAGAGAAACACACGTCTGCTAGAAACTTATTTCACGGCTCCGATCTTGGAAGACGAACACACCAACAACCACGCGATCTCTGTCCATCTAGCTTGGCTCGTCCTTGTTTTCCTCTGCAAACTAGACATCAAAGCAGAGAGTTACAAGGATGTCTCTCTCTCTTACCTCTTCCTCGTCAACAACACTCAGTTCGTGGTTGACACGGTTCGTTCAACTCACCTCAGGAACCTCCTCGGAGACGACTGGCTCACCAAACACGAAGCGAAACTCAGAAGCTACGCTGCAAACTACGAGATCGCAGCTTGGACCAATGTTTTCTTAACTTTACCGGCAAAAACCAACACTACAGTATCACCGGAGGAGGCTAAAACACATTTCAGGAGATTTCACTCTGCGTTCGAAGAAGCGTACATGAAACAGTCGTCGTGTGTTATTCTGGATGCGAAACTTAGGGACGAGTTTAAGGTTTCCATAGCAAAGAAACTTGTACCTGAATACAGAGAGTTTTACGAGAAGTACTCGCCAACGCTGAGACAGGAGAGGAACATAGAGATGCTGGTGAGGTTTAAGCCTGATAACTTGGGGAACTATCTCTCAGATCTGTTCCATGGAACACCAATACTTAGTGGCTCTTCTTCTTCTTCTTCTTACATGTCTTCTTCATCTTGTATCTCACTTGGATGTGTAAGAAACTAAAAAAGTTCACATTTAGAGCATTGTCTGAATAGCATATTCACTTAAATGGATGTGAAATATCAAAAAATTGTACGCCCTTGTATATCAAAAATCATCGTAAGACAATGCAAAAACAAATACAATTATGGCATTGGGCCTAAACTCAAGCGAATATATTCAAAAACGCATATAATGTATTTTCCTGACACTAGAGAAATTCGACCGTCATAACATATCAGAATTAGGGTTTTGCTCTCTGTCTCGACGATTACACAATGTCTTCCAGAGTTAGAGCAGCAAAGAAGCAATCGTCAAAAGGGTTATCTCTGGTGACGTCGCTTCCCGAAGACGTCATCGTTGACATCTTAGCGCGTGTACCGAGATGCGACTATCCAACTATCTCCCTCGTCTCAAAGCACTTCCGAGCACTTGTTGCGTCCCCTGAGTTATACGCGAGGCGATCTTTGTTGGGCTGAACCGAACACTGTCTCTATGTTGCCTGCTCCAGCAGCGGCAATGTTGTTGACCGTTTGTTTATTCTCCGCCGGAAAACTAACGGCAACAGCAGCCGCCTGGTCCTTATCCCTTTGCTTTCTTCTCTGCGTTGCTTTGGAGGCTATGTCACAGTGGGCTCGATGATATATGTGTTTGGTGGGATTCACAATGACAATTCGACGCCGTGGGCGTTGACCATCGACTGTAGATCTCACACGGTGCAACCTCTCACCAGCATGCCTGTGCACATGTATAACCTAACGGCTAACATCATCGATGGGAGAATCTACGTAATTGGAATTCTCGATTATATTCACAGGAAGAAGATGATGGTGGTGTTCAATACAGAAACACAAAAGTGGGAGGAGCCTGCGATGGTAACGCCAGACATTGAGCTAGGTAACACGCATCGTGGTTGTGTGGTGATGGCTGGTAAGCTGTACACGAGAAATTATCAGACTAGCTTTGTTTACGATCCAAAGGAAAATAAATGGGAAACGGACGAGATGCTGAGTTCAAAGAATTGGTACCATGCGTGTGTGGTTGATGACGTATTGTACTACTACGATTGTGATGACAAGTGTTTAAGAAGGTATGATCCAAGGCAGAGGTGTTGGGGAGTCGTGAAAGGTGTGGAGAAATTGTTGGCTATGACAAGAGATACATGGTGGTCAAGGACTGTGAGTTACGGTGGGAGTTTGGCTGTGTTTTTTAATTGTAATTCAGGAGAGTTTTGGTGTGCGGAGATTTCACTGGAAAGACGTCAAGGAGGAGAGATTTCAGGTAAAGTTGAGTGGTGTGATCAGCTTATATTTCCTGAGAAGCTTTTCTTGACGAAACCTCTAGCTGTTACGGTTTGATGCAAGAACTCTCCTTCATATATATACAACTTGTGTGCTTGCTTTTTCTTTAGCTGTTATGGTTTGATGCAAGAACTCTCCATCGTATGACTTGTGATTTGTTTTTTCTTTTGCTGTTATTGTTTGATGAAAGATCCATCCCTCCTTCATATGACTTGTAAATGGCTTACTTGGAAGAAAAGATAAGTCGTCATTGCTTCCACCATTCTTATTGCCATAAGTTTCTTAATTCTGGATTCTTGGAGTCGTAAACAAAACAAAAAAATTGAAAACTTTGCATGCATCTATGGAAGATATATAGTCAAGATTTAGGATCTTCCACAAATGAGGCAGGTATATTATCAGCTGAGTAAACCTAAAGCAGCTCAAAAGAAGAAGATGTTAAACATGCTCACATAAGTTCTACTCTCCCAGGAGGAATGTAAACTGAGATCGCCATGTAACAGAGCAACTACCTTCAACATTTGACATTGATAAAATCATCACTATCTCATGTTAAGAAGTAGACTAAAGTTTATTATGAAGAGGCTAGATGTCTGAAAGTTTGAAACTGGCAAGGTTGGTGTTCTTCTTAAAACCGCCAATGTTTTCCCTCGTTACATTTTTCTTAAAAATGTCTTAAAACCATCAGTATTTCTTATATTTAATTTCGTATGATTGTTAAAGTTGAATGTAACGAAAAAAGTAAGTTAGATACTTATATGTACGAATGTGACATTGATAATGTTTTGCAAACAATAAAATAAAGAGACAAGGTTTGTCATCGTGACCACAAATGTTACATTCAATCAAGGCATTGGGCTAAACTCAAGCGAATATATTCATAAACGCATAATGTATTTACTGACATTTTATTTTTCTTTTAGAGAATTCATGGATGTTTAGAACATACTACAATTTCAGAAAATTAAGAAAACAACAGAAACCAAATTTCCTCATTAATATAGTATATCGTGGAGATGCCACTTAAAAGTGGTGCAATTAATCCCCGGAATCAAGTAAAATGTCTGGAACATTATCGTAAATGACAATGGGATGTGACTTTGCCAATAATCAAATAAAATATTTCAAATAATAATTCCTTATCCTATTATATTGTCTAGTAGTTACTAATATCATTTAATATATTTATTTATCAGTTAAATTGAAGATCAAGAAATTAATTCCTAAATAATCTATTTATTGATAGACATTGATATCTCCTTTATATAAAAATGATAGATTTATAGGCTTGTAAGAGCTGCCACATCAGCAAAAATAATTAACCAATGATAGATTTTAAAACTGCTATGTCATCTTTTCCAACCAACAATTTAAAATCATTTCATTAAATAAATTATTAATCAAATTTTTTTCAAGTTTTACCTACAAAAAAACTTTTATAATTCATAAATTCTCAAAAAAACTGAAAATGAATTACACTAAAACTCAATTATAAAGTTTAAGCAAAAGCTTATTTTATGAAGTCACCGTCTTTTCGGTTTCCAATCATCTCGCCTCTAACTCACAAGAAACGGAATCAGCCATCACTAAACACAAAATTTACTGAAAACGAATTACATCAGCAAAAATAATCAGAAAAATAATCAGCCAATGGTAGATTCCAAAACTGCTATGTCATCTTCTTCAACCAGTAACTTAAAATCATTTCATTAAATAATTTATTAATCAAAACTTCTTCAAATTCTGACCACAAAAAAACATCCACAATTACTAAATTCTAAAAAAAAAATGAAGCCCAAAAATAAACTAAAAACGAATTACACTGAAACTCAATTATAAAGCTCAAACAAAAACTCATTTTGTGGAGTTATCGTCTTCTAGATTTCCAATATTCTCGTCTCTAACTCACCAAAAACAGAATCAGCCGTTACTAAACACAAACTTTACTCTTTAATTAATGACAACCAAACTGGCAATAAACAATAAAGCTTATATAAGTGGACCACAAATAAGTGAAATCCAAAAAACATAGCAATGAGGATGTCAAAAAAAAAAAAAAGTGATGAGCCATATAGGGTATAAATAATACACAGCTCTAAGCAGCATAAAAATACAATCTCACAACTGTATTGCATTTATATTTATAATGTGAGTCGAGCAAAAATGAGTCTTAGTCATAGTAATGCTGGAGCTGGAGAACGACTTTCTCGCCAAAAGTAAAACTTCAGGAGTGACTTGGTATCTTTCTTCTAGAGAAAAGTACTTTAAACAATTGTATCTATTTGATCTTATAACAGATCTCAAGTTTCTAAAACTGATATAGAATTTCATATTGTTTGTTGTAATCAGACATTGTAGAGAAACCGACGTTAAAGCCTAACTAAACAACCGGTAATTGAAGAAAGTTATTCACCGTTTCTTAATTCTCATTTGCAAAAGTTCATAAAACATAAAACTGAAAACTTAAAAAAAAATATATATGGCTATAAAGTTCCACACTATTCACCAATATTGGCAAATGATCGAGCTAGCTAAACTATCAAACAAATAGTTTATCAATTAATAAAGAACTCATATAATAAAGAAGTTTATTATTAATTACCATTTGGTTTCTTATAAAATATCTATGTACACACTAAATCTTTAAAAATTGATAAGTAGAGAAATGCATATTATATAAAAATTAAAAATAAGATCCTAACATACAATATGAAACAAAAATGGAGTAAAGATTAAGTTTTCCTTTTAAAAGCATCAAGCAAAAGAGAAGATTATGCAAAAAGTTTATGAAAGTATAAAATAATACTCATGGTGTTCACTAAAGAAATGACATTATAATGTCAGATGTCCAAATTTAGACAATAGATTTCTAATATAATATATAGTTCATGTAGATACTATTCACATAAATAAAAAATATAACAAATCAAATTATTATACAAAAATGGTTAAATTTTACCCTTCATATTTGCAAAAACATGCATTAACTCTTAAAATAAGTCCAACTAAATCATAAGATACATTAATCTACCTTCAAATTATTATACAAAAATTTCGTTCATCTTTATATATATATATATATACATATATTCCTTTTATATTTACTTTACTCGACTATATCTAAGAATCAAATGCAAATATATTATTCTATAATTTATCATAATATTAAACACAAAATTAACTGACAACCTTCTATAAAACTACAATATAATTATACAATCCACGCGTAGCATGGACAAAACACTAATTAATCATAAAAAAAATTGAAAGAGAAATTTAGATTTTTTTCTCCATCTATAAATACATATGTTTAGTCTATTGCAAAGACATGACAATCACAATAACATAACACACTAAATATCAGTTTACAGATAAAGGAAGAAAAATTTAAACTCTTATTTTATAGATCAGTCTTTTCATCTTTCGCAACAGTAGTTGGATATATTCTAATATCTTTATAATTTTGTTATATATAGTTTATGTAATTTATGTTTTGTATATGGTATAAGAGACAAGTTTCAATTTTCTTTTAGTGATTCAATTCATAGATCTATTATTCTTAATTGGTTAATTTATAACCATGTTCTGATGATGTAAAACATAAATTACATGAACTTTATATAAGATTTTTAAACACAGCACATAATAGAATTATGAGTAAATTTTTCAAATTAACTCCAACTCTTATTGCAAAAGATGAAAAAAACTGATCCCTAAAATAGGAGCTTAGGTTTCTCTCCCTTTATTTATAAGTTGATCTTTGTTATTGTGATGAATAAGAGAGAATCTAAATCCCTCTTTCAATTTTCTTTAAATATATCTCAACTTTTCAATCAAAATAGAGATTGTTTTGAATTAACTCATTTGATTTCATTTTAATTAGTCAACAAATATATTAATTCAATAAAAAACTGATAACTATTAAATTACATAATAAGACAAGGAAAAATATTGAACAACCTTTGGGCAAATATGTTACGTTCCACGCTATATATGTTACAAATAACTATGGAAAAATGATAAACTCGCTATAAAGTACAAACAATCTACATGATATAAGCAAACATTGATTTACTACCGTGTCTATATATTTAAAATTTTGCGTGTTATCAAATGTATCATACGGGTCACGACATAATCATATTGTTGATCATATTTGGTTTAGTGTTAATGCAAATTATTTATTGCTTGAGTAATCAATAAGACATCAAATATATCAAATACGTGGGCTTCTACCAAGATTAGTGTCTCTCATCGTCGTCCTTGTCCAAGTTAAAAGAAATACAAATACACATATCGAAACACAATAAGGAAAATAATCATCAAATAGGTTATTAAACCAATACTTTATGTATATATTTTTTTTGAATATAACTTTATGTATATTATACTTTGTTTTATTCTAAAACTTTGTCTCCCTATTCGTTCTTTAAAAAATTTAAGCTTTATTCTCCATTAGTGAAGATGATGAACCCGTTAACTTTCTAAAGCCAATCAAATATAATTCTTCAAAAGAATATGGAATACATTCAAACCCAGTGTTTATTACAAAAATTTTGATCCACCGTATATTGAGTTCAAGTTTTTAAGTGGTGGTCCATTGAAGAAACTATTATGTCCGAATATATCTGAATTTATAAATGGTACTCATTCAAACTGATAGGAGTATTTCAGAAACAAACATACTCTTTATTTTATTCATATAATGTAAGTAAAATAAAAACTCCATTTGGTCCACAATCCACCGTTGTACGCTCTTTACCAAATCAAAAACCTAACACTGACTCTCTCTTGCATATATAAAAACAAACCTCTCCAACTCTTAATTCATATCTCTAATCACGGAAACATAATAAACAAAGAAGAAACATTAACAAATGGCAGCTAATCTAGAGCGATGCGACAGTGATGTAGAAGAAGATTACATAGACATGGAAGTAACTTCTTTCGCAAACCTTGTACGCAAAACTCTCATCAACAACAACAACAACCCTCGAGAGTTCGAGTTCCAAATGTCTCATCTTTGTCCTCTCGAGATAGACACAACCACTTCTCCCGCAGACGAGCTCTTCTACAAAGGCAAGCTTCTCCCTCTTCACCTGCCTCCACGTCTCCAAATGGTCCAGAAGCTTCTAGAAGATTACACCTTTGACGACGAATTCTACAGCACGCCCTTAGCCACTGGAACGGTTACTACTCCGGTGACGAGCAACACTCCGTTTGAGTCTTGCACAGCCTCTCCGGCAGAGTCTTGTCAAGTGAGTAGAGAGCTTAACCCCGCAGACTATTTCCTTGAATATTCAGATTCATTGGAGGATGATGAGAAGAAGAAATCTTGGGGCAAGAAACTGAGATTGATCAAGCACTTGAGTTTTGGAACGAAGATTAAAGCTTCGAGAGCTTACTTAAGATCCTTCTTTGGAAAATCAAGCTGTTCTGATGAGTCAAGAGTTGCTGACGAAGGATCGATTTTGAGGTATTCGCGAGTGCAGGCTCCTTTTGGAGAAATCAAAACAGAGAGACCTAAAAAACAGAGTAATAGTTCTATTTGCCGCAGCCATAGGAGGTCGTTTTCGGTTTCTATGAGGAGACAACCTGCGAAGATTTCCAACAACAAATCATCGACTGGCTTAGGGTTTCGTCCGCTGCAGTTTTTGAAGAGTTCGAGCTCAGAGATTGAGAATTCCATTCAAGGAGCTATCTTGCATTGCAAGCAATCTCAGCAACAAAAGCAGAAGCAGTATACTGTGAATGAGGTCGGATTCTGTTCGTTGTCAGCTTCAAAAATCGCAGCGACGGATGATCAAGAACGGGCTCAGCTGTTTAGGGGTTAACTAAGTAGTTAAATTGGACATGAAAATCGATGAGAAGAAAATAAGAGTTGAGTGAGAGTGAGAGCACTAGAGATTAAATTGCTTCTTCTTTGCTTTTCTATGATATTTCATGAATCCTACTGCCATTTTCGTGTCCAAAAAAGGATATAATGAAAATCGTTTTTTAGATATAACTCAAATCACTTGTGATTTAATGTTTTTAGATTTATTTTACGATTAATGTATACGAAAAACGGATTATCTCTATTTTTAAATATATTTTGAACGAAAAACATTGCAGTCACTATATTAAAATCACTACTTACTTAGCAAAAACATAAAAATCCTTAAAAAGACAAAAGAGAAAATATATACTAACTTATATGGGAGATTGATTGAGAGACAGAAATGATGATTCCCTAAACACGAGTGTTCAAAGTCAGACCGTCGTTATCACCATAAAAAGGTTCACTTCTTAAAGTTTAAAAGGAGGATATATATCGGGAAACATGGATCCATGCTTTCAGAAAGCTGATCGCTACTTCGCTCTAAATTTTAAATAAATAAGTGTGATTTGTGTAAACAAACAATTTATATCTCAATGGAGAAATTATGCCTACGTCACTCACTACGTGTATAAAGGCATCATTACAAGACAGACGTACGCGGCAACATATGGGTTAGGTCGAGTTCCGAAGCCTAATTATCCTCTTTACTAATGTTAATTAGTTTCTTTCATAGCGTCCTCTTTATATGTTGAGCTCTATTCACTTTTATACATACTCAATAATCTGTCAAATGGTAATCAGGCTTCCTCTTAATTCTTGATATGGATAATTAGGAATTTTTTGAACTTCTGATGTGTTTTATCTACATATTATGTTGCATTTTTTTTAATACACACTACGTATTTCCTTCAAGTAAAGGAAGCAAGATGTAATGAGAATATCAAGTTTAGAAATATCGTTTTTCAACTTGATTTTCAGTGTTCTGGCATATGTGTTGAGATTGCATGCATGGGTTCATGATACATCAGAGACAACATATGGATGGAACATAGTATCAAAATTTGAGCGCTGATGTAATAAGAAAGCTTTCGCAACATGTTATAGAGTGAATTTCACAACAATGGATACATAAATGAAACTGACCAAATTATCTTCACAAGAGCTTACAAACAAAACTAGATTGTTGTTTACGAAATTGTAGATTCAGATGGAAATTCTCAACCATACAAGACACAGAACAACCAAAACAATAAATTCAATCTACAAATTTCTGAAACATTTTGATTTGAATACGGTAGCTAGCAAGCAAATATTAATGAGGTTATAGGAGAGAAGAATATATAATAAACAGGAACAGACGTACCCAGAAGTGAAAGTATGTGGTTCTCGTACAATGTAAGTCGCAATGAGAGGCCCCTCCCTGCCTTAAGGCAGATAAAGCATGTGGTTTAAGCTGCAATTTTATTTTGTAATTTAGAAGTCACACTTAGAAATGTGATAACATAAGTAAGAGTAGTGTATTAATTCCATTTTTATTGTCACTAATTCACACAGTTCAATTAATATTGTGATTTGTATTATATTTTTGAATATTTGTGTTTTTTCACTTCATAATTGGTTTCATGTTAGATGGTTTTTAATTTTTTTTTCTTATTTTTATCATTTAATCATTAACAAATATTTTTCAATAATATAATAATATTAAAATTAAATATATAGGCTACTTAAACCTTTTCATTTTACTATTTTATATTTTTTCATAATGTTTTACACAATGGTAATATAAATTGTGTTAGTATTTTTAGTTGTTATGAAAAACCATAGTAATATAATGTTTTCATTTATATAACTTGAAATACTTGAATAATTAAGTTGATTCATTTTTTTATAAGTTAAAAGTATATGATTGTGAAATTAAATATAAACAAAAATCATAAAGAAAATTAGATAATATAGTAGAAATATTTATTCTAGATTAATATATAGAAAAAATATAAGGCCCCAAAATTTTAATTTGCTTGAAGCCTCTCAGTTATTAGGGACGGCACTGCGCAATGAATTAACTGCACAACAACTCCCTTGAGGCAAAGACCTTATGCAGATTTCTAACTTGTATGTACCTACAGGGCAAACATTACATGTGAATCCAATGTCCAGCTTAGAAAAACATTAGTTCCAAAGGATTTTTTTCTTTGATCAGATGTTTTATGAAGATACCTTCCATCAAGCTCTTGTTGCCTCTTTTCCAAGCTTATCGATTCAGTAACTGGATCGAAAGGCTCACCCAGGGTAACCTTTATATCTTCTGGGAGCATACTAGTTTTGAGATCTGGAATGCGATATTGGATGTTTCTTTTCTTCCACCCAAAGCACTTACTAAATGAAGTTCCATGGGTGCCTCGAGAACAAATCTCCGTCTGCTCGCAAAGCAATAGACGAAAGTTAAGGAAAATTGTCATATTTGTTGAAAAGAGTTGGGGTGAAAGATTCTTTACTTGGCATCTTCAAAAACATTCGCCAATAGCAATCACAAGTCGCTGCTCCATCTCTCCAAATGCTTGTTTGATCATCTTCTCAGTCTTGGACTCTGCAATGGCGCTGCATTTTTCTTCTATGGCAAGCAAGATAGCTTGCTTCACATTACTGATTTGGTTGCTCACATCACTCATGTTCTTGTTGCTACTTTTTCGAATCCCAGCGACTTGTTTCTTGACACAAAATTCTCTTTCATTTCATCAATCTCCTTTTTAATGTCCTGCAAAAAAAGAAGCCTAATTGTTGATACAATGCTTGATGTGATATTGTGACCACCAAGCACAAAGTTAGAAAAACAACATACCATGATCATCTGCTTCTCTTGTGACACAACTTTTTCTTTGATTTCATCACTCCTTTTTAATGTCCTGCAAACAAAAAAACCTAACTGTTGATACAATGCTTGATGTGACATTGTGACCACCAAGGACCATGTTAGAAAAACAATGTACCATGATATTTTCGTTGTCCTTCCTCTCCTTTCTTTGGAGATAACACTTAGAGGAGTGTTCTTTATAGGTGTCAAAGCCTTGTTGATCTTTCGTTTTCGCTGCTTTAAATAGATCAACAATAAATTGTTCATCGAGCACTCTCGTTGCAACACGCGTTGCAACTATTACTTCTTCCATTGTAAAGTATTGTCTACGGCTTGGGATCATTTTGAGTAATATTCCTTGCCTATACTCATGATACTTCAAATTTGCACAACGTTTGTTCAATTATTAAAAGGTTAGATGAACATATGGAACCAATATTTGTAAACTTTTAGTTAATGATCAATAATCATAGATATGGAAAGACGAAATGCACAGAGTAATCTAACAAAGAACCATTCGTTATCTTGTGATATGATATATTTGATCACCTAACAAATACATACTTTATCAAGAAAATGATTATCCATAATATACTTCACTCTTTTAAAAGAAACTTCATAGACATCCACTGTCATTCCAATAAAAGTAATAAGCTAAGTTTCTTACCATTCTTGTCATTCATCTCCTGTATTTTGCGGGAGTATTCATGGTAGTCGCAAAAGCCTTCTTGATTTTTCACTAATCCAAATAGCTTCATAATATAATCCAAATAGCATATAAATATACATGAAAATTCTGAAGTGGGTTGATCTCAACTGTTCATCGTGATGCTGCATTCCATGCCGTATCCATGGCAAAGAAAAACTAATGCCCTTGGCTCTTGGTTTGTTGGTAGCCATTTGAACGTGAACAGCTTAAATCCTCGAGTGTTCTTTATAAAACTCTGTATATATGTAAATATATAATCATCAATAAATCATCAGATATTCCTATATACGTATATGTTGTGGTGTTAATACATATTTATACATACCTCACCGTAATTGATGCCATCTGTTTCACTTGTCTGCTCATCAAAACTCAGTGTTTATTATAATTTTTTTTTGATCCACCTTATATTGAGTTCAAGTTTTTAAGTGGTGGTCCACTGAAGAAACTAAGATGTGGTCCATTGAAGAAACTAATATGTCTGAATATATCTGAATTTATAAATGGTACTCAGTCAGACTGATGGAGTATTTCAAAAACAAATAATATACTCTTTATTTTATTTCTATCTTCTTCTTTTTTTTTAAATCATATAATGTAAGTAAAATAAAAACACAATTTGGTCCACACTCCACCGTTGTAGGCTCTTTACCAAATCAAAAACCTAACACTGATACACAAAGAAGAAACATTAACAAATGGCAGCTAATCTAGAGCGATGCGACAGTGAGGTAGAAGAAGACTACATTGACATGGAAGTAACTTCTTTCACAAACCTTGTACGCAAAACTCTCATCAACAACAACCCTCGAGAGTTCGAGTTCCAAATGTCTCATCTTTGTCCTCTCGAGACAGACACAACCACTTCTCCCGCAGACGAGCTCTTCTACAAAGGCAAGCTTCTCCCTCTTCACCTGCCTCCACGTCTCCAAATGGTCCAGAAGCTTCTAGAAGATTACACCTTTGACGACGAATTCTACAGCATGGCCTTAGCCACCGGAATGGTTACTACTCTGGTGACGAGCAACACTCCGTTCGAGTCTTGCACCGTAGTCTTGTCAAGTGAGTAGAGAGAGCTTAACCCCGCAGACTATTTCCTTGAATATTCAGATTCATTGGAGGATGATGAGAAGAAGAAATATTGGCGCAAGAAACTGAGATTGATCAAGCACTTGAGTTTTGGAACGAAGATTAAAGCTTCGAGAGCTTACTTAAGATCCTTCTTTGGAAAATCAAGCTGTTCAGATGAGTCAAGAGTTTCTGACGAAGGATCTATTTTGAGATATTCGCGAATGCAGCCTCCTTTTGGAGAAATCAAAACAGAGAGACCTAAAAAACAGAGTAATAGTTCTATTTGCCCGAGCCATAGGACATCGTTTTCGGTTTCTATGAGGAGATAACCTGCGAAGAGTTCCAACAACAAATCAGAGACTAGCTTAGGGTTTCGGCCGTTGCAGTTTTTGAAGAGTTCGAGCTCAGAGATTGAGAATTCTATTCAAGGAGCTATCTTGCATTGCAAGCAATCTCAGCAACAAAAGCAGAAGAAGTGTACTGTAAATGAGGTCGGATTCTGTTCGTTGTCAGCTTCAAAAATCGCAGCGACGGATGATCAAGAACGGGCTCAGCTGTTTAGGGGTTAACTAAGTACTTAAACTGGACATGAAGATGATGAGAAGAAAATAAGAGTTGAGTGAGAGTGAGAGAACTAGTGATAAATTGCCTCTTCTTTGCTGTTCTATGAGATTTCATGAATCATACTGCCATTTTCGTGTCCAAAAAGGATATAATGAAAATCGTTTTTTAGATATTAGGTGTTTTTCGCACAAGTGAGATTTAATTATTATTTTTTGTGATATATGGTAGTTAATTTTTTTTAGTAAACTAAATATTTTTATCATATAAATTTAAATTTAGAATTCTAGATTTAAAACAAAAATCAAAAATTAATTAAAAATTTGATTATATTAATTTGTTGATTTTATTAAAGGTAAATAAGGTTTTTTATATAGGAGACAAAAACTAATCAACCATTATAACTCTCAAGCACAACTCAACTTATTTGCCAATTAATAATATGATAATTCAAATCATTTATAGTTTAATATTTTTATATTTATTTTAAAATTAATGTCTACGAAAAATAGATTATCTTTTTTTTAAGATCATTTTTAATCTATTTTGCTATTTTTTCCTCTAAAATCGAGAAATTCTAAAAAAAAAATATATTTCTCTATTTTAGAGGAATGCCTCTATTTTAGAGGAAAATATAAAGATATTTATTTTTTCTTCTATATTAGAAGAAAAAATAGTATTTTTATTTTTTTCTCTAAAATAAAAATAGATTGGAGAACAAAAATGACACCTCTATTTTTTTTTCTAAAAGTAAAGGGAAAAATAGCAATAGATTGAAAATGCTCTTAAATATATTTTGAACTAAAAACACTGCAGTCACTATATTAAAATCACTACTTATTTAGCAAAAACATAAAAATCCTTAAAAAAACAAAAGATAAAATATATAACTTATATGGGAGATTGATTGAGAGACAGAAATGATGATTCCCTAAACACGAGTGTTCAAAGTCAGACCGTCGTTATCACCATAAAAGGGTTCACTTCTTAAAGTTTAAAAGGAGGATATATATCGGGAAACATGGATCCATGCTTTCAGAAAGCTGATCGCTACTTCGCTCCAAATTTTAAATAAACAAGTGTGATTTGTGTAAACAAACAATTTATATCTCAATGGAGAAATTATGTCTACGTCACTACGTGTATAAAGGCATCATTACAAGACATGATGACGTACGCAGCAACATAGGGGTTAGGTCGAGTTCCGAAGCCTAATTATCCCCTTTACTAATGTTAAGTTTCTTTCCTAGCGTCCCCTTTTTATGTTGATCTCTCTATTCACTTTTATACATACTCAACAGAACGGTGCCTATATATTTGTATGACCTAAACAAAATAAAATGTGAAGTTTAATGCTTAAGTATGCAAAATTTTAAGAATTATGATTTATAAAAAATATTATAAAAATACTTCAAAACAAACAACTTTACTATATATAAAACTATGATTTGTGAAATGTGACACTTTAAATATAAAATTGTTAAGTAAGTATCAACAAAAATAAATTAGATAAAAGCTGACAAACAAATAAAAAGTTATTAAAAAATAAGATCTAATGAGGTGAAAGTTCAGTATAAAAAATTTGTTAATGATTTTTTTAAATAAAACATAGTTGAACTTTTGTTTCTTTGTTGGCCATTTACAAGAAAAAAAAATTATACCATATAATTTTTTTTTGTAAATTATACCCCTTAAATTTTATATGAAATTAAATACTCTACACCAATGTTTCTAATTTCATTGAGTAGCCATGGCCCTGGCTGTAATATGTCATATGGCAGTTGATAATTTTACAACAATTTGGTAATAACCTACGATTTTGTTTTCTTTATTTTAACGTGTGGTATAAGGTAATCTTATATTTTCTTATAAACAGTAAGAAAATATAAAATTACTTAGTGGCTTCTTACTGTTTATAAGAAAATATAAGATTACCTTATACAACACGTTAAAATAAAGGAAAAAAAATCGTTGAGGCAAAATACTTCTTATAAAAGGTTGAGGCAAAATATTTCTTATAAAAAATTGAGGCAAACTATTTATTTTAATTTTGCCTCAACTTTTTAATAGCCTTGGCACGGCACTGCTTGGAATATCATATTTCTCTAGTATTAAAACCGTCATGCTGTTTATATATATTAATCATTCTTTAGCCAATTGAATTTTAGCCAATTAAAGAAAATAAAAAAAAATATAAGATTACGTTGAAATAAAGGAAACGAAATCGTAGGTTATTACCAAATTGTTGTAAAATTATCAACTTATTAGCTTAAAAAGGTTTGGTTCCAAGAATCCATCCCCATCACTAAAACCAGAGCCAAACATGGCTGACATTGAAAAAGAGTATAGACAACTTGTTGAAGTGGGGGTAATGTTAAAATCAACTCTATTGCTTTTCTATATGAAACGGGTTAAAGCGCTAACCAACTCGTCGGTGTAAATTTAGGTGCTTTATGCCAATGAACTAGACACCACAGCGTTTGGCAGTGGATTTCCCTTGTCTGGACTGGACCATCTGTTCTTGCAACTACAAAACATCAGGTTGGAATCAGAACAACACAGCTAAGCATCCTGCGAATCAATTTTGATTTTTGCAATCTAATTTTGCTTGTATAGTCTCAGAATTGTCTCCTGGAATATCTGTTGTTGAACAGAAATCTGAAAAGGAGAGACTGTACTTGATCTGCTATTTGCATTTGAGCGCTCCTAGAGTGTGGTATTCTGTAGCAGGATGTCATCGCTCTAAGTTGAGGGAGACCATGAAGAGCTTGATCCCTGGGATGTCAGGAGAGCAGTCAAAGGTGAACGATGATCCTGTAAGCAAACTTTGCTCTCGTTGATTGGTTGCCCCATGGGGATATCGCTGTTCAGCAGAATCAGGAGAAGTGTAGATCGATCGTTAAAAAAACAGTAGGCAGCATGGGATGGTTTAGTTCCAACATTGTTAAGGTATGCTCACGGTTCTTCTCTTGCTCACTACCTTTTGCTTTTCTTTCTCTATATTATGTAGTCACGGGCAGACGCGAGTTCCTTAGTCATTCACTGAAATCGCAGAGGATGGACAAGAGTTATGATGATGTGAGCAAGAGGGAGTGATGTGTATGATCTGCTTTTTTCCTTTTGAGTCAACTTTATGTATTGTATGTTTGATATTCTACATATTATTTGAAACCATATCTCTCAGTGTTATAAAAATCAAGAGATAATTACAGAGGATTTGTTGAGTTTCCAATGCATGTGCAGTAAAATCGAATTATTAGGGTAGATAAGATAATAATATATTTTTTAAAAGAATTAATTAACATTCTCAATCGTGATACTCAAGCTCCATACATTAATGTTTTCAAGGAATTAACATTTTCTTCAGCTTCTAGAGAACATAGACAAACAAAATATTATCCAGTGTATGTCTTTACAAGAATTAAGGGACACTTGTGTGAATTAAATAATCAACCCAAGGCCAAATGAGAAGAATGGTAACATCATTATCATCATTATAAATATAATCCTACAACACATTGTATTTAATAATCAGCTCTAAAAAGGCAATTTAGGAGGAAGAGAAGGGACAAGAGAGCCACAGCTGTGGGATGCTTTAGTATATCTTTTGTGTGTTTGCATCAGTTTAAAGTTTAAACTTACAGCAAAGCCTAAAAATAAGATTAATTTGTCCAAAGCTATTCATTTCTCTTTTTATTTTGTTTTAATAATGGCTTAAAATTTGAGATAGTCATGTAAAGTTGTAAATACAATTATATACTACGGTTTTAGTTTACATAAATAATACATTTTCAGAAAAAATGAAAATCATTTACAAAATTGATTAAACGTAATAACTTACTTTATAATAGTATTTTCTTTTGTTGAGGGATAAATAAATAAATAAGTATTTTTTAGCGAGTGGTTTTATTATATAAAGAACAAAAAACCAATGAAAGAAACTAGAGGAAATCTTAGTGCACAATTCGGCCCATGTTAGTGACATCCTCATTCTGATAGTCCGGCTAAAGATCTCCATTTTATAAAACCTATTACATATTAAACTTTTCCCCATAATTTCTAAGGCCCATCTTATTTTAGGATTGAGGAGGCTACTTATGAACTTAATATACGAATATGATGTACTAGGTGACCGCCTGCGCATCGCACAGGCAAATATCATTTATAAAGTATTATAATATTATTTTTCATTAATTATATTTCATATTTGTATTTTATCTAATATTCATTTTCATATATACTTATAACTAAAAGTAGTTTGGATATAGAGACATACATCAGTAACACAAATTTTATTTTGGTCATACACTAAACTAATTTTTGATAACAATGTAACCAGCATCTGTATCGGTAGATTTCAAAAGCTGTATCACCAAAAAATTATTTCATTTAGCTTAATAATCTCAAAAAGTTAAAATATTACATTAATAAAAACAAATGATAAAAATAAAAAATGCTAAAAACAATAATTATGACATTTAAGATAGACGTTATAGCTAACCAAAACAATCAAACACGCTAAACAAATTATCTTTCACACTGCTAGTTGAGGTCTCTTATTAGACAAATTGCAAACAGCCCAATTTTAAAAACAAATAAAGACAAAGAAAAATATGAAAATCATATATACAATCAAACCAGTATAATATGATAAGGAGAAACTAAATAACCAAACAAACAATTACCATGTTCTTAAGGATATGTATGCGATCCAAAATGTTTTTGAAAATCAGCAAATCCAAAGAAACCGCTGTCACGTTGACGGCAATGATGGAGATATTGTATTTGACGAAAAATACTAAATTACTACGATGATCACTTATAAAAGAGACGAATGTGTCTCCAAAAAACCTTTTTTGTTTTCGAAAGAAGAGGTCCCAAAATCATTAAAGTTCAATGCTTTGCTTAAATGACATCCTCTCAATGTTAGAAGAGAGATCTCAAAATCATTATAGTTTAACAATTTACTACATGAAGATATCTTATCCAGCTAGAAGATTGACTTTCTATTTGAACCATTTTGTTTCTCTTGTAATTGTCACTAAACATGTGTCTTCTTAGTGTTCATTTTTCCGAACCATACACCTAAAAGTTAGAAGACAAAACAAAAACACATAACCTATACGGTAACATGCAAGCTGGACACGGTCTTTACATTGTTTTACCGTGTAGGTTTTTTTTTAACCTGTAGGTTATAGTTTCTCTTGTAATTCTGACTAAATATATGTACAGCTTGCATGTTACGAACTATTTCTTAAATTTATTCGTCCTCCTCTTCGGGAGAGTGGGAGAAAGAAATATCCTCATCAGATGGCAGAAAATCCTCAGAGTCAAGACCAGCTTCGAATCTCTCTCTCTCCTCTCCACTTTCTCTCTCTCCCTCCTCTCAAACTTTTCATTCGTACAAGCAACATGTGCTTGAGCCTGAAGTTACTCTGTTCTCAATCAAAATGGTGTGCCTTAGGATTATCCGACGCTCTAGTGAGTGGCTAAAGAATCTATTAAAAGTATGAATATATAACTTCATGCTTACTTGAAAGCTACCACTTATTTGAGTTCCAATTACTTCGCCTAGTTGATGAATGTGGAATCCCAATGATACATAGTATCTCATGTTGAGTTCCAGGCTTCTCCTATGCCGCAACCAAGGAGAGCTTACTCCGGATCTGGTTAATAGAAAAATCACCTGCACTACCCAACTTACACGGTATCAGAAGAAGATTTTGGAATCATCATCTATTCATATGCTATGATTAACACTAACACTAACATATCATTACAAGTTTGGTTCATAGAAGAAGTAGCACTAACCACATGTCTAATTTTCTTATAAAGACTGTTTGTTAGTACAAAATAAAACTTTACTAACATATTTCCAATGGCCTAATAGGGATGGATACTTTTAAAGAATCGGTTTCACGTCAATGATTCTTTTCATTCATCTCTAATATGTTCTTTTTTGAACAAAACATATTAGCAGTAGCTTTTCGGATGAAAAGTTCATGTTGTACAGAAGATGAAGATATAATGCAATCAGAATGATAATAGAATCATTCTTTAGGTTTACAACTATAAAGATTAACTTTCATAAAGAAATACTAAATTAAATTGACACACAATAGTATAATACAACGTTTATTGAACCAAAGTGAAGGAAAGAAGAAAGCAATGAACTAAATCTATAAAAATAACATAGAAAGCAAACATAAGATGTATCATCATGCTTCTAAGAGAGGACGGTATGAACAGGAAAACGAAATAATACAAACAAAAACGATTTTGTAATCAAAGCATTAGTTATAATCAATATACCAAATTTTTGAGTGGGGAAGGAGATAAAGTAGTGATATATTTTCTGTAAATTAAGCCCACGATTAATGTCAGTTGCAAGTATCATAAACTTCGAAGCTATATAAGCAGATAGGGAAGCAGTGAAACCTAATTAAGTTTTCTCTTTAACGTGTTAAGCTTGTAACAATATTGCTTTTTTTGTCTAGGATTCTTTCTCTTGCAAGTTACCTGTAACACATTGAAACCCGAGAAGATGCACCAATGGATCAATGGGAAGACTTTAATGAGAAATACACATACTAAACTCTAACTTACACGGTAAAAAAAAATAAAACTGAGCCGCTTAGAAGTATGAGACTCATGTGAGTATATATAGTTTTCTAAAATTTAGGGTTTTTGTTTTTAAATGTAATTAGTCGACTTAAAACATTATTTATTGGACTGATGAAAAAAAAACATTATTTATTGGACACCAACATCAAATAAAGCCTAACAAATAAATCAAATCATATAAATTAAAAAGAAACCGAATTATATCAAAACTAATGGTTTACTTAATCAATTATTTCATTAAAAGTAACTAAAATCAATTTATATAAATGGCAAAAGGTAATCAACCATAATAACTTTCAACCACAGCCCCACTTGCTTCCTAATTAATAATATGATATTAACATGGGTATATCACTATATTGTATATGTTGGGTCTGTTTAACATGTATATCTTTTCGAATGTATCAATTTTGATTTATAATTTAAAAAAAAAATTAAATATACTATTTGGGTCACAGATTTGGATATCCAGACAAAACATTTTATTACAATGTTATTTTCATTTTACGTTTTTAGAAATAAACTAGTATTTATAATAATACAAAATGAGAATAAATAAATATCGACTGTTTCAAAGAAGGGATATCCTAAAAGACAATTATTCTGTCGCTCTCTTTCTTAAACAAATACAAACCTAACGGCACGTTTGAAGCCGGTGGGAAATAGTTGTCTTTGATTCATCATTTTATTATTGTCTCTCCAGTCACAATCACAATCTCATCTTCTTCTTCCTCCTTTTGGCTTCTTATCCTCGTTTCCATTTTTTTTATTTTTAATTGTATTATACTATTTCTCTTAACATCTTTATGAATTTTCCAGCTCGATGAATTTGTCAGAACCGAAACGTTGAAAACGAAATTTGCATAAAAATACAAAACTTTCTCGTTGATTATAAGATTTGTTAAGCAGCTCTTGATTTTCGTCAACATATTTGTTAATCAACTTGTAAACCCCTTTTCAAGACCCTAAATAACAACAAATTCAAGACTTTTTCTTTTTTTTCTCTCTTCCGATAATCTATCGATTTGTTACAAATTAATCATTTTGGTCAATTTACAAGTGTAAAAGCGTAGTTTTTCGTTATTGAGCTGATGAGAAGCTTTTTGCAAACACATCTCCCTTTCTTTCCAGCTTTACTATTATCCTCACCAAAATAATCTGTACTTCCTCGAAAAACATTTCCAAAAATAGTTCGAATTCGTGGTACCCATTTGTCCAATTTACGATTTTTTCCTTCTCTCTCTGTTCTTAAAGTTTCTTCCTTTTCACTTGTGGATTTCTCTGTTCATCGTTTGGTTATGATAAGCCTAAAGTTCACTACTTTATGGGTTTTAACTGTTCTCTGTTCCTCACGGGTCTCCTCTGCCTCTGATAGTTTCTTCGTCAACTGTGGATCGCCGGAGAATGTAACAGTCAACAATCGAACCTTCGAGTCCGACGGCAATCTAGGTCGGGAAATCTTCGATTCCACTCGAGGAATCTCCGTCAGAACCACCACCGATTCGAATTCCCTTCCTTCAGGAGACGAATCGGCTCTGTTTGAGACAGCGAGAGTACTCTCCGACGAATCAACCTTCCGATTTCCGATCGAGCAGCACGGATGGTTCTTAATCCGCCTCTACTTCCTACCCTTCGTCTCCTCTTCCCGAGATCTAACCGCAGCTAGATTCTCCGTTTCGGCTCAGAATTTCACTCTGATCAGAGATTACAAACCCTCGACGACTTCTGTTATCAAGGAATACAGTTTAAACATCTCTACGGATCACCTATCGCTCGAGTTTCGTCCCGAGACCGGTTCTTTCGCCTTCGTCAATGCCTTGGAAGTTTTCAGGCTTCCGGAGAATCTGCTACCTGAAGAAGCGGGACTCATCGGTGGTACACAGAGCAGCAGCAGGAGGAATCTCAAGCTCAGGGCTCATGCGATGGAGACTGTTTCTAGAGTAAACATGGGGAATCTTAGCGTGGCTCGTGACCAGGACAAGCTATGGAGGCAATGGGATTCTGATTTTGCGTTCATGGGAGGGGCTCATTTCGGTGTCCCTGTGTTGAACCTCGATGCAGTTAACTTCAGTGCTGGTGGTATAACAGATGACATTGCACCTGTTCACGTCTATGGAACCGCCACGAGGTTGAACTCCGAGAACAATCCAAACACTAACGCGAACCTAACTTGGACATTCAGAGTCGAGCCTGGTTTCGACTACTTTCTCCGGTTTCACTTCTGCAACGTGATTGTGGATCCTTTTGGGTTCGAGCGTCAGATAAGCTTCAACATCTTTGTGAACTCGGAGAAAGCTGGGTCCGTTGTTATGACGGAGGTTGCGAATGGCACATTTGGAGCTCCTTATTTCGTCGATGCGGTGATGCGGAAGGCGAGTAGCCGTGAAGGGTCATTGAATCTGTCTATTGGTGGAGTCATGGATGTTTCTTTTTACCCTGTTTCTTTCATTAATGGGTTTGAGGTCTTGAAGCTGAGCAACGACAAACGGAGTCTTGATGTCTCTGATGCTGTTCTCCGTGATGGTTCTTCGAGTAACAAGAGTTCGAATCCGAGTATCGGGCTGATTGCTGGATTATCTGCAGCTCTGTGTGTTGCTTTGGTCTTTGTTGTTGTTGTTTCTTGGTGGTGCATCAGGAGGAGAAGAAGAAGAAACAGAGAAATGCAGACTGTTCATTCTAGAGGAGATGAGCAGATGAAGCGTAACGAAACAGGCGAAAGCTTAATATTTTCGAGCTCAAAGATCGGTTATCGATTCCCCTTGGCTTTACTAAAGGAAGCAACGGATGATTTCGATGAAAGCTTGGTGATTGGTGTTGGTGGGTTTGGTAAAGTTTACAAAGGAGTCTTGAGGGACAAAACAGATATAGCTGTGAAACGTGGGGCTCCACAGTCGAGACAAGGTCTAACGGAGTTCAAGACAGAGATCGAGATGCTTTCTCAGTTCAGGCACAGGCATTTGGTTTCTTTGATCGGGTATTGCGATGAGAACAGCGAGATGATCATTGTCTATGAGTATATGGAGAAAGGAACGCTCAAGAACCATCTGTATGACTCTGATAACCCGAGACTGAGCTGGAGACAGAGGCTTGAGATATGCGTCGGTGCAGCTAGAGGGCTTCACTATCTCCACACAGGCTCCACGAGAGCGGTCATACACCGCGATGTGAAATCCGCTAACATTCTCTTGGATGAGAACTTCATGGCCAAAGTCGCAGACTTTGGATTGTCTAAGACTGGTCCTGATCTCGACCAGACACATGTGAGCACCGCCGTGAAAGGAAGCTTTGGTTATCTTGATCCAGAGTATCTAACCAGACAACAGTTGACTGAGAAATCCGATGTTTACTCTTTTGGTGTGGTGATGCTTGAAGTACTATGCGGGAGACCAGTCATTGATCCGTCTCTTCCGAGAGAGGAAGTGAACTTGATCGAGTGGGCGATGAAACTGGTGAAGAAAGGGAAGCTGGAAGAGATCATAGACCCTTTTCTTGCAGGGAAAGTGAATCTTGAAGAGATGAAGAAGTACTGCGAGATAACAGAGAAGTGTTTGGCCCAAAACGGAACTGAGAGGCCAACAATGGGAGATCTGTTGTGGAACCTAGAGTTCATGCTTCAGGCTCAAGCGAAAGACGAGAAAGCAGCAATGGTGGATGATAAGTCAGAGGCGAGCGTGGTGGGGTCAACGGTGCAGTTCAGTGTGAATGGCATGGGAGATATTGCAGGAGTCTCAATGAGCAAAGTTTTCGCGCAAATGGTGGAGAGAGAAGAGACGCGATAAAAGATTGATGAAGAGTATTCTTAGTTCCAATGTCTTGTTTGTACAGGAGGGAGAAGGAGAGAACACAGTACTGTTTTATACACATTATTGTAGGAAATTCAAGTGTGTTTGGATACACTGAAAAAAAAACCTAAACAGATTGTTATACGTTCTATGTATTAATTTGCATTCATCATGTTTCTGCTCTTTGGTGTTTTGTTAAAAGTGGTTTTTAAATTCACTACATTGAAGTATAGCTGCAGTGTCGTTGTTCTTTCAATGATTCAGAGGAGCGTGAGTAATTCTAGTCAACAGGGCCCATGATGAAAGCATGGCCCAAATTAGTTGGAAGGAGAGGTTTTGAGGGTCAGTCTAATGAATGATACAACCGAACCGAGCTCTGACTAATAAATGGTCGTGCGAGATTTAGCATCAATCGAACAACAAATCAGTTAATTTATATAAAGTGTGACTCTGTATATAAAAATATTAATAGTACAGAGACAAAAAAAAGCGTACATATTCGATTTGTGTTTTGACTGATTGTTGTTTGATGTTTCATAAGAACTGCGTTTCATAACGAGATTTGCGGATAAATTGTATTTCATGAATTTAGAATGAGTTTAGCCATTTAAAAAAAATGAATTTAGAATGAGTTAAACGCTGAAAATACATAAAAACATTAGTATGAAATTTTCTCAAATATTGTAAACTAGCTAGTGGTTGTAACAAAAGAGAGATAGATATTAGTCGTGAAACACACCTTTTTTTTTTATAAATTCACGTTACCCCTTTTGGGGAAAGACAAAAAGATAAATAAACGAAGTATTCAGAGAAAAGGAATCATTTTTTTATAACTTATAAAAAGTTTTTTTTTTTAAAAAAAGACAGAGTTCCAAAACAATATAAAGTCGGCTACGCTGTTTTGTTAAAATAGTAATGAATCTTCCCTTTGATCGTGGCGGCATGAAGGGGGGGAAATACAGTTAGAAGTTAGTAGTCAAAAGTCAACAAAAAAGTTAATTACCGAAAAGTCAAATGAGATTGGAAAGGTAAAGCTTTCCCATTCATATTTAATGCTTACACATGTTATCACCAGCACCGCCTAGGACCGGAACTTTTAAGAAGGTGGGATTATGATAGTGAGTTACAGATGAAAATGCATATTTAAATCAATACTATGCGATTTGAGAAAAATTGATAGGAGAAAATGAATAAGAGATTTCCATAGGCCAGTAGTGAAGAAGTGATATTTTAAACCGGTAGAATTACAAAAAAAAAAAATTAAAGGATATCTCAAACCAAAAATGACTGTAGCGCAAAAAGTGATTAAATCGATTATCTATAGTTTACTATCCATATAATTGACTAATACGTAATTTCCATGAATGATGTGGTAGTGGAGTTTGTGATTAGTATGTGGATGTTGTCAAAAAGAAAACAGTAGTATGTGTACTTTTAACCTATAGATCAATCGCCCAAAAATATTAAATTGAAAAATTCCGTTATTTCCCAAAAACTTGTGTTGGGTGACGTTGATTTGTGGTGCCCTAATGAGTAATGACTATATAAAGATACTACTGATTGTTATATCAATAGTATATCTTAATAATACGTATGTAACAATTAAAAATGGATATTCACAATACAATCAACTAACCAGGCGCTTTAAATTTTTTCTTTTGGATAAAACGTGACCTATTATAAAAAAAAAAAAAAAAGAACGTTAGGCTTAGCTAAGGGTCTTTCTTGGGTGCGAACAAATAAAAATCATTGATGAAACTATGAATCCATTTCGCGAATATTCACCCACATATATATGTCTTCGATAGTAGTTTTTCTTTGGGTTATGGACAGGTTATGTTATTCCATAGAACGGACAGATGATATCATATGGGTGAGAATTGATAACAGAAGGTGATGGGCCACTGATATCGAAGAGTCACGCTCACGCATTCAAACTCGAATTCATATGATCTTCTCAAAATTCCGTCGTGCATGCATGAACATTCGAGTATAAATTTGATAAGACCGTTCCTTATAGTAATATCTTCATATATATATATATATATATATATATATTACCTAACTGGTGACATATTTATTTGACTTGAATCACATGCATAGCAATAAATATGAAGTCATCCTATTGATCTATATAAGAAGTCTATATTATTAGCTAACATATATAAAAGCATAGTGACCAATAAAATTCGAATAAATGAGTTGACATACCAGTAGAATACGGTAGATTTTGTAAGGTCGAGTTCTCATTCTACTATAAATTGAGAAAATGATAGCATTCCATAAATATGAAGTCATCTTTTTATATAACTGTTGAACCATTTAGGGTTGGAATCCCCAATACTCTCGCTAGAAAACTGGATTTCTATGTCATTGAAGAGTATACATTAACATTAACGTAACTAACTAGTTCGTTCGGCAGGAGGTTGCAATAAGTGATAACTATAATATTGTTATGCTTGCAATTGCCTATCACCATATATATATGTGCACACATACGTTATGTTAACATGCGTCATGATGACTCATGCGTGTCCTGTGTCCACATTTATAAGGAAAAAAAAAAGTAGAAAAATTAAATACTCCATATGATATACTACTATAAGTTTTCGGGTGGCTTATTAGGCTACGACGTATAACTTTTTGAATAAAGCATTGTCTTTGTGTTTTAACTATCAGACATGTAAATCAACTAGTGTATTAGCTACCCACTCCAAAGATATAGTGTTAAAAATCACGAATTCGAATTTAACAAGGGCATCTAATTTAACATGTAATTTGGATGCCCAATTATATTCTAGTCTCTCATACAAAAAAAGACTTGAGCCGTACCTTTTAATTTACTTAACGTTGAAGAGAGACAGCTCTTATGTAGTAATGTCCATGGACCATAATAAAGACTTGACTTGATCGAACGTTGCATGTGCGGTTGAAGATTTTTCCGGCATGTTGTTAGGCTTTTAATTAAGTTCGGCAAGTACTGAAGTAGCTAAGCTATCTATTATAGATTAAGTTTTCGTTTTTAGTGGACCGACTTTGAAATAGACCAATATAAAACATCAGTCTACATGCCTAGACCCTTGTATATAGTATATACTTATCTATTTCACACGCACTATCCATTCACACAAGTGGGCATCAATTTTGCATGACTTTTGTTTGGATATTATTTTCGCTTTTTAACTACCTCATCAATCATCTATTTCAAGCTATGGCTACCATATTAAAAACTTAGTCATTTCCAACTTTAAAAATTTGCTTTTACCTAACGCAATTTTTTTGTCAACTACCTAAACCGCGATTAAGAATACTATTTTACAAAAAAAAGGACCTTATGGTGTTTATATCAGTAATGATGTACCCCTTTTGTAAAGTCCTTTTTTTTCTTATAGTAGTATTTTTCTTATGATCACTACATAATTTGAAATTTTGAACATTCACAAAAAATTTGAAAAACAAGAGCATTAATTGGGCCAAGTATGGGAAACACACACACGAAAGTCCTCGTCCCATGCCTATGTTAGATCAACAAACACCCTTTACCTATAATTGGCTAATTTCCAAGTCAATTAAAACCCATATCGCCACGTGTCCTGTGCCGACCGATTTTATTTACTCGTTACACCCCCCAGAAAAGAAACAAACGTATTTAGTAGTATTTCGGTATTTCCACTTTTGGGAAACTTAGATTTCATAGGTTGATTCTTCACCTTCCCCTAATAAAAAAACAATAAATCGAAAATGCATTTACATCCATACAGTCAAAATATAAAACCTAACACACCTTTCCCATGCAACTCACAAAGACTTTTATTTATAACATTTCTCACATCAAGCCTTCGTGTCTTCAGTCTTCTTCACACATACACAAACGCCTCTTGATACCCTCTCGCTTCTATATAAGTATTTAGTAAGATACAAAGAAAGAGAGATACATACATCCTCAAGAAAAAATCTCACTGACTAAGAAAAAACACTTTTAGATCTTCTTCTTTCTTCGTTTTTCTTCTAGAGAGCTTATCCCAAAGTCGTTAAAAAAGTTTCGTGTAGCTCAAGGGAAAAGTCAATGAGTGTGTTTTAAGGTCTTAAATTTGTTACTCTGAAAAGTGTTTGTCTTTTTCTGCAACAATGGCTCGTATTGTAGCAGCTGATGATGATGATACGCCGCAGTTTTACTCCATGGAACTCAACTCCATCTCGTCCGCTTCCGATTCCACTTTAGGGCAACTTCTGAAGAACGTCAGTGACGTCAGGAAAGTAGCCGTTGGGGACGAGACTCCAGTTCACGAAGCCTTGAACCGGGATTACGAAGATGATCTCATGCGTACTGTTCCATTCGTTCTCTCTTTCGACAGTCTCACTTACAGTGTCTCTGTTCGACCGAAGCTAGACTTTCGCAATCTCATCCCACGGCGTAAAACAGAGGATCCGGAGATTGCTCAAGTCGGAAGGCCGAATACTAAAACCCTTCTCAATAACATCTCCGGCGAGACTCGAGATGGAGAGATCATGGCCGTTCTTGGAGCTAGCGGCTCCGGTAAATCAACTCTGATCGACGCATTGGCGAATCGGATTGCTAAAGGAAGCTTGAAAGGAACGGTGAAGCTAAACGGAGAAACTCTTCAGTCTCGGATGCTCAAAGTTATATCGGCTTACGTGATGCAAGACGATCTTCTCTTTCCTATGCTCACCGTCGAAGAAACACTGATGTTCGCTGCCGAGTTTCGTCTCCCGAGGAGTTTACCTAAATCTAAGAAGAAGCTTCGTGTGCAAGCTTTGATTGATCAACTAGGAATCAGGAACGCCGCTACAACGATTATCGGAGACGAAGGCCACCGTGGAATCTCCGGTGGCGAAAGAAGGCGTGTCTCGATCGGAATCGATATAATCCACGACCCGATTCTCCTCTTCCTCGATGAACCTACGTCTGGTTTGGACTCGACGAGTGCGTTCATGGTCGTTAAAGTGTTGAAGAGAATTGCGCAGAGTGGCAGTATCGTAATTATGTCGATTCACCAGCCGAGTCACAGAGTCCTCGGTTTGCTTGACCGGTTAATCTTCTTGTCTCGCGGCCACACCGTCTACAGCGGATCTCCGGCGAGTCTTCCGCGTTTCTTCGCCGAGTTCGGCAATCCGATTCCGGAGAACGAGAACAGAACAGAATTCGCCCTCGATCTCATCCGTGAGCTTGAAGGATCCGCCGAAGGAACAAGAGGTTTAGTCGAATTCAACAAAAAATGGCAAGAGATGAAGAAACAGAACAACCGTCAACCACCACTGACTCCACCTGCATCACCGTACCCAAATCTAACCTTAAAGGAAGCAATCTCCGCCAGTATAAGCAGAGGTAAGCTAGTATCCGGCGGAGAATCCGCCGCTATCCAACACGGCGGAGGAAACACATCCACGGCCCTAGCCGTCCCTGCATTCGCAAACCCAATCTGGATCGAAATCAAAACGCTCACAAAACGCTCAATGCTCAACTCTCGCAGACAACCAGAGCTTTTAGGAATCCGACTCGCCGCCGTGGTTATCACCGGATTCATCTTAGCCACCGTTTTCTGGCGATTAGACAATTCCCCAAAAGGCGTCCAAGAGCGGCTAGGGTTCTTCGCATTCGCGATGTCAACAATGTTCTACACTTGTGCAGAAACACTACCAGTTTTCCTCCAGGAACGTTACATATTCATGAGAGAAACAGCTTACAATGCTTACCGGAGATCCTCCTACGTTCTCTCTCACGCCATCGTCTCCATCCCGGCGCTCATCTTCCTCTCCGTAGCTTTTGCAGCGACCACATATTGGGCCGTGGGGTTAGACGGAGGCCCAATGGGCCTATTGTTCTACTGTTTGATCATTTTAGCCTCATTTTGGTCAGGAAGCTCTTTCGTCACGTTTCTATCCGGAGTAGTCCCACATGTGATGTTGGGCTACACAATCGTCGTCGCCATTTTAGCTTATTTCTTGCTGTTCAGTGGATTCTTCATCAACAGAAACCGAATCCCAGATTACTGGATTTGGTTTCATTACATGTCTTTGGTGAAATATCCGTACGAAGCCGTTTTACAGAACGAGTTCTCTGATGCGACCAAGTGTTTCGTGAGAGGTGTTCAGATTTTCGACAACACGCCATTAGGAGAATTACCAGAAGTCATGAAGCTGAGGCTGCTCGATACGGTGAGCCGGTCACTAGGGACGACGATATCGAGCTCTACGTGTTTGGCCACTGGTGCGGATATTCTAAGGCAACAAGGTGTGACTCAGCTGAGCAAATGGAATTGTTTGCTTGTCACGGTAGCTTTTGGGTTCTTTTTTAGGGTTTTGTTTTACTTCTCTTTGTTGCTTGGAAGCAAGAATAAGAGGAGTTGAAAAAGAGCACCAAGGGAAAACTACTGCTAAAGGACCGCAAATCAAAACATACTTGTAGTTTTTGTTTGTAATTCCTTTTCTTTTTTTAAACGAGATTATGTTGGAGAAGCTTGAATCGTTTAAATGTAAAATGCGTTTTTTTTTTCATATATGTATACAAAAAGTGTTACATAAATTCCCTTTCTTTTATTTATAATCTTCTGTACTGCTGATTATGTGAACTCCTTTTAATATATTTACAATCGAATTTGCCGGTGAATTTTTCTATCAAAGTCTTTAGAAAGAATAAGGATATATATTTTTTTATATTTACAAAAACGAATTATAAACACACTTGTTAGTTGTTACTGTTCTCTTCTTCTAATTATAGTGTATAGTGTCTATACCCCAATCAGTTAAATTATAATTTGATATTTAACTATAAATTTAAATTAGTTAATTAATTTTAAAAACAATTTTGATTCGTATAAGAAATTCACACATTTTCTTATTTTCTGATATCATCATATATCGAAGACTTCCACAGCACACAATCGATAATCCATAACACAAGTCAACGCTAATTGTAACCTAGAACTTTAATATTGCGATTAACTTTATGGACTGACATAAAAACTTTCAATGTGTTTATTTTTTTTTTCTTACACTTATCCTATAATTATTCCTCTTTATAAGATCCACTCCTCATTTTACTATAATTTTCGCTTGACAATGAAGACGAACCGTGCTTAAATAATTTGACGTACCAATAGAAAACGTACCGTCCTCTCTTGATTTGGGAACGGTATATAATTACTAGTTGAAAACACAGATATATGGTCTTTAACATAGCATTTCGCATTTATCAAAAGAAACAAAAAACAAAGACATACCATTTCGTGTTATCAACAGTACATCAAATTCCGAAAAGATCGACCAATTAAACATGGCACACCACTCAGTAGTTCGCCAGGAGGTTGCAATATGTTTGCTATAATATTGTACGCTTGCAATTGACTCTTTCACCATATGTGTCGGCACGTAAGCTATGCTAACACGCGCCATCTGTATCCACAACTATAAACATGTAATAAAAACTACAGTATATGAGATACAGCAAATCAATAACGGACTTCCATCCAAACAATCAAAATATACACTACACTTTTCCCATGCGACTCACATTTGTAAACTTAAAAAAATAAAACATTTCTAAGATCAAGCCTTTCTGTCTTCACACATACATACACACACGTTTCTTGATCTTCATGCATCTCGTTTAGACGGCTAAAGTCTACTGATAGATACGCAGACTGATATTTTTAACCAAAACAAAAAACAAAAAAGACAAGCAGGTTGAGACAGATCCGACAAAAATCCCATTTCACTAAAGTAGAAACACTTCTTTAATTAGAGAGAGAGAGAGAAACAAAAGTAATAGTTTCTTGTAGCACAAGGGAAATTAGGGTTTTAAGTTGTTTTTAGTAACTATGGCTTGTAATGTAGCAGCTAATGATGATAATGCGTCTTCCTTTTACTCCGCGGAGCGCAACACAATCACCTCTGTTTCCGATTCAAGTTCAAGGCAACTTCTGAAAACCGTTAGTGACGTCAAGAAACTAGCCATTGGAGACAAGACTCTAGCTCACGAATCCTTGGACGATGAAGATGATCTCATGCGTACTGTTCCGTTCGTTCTCTCTTTCGACAATCTCACTTACAGTGTCTCTCTTCGCCGGAAACTAGAGTTCCGTAATCTCATTCCATGGCGCAAAAGCGAGGATCCCGAGATTGCTCAAAACGAAAAGCCGAATACGAAAACCCTTCTCGATAACATCTCCGGCAAGACTCGAGATGGAGAGATCTTGGCTGTTCTCGGAGCTAGCGGCTCCGGGAAATCAACTCTGATCGACGCATTGGCGAATCGTATTGATAAAGGAAGCTTGAAAGGAACGGTGACGCTAAACGGAGAAACACTTCAGTCTCGGATGCTCAAAGTTATATCGGCTTATGTGATGCAAGACGATCTTCTCTTTCCTATGCTCACCGTCGAAGAAACACTCATGTTCGCTGCTGAGTTTCGCCTCCCGAGGAGTTTACCTAAATCTAAGAAGAAGCTTCGTGTTCAAGCTTTGATTGATCAATTGGGGATCAGGAACGCCGCTACAACGATTATCGGAGACGAAGGTCACCGTGGAATCTCCGGTGGCGAGAGAAGACGTGTTTCAATCGGAATCGATATAATCCACGACCCGATTCTCCTCTTCCTCGATGAACCTACGTCTGGTTTGGACTCGACGAGTGCGTTCATGGTCGTTAAAGTGTTGAAGAGCATCGCGCAGAGTGGCAGTATCGTAATTATGTCGATTCACCAGCCGAGTCACAGAGTTCTCGGTTTGCTTGACCGGTTAATCTTCTTGTCTCGCGGCCACACCGTCTACAGCGGATCTCCGGCGAGTCTTCCGCGTTTCTTCGCCGATTTCGGCAATCCGATTCCGGAGAAAGAGAACACATCGGAATTTTCGCTCGATCTCATCCGTGAGCTTGAAGAATCCGCCGGAGGAACAAGAGGATTAGTCGAATTCAACAGAAAATGGCAGGAGATTACTCCTCCTGCATCACCGTACCCAAATCTAACCCTGAGAGAAGCAATCGCCGCCAGTATAAGCAGAGGAAAGCTAGTCACCGGCGGAGAATCCGCCACTATCCCACAAGGCGGAGGAAACACATTGATGGCCATATCCGTCCCAGCATACGCAAACCCAATCTGGATCGAAATCAAAACGCTCTCAAAACGCTCAATCCTCAATTCTATCAGACAACCAGAGATTTTCGGAATCCGATTCGCCGCCGTGGTTATCACCGGATTCATCTTAGCCACAGTCTTCTGGCGATTAGACATTTCCTCAAAAGGAGTCCAAGAGCGGCTAGGGTTCTTCGCCTTCGCGATGTCAACAATATTTTACACTTGCGCCGATTCAATTCCAATATTCATCCAGGAACGTTACATATTCATGAGAGAAACAGCTTACAACGCTTACCGGAGATCCTCCTACGTTCTCTCTCACGCCATCGTCTCTTTCCCGTCGCTCATCTTCCTCTCCTTCGTCTTTGCGGCGATCACGTTTTGGGGCGTGGGCTTAGATGGAGGCCCAATGGGCTTTTTGTTCTACTGTTTGATCATATTCGCCTCATTTTGGTCAGGAAGCTCTTTCGTCACGTTTCTAACCGGAGTTGTCCCACATGTGATGTTGGGATACATAATCGTCGTCGCCATTTTAGCTTATTTCTTGCTCTTCAGTGGATTGTTCATCAACGCTAACAGAATCCCAGATTACTGGATTTGGTTTCACTACATGTCTTTGGTGAAATACCCCTACGAAGCGGTTTTACAGAACGAGTTCTCTGATACGACCAAGTGTTTCGTGAGAGGAGTTCAGGTTTTCGACAACACTCCGTTCAGAGAATTACCAGAAGGGTTGAAGCTGACGCTGCTCGATACGGTTAGCCGGTCACTCGGGACGAGGATATCGAGCTCGACGTGTTTGACCACTGGTGCGGATATTCTGATGCAGCAAGGTGTGGCTCAGGTGAGCAAATGGACTTGCTTGCTTATCACGGTAGGGTGTGGGTTCTTTTTTAGGGTTTTGTTTTACCTCTGTTTGTTGCTTGGAAGCAAGAACAAGAGGAGGTGAAAAGAGTATCCAGGGGGAAAACTAATGCTAAAATACCCAAATCAAAACATTCTTTTAGTTTGTATATGTAATTCCCTTCTTTTTTAACGATCCTGCTTAAGGATTATGAATCACGAATCGTTTAAATGTAAAATGCTTTTATCATATATACAATAGATGTATTGTACAAGGCTTGATTATTATAAATGAAATAAAACTTTGATGAAAACAATAAAATATAAATTTACCAGCCTGATCAGACTCAAGGTAAAAGTATTAAAAAAGAAAAATTCCCGTAGAATATATATTATTTTTCTGTATTTTTTCTTCTTTATAAGACCGGGTCAATTCTACAATGAAAATGAACCTTGCATAAAGAAATTGACTAGAAAACCTACTGTCCTCGCTTGATTTAGGCATGGTATAGTAACAAATTATAGTAGAATAACGCAGAAACATCTTCAATATAGCATTTCGCATTTCGTGTTATTAACATTAGATCAAGTACCAAAAGATAAATGGACCAAGTAAGCATGGCATACCACTCATTAGAGCATGGTACACCACTCACTAGTTTCCAGTTGCAATATGTGATTCTTATAATACTGTTATGCTGGCAATTGCCTATTACCATATGTGTGCGCACGTAGGTAATTCTAACACTTGCCATGCGTGTCCACATTTGTAAATAAATAATTGATATGACAGACAATAAACATTGAAACAGTCAAAATATTTATAAACATAAGACACACACACACAGACCTTAAATGAAAAAAACATTTCTCACATCAAGCCTTCCTGTCTCACACTGACACACACACACGTCTCTTCAAGCAATCTTTGCTTCTACAGAAATATTGATATCTTTTTAACAAACAAAATTATAAAAGATACGCAGAATTAGAAAATCTCATTTAACTAAAGAACAAACAATTCTTTAGTCACCGAGAGACAGCAAGCATTGTCTTTAAAACAGTTTCTTGTAGCTCAAGGGATAATTACTCTGAAACAGTTTCAAGTACATGTGTTAAGTTTACTACTCAGAGTCTGTGTTAAGGTCGTTAATCTGTTATTCTGAAAAGGTTTTAAGTTTTTTTTTTTAAGTAACCATGGCTGGTAATGTAGCAGCTAATGATGATGATGCGCCTTCGTTTTACTCCACGGAGCGCAACACAAACTCCTCTGTTTCCGATTCAAGCTCAAGGCAACTTCTGAAGACCGTTAGTGACGTCAGGAAACTAGCCATTGGAGACGAGATTCCAGCTCACGAATCCTTGAGCCGGGACGACAAAGATGATCTCATGCGTCCTGTTCCTTTCGTTCTCTCTTTCGACAACCTCAGTTACAGTGTCTCTGTTCCCCGGAAACTAGAGTTTCGTAATCTCTTTCCACGGCGCAAAAGCGATGATCCCGAGAAAGCTCAGAACGAAAAGCCGAATACGAAAACCCTACTCGATAACATCTCCGGCAAGACTCGAGATGGAGAGATCTTGGCTGTTCTCGGAGCTAGCGGCTCCGGGAAATCAACTCTCATCGATGCATTGGCGAATCGGATTGATAAAGGAAGCTTGAAAGGAACGGTGAAGCTAAACGGAGAAGCTCTTCAATCTCGGATGCTCAAAGTTATATCGGCTTACGTGATGCAAGATGATCTTCTCTTTCCTATGCTCACCGTCGAAGAAACTCTAATGTTCGCTGCTGACTTTCGTCTCCCGAGGAGTTTACCTAAATCTAAGAAGAAGCTTCGTGTGCAAGCTTTGATTGATCAACTAGGGATCAGGAACGCCGCTACAACGATTATCGGAGACGAAGCTCACCGTGGAATCTCCGGTGGAGAAAGACGGCGTGTCTCGATCGGAATCGATATAATCCACGACCCGATTCTCCTCTTCCTCGATGAACCTACGTCTGGTTTGGACTCGACGAGTGCGTTCATGGTGGTTAAAGTGTTGAAGAGCATTGCGCAGAGTGGCAGTATCGTGATTATGTCGATTCACCAGCCGAGTCACAGAGTCCTCGGTTTGCTAGACCGGTTAATCTTCTTGTCTCGCGGCCACACCGTCTACAGCGGATCTCCGGCGAGCCTTCCGCGTTTCTTCGCCGAGTTCGGCAATCCGATTCCGGAGAACGAGAACAAGACGGAATTTTCTCTCGATCTCATCCGTGAGCTTGAAGGATCCGACAGAGGAACACGAAGATTAGTCGAGTTCAACAGAAAATGGCAAGACATGACTTCTCCTGCATCAACCTACCCAAACCTAACCCTAAAAGAAGCCATCGCCGCAAGTATAAGCAGGGGAAAGCTAGTCTCCGGCGGAGAATCCGCCGCAATCCCACACAACGGAGGAGCCACCACCGCGACAACCCTGGCCGTCCCTGCATTCGCAAACCCAATCTGGATCGAAATCATAACACTCTCAAAACGCTCAATGCTCAACTCTAGCAGAAAACCAGAGCTCTTCGGAACCCGACTCGCCTCCGTGGTTATCACCGGATCCATTCTAGCCACCGTGTTCTGGCGATTAGACAACTCCCCAAAGGGAATTCAAGAGCGGATAGGGTTCATCGCCTTCGCGACGGCATCAATGTTATACACTTGCGCCGGAGAACTTCCAGTTTTCCTCCAGGATCGTTTCATCTTCATGAGAGAAACAGCTTACAACACTTACCGGAGATCATCCTACGTTCTCTCTCACGCCATCGTCTCTTTCCCGTCGCTCATCTTCCTCTCCGTCGTCTTCACCGCGATCACGTTTTGGTCCGTGGGCTTAGACGGAGGCCCAATGGGGCTTTTGTTCTACTATCTGGTCATATTGGCCTCAATGTGGTGTGGAAGCTCTTTCATCACGTTTCTATCAGGAATGGTTCCACATCTGATTCTCGGGTACACGATCGCAGTCGCACTTTTAGCTTATTTCTTGCTCTTCAGTGGATTCTTCATCAACAGAAACCGAATCCCAGATCAGTGGATTTGGTTTCATTACATTTCTCTGTTGAAATATCCGTACGAAGCGGTTTTGCAGAGCGAGTTCTCTGATGCGACCAAGTGTTTCGTGAGAGGCATTCAGATTTTCGACAACACGGCCTTAAGGGAACTGTCGGAAGAGATGAAGGTGAGGATGCTCGATATGGTGAGCGAGTCGCCCGGGACGACGATATCGAGCTCGGCGTGTTTGACCATTGGTGCGGATATTCTGAAGCAGCAAGGAGTGACTCAGCTCAGCAAATGGACTTGCTTGCTTATCACGGTAGCTTCTGGGTTCTTTTTTAGGGTTTTGTTTTACTTCTCTTTGTTGTTTGGAAGCAAGAACAAGAGGAGTTGAAACGGGAAAAAAAAAAATGCATGATGACCCAAAACAAAAACAGAACATGTATTTTTTGAAGTATTTTTTTTGTTGTTGTTGTGCAAATAAAATGCTTTTTCACATTAAGAAGAACAAAAATTAACGTTTGCTGAATTCACTTCTCTCAAGTATCTCAATGCCCTTAGAGAACAAGCAATTTTCTATATTCATCAAAAAGAAGAGCCAATTACAAACACAATCTTTCAAACGTTCCTCCACGTATCTTATTGTATAAAGTTCCTTCTCCATTTAATAATGTTAATTTATCTATTGTATCTATGCTAATCGGCAAAATTTATCTATTTTATTATATAAAAGAGACTATATATAACTTTTGTGTCACGTGAATTTTTTTCTTCGTCATATGATTTTATCGGGTTTTAATAATAAAACAAATGAATTGGGCGGGAAAACATTAATTTTGTTCATAATGTACGCGTAAAAAAATCATTAACATCTAGATTTCGATCTCCATGAGCAACTGCATCTTCAGGTTCAGGCATGAAGAGACTCGTTGTCGACGCCTGCGAGGAATAACACAAGTTCAGTTCTCAACCATGTCTTGAGAAACAAGGAAGACAACATTTATCTGGCTTTGAACCAAAAGTAAATTCCATGTCCTCATGCGAATTTAAAAAGAAGACTTACCTTGGTATCAAGAAGCATATCTCCGTTACTGTCAGCTATGAGGCTAGCACCGTGGGATTTTAGCCATTCAGAACACTCCTCCATAGCATCAGTCTCCGTTTCACCAGTAAACCCCAACACTTGGGCTACGTATGAAACCGGCATTGTAGGACGACAACTCCGAGATATAATAGTCACTGCCTTGTAACGCATCTTCTCCACATAGAGATCTGCAGACAAAACATGAAAAACAATTTCATTCTATCCCTTTTTTTTATTCTTTACGTATCTATTCAAATGTTGAAACATATCAAAAAGAGTTTTCATATGTGAAATGTCCCGCACCCATGAGGCAACTATTCATGTTTGGTGCAGTCTTGTAGAGTCTGAAGAACGCAACATAGTTTCCTGATGTAACAGCTCCACGAACTGAGAGAGCATGTCTAACTGCTTCATCCTTCTTATCCTCTTTTGTCAATCTACAGAACAAAGAAATTACTTCACAAATTAACTCAATCTCATGCATAGATATTACTTCACACTGGGAGGAAGAGATGTAAAAGAAACATAATAACTATCAGACAGGCGGAGTGAACATTCATGACTGCAATAGTATTCCCAAATTGGTCACTCACAGAATTTGTTTAGCAAACGTTATTCTGATTTTCCCACGAACCTTTTAGCTTAAGCAGAGACCAGAGAAGGAAATTCAGAAGCACTAACCTGGACATAGATAACAGCAATTCTCGGTTGTTGTTAGAGTGTAGGGTAATATAGAGCAGATTGTACGCAGCAAACTCCCGAGAGCATCCTTCTATACCATCCGCATAAAGGGTTTTTAACTGTGCCAGGCACTGCAACAAAAATAAAAAACCAATTCAGCAAGACTACACATGCCCTGAGCTTTATATTAAGTATCCTCAGGAATACATAATAGATGTATTCTACAAGACTTGATGAAACAACATTAGTATATTGCAGAATCAATGCAAAGCGAAGCCACATTCCATAGTAATATGTCCTCAGAACTATAAATTCTTTTTTTTTGCGGCTTTCTCTCTGATTCAACTCTAACCATTATATCTATAGCATCTTCCCAGCTACGGCAATCAGAGTTGTTACTCAAGTATTACTGTATTGATTTTAGAACCTAAAGGCAAAACTCAACTGGTATATTTCCACTTGCCAAACAGTGAAATGATTGCAACTATTCTACCACTATGTCTCATTTTAGCAGTGGTTAGTACTATTTGGATTAGGAAAAAGGGACAAAACTGTTTCAAAAACGAATTAGATCTAGACAATTTGGATGATTACTATTCCGCAATATGGATACTTTGTGCTAGTGTACCAACCTGATTATACTCAGCTAAATCGCCAGCCTCCAAAGCCAATCTAGCATGTGTTTCATAAACCTGAAATAGACAGTCAACATGGAACCATCATAAACAAGCTCGTTGCGCGGCATCTACTGTAACTAAGATTAACCTTCCACTAGGAAAGGGATCCCACATGCAGTAACCCAGCATTGTAACTCAATTATGTACCTTAGCTGTTAAATGATTGTAGATCCGTTGTACTGTGAGGTCCTGTCGAATAGACTTTAGCTGATCACATTTATAGAGATAATTCTTTTGAGAATGCTGAACCATTAACAATGCTTTTTCAAGCACATCCTCTGGCCTTACCTGCAAAACGTGTTTACTAAAAAGTCAATCAAAAACATCACTCAGGATGTCGAAAAGATTACTATGTATAAGATAGTGATATTTACGGTGGAAGGATCCGGTGCAGAAGTAAGACGGAGATAACGTTTCTCAATTTCTTGGCAAGTTCCTTTAACCGTTAGTGCATCCCAGTCAATGTCTTCCACAGCTCTGCTGCCACCTTCATCAAAATCTCTGCTAAGCCTCAATGCAGTGGCTCTTCTAGACTCCAATCCAACATTTGCATTCTTAGGTTTAGGAATATCATTCCCTCGGCTGTGCCCTTGAACTTTCTCAAACCGCTTGGAACGACTATCACGCCGCTTCTTTTCCTCGGCAGAACTAGCAAGTGTCATTGCGCTGGAATAGTAAGGTGTCAAATCCTTGTCACTATCACTAGATGCCTCATCATCAATGGCAGTAGCTGCACCACCAGAAAAACGCTGTCGCTTGACAGGCCGCTGGAAAGTTTTTTTTGCAGAATTTTGCCCAGAGTAAGTGGGCTTGAAGCCAGTGACACCATCCAACTTTTGAAAACTCTCAGAGCTCTGCAAAAAAAATTAATCAGAACAAGTCGATTGCAAGACGAGAATTTATAACAGCTAAACACACACCAACAGCTAAAATGCTTTCTTTTCATTTCGTTTGACTAGACATAAATAAATGTATGATTAATATCACCAGCAGCAGCATTCCTACAAATAATAAGAAAAGAATGTTAACCTTTTTGTTATTTTCATTTTGGTGTTTCCAACTTCCAAACTTAACACCACTGCTGAAAGTGGAAGCTGACTTGACAAATGGTTTCGCTTCCAGTAACGGCTCCCATCTACTTTTGGGTCGTCTTGTTGGGCTCTTATTTTGTAACGAAGAAATTAGAGTGGAGCTCGATCTGCAGCGCAGCATATAAGACTTAGTAGCAAATCATATGAAGTAATTGTTCCAAACATATAAAAAGGAAGAACGAAAGTTATAGATCGTGCAGGCTGGACATAAGGAAAACAGAACCATACTCAGCGTTTGTCATGTCTGTGTTCAGGACAGTTGAGAGAGGCTCAGTATCCCAATCCCGAGTATAAAGAGTTTTATCATTCGTAGCTTTTGTTATGATCTAAAAAATACAGAGATAAGCATCAGCATGCAAAGCAACCCAAAAATAACATAGTATTCTAATAACTGAAAATTGATTTCTTCTTGTTCCCAGATAGGCATGGTATCTTTAATCATGTTACACAACAACTCGGAAGATCAAGTTCAAGAAGTTCATTCAAATATGGCACTAACATTAAGATGAGCACAATGACTGACTAGAAAGAACGATTTTTCATGCTAAAACAGTGCAACAACTGAGTATCCACAGTTCCTACTAACACTTACCTCCTTTAGGGCAGCCTGGCAATATTCCTTTTCTTTATCACCTTTGCAGCGTGCAAAAGCCCTCTCGACAAACCCACGAAGCGATTTTGGGAAGGTTCCAGGCTACAAGTAGCATTATTTGTTTCCAATGTTAATATGAAAGAGAAAATATACTCAATACCACCAATATACAATGGCCAACATTTAATATCTACTTCACTAGTTAGGTAATCAAGAATTGAAAAAAGGAGCCTTACCTCAGGCATGGCAGTGGTATGGCCTTTCGGCTTTGTCATTGAAACACTAACATATGCAGGTGATTGGGTTGCACCGGCTGATGAACTATCTTTATCCATTTTGGGAAAACCTGATGGCAAGTTTGAAGCAATTCTAGGGTTAGTTGGAATCTGTACATTGCTTACCCTTTGAGTATCCACTGAAGGTGTTATCTGAGTAGGCTGGCGATAGCCTAACGGTGCCTGATGAATGGAAGACTGGGAGTTCGATTCTTGAGGATATGAAGCTCTCTGATGACCCTGAAAAGGGGTCTCATAAAAGGGTTTCGTCTCTAGAGGACTCTGGTAATGACTTTGTGGAGGAGCAGGATAATGAGCTTGCTGATTTGGTGTTTGATGCATCCAGTAAGCATCATTAGAGGCACTAACCGCTGCACCAGGCTGAGAAAAATTATGAAAAATGACTACTAAGTTTCCATTATGAGGTTAATTTCCAATAAGAAAAGACAACCGTGAAAGAAAGCAATCAGTGACCATGTCTAAACTATCTGCACATATAAATTTCTAATAATTAACCCTATCAAGTATGGCTTAGTTGATTTATCAGGAGAACAGCGCATATTTTCTTAATAAGCCACAAGCAGGGCAAAGCAATAGAAACTCAAATAAGCTTTAAGAAAACAAATTTGCTCCACTCCCATATGAAAGTAAAATTTGAACCTGCTGAGGTGGTGGTTGGGATGAGTCTGTTTCCTGCCTCCAAGGTTGGGCATAAGACGGAGCAGGCTGGCCATTTGAAGCAGGCATTTCACTAGTAACAGTAGGAGCTGGAAAGCTCTGACTAAATGCACCAGCGGTAGACAACTTTTCCGTGCCTGGTGCACAGGGGACTTCTGTTTGACTGTAATAATCTGGCCACTGTTGGTAGTTCTGTTGATACTGTACAGGTGTTGTAGTTGCAATAGTGGTGCTGTGAGTGTTAGCAGCGTCAGGAGTAGTAGTTTGATAAGGGTTTGATGATGTGTAGTCCGTATAGTTTCCCTGGTTTAAAGTGGGAGTCTGATTGCTGTAGTTTGTACTTGGGTAACCTCCACCCGTTTGGTTGTTATAGTTTGTACTTTGGTAACCTCCAGTAGTCTGATAATCAGCAGGATTGTAGTAAGTTCCTGAATAACTTGCAGTCCCAGCATAAGATCCTGGATTCTGAAATGAGGAAATAGGCTGATAAGGAGCACCTGTGTTTTGATACGCCCCTGCAGGCTGAGAATATGACTGGCTAGGTTGCTGTTGATAGCCACTGTAGTAATTGGAATATCCCGTGTTTGAGTAGCTGTGTGGCTCGGAGGTGGTCTGGTATGGAGTATACCCACTGTAATCTTGTGCCACATTCGTAGTCCCAGACGTCGATGAGCTGGTGAAGGATGCTGTATTCGGTATTTCTTGAACATTTCCTGTGGATGGACCTGTAGGCTGTGGGTGGTAATAGTACGAGTTTGAATAGTTCCCATTCTCCACAGCCTGATTTTCAACCCTATGCGCTGTCCATGAGGCACCGTCAGACCCAGTTGAGTATTGATATGAAGGTATCTGCACTTGGCTTCCATCAACACCATATCGATTCTGCGAAAAAATTAAAAAGCAAAACTGAGTACTTATCCGCCATATGGCACTGTGAATCTTCAGTTACCACAAAAACAAATAACAAACAGAGCGATCATCTCAGATCAAGACTATATCTTTAACTTGAGATGCTAAAAAAGCCTCCCACAGTTTCAAGTCAATCTGATAGAACAGAACCTCAAACATAATAATCGTAAAAGCTAATGCAGAAAGTGATCAACAGCTAAGTTCTTGACCAAACTTATTACAAATTTGTGGTAGCACAAGTACTTTCCATATTTGAGCAGTTTTGTCAAAAGAGGATGATGAAAAACCATTAAAACTGCTGAAACATCCATTACAGCAAAGAAGAGAGGATCAATTGGAATTAAAGTACCAAATAATCTGGAACTATCAATCACTACAGCAAACTAAAATCACCAAATCCAATTCACGCAACAACACAAACGCAGATATTAACCGGAGAACCAAAGCACAAAATAATCACTTGTACAAGATTGCATATAGTAAGCACTGATTTTGTGAATTTAAAAGAAGGAAAAACGAAAGAGAGGACACAAGAGATTACCTCAATGGAATTAGGGTCCATTGGAGCTACGGCCTGAATGTTCCCTCCTTGATTCATTCTACCATAAGCCTCCTGCAAAAAGCAACATCACATACGATTTCAACTCGCTTTCGAATCGGATTTCGGGTAACACAAGCAGAAAACTTAAGTTCATACGCAATAAAAACCATAGAAAAGCCCTAATATAGAGAATGGAGATAAAGCGGCAAAAAAAAATTTACCGGTGGTGACGCTCCAATTTGTGTCTTCTTCGTTCGGGTATCGCCGGTGAAGAATCGAATTGAAATAGTATATAGTAGAGCAGGATTTGAGATCAAACCAAAACAAAGGTAACAAAGGAAACGAATAGAGCACAACGAAAAAAAAAACAAGAAGGCAAACAAAATATCAATCAAGGGAACAACAAAGAGAGTTGCCAAATCTATCGAAATTACAAACACGGAGAAAATCGAGGAATCTGGCCGAGAAGAAACAATTTGTTGTGCCGGAGACGAAGATTGTCAAATTTGTACGGTATACCAGCGTGGTCGGGTCGGGTCGGGTCGGGTCGGGTCGGGTTTGTAATGTCTTTAAATTGGGATTTTTTATTTATTTATTGAGGTAATAAAACTCTTCATTAACAGAAACGATTAAAACTTAAAAGGACAAAATCCCAAGTAAACCGTAGTTTTGAAGCCTTAAATCTTTTTTTCCTGAGTTTTATGAGTAACAATATTGTTGGACTATTATTGGGCTCGTTATGGACTATTATTCAAAGAAAAAAAGAAGACAAGTTGAATTGGGCTCGTTATGGACTCTTTATCAAAATCAATAATTGCATTTTGTGGATTAGTCCCTCGTGAATCACGAGTTGGTTACAACATACAAACAAGTATAACTAAGTGGATGGTAAACAACGTGACCAAAAAATCAGAAAAAGCAAATGTACGTGCCTGCCAAATAGTTTCAATAAATACACACACATTTTTAACACCCACAACCACAAGAATTCATCTTTTCCAATCTCAATCTCAGGAGCTCAAGAAATTGACTGGTTATCTCTCTCTCTCTCTCTAATTACATTTTTGTTACATTTTTTATACCTAGATATGATTATCCCTTATATATGTGTGTGTGTGTGGCGTTGTGAAGCGATCAATTTTTTAATTAGGAGTCATGCATGATTCCGAATAATCGTAAGAATTTTTTGTTTTGTTTCTGCAAACTAGATCTATATTTACATTAACCTGTTTAACAAACAAACAAAAACATATAACATTAATTAACTACCATTAATCTATCATCTAACAATTTACTGTATATGGAAAAAAATGATATGTTTCGGAGAGTGTGAGTGTGTGAGCTAGAAACTAATTTTAGTGAGAAAGGAGTATGTGGATGCATTTTTAGTTCGATGTGTCCTGTGTGTAAGGTTTATCTTCATTGGTTCATACAGTACACCAATAATAAGATCTATCAACATCACACTGTAAACCCTACCAATCCATTAATTTGCGATTCTTGGACCAGTTTGTTCCTCTTGCTATGTATTTGAAATAGGCTACAATGTTATCAATTATAGTGTATTACGTACCAATCACAGATCCAGCTTATGAAATTTTTATAAGCTTCAAGCCTTGAATGTACTTTATATATGGGATTAATAAATATTTTATTAATTTTTTTTGTTCTCATTTTATTACAGTACTTGAAGATTCGAAATGGCGATGGTGTACCGGAAGCTCGCAATTTACGGTGGTGAAGGAGGGCGTGAATGGGACGACGATGTATACGAGGGAGTAAGAAAAGTGTACGTAGGGCGAGATCTCTCACGTATCACTTACGTCAAATTCGAGTACGTTAAGGAAAACGGCGAAGTGGTAACACGTGAATATGGGAAAATAACTCAACAACCTAAAGAGGTTCTCTATTGCTTTATCCCTCCATTTTTCACATTATTAATTAGCTTTCTACATCAATTGTTTTATTAAGTGAACAGTCCAGGTTATAACAAAATTAAAATCATCAACACTTATTACAAACCACACTAAATTACAATTTTATAAGTTTTGATTTTTCTAAAATGAGAAAAAAAGTGAAAAATAATGGAGATGCGGGGGATCGAACCCCGTGCCTCTCGCATGCAAAGCGAGCGCTCTACCATTTGAGCTACATCCCCTTGTTGATATGCTTTTTATTTAGTGTATTTTAGTCTCTTGATTGAATAAATTGACGACATTTTTTTTCACATACAGTTTGTACTTCAATATCCGCATGAACACATCGTAGCGGTCGAGGGAAGCTACAAATCAGTGGCTCTGTGTGCCACGGAGGTGATCACGTCTCTCGTCTTCAAGACCTCAAAGGGTAGAACATCTCCAGTGTTTGGTCCAAGCATGTTCGGAATTGTGAATGGTACAAAGTTTGTTTTCGAGGACGGGGGAAAGAAGATCGTAGGTTTTCATGGACGGTCGGATAACGCTCTCGACGCTCTTGGAGTTTACTTCGCACTGGACTCTCCGAACACCTCGACCTCTCTTTACAAGCTAGAAGCCCAAGGTGGTACAGAGGGGCGTGTTTGGGACGATGGTTCCTACGACGGCGTTAAAACGCTGCGCATTGGTCAAGATAATTGCCGTATCACTTATTTAGAGTTCGTGTACGAGAAAGGTGGGAAGTCCGAGACACGTAACCATGGGGTGAAAGGACAAACACCATCAGAGGTAATATCCTACTTGTTCTTATAAACGATCTGGTTCAATAATTCTCAAAAAAAGGTTATAGGTCTTGTTAGATATAAACTCTATTTTATATTTGAACTAGTATAACAACAACAAAATTAGTCTTTAAATTATATAGATAATTTTGTTTCTTTTATTCTTGTAGATTAATTCATGTATATAGATTTCTTGCGACGAATAATCTTCTTGAATTTTGCTTCTTGTTGTAGTTTGTGCTTGATTTCCCGGGAGAATACATAAAATCGGTGGAAGCAACATATCATAACCCAATCCTTTTTCGCAATACCGTCATTACGTCGCTTAAGTTCGAAACATCAAAGGGGAGAACATCATTCTTTGGGTATGAGACGGGTAAAAAGTTTGTCCTGGAGCAAAAAGATCGTAGACTTGTCGGATTCCATGGGAAAGAAGGTGACGCTATTGATGCTCTTGGAGCATATTTTGCACCTATTCCTACTCCTGCTCCTGTGATACCAGCCAAGAAACTACCATCGGTAGGCGGCAACGGAGGAGTTGCATGGGATGATGGTGTCTACGACGGTGTAAGGAAGATACAAGTAGGACAAGGCAACGACGGTGTATCTTTTGTCAAGTTTGAGTACATTAAGGGAACAGACTTGGTATCTGGAGATGACCATGGCAAGAAGACAGTACTTGGAGCTGAAGAGGTCAGTTCCATAAACAAACGATGTATATAGTTTTTGTTGTAACTATTTCACTGATTATATACGCTTATCTTTGTTGCTTTTGAGCGTTTTCAGTTTGTGCTTGAGGATGGTGAATATCTCACGGGTTTGGTAGGCTACTACGATAAGATCTATGGAGTGGAGGAACCGGCGATTATCTCTCTTCAGTTCAAGACGAACAAAAGGGAATCAACTCCGTTCGGAATGGATTCCGGTGAGAAGTTCTCGCTTGGGGAGAAAGACCACAAGATCGTCGGGTTCCATGGACAAGCTGGTGATGTTATTCACAGTGTTGGAGTCACTCTTGTGCCTATCACCATCACCGAGTGAAAAAACCTTCTATGATATATATTAATAAAAAGCTATATGAAGACCTTTAATAAGATTGGTGTGTGTTCCCTTTAGGCTGCTACTTTCAGAGTGTTTTTTTTAATGGTCCATGTACTTCATTTAAAGAATAAATCCTTTCGCTAAATGAATGTGAGAATGATCGAGATATGGGATGATATTACCCTCTCTCAAGTTGAGCATGTAAAATTTGTTTATCCAACTTAAACCATACAAAAATGCTTATCGTAGTCGGTAGTCGTCATAGTCTTCATGGTCTCTTCTTGATCACAAGTTTTTTTTTGTTGGATTAATTTTATATTCAATTTTTCAAAAAAAAAGATCTTGAAGAATCAATAAATGAATAAAAAATTGATAGATAATGAACGTGAAATATGGGAAGATATTCCCAATAAAAAGCATATGCAAAAGAAACCAAGGTGGCCATGGCCTAAAAGGCTAAATTTTCAATTCACAAAACGACTTTACAAAGCCAATATATATAATCGAAATGACGTATTCTCCAGTAATTAATACTATAATATAATTTAATTTACAGTAAATAATTATTAGACCATCTCCATTGGTAAACCTCCAATTAGAGTTTTTAACAATTATTTTAATATAAATTCTCTATTATCCTATTTTAAGAACTCAATAAAAAACTTTAGTTTTTCTCTCTACCATTGGTAAAACTCTAATACGGGTTATTAAGAATTAAAAAAAAAACACTCACCTCGTTGAAGTGGTTTTGTTCACTAAAACCAAAATCAATCAAACTGTGGACTTTGGTTGGTAGATCAACCACTCTTGCGGAAGAGAAGAAACAAAGTCTTTCCCTTTGCTCGGTCGAAGAAAGAAACAAAATCATCGTAGGTGAGATGACCAATGCACCATTGAACCCATATGACATTATACCTTCCAGCAGCTGGAGTAAACTCCTATGATTATATAAACATTCACAAATCAAAAAGTGAAGGAGAATCAGATACAGAAATTAGAAGAGATACTTCAAGAACAATACTTGACGAGGTACACAGAAAAAGTAAGTAAGTTTTTTTGTGTGTTTCTGACCTCGCAGAAGCCAAATTTTCATGCGCTTCAGGCTCAAGAAGATCAACCTGGAGCAAAAATAGTTTTCATCAAAATGATGGCATAAAACAGAGAAGAACAGAGCACAAGTTAGTGAATCAAAGAAGAAAAATATTCACCTCGTTGAAGTATCGTATCAGGAGATTCTTGGTGATCTTTCCAACGCCAGATCCACAATCTGCAAATGATTTGTGTGATTTGCAAGAAAACACATCTGTAAAAAGCAATAAACTCTAATGAGAAGAGTGTTACCAAGAGCTACTAGATGCTGATATGACCCTAGCTCCTCTTGTTAGGTCCTTTGGGAGAGCTATGTCAAGCTAGTCATCTATCTGCAAAAAGTTAACATATGTTGGTGTCAAGAACAGAGAGGAAAAGCACAATTACACACTACACCTTCAACCAGAAATACAAAAAGCATAACAGATAAACAATTAAATCAAACTCTTTCTAGAGGAGTGTAAGTCTCTTCGCTAGAGGAGTGAAGTCTCTTCGAATATCCTCTTTCTCCTTGAAAGAGAGCAATGTAAGCGTGTTCAATGCCCATGTCATCTCGCTCTTCAAACCACTCTGTCACGCAAAGACTATTCTTTTGTTGTTGTGGTCTATATAAATTCCAATGATCCCACCAAAAGTTAACCCAATTAGAATCAAATTGCATATAAAAAAAGCATATTTTCACATAAAAAAAAGCATTTCAAGATCACACATTCCAGAATATGGGAAGTGCTAGATCGATTTTAACTTAATTTTTCAAATCAACGAAAGCTAAAATTAACAAAGAAAAAACTCCAATTCACAAAAGCATAAGAAAGTGTATATATTCTGGATTTTATTATTTTCGAGCTTACCGACAAAGGAATTGTAAACTAGAAGAGAAGGACCGAGTAGAGCTGACGAAGACATCGCTTTGACCGCCGCAGCGATGGCTGCTGCAGCTGCAGAATTTGCGCAACAAACGACGATTTAAGCTAACCCATCAACCAAAAATCATGAATCAAGTGAAGAAATCGAGAGTTTGAAGAGTTCTTCTTCTTCTTTCTCCAATCTCATCCACAAACTTCTTTGTTCGTATGATCGATACAGAGAAGAGAGAAATTGCTAATTTTTGTTATTTTGTTAAAATAAGCAAACTCAACCACGGATTGACACGTAAAGGTTTTTTACCGATTCTAAAAATCGTTAATTAAAAGACGTTCCTTCCCATTTTTATACATAAATCAATTGTTTATTATTATTTTTATTTTAACAAATTCTTAAAAAACTCTTTAGAGTTACCGATGGAGTTTAAACTTTAAACTGACGACAAAAAAAAAACTTTAAACTACCCCAACACGTATTGAAGACAATATATCAGAAATGGGACACGTGTTTAAGAAGGACACTGTCTCCCTTCACTCACGGCCGTAGATCCAAGCACCGGCAAACGTGTCCGCCGGAGGTGTTGCAACACCAACCCTCTTCTTAACAAATTAAATAGTTAATGTACATTGAGTAATAAGTATATTGGGCTCGTTATGGACTCTTATCAAAAGCAATTATTTCCATTGTGAAAGTCCTTCGTGACTCGTGAAACACGTGTTGGCTGCAACTCAAGTCAATAAATACACATTTCAACATTCATACGGTTCATCGCCTCCATTCTCAATCAGCAGATCTCAAGAATTTACTGGTTAACTCTCTCCCCTCTCATTTTTTTGTTTGTTCTTGAAGTAGCTATTTACACTTTTACTCTTTTGGTAGCCCACATATCCCCTTATTTAGGAGTCATTCCGAACAGAACTGTGTTTTGTTTCTGCAAACTAGCTAGATCTACATATACGATTTTCTTTTCTAACCATTTACATTAAATACCATTAATCTATCTTAACTACTTTCTAAACATTTACAAGTCATGAATATCGTTGAATACATTAAAAGATCATTTCAACAACAAAAATTTAGAGAAGATAGTAATGATTTGGAGAGTCTAAGCAATTAGTGCAGGATATATAAACCAAACAGTGAGAAGTCTGTGACTGCGTTTTTAGTTCGATGTGTCATGTGTGGGGGACCTTTGTTCGATATTATACTTTAATTTCATCGTTATTGGACCTATTCACATCACACTATATAATACATTATCCTACCAATCACAGATCCAGCTTATTGGCTTGGGGTGTATATTTTTAAAAGAGAAAATGTTCGAAACTTATATCTTAAAATACATATCTTAAGATTTACGTGTATCACCATTCTTTTTTCTCAGCATTTTTTTTTAATTTATGGGTTTGAATTGTATGAAGCTTTTTCACGTTTTGGAAACTTGATTTTTTACCATTCATGTTTCTGCTAGTATGTTAAAAATATAACTAAAAAAACAAAACATGATTAATCTATTAAATGTAGTTTTTCAGCGTTTCACAATTATTCAGCTAAAATATTATTCAGTTCAGTTTATTCCGCTAGTAATTTTTCAGTTATTCCGCTAATTTTTCAGTTATTCCGCTATTCTGTTATTCATCTGACATACCAATGTTTATTTATTTAAAATCAGATTTCTTAAAATGAACATTAACAATGTAATATTTATTTTTATATAAAAATCGTATTTATTATTTTCTAAAACATTAAATAAATATGTGAAAACCAATAATTTATTAATTCAATTACCACATTTATTAGAGTAAAGATTCGAAATGGGGAGGATGTATCAGAAGCAGGCACTTTGCGGTGGTCAAGGAGGGCGTGAATGGGACGACGATGTATACGAGGGAGTAAGAAAAGTGTACGTAGGGCAAGATCTGTCACGTATCACTTACGTCAAATTCGAGTACGTTAAGGAAGACGGCCAAGTAGTAACACGTGAATATGGCACGATAACTCAACATCCTAGAGAGGTTCTTCATTGCATTAACTCTCCATTTTTCACGTTCTTAAGTTTTCTATATCAGTAACTGACATGTTCACATACAGTTTGTACTTGAATATCCGGATGAACACATCGTAGCGGTAGAGGGAAGCTACAACAAAGTGGCTATGTATGCCACGGATGTGATCACGTCACTCGTCTTCAAGACCTCAAAGGGCAGAACGTCTCCAACGTTTGGTCCAAACTTGTTTGGAGTTGTGAATGGTACAAAGTTTGTTTTTGAGGACGAGGGAAAGAAGATCGTAGGCTTTCATGGACGGTCCGATAATGCTATCGACGCTCTTGGAGTTTACTTTGTACTAGACTCTCCGACCACGTCGACCCCTCTTTACAAGCTGGAAGCCCAAGGTGGCACAGAGGGGCGTGTTTGGGACGATGGTTCTTACAACGGCGTTAAAACGCTGCGCATCGGTCAAGATGATTGCCGTATCACTTATTTAGAGTTCGAGTACGAGAAAGGTGGGAAGTCAGAGACATGTCACCATGGTGTGAAAGGAGAAACATTATCTGAGGTATTTTGTACTAGCTAGGTCTTATACACGATTGGCTCAATCATTCTCCAAAAACGTTATAGGCCAGGTTAGATATATAAACTCGATTTACATGTGAAATAGTATAACAAAAAAAATTTAGGTAACAAATAGTTGGTTATCTCTAGTGGTTTTGAGAATCCACATGGTTGCTAATTCCACTCTATTGCGGATTTTCTGTAGTAGTATGAAGTATCTTTGTAAACCTCCAAAACCGTTTCTATTGTTGTAGCTAGATTAATGTATTTGAATTTCTTGGGACGCAATCTTCCTGAATTTTGCTTCTTGTTGCAGTTTGTGCTTGATTTCCCGAATGAATACATCAAATCAGTTGAAGCAACCTATGATAAGCCGAGCTTTTTTCGCAATACCGTCATTACTTCGCTTAAGTTGGAAACATCAAAGTGTAGAACACCAATCTTTGGCTATGAGGTGGGTAAGAAGTTTGTGCTAGAGAAAAATGGTCATAGGCTTATCGGATTCCATGGAAAGGAAGGTGAAGCTATTGATGCTCTTGGAGCATATTTTGCACCTGTTCCTACTCCCACTCCTACTCCTACTCCTTCCATTCCAGTGATAGGAGATCCATGGTCTGATGGTGTCTACGACGGTGTAAAGAAGATACACATAGGAGTATATGAAGAAGGTATATCCTTTCTCAAGTTTGATTACATTAAAGGCAATGGCCTGGTATCTGGTGATGTCCATGGAAAGATGACATCAGTCGGAGCTGGAGAGGTAATTTTCTCAAACAGCAACAAGAGTTGTTTGTTTCAACTACTACTTGATCTCTATATGATTTACACAATTACTATATTTGTTTCAAATGCAGTTTGTGCTGGAGGATGGTGAATACCTCGCGGCCTCTTTGGACGGCTACTATAAACCTATACCGGGCGCGCCATTTGGAAAAATTGCCGCTCTTCGGTTCAAGACGAACAAAAGGGAGTCGCCTCTGTTTGGAAAAGAGTCCGGTGAGAAGTTCTCTCTCACGGAGAAAGACCAAAAGATCACCGGATTCCATGGACGAGCTACCGATGTTATTTACGATCTCATGTTCTCTTGCCGGCACAAGAGCATCGGCTAGTTGAAAACCAGCTTATATAGTCGTATATTGACTGAATAAAACTTTCAATATATATATAAAGAGATTGGTATGTGTTCTCTTTATGAATATAAATAACTGAGAATAAGAGAGATTGGTGTGTGTTCTCTTTATGAATAAAACTTTCAATGTGAGGGATTGGTGTGTATTATTCTTATTTTAATTTGCTATTAGACTAAATAGTGTTGACTAGTAGTCGAATCCTCGACGTATTTGCCAATATTTTTTTTTGTTTGACCTACCGTGTTTGCCAATAAATGATCATCCACTGTAATTATATTTTTATTAAGTAATTTGGTTCTAAAAATCTACGTATCGATTATTATTTTTTTTTTTTTGGTATGCATCTACGTGTATCGATTTTAGAAGTTTTGTTAATTAATTTAATACTAGTAACTAAAAATCTACCAAAAGTAAATGAATTGTTACTATAATGTTTTTTATATGACTTTTCTAGATAAAGGCAGAAAAATCGAACAACGCGCTCCTCTGCATTACCTTGAAGTGACAGGTAATTATAATTTCCGAAATTACCCTTTATTACTACCTAATTACGGAGAAAAGCCGTTTTGTTTTTGTCCTTTCGACAACTCTCTGTTCCAGTTGTGTTTATTACACTGCCGCCTTTACGAGTTACGGCCTTAACGCTTCTCTCCGTTTAGATAAACCCGACGTTAATTAACGCCGTCAGAAAATTTTGCTTTTCCGTTTCGGTTTCTTCCTCGCTTCATTGACTATCACCTTCATCGTTTCGATATCCGATATTGGAGAATCTTTCTGTCCATGGTAAACTTCACAATTCTCCTTCGAAATATTTATCTGTTTGTTTCTTTTGAATTGTTTTGTGATTCATGAACGTTGGCAAGATTTTTTTTTTAATTGACGAGGGTGATTGTTTTGTAATTTCGTCGAACACTTTCTTCTTCTCCGCCGCACGGACTCAGCTTCGATGCTCGAGTTTAACAAAATCTTTGAAGAAAGATTCTATTCGGTCGTTTTTAGGGTTTTGTAGTGAAATGTTTTTAAGGGTATTTTGGTCTTTGACCTAGTTACAACAACTCTATGTTTACGGATCTGTCAGAAGCTCTCTGACAATTTCGTTATTAAAAACTTGTGGCGATCTTGAATCTTGCCTCTTCTATTTTTAACCTTTTTCCTCAGTCAAGCTTAAAAAAAAGATGGTTGAATTATTCTCACTAATCAAGTGTTTAAGTAGGATTCACTTAATTGCGAACACACTCTGTGCTCTGTTTTGTTCTTAATTCGCTTTCTGAGGTAATACAAACTGTTTGTTAATAATAATCTTGGTTTCTGTTTTCATGATTACTGTCTCTAATCCATCTATGTAGCAATCAAATCAGTGTCCCTCTCTATGACCTGTTTTTGTGCCAAATTGCCTTTTTATCTTTTTTGAGCAAACTTTTCTTACTCTTTTGTAATATTTTCCATCTGCTGCTAATTAATTTAATTTTGATTCCAGCTGCAGTGTTGTTAGTATTAGACTTTTCCAGCTTGACACCAATGAAGAAGCTTTTCTTTTTCAAATCTTCATCTGCTAATGGAACTGATAAACAGCAGATCCGCCGGGAGAAAGAATCAGAAACTAGTTCGAAGAATCTCTCTATGAAGGAACAGAGTGGAGAATCTGGTGCTCAGGCTCTTCTTAGACGAAGCCGTTCATTTTCTTCCGCAGCTTTTCTCCTTGAAGCTTCTTCAAATGATCCAATTAGTGCTACTAGAAGCAGTCGACAGCAAAATCATTCATCTCGGTAAACTATTGTTCTACTCTTTTTTTTCTATGGACATAGACTCAATGTTTTTTGGTGACTTTTCTTTATTGTCATTTATGTTACGGTTTCAGTTTCAGATGTTTTACTCCGGAAAGACAATGTAAAAAAGCAGAACATAGTCACGTGTACAAAGTACATGATTCATCTGTGTCAACTTGTTCTAGCCAAGTCTTGGACCGTTACATTGACGGAGAAGAGCACACAGAACGGAGCAAGCAAAAGAGCGGTGGCTCTTCACGTAGCAGCAGCAAAGGAAGGAGGCTTCCACCGCGAGCTCAGAGCCCTTCACCACTCTCGGATACTACTACTGTGAAGGACAAACGAGGATCTAATGGTTATGCAGAAATTGGTTTGAGGGATGTATCGCCTCGTTCACTTGCGAGAAGCGTGATCAAAAGACTCTCTCACACTCACGGGAAGTCAAACGCGTCGAGTTATGACCCCATCAGGGTACAAGACGTCTATGGTGGGAACAACGGTGAAACACTCGACTCAAGCTTGGATGTTTTCGCCAATCTTTCATTGGCTGAACGTAAAGAACCGGTGAATGGAGGATACTACACGGATGATCACGTAGATGCAAGCTCCGAGCTGGAGAAGAAGTATAGAGAAGCTGAGAAGAGAGTGAAGCTGCTTTCTGAAGAGCTTGAGGAGCAGAAGTTTCTTTCGGACTGTGACTTTGATGTATCGTCTTTGGTTGGTGATATTAGACAAATGGAGGAAGAGAGAGTAGGCTTGGCTTTCGAGGTTTTGAGTCTCTTGCGTTCACAGATGGATGAGAGAGCTTCTGCTAGGGAAGAGATCAGACGTGCAAAGACTGATTGGGACTTGCATGTAAAGAGGCTTGAGAAAGAGAAGAGCGAGTTACAGTTTGGATTGGAGAAAGAGTTTGATAGAAGGTCAAGCGAGTGGACTTCGAAGCTCGAGAGTCTCCAGAGCGAGGAGAAGAGGCTGAGGGAGCGTGTGAGAGAGCTCGCCGAGCATAATGTCTCTCTCCAGAGAGAAGTCTCGACTTTTCATGAGAAGGAAACAGAGCGCATCGATATGATCAGACAGTTGGATGAGACTGTTGCGGAGCTGAGCTCAAGAGAAGAGGAAACGCGTGAAGAGAATCGGTACCTTACGCAAAACCTCTCCAAGCTGCAAGACAGTTACAGTGGGACTAGAGAGGATCTTGATTGCGTGAGAAGGAACTTTGAAGAGAAAGACATGGAGTGCAGGGAGCTACACAGATCTGTCACGAAGTTTCTAAGAACGTTCAAAGAACAAGAGAGGACGATTCAGGGGCTTAGAGATGGACTCTCCGAGGAAACTAAGAAGCAACAACCATCGGAGAAACATGAACAGATGGAACACTTGAGATTGACAGGAGTTGAGCTTTCACTTAGAAAGGAGATAGAATCGATGAAGCTCGAAGCTGAGTCTCTCCGTCGTGATAACATATGTCTGATGAGCCGAGTAAAAGGAAACGGAGAAGAAGTTGATGAGATCACGTCGAGCATCAAGCTGGATAATGAGATGAAGATGCGTGTGTGCCTCTTGCAAGACCAAGGGATCTTGATGTTGAACGAGAGCACGCAGCTATGTTACAAGTTTCTCAAGTTCGTCAAGGAGAAGTTATCTCACTTCCCTGAGGCTTACCATCAGGAGACGCATTCAGTGATGAGTAATGGACTGAGTGAGCAGTTTCTGATTGAATCTGAGATGAGAGTTCATGGGATACGGCGTGGAACTGAAAGCCTGAAGAGGAGTTTGCAGACAGTCACCAGTTTGTTGCTTGAGAAATCCAATGAGATTGCATCAAACTCAGAATCATTGCCTAGCGAGCAAAACAACAAATCAGTGGAGGTGAGTTTTTCCAAACACTCTGTTTCATTTTCTTATCCTCCATTGCTTGTTTCATCTGTGCTAAGATGTTTCACCTTTTTTTTGTGATTTAGAAGTTCCTGAGAGCTGAGCTGAGAGCAGAGAGTCTAGTCACGAGCTTGTTAAGAGAGAAACTGTATTCCAAGGAAGAAGAAATCGAGCAGCTGCAAGCAGAAGTAGCAGCAGGAGTACGCGGGAACGAAGTTCTACAATGTGAAATCCAAAACGTCTTAGACAACCTATCAGTAAATACCCACCAATTCAAAGACCTGAAGCTGCAGATGGTGAAGAAGGAGGAGAAAGTGAACCGGCTTGAAACCAATCTGCAACAAGCTGCTAAAGAATTGGGTAGCATGAAAGTTGCGTTACCAAAAGTGTTGGAGGAAAGTGAAGAGATGTGGAAGGAAGTGAAGGAAAGCAGAAAGAGAAACATGGATTTGGAGTTAGAGAAGGAGATGTTGAAGAACAAGGTAGAGAAACTGGAAGAGGACACACTCATTAAAGAAGGTCAGATCACGATTCTTAAAGACTCGCTTGGAAGCAAGCATTTCGATCTTCTCTCAAGTCCTGACTTCTCATATAACGATTTCTTAGTCCAATAATAGACAACAGGATAATTGTATAGTCGTCTGTTTTTTTTTTCTTGCTCTTGTTTCTTCAATGATGTATGAATCATTGCAATTGCAATGCATAAAAAAAATGCATTCCCTTTCCTTTGTAGAGATGTATGCACTGATATACAATTTGTGAATTTGTATTTCATCTAAAAAACTTTTTGGAACCAGTACCAAACACAATCTACAATACACCCATTATTAGGCTCTAAACTCAACCAAAACTAGTCTACACTTTATGTTGTGTTGGGAAAGAGCAAAGCAAAACCTTCTACATATATATTCTCAAAACCACAAGCGCTTCTTTCCACCTGCTGTTCAAGCATTTCCAATGACATTACTGCTCAAAGTGCTGCATCATTCAAGTTTTGTGCTCTTGTACAGGCGATGACAGAGACCTTCTCAGGTCGAAGAAGAACAAATCCGATAGATGGATTACTACTTTAGTAGCACTTTCCATATCTTCCTCATATAAACGACTAAAGACCAAACCGATAGTCCTGCTGATACATAAAGCAAGCCAGCACCCGAAGCTACGAGCCATCCAACATTGCTATCTCGGCTTGCAAGAAGTATGGTTAGTGCTGTCATCTGCGTTGCGGTTTTCCACTTTCCCAAGTTATTTACCGCAACGGCCTGCACGCATCATTCAATGCCACATCTCATGATTCAGTACGAACAGAAACTCAAAAAAGAAGGCTCTTACATACTGCAATATCAGAGACAGACGTTGGTGATTTAACTTACCTCTGAAAGCTTTCCATTTTGAGATGCAGCCCATTCTCTTACTGCTGACATAGTAATCTACGTTGTAGACAAATGTATTTTTATAGTTAAGGACACTGTTACTTATTCTGCGAGTGAAGGATATTAAGGAATACAATCAACTTTCTACATATACTTACCTCCCTACCAATGATTGCTATAGAAGGTACCGTCAATAACCATGGAACTGGTCCTAATACAGAAACGTCGATAGGTTTTGTACACAGTAAGATCAATGTAGCTGCAACCATAAGCTGGAACACCCAAGATACAAAATCAGATATATTCACATAGATCTCTTTTCCACTGTAATGAAGCTTGGTATCAAAAATCAAAAGGAAGACAAGCCTGCACACCTTATCTGCAACTGGATCCAAAAATGCACCAAACGCAGAACCTAACCTCATCTGTCAATGTACATCATCTCCTGACCGTTAAACATATATAGAAGAACGAAATATACACAGAACGGTAAAAAAGAAAGTACCTTGCGCGCAATATAGCCGTCGAGCCAGTCTGTAATGGCTGCTGCAACGAAAATGCTTGTTGTAGCAGTTGTTCCCCACCAACTATCAACGTAAAAGGCTACAAGCAAAAACAAGAGAATGATCAATTTCAAAAGGAATCCAATCCAAAAACAAAAACTTTCCAACAAATTAGAAACCAGACGATGGAGAGTCTATCTATCTCCATGAGTCAAAGAACAAGCCAAATCTGTGCCTAATGTTGTTTTTAAGCAACTGAGCTCTCGAAATGGTTCTACAGTACAGACCCAGAAAGGATCGTAGAATCTTAATGACACATTCGAAATCCAAAACAATCGCTTAGCAACAAATTGAACGTACTTGCGACGAGAAGAGGAACTGCAGCCACACGACCAAGGGTTAATACGGTGGGCAATGTAAGAACTTTGGAAGACGATTGCGGCGGCGGAGAATTGTCGTCGCCATCAAGCTGAATATGACCACCGAAACTGTTCCGATCCGCCGTGACGGCGTCGTCTTGACCCATACCCGACACGAGGCCCGGTCGGGGAGACGACGATGGTCCGCCTTTCTCCGAAGGAGAGGAAGAGGAGGAAGTAGAAAAGCAGGAAAGGCGGGGGTGACATCTCTGAATCCGAAACCCTAGAGCTCTATGGGAGGAGTAACGGGAAGTGATAATGCAGCGTGAGGAACGGCTAAGATGCGCCGGGAAAGAAAAGGGCGCGCACGGACGTAGCGTGCGCCGCAAATTGACATCGACAATTAACGAAGCAAGACCGGATCTGAGCATGGGAAAGCTTTGATTGAATTCACTCTGTTTCTAGAGAGATTGATTGGTGAAAACTGAAAATGTTAAATTGGAGATGAATCGATGATGATGGAGCGAGTAAGTTTCGGGTACCTGAAACTCGAAGAAACAGGGACGACGGTGACGTGGACTCAAAAGGGTAAAATTGACTATTCAGTTGAATAACTAAGCAAATGGACTTTTTAGGTCAATTATTAAGCCCAACAAAAACATGAAACAGTGGTGAATATATTTCTTAATTTATTTGATCCAGAATTTTCTTGGGTTACATATTTTAACAACGTTATTTTCAAAAAAAGTTGAAGTAATTTGTGTAGGTGTTTTTATAGAAGTTACGTTTATATTAATCCTCTAATTAGACGTTAATCATCTTTTTAACGGTTACTTACCCGTCAAAATCTAATAATCCACTTTTATTTTTCTGTAAAGTGTGTGACTCCTGAACTACTCTCAAATCTAAACATTTCCAGCAACTTTTGTTTGCTTAAGAAACCAGACTACATATATAAAATTTGAGAAATGCATAATAAAATTTGAAATTATATTAAAATATAGGATTCAATAAAGCCACTAAATGTGTAGTTTGTCGAACATTGAACAAAATAACTCGCTGATAATAGTGGAGTAAGCTTTTCTACTTTACATTTAAGGAGTCAAGTAAAATTGTATTTCTCAAAAGGTCAAAAGTTTCGGCTTTTGATAATTTTACCACTTAATAACGTCGTCGACAATCTCGCCCTTTTCGTGTGACTCTCTCTCTCTTTCTCTAGTCTCTTTACTCTTTACACTGTAACTTCATCTTCCTTCAACTTCAGTCGCGTGTAATGATGATCAAGTAAGGTTGCTGCTCCACCAGATCTTCTTCGATCAGCCTCCGTTTCTCAACTCTCACCGCCTTCAGTTGAAGAGATCTCGTCGTCAGACTAAAAGGAATGATGATCGCCGACGCCGCTTCCAAACCTGTGAATCATCTCTTCGCATCTGAACAAAAGAGGTATCTCTTACGAGCTTCTGGGTCGCTACATTGCCCTAGCTCTTTCCGTTTCTGTTTCCGATTCACCACATTTCTGGGTTTTCTCTCTCTCTCTCTCTCTCTCTCTCTTACTTATGAAGCTGCTCTCGATTTTTCTCCTATTACTAATTGATTTTTGTTTCCGACTATATCTTCAACTCCGTTCGTTAGTTTCTAAATCAGTGCTGGATATTTCTAAGAGCTGTAAAATTGATAGCTTTGAATGATCATTTCTGGTTTACGAGTTTTGGCTCTTTATTAATCCTTAGAGAGAAAGTCACGAAACTGATTATTAAACTGAAAACATTTTGTCATTCAGATGGCTTGTTAAAGATGCAATTTTGTTTCAATTGATTCAAATAATGAAATTGGATATTCTCAGTACTGAAGAAGCTAATATGATTTGTTTTATTAACAGGGATGCTTATGGATTCTCTGTGAGGCCTCACCATGTACAAAGATACCGAGAATATGTTAAGATCTACAAGGTTTTTTTTTTTATCTCCAGAAATTTTTATTTTGATATTATTCTTTCAATGTTATAGAAGCTTTGTCTCATTTTGGTGATCAAAAGTGGACTAAACTTAGCATTTCACGCCTTAGTGGCCCTGATCAAATGCTTGAGATATCTAAAAGCTCAAGGTGATCAAATGCAGGAGGAAGAAGAGGAGAGGTCGGACAGGTGGAACAGTTTCCTGGACGGTCATGCGGAATCTGGCATGTCACCTGTGAATGGATCATCTGAAAACTGTCATGTACATCCAACTGAAAGTGATAGCCAAAAAGAAGAGGGATTGAACAATTATGATTTAGCTCCAAGGGATGTGGGAAAGGAAGACGAACATCCCAATGCAGAGATGAATGTGAAACGAGTTCAGTTATGGACTGAGATCAGGCCATCTCTTCGACCAATTGAGGACTTGATGAGTGTCCGTGTCAAAAACAAGGGAGGTTCTTCAGATGGCGAGCAAGAAGCTCAGAATTTGAAACCTTCACCTTCAATTGATGAGGTTAATTCTTCAAAAGGAGTATATGATAATGATTCTGAAGACGAGTTCTATGATGTGGAGAGATCGGATCTAGTTCAGGATGGTTCCTTTTCAGATGTTGCAAATGTCTCCAGCATGCCTGTTAACGCTGATGCAACTCCCCCGGTATCTGCATGCCCCTGGAAAGAAGAACTTGAAGTACTTGTTCGTGGCGGTGCACCTATGGCTCTGAGGGGTGAGGTAATAAACCTTGTCATTTGTTCTTGTCTATATTTTGTTGATCACTCTCCAGCTCTTGATATTTAGTTCCCATTCTCCTTATTTCCTGCTCAATAATAATCTCAAAGTTAGTGTATACAAATTATTCAGCTCTGGCAAGCATTTGCGGGAGTTAAGAAACGCCGGGTCGAGAATTATTACCAAAACCTGCTAGCTGCTGATAGTCTAGGAAACGACATGGAGCAGGAGCACATGCAGCATGCAGATGAGAAAGGTTCAAGTACAGACCCCCTTGCTGTTGTGGAAAAATGGAAAGGACAGATCGAAAAGGTTAGCATCTGTATTATCCTCCAACACTTGGTGTCGAGCATCTCTAACTAGTGAACCAGTGCTGGAGTCGTGTTGATCTTAGCCCCTTTTCTCAAGTCGTTGCTTTTGATTGTTTCAAGTACAGGACTTACCACGGACATTTCCAGGTCATCCTGCCCTAGATGATGATGGCAGAAATGCTTTGCGGCGATTGCTAACTGCCTATGCTAGGCATAATCCCTCTGTTGGATACTGTCAGGTATTTGGTTCTTATAAATTGTCACTCCTGAATTCTAGTTTCGTGACATGCTCAAAAAATGAACGTCTCCAGTTTATTTATTACATACGTTGTATCAAAAAATCATGTGCAGGCCATGAATTTCTTCGCCGCTCTATTATTACTTCTAATGCCCGAGGAAAATGCTTTTTGGTATGTTCGGAAACCACTCCACAACTCGTAATATTGTTTGTCTTCTGAGTGAAGTTTGTGTATCTATGACTTTGTTTTCTTCTGGTTGAATATTAACTACTGTTAGCTTATTCCTCAAATCTTTTTTTTACGTCTGATTTTCAGGTCGCTGATAGGAATCATTGATGACTACTTCAATGATTATTATTCAGAAGAGATGATCGAATCCCAGGTAAAAGTGTTAGTTAATTGTTTTTGCACAATGTTATCCTATATTTTAGGGTCGAGTAGTCAAATTTGCTTCTTCATTTACAAAAGAATCTCGTAGTTTTCATTGTTCCTGTATTTGGATTCTTATCTTAGGTTGACCAACGAGTTCTGGAGGAGTTGGTTCGAGAGAGATTTCCTAAATTGGGTAAGTTTCTTCATAGTCTTGTTACATCTTACCAAATCTTTGCAGTTGGCGCTAATGCTCTTTGTGATTGTGATGTGTATACTTTTTCAGTTCATCATCTAGATTATCTTGGAGTACAGGTGGCTTGGGTTACAGGGCCATGGTTTCTCTCCATCTTCATCAATATGCTTCCATGGGAAAGTGGTCAGGTTTTAAACTTAATCTTCCCAATAGGGAAACTGCTTATATTTTCATACGTTTCGTTGCTGTGAAAAAAGTTGCCATCTTCAAATATTCTGACTGTCAGTCTAAACGACATTCTTTGTTACAACAGTTCTCAGAGTATGGGATGTGCTTCTATTTGAAGGAAATCGTGTCATGCTTTTCAGAACAGCACTTGCATTGATGGAATTTTATGGTACTCGGTTGAACCTAAGTGTTCATATTATATGACATATGTGATAAGTCTTATGGATATTCTGAAAATACCAGTCTAAGTTTCGTATGCTTGCCATATATCAGGTCCTGCACTAATTACAACCAAGGACACTGGAGATGCTGTTACTTTGCTACAATCAATGACCGGCTCAACATTTGATAGCAGCCAGCTCGTTTTCACTGCTTGTATGGGTTACCAAGATGTACATGAAAGTAGATTGCAGGAATTAAGAAACAAGCACAGGCCAGCTGTGATAGCTGCATTTGAGGAAAGACTAAAGGGGCTTCAAGCTTTTAGGGATTCAAAAGGCCTTGTGACCAAATTATATAACTCTAAGCAAGACCCAAAATCCGTTTTAGCCAATTCTAGCAAAGCCTCATTCTCAAATGGGAGTTTGTCTCGTTCTGAGTCAGGATCCAGTTACGCAGACGAAGTCTTTGTTAGTCTGACTGGGGATGGAGAGACAGATTATTTTCAAGATCTTCAAGGACAGGTAATTTGTGTCAGCCTTTAGGAACTTGAAAATGTCAACTTATAATAGTGACATTTGTCCACCTCATAATGTTTTTGTATCAACAATTTCTTCAGGTTCTCCGGTTGAAGGGTGAACGCTGCAATTTGCTTGAGGAGAAAAGATCGGCCTTACAAAGGTTAATCTCGTAGCTTTGTATATGACTTTGAATATTGAAATTATGCGTGAAAATTTATACATCTCCTCAATATTTCTCGATCACTTCCTATGTTATTATAGAGCTGAAGAGTTGGAGGTAGCTCTCATGGAGATGGTCAAACAAGACAATCGGCATCAACTGAATGCTAAGGTATTGGAACTCTGTTTTGTAAATAAGCATATGGTTTTTACATTCAGTTTCTTTATCTGTCCTGTCATGAATAAGGACGATGCTTGAACAATCTATTTGAGATACCCTGACTTGTCCCGTGCATGAATTTTGGATAGATTAAGCAGTTAGAGCAAGGGGTGACAGAGATTCGAAGATTAGTTTCTGATAAGAAGAAGCAAGAGGGTGTTATGATACAGGTTTGCATTTGCAACTTGTTTGCTTCTCAGGAGGGTGTTATGATACAGGTTTGCATTCGCAATTCAATGTATGGAATAGTTCTAAGATGACATGAGAATTATGAAGGACTTGATGCGGATGGAGCAAGAACATAAGGTAACAGAGGATGTACGGAGACTTGCTGAGCAGGACGCAGCAGCACAGAGATATGCTGCTGAAGTGCTTCAGGTGAGAAAGTCTGCATTGATTACTATTGATCACTCGAGAAGGCAAAACGAAATTACAAGTGTTGTTTTATTCCATTTTTTACTCAGTATGATATCGATAATGGTGTAGGAAAAGTATGAGGAAGCTGTTGCTGCGCTTGCTGAGATGGAGGAGAGGGCAGTAATGGCAGAGTCCATGTTGGAGGCGACTTTGCAGTATCAATCTGGCCAAGTTAAAGCACAACCTTCACCACGGTCTGTTTCTTGGGCATCTATCATGTGAACTTGATGCAGAAACTAGACTTTCCGAACCACTTGTGTGTTCCATCCGATACATTGTAACACTATTTGTTTTCTGGAAGTTTACAGGCAAGTGAAGCAAGATTTGCCGATCATGATCAGTCCCTAGAACTTCATCAAAGTCCGTCTTCCTCTTTTCCTCTCCCAGGAAGCAAAGTAACGACGAGAAGCAGTCAACAGAGAGACAAAACACAAACTTCATACCAGAAGAAAATGACTCGAATCTCTAAAACACTCCGTAAAGTTATAATTATATGAATTGCGGATTAGATTTTAGACATAACTAGTAGATATATTGAATTATGTAATTTCTTTGTTAAGCATTGTGAAGTCAACCTCTGTTTGTATGACAAAGAGTATTCGAACGTGAGACGGAATTATCAGGCTCAATGTCCATCTTCAAGTCAAAACTAGGAAGCTAAAGAAACGGCTAAATATGCTCATTAATGGAAAACCCACAAGTCGAAGCCCAAATAATAAGTAGGCCCATTTACGTACTGGGAATTAATTAAACAAAACGCAGGTTCAACTGATCATAAAACAGATCCACTCAGCACTGTACAGGAAATTTTTATTTAGCTCTTTGAATTTACCGGCGATTGGATCGGCGATGGATGGTGGCGACGATATGGACTCGCTGTTCGAGGGGATGGAGCTTTTTGCGCCGGCTTCTCAGTTTTCCGAAAGCAGCGACAACTCTCCTGCAATTTTGCCGCCTTCCAAGGCGGCGGAGGCAACACTGATCACGGCTCCGCCGGCAGAGGTGACGGAGACGATGCCTGAGCCTTTGGACGAAAACCTGTTTTCCGACTTAACGATAGTGAGTCCGGTCCAACACGTAGCTGACGCAGTTACTCATCCATCCCCGTTGTCTTCATCTTCCTCGGTGAAAAATTATGGCCGTCAGGTGTCGCGGAGGAAGAAAAGAGCCGCTGGATTAAGAATCGGATACGGGAGGCACGAAATCAACGAAGACGAAGATGATTCCGTCAGTCAACAATCGGCTGATTCCGCCAGTCAGCAGTCGGATTCCGTCAATCAAGTATCCGATTCCGTCAGCCAACAATCGGATTCCGTCGATCAAGCGTCGGATTCCGTCACGCAAGTGTCGGATTTCGTCGTTCAGCAGCCTTTGGACTCTTCTGCTGTTGGTAGCTCGGGGAGGTTGGAATTAGTCAAGGCTCAGATCGAAGGGAAGCTAACACGTGCTCGTGACCTGGCCTGTTCCGTTACCGCCGCTCGCAAGAATGCCATCAGGAAGAGAAGGCAGGCATCTGAGAATCTCAGATTAGCTTCCACAACGCACGACGAGCTCGAGAAACAGCTTGAGGAAGCAATTGAAGCTGAGGATTTCGATGCGGCGGAGAGGATTAGCGAAAGCCTCGCGGCTGCGGAAAGAGATAAGCTAGCTCTCATGACATTGCTCCGGCAGGCAGAATCTGATTGCGATGCTATTGAATCCAAGATGGAGGAAGTCCTCCTCTCTCAGATCGCCGCTGAAGAAGAATCCGCCTCTCTGCTTCGCGGATTTTGCACGGTACGTCACCAAGTCATTGTTGTTCATCTTTTGTCCTTCTGCTAGGAGAGATTCACAAGTTTGATATGGCTGTTATCTCTATAGGATGCTGAGAATGACGCTGAGTCAATTCTGGAGAATGCAGAAGCGTTTTGTTTAGAGGAAATGGGGAAATGGCATTCATGTTGTGAAGATGTGGAGGTCAGAAAAGTTGAACTGGATATAGAATCGGTCATAGTTGATAACGTCCGGTTGTCATTGAATGGTAGTCTTGAAGGATCCGTTGAACAAGAGATGAAAGAAAAGGAGACGCTGCGTAAGAGGAAAGAACATTTGTCAGATGAACTTCAGGAGCTGCTTGCTCTGGTGAAGGCAAAGGAGAAGGAGATTGATGAGAACGATTCCCAAATAAAGGCAGTCGAGGAAAGAATTAGTAACGTGGTCTCTGGCTACAAGGAATTGCAAACAAGCATGGATAAAATGTTGAACGATGTGCAAGTGGGTCTCTCCCAGATTGATAGTGAAACTGAAGCTTTATCGAGGAAAAAGGAAGACGTGGACAAGTTCATGGCATCTGAGAAGGAGAGAGGTGCAAAACTCCGTGATCTTGTCAGTGTTTCAGCAGAAGAAGCGTATGAATATGAGGAAGTTATTAAACTGCGGAAAACTCTGATGTCGTATGTGTCAAAAACTAGAGAAGAGAGAGCCAAGCTTGTAAACATCGAAGAGAAGCTTTCTGAGGAAGTCCAGAGGCTACAGGAGGAGGTTTCCAGTACCCGAGAGTCGCTAAAGGTTTTTCTCTACTTTCTCTTCTTCTTCCTTCTTCGCTGCAACACAAATCTTGTTCTACCTCTATTACACAAGGCAATTGATCTATCATTTACTTATCTTCAAAGTTCATATTATTGGTAAATAGTCTCTCTCTAGTCTTAACATGTTATTTGCTCACCTTGGTTCCACTACTCTCACCGTTTTTGCTCTGAGAAACAAGTTCTTCGTGACTATAAATCAATATGGCATTTGTATCATGGAAATGTGTATGTTGCAATTTCAGTGTGCAGTCTCTTAGTTTAAAGTATCTGCCACCAGTATTTTGCATAAGTCCTTATCAATCCCGTTTCTTTGTTTCCAGGAGGGATCTTCTAGAAAGTCGATCATCCAACAGAATATTACATCTTTCATGGATAAGATTATATTCATAGAGAAAAGGATGCCGGAGCTTGAAGCAGAGAAGAAAGTGGCTGCCTCAACGAGAAATTTCAAAGAAGCTGGAAGAATAGCAGCAGAACTCAAGTCCTTGAATCTAGAAAAGGACAAGATACAGATCGAAACAGGAAAAGCCAACGCCGAGCTCGAAAAAGCAGAGCATGAGATTGAAGAGACCATCGAGAGGCTACAAGAGTTGGAGAAGTTGATTTTTTCGAAAGAGAAAGAATTGGCAATCAGTAGATTCCAGAGGTTGCGGATTGACAGTGGCACTGCAAAAGCCGAGAGATCAGCTGCTCTGGAGCTGAGTGACCTCGAAGAAGCTAATCTTCTACTTGAGGAAGCACAGGAAGCAGAGTCCGAAGCAGAGAAGCTTAAACTCACACGCGGTCTAAAAGAGGGAGAGGAAGAAGAAGAGGTAAAATCTTGTGAAGGTTTTGTCTCGATGGAACTTATAGCCACCTTGGGTCTGAAAAAATTACAAGAACTGGCAGACTCTGTTCGGTCTTAACTCTGAAGCTGCTTCAGGTTCAATTGTAAGGAGTAAAGGATCAAAGGAAAATATATAAATGGTTTTGTTGGTTTATTAACAACGTTGCGCTCTCTTACTTTGGTCCACGATGTATGGTTTTGTTTTTGGGATCCGTGTTTGATTGATTGCTTAATGAACAAAAAAAGTGTGCAACATTGTTCAAGTTTAATAAAAATAGTTTTGACAAGGCCACAAGGGAAATAATATGGAAAAAAAAAACTAAGAGCATTTTCAATGCTAAAATATCTTAGAGTATTTTAGAAAAATATATATTAATTTTTAAATCATAAAAAAATTTAAACTAATCATAAAATAACACATACCAAATAAGTTTCTTAAAAGTTTAGAATTATTTCTTAAATAAGAAAATTAAGAACTGATTTTTCTGGCTTTCTCTTACTTTTTATTAGTTTATTATTTTTTTTATTAAGATATCATACTAAAAACCTTACATTGAACATGTTCTAAAACCATCTTCATCGGTTATACTATATTTTACAGTTTTTTAACATTATTTAATTAATAAAAATTATTTATTTAATTCATATATAAAATATATAGAAAAGAAATTAATAATGAATGAATAGGTGTGACAACAGAAAGAGGAGAATATCTTTGAAAACGTTTGTTAGATAAGGAATTTAAAAAACGAATTTAGTTTATTTTTTCCTTTTCTCTTTTTATTTATTTTTTTATTCTCAATATACTTTCTTAAAAACCCTCACGGAGGTGCCCTAAGGTTATGGGAAGATAGGCATACATATAAGAAATTGGTTTGGAACTCTTATCAATGTAAAAAGACAAATGTGATGTAACAATCATGAGGAATAATGAAAACAAAAGAGAAAGGAAACAGACAATCAAAAGTCTAGGGAATAGAAATTAAACTCTGGGAATAACAAAGAGGAATCCCAACAGAAGCGGCTTCGAGAGGCAAATCATAATAGTTGTCTATGGGATCGTAGAGAATGAGCCGTTGCTTGTCGTCAGGACATGTATAATTATATTCACGAATATATAACAATACCTTAGTATACCCTTCTCTTGTCGTGGAGGGAACTGCTAGCAGAGAGAGCGCCGGTGTATGCTTCCTAATCCAATAACCTACACTGAGGTTTATGGAACATCTCTCGGCCCATGTGTTGTCGCTTGATTCATAGGACCATATCGTTTGAATGAAATCTTTCTTCTGAGATACGCAGAGGTGGTTATTGATGCTGCACATGGTCACACCTTGGGGATTTTCATGGGCGACAAAGGGAAGAGCTTTAGAGATGACTCGAAAAGTTTCGGTGTGGAGATGGAAAGACAAAACCTTCGTCTCTTCTTCACCGTCGGTGAACCAGTGGAGCGACTCGTCGAAAAACAGAGGCTCCAAAGGGATAATGCGGAGCGGCGCAGAAGGGACGACGTACCTCCAAGCGTTGGTGCTAAAATCGAAAACCTCGCACGTGGTGGCCTTTTCTAGGTCCAGTTCGGAGGAGTTGTACAAGCAAACCGGCTTGAACGTGCCGGGTAGGCTGTCTTTACCGAACCCGAGGTGAGGGAATGGGTTAGCACGGAAAAGGAACTTGTCGGTGAGCTCTTGGATCCTGGAAGGAGGGAAACTGCGACTCCATCTAGTGGTGGGATTGGCTACAAGACCAGGACCTAAGATGTTGTAAAAGAAGACAAGACCGTCACAGCTGGTGCGGGAAACAAAGCTGCACTCGACAGGGATCTTGACCGCGTAGATTCGTGGTCGTCGTCGTGTTGACTCTCGCACTTGTTGTATGTTTAGACCACCACCAACGAGATCACGATCATGAGACGTGTAAAGCAAGAGGAGATCTGGTTCAGGTTCTCCACCATGGATCCTCATGAACTGTTTTTCTTGGAAATCTCTGGATTGGATTGTGGATCTCCACCTCTTCGATACACGCTTGAACGTGAGCAGCAATTTCGCAGGTAGTCTCTCCAGGATAAACTCTACAGTATCGTGGTGTAGCATTTCCATGCTCGAGCAATGTTGTTTTTCTCTCATTTTCTTGTCTCAAAATTGCTATATCATTTTTTTTTTATAAAGAGGAGCAGTCTTACTTATAAAATAAAGTCCAAACTCCAAAGCATGCAAGCCCTCTGAAAAAGAAACAAATCTTAAAATATACAAAATTGTCAACATTTTTCTTTTTCTTTCAAAATTGTCGAAATTTCTTTCTTAAATTTCATAAATTTCTAACACCATAAAATTACAAATAGATTTTAGACATATTAGGTAGATACGGGATAAGATGACCAGACTTCAAATCACACTATCAAATCATTTGTAAGACACCGTATAATTACAGATAGATTTTAGACATATCGAGTAGATACGAGATAAGATGACTAGACTTTAAATCAAATTGTCAAAAAAAATTTCCAAACATTCAAAGCAATGAAATCTTTGAACTGAAGAGAACTGAAAAAGAAAACAACAAAATTGATATTTTAATATTTTCTTACTAATTTTTTTTTTAATAAAAAGGCTTGCACATTTCTAAAATACGTTCTAATTTATACGAATTACAGATAGATTTTAAACATATTTTGCAAATATATAAGATAGGATGACCAAACATTAAAACACATCTTCAAATCAAATTTTCACAACTAAGTCTTTGAAATAGGGATTGGCATAATTCTTGTCCCGTTTCGTCTCGTCCCAGTCTCAAATTCCTGTATCATATGAGAATATGCTCCTATATAATACAACATATTGATTCTCATTTGGGAACAAGACGGTACGGGACGGGAACGAGAATTTTCGAAGTCTCATTTGTCCCAAATTATAAACTAAATACTTTTATATAAATATATAGTTAGATACTTTTAACATATATTACCAAAAGTGATAATTATTATTTATTAATATATCTTATATAAGTGAAAGTTATATTAGTTTTTACTTTTTATTTTACTCTATATGACTATTATACTATATGTGGTTTTGTGTTCACTATTTAATGGATTATGTTGATCTTTTTGAAAAGAATTAAAACTTTTAAATTTTAACAACTAAGTTAAGTTTTCGACGGCAAAAAAAAAAAAAAAAACAACTAAGTTAAGTTTGATTTTACTGATTTTTGGTTAACTTATAATTTTATATGACATGTTATTATTACTTATTAGGATTTAAGAGGTGAATAATGGACAAATATAAATTAAGTTTTAGTTTTCTTTTTACAATTGTCAATTTGTCATGTTTTTAACTTTTTTTTAGAATTTCCATAATGTCCCGTCTCATTCCCGTCTCGTCCCAAATTTTGAATAGAACACATATGAGACAATTATTTTAATTCTCATATTCCCGTCCCGTTTCCATTTCTGCAAAGTTCCGTTATTCCCATTTACCCATCCCTACTTTGAAATAGAGAGGATCGAAAAAAGAAATAATATCTTTTCTTTCTAAATCATCAAAAAAGTTTTTATAAAACTTTCAAATTTCTAAGAAACTCTGTAATTATATGAATTGTAGATAGGATTTACACATATTTGGATAATATATATGGGATAAAATAACCAGACTTTTAAAGTCCATTTTCAAATCAAATTTCTCTTAGCTTTAGGCTTTGATTGGTAACATGTGGTATCTTTGATTTAGTTTGAGTTATGGGTATAACTCAAAAATGTTACCAATCATGCATTATTTTTGTTTTTTTGCATTAGAGTTTGAGTTACAATGTGTAATAGTTGCATTAAAATGTTGAGTTAGGTCTTTGTAAAAATTATAACTCAACTCAAATTCTTAAATCATGGTAATTGTGGTGAGTTACAAGTTGAGTTGGATATTTATTTTGCATTAGTGTAATTTTTTTTTGTTAATAAATCTTTCAAATAATTCTAATTTTTTATAATCTGTTTTATTGATTAAAATCAGCTCGAAAATCTTTTTAATATTACTTATCAAAAATATTTGTAAACATTTGAATTATCCAAAATTAAGATTTATTATATAACTAATTATTGATTTTATTTGGTATTTTAACAATTATTTAAATAATATTATACGGTGGAAGCCCCTTAGTCCAGTAGTCGACTAAAGGTTCACTAATGCTTCTACAGGGTTTCGATTCCCAGAAAATGTGATTTCTGCATTTAATGGAGATATTCAGATAAAGAAAGGACGGACAGTTGGAGTTATTCATGGTAGGCCTCCATATTTATGGTGGATCTTTGTGGAATAGTTAATTTGTCTGTTAAATATTATCCTTGTAATTATTTCCATAATTTGCATTCAGACGATTAAAAAACAAATATTATACACACATATATATATATATATGAATGCTTTTAGCTAATACACAAACAACATTAAAAAGTTTAAGATCTGTTTTTTATTATTATCTAAAATATTTTTTTAGTTTGATGAATTTCAAGTTAGTATTAATTTCTTTATTCAATTTTATTATTATAATTTTTAAAAAATATCAGGTTTAATATTTTTATTTAATTTTATTTTAAATAATACATACTGCAACTTATACATCAGAAAAGATACCAATCATCTATTTTAACAAAAATATTAACTCAATTTTTTACAGCAAACTTACCACATAATTCTACTGTTTTTACCACATAATTTTACTGCGACTTACATCGAATTATAACATCAACTGTAACTCAACTTTAAAAATACAAGTCATCAATCAGAGTCTTAAAATACTTAAACGTTCAAAACAATTAAGTCTTTAAAATAGTGAGAATCGGAAAAAAAGAATGGAAGAAAAGCTGAAATTTCAACATTTTCATATTTTATTTCTAAATTATCAAAAATTCTTCTATAAAACTTGCAAATTTCTAAAACACCTTTTATATATTTTAAAACATATTCAGTGAATATATGAGATATGATGACCTAGCTTTAAAATTGATCTACAAATCAAAATTTCACAACCTTAATTATTCAAAAGTTTAAAGCAATCAAAATTTTAAACTAGAGAAAATCCGAAAAAGGAAAAAAAAAACTGAAATTTCAACATTTTATGTTTTCTTTCTAAATTATCGAATTTTTCTGATAAAACTTGCAAAAAAAAAAACCCTGTAAATTATACGAATAACGGATATACTTTAAACACAGCTGGTAAATATATAGGATAATATGCTCACGTCATAATTTCACAACTTAAAGACTTCAAATGCTCAAAAGAACAAATCTCAAACAAGGAGGCAAAAGAAACGAGGTTTAATGACCATAGTTCTCATTGGAACGATAAAAGAAGCATTGGTTCATATTAAAAGAAGCATTTTCAACTATCTATGGTGGACCAGAATCCTCACTATATAATATATATGCATCACTTGTGCAGAACACTGCAATGGGACGTGTATCTCTTTTTTTTATTCACTATCTTAAGCATATGCACGAGGAGGATTACTCGAGCAAAGAATGTAAAACAAGTTGTGGATTCAATCATACAAATCCAGAGAGAGAGATAGAGAGACTAGGCTATTGCAGACTGTTTATCATAAAGGTCTTCAAGGTGTAACGCTCTAAGGAGCCTTGGCCATGATTCTGGGATCCCACCTGGTAATTCAAACTCCAACAACTTCCCACGCTTCTTGTAGAACTCCTCCACTGGTTGTGTCTGTATAAAAAGAGGACAAACATAATAAAAAACTGTTACTTTTTTTTATGAAAGTTTTCACTTTTCAGCAAGTTCATGATGACAGTGGAAGGAAACATACCATTTTGTTGTAAATCCGGAGTCTTTCCTTGACGACATCTTCAGTGTCATCAGCTCGAGTTACAAGCTTTGATTCACAGTTTGGTGGAGGAAGAAGCGGAGGCATGTACATTCTGGGAGTAGCATCATCACCTTTGATATCAATGCACGCAACATTATAGTTCGCACCACACTCACTGCAGATTCTTCTTCCTAGACATTTCGCGAGCAATGCCTCTTCTCTCAGCTTCAGGTTGATCACTAGATCGATATTAGTTACTCCATCCAGTATTTCCTACAAGACAACCAAAGAAATCTTCCATTACAACATGAGAAGAGAAGGATGATCTACAAAAGTAACACAAAATTGCTCACCGCTTGTGTCACGGTTCTTGGGAATCCATCAAGAATGTATCCAGATTCACCATTGTCTTTGCCAGCTTCGAGACGCTTTGATAACAGGCTTATTATGAATTCATCAGGAACCAATTTGCCATGGTTAACAAGCTCCCTTAGCTACACACCAATGCAGAAACGATTGGTATAATATAATTAAATATGATAATCACTTCACAACAAACGACGATAAGGGTCTTAAAACACATATGTGATGGTTCATGACAAAACTCTGCAGGATCATAGAGTCCATTGAGTGTGATCGCAACATTGGTAAAGGAGAAAGATCATATCTTACAAAAGCAGAGAGAAAACCAAATTCGAATTCAACTTAAACAGAATCGAACAGAAATTAATCCCAAATTGAAAGAAGGAAAAAAAGGAAACCCTAACCTGAGAGGAGAGGAGTCCAGAAGAGGAAAGCTCTTCGCGAACGAGATCACCAGTGGCGATATGAGGAACGCCGAGGAGAGAAGAGAGGCGAGAGGCATACGTCCCTTTACCAACACCAGGGCATCCAAGAAACACCCAGTGGAAATTTCTGCCTTTCGACGGAGACGGAGACGGAGACGAAGACTTCTCCAGCTGAGCCGCGGCTTCCTCGAGATCGATCTCAGGGTCCAGAGAGGGCCCAGAAGAGGAAGAAGAAGAAGAAGATAGAGGCCTAATCAGGAATGAAGAAAGAGTATTCTTCGCCGGCGAGTACAGCCTGAAGAGACGGTGATAAACCGCCATGGAGAAAAGAAGGTGGAGAAGAATGAAATGATTGTTGTGTGTGCATCGTCCACGGTCAAGGGAAGAGAGAGAGGTTTGGTGAAGAAATGTTGCTCTTTTTATTTTTTGTTCCTTCCCTTTTTTCTTTTTTTTTCTTTCTTTTTGGGGTTTGGCTCGTGAGAAATACGTGTCAGCTTGTGACGATGACTTTATAAATTAGAAAATTATTATGAGAAAATATTGAAACCGAACCGTATAAACCGTATATACGGTCGTATTTTAGAACGGGTAATAACGACCCGGTAAAATTGGGTCTTCTCGACCCGTTTGGGATCCAATTCTTAATCGTTCTCGCCAGTTTGCAATCAAACTCGAGTCTCTGAAACACACACACAGTCGATTAAAATAAACCTAAGAAGTTCGATCGGAAAAGCGATCACTTGCCTCCTCCAAAATTTCCCCACGGGGGTTTATCTACCTGAACCCTAATGGATCACCAAGAAGAGGAAATCCACAGCGAGAAACAAGACGACGAGGTTGGATTTCGATTCTCCAGATTACCGAAATTGAAAATAGTGATATCTTCGTTTTTTTTGTTTTCTCTTTCCCAAAACCTTATCTCATTCGAATCATTGTTTCCTTGTTCTGGTTATTTCAGGAAACTCTTGCTCGCCTTGAGGAGATTAAGAAGTCAGTTGAAGCTAAAATGGCTCTTCGTCAAAATAACCTCAATCCTGAACGACCTGGTTGGTTTTTTTTTTCTTTTTTTATTTTTTCTGTTTTTTGGAAAGTTCTATGATGAGACGAGCTTACGTAAGTGGAATCGATAATCTAGGGCTTTCACTATAAGCACACGACTTTAGATACTTATGTTTTAGAATCTCTTAGTTCGAGTTGTTACTGAGACCGAGTCCTCCATTGTTGCAGATACAGCGTATCTTAGGACTCTGGATTCTAGCATCAAGCGCAATACAGCAGTTATCAAGAAGTTAAAGCAGATCAATGAGGAGCAGCGAGAAGGGCTCATGGATGATCTGCGAGGTGTGAACCTTAGCAAATTCGTTAGTGAAGCAGTTACTGCCATTTGTGAGGCCAAACTCAAAAGCTCAGACATACAAGCAGCTGTTCAGGTTATCCCTTGCTCTTTCCTATCTTGTTCTTATGGCTCTATGCTTCTCTTTTAAGTATTTCAGAAAAAGTTCTCTTTTTTACCTTGCTTTCTCTGTAGTTTCAACAGTTTCGTAATTCATTTGACTGCTTGGTATGTGAAATCCCCTTACCCCAGTTTATGGTCTCTGTTGAAAGATTCCTTGTTCGATTTGTAAAGTAGCATAGAACGATGCACCCTGTTTTCTAAATCCTTCTACTGAAGCTGATGTCCATGTTTTCTGACAGATATGCTCACTACTTCATCAGAGGTATAAGGAATTTTCTCCTAGTCTAACACAAGGGCTCTTGAAAGTCTTCCTTCCTGGAAAATCTGCCGACGATTTAGATGCAGACAGAAACACAAAGGCCATGAAAAAGCGCAGTACCCTAAAACTTCTTCTGGAGCTCTACTATGTTGGAGTAATAGAAGACAGTAACATCTTCATCAATATTATTAAGGACCTTACCAGTGCTGAACATCTGAAAGACAGAGATACTACGCAAACAAATTTGACACTTCTTGCCAGTTTTGCTCGGCAAGGAAGAGTTTTTCTTGGGCTTCCTATTTCTGGACAAGACGAAGATGTAAGTAGGTTTCATTATCAGCTGAAGTTTCATTCCCTGTATTCAATGAACTCTTATATGTGCCATCGCCTAGCTCTATTCACATGTATCTTACAAGATATCGTTGGTAGTTTAAGTGGGCATGATTTGTTTGAAGTGCTACTAATTCTACTCCTGCTGTTCATGAGTATTATCCATATTTAACATATTTTCCTGTATAGATTAGAGCTAAATCTGACTAAGGTTTACTCTAGTTTTTTAAGGGTCTGGACGTCACGGCAGAACAGAAAAAGAATTTCAGAAAAGCTTTCAACACATATTATGATGCTCTGGCAGATCTACTTCAGGCTGACCACAAGGTTAGATCCTTATTTGTTTGCACATCTGCAGGAACGATATATCGATATCTTTCTTTCTTGAAACTGAAATATTTTCTCCTTCTCTTCCTTTTTCCATTTTTCCATTTTGCTAGTTTCCCTTTTTCTGTAGTATCTTTGTAATAGTTTTCGTTTGACAGTCACTTCAACAAATGGAGAAAGAAAATGCAAAACTGGTGAATGCTAAAGGGGAGCTTAGTGAAGACAGTGCATCTTCATATGAAAAGCTGAGGAAATCATATGACCATCTCTATCGGAATATCTCATCGTAAGTTGATCATTCCTTTACTCATATGTGTTTTCCTGTTCTCGTTGGGTCTAGCTGTAGTGGAGTTGATTGCAGAAAAGCTTAGATCATATATCATAAGTGTAATCATTCAATTGATGAGTATGTTGGTAGCTTCGTAGCTTTCTTTTCAGTAGCCGTTTACTGAATATTTATTATCCATGCTACTATTGTTGAGCCCTTAATTCTGTCATAATATATTATTGAAATTAATCGCAGTTTGTCGCTGTCATTGTAGTTTAAACATATAGTGTCATTGTTCAGATCTCGGACATACCGATTCACTGGAATCCTATAATATCTATAATGGAAGTTTGGATGTAATCTTAGATTTGTGGTGTATATCCTATCTTCCCACACCTTTTGACTGGAATGGATATCCGGTACAGGAACATTTATAGTTTCAATAATCAGAGGTTATGTTTATTGTTTAGGATAAATATTGGTTGCTAGTTGCTAAAACATTCTCATCTATAACATCTGCATTATTAGTTATATATTATTTATGTCCTCTTGCAGTTTGGCCGAATCACTCGATATGCAGCCTCCTGTTATGCCAGAGGACGGTACAACTAGGCTCACAGCAGGGGAGGAAGCTTCATCCTCTGGTGCTGTAAAAGATACATCTGCCCCCGAACCTATCTGGGACGACGAAGACACCAAGACATTTTATGAGTGCTTGCCTGATCTGAGGTCAGCTCTTATTTATGTTCCTAGGAAACACAGATATGGGAAAATGTGTAGTTTGCAAGTGGCATTCAGAAAGCATTTAGTGTTTTAGAAGAGTCTGGATTATCTAGTTCATTATAGCGTCTACTCTTTTGTTTTAGTTTCCAGTTTTTTTATGTCAGATTCATGGTTTTTCTAGGGCATTTGTTCCAGCAGTCTTGTTGGGAGAAGCAGAGCCTAAATCAAATGAACAATCTGCAAAGGCAAAAGATAAATCACCTGTGAGTGGATGACATACTACATTATATTCTGTTACTCTTAAGATATAAGAACACATTTACTGTTGCTGCTACCTGAGAACCTGTGGGATGTGTTCATTTTTTATAGACTATGAACGGCACTTGGTGGTTAAAAGATTTTGTGCAACATCTTTGGGCATTGTGAAAAACTAACTTGCATCGTTTTGATTTCGTGCTTTGTTGTGATTGATCAAGGAGTCTAGCTCTGAAGTTGTCGAAAGTCAACAAACAACTGAAGACACAACAGAGGTTCCTGCTGATTCTGGTAGTATGGCTGATGGATCAAGTATTGAACAGCCAAAAGAGAAGGAAGAAGTAGATAAGGAAAAGGCTAAGGATGCTAAGAAGGATAAAGGGAAAGAGAAGGATAGTGACAAGAAATTGGAAAATGAGAAGGAGAAAGGTAAGAGCCTTGACGTGGCAAACTTCGAAAGGCTGTTACAACGACTCCCTGGTTGCGTAAGCCGTGATCTTATCGACCAGTTAACGGTAGGAGTCTTTGAAATTGTTTTTTATTTGATGTTGTTTTGGTTGAACGTCTTTTCTGATCCGTTGTTTACTCCTATGGTTTTATTTCCAGGTGGAATATTGTTATTTAAATTCCAAGACAAACAGAAAAAAACTTGTCAAAGCGTTATTTAATGTCCCTAGGACATCTCTGGAGTTGCTAGCATACTATTCACGTATGGTTGCAACACTAGCAACGTGCATGAAGGACATCCCTTCTACGCTTGTGCAGATGTTGGAGGACGAGTTCAATTCTCTAGTCCATAAAAAGGTTAGCCAGATGTGTTGCATTGTTTTAGATAAGTAATTAGTTTTACTTTCAAGACATTTGATTATGACTGCACTTTTATCATTTAAGCAGGAGTGAATTCAATTAACTCTGTTGATGCTAATGCCTCTGTTCTCGACTTGGCTCCCAATATTCCATTATAAACGATGTTTAAATTTGATAATATACTGTCTGATGGAGTTGCAATATAATTTTATGCAGGACCAAATGAATATTGAAACAAAAATCCGGAACATCAGATTTATTGGAGAACTTTGCAAGTTTAAAATTGCACCTTCTGGTCTTGTATTCAGTTGTTTGAAGGTATAATTACTCAAGCTATTAACACGTGCATTCTGTATAGATGTTTATTATTTTGAATTTTCTGAACATATTATGTTACGTATTTCAATTATATATATTAGGTAACTTATGGGGACGGGGGATTCTATCAACCCTGGCGAAATTCGAGCCATCCAACTCTATAAAATGTTCACTTCCCAATTTTTTTTTTTCAGGCTTGCTTAGATGAATTCACTCATCATAACATTGATGTTGCTTGCAATCTTCTGGAGACATGTGGCCGTTTCCTTTATCGATCTCCCGAAACCACACTTAGAATGACTAATATGCTGGACATATTGATGCGCCTGAAAAATGTCAAGAACTTAGATCCTCGTCAAAGCACTCTTGTGGAAAATGCCTACTACCTTTGTAAACCACCTGAAAGATCAGCGCGGGTTTCTAAAGTTCGTCCACCATTGCATCAGGTACTTTCTAATCTCAAACCACAGTGTTCTTTATGTTTTGAACAATATTTCGCTATTCAATTGTATCGTCGACTTTGGTTTTTCTTATACTTTTGTTCAACTTTCTGCAGTATATCCGCAAACTGCTATTCTCAGATCTTGATAAAGATTCCATTACGAATGTACTGAAGCAACTTCGGAAGCTGCCATGGAGTGAATGTGAGCAATACATCTTAAAGTGCTTTATGAAGGTTCACAGGGGAAAGTACGGTCAGATTCACTTAATTGCTTCCCTGACTTCTGGTTTGAGCCGCCATCATGATGAGTTTGCGGTGGCTGTTGTTGATGAGGTATGTTCCTTCCACTGTATCTAATAGATTAATACCTATGGATTTCCATTTTGTGTTGTCTGGATCTCTAGATCATGTTAAGTTCTTAAGTAACGTGATACATCGTTTTCACTTGAAGGTACTGGAGGAGATAAGGGTTGGGCTTGAGTTGAATGAATATGGGGCACAACAGAAGCGGCTGGCCCATTTGAGATTTTTAGGGGAGCTGTACAACTACGAGCACGTAGATTCATCTGTGATATTCGAGACGCTTTATTTAACTCTGTCATATGGTCATGATACGTCAGAGGTAAGTTAGCCTCAGATTGGTTCAGAGTTCAACCCTTTATCAAATTCTAAATGCTCGTCTTATGTGTGGTCTGCCATTTGAAAATGTTATCATTAGTGTCTCTTCTCGTGCTTACTTTCCTTAAAATATTCGTCACGTTATTTTAATTTGGTATGCAGGCGTATCATGTTTTATATTATTGTAGTATCTAGGATCATTGTTTTACATTTAATTTTCAGTCGTCCTTTTCTTTCACTGATTGACTGTTGTTTATACTTTTAGCAAGAGGTGCTGGATCCGCCAGAAGATTTTTTCCGTGTCAGGATGGTTATCATTCTTCTGGAAACCTGTGGGCACTACTTTGATCGAGGTTCTTCTAAGAAAAGACTTGATCAGTTTTTGATACATTTCCAGAGATACATACTGAGCAAGGGTCATCTTCCCCTGGATATTGAATTTGACTTGCAGGTTAGTTTTTATGATTTTTGTATATTTTCATAGGGGAGTTGAGATTAGAAATTTTGTAGAAGTTGATCCAATTTTCACTTAAGGGTTCAGGGTACGTGTAACAAACTTAATGTGTCTTAACTTCTGTCTCAACGCAGGATCTATTTGCCAATTTGAGACCCAATATGACCCGATATGCGAGTATTGATGAGGTCAATGCAGCTATACTGCAGCTGGAAGAGCGTGAACATGCTTCTACAACAGACAAAGTCAGCGTAGAGAGACATTCAGATACGAAGCGTCCAGGCAGGTCTTCTTCCAGTGTTGTCTCTTCTAACGGGAAAAATACTGCAAAAGAGATTGGAGAGAATGGTGAAGCTCACAAAGAAGAAAGCGACAGTGATTCTGGTAGTGGCTCCGTGGTCCGAGATGGACAGAACGAAGAGTTGGATGATGGAAATCACGAGCGGGGATCTGAGAGTGACGATGGGGATGACTATGTTGATGGCGTTGGACCTGGATCTGATGATGATGGTGAATTTCGTGTGAGACAGAAGGTGGTAACCGTAGATCCTGAGGAACAAGCGGACTTTGATCAAGAACTGAAGGCTTTACTTCAGGCAAGTTCAGATTTGGTCTTTTTTTTGTTTTCGTAGATTGATGCATTTATTTGAAATTGAAAGCTCAAGGCATTTGAATCTTAACATGAAACATGGTTTAAATGTTATTGTGGGTGCAGGAGAGCATAGAGCAAAGGAAGCTAGAATTACGTGGTAGACCGGCATTGAACATGACAATACCGATGAGTGTTTTTGAAGGATCTGGAAAAGATCACCATCACTTTGGGCGAGTTATAGGCGAAAACGGCGAGGAGGTGTTGGACGAAGAGAATGGGGAGCGAAGAGAAGTCCAAGTGAAGGTCCTAGTGAAGAGAGGAAACAAACAACAAACAAAGCAAATGCTAATCCCGAGTGATTGTTTGCTGGTGCAGAGCACAAAACAGAAAGAAGCTGCGGAGTTGGAAGAGAAGCAAGACATAAAGAGGTTAGTACTCGAGTACAATGAGAGAGACGAAGAGGAAGCTAATGGGTTAGGGACACAGACATTGAACTGGACATCTGGAGGAAGCAGAGGAACCAGTCGTAGTTACACAGGTGACGGAAGTGGAAAGAGCGGTGGATCCCGTCACCGGTTTGTCTATCACCAAGGAGGTGGTGGTTCGTATCATACCCGGAGAAAGTAAGTAAGGATTTTTCCGGTATCAAAAGTTGGCTTCTCTATATAAGCCCAGACGAATGTTCCAGGACAGTGTGCATCAACTAAAAAAAATCTTGCATTGTGTAACTGTTTAGATGCAAATATAACAATCCTTGTCATGGAAAAAGAAAGTACCAACAGAAAAAAGAAAAGAGGATGAGTGGGAAATTTTCTCTTTTAAGATTTTAGTCTTACCATATACGGAAAGGCCAGATTTAGAGCAGAGGACAGATAAAAAAAAAAGATTCCATTAATAACCCAATCTAGTTGTCTTTTTAGCAACCATGGAGAAAATGAACGTGACCATATAAACATGTACTGTACTTGGTGATTGCTGAATGTTTCATATATGTCACAAACGAATGACAAAAGTCCCACTCTCTCTCTCACTCTTCATTAAGGTTTTTTTCTCTCTCTCTCTCTCTCTCACTTCCACACATAAAAGTGGTAGTTGGCTTTATAGGACCGACGCTTTGCCCCCCCCTAACACGTTCCATTGCACTCTCTATTATTGTATTCATTGACAAATCTATCTATTTTCCTTTTTTGTATGGTTTATTTGTGGTGTAGAAAAATAGAATACCGATATGGTCCACTATATATAAAAATCTTCCTCAGATTGCATTTATGTTTTGGTGCCCACTCGTGATAAAATTTTCAAAAATGTGATAATAATATTAGTTACACAAATAAATTAATGAAAGCACCCAAATTAATAATTGAAGATGATTCATGAAAAGAAGCCAAAAGAAGAAAAAGAAATGCCAAGTGTAGACAATCGCACTCAACACTTCTTCTCCCCTTTTTTTCCCTTACCTCTTTTCTTTTAATTAGTCTCTATCTCTCCTTCTCTCTCTAACTTCTACTCGCCGGAATAATCACACAAACGACGCCGCTTCACGCTTTCCAAGGATCAAATAGACTCATGTTGGATCTCAACCTCGGAATCTTGTCGACACATAACGATGATGAAGATTGCAAAGTACCAATATCCATGTTCAGTGAAGAAGAAGATACCATTAGTTTCTCAAACAATAACTCGGAGGGTTTCATTACCTTCGGAATCCTTAAAAGAGAAGAAGACGAAAAACTCCCCCTTCCTCCTCCTCCTCCTCCGCAGAGTGAGATATTCTCCGGCGGAAGTGAGTGGTTGAATCTGTCGTCGTCGATGCAAAGAAATGAACAAGAAATGGTAATGGTCAAGAAGAAGAGCCGACGTGGCCCACGATCAAGAAGCTCCCATTACCGTGGCGTCACCTTCTACCGTCGAACCGGCCGTTGGGAATCTCATATTTGGTATGTTCACTTATATATTATTTTAAATTAAATTTAATAATAAACGTGTTACGAGGTTCCAACTGCCAACTCAAAACCAGTTACTGAATTAGTTCATAATTTTTATATATGTTATTACAAGTTTGTTCTAATTAACACTTAACATACTAATGGTTTTGGGATTTATGTGTAGGGATTGTGGAAAACAAGTTTACTTGGGTAAGTAGATGATAGATGTTATAGTTATTTTCTTGTTATAGTTTATGTTAATGTTAAACGCCATTTTTTAGATATAAATAAAGAAGAAGAAAAATCAGATGTTGGAAGATTTTTCAGTTTTGTCTTTTAATCTCTTTTGTTTTTGCTTTAAACAGGTGGTTTCGACACAGCCTACACAGCTGCAAGGTGTAACAAATTATAACACATACTATTATACAAGGCTTTTGATTTATGGATGTACTATTGTCCTTTCAAAAATTATTACTTCTGTATTCTTCTTTTTTTTTTTTTTTTATCTTTAGAGATATATTAGCTGACTTATTCAAATATATCAGAGCATACGACCGAGCTGCTATCAAATTCCGGGGAATTCACGCAGATATCAACTTTATCGTGAATGATTACAAACAGGATATTGAAAAGGTTTGTTCATATAACCTATTGTTTCAAATATTTTAGCTTACCTAATTAACTAGGAAAACGTATATAAACTATGGATGTTTTCAATGATATAATATGATATTAATAGATGAAGAATTTAAGCAAAGAAGATTTTGTGCAAACTCTTAGACGAGAGAGTGCAAGTTTAGCAAGAGGAGGTTCCAAATACAAAGACTTAACTCTTCAGAAACACACCCATATTAGAAATGGTCACACTCATCTCTTCCAAAACAGGTTCGATTACTATGTAATTGCATTTTTTATCCTAGTTAAATAACTATTAATAATGGAAATTAAGTTTGATTCTTGTCGTGGGTACAAATCGTTTCACCATCTATGTTTTATGGCATGTTACGATTCTCATTTATAATAGTAAGATTAATTTTTAAGTGGTTGAATGAATTTTCATAGGGAATGGAATGCAGAAGCAACAAAATGCAATGAGATGAGAAAGATAGAAGGAGATATTAAGTTAGCTGTCCACAATAAAAGTAAGTGATACAAGTGGAGTAACTAATTTTAATGCCATTTTAAGCGAAGCCAAAAACCCTAACCACAATTTGACTTTGATGCATGAGACACCTTTAATTTTGATCAACCAAACCCTAGCTAGACTTATCTTACCCAAAATGTTAAGTTATATATCTAGATTATGTTTACTTTGAAAACTATTATATTCTTTAACCAAAATCGAACTGAAATCTGAAATGAAGATCTTTAGCTAGATATAATTAATCTGATAATATAGTTTTCTGTTATCTCATTGAGATTAGCTGTTGCACATTAATCAACCTGATTAACAAAAAAAAATTTGTTTCAGGAAATGAGCACAACGATCTTGAGCTAAGTCTCGGAATTTCTTCATCGTCGGAACGTTTAAAATTGAAAACCGATGATAATTATTACATGGGAAGTGATCGATCTGTGACGAGTTTGTATGGGAAGCCGTTGCCGGTATATCTACCGATGACAGAAATGAAACCATTAAAAACAGTTGCAGCATCATCAGGATTCCCTTTCATTGCCATGATTGATTCCTCTTCTCTGTCCACTTGCTTTGATCCATGAGGTCACACTATATACTTGACGTTTGTTTCGTTCAAACAATAGATTATGAAATTCTAATACTTTTTATATAAAATATATAATCATGCGGAATCACGAGTTATAACTTTTTTTTGGTCTGCCACATGTATACTCGTCGTAATATGCATTTACGTGTTTTTTTTGTGACATTATTTAAAAATAATAAAATCGTCATATGTGTTTGTCAACGATGATAATTATTAATTTCTATGTGTGAAAATTATACTGTAAACACTCAAAACCATTATATATATAGTTCTAGTTACTTTTAAAAAGAAAAATATTCGCATCTAAATAGTATAGTAGTGTAGTGACTAGTGAGTGAGTTTATCGTTGACAATGAAAGGGAAAACAAGATAGTACTTAGCCGATAACATAAGACACGTGCATTATTGAAGCCAAAAAGTTTGCCAAAAAAGTATTGGCGAAGAAATAAAAAAAGAGAGTATCGAATGATAGGAGATGAGTGGGACACGTCGATGTAATTAAAGTACAATATCGTATTGTCGTATGATTTCCTCCATCTTCACCACATTCACTCATTTCTTATCCTCACTTTTCCAATTTTAAAACCCTATTTATTTTGTTTCTCAATATAAAATACATAAACCAGACAATATATGTCCCTATGTGTGACTGAAGTGGTTGGAAATAATCAAGTTTTGAGAGATCCTATTCAGTAAAACAGGAGATATATAGAGAGAAATTTACTGTTTCAATTGAAATTTTATACCAAAATAACCCAAAAGAGGGGAAGAGGAAGAGGTAAAAGGACAAAAAAATAGAGGGGAAGAGACAGAGAATCTAGAGAGTAGATATTTTTGTGTTGATAAGATAGTAATTATTTACTGGACTGTCACTGTAAATAAAAAAACCTGAACTGTCACTGTTAAAATTGGCAAGAGCTGTATGTTGTAGGTTGTTGCTTCTGACACAAAACTATTGCTGCTAACACTTTTCAATCTTTAGATTACATACGAGGAGGAGGAGGAAGGTATGCCAGTTTGTGTGTTACATTAATTACATATCATTACTTAGAACAAATAACTACAAAATATTACAAGGCGAGACTCTGCTTCGTCAGCTCCATTTTGGTGAGAAGCCCTCTCATCTCTTCCTCCATTCTCATCTTCATTTCATAAAACTCTCTCTGCCCTCTCTCAATTGCCTCCAACTCCTCGAGCGTTCTTCTCCTTCTCTCCTCTGCCTCCTCCACACTCAGCTTCCCCATCTTCCTCTTGTACTCTTCTTCTACCTTCTCCTTCTTCGCTATCGCTATTCGTTTCAGCCCCTCTGCTTCTCTTCTTGCTTCATCTGCCCGCCCTTGGAACATCTCCGCCTCTGCTTGCTTCATTCTCACGATGCTCTCTAGTTCTTCGAAACGAGGTTTCTTTGCAGATTCCCTTTTCATCATACCCGTCTCCACACCACACATTTCACTTTGGAACGCACCAACTACGCTTGCTGGCCTTTTCAGCTCATGGTGCGGTTTATCTGAGCACACCGATCTCAGCCACGCCATGTCCTGACTAGGGCTTCCCTTCTCATGCCTGGGCTTTGGCTGTTCGTATCTGAACGGTGCACAGGTTTCACCAGGAGTGGAGGAGGAATCACAATCTGCCATCACCAAACAGAGTAGTTAGTTAAGCAGTGATGATTAGCAATCAGTGACCATTTTAACCAATATGTGTTCACATGCACACTATAATTAGCAATGACTGACCAATTTAAACAAAAATGCGCACCTGAAATGAAACCCAATATCCGATTGCAAGCTTCAGGAAGGTCTATCGATTGACATTTCAAACTTGCAAGCATCGCATCAGCAGCTTGTCTCAGCTGTTTCCCTCTAAAGTCTTTGCCTGATGAAAATATCTTACTGACATACTCCAGTTCCTTGCAAAACCGCTCAAATTTCCACTCTCTGGCGAAATTCAGAAATACTTCTTTGACAAAGCCAAACATCTCCGAGGGATGGTTACAGGCGACACAGTGGAATTGCATCTCAGTCATTCCTGGAGCACCAGAAGCATTGATCCCATTCCGGATGTAAGATTCTCGTATCCCACAATCTGTGTGGCACCAGTGAAGACACACATCACAACCAACCCAGCTACATGTGTTGGATGCCATATCAAAATCTGAGCACACAAGACACATGCAGGCACTACAAAAACCATCCTTCCTTGAACAAATCCTGCAATCGCATTCATCCACAGGCACCAGATTCCTACAAGAAAGATTTTTGCATCTCATGTTCATGTAGATCTCAGCTAAATGGGCCAAAGAGATGCTGTTGTCCAGCTGAAGGAAATCAGAACGTCCAGATTTCAGTGCGACCAAGATCTCCAACTGAGCACGATGAGATTTAGTGAGCAATTCCAGTGTGATATCAGTCCTGCTCTGCAGAGCGTTTTGAAAGGCACTAAGTTGTACATTCCTATCCCTATTCAGCATTATCTGCCGGATGTTTTCCTTCAGGCTAGTTATGTATCTAGTGGGCATCTCATGAAATCTCTTGGTCATCACATCCATAGAATCGGAGAGAATGTATCTTATGACCGTCTCAACAAAATCATCCCCACCAGCTTCCAGGTCACTTATCCAGGACATGTTACCACCAAAAAAGTCCTTGGCTTTTTTCTTGGAATCATTTTCAAGAGAGACCGTTCTCGGACATGCTGATCTAACATCAACACGCTTCTGGAAACTCAACTGTTTCTCAAGTCTAAAATGCTCTTCATCAGCTTGACCCGGAATTACAACGCCTTTCATTGCTGAACCATTCCCATTTTCCATCAGTCTTTCATAGACTGTATTCTCATTGTACCTTGAATCGTTATGAGACAGTGCCTGCCAGTCTATACCCTGAAATATAGGTCGGCTATGAACTGATTGCTCATTATCTCCAGTATTGTGATTCAACGAACAGCTCGGATTATGATTAAACGAACGAGAACCCGAAAAGGACATAGACATAGTGAAGCCCTCGGAATCGGTACAAAACGTGTCTGTCAAAGAGCGAACACTTTCAGAACGAGCCGGTAAACACAGAGGCTGACTACTGTCCTGGCCACGGATCGGCAGCAATACATCTGGTAAGCTTAGTGAAAGATCCAGTGACTCCAATAACAACTTCTCATCCTTTGGCTTATTGACACCTGACTGTTCAGTTTTATTTGTTTTTCTAACCGGAGACCTAGAAAACAGTTCAAAGCCTCTAATACTTGGTCCCCCGTAGTTGTCATCTTCATCTTTATCCCTGTCCGTAAGATCCTCAGACTTTTGTTCAGAAAAGACAGCATTTAACTGAGTAAGTGGGACATCCAAATTTTTCCCTTTATCCTCGCATTTGTGGATCGAGCTATCTGATACAATGCTAATGTATTTTGCAGGCGATCTATTTCCTAGAGCATCTTCCTCAACACATTTCGGGGCTTCAACTTCTGCTTTGTTGGCATCACCACCACTACCCTTCACTCGTTTAACCTCTTCTGCCTTAAACCGTTCAGGAACAGCTGGATAAAGACTTTCTTCCAACTTTATTTCATGGCTCTCCTTGTAGTCCTCTTCTGTGTCACCTCTATCATCGATTATATCTGTAATCTGATTGACAACATCAGTGTTTCTGTCATGTATAAGCTCGTGTTCACTAGCCAAAGCTGTAGAAATATCATTCACTTTGTTTTGAGGAGTACGCACGCTCTCAATCGCATGCTCAGGCAGATTTTCTCCTTTCTCAACACTTTTCCTATCCATCATACTCTCAGCCGTTTTCATTTCCCTATCAACACCCACATGACTGGCTTCCCGGTTACTTTCAGTTTCGGATTTTCTTACGTTATCATCAAACTCAGCATTTTTTCTACTCTTCTGGAAACTAGTGTCGATCCTTTCCTTCGTAAGACCATCAGCATCGCAAGAAGGCACTTCATCGTCGTTTGTGGTGTGAGCAGCCCCAGATGCGGGCTCTAGTTGGGGCTCTGGCTCCAGTTCTCCTTCCTCCATCTCGCTACTGCTTCTACTGCTTTTACCCTGGACTTCGTCCTCGCTTTTCTTCACAACATTTCCAACACTCTTAGATTGCTCACTCCCGGAATCTTTGGACCAAGTTGGAGAAGCTAGAGATTTAGATCTGGAGCGGGAATTTCTTGATCTGGAGCGGGAATTTCTGGAATCCAATTTCAGTTTTGAGTGCTCGTTACCTGAGTCTCTGGACCAAGAAGGGGATCTGACACTCCTTTCCCTCTCACCATCCCTTAATCTCAAACCACCAAACCTCCTCCATGAAGAAACGCTATCTTCCCTTTTGGGCCTCTCTCTCTCGGAACGGAATCCTTTTGGAAAAGCCCTCCTTGAGAAACAAGCGCTCTCAGATCGATGGAGCCTGTCCTCTCTGTACCGGATATCCGGCTCTTTCCTTCGATTATTATCAAAGTCACGCCTACGGGACAAAGCCCTATCCGGCTCTTTCCTTCGATTACTATCAAAGTCACGATCGGATCGCCTACGGGACAAAGTCCTCGAGAAGCCGGCATCGTCCCCAGACACAAACGGCTGCCGGTCACGGTCGTATCTAGAAAGGGATACGGGTCCCCTGCGACCCGACACGGTCTTATCTCCATTTTGTATTCCGGCTTCAAATGCAGAAGTCCGACTCACCAAACTCTGTTCTGTTACCAGGCTGTGCAAAGAAACCTGAACATGACATAGTCAAATAATAATAGAGGAAGAAAGGGGTATAAGAGAAGACAGTGTCGTCCCTAAATACCTACCTCAGATGAAATGCTCGAGGCGCCCTTTGGAGGGGCCTTTGCGTGAAAAGATACAAGCTTTCCCCCATATCCAAAAGATGCACCAACCGGGCGCTTATACCATTTTGGTGCTTTTAAAGGACCTGCAAAAAGAAGCTTATTAGAACTGATGTTGGTTCTGGTGCTATTCCATTTTCCAAGATAGGAATGACAACAGCAAGAAATGAACGGTACACAAATTGATCAGAATGGGCAAAATGACATTACCAGTGCCAAAAGTATTCTCTTCAGCACCATGGCGAATGCAACTCTGCAACAAAAGCGTTGAATACATAATATTTTAATACATTCTCGGTGGGGAAAAGGGAGACTTAACGTTTCCAACAAGTCTTGCTAGGAAGGTAATTTTTAAATGGAAAGTGCGTAAGATTAAACCCTAAAGCATTTGATATCCATTAGAGCAACAAAATGGGAAATCGAAATCTAAATAAATTATGGCAAGGAAAAACAGTCGATAAGGCTCGATCCGCAGTTTCGTTTTTTAGTTATATACCTCGTTGATTTTTCATCTAGAAAAGAACAATTAACAAATACTGAAGGGCAAACTACTTATAGATACCTCGATGTTGTAGATGGCAATTTTCCCATCAAATGAGGATGCTGCTATAACTCCAGGTATCTTTGGGTACCAATGAACATCAAAATTCCTATTGTTACCAGCAGGCAACTCAGCCACAATCTGATACAGATGGATCAAGTTCAATCAAAATGAAGATTAGCTAACTAATTAGCGGATGAAAGCTAGCAATTCTGCATTTTTCATCAGTTCCTTCTCCCTACCTCTGCTGTATTAGTGTCCCAGCAAATAGTTCGGTTGTCCTTGGCACAGGTAAGAAGATATGTGCTGTCACTTGGACACCATTCCATTGCAATCACACCTGTAAGATAAGAAGTATTACCATTACATTTCACCAAGATGTTAAAAATGAAGACGACAGGACTATGAGATTATGGCACCACAAAATGACTAGTTTAAACACTACGATAGCTGATCTACAAGGATTCTCATTTATCAATAGTAAAGAATGATACCGAGATATATAGAAACACTGGAAAAGGCATTTTTATAGCAATGATTTGAAAAAAAAATACCTCTTTGGTGTCCAGTAAACTCGCGCACAGGTGACATTGTATTCCTCATGTCCCAGAGCTGATTGTGGATACATTAGATTACTAAAGGAACCAAATTTTAACTATATGAAGCAAGGTATGAAATGATTTCTCACCTTTAGAGTAGGTGAACTGTCGTCATCTGATGCAACCATTATCTGAGTAGCAATGTCAGGGTTCCATTGTACAACAGAGCACCGGCGTCGAACTGAGTCTGCAAAGCTGTTAATTGATGATGGCCAGGTCAGGGCTTCGATAACAAGAATAGAACGCCTCACTTATATCACTTTAAAACTGAATACTTACTTAATTATAGGTTTCTGCTTCCTCAAGTCCCATATTACTGAGGAAAAACAAAATAACAACGATGAGCAGAAGCAGAATTAGAGCTGACAGAAATGAACCACTAATCAACCATAGAGAGAAAGAGAGAGAGAGAAAAAAAACCCTAAATCTCACCAGTAGTCCCATTGTATGAGGTAGATGCAAATATCTGTTGAACTTTTCTATTCCACGATACAAAGGAGATTTCACCTTGCGTAGCAGAACCACTACCCTGCATAAGACCCTCATAAAGTTTTAATATGCTCCAGGATTCAACAAATTCGGTTTCTTTTTTTCCATGCATTTACGACAGTAAACCAAGGTCCTTTACTTGTAAGAAGCGGTGGGTTACCTTGAGAAGTGGAAAATGAGAAGGCTCTGAAGGCTTTGCTAAATCCCAAATGCAAATTTCACCATCATCAGCCCCAGAAGCAAGTAGATTCGAGGTGATAGCATTAAACTCAAGACCACGAACCTGAAAGACAAAGGAAATGTAAGAACGCACACATCAAATGAAGGAGTGCTATAACAAAACAGAGATTAGCAAGAGAATTTTGCAACAACTCACGGGCCCTTTGTGAACTGAAAGATTTCCAACGAGTGCGTTCTCACTGGACTGAGAACTGAAAAAAAAAAGGTGAGAGCTGTTCAAGTTAGACTTGTACAGATGAAAATTCGACACCAAAAAATAAAACCTTTACTGGATTCAACATCATAGCTTGGTGAAATTCGAATGGAAATTGAACAAAGGGTTCATAAAATTAGCAGATGACAGGAAAACGCACCCGATCAAAGAAAGCGGATTCCAAAGATGTATATTTCCATCGACAAGGCCGCCTGCAATGAGACCGAGGGAGAAATCCTCGGATCCGGATCCATTTCTTCCCCATGCTAGTCTATTGAAGCGCTCGGAGCTTGGGATTTTCCCAGCCAGTGTCAAGTCGCGATCGTCAGAGTGAAAGTCGAGCTTGAAAATCTCCAGATTGGCGGAAGAACTATAGGACAGATCCACGGCCCCGGCCATGGTTCCGGCGGCCATGTAAGGAGCGTCGGGCGCCAGCGCGACGGAGGCGGATCTGCCCACCCCCTTTATGCAAGCCATGTTAGAGGAGAAGGGGAAAAATCAATCGGGGAGGAAGAAGATGGAGGGGATTAGGTTTGTAATGTAAATTTGGGACCTGAAGAAGGAGTTACCGTAATAAAACAAAATGGATTAACTGAAATGAATTTTCGACAAGTTACTGTCTGTACAAATGAGAAGGTATTTTCACTGTTATTTTACTAATTGTTTTTAATAATCTAATTGAGTACATATTTAATTTTTGATATTTCCTTATATTGGAGATAATTACACTTTTAATCAACTATTTATTGAGTTAATTACAGTAGAAGGCACTTTATATCTTTTCAATTACACCTAAAAGCATTTATGAAGAAGGTGTACTTTGCCCATATTAAAAGACCAAATAATCTTCTAAATTTATTCTTTTTCACAAAAAAACCGAAACGATTCTTTAACTCCATCATCTTCCCCCATCGTCTCCTTTTCCGTTATATCAGTCGGCACCTATTATCACCACAACCAATCCTATTAACACTTCCGAAGAAATTTCCAATCAGATCAACGATTCATATCCTATTCTTGCCTTCACCACCCGCCAAATTGTCTCCCCCACTCTTTCACCGATTCATATCATCTTCTCATTACCCATATTGCTCTCTCCCTTTAACTCGATTTCAATATATATACCACCTTTTCTGAGAAGTTATTCCTCGATTTGAAGAAAGATAAACTTTCATGTTATGAATTGATGGATTATATAATGTGGACAGTTACTCATGGTCATGTGATTGTGGACAAAATTTCGATTCGTGGGTAGAGAAAGTCAAGAATCCATCCATGAGTGTTTGTATCGCAGGTTTCGATATAGTTTGTATCGAAGATATTGTATTTATATGTTGTGTCCACAAGAATCTGTCCATGAGTATTTGTCCATCACAATATGTCCATAAAATTTGTCCGTGAGTGTTTGTCCATCACAATGTGTTATAAGATCTCCACCGTCGAGAGAAGCTGAACTATCTTGAATTTGGGAAAAACCACGATGGTCCAACCTAATGCGACAAAGTCCGCCAAATATGTGGCACACTGGAATTGTGTAGATCGTTTGTTTCTCTAATTCGAACCGGGCTGGTATGCTTGTACCAAGGCAATGAGGTTGCAGTGACTCACCATTACCCCCTTGCTCGTCTTTGTCATACCCAATGAATACAGCAGAGTCGCCGTGTTGTCGATTAGGTGCTTGATTTAATGTTTGCCATAACTGAGTGAAATTGGAGAAAACGAAAGATTAAAGTTGGATTTATGCTTGAGATTTGAGAGGAAAAGAATGATTTAGAGAAGTGGAGAAATGAAAGAGAAAGCATAAATCGGGTTGAGAAAAAAAATCCTACAATTGTCGACGACCTCTTCGCTAGGGCAATAGAACTTTATCTCTAACTTACCCAAAATTATCCATACTTTATTAAGGATAATTATGGATTTTCAAGTTGTAAAATGAGAAAGAAATCAATGCAAAGTCCTCTAGTAGCTGAAAGTACCTATTAATATAAATTAAAACTCATAAGTATCTTTAAATGTAAATCACTCCTATTTATTGAATATATTAATATATATATTATACTCTATAATATTTTGGTGATATCAAAGTGCAGTAAAAATCAACCGGGAAAGCACGTGGTACTTCAATTGGCGTGGTCTAGTAATACAAGAAAATACATTCTCTATCGCAAGCAAAATGACCCCAAGAATTATGCAGTTCAGTCGCAAAAGAGATGGTTGATCTGAATTTTATCATACATGTGCCTTGTTGTTACAAGCTTGACAGTTGGCTAGCTGATAGTGATAACTTATATTGGATCAAAGTTTTAGATTGCTCAAGAGCTTCTAGTTCATATTGTTTGGTTATGGGGCTGATAAAGTAGATGATGTGAAAGAACATAATTTTTAGGAGATTGGTCTCAGCACTGCTTGTTGCCATTCTTTTAAGTTGTGATAGTAAAAGTAATTCAGAGTAAGACACAAAACACTGATTTGTTTTGTCTATAAGATAACATTTTACAAGTTTATCAAAAACTATTAGTCATCTAATGTTCTAATGAAAAATAAGCATTGTATTTTACTACAAAGAAGCATACTATCTACACATCAATAATTAAAGTAGAAGGGAGACTTTGAGACCACTTCAACGATGAATTCAAGAGCGCATAAGTTTTAGTAACAATTTGACAAATTCTTCCATTAACACTTTGAGTACCAGATAAGTACATGATTGACTTTAAAATTTTGAAAAATTAAATTAAAAATAAAGAAAATATTAAAAATAGATATATATTTAAAAATAAGAATAAATATTGAAATTTTAAAAATTTAGAAACTTTTTTTATTACAAATAAAATAAAATTGATGGCTTACTTATAATAGTGATAAAGAAATTAAAAAAAAATTAAGAGTTCAAAAGCAATGTTTCATTGAGTTTTGTCTAAGATCGGCTTTTTTATTGTTTATGATCTGTCGGATTTTTTGCTGACTTTGAAAAATTAGATCTTGTTTTGATCTCCCATTACTTGGTCGATTGATGTTTGATCGATGGATGTTTTATATACTGATCTAGCGGATGATAAAATTATAGAAAAAAAAATAATAATATCATATTAGCTTGAAAAAACAGTAATATTGCTAAATGCTAACCAAATGAATGACAACAAATAAAAATACCTGATGCAATCCATATTGAGTATGATTGTGACCGAAAAAGCTTGTACAACAAACACAACACCATAGTCTTCAAGAAACAGATCAAACACAGTAGCAAACAAGTTTATCAGAATAAGTTTCCCTCCACAAGCGTATGTATCTCCAACACATGACAGGTTGCAAAAGAAGCCCACTACTAAAAGTAATGCAAGAAGACTCTTCTTATTCCTCCAAAGCTTCATGATAATGTCTACCAAATAAAGATTACAAGATTCAATAGTATCCATTTAATAACCCAAAATATGGAAAATGACATCCAAAAAAGTGTAAATTATTGTGTTGATTAAGTAGTAAATAACTAAATAACAAGGTTTAACAAATGATTCCTATACTCAGAATAAGTTACTTTGGATTCTTGTTGCTTGCTGAAAATACTAACGGTTTATAAAGCTCTTTCGTTAAGTCTTAATAGTTCATAATATGTTTTATGCAGAATCACAATGCAATTTGTTAGATTTATCAAATACCAATTGGAAAACAAATGGAAGGATCGAACAAAAATACAAAAACATATATAGTGAAAATTCTATAAATTAATAATGTAAAGATTATCATATTTTATTAATTTATAATTTTAATAATTATTAATTATAAATTTTGGAACTGGACAAAATTATTGATTTATCAAATTTATTAATTTATTGAATATTAATTTATAAAGATTCTGTTCTACACGATAAAGCCAACTTGATTTAGAAAAAGAATCTACATTTAGAAAAAAGATACGATGAAGAAACATAAAAAAAAAACAAAAGAACCAGAAATAAAATATAACAGACTAGAAGTGTTGGATGGACGAGAGAATTTTTCATTTGAATTCGAGAAGTTAAACAAACACTAAATTCAATTATTGCTATTACTTGCATAAACGATTTAACAAATGTGTAAATTCTTGTGTTGCTTAAGTAGTATATAATACTATATATTAAGGTTTAACAAATGATTCCTAATACTCAACCAAAATAATTGATCATAATACAATAAAATAGTATCATAATCTTGACTCTACAACACAGCATTTTAGCAGCTAGATCACGTCTCAGGAGAAGCCAAGCTCCTACTAACCTTTTCAACTTTTCCACTCACGAGTATATTAAATATAGTATCATCATGTACAAGACCTTCCTCAAGCATCTCACCATGAAGTCTAAAAGCCTCATCCAGATTTCCTTCTCTATAATGTCCTGCGATAACGGCACTGTAGATAAGCACACTTGGAGTCGCATCTTTCTTCTTCTTCATCTCCTCTAACATCTTGCTTGCTCTCACAAACTGTCCCTTCTTACTAAGCCCGTTCACAAGCACCACGTAGAAGATTTCATCAGGGACAATCCCCAAACCAAGAACCTCCGAGTACAAATCAGAGGCAAAGATCAGATTCCCTTCTTTCAACAACCCATCGATCAGCGTTGTATATGTAAACAGATCACAACTTACTCCATCATTCACCATTTTCTTGTACAGCTCAACCGCTGCATCCATGTTTCCCACATTACGGAATCCTGAAATCAAACTATTGTAGAGAGACACGTTCGGAACCAGTCCTAGCTCCAGGAGTTCGAAGAACAGAGAGACTGCGGTTTCCATGTCCTGCTTTTTACAGAACCCGTCTATTAGTGCACAATAGGCTGGAATATCGAGTTTCAGATCCTTGCTTTTCATTTCTCGTCTCATCTCAAGAGCTAGATCAATTCTGTCACATTTGCAGAATCCGTTGATCAAGCTGGTGAAGGTTACAACACTCGGGGGGATACCGTTCTCACACATCTCTTTGTACGTTTCTACAGCAGAATCGGTTTTGCCTTCTCTGAAAAACCCATCAATGATGCTATTGTAACTCATGCAGCTCATGGGGCAGCGCTTATCTTCCATCAACTTTTGCAGCATCTCTCTCGCTTTAGATGTCTGACCAACTTTGCACAAACCGTTGATGATCGTGTTGTATACAACTTCACTAGCTTCGAAATTGGAAGAGAACATTTGATTGATAACATCCCAAGCGCTCTGTTCATCCTGATTCCTGAAAAATCCATCAATCAAGATGGAGTAAGTATAGTTATTCGGCTCTAGACCCTTTTCCAGCATAACCGAATAAACCGAACGAGCCAAGTCCATGTTTTTCATTCTGCAATGAGCAAGCATCATGTTGTTGTAAGACACTACATTAGTTTCAATCCCTTTCTTATCCATCATCCTCATTAAGCTCGTCGCTGCATCAATCTTTCCTTGCTTGCATAACAGCTGAACAATCTTGTTACACATGAAACCATGCGCAAGACCCGTTTCATAACAGTCGTTAAAGATTTCAAGTGCTGCTTCCGGTGACTCAGCTTTCAAACACCCTTTGATCATCGTGTGGACAAGCTCAGATGAAGGAGTGATCCCTACAGCTTTCATCCGTTCGTAAATCTCAACAGCTGTTTCCATCTTCTCACTATGACAAAACCATTCTATCAAAACCGAAAACATAACTCTGTCCGGAGCCAGTCCTTCCTCCTCCAATCTATCAAACAAATCCAAAGCCTTACCCAACTCATCCCCCTTGCAATACCCATCGATCAAACTCGTCGCAGCGATAACACTCATCGGTATCCCAAAACCAACCATCTCATCCTTAACCTTCACCGCTTCCTCCATGTCACCTTCCTTAACCAAAGCCACAATCACACTGGTATACGTTTCCTGCGAGGCAGAAACACCTAACCTGTCTCTCATTTCTCTCAACAACTCCAAAGCCATACCCAAATCCGGAATCTTACAAGCACCTTGAACAGCAAGACTATACATCAAACTATCTGGTTCTGCTCCTCTGCTCACCACTCTCCTGAAAATTTCCACAGCTTCTTGCGGCTTTCGATCTCTCAAGCTGCCTCGCATCAACAACTGCGTCGTAACATTATCACCAGCAACACCAACCCCAACCATCTTATTATAAATCTCCTTAGCTTCATCTATCGAATTACTCCTAACTAAAGATCTCAAAATGCTGTTCACATACGGCACGAAAGGAATCACATTTCGTTCCACCATCAGATTAAAGCAATCTACAGCGAGCTCCGTTCGCCTAGATCGGTTATAACCATTCAACAAGTAATTGAAAGCTCTCGAGTCGAGTCCAAAACCAAACCTTTGAGCCGAATCGACCAGATCGTTAACCGTCGCGCTAGGGATCAGCTTCGGGTTGCTCGAAACGAACATTACGAGCAGATTGCTGGCGCGATCGTAAGTCTGATGAGAGCTAACCAGAATATGAATCAGTACCCAGAAGACATCTCCGCCTTCGCAGATTCGACTCAAAGGCCTGACCCAATTGCAGTATTGTAGAGCCGAGACTGGGTCGTTCTTACGACCTAGAAGCACTTCGATTACACGAGCGTCGTCCACAACATCGCACTGATTCTGAACCTCGATGGTTGAAGCTAAAGGTAAATGATCCGTTCCAGGGGTTAGATTCGGAAATTTTAGTCCCGAGATGATTTCACTAGCGGAATCGGCGGTGTCTAGAGTCGAATTATCGGGTGGATTGGGAAATTGAGACTGTGAAGCAAAGGGTTTAGGGTTTATCAGACGATACAGAAGAAGAGGTGGACGGAATCGTTTGGAAACCAAGAAAGTTCTCATTTTTTGTTTGGCTAGCTTCAGCGGAGACGAGGATCGGAGAAGAAATCTCTAAACCAGTAAACCCCGAGCTGAGTCAACGAGGCTTAAACCCTACTACACTGAGAACCAAGCCTCGTAACCAAACGACATCGTTTCTAGTTTCTACTTTACTTGTTGTTTCCTTTTGTTTCTTTTATATATTTTTGGTCTTACTAATTCTTAAATCTTTAAAATCCCTCTGTTTTGGTTCTCATGTCGTATCACTGTAACAGTACCATTAACATAACAACTTTGTTACCACAGTACTTTGAAAAAGTGTATTAGTATAAACAGTACAGCGGAAATGACTAATACCTAACATAAAATAGACTGAACAGTATAAATCCTAAAAATGAATAATGTTTACGTTCTGTGCTAAATAGTCCTATTAGGTTAAAGCTTCATTTCAATGTTATTTAAAAGTTTTGTGCCGACATATGTTTGATGTTGTCAAAGATTTTGTTTGAAATTTTTAAAAAATCTTATATACACATAAAAATAAAATACTAGTGAAAACTATTTTTAGATGGGCCTCTCCAAAATGCAAGTACAAAAGGGTTTTGTCTTGAATGCATTGAGTTTTGTTTTATACTAATGATTATTTTGTTATATATGTGCATAATATAAAGAATTGGTATGAATACTAAGAAGGAAAATTAGTGGATTACTTGATGAAAACTATAAAGAAAATAAATAAATCAGTGACCGAATCATTCATTATCAGACGAAAAAAAAGAAACCATAAAAAAAGGGTTCAATACTATTATGGTTAAAAAAAGGTTTACTACTATTTCTTTCGCGCTTTTATGTTCGTCAGTTTTTTTTTTCTTACCTCTCCACTAATCACTGTTACTTGACTCGACATACTTCTTTGTCTTTTTGGTTTCAGAGCTGTCGATTCTGGTCGGGATGATAATACCCAACTTGACTCTTGGGTCTTGTTAAATCAAATTTGCAGAATTACCGAATCCAACGAAAACAGTGAAGCTCGAGTATATTTACTGATAAAGAAAGATTTTGGTAAACTCGCAGTTTTATCCTTTTACCTGCAGAGATAAAAAATAGAAAGAAAGCACATCAATCTTTGGTATTTGTCATGTATTCACTATTGGCTACGTATCCGTTAAAAAAAAACATCAAAGTAACACTACTATTTGGATCAAGTAACAGATTACAAAATGTTCTTACGTAAAACGGATCAAGTAACAAAAATATCAAAAATCACGGGCTATAGTATACCCTTAAATTATGGTTAAAAAAATAGATTAAAGGGAGAACAAAACCTGTTGCAACAAATCAAAAGGTGTAGTCACGCGCAGCGACAAATGCGGAACAAAAAATCAAAAGAAAGATTCAAAAAACACTTTCTTCATCTTTCTTTAACATACATCAACTGTTCGGATTTGTGTAAGACAAAAGAAGGACCGGAGATTACGGGGACCAATAGTGACGTAGACCTCTCTTCCCCGTCGGTGCCCAATCCACCAACTTTAACTCTCCACTGCTTCACTTGTTCGAACCAAATTTTTCGTAATTTTTTTCTTTTTGGTTTATAAAAGAATGTTCGCATGCACTAACCCATTTATAGCTAGTGATGCACTACCATTGTTGTTTTTTTTTTGTATTAATATAATACCATGCATCCCACTTGATATTTCACATGAATTAATTAATATAGTTCACTAACGTAAGATTAATACATTAGTAGATAACTGATAATGAAATCTACAATATTATAATAACGAAACAAAGACAACGCATGTAGTGTTTGGATGATTTAACAAATCATTGTACGTACCATTAATGTATTGTTACGTCTGTGAACAATAATCAATTCATGTGAATCAATTTCGTCACTAGATTAATTGTTTGTTGAGACAAGAGTCCATTACACCATAAACATATTCTTAATCATTGTACTTGAGATCTTTTCCCCGTGATGGAAGCTAATTAACTTCGAGATTAATTATGTTAAATTTATTCGTTATAACTTAATTATTATATAACAAGCTAGCGGTCGGATTTTAGAGAAGTATCATGCAGTATTTTGTTTCTCCTTTGGCTTGCATTCATGTTAATTAATTAGGACAATAGACGTGTTGGCAAGGACTTTGTTGATATCTTGAAGGAGTTTCATATTCCTTGAAGTCAAAACATTCAGCTCGTAAACTTTGAATACTATACTAAAAAAAAGACTTTGAATACTATATGATTATATCAATAACTGGAAGTGGAAATAGTTTGGACCAGAAGAAGCTTTTTTTTTTTTTTTTGAAAGAATGTATATAGGCAACTTATCAAATATACATCTTTATATATACTTATCAAATATACATCCTTAAATATAGGCAACTTATCAAATATACATCCTTGTAAATAAATCTTTAGCCGAATGTTTTGAATCACAGGAAATAGCATCTACATGCATTGTCATAGACTCGTAGCTACTTACTTGATCTTTGTTATTGTCTGTAGCTTTGGGATATTTGTTGTTGTCTGTAGCTTTGGGATACCCTACTGCGCATTTAATGAATATGTTACGCATTTTGTGAGGTAAAAGCCATACTTTTTTTGACTTTTTTCATAATCACATTAGTTTGTTTTGGATTCCGTCGTCCATTCGAATTGCTACAGACTCGGCCTGTGAGCACATATGGAGCCATTGACTTACTTGACTTCAGTCAACGGAGCAATCATCTTACTCTTGTGCATAGCTATGTTCATCACTCCCTCATATCGATTTTCTTTTTTTAAAAACCTAATTTTTTGTTTATACATGTAGAATTTGGTCAAAATTCAAGTTTCAGTGAGAAATTTCCTCTCAACTTTTTGATTCCGTTCGTGTGACTGTGACTACGAGAGCTGAATCTACATGGGCATTATTGGTCTGATTAATACAAATTAATAGAAATAAACTCTGTATATGTAAATACAAAGAGAAATATTTTTTTTTTTTGTATTGATACGTAACAACCACCACCTTATTGTTCTTATCCCACCATAATACATGATTATGGAATGACTTTTCAGCAAAACACACCTCAAAATTTCTCAATTCTTGGAATATGCGGCGGTTACAATTCATTTAATTATTGTCAGAAACTTAGAAGATTATACACGTACCTGTACGTATGTAACAGCAGATCTCGTATATAGTATTATAAATGGCTCATTCCTTGTCTAACAAAAAGTCACGCGTGAGATATTTAAAGACACTACAAAAGGAGATCCTTTGCATCTTCTGTGTTCTTGCTTGCTTTCGTCACTTGCTTTTTTTCCTCCGTGATTTCTTGATTCTTCCCGGATTCTTGAATTTTTGAGATGATTTAAAGGAGGGAAAAATAAAGAGAGAGAGAGAAGAAGAAGAAGAAGAAGAAGAAAAGCATCAGTTTTTCTTTTACTTTGGCATTTCTCTTTCGAAGCAATGTTGCGAAGGAGACTGCTCATTCTCTCCTTTCTCGTGTTCGTATGACAGATTAAAAATGTTTTTAAGGGTTTTTGTCTTATCTGGGCGATAATGCCTAGAGAGAGTGTTTAAAAGATTACTATTAAATACTCTTTTTTTTAGATTTTTGGGTTGTTGAGTTATTATCGCTTAATTACGATGCAAAGAGTACACAATAAACCGATTGATTCCATCGGAAAAGCTCCCTCCGCCACTGTTAAACATCACTTGATCAAACAGAGCAACGGCGGCGTGACGGCGGCGGATATGCAGGAGCCGAGCATCGAGACTGATAAGCTCAGCTACGAGATTTTCTCGATCCTCGAAAGCAAGTTTCTTTTCGGGTACGATGAACCCAAGCTCATGGAATCCCGGAGCCGAGTCCCGAGCCCCGAGCAGGAAACGCCGGCGGCGGTTGCGGAAGCTATGAACGGCGTCGTTCAGGGATCAATCAAGAACCAGAGAGGGAAAGTCTGTGTTCTGAGCATCGACGGTGGCGGAATGAGAGGGATTATACCGGGGAAGGCTTTGGCGTATCTGGAGCAAGCGTTGAAGTCGAAATCGGGTGACCCGGATGCCCGAATCGCCGATTACTTCGACGTCGCTTCCGGTTCCGGTATCGGTGGGATTTTCACGGCGATGCTTTTCGCCTCGAGCGACGGGGACCGTCCGATCTTCAAGGCGGATGACACGTGGCGATTCTTAGCCAAGAACGGGAAATGCTTCTACAAGCCACAGCAGGGGAGGATCCTAAACCGGGTCATGAAAACCGGGTCGGGTTCGAAGCTTGAGAAATCGATGAAGGAGTCATTCGCTGAGCTAACGCTCAAGGACACGCTTAAACCGGTGCTGATCCCTTGCTACGACCTCACGAGCTCTGCGCCGTTCCTTTTCTCACGTGCCGACGCTTTGGAAACGGACGGCTACGATTTCAAGCTGTGGGAGGTTTGCAAGGCCACGTGGGCTGAACCGGGAGTGTTCGAGCCGGTCGAGATGAGATCAGTGGACGGCAAGACGCGGTGCGTTGCGGTCGATGGTGGGTTAGCGATGAGCAATCCAACGGCTGCAGCGATCACTCACGTGTTGCATAACAAACAAGAGTTTCCTTTTGTTAGAGGCGTTGAGGATATGCTTGTGCTGTCTCTTGGGACAGGACAGTTGGTGGATGTCAAGTATGAATGTGATAAGGTTATGAAGTGGAAGGCTAAGCATTGGGCTCGACCCGCGGTTCGGATTTCTGCTGACGGAGCGGCCGATACTGTGGACCAGTCGGTTTCCTTGGCGTTTGGTCAGTGCCGTAGGAGTAACTACGTCCGTATTCAGGTAATAGCTTATGTGGTTTTGTGGTTATTATAATTTATGAATGTTGAATTCTTGATATTAATACAAGACTCGTTGTTTGGGTGGTTTAATAGGCGAATGGGTCAAGCTTTGGTCCGTGTAGAGCAAACATAGACACGGACGCGAGTCCGAGCAATGTGAATATGCTGTTGGGAGTAGCGGAGGAGATGCTGAAGCAGAAGAATGTGGAGTCGGTTCTGTTTAGTGGTAAAAAGATCAGTGAAGAAAGCAATTTCGAGAAGCTTGATTGGTTAGCCGGTGAGCTCGTGCTTGAACACCAGAGGAGGAGTTGCAGAATCGCTCCCACTGTAGCGTTCAAGCAATCAGGCGACAGAAGAACCGAGCAGAAGACGATGTTCAAGGATATTGATTGTATGTTTTGAAGAGATTTATATATCTTCTAATTTAAGGGTTTTAATTTGTATAGATTAATGTTTTTGAGTTATGAGGAGAAAGCGAACATCATGTTCCAACGTAGGCCTCTTTCTCGTCTATTTATTATAAATCGATCCTAAGAGATGTGTTATTTTTGCTTTGTTAGATGTAATTTTTATTGACTCAAAAAGAGCTTTGTTATAACAAAACTTTGCGATTCATATACAATGGTTTGTCAGCTGTTACGGACAAGGTTAGAGATTAAACAAAAGCAATGAAGACTAAAGAGAGCGCCGAGAGCCAATTCTCCATAATTATGTGGATTAATCAAATTAAATTTAGCCTAATTAGTAATTAGCTTACTTCAGAGAGAGATTAAGTCCTTTGTTATGAAGATGAATTGACAACTCATAGCACACCTTTTCTTTTCTTACAGAGTCATTGAATTTGCGAGACATCATGATTCCTTTCATTTTTGTATTTCCTTATATTTCAATTTCTTGATACCAATATCCAAAAATTCACAAGCATATCGGAAATATCTTAAAAAGAAAATATGTGTAGTGAGATCAAAACTCATTAAAGATTCAATTTGCTTGGAGACCAAATCTCTTTGTGTAATAATGATTTGATGTAACGTAAGTTCAAAGATGTGAACTTGGGAGCGTGATGAATAGAACGTATTAAGAAGCAGCTGTTATGAAATCATATTCATTGAGGGCTAAAAAAAGAGTTGCTTTCTTGATTTTTAATAATTATTTTGATGGTTACCAATTAGAACGGTTCGACGGGCAAAAGAAAACCAGTGTTGTCGTTATAGTGCGTGTGCATGGACCAAAGTCACGGTGCAGAAAACGTCGTATAGATGCGTAAAAAATCCCCACGTCCTCATGTCGGTTAGGTAACTCTCAAGTGATCGACACATTATGTATCAATGATTTAACAAAATTTCGCAACTAACTAAAACTTTAAGTTATAGCTACCAAACAAAATACAATATAGATTGTAGATTCAAAACCTTGGAAAATGTGTATCGTTTGTTCTGGTCTTGTGTGTTCAGTGTAACATATATCCTTGTCTATATTTTGATAGCTGTTGATAGACTGATAGTAATCTGAGAAAAAAGTTTTAATTTATTTTCTTTTCTGAGAAGAACTTTTTCTTTATTTATCTAAACTACACATTTTAAAAACATTGGACGATTCAGAGAAAATTGTGTATGTATTGATATTATCTTTTTTATTGTTGTTAAACTGTATGTATTGTCTTGCAATAAAATTACTATATATAAGAAAATATGAGCGATACACATTTGAATTTTATATTGTTTTCAATACGAAAATAAGTAAAAAAAAATATTGTATGAATAAGATTATAAGAAAATAGAAGAAAAAGACACAATGAGAGATACGTATTTTTTCTAAATATATGTAAACAATTTGGGGCGTGCATATGATATCTAAAATTTTAACACACAAAAAAAATCTAAGATGAAAAAATGAATGCAGAATCTAGAATGAAATTTACTTGAAAATACATGCGAACACCAATGATTCAAATGATGATTGAAGCAAAATATAAAAAAATATATGCAAAAACATGAAAGAAACATATAAAAGACTAGAGAGAATCCAACACTTTATCTACAACCAAAAAACATAAAAATTGTAGGACTAGAAAGTTTATCGGCCGACCCTAAGGATGATAGGCTAGGTGCAGTGTCAAAAGGATCGAGCGAAATGAGTTTGAGTACAAAGCACAAAAATCACAAATCCAAAAAAGTCAACACATATTGGTTCAAAAGTCAGCATGTCCATGTGTTGTGGGAGATGTTGTCGTGTTCTTTGTATACGACTATGTGAAGCTATTCTGTAATCTTGTGGTCGTAATCCATACTCCGAAGTCGAAAGAGTTGAGACCAGTTTGATCCAATTCGTAACGATACACACATACTATATGGCTAGTGCTATACACAATCATATATTTCCATAATTTCCAAATTCTCTGAAATTTTCACATTTTACAACCTAGTTTCATTCCAAATCATTGTACCATCAAAATAAACACACAAAGAAACCAGTGGCGGAGGCAGAAATTATATTTATAGAAGGCAATATTGAAATTGTTTAAAGAATCAAAGGGGTATTACTGAAATTATATAGAGTTTACATGAGATTTCAACAAAGGCACTGGGGTCAAATGCCCCCTTTTACATAACGTCGCCATTGAAAGAAATATATAAAAAAAGAGAAAAAAAATTTGTTTTATAATATTTGTTTTTTTTTTGTCTTCAAGAAACACATTTATATAGTTTGGATTCGGCAATGAAAATTCTTCTATCATATGTGTCATAATTTTGGAAACTCTTGACCAATTTATCTTCTTCTACATGGATCCACAAAGTAATCATCTAAAAGGCATATCCTGGACTATGATTATGATTATGATGACAAAACGAAATCGTATAGGTATAGCTTAACAGAGGCCCGTGTTTTCTATCCTACAAGCCCATAATTTTCTAGCTCATGTAATTAAATTATCTTAGCAAGCAGATAATAGCCCAAATGTGTTACATGTAGAGATGATATTTTGTTGAACCAAACTAAAGCATCTCAATACCAAGATCCAACATCAAATTCAACAGTTGGCAAATAACTAAACTAGCAAGATTCCAAACCAAACTTAAACCATCTCATAAATAACTTTACGAAAAGCCTATGTTAAGAGGTTTAAGTTCATATGTTTAGACTTTAGATTGAGTAAGATATAGTTATAGACCATTTTCAAGTTCTAGCTCATTTCCAACCATTTTCCAATTTAAACCATGATGACATTCAATTTCAATAAAAAAATTTAGATTTTTTTATATATTTATAATCGGTTTAGTGAACTATTTTTAAAAAATAACGTCATCCACCGTATTTATTGTAGTGACTATCACGTTTGCTAGTAATCCGAGTATCATGAAAACTACTTGGAAATAAATGGCAAAGCCAAGATGGCATTCGTGTTTTAAATTTAACATGTTCCAAGTGCAAGGGAGTCCTTAGATGTACGTCACATTTATTTATTTTATTTGTGGTTACGAACGAAAGACACATAATTGATATTAGAGTAAGGTGGATTAAATACTATTCATTGACTGACTATTCAATGAAAGGTAATTAAAACTATTCTACTCAAAATATTCATAGCATTGAGAATCTGAGATCAGACTAATCAATTAGTTATACATATCTATGACATTGGATGGACAGCCATATTAAGATCCTGCAGTCTTGCTGACTGATTATATTATTTAAGGACTATATGTCTTAGTTTTTGTAATCGTGATCGTATAATTAATATCAACAAGAAGTTTCGTGTCTGATAAAATATAGTAATAAAAATAGTTTGTCACATAGTTTTAGAATGCGATGCGATTAGTCTGCTTAGACCGAGTTATTCGTGATCTGGGAAAAAAAAATGTTATTCGAGTTAGTTGTATCACACTATTTCAGTTTTTGCATCTTCTGTTTTAATTTGTTTTGGTTTTATTCTTAATTATATAATAAATATACTATTATAAATGTTTAAAGATTAAAATTTGCTTTAAATGAATACAAAATTAAATTTGATTTACATCCTAACAGACTTAATATCATCTATTACCAATAAAAATATAATCCGTTTGAATATTAGTTTGAAAAGATTTTATGTTGACTTTTGAGGTAATTGCGTATTAAAACTATGTAACAGAGGTATTCAATCCGAATTAATCGAGTACTTTTCAAACCAAACCCGAAAATCCAATCTAAATTGTGAATAAATTCTAATTTTGGTAACATACTTTTATCATTTAAATATCTGGAAACTGTTGGAGTTTTACTGTTTATCGGAGTTTATGGGAAGTGTCTTCGACTCTTTATGAATTTATCTCTTTGGGGTCTGTCTTTATGTTAATATATGGGTTTGTCTTCATCTCTGTATGGGTTAATTCCATATATTAATCACTAATATAAAAAGAGAGAAAAACTTATACGAGCAGTTACCATTCAGCACTACTTTTAAGAAATTTTATTTTGCCGACTTATTTGATAAGATTAAATGCACCTAAACATAATTGATAAGAACAGAAAAAAAAAAGAAGATAACCCAGATAATATATTCTTTGACTCTTTTTTTGTCATGAGTTAGGTTCTCATTAGAGGACATTGCTGCATACAGAAAAACCATGCGTTACTGAAAGTCAAACTGAGATGTTCAAAAGAATAAGTCAAATTAAGAGAAAAAGAATTTTAGGAAATCTTTTTGATGATTCATTTCTCACAATATTCAAGTTGTGACAACTAAAGCCGATATCAGTTGTCATCCCAACCAATGTACTCCAACAAAAATTGGGACCATGTCATTATCAGATCATATGATAAAGAATCATCTACTTTTTGTGACAAAAAAATATTTACTTAGATTTATAAACTGGAAAAAATAGTGTTTGAATTAGGGGGTGTATTCAAAATAGAATTTATAGTGATTTGTATTAAAATCATAATTTTTTTACAGCAATTAAAATCACAAATTCTTTGTTATTAAAACATAAATTTTAAAAAATTATTTAAAATTCAGTGTTATTGAACCAGTGATTAGAAAATATAACTTCAAATTCACTGTTATTGAAAATAATTTAAGTAGTAGATTTTAAAAAACTTGGAGTGACTTTAAAATATTTTGATAGAATTTTCTAATTAAAAATATAAAAATCCAAATCACATGGTTTTAACTGGAGTTTGATAAAATTTTGATATCAAATTATAACAATTTACCTAATTCAACTAAATCATCTAAAAACTCATTAAAACTCAAATCTTTCTAAATTATTTCAAATGTTAAGTTGAATACACCCTCTTAAATATGAAAAATAAGAATTTATAGAGAATTTGATTGTTTATTTACGTTTGGATTTGCATGCTTTTTGAAAAATAATTATAATGTAAAATTGTTAGTATATTTAGATATACATATCTTTGTTTCCATTCAAACATCATTTATAATATATAAACATAAAATAAATAAAATTATACTGTTATATTTGGTTTTGCATTTATAGCTTAGAATGATATATAATTAACAAACGCATTTTAGTTTGGAACAACCAAACTATTAGTATGTGAACCTATAAACACACTTTGTTTCATGAAAAATAGGGACCTTGAATCATGTTCAATAACTTTATTTTTTTCATCAAAGGTGATCCCAAACTTCTACACCTAATCGTTTTGTTGCCTATGCCTTTTTGGTTAATAATTACTCTACTCCAATTTACTAAATTTATTGAGGGAAAAAACGTACTAAAAATTTGCAATATGAATGTTTGTCCAAAAGTATTGAACAGTTCCTAGTTGCGGTTATTATATTACATCAGTTATTCAAATGTGTACGTAGTCATATATACTGATAAACCATGCATCTTTTAGACACATAAAAGTGAAATGTAAAAAGAAAATGTACAGTTTAATCTTGTTACTTTTCAACTAATAGAAAGCATATTAAACGAGCTAAACTGCACCACCACTTTGTTCGTTTTAAGCACTCTAGTTCGTTTTAGATGTCGTGTCGTCAAGATTAATAATGACTGCAAATCTTGGGAATCTTTTACAACTTCCTTCTTCACCATCGCCAGAAAGAGCTGAAGCCGATGTTCCTACCATGAGACAATCTCCAAGAACAAGATCAGGAACTAAAGACCTAGCTGATGCCTTCAACCAAGCAGTAGAGATACTGATCACTTCTCAGCATTTAGAGGATGTCACTACTCAACTAAGCCAACTGAGCATCGCCAAGGAAGCAGCAATGGTGATGGCATATCTAGATGAGGAGAGCATTCCCAACAAACAAGAAGACCTTCCCAACGAGCAAGAAGGCGGTTTAGACATCATCAACGACCCTTACATCAAAAGCATAGGTTATACACGTGACTGGCCATTGATTCATGCTAACAAAGGAGTTTCCTTATTCACCATCACGACATCTAAGTAAACCGCGTCAATTTGAGCTAAACCAAGGTACGATCCAAATCCTTAATTTCCATATGGTTTAGTTCTACTAATCAAACATTTTCTGTTTTGTTTCTTGGTTTAAGTTTTATTTCATTTAAACTTTAGTATAAGGCATGTTGGCCACATTTTATTTACATTTTCGTTTTAAGGCATTGTTAGCCAAGTAGTTTAACCTAAGAGTTTTGTAATCTGTTTCAAGTCCCCTAGAAGGGAAAAGCTGTTCGGACTGTTTATAAAGTCCCCTCACAGCCGTGTAAGCCGTGTATTCTTTTCAACATATCAATAAAGCACGAACTTCTTGGCTAAGTACCAACTCCTTTGTTCTCTAAAGCTTTGTGTGATTCATTGCTTGAGAGTTCTTGTCTTATCAAGGTTTAGATCCATAAAGCCTTGTGGCGACTTTCATTCCATCTCTCTATTCATCTCATTCTTTAGATCTTGCAAATAGAGTGGCACAACTCTTTGTTTGATCTCCATCTCAATCCACTTCCTTCCATAGCCCATCCATTGATTGCAAGCCGAAAGAGTTGAACAATCAGCGGTCCAATCCCATCACCATACACGGTTACTAACTTGTAGGCGTGTGTCAAGAATGAAAAGCAGAGAACATATCAATGATATATAAGCATTCTAAAATTATTATCCAAAAGAAAAACATTGATAATAGCTATCATTGAGAAAAATCATGGAGGTGTGATATCATGAAGATGACATTGGATGAAAATAAAAGAGTCAAATATATGACGTTCAAAATATTAAATTCTGTTTGGTACGGGGTTTCTATAATAGAGAATTAGAGATATACACACACCACGGATCACTTCTATTATAGTCCACCCACCCAATAGGGTTGTCTTTATGAATATCTCTATCTTGTGTTTTACTTTTTCTTATGATCTGTCTTGTTCTTCCAACTTCCTAGCTATTCACAAATTCAATTGTTATGACCTTTCTTTTCTCCATCCTCCCCTATTGACAAAGTCCTTTTCAACTAAGGATTAAATTCATTACAAGAAAAATCATCGACTCCATGCATTGAATTTATTGCCATTTTCTCTAGTATAAAAACCTACTTAATATCTCATAATACTTGTAAAAGATATAATTAGCAGATCGCTTCTAATCTTCCCTCTCTAATCACTCTCTAAGTCAACGTCAACAACAACGGTCATCGCCTTCTCTCTCTCTCTTCCCTTTATTCACGCACACTTCGTGGCTAATATATTCCAACAAGAACACAACCCACAAGCATCCCTCTCGACACACACACTTCTCTCCTAAAACCAGAAAACAATGGTGGTTGCAAGTCCCGGCAGCTCGATGAAGAGCTTAACCATCCAAATCCTAACCGGAAGATGGTTCATGTTCTTCGGGAGTCTCTTAATCATGTCGGCGGCTGGAGCCACTTACATGTTCAGTCTCTACTCAGGCGATATCAAGAAAACCTTAGGCTACGACCAAACCACGCTTAACCTCCTCAGTTTCTTCAAAGATCTTGGAGCCAACGTTGGAGTCCTCGCGGGTCTAATCAACGAGGTGACTCCGCCTTGGTTCATCCTCATAATCGGAGCCATACTTAACTTCTTCGGCTACTTTATGATTTGGCTCGCCGTCACAAAACGGATCTCGAAACCTCAAGTTTGGCACATGTGTCTCTACATCTGCATCGGAGCCAACTCGCAGTCGTTTGCTAACACCGGATCGCTCGTCACGTGCGTCAAGAACTTCCCGGAGTCACGTGGTGTTGTCTTGGGGATTCTCAAGGGATATGTTGGTCTTAGTGGCGCCATTATTACACAGCTCTACCATGCCTTTTACGGCGAAGACACCAAAGCTCTCATCCTGATGATCGGTAAGTACAGTTTTTAATATATTGATGACACTATATGGTTAATGATACGATACAGAGGAAAACAGAGGTTAATGGTTATTACATGAATCTTGAAATAAAAAAAAGTGGAAAACATGAATTAATAACCTTTTTTTTTAACTAATGAATTAAAAAAAAAAAATCTTGGATCGAAAAGCAGACTAATTGAATGAGTTATTGTATATGCAGGTTGGTTACCTGCAGCAATCTCGTTTGCTTTCTTGAGGACGATAAGGCTGATGAAAGTACAGAGACAGACAAACGAGCTAAAGGTGTTTTATAACTTCCTCTATATATCGTTGGGGCTCGCGACGTTTCTCATGGCGGCCATCATCACCAACAAACTCTCCGGCTTTACACAGAGCGAGTTTGGAGGTAGCGCCGCCGTGGTGATCATCTTGCTTCTTGTTCCGATCATAGTCGTCGTCCTGGAAGAAAAGAAGCTTTGGAAGGATAAACAAGTCGCCTTCAACGATCCAGCACCGATCGATATCGTCACCGAGAAACCGAACTCAGATTTATCAGAGGTCAAAGATCATCATGACACAGAGCCAGAGGAAAGGGAGACGGTGAAAACGGCGTCGTGTTGGACGACTATGTTTAGTCCACCGGAAAGAGGAGATGACTACACGATCTTGCAAGCGTTGTTTAGCGTAGACATGTTGATCTTGTTCTTGGCGACCATCTGTGGCGTGGGAGGGACTTTGACGGCGATAGATAACTTGGGTCAAATCGGTAGCTCGCTTGGCTATCCAAAGAGAAGCGTAAGCACGTTCGTGTCACTAGTAAGCATATGGAATTACTTCGGTCGTGTGGTTTCTGGTGTTGTCTCTGAGATCTTCTTGATCAAATACAAATTCCCAAGACCACTAATGCTCACACTGATCCTCCTCCTCTCCTGCGCCGGTCACCTCCTCATCGCTTTCAACGTCCCCGGTGGACTCTACGTCGCATCCGTCATCATAGGGTTTTGTTTCGGTGCGCAATGGCCGCTTCTGTTTGCTATCATCTCCGAGATTTTCGGGCTCAAGTACTACTCGACATTGTACAACTTTGGTTCGGTCGCAAGCCCCATCGGGTCTTATTTGCTAAACGTTCGTGTCGCCGGGTATTTGTACGACGTGGAGGCGGAGAAGCAATATAAAGCATTAGGGCTATCGAGAGAGGAAGGGAAAGATTTGAATTGCGAAGGCACGGCTTGTTTTAAACTGTCTTTTATTATAATTACCGCTGTAACTTTGTTTGGTGTATTGGTCTCGATGATCTTGGTGATCCGGACCAAGAAGTTTTACAAGAGTGATATCTACAAAAAGTTTAGAGAAAAGGCCTTGGCGGCCGAGACGGAGATGGCAAGGCCGGCTCCTCCGGTAAGATCGACGGCGGAGGAGGAGGAAGAGAGGGATACTGTTAATGGCAAAGAATTAGGCAAAGGAGGGTAAAGTTGCTTAGTAAATGATGATTGTTAAAGATACTAGATCAGACAATATGGTAAAGTATTTTGTAAACATATTATATGTCCCGATACAAGCTTTTGGAACACATCTGTCCATCGTTACTTTAGTTTGATGTTTTTTATCGTTTTGTGTTTTAAGGATTATGGATAGTAGTGAAAGGGTAAAATTTGGAGATAGGTAAAGGTCATGAGTCAACTAACGAGTTTAGACTTTGTGATTTTGTGAGCCACAAGTGACAACTTTGAATGAATCATTAAAAAGATAAAGAAACTAAATTATTGCAAGTGGGAAAAACTTGGCTCACGTGTGTTGGTAAGACTTGGACTTTAATGTCGGTCTACACTTGCGTAATGTGAATCTAGAACGAGTGCGTCACAATGATATGTGGGAAAGTTTATTGGTAAACGCGTTTAAGAACAAAAAAGTTTGAAAACGTGCAACATTTTTTTAGAAATATGCTCGAACAAATTCTCAAACTTTAGTTAGTGGATAGTGGATTTTCAAAAAGTTATTACACTCGTGAAATACTTATGTAGTGGATAAAGAATCGGAAAAAGACAAACCATTAAGTTATTGGAAAGTCGTCTCTGAATATTAGTTTAGGATGAAGCAAAACTATTTATTTAGAAAGAAAACAATAATTCTCAGAAATATCCTTTTTCATAAATAGTAAAAACTGAAAAAGTTTGGCACAAAATTAAGTCGTTGATAATACAACATTTAAACAGTAAATCATAGTTTTTTTGAACAAGTGATTTTGGCTTTAATTTAGTAATTTTCCTAGTTTTTCAGTAGGGAACCGTTTATATATTTTGTTTTTTATATTATATTATAGAGTTTTGTTAAAATTATGGTATCGAGGAAAATATATATTTTCCGCTGTGATTATTCAACTTTTGGATTTTTCCAAACAGTTATTTTAAGATTTTAGATACTTAGGAAAATCTTTCAGAAGTTATTGAACAAGGATATTTAATGGAGCATATAGCAATTAAATGGTTATAAAAACTGCTTGTTAAAGTCTATAGTAGATAATTCAAACACTATAATGTTCAATATGATTACATAGCGTCATACTTATACATAATGGTCCAAGAATCTCGGATCAGAGGTAGCGTTAGCGGTAGCGTCCATGTCTCAGCAGAAGAAAATAATGTAGTTTGATAATTTAATCTCAACCAGTTGTTCAATAATAGTGGAAGTTTTTTTATCAAAAAATAATAATGGAAGGGACAACACACGTATAAGTTAGTATATCGTATTGTTTTAATAGTCAAAATGAATCAAAATATAACACATGTATGATGTATATTCTAGGTATGACGCCATTTTCGAATAATGTATCAATTATTCAACCATCATAACCATATACTTCAAAAGGTTTGAATATGGTGAAGAAGATGGATGATGAGACCGAAAATTCAATTCAAAATTAACACTAAGACTCAAGACTCAACATCCACTTTGTGAAAACATCTTTTGTTAATTTTAAGTACAACATGTTATTTGGAATTTGATCTACATATAAGATGCTATTCTCACAAGTGTCTCTAAAAAATTACACTTAAAATTATAATTTATAATGAACAACAAAAGAAGAACTATATAGTTACAATTTGATATCGGAAGCATTCAATGCAATGCGAGAAAGTGGGAACGTTCCAAGAAACTCCAGCTGTAATAACATGGAGAGAATCAACTATGCATATAAAATTATCCACAAAGCCACACAAAAAAAAAGAAAGTACTACGACAATTACAAATCAACTAGTCAAGCCTCCTACTTACTTAAATGGCCTTCTTTGTGTATACATGAAGCCCAGTAACGTTCAGCTACACCAAAATGGATTTAAATGTTTGCATTGAACTGGTTTTAGATATTCGCTTAAACCAATATGTTTTTATAAATTGTATCAAATCACATTTTATCAGAAAGAATAATTTTACAACAAAACACAACTTTGATTTCAAATCACTTTCATTAAAATATTTACATTTTACTATTGTAGCATATGATTAACTTTCTTAATAATAACGAATATATTGCTTGGTCTTTCATAATTTGGTTTTAGTGCTTGATGTAAGCCAAAGTTTTGAAATTAAGAACGTTTATTAATTTCACTAAATGAAATTTCAGTTATTATTTTTTATATTTATATAAAATTTTCACTTAAATTTTTCTATATATTTTTCTTTGAGGAAAATAAACGAACATTCAAACAAAAATAATTATATCTGAATCTTGGAATTGTCAAGTAATGCTACTTAATCGAGACTAAGACTACGTACGTGAATATTTTAACTACGTAACAAGAAATGTCTATAATTAGTTGATAGAAACATTGTTATTTGTCCAACTTGCAGAAAAAATGAAATTGTTAATCTGTGTAAATATATGTACAAATTAAATATGAAGTGAATATTATTATATCTATTGTTATTTGTCCAAGTTGCTCAAAAAACAAGGGAACAACACGTTTTTAGAGATGACTTCCAAGTTTTTTTTTATTGGATAATGATACAAAACGCAAAGAAGAAAACAAACGAGATCGGTTATAAGATTGAGAAATTGGAAATATGGCTCAAAACAAAGATGGGCACGGTTTTGCACCACGGCCTTACCAAAGAAGGTCAATGCTTATGAAGTTAAGATCAATACAATTCATGGAATGGCAATGTCAACATCATTTGAGTTGACTCCAACCATCCACCTCTCTAAATAATAGTTATTCAATTCAACAAATGTCTGATGAAATGATTTAAGTACTCAGTTCATTCATTGTAATCTTAGAGTAAAAATATGAAAGTCCACGATTCCATCAATGTTGCAACTCGTTACTTCGTAAGAGAGATTTAAACTTATTGGGGTAAACAGAAAATCGTAGGTTCTGTCTGTCTTTAACAAAAAACAACAAAATATCCGTAGTAAAAATACCTAAAATTATATGTACACCATAGAAGATGAAAATATCTACGAGGTGGTGTTTTTAATTATTTAAACTGCATACGTTAAGACGAAGTATTATGCCTAAATTTTTGTCTGATCCAACTCTCCAATCATAAAAGAAAATGAATTGTACAGTAATATTGGGCCATTGGCTATATATATTGATAAATTATTATTTGCTTACTTAAGAAAGGAAAATTTTTAAAATATGAGAAGTATGTGCTATTATCGATATGAATTGTTGTATATATGGTAACTGTTCCATTGAGATTGGAAGTAAGAAAATAAAAATATTTTAATCATCTTAAAGTTTAAATACCGTTAGTGAGTGTCATCTCTTTCTTCAGTCACGTTGCGAATCAAATACTTTTGACAACCCACTAATCATTTTTATATAATTAATCAAGAAAAGGGAGATCCATAATTGTTTTCAGAAAATCTTATCGACCGTTAGTGAGTGTCATCTTTTTCCCGTTAAGTTTAACTTCACGATTTAGAACGAATTAAAGTACTTCAAAATTCATCAGGTTTGACTAAAAGATCAATCTCAAGAAATAGATAGCTAGATTCATTTTGAAATAAAAGATATTTGAATTTCATCTGGTCATATATGAAGAAAACATTGTACTTTCTTGAGGAAATAATGTTCTTTAGTTAGGATATTCAAAAGCAATACCAAATGATTTCAAATTTGGCTGGTTTCCAAGCCCCAAAAGAAAACTACAAACCTTTTAATTTGAGAATAACCTATTGAAGCCTGCCTTAATGAAGTCAACCCAACATGACGTGTGGTTTCTTTTGGATGAGTGTAATATGTCATAAGAATTAAGTAGCTTTTTTTTTCTTCAACAAGATTATGTACTAACTTATTGAATATATATTTCGTTTGCATTTTAAAAATTCAAGGGAATAGAAAATTCCATAGATGACTCGTTCCCAAACCTTGATTTTTTCTTTAAGTTGTTTTTTCTATACTAACTGTTTTTTACCAGTCGAACAACACGACTAGTTATAATTCTTGATCCCCTTGAAATTTCTCTGCGTTAATCCCATTCAAAAATATTCTAATATGTTGAAAAATGATATAGTTTGTTAGTTATAAATATTGACATTCGAAAGAACTGCCAAAAAAATCATTTATTTGATCGTGGCCATTATCAAACTTTGGGTCTTTATCACAACGACCGAACATTTTTATTTGATTTTTAAAATTGAAATTCGTCTTCAACGTATGAGATTAGAAGTGTAGTTCACACGGCGCTACCAGTCTCGTAGAGTCTTTTCTCTTTTTTTTTATAACTTCACCTCAAATCCTTATCTTTGAATTAGTCAAAAGTCTTCGTTTCCCTGATTTTTATTATAAATAATAATAAACTATTGCGGCTCTCACTTGTTTGACTTTCTTTTATTCTCTCTTTGCGAAGAAATAACAGCGCATGTATATGTATATGTATCTTGTTTTTTATTGTAAGTTTGTAAGTTTGTAACATGTGTATATATATAGACATAACAGGAACAAAGGCCATATCACTTTCTTTCTCCTTTTCCCCAAATAGATAAAGAGGAACTTGTGAAAACCCTAGACGCTCATATACATATCAGAAACTTGGAATTTTGATTAGTGAAATTAATGGCGATAAAAGAGAGATCATTGGAGGAGACACCAACATGGGCTGTTGCTGTTGTTTGCTTCGTTCTCCTATTCATATCCATAATGATCGAATATTTCTTGCACTTTATTGGTCACGTACGTATCTTTCTATTTCTCTTTTCTTCAAATGATATAAGGAACTATACAATAGTTTCATTATATACGGCCTTCAAATCTTATTGCAACATCTCTCTAATTTTTCTTTTCAAATTGTAGTGGTTTAAAAAGAAGCACAAGAAAGCTTTAAATGAAGCTCTTGAAAAGGTTAAAGCAGGCAAGTTAACTACTACTTTTCTATAAAGATAATTATCATAAATTTGGATATGTCTTTTTATATCAGAATCTGATCAATCTTTCTCTATTTGAATTTCCAACTAACTTTTTTTGTGTGTGGGTTTGCAACGAAAATAGAACTGATGCTACTGGGATTCATATCGCTTCTACTCGTTGTACTGCAAACACCAGTCTCCGAGATTTGCATTCCCCGAGATGTTGCTGCGACTTGGCATCCTTGTAGTAGAAATCAAGAACTCGCTAAATACGGTAAAGATTATGTCGACGATGGCCGCAAAATTCTTGAAGACTTTGACTCCAATGACTTTTATAGTCCTCGTCGAAGTTTAGCCACCAAAGGTTATGACAAATGCGCAGAGAAGGCATGTTTTTATAATTTGTTACTAGTTACTTTTTCACCTTTTAATTCTTGCACCTTCTTATTTAGCAGTTATATCGGAATCTTATTTTATTTTTTATATATGTGAACAATTCTTTTCAGGGGAAAGTAGCATTAGTATCTGCGTATGGTATCCATCAGCTGCATATATTCATCTTTGTGCTCGCTGTTTTTCATGTTCTCTATTGCATTATAACCTATGCTTTGGGAAAAACCAAGGTACATGATCTTTTCTATACATTTTCCACATTTGCATATATATATATATATTATGTATTAATTTGTGATTATATTAATATGTAATATGCAGATGAAGAAATGGAAATCATGGGAGAAAGAGACCAAAACAATTGAGTACCAATATGCCAATGGTATGCACATATATCTAATCATTATCTCATCGCCATAGAGTTTCTTTTTGTAGTAGTAGTCAAAGAAAACAAAATCAAAAATGAATTTATAATAAAAGAATGAATATTTATCGGATAAATATTTTCGTTGGTGTTTGACTTTGGCAATGTTAACATCAAGATCACGTATTCGGATTAGTTTATACCTCTCAAGTTCGTTAACTTCATTGATTAGTTGTTATATTTATTTGACTGAGATCATCGGACATATAAGTAAAGATTATCCAATGACACAACGCCTTTTGTTTGACTCGTGAATAAACAATTTAACGCAAGAAAGTACCATCACTTTTTTTAATCAACTTTATATGTGTTCTCTTCTCTTATTTAATTTATTTAATTCAATTGATTTGATTGTTTAAAATACTGTAGATCCAGAGAGGTTTAGATTTGCAAGAGATACATCGTTTGGACGTAGACATTTGAATGTATGGAGCAAGTCTTCCTTTACCCTCTGGATTGTAAGTTTTATTTTATATATTCTCTTAATAATTTTACTTCATTTTCCTCTAATAATGGGTTTAAATGTACAATAAAACTGATGGATATAAATGGGGGCATGCAGACATGTTTCTTCAGACAGTTCTTTGGATCAGTGACAAAAGTGGATTATCTTACACTAAGACATGGCTTTATAATGGTAAGTAATAACTATAATGGTAAGTAATAATCGAATTATTACTCAGGTACTATATAATCTAAATTGCTAAACGTTGAATTGGTGCAGGCACACTTGCCAGCAGGAAGTGGAGCTCGTTTTGATTTCCAAAAATACATTCAAAGATCTTTGGAAGAAGATTTCAAGGTTGTTGTCGGTATAAGGTTTGTACCTTTCTTTATTTAACTTATACTCATTAATATTTTCTACCAATAATCTAATTTTACATATATAATATTATAAGCATGATTAAATTAGTTATTAACATACTTGTGTGTGGACGGAAATGCAGCCCGGTGATATGGTGCATTGCTGTCTTATTCATACTGACTAATACACATGGTATGTCCTAATTCTTTAACATTTCATTTAAGTAAGTGGGAAAATTATCTATACCAACGAAAATAATATAAACTTCAAAATTGTTTCAAATTAAAATTGTAGGATGGGATTCCTATCTTTGGCTGCCTTTCCTCCCTTTGATTGTAAGTAAAATTATAAACACGTGACTCCAAACTTTTCAGTTGGTTTATCAAATTATTATTAAGTTGTGATTGTGAACATATATTAATGATATTAATTATATGATTGGTATGTTTAATGAATTGAAGGTGATATTAATAGTAGGAGCAAAACTTCAAATGATAATATCGAAATTAGGATTGAGGATTCAAGAAAAAGGAGATGTGGTTAAAGGAGCTCCTGTGGTTGAACCGGGCGATGATCTCTTTTGGTTTGGTCGTCCTCGTTTCATTCTCTTCCTCATTCACTTGGTTCTTTTCACGGTATTATTTTATCTTATTTTCTACTCTTAGATGTATTTATTCATTTCCTTTTCCTTTTACTTATGATTTTTCTAATAATAGGTTTTCTCATGCATATATATATTTTTTAACAGAATGCATTTCAACTGGCTTTCTTCGTTTGGAGCACTGTGAGCAACCGTTTCTCTCTTCCGAAAAAAAAAAAATATCTTCCTTTAAAACTGTCCATAATAAATTAATTGACTATGGTTTTGGTTTTAATTTTGCAGTACGAATTCACACTCAAAAACTGCTTCCACCACAAAACCGAAGATATTGCAATTAGGATAACCATGGGGTTTGTTAACTTCCTCAACTAGTTATTTATCATATATATAACACTAATATCCATGAGATATATTTTACACCTTTAAACTAAACTTCTTCTTCTTGTAAACCACAGGGTATTAATACAAGTTCTATGCAGCTACATCACTCTACCTCTTTATGCCCTCGTGACTCAGGTATAGTCTAAATTCTGATACAATCTTGCACAGTATAGATATGTAAAATATCATATGATAAACTTTTTAATCTCATCAAAAATAACTATTTAGCAGTAATGAATGGATTGATATAAATCTCCTATATATATAGTTCATTATTAGGTCTCAACTTATAGTCGATATAGGATTCTCTAACACTAAACCGTGATTGTAGATGGGAACGTCAATGAGGCCGACTATATTCAACGACAGGGTAGCCAATGCATTGAAAAAATGGCACCACACGGCTAAGAAACAGACCAAGCATGGACACTCAGGGTCCAACACACCTCACTCGAGCCGCCCCACCACTCCAACACATGGCATGTCACCGGTGCATCTCCTCCACAACTACCATAACCGTGCCCTTGACTATCAAACCAGCTTCACTGCCTCTCCTTCTCCTCCTAGATTCTCTGATTTTGGCGGCCACGGTCATGGTCATCAGCAGTTCTTTGATCCTGAATCTCAGAATGTCTCATGCCACCGTGAAATCACAGATTCTGAAAACAGCAATAGTCATCATCCCCATGCTGACGTGGCAAGTCCTGTGAGAGAAGAGAGAGACGTTATTGAGCATGTTAAGGTTGATTTGTCGGAGTTTACGTTCAAGAAGTGATAGGACTTCTCTATATTTGGTGTTCATTCTTTGTAAATGATATAAACTTTGGCAATGAACACATCTCTTCTTTATTTTATTTTTTTAATTTATTGTTTTATTATGAATTTTGCTGTAAGCTCAAGGATCAGAACGCTTTATGATATCATATCATATCATATTAACAAACAGATTTCTCATCAAAAAGTATTATCTTAAAGCACCACAACAAATATAAATTTTCTTTTAGGGTCTTAAATATGTTTAGGTTTTTGGGCTCACCAATTCTTCATCTAAGACGAATTGATTTCTATGGATGTTATATCACAGGCATTTCATAGTGGAGCATTGCCAGAAGTTGTGAACAAGTCTGTCTTTGTGTTCTTAAAGCTGAGCAAAAGGATCTAGATTGTCTTGAATATTATGCTTGTACAACTTTGTAAGAGTAACACATATGGTCATATCATTACATCTGTGACAATGATTGTCTGATAGTATTAGACATGGAGCAAAATCTTTACACTAAAATCTTGAGTCTTTCTATGAAATCTCACCCTTTTGACTTAAGGAATCCTTGGCTTCACAACAATATACATCAGATGTTTTTTGGTTCTGTGTCGGTGTGAGATGTTCAGGTACGAAGTGCGACTGGAGCAGACAGAGATAAGTAGTTGATGTAACCTTCAGAGACCGAGATCACAAACCGATGGCAAGCAAGAGCAGTGGTGGTGAGAAACATGACAAAGGATGTCCAGCAGAATCTGAGCGCCAACACTCGATCACTCTTTGCAGATTCCAGTATCTTTCTTAGTATCACTCTGACACGTTTGTCTCTGATTAAAGTCTTGAAATCTTCTACTGTAATGTTGGTTCCTGAAGATGGTGGTGGGTCTGAGAGAGAGATGAATTTAAGGGAATTGATTCCGAAGATCCCGACCATCCATTGGTACAGTGTATCTGCAATTGTTGTGCAAAGTTTCTTCCGGATGACACGTGCATCTCTTGAAATAAATGTCCGGATCAGTGAAGTCCCGTTCTGTTAACCAAAGCAGAGAACCAGAGCAAGTTCGTAACGTTAAGGTCATTTTCCTCAGAAATAAACACATCCACTTTAAACCACAAATGTAGAAACTAACCGCAGCCATCAAGAGTCTTCTAAGAACCACACCGTCTTTGGATCCCAAAAGCCTCAGGACCAAACTTACAGTGTCAACCTCTCTGTTCGTTCGATTTGAACTGCTAAGAACAGAAGTTTCATCCCTTGATGATGTTACCAGTGGCGAACCCTTCCTAGAGTAGGGAACAAATAAGTTAGACCTAGAATACTAGCAAACAATAAACAGGGCTAAATTAAATAATACAGGAAATGCATGTTAAGATCATTCAATAATTTCTAATCATTCTCAGTCAAAGCTACTTTAAATGCCTATTACTTGCTCTTTGTTCTGAACCATATGGCTGCTGTGATTAAATTTCTCAGTCACACAATTTCGTATCTATATTATCTGGTGCTTCAGTAATTTAACTATGGTTCCCTGATGCTCGTGTCAAGAAAGTACTTTAAAAGAGACCCAATTAGGCACGAAAATTCTCATGTTTTTCGTATTACGTAGAACACCTTCTTATGTAACAGACATAATTCAAATAATTGGGGTCAAATGTCTGATTCACTATACCTCGCAGAACTTTTACTCAGGAAAAGAGCAACCCTTTCCCATCGAAATTCCTTCTTTCGGTTAAGGACTGCCTACAGGCACCAACAGAAAATTTAGAAATTTATTCAGTTTCTCTTTGAACAAATGAATGCACAGTGAAAATTCCAGAAAGGATATGTAACTGAATTCCCAGATGTACTACTAACGATATAAATGTCAAGTTTCTCACTGCCTTTAGTTTTATGAATGAGAAGAACTACTTATTTTGATGTGAATCTAGGAAATCACATAAATGGCACTAAATATTCATGTCATACCGAATGAAGAATTTTCCTTGTCGCAGCTGAATTTTCAGTGAGGAGTTTTTGAACCACAAAAGGGTATGCAGCCTCAAATGTCTTGAAATTTGGATCTCCAGCTGCAGCCAAACCTGGGGAAACATGAATACAAAGCCACTATTGAATCGAAAAAAAGCTGACTTGAGTATTCCTTTAGGATATAAACCAACTGAAAGCATGACGCAAATTGCCTAAGATCACTTCCTGGATAGCATTTATTGTTTTTCTATCACAGCCATCTAACAAACAGGCACAAGGTTGAGAAAATATATTCGATCGATGCAGATGCAGATGCAGAAACCAGCTCGATTCCCTCTTCACATATTCAGAACATGCTTGGATGGTGTTTTATTTCTTATACCCGTGATAATTAAACCATCAAACAAAGAGAAATTAGGAATTGGAAGTACCTTCCAAGCAAGCAAGAGAACGCAGGACAAGTGTGAAGTATGGTGGCATGCGTAGCTGATAGTTCAGGGCCACTTTGAGTATATTACTAAGCACCTTCAGAAATTTAGAATGGAAGAATAATTAGCGAATCCACTAGTACTCATTCAGAAGATAAAACTATAACAACGAAGGTGCACTAACAACTGTTTCTAACATACATGTCTCACCTTGGTGAACTCGATATCAGGAATCCCGTTTTTAAGTTCAACCTCTCCCAACGCATATTCCAGATCCTGTATTATTTTCAAGAATCATAAGATATGAGACTAGCATATTTAACACTAAAAAAACCTTCAACTATATTCTTGTAGAAATATACATAACACTATATGAGTTATCAGAAATTATTTACCATCGTAAAACGACGCGTATTGACCCCTGTCGTGATGACATCCATATCAGTCAATGCTTCAACAAGAGAGGCCCAATCACCATTCACGATATGCACAATTGATGCGAGCATGGCAAGCTGGTGTTTTCTTTGCATCCGACAAACTAAACCAAAGTCCAAAAACCTTGCATAGAAACACGTTGTCATCAAATAAAGATCATCCTGTCACAGTCAGATTTTTCTGAGTTACGCTGATGAATGGTCAACTGGTCAAGAGAACGTACCCTATTTGTCTTGATGCCGTGTAACGCAAGTTTCCAGGATGTGGATCTGCATGCAATATACCCGTATCAAGGAGTTGTACTAGAGTTGCCTCTACACCTTTGTTTACCTACAATGAAAATTTAAAAGAAAAATCTAAGCCATTCGAGCATCGTATGTTCTAGCAAAATGGTATAAACAATTAACAAATCAACATGGATCAAAACAAACTACTTTGAAATTGCAGTTTGATTCAACCAACTGAAGGCGCTGCAAGATTGATTCCACTTTTTTTACTGGCTACATTGTAGTAACTTACCAGATCAAGAAGACGTCTTCTCGCTTCCATTTTTTCCCTCTCATGACTTTGAAAGTCATTATCAGAGTAATTAGTAGATATTGAGAGCAAATCGGTTGGGCTTTCACCAACCATCCATTCCATGGTCAACACTCTTTTCCGGGTTAGATGTTGATACACTTTTGGAACCCGGATATAGGAAAATCGTGAGTGAGCTTCCTTCAAGAAACAAGGTATTCTAGTCAGTCAAAAGAAATGAGATACTACTGTTAAACCAAAGATAAAGAGAAAAAAAATAGATACTAGCAAGAACCGGGAGCACATTTGTTATACAGCATATAGACTTTAATTGCACAACCTAGATAAGTCAGAGTTTAACGCATGGATAGATAACGAGCACATCATACTTAGTGGGGGAAAAAGCTACGTCTCTATCAGCAGAAAGCATTAACTTTGGTTCTTAGAGACACGTTCTATTGGACAGTTTTCTAGACAAAAAGAACAACTTAATGCCCAGTACCCGAAATTCAGTGGCATTGGCAGCCTCTAAAGTAAAGTCCAATTCTCCAGCCAAACCCTTTCCAAGCTCATCAGCATATACACGAATGTCACTTTCTCTCTTTGCTATCTTTCGCAATACACCCAACTGCAACAATAAAAGAAATTTCATTTAAATATGACATGATCCAAACAGATTAATTTGAGCATGCTTGATAGATTTCACACAAACCCCAAGTCGCAGAATGTAAATGTCGCGTAGCACTGCATGTCTCAGATCAGGACGCTGAACTTTCACAGCAACATCTAATCCATCGAGAGTTCTTCCTCGGTAGACCTAACAAGTAGCATGTCAAGTATTAGGCTACATGTTCATTCATATGATGCAATGATGCTTACTTCTTGCAAGATAGAAACCAGAGTAACTACCTGACCAAAGGATGCTGCTGCTACAGTTTCTTGAGAGAACTGGCTAAATAATGATTCAACAGGTGCCCCTAATTCCTCTTCAATGATTTTTGCAGCCTCCGGCCAGGGAAAGGGAGGGATTCTGTCATGCAGTTCAGATAGTGCCTGGAGTTCCAAATCATAACCCCGTGAATAACATATGAAAACCAACATAGTCAGGCAGCTACGTCACTAAGAGCAAGAAAATGTGGCATGCTGAATAGAGAAAGAACCATAGAAACCTGCACTAGCAAGACATGTCATGATTTTACTAACCCTAGGAAGTCATACAATTGACACTAGAAGCTAAGAGCGTAAGACACGCGCGAACATAACTTCTATCTGACCTTGGTGATTTCAGTCCCAATGATATCTGGCCTTGTGGAAAGGGATTGACCAACTGGACAAGCACAAAAGAGGGAAGCATCATTCACAACAGAGCAAAGTATCTAATATATCAAACACAAATGGTGACTGAAAGATAGATGGATACTTCAAAACACTATGTGAATCGCCAGACCTTTGATGAAAGTGGGGCCCAAATGTAGCATGGTTTCTTTCAACACCATCCCAAAATTCTGCCCTGAAGCTTCCAAACTTTTGCCCTTGTCTGATGTCCTTAATCTAATGGCAGCAATCATGAACGCAGAAAATACCTATACATTAGCATCGAATTAAAACCACATTCGCACTTTCTGTCTCTCAAAGAAATCAAGAATGCAAAAAGGAAGCTGATATATTTGTTTCCAACAAACAGAAAACGGTACAAACTATAGATGACTCATAAAGAGATCACCCAAAGTTCTAGATACTTATAAAATGATTCAGTGATTAGTAGCAGAATTAACCAAAAACTGTTAACAGATACCTCCAGGAGCCTAAAGGCAACAACATGTGGTCTGCAATTAAAGTAATCCGCAACAGCTTGTGGATCATAAACCTCAGGAAGTGGTCTTGACCACATCTTAGAAAGACAGTAAATGTAGCCAGCATATGCCTCCAAGGCTTTGACATCAGCCATGAACAAGTCCACCCCAGTGAGCCCTACCAAACGGTTCGAACTGCATCAGCAAATGATTACCACTAACAGTAAATAAAATATAAACTGCTACAGATGAGTAGGCTGATTACTTCAATGATGATAATGAGATTGTAAGCAGTTCTCAGAAAGAGAAAGTGAAGTTAAGCCTAAAGTATCCAAAGAGAGATGTAAAAGCCGATGCTTTCATACATTTGATTGTAGTTAGTAATATTCCGATTATAGTAAAATTCCCAAGGCGCTGTTTTTTAAGAGACCTATCACATTTGCTCTAATATATATGAATGCAAAAGACATTTCCGTTACTTAATTATCAGATCACTGGCAGTAATCGACTTCCTAAAGCCCTCAACTTTTTTATCATTTCAGCCATTGCAAGATATTTAAGAAGCTAATGTTGCTCTGTCTTAAAACGACATAACAAATTAAACGATCGTGATTAATTATCAAGCTATAAGTAGAAATCGAAACCTGAGTATGAAGGTTGAGGCCAAGATCGTGGCTCTAAAGGCGGAGAAGCGGGTTCCTCAAGATGCCGGAGCCAGAACAGTTCCTCGGCGGTTTTGGTCACTTCCGGGACACGGAAAGCCTCGTTCGCCCACCGGATTCCGATTCCGATTTTATTCTTCAGGAACTCAACGTCGTGGCGTACAACGTCGGCGACGTGGCCGAGACCGACGGAAACACGTGGTATAGCTCTTCTTTGTTTTAGTCGCCTCAATTCAGCAACGGCGAAGGTTGGGCGTGACGAGCGTCGAACTGGCGTACGTATGGTGGAACAAGACGGAGATGGCGACACCGACGCCATGTTGACCGGAGGTCAAACAAGTTAGTTAGGACTGAAATCGGAATTCGTGACTCATCAGAGGATTTGGAGCGGAGGAGAGTGAGTGTGGCTGAATAATTGCTTTTGGTTTTTTTTTTTTTTTTTTTCTTTCCTCGTTTTTGGTGGAGAGGAGTGAGCCAAGTGTGAGCTTCAAAGAGGCGTGATAAGGTTGGACTTATTAATGAACTCTTTAACTATTTCAGCCTACTACAGTTGGGTATATCATTGGGCCAAAGCCCAAGATCAAATATCTAATATATGTATATCGGACACAACTAGGGATAGTATCGAATTAGGATTATATATAGTTTGCACTTTGCAGGTAGTCAGGTACCATGAAAAAGATGTTTTGTACAAGATCAGGCTAGATCAAACAATTTCACACAAAAAGGTGTAAAACAATTAAAAAGTGATATGTAATGTAAGACATACAAAAATGGGGCAATAATAATTGATGTGCATATATATAAAAAGGAATTTCAATAAAATATATGTGAACCCACCACCTCTTTTTCATTATTAGAAGCATATACTAGTAAAACTATTAAAGACCATTTTAAACATTAAAGACCACAAGCCCATGCTAACCAAACCAAATCGTGGTACGTACGTACCTTGGTATGATTTATGTAAAGACATTCTCAAACATAACAAACCGAACATATAATTATTTTATCGCCCTTATTGAGAGAATTAATTTGTTTATCTAAGTTAAATATATATACTATTTTTTTATTGGAATGTTAAATTTATTATCAAAAACAAAACAAAATCATACTGTATATTTTAAATCGTTTAAAAAAAAATCAAATACAAAAAGGTTCACGGTCTGGTCTGCATTTTGCATGAAACAATGACTTCTACAGACTGCAAGGTGCAGTGTGTTTAGCCTACAAAACCTACGGTTCTTTTAATTCGTCCCGTGACGACCGGACACAACCCACATATGAATGAATTTAATTACTAAATATTCCTAATAATAGAGAATTTAATTTGTGTCTTAGTGATATATGAGAGATAAATTAAAAGAAGAATGTGTAACAACAACCTGTAATTCAATGACTAAATATATATATATAAAGTGGCTATATATATGTTTGATGAATGTATCATATCTGTTTAAATGAGTTGGAGTAAAAGACAGAGAAGACAGAATCTCCTTGGCCCACTTAACACAAGCCGATGTTCTCTCCCTCCCAAACAATGTGTTCTCTCTTCAAGCTTGCCCTAAATCTGGTGTGATCCTGTGCGATTTTCTTCTATTATTATCTCAACACTTGCTTTATTCTTTCTTTTTTTTTTCTTAATTTAATGCTCACATGCTATTACGTAGTTATCGTTGGAGCTTAATGTACATATTAATATGACTAGACACATAAACGGAGAATTGACATTGCTATATACTGATTAGTTAAATTCTAATTTGACCGTGACTAGTTGGAGTTTAATGAACATTTTAATATGATTAAGCACATAAACGGGGACATGCCATTGCACATGATTAATTAAATTCTAATTTGACCGTGAGCAGTTTGCCATGTAAATGATTTGGGGATATGGTGTAGATTCGCTCTCCGTAATTCGAGTTCTATCCAAAACTTTTGTACTTACCTTTGACTAGTTGAAATAGTATCATGTTCTAGGTATTAATGAACTTACTAATCCAACTACGTCCAGTACACTTTCCATCCACACGTTGTACGAGTATCTTCTTTAAGGCTTGCTCGACTCTGTGTAAATCATCATGCACACGTTGTAGATGACGACTATCTAGTGAGAGAGGTGGTATATATAGGCCTATACGAACTAAAGACTCTCAGAAGCAAGACCAATAGAGAGGTACTAATATTGAATGAAGAAAACTCATATATACTTTTATACATTTGTTGTTGTCAAATGATTGAGAAACAGTAGGGAAAATGTATTGCTAATGGGGGATGTTGACAAAAAGAAAAATGCTGTAAGGATATTTTAATAGATATCACTGGATTTAATACAATAAACGGCACTGTTTAAGCTAATATCACGTGGAGAAATGCATGTGCTTTTATGATTAAATGCAAAGTCAACTATTAACCCTTTTGACCGCACTCTAATTTGCACGACATCACCTTTTTCTAATAACTAAACTGCCTTGCCGTAAAAAAAAAATCTCTTGCTTATAAATTCTGTATCTAACACAAAAATGTATAAAGAATTTGATCATGTAATATAACAGGGACATGAAAATTGTATCGATTTACATAGAGTTGACGTATTATTTGTTGTGTTACGCAGCGAGTTGTTATTTTAAAATTAGTATGCCACATGCAATTATTACGTACTGTTTGATTTTGATGTAATCATTCCTTCTTTTTTTTTCAAATACTTCATATCAGTAATTTATTTTACATATTTAAATCCAAATATTTGATTTTTTTTAGGTGGTTAAAAACTTAAACTAGTGTTGTGGCCATATCATGATTTAAATTCAAATCTATGAATTGTATATATGCATGTGAATTTTACCCAAAAAAGTTTATATTTAATTATATTATTCGGGTTTCTGTATAACAACAAATTACGGTAAATGTCTCCGTACACAATTTTCAGTTATATTTAAAAAACCTAAAAAAATGATATTCTGTTTTGGTAAGTTCCATCTCCCTGACCAGTTTGTAACTTCACTGTGTCTCTCTCCAATGAACCTTCGCGCAGACATAAACAGCTCACTTCCATTATTATTTATATTTTTATATTTTTAAAAGACAAAACCAAGAACTGCATTCAATAACATGTCCACTCAATCACCTCTCAGATCGATTCTTCTTCTTCCACCTTCACAATTCAATCAGCTCACGAATTTCATCAAACCAAAACCCCGAAATGCCGCCAAATTTCCGCATCTTCATCTTCCTCTTCATCTCCATTTCACTTTTCATCACAGTTTCTGGGTATGGCTCGACGGGGACCATCGCCGCCGCTTTCGGCGAAAACGGCTTTTTCTGCGCCATCGACGCAAGCGGGAAGCAAGAAGTCATCTGCTGGGACAGAGGAAACACCAACCAATCATTAAACCACACTCCCAGAGAAACCTCCGGTTATTCTCCGCCGATGTCTTCTCTCTCCGGCGGTGAAGGTTTTCTCTGCGCCATAACGTCAAACACCTCGCGTGCCTTCTGCTGGAACCTCCAAGATCCTTCACAAAACCTCGTCCCAAGAGCTTTTCAGTATAATTCTTACTCGCAGATCGCTTCTGGTAACAATCATGTCTGTGCTATAAGTGGATTGTACTATTCAGGCCCCGAGTACGGTCCTGTTCATTGCTGGGAGTACAGCGACACCATAAATCTCACATCTAGTGTTCTCTGGAACTCGTCTTTTCACAATCCTTACATAGATAGTCTCATGTTTCGTAAGATCGTCTCTGGAGATGGATTCACTTGTGGTGTTACTAAAGATGGAGACTTGGTTTGCTGGGGACCGAAATCAAACCATTTGGGTATCTCCAACAACGAAGAAGAGCTCGAGGTTTTGGCTTCTGGGAGAAACTCTGTTTGTGGAGTCTCTAAATCTTCAGGCCAACTTCAATGCTTTGGAGACGAAACAGAGTTTGGCGAATTACCAAACCGGGCCCGGTTCATCGCTCTTTCAGCTGGCGCCAATCATTATTGCGGTATTCGAGAAGACGATCACGGGGTTGAGTGTTGGGGAAGAAACCTGAATTCGTCATCTTCAGCTCCCAACACTTCAGGTTTTGTGGCGATTTCGTCTTCTGATTCCACGACTTGTGGGGTTAGAGAGCTTGATTTGGTTCTTGATTGCTGGAGAGTTCATGATTCTTCTAAACCGGATTATAGTCCTCCTCTGGAGCTATGCAGCCCAGGGCTGTGTTCGCCTCGAGGTAATTGCGGCGATGGCTGGTTTGCTTTCAACGCAAGCATCTTGAAAGAGTCAGAGCTCACGAGCTTGTGCTCGTTTCATAACCTAAACATCTGCTTACGCTGCGGGATCGATTGCTTGGACGGCTATTTTCCTTCGAGCAGCTGCAATCCAAACGCGGACAGAGTCTGTACTCCTTGCTCGCTCTGTCAGAACAGTTCTTGCTACGGTATCTGTAACATTCGAGCTGCGAAATCGCGTGCACACGAGCAGAGAGAGGTACGGAGACTTGTGATCATCATAGGGTGCTCTGTTTTGGGGTTCTTGGTTATGTTGATCGGTTTGTCTTTCATCCCAAGGATGACGAAAGGTAGTAAGAGAGATGAAGAAGAGAGAAGTAGAATGACTTGTTGTTTCTGTTTCGACAAGAACTCAGTCGAAGCTGATCCTGATCCCGTACCTCAGTCTGCTCATCTCCCGAGCGCCGTCTCTCTCGGGGAGACCAAGATCTTCCGTCTCTCGGAGCTTAAAGACGCGACTCACGGGTTCAAAGAGTTCAACGAGCTTGGAAGAGGTAGCTTCGGGTTTGTCTACAAGGCTGTTTTGTCTGATGGGATACAAGTAGCGGTCAAAAGAGCCAATGCTGCGACCATCATCCACTCCAACAACAGAGGTTTCGAGTCCGAGCTAGAGATTCTTTGCAAGATCAGACACAACAATATAGTGAATCTGTTAGGTTACTGCGCGGAAATGGGTGAACGGCTTTTGGTTTACGAGTACATGCCGCACGGTACGCTCCATGATCATCTCCATGGAGATCTCTCTCAGTTGGATTGGAGCATGAGACTGAAGATCATGTTGCAGGCAGCAAGAGGGCTTGATTACTTACACAACGAAGTGGATCCTCCGATAATTCACAGAGACGTGAAAACGTCAAACATCTTGTTGGACGGAGAGATGTGCGCAAGAATCGCGGATTTCGGATTGGTAAGCTCGAACGAGAGAGATTCGAGCAAGAGTGATAGAGAAGGTGACGTGTACGACTTTGGTGTTGTTCTTCTTGAGATGCTAAGCGGGAGAAAAGCTAACGACAGAGAATCTGATCCTCCCGGGATCGTGGAATGGGCGGTTCCTTTGATCAGAAAAGGAAAAGCAGCGGCGATTATCGATAGGAACATTGGTTTGCCAAGAAACGTAGAGCCTCTGCTTAAACTGGCTGAACTAGCTGAGCTTGCGGTGAGGGAGAACCCCAACGAGAGACCAAGTATCAGAAATCTCCTGAGTTTTCTTGATCTCATTGTCAAATCTGGACTCACCTTTTAATTTGCAGAAAGCCCTCTCAAAATGTGAAAATATCTTAAGCCTTGTTTTATTTTTTATTTCTAAGTTACAAGATTGTACAATAATTGGTTAATCAAAGTAATAAACTGACAGATTTGTTTTGTCAAAGTGTATCAGAAAGTGTCATTAGTAGTAGAATCTGTTGCAGGCTAATATAGGCTATAGTCAAACTCACTTCATGTTTTTGTGATCTACACATGTAAACAAACTTGAGCCACGGTGCAGTAGAATCTTCTGAGAGTTATGTAACGTTGGAATTTCGGTATTATGTGGTTCGATTTTGTTCGGTTTGTTGAGATTTTCCGGTATAACTGAGATCTTATCAAGTGAAAAATAAATTGAATTCAGCTCAAATATTTAAATTGATAATATGTAAACCGGAAAATAACTAAAAAGGACTATTTTATTTTATTTATCAGTAACATTAAAAAGAGAAATACACTAAATTTTTTATCATTTTTATAATAAAATGTCTAATTAGAACCTTTACGTTACTTTCGCTAACTAATCAAATTAAGCAACATATATTCCATTAACACTTAGCAGATGCTCACGTGGCAAATCCACACTGATGGAATTAACTCAAATCGAGCTGATTAAGTCGATCTATTTCAGTTAACAGTGTTGGGATTCAACATATCCGGAATAAAACCATATAGCTTAATAGTGCTTACTATCTCCCCTTGCTCTTAATTTTTCTTTCTGCATCGTATCTTTTTCTCACTATTACTCTCCTGACTCCACTCTCTATCTCTCTATCTCCCTCTCAGTCTCTTTCTATAGCTTTAAACATAGAATATGTTGAAACCCATAGAAAAGATTATGAGTTACTCGAAACTTTCTAAATTTAAAATATTCCATAGAAATTGGAAAGTTTTACATCAGAAAAATAGAATACTAGGCCTTCAGTATTGTTGTATATGCATCAATCTGCTAACAAATGGATCTATATTTTTCTATTGTAAACGTAGGATAAAATTTATATATGTTACTGACAAAAGATCGAATGTATCGTTCAGATTAAAATGTCTATATTTCTCAAGTGAAGTAGAATTCTCGAAATATTTATAGTATCCATTGAATACTCACATAGCATGAAATGACATAAGTATCTCTAGACGTTAACTTGCATAACTACGAGTAAACGAAAGAAAATTTTGTTCTAGAACTTTTAAACGTTATATAGTTGGTTGAGTTTATAATAATTGAATTTTAAATAATGTCATTAATATTTTTTAGACTAAAAACAAAAAAGATTTCCCTAACTTTGGATCAGGATCGGGACAATCCTAAACTTCTTTTGAACTGGATTACACCAAAATTAAACTCAATTATCCTTTGAAGATGGACCGAAAACTCTTCAGGGTCGGACCGTACCCGCACTATATATAACCGATGGACACCTCTGCATACTCATTCATATTAGAAGAATTAAAACAATATAAAAATATGGACAATAGGTTAATAATATTAATCACACTAAGAGGCAGCATCTGTCTTATGTGTAAAATACATACATATCACATCACACATATCGATAACGGCATAATAATTATACTTAGAAAATTTGAATTCATTATATTGATTGAAAAAGTGGAATTAACTTTGTTAAAATGCTGAGCGTGGCCCTCGGTTGTTGAAATTCTTTGTTGACCTACTTTGACTGATATATTAGAAAAATACATTCATCATTCCCTAATGCCCAATCACAAGAGATATAGGGACTAGTGTGGTCCATCCCTTATCATTATTATAAACCCATTTTTCTTTAGTGATTATTACAAATATTTGTTGATGATATTAAAAGCTGATTCCCAAAGCAAAAAAAAAAAAACCATTATTCCTTTCTATTTTCCTTTCATCATTGCCTTACCACACCCATGGCCATGATTATATATAGTCCCAACATGAACATACTAACTAACGTAATTTTTTTTAATAAATTGAATATCTATCAGTTGAAGTGATATACTACAAGTCTATAAAACGAATATTGACTAAATGGTGAGCTCAAATAATTGAGACTAAAAAGAACTTTTTCTGTTACAGACTAAAAAGAATTTTGGTACGTGTAGATTTTATAATCTTCTGTTAATTCCTTACTTGTTTTTTTTCTTGTGGGTTTCTGTGAATAAGTTTTGTTCTGTTCTTTTAGTTTAAGACATTTTATATATACATTGCTATGTAGCCTATGTTACATAGAGATCATTCTCTTGAAATAAAAAATGAAAAAGAAAAAGAAAAAGGTTGAGACTATACATTAACATTGTCATGTGTGTTTGTGTCAAACAGCCTCACGCGTGGTTGGATGGATGCTTGGAATAATTGCAGGCACCGCAGGCTCACCCTTTCCTAGGGTTTCTCCAATAATATACTTAACATTTAATTTTTTTAATTTGTTACTATATCTTATTTTTTCAGATGTACTAATATTATGTAAGGTTAGTTGACCAGATAAATAATGTATCAAGATTTATTTTTATAGATCAAGACAAACGACTTTAGTTATTGAAGCCCTTAAATATCATCGGTTCACACTTTACACTTAGCTCTTGTATCATTCAATGAAGCTCTCTCTTAAAAAACTTTCAAAGCCATTTTGTAATGAGATCTTTAATTGTAAAGTTGATTTCTTACAATGTATCAGCATTAATCGTTGACAAACTAAAACGGACTAACTATTTTTAACGACTAATTATTTCTTACAATGTATGGCGTAATTAACTACATATTAACGGCCTGAATTTGATACATGTAGTGGGTTCTTTTGTTTGATAAAAGAACTTAATACTCCAATTTGCTTTAATTAGTATATTGGTTACTTTTTTTTTTGGGGTCAAAATATTTTGATTACTTATGTATTCAAATTTTATGTAGAGTATGCAAATTTGTGCCATTAATTACCTTGAATGGTTTGTTTTATTATTGTCCTAACTCACATAAACGCGATTTATTTTAGTGAATTCGGAATATTAATGCAGTTGTACCCAATATTTCGGAAATAAGGAATTTAGCCTATTCGTAATCAACAAAAAAAGAAACTTATTTTCACAAGTAAACATATATATAGGCCACAAAAATAGATTGTCTATTTGTAGTCAAAACTTACAAATTCTTCAACTTTACTATTTAACTAATTCTACAATGTGAGATCAACAACCAGATGAAATTATTGCAATACCTCATGGAAAAAAAACTCTGATGAAACCTTCGCGGATGCGTAAACAAATGTGCAATTGAAACCACAATTTAATAAATAAAACTAATATTTAATTAACACAACTAGGTTATAAGTTCTAAAGGTAGGTCACAAGAGACGAGTTATATACATAGACAAATAGATTTATAAAATCGATATGAATGATTGAAAGGAAACAGAAACTATTGAGCCGTACGGGGAATGTAATAATTAGCTATCGATATTATTAACCATTTCCTTTTAAAAAACAAAGGAGCTGCACTGATGTGAACACAGACGGCATCCTCGAAAAAAGTGCTGTGACATGACAAACATTTGTACTGGAAAAATACAAATCGAACACTAGAACGGAATCAGAGGGTCACCAAAATATCTATCAACGGAATATATTGCAAACCACAAGAAGACGCATGTGTACAGTTTAGTGAGGTACCTTCTAATCTTCTCCACACGATGGAGCAATTAACAGAGACTTCTACAAAACAAGCTCAACACAATTTAATTGGCACCATAACATAATTAGAAAATATGTGTATGTATAGGAGGATATGCATGGCTCCTCATACGCCATCCACGGAGGTCATCGATACTCGATGAGCTATGTGTATGGCATACAGGGAGCCAGGCATATATGTAGTACATGTGCATATGATATCTGTCTATATGAGCCATGATGTGTATAGATGCTATGTATGGAAACTATTAACTAAAACAAATGTCCTAATTCTATTTTTAAGTAATGCTCTCTAGCTCCACCTGGACATGCATGAACAGATATAAGCAATAAATAAGGAGGAATAGAAACAATCTAATGTGTGGATTGTGATTTGCATGTACGAAAATAGAATTGAAGAGATCTTTTGTATTCTCTCTCTTCTGGAAAAATTGAGGTTACTGTTCTTGAATCCCTCTAGATGACGATTTGTTGAAAAGACAAAAGAGAAAGATGAGAATCAACAATCAAAATATGGGTGGTGAGATTGGGGATCCAGAGAGAGATCGAGAGAGAGAGAGAGAGAAAGAGAGATATTGAAGGTGATTGTGAGAGGTGGAGAAATGGTTTATATAAAACAATTAAGAGTGGGGGTGAGAGAGATACAGATGGGTATATATATATATGTGCGTATATATACATATATGTAGACAAGAGGCAATCAAATTAAAGGAGAGGTGTTTGGGTCAAAAAGATAAAAATAACACATGAAAATGAAAAATGAAAAAAAAAAAAGGAGCAAAGGGAAAAAGAAAGACCCACAAGAAACCCTAAGGAAAGGGCAAAAAAGAAGGGGTAAAGGCAAATGCTAAAGTTAGGGCATAAATATTTATTTTTGGTTAATTTGTTTAGTCTTTTGAGAGTGAAACAAGGATTGCTTGTGGGGTTGCTTTTGCATCTCATCCTCTCACCCCTCACTAAGTATAGACATCCATGACATCAATACACATCACCATCCTTATCACACATGCATGAGCATGAGAGATACATCATGGTGGTGGTGGGTATGATTAAGTGAGAAGGAAGGAAATTTCGCAGGACATAATTAAAGGAATAGGAGAGAGAAAAATATAAGAACCCTAAAAGAGAAGAGAGTGTGTTTGAAATCTCCTTTTCTGAGTCTGGTGGTCATCAAAAAGCTAAAGGTTGCTTTTCTCTTCTCTGAAGCTCATTTTGTCTGCAAGTGCTTGGATACACATGGATTCCTCTATCTCCTCCACCTTTTTCCACACTCCAATTTTTATTATTATCATTTCAATTCCGAATATACTATATAGATATTCATTTTATATTTAGTTATTTCTTCCTCTATTTGCATTTCTTTCATATATTGGGTATATGCATATATATTTTTTTCACATATAAAGCTATTATTAAGCGGGAAATATGGTACACCTCATATCTGTTGTCTACTGTAATAATGTAACAACAAACCATGAAAAGAAAGGTCACGACCCATAATCTTGCGACTAATTAATAATTTACATGCACTACTATTTAGTGAGAGGACATTGCCTTTAAGAAAGTATATAGAGAAGTGAAGTAATTGTTTAAACTTTAAACTAAGATTCTCTCTTTGACGCTTCTGTTTAGACTAAGGAACAATCCATAGTGTTTACTACCTAATCCTTGCTGTACTTTTGTCTACCCACCAATTATCACATGTCTTTATAAAATATATGCATGCGCAAGCACCCTTATATAACATATTTTCATATTTTGCTGTGTGTTTCTATGTGTGTGAGTTGTACGTAGATTTATTCGCTCACACGTATCTATAGAATGAATAATGGTAAGTTTGTGGACCATCTGCATCGGGCGTATCCTGTGAATCTATTTTCTCAAATATTTGGTTCTAGTAAATAAGTTGCATTCAAACAAAAAAAGGTAAAAAAAAGTTGCATTCATGTTAGAAGTCAAGTAGTAGTGTGTACATCATTGATCACTCTAAAGACTTGGGAGCTATATTAGATTTTTTATACGAACCACAAAGGTTCTTAATTGTTTTCAGTTACGGTTCGAATTTTTTTAAGTATTAGTGTTGTTAAGGTTTGCATAATTGAATATGTTGATCTTATGATGTAAATGGTGGCCGCATTTAGTATGCTGGTTATATAGTAAACAAAATAATCGTCTTTACAATGTTAGATCACGATTCACCAAAAAATTACAAGTATTAGATCACGATCACAAACAAAAGCATTTTCCCGTTATAGCTCCACGGTCTTTGTTCCACGGTAATTAGATATATATGTCATAGTGACATTGTGAAAGTAGTGTTTGGTGGTGTAGACTTGATTATTCTCACCAAACATACGATGGAATTATTTTTGTTACCCAAGATAAACAATCACTCCAAGCAGAATAACTAGGTGGCAACTAATCAATCCACACACCCTATTTCTTTTATATAATCTTTATAATCCAAAAGACATAGTATTGATGAGATTATATTGAAAACTATATTTAATTGTTCAGCTTATATTATTTCTACCAAAATGGTGACCTTTTCTAGCCTCTACTTGGTTGATTTTACCCAAACTATAAACATCTGATATACTTGGTCGATTTTGCCCAATTTCGCAAGCATCTCTTCTTAATAAGTCGAGTATAGGCCATATAATTCGTATCCATGTTTTATCAATTCAATGTCTCTCATCATAAAATTCATCTATAACAAATAAAAAGTTGAAAAGAGAGAAACTGAAAAACTTCTATCATTCCCTCCACTTGTTTATACTTGTATATCTAACAAACTTTAATTATATTGCACTTTAAATTATAAAGAAATATTCTTAACATATTTAATCAGGCTTTTGGATGCCAAGAAAACTTGATTTAGCCTAAGCAAATGTTTACTGAATATAAGTTTGTCTGCTGCACAATCTGGAGGACTAGTGTAAACAAATTATTCAAAGAAGTTTTGGTATTCAAAACTATATATGTTGGAATCAGTTTTAAAACTTGTTTATTAGTTTGAACAGTGAAGCTAGCCAATAGATATAAGCGTAGGAGATTGGTCTAATGGTCAGATCACTTCAATATCTTAATATAAATGATTCATCTCATAAATTGAAAACAAGAGCAGATACAATGGTTGAAAACTTGAAATTCGTTGTTATGACCCTACTAGCTCAGGCTTTATAATTTTGACCCCTTTGACCTTTTATTGGCCCATGAGGCCATGACACTTTTCTTTGGGTCGACATGATTATTATTTTAAATATTCCCTTGTGTTTAAACCTCGATTCAACATAGCCTAACATCTTTAATTATATGAGTGAATTAAATAATATTCTCTAAAGGTGAAGGATGAATCTTGTAAAAAGAAATTACAAACGATTTCTGATTTCTGACCGAATGGTTTACCATCCAAACGTGCGAGGTAAGAGACAAGCACGTGCGAACGATGACGTGGGCACAAAACGAAGACCTTACTTTTTTGGGGATTAAATTATTGTCTTCTTCCTTGTGCCAAATTTTGTCTGCACTTTACCGTGAGCTCAAAAAATTTTGTTTTTTTTTTGTTATCCCTTTGATCAGAATCAGATGATAGGAGGAACACATCAGGAGACACACGACGATTCCAATTCCTCATTGACAGATAAATTAATCATCCAAGAAGCCGATTACAACCGATTCCCCTCATTTTTCTCTGCTCCGTCGTCATCTAGGGTTTCCTGTAAGCTCCTCTTTCTTTTCTTATGTCGCAGTCTCGATTTTAGTATTGTGATGAACCTTTCTCTATCTGGGTGAATTTGATTCTTATCGAGACCAGCTTATAAAATTGGGGGTTTTCATGTCGCTTCTAATTGGATATAATTTGAACATTGAGCTTTAAATAGACCGTTTGATTCATTGAGCTTTGATGATTCTTATGGAGCAAAATTGAATCTTTTTGTAATTCAATCCGTTGGTAAAATATAAGACGTTGTCTGAATGGTACCAGATGGTTCGTGTAGTAGTCAAAGTGACAGGACATGGTTCTGTTTCTACATTAGTCCGCAACACAAAATGATTGATTAGAGGTTCTCTTTAGTCTTTTGTTAACCTCATCTTCTCTTGAATCGCTTGTGAATCTTTTAGTTTGCATCAGATTCCTTGTAAACATCTCAAAGACCTCTCTTTGAGCAATAGTGATATCTCATTCCAATCGGTTCTCGTTAACACTTACTGCTTTGATGCATCATCTAGGCTCAAAAAGAAAGAACGTGTAGCTGAAAACTTGATCTTGTTCTATTTGTTTCGATTGGACCACTTGTGCGCTAGTGTTTTTCTTTGTTACTGTCGGTTTCAGAGACCCTAAAATGTTGGAAATTCTTGGTCTTTCTTTGACAGAATGCATGAGTTCTCTACCGTTGATGGTTTTGCGGAGATAAACGAGAGTTTAGCAGAGATGATAAAGTACATTGCAAACGAACCTTCGGTGGGTCTTTACTACATCCAGCAGCACGTCCGAAACGCAGCACCGAACGTCCTTAACCTCAACCGCAGCGTTTTGGAAAAGTCACGTGAAACGCTTCTGCATACTGAAGACTTGGAAGATTCTATATCCATGGTGAGATCAATGAAAGACTGTGGTTCCTCTATTGCTGATGAGATGATAGGAGACATCAAGAAATCTTTAGCGACAATGTCTTCGAAACAACCGAGGAGAGGGCTAATCCTCAACTCCACCAGCCCTTGGAGCAGTATGACGACAATCACAACCGCAGCACGTGGCTCTGATTACAGCAGCCAGGATAATAGCGAGAGCAGCAGCTATTTCACGTCGGTGTTTAAGACGGCTAAGGAGAGAGCGAGCAACATCAAATGGCCACAACTTGACTTCAAAGAAGAGAAGGTAGAGTCCAGCCCCAATGTGGAAAGCAATGAGCTAGTAGAAGAAGAAGGAGAAGAAGAAGAAGTGTTGAGGAAAGGTGAACATATGGTGGAGACAGCAAAGTTCGAGGAGTTTAAGGCGGGTAAAGAAGCAAGTCTCAAGGCATGGCTTGGAGATATGGATGGGAATGCAGATGTTGGTGGACGTGCTGCCGAGAGGATTTAGGGTTTTGTGTAATAGTGTTTGTGGGTGGTTTTACAATACTGAACTTTTTTGTTGGTCAATACAGAGTTTTGCAAATGTTATATATATACTGCCCTTAGACCATCTCCAATTTAAGCCAATAAAACTTAAATTACAAAAAAGATTAAATAATATAAACTAATGTGATTTTTTTAGCTTATTCAGAGCTTTGTTCTGCATAAAGAGAATTATGAAGAGAATCAGGCGAATTGTATCTTGCACTTGGAAGAAGCTGGAGGGAGGAGCTTCATTACTTCATTGGTGAGCTGCAAGTACTTGTCTTGCTCATCCACTTGAACCCCAAGTTTCAACACTTCAAGACACCTCAAATTCTCCATGAAATGCCGCATCTGTTTCACTTCTCTACAGCTTCCTCCATACTCATATATCTTCAGCACCTTCACTTGACACGACAGTAAACAACAACTACTCTTCATCTTCATGCTCATCTTCTCATGAATGCAGACGCATGCGTCCCCACATTCATTAGTGATCTCGTGCACAAGACCCTGAAAGGAATACACAACCCAAACAATTAAAAAAAAGAGAATGATTTAACATATCCAAGTATTTTTAAGATGTAGTTTTTTTTTAATACCTTGATGACTAATGTTTCTAGTTTGGGAGATTTCTTGAGCAGAAGTGGCAACACTTGCCAACCCCGTTCCTTGTGGCTCTCAAAAGATAAGTTAACGAGGTTGTTGAACTCGGGCATAGAACTACAGCAGAAATAAAACACCTGATGAACAACCAAACAAGTGAGTAGACTAAGTCGTGACTCTGTAAAACGAAACAAAGTAGAGAGAGAGAGAGAGAGAGAGAGGGAGGGAGGAGGAAACTGACCTCAAGAGAATCAGCAGACAAGTGAAGGGTCACAACATTCCTTACGGCTGCAATGAGTTTGGTTGCATCACCCCAGACACGAGGACCATACACGCGCATCTCTGGATATGGAGGGACGTAATACTTCCATAATCGAAGATCCAGCCTAGCTTCGACAAGGGAATCATCGAATTCAAGGATATAATCTTTTGCGACAAAACTAGAGTAGTCAAGGAACACAAGATTGGGTGTCCTGATGGTAAAGAGGGAGTGGTAATCTCGATCACCACCGCGGTAAAAAATCGTCATTCTCTTGATGGATGAACCCCAAACCACCCCTAACCAACCTGGCCTAAGAGGATCGTCATCGCGTATGTTAAACTCTTCAAGAGAGGGGCTACTTAAGAGCCATTCATACATCTCATAGGATCCAAAGGCAACCGAAGAGAGGGAGAGAGTTTTGAGCGCTGGGAAAAACACACCCCCAGGAGGACGGCTTCCTTGGGGATAACATCCATTGGAGAGTGCGAGGCTCACCAGGGTCTTGCTCAAGAAGAACTCCGTCTCTATGCATTGGCTGAACCGTGATGTCAAGTGTAGCTCCAAGACTCCACGTTCCAGAAGTTTGTAAACCAAGCGGTTGACACGAGACTCGTCGATCCCAGATTCCCACTTCAAAGAGAACTTTTTGATGGGAGAGTCGCGTTCGCAGAGCAGAGCAACCGTTTTCTCCACGAAATCAATGAAGCCGCTTGGACCAGTTGATGATGCTTTTCTGTTGGGGTACAGGACCATGGACTCGTCGAAATCAAGGTTGTGAACCAGAGGAACCACATGTCTCCATCGCTTTGAGAGAACTGATGTGGAAGCAGCAGTTTTGGTAGGGAGCAAAGACAGAATCTGGCCAAGAACCTCATCCGGTAGGCTGTTGATTGAGTTTCCAGAAGCAGTTGCCACCTTTTTGGCTGCCATGTCCGTACAACTGTACCTGCAAACCAGAGTCAGTTGTCTGAATATCAAAATATTGACAAATTGCAAAAGAAAAAAACACTAGCGAATTACACAGTTAGTGATTTTATCATACGAGCACAACTCAAATCACCGACCAGCGGCATAAAACAATCGTAGATCCATCAGATCAAAAGAGACGCATACAAATAATCAGGGAGCCAGACTGAACACAAAAGCAAGAAGATTTAGATCCAGAGAGAAGGGAAGTAGATACCTTGTAAGGAAAGAAACCGAGACACACGAACAAGACCGAAACTTGTTGACTTGATCCAGACGAAAGAGATCGAAAGTTGTGTTTTTCTTCTCTATCTATTTGTGTACATATATTATCCGCACGGGAGATTTGTTAACAAACAAGAAATAGGAATATGTATATCTAATAAGGTATATCAAAATTTTTATATATATATTTCAATAAAAAAGGAAAATAAAGAAGAATGAAGAAGAATGAAAGGCTTTAACTGATAAAATAAAAGGAATAGATTTATTTGGAATAAAAAAAATATAAAATGAAATGAAAATTGTATTCCATTAATTTTTTAGCATTTTTAAAGTGGAATAATTTTTCAAAGAGATATGTTTTTTCTTTTGTGGAATGATTTTGATTTTTATTCTTTATAACTAATAACAATTTTATAGAATTTCATGCAATTCTTCATTTCACATAATTTTTATTCCTAAAATTTATAATCTAATTACAGCCGAAGAAAACTGAAAAAGAATCAAAGAAGAATCCAACGAAAACTAAAATAGAATCCAACAGGTTGACATAAAAAAGTTGTTAAACACTTAATAGTTAACAATTTAAGTGATTGGCAATTAAAATAGTGTTGAGAGTTTAATTACTTAATTCTTTTTATATGCCTCTTGTAGATGAGGCAGTGCAACTGTTCAGCTGGTTCAACTAGTTTTGAGTATACATATATACTTCAGCCTCAGGCATCTTCGAGCCTTCTGATTATGAATAGCATGAGAGTATCCACAATCACAATAGCTTGAGAGTATGCACTATCGCAATCCACATCAAATTCGTTGACCTCATAATGATGATAAAACTTTTTTATGTAAAAAGTTTCATGGTTCAAAACTAAGTAGTAGTATTGATTTAGTTGCCATTGATATTAAAAGTTCATTCTAATGTATAAAATGGGTGGATAACCATAACTGAACATTCAGTCTCGAAATTTCTTATTTAGGAGATAGTTCGAGATTTCTCATTTAGGAGATAGTTTCAGTTGATAAATCCTAAAAAAATATAGATCAAAAGTAGTACAATTATTATAACAAAAACATAGAAAAGTGAAAATAGACAACTTTTGAAACTTTATCATCTATCTTCACACCTCTATATTTTGAGCTGAATAAAAATTTCCACAAAATAAAAAATTATTAAAAAATATTGATATAAATTGGTGAAATAAAATAAATTGATATAATTTTATCATTTATTGAAGAAAAAGTAATATAATCTAAATAATTGTGATACAAACTCAGAATTAGCGATCTCAATTTGCCAAAATAATTGATTTTAATAATCCTCACCTTATTTCTGTGTTTTTATCATAATAATAGTGCTAATCCTCATCTAATCTAAATAATTGTAAAATTTTATTTAATAAATTCAAACAATCCTTTTTAAGATCGTTATATGCATAAAAAATGGATATGTGAATCCGACTTTTAAAATATAGATCATGTTTTTGATTATCTAACTGGATAAGAAAAAATTATGTTGTAAATAGAAATGCTTGTTACGTTTGAAAACTAAAATTTATAGTAAAGTAATTGTGAAAAATACAAATATTAACCGATAATAGCAATTAAATGTCAAAATTTATGATTAATAAAAGGATTGTTTGGTTTAAAAGAGTTGATTGGCATAAAAAAGTTATATGCAATTAATAAAGTAGAATGCGATAGAAATTAGTTAATTGGCAATTAGATAGTGTTATGATTAAAAAAAAACACATTAGCAAAATATTTCCAGGTTAGATATCATTTTTTAATAATTAGTTTTGTTATTCTCTTGTTCTTAAATATATTGCATCATCTTCTTAGGGAAAAAAAAATATATAGTTTAAGATAAAGTTTCTTATTTCACACCTATAAGAACATCAACAATCTCTAATGTCTCTTCTCAATCTGAAAACTAACAATTAGAATCCATAAATTAAACTATGAGCCGTAAAAATTCTCCTAATCATATTAGAAAACAAAGAAGAAGAATTCTCCCTACTACGACTAAGTTCTTATTGAAGAACATAAAATAGAAGAGTAAAATCCAAAGGCACGCAGAAATAAATGTACATATTCAATTCTTCCAGCCCATTGCCTTTAGCTCGCTCTGCTTCAAATCCACATGCTTCCCTAGCCTGTGGCGATAATCAACATACGATCACATAATGAAAATACTTGTGCAACTTTCACTTAAACAACCAACAAAATCATCTAATCTCCTCCACACATTCCTATCAAATACTTAGCAACTTTCACTCAAACAGCCAAACAGTATTGATGGGAAACTGAAAAGGAAAACATAAACAAAAGATAAAGCCGTTAAGCACAGAACATTACCCAAGATCCGAAGGAAGCCTGAATCCACCTATACGGACACGCTTCAATGAGTAAACCTGAACCAAGTCAAGGCAACAACAATTTAGCCATTTGAAAGGAAACATTAGAGTGAGACAACCCTTGGAAACAGATCATGCATAAGAATGAAAGCTGACCTCAAGCCCAGCATTTTTCACTATTTCTCTGACTTCATGGTTCCTCCCTTCGTGAACCTGCACAAAAGAAGTTAAATTCTGCTGAAATAACCATGCAACCAACATCATTTAAGTTAGATAATGTAACGTGTTTGATTTACCAAATCACAAGATATCAGATCAAAAGATTACAACACTATTTTTAGTGAGGCTTAAACAAGGCATATGTATCAATAAAATTTTACGAACCTAGTTTTAAGCTCGGTCAAAACTCTCACAGACAGAAACAAACATAATCCTAGAGTCTAAATAATGTGCGTGGAGATACTTTGTCGTGCCTAGGCTTTTGCTAATTCCCAATGCAATCAAGACATAGGTAATCTAATTTTCAGACATCTGAGAAAGCTTTTGGGAATAATACCACAATACGTAGCCGTGCTCTTGGTATATCATGCTGCTTTGGCATCAACTCAACTGAATCTGGGACACAGTGGACTCCTTCCACAACTGTTCCTTCGCTGATGGCCATCAAGTGCCGTTTGTGGACTTCACCGACAACCGTAGTAATATACCTGCCGTTTCACACAAAAAAAAAGACAGAGAATTAGAACATGATCAACACACAAAACCTTTGAACTATTGAGATGAAACATATATGTTCAAGGAAAGAATCAGTGCTTGAGTGAAAAACAACAAAGTGGAGGCAGCTAAAGCTCACAAAATAACTCCTGTATTTTCACTAAGAAGCATATAAAACGAACTTAGCCCTTCTCTTTAATCTTTTATTCAACTAAAACTTCAGTATACTAATGATGATCACCTAACTATGAGTAGCAATGGTATGTAAAAAAGGTATATGAGAGCGAGCTCACTCTTTTGGTAAACTAGATGAAGGATGTGAAAGCTTCTGTGCAAAATCTCCTGCATAACGAGAAGTTGAAATCCATTTTAGAAGAGTGGAAGAGAAACGTAGTTCCCTGAAGCAAATGCACATGGTGTTAAGTGAGTACAGTTACCATCATTTGTAACTATTATTAACCCTGTTGTGGCAACATCAAGACGACCAACAGTGAAAAGCCGAGGTTTGGGAGTCCCTGGATTCCTTTTGTCCTACATTGCACAGACAAGATTCAAAAAAACCAACTTTCTAATCCAACACTTTGAAAAGGACATATGATTGTGGTGAAACTCGCAATGTAACATATATTACCCAACTGGCCAAGAAATCGTCAAACAAGCTAATAACAGATTTGATCTCTTTCTCTCCGGAAGAACATATGTATCTGCAATGGTGTTGATCCCAAATAACAAACAAAGGTTATAACTTTAAGTCTGTGAAACAAAAAAAACCATAAAAGAGTGAAGAAGCTATAAAGGTGAGAACTGAGAAGAGGTTATGACGAACCCTTTTGGCTTGTTCAGAGCAAGATAAACCTTTGGAGGAAGTTTCTTGGGGATACGATTCCCATTAACATAGATAATGTCTCTCGATGGATCGACTCGAGTCTGCATAAACGAAACTGCTATGGCTTTATCAAAGTATGAATTTATCAAATATTATCCCAACAAAGGAGAGATTTTTACCTGTGGAGTGGTACAGAGAGAACCATTGACAGTAACTTTTCCATCAAAAATAAGCTCTTCAGAGGTTCTTCTCGATGCCACTATCATTACATTACAAAATTTCCATCATTTGGAGAAAATTTTCAAAGTTGAAACAGAGGAGATGGATTATCGGCGATGTTTTACCTCCAGCGGCAGCGAGAACCTTGCTCAAACGCTGAGGTGGGTCTTTGAAATTCTCGTTGTAATACCTACGCGCCGCTTTGGAGAGCTTTGGCTCTGAGTGTGAAGCCAGAGAGGCGGAGGCGGATGCAGCGGCGGAGGCGGAGGCGGGTTGTGGCTTCTTCTTCTTGGGCTTCTCTTTCTTCTTTGGGTTCTGAGTGGTGGCATCTTGGGCGAGAGCGTGGATTAGCTGGGCGGGAGGCTGAGACTGGACTTTGAGCTTGCCGTCTTCACCACGGACGATCCAAGGGATGAAGAGCTGCTGGAATACGCCGCCGTCGCCACCGCCGCGAGTGGAGGAAGGTGTGGGTTTAGGAGGAGCGAAGGAGATGTCGAACTCGATGGGCTCAGAGGATGATGAGGAAGAGAGAGCGCAACGGATTGTTCGGATGGGTAAGAAGCGAGGAGAGAGAGGGAATGATTTGATTCGGAGGAAAGAGGCGGCGAATGAAATCGGCGATGATGCCACCGACGCCATTTTCGCCGATGAAGAGATAGATAGAGAGAAATACACGGTGTGGGCTTTTTCCGTAGGGGTTTGGGTTTTATCCTTATTAAAAATTAAATTATTAGTTTTAAGGTAGAGTTAGTGTTAATTGTAAACTGTTAAGAATAAGCTGTTCGAAAACAAAAGTATGAAACTAAAATCAAACCGTATAATCTATTAATCTTCTATGTCGTATTGTCTGTACGTGTTGTTGTTTGCTTTTGGTAGAAATCTATACGGCTCAAAATTAGAGTGAGGAATGCCTTAAGACAAATTTAGGGAGCTAATTAGAATTTCAAACGCTGTAAATTATATATTTTTTGAATAATCAGATTGGCTAATTAGATATATAAGGTTTTAGAATCACTGAGGAGCTAGTCGCCTAGTCGGTTGCACAATGGATTTTAAGCTAATCAATTTGGTAGTTTTGGTTTTGCGAACTACTAACGAAGCAATCACAGAACATTAAACCAAACATGAAAGCACTAAAGCAAATGAAAAGTAAGAACAATACAGGCACGAAGAGGTGAGTTATTTTGTTAAAAAAGTCTAAGCATTGGGTCAAAAAGATTAATTGTAAGGTATTGAGGATAAAGGAAACACAAGTAAATCTACACAACTTCGCACCATAGACACGCATAACATTTTATGGTTACAGGCAATTTCTTTCAAGAACAAGAATCATCACTAGAATACAAAAATGTAGGGCACTATGTTGATGATTGCGAGTGGTAAACAGATAACTCATCCCAAAATAAAAGAGGGAGATAATAATTTATAATAGTACATCGAATCAATGATTAATATGTATGCGAAATGTTTGTGAGCATGATCTTCTCCTTTTTTATATACTCAAGAACAAAACAACAACGAACCATGTGGGGATGAAGATATATGTCGATGGAAGCGGAGAATCAACAAAGGGAGATCAAATGTGCACATGTTTTTGAGTTATCGTTTCAAAAGATAAGTCCAATTGAACAGATAATGAGATCTGCGACATCATGTGATTCTGTTCTTACGATTGAGAGATTTTTTTTATCTTCGTATACTATACGCATGTTATAGCTCAACGTCAAATCAACTACTGTACCAAATATTGTTTCTCATGCTAATCTTAGCTCTTCTTACGTTTTAATTACGACCGTAACAAGATATAATCTTATTTCTATTGCTATATTTTCTTAAATCATTTTTGTAGTTTTTTTTATGACGCTTAGGTCCATAATTCTTTGTTGAATCAGAGACTTAAGCAAATTAATTAGTCTTTCTCCACTGTTAGCATTAATAATTTAAATTATCTGCCGACCAAGATATGGTTGCCTTAAAATAAAGAACGTCTTAAACCCTTTATTAAAAAATAAAAATAAAGAAAGTCATAGTCAAATTATATTTGGAAATGACATAAACGACCCTTCGATCCTGCTAATGTGTCATCTTTTTTATATTTGTGTAGATTAATGACATTTTCTTGTCTAAAGCGAAGAGCCGTAGACAAAAAGAAACAAAAAAAATTGACGTCGACACAAAAATAAAAGATATAATCTCTAAGTGAAGCTGCTAAAACCTCAAACAATCTCACTTTCACGGCTGACCACTTGTGTTTACAAGTGACAACTCGTCGTTATCCAGTCACCTCCTTGTTTGTTCTAACGAGGGTGTTCTTGTCTTTTTGATTTACTGCTCATCGGCGCGTGTACACACACGCCTGATATTGTAAGAGCGCTTTTTTTAACTGGTTTTTCAAGAAATCAATAATTTGTATTTTGTTTTTGGTTTTCTTATTATTCGTCTTCGTTATTTCATTCAATTAATAATAATATCAACAAAGAGCTAAATAGCTAAGGCATCCGGAAACGAATATTAGTTTTTTGTTTGGTTGTTAGTGACATACAAATTTGAATGTAGATATTTGTTGTTGTATGATATATATATAATATATCATACTTCATAAAAAATTACATTTAATATATGCATATAAAGTTTTCATTAATATAGTTCTGTATAAATATGTTTAATTTATTATAATGACTAATTTGCACAAAATATTAATTTGTTATTTATCGTATGCAACTCACACATGTACACTTCCGTTTCTAGAATCCAAATTATGATACCACAACAATACTAGTAATCATTTCCCAAAACTAATTCTTTGGGAATGTATAGAATCAAATCTTTGAAAGTATTTTGGTTTTGATGAGTAGTATTAAGAGAATTTTGGGTTATTTAGGAAAGTTTGAATGGGTTGTTATTAAAATTCAATGGAATCTTTCATAAACTATAATATTTGAATCTTTGTATTGCTGACTAAGAAATTCCAAAAATACTTTAAAGTTACTACAACTTTCATAAAATCTTGGTCATAATATTTTTATTTGAAAATATATTTCCAAATTAATAGTTCAAAAAACACTATATTTAGAATTTTTTTTTGTAATTTTTGATGTTTTGAATAACATATAGTTTACCATTTTAATAAAAATCGTTCCTAATTTTAGTAGTCCATGATTTGTCATTTTTCTAAATTTAAAATGATTTTTGTTAATAGTTAATACATGAATTAATTTGAAAAGACGAGTACACTATCACACTCCGTAGTTAATAAATGAAATGTGAATAAGAATAACTAAAAAAGAGTTACCTTCTAAAATATTTTCATTTTTTAAATTAAAATGCCACTTTGTAAATTGTAGGTCTACAGAGAAAAAGCCGCTCTCTCTCCCTCCTTCCCTCGTTCGTTCTCTTCCACTCTCCTCTCTATATCCTACACACAGCTCTCTCTCTCTCTCTCTCTCTCTCTCTCTCTCTCTCTCTAGCAATTCTGATCCGAAGCTCCAATATTGATTGTATCCCAGGAAAAATCTCCAGGTAACACCGAAGTCTACAACAAAAGTTCTCATTTCTGATTTTTTTTTTTTCTGTTTCTGCGAATCAATTTTAACTACGCAGAGGCAGAGCACATCTTCTTCGATCCTCCTACGATAAATGATTTTTTTTTCTTAATTTTTGTCCCCTAATGTGTATGTTTGATGTTGAACGAATTCTTTCCGCAGCCGATGCAATCTTAAATTCTCTCAAAATTCCGACAATCTTACTAATGTTATTCTTGTTTGGTCTGTTTTGATCTGGGACTCAATATTTAAAGCTCGATTCTTTTTTTTAGGTGAAGAATCCTGTTTTCAGAACAGAACAGAGTCTGTTGACTTTAGAGGTTAGATCTCTAGCTGATAATCTGCATTCGGATTCGATTGTTCTCATTTCTGAATTTAATTTTTTTTTTCAACGAATCAATCAGATTTCACTAGGAGAAGGATAAGGATTTCGAAAAAAAAAAATGAATCACGTACCTTCTGATCAGAGTTTTTACATTGAGAGCGAGGATGAAGATGAAAGGAAAGATTACGAAGAGGAAGAAGATGGTGGAAGCCATTCTGATTCCTCTGATGCTTATGATGAAAACCAGATGCAGAATAAGCCAAACTCATACACCACGGCTTGGCCACAGAGTTACAGGTCCATATCATCATCTTTCTCTCTATCTATCCATATTTTCAATTATTTGTGATTCGGCCACAAAGTTTATGTTTTTGCACAAATTGGTCCAGAGGAATAGGCAATTCTTGGTTGATTTTGGAACAAAATTCTATCTCTTTCAGTGTCATTATGCATTATCATTCATACTGATCTCTTGTGTGTCCTTTTGGTAATATTGTTTGTAGGCAGTCGATTGATCTTTACAGTAGTGTACCGTCTCCAAGTATTGGCTTTCTTGGTAATAACTCCATGACGAGATTCGGAAGCTCTTTCTTGTCATCTTCACTGATAAGAAGACATACTCCGGAATCGTTACCTGCTGTTACAAAACCTCTGCTCTCACCACAAGCCGATGAACAACCACCACCACCACCACCAAAACACAGACTTAGCTCTCATGGCTTGCTCTCTCCTGCTCCTTCGAGGAGGGGTTCAATGCGAAAGGACGAGAAAGGAACCATGGTCTCTCATGAAATCCCAATGTCCCGCAATAGCTCATACGGACAAGCTGTTCTAAATGGTGAGTTTCATCATCATAATGCTTTTGTTCTCTCTCTTCGTAAACAAAAATAGATTAAGAGATGCTTGGCTTGGCTTGATGTGAGTAGTTAACCATAACATAGCAAAATGAGCTAAATCATAATGAAAAAAGTTGTCAACCTTTGTGTGTGTGTGTGTGTGTTATTAGAATATGAAATATTCGGATACTCTTTGTTTAGATTCTCTGATATTCTAATATGTGACCTATCGGCCTAGAACCGTCTTCTACGGCATTGAAGATGTTTGTCTTTAATAAATGAGAGAAAAAGTACAAAACAGCATTCAACTCTACTGTCTCATAGCACATGGAGCACATGGACACGTCTAGGTTCAACGAACATGATTGTACAATATTTTGCTCTTTGTAAATTTTATGATCATCTTCTTCTTGAATAAAAAAAACATGTGGGGCATGTGCAGGATTGAACGTACTATGTGGAGTTGGGATACTTTCAACGCCTTATGCTGCAAAAGAAGGAGGATGGTTAGGGCTAATGATACTGTTTCTATATGGTCTTCTTTCTTTCTACACTGGAATCCTCTTGCGTTACTGTCTCGACAGTGAGTCTGACCTCGAGACCTATCCTGACATTGGCCAAGCTGCGTTTGGTACCACCGGACGTATCTTTGTCTCGGTAACTTCTCTTTTTCAAAATCATCCTCTTTATAGTAAAGGTGATAAAGTTAAGGATCGTAATAGAGAAAAGTAAAGAAAAATAAATGAAAAAATTACTATCAGAAGTCAATAGTAGAATCCTGTGAATTATTATTAAATTTCATCAAATTTAGCAATAAATTACAACTCTGCTGCTTACCAGTTACCCCCACCTTTGATAGTGCAGTTTGGTATCAATTATTGGCCATTTTATATTAACTTTTTCCTTTTTCTTTTTAATGAATTGCAGATAGTACTCTATTTGGAGCTATACGTAAGTACTTCTTATCATTCGTTCAGCTTTTGATTTATATTTTTATAAGTATAAAAGCACATTACTCTTTTTGTCAAAAAAAAAGTACATAAGTAAAGAGATTCCGAGTTGTGTTTAAAAACACAACCGAAGTAGAAATCTCAAGTCTGTAAGAGAATCCATGACCCCATGTCGTGAAACACGTTAGAAGTGGGGCCCATAGATTCTCCAACTAGCTCATTCTAGATTTGGCACTTACCTGAAACTCTTTTTAAACTTTTTTCTCTTTTGTTTCAATTTGTTCCCTTCTTAAAAGCTGCTTTTGACGTCACTAAAGCTAACGATAATATAGTTTTAGATGAAATAATTAGTTGAATACTGATTCTCTGACAGTATAGTTTAGATGTGACTTGTTTTGTATTTTTATAGTTTGCTTACAAAGGGTCTTTGTTTCTTTCACATTTTCTTTCTTGCACCATAGAGAGAAAAAGGTGTATATCATAAAAATCGGATGTTACGTAATGAGACATGATTTGTAATTTTGTTGCAGGCGTGCTGTGTGGAATATATAATATTGGAGAGTGATAATTTGTCTTCATTATATCCAAATGCTGCCGTAAGCATTGGAGGATTTGAGTTAGATGCACGTCATCTATTTGCATTGCTCACCACTCTCGCTGTTCTCCCCACCGTTTGGCTCAGAGATCTCAGTGTACTGAGTTATATCTCAGGTGTGATTTTGTTTTCTTATCCTTTAACTTGTATAGTCTAGAAAATGTTCCTGACATAGCTATTTTTTGTTTATATTTTCAGCTGGAGGGGTGATTGCATCGGTGCTAGTGGTTTTGTGTTTGTTCTGGATTGGTTTGGTAGATGAAGTTGGGATTCACAGCAGAGGAACCACACTGAATCTTTCAACTTTACCTGTAGCTATAGGTCTCTATGGTTACTGCTACTCAGGACATGCTGTTTTCCCCAATATCTATACTTCTATGGCCAAACCAACTCAATACCCTGCTGTTCTCTTGACATGGTAAGCTTATGACAAAGCTTTCTCAACTTCTTCAACACATATGTACAGAACAATGTATGTCACATATGCTAGCGTCTTGATAGCACAAATGATTGATGTAATATTTTTGCAGCTTTGGTATTTGTACTCTGATGTATGCTGGCGTCGCTGTAATGGGATATACGATGTTTGGAGAATCAACAGAATCGCAGTTTACTCTCAACTTGCCTCAAGATTTGGTTGCAACTAAAATTGCTGTGTGGACTACGGTAAGTAGATCATATATGTTTTTCTTTCCATTACTTAATTGCATTTTAATTTTTAACATGGAAACTAAAACCCTTTTTTTTGTTTTAATCGTTTCTCAGGTGGTCAATCCATTTACCAAATATCCTTTTGCAAGAAAATACTCAGGAATTGTTTTCTTTTACTGTTAATTCCATAAAGATGTCTAAAGTTCATCATATTTGTGTGTATACCTTAACAAAAGAAAGCACATATGCTTTGACAATATCTCCAGTAGCACTGAGTCTTGAGGAACTGATACCATCAAGGCATAACAAGTCACATTGGTACGCCATTGGCATTAGAACCGCATTGGTCTTCTCTACGCTTCTTGTCGGTCTTTCAATTCCCTTCTTTGGTAAAGATCCTCTCTACCATTTTTGATGATGTCAACTTAAGCTCAAGTTCTCCAGAATCATACTTTCTGCTATTAATGAAAAACACTAAAAAAATCTTGCAGGTCTTGTCATGTCATTGATTGGATCATTGTTGACAATGCTTGTCGTAAGCTGTCTTTTCCCTTCTCTACAATAACCTGACATTGATTTTCTGGTTTAGTTGCAAATGAAGATCTTAAGTTTTGGATATTTTGTTTTGTGCAGACGCTAATACTTCCACCAGCTTGCTTCTTGTGCATTGTAGGGAGAAAAGTTACCAGGATACAGGTAAGGTTCTTAGCAATTCTTCTGTATTTGTATCAGTTTGTCATAAAAAAAACATTACTGCTTTAAGATTCATGGACAATGTTTTGGTTGGTTTTGTAGATGTTGCTGTGTGTCTTAATCATCGTAGTAGGAGCAATATCTTCCGTCATTGGCTCATATTCAGCTCTCTCCAAGATCGTTGAGAAATTGAGCAGCTGAACATAAATCTCTTATATTTTTTTTTTTTTTTTTACAAAAATGTTATATACCCATTTTGTCTTCTGGGGAATACTTGTTCTTTTTCTTCCTTTTTTGGTCTAATAACTTCATATAGCAATTGATTCTTGCATTTACAGGTTTTGTTGTAATATTCTGAGTGGTGATTTACATCTTCAGACTGGTGTGAAACACATACATCTACGATGTCTTTGATTAATAAAGATTATGCCTCAATGTACAAAAACTGTGTGTTGTGTGTATATAATCTTTTGCCTTATCCTTCAAAATCCAAATCCAAATCTCTCTCTACAATACCTTCGTTAGAAAACCCGTAACTACTACTTCTTCTACTCTTGAGAATCAACTCAGAGCTCTTCATCAGTTGAATGTATTTCTTCCTTACTGCTAACACAGGATGTGTCTCTACACTGGCTTTGTCTCTGTAAGGCTCTCTGAGAATAGCCGTACAGGTCTTGTTCTTCATGGACAAGTAAAAGATCTGTGGATGTCTCTCAAAGGCCTTGTGAACCTTTTGAGGCAATCCGAAGTGTTTCTTGAGGCATAAGAGCTTCTTCCTCTCCGCTGAGTGATCGACAAAGAGGCAGAGCAGCTCGTGAAGAAACCCAACGACTCTCTTCTCTGCTACATCACTGCATGGATCCAAACGAGAATAATCATCGTACGGTGAAACATAAGGAAGCTGTTGAAACTCTTTTAACCAATCTTCAATCTTTACTCTCAATCTACAACCTTTCGATGGAAACAGAGGAAACCCAATTTCTGAATCGTCTCCTTGATTCTTCTGCAACACAGACAGAATCTTTTCTCCATTATAGTTTACAGCTAAACCTTTAACTCCATCTCCCATATCCACAAACCTAAACGAAGAGTCGAGATTCATCTCTGGGAACTGAAGGTAATCATCTGGCAAACCCAGGTACCATTTCATGCCTTGAACAATACTCAGCGGCAAGACGTTGTCTTTGCTCATCAGAATCAGTTTCCTCAACCTCTGACGCAAATCCTCGGCGGAGTTTTGGTAAACGAGCTTCTCTTCCCTGTGGAGCTCTGCAGCTTCTGGTGTCAATCTAAACCAGGGGAGATTGTGCTCTGGACCAACGAACTCCTCGAAGATGGATGGAAACTGCCTTAAGAACTTGGCGATTTTAACCGAGACATCGAACTGGAGCATCTTCTTGGAGACGGAGGAGATCGGGATGCAGCGATCGGGATCCTGGGCGATACAGTTCTTGAGAGCGAGGACGGATTTGAGCTGAGAAGAGCGGAGAATGTGTTCGATGTTGTCGAAGTAAGCATCTTTCTTCCATTTCATGTAAACGCCAACGTAAGTCCGGTTCTGGGTAAAGGAGGAAGCTAGGGTTTTAAGGGTTTGGGCATGGCGGCTGATGGAGAACATTGTGGAAGACAGAAGATTCAGTTTTGCAAAATCCCGAGACAGGAAAGAGAGTGGCAAAGTCGAAATTAAATGAAATGTAATTATGATTTTAAATAGTTTTTTTATTTCTGCTTAAATATATTCTTTTTCCTCGCTATTTCTCCCGAGATTATCTCTCTTTTCTCTCTCGAGTGTAAACACTAATAGTGACAAGTTTAGAAGACCAAATAGGTGTTATGGTGTGTATTCACAAAACTGTCCTGATGAAAAATTTATAATGGCAATAATATTTGCATAAAACAAGAGCTGAGTTTTTCTTCTTCTCTCAAAAAAATGAAAAATCAAATCGAAGTGACAAGTTTAGGAGACCAAGTAGGCAAATTGGGACAACCATTTACACCAATTAAAAGTTCAACAAATCTTCTCTTAACTCTTTCTCTCCTTGACGCCTCAAACGCATCTTTAGGCGTCAAGCTTTTCATCAATGGCAGTGCGGGAGAAACCTCGTTAGATGTCTCCATTATCCTTTCTAACATCTCAGAAACCTGACTCATCGTTGGCCTCGACTTTGCCTTCACCATCAGACACCGGTTCGCAACCGCCGCTAGCTTCAAGGCTGATTTGAGGTAGTAGTTTCCTTCAAGCCTTGGGTCGATAATCATCTTGAACTTCTTTATGTCAGTCAAGTGCGGTCTGATCCACTCCAAGATGTTCTGCTCGTTTCTTGGACGGTTTCTGTCGAACGGCCGCCTCCCTGTGATGAGCTCGTACAGGAAGATTCCGTAGCTCCACACGTCGCTCTTAGCCGTGAGGTGTCCGGTTTGGATGTACTCCGGCGCTGCATAACCAATGGTTCCTACAACCTGTGGATCCACATGGTTTAATTAGAACCGAACCAAACCAAAACGAAGTGAGACATGATCAGTCAGGCTGTCCTTACCGCAGTGGAGACATGTGTGATCCCGTCGGAAGGGCCCATTCGAGCCAGTCCGAAATCAGAGAGCTTTGCATTCCAATTCTCATCAAGAAGAATGTTGGAAGATTTGAAATCCCTAAAGATGATCTGCGTATAGTTAAGATGAATATATTTTCAAGAACACATACTATCTAACAAAAGAAAATGTTTTAAAGGCATTTGTGAATTAACATGGATGGAGAAGAGACCTGAAACTCCATGCCTTGATGAAGATAAGCGAGTCCTCGAGCAGTGTCTTGAGCAATCTTCATCCTTGTGGACCAAGGCAGAGGAGTGACTATAAAACGATTGGACAAATGGTCTTGAACGCTTCGGTTTGGTACGTACTCGTAAACAAGTAGCCGTTGGATCCCTCTCTCGTCATCCTCAGCGCAATAACCAATCAGCTTCACCAGATTCGGATGCTCCACTACTCCCAATACATTTACCTCTGTCACCCATTCTTTATGCCCCTGTGTGTGATTATGCGGTTACTTATTGAAGACGCTACAAATCAGAACCGAACCAAACCGAAACGAATTGAAAACATTTCTATGCCTAATAAGCTGAACCGAAAATGAATCTAAGTGTAACCTAACCAACCGAACCGAACAAACTGGATAAACCGAGTCAAACGGATTTTTATCAAAGTTTTCTGTTCTGGTTCTGAACAAATTTGCTCTAAACCGAACGAAAACCGAATTGCCACTTCTTGTGCAAAATGATGTAATTAAGCAAGAAAGAAAAGTATAGGAGAGAGAGTTGCTTGCCTGTAGACCTCTTCTACTGAGTTGTTTAACAGCGATATCAATCTTTTTACGAGAATCTTCGGGGTTCTGAATGACGCCACGAAACACACCACCGAAGCCACCTTCACCGATCATCAAGGACCGGCTGAAATTCTTGGTGGCGGTTTTGAGGTCATCGAGGTCAAAGACTTTGAGATTGTTACTGTGTGTCTCAGAGAGGACGTGTAAGGAGGAAGTGATGGAAGTTGTAGTACTTGTCTCTGAGTTAAACTCAGATCCTGATCCTCCTCTTGCCATCGAAGTGGAAGAAGATGTTTGCATTGAATCAAACTTCCTCGTCTTAGCTCCATGATCCTGAGACTTTTCTTTGCTGAAGTAGAAACATTTCATTGTCCTTGACGAAACCAATCGCCTCACTGTAACAACAAAAACACAACTAAGTCCAACATTCCAAATCAACAAACCGAAACACAATCAGAGATTGTTTAACAGAGAGGAAATTGTGAATCATTCCTCTTTCTCACACAAATCCAAATCACTAATTATTCGATCAAAACAATCAAACAGAATCACCATCAGAATATCTTGGCATTACTTGAAAGACTTTAGTGTTGAGAATGAGAGGGGAAAGAGAAAGAAACCTGAAGTAGAATCATTCATGAGTAGGAATGGAATGTTGTGAATCCTGTGATTGGGGTCTTCTTGTTCTTGAGTGAGAGAGCTTTAAAGCAAAACATTAGGGGAGAGAGAGATAGAGAGAAGAGGAAAAAGAAGAAGAAGAAGAAGGAAGAAGACGAGCTCACCATGATCGAATGGGGAAGTCAAATAGGCTTGGCAGCTGGATCTGCCGCTTACCAACCCATAGACGTTATTTAATTTTTAATTTTATTTTGTGAAACAGCCGCTTGCTTAAGTAATTAACTTCGATAACACGTTGTTTCCTTTATTAAATTTTATTTATTATTCACCGCGTAGCTCTCTTTAGCCTTACCCATTAAGGGAGAGGGTTTATATGAGAAATTTATGAGATCTCTTTCAAAACTTCAAAGAAGCTTCCTATACCGTTTGTCTAAACCGTTTCATATACACGAATAAATTGAAATGTTTTTATGTAAAAGTATGTATAGTTTTAAACTTGTAATAAACAATTTATGATAGTTGTCGACTCAGTAAATATATAAAATTTCAGGTGGTCCTTTGTAACCTAAGAGGAAAATTGATGAGGTGAAGAAAAGCGTTGGATTTTAAGAACTTTGGGAGTGAGAGAAGATAGCAAAGTAGAGAGAGACGTACATTTCACTTTTCATTCGAGTAGAGAAACCAAGTGTCCCACTAAGAAGACGCAACAACTCACACGTAACCGCACCTAAAACTTGCGTCATCTCTTACATCTTTCTCCTACCTACTCTGTAACTCTTGAAAGACTCTTATGTTTTGTCTTGTTGCCTGGTCCACTATTTGCTTGGGAATTCAACTTCCTAAGCATTTTCTTTACCCTTTTGAACTGCCATTTACTCCACCTCATTGTATTCAACCACTGCATCATACGTCTCCATCGTGAGACTACTCTCAGCGAAACATCTGAAATATTATGCAAACTTTCTCATCAGTAACAGTTATCAAACCATATGATCAAATATACTGCTGGTCCAAGCTTTACAAAGCCACTTGATATCAGATTGCTCTACCTTAATCTTCAGACATATGTGTTTCGTTTACTACAACCTAATCCGTAATTACCTGAAACTCTACCAAATTTTTACCTTAGTTCATGCCAAAATACATCCTCCTTATCATACAAGAATTTTCTGAGAGAAGAACCTTCGTCTTCCGCCAACATCCCCGTCTGCACAGATTGTTGATTACTCTCTCTCGCAAGCCTTTTGATGAAAAGAGCTGACGCAACATGAACAATGATTGAAGGATCAGGATCTCCAAGTACTGCCTGAAGCTCTCTTCTAATCCATGGCTCAATTCTTTCAATCAGATTTGCTTTGGCGTGATCGTTCACCTGAAAAAATCCACAATTTCTTTACATACATTTCAAATATGACAACACGAAGCAGGTATCTATATAAACTTAAGAGTGAAAACTCTGATACTACAGCCACACGAAACAGAACTGCTTAGATCTACAAGAAGCTCATCTTAATGGACTGCAAAAACACAGCACATAGATTGAAGCAGCGTGTTATTTAAAACTTACTAGTTCCAAGCTTGGCCTCGAATGTGAACGAACAGCTCGTGATTGCCTATCGTATATGCTGCATTAGAGCCAACACTAATAAGAAACAAAGGCTGAAACTTTGACAAAAGGAGATTTTGCAAGTGACTGTTTCAGAGATAGATAAAGAGAATGCAATAAACCAACCTAGCTCGCCACCGAAGCTTTCGCTCGAAGATGATATGATCGGGAACTGAACCTGGTCGTCCAAATGATCTCCGCCATGGCAATGGCCTTGATCTTGAGCTAGAGTTTTCAAAATCATCCCTTGTCCTTCGAATTATCCTATTAAACAAGTGAAACAGTACTTTAAAAGATGCAATTTTTTGTTTTTAAAGTAATTGAATTTCGCAGAAACTTAAAAGAGACGATCTTAGAGAGATAGAGAGAGCTAACCTCCGGCGACCGGAAGGATTACTCCGGCGATGATAAGTTAATGTCTCACGATCACGAAGAACCGGCAATTGCTCCTTGGAATATTTTCTAGAAGCTGGATCACTGACGATAAACCAGGAATCAAAACGAGTGTTGCAGAGAGGGCAGGTCCTCTTGAAGCCGCTCCACTTCCGGATACAAGCAAGGCAGTATCCGTGCTTGCACGCCGTGATTACGGCGGCTCGTCGGTCTTTTAGATTTTCCAGACATATCGGACATGATTTCCCCAGTAAGGCCGAAAATATTGCTCTCTCCGCAAACTTCTCACCGGTTTTTAGCAGACGATACTTTTCGCCGATCGTAAATGATGCCGAGGAAGTGGTCGGAGTCGAAGACGGAGATGGACGCAGATCCCGCATGGTCGGAGAGTTTCTCTTTGCTCCGGTGATTGGAATTGTTCGGTGAAGACGGGCCTCTAAATGAAAAGCGGGTACTTTTTTAACCGGACCCGATTGGATTCTAATGAACCGAGTTGGATATGAGCTAGATAACCGGATAATTTCGGTTCGGTTCGGTAACAGGATTGCTTGTTTCAAAATGAAAGAGCGAGCGTGAAGGAGATCCCTTCTTCATCGTTGTTGCTCCGAAGAAAAGCCCTCACTAAAGTCACCATTGTCACTAACCCACGAGCTCTCCTTCTCTCTCAAATGGAGGTTCCAAAGGATCAGATCGCGACTCTAATGGAGCATGGGCTCTACGATTCCGCCGAAATGCTCGTAACTCTTCTAAGCTTTTAACTCTCATTTTGATTCACTCTTCTAAATCCCTAATTTTCCATTAAGGACTGATGAAATTCTCAATTCATACGTTCTAAATCCAGGGCTGCTTTCTCGTTTCATCCTCTACTGTTAGCGCCGAAACTAGTCCTCATCTCAAGGCGGAGAATTTGGTTAAGCTTCTTTCTCCGTCAGTTTTTTTTCTTTTGGGTTATGCTCGATTTTTTTTCTTACTAATTGAAGTTAGATTCTTTATGTGTTGTTCTTCAGATTCTACTTGGCGATGCTTTATTTCATCAGAGAGAATACAGAAGAGCTATTGTAAGATCAATTTAGCTCTTTCTTTGATCTTTTATGTTTCTCTTTTGCTGAGAAAAGAAATGTTAATCGGTTCTCGGAAGTTTTATTCTGTCTCCAATTCAAAATTTATAAAGAATGCTTGGATATTTGACTATATAAAAAATCCAAAATATTCTGATTATATAAATTTATATACTGAGCATGAGGTAAATTTACAGAGTTGCGTTGCTTATTCTGAATATGTATTCCTTCTTTTCGTCAGCATACTTACAAGCAAGCGTTACATCATTATACAAGGATCCCGAAGCAAAGCTCCAGTATTTCGAGGAGTTCTTTATCTTTATCTACAAGATCATCTGTGAATGCCTCTGTTAATTCTGCTATAAATGAGAACGAGGTAACTTTGTGTGTTGTTTCATTTTGATCCCTTTTGGTTTTTGCATGTGCTTTGGGCTTAACTTAATAGGAGGTTCATGTGTGTTTTCTTTTTCTAACTTTCCTCTTAGGTGAGATTCAAGATTGCTTCATCTCACTTTGCTCTTAATGAAACGAAAGCTGCGATTGCTGAGGTATGTCTCCTGTCTTCTTCATCTGGAGTGTCATCTGTTTTAGTATTCCTGAATGTGAGATGAGTTCCGCTGCGTTGCGTTGACCTCTTCTCGCCACACATTGCAAAACAAATTAAACTAAACGGATTCTTTGTTTCCAACACTGCATTTAGGCATTTAACGGATGATAAACCATGGTTTACTTAATTATAATCTATTATTGAACTTATACTTTCTTTGCCAGATGGAATCTGTCAAGACCAGGAGCTTGGAGATGAATATACTGATGGCAAAGCTTCATCGAAATTCTGGATACAACCGTGGTGCTATTGCATTTTATAAAGAGTGTTTAAGGTCTGATTCTCATTTTCTATCCTAACATTTCGTAGCATATAAACACTGGCATAAAGTCTCAGATTTTCGCAGTAAATACCAATTCAACACATATTGCATATTATCTATATGTATATAATTGTATAGAATCTTTAATCTCTGCAGACAGTGTCCTTATGTACTCGAAGCCGTCATAGGTTTAGCTGAACTGGGAGTCACTGCAAAGGATATCATATCAGCTTTTGCGCAGGTCTCCCTTTCAACGAGATTTCTTATATTTTTCACCATTAATTTCATGTTTTTTGCATCTCTTTCTCCTATCTTGCAATTAAATTTCCGTGTAGAATCCATGCCACTGTGTAATTTGTTATGTTATTGTTCATTTCAGAATTCAAATAGAAGTGCAAAGGTTTCGCTCGATCAGATAGATCCTACCCGTTGGTTGCAAGTAAGCATACTCTTTAACAGTATTTACAACGTTGAAATTTTTTTGAAAGTGAACTCATTAATCATGTGGCCAAGATAATTATTCTGACTGAGTTAGTGTCTTACTTTATCTGTAATGTTCTCCGGAATACGACATTACATATAATGGTTCTAGCTTTCTCGTCAAAGACTGAGTGAATTCCAATCTAATGAACTATACATCTTGTTTCTTGGGAAAAGCTGTTCATTAGTGGAAAATGAATATAATCTTCTTGATAGAATTTCCTCGAATAAACTAGTGCTTTTATGCTCTTGTGTTAGCATTAGCTCGACTATTCAACCAGAGAACTATATTTTATATACCTTTTCTTGGACGGCTATTTCATTCGTTTTATGTTGTAGCTTATTTGGCAAGAATTGATTTTCTTTGTCTTTTTTGGTGATTTTTCTTCGTTTTCACAGCGCTATGTCGAAGCTCAGTGTTGTGTTGCTTCACATGCTTACAAAGGTAGCTATCTTTTTCTTTGTGGGATGCACATTGCCCACTTTGTAGATTTCAGTTCTTACATTTAATTTGTGAGAAATTTTGCAATGATTAATCCGATGATTTGTGTCTCACTGGATAGTGTGTAATGCTTTGGTGTTTACTCAGGGGCGCTGGAACTCTTTGCTGAACTTTTACAACGATTTCCAAATAATGTACACTTGTTGACTGAGACAGCAAAGGTTAGTGATGGCATTAACAAACAGAATTGCACCTGAGTTTTTGTTCTTATTATTATGGCTGACGTTTGACCTATAAAAGCTGTTTGACATAATTTTGATTGTTGATGAACTCTTCCACCATTTTTTTCCATTTGTATAGATCGAAGCCATTATTGGGAAAAATGATGAGGCCATAATGAGATTTGAGAAGGTAGTCACACTAACCGATAGTGTTGTCTCAACTTCTTAAATTCATGAATGTACATAATAATATGAAACATTTTGTAGGTTCGATCAATTGATCCTCACACACTAACCTGTATGGATGAGTATGCGATGCTGCTACAGATAAAGTGCGATTATTCGAGGCTAAACAAGCTAGTCCACGATTTATTAAATATTGATCATACCAGAGCAGAAGTATTTGTTGCTTTGTCTGTACTATGGGAAAGGAAAGATCCAAGGACGGCACTATCTTATGCTGAGAAGGTTAGCTTGCTGATACTGAACTTTCGGCTGAATCTTTGTGTGATAACTGATGAGATTCACTATGCAATCAGAGTATCAGGGTGGACGAGAGGCACATACCTGGCTACATAATGAAGGTAGTTTAACTGAGGAATTTATTTGTTAAATAGTTTCGTACATATGTATCCACTGTTTTTGTTATATGTATATCAGGGAAACCTTCTTTTACTAGCAAAACGTCCAGAAGCTGCAGCGATTGCCTTCAGGGCTGCCCAGAATTTGAGGTCTGATCTTCGTTCATATCAAGGTCTGGTTCATGAGGGAAACAAAAAAATTGATAAAAACTTCCATTGTTGTACTGTTTTGGTGGTATAAACCATTAACAAGCATGAAAAGGTCGGAGTGTGAAATTAACTTGCACTATTGAGGTCATTTTCAGGCTTAGTCCATTCTTATCTGGCATTTGGTAAAACCAAAGAAGCATTGTATACCGCTAGAGAAGCAATGAATGCAATGCCTCAGTCCGCAAAGGCTCTGAAGTTAGTTGGCGATGTTCATGCCAATACATCAAGTGGCAGGGAAAAGGTAAAAACACTCAGCTTTAAGAATCTCCTTAAGAATTTAGCTGTCGAAATCTCAATCTTTTGAGAAGCATAGTGTATAACAAATCTGAGAACTATTCAAAGCTCGTGAGCATCTTCTTATGGTCGTTTCGTTATGGATTGAAAGTTTTGGGTGTAACAGAAGAATGATATGCTTTTATAACAGGCAAAAAAGTTCTACGAGTCAGCTCTGAGGCTTGAATCTGGGTACCTTGGAGCTGCCATAGCTCTTGCAGAGCTTCATCTAATGGAAGGGAGGAATGGAGATGCCGTATCACTACTTGAACGGTATCTCAAAGACTGGGCTGATGATTCTCTCCACGTCAAGCTAGCTCAAGTGTTTGCTGCAACGAATATGCTACAAGATGCTTTATCACACTATCAAGCTGCACTAAGGTTTATAAGATTCATAGTGCTTAGATATCTTTTGTTTCTTTGCGAATAAACTATAATGAGTGTTAAAATGTAATTGCAGGATAAATCCACAGAATGAGGCAGCCAAAAAGGGACTAGATCGCTTGGAGAAACAAATGAAGGTTGGTCAAATTACATTTCAATTTCTTTTGTTTGTTGATGCTTCGATTGTAACTCCGAAAGAATCATAATCAAATCCAGAATATCTTTATGAAGCTCAAAGCATTACAACTTTTGGGGGTATTGATTGCAGGGGATAGATCCAGATGCAGCTGATGAGAATGACGAGAACGATGTTGAAGATGTTGATGGAGATACCGAAGAAGCCGAGCTCATGTGAAGAGATTCTTAGTAGGCAGAAGAATGTGTACACTATCGAATTCATAACATCAATATTAATAGCATATGTGTCATTCCTTTTTGAATCCTATAAACTTAGAAAAGGAAAGAGAAAAAATTGACAAGAATTTGCCGACGAATACCTTTTACAATGAAAAAATGAAGAAGATAATTTCACAATTTAGCAACGGTACACAATGATCAAAGTAATAATACAATTTACTCATAAAAGGAAACTGTGATTGAAATAAAAGTTTACATTTTGTCTTGATAACCCCTTTTAGCGTGACACTCACTAATGGGACAATATTATGATCATTTGTTAAGTCTCTTGATCAAAACCACAAAGCAGAGTAACCAAGTAACAAATCACAGATTTTACCAGGGTCAATTTTGTCATTTTCTAGTATGTCTCTCAACAAAAACAAAAAAATATTAGTAATCTATAATTTTGGATTTTAATGACCCGTAAAACGCCACTTCATAAATCTCTTCATGTACATAGCCAAATCTGTTATTTGGAGCTTCAATGGTGTTGTTTCCATAAAAAAATTTCCATGAACGTTTTAATGGAAAATAGTACATAAGACACCACAATCATATTGATTAGGTTGCAAAGGAACATTTATTTCACATGTGTTTACGGTGATATTATGTGTTTGTTTTTTAGAGATTTCCATTTATCATTTACAAATCTGCAACATTATAAAAGATCTAGTGGATTCCATATTCATAACCATTATATTCATAGTTACTGAAAAACATTATGTAATAGAATTTCACCTGCTAATATTTTGGAAGAATAAATCATTTTCATGATATCCACTACCTGAATTCATATGGAACATATTCAATATTATATTGGTTCACTACTTGAATTCATATGAAACATATTCAATATTATATTGGTCCATTATCTGAATTGAATTCCATGTGTATGCATACTATGACTACATTTCAGTTATGTTGTATTGTTCATTGCTTGTACAAAACTGATACTTTTAAACTATTTTTTGGTTCTCATTAAACTTTATCAAATAAATTTGATTTGAATTTATAAATTTATCATGTTTGTCATTAAGTTCATTGAACCTTATGTTTTCACCTTTTATTTTTTTTTCAAAATGCTATCATAGTTTTCATCATAATATTAATTACTTAGTTTTTTCTTCAATTGCTGTATATGTAAATATAAAAAAAAATTCAAGGTCCACTATAACTTTCTTGCATATGCATAAACTCGAATGATTGCTTAAACACAACTAAAATATTTATATCCATACATGAGTGTAATAATATGATTTGTCGAAAAATAAAGTATCATTCCACCATTTCACAAAAAAATGAAAATTTTATAAAAGTTTAGCAAATATAAGAGTATCGTGGAAGAAGTTAATTACGCCACTTGCAAAATCTGAAACCCTTAATTAAATATTGTTATGCTGTGTTTTCACAGAATTGCCCTAATGAAAAAATTGTAATGACAATAATTTGCATAAAACAAAGAGCTGAGTTTTTGTTGTTCTCTCAAAAATCAAAATAGAAGTGACTATTAGCACCCTATTGTCATTTATCATGTGGCCAAGCAGATTATTGTCCAATGGCCCAATGGCCCAACGAACCATAGCATAGTGTAAATACATGATAGTTATATGGCCCAACGAAGCCCATTCTTGAGATGTTGGATCGTATCAGTGTCTAACACTCTCTATACTAGTGGGAAATTTCGTCACAGGTTTTACCAAGGATAATTTCGGCATTTACATGTCTCACGACAAAAAAAAGAAAACAATTACTAGTAATCTACAATTTTGGATTTAGTGACGTGAAAAAACGCCATTGGTACATTCCAAGAGCACCCATCACCAAATTCTCAACTCAATCTTCTTCGTCAAAAGCGAAGCTTTTTTTTTTCTTTATCTTTTCCTTGATGGGTTTCATCTCTTGCATCTCATTTCCCACCATCAATTCAGTAATTCCATCGACCCATTTCTCCAAGCAATCGACTTTAGCATCTTCATATTCATTTAACTTTGCTTTGAGACGCGAGGATAAACCCAACTTCTCACTGTCACTATCAACGTCTTCGATAATGGCGACTCCTATTCAAGCCTCTTCCACCTCCTCCATCATTGGTATACCCTTGCTCTCTGCTTCTTTGATCTATTTTTGTTTTTGTTTTGTTACTTTCGATTCCACGGCTATATGAATTAAGTCAATCTCCGCTGGCTTTTAAGATATTAATCCGATGTTCATTTTGGATGCTTAGTGCATAATTGGTTGACCTCTTGAGTATCGTACAACGATTCATATTTTGGTGATTACACGGACGAGAAGCTAAGAGTTTTGGTACATTAAGATTTTGTGATTCTGCGTCTACTCCAAGTAGTAACCTTTTTTATATGTTTTTATTTCTGTATGAAGGTGAGACCAGTGATGGCTTGAAGGTCCAGTCTCATGTTTCGATTGGGGCAAACGATTTGCTTATTGTTGGACCAGGTGTTCTTGGACGCTTAGTTGCAGAAAAGTGGAGAGAGGTATTGTTTCTGTGTTAATTTACCACATTAGCAACATCATATGTCCCATACATCATTGTCTTCTACAGGAAATGAGCTGAATTTGAATAGTTCCACATAGATTTCTCTTATAGAACATCCTGTGTATATAGTGTTTCTGTACCAATAAAACAGATATCTTTATGTCCTCTATGTAGGTCCCTGTTTTATGTGTCTAGAGTGTTTATCAATTATATTGTGGGTTGATTTTACACAATCCATTATGGATGTTTTCGGAAGCTCTTGTGGATATTGTCACATACATTAACTCGTTTTCTTCTTAACGTTTATATATTCACAATATGAAAGTTAGAGTTGGAGCTTTATATGTGGAGCAGGAACATCCAGATTGTCAAATCTTTGGGCAGACAGCAACAACAACCCATCACGCTGAGTTGGAGAAGTTGGGTATCAAACCATCACTTAAAGGAACTGAATTTGAGGGAAAGTTCTCCTATGTGATCTTTTGTGCTCCTCCATCACAAAGCCCGGACTACGCCGGTGAGGTCAGGTAAATTACAAGACATCACTTGTCTCAATAACTAGAGAGTCTACGAATTGTGTATAATGGCTCCTCTTATGAGACCTAACATCTATTTGTGTATAATGGCTCCTCTTATGAGAGTCTATGAATTGTGTACCACCGTGCGTTAGTTGAATGCCAGAACAGAGGTCTCTCGTACTGTTAAATTTATTAGCTATGAAAGAAGATGAAACCTAACGTTTATTTGTGTATAATGGCTCCTCTTATGAGACAGAAAAGTAAATTTCTTTTGCCTTGATTCAACAATGTTTAATATGGGTTTGTGCTTGTGTTTACAAACGGATCAGGACGGCAGCATCAAAATGGAACGGCGAAGGATCATTCTTATTCACATCTAGTTCTGCGCCTTATGACTGCTTTGATAATGGAGAATGCAACGAGGTTTATCTCAGTACCTTAATATACATGTTCCTTCCAATTTTCTCCATGGACAAATTTCGTAGCTTCACGTTTTGTTAAACTTAATACCATCTGAAGGATTGGGTTTGCTGACGTAATTTGGGGGCAGAAAGTGTCTGAGTCATTTGAAATCTATGAAAATCAAGTGTACTATTGAACAAACATTTGATATTAGAGATCATCCTGCAAATTCTTGTTCATTTTGAATATTCAGTAAGACTTTCTGAAGTTTGTTACCCTTCACTGCAGGATTCTCCAGTAGTGCCACTGGGAAAAAGCCCAAGGACCGATGTGCTTTTGAGAGCTGAAAAAGTAGTGTTGGAATGTGGAGGGACTGTCCTTAGACTGGCAGGGCTTTACATATCCTTTTGGATTTCGATATGTAGAAACTGAATGAGCAAACATTCGAAAGGCTTCTTTGTTGGTCTCTAGCAGATTTGAGCATTATGTTTCTCCTGAACTAGTTATACACAGAGACTAGAGGTGCACATACTTACTGGTTGAGTAAGGAGACAGTTGATGCTCGTCCTGATCATATCTTGAATCTCATACACTATGAGGTATATTTGTGATTTTGGTCAATCCTTTCTTACTGTTCAAAGACCATCAACTTCAGTATGATTGGTCTGCAGATGTAATGTAATATGTTTCTGAACAGGATGCAGCATCGCTGGCAGTTGCAATCATGAAGAAGAAAGCTGGTGGTCGGATTTTCTTGGGTTGTGACAACCATCCTTTGTCAAGGTAACGCTGCTTTTCTTTCTAACTTTGAGATATATCAAACATTCGACATTTTTTTTGACATGTTTAAAACTCACGCATTCTTCTCAGGCAAGAGGTGATGGACCTGATGGCTCAAAGCGGGAAATATGATAAGAAATTCAAAGGTTTCACGAGTGAGTTTCTTCACACATTGACATGAGTCTGTGTTTATAAACCTTAAGCTTTGTCGAGTGTGACAACTTTGCTTATTTTTTTGTAGGCACCACTGGTCCTTTAGGGAAGAAGCTGAACAACTCACGGACACGACAGGAAATAGGATGGGAGCCCAAGTATCCAAGCTTTGCTCAGTTTCTTGGAGTATCAAAGTAATTACTATTGGATCCAGATGACTAAGGAGTGCCCCCTAAGAGAAGAAACCAAGAAAGCTAGATAATTGCTTTAGAGATGTCATTTGTTTACGTTTGGTTCAAACAAATGAAATGTTCAGAATTCTTCATAAAGCTCCATGATACCAATTTCACCTCAAAGTATAGACAAATGTTTATACAGAAACATCTCTTTGAATCAGGAAAAAAAACTGAAAAGGTTTGATTCTTCCATTTCCACAAACATCTAATGCAAATTCATTAAGCAGTAAATCAAAACGACTATAGTTTCTTTGTACTATTTCATGCATCACTATTCACTATCATCACTATTCATCTTGATTTAATTTACTTTAATTATCTTAGATCATCTTTTTTTTTTTTTTTTTGTTCACAAGATCATCTAATTAAAAGGTTTAATTCTGTGTCGAAATGTTAAAGCTTGTGTCTTGTTCATTACCAAATTAAAAAAGTCTAACAAAGAAATAGCCCAAACAAGCAAAGGCCTCAAGGCATGTGCCTAACAAACACATCCATGCCTCCATCTCACTCACATAATTTGATGCTAATAATTTTCATTTTACTTAATTTTCTTAATTATAAAACTTGATGGAGTTTTGTATAAACAGAGATATTCACTAATATGTTAACAAATCCTCTCTCATGGTGATTGTGCTCGTGCAACCAAAAAAATCTTATCAAATTTAGTTCCTTACACCAGTTGATATGTGTTTAATTAATTGATAGTAATTGTTCGACTTCGAAATATCTTGAGCCTAATACAAAATTATTTGTCGGATTCGTTTAAGGCCTAACAATTAGGAACAACAACCAATGACAAGACGTTGCCACAGTCTTATGTATTTAAGTATTTATTAAGTTCAGTGTCGTTCTCACTAAACTTCACCACAAATCTTAGGGTTCCACACACAATTAATACTTTTGGCATTATATGAGGTTTGGCTCAATTGACTTTGTTTTGTCTTCTTTTTAATTAACAAGATTACCAAATAATAACAGTCTTCTTTTAACCTTTCACTTACAAAAAAAAACAAAAAAAACAACAACTGAACAACTTCCACAGTAATATAAAAAATATCAATATATATTGATCACTGATTCATTAAAAATGTAATTATTTATGGACTCGATTGTTTGGCTTTTCTTACAGTAATTAAATGCATGTCTAATTGTAATAAGTAGAGAGTTTGTGTTTGTAATTCATTGAGAGTTTGTGTTTGGTGTATAATTCAGTATGGGCATAGGCGAATAATTAAAATGAAATGGGAGAATTGGTCTCTTGAGTAATTAATTAGTAGGTCTCCGTTGAGGAGTAATTAAGTCTCATGAGTATTTTTTTAGTTGGTCTACATTTGAAGAGTAAGCTATGTAGCCGACATCTTTCAATCCATATGCATCTCAATTTGAAGAGTATTCGTTTGTATTTGTATTTGGCTACCATTGGAGATGGCCAATTAGCCTGAGATTACGATAAACTCCGCCACATTACTAATAATTTTCTTGACTATAACCAAAAAATGTCATATATATATACGTTACAAAAAAAATAGTAATGGAAGCTTGTTGTCTTAACATTTTGTGGCAAAATTGAAATATGTCTATACAAAAATTCAAAACTAAGTTATACTACTATTATGTTATTCCATTAATGTTTCAGACAAGTTACAATGATCAAGTTGTAGTAGGATATTGGAACGGACATTCTATTATTAATTTATCAAAAAATTCCAAGTTTATATTAATCTTGAGTTTGATTTCAAATAAAAGGAACTTATCAGTGTGACCTTAACAAAAAATATATGTACAAAATAGTTATGATTTCCTTGATCAAAACGATTATTAAATATGGTTTTAGTAAAACGAAAAATTTACAAAAGTGCTGGTTGGCAAGAATTTCAAAAGTCACCAACAATTAAGAGCCATGCGAGATTTGTATGCGCTACTTAATGAAACATTTGGTTAAAAAAAACAAAACCAAGAAAACTTGAACCAAACTTTTGTTTCTAGTTTAAAAAGAGAAAGAATTTTTTTTTTATGAAAAAGCAAGAATGACTCACTCTCTCCTGCAAGACCAATATAAAAATGGGGGTTTGCATGAAGAAACCAAAATCAAAGCAAATCTCAAACTAGCAAGAGAGAGAGAGAGAGAGAGAGAGAGAGAGAGAGAGAGAAAAAGAGAGAAAAGTGAAGAATGGTGTTCATCAAGGTTCATCAACTTGCTTTTCTCTTCGGTCTCTTGGGTAATTAATTCCCTTTATTCTTCTATGCTTATTGAATTTTGGTATTTGGAAACCGGAATCAAATTTAACGATAGAAGTGAGACATTATATATTCTTACTAGACTATACACAAACACATGCATATAAATATATTACCCTTTTTGCTTGCATGAACATATATCTACACAAACTCGTACGTAATATTACTTAATTAACATCTAAAACGAAGATAAAGAAGCTCAATAGCTCATAATACTAATCGCGAGTCGTGTTTTTGTTTTCAGGTAACATTGTGTCTTTTGGGGTATTCTTGTCACCAGTGTAAGACACGTACATACGAAGTGTCTAATTTATAGACTATGATAATCTAATTTAATAAATATCTTTATCTGATTTGATTATATATATATGATAGGCCAACTTTCTATGGGATATACAAGAAGAAAACATCAAAAGGGTTTCAGTCGATACCATACATATGTGCACTCGCAAGTGCAACTCTTCTTCTCTACTACGGAATAATGAAGAAACATGCTTATCTCATCATTAGCATTAACACCTTTGGATGTTTCATCGAAATCTCCTACTTGTTTCTCTATATCATCTACGCACCAAGAGAGGCCAAGGTTTCTATTTCTTTTTTCTTTTTTAGTAGAAATGAGCATCTAATTTTTCTATATATATATCCGGTTTTACAAATTCATAACTAAATAGAAAAGACAAGGCGTTTTTCGTTTAAACTGTAGGCACATTTTTATTTGGTTTGAATCTATAAATATAATGATTCAGTTTAGTTCACTTCAGTTTGGTTTATCTCTCCACACCTACTTCCTTTAAACTTGATTGTGATCTCTGTCTCCCTATGATTGATGTGGACGTACACGTGGCAGATTGCCACGTTGAAGTTGATAGTGATATGCAACATAGGTGGTCTTGGTCTCTTGATTCTTCTCGTTGATCTTTTGGTTCCAAAACCACACCGCGTCTCAACCGTTGGATGGGTTTGTGCTGCTTACAGTCTCGCCGTCTTTGCTTCTCCCTTGAGCGTCATGGTGATCCATCACCTTTCTTCTTCAAACATCTTATCGTTTTTTCTTTTCTTTTCTTGAACTGAGAAAAAAACTACGTGTAACGTGTTGTTGTTTATTGCAGAGGAAAGTTATAAAGACAAAGAGTGTGGAATACATGCCGTTTCTTCTCTCCTTGTCTCTCACGCTTAACGCCGTCATGTGGTTCTTTTATGGACTTCTTATCAAAGACAAGTTCATTGCGGTAAACAGATATATTAATTCATTAAATTAACTATTTTCACATTATTCATCTTTCTTCATTATTTTAATCACACTTCTTAATTATTAATCTCTAACGTTTTAGTACTCGTTATGTCTTCAGATGCCAAACATTCTAGGTTTTCTATTCGGCATAGCTCAGATGATACTATACATGATGTATCACGACTCGAGGAAAACGGATTTGCCAAAGCTCACCACATCTACAGAGAACGAACCAACAAACCAAACCAATCTGAATCAAGTTGCGATCGTGGCCGTTGAACTGCCTGATGCGAAATCAGACAACGTTGAAGGATCGGCGAGGCCTGTGAAGACTCCAAACTCAAGCACGACTTGAAAGGCAAACATGGGGGGAAAATGCATGGGAGACATTTTTATCGTATGTTGGAATAATAAACTTTCGTTTCTATGTTTTGATTGGGTTTGAATTGGTCTAACCAAATTAACCCCAAGTGTTCTATCGTTGTGATGATCATAACTAAACCTTGATAAATGACAATCTTGGTCCAATCAGTTTCAGTTTGTCTCGGTCATTAGCCAAAAGTGCGAAACTAAGCTTCATTAAACTAATAACACTTTAGGATTTGAACCATATATAAAAATCAGAACTAGTATTAATAATACTGTATTATACAGCTCGGCTGTAATTAAAAGAATAAACGTGCGCACAAGTCTGCTGAAATAAAATATCAACATAATAATTCAATAAAAAAAATCTGTGATTACTATAGAAAAAAGAAGAGAAGACAAATGCCGTACGTTTCTGATATCTACACATTCAATATTTCAATCATTGAAGAATTTGTTCTTAAGCAGAGTTTGTTTTCTTTTCACTGGAAATTTAAAGATTCTCTTTTAAGCAGAAGAATTATTTTAAAGATTTCGAAACAGATTAGAATAACATAAAGTAAGCCACATATAAAGTGTATCTGTAAAAATGCATACTTGGGATACAAGCAAAAATAGATTACAGAAGCCAACGGCACAAACTCAAAGTCTTACAAGACACAACAATTAACAAAATACGAGTTTTTGTTTCTTCTTATTCATAATACACACAACATTCTTTTTACCACTTTACCCGCCAATTTTCCTGCATTTACAATATTTCAGTTAAAAATAGGATCATACACACAACCACTTTTTTTTAACCATGGCTGTAAAAGTCATGTCATAACTTGATCGAAGACATTATTAGTTCATAAGAGTTCTAGTTCTGCTTTTGACCAGTGCCATTTCATATTTTACCTCATGGGTCTCTAGTTTGATCCAAGAGATAAGCAATATCTAAACCAATCAGAAAAAGGTTAATAATGAGAAAGCTTACAGAAAGGATAGATCTTCCAACGCTGGTTGTCGCCTTTGTTCCAGTCCCAGAGGACGATAGTCGTGCCATCACGGACACCACCAGATTTGCTGTCACCGTGAAACGCATCAACGTTTAGCCTCACATTGTTTACCATCCTTATTTTGCGGTATCCGTCGCCAAGATCCTTGCTCTCTGTCCATAGCACCGACTCGTCGAGCTTATCCGGATCATATCGGGTCAGATGCACCTGCAATACCCATATATATATATTAACATATATAGCTCAAACACGTGACACCAAGAAAGAAGATGAACAAAAAGTTTAGCTGCTGGAACTGTATCTATAGGTCTACTAAAACTAGCCTAAGGACTTATAATCAAAATTATAGCTGTTGTGAGAGAAGATTGTTTGAGTGCATTTGGTTGAGAAATGAGAGTCTCCCACTAATTAAGCCTGTTTGGTTTGGTGAACTGAAATCAGTATAGTTAAGCACCATTATAGTTGAGGAATGTACTACAGGATCATATCAGTATTTAGTCAAGATGAAAAATGGAAAATGGAGGATAGAAGAAACGCTTACGGGATGAGTAGCTCCCACAGAATGCTTCATAGCTTCACCAGTGGCCTTGTTTACAAGAGCAAAACAAGGATGTCCCTCTTCGTCTTTCACTCGAGTGCTGTACTTCTCGTCTTTGTACCAGTGCTGCGCATTGTAAATACCATTTCTTCAAGAAATTTTCACAAACGAATATAACAAGAGAACATGATATAAGTGAAACCTGTTTCTGCATTCTAAATCACAACCAACAAGATTCAATCTTCCAAGTGTATACAATTGATAAAAGCTATACATAATTCTAAATCACTCAGATTCTCAAATGAGAGAAACAATTTGAGATGCATATGAATCAAACACATCAAAGCTAATGGTTTTTCTTATTAGCAGGATCAACAAATCAGCATGAATTGCAACTGATTCAAAGAAGGAAGCAAAAAAGGAAAAGACTTTGGATGGTGGTAATACCTGAGCTTCATCAGATGGATCAGATGGGGCCAAAATGACCTTACCGTCTCTGATGGTCAGATAATAGTCAGGCTCCGCCTTGGAATACACCTTCACGGTTTGCCTTCCGGCGAGTCCGGCAAGATTATCAGGCAGACGGTTCTCATCAGGACGCTGGTGGAAACCAGAAGGCGTGTCCGTCTGATGTGAACTCTGGTGAGACACGTGCATGACGGGCTGATGTGAGCCATGGTGAGACACGTGCGTGACGCCGCCAGTGTACTCTCCGTGGCTTTCCAGGGCCGAATTAGGCGGCGGGTAACCTCCGTAACGGTTTTGCTCCGGTGGGTAGGACTCGTTGGAAGTGTGGTGGCCGACATGGCTCACATGGCCGAATTGAGGCGGCGGAGGCGGAGCTTCGAAATAAGGCTCTGATCGGTAAGGCGCCGGCGGTGACGGAGCTTCGAAATAAGGTTCTGATCGGTATGAGCCAGCTGGCGGAGGAGGCGCGTAGGGATCGAACTGAGGTTCCGATCGGTAAGGAGGCACCGATGCTGCCGGAGACGGCGCGTAGGGATCGAAATGAGGCTGTGGCTGGTAAAGGCCAGGGGGTGTTGGAGCATCGACGAAATTGTTGCGCGGTGGTTGTGGAGCGAAGGATCGACGATCATCTTCTTCGCCGTCGTCGCGTCGTTGGTGGTGTTGATGGTGGTGATGACCAAATGGAGGATCCATTAGCTTTTTTCTCGATTGATCCAAGTTTCCGAGATGATGATGAGAGAAGGATGAGAAGAGAAATGATAAAACTTTAAAACCTTGTGAGAGAAAGAACAGATGGCAGATGGTTTTTGGCAAGACACTATTTAGTCACGTCTTCTATATTGATTAGTCCACTCTTAATTATTTTTCCCATTAAAAAAGATTTGATTTTCAAATTAATTACATAAAATAATTAATTATTAATTATAAAATTTAGGTTTGATTAAGTGTATATGATAATGTAAAGAACTGCAAAATTTGACAAAGTGACAACTGAATCCCGGTTTTGTATAAGAAAGAAACGGTATATCTTTAATGTAACAACAAATTATTATTTTTACATCTTTGTTAAACTGTATATTTTACCGTAATTTTTTCAGATTATTGAGTGTATCTAATTATAATTAACATGAGATATTTTTAAAAACAAAGCTTACTATATAATATACAGTTTATAATATTGGGCCCTTTAGAAATAAAAGTAGAAATTGTGAGTCGTTCCGGTGCGCTTCTTCAGAGCGACGACGCCATTTCGCACACACGGCTTCACTTCTTAGCTCAACGTTTTCCCCCTGAGATTCCCTTCTGCTTTGTCTCCTACAACCAGATCTCTTACTGGGTAAAGCACTTTCTTCTTCCTCTTTGCTGCTGGATTAGGGTTTTGTTTGTGACTCTAGTTTGATTTGGGTTCCATCAAGTCTCGTTTAATTTGATTGCATTTACCGGAGAAATTCGTCCACTTTTCTCCCTTTTTCTCATGGGGGAATTCCGCTCACTTAGCTTAATTTCGAAGAAAAGATGTAAACACAGCTTTGCTTAAGGCCGTTTCGAGCTCAATTTCGTCAATTTTTTTTTTTGTTCTCTCCGTCACTATCAGAAAGATATGCTTTTTCTGTAAAAACCTTTACTTTCCCTGGTTTTTTTTTCCTTTCTCGAGGTTCAAATTTAAACTTGATCGGATGTCATGTCTTTTTTTGTTGTTTCCTTTTCACGAATCATTTGATTGGAAATACCCTTGTTTGTGTCTTCACGTGTATATAGCTTTCGTTTTTACTTGGATCCTCTCACTATCTTTGAATCAGCTGTTTTATCATTCCTTACTGATACTTATTGATGCAGGGGGTTTCTTAAATGATGTACATGCTGGTGTAATACAATTAAGATGACGTCTTCGCATAATATCGAGTTGGAGGCAGCTAAGTTTCTGCACAAGCTCATTCAAGATTCGAAAGATGAACCGGCGAAGCTAGCAACAAAGCTTTATGTGGTGATGTGGCTTAGCCTTGTGCATGCTTCATATTGTGCTTTAAGATTTTAATAATCCTTTTGCTTTAATTTCATTTTTTTTGTCTTTTGATTACTTCAGATACTGCAGCATATGAAAACCAGCGGAAAGGAGCACTCAATGCCGTATCAAGTCATATCGAGGTATTGCTTTCCACTAGCCATTCGGTGATAAAATACTGATCATGGTGATTACATTCGTAATATCAAGAAGCTGGGTGTATCTTACTAAAAATGCTATGGTGTCACCGAATCGCATGTTGTATAGCCTTTGTCTAACTTGAAACTTTGGCGGTTTTCTCATTTCCATAACCTGCCTCGATTTGATTGCAAAGATTAGGCCATGAAAGTCGCAATTCACTTGAAATGTGGCATATAGTTATTATAATTATCACTCTTTTTGAGAATTATCACTCTTGTTCATGTTTTCACTTTAGTTCTGATATTTTCTTTCCAAAACTTCAAGAGCCATGGAGACTGTCGTCAATCAACATGGTCTTGACATTGAAGCTTTGAAGTCATCGCGTCTTCCTCATGCTGGTGGTACCCAAATGGAAGATTCTGGATCTGCACATTTGGCTGGTATTATGCATTTCTTCTCTTGCTTCAGTGTAGAATTTTGTTTATTATATGGAAATTTCTTCTGCTGGTCTTATCTTGCTCTTGAATTTTCGTACAGGGTCTTCTCAAGTTGGCCAAATCGTTGGAGTTAGCAGTGAGTCCAAAGCGAGTCTAGTTGAAAATGAGATGTCGAAATATGATGCATTCACTTCTGGTAGGCAGCTTGGTGGATCAAACAATGCATCACAATCCGTTTACCAAGGGTCTGGCACTCGAAGTAATAGATCCTTTGATCATGAGAGTCCATCCAGCTTGGATTCTAAGTCGGGAAATTCTCAATCTCACGATAGGAGTGAGACAATGAATCAAAGAGATGTCAAGTCAAGTGCAAAGAGAAAGAGGGGTGAATCGTCATTTCAATGGGAGCAAAATATGGATAATAATTCTCAACTATTTGATACTCAGGGAACAGTTGATGAACAGTCTAGGAAAGTGAGCAAAGTCGAAGTGCCTGGTAGTTCAGGTTAGGGAAGATTTATTGTGGAATTTAGAATCTTTTTAAATCAAGAATATAAACACAGCGCAACCTACTATTCTGTTATGTATGTATGCATGTTAACTGATTAGATTACTTGTGTACCTTTTTTGCTATTAAAATCCAGGTGACATTGAGAATTTGCATGTCGGGTTGTCATCAGATGCATTCACGACTCCTCAGGTACGAACATTTACACTATAATCTTTTTGAAATCCTCCAGTTTGCATTACACAATTCGCGCTTTCCCGACTGAAGTTTCTTACATGTTCGACTTTACCTTAGTCTTATTTGATGCACAAAACATTTTTTTAAAGTTTAAATAAGGAGATGCAGTTGTGTCACCTGATGACCTATTTGCGGAATCATTTGATTTGTTTTTAATATCTACTTGAATTTCCCAAGGGAACTTTTATCAAAAAGCGCTACTTTGTCAATACTTGAATTTTATGTGAGGTTTTGAATCTTACATGATATAGTCTAATCATGTCTTTGGTTCTACAATATGTATGTTCTCTACGTCCTGCCGAAGTAGCTTAGTTGGAAATGATGTCCTCTTAATGCGTCATGTTCATTTCTATGGCAGGGTGGCTGGCAAAACAGTGAAGTCACAGCAGGAAGGCCTCCAGCTCATAGAGATACTGGAAAATCTGTCGCAGCAGAGGATTTACTGCCTTCAGGTCCACTTTTCAAAGAGCAACAGTTGAAGCAGCTCAGAGCCCAGTGCCTTGTGTTCCTAGCGCTCAGGTAATTTTACGGTCTCTTAACCTCCTATTTACTTAAGTTGGTGTGATTGTTACTCTGAAAACCTCTGACTGATTTCCTTCTCTTAGAAATGGGTTGATGCCAAAAAAACTGCACATCGATATCGCCCTTGGAAATATTTTCCCCAAAGATGGTATTTATTTGCTTTCCCTTGGGTTATTTTCTTAGCCATTCCGACATGCTTTCCCTTAAACTGTAATTGCCCTGCAATACAGATGGTTTCCGCAGAGAACTGTTTGATCAGAAAGGACGAACACATTCTCTGAGTGAACCGGGTAACATTCACGAAGTCGCAGCTCCATCGGCAAGAACGGATAATCCCACTGGAAGATTGGCTGAAATGGACTTCCCGTCAAAAGAAACAGAGATGCCACGATTAGATGACAAAATCTCGAATGCTGTATTTTCTGATGGACAAAAGCTGCTTCTGGCATCTAAAATTCCGGAGACTCCGGCGCAAAATCAGGTTTCTGGTAGTCATTCGGAGCTGGCTTCTTCAGGTAGTCTTGCCAAACACGCGCCATCAGAGATTGGGGGGTGGGCCGGAATGATTAACCGTAATGACATCTCAACTTCCGCTTTCCTGCTCGATGAATTATATGCTCCAGGTCAGTGGACTACCTTAGATGAGCTAATTGTTAATGATAGGCTTCTCTCTTTTGAGTGGAAAACTTTGAATTAATGTGGTTGATAACTTTTGTAACATGGATGTATGGTACCTTGCAGATCAAGAGGAAGGTAACATGCAACAGCCGCCTAAGTACACCATGTCACAGAAATGGATTATGGATCGACAGAATAAGAGACTTTTGGTTGATCGTAGTTGGGGTATTAAACAGCAGAAAGCAGACCAGGCAATTGGTGCACGGTTCAATGAGTTGAAGGTTTTTCTCTTGCCCTTACTTTCATCTTACTTTTTCTTTTAATAGTTCATGACTCCTTTTATTTCGTTTTAGTGATTAATGTTTTCATTGTTCAACTTTATGCATTATACTTGCTGTTTCTGGTGGGTTCTGTATCCTTTTCTTGTGATTGGAAGATCAATAGTCATATTGAAATATCTATATCTGGATATAGACATGCCTGATATTGTGATCGAGTAAATTCTGGATCCAGTGGGGCTTTTGGACTGACCCCAGGATGTACTTTTCATCGAGTTATTGTGTTAATTTTTTAAGAATGAACCTCAACTGTTTTCGTACCTCCATGAAGGGGTATTAATCTATTTCAGCTTACAGAACATGTAAAATTTTGTTTGTCATGAGCTTTTGCTTTTTGCTTTCATATTTGAAGTAATTGCTAGGATTTTTGTTTTGCCTTGGGTCATTTTGTCGAAACAGCCTTCACATATGAAGTAAACTAGTTGTACTTGTGTCCATACTTAACTCGGGTCTCTCTAATATTTTTTTTTGGATATATGTTGTTCTAATTTAAGTCTCTTAATCTGCAGGAATCTGCAAATTCGTCGGAGGATATATCTACAAAGACCAAACGTGTCATAGAACTGAAAAAGCTTCAGCTGTTAAATCTTCAACGACGTTTGAGGAGGTAACTGTATGTAATTCGGTTAAAAAAAATATTTAGACTGTATTTCTCATTCGATATATTCAGAATCTTTTTATGCTACTGTCCCAATAAGTCGAGTTTACAAGACATACAACTAGCTATTCAGTTATTGCTATACTAGAATGCAAACTTTTTTGGTCTTTTATCTGTATATTTGTGTATATGTTCAACCTGTCACATCTTCTCAGCTGCTAGTGCTTTTTGTTGATTTGTTGAAGCAGTGAGTTTCTTTACAACTTCTTCAAACCTATTGCAACTGATGTTGAGAATCTAAAGTCATATAAGAAACACAAGCATGGCCGGAGAATTAAGCAGCTTGAGAAGTATGAGCAGAAGATGAAGGAAGAGCGACAGAGGAGAATTCGTGAGAGGCAGAAGGAGTTCTTTGGAGAGATAGAAGTTCACAAGTATGTGCAATATGTTGTCTATCTTAATCAATTTTTCTCTTCGACCTCTTTTGTGATCCTATTAGAACACTTGTATATTTGATTTTAACTGTTTTTAACTTAAATTTTTGCCGAACCTTGCTTTAGGGAAAGGCTAGAGGACTCATTCAAATCTAGGAGAGAAAGGTGGAAGGGTTTCAATAGATATGTAAAGGAGTTCCACAAAAGAAAGGAACGCTTTCATCGCGAGAAGATTGACAAAATTCAACGGGAGAAGATTAATTTGTTAAAGATTAATGATGTGGAGGGTTATCTACGTATGGTGCAGGTTCGGTCTCTGAACTAATTTTGGAAGTTTTATGGTTATAAGTTCTTCTTCTATGTTGTGTAATTGGGAGATGCGTGAATTTGCAGGATGCCAAGTCAGATCGAGTAAAGCAACTACTCAAAGAGACAGAGAAGTACCTTCAAAAACTTGGATCAAAGTTAAAGGAGGCAAAATCTTTGACCAGTCGATTTGAGAATGAGGCAGATGAGACGTCGACTGCTGTTGAGGATGAAACTTCGGTTGAAAATGAAGATGAGAGTGACCAGGCAAAGGCAAGTCATCTTTCCCAAGATTTCATTTTCTTTTTGCGTTCCTCCATTTGCTTCTGATGTCGTTACCATCTGTATTTTACACAGCACTACTTGGAAAGCAATGAAAAATACTACTTGATGGCTCACAGGTAACATTGCTTCTTCTTCTTATAATTACTGCCAAATATCATCAAAATGAACTCTGGTTTCATAATTTTCTGATTTATATCTGAATAACCATTTTCGCCTTCACTTTTTATCCAAAATTTTGGTTATGCTGTTTGTAAAATATGGTAATATTGGAGCATCTTTTTCATTCCTCTACTTACGAGAAATTGTTTTTGCAGTATAAAAGAAAATATTAACGAGCAGCCAGCTACCCTAAAGGGTGGAAAATTAAGAGAGTAAGTGGATCGTACCCGCCTTTTTAGTTCCTGGAACTATACAATTGAGCCCTTCCTAGTTTTTGGTAAGAATATGTCGTGGGATGCTTACAACTACAAAATCTGACTTCTTAGGTACCAAATGAATGGCCTGAGATGGCTTCTTTCCCTGTACAACAATCATTTGAATGGCATTCTAGCTGATGAGATGGGTCTCGGTAAAACTGTTCAGGTATTAAATGGCAGTCCTGTTGGTACATATGCGCACATGGTATATTTGTTTGAATCGATTATTAGGTTATATTTTTTTTTTCTTTTTTTTTTCAGGTTATTTCGTTGATTTGCTATCTGATGGAGACAAAAAATGATAGAGGTCCCTTCTTGGTTGTTGTACCATCCTCTGTACTGCCTGGCTGGGTGTCCGAAATTAACTTCTGGGCCCCGGCAATTCAGAAAATTGTTTATTGCGGCCCTCCGGAGGAGCGGCGCAAGCTATTCAAGTACTGTAAAGAAAAGTTCTTATGTTGTTCTTTATGTCTCAGATTTGAATGTTGTTCTTTATGTGTCAGATATTAAGGTTCACTGTTTTCTTTCTTAATTGCAGGGAGCAAATTGTTCATCAGAAGTTCAATGTCCTTCTGACAACATATGAATACCTAATGAACAAGCACGATAGGCCTAAACTAAGCAAGATTCTTTGGCATTACATTATTATTGACGAAGGACATCGCATAAAGAATGCATCTTGCAAGTTAAATGCGGACCTGAAACACTACAACAGCTCTCACCGACTACTGTTAACTGGGACGCCATTGCAGGTACTTTTTTTCGTTCATTCTCCTTCTCATAATTATTTTGACACATACTCTTGATTTTACTATCTCTTTGTTGCTATTTTCTGCTGTTGACATCGCTCATCATCTCAGTATTTTATCTCTCTTATAGAACAACCTGGAAGAATTGTGGGCTCTGCTTAATTTCCTGTTGCCTAATATATTCAATTCGTCAGAAGACTTTTCACAATGGTTCAACAAACCATTTCAAAGTAATGGAGATAATTCTGCGGAAGAGGTAGCACTGACTGTCTAATTATTCAGATAATAACGGGTATACTAATCTTAAGAGATCGTGGTTTTAACTACAAGCTTATGATTGCCATCTGACTAGGCGTTGCTATCAGAAGAGGAGAATTTGCTGATCATCAATCGTCTTCATCAAGTTCTTCGACCATTCGTGTTGCGGCGGCTTAAACATAAGGTTGATAACATGATATCGTCCTTGCAACATTGTTCCTTTTTCCTTCCTTTTTGCAGACTCCAACATTGTCGTTAAAATAGGATATTGCCATGAAAAATGTATGCATTTGTGTTTTTTTTTGTGAATTTTAAATTTAATTGTATCAGCTAATTTATTTTGGTAGGTTGAGAATGAACTTCCTGAAAAGATAGAGAGACTCATACGGTGCGAGGCTTCTGCATATCAGAAGCTGTTGATGAAGAGGGTTGAGGATAATCTGGGCTCGATTGGAAACGTGAAGGTGCTGTTTTGTGCTCTGCGTATTGTCAGATTTGTGATAGTGTTGAGTTATTTCTTAGTTAGTTTTCTTCTTACAGTCTCGTGCAGTGCACAACTCAGTGATGGAGCTTCGGAATATTTGCAATCATCCATATCTCAGCCAACTTCACACAGAAGAGGTACTATTTTTCATCTATGCAAAGAATTTCTGGTTAGTGCACTACGGAAAGTTCTGACGAAAGGCCTGCGTAAATCACTTTCTCTAGGTCAATAGCTTAATTCCTGAGCATTATCTGCCTCCAGTAATAAGACTGTGTGGGAAGCTTGAGATGTTGGACCGGCTCTTACCCAAACTTAAAGCAACAGACCATCGGGTAATGATTTTTTTTTCGTCACTACTATGTCAATGGAATAGTTCTGATGATTCAATGCTTAAAAAAGAAACAGCTGATTATTCGAGCTGTATCACGAGATATCAAGCAATGTCCTAAAGTACCTTTCAGTGCCCTCGCCTCTGAAAGATTGAAATGCTAGCTAAAACATACCCAGCTCACTCTTAAAACTAGTAATGCTTCATGCAAACAGAGCAAGTATCACTTGAATCTAATTTATACTTGCTCTCTTTGCATGAAGCATTACTAGTTTTAGGAGGGAGCTGGGTATGTTTTAGCTAGCATTTCTCCTTTACTTTGTTGCTTCAACTATACCGAATTCTATTACTTGTGAAATGCACAATGATGCCATGATTTGTTACTCTGCGGCATTTTGACCCTAATTTTACTGCAGATGCATATAAGTGTCTGATAGTTTTTTGGCATGAATACCTGCAGGTTCTCTTCTTTTCAACAATGACTAGGCTTCTTGATGTTATGGAAGATTATCTCACCTTCAAGGGATACAAATATCTTAGGTTAGATGGGCACACATCTGGGGGTGATCGTGGCGCTCTTATCGACGGTTTCAACAAGTCTGATTCACCATTTTTCATATTTTTGTTGAGGTAATACATGATATTTCATATTTGCTTTCTTTTTCTAAGCTTCATCAGAATGATTCATGTTACTCAAACTTACATTCGGGAATTACAGGTTGTAATGCTATCATTAAACTTTCTGCCGTTTATAGTAACGTAGCTGTAATACTTATAAGTATCTGAATGTGATTACTGAATCTTTCATGGGAATTCAGCATACGGGCTGGTGGAGTTGGAGTTAATCTTCAAGCTGCCGATACTGTAATAATATTTGACACCGACTGGAATCCTCAGGTTAAACATAACAGTCCTTCATGTCAAGTTATAGTATGCTGTGGACATCAGTTCAGACTTTGAGGAGTTTATTATATATTTCAGGTTGATCTACAAGCTCAAGCAAGGGCTCACAGGATTGGCCAGAAAAGAGATGTTCTAGTTCTTCGTTTTGAAACGGTTAGTTTATTATTGTCTGCAAGGTTCAAATTTCTGTAAAGAAATGTGCTTTTTATTTTCTTTCATTTAAACTTTGTGGCTTCTTAATGTAGTGCAGTTCTCTTAAATCTATTGGTCTCATGACTTAATATGTAGCCTTGGGACATTCTAATTTGTACTCTATGTGTTTCCTTTCCACTGATACTTAATTCTTCAATTGACCGTCTGAAATGGTTGTCTTTCGTTCTTCCTTGTATCCTAAGGTCAATACTGTTGAGGAGCAAGTTAGAGCTTCAGCCGAACATAAACTTGGAGTTGCTAACCAGAGTATCACTGCTGGCTTTTTCGACAATAACACAAGGTGAATCCCAGAGACATCTATTTTTTTTGCTTCAAAATTACTAGCTACCAACTTTCTAATATAATTAGTATTGTTGTTTTTGTAACAGCGCTGAAGATCGTAAGGAATATTTGGAGTCCTTATTGCGTGAGTCAAAGAAAGAGGAGGCTGCTCCAGTGTTGGACGATGATGCCTTAAATGATCTTATAGCCCGAAGGTGGCTACTGGTTTATCATTTTCTTTCAGAATATTATTTTTGCTTATATTTCGATTTAATTTGGTTCCTTGAAATTGTGCACTATGATTACTGCAATCAGGTTTGTACAAAGTATTTTTACTTTCTAACTGTAAAGTAGTTATCCATCAAATAATTTTATCCGCCTATCATCTACTAGGTAGTTCCATGTGTTCTCTGTTAAGTATTTGGCTGAGTTTCTTCTGTCTTACTCTTAGATGAAACTCTTTTTTACATTTTCTCGAATTTTCTCGAATTTTCTTTTTGCTTTCTTGTAGATCTGACATTTTTGTTGTTTTTCCTAGGGAGGAAGAGATCGACATCTTTGAATCCATCGACAAACAAAGAAAAGAAGATGAGATGGTAAGTTTGTTCTTAATAACTTTATTTTTGGTCTATTTTATTAAAGTCTTATGATGTTTATCTGATGCCATGGCCCTGCAGGAAACATGGAAGAGCTTGGTACAGGGACCAGGGTCAAAAAGTTTTGCACCTATACCACCTATCCCCTCTCGTCTTGTTACTGAGGATGACTTAAAACTGCTATATGAAGCAATGAAAATAAATAATGTCCCGATGGTTGCAGTAGAACCAAATGTTGGCATGAAGCGGAAGGGTGGTTCGGTAGGAGGCTTCGATACTCAGCAATATGGAAGAGGCAAACGAGCAAGAGAGGTTGGTTGAGTAAACTTCTTTTAATATTCAATTGTCTACCTTACTATGATACTGCTGATAGCACCTTAAATTGACAAAAAAAATGCAATTTCATAAGGTTCGATCTTACGAAGAGCAACTGACAGAGGAGGAGTTTGAAAAGATGTGTCAGACCGAGTCAACCGATTCTCCCAGAGGCAAGGAAGAAGGAATTGAGAAGTGTTTGGCAAATGATACATCAAATATTCTGGGTGGAAACACTGGTGAAACGAGCTTGGCAAATGCTACATCAAATATTCTGCCTGGAAACACTGGTGAAAAGAGCTTGGAAAATGATAACGTAGACATTTTGGCTGGAAACACTGGTGACACAGTGCTCCCCACATCTCTGGCACTGGCACTAACTTCACAATCCGTGGAATCTCTACATAAATTACAGCAGCCACCGAAAGAAGTAACAGAACCTGTAAAACGGGGACGTGGTAGGCCAAAAAGAGCTGATAAAACGTTGAGTCCTTCACCTGTATCAGTTCCCGGGAGGAAAAATGCAACAGGGGATGTTAGATCATTGGCAGTTATTGGTTCTGATGTTGCTGTCCCTAGAGGAAAGGATGAAACGTCTACTTCGGCTCGTCCTCTTACTTCGCCAAATTTATCCGTTCCTCCTGGTTTTCAACCACTTCCTGACTCTGTTTCTGCTCCAGTGCCAACAAGGGGTCGGGGCAGGGGAAGAGGCAGGGGGCGTGGCACAGGAAGGGGAAGGAAAACGGAAAATATGCTGCATGGTACTGAAAGTTCCATAGGTACTCAGAGAGCTAATGCCCTTGCATCTCTTTCTGGTGATCCCGCAGCGTCAAATTCAGCAATTGTTCCTGTCTCTTCAGCTGAGATTAAAGCAAAAGTCCCTAAACTTATTGAAGGAAGTACTTCAAATCTTGGGCCAGCGCCTTCTGTGCATTCTGATACTTCTGCTGTGCAGCCCTCTCATGCTGTCTCTCTACAGGATAGCAGTCTGCAGTGCATTAAAAACAAACCAGACGTAGCAGCAGACCTAGATGCACCGCCTGGTTTTGGTTCTGGATCACATGTTCAGTCGCTAAATTTCTCGGAGGATTCCTTGAGAAATAAAACAGATGCTGTACAGAACCAGGGGTCAGGAGTTCTAAAACAGCCAGTTAACTTACCAAGCTCTACTACTTTAGGTATATAATTCGCACATTGGCTTTATAATTTTCACAAGACATTGTTCACTAGAATCTCAAAATCAATTTTTTTGGCATTTCGTCCCTCAGGTCAAAATCAGAGAGCTGTCTCTTCTTCTGCTACCATGACAAATACACCTTTAGATGCTAATCAGCCATTGAGTCCCCACCTTGTTTGTTCTACGGTTGAAGGTACAGATATTTGAAGCATCGAAATTTTCTTAACCTGCTTTGGATTCTCAATTTTTATCGTTGTGCACTATCGTCTTTGCAGCTCAAGGCGCCGGTGTTCTTACTCCTCCTGCATCTTTGCCTGTCAAGAGGCAAGGTCGGAAGATGCCAAGCAGAGGAGAAACTCCTAGACGCCGAGGAAGGAGACATGTTCAAGCTTTATCTGTTGCTGATGGCACTTCTGCACGGAGCACAAGATCAACACCACAAATTGAGGCCAAGGTTGGTGATTCACCAGGCTCCAAAATTATATCAGTTGGAAATAAGTGTGATGTTGTCCAAGAACAACCCCTCTTGAACCAGTCAGTTGCACACTCTTTTGCCAGTCCAAGTCAGGAAAAAAGAATAGAAACCTCAGGTATTGGTGGTTCTGGAAGGAAACAAATTACTGATGTGACTGATGTTGCTCGCGTCATGAAAGAGATATTTTCAGAGACTTCCCTGTTAAAACAGAAAGTTGGGGAGCCTTCTGAAACAGTGAGAACAAATGAGCCTGATGGGAAATCCCCGGGAAAGATGAATATGCACATAGTTACCACCAGCAAGCCAGAGAATATAAACCAACCTGCCGTTCAAAACTTGGGAGTGGAAACATGTGTTTCCAAACTTTCAGTCGAAAAGCAAAAGTCTGGGTCTTCAGTGATGATTGATGAGATTATTAAATCTTCACCTGACATTGAGGCTTCTGTTTCTCAGCCTGATGTTATAACACCTCAAGGTACAATGCTCATTGACTCAAAAAATCCTGTGGGTGGAGAGTTGGTTGAGTCGAAACTGAAAGTAGCACCATCAACCGATCCAAACTTGGGAATAGCAACATCTGTTTCCAATGTTTCAGAAGAAACTAAATTTTCTGATTCTTCTTTGATGGTCCATGATATTGTAAAACCTTCACCTGGATTCGAGGCTCCTGTTAATCAGTCTGATGATTCTTCAGCTCGAGGTACTGTCCCCATTGATTCAAAAAGCCCTGTGGACAAAGATTTGCTTGAGATAAACAAAGAAAGTCAACCACTAGAGTCTCAGGATGATGGTTCTGGGCAAAGTTTACTAGCTCCGGATGCTGATTTCGCTGAGGCTTCTAACAAACGGGCCGGGCAATCTATATCACCTTCAGTTTCGCCTGCAGCAATGAAGATGACTGAAAATATGGTTGGACTGAATTCAAAGGAATCCTTGGAAACTGTTCCACTTATTTCTGTTAATGTTGTTGAAGATTCGGAATTGCCTTCAGTATCTAATGAACAGGGTTCTCCAAAGAAAACTGAGTCGCCTGAAATCCATAAATCTAGCGGTGTTGATTCGGATTGTCGCATTAGTCCTACTAATTCTGCTGAAGTTGAGGGTGGTAGCAACTTTTCCGGAAGTAGTTCAGAGGTACCAGAAATGTTGAATGATTCTGTGGCTAAAAGCACTTTGGAGATGAGTGTTTCCGTATCTGAGAAAGTTCTAGAAAAAGGGTGTCAGACATCTAGTTCTGATGATCTGAAGTGTGTCCTTGACCCTGAGAAAACGGATGCCGAAGGTGATACTGCCAGAATAACAAACGTCCATTTAGATCCTGCGGGCTCCAGTGATGCTGCTACTTCCCAAAAGGCGGATATACTTCCTGTAGGCCATACTTTGTATTGTCCACCTAATATTTCGACTGAGGGAGCTCTTGCAGACCAGATTGTAACTGAAGAGGCTTCTTCTGGTCCTAAGAATCCCGGATCTTTATATAACCCGATCAACGAGAAAAATCTGGTCTCAAATATTCCTCACCTTGGGTCTGGTGATCCGATTGGATTGGTTGCAAACAAGGATGGTGGCACTGAGTTGTCTGTGATTGTTGGGGGAGCCGAAAATTACCTTCTCCAGATTCCTGGTGTTGAAGCGGATTCTTTTGTGATACAACAATCTTCAGGTGGTGTTTTTCCTGTTCATTCTTTGGAAAGTTCGCAAGAAGGTAAAACCACACATAACAGTCCTGGTGATACACCCCATGTTAATGCACCACTTGCAGAAGAAATATCATCTTCATCAAGATGTGTTTCACCTAAGTCTATTGCATCTGAGACGACAACTACAGAACCTTTACCAAAAGAACAGCAGGAAACAAATCTTTCTTTCGAAGTTGCTGGTGAAAAAATCGATGGTGATAAAAGAGGAGCTATCCCCTTGATTCCAGTAGAACAGATGAACGTGCACCCCACGGTTGAGTCTCATGAGCTTGAGACAAGGTCTGAGGAATTTCAAGGATCTCCAAGGAGAACTGATGAAATTTCCCATGTGGATGGCAAATCTTTCAATACGAAAAATCAGACTGCTAAAGAGGTCAAGGCAGAAAGTATAAAAGGTGAAAGTCCGAAGGATCAGATTTGCAATTTGGGACCAAGTTCGGTTGCAGTTCAATCGTCTATGCTGTACACTGATGGACAAAAGACACACACTAGCAATGAGAACTCTATATCACTTGTTCATAAAGATTATGGTAGTCCTCTATCTGATTCTGCTAACACAGAACAAGATTCTGAAGAGAAAGTTTCGAGTCAAGATGTTGACAGTTGTAAAGTTGGTGGAGAAGCTAGTACTGCTGACACAGAGATGGAGGATGCCGATGATGCCAAGCTTCCGGTGGTTTATCCAGTTGAAAGGGAGGAGAAAGACAAAACTCTTCAACCCAGTATGACCAACGATGATACCGTTATCCCTGCCCCTTTTGAAAAGGTAATAGACGGTGAAGGATGTAGTTTACCTGGAAAACGTGATCTCTCTTGTCCAATGGATGTGATGGGACATGAAGGATTCGAATCAGAGACACATGCTCATACAGATACAAGTGATGTTGATATGTCAGAAAGTATGTCTGATGGCGGAAACATGAATGTCTCATCCGGGCAGGTCCTAGATGTATCATATGATTTGAAAGTGTCTCACTCTTTGTCACAGGATCAAACAGGTTTTCCCCTGGTTGGTCTAATACCTGAAAATTTGCAAAAAGACGAGGATGAGCCTGCATCACCTCAGGAAGCAAAAAAGAACATCGTGGGTTTCCAGTCAGAGGAAAATCAGTCTCCGAGTATTTTGCCAGACGCTACATCAGGAAAATCAGAGGATGAAAATTGTGAGCAAATGGATATCTCTGGTGGCAGCATTTCAGGGAAGACGTGTCAGCCTTTATCTTCTATCCAGTCTGAGGGTGAGAATGACAATAACTTGTCACAGCCTGAACTGCGTTCAAACTCAGAAATAGTTGAACCAATGGCTTTAGGAGCTCAGTTGTGCGAAGGATCTGGGGTAGAGATAGCCTCTGATATGCCTGTAAATAAATCAGCTAATCTCCAGCACTTGTCCACCAGTTTGGATGAGCAAAAGAATATTGATGATGTAACTATTGGACTGGAAGAAGACAAAGTTCTCGAATCTGTTGAAGTCGATCGTATTTGCAACACTGATGTCCAACCGTCTCCCTCTGTTTCAGCTGAAGAAAAGAAAACTGGAAATGGTTTGCAGCAAGGGGAATGCAAAGATTATACATGCGACAGTGAGACAAGTGCTGCAATGGCCGTAGTAGATACACTAGTTGATGTTCAGCCCTCATCGTTTCTTACAGTTGAGCAAAAAAACATTGAGGATGAAGAACAAGTTGAAACTGCTGGATGTGAGATAGCTGATGTCGAGGATAAAGAACAAGTTGAAACTGCTGGATGTGAGATGGCTGATGTCGAGGATAAAGAACAAGTTGAAACTGTTACATGTGAGATAGCTGATGTCGAGGATACAGAACAAGTTAAAACTGCTGAATGTGAGATGGCTGATGTCGAGGATAAAGAAGTTGAAACTGATGAATGTGAGATGGCTGATGTCGAGGATAAAGAACAAGTTGAAACTGCTGAGTGTGAGATAGCTGATGTCGAGGATAAAGAACAAGTTGAAACTGCTGGATGTGAGATAGCTGATGTCTCCACTGTATGTTTGTCAGAACCTCAAGTTCAATTACCTTCCTCTGCAGAGGAAGTGGGAGGTCCAGCTGATGTCCAGCCTTCAGCTTCTCTTACAGTTGAACAAAAGAACATCGAGGATACAGAACAAGTTGAAGTTTCTGGATGTGAGATGGCTGATGCCTCGACTGGATGTTTGTCAGAGCCCCATGAGCAACTCGGAGGTACGCACGTTCATTAATTCAAGGACACATCTTGTAGCATGATTACACGTTAAGGGCAACAAAGAAATCTAAATATGAATTTATTTTTATTAGTAAATAGATCTTTCAATTTTTTTTGAAGGTACAGACTTCCCTTCGTCTGTCCCAGTGATTGAGGGAGAGAAGGCCGAGAGCCCATCCAGCGGTACAATCGTTTCGGTTCAGCCAGAGGATTTATGCACGAATGTAGGTGAAACTGAGGAGCCTACACAAATGGAGGAAGTTGGTGATGCAAGTGACCATTCTGGAGATAATGTGGCTTCTAGTGTCTTGGGGGAAAAGGAAAAATCAAAGGACGAACGAGAGCATGTGTCTCCAGCATTAAGGTCTGAGGAAGAGACCAAGGCCGAGGGCCCATCAGATGGGAAAGACATGATTGATGGTGAAGCCAGTGGTATAACCGTCTCGGTTCAGCCAGAGGATTTGCAGAGGAATCTAGCTGACACTGAGGAGCCCACACAGATGGGGGAAGCTGGTAATGCAAGCGACCATTCTGAAGATAATGTGGCAGAAGAATCAAAGGATCAACTAGAGCTTTTGTCTTCGGCATTAAGTTCAGAGGAAGAGTCCAAGGCCGAGAACCCATCGGACGAGAGAAACATGATTGATGGTGAACCCAGCGGTATAACTGTTTCTGTTCAGCCAGAGGATTTGTCGAAGAATCGAGTTGACACTGAGGAGCCCGCACAGATAGGCGAGGCCGAAAATGCAAGCGACCATTCTGAAGAAAAAGAAGAATCAAAGGATCAACCAGAGCATGTGTCTCCAGCATTAAGTTCAGAGGAAGAGTCCAAGGCCGAGAACCCATCGGACGAGAGAAACATGACTGATGGTGAACCTAGCGATATGACCATTCCGGTTCAGCCAGAGGATTCGTCGAGGAATTTAGTTGGAACTGAGGAGTCCACACAGGTGGGGGAAGTTGATAATGCAAACGACCATTCTGAAGATGAATCAAAGGATGAATGAGAGCATTTATCTTTATTGGATTAGAGTAGTGGTTTAGTTTAACCATGTAATCAGTCTCGGTATACTATGTTTGTCGGAACAGTATGCGAGTGTGAATGTACTCAGAATCAGATTACCATGGTCTCTACCGATGTCCTAGTAATACTTATAACAAACACGTCTAAATATATATTACGTGCTTATAAAAAACTGATTTTACTAATCAACAATGGTAATCTTCAATATATCAAAGTTAGACGTTGGGACCTTTGTAGAGAACATCTTCAAGTGCTTCCACCAAAATTCAGCCAGAGGACCAGCTTGCCGCCTGTTTTTTATGTTGAATATGTTAGAAGAAGAAGATAACTTTTTGTAAGCAACAAAATTGCAGAACACTCTGAATCGCTTACCTATACAAAGGAACTTTACGGAACCTAGCTACCAAATTCTCAATACATGTTGACTCTCCTCCATTGAAGTCTTAGCTTTGCTCATATGCAAACACAAGACACTCTTCAACCTTCTCTGCTACTTGCAGCCATCGAGCTCTCTCTTCTTCTTTTCTCGCTTCAGTTATCACATTTGTTGAATATAAACATATATAAAACCACACTGAGAAAGACAAAGTGTTGTTCGTTCGTTTTCTTTGTCAAAAGCACATAGCCAGAGCCCGAATTCTGTTCATCAGTACCAAAGTCACTGTTTACAGGTGGAGGAACCTCATCTTCGATTTCATTTGGACCAATAAGAAACCATTTTGAAATTAAATTTTCTGAAAATGTAATACGGTTGCATTGATCAATGCTACTCGAAGTCAATGTTTTTCTTGGATTTTGTGATAAGAGAATCCGGAACAGGGGAAGTCTATCCGGATCATTCGAATGTTGTAGGAATATTAAGACATGTCGTCAAAATTCACCAGATTCAACCAATATTTGAAGATTGACTTATTGAATTTGGCCTCTATAATTTTCATAAGATCCGGTTGGGTATTTATGATTTATTTTGTTCGATTTGTAAATATTTTACCGTAAAATTTTGAATAACTGAATTTCCAAAAATTATCGTAATATCGATTTGACCAATAATGCCTGTCCAGATCTTCATGATTCCAGAGAATGTGCTCTACTTGGCGCTGTGGTGTTTTTTGGTTCTCAGTTTTAGAGGGTTGTAGATATCTATCTTTATGCTCTTGTTGTAATGGTGTTCTTTAGGCATGATGAGAGGGCAACGAGGTTGTGATTTTCGTATCTTTGGTCTATATAACGCGGTCATCAGAAGACATGTCTAGTCTGCTTCATCATATTGCTGTAAACATTTAAGAAAAGGTACATGTTGAGGTAGACAAAAATAGAGACATTGTCACAGGTTACATAATTCTGTAATCATTTTAATTATTTTAGTCCAAAAGTAAAAAAAAAAAGTTGTTGACCAAACTGATACCCATTGTTAGTTATAGTTGATTAATGTTGAACAAAAATAGGTGAGTCAATAAAAGTTGAGAATTAAAAGGAGTTATCAACAAAATTTGTTAAAAAGTTGTGCCATTTTTGTCCAAAAATTGATGATTTATTTGTCATTTTTTCCATTTAAAAACTTTATTAGAGAAATTGATTTCTCTTGGATTCAGAGATTCTGTCAAAATCCTTGGAGTAGCTGCCAATTAGAAGAGATCAATCAGCCGAAAATTGAAGAACAGCTCCAAAAATCTGGTGTCAACTTTGAAACACTTGGAGTGTTTGAGAAAACAGGCTTTTGACACTAAGCTCATGAAGAGAATGCAGAAATGGGATGAATATAATCATGCATTATGGATGTTCACGTTATGGTTCAGCTAATGAAGCTAAATGATTTGTTGGAATTCCATATTTTTCTAATTCTGTTGACTTGTAGCTTAATAATTAATCCTTCATTCTCACATCACATACAGGGAACTTTGCTTGGCCACCCAGATATATAATTATTTCAATAATTATTCAATTCCCCCTATAAAAAATTCAACGAGCAATTGGAGCTACCATGGAGCCTCAGTTTCACTATAAAGCAACTCTGCCAAATGCTTCTTCAAGTACAACTAAAACAGATACTTTAAAGAAAACATAAAAATTTAGAGTCGAGTCATCATGGCTAAGAATCAGCAGATTGCAGCGATTCGGTTTCTATTTCCTCTTGTTTTGTTTTTGGCTGTCTTACTTTGTGTTGTTGATGGTAAGAGATTTAGTCATACTCATGACCATAAGATCAGAAGAGGAAAATGGGAGGGTAAGCTGAAGATGAAATTCTATCACAAAACCTGCCCTCAAGCCGAGGATATCGTGAGAGAGATTGTCTCTAAGAAAGTCGAAGCAAACCCTAGCTTGGCTCCCAAGTTACTGAGAGTTCATTACCATGATTGCTTTGTCAGGGTATATGATATGCATACTTATAATTCTAATATATATATAGCTTTTAAAACATTTCTTTTCAAATTTCCGGAAAGATCACAAGTCTAACTAATGTGGATTATTGATGATTGTTCAGGGGTGCGACGCATCACTGCTTTTAGATCCGGTTGCTGGAAAAGCCGCGTCAGAGAAGGAAGCGAGACCTAATCTCTCGCTTTCAGGGTTTGAAGTCATCGATGAGATCAAGTCCCTTCTCGAAAAGAAATGCCCCAAAACCGTCTCTTGCGCTGACATTCTCACCCTAGCCTCCCGTGATGCCGTCTCGTACCTAGTAATAACTAAAACAAACTCGTCCAAATATATATCAAAGACAGTTTAATTAAAATGATAAGAAAATTCGGCTTATCAAACAAACTAATCTAACTATATTACGTGCTTAGAAAATTTTGATTTTACTAATCAACCTTGGTAATCTAGTGTTTAGAATTATAGACAGTTTATTACAAGATTTATGATTATTTTAGAGTTTGGTCTATGGACGGTTTTGTAAAACAAAAACTTTATAAAGTCAAGATTTGTGAGTTTTTGGGAAATTAATGATAAATCCTGAAGTTTGATGTTATAGTATGGACGGCAGCTATGGAATGTCTTCACCGGACGTGTTGACGGAAGAGTTTCGTTGGCGACGGAGGCCGCCAGAGACTTACCTTCTGCTGGTGCAAACTTCACCTCTCTGCAGAAACTCTTTGCCGAGAGCGATTTGGACGTCGTTGACCTCGTGGCTTTATCAGGTTTAACCATATATATTCATTTTCTTTTCTTTCGTTATGTACACAATATTCATACGTTACTGATAAGAAACCAAGTAAACTAAAAACAAACTTATGAAATGAAATAAGAAAATCGCGGGAATATCAGACCACGTGCATGTCCATGTTAGGAAGTGTGTGAGAGATGCTAAAAATTTGATTCTTCCAATCGTGAAGAAATAGTATAATACTTTCGTATATACTAAACAAAAATATACATTTTCAACATCAAATATTTGAGGAGGATCTCGCACGTGATAATTATTCAACAATATTCAACTCATTTGCTTAGGAATCATCTGATATTTGATATTAATCATCTATTTTTTTCATTTGATCATTAAGTTTGAAAGCTAGCTTTATGTACTTTTAATATTTAATTACTGTTGAATGCAAGCAACTTTTTTGTACAAAATAAAAGTTTAGAATTTATCGATATTATATCATTCGCTGTGAACCTTTTTGATAGTCGATAAAGTTTGAAATAGAAAATAAATTGTATGAAACAGGAGCACACACAATAGGAACAGCACGTTGCGGTGTGTTTGGTCGGAGGCTCTTGAACTTCACCGGGAAAGGAGACACAGATCCTTCCCTCAACTCTACCTACGCCACTTTACTCAAATCCAAATGCTCCGACAAATCTCTAAGACTAAACTCTTCCGCAGTGGTCGGAATGGACCCCACCGGACCTCTCTCCTTTGACAGTGGCTACTTCATCTCTCTCCTCCAACACAAAGGACTCTTCACCTCCGACGCCGCCTTGTTGACTGATCCCTCCGCCGCTAACATTGCTAGTCTTTTCCAAAACTCGGGAAGTTTTCTTGCTCAGTTTGGTCGGTCTATGAACAAGATGAGTTCCATCAAAGTCCTTACACTTGGAGATAAAGGTGGTGAGATTCGCAGAAATTGTCGCTTCGTCAACTAATTATATCACTTTCCATCCAATATTCGTTACCGTAATTTTAATTTTCATGTAATCATCTTTTGATATTAATTTGTTTTGCTAAACGATCGTGTATAAGTCCATATCCAAGGTTATATACGGTACATGTTCTATTTTTTCATATTTAATCAGTACAATAAAATTCTTCATAATAAATTTTCTCGAACTCGATTGTAAAATCGAACCCCTTTGTCTTCAAACAGTTATCATTATCTTACCATCTACTACAAAGAAAGATCATAGTTTAACTTTAACTCAAGTCAAAAGAAGTCTAATTTAACACTTGACACACTTGACCTTTGTTGGCTTTCCCATCACAAGTATGTTTGTTTTCCTTAAAATAACATCTCGGTAGTTAAATAGTCTCTTGATGAAGTCGATTGTTTTCAAACAAGTTGATTAAAAATACAGAATCCACTAATTAATTAAAAGGTAATTTTTATTAGTGCCATTTATCTTTGACTATCATTTTAAAGAACTTTACCTTTCAGCTCTTCTCGGTGTGGAAAATGATACAAAGCCTTAGGCTGATTTCATTTACTTGCTCTTCAAGAACATCTGATATTCTGCATGTTTGGAAAAAATAATAAGTATGAATTTCAACTTGAAATTTTTTTTGAGTTATATATACCATGTGATATTTCCACGATATGATTGACTAAATAAAAATCGCGTAATCATTAGTTTACTTGACTCTGATGTCAAGAAGTAAATATTAGTACAGTAGTTTAACTTGAAATCATTTAGTCGCGTAAGTCCACACGATTTTGAAAAAGTCTTTGTGAGCCAATTTCTTCAACTTGAAATCATTTACACCACATGACAAAGACATTTGCATAATGCATTTGCGTCGTCATTTTATATTCTCACCTCCCTCCAGTATATGAGAAGTACCAGACACATTTAATACAGAAAGAAAGAAAAAAATAAAAACCATGAGACTGTTTCTTTTATTTGCTTTGAATGTTCTCATGGCATATGGGTTTACTTACAAAACAGATAGGGAAGCGTTGCTTGAGTTCAAGTCAAAAGTTTCAGACGGCAAAAGAGTTGTCTTGTCCTCATGGAATACCTCATTCCCTCTCTGCAATTGGGTTGGTGTTACATGCGGTGGCAAGCACAAGAGAGTTACTGGTTTGGATCTTGAAGGATCAAAACTTGACGGGGTGATATCGCCATCTATTGGTAACCTTTCGTTCCTCATCTCACTCAATCTCATGGATAACTCTTTTAGTGGCACCAACCCTCAAGAAGTGGGAAACCTGTTTAGGCTTAAACAATTGAATATGAGCTTTAATCTTCTCCAAGGAGGAATCCCACTCGGTCTTTTTAACTGCTCTAGATTGTTAACTCTTGATTTATCTTCAAATCATCTTGGACAAGACGTTCCGTTAGAACTAGGGTACTCTTTGACGAAGCTTGTTGTTTTAGAACTTGGTGAAAACAACTTTAGAGGAAAGCTCCCTGCATCTATGGGAAACTTGACGTCCCTTAGAAACATTGGCTTTGGAGATAACAATATAGATGGACCTATTCCAGATGAGATAGCTATTAACTCAAGTGAAGACTCTTTCATTATCAAAAAACAACTTGTCGGGTGTTTTTCCTCCAGTTATCTACAATCTGTCCTCGCTTGAGTACTTAGCTATATTTGGTGATGGCTTTTCGGGTAGCTTAAGACCTGACATTGGTGATCTCTTTCCAAACCTTCGAGGGATATACATGGGACGCAATGATTTCACAGGAGCCATTCCATCATCTTTCTCCAATATCTCAACTCTTCAAGAGTTGACTATTGAGTGTAACAATATGACAGGAAGTGTTCCTTTAGGCTTTGGGAGATTACGGAATTTTCAATATCTTGCACTTCACGGTAACTCTTTGGGAAGTCACTCTTCTAAAGATCTTGAGTTTCTTGGTGGTTTGACTAACTGCACCAAACTACAGTACATGGATGTTGGTGAGAATAGACTCGAAGGTGACTTGCCCACCGCTATTGCAAATCTATCCAAGAACCTCATGTATCTAAGCCTTGCCTCAAATCTCATCTCTGGAAGGATCCCTAATGATATGGGGAATCTCATAAGCCTACAAACACTTCGGTTGGACCAAAACTTGTTGACAGGACCACTCCCAACATTTTTTGGTAAGCTCAAAGGAATGGAGATACTGAGTGTGTTTTCAAATAAAATGTCAGGAGAGATACCTTCTTCTATAGGAAACATGACCCGTTTGGGAAAGCTCTATTTGTACAACAACAGTTTTGAAGGAATCGTTCCACCGAGTCTTGATAACTGTAACAAGCTGCTGTATCTTCACATCGGATCTAACAAGTTGAATGGGACTATACCGGAGGAGATTATGCAGATTCCAGCCCTTTTTTTCTTGAGCATGTCACATAATTCCTTGACGGGTACTCTACCTAAAGATATTGGACGACTTGGAAATCTTGTTACAGCATCTTTCGCGTTTAATAAGTTATCAGGCCAACTTCCACAATCCTTAGGGGATTGTCTCTCGATGGAAGAACTTTCTCTTCAAGGAAACTATTTTGATGGAGCCATTCCGGATTTAAGAAGGTTGATGGGTGTTTTAAGAGTTGACCTGTCCAACAATCATCTCTCTGGAAGTATACCTATGTATCTTGCCAACTTTTCCAAGTTGCAATATCTCAACCTATCCATTAACAATCTTGAAGGAAGTTTGCCAACGGAAGGAATATTTAAGAATGCAACAATAGTTTCAGTATTCGGAAACAAGAATCTGTGTGGAGGCGTCAAAGAACTGAAACTAAAGCCATGCATCGTACAAGCATCGACAAAGCATGCTTCTCGTTTTAAGAAAGTTGTGATCGGAGTTATCATTGGCATAGCTGTCCTTCTGATGTTGTTCATTGCTTTGATATCTCTACGCTGGCTCAGGAAAAGAAACAAGAGACAGACCAACAAATCCAACGTCTTCAACTTTAGGCGCATTTCATGAGAAGATAAGTTATGGAGAACTCCGAAACGCGACAAATGGCTTCTCTTCGAGCAATTTGATTGGAGCAGGCGGTTTTGGCACTGTGTTTAAAGCGTTGTTCCCAATGGAGAACAAGGTTGTTGCGGTGAAGGTTCTAAATCTCAAGAAACGTGGAGCAGTGAAAAGTTTTATGGCGGAATGTGAATCCTTAAAGAACATTAGACATCGCAATCTTGTGAAGCTATTAACAGCGTGTTCGAGTATTGATTTCAAAGGAGATGAGTTTAGAGCCCTAATCTATAAGTTCATGCCGAACGGAAGTTTAGATGAGTGGCTACACCCAGAGGAAGCCGAAGAGATTCATAGACCTTCGAAAAGATTATCCCTTCTTGAAAGGCTTAGTATTGCCATAGATGTAGCTTTAGGTTTATACTATCTTCATGTTCATTGTCATGAACCTATAGCTCATTGCGACCTTAAGCCGAGCAATGTCCTTTTAGACGATGATCTAACTGCATGTATAGGCGACTTTGGTCTAGCTCGGCTCCTACTCAAATTCGACCAAGAGTCATTCCTCAACCAACTCAGCTCAGCTGGCGTTAGAGGAACCGTCGGCTACACCGCATTAGGTAAATATTATTATTACACATCTATAAAATTAGTATAACTAAAAAAAAATAACATTTCTGTAAACTATGATGCAGAATATGGAATGGGAGGACAACCATCAATACATGGTGATGTGTATAGCTTCGGGGTTCTCATTTTAGAAATGTTCACTGGAAAACGACCAACGAATAAGCTATTTGAGGGAAACTTTACACTCCTCCGGGACTACACCAAGTCGGGGTTGCCGGAGAGAATATTGGACATCGCCGACACATCGATTCTTCCAAGCAATGGTGAAACTGGCTTTGATGTTGATGAGTGCTTGAAACTGGTTTTGGAGATGGGACTTAGGTGTTGTGAAGAATCTCCGACGAATAGGTTGAAGATGAGTGAAGTCGTAAGTGAATTACTATTAATCAAAGAGAGGTTCTTCAAGTAAGACAACAAACTAGCCGTTGAAGAAGTTGTTTTGTGGTTTCTTCAAAACAAATTTTGCAACTCACTTAATAATGTGTAGTCTTTTGTTATCGATCTGTGTTACACATTTGCTTTGAATGCTCTGTTTATTTCCACACAATACGATGATTTTTTCTCCTTTTACCAATAAATGAATAGATGAATGTTTGTGTTAAACTTTGTTTCTACTCAAGCTATGCCCAAGATTGCTATAAGTCGACATCATAGTTTCATAAACTGTGAGCATTTATTTAGTCCGAAGAAACAGAGCAGATACATATTTTAGTAAAGCAAACATGATGAGGAATCAAAATTACAGCTCTGTTTTTTTAAAAGGGTTTTCTCATTCAACAAAAGGGTTTCATCATCATCATCATCATCATCATCAATGCCAACACTTGCATTGATAACAAGAAGAACAAAGGAAAAAAAAAACAAACTTTTAAAAACTTAAGCAAGAAAAAAGGAAGTAATCCGAGAGCTCTCAGCAGCAAGCAGGCAAAAAACATCAGATCTTTAGATGTTTACCTTATCGAAAGCTTGAAGTGCATCACCAGTGAGCCTACAAACTCTCCACTCCTGCAAAATCTGAGCACCCATCTGCTCATAGAACTTCATAGCATTCACATTCCAATCAAGAACAACCCATTCCACTCTTCCGTAATCCATCTTCACCGCTTGCTTCGCCACAGCGGTCAACAGCATGCTCCCGAAGCCTTTCCTCCTGTAAGGCTCCCTCACGAAGATGTCCTCGATGTAGAAGCCAGGCTTCGCCAGAAAGCTCGAGTAGTTCGGGAAGAACAGGACGAACCCGGCCACCACGACGTCGTTTAGCATATCCGGCGTGAAATTGTAGCTCTCCGGATCCTCGATCGGGAGATCGAGGTTGTGCGTTTTAAGGAAAGGGGTGAAATCGGGAGAATCGACGGTGGGGATCGGGGAGCGGGAGACCTCGAGGAGGAAGACGGTGAAGGATTGGAAGGGACGGGAATTGAAGAGCGTGGAAGCGAGACCGGACTCGGTGGCGGAGAAGAGGTGGGTGAGGCGCTCGAAGACGGCCATCTGGTGGATTAGCTTGTGGATGAAAGGGACATCGGACGGCGTCGCGAGACGGATGCGGGAGAACACAGGGAAGCCGATCGGAGAAGTCTGTGGCACCATGTTTGGCTCTGGTGCTGCGGTTGGAGGCGGTGGAGGCGCGGCTGCTGCCATTTTTAGTTTACTGTACGGAGATGTGAAATTAGGGTTTTGGGGGGTGAGAGTGAAGAGGATAAAGAGGCGATGGAGAGGTTCTAGAGAAGACGGAGAGAAGAGTAGTTTTCTACTATTCTGCTTCTTCTTCACTTTTTTCAGTGTGCATAACACTTTCTTGGGCTATGTGAATTCACACTTACACGCATTAAAAATGTGTACTTTTCATCTTAAGAAAATGATAAAATTTGAAATGTAAATTAAGATCTTCTAATTTTAACTTAAATCTATTTTCAATGAACCAATTAAGATTTTAGAATTTAAAATTAAAAAAAACATAAACATTTAATTAGTTGGTTTAACATTTTATTTGCGTTTTTCAGATTAAAACATCAAAAAATATATATATATATAAAATGGTATCACCTCAAAATTTCCGTTTTTTTTTAATACCGAAATAGGCAAAAACATCATTTCGAAATATGGTATCCATTATCCAAGCATAACATCGCCGTTTTATTTTTTAAACAGATCCGATTTTAATCATTTTTACACGTTCATTACATTAGTTGCATCATGTCCAAGATTATAAAATGATAACTAAGTCAGAGTTAAATGATGGTTTGGTGGTAAACTTGATTGAAACTTCACTTTTCATGTTCAATGTATGTAGAATCTCTAGAAACACAAGTTTGGAGACATTGTCCAATGTGCTATGGCTATGATATGTTTGCTTCGGGCGAATAAAAACGAAAAACATATTGCTATGAATCTATGGTAGACAAATATATATGTTGCAAAAAAAAAAATATATATATATATATATATATATGTGTCTCTATGCATTTTGTTTGAATGACCGTTTACAAGTTTTTGTGTCAACGAGCTTTAATTATTTTGCGTGCTCTTTATTTATGTGATGGTATACTTTGTTCCAACAAAAAAAGCATGTTCTCTCACATGCTCTCTATGTTTTCTAATAAGTGTCATTTTAATATATTTTTTTCAAAAAAGATTATTGTTCTTCTAGGGATCGAATGAAATTTTCTTTTGACGTTGTATCTTTTTTTTTATCTTAATTTTGAAATAATGTTAAAACAGTGCTTGTATTAGAAAGGAAGAAAATCACACTAAATATAAAAGAATAAGAAGACAATTTGAAATAATGATGATAGACATATAACATTGATAAGTAGAGGATAAAAATACAATATACATCAAATAAAACACATACATTCAACAGGCTTGCATGTTACAGATTGGTTCATAAAACTAGTCACACTCAAACCTCCCCTCAAAGCCACAAATAGGACACTAAATGTCACTCACCGACCATTTTAATAAAATTCTTTTTGTTTTCTTTTTTATTATTTGGGTCTCTCTTATCCCTTTTTCCCCTCCTTTCCTGGCCCAAAGAATTCTCCACCTCTTCAATAGTCTGAAAAAACAATTTCAAGCGTGAAGTTCGTGAAGCTGGCTCCTGACTGACCCATATGCCTTCATAGCACCAGCTCTCAACACAAACTGATGGTAGAAAGCTGCAATGGCTGCACCCACAAACGGACCGACCCAGAAGATCCACTGTATAGTTAGAAGAAACAAAAACTCATCAATAAGTTCATATAGTGAGGCTCAAGAACGAGTATTAATTAGAATGGTCAAAATACGAACCTGATCATCCCAAGCCTTTTGACTGTTGTAGACCACGGCAGCTCCAAAACTCCTAGCCGGGTTAATTCCGGTTCCAGTAATTGGGATTGTGGCTAAATGAACCATGAACACGGAAAATCCAATTGGCAATGGGGCTAGTACCTTCATTTCATTAATTTTGAAACAAAATAAATCAATTGTTACATATATTAGCAGCTATATTATACAGAGAGTGAGTGTGTACAATGTTACATAACCGAAAGATTTGGTTTTTTGTGAATGAATCATACGTGAAAGGAGAGGGTAAGATCGTTCAAATTAATACTATCATGGAACATGCATGTATGAACATGTACACATGGGTCGTTGCGGGAACAGTGGACCATTTATACATACAGAGACATGTGATTGTGGTGGAAAGACGTGAATCACAAAGATGTTATGTCGTTATATCGTGAAAGGACATTTGGTACCAAAGAAAGATACAAGAAATGAATGAAAAATAATTGGACACCCTTTCGTCGTTTATCTCATAGAAGAAATTAGACGCTACACTTATTAATTGGTCAGTATGTATTATTTTTTTGGCTAGGCCAAAATGGCTAGACGACATCGTTTTCAGTATTAATAGTGCTTTATATAGCTGGCACTAGATTCTGTTACGTCCCATTGGTCCAAAATTATCGACAAAGAATCAAAAAAGTTTATCCTGATTTTTTCTTTCCAATTTTGATTTCTGTTAACATCAATAGAGAGTACTACATTTTGTTGAAAATATATGCAAAGAAAGTAAACCATCAATTCTAGTCAGCATCTTTATTTTTTTAGCTAGACTCTTTTTATAGTTTTAAATGTAAATTTATGTGTTTTGAGTTTATACCTTTTTATATATATCTTTGAAAATTTTACGTTCCCTTTATAAAGTCTTGTGTTTATAAAACTTGGAATTCTTGTTTATCAAAAAAAAAAAAAAAACTTGGGGATTATTTCAAACTAGGGACTTAATTAAGGAGAAAGCATAAGTAAAGAGAAAGTTGAATTGCTTACAGGAATGTGAGAGTCACGGGCATTACGCTTGGGGTCGGTAGCAGAGAAGACGGTGTAGACGAGGACAAAAGTTCCGATAATCTCAGCACCAACACCAACACCAACATTGTATCCGTCGGCGAGGACGTTGGCTCCACCGCCATAGCGGTTGTAATAAGTCGTCTGAAAGGCTTTCACCAAACCAACTCCGCAAGTGGCTCCAAGACACTGAGCCACTATGTATGATATAGCTCTCACCAAAGACACCTTGCTAGCCAGGAATAGCCCAAACGTCACGGCGGGGTTTATGTGTCCACCTATATATACACATGTATGATTAGTAGTTTCATAAAATATGATTAGTAGTTTCATAAAATCAACTGATCCAAGTGAGATAGTGTTTTTGTTTTTTTTAAAGTAAATTATACTATAGTATTTTGCTCTCCCAAATTTTGGTTTTGCTTGACGAAATATGCATCACTGAATCTTTTAGACTATAATATAAACTAATTACTTCTTCCGTTTTTCATTAAATTGTATGTTTTGTGTTTTTCACACACTTTAATAACATATTTGTAATGTTAAAACTAACCTGACGTTATTAACTAAATGAAAATTTACATTGAAAATAATTTATATTGTATGGATTAAATATGAAAATGAAACATTAACTGTACTTAGAAAATTGATGATAATATTTCATCAATTAATGAAAATATTAATCTTTGACAAACGAAAAAAATACAAATAATCTAAACCATATGTCTTGAAAAACCGGTGGGGAATATAAATATTGTTGAAAGCTAAGTTTTCTTACCACATGTGTATCATCAATCATTTGAGTACTATAGATGGTTCAGTACTTAGAAAATTTTGAAATATTTCTTCATTTTTACTAGTCCCTTAAGTACGGAGCATGTGCATTTAGATATGCAAATCAATTCAGGGAATGGATTTGATGAAAACTTATTAAACTGGTTTTTCCTTGTGTTATACGCTAAATATATGAAAACACACAGAACTTGAAATGAGCTATACAATGGATGTAAAACATATAAATAATGCAAAAGATTATTATAAGGAAAGAGATAAGGAGAGAGAGAGAGAGACCAGAGATGCCGGCAGTGCAGTAGACGAGGATGAAGATCATGCCACCGAAGGCCCAAGAGATGCCGAGGAGGCCTACGCTGGCGCAAGCTCCGCCACCGGCTTGGAGATCGGTCTGGCTCTTGAAGCCGATGACTGTCAAAACGGTGACGTATAGAAAGAGGAGAGTAGCTATGAACTCAGCGATGACTGCTCTGTAGAAAGACCACTTCTTAAGCTCCCTCGCCTCGAAAATCTTCACAGGCGGTGGTTCTTGGTAGTCCTTTCCGGAGAATGAGTCCTCCTCCGTCAAGTCCTCCGTCGTCATTGTTTGTTTATTTTGCGTAGATAATTAATTAGCCTCCACCGAGTGTGAGAGAGAGAGAAAGAGAGAGAGAGTGAGAGAGAGAGAGAGAGAAGGGATGTGGCTGATGTGCATATATGGTGAGTGGGTGTATTTAAAGAAAGATATGGCTTCAGGTTTTTTCCTCTTTTGCCCTGAGGTACTCTATTTTTGTCTAAAGAATCAGTTTTCAATTTATTATTATTTCGACTTTTCTGATACACAAGCTCACAATTCACACAAACCGCTCTTGCATACGGGAGAAATCGTTGAAAGAAAAGAAAAAAAAAAATTCAAAATTGGATATACATATATCATATATGCAAGGGCTCTGGTTGTCTTGTATGTACCGCTTCATGTGTATATTATTGTTTCACGAGTTATTTGATGTTCAATGCATATTTTACTTTCATTCGTGCCGGTATCAGAAGTATTTTTCTATTAAGCACGAACAAAAAATAAACTCGTTACTTGCTCAAAAAGAAAAAAAACTCGTTACACTTCCATCCTAGGGTTTAATTTCACGAGTGCCAGCATCTTTATAGATTACTTGACAACTAGACTTTGGTTTACAAAAACTTCTACATATCCGTGTTAAATCTTCTTAAAAAAGATCTCTAAAATGTTTGTTTTGGATTATTTGACCTAAATTTTACAAAACTAACTTTAAATTCTTTAATACATATACTTATACAGTACCAAAACATGTTTAGATTTAATTTATATAAACTGTCTAGAAAACAATTATACCCATGCTATTTTTCTTATATCCGTTTAATTAAGTTCAATAGTCTTATTTTGGATAGAAAAATGGTTTTGCTTACATATCCATAGGCATTCTAGGTCAGGTATGTCTACGTTTTGCAATTTTTGCTTTATATATTTATATTTCAAAACGAAACAATGAATCAGCAAAATAAACAAAAATAAATGGATTTCACAAAGACGGTGGTGTTAACTAAGCCATACTTAATAAAAATCATGTTCATATGATCTTGTCCAAATCTGACGCCGAGATGCACTGTAGTTATATTTTAACCGAAAATGAATCAGGTAAATTCAAAGTTGGAAAGATAAATGTTACAATTTCAATTTGGAATGAAAATTATTAGATTCCCGACGAGTAGCATCAGCTACAAATGGACATGACAGCAAAATGGGGCGAACATGAATGTGGTCGACAAGCCTCCTATTTAGTACCTTTTTTTTTTCCTTTTTCTTTGCTATAAAGCTTCCTAATAAGTGTTGTCTTAAAAGTTTTCTGTTTATTTTTTCTTCTCAAATTCTTTTTTTTTTTTGCTCGACCAAGGTTGGCCGAGAAACTAAGAACACCCTGAAATAATTTGTTCGAGCGGCTCCTAACCACAAGAAAATGGAGAGAACAGTGTAACGCTTGTGATGGATTTCAATTGTCATGTATGATAGTGATTGTATAGTTTGCTATTAAAAGTTTTGTTTTTGATCAAAGCTATTTAGATTAAAGTTTTTTTATATATATTGACAATGATTTATAGTATGGACTATAATGAAGTCGGTGTCTAGGAAGTTACGTTCGCTAAACTAGTTCTATAGCTTACCACATTCAATTTCTAGTTCCTTATGTATAAAAATTTCAGATAGTCTCGGATCAAGAGATGAAAAAGTAATACTGTTTGCCTACTAAACTGAAAAATTTACCTGAAGTTTTGTTTCGACGATAAATTTATACTATTTAAATGAGAAATATCGATGATTTTAAGATATTTAATAATTTGGATTAAGGATAATCTACTATACTATAATAATCTAGCAGGTCGGGACCAAATTCGTTTCAGAAAGTGGAACTCATGTCTAATACTAATTTACGAAGGAAAGGCCAAATTGCCAACTTATAATATGTAGATATATATATATATATATATAGCTTAGAAAATGAGAAATATAAAACAATGGAGAATGTGAAACCATGCTACTCAATAAATATCACCAAATCATAAAATGAGTCATTTTAGTTAGCGGTCGACGTCCATCAAAATAAAATCTTACATATCCACGTGGCGTCTGCAGAAGAAGACGCATCTAATACTCTATAGTCTATACGTAGACAGGTCAGTTCATGGCCGAGTAGGGTTGGCCAGAAAGATAAATACAATATGTAATTTTGACGCGATGCATTTGGCGAATTCTTAAGTTCCACAATTCGATGATGTATCACTCTTCTTAAAGATTGGTTTGTACTGCATAAATGCATTACGGATAATTTGACAGCACAACCATTATTTTCTTTGTAAACATTTTTTGTAATTGACGATTTCTCTAAGAGAAGTTACACTCTATATCAACAAGAAACGTTGTTATTAGGAATATGACAATAGAGAAACTGTTACTTGGTAGTGAGTCTTACTCAATGTCTATTTCCATCTCACCCTTATTGACAACTAAACTTCGACATAGACAAATCGTAAAGGGGGTGACTATATTCTGATACACTTAATAAATGCAACGATTTTATTTGGTAGAATTGGAGAAAAAAACATTCCCAAACATGATATCTCTCCTCTCTCCTCCGAATTTCTTTTGCCATAATGAGATCCAATTAAAAGATGCCCGTTGCTACTTTACCAACTTAAAAAAAAAACCCTTTATATTGTCAATCACATATTCACATGATTTTCTCTTTCACTAAACAGATTCAAATTCATCAAATAAGTTTTCTGCATCTTTTTCGAATAAAAAGGGCACAATTATTAATAGACAAACATGTTTAACATACGTGATTAACTTTGAATGTTTAAAACCAGCGGGACAATGTTCATTTATCGGAAATACAAAGCTGCGGTTGCCATGTAAGATATTCGGAAATGAGTCTGCATTAAAAGAAAAGAAAGATGAAGAAGAGGAAGCTTCATTCGCGGAAGCTTCTGAGAACTGTATACGTGGCATCTGGAAAAGACACACGGTTAGTACACTTCTATGATGTCGGCGAGACACGTGGCGAGATTTGTGGATCGAGATTGAGCTGGCAGTTCGGTCGGACTGTACATTATCTGTTTTGGGGTAATGGTTTCAGTGGCTTACAAAATATCATTGGGACAACTTTGAAATCTATAACTTGTCCACATCAACTTTATTTTTATTGAAATTTATTTCGTATATTTTCCTTTTTGTATGTTTCTCATAATTTAGATGTACGTATTGAAAAATTCAGCGACAACGATTTAATGTTTTTTGTTTGAGATTAAGGATGGTCTCTTACTATTTCAAAGCTGTGATAAGATTTAGTGTCGACTTTTAAGTGAATAGGTGAGATTCGTTTTTGAATTTTTATTTTTTCTTTTTCTTCTGAGTATCGACTTTTGTAAAGTTAAATACAAAACATATTTCCTCTATAGTCTCAGTCTTGCTATAAACTTAAATACAAAAGCACATACACACACATATATATATATATACTATTTTAAAGATATGTAGGAATTAGGAAAGCATAATCCTACAATCTGTTTATAACATCTTAATATAAATCAAGCTCTCGTGACTGTTGGCTTTATACTAAGCACATAATTTCCGGTAGTATATACTTTATTAAATTTAGATAACATATATTTCGCTTAAATCATAAGGATCATGCATATACTACGAGAATACTCTTCATCTAGAGTGAAATATATATAGGAGAAAATGTGAATAAATATGTTTCATGGCATGTACCTTCATCTCTTATCTACTCAAGTGTTCGTTTAAAGAACCTCAGTTACTATAGTTAGAATATGGTGTGCATGGAATAATTTTCACCTGAAATGCCACTACAATGATTAATATGAGGGGTAGATACTCGGACACTTTTACTGGTCTTCTAAACTATAAAGCAGACTTCCATTACGGTAGTTTGTTTTTTTTTTTGTATTTATAAGAGTCGTGAAATTTGAATGTAAGATAGATTTTTCTGGAATGATGTTGGGGGTGGTGCGATGATGATGGTATGATGATGATGAGATTATGATGATGATACAAAGTAATTATGATGGAGGTGTGGTATGATGATGATGATGATGATGATAATTGTGGTGGCCATGAAGATGATGATGGGACGATGGATTACTGTATATGGTGATGATGATTGTATGGTTTTTTTTGTTTAAATCTTAATTTTAAATTAAAATTGACCACTTTAGTGAAAGAAACGTGTGAATTGGTGGAAGAGAGAGAGTTTGTTATTTCAAAGCGAAGAATAAAATCTAGTGACGACTTGACCGGTTGAACCGTCCGGTCTAATGTTAGAATCGTTACCAGTCTCTGGGTTGGGGGAAGAGAGAGAGACTTGGCAGTAGCGGAATAGTGCGGCGGACGGAGAAATGCTGAGCACACCGTTGGGGACGACGGAGGTATCCCCAGCTTTAATCAATCACAACGGTTATGGCCGATTCCTCTCCTCTTCAGGAGTCTCTCACTTCTCTCTCCATCATCGGAGACGTCACTCGCCTAGATTTTCTATTTCTCATACTCCGTCTTCTAAATCAGGTTTGACCTCTGATTCCTAAAGTCATGATTTAGATCGAGTTCCGATTCCTAAACCCACTAATTAATCACTTAAATTAGAGGACTTTGTGGTGTAATTAGCGATTTGTTTGGAGATTGAATTTCTTAAACCCATCTTCCAACGAAACAGCTACAATCAAATTTCTTACAGGTTTTGGTGTTTGTATTTGCATATTTTGCTGGTTTTCAATTCAGAAAGCTTAAAACTTCAGTAGGTTTGAGCAAAATTAACAGTTTTGCTGTACTTCATAAACCTGAGACCTCTTGTCACAGTGAGTCTTCGAAGAATCTTACTAGAAAGTTTAGTGCTTTTCCATCGGGTTTGAGTTACTTATTTGATACATCAGTGGATTGTATAAAGTTTGTTCCTTTGATGAATATATTTCAATGTTTTGTGTACAGTAGGAGCATGCAATGCAAGTCAGATAGTTGATATTTTTCCAGCGGTTTCACCTGAAATCGTTGTTCGGGAAGCAAGACTGGAGGATTGCTGGGAAGTGGCGGAGACTCACTGCAGCTCCTTCTTCCCGGGATATTCGTTCCCTCTTGATGTTGTCCTGAGAGTAGATAGGTTAATGGCGATGGTGATGGGGTTCTCTGTTCCATCAGGGTGCCAGAGAACTTGTCTAGTCGCTGTGATAGGTAGCTCAGTGGACGAAACCATCTGCATCGGAAGTGAAGATTTCAAGATCGGAGCTTTCGATGCAAAGATCAGCCTCAACAAAGGTTATGTTGCTGGAATCTTGACCGTGGATACTGTGGCTGATTACCTCCCAAGGAAAGGACCTCTACGCCAGAGAAGGTTCGCTTTTCTTTTCCTTCTTAATCTTATAAGCCCTGTGTCTCTGTTCTTGAGACTAAGGAACAAGTCTCGGAATGTGAAACTAAGGAAAGTTATAGCGTTTAGATATCTTTAGCTGACTTGGTGTTGTTAAGACGATTCGTATTCTTGTGTTTGTTTGTCTTGCAATGATGTGATGTGGTGTGTTACTTGAATGAAAGCCAGGACGGGGATTGCTTACATATCAAACGTGGCGGTTCGAGAGAGTTTCAGGCGCAAGGGAATAGCAAAGAGACTCATCTGGAAAGCAGAGGCTTTAGCCAAGAACTGGGGATGTCGAGCCATCGGCCTTCACTGTGATCTCAACAACTTTGGAGCCACCAAACTCTACAAAGACCAAGGTTTCAGATGCATCAAGATCCCCGATGGAGCGAAATGGCCACAACCAAAGACATCTCCAGACACCAGGTTTAACTTTATGATGAAACTCGTGAACAACAACAACAATACACAAGCCCTTGAGCAGTTCATGTAATTTGGTGAAACAGCTCTGAATATGTAAATAGGTTACTGGTTGTTTGTTTGTTGTTTGTGGTCCACGTTTGTTCGTCTTGTGTAAATGCTATTGTCTATAATATTTCCACCAAATACGCTTTTTTATCTGAAGTCAAGTGACAATTTCGTAAAAAATCCTAAACGGGCCTAAACGGGCCGGTGTAAACCCAGCAGGGCTTAAATGGGCATACTGTAAACGGGCATAAAATTAAATGAGCGTAAATGGGCAAGGACTTAAACGGGCAGGGTCTCAATGGGCAGGACTTATATGGACAGGGTCCGCCCGTTTCAACATCACTAGAACTAAAGCGTGTGTGCTATCAAATTTGAATACGTATAATAATAACTAATACAACCCAATTTTGAGATCAAACCAAGCTCACATAGTGTGTACATTACTACATTTCTTTTCTTTTTTTTTTGTGAAAAAGGACATTATTACATTTCACCAGATTCTTGTATACATATTTGTCTTAAACCTCCATTTTGTGAAGCCCTTTCTCCACGACAGCAAGTTTGATGATATGGAGCGACTCTATCAAATCATCACATAGTAGATGAGGGTCTGGAATCACTGTTGTGTCGACAGATAGATTGATTATAAGCTTGTCTACGTAGCTTACAAAATGGATAATAAGAGCCTGGTCCAACAACAAAACATATATATTAAACACATGTCATAAATCATATCATACAAGTTTTTTTCTCAAAAAAGAGAAGAGAAAGATTCGATAATTACTTGTGGTCCAACCAATGCGCTTGCTCCGACGTAAGACATGGGATGGTTAAAAAAACTTATTTCTTCGTTTGGCCCCATAACATTTGAAAATGTCAATGTTGTATGCCCAAATACCCTCTTAGTAATAGTTTCTACTGCCTGTCATTAATAATTATATAATTTTTTTATATACATATAGTTTGCATATGGATTGAATAGTTGATACTCCTACTATATTATTTTACCTTTTCCCCCAATATTTTCAAGGTAAATTTGTTGAGACCATATAATATAAGTGCTTCCATGGAGATTTTCTTCTTATTCATAGTAGATTTGGCTCTTCGGACGTATTCCAATGGATCATCCTCAGATCTTATCCATAAAGGAAATATAACAATACCTATGAAGTTTCCCCATCTACATTTTGAACCTTTTGTCATCATATCAGCGAGATCCTACAATTTCATATTTTGTTAAGTGTTTGCATTCTAATTACAGTACCTTTAAAAATATGATGTTTTGTAAGATCAAGTTGAGATAAATGGTTACTTTGATTTTACCTCGATCTTTGTATCTGGCCTTAGATTTACAACTACTGTACCACGAAGACGGATTTTCTCTAAGTTTTTTTTCTTCTCGACCATTGGATCTTCATCTTCTTGTAGAAATATCATGTATTAAAATTACTATTAGTGAAGTAAACAATAATATTTCAATCAAAATAAAATATTACAATAACGATGTAGCATTTTGTGCCATGAGTGAATCAAATACTTTCTATGTATATCGGTTTTATTTTATTTTGTCAGAAAATGTATGTTGATAATATCAGTAAAGTTTATATTCATTCATTTTTTACATCTTTTTAAAGCATAAAAGATATTAAGCTTAATAAAAGGAAATTTTGTGTTGTTGTTTTTGAAATTACCATATTTTTTACTCAAATATCTTGAAAGACCTGCCTGTGTCATTCCAAGAAGAACATCATTCACTTTCTACCCAAAAAAAAAAAAAAAAAACATAAATATTAGGTAGAAAACGAAACAAACGATCAATATAAAGAAAAAAGATGATATAAACCAATCTACCAATTTCATGGCGTTCTTCACGAACTTGACATCATCAAAGCTTATTATCCGATGGATAACCTTTCTAGGTCGAACCCTATCTCCCGGTTTAGCCATGAGAGGAGTTTTAGTATCCCGCAGAAAACATAGTGTAAGGAGAGACTTGAACAACTCAGTAAAAGTTGTAAATATAACTCTTATAATAAACCAAAAACTGGAGATAAACCACCAATTATTATTGGACTCAACATGTTTTTTTGTAACCGCAGTAGTAGGAAAAGCCTCGGGGTCTGACATTTTTCTCGAACTAGCGTATAAAAGAGACATAAGCGACATCCCATCGCCCAGTGAATGATGGAATTTTCCTATACCTAATGATTCTGCATTTGATGTCTTAATATTCAGTACATGAAACTCCCATAAAGGTCTAGACATGTCCATTGGAGTATTAGCTATGTTTGACGTATAGTCTTCTACAAACTCATCAGGATTTTCAATGCTGGAATGATCAAGGTCGGGCACTACTACATGATCTTCTACTCGAACGCTAACAGGAACCCAAACCGTTTCTCCATTTTTCTTATCATTCACCTGAAACATTTATTTATGATCAAAACAAATATATGATTATATTTTATTAAATGGAACTTTTGAGCACCCAAGAGAGAATTAAATCCTTCACATTTGGTGACTAAAGAAGAAAAGTAAGGTGGCGATAAAGCATGTAAAAGAATATTGTATGATTACCACTTTGCTAGAGAAGCGGGGAAGCTTGATCCATGTGTTCTTGATACCTTCAACAATGGCGGATGGGTCGCATCTAGTTTTAAACCCTAAAGTAAAGACAATGACGCCGTAGAAACCCGGCGAAATGAACAGCCGGGACCCCGGGCTAAGCGGTTCCATTGTTGTTATCTCTTGTTTCTCTCTCTCTTTCGAAGTTATTTTGATTATTCCCTGACCTTGTCTTTAGACGCACATCGCTCTTATAGTTCTTCTTGATTAAATAGTGTTGGTACTTGGTAGGACGGCAGATTTTGTTATTTATGTGACTTGTCTACTTTCTTTTTAAATCTGTTATTTAATTTCCCAATTTTATCACATTACTTAAAATGCCGTATATTCTAGGGGAAAACAATTATTTTAATTTTAATTTATGAATATACAGCAAATTGCGCATCTTTCTGGCACGTCCCTTAACAACCGGAACAAGGTGTTTGGAAAAATAAAATCAAGTTACAATTATTAACAAAATGCGAAAATGAATATCTAAATTTTGAACAAATCATTGATTTTCATACCGAAAAAATATAATAATGAACAAACTAATTGAACCGGCAAAGAGTCGGAATCGTAGACCCCTGCTTGCTGGCTATCGATTCATCACTTAAAAATTGGCCTCGAAATTTTTGATGTTAAAACAGTCACGTATCTATTTGACATCAAAAACTTTTGTGGAAATTGACAATAAATATGTAATAGGAAAAATTTATTATAAAGTTAGTTGTGGATTCAGTTAGGTGTATCCACTACGCACCGTCCGTAGTGACTATAAAGTATATAATGTATGTTGATGCATAAGAATAAGATGATCGAGATTAGTAATCTCTATTTTTATAAGCATCATGCATATTGATTGTTTTTTTCTGTTAACAAATGCATATAAATGTGTGTCTAGTATATCAAGTTAATTAAGTTTAGTGTCCCTGTTAAGCCCGGTTATAACTACCAAATTGTTAAAAGAATTCGAAAGTTATGGTACAAACTCAAATAGACCACAGAGTGTCGTACTTTTTGGTGTTCAATCACTTATGTGGAATCTGTACATGTGTTCACAATCAATGTTCTAAAATGTTAGTTGTAAAAGAAGTTGGATGTGTCCGAAGCCCGGTCCAAAAGATAAATAAGATAATCCGACTTTTATTTTGAACTATTATAAAAGGTTTAGAACCACGAATCAAATCACATGATCTTACAATGTAAAAGCTATTAAATATCATATTTGTCGCAGACTAGTCAAGATCTACAGCTAGTCAAGATCTACAGTTTGAACATGTAGAGTTATATATTAAGAAGCTCAAGATTAGTATCATTTGAAGTTCGAACGAAAAAAAATCGACACAAAAATCAAATATATATCATAGATTGTTTTTATAGTGTCTTCCACCGAGAGAACCCTTTATTTGAATCAAACCAAGCTAAAATAATACATTACTATATTTCACCAAACTTTTTGTAACATACAACATTGATATGAGGCGATACATGTCTCAAACCTCCATTTTGTGAAGCCCTTTCTCCAATACTGCACTTTTGATGATATCGAGCGATTCTACCAAATCATCACATAGTAAATGAGGGTCTGGAATCACTGTTGTGTCGACAGCTAGATTGATGATAATCTTGTTTACGTAGCTTACAAAGTGGATAATCAAGGCCTAGTTCAACAACAAACATGCATAAACACTGGTTAATTAACTTCATCAAAATTTTGTATAATTTCTCAAAACATTAAAAAGGTTAACTGATATGCAAGTATATTTGGCATGATTGGGTATATACTTACTTGTGGTCCAGCTAATGCGGTTGCTGTGACGTAAGACATCGGATGGTCAAAAAAACTTATTTCTTCCTTCGGACCCATCACATTTGAAAATGACAATGTTGTGTGACCAAATATTCTCTTAACAATAGTTTCTGTTACCTGTAATTAACAATGATCTAGTTTGTTTATATACATATAAATACATTATGTGGATTAGTTAGTTGATAGTGGTTATAAGTTTTACCTTTTCGCCGAATATTTTCATGATACATTTGATGATTCCATAGATTATAAGTGGCTCCATGGAGAGTTTCTTCATATCCATAGTAGTTTTGGCTTTTCGGACGTATTCCAACGGATCATCCTCAGATCTTACCCTCAGAGGAAATATAACAATACCTAAGAAGTTTCCCCATCTACACTTTGAACCCTTTTCCATCATATTTGTAAGATCCTACATTTTCATATTTTACGAACCTCTTGCATTAACATTTATTAAAATTATTGTTATGCAAGAAGCTAAACGTGAAAATGATGGCTACACATTGGTATTACCTCGATCTTTGTGTCTGGTCTTAAATTTACAGTTACTGTACCACGGAGACGGATGTTTTCCTTCTCCACCATCATATTTTCATCTGTACTTTTAAATTTTTGATAAACTGTTAACGATATATTCCAATAATAACATATGTATAGGTTGTAATATATACAATTAAAGTAGTTCAAGTAAAAATCAATTAAAAATTAATTGGTAGAAGAAATATCATTTATATTTATTTTTTTGTCTTTTCTTTCTCAATCCCGTTGTAATTTCATTTCTTTTTCACATTGTATTTTCATCTATTTTAAAACGAAGGCTATTGCCAATAACAGTATAATGGAAAAGAGTTTGATATTACCAGATTTTTTGCTCAAATATCTTGAGAGGCCTGCCTGTGTCATTCCAAGAAGAACATCATTTACTTTCTACAAAAAAAAAAGAACACAAATTATAAATTAGTTCTTATTAAGAAAGCAAAAAAGAAAAGTGATATTAAGTATTAAAATGCTTACCATTTCCATTGCGTTCTTCACCAACTTGACATCATCAAAGCTAATTATCCGATGGATAACCTTTCTAGGTCGAATTGTATTCGTATCTCCCGGTTTAGCCATGAGAGGAGTTTTTGTATCCCGCATAAAACATAGTGTAAGCAAAGACTTGCACAATTCAATAATAGTTGTGAAAATGATTCTTATCATCAACCAAAATCTCCTAACCAACCACCAACCCTTATCATTGGACTCAACATGTTTTTTTGCAACAGTGGTAGTAGGAATAGCCTCGGGGTCTGATATTTTCCGTGAACTAGCAAGTAACAGAGACATAAGAGACATCCCATCGCCGAGTGAGTGATGTAGTTTCCCTATACACAAAGATTCTGCATTTGATGTTTTTATATTGAGTACATGAAATTCCCACAAAGGTCTAGACATGTCCAGTGGAGTATTAGCTATGTTTGACGTATAGTCTTCTATGAATTCATCAGGATTTTCAATGTTGGCATGATCTAGGTCGGGCACAATAACATGATCTTCTACTCGAACACTAACAGGAATCCAAACCGCTTTTTCATTTTTTTTCATCTCCTGAAACATTAATTTATGATTAAATAATATTAGTTAGCCTCCATAATGGGCTTGATTGGTAACAGTTGTAGCTTATGATTTTGCTGTAGAAACATAGCTGTAGGGTTTTTTGCTGTAGCTGTAGATTTTATTTCTTTAAAATTTTAGTTGTAGAATTGTAAAATTTGGAAAGCATAAATTTAAGTGTTTTAGAAAATAATGTTTTGTACATCCAAAAAAATAAAAAAGGAAATATTTTGGCTGTGAGCAAATAAAGGAAAGACAGAGTTTATAAAACATGATTGATATGATTTAGAGCTTTAAACATAAATATTGCTTTCTACAGGATCTACAGCAACAACCAATCAAGCCCATTATCATCGTAAAACTCCTTTATTCTTTTCTTTGTAACTGTCGACATAGACTTTATTTTAAAGTTAATAAATAAAAGATGTAATATATACCAATTTTTTGCGAGTTCAAATCCTCATAATTAGGGCTTGTTGTTTGCAAGAAAAGAAAGAATATATCTATAATTATAACTCTATTAAGTTAATCAAGCCTTTTTTATTGATTAAGATTGTGATATTTTTATAAATTTCTTTATACTTTCCTACGTGTTTGAACACGGTTGGTGTAGTGGGACTTATACAAAACACTAACTATATGTGCTTATCAAAAAATCTTATGTAAAAGTTGTCAACAACTTGTATTATACGTCTCATATGTAAAAAGTAAGGCATGTAAACTATGTTTACCACTTTGCTGGAGAAACGAGGGAGCTTGACCCACGTGTTCTTGATACCTTCAACAATGGTGGATGGGTTGCTTCTAGTTTTAAACCCTAAAGTTAAAACAATGACGCAGTAAAGACCCGGCGAAACGAACAGCTGTGAAATTGGGCTAAACGGCTCCATTGCTACTGGCTCTTGCTCCTCTCTCACCATGCCTTTTCCTTTTTTCATAGTTATTTTTATTTATTCTCCAACTTTGCCTTTAGCCACACTCGGCTCTTATACTACTGTTTTTCCCCATGTTATCTCTCTTGATTTAATGATGTTGGCAGTAGAATTTATTATGTTTTGTGACTTTGCGTATGTCTTTTTGAACTGTTTTATTTACTAGACAATACGAAGATATGCAAATTATTGGAGGCAAATTTATTGGAGCTTTTGAGTGTTCTCTGTCGTAAATGCAAAGCTGTTCGTCGTTATCTCTTAACAATTTAACATCGTAATTAAACATGATGAAGGAAGAACCGTCTACCATAGATCCTGGTTGTGTAGAGAGAGTTGTCGGTTGTCACATCGTCCATAAGAAAATTATAACCACTCATATTGATTTGAAATCATCATTTGTAGAATAAAAAATTCATATTATTATTTTCTAAAAAGTGTATTAGACAACAACAACAACAAAAATGAAGTTAGAAATAAATAAAATTTTGAAATGACCATATTTTTAAAAAAATTGAACTAGGCTTTTTGTAAACAAATAGGAGTAAATTTTTTTTTAAGAGACTCGTGTTAATAGGTACCAAACTTTTGAAAGAGTACGAAGTTATGGTGCGGGTCAAATAGACCATACAAACATGTTCAAAACAGTATATTGGAATGTATATGTGTTCACAACGAATGTTCTAAAAGGTTACAATGTTAGTAGCAAAAAAAGTTTGGTGTATTGCATCTACTACATACCGTCGATCTTGTATAAAGTAGAATAATCCGATGATTGGAATTTGTAGTTGGTTTTTAGCTAAAAAAATTGTAATTCGTTTTTAGCTAAAGAATTTGTAATTCTAAGTTAATTGTATTAGTATTGTCGTCATATTATAATCGAGTGTCAAATGTATAAAATAATATGCTTATTGATTAGTTCAATAGTAAATATTTTGCATTTCATTAATTAATGAGATTACAATTTTCCTTTTTCTATAAGTTTTATAACATATGGAACATGTTTACAAGCACTTCTATCTGTTTCAATAATAATTCCAACCAAAACTGAACAAATGTTGAACCAAATATATAGGTGAGTAACGTAGACCAAAAGAGACCTAACCAGTAACAATTGACTTGAGTAAATGAAATGTCAGGTGTCGTGGTTGAGTTTGAGTTAAAGTTTTGTAATCAAAGGTCTCCCAATGACGAGACTCTATAGTCTGAAACCTATCTTTATTATGCAATCAATTCGTGTCACATAATTTCAAATCATACAAAATGTTGTAGGCTCTGTATAATGAATGTTGATTCGAACATTATGTTATATAATAATAGCTAGAATGTTTCAACATCTTAGACCAAAACTACATAATTTCTCAAAAAGTTGCAAAAAAGTAATATGCTAACACATTTTCAAAAACATGTTGGCCAATGCATATTCAGTGGTTCCAGCGGTCCATTGGTGAATACACATGGCAAAGTGATAACCATTGTGTTCGGTTCTCTATCTCTGGCTAATCTCAATGCATATCATTTGGGATTTCGTATGAAGTGTTTTAAGTTTGAATTGGATGACGAAGCGTGATTAAAAGAAACTTGAATGATATATTTTGAAATTAATTTTTTCTGTTTTTTATGATTTGTTTTGGGAAATAACTTTACAGATTATATAATGTACGTAGAATAATAGAAATTTTCAAAAATCTCGTTTAAGTATATCTATTATTGGCTAAATAAAAAAACACTATGTCGGCTAAAAAGAAGAAGAATAAGATTATTTCAGTCCATCAGGCCTTGAAACACTTGCACTTGTTAAAATTTCAACTAAAGATTACTTTAGCCGATTCTTCCATTGTGCACTTTCTCAATTACAAAGAACTATTGGAATCTACAATTATATCATTGATTTGCCTCCCAAAACTGAAACTTTATATTCTAACTTGTGAACAAAGCTTATATACCCAAAATCATAAATATATGAGATATAAACACAATACATGAGAAGTTGAAACAAGACAAACGTACAAAACCAGGAAAATAGCAAAATCGTAAGACCCTCTAAACCCACTTATAGATTCACATTTTCTCCCCTTTGCCTGCTTTTTTTTTCTTATTTCTTTACAGAGAAACCCCCCCCAAAAAGAGACCAAAAAGTTTTGAGAGATCAAAACAAAAAGCTGAAACATTTTACAGCTATGACATTGCATTTTGAACTTTTTTTATAGTTTTCATCTTGGCTTCGGTTGAGATGCAAATGACAGCAAGGGCTGAATGAGTCTATGATGCGAAGTAGCTTGAGATCGGTGTAGCATCTCAACCATTGATGGAGTCTGGTAATAAGCTTGGACAAAGCTTGAACCATCTCCTGATTCTCCTCTCGATGTTGCTCTTTGCCATGAGTGTGAACTTAGTCCAGAGAGAATGTAAGCTCTTCCTGATACCTCGTAGACATGCCTACTCGCCATTCTTTCTTGCATTTCCTTCAGCTCTCTGTCTAAAGCCACACAAAACCCATCATTCGATCTTGCCGACACCGTCTCACCCAAAACCTGTCTAAAATTCTGTATAACGGTAACAGCTGCTGCTAAATCTTCTCCCTCCGCTAAACCTCTCGCCTTTACCATCGCCTCAGCAGCAAGAAACCTGTTTCTTTGCCTGTCCACTTCGATGGACACAACTGTTTCGTCACCAACGGTTTCAGGTCTTTGAATCTTCAGCACATGACTTTGAAGCGTCACGGTTTCTTTTGTCAACAGATCTTTGTAGACACATCTCATTTTCACAAGCGTTGTCTCGTCACCATCTCTCTGAGCTGGGATGTTGATAGAAATCAAGAAATCCCTCTCTTCATCAGCGTAAAGATCACCTATGTCCACACATCCTGACCGTCCATCACCAGCAACGATGCTCGGGTAGCTCCCGGCTTTTATCGAGCTAAGATGAACATCTGAACACATACCATCGATTTCTAACCGTAGCTCTTGTACCGCAACGCTAAGAAGCCCACCAATGCACTGTGCAAGAGCATCTTGGATCACAGACTCGCTCTCAATGAAAGAGAAAGTTCCTCCAGAGGTTTCAGAGACAGAGTGCATCAGTGAAGCATCATGATCTGATCCGAAACCAAAAGAATGAACCGGGATCTGAAACAAACCGTGCATAGACAATGGAAGCAGCAACTTGTAGTTTGGATCAGCCTGGTTCATGGTATATGTGTCTCGCCCATCAGACAAAAGGATAATGCTAGCGACAGGGTTTTTATCTCTTCGATCTTCCATCACTTTTACACCTTTCCTAAGACCTTCAGCGATGTTAGTCCCACCATTTGCAACCAATGAGTTCACAGCTTGAAGTGCTCTCTGCCTTCCAGCGTCAGACATCTTGGTCAAAGGGAATAGACGACGAGCAGTGGAAGAGAAAGCAATAACCGAGAGCCTATCATTCGAACCAAGGTTCTGAATCACAAACCCCATTGCTCGTTTCAGTAGAGCCAGTTTAGTTCCGGCCATGCTACCACTGATGTCAAGAACCGTGACAAGATCAACCGGAGCTCGAGGATACAAAGAAATCTGATTGTTGAGGGAGTTTGCACTTCCGGTAACCATAGCAGCAGCTCTTAGATGCACCAACACAGCAAACTTGTCACGGGACTCAGCTCGTGGCACAGCGGAAACCTCAGGGTATATCTTCAAGTCCATCATTCTTACAGGATGATGATTGTTCTCCAAAGCATCATCACCATAGCTCTTCCCGGAAAATCCAAGCTGCTGCTCTAGCCGTTCATCGTCATTGAACACAGACGGCTCAGGAGCAAGAACTCGTCCTTGATTGGTGACTCGACGAGGCATAGGTAAGCGGTGCGCGAGGCTAATAGCTGCGTCGTTGTTACAAGGTCGAGCAAACTGATAAGGAAGATCAAAACTTGGGTGCTGCATTGGGATCTCTTTCCATTTGGCACGGCACACTGGGCAGACTTGGTTCCCGTGTTTCACATTCGAAGCAATGCAGTGGAAATGAAACGAGTGAGAGCACTCTGCTGTGAAAATCGCATGGCCTCCTCCTTCTTTCATCTTAGTCAAGCATATAGAACAAGTCTGCTCATCGAAAAGATTTAAGGCAAAGACGCAAAAATATGTGAGTCCAATGTTCAAGAGGCTTCATTAGGAAAAACAAATAGATAAATAAACTAATCAGAGTACTCTTTTAAGACAGTCAATACATCAAGAAACAAACTATCTTAAGCTTGAAACCAAAATTAGCACTTTAGATTGTATAGAGAAATAACAAAGTTTCCCCTTTTATCTACAATGGAAACAAGAAGAAACCAAAAATCAGAGTATTGTATCACGAAACAAACTACAAACATAAGTGTTGGAAAGATCTAAAATGGTTTCTTTTTAAGGATTTCTGAAATTCAATGGAGCAAGATCTCTGAGCACCATAGCAACAGAGAAAACTAAAATCAAATTCCAAGATTCCATATTTCCGTTTGCACAAGAAACAATACTGGGAAAAATAAAACCTTTAATAACTAGAGCGAGTTTTAAATTAAGATAAGGAGAAGAAGCTAAAAACAAGAAGAAGACAAACTCATACCCAAAGTCAACTCATATACGCAGAAACAAAAAACAGGAAGCGGAAACAAGATTTGAGAGAGTGGGTCTTGTAAAAGAGCAAACCTTTGAAGATTTAGAGCTGTTTCTGGATAATTTGAGACCGTGAGAGGACGGTGTTGGGGTCATGGGCCAGTTAAGAGGAGAGAGCAGAGCAACATCGGATAATCTCTCCGAGGAATTCAAAGCAGAGGGTGGATCCTCTAGGGTTCGTGGTAGGTACGTGCAGAGATTGAGACCCAGAGCCAGTTTCATCTTCCTCCATTTAGTTCCCATTCTTGGGATTGAGCGAGCCTCGAAACAGTAAAAGAGTCCAAAGGAGAACAAACACACGAGAAAACGCAGAGAGGAATTAGAAAGTAATCGAATCAACGAGAGAAGTGTTTCTTCTGATGAGCAGAAGAAGATGAGTAAGTGGAAGTGTGTTTAGTGGTGGTGACGAGAGAGAGAGTGAGTGAAGAAGAGATTGAGGAGGCGAGCTTTGAGATTCGCGACTATTTTGACCTTTGTTTTGGGTCTTGTTAATAAATCCAGAAAATAAAAGTAGAAAAAAGAAAAGTGAAACTATAAAGTTAATTAATGCTTCTGCTTTATCCCATTTAAATCATTTTGACCTTTGCTTTGGGTCTTCTTAATAATGTTGTTTTTTTCTTCATTAATTATTGTTAACTATACAAGTATACAACAACTAAATCGTACAGTATAATACATATGGTTGACAAAACCAAAAGATTATCCTGCAAATGTATTTTTTTCAACAAACATTGAATATACATGTTCAAATTCGAATAGTAAACCAACTTGAGTTATGCCTTATGTTTTAACTGTAAATAAATGAGAGATCATAAATCGAGTTTTAATCATTTTGAGCATTGTATTGAAATCTCTGGAACGTTCATTACAAGCATGTTCGGTACTTATTATCAAGAATAGTTGGTATCATTTCTAAAACTCAAAAGTGATATGGATTGTAAAACAAAATCTAGTATATTAGATATGGAAAAGAGAAAAATAACTTCGGGAAGAAAACACAGAAGGTATGATGAGAGGAAGTGAAATGATGAGAGTAATAGAATGATGGAAACAAATTATTTACAATGGTTTTTAAATATTGTTGGTGCGATTAATAATGATAAGTGAGTGTTATTTTGATTTTTTGCACATGACACTGTGATGATGAGGTTTTGGGAGCACACGTGCACTACTACTTCACCTCCTTTTCCACCATAAGCCATAACCCTTAATTTATGCCTTCATCCTGGGAACATTTTATTATTTTGTTTATATTTTGTAAATTTAGAACTTATATTTCAAAGTAAAAACATTATACGTACAATTAGCAAAAGAAACACGACGTTAATAAAGCTAATAACCACCTATATCTACTACATCAATGACCCTTTTAAAATAGTAAAAACTAAAGTTTTTTCGTTTTAGTAAAAATATTTCGAAACCAACCACTAATTAATAGAAATGTGTGCAAGTCGCTCATTGGCAAAAACGTGATAAGGAAAACAAAGTTTCTACTTTATCTCGAACAAAGTAGTGAATTTGTAAAAGTCAATATTGTGGTGCGTCCGTTCGTAAGTGGACCAAAATATATTTTTAGTCGTCTCACTATTGTTATAAATTAAGATCATCGGCAAAATGAGACGACAACAATCATGAGCCACATTAAGTGACGACACACAATAATTTCCATTGATCGATACTCAGCTTTCGTTAGAAAGACTGTATGTCGCTTCTCTGTGTATTAGCTATCCGGGAAACACCAAACAATCGTGGAACTCTAGAGCAATCTCACCTAAAAAGCTCTACATTTTCTATGGCACTAACAAAAATGCTGAATACATAAGTTGGACCCAGGGTTGCTACTTGCTTTGCTTGTTCTTATCAAACTTATGATGAAAACGACTTATGATGCGTACACGGTTTTGATATAAACTATTAGACTACATTACTACATATATCTTGATCACATTCATCAAATGGCAAAGCATCGATCGACACATTCTTGCAACAATCTGTGTATTGGACTGAAATGTTCTATACAATTATTTATATATTTTTTTGCTTAAGTACGGTTATTGCGATGAATACTTGTAGGATTTTTCTAATACTGAGCGTTGTATATCGAAGTTGGAGCCTTGGAAACGTAGCTATCCACTTTTAGAAATTAGGTAGGTGATTGATTGGCGTTAAATATATGATTTTACTGTAACGAATGAAATTTTTAAGAAATGGAAAATCATTTGACAATAGGTATTTTGTTTAAGTCCTAAACGGATTAGACCCTCAACAAAATGATGTATCAAAAGAACTTATGCTCGTAAAATACTAAATTTTTAAAAAAACTAAATTTACAATATTTCTCCAATAAATCATAATTATACAACCATTATACCAGTTTATTCATATTTTATTCCGTATTCTTGCTGGTAGATTATAACCAGTTTGAAGAGAAGTCAGAAATTTACTACTTAACAATTGTTCTTTATATACTATACATTTTCTTTTCTTTTTTAAGAAAAGGGCTTATACTACGTACTATATACATTGATATCTAAATTTTATATAAAATTTTGAAAACCAAAAATATAAACGACTTCACAAAATATTCTCATCGGGGGAGTCGTCTTCTTTTGTCAAACTCGATTAATGAGAATATTTGTTTGTATTAAAGATTTAGAATTACTAACAACATATAAAACACGAATATATAGGTCAATTTTGTGTATCCAAGAAGTGTCGTGTGTGTCTCGGAGAGATTTTCGAAGTGTTTTGGTTTTTGTAAGCTTGTCGAATAATGCCACACAAAAAGCTTTGAAGGACGTAAGCCGAAGGGCTCGAGCGGTCAATGTTATTTGGTCAAACACACCTAACGTTAGCAAAATCCTCTCCCAACATTATTCTCGGATGGCTAATCTTTTGACGTTAACTTCAACTTTGCATTATTAAATAGAAACATATCTTTAAATTTCCAACTGCATATAAATGTATATTAGTATAAGATTGTATTGGTCCATTTATGTTTTATTGTACCTGAACCTAATGATTAACCATGGATATTACTTGCGTTAAAGGTCAAACGTGATGTGTATAGATCATTTATGGACGGAAACGATCATGACGACGTTAAAAAGTGGCATCATATAGGAAAATCGATATGATAGCATGTGGAGTATTATGGAGTCACACAGTCACGATTTATGAGAATACATGTATGTAATACTCCAAATTCTATAAATAATGCTTGTTCATGACATAATATGTATTATAAGATTTCATCAGAGTATTTTTATATAACAAATATGCAGTTTTCTTTTTCAGAGCCTATTCTTTAAAATTCGACTGTTTATTGTGTTTACTTTAACCCGTATAAAATATAAATATGGATGACTTACTAGAGAACACAAAAATTATCAGTACACTTTTCAAAAGTTTTGAAAAACAAACTCGATCTTAGTGATATGCATGGCTAATCGACAAGTCTTGTAAGTTTTCTAGAGATTATTTAGTAAACCAAAAAATACGAGAATATATAGTAAAAAACAGTCGAAATATTAGACGGGAAAATTCATCATATAGACCATTTGGAAATTTGGAATCGCCCAAGAAAAATGACATGACGTAGCTATGGTGTTGTATTTAATAGTTTGCAGTTACCAACTTGGATACATCAAATTTCAAAAAATTAAAGGCACCAAAAAGAAAAGTAGAGAAAAGAGAAAAGTTTGAGCGAAAAGCAAGAAATGAAATAAAATAGTTCATGAAGATGAATATTTGCTGATATCGGAGGAGGAGCATTTTGTTTATCAATGGCATTTGTCTGTTCCCACTACCTTTTTATTATCTTTTGTTCTTCAAAAACACTACTTTTTCTGAAACCTTTTTAAAAAAAAGGATGGCACAAAAACAAAAATGCTCAAATCTCTTTGCCAATTTCATTTATACCTTCATTAGAGATTGATGTTTATACGTCAAAGTTTGGAGGATATCAGTCTCTAGACCCAAAAAAAAAAAAAGACAGATCAATTTTCATCTACAAAACTAATCACCAACTTGTCAATTATTTCCGAATTATAATGTATTTAGTTAAAATTCAGGAAAGTAGATCAAATTAGGAGTTATAACGTAGCAAAGTGCCAAAGTATAGGCCATGCATGGATCCATTTTCGTTAGACATATATACTTTCTTTGGCCACATCATAATTTACATAGCAGTTGTAGTTGTAGATCTTGAGCTAAGTCTAAGCTATGGCTTAGAATAGTCCAATTATTAAAAAAAAAAATATTGGTAATAACTTGCATTATTTAACAAGAAAGAAAAGCTTTATGTGGTGAGCAATAATAAAGAAGAGATAATCAAAAGGTGTGTTCATTGAGGTGGAGGATAGGATTCCCTTTGTGTCTCTTTATGTCTCCGCACTATTTCTGGCCTAAGTCAACCGCAAAAGCTGAACTCTTTTTACTATCTTTATTATTGTTTTTCGTCTTCAACAACTAATCCACTTTGTTGGCAGCCTCCTTGCATTTACATGTGAGAGAACCAGTTCAAAATATTTGGTATCTTTGCATGATTACTATTATATATATATATATACTTACTTATATAGTTCTATTTGATATATGCATATGCAAAACCTATACTTCTAAAGTAGATATTAAGGAATTTGAAACTTCTACTATATCAGTCGTAAGTATTCATTATATACTAAATGGGAGCTTTGGTGTATAGACAGCTCTTATCATCAGCTTAAATTGATACATAAGACACAAAAATGATTTCGCTGTTCATTCACGTTTTTCACTCATTTTACGGTTTACTTCAGAAGAATTGTCATCAATAATCAAAATCCTTGATTACAATATTCTTTTTACGTTCATGTCAGATTCTCTAAAAGTCATATAAATCAGGGTTTTGTAAAACTGTTTCCTGAAAAATTAACCTCTTACTTTACAAATGAAGTATACTCTCACTTCACTATTAAGTTCTATAAATTCTTCTGTGCTTTCTTACCTTTTTGTTTGCGCTAAATATGTCACTACTCTTTGCCATAAGCTGTTCCCTGGAGACGCATGTCCTCCTGTCACTCCTGCGATTCTCTCGGCCACAGGACTCATGTCATGAACAAATTTCACTGATTCAGATAGTCGGTTGAGCAGATTCATCAGCGCAATCACTTCATTCGTTTGCAGTTCGAGCTGAAAAAGAAAACCATAGAGTCAATATACAGTGCATCAGATTTCAAAAACTGGACGGTGTCTCTCTCTCTCCAGGTGTGTTTTGTGAGTATAGGAACGCACATTATGACGCAGATTGTCTTCACCGTTGACAGTGAAAAGGATTTTCAACGCAGTGCCGAGGCCAAGAATCTGGAGTTTTCCCCATAGACGACATTTCTCACAGCCTACGCAGTCCATTATCGCACTGCAAGGACATCATCAAGAAAAATATAAAGATTCAACTTAGCTAGTCAGTAGACAACTTGATGAAAAAGATAAAAAGAAGAAAAGCTAGTTAAGGAATCAAGAAGGACCTTATGTTTCTGAACTGTTTTTGTGTTTGTTGTTTCAGCTCTGGTCCACGTTGGCCTTTCCATAGCTTAGCTTCATCAAATGGTAGTGGACAAGCTGCTTTGGTTTTGGGGTCACTAACTAGTTGTTTCACCAGAGATTTGGTCTTCAAGTCCTCGATGACATTACCAGTCTCATATTTAGCCTCTCCCAAGTAATCTTCTGCCTACAAACCATGAAGGTGAGGGAAGAAACTATTTGTGATTACTCTAGACCACTGAGCCCCATTCTCCTTGGACTCGGGTAAAGAAAAGTGATTAGTAACTGACCTTTGTTACTGCTCTGAGAACAAACAGAAATGTGAAGTATAGGTTCCGAACTCGATCAGGATATCTTAACACACGATCATACAACAAGGTCAGGTTTTGACCCCACTGAAACAACAACAACAAAAAAGAGATAGCTGGATCCTTTTGTAGTTCTGCTCAAGAAACATATATTGCGGGATGAGTCACATTCATGAGGTAGATCTTACCATGTTTGTAGCTTCATCAAGTAAATAGTCTGATGCTATATGAACTGAAATAGATGAATGGATACCAGAGATCAATTTGTACAACATCTTTTCTTCTTGGCACGACTGTTCAGATGTATCTACTCATCACATATAAGCCAGTATAATTGCAGGGGTTAGAAATCCATATGAATTGATCAGCCACTTGGAGAATAAAGGTACAAAGAAACAAATCGAGAAACACAAGAATGGTATAGTGAAGCTTACATTTGGGACAGTTCTCAGAGTATATAGCATCCCATATCCTTCTAGCTGACGGGCCAATATAGCCAGTGTACCGTTCAGGATTCAGCCGAAGATTAACATATGTCATTTCATCTGCAACCATGCATTAGTTCATCAAAAAGCCGCATCTAACACAATGTGATTCAATGCTAAAAACACCACTTGTTACACAGTCTCATGCCAGAATGTAAGTACTGGATGCATAGAACATACACAAGAATTAAACAGGAAAAAGATGAATGAGATTGTGAAGGAAGGTTAGGTAGACAGACCATTGTCAGTTTCATCATCACTTGTCCAGGGATTGTCTGTGACCGTCCAGCCCCTGAAGGCCCTCGTGTCTACGGTACGGTCAACAGCAGCTTGCGGTTTCCCTTCTTGACAAACAGGATTGTCTTGGCTCAATGGCTTCTTAAATGGCTCAGGGAACTCGCTCTCAGGACATTCACAAACACTACAGTCTCTTAACCGGCACATGCCATCATCAGGCCAAAACGGGCAATCACACCACAGCTTAACCTAGTAATAAATGGATTCAGAGCTAATCATAACTTCAGAAGAGACACCTCCAAATTCTCTATCTAATCGCAGAGAGACAAAGATCATCACTTGTTTCATGATCAAAGAAAGAAGAACAACAAACCTTAAAATATCGGTAAAATGGCGTCTTAACAAGGTCTTGAAGCAATGGATGCAACACTTCCATGTTCAGCCGATTCACAGTATCGTAATCACAACAACAGTCTTCGACCATCCCAATGTACTTCTGCTGCTCAGCCTAAAATCAAATCAATATGATTGAGAAACAGAGGAATCAAAACCAAATCAAGTAATAAATAACATAAGAAAACGTAATCCCAATAGTCCAGAGCTAATCTCTTTACACAAACACTGTAGCCTAACCTAATCATGAACTCAAAGTAGACGAATATCGATTCTCGCTATCCTAATTTCCCAGTCAGAAACTAACAAGAGCGTAAAGAGATACATAACCTGACGGCAATTGCATATTTTTCCGGTAATCTCATAAACCGACGAATTCTGAGTATTCAAAAACACAGCGGCCACGGCGGCTAAAAGGACGGCAGCTATAGCGCTGATCAGCAAAACCAAGCGCCTCGCCGATCCTTTCTCCTTCCCCTTCACGTTTCCGACGTCCGACTCCGCCATTCTCCCAATAGCAAACGGACTAAATCAACGGTAAGAGTAAAGTCTCTGTTGGGTTGCTGAGAAAATTTGACACAGACGACGAGAAATCTCCGGCGCGGCTTTCTTTTTTAGAATTTGGTGGGCGCTTCTCGTACAAGCAGCAGTCGTCGAAAAAACCAACGGCGATCACAAAAAGTCATCTGATCCAACGGGGAGGATGCCTATTTAATATCTTCCTGATATCTATTTCATTTATATTAGATTAATGTTCATAAAGTTTGATTATTTCTCTACTCCATTTTCATTGTCGTCACAGTGCAAGTTCTCTGTAGCAAAGTATTGTACAAAAGACTCTGCTTTTGTTTCCAAACAAATGTAATGATGAAACAATTTGGTTGATTAGGTTGCGTCTTACTCGACGAAGGAGAATAAGAAGTGTGTACAGTTTTGCAAATCCGGACTAATAACTACAAGAAACCGAAAACACTTCTTTTTCATTCATTCCTGCTTCTATGAAACCAAAAACATTCCCTTTTCTTTCATCTCTGCTTCTGTTTCTTTGCCGTGTTCACAGCAGAAGAATCGCATGGCCTGGCTGATTTGTTAGAACAAGGTTTCACAGTCCCTCTTTGATCATCATTCCCCTCTTTAGCGTTCAGTATCTCCATGATCGATCTCGCCTTTCTTGGCTTCGTCTGCTCCTTAGTTCCAGCTTCAACATCTTTCCTTGTGTTGTTGTTGTTGCTGTTGTTGTTACAGGGCATAATAACCTCATCTGTCTTCTTGCCCTTGTCTCTTGGCTGTGAGCTTTTGATGGCCGGAGAAGCATAGCAGTTGCGATCTATGTTTCCCCATCTGAACATGGAGCTGAGTTTGTGTAGTTCCAACGCCTCTACGAGAATATTCAGCTCATCGATGGTGTGCCTATAAAGAAAACTCTTCCCGTCACAGGGACAAGCACAGAGATTCCTCATGTGGCTCAGACACGAGTAACGATCCGCGGAACATGAACACTGAACAGCTGAAAAATGCAGATCCGCAAAACATACACAGCACTCCCTCTTGCTCACATCATCATAACTCTTGTCCATCCTCTGCGATTTCAGTGAATGACTAAGGAACTCGCGTCTGCTTTTCTCCTGCTTGACCCGTGACTACATAATAGAGAGACAAACAAAACCAAAAGGCCGTGAGCAAGTGCCAGATTTTTGGTGCGTGATCTGAGAAAATAAGATATGCAGAGAAAAGAAACAGTGAGCATACCTTAACAATGTTGGAAAACATCCCCTCCTTGCCACAAGAATTAACCCATCTCATACTGTCTGCTGTTTTTTTCTTGGACAGAGAATATTCCTTAAGGCATTTCACAGCTTCTCTTGCAGCTGCCAGTAATAGCTTATCATACGATATTAACGACCTTCTACACTTCTCTTGATTCTGCTGAACAGCGATATCCCCGTGGGGCAACCAATCAACGAGAGCAAAGTTTGCTTTCTCCACACAGTTAAAGCCACAGTCAACGGCGGAGTAGTACGACCCTGGAAACAGAATCACATACTGGCCAGGGTTCTGGACACACCGGGTCACCGGAATACCCTCCATGCTCAACACATATGGAGACATTAACATCCCCTGCCAAATGAATTGTTTCTCTTATAAGATGAACCGCAACAATGAGTATACAACAGCTCATTAAAAGTCATTAAAGTTGTGATAGGTTTTGCTTTGAACAGATAGTTCCAAATACTATGTAATCTCTCTTTGGCATGCCATGATCGTCAGATTTCTTTCTAAGTTTTGAAAAGAGTAACTTGCATTGATGCTTAATCTGTTTAAAAGTACTTACAGGATCATCGCTCACCTTTGACTGTTCTCCAGACATCCCAGGGATCAAGCTCTTCATGGTATCCCTAAACTTAGAGCGATGACATCCTGCTACAGAATACCACACTCTAGGAGCGCCCATATGCAAATAGCAGATCAAGTACAGTCTCTCCTTTTCAGATTTCTGTTCAGCAACAGATATTCCACGAGACAATTATAAGATTATACAAGCAAAATTAGACTGCAAAACTCAAAATGGTATTTATAGCTTGATATCAACTTTAAAACTTACCCACAACTGGGAAGACAAGCACATTCCCACACTTAGGCGAGGGACACAAATTGATTCGCAGTCTTCAAACGACAGAAGAGAGCCAGGATGCTTAGCTGTGCTGTTCAGATTCCAACCTGATGTTTTGTAGTTGCAAGATTCATATGGTCCAGGTAAAGGAAATCCACTGCCAAACGTCGTGGTGTCTAGATCATTGCCATAAATCACCTAAATTTACACCACGAGTTAGCGATATAACCAATGAAATCATATATAAAAAGCAATAGAGTTGATTCTAACATTACCCCCATTTCAACAAGTGGACTCTCAACAAGTTGTCTATACTCTTTTTCAACGTCCGCCATGGTTGGCTCTGGTTTCAGTGATGGGGATGAATTTTTGGAACCCAAAACCGCATCCTTTACGCTAAAATGCCTATTCTTGTATGAATCTGCAAATTCCTTAAAGCTCTTCAAAGTGTGCACAGAACCGCGCTCTGTTCTACGAACCTTAACCTTCTCAGATGTATCACTATCCGCATCAGGCTCCGTTTTAACCATTGGGTCCTCGGCATGATATCCATCAAAGAGCTGAACTTGAGTGACAAATTTGGAAGCCTCCCATATTTTCTTCTCCTCGAGAAGACATGGAGGTTTCCAAGAAGGAGGAGGAACAACACAACAGATTCCATAAGGCTCAGCTTTGTCACGCAAGCTTGCAATGTATGAAAAGGTGTCACTGAATTCCTGATTGATTCAGTAATTGTAGGTTAGAGAATAAGAAAAATATATTCCTCTTCAAGCATAAATGCTTGTGTAAAGCAGTTTAATACCCTAATTATCTTTTCATAGAGACAAAGCAAAACTAACCTCCTCGGTTGGGTTTAACACAGGAGCTTCCTCAAGGACTACGTTCTTGGAGAATCTCGGTAGCCGTCTTGGCCGTGCCTGTGAAAAGAACTTGTAAATACTCAAACCTACACTCTCATACGTCTAAATACATCGTAAAGCTACCTAAATCAGCACATCAAGCTCCAAGGTGTTCATAATAAATCAACTAAGTAAAGCTTAAAGTAAGTAAAACCACAGGGATATGAAATCCACAACAAGAAAACTTCTGGCTTTACATCAAGTCTAGTGTCCATTAGTAGCCATGACTTAGCACACATTCTAGAAAATCTCCACTTCAGAAAATGACTGTGATAGACACAATATAAGGAAACATGTCCACATATATACATGTGACTAGCTTCACCACAAGAGCATAATAATAAGAAGAAGAAGAAAAAACTAGCCTATATGGAAGAAAGAGAGTTATGAAAACCTCGGGTTTCATTGGCGTTGAGGTGGGAGCTATGTGATCATGCACTATCCACGGTCGGCTTGCAAGAAACCTCTTGAGACTATCTGCATCATCTGTACCGAACCCAGTTATCTGCTCTGGTCTCGGAACCGACCTGGAACCTTCTCTGTCTACGTGTGCCTTCCTCAGCACAAACCTTGTTTGAGATTCAAAACCTGGCGGAGGTGACAACTTATCCATACTTCCAGATTTTGAATATGTGTGCACACTTTCAATGCCCATTAAACAACCTTACAAGCCACCCAAAAAAAAGATTTATTTTTCACGGAGAAGAAACAAAATCGAATTCCAGAGGAGGTCTCAACAAAGCTGCAACTTCCTGCAGACGATGAAAAAAACTCTAATGTCAAGTATAAACCGATGGGTGTTGAAAAAAAGATTGCATTTCAGAAGATTCAATTATGTAGAGAACAATAATCTGTGGTAGATAGATAGTTAGATCATCTTTAGCACCAATATTAAACATCACAAAAGACCACAGAAACATATTCCTAGGTTACAATATGACCAAATACCATTCGATAGCATCTAAACTTTCAAATTGTTGACGATGCGTCGTTCTTGTTTACTCAAAAGTATCATTTTCCACACTAAATCATTCTTGATTCATCAAGGAAGCTCCTTTCTAATTACAGGATGTGATCCAAGATACGCAAATCATTAACTTGAATTAAAACGCTTCTCGTAAAAAAAATTGGATCTTGGGAGACAAAATCTAAACAATTTTGGGAGACGAGAAAGCTAAAATCGAAAAGTCCGAATTTTTCAGATGAGAAGAAATTAGAACACATACCCAGCCGAACTGAGATCCGAAAGACTTCCAGACATTACCGAAGCAATTGCCTCTGGAGTTTGTTGATCGATAAAAGGAATAAATTGGGTAATATCTTTTTCTTCTACTTGTTACTGTAACCTAATTTCCCGTCGTAAAAGACACAAATCCTGTTTTCTACAAAAAAAAAAAAAAAAAAAAAAAAAAACTCTGAATAAAAAAAAGTCGCACTTTTATTTTATTGAGAAAAATCGTTAATGTGTATATATATACTTATATAGCATTTACAGTATATAGATTTGGTTCCATATTTAACATTCTTGTTTCCTTAACTGAAAGAAACTTGTAGTCTGTATCTCTTCATATTATGGGTGGGTGTTAGGAACATTAATTAAAATATAATTATATATTACAAAATTAATTAATTAATAAAAATAAGCAAAGTAGCATGATTCTTTTGAAGATTTATAAATTCTCATCTACGAGCATATTATTGGCCAAATATAAGAAAACCCTCCACAGGACCACAGAGATTAAGCCGTAATGAGATTAAGCTAGCCATACGTAAGAACCTAGATAACCTTAAGTGCTTAACTAACTATGTGATACACCAACAAATGAAAAAAACAAGCTTGAAAACATTAAACCATAATGTATTTTAGTGAGAAGTATTTGTATTCTCAACTTCCCCACAACGTACAAATTGTCATTTGACATTGCTGCACAGGTTTTAGAAGTCTAAAAAATCTTTAATTTAGGAATCGACCAATTAAGCTGAGATCAGCGATCATATTTGAAATCGATCAATGCAAATTTTGATTTCTATAGCATTTAAGCATCAAGGGATCACACAAAGAACAACTTGAGTTGCTAGAGATCGACAAGAAGAAAAGAAAAGAAAACAATTACAAAAGGCGTATTATCCACCTAAACTATTGGGACCGTTCTACTATCACTGTTGCTGTTCTCATTCTCTTCATTTTCACCGGACATTTCCTCCAGCGATTTCCCTTTAGATTCAGGCACCAAGAAAGTGAAGAGAATACCCAAGAAGTTAACCACACCTAACACGATAAGTGAGTTCCTGACCCCAATCCCTGGAGGGTATCCTGCATCCGTCTTGGTCTTGTCTGGACTCTGCGCCAAGTACAAGAACCCAAACGCACCAACCATCGCTCCTAGCTTGCCTGATGCTGCCGATATACCATGGCATGTGGATCTGAACCTCGCCGGGAAGATCTCAGCCGGCACAACGAAGGTCGTGGCATTGGGTCCAAAGTTGGCGAAAAAGAATGTTAAGGAGTACATGACAACGAATCCGATTCGGTTCTCCTTGTGAGTCCAGTGGTTGTAAGGAATCGCCAGAGCAAACATAAAGACCGTCATGAAGAAGAATCCCATAATCTGAATCGCAAATCTTCCAATGACGTCGATGAACGCAACTGTGAACCAGTAACCAGGCACCGTACTACACAAGGCGATGAGGGTTTGAGCACGAGCGATCTTGAAAACTTCTTGAATCGCGTTCATGGTTTGCGCCGGAGGAATCCACCCGATCGCGCTGAAAATATCCTTCTGGAAAAGGTTTTGACTGTAGAAAGCGATGTCGAGAAGGAACCAGGTTGATGTAGTTCCGAGCAAGTGAAGCCCATGGCGTCTCATGAACTCCTTGGAGAACAAGGAAAAGGCTTTGGACTTGTCCTTTGAGGTCTCTTCCACTTTCTGCTGTTCTGGTTCTATCTCCATTTGCAGAACCCTAGACATGTCTGAAGCCGCTTGCTTTGCGTCCTTAGCAACCAAAGCTGTGTATCTTGCGGTTTCTGGCATCTTCGACCTCGAGTAATACGTCATTGCCGCAGGGATAGCACCAACCATCAAAATTATACGCCATACCAAATCAGCTTGAGGAACCGTGGATCCCAAGGCATCCTCCGAATAGGCAGGAGCAGGGAACTTAGCTTCGAAGGCAGAGGAAATAATAATAGCGAAAATGCCACCAGCCATGATCCCGAACCCTTGCATGGCGAAAACCGCAGCGATGAACGCGCCACGAGTCTTCTTGTTAGCGTACTCAGACATGATCGTTGCGGATAAAGGGTAGTCACCACCGATCCCAAACCCAAGCCAAAACCTAAAGAAGCAGAGCGTGGCCATCACAGCTTTTGGCTCGTGCCCGAAAGAGAGACCAGAGGCTACGGAGCAGAGGACCATGACCATCAACGTCATACCGTAAACTTTCTTCCTCCCGAGCTTGTCACCGAGCCACCCGAAAAAGAGCTGACCAGCGAGCGTGCCACAGAAGGCTACACCGTTGACTGCGGCGGCAACATTGGGAGGAAGAGTTCCAGGTTTCTGAGAGCCTTCCACGTGGTAGTAAATACGGCCGAGGAGCTTCGTGACGAGAGAGATGCAGAAGAGATCGTAAGCATCGGTGAAGAATCCCATTCCAGCTATAATGATCGCCGTGAAATGGTACCATTGCGTCTTCGCAACATCAAGTGCGTTCAACACTTGTAACTGATCCCTTGCCATTCCTCTTCTCCTCTGTAATATCTATCATCCAACAGAAAGAGAAAATGTAAATTAGTAACCTAACTTTGATTAACATTTTTGAACGTTATATAAGATCGACCCATGAATCCTATCAGAAATACATTAATTTGTGTGATCTCTTACATAGAACAAATTCTCTCTCTGAATTTTACTAACAAAAAAAAAAAACTCTCTCTCTGAACGTCGTAGACAGTTTGCGTTTTATTTCTATGAATCCAACTAAACAAAATTCGTCGTTGAAATAAAGGATTTTGTTACAAACATTGAAACAGTTACCTAACTTGGAACTAAGTTAGGCAAATTTAAAAGAATACAGGACTAAACATTTAAACCCCACTTGAAAGTTTCAAGCCAATTAGCAAATTTACATGTCTATATTTTATTATATAATTTATATGAAGTAACTTTCAACAAGAGGTTCGCTTTTTGTCTATATGATGTTTTATAATTTTAAAAGATTTAAAGCAAGAAAATGAAATGATTATAAAAGTCAACTCCAATTATTTCTCAGAGATGACAATAGAAAAAAAAAATTTTATGTGTAACTCATAATTCAAAAATATTGATTCCGTTTTATTTTATTTTTCTGTTTCTTCACCCCAACATAACCAATTCTTTAAAAGTAAACGAGGAAATGGAGGTCCACATAATATTTATATGAGTTTTTCAACGATTACTATTTTGTCTTTACTATAGAGTTACCCACAAAGGTTGACTTGTGACATATGAATCTGAACACGCGGCTGCAAATGCTTAAGTGAGAGTAATACTTATACAGCGAGTTGTGTTTGTCTTAACGAAGAAATCATATTTTTCGTTTTTATTGAAGTAAAAAAAATTCCAAGCCTTTTGCCATTTCCCGTTAATTAACTTGTTTGTGAATTATGATGCACTAAACAAACAAACAAAAGTCTTCTAGAAATGGAGAGCTAAGATCCAACAAAATACGTTTCAAGAGAACTGATCCTAATCATTGATCCAAGAAAGTTGGAAAACCAAAATTGATCCAAAATCACTACTGATAAGACCAAACAGAGATCGAAGAGGCAGAGAGGTCAGCCACATAACTAACATCATTTTTGCATCCATAGAAGAAAAGAACAAAACAGAAGATATCAAATTATGCAAAAACATAAATTAGAAGAAAGACTTACATGAATATACTACAGGGTTCTTCTACGTGTGTGGGATCTGATCTGATCAAGAACAAGTGTTGTAAGTATATTAGTCAGAAGAGTGTAGAGAGAGAGGATTTAATTTTCCTTTATTTCTGAAGAAAACGTAGAGAGAGAGAGAGGAAGTGGAATGAGCGTTGAAGCTGCCGATGAACAAGGGCATAGTGTAAGCGTTTTGAAACGACCATTTATAAGCAACTCTATATGAGATATTCCATTTCTATTTCGGTATATTCTCTTTTTCAACGGCGCCGTTTCACTATTTTCAATATTTTTAACCAACTTTTTTTACTTCTTTTTAGGACAGGCTGCTTTTGTTTTGCTGTAATTATTCTTTTATCATCTAAAAAAATAGCTGTTCCACTAATATAATAACTAGTTATTGTTCTTTTACTCATAGTTGACCATGAATTGTTTTTTTATTTATACGGAGCTTTAAATGCCTGGAAAATGCAAAGATTTTTAGTTTTAGGATATTCGCCATTTAATACAATCACCTATTTCCCTGGCATGCAATCTAGGGAGAAGTTTACTCAAACTTTATCAACAAAATATGTAAATAATAAGAAGTCAAATGTGGTAACTTCTTAAACAAAAGTAATAAAATGAATCCAATTGAGAAGTATGAACAAACTTTTATCATGTATAAAATTAATCTTCTGTTAGTCAAATTCAAAATCATCACTTAACAATTATTCCTGTTTTTTAATAACACGTTATCTTATTAAATTTTAATAACAGTTTCGATGAACAAAGTAGTTTAGAAAAACAAGACTAATATTATAACTCTTTTATTAGGAAATTATGCCACAAACAATTTATTCTTGGAGTTTTTTTTTCTTTTAGTGATTTTTGAGTATATTTATATGTATCTAACTTTGTTTTTGGTAAAGCAGTTACTGCAGGATATATACAGACACAGACTACAATGTCATCGTTATCAATAGTGTAATATTCGGTATGGGAATAAACATCTATTGTAGGGTGTGAAATGAAGGCTCGTGACTTGTGTGTGGAATGGTCTGTTTCGTATTATTTGAAACTAAGTGAGAGCCTTTATGGCATTTCCAGAAATATTAGTTTCTTGTTTCAGCCCAGCAAGTTACTTTCTCTTCCGTGACGCAACAAGTTCAAGTGTTCAACCATTTTTTTTCATGGCATCTCAATTTTCATCCATTATTTTAATGTAATGATATAATACGATAATACTTTTAAGCTCTATAAACGTCTTTCACGTGAAAGAAATCCATGGTGGGGATATTATACACAATTTATTTCATTTATGAATTGGCAATAAATTTAAAATATTTACACCATACATTGTTATTTTAGAAAATGTCTGCTTCGATTTTTTTAACGAGTTTGTAACATTGGGATCTAAAAAACACAGGAAGACAAACGTAAGGAAACCTACTTACCTACACCACTTGATTTCATTATCTGGTTTATTAAAATCTACTTGTATTGAGGATGTTCATTTTAAAGTTTAGACTCAGAAAGTCAGAATAGATGTTTGGTCCATTAAATGTTTTTTTTTTAATTATAATTTTTCTCAGACCGTTAATTAGATTGAATAACAAGAGAGAGACGTCAATGTTAGTTCAGCCATCGGAATCACCATGCTATTAATCCTTTCCGATTACACAGAAAAAAAAAATTACTACTATTTGTGAAGAATTTTCGATCAGTAACTCTATATTTTATGTTGAAAAGAAGTCACTAAAATTAGCTATCGACTCTACAACTGGAAAATTGTCAACCTGATTGCTCAGTTACCACTCAATTTCGATGTCATTTCAAAATATAAATCCCTCAAATCAGACATTTTTCGTAATGAAAAATTCAATAATATATATGTCACTGTTACATCAAATAAACTCAGTTACGAATTACGACTAGTATTACATTAGAGGAATTATTTTACTGTCATATTGTTGAAGTGTTGTTATTCATTATTATTAATTTATTATTGTTCGTGAGTAGTAATTTATTTCTTTTTTGGTCTTCGAACATTGTTTCGAGCTACAACCTGTCTCATATAAATGACAGGGGGAAAAGGAAAGTAAAGAGCATAACTAGAGACATTAGCAAGAAATACAACTTCATCCTAAACATTCTTTGTCTTCTGGCTCACAGCTCTAATCGAGTGAAACATTGTTTATAAAAGTTTGTCAAGGACTTCACTAGCTTAATTCTCAATAAAATGTTTGTGATGCAAAGAGATGAACAACAAACTGAAAAAGTGGAATTATATAAATTATTACAAGCTTGGTAAGGAATTTGTTGGAAGAAGAGGAACATACGATCTCGAAACTTTGTGTTCCTCGCATAGTGTAAAAACGCAACTTATATTCCGAATGATGATTTCTGAATATGAGCACCCGTGTACAGTCGATCGAGGATATTTGTGAGCCAAAAGACCAAAGAATGTTTAAGAGAAGAACAAATGTCTGTTGATTTCCTTGTTACTTACTAATAAATTGTATATATATTTGTCTTAAACATATGGTGTACACAAAATATTTGACTGGATGAAAATTAGTATGACCCGACGATAATATATTACCTTTTCCTTCTCGCCGAAGACGTAACCAACAAAAAACTAATTTAAATTGATGGCTTGACATTATACATCACAGAGTGGATGACTGGTGATATTTCGTGGTATTGACTTCCTACGTCCACTTGTTGAGATATTATTGCATGTAAAGCTGACTTCTAAATCCACAATTCCATCGTTCACATTGGATGGATCCTTCTTTCTTTGGGTATGTCAATTATATGTCTGTTAGATTCTTTTAATCTAATAGTCACGATTTTTGGGTGCAAGTAATCCAATAGTAACGTTAGATTAAATATTGGATTATTCTTTGCATAGCACATGACCATTATTCGTAAGATGGAACGAACACAATTACTATAGAGCTCTTCATATTACTAAATATCTATAAGATTATGTACCATAGTTTTTTTTGGACTTGCTTCTGAAATATTGGACTTTGTTAAACCTATATATGAGTAAAAATTAGAGCATCCCCCTAAGAGAAAAAGACAGAGAATTAGATTGAGGACCAAAAACAGTTGTTGCTTACCAGAACCTTTTATCATTAATATTTGATTCATCTAGCTAGAAACATAAATACATAATATCTTTTGAATTTATGTCTGTTTTGTGTGATCAGTGATGGACTCAGTCCATGGCCACTCCCTTTTCACCTATATATGGATAAACCGTCTGGGCCAATCAATGATTTTCATAGACTAACTCTATAGAGTTCCTGAAAAAAAAAAAAAACAACCCAAACTTGGTGAGTTAACATCGAGATGGTCCAAACCCTTTTTTTTTTTGTCATAGCCTGGTTATAGACAGACTTATAATAAGCATATCTTAAAATGTTTTTACGTACTGTATATATATTTACACACAATTAATCAAGAACATTAGATATTTTTGTATGGTTATTTTTTGTTAAACACTAAAAGAGAATCTTGTAATGGAATTAGTAATTAGCAAAAATGAGATATAAGAAGAATTTGATAAAAATAAAGATAAGATGAAGAAGAAAGATATAAAGAAGAAAATAATATCCATTCGAATTTTAATTAGCCCACACCTACAATTTATTTGAATTGATAATAAATTTTCTTTTCGTCATTTACTTCTTTGGTCGAACAGTTTGTCATAAATTTTTACGTCAAAAATATTATTAGTTGACGGATGGATGGTCAACCCTTTTTGGGCCAATAAAGAGGGAGAGTGGGTGCGTGCATGTGTGGTCAGAGTAACGACAAACTCTTAATAATACTAGTATAATAGTATAGTCTTATTTCCCTTGTTTTAGTGTTGACGCGCGCGGACATTATAATTTCGTATATTTTAAAAATGATCCTAATCAATTAAATAATTTTTGATGTCCAAAAAAATTATTTCGTTTTGGAGTCATAGTGAATCACTTGACAAAACCACAACTACAAGTAGATCTATATAGTTCGTAAGTGTTGACGCAAAAGATATTTATTTTCGGACAACGCCAAAAAACTATCAATCCCATTCTTGAAAATCTAAACAAAATGATACTTCTGCAACTATTGTTAAACCGTGTAAACGGAAAGCATCCCCACTACCTAACATTTAATTTAGTCCGTTTATATGAGACTTAACCGATTTTAATGAATTCAAAACGTTTTTGTTTGTATAAAAAAAGAAACTGAGAAAGCTCTAACCTTAATTAGCAAGGACATCGATGACCGGTGAGGCTGAGCCAAACCCGTTAATTTATCACGTTTGGCTTGTCATCGTCCTATGACTTTCATAGAGCTTTAACTTCATGGAATCAAATTGCATGATGACTCGATATATATGCGTTAGAAAACTCGTCAAGATAGTTCTACACATGTGCCAAGAATGATCGTCTCTTTGCTTTATAAACTTGGTATGCGCATACTAATATCAGTACTAAACTTACTAAAATTCAACTTTAGGAATTCAAAAGAATTGTTTTTTTTTTTTTTTTTGAAATTCCAAGTTTTCGGCAATACTAAAGAAAATGCACATAAATCATTGTGTGAAAATTAAAGGTCGCGAAAGGGACTGATAGAGGCGAAAAAGTTGACAATCTATGGTTGAGAGTTATTGTTCGTCAGTTTCAACAAGAATAATAGTAAAACTTTAGATAATGCGTATACGCTTATGTATGAGGTTGGCGAAAAGCGCTGATAATTCATACACCCCAACTTTGTTGCGTATAGAATCTAACTTTTTGCTTAAACTCAAAGTTGTCTCTCTTCTTCGACCGTTCGTGGCATCAAAAAGGTAACGGAGTCTGATTTTCACGTAATAAAAGTCATTCCACTTCCTGATTCTGCATCGTTTGTACGTTCATTTTTTTGGAAAAAAGTAGCCCAAATTAGTACTGTTGAAACTAAAACTACTTATTATTATTATTGAAAAAAAAATTATATTGAAGGAGAAAAGGCAAAAATATACATTTTTCGTTTTTGTTAAATTACCTTATATAAAAACTAGGAAATAAATAGTTTGTATATCGACTAGAAAAATTAAATCAAATAATTCAAAAGAGGAAGCCCAAATAAACCGTGAAAAGTCCAGAAAAGTGGGAAAAGAATTACACCCACCTGTAGTTTGAGTGAACCTGACCAATTAATATGATTAGCTTCAGACGAAGTGATTCGATTTGATTTGGGACCAACCTGTCATTACGACTGATCACAGTTTAATGGACTTATATATAGTGGAGTCGATGGTTACGCTTCCTCAAATCTTGTTTTTGTAATTAATTAGGGAACTGCCAATGCCATGCTATATGAGAAGGAGAGGCCGAGTAGGATCTCTGATGTTGATCAGTGACAACAAGGAGTTTGTTGTCGAAGCCCATGCAAAATTGGTCATGAGATCATCGGGGTCATATAAAAATTAAGAATTTGTGATCTTATATTTTTTTGTAGTATGTAACATCATATCAAAATAAAAAAATTAACAAAAATAAATATCTAAAATACTAAATTTCCTATGTTAGATATAGTTCTGTAATTTGTTGAGAATCAAATACATTAATCATACATTAATATGTTCTAAATATGTTTTATTAAATACATTAATATTATTATATTATTATATATGATTTAACCCTTTTCTAGTTGAAATTTAATCGAATAACATATAATCATACATTATAGAAGGCATGTGTTTGGTTACAATGAAATGTAATCATTGAAACTCTTAAAATATGATCTTTAGCCTCCCAGGATTCCTATGTCCGAAACCCACTCATGTTGGCATCCATGTGACTGCAATGGAAATAAAGAAAAGCACAATAATGTTCTAAGTATGATTAAATTTGTTTGTTTTTTCTGGGTTATTAGTGGAAGTTCCAATACCAAAGGCCATCGTTTAAAGGGGAGATTCGTTTAACATAAAAGAAAAGGTTGAGGTATCATGATATTTTCCAACATATCACAGTCTCATTTTATCAAGCTACTCTCTCTTTTTTTTTTTAATCATTTTTATAGAAGATATGTTGTTAAGGCTAAGTGAAAAAGGTGTGGAGTATATTAATTTCCTTGAAATTTCATTCATACTCTTGTTGAATTTTCGTTTGATCATGTTTTAAATACCTGAACGTGGATTCACAGTAAAAAAGACATTTTTAGACTTCGGCGCTAATCGTTTCCTTATCTGGACACAGTGTCTTGATAAAACTTTCAGATATTATGTTTGGACAATGCATTCAGATGTTGTTCGTTTGTGTTTTTGATTAGTATATCTAAATATTGTAACTAGATACATTCATGTTCGTTTGTGTATCTATATTTATATTTGGATGTATTTAATAATAAAATGACTAGAAAAATGTATTTTACTATTTTTACAAGAAAATTTTTTTAAATATATTTTTTAAAAACAAATAATCTTTAAAATTTTACAGTTTTGGAGGAAAGCAGAATTTATAGTTTTGACGAAAAACGTAAATTTAAGGTTTTACAGTTTTCTCGGGAAAACAAAATTTTACAGTTTTTCCGTGATTTTACGGTTTTGGCGGGATCATGAAAATTTACGGTTTTGGCGGAAAATGAAAATTTACAAGTTTCTTGTAATTTTATGATTTTGACGGGAAAACGTAATTTTACAGTTTTGGCGGAAAAATGAAATTTTACGGGCTTCTTGTAATTTTACGATTTTGTCGGGAAAATAAAATTTTACAGTTTTGGCGAGAAAATAAAATTTTACGGTTTTGGTGGGAAAACGGAATTTCACGGTTTTGGAAAAATAGAATTTTACGGATTTCTTGTGATTTTAAGGTTTTGGCGGGAACACATAATTTTATGATTTTCCCGTGATTTTACAGTTTTGGCAGGAAAACATAATTTTACAATATTGGGAAAACAGAATTTTACGGGTTTCTCGTGATTTTACGGTTTTGGCGGGAAAACAAAATTTTACGGGTTTCTTGTGATTTTACGATTTTGGTGGAAAAACAGAATTTTACGGTTTCCTGTGATTTTACCGTTTTGTTGAAAAAACAGAATTTTACAGTTTTTCCGTGATTTTACATTTTTGGCGGGAAAACGTAATTTTACGGTTTTGGAGGAAAAATAAAACTTTATGATTTTAGCAAAAATATAATTTATAGGTTTTGGCGAGAAAAGGATTTGCAGTTTTGGTAGGATAATAAAATTTGGGAATTTTTAGAATTTAGGATTTTTTATGAAATTTATTATTTATGATATATTAATATATAATTGTTTAAATTAGATAGAGTTATTTTAGACATTTATATTTTTAGATGAGATATCTGTATTTAGACTCTACTTTTGAAATATATGGTTTTTTGGATGAATTTGATATTTGTATCCAACTTCTGCATCTATTTTATGTGATTAATTGTTGCAAAATGAACAACATTTTGTATTTGCATTTGAATACAACGGTCAGATAAGGAAATGAACAGCACCTTCTTTTTTTTTGGTCAACTGATTTCATTAAGCATAAAGCTACTCAAACTCCATAAGTGGAGGAAGGTTTACAAAGGAGGTAAAACTGCCAAAAAGTTTGCCAAACGAAAAGGCTAAACAAGAGATAGATTGGAAATACAATTTATCAATAGAAATCATAAGGAATCGAAAATAAGCTAAAATCTTATGAACTTTTTGACTGTATGCATTCAGAGCACTCAAAAGTACTTCAAAATCTGTAACAGAGGCAGAAGAGAGACCAAATCGGGGGAAAATCCTTGCAATACCGGCGAGCCTTGAACATCCAAATCACTTATCACAAGTAGAAATTTTGGAAAAACAAACTGCTCCATAAAAAGAGATAACAAGACAGAACAAGTCTAACAGAACTAAAATCACTGGAGATAATATTTTCTCAAGTAACAATAGTTCAACCTCCAGAAATGCTAAGAAGAAGCAAGAGGACAAGATTGGAAACACAGATCTGACGTAACAAAATGATAATGGTGAAATCTCCACAAAGGAGTAAAGTCTTTCCATAAAGAAGTAAAATTTCTCCACTAAGGAAGAAGATAGGCATACAGAAACAATATTACCAGAAACAGAAGATTGGTCAGTTTGAAAAGATACCGTCATTGCTGACTGAGAAGAAAACTTGAACTGGTTTTTAGGATCTGGCTTTGACAAAGTAGACTCAGGCGTGTCTGATGGATCATGGGGGTCAGGCGGCTCTAGCGGTGGAGATTCAGGAGGAGTAGCCTTCGTGAACAGCTCTGGAAACGAGGCTTTCTTCACCGGATCTGTGGAGTTCGGCAGGGAACCAGAAGTTTCAGGGCGGAGAGAGTTTAACAAAGGAGTCATGGGAGGCGAGAGGAGGTCCACTGGAAGCTGGAGAAGGGGCGACTCTGATCTAAAAACTCAGCGTGCAGGCTGGAATACAGAAGTGCTCAAAGCCACTTGAACAAGGTCGATAAATACGAGAAAAGAGAAGGAGCGAAACGGTGAAAGAAAGAAGCAAGGATTCCGACTCGACTGAAAGGAATCCGAGAAAGGTGGGGGGGAGCAGCGTACTTCAGGTAGAGATCTGGGCGGAGGAGGGTCGGCGGTAGCTGCAACTCATCTTGGGCTCGTCGCGGCAGTACCTAGGGGATCGGGCCTGAAAGAGAAGCTGCTAAGGCGAACTGTTTTAGTAGATTAACAACACTTTCCAGCATGAACAGCACCTTCATCTAACTAATGAACTAATGATATAAATTTTGGTGCAACAAAATTGAATATTTGACAACTTTAACTTTTGTTCTTGAGAATTCTAATGCGCCTAGCCGCCGCTATCAGTCACTTGATATTATTTTTTTATGAAAAAGAAAAGAAAATATTGAAATCAATGAATTTACATTTTGGTGTTTGGAGCAAGAGTAAGTGGGTTTATATAAATTATATTCAAAATCGAGTTAAGTGGGTCCAATCCGGACAAACCGATCTGAACTGAACTAAAATACCCCCATCTGAATTTTTTTAATTTTTCTATATCCAAATAACTAAAACCGAATCCGAACCAAATCATAAAGGAAAAACCGATAGAAAACCGAATTTTTTTTAAGGAATAAAAGAATTCGATTAATATTCAAGTCAAGACCGAAACTGAAACCTAACCAAATTAAACTATCCATAATATATATTTGGATTTACTTTCGATACCGAAATATCAAAAAATAAACGAACCAAACCGAATTGATAAAAAATTGTCAACGAAAAGTCTCGATTCTGATCCACGAATGGGCACAATTCGTTGGAGCATTCGTGGGATCAGATTATGACGCGTTTTCTTGGTTATCTAATACTCAAACACGTAAGTGGCATGCCGTTCAAAACGAGACTATAGATATACCAAAGCAACTTTGCTTAGATTTGTTTGTACAACAAAACCCTAAAAATACCTATTGAAAAAAAAAAGCGAAACAAAACCCTAAAAATAGGAAGTCCAATACCCAATAAAGTTAAAAGCGACTCTAATCGACAGAGCTTTCGTCTTCCTCCTCCAGCTCTCTTGTCCGAATTTCCAGATTCCCTTGTCTTTGACGTGAGAAAAGGTAATTAATTTGGATTCGAAATATTTCGATCTCCTTTTCTTCCGACGATAACTTCTCTCATTAGGCAATAGTCAATTCGTTTCAATCAAAAAAAAAAAAAAAATTAAGAGGTGATGATTGTCCTTTTTGGGACGTACTCAAATTCACTATCTTCGATATTTATAATTTGAAGAATTTACTGGAAAATAAGTTGTGTGTTTTATTTGATTGGAAATTAAGTATCTCATATTGGCATATATATTGCAGCCTGAGATTGAGATTTGTGTATTATGCGAGAAGATGAAGTTTGGAGAGACGTTCTCGGAATATCTACATGGAGAAGAGGAGTGGTTCCTGGAAAAATGTCGTCATGTTGAATATAAGAAACTCAAGAAAGTGTTGAAGAAATGCAAGACATGTAACTCCACCAGATCGGATGATGAACGCATCATCTCTTCGGCTACTTCCTTGTCAGATTCATGCCAATGCCAATCATCTTGTCCTTGTATGTACATCTTATCCCCCCTTTCCCTATCACTTTTTACCTTTGTAATCTTAGTGCATTAGTGGAATCCAGCTTCAATAGATAATGGACATAGCGGTGCTCATTATGCCTAGGGCTCTACTCCTTTTGATCATCTACATAAGCAGATAGATATAACATTGTATAGAAAGAACATGATCAATCTATTAGTTGCCATTGGTTTTAAGTTAAAAGTTCATGATATTTAAATGGCATCAAAGTCTACAGCAGTTAGATCATCCGATGAGCTATACACACTTTTTAGTGGCATGTTTTAAAGTGGTATTTCTAAACTGATTGATTCACTCTCATCTCATCTCATATGAATCTGTTAGAATATCCACAATAGAAATAGAGATGAATCCAACTTGCATAGTGGTAATTCCCTCATTGTTGATTATTTTGAGTTGAAAATATATCTATGATTCCTAAAAACAGTTTAAACATATTTTCGAAGACTTTTTTTAGCAGAGAATACTTTTTGAACCAAGTTTACTGAAGACCTCCTAGTTATGGATATTCAGAAAGTTTGTTGATGCGAAAGATTTCATTTTTTGTGACGAGTGTGATTTTGTTTTTTGATGTGATATGTTATATGTTACAATGCAGCGTGTGATCAGATGTTCTTTGAGGAGTTAATGAAGGAAGCTTCTGACATAGCCGGATGCTTCAAGTCAAGAGTCAGGCATCTACTCCATCTTCATGTAGCCACTGGGATGCAGAGATACATGATGCGTCTACGCAGATGCTTCACGGACGAAAAACAAGCTTTAATCCACGAGGGCCAAATCTTGATTCAATACATAACAATGAACGCCATTGCCATCCGTAAAATCCTCAAGAAATATGACAAGGTTAGGATTGTTGCAAAGATAAAAGAAAAAACGTATTCAAAAACAAAAAAAAAAGGCAAGCTCGTTAAACTGGTTTAATTTTTTTTTTTTTCATAGGTGCATGGCTCAGTGAATGGGAAGAATTTCAACTTGAAAATGCGAGCAGAGCGCATAGAGCTCTTGCACTCACCTTGGCTTATAGAACTTGGAGCCTTTTATCTAAACTCTGGTCTTGAAAAAGTTGGAAACTTCAAGAACTCTTTTGGCAGCGTCTCATGTGATAATCTCAACGAAGATCAACCAGTGATGAAACTCATGCTCCCTAACTCAATAGAGCTCGAGTTTGATCTAACTTGCGCGGTCTGCCTGGTAACAAAAATAAAAGCTCTGCCTCTTTTTATAAACATATGTAGTTTACACATTTCAGATCATTTTCTCTCATGATGTTGAAGATTAATAACGTTTTGGTTGGATTGATTGGGCAGGAAACTGTATTCAATCCCTACGCTTTAAAGTGCGGTCACATATTTTGTAAAGCTTGTGCATGCTCGGCTGCTTCTGTAATGATTTTCCAAGGCATTAAAGCAGCGCCTCAATGTTCCAAATGTCCCATATGCAGAGAGGTATTGTTTAGATTCTTGCAACATTAAACATTTGTCTTCTCTCGAGTTTTGTTTCCATCATCTACATTGAGGTGTTGATTGTTTGCATGCGGTATGCAGGTTGGAGTTTATGCGGAAGCGGTTCACATGATCGAGCTGCACCTTCTTTTAAAGATACGGTGAGACAAATCTCTAGTTAATTTAGATGGTACCAAACCAGTGTATGTGTTTATAATGTTTTTGAAGTGATGGTTATTTACATATATACTAGAAAAATAATGCTTTCCTTTGTTTAGTTACTAGAAGAGAGATTTTAAAACGAATTTTTGCACTTCAAAGCTTATAGTTTAAAGTCGTTATAAGTTAGTCTTGTTTTTTTTTTCTTGGGGTGGTATAGATTGTTCAAAGTCGCTATATCATATTAACTCACATGTTTTTCTATTAATGGAGGTCAATGTTTCAAGAATTATTGATAAAATTTGTGTGTTTCTCAATAAATTTGATGAATGTGTGATATTTTTGTAGAAGCAAAGAGTATTGGAAGGAGAGGGTGATGGGGGAACGGTCTGAGATGGTGAAGCAGTCAAAGATGTTTTGGAGCGAACAGACGATGCATATGATCGGCTACTAATTGTTTACTACTTCAATTTTCATAACTTCTTTTCAAATAAAATAGAAAAAGGTGATGACAAAAAAAAAAGAGAGAGAAAAGCTAAACTTTTTTTTGTTTCTGCCATGCCTGAGACATTATAGATTCGGTTTAAAGAAAAATCAGCATTATGAGAGTTCTTTTTTCTTTCTTTGGTGAGACCAAAACAAGTTGTGTATGAATGTTATTACGTTATGATAATTTATCACTGGTCTTTAGTATCACTGGAATCTTTAGTCATACCTGCTTTTGAGAGACCATGCAAGACCATTGTGCTTGAGCAAGTAGATTCAGCATTCGAGTACAAAAAACGCAGCCCATCAACGATTCGAGTATACTATAAGTGTTTGATGGAAAATCATTATTCTTGCACAACTTTATTTGGCTAATGGCTAGTTTTTTATGCTGTTGCAAAATCCAATCAGTTTTTTTTTCTTTCTCTCTCTCCTATTCCTAAAGTCCAATATATATATACATGAAATCATTAGTCCTGCATCATTCATTCTTCAGTATCACTGGTTTGTCGAATATTCAGCTGCCAATAACGTTACATTTTCTTCTTCTTTTTATTTATTTTTTGGTTTGTGTTTTCACATCAGCATGATCGTGCTTAAGGTTGATAGGAGCTTAAGGCAAATTTTTAAAATGGGAACTTTTTTATACTTTAAAGTTTAAATGAGTATGTTTCTTTTATATTTTAATTATAATATGGGTGTATTTGATGAATAACCAAAAAATTATAATTTAAAAACTAATCAAATATGTAGAAAGAGAAAAGAAGATATATAGAAAATATGGTTAGGTTTTAGATTATAGTTTTTTTTTTTATTAAACCAAATTTCGCTTATAATAATATTCAATCAGTTTTACTCAAAAAGAAAAAATAATGTAATATACACTCCAATCGATGATGACACCTAAACCAAACTTTGTATATATTAATATATTTATCTTACGGTTTGATGGAAACCAAACGCGCGATTGTCAGTTTGTCACCCTTAAAGTATTTAAAGTCCTCATTTATAATAGACGGCCTAGAATCATCTTTGTTCATCATCCCTCCTCCTCCTCTGATCAGCTCATCAGATTTTCTCGGAAGCAAAACCATTCGACCAAATTTTAAGAAATTTCCACAGAGTTTCTCTCGAGAATTTTCGCTTCCGGCGAAGCTGCAAAAGCAAGCGAGGATCAACAAACTCGTTTCCCTCCCATATTAGGTTGTGTTTGTTCATCTCACGTTTAATTTCTTCGCGCTGTGTCGAATTCGAAGACACAGCCAAAAATTCTATGGATTCGTCAACGTCAATGGCGCTATCGTGTGTTCGGTGTCTCGCGAGAAGGATATAGAGAAGAAGAAGAAGGAAAAGCAAAATCAGGATTTGTGGATTTTAGTTTTTGGGGTGAAATTTCATTTGAATGGGAAACACATGCGTGGGTCCGAATCTGAACGCTAATGGATTCCTTCAATCCGTTAGTGCCGCCGTGTGGCGGAATCAGAAACCAGACGAGAGCATTAAGAGCAACAAGGACGAGAGCAGCCGGAAGAAGAGCGTCAATGCCGGCGACGACGCTAATCGAAATCCAGGCGACGCCGCTTCCTCCGCCTTGGATCCAGCTCCGATTCCGACTCCGAGCACCCCACCTCCTCCGGTGAAAATGGCGAACGAAGAACCACCCAAGAGCAAAATCCCGGAGGAGGAAGGGAAAATCGACGGCGACGCGGCGGACTCGAGGCCGAAGAAAGAGGCGCACATGAAACGAATGGCGAGCGCGGGGCTCCAAATCGAGTCGGTGCTCGGGAGGAAAACGGAGAATCTCAAGGAAATCTACAGCGTCGGTAGGAAACTAGGCCAGGGGCAATTCGGGACGACGTTTCTCTGCGTGGAGAAGAAGACCGGGAACGAGTTCGCCTGCAAGACGATCGCCAAGAGGAAACTCACGACCCCCGAGGACGTGGAGGACGTGAGGAGAGAGATTCAGATAATGCACCATCTCTCCGGGCACCCGAACGTGATTCAGATCGTCGGCGCGTACGAAGACGCCGTCGCTGTTCACGTGGTGATGGAGATTTGTGCAGGAGGAGAGCTCTTCGACAGGATCATACAGAGAGGGCACTACACCGAGAAAAAAGCTGCTGAGCTTGCGAGGATCATCGTTGGTGTCATACAAGCTTGCCACTCTCTAGGCGTGATGCACCGTGATCTCAAGCCTGAGAATTTCTTGTTTGTAAACGGAGACGAAGAAGCCGCACTCAAGACTATCGATTTTGGTCTCTCTGTCTTCTTTAAGCCAGGTTTTAATTGATATCTTTTGGATTCTACTTTCAGTATCCTTAAAGAGTGTTCATGTTCTGATGAAATCCTTGGCCTTTTACAGGAGAAACGTTCACTGATGTAGTTGGGAGCCCTTACTATGTGGCACCAGAAGTTTTAAGGAAGCATTATAGTCATGAATGTGATGTTTGGAGTGCTGGAGTTATTATATACATCTTACTTAGTGGTGTGCCTCCGTTTTGGGATGGTAAGAGAGAGACATGCTTTGAATGCATATGCTTTTGTGTCCATGGCAGAGACTGATTTGATTTTGTTGTATGTCAGAAACGGAGCAAGGCATCTTTGAGCAGGTTTTGAAAGGTGACCTTGACTTTGTATCAGAACCATGGCCTAGTGTATCAGAAAGCGCCAAAGATTTGGTGCGTCGGATGCTGATCAGAGACCCTAAGAAGCGAATGACTGCTCACGAAGTTCTCTGTTAGTGTTGTTCTTTCCAGATAAAGTTCCATCTTTTTTTATTATAGATGATATGTATGAGTAAGCACAGAGCTACGTGTAAATGTTAATTACGTTGTAGGTCATCCTTGGGCCAGAGTGGATGGTGTTGCTCTTGATAAACCTCTTGATTCTGCTGTCCTCAGCCGTTTGAAACAGTTTTCAGCCATGAACAAACTCAAGAAAATTGCTATCAAGGTGAACATAATGACTAAATCAACATCAGTAGACTCACATACAAATTAACCACTTACGTAGCAATTTCGATACCAATTGATCTTGACGTGAGTTGTTGTTATATATTTATGCATTTTCATTCAGGTGATAGCAGAGAGCTTGTCAGAGGAAGAAATAGCGGGATTGAAGGAAATGTTCAAGATGATAGATACAGACAATAGTGGACACATCACTCTTGAAGAACTCAAGAAGGGCTTGGATAGAGTTGGTGCTAACCTAAAAGATTCAGAAATATTAGGATTAATGCAAGCAGTAAGTCCACTTGGAATAATCTGTCTTTTTACCATATGATAGATATACTACGAGCTATCAAATAATTTGGTAAAAAAAATACATTTTCAGGCGGATATAGATAACAGTGGGACTATAGACTATGGAGAGTTTATAGCAGCGATGGTGCATTTAAACAAAATAGAGAAAGAAGACCATTTGTTCACAGCTTTCTCTTACTTTGATAAAGATGGAAGTGGTTATATAACCCGAGACGAGCTCCAGCAAGCTTGCAAGCAATTTGGCTTAGCCGATGTTCATTTAGACGACATCTTACGCGAAGTCGATAAGGACAACGTAATTAAACTAATTAATCTCCATTGTTTGCTTTCAGTAGTTACTTACTTGGAAGCACATTGTTGTTCAATGCTTTAAATAGTTTATGCATGTGTTGTTTTTTTCTTTCTATCAGGATGGAAGAATAGATTACAGTGAGTTCGTGGAGATGATGCAAGATACTGGTTTTGGCAAAATGGGTTTAAGGGTGAGTTGAAGAAACGATGATCACAATGTTTTTCGAAAAAAAAAAAGAATTAATTTAAGCATAAGTATTTGTGGATATTCACATCTAGCTTTAGTTTTCTTGAGCAGGTTGTATTTAAGTTTCTTTCTTCTTCTCGTTTCTTACACTTACACGAGTTAACTAGAAGAAAGTATATAATAGAGGTTTCATTTTCGAAGTTATCGTAATGCTAATTCATATTCATTTTCAGTGTTATATATTTTAGGTCAATGTGTAAAAACTCTAAAGAATCTTCAAAGTTAAATGTTTTTTTTTTCTGTTCCATCTAATTATATGTTTTTACCTTTTTATTTATTTTATTCATGCTTTATGATTTATGATTTTCCTATATATAATCGAATGGAGATTTGTTTAGTAGAATCAATTGAATATCCTACACTTTTTTAGAGAGCGAAAATATCAATCATGATTTTCCCTAGCTAGCTAGGAAATATTGCATTGTGAGTTAAAAAAAAAAAGGAAAGCAGATAAGAAACAACAAAAAGGAAATTAAACATGATAGAAAAAAAGGAAAAAAATGAACAGATCGATCAGTCTCGATTACAAAACAAAATAGAAATCACCGACTTATCTATCTTTCTTATAAATAGAGAGTGTCAGACTCTCCGATATGAAGCATCATTGACTCGATTTCTTATTTCTCAACCACAACAAAAGAAAAATAGAATTCGTAGCAAAACCTAAAAGAATATGGAGAAGATGATGATTAGAGACAGAGAAGGTTTGAATGTTGAAGAATCCTCGCTAACGTTTGTCTCTTTACTTGGCCGAGGGGGTTTCGGTTCCGTCTCTCTCATGAGGGATTCCAACTTCCGATTATACGCAGAGAAGTCGTCGCCGCTCTATTACTTGAGGAATCTGGAGAAAGAGCACAGGATCATGCTTCGTTTCCGAAACCATCCTCGCATCGTCCAAACCTCAAGCCCTAATCTTCACATAGGCACCAACCCCGAACGATGCTTCATCTACATGGAGTTTGCCTCCAAAGGTACTCTCCAGAAGATGATCTCCGAGTTCCGTGGGAGACCAATGCCTGAATCTGTGATCGGACACGCTGCTCTTATGATCCTACAAGGAATCGAGGCTCTTCACTCGCACGGCTACGTTCACTGCGACATAAAGCCAGACAACGTCCTCGTCTTCCCATCCAAGACTGTTGGGGAGCCGTGGGATCTCAAGCTCGCCGATTTCGGTTTATCCAAGGAGCCCTGTCAGGATTCGAGGTCACTGTACGGTGGTACGAAACAGTACATGCCTCCGGAGTCTTGTGGACCCAACAGAGTGATTGGACCGGCCGTTGATATATGGTCTCTAGGGTGTGTGGTTCTTCAGATGTCTGGAGGCTGTCCAGAGAGGATGGGAGATTGTTACACGTGGAGGCTTCCCAGACTTGTCTCGCCTATGGCCAGCGACTTCTTGAGGCGGTGCTTGGATTTGCAGCCGTCACGTAGAGCCACCGCAGCGGAGCTATTGAACCACCCTTTTGTTAAGCAAAGAGTGATTAGTGTTCCACCACGGCCAACGATGCTCCCGTGTCTTTCTCCTCTCATGTTTGCTTCTGTCGCAAGGAACAATGTGAGGGAGGGATATTCTACAAGACAAGGAAGACCGGTGATGATGATGGTTCCAAGACCCCAAGATTTGATCTGCTGAGATCAACGGTGGAGATGAGCCCATCAAAGAAAGGAGTTTCCATTCAAGGCGGCTGTTTTAGGTTTCGGTTGTTAAGTCATACAGTATTTAGGGTTTAAGTATAAGCCAGATTGTACTTGTGAGTTTCGGTATTTGCGTGTAAATAAAGTTTAAGTTTCAGACAATTTAGGTTAAGTTTGATTATTTTGTAAAATCTTCATCTTTTATCGAATATTAATAAAGTCCAAGTCGATCACCATGTGGATAGTTTAAATGCAATTTTGATGCATCGTTACAACGAATGCAACTCGTACGGGACTTGGCTGGATTTTATCTTTCTTAATTATTTTGATGCCCAGATTTAATCTGCTGATATCAACGGTGGATATGAGCCAAGAAAAGAAAAGGGTTTCCAATAAAGGCGGGTGTTTAGAGCCATATTTAGGTTTCAGTTGAGTCCGTCGTATCTCTTGACTTGTTGCACAAGTTGTTTAGTATAAGCCAGTTTCTACTTTGGAGTTTTTGGTATTTGGGTGAGTAAGATTTGAAGTTATTTTGTAATATATTCATCTTTTCTCGGATATTATTTTCAGTTATAGTATATAATAAAGTCATCTTAATTATTTGATTGTTACATTTAGGATATTTTAAAAGCAAGCAATTTATTTTATTTGATCTTGATTATTTAATCTCGATCGATCTTGATTTGTAATCATAGGCGGTTTTGGTCGATCTCCAAACATTTTATAATCAATACGTGCTAATTAATATCAACTATTGTCGATTTTTTCATATACTAATAAGTACAATGGAATGTAAAATTCAGTTACATTGATACCATTATGAACTTAAAATTCAAACCGGATAGTTAACAGACTAGCAATTGCCAATTTGCCATCCATACTTATCAAAAGCATTTATATTTTCTTGGGAAAATTTTTTTTTTCAAATTTTTGAGATCCCTCAAATGAGTGAAAACAGTTATGAAGTAAGCAGATAGTTGACGTGTTCTGTCTTTCTAGGAAAAGCTCGTAACACATATAGGACACATTGTTATGGATGCACTCCAAAATATAACACGTGGAACGAAATACACTGCAAGAACTATACGTGTCAAATACCCACCTCTTGTTTTACTTCTTAACCCACTCATCACCAATTTCGCTTCTTCCTAATCAACAAACCACTCTTCTTCTTGGAAAATCCAGAAACAAAAATGGGCTCAGAGACTTTCCTCGAAGTGATTCTGGCAATTCTTCTGCCTCCCGTCGGCGTTTTCCTCCGATATGGTTGTGGGGTAAGCACTAAATTTAAATTACATCATCATTAATTTAATTACTTTCTTGTCTTTTAAGTAATTAATTATCCTTTATTGATGAATGCAGGTAGAGTTCTGGATATGTTTGTTGTTGACTGTGCTAGGTTACATCCCTGGGATCATCTACGCTATCTACGTTCTTGTCGTTTGATGAATGTGTCCAAATCCTTCTTCTTGTACAGTTTTCATCTCTGATTTAGGTTTTCCTGTTTCTCATTATCATCACTCTTGTAATAAAAACTCTTGCCTTTCCGCTAAATAATAAAATAGTACTATTTTTTTAACAAACGAAGACTGTTAAAAAAAATAAAAAAAACAATCCTGATTCCTGATTATATATAAATCGAATAAGTCTTAGAAGAAAGTAATATTGTCCACATGGTCACATGAAACATTAACTCTATACAGATTAAGGTCACCAGAAACACACCTACACGAATCTGGATAACAGGGAAACGCATCACAATCTTTGATATCTCCAACTGATCTAAGTACTAACCTTCTTCTCTCTTCGTTCTTCTCTAAATCGTAATAGGAAATTTCAAGAGCATCACCACCAGTAAATTCGGGCACAAACACGATCTCTCCAGCGTCAGTGGTACCGCAGATGCTTAGCCGGAGACGCCGGTATAAATCACAAAAAGAAGGACAAGGAGCAACGATCTTGGTTGACCAAATCGACTTCTTAGCATCATCAAGTACACACAAACTAATTCTATTATTAGCAATGTTGACAAAAAGGCAGGCTAATTTCCCTTTGTAGTTTATTAGAAAGCCAGTCTCCTCTTCGGTTAGCCCATCAATGAGATGTAACCGTTCAGACCCGACATCAAAACTCACTACCACAAAGCGTTTCGATGATACTGTCCCAGCTCCATAATACACAAGGCCATTGATGCATACCACTTTATCACCACGAACAGAATACAAGAACTTAGTTTCGACGTGTCTCCACGATGAGAGACAAGATTGTTGACCTGTTTCCAACGTACATACACTATGTTCAACAGATCCGTCTCGGCTCCTCAACTTGCGCAGTATCTTGTACTGGTCGTTTCTTGGGTCATATCCCAAGAACATGTGACAGATATCAGACTCAGAGGCAACGGGTAACCTTATGACTTGTCTTGTTGTTGGATTACATATCGCATAGTTACGAAGGCTGAGAGAAATCAAGATAATGCCACGGACACAATTGAGAATACCCACGCCCGTACGAAGAAAATTTCGTGAGTGGTGTTTGGATACAACTGATGATGAATGGTTTGATTCTTGGGGGTGAGGAGGATGCGAAGAGAAATAGAGCAATGGACTGTAATCAAAGTGACGAAAACAGAAGTAATAGCGGACGAGGGATAAGCGTGGCCGAGACTTAGACATGAAAGAGTCAATGAGGAAACACCATTGCTTCGACACCAATCTGAATTTCAAAATAGACTCCGCAGGCAATCTTTTGAGTATCTCGAACGTCAGATCTAGAGGAATCGGTTCAGTCTTGTCTCCCACGGTTGTGATCACGTATTTGTCCCTGTCTTCATCCCTCTGCTGCTGTGGTTTCATGGCGGCCGTACAACACAAACCCTAGAAACCTTTTCTGCTTTGATACGTATCAAAAGGGTATATATGTCAGCTCAACGTACAGATAAAGGAGAAAAAATAACTATCATCTGGACAAAAACATGATTGAAAAAATAATTCCGGATAACCCCATTCATTTACTAACTCGTAATTATCACAATGATTGTTTGTGTTTTGTAATCGCCGTCTGTTTGCTTTTTTTTTTAAAAAAAAAATCAGCTGACTTATCCAACAAGAAACCACTGACTCCATATGCAAAACGATTCCTTGTAACGCACTCAACACCCAAATGTATGATTGCCCTTTTTCACCTTAGGGTTTTGGGTTGCCCCAAAACGCTGCGGTTTTCTGGTGGAGAAGAATTCTCAAGTTTCGGCTTGTGTCTCCTTCTTCTGTTTGCAGCAGTTGCTTCAGCTGCATTTAGTTCTCTGTTTTCTTCCTCTCCGTTGTTCTCCTGTTGTAACAAAAGTTTGCTTTTCTTCATCACCACCCACAAGATCAAGATATATATATATTTGCTAAGTTTTACAAAACATATTTTCTTTTGAGAGCATACCGAGTCGAAAAATCTCATCTTTGGCAGTGGTAACCTCAGACCAGAGGAGGATGATGTCATCAAATGCTTCATTGCATAACCTGAATACGATGACCTTATGATAGATTTTGATCCAGATTGTTCTTCAAACCCACGATTCTTGTGTTGTCCCTTATTCTTCCCTTCGAAATCAAACAAAAAGATGTGAAACTTTGTAAGGGTAATTGATATTTCTCCTGTTGGGGAAAAACATAATGCGATTCTCACCGAGTTCACTCGCAACACATTTCTTCTGGGGTTTAGCTTGACGAGGAGTAGCTTGACGAGGAGTCAAAGGTTTGGTTATGGAGGACGATGAAGAAGAAGAAGAAGAAGAAGAAGAAGACGAAGAAGAAGACACTTTGAGTTGAGGAATGAGACTCAAAGGTTGATCTTTCTGTTTGTAACCTTTAGTCCTCTTCAAAAACAAAAACCGAGATGCTAATTTTATTAGATGAAAGCAATTGATTGATTCCAAAAACAAAAAAAGTCGCTCTAGTTTAGTCTGTATTTACCTTTTTACCATCTGGTAACTTACGCTGGATCTCTCGAGTTACCTGCTTCACATTTGGTGAATCTCGTGGAGAGGCTCTGAGGTTGTGAAACAGATCAAACTCAATGCTCGAGACAGATAATCTGCTTCCTTGAGTGGTCGTCGTCGTCATCGAATCAATAGATTTACGAAGTTGTGTGTCATTGGTGAAACCATTGTTCACCAGAGATAACTCTTCTGCATCAAGAACACCTTAGCAACAGCCAATGTCAGTTTTCAAGCGGACCATATTCTAAATATATAAAATTGTTGGAATGATCCAATAGCCGAAACAATTTAGTTGAATGCAATTTCCCCAAAACAATTGCAAAACTAAATAAATAGCCTAATAACGTACACGTTTGTGTTATAGAATCATTTTTCAAACAAAAAAATTGAAATTTTGAAAAAGAGTAAAAATTAGTGGAATAGTGGTTTAAAATGTAAAACTGTGAAAACAAGAGAGTTTGTACTAAGAAAGTGAGACCTGGATCAGTAAAAAAAGCATTGTCCCAAGCAAAACTTGGACGATCAGCGATTTCCGGAGAAACACGAGGAAGTGTTTTGATTGAGTGTTTATTATTTACTTCAACTTCAATCTCATTCTCGCCAATTTTTAAGCTCCCGAATAATTCTTCATGATCTAACACTCCTGTAACAACAAAATTGGAATAAAAAATCATTGGAATCGTATAAGAGTATTATTATTTTTTCTATCTTTTAAATTCACAATAGGTAAAATGAGAAGAAACCAGGGCTGGTGAAAAAAGCAGAGTTCCAGGCCAAGCTTTTGCGATGAATCCATTTACTACTCTCTTTATATCTTATAATCGGCTGAGCAAAATCAACCTTTTCTCTTGCTTCTGCGCAAAGTGAGAAGAGAGAGAGAGAGTGTTGGATCAATTTCTGAAAAGTTAAAAAAAAAGAAGAAGATTTGACTCGATGATGAGAGAACAACAAAGGAAAGAAGATTGTACTTGATGATGAGTCCATTGTCCTTTTCCATTCTTGATTTTGAAAAAACTGAATTTGGTCAATGGGAAAATATCACACCATAAGGGAATTTAAAGAGAGACAAATTTGAAATTGGTTTTTCGTGATTTAAGCATTTATTTACTCAGTCTCAGGAAACATTCAATTCATTGCCAAAATTGATTTGATTGCAGTTATATTCTTCTGTGGAGTATATATATTCAAAAACAATCGTCTGCCTTAAATGTAACTAGGTGATCGGTCCGCACTATATGCGGGCTATAACATATTTTATATGTTTAATATTTGAAATATATTATATATTATTTTATGAATATTTAAATATATAATTGACTAAACATTAAATATTACTGTTGTATGTACATTTGACAATTCAAAATAAGTAAAAATCATAAAATATTCCAATAGAAAATATTACATAAACGTAAGAACATATAATAAAGTGTAATAAAATATATCAAAAACATAAACTAAGAAAGATTATCAAAAACTTCTTTGTAGACGACATTTATAGTTTTCTTTTGCACATTCGCTTCTTTGTCTATGATGAGAACTTTAAGTCCAGATCGAGATTTAACTCTAGATAAAGCAACATATAGCTGATCATGAGAAAAAACTGGTCTAGGTAAAAACAAACCGATATTCTGAAGTGATTGTCTTTGGCTTTTATTGATGGTCATTGCGAAAGCTAAATCTAAAGGAAATTGTCTACGATGCATTCTAAAAGGAAACCTAGTGTCTGGTGGTGTGACATACATCCTAGGGATTAAAACCTTTTGACCAATCAATTTTTCATTTCTTGTTAAAATTCTACCTTCTACCACATGTCGAGCCATCTGAGTAATAATAAGTCTAGTCCCATTACATATACCACCCTTAGGATCAATATTACCTTCTACCACATGTCGAGTTCTAATTTTGTACTCTTGTTTGAATATCATCTTTGGCACCCACGCTAAACACTTGTCCAATAACATCTACGTGCAAACATGTAAAGTAATAAACAATGAAAAATTAAAAGAAAGGGATGGAATATCTTCGAAACATAAAAACGTAAATGTAGAAGAAGTGTTTTAGTATTACAAGATGTTTTTGTCGAGTTTATCATCCAAAATCTCAGAAAAATCACTGAAATATTTTTCTGGGAATTCTTTTGGGAAATCACAAACTGGTTTGATAACACTTGTTCGGGTCAATTCCATCTTGAACGGCAACAGAGAGGTTCTGTAATCCCCACCATATTTTTTTAACTTTGAAAGCATTGATGCTAACAGCCACACCTTCTTTCAAAGCTTATTAATGTTTTTGTATAAATTCTTCAACCACTGTTGCATGAATCATGGTTCCCTGGAAAAATTAGAAATAAAAAATCTTATTACAACTTTGAAAGTAAAACATTAGAAAAAAAATATAGACATAAAAACAAACCTCTTCATCAACCAGCACCATTTCAATTGAATTAAAAGAATTCCAAAAAAACTTGGATATGTACTTTTATCTTTTAGGTGTAGCTAGCAGAATCAAGATTGTTTAACATCACAAAAGAAGATTTTTTAAGGCACACAAGAGCCATTATTATGTGTGGTATGTGATAAAAAAAATCGAATGAGGTACATTCTAAAAACGTTTTACATATATAGTTGGAGAAGATCAATAAATTAGCGTATAATGTACTTTTCTAAAAACAATTAAAAGTCGTATATTTATGATATAGTACATTCCAAAATTATGAAAACATATATTATAATTAGGGGTCAGTAGTAATGATGATGGTGTCAATCAAAATATTTCAGCATCATAGTAAATTGTATCTCCTTTTATCTAATTTTTGATATATTTGGTATTAATTGAAGATATTAACAGAATTCTACTTTTGGTGCTTAGAAGTTAGTCTCCTTATATTGTGTTTTCCGTTTATTTCCTTTCTATATTTATATTTAGTAATGAAATTAAAACTCATCAAATTGAGGTAAATCAAAGTTTTAATTATCTCGATTTTAATAATATCACTTCTTCTATAAATAAGTATTTTCTATATGTAGACCCAAAATTAAAACCCATTGCATAAGAAAAGAAAACTAAATTGTTTTTTTGGTACCTTGGAAGCAGGCTCATTTGATTCCTTTTCAAGTTTAGATTCTCCCAAGTCCACGCTTTTTGAGTCTGAAATGAGTCTGGAACCTGTAATTTAAAAAAAAAACGAACCGTAATTATTTTGTTTTAATAAAAAAGACGTCAGAACTAAGTCATCATGGTGCAACGATTTTACTTGGATCTATGCGTGGGTGCAGATTTACTTAATGAGGAGATGAATTATAAACCTTTCTTCAGGAAATGCACGTTTGTTTCTTTTCTTCTCGTGATTCACTCTAGTTGGCAAGCCCTCATAATTGAGAAACAGAGTTTAAGGTTTAAGAATGGATGGTAAGCTGCTGCTGGATGAGAAGGCATGAACCCTGGTGATGGAACCGCCATAGATTTCAACTGTTGCTCCATCTTCTCCTTATCAGCCTTCAACACCAGCTTCTCTTCCCTTAACTCGTTCTTCTCCGCCTATACGCAAAAACCGGAATCAAATCAGGCTCATTAGATAATGGGGTTTAGGTAGAGCTAAAAGTTTCACGAAAATCAAAGTGAGAAACCAACCTTAAGACTCTTGATCTCTTCTAGAAGTTTCTGGTTGGTTTCTTTGAGATCAAGAGCTTCACCTCTGAGCTGATTTACAACCCGGATTGCATCATCTAGAATCGCTGATTTATCCTTCTTTGGAGTCCTTGTAGGCTCAAGAACAGAGCTCAATTCCATAAACCTGAAAGCATATTGAGACTGTTGAACAACATTGTGCAAACAATTTATCTAAAAACATACGCATTAGGCAAAACTCTGAACATACTTATCGTTTAGCTGTTCCCTTCTCTGTTTCTCACAACAGGCTTTGGTTCCCAGCTTGCTACATGATCCAGTTCGTCTCCTGTTTATATACAATAATCAGATCAAACACAAACAACATAGCTGATGCTAAAGATAGTCCGTGTAGAGGACACAAGTGCTATACCGAATTGAAGCCAATCCTACAAGTATGAAAGTCGGAACAGTAATAAAAAACGAATGAGAGATGATCATCAGTGCGTATAACAAAAGCTTAGTGTAGTTTTGGATGATTATATGTTTGAGTTCTTTTTAATGAAAAAACCTCAAAAATAATAATATAAATAAAAGTAACATTTTCACTCAAAATTTTCTCAAATGATTTCAACTAATCGAACAGTTAAGACTCTTCACGACGAACACAAGTAAGAGATATGATAAAAAAAGGAATCCAAGACAATTGCAAAAGATTTGGGTGCGTATATTTTGTTAAAGTAAAACAAAAGCTTAGTGTAGATGCTTTACCCAAATCGACCAGTCTTCCAAGCTTGACCGTGCTTCTCACTCCCACCAATTCTGGAGATACTAACGAAATCCTCCTCGTTTAACAGCATCGTTGTACGCCAAGAGATAAGGACCCTACCACTGGGACAAAGAGTCTGACAGCAGAGAATCCGACCAATGAACACGGCGATCAAGGCAGAGACAGACCCGGGTAGCTCTGGCGTCGTCAGCGTTCTGTATAAGCTCCTTTAGCACGGTGGTGCCTTCTGGGTAGTTGAATAAAACCTCCCGAATTCGTCGGGTCAAATCCACCTTCTGCCCAAAATCTTAGAGAAGAAGTGAATCCATCTTCGATTAGAATGTTCTGTTGTTGTTGTGAAATTGTGAGAGCCCCATGGATATAAGTCAAGAAGATGAGATTGCGAAGTCGGTTTTTATCTTCTTTGAACAGGTTTCCCAATCGCGTTATTAGAGATAGACTGTTTCAAGAACCGAATTGAAAAACAGAATAGAGAATCAAAACTTATAGCAGTTAGCCAGAAATCAGGATCACTTTGATGAATTTCGTTAGGCAAATTGCTATTAAGGATGATGAGGCGAAACCTAAATTTCATTTGATGATCTGTTTGTTGTTTTTAATTATGAGGTGTTAAAAATTACCATATTTATCTATAAAATGAGTCATATTATATTTACAGATCATCAATTATTTGCACTAACTTTAGCTGTGGAGGTGACAAATAAACTTTTTTAACTATTGTTACTTTTTAAATAATATGTAGGTGGATTCTTCTATTGTAGACCAAACATACTCTTCTGTAGATGTTTTTTTCTCTCTATGTAGTAGAATGATAAATCTTCAGAATATTGATATAAAACAAGTCCAAATGTAATAATAAATTGTAACAGATGGTCACGAGAATAGAGATTGAAAGATCGATTCCGTTCCATAAACGTGGACAAATTTTCCTTCTTTCATATATCTAACGTATTATCGTTAACTACTACAAACTAAACCAGAAACAGAGAACCAAACATTCAAATTAACACAACCGAAACTGAAAATAAACTCGGAACTAGAATTCTCTAAAAAAAAAGTGCCGTAGATCAGCTCAACTATAAACAACACACTGATCTCTAATTTCCCTGCACCATTTTAGAGAACTCAACGTTAGACAAACCCTTATAAAGGAAGAAGCAGAAAATTTCAGCCATAACTAATTCATACAGCAATATATCCTACATGCATACATATTTATACTCTTCATTTAGGTATACACAAGTCGGTGTGATAGAGAAGAGGAATTACTTGATCATTCGGCGTTGTTCTTGATCTCTAGAGAGTTAACTTGCAACTTCTTTCACCAGCTCTGTGTGTAATCAAGATGATGATGAAGTCAGAGCTAAATACAAAAGAAGGTATTAGCATTTTGGTATCTCTACTAGTCAAAACCATACCGGCATGTCTTCACCGGAAACACCCCCACCAGCATCTCTATTAGACCCATCTCCGCTCTTCCCTGAGCCCTTATTATCACCCTGTCATAATTTCACAACAACACCAATGGGTAACTCTGAAAATGGAACTTCTCTTTGGATGGGTAAAATAAATAAAAAGTGGAAACGGCATATGGGATTTATTTACCTCCAACTGCATCAGCAGAATTGTTTCAGCAACCCATCACACAGGAAATGCAAAAAACCGAATCAGTTCCGCATAGTATAAGATTTAAGGCGAAAAAGCATTCAAAAGTTTCAACAAACAGAAACGCATCCTTAAGAGTTGATCAAGATTTATCTTTCTTGCTTCAAAAACTATACATTGGCAAAGATTGTCAACACAGAACATATATCATGGTGAGTTGAGTTCCCATGTTTACCCACAGCAACGGATGTGTAGAAAACACAACGAGTTAAGAACACATGCTTAGGGATTCAAAGCAACTCACCTCTCTGTACCTCGCTAGGTATATCTTTAAGGGTTCCAGATAATCCTCAAACCCTAACGTTGCCATTGCCCACAACAAATCCTCACCATTCACAGTTTTCCGTTTCTCTTTCTGGCACTTATCACTGGCCCTGGTTAAGCAGGAAAAAAAAAAGGAATTCAAAGCCGCCATTAGAGATAAAACAGATAAGAATCGATTGATCATTACAGACAACGAATCAACATAAGACTAGTAAAAGAGCCTGAAATGCAGGTTCTGCAACAAAAACATCAGATTTGTAAAAGGAGCTACAGCTAAGCTTATCTAGGACGAGTACATATTTCACATTTTCATAGATTAGTTAACTTATTTCTCCATGACAAACGATGTGATGGAGACCTAAAACAAAACGCCATGACCACTAGCAACTCCTGCGTGATAAAAAACCATACTTTATGCCTTAAAAGACCAAAACGGAGAAAAGACAAACCGATCCGTAATAAAAAAAAAAAAGAAGAATCTTCTACTTCTACTCTGTATTTGCGAATAAGATGGTTAAAAGGACGAATAAATTCCAACACTTTGAGTTCAGATAAACAATAGAAGCATCTGCAAAATGGTCCGTAAGAAAGCAACAAGCTTTAGGTAACCCATAACCTATCAATGGCTGATTTAACGTTGTTACAAGAACCATCATCATCTTTGCTCTAAGCTTCGTAAGACTTTCTAAGCTAAAATCAATCGCTAGCTACTTTAGAAGAAACAGAGCTCAAAACACAATTAGCAAATCGCGCAATTCAAGAGATTGATCAGAAAGCATACTCGCTGGTGATGAAGCTGATGAACTCAGAGACGCATTCCTGGACAGTGTCCTTAGCGTCTTTGCCGATCTTCCCGTTGGGAGGCAACGCCTTCTTCATGATCCTGCTGATGTTCGCTATAGGAAGGTACCGGTCCTGCTCCCTAACCGAGCCGCCGCTTTCTCCGCCATCTCCGGCCGGGCTCGAAGGCGTATCCGCCATTGACTCTGCAGGGGACAGAAGAATCGTTTTCAAAATTGGCGGCAGCAAAACGAAATCGAGGATGGCTTTACGGATTCGGAAAGTGGAAAACCTAGAAACTTTGGAATTTGGGGATTGTTAGGGCTTTAGAAGAAAATCTAATTTTCTACAAATCGAAAAATTAACCGAGCCGCAGATTTGGGCGGCTGCTGTCAATACGATACGATTACACGATTTGTTACTATTTTTAGCCTTTTGTTCCTAACTTTGCAAAATTCTCTCACTCGAGTCAGTTTATGCAACAAATATGAGTAAAATGGTAATAACAAGATAATTAAGAAAAGTAATTTGAACTTTGATTACTCGAAGTCAAGAAAAGCCAATAAATACGTTTGAAAATATATATACATCATCGAAAGTGACCCGACCCGACCCGACCCGACCCGACCCGAGTGACGCTAGTCCAGCAATAACTAAACTTTTATCGCTGCTTCCGGTGAAGCTTGCTAAGCAAAAGCCGAAAAGCCGAAAAGCCGAAAGCCGAAAGCCGAAAGCCGAAAGCTTGCTAATTAAACTCTCGAAAGCCGAAAGCCGAAAGCTTGCTAATTAAACTCTAATGTAACTTTTAAGCTAATTGTTCTATATCTTAGATATGGCTGCTAGGCATCTATATCTATTGTACATAGTTTAACATAAATATGCTTACATAAGTTCTGTATATATGAAATTATGAACATTTGGTATGTGACATACATTATATCGTTTCACATAATATATCTTGAGTATAATACGAAATCGATGTCCCTTATACTGATTGATTTCAAAGAAACCAGGGGATGAACATTTATCTCTAAAATGTAAAATGTAAATGATGTAAGGATTTATCGTTTGCTTAAATAATTTCGGTGTTTGTTCGCGGAAACATTACTTATATCCTATAATAAAGCAAGTGATCTGGTTTGCAATATAATCAAAATCGATAATGTGCTAGCCTTAACTTTTATGAGCAGTGGATTAATTTCCATCTTAACGTTTATTGAGATGAAAGAAAGAAAAAAATGTGGAAAGAAAGATATATGATTAGAAGAAATGATATGTATAAGCGTTTTATGTGAAAGTTCATAAAATATGAAATGTAACAAGTAAACACAATCCAGTCAGCATAATTTGGGAATATTCTCTTCACCTAATTCGTTATCTTTCAACATCATATATTATCTCTGCTTTTGAAACTTTAAACAGGTATACTTAGAAAAAAATTTCATTAAAAATGAACATCATTCCTAATAAAAGTATCAGGTTCCACGTGGAGTGAGCTGAAAGCCACGGATTGATCGATCCAAATTCGGATCGATCGATCTAAATACTCTCGGGTCGTTCTGCCTTCTTTGGATCGATCGATCTGATATAGACCGATCGATCTAAATACTCTCGGGTAAAATTCCAACTTCCTGATCGATCGGTCTATTTTTAGACCGATCGATCTAAATTCTATCAGGCAAAACTCGTCCTGAAGAACCGTGACTGCAAGTCCATCGACTCCATCCAATATAATACTGATTCCAGAGATGGTCTATCTTTATCGGCCCATCTTTATCTTTGTCAAAGCTTGAATATCGATTATAAATTTATATATTCAAAGCTTTACCAAAACGACGATATATATAACTTGTCAAAGCTTATCCATGGGATTATCAATGTCAAAGGAGCTTATCCATGGGATTATCAATGTCAAAGGAGTTGATTTTAAAACCGGTTAGTCAAAAGTTTTGACTTTGAATATACAAGCTCACCGACTACACCGACACCGACATGCACGTATCCGGTTCTATAAATTCGACTCTGATTCTTAAAGACGAGCATACCAAATACATCACACACAACTACAGAAACAAAAGGAGAAGAAAAATGTCGTCCGAATGTCCTGGTAATTTGTGTTATTGTATATAATTTGATATTGTCACGGCTTTTACTTGATTTTCTTTCATGTTCCTCTTTTCCCGTTCAATTCAAACCGTAAAATTGTTTAGTACTTACTCTCTCTTTTTGTTCCTAACCTAATTTTCATAAGGGATATTATTTGAAAAATACCTTGTCTATGTTATTAAATTTGAAAATTATGAGAATTTGAAGTCTCTTCTATTACATCGGTTTATATGGAATGCAGGAATGGCCAAGTCATGGTGAATTTTTTTTTTTACCTTTTTCTCTTCGTCATGTTGATGTTTCAGTTAGAAATTCAAAAAAAAAAATATATATATACAATTACCTAAATATGAGCTGGGAGGCATGCATATAGGGCTATATTATTTTGATTGGAATAAATAGAAATCGAGTGATGGACTTATTTGTCTCTAAAATGCCTAATGTTGTTGATTTGACGGCCGCGTGCAGGGAAGAACGCATGGCCGGAGCTTGTGGGAACAAACGGAGACTATGCGGCTTCGGTGATAGAAAGAGAGAACAGGAGAGTCGATGCAGTCGTGATTTTGGATGGAACTCCGGTGACTGCAGACTTCAGGTGCGACCGGGTCAGGGTTAGGGTTGATAATAACCGTATCGTCGTCAAAGTCCCTACCGCCGGTTAGATTTTGATACGGACTACGCAGCTATGTCTATATAATATGAACAAAATAAAAACTATATACAATGCTTTTTTTTTTTGCTTGTTAAAGAACTATATACAATGCATGGTCGGTTGGTCATGATGTAAGTCATCATTCGCGTGAGTAATTTCGGTTTTTCGTTACCTGAATGGTTACTGATGTCATGTTATATATAAATAAATGTTTGTATAATGCAATGGTTGCAAGTGAATAAAATTTATGTCCTATTTCATTGTTTTTATATCTAATATCATTTAGTTGCTTCATATACTAAGCAACTAGATATCATTTTTGGTAAAGCTTTGAATATAATTTTTTTAAAAAAAATAAAACATACAGCCACAATTCCAACCAGTCAGTGCCGTAATAAAATTGTAAAATTATTTGACTCTCCACTTTTATAGCGAAATTCTTTGACACTCTCTCTTTTGTTACTAAGCTAATGTTCCTTTTTAGTTTTTATATCAAAAACTGGATTTTATCTCACAAAATTTTACTTTCGTTCAACTTTTCAAGGCTCTCAAGTCCTATCATCTTTTACTCTTCTTATATTTTGAATTTAGGTAATTGTTATGATCTATTAATTTGTGCTTACTTATATATCTGAATTTGATTTTGTAATTCTATTTTTGTTCCATTTCTTATTTCACATGATTTTGCTCTGCAACTAAAATCATTCATCTTCTCTTGCGACAGTAGCTTTTATTAATGTTATGGACTTTTAAAACAAAAAGGCATTAAAACTAAACTCATTTAAAAATAATTGATTGGCCTCAAATTTTCTATTCTATTGTGGTCTAAGACAATTCACATTTCTTTTTCCAGCATAGCGTAGCTTCTCACGACGAGTGCATCTTTTCCCACCATGCACGTGCTATATGCCAACAAGGAAAATCTAGTATACACCTAATTCAAACTAATGATCTTTTGGTTTCACGAACAAGTAACGCATATCGAGAATAAGCATACCAAACATCATCGCAAGTATAAAAACAATTGTGGAAGAAAAAAATGGCATCCCAATTCTGTCCTTCTATTTCTTTTACTGGTTTGAACATAACTTGTCGGAAACCTCGCCTTCGTTTTCTTTCAGTAGTGTATTTGCATTTAACTTGTTCCTAAGCTAATGTTCCCATTTTCACTATGCACGCGTGCTATGTAACAAGGAATATATGATATATATACACAGCTAATTCAAAGGATCAACAGAATGAATTTTTGATTTCATGAACTGACATGGAGGCTTTAGTGTTTTAATTCCATGGAAATCGAGTTGTGAACTTATTGATCTCTAAAATCTCTAAACGTGTGTTGCTTTGAGTGATCGCAGGAAAGAACGCATGGCCGGAGCTTGTGGGAATAAATGGAAACTTGCGGCTCCGGTGATAGAAAGAGAGAACACGAGAGTCGATGCCGTCGTGATTTTGGATGGAAGTCCGGTGACTGGAGACTTCAGGTGCAACCGGGTCAGGGTTAGGGTTAATAGTAACAACGTCGTCGTCAAAATCCCTACCATCGGGTAGACTAGTTAGTATATGGACCACGACTACTTTGTGTCGTAATCAGATGACTAAAATACACTATATATATATATATATACACTGTATTATTGGTTGGCCTGATGTAAGTTATCATTTGCTTGAATAATTTCGTGTTTTCGTTACTGGAACGGCCGTTACTTGTGTCCATGTTAGAAATAGATGTATAATATAATGTGAACGTGCTTAAAGTTTATGTCGTATTTAATACGTAAGATGATAAGACGTGGATCACCATTATTGCAGCAGTATACTAGTTTAGCTACTAGATAGCTTAAAAATTAAAATTACCATTTAAAAGTTATGATACTGAGATACTTGTATGCATGTAATGTAATGTGAACTTGAACAACTGGACTTTGAAACGGCAAAAAAAAAAAAAAAAAGTAGGTGAAACTGAGTGGGTGGATGCAAATAATCCCACATGTCATTTAACAGAAAAATATATAAATTTTAAAAGATAAACAATTATGTGTAACGTATATATAAACGAAATGATCCTTAGATTGGCTTGTCCACTACAGACATTTTAACGATGGTGGGATCGGCGGTTCAGAAATCGGCATTACTGCTATGTGGAGATTACATGGAAGCCTATGAGACGATGGTCCCTCTCTATGTCCTCCAATCGTTTGGCGTTAGCGTTCACTGCGTTTCACCCAACCGCATCGCCGGCGATCGCTGCGTTATGGCGGCCCACGATTTCTTGGGCCTCGAGGTTCCATTTTCCCACTGTCCCTTATTCACTTTGTTACAACACGATTTAGAAATTTCTGTTAAGACTAAAACTCAATTTTTTTTCGGTTTGTAAAAAAAGCTATACACCGAGCTGGACGTTGACCAGTTGACTCTAAACGCCAACTTCGATGACGTCACCCCGGAGAATTACGACGTCATCATCATCCCCGGCGGACGTTTCACGGAGGTTCTCAGCGCCGACGAGAAATGCGTCGACCTCGTGGCTCGATTCGCCGAGTGCAAGAAGCTGATCTTCACCAGCTGCCACAGCCAGGTTATGCTGATGGCTGCCGGACTCCTCGCCGACGGTGTGAAATGCACTGCCTTTGAAAGCATAAAGCCTCTGATCGAGCTCTCCGGCGGCGCGTGGTGGCAACAGCCCGGGATCCAGAGCATGTTCGACATCACCGATTGCGTTAAGGACGGGAATTTTGTGAGTACCGTTGGATGGCCCACGCTTGGTCACGGGATTAGGCTTTTGCTCGACTCTCTTGGCGCAAAGATCTCGAGCTTGAAGGAGAATCAAGCTTCTGTGCTTTTCCTCATTGGGGTGAGTTTCCAAGTAAATGCGTAATTTTTACGATCTCTTGTTTTTGGATATTCAGATTCGTTGAGCGTTGATTCTCCCTTTGGTTCGTTAGGACTATGTAGAAGATTATGGGATCAATGTACCATTTAGAGCACTCCAAGCTTTAGGATGTAAAGTGGATGCAGTGACACCGAACAAGAAGAAGGGAGAGATGTGTGCAACTGCGGTTTATGATCTTGAAGAAGGAAGGCAGCTTCCTGCAGAGAAGCGAGGACACAACTTCTTTGTGACTGCGTCGTGGGACGATGTATGCGTTGATGATTATGACTGTGTTGTCGTCCCGGGAGGGAGATCACCTGAGCTACTGGTGATGAATGAAAAGGCTGTTGCTTTGGTTAACAATTTTGCGGAGAAAGATAAGATCTTTGCAGCTATTGGACAGGGTAAATTGCTTCTTGCAGCCACCGGTGTTCTGAAGGTAACTCATTGCCTTTCATCTAATGAATAACTCTGAATCGCACCGAAAGGGATAGTACTAATCTTGTGATTCAATTGCATCGACTATAGAAACTGTGATGTAAGGCTTTGGTAGATTGAGGTTACTATTCTTGGTCATCTGATGTTGTCTTTACGAAATTCCAGGGGAAGAGATGCGCGAGTGGCAAGGGGATGAAGGTGATGGTGAAGGTCGCTGGAGGTGAAGCTGTTGAGTCAGAGGGATGTGTGACTGATGGGAAGCTCGTGACCGCTGCATCAGTCTCTGATCTGCCTCCCTTTGTGTCTGATTTATCAACTGCTCTTGGTTTCTCTGTCATGTTCTAAGATTTTGTACAAAGAGAAAACCCAAGAAGAACAAGAGAAGATATTATGGATAATGATAATAAAACGTAACTTTCAAGTTTGCCATCTCATATCAATCAATCACTATGCACTAGTATTCTTTTAATGAACAATAGAAGAAGAAGAAGAAAAGCAACAGAAGTAACATGAACAAACGATTTTGAATAAATAAAATCAGAAGGCTACGCATTTTTAAGCTAAAATTAGACGTGACAGAGAGTATAAAACAGATGCGACCATATGTATATAAAGTTAAAACGTTACAAATGTAATTCTATGTAAAATGGTACAGAGTGCAGTGAATACAGGCATCAATCAAACCAACTTGGATCAATCATCCTCTCGATTCTTCTTCACTTTTTTTCTTAACTTGAATTCTTCTTCTTCCGCGTCCAAAATTTTGGTAGTAACGGGCAGAGAGCTTCGGATGATAAAAACAACGAGCATGCCCGAGAAGATGCTATAATTTATAAGGGGAAGGAGGAGGAATGTGTTGTGTTTACTCTGACCGTTCTCTGTTCCGACCATTCTTCTGGTTGTTGTACATCGGAAGAATCCAACTAGTCCCGTGTTTCCTCTTCCCGTAACACCGCCAATAAAGCACACACATTGCAATTATGCAGACTATAGGAATTGCCCATCTATTCACCAAAAAATATAAAAACATATTGGGTAAGCAGAGAGGTTGAGAGAAGCTTGGTCAGAGTTTGGTCGGGACTTGTTGTGTTACCTGTCCAAGTCGAGAACGGGACTATACACTACAGTCTCCCATGTCCCAACGATGAAATGCCAGACTGGGTTGTAATAGAGAGACTCTGCTGTCCAGAACATCCTTGTGTATGTCTCCAGGAATATGAAAAGTATCCATGCCGCCATTTCTAATAAAATGAACTTTATGATAAACCGGCCCACAATCACCATTACTAGAGAGAACCCAACCAGCCAGTTGAACAGTCGGTTATTGTATTCTTTGATGAACAAAGACCGTGCCTTTCCCATCATCTGCACACAAGCAGCGTTACTCTTTAATGTAAAAATTCCATATACTTGTTCTCCAGATTTGGTATTCTACTGGAGTTGAAACTGAAATACTTCAAGCACAACGCAGACGTCTATATACATTACCTTAGTTAACCTCTGCTCATAGTTTTGTTTCGAAGGACCAACACATTGGTGTTCAAAACTTTGGTTGCAGTGCACGAAACCTGCAGTAAATTTAGCCATGGAAGGGAGTCGGAGAGTCTGTAAGTGGTCCATGTCATCTTCACACTTTGTATACAGCGCCTCGCAGAGCTTTGACGATTGGTATTCATTTGCAAGAACAAAATTCTTATATACCTGGATAATGTTTCCAGGGCAAAAGAATGTGTAAGATAGTCAAAATTTGAAAAAACTTGTATTAAGTAGACTATCAAAATCTGCCGACGCCTAGTTCAGAATCCATCTCTTAGTTTCATCCACTAAGCTACTCTTTGAAAAGTCAAATGATAGAAATTGAGATTGGGATACGGTTTCATACCTCCTGCATCTGTTCATCCAACTGGTCGACAGATTTCTTTGCATGCTGTCTGCCAAAATGCTGTGCGTCAAACGCTTTAAGAGCTTCATCATGTGCCGTTTCATGGGAAGTTCGGAGAGATTCTTCAGACGTAGGTAGCCGCAATCTTACCATCCTCTCATTGTACAGCTTCACACATCTCTCAACAATACCTTTATTGAATACCTCAACTAGTGACCCTGTTGATGGGATCTCTCCTTTATTTAAGGCATCCAATATCTGCAAAATTAAAGCAAATCAGAGTTGCAATATGTCAATAGCAAGCATAGAAGGCCTATATAAGCCATATGTAGTGGTACATATCAACAAGGCATCCTTTTGATTTCACAACGACACGCTTCCACTCATTCATATCATTGTTTTGAAAAATTCAGAGAAAGAAGCCATATAGCCAAAAGATGGACTCTCACCTGTTCCAGGAACGATATAAATTCCTTTCCATTTAGTGTTTTCCCCTGCACAATCTTTGGGCGGAGAATACTAGCAACGAGCTTTTTCAATTGATCACGCCTTGCAACATAGGTAGAGTCGAGGTCCTCATCTTTCAGATCACACAGCTTGGTCCGCATGAGATGAGGCTATATAGCAAAAACAAAGATCAAAGTTATCACAAAGGAAACACCTATCTACGCATTACTTCGAAGAAAAGAGTGAGGATTCGTGTACAGTTCAGCATGGCTTAAAGGTAACAACCATAACGACACAAAAAAAGTTTATATCGCAAAGTATTTACCAAAGACCGTTAAAGATGAACCTTTTATTTCTGCAAATATGCAAAAAGAATACAATTTTCTTACCTGTGGTAAGCTAAAGGCTGTGCTGTTATCACCCATTATCGCCAGGGAATCCCGGATTTGGTTAACCTGAATACGGTGATAACAAGAATAACTTATGAGATATTAATGATAATTACTTATAGTCTTGTACGATGCAGAAAAAAAGAAGAACATACCTGATCAATATTTTTGTTACCTGAAAACATAATAAGCAAAACTAATCAATTAACAAGGGCTGCTGCCTGAGAAATGGTCTAGGTACATCAGTTAAAGAATGGATAAGGAACCCTGACCATCTTCATTAGGGACATGTTTGAGAGCTTCATCCACCATTTCCTTCACCGATTTCCCTTCTGCGTGAAGTTAAAACAGTGTTAATCACGACCAACTCTTTTGCATAAAATTTAGAGAAAACTGGAACATTGAAATGGATCACAGGACCAGCCGCAAACAAATACATTGAACTTAAGGATTATAATGAATGTTGTTGTCAAAAGCACCATGCACTTACGCAGAAAATCACGCTGGATAAGCCACAGAAGCTTTGACGGTTCAAAAGCAACATCTTGTCCCTAGAGGATATGCAGATAATCAGAACAAAAGTTTTTAAAATATCTATGGATCAAGAATAACAGAAGCAGCGTTAGGGGGTACCTTTACTCTGTCAATTCAGTCGCATTAGCCAATGAAAAGAGAACATAGTCAGCATTCAATTATTCATAAAAAGCATATTAACAAAACAGAAGTGCAAAGTACTATTGAGCAAACCTTCCATAAAATTCTTCTGCTAACTCAACAGCAAAGGAGAGACGAGAAATATCAGCTTCACGTATCTGATGAAAACTCATATCAGAGAGAGAAATGTAGATGGAGTTCTTTCAGACACTAGGTACTCTAAGTTACACATCCGTATTTGTAAACTTCCATCTAAAACTGAGAATTTAACAAAATTTGATTGTGCTATTCGATACACTAAATCCTTCTTTAAGAGGAACTACCTAGACCTTTCAAAAACTTTGGTCTTTAGTTTACTAGTCGCATGGTAATTGACATATAGATCATCATATATGCAAACACGCCGATCAGGTTTTATACTATTGGATTGTAGGTTGCAATGTTTCTAGAACCATAAGCAATCCGAACAAAGACGACAGAGGCAGGACAACTTACGGTTTCAGGCAGATTATAGATAAGCACAGAACTCATAACTGTTGCCAGAGCAAATATTCTGAAAATCAGCAAAAAAAGTTGATTAAATATAAAGAGCTTCCGCAAACAGACGTCTAGATGTGCAAATATTGATATGGGTACTAACCTGTCGTCATAAACATTTGACTTTCCAACACTTTCAAATCCTTCAGTGTCGAGGTAAATTATGGAAGTTTTTACTCCGTCAATCTCCAGCTCTAGAGGTGTTCCCCAGACCCAAATACCTGTTTACAACATTTAAACCAAAAAAGTTTAAACCTTTCAATAGCAAGAATACATTTGCAATGATATTGTCCTCAGGGCATTAAGCGAATACCTTTTGTTTTGGTATCACGCATGTGTCCAACACCAAAACCTGATGAATTCGAAAGCATTACGAGTTAAATATGCAAAACGAATACTCAGTATCAAATAATTCTGTACACAACGTCCTGATATACATAATATAAGAAAATGCAGAACCCAAGTATTTGAGATAAGAAGCACCTTCGTAACAGGAAAGGGAAAGAAGCTGATTAAGAAGAAATGATTTTCCGGAACGGTACGGGCCAATCACCTAATGTTTCAACAGCGTAGGAATGAACAAGCAAAACATGAGAATAAGCAACAATCTTCTTGGTCTGGAAAAACCAAGTTCAGATAGAAATACCATCACTCCCACATACCGCGACAGCAGCAATAGGAGTTGTGATTCTGCTAATTGCTTCCAAACCTTCTCTGCTAAGACGAAGCTTTGTATGATTCGGATCAGGTTCGACAATAGGAAACCTGCATAAGCAACAACGAGCAGTTTGGTATTAAGAAGACCCAAAAAAAAGAATTTTTCCCATCACGGCTAATCAATTTATCAAATGCTGCAAAATGTATTTTCCTACCACATACGGAAGCTACAATTGATGACAATAATAGCTACTAGTATATACAGTGATAACACTTGTTGCAACCAATGTAGCTATTACCAACCTAATACTTCAGCAACTAACGGCGAAAAATTATACATTACTAAGAGAATTTCTGTGTTCACATGTAGACGCAACAAAAAAAGCATTTTTTCCCCCATCAGATTGCAATGAAACAATCCCATACGTAATGAGATCGAACAAGAATATTCCATCAGATTGCTACAGCTGCACGATGCGGTCGTATAGTCCAGAAACGAACAGAACTAAAAACTTCAACCCAAAATTGTGATACACTAAGAAATATTATACCCACTTAGAAGAATACAAATCTGACGAGGGGAAAGATAAGCAAGAAGAAAAGAGAATCACACTTACGCCTGGTGGAAATTCTCGATCGAGAGAGAGGTTGACAACAAGAGGCAGAGAGACAAGAACAAAACAGAGGCCCGGCGAGAAATCTCCATGGTTTTGACCAGATAGAAGAACACGATCCGTTTTGCGCCCCGATTGCCGTTTCAAGATGATTTGTGGAAATTGCGACCAACCCAGCAGACTCGTAGGGATGACGACGAAGAAGAAGAAGGGATCTCGGGGAAGGAGGAAACCTGGGAAGATGGGTGTACGTTAAGAATCGTGCACCCGCAGAGACCAAGGAAAAGGTTGCACGAGATCTTAGTTTAGATTAGGAAACACTGGATTCTAACTCACGGGGTAACGACGAAACCCAAAAAGAATTTTCGATTTGAGCAGAGTATAGTTATATAACCGGGAGGGTACTATTGTAATTTACAAACAGTAGCTTGTTTAGCTAATTCAAAAGTCAAATAACCCACTTTTTATAAAACTGTTTGTCACTTTGGTTGTTTATTAATAAGATTGATAAGAATGGACTTTAGGCTTGAGATACATAAAATATTATGCTAAATGCTTTTTCTCCCCTAGACCATGTCAAAATGTTAGCATTTTCTAGGTGTTTACACAAATTAGAGAGTTAAAAGTTGTTTCATATTAATTCAATTGTGATTTTTGATTGGTGGGTATAGCTAGTGTGGAAATGCAAGGACTGGCCAAATTATCTTATATGGTTACCATTCATCACTACTAATTTGATTAAAGTAAAGCCAAAAAGATTGAAAATTGTGTATTAGTTTTTTTGGATAAATAAGCTAAATGGAAAATAAACAAAAGAGTTAGTTCTGTTAAACCTAAAGTTAATTTTAATCGGTCTGTTTGAGTCTTGTTATAAAAAAGTTTAGGGTCTAATAATTTATTATGGGCTGGACTAACCTTCTTAGAAGTCCATATTAATATTCCTTAAGAACATTATATAGAAAGTTTATTTAAAAAGTATCATTATATTCTGAGGTAAGATTTTAAGATCACATCAAAAAATAAATCAACTATCCCTATTCCCAAGTTAATAGTGAACTTAGTTTAATACATAAATACACAATATCAAAAAATGCATCAAAAACATCATATTAAAAATGTATCAAATAATTATTGATATTGTTGGTAGAGAGCTTGACAAATAATCTATGTAATCATATTAAAAATATGATAAAAAGAATAAAAATGCAACAAACCCTATAATCATATTAAAAATGCATCAAAAATTAGTTTTATGGTCTTTGTAGAAAGGATCCATTATAATCTCTCCATTAACTTCACATTTTAATCATTGTTGCTATGATCTAAATGCACAACTTTAGCATTTTCAATGCTTTACATAAATTTTATCGAAGTTTTTTTTAATACGTTTTCTAATTATAATTGTGATAGATAATGAGTATGGTGTTAAGTATATTTAATTTTTATTGTTAAATAGTTAAGTGTTACTACATAACATTGGTTTTACTTCCTAGTTATATTTATGGTGGTATTGATTTAAAGTTAATTGATAGATTGAAATATCGTTGATCGAGTAATTTACTCTTTCTCTATATTATTATCATCAAATTTTCTAACTCATCTTTGATAATGTTAAGTTATTTTCTCTGTTCTTCTATTTTATCCATAAATTTTAGGACATCTTTGCTGTAAAAAAAAATCATTTACTTAATCCAAACCAATTATTTATTAATCTATGTTTTTACAATTTATACTTAAAATTTTTTTTTTGGACCACACTCATGGTCTTTGAAGCCATTTTTAAACTTTTATTGGTTTCAATACTTGACATGGTTTCATCTATTGTAATTAGCTATTCGTTAAGAATTGATATTTGATCGCTAAGGTTCTTTTCTTGTTCTTCCGTCTTATTTAACTAGTTGAAAGTGATGAAAATAGAAAGGTGAGAAATCTTTTTTATGATGATGGTAACATCAAATATGATGAAGACAAATACATTGTGTTATTTGAAGTTTTCCAAAGTTTATTGTTTCTTCCATTAGTATTTACTCTGAATTCCTGAACCATGGGCTGAAACATGTGCGTCCTTTTTTCCATCAACCTTGTTTCCTTCATAAACCTCTTGCTTGTGCGTACTCTCTCTTCTCGTCTTCATTATTCCATGTGCAACATTGTGTGCAACATTGCTTACTGCAGACAAAGAAGTGCAACATTGCTTACTGCAGACAAAGAAAACACGGCCATTCCATACAAGAATGATGTAATAGTGCCTAATCATCATCTTCTTGTCTTGCTCCGGGATGAGAATGGTCTTCCATTAGAACCTCTAGGTAACTCGCACCTCCAGTTAGAGTCCTAAATCGGTTGAATTTTACTGTTATTTCATTTCATAAATTTTATCATTTACTTCTTCAGTTTGTCATATATTTTAACGTGTTAGACCATCTCCAATCTATTTTGTTATTTTTTCCTCTAAAATAGATGAACTCTAAAATAGAAGTAGATTTCTCTCTAATCCACCTTTATTTTAGAGAAATATCTCTATTTTAGAGGAAAATATAGAGGAACCTATTTTTTCCTCTATATTTGGAAGAAAAAATAGCATTTCTATTTTTTCTTCTAAAATAGAGGTGGATTGGACAACAAAAATGACACTTCTATTTTTTCATCTAAAAGTTGAGGAAAAAATAGGAGATAATTGAGTTGATGGGATATGGTCAACCCATTTCGGCCCAATTAATTACATAATACCAATTAATTAACTTTTGAAGTCTAAATAATTTTGTTTTGACAAAAAAAGAAAAAGAAAAAAATCATTTGACGAAACCACAAGTAAATAATTATATTTAGTTCGTAAGTGGGCTTATTACATAAAGCCCAAGTGATAAAGCCTCGAGAAATACTGTTCTCTCGCCAAGACTCTGACTTGCTTCAGATACGAACCAATCTCCATATCTCCCCTTTCCGTAGCTTCTTCCAATCTACCCAACACGTCTTCAATGGCGTCATCTGCCGCCAAGCTCTCCACCAACAGCTTCTTCGCCTCTTCGTCTTCATCCTCATCCTCATCCTCTTCCGTTTCGAACATTTCCTCGATTCCAATACCATCCATTGACGTCGCTTTCATCAGTTTGGGATAGTTCGTCTCCACCCAGATCTCCAGGACATCGGTATCGTCTTTGAGCTTCGCAACTCTCTCCTTCAGCCTCTCCCTCTCGTTCTCAAGTCCACTGATGATCGTTCTGACCGATTCGGATCTTCTCTTCACCTCCGATTGCAGTTTCCACAGGTTTTCAATCTCTTCCTCTGATCTCGCCATGATCGACAATGCGTCGTAGTGGAGACTCGTGACCAGTCTGTCTATGGCTTCGGTCCGAGAAACCGATCGAACCTGGGTCGGGACTGAATTTGAATCGGTGTGTACGAATGGGTGATCATTCGCGAGGACTCTCCTGAGGTTTCGAACGAAATCGAGTAGGTTGCATCGTGGGTGTTCCCATGTCTCGATGTAATTAGAGTTTGCTAAACCGGAAGAATTGACGAATGGGTGGTTGGTGCGAACCGGAATCATCGGGTCGGGAGGGATCACGAAGACAAGAGGAGGCGTCAGTGGGTAGTTCTCGTGAACCCAAATGGTCAATTGTACTGATGGGAGCTGTCGAGTACGTAGAAGAGACCCTTCGAGACGAAACAGTTGAACTGCGGTTCCGTTGTTGTGGTTGAAAGTATCAGTAGAGAGCTCGAAATTTGGAAACTCTTGGAGGAAAGAATTTAGATGCTTTCTTATAAGCCATTTCTGATCTGGATCGGTGTAGGACAAAGCGAAATGGCCGGTGGCGAGAAGAGCTTTCTCTATGAATTTGATTGAAGAAGATGATGATGATGCCATTCAAAGTTTAGTAGTGTGTGTGACTTTGAGGCTAAAGCTGGTTCTGCTATATATTATGACGTTCTTGGTTTTGGATTTCTTCAGTTTTATAGTATTATATAGTTTATGAAATTACTTGGATATGTTGGGTCAAGCTTAGAGAACAAGGGATAGTGATTGTTGTCCTGTTTCGTGGAAGTTTACCTTATTTCCTTAATTGTCTTTATTTTAGATTAATTTGTTTGCCACTGAATCAGCCACCTGTTGTTGCATGTGCTTAGTTTAATCTTATATTGACTTGGTCTGACTTTGCTGTAGTCTCAATACGTTAATCTGAAGTTAAATGGCTTTTGACTTTGGATAACTGTTTGAGTTTTCTTATTTATTTTGGTGAACGGTTTATGAATAAGTGAAAAGACTCCAAGCCCCAATTTTAAATACATTACAAGTTACAAGCCATGATGTTAGTTATCATTTGACATCTTGACATACATTATATATGTAGCTTCTGGGTATGTACCAATCCTGTCATGCTCCATCATCACACGGAGCATGTTTTTCCTTTCTTCGTCCCATTGTCCCGATAAGTGTTCCTTTTTCTTCTGTAGATGCCTAGCTTTTTGTCTGAATGTTTTATGTATATTTGTTGCATATTGCTTTATTTGCAGTTTTTCTTCCCAGTCTTTCTGAAGTTCTCTGATCAGCTTCTTCAGAACCTAGTTGATTTGCAAACATCGTCCCCATTGGTTAGTCTAAACTAAGACAAGAATATTCCTGAAGTAAAAAAAGGGGGCTTACTTTTATTTCCAGCTCCACAGATGTTCTCAAAGTGTCATGGCTTGTGGGTGTACAAACTAGTGTACAGATTGAAAGAGCTTTGTCTCTACACTTGTTCTTCTCTTTAACCTCTTTTAGGAGATCATTTACAGCTTTTCTGCTGTCACTCCTTGGCATTTTTCTTTGAATGTAGTGGAGCTGGTAAGACAAAAGTTAAGATGTCACTACTAGTACGTGTATGTGTAAGTGTTTAAGCTTTAACAATAGACGTACTAATACCTCGCGGTTTATTTCTCTGAATTCACGTATTGCTTCATGCTCTAGCTTCTGGCATTGTGCTTTCTGCTTCACAGATGTTGTCAAAGTGTCATGGCTTGTGGGTTTACAAACTAGTGTACAATTTGAAAGAGCTTTGTCTATACACTTGTTCTTATCTCTAACCTCTTTTAGTAGATCATTTACAGCTTTTCTGCTATCACTCCTTCGATTGTAGTGGAGCTGGTAAGACAAAAAGTTAAGAAGTACGTGTGAGTAGACTATGAATCTTGAGGGTTTAAGCTTAACAATAGACGTGCTAATATACCTCGCGGTTTATTTCTCTGAATTCACGTATTGCTTCATGCTCTAGCTTCTGGCATTGTGCTTTCTGCTGAAGTATCATCATATTTTCTCGTGCCAAGGTCTTACCGCTGTTGAACAACGAGTCTTGCAGGCTCTAAATATACAAAGCAAGTATAAGGGTTTATCTAAAATATATGTAGACATGGTTCTCAATCTATAAGATCAAATTGATATTGCTTGTTTGGAATATAATTTACATGATCAGTGGCTTTTTCTGTTGTAGGTATCTTGTCAAGAGTACTCTGCAATTTCTCTACAAGTTGGTTGCAGGAGTTTATGAAATTTGAAGCAGAGTTACAGAGATTGATAGCGCGTATTTTCTCATCATATAAGCTCTCCCACTGAGACTGTCCACAAGAAATATAGCATTTCAGTGACCATAATTAGCCTTTCTGGTTAAGATAAGTTTCAGGTTATACATAGTTTTAAAAACTTACTCTTGTTTCTGTGAACTTTTGGTTTGCGTGGAGATAGTCTTGTTCCATTCTTTTGAGTCGCTTCTCAGCTTCCAAGTTATGTCTCTTCAGCTTGCTGTCATTATCAATACCAACACAAGAGGAGATTTTCTTGGTGCCTTGGAGATCATTCATAGCCTCTGTGGGATTTGTCATCTATGGATTGTCCCCAAAGTCTTGACACTTGAAGGAGGTGTATATTCTTTTAATGTGTTTAATGTCTTGATTATAGTTTGACCTTGCAAGTATTGTGGTGTTATATATACGCATTACTAACCTCAAGAGTCGGACTAAGAGTTTTTTAAATTGATTAACGAGGATCTTGCTCCCCACGCCAAGGAACTCCAATAGGTTTTATATTTAATAACACGGTAGGCAATGTTATGCTTGACATTATAGGTTTACTTCATTCCTAATATTGTATAGCCAAGTGTTGTTATAATAAGATTATATATCAAGTTTATTCTATTGGTAGTGTATGTTTTAAACTTGTAATCCTCTCAAATATCAACCTCTTCTTCACATCAGCATCATGACAGTGTTCACTCTCTCTGTTCTTATCACTAAAAGAATCATCCTTTTCTTCACAATCAAAAATATAGGAGCATTTTTTTCTTCTCAAAATGAGTAATTAATTAATAATAGTAATCCCACAAATAAACGACAAGAGTCACAGAAGGATCACACTCTCCCTTACACAAAAAAAAAATAAGGGGAGACACACACACACACAAGATGTGTTCATGTATGATCTTCCTCAATTCATACCCACTTAATATCAAAAACTATTAAGGGATTCGAACACTCCTCCTGTATCTCACACATCTCTCTAGAGGCTTATGTCAAATATCATATATATATAAAAGGCTTCACACTATCTTGAAACACCGAAGACTATGGAACCCACCGATTTAGTTAACATATCTACTTGCTCCTGCTTGTCTTCTTCATTTGCACGAACATAAGGAGACATCCACTTCGATTTCACATACTCGGCTCTCCTCCATGGCGGCACATGAAGTCCTTTCTTCTTCAAGCTCTGCTTTGCGGCTTTAGATACAAGCATGATGATTCTCTGCAACCGATCCGCTTTCCCCACAAAGATGTAAGGAAGAGTCTGCAGGATCGACTTGTAGGTCTTTGTTGCACGAGCAATCTCGAACTTCGATTTGAAATCAATGTCGATCAACATTCTTTCACCTTCGATGATCACATCCACATACTCATGTTCCCCTGTTTCATTTTTTCACAAACAGCCAACGTAATTGTCAAGCTTCATTCAACATATTTGGAAAAAAAAATCACTCCTTTTGGATCATACCAGCAGGACAAGAAGGTGATTTCTCCCAGCGAGATCTGCACAGAGCCGCATCGTAGCCTAAGCTCACCAATCCATTAACCACAATTTTCAAGCAAGATTCGTCTTTGCCTTTGCAATTCTTACTTGTTTCCACAATCTTTGTCGCGTCGTCCAGCAAATTCCTCTCACGGACGCTCGTACAGAGGACCAAACTCTACACATATGAATCTGCATTGATCAGGTTTCTGCTTGACCCATAAGCGAAAAATCCTATAAACGGGAAGAAATTTGATTAAAAATCATACCTTGAGGGTTTCACAAGCTTCGCCGGAATAACATTTCGGGCCGTCGTACCATTCAGATTCATCGTCAGAGCTCTCCGTGCCACTCCCGGTAAAGCAGCTGCATCGGCGACGGCCACACCGCTGTTTCTCGCCGTTGTTATTATCCTCGATGAAGTTTAGAACCATCTTCGCCAAGCAGACCGAGCTCGGCTCGAAATCCCCCGAGTTGCCTCTCGAAAGCGGCGCCTCCAATTCGCCGCCGGCAAATTTCTCTGAGGTGTTCTTAATAGTGAACTGACGCTCGAAGAGACGCTTCAGCCGCGATTTTGGCATTTGCTTCATATTCTCCGGGAAAGGCAGATCTTCCGATACATCGGAGTCGATCGGTTGGATTTTCACATGAAACGGCATCGTGATCACTCAAAAAAAAACCCAAAATACAAAAAGAGGGAAAGAAATTACACTGTATACAGAAAATTCCAGATCGACGAAACTTGATACTAGTCGAAGATCTAATCCCAGATCGGAAAAAGAAAAAAAAACGAAATCGAAGAAGGAAGAAAATGCAACCTGAGCAGAATTATCCCCCCAAAAAAACGAGAAAAATCCAATATTTGGCTATGACCTAAATTGGAAGATAAAGTATGGAATAACTTCGAACCTGAGCAAACTAAGGGACAAATAAAATGAAAAAAAGGAGAGAGAAAGATTGCTTTATTTTGAAACTCTTTAGATACGGATTAAAGTTTCCGAGATACGCGACGACGCGAGAACGTCAAGCTTTGTGCTTTTTGTGATCATTTACAAACGACAATCAGACGCAAATCCCGCCGTCGATTTCATTATTTTTCCCCTACGGATATCTGATTTTAACTTCTCCGACGAATTTATCAATTTAGATTCGAAAACAAAAAAAAAAAACGCCAGAGAGGAAACTGGATTCGGAAACGGAAAAAACAAAAAAAACACCTTTGTGATCTGAAACAACAAAGAGGAAGAGGATAAGCTTCGTGTGAGGTTTTATAAAGATATAGGATATATGATGCACACGTGGTTATCCTACGTGTTAAAATAGCCAAGCCTGAACACGATTATGGACACGTGTCGTGAGATAAAGGGTTTTGGTTCTTCATGCGGGGTAACAAGTGGCTAGGATCCACTGATATTGGTCTTAAGAAGTCGAAAATACCCTCGAAGCACTTTCGGATAGAGGACGTGTCGGCGTCCCCGCTTACGCCGGAGTCTAGTAACAAATCGCTCCGGGATAACCTGAAACGAAAGAACGGAGCTGTGAAGACGGAAATACCCCTCCGTATTCGTAGTACGTACTTTTTACTTTTTATACGTATATTCGCCTAATCTTAGTATATCCGTACATCGTAGTTATCACTTTGTAACTTGCAAGTGTCGCAAATCTCATAGTTGTTTGAGTTTTAGCGATAAGATTTGTTAATCAACAATAGTGCTAATTTTGTCACACGAAAACTTGTAACTTGCAAGTGTTGCAAATCTCATAGTTTGTTTGAATTTTTTTTTGAGTGGTTTTTTAGTTTGGGTTTTTAATCAACATTGATAATATTGCCACAATGCCACACAACAACACATTTTCATCTGAAAAGTTTCAAAAAAGAAAGAAAAAGGTTAGAAATTTCATGAGTTCACCTATTATTTTTTTAAAAAGATGTATATAAAATTCGTAAAATATAAATAAAATATTTTTTAGTTGATTTTTCATAAACTTAAAATCAAATTTTTTATTATGATATATATTTTTTTATAATGTATTTAATATTTATAGTGATTTATTAAAATTTAATTTAGTCAAAATGTATAGATTCGTAAACATGTTTATATATTTATTTCCAATTTTAAGAAAAGAAAAGGAAATAGAGAGTAGTAGTATGTTCCCATATATAAAGATATGAAAAGAGGTGATAAGTGTGATTAAACAGAGTTTATTGAAAACCGCCCCACTAACTCCATATATTTAAAGCTCCCGCACAAATTTTTCGAGACACGTTTAGTCTCTCCCTCCCATTTTTTTTCTCTCTTCCCGCTCTCGTTTTTCAGGTACTTCTTTTTCTCTCCGAATTAGGGTTTGCACTACTTATCTTTCTCGTATCGATTTTATAATTCCGGTATTAAGTTCTTTTCGCCGTGGATTTTTCGATAGATTCTTCACCAAACCCATCAGATCTTGTTCTGATTCTGTATCGGTACAAACAAAATCTTCTTAATTCCACGACAGATCTGGGTTTACTTGAAGATTCTTTTGCGTTCTGAGTTTTAAAGTTCTCGTCTATTGGTTAGGTCTTGAAGATATGGCAGGTAAAGGTGGGAAGGGTCTTATAGCTGCAAAGACGACGGCAGGAGCTAACAAAGACGGAGCCAAGAAGAAGTCCATCTCTCGCTCTTCTCGTGCCGGCATTCAGGTTTTCCATCAAACCCTAGCTCCCTCTTTTGTAGTTGTTTGTAATTCAAGTTGCTCTGAGTCTGATGTGCATCTTAGGGTTCTTGCTTAATCTAACTGGGAATTAGAAAAAGGTTGCTGAAGGAATAAAACAAAAGATAAATCGAAAAGAGATTACTTTATGCCAATCGAAAAGCACAATATGCTTTGAATATCTACAGTAAAGTACATGATTCTGGAATTTGGTAATTTCAATGCCAATGTGTATATTTGGTTTATCTCTTTCTATGATTTAGATTGCTTTCTCTGTATGGGTTAATCCCACACAAACTTGATTTCTCTGTATGCACTTCTTGTAGTTGCGTATGAAGATATATTGTGCTTAACATATCTTAAAGTATCCTTTATACAGTGATTTCTTTTGCTTGCTGGCTGCTGCGATGCTTACCGAGACATGGCTTTGTTGTTTTGCTCTGTTCAAGATCTACATTGTGCCTGAAGTTATATGCTTATGTTTGTGGGTTTTTTTTTTGTAATGTCGTCTTCTTTCAGTTTCCTGTGGGTCGTATTCATCGCCAACTCAAGACGAGAGTTTCAGCACATGGAAGAGTTGGTGCAACTGCTGCTGTCTACACGGCGTCGATTCTGGAGTACTTGACTGCAGAAGTTCTTGAGTTAGCTGGAAACGCGAGCAAAGATCTGAAAGTGAAGAGGATAACTCCGAGGCATCTGCAGCTCGCAATCAGAGGAGATGAGGAGCTTGACACTCTCATCAAAGGAACAATCGCTGGAGGAGGTGTCATCCCTCACATCCACAAGTCCCTTGTCAACAAAGTCACCAAGGATTGAGTTTCAGTCCCCCAAGTCTAGACTTTATGTGCTTTGCTAGTATTAACAGCTTTTGGTGTTTTGTGTTTAGGACTAGACTTTTAGTTTATTGATTTTAGTGTGCTCTCTTCTGGACATCCTCATGTGTATACGGGTTGATTTCAACTCCTAGGTTTCTTGTTGTAAGTGCATACTCTTGTGATCTTGCTACTGCACTTATGAATTATGATTATGGATGGTTTCTTTGTTTTATACACTGTTTGACTGTTGCATGTTCTAGGTAACAGAACAATGTTTTATAACAACCAACAACAACAGCATTTCACTGATTCGAAGTTTAAAAGTGACATAGAGTGCTAGACAAATACATATTATTGTTCCATAAATTAGTCTCAAGCAAGCACACACTAAGTCCTCCTCACAGATTAAGGAGAACTATATCAATCATATAACAACCACACAAAGAAAAAAGGTCATAAACCATCAAAGTTTGTCCCTTTACTCTAGGGTTCTTCTTAACTTGTAAGTAAATAAATAAAAGTCATTCGCCTTCCTTTGATTGCTCTTCTTTAATCATCCCCTGACCTGCAATAAGGTGTTCATAAGCAGAACTTGAAACAGATTTTAATTTTTGATGAGCTGAGTTGTAAGAGATTCTGTTAACTTACCTCTGTTAATTGCAGGTTTGAAGGTGTCTTCCACAACTCAACACCGGTGCAGGTTCTCTACCATGTGGCATGATAGGTTTCACGGTTTCAAATGCCTCGACGAGCAATGCAACTTTCCTCTTCCTTGCTGAGGAAAGTTTGGTAACGGCACGCTGCAGAGCATAGTCAAACATCCAATCCTCTGAGTTCTTCCTCTCGTCCATGTCCTGATGCTTGAGATCAACCTTTTCTGCATCTGCGTCCAAGACAATAGGAAGGTAATTGGGTTCTCTTGGGTTGAACTCTTTCAAAGCCTCTGTATCTGCCAAAGGTTTCTTGCATTTGATGATAGTCCATGAAATAATGGAATCCGACTCTTCTTCTTGGTTGCATGGTTTTTGTTTACGGTTATATGGAACCTTTGCGGCTTCTTCTATCAGTTCTTGTGACTCCTCGTTGCGATCTTCAGCTTTATCCTTTAGTCTCTCTTCACCAGCATCATCTGCTTCTGTGTTCTTCATCATACCAATAACTTCAGAATAAAAGCAACCAGATTGATCAGTGTCTTCTTCATCTCTGTCTGCTTTCTCTTGGATCTCTTTCACAGAGTCATCATCATCTGCCAGAGTCTTCTCCAAGTCAGACTCATTTAAAAACCTCACCATCTCTGCACTATCAGAGTTATCATCGACCTCACAAGTCTCTTGGATCTCTTTCACAGAGTCATCATCTACTTGACTCTCCTCCAAATCAGATTCTCTTACTTCATGATCACCTTCTGAAACCCTATCAGAGTTATCATCAACCTCATAAGTCTCTTGGATCTCTTTCACAGAGTCTGCTACAAAAGTATCCTCCAAATCAGACTCGATGCCATGGTCACCTTCTGAAAACTTCACCATCTCTGCAGTGTCAGAGTAATCATCAGAATCGATTTCAGAACGAGGCGCTCCTTCAGAGAGAGTTTCCGAGACTTGAGTATCAACATCAACCTCAAAGTTTCCTCCATTTACATCCTCACACTTTTTCTTCTCCTCTACATACATCTCCACAAGATCCTCCTTGGAAGCTTCCATTTTCACAGTCTTTTGGGACTTTAGACTCCGTCTCCTCGAGGATATAAAGCTTTTCAGAGGAGGATACTGCACAGAGTGAAGATGCCCGTTGAGTGAACAATACGTGTAAGGACAGACTTTCAAGACAGAGGTTCCACTAACTTTATCATCATGAGTTCCACCATTGTTAAGCATCAGATACTCTGGAAACTTGGAATCTTTTAGAGTCGATGAACAGGTAGCTCTCTGTGAGCATCTCTTGAAACTCGGAGCCTTTGTCAAACCCCTAACGATCCTCGAACTCGGCTTGTTATTAGTACTTCTCTCTTTCTTAACACCATGACGAGAATCATGTTTCGGACCGGCTTGGTTCCTCTGATTCTTTGAGAGAATGAATCTTTTCTCGTTCTCCTTCCTTGCCTCAGAACAAGAGGTGCCTTTCATGTAATTAGGTGACCTATCTGTCACTTTAACAACAAGATCATGTTTTTTTGGTGGTGATTGTGTCTTACCTGATTGAGAAGCAGAACTGTCTTTAAGCTTCATCCTAGTCTTTGTTCTCTTCATCATCATCATCTCTGGTCCAAGGATCTTGAGATGTTCTTGCCCAAACCGGGTTTCAGGTTGGGAACTGTATGATTCGATTGCTTGACAAGTCTTCCTCTGAACCATCTTCCCAAGTCTTGCTTTGCCTGAAAACAAAGCTATTGCTTGTTTAGAGCAGAAGAGAAAAAAAGGAAAATGGGAGATTCTCTCTGTTCAATGGTGGGCTAAGGATACGTGTGCGGTTTTGTCTTCGTGCCTTTTGCAACTTTACGTGAATTTGGTTCATACTGAAAACAAATTAAAGATTTTTGAATTGATAAGCACTGAGCAAGAGATTGATTTTGGTGGGTCCATTTCGCTTTATCATTGGAGCCATATTTTAGGGATGATTGATTATTGCTTCTGTGTAACACGAGATAGTGCGCCTATTGTTCTTTTGTCTCTCTCAGTTTTTTTTTTTTGGCTCCTCCTACCCCACAAATTAACAAAGAGGGCTCAAATTATAATTTTTGAAGTATGATTTGTAAATTGTATGGTATGAATAATAATATTATAATCTATGATCAAAACTCAAAAGCCACACCGAAAAATATTTCGTTATTGGGAACCGACATGTATTTTAGTCCACAAAGGTGTGTCAAGAATTACAATATGACTTTCTCACGCATATTGCTTTCTAGAATAAGGAAGAATATAGAGAGTATTAATATTTAAGGTATTGATTATAAACAGAATAAAATAGAATGTTTACAGTTCTTTTCTAATTTATGAATAAAATGCTTTAAATGAAACTGAAGATAACGAACACTCTTAAAACAATCTGTAACTAAGCCAACATCCATTGCAAATAATCGTTTGCAATAGATTTCAGATTTGCAACACAAATACTAATGTACTGTAAATACTTTGAAACGACTATTTGCAACGATAATTTGCAATCAAATCCATTTTATGTATTTTTTTTTTTTGGTAAGGGTTATGGCTTATGAGTCCATTGCAAAACTCTTTGCAAAAACGTTGTAACGAATTGAATTTCGTTGAAAATATATTGCAACAGAACTTGCTACACTTTCTTTGCAAATATATTAAAATAGTAAAATACAATTAAAAAAAGTGAAGCTAACGGAATCATAAGATTAGTTAAAACCTACAAAATCATATAGTTTAGTTAAAACCTACATAATCATATAGTTTAGTTTACACGTTAGTATTATCGTGCAAACTTTACCCACCTGAACTTGAGCCATCAGAAACATAAACATAAAGTAGATAAGTCTACGCCAGTTTGAATTTACTTTACAATTCATATTCAACCCTCGCTTCTTCTACACGTCTTTGAAATGATGGATAAAAATGTGTATAATGTATGCATTTACTTGTCTCCGAAGTTTGCAGCTTCTCCCAAGAAACAACTCAAAGAATGGTGACAAAGTGGCAAACAAATCACATACATCCGTCGACTAATGAGTGGCCTAAAACCAAAAGAAAAATCAAATGCTTTGGACCCATCTAGTCAACGTTGAAGAAGTCTTTACAACGTCGTGTTGACAAGTCGGGAACAAGCAAAAGATCTAATCTTTTCTACTCGTTTTTGCTTCTAGATCTATCCTACTTCCATCCTTATATTATAAAGATCCTTCTGCTTTATCCTACAGATCTTGAAACACACTCTAAACAAAACAGAACACAAAGATACGCTGCTCAAAAAGACTTGGTAATCAACTTTTGTGGTGATTGGTGAATAACTATGTCTATGGGGAAGAAGCATCTTAGCATTAACTCTCTGAGTTACCAATCCACAGAGGACGAAGAAGACAACAGCTGCAAGAACAGTCTCTTCTTCGGATTGTTCGACGATTCTGAATCCACGAGGCTAAGAAGTGGGAGTATGAAGAGACAATACAGCGACATGGGAGATCTCTACCACAGAGTTTATGAAGAACATGATGATGATTATGGTTATGATGATGCTGGTGGTGATGATGACGACGAGGGATCGAGGATGGACATGAAAGTCTTGATGGTATTAGAGTATATGAGAGAGCTTTACGTGGGGCAACTTGAACTGCTGAAGAAGATGTTCCCAGGTGGAGCCAAAGACGAGTTTCTTGGCTTCTTCAACAAAATCGGAGACGCTGTGTCTCATTTCAAACAAGATTCTCGTCCTCCTGCCAAGTCAATGACTATGCAGAGGAGTCTCAGTGCTGGTTCACGTCGTGTCACCTTGAGAGGGCTCAATTTGGACCAATCAGATTTAAGAAAACAGAGGTTCAAAGTTACGACGGTTGACGCCGGAGGTGCTCCAGCCGGTGGAACTGGTGGTGCTGCCGGAGGAGGTAAAGGTGGCTCGGCGACTGGTCAAGACCAGCCCAAGAAGTAGTCAAGCTTTGTGACATGTCACATGTGGATGTGGCCATGGATGATCAAATCTTACGACATTTCAGGGTTTTGCATTATACAAGACGTTACGTTTTGGGTTCAATTAAGACTTTTGAGTCAACTATTCCTACTTTCTACTTTCTAAGGTGGATTTCAATTTCTATATTGTAATTAAGTATTTGGTTTTTGTTTTATGTTTTAGTATACTGTACACAATGTATTTAGACTCATCCAAAGACAGGACTTTGGAGTTGTCAACTGAAGAAAAATCTTGGCTTTCATCTTTCTTTATTTGTTTTCTTATGTGTTTGATTCTCATATTCTTTCATGTTCTTTCAATTAATAAGAAAAGCTTCAATTTTATTAGTTTGCATGATTCCTCAACTCTTAACAAAATGAATTAAGGTCAATAACGGATGCAAGAGTTTGAATCATATATATATAAATTTACAAGACTTACATGTATAAAGTTGACAAGAGTCCGAGTCATCAGTGAACATTCCCTCTCTGTGCAGCCACAATAAAGATCAACAGAATCGGAGATGCAAGAAGAATCACATAAAGAAGTGTCTCATTTATTCCCAAAGCTTCTCCTTCTTCCTCCTTGGCTTTGTAATCAATTTTGTCTTTTTTGACAAAGGCTTCAAAGTAATTCTCATAGCCAGGGTTTATCTGCATGTAGCTCGACCCCTGAACCTTCAACATCTCCATCGCCTACCAATGGGTGAATAAAAAAAACTCAGCTTTTAAGCAAAACGTTTTGTCAAAAAGACAAAAAAAACGAAAGGAGACGAACCAGTATGGTTCTGAACATACATGAGTTTTATTAAGACATAACAATAAAACAGAGAGAGAACACAACTCATCTTGCTCCTTGTGCTTAGTGTGTGTGTTTGAGTTACCTGAAAACTGAACATGAACTGCCTCGCTTTCTTGCTCACTCTTGGATTTGGGTGAGATAGAAGCTTCTCGTACATGCCCCTTGCCTTCTTTTCCCTGTCAATGATTACAAAAGTAACGCTTTTAACGCACAAGAGACCATAAGGCCAATACTCAACAAGACTACTTTTGAGGATAAGTCAGTTTCTTTTTCAAACCTTATCAGTCTCTTACTTTGAAAATCAAACAGTATGGTTGTGCTTGATACAATAATAAACAGTTATGACCTCAACGAAGGAAAGGGAGAAATGATTTCGAGTTTTCAACAGTAAACGCATGATACTTACTTTCGAAGTGAATCCTGACATATAGACCACTGCAAAGCCGCTAATCCATGAAGCTCACTCTGCAGAACTAAAATCATAACTAATTAAGGTCACATATATTGTAACGTAAACAGCTCAAAATAACATCATTTTCTGAAGCACACTACTTCTTTAGGTGATCTAAGTGGATTAACGAAGCCATGGAACTAACAATGTATAATAACCAGGTTCTCAAAAATGTTTTCATAATTTTATTGATTATGTCGTTGGCTGTTATATAAGAACTGTTGGATTTTTGATATATGCTGATGGATAGATAACAAAGAAGACTCATGCAATCAAGATGTGTTGGGGATATTTAGAACAAATAGTCAGATGACCAGACTAATGCATAAACGTAGACATGAGTATACGATGAAGGAAATAAACAAGATTTGGAGAAATAATTACCTTAAAGACTATTTTCTCCATGACCTTTTCATAGTAGGGCAAAGCTTCTTTGAGTTTTCCCGAATCCATAAGCGAGTTCCCTTTTTCTAGTGCCTGTTGTCAAGTAGACGATGAGAATAACGATTCTCGCTACCATGAAACACAAATAGAAGTAGACCATGCTTGTAGATAAATCAGAGAACTTTTTCTAGTTTTTCTCCACTCAAATTTTTTTTTTTTCAGTTCTCTATAAAATGTGGCAACGTGCAAAGCTGACATGAAAAAAACGAGTTCCTGTTTGAGAAAACATGAGTCCGTATCAAAGTTTCAGCCGAACCCATATCCTTCAGTTATGATCTAACAATAAGATTCTAAAGACAGCGACTAAAAATCTATAAGATATAGCTTAAGAGCATTCACATTTGAGAGCAAAAGTACTCTGTAAATTATACTTTTTGCAACATAACATCCAAATTAAAAGCTTCCAAAATTTGCATGCTGAGAAGAGGAAACACATGCACAATTGACTTCAGCATCAAGTCTGTCATCAAAAGAAGGAAGAACAAAGATGTGTTGGGAGTACCTCCTCACACTCAAGTTTGAGTTTGGGATCAATATTCAGTCCGATTGATTCCTTGTAGGCAGTGAGCAATTGTTTTGTCCGTTCTTCTCTCGCAGTCCTCTCTTCAGCGGTTTCCACTGAATCCCCAGGTTGGATAGTCCTTCCACCACCAAACTTAAACCAGAAAAAAAAGTATATTTCTCTATCATTACAACAGGAAAGTAAGTTTTGCCAATTTTTTTCCAAAAAGAATTCAAATTCCAACAGGGAAGTATGCATTCCAAAACCAATTGAAGTTGAAATTTGCCAAAATCATCATCACAAGATACAAAGTCATACAGCCAAACGACGCTCATGAGCATGAATGGATCACTTTTAGAGGTTCAAGTTGTTCAGAAACCTAGTGCAGTGTTTAGGAGATATAGATATAAATCTAACAGAGTTGATAGGGTTTTACAGACAATCTCAAAGAGATGAAACATTCAAACAATTCAATGAACTATATCACTATCTACCCACTTCAGAAAATTAAGCAAATCTTATACTATAGCTCCAATTTAAAACGTACTTACTGCAATAGGTAACTACACCAACAAGTCATATTGGTTGCACCATATTCGAAAGCTGCACTTAACACATATCTCTAGATGGACTAGTCACATACCGTTTTAGAGATGTTGCTAGGCCTTGGGAATACTCCCCATGTCGAGACTTTAGGCTTGTATACATCAGAGTTTTCATTTCCTTCTTGCTCGAGCTCCTTCTCTGTCTCCGCAAATCTTGCTTTATCACCGACAATAAACTCCACCTCAGGTAAGTCTCCTCCCGGAAAATAGTCGACGACAGGAACCAGTCCCGGTGGAAGCCCTCTTGTGCTCTTCTTATCAGCAAAGCCAAGCCCAACGAAATCGATGCTGGAGACTTTCAACTCTTTCTTCTTACCATCGTTTTCTTCATCAACCTTATTTGATGATCTAACAAAACTCTGCTCTGTACTACCTGAAACCCCATCAGAAGCAAGATCTTGAGATCATGTTTTGATTGAATTTCCACATACTTAACTTGTCAGATATAAAAACATCAACTTTGTTGCAACGAGATGCCATAGGAAACCATTAGTCCACGACATTACTCCTAAAATCCAATCTTCACTGCTCAATATTGATATCTGCTAAAGCCTATTGAAAAAATCGCATTGATCTGCTCGAACAAAAGACAAAACAACGCAAGAGTTTCAAGAATTTTCTGCAAAAATATGACTTTTACTGAACTGGGTTTAGCTTCCGTGACACCATCAGCTCCAAGCTCTTTCTGCTTCTTGTAATCATCGGCCTTTTGCTTAGCAAGCTTCAGCAATTCCTCGGCATTTCTCTCGGGTTTTTTTAGCTCCGATTTCGATTTCTTATACGCTTCGGCTTTCTTCAGTGCGAGCTTCACGGGGTCCACGGCGAGCTCAACCTCCGGCGAGCGGTCCGGCGATGACGAATTGGGTAGCGGCGAAGATTTGTTTCGGAAAACAGAGAGTTTCAAGGATTTTGGTTGTGGAGATGGAGAGAAGAAGAAGAAAGTGGGGGTTTCGGCGAGTGGAGAAGAGAGCCAACAGTGGTTAAAAGAAGCCATGGTCCATGGATTCGTCGAGGGAAGAGATGGTTCGCCATTTTTTTGTTGTGAACACAGAGTCGTGGTTGCAAGATGACCACTCATCCTATTTGGTTATTAATTGGATTGTTAAGATTTACAAAATGTTTTTTCAATTCCAAATAGTAATTAGACAAAAATGCATAGGATTGTCTCATAAATTTCATAGACAACTATATGAGACTAGCACAGAAAAAGCCAAAGGTGTGAACATCAAAGTTTGCTCCTTTACTCTTGGGTTCGTAAATTGCGATAATAAAAAGCCATATTCACTATAGACTGGTCAAACTTTGGTTTCTTTGGGCTTCTGGTTCCTCAGGTAGAGGCAGTGGTCGGAGGAGGTACCTGGTGGGTTCATGATCTCCCTCACCATTGTAAGGTATCCAGGTGGCTGTGGCAACTCTTCCTCCGCAGTGTTTGCAAAATACTCAAAGGCGAGCAACTCCATCACACCCATCTCCACTCCATCCTGCTTTTCCTTCTCCCCTTGAGAAAGGAGAATACTGAAAAAATCGTCGAGAACCGTCTCCGTACTAGCACCATCCTTACTCAGCTTAAGGGAAGGCATCAATGCTTTAAAGTACCCACGCAAGAGCTTCATGTAGAAATGGTGCCTGCTATCAGTTTGCTTCGTGAACTCAAACCGAGGGTCGTTAACCACTCTCTGATTCAAATCCCTAGAGAAATACTTGCCATAAACTGCCACGAACTGCAATCCCTTGAGGAATGTATGTTGAGAACTCGTGAGGGATCGCACAAGGAGGCAGATCCTTGAATGGAGGCTGAAGACGAGGTCGTGAGAATGTGATCGGACTTGCCTCACCCAACATGCTTTCTGGAGATCGATTTGAATTGTGTTTCCCCGATTGCAATCCATTCTGCGTCGAGCTGGACATTATGTACTTTAGGTTTTCGGAGAGTGATAAAGAGAAATCGTGCCCTGACTTGGAGAAGAAGCTACGAACGAATGACTCACGAGACCTCAAGCTTTTGGTAATCGATCATTCAAAGGAAGACTAGCGTGTAATATATAGGGAACTCGTGTTCCGGTTCTCCAATCTGCGCTTATAATTTACATTTTTATTTGGGAAATTTCCATATAGATAGTGTAACTCTTTTTTCTTTTAATTGTTTTCCAAAATTTCTATTTTCAAATTCACATTTTTTGTTTGGAGTGGCTCGTGGTTGCAAGATGACCACCCCATCCTTTTTTTTTTTATTTCCAAAACTCTCATTGATTGTAAATAATCCTCTTTTTTTATATAATTTTAAAAAGTCATCCAAAAACATAAGGTAACAAGAAAACAATATACAAGTTTTTTTTTTTTTTTTTTTTGAACTTTAATATACAGGTTCTTGCGAGGGAGATCCAGAGTCAACAGATGGAAAACAAGGATAGTCTATGAAATCGTTCAAGCTCCAAGTGATACTGCTAAAAAGTCTTAAGTGTTGAAAGGAAAATCAAAAAGCTTAAGGATACTCGAAGCGATCAAGGGAAGCTATATCGCTCAGACAAGTTGATGTTGTAACTTTCACTATTAGATTCTGAAGAAAGTGTCTCAACAAGATATGAAGAGTGTGGTAAATGATGTTATAATATTGAAACCTGGTGAGATAGAATCCACGAAGAAGTGTCATTAAAAACGTAACATGATTGTTAGATAGAATCCCTCGTGAGACTTAAGTTTGTATATAAACCACAGCCGGAGAAGAATAAAATTAAAGCGAAAACCAAAGAAGATTGAAAATTGAAACAAGAATACTCACTTAATGTGGAACCCTTTAGAGATGAAAACCTGAAAGAAAGTATACGATAAGCCCAACAAAACGATAGAGCTCACAACATACCTGTAGATGCATGAGAAAAGTCACATGACAGCCAAAACTAGCAAGATTCTATGTTTTTTTATAAAAAAAGTTGAGATCCTCGAAATGGTCTACAAAGACTTTAACACTAGCACAACAACTCTCACCAAAACCTTGGATCTCAACTCTTTGGATAGTGTTTCTTTCGGGATGGAAGAAGAAAACATAAAACGGAATAGATGTACGGGTTTCTTCCTTGGATAAAACGATTTCACCTGTAGCAGTCATTCCAGCAATGGAAACATTGTAGAGACTAGCGACTTCGTTCTTAGGCAAAGTATAGACATGTTTCGACTATTCATGTTTCTCGATATCTTGTAGAACACGCAACTCAATGGCACCAGCTTGATTCCAACTAAACCCACCTAATTTACCTTTATAATTGATCAATGTAGTCGGGTGATCATCACAAAAGCATTCAACATCAACGATCTTGAATTCCTCAGACCTAACATCAAAGCAAACTATCACTGCTCTGTTTTGGTCTTCAGCTAAGTAATACAAAACTCCATTAGGTAAAGAACAATAGTATGAGGGAGACTTGTTTTTACTCCTCCACACAAGTTTTCCAGCTCCTAAAGTCAGAATTTCATGGTGATCCCTGTAAGAACGAAATGGTATAGTCTCTGCCAATAACTTGAATTGCTTCTCAATAGGATCAAACCCTAAAAAGATTTCTGGCTTTCTGTAAACCATCACTTTAGGTAAGCTCGCAAACTGTCCCGTGATAGGGTTACATATCACATGCATTGCATCCGTATAGTCCTCTAAGGACATGGGCGATGAGAAGTCCATGGAAGGCAAATATATCAAACCAGATGCATAGACACAAGTGCTTGCAGGGAACATCGTATTGAAATCAGCTGCTACTACAAGATCCGACTTGTCATATGGAAACTGCGGCTGAGGCGACGAGTAGAAGCTCATTTCCATGCAACGACCTTTTTTGAGGGCGAATAAGAGACGTGGGCGAGCCGAGGACCTGGTCAAGAACAAGTCGGTGAAATGTGGACGACGAAGCATGGATCGCCATAGCTTGGACACGCAATGAAACCTCCCGACTGATTTTGCAGGCAATCTCGAGAGTATCTCGGAGATGAGATCCATCGGGATGAAATCTGAATTTTCTGCTCTATTCATCATCGTTTCATTCGCTGATGATGACTTGATGAGAGAGGAGAGGAGAAGAAAGGAGAGAACTGAAACAAATCACAACAGAATATTTAGATTATTAAAAAAAAGAAAATTATTTAGATATACACACAATAACACATATATACGTACTAAGTTGAGCATTTTTCTGTTCGGTTCAGAAAAATTTAGATCTTCGAAAATGCGTTTGAAATTGAATCTTTTACTTCGGTTCGACTCGAAAAAAATTCGGATTTCGGGTTTAGGTATGGTCTAATATTTGATTAAACACTTCCCTATCTCGAATCTCGGCCCAAGTCCAGCTATAACTAAACTAGCATCACTCGGGCCGGGTCGGGTCGGGTCAGTAACACCGCCATTATCTTCGACGTCGACGAATATCTTCTCCGCGAGGCTTAAGCCCTAAATATCCCACTGATACTATCTCCACTTTCGTTTTCTGTATGTCTTGATTCCTCCCTCGCTCGCCCAGAGAAAGAAGCTTTCGCGTGCAATGACGAAGGTCTACGGAACAGGCACTTACGACTTCAAGCGCCACAGAGTGGCCGAGTATCCACTGGAGTTACCTAGCCATCCCGCTGAGAAGCCCCTTGAGTCGAAGCCTGGATCCAATTTGCCGAGCTCCATCACCTTATCGGAGATTCAGCAGGACAGGTTGACGAAGATTGCCGAGGAGAGCTGGATTAAGACCGGAGGCAAGCTGCCTGAGAAACCCTTCGATCCGAATGTGGTCAAGGAGATTTATGCGACGGAGCTCAAGGTAACTAGTGGCCGGAAACCGGTTCCGCTGCAGCGAGTCATGATTCTGGAAGTGAGTCAGTACCTGGAGAACTATCTATGGCCGAATTTCGATCCGGAGACGGCCACTTTCGAGCATGTCATGTCCATGATTCTTATGATTAACGAGAAGGTAACCTTGTTTTTCTCACATTTTGACTGTTGGCAAACGATGAAACATGATTGTGGGACTTGCAAACAATGAACTTGGATTGGCTTCACTCTTTGTAGTTCCGGGAGAATGTGGCGGCTTGGATTTGCTTTCATGATCGCGAAGATCTATTCAAAAAGTTTCTTCAGAAGGTTCTTCGCCTTAAAGAGGTTTGTGGTCTTCTTATTCCGCTAATGTCGTTCCTGTTTGAGATCATTTGGATCCTACTTCTCGGTTTCTTAGTATTAGTATTGGTAGTCATCTTGTGGATTCACATATCAATGCTTTTAAGTCTATAGACTTTGATATATATTTGGGGCATAATGATAAATGATAATTACTAGTTGTTAAACCAATTGTATACTCATACTGTCTTTTGCTTACCATTGTAGGGGAGAGACTTGAGTATTGCTGAGAAGACAAATTATTTGGTCTTCATGATCAATGCTTTCCAGGTTTGTTCTGTTTCTTGAATATAATTTTGTTGTATAGGTAGCAAGTATCCTTGTGCTATTTTTTTGCTTTCTTTAGTGTCCTTATCTGCGTGATGTTACAGAGTTTGGAAGACGCGGTGGTTAATGAGACTGTTCTAAGCCTAGCAGGATTGCAGTCTTGGCACAGTTTGTCTTATGGACGTTTCCAGGTAGGGGATGCCCTCACACAGATTTTGTTAAGGATGGTACGATATTTTGTAGCTGCTCTGATATTATCGTTGATTATTGCAACTGTAGATGGAGCTCTGCCTTCAACCTGATCTAATAAAAAAGTGGAAGAGGTCATCAAAGAAATGGGCAGCTGAGGCAATGGCAAAGGGAGAGAAATTTGATCCATCCTCAATACCCGAAGCAAATTTTGTTCGAGGCCTAATAGAAGAATTCGTCGAGGTAATAGGCCTGTTTTTATCTATATGTTGAAGTGGTCTATAGTCTTCATTTATTTCTCATAGTTATGCAAAATTCGTATATTTTTTTTCCAGGTGCTTGATCATGGGGTTTTCGCGGATGAGGTTGATGACACTGCTGGATCTCAGTTGGTCGATGATTCTTCTGTCTTATATTGCGAGAGGTTCATGGAATTTCTCATTGATATGCTGAACCAACTTCCAACGAGAAGGTATTAATATTTCACATCAGGGCCTATATGCAAGTTATTTGTAGTAGGTCAAAACCTTTATTCTGCATTCTAGGTGTTTTTGGGTGCTGATATACTGTGTTCATTTCTGTACCATTCATTTACTGGACCTTATTTTTATTCTTTATCCATCTCTTCATCTTGATTATTACAGATACTTAAGGCCTCTTGTGGCGGATATAGCAGTTGTCGCCAAATGTCGACTGAGTATCCTATACAAACATGAAAAAGGGAAGCTTTTCGCCCAGTTAGTTGACTTGTTACAGTTCTACGAAAAGTTCGAGATTAAAGATCATGATGGCACACAGTTAACTGATGATGAAGCACTTCAATTTCATTATGATCGTTTCATGGCGTTTCAGCTACTTGCCTTTAAGAAAATACCCAAGGTATTTTGCTGGTAACCATGGTTAATTAATAGATAGGTAGTTTTGCGTAGTAGGTCTTTTGTTTTGATATTGATGGGTTTTGAAGCCTTCGATCTGCTTCCTTATTCTCTAGTAATATTTTGGGGGGAGCCTTCTCTAAATTCTCTCACATTTTTTTGTTATCTTGTTTGCTTCAGTTGCGAGATCTGTCTTTGGCTAACGTTGGTTCGGTTCACAAGAGTTCTGATCTTCGGAGGAGATTGTCGGCTCTTTCTCTTGAAGATTTAAGGGATGTTGTGTGCTCAAAGGTATAAATCTGAAAAGCTTATTCTTGTAAATTCACATGTGAAAATATCATCTTTGGGCATTATAGTACAAACTCTACATGTAGATTTAGGATATCAGTATAGAATTATGAGGCAGATCTATGATGATCATGTGTTTTTTGCCTGTTTCATTTACTGAGGGTCTTGAGGTCGGGAGCTTCAGTAAATACCATTGGCAAATGGTTAGCAAAAACACACTACAAAGTCTAAGTTACATGCTAAGAGATCAATGGGTTGACACAAATGTAAAAAGTCGAATATCTGCTTGTGTAGATTCCCATTACAGTATTATGCAGAGTAGCGTTAAAAATCAGTCAAGAGATGTATTTGTGCAGGTGGAAATTAAAAAGAAATATGTAACTGCATTTTCTTCTCGCTGCTGCTTATTTTAGTTTTTTTTAGTAGTTCTGTTTGCCTTACAGTTTCACTTGTGACAATAGTACTCCTTGCCACCTACATTAGTTCTAACTTTCATTTGCATTTGTACAGCTCAAACTGGTTTCAAGAGATGATCCTTGGGCAGATAGTAAGGAGTTTCTGACTGAGGTCGTTGTCTCCTCTTTTGAGAAGCAACAGTCTCAGAAAGAAGCCATAAACGCTCTGCCTTTGTACCCAAATGAGCAAATCATGTGGGACGAAAGTGTTATTCCAAGCATTAACTATTCAGGGGAAGGTTGCCTTGCTCTTCCAAAGCTTAATCTTCAGTTTCTAACACTCCATGACTACCTTCTTAGAAACTTCAATCTCTTCCGTCTAGAATCCACCTATGAGATTCGTGAAGATATACAGGAAGCTGTACCACATCTTCTTGCGCACATAAATAATGAGGGAGAAACTGCGTTTCGTGGTTGGTCACGAATGGCCGTTCCGATTAGTAATTTCAAAATGGTTCAGGTGAACTCGCCTAATATTGGAGAAGAGAAGCCATCATCTGTGACTGCAGAAATTACCTTCAGTATTAAGAGTTACAGAACACAGATAAGATCTGAATGGAATTCCCTTAAAGAGCATGATGTACTGTTTTTGCTTTGTATACGCCCTTCATTTGAGCCATTGGGTGCAGAGGAAGCTGATAAAGCTACAGTACCACAGAGGCTCGGGCTTCAGTATGTTCGTGGTTGTGAAGTCATCGATATCCGCGATGAGGAGGGTCATCTGATGAATGATTTTACTGGAAGAGTTAAACGAGATGAATGGAAGCCCCCAAAAGGTGAAATGAGGACCGTGACTGTCGCTTTAGATGCTGCACAGTATCAAATAGATGTTACAGACATTGCTGAAAAAGGTGCTGAGGATGTGTATCAAACTTTTAATGTGCTAATGAGGAGGAAACCAAAAGAGAACAACTTCAAGGCTATTTTAGAATCTATCAGAGATCTCATGAATGAATATTGTATTGTTCCGGAGTGGTTGCATAACGTTTTTCTTGGGTATGGCAACCCTTCTGCCGCACAGTGGCCTAATATGCCAAACCTATTGGAAACCGTGGACTTCAAAGATACTTTCCTTGATGCAAATCATCTCAGTGGAAGTTTTCCAGATTACGAGGTTAGTAGTTATTTTCTTTGGTATATGCTGTGATCTAGAACTGCTTCTTTTTCCATGTGCTCATGATTCTTGCACGTTAGGTATCTTTCGTCAATGCTGATGGTGCTGAAGTTCTGGATCCAAGGCCTCCGTTTCGAATCACTCTTCCAAAGACACTAAAAGGGAATGCTAATGCTCTTTCTGGAAATAAGATATCTGAAGTAAATCCAGCAGACGATGTTGATATGGTGGATGGATCCCCAAAGGAGAAACTTATTGTCGAGGCATATACCCCACCTGACCCAGGGCCTTATCCTCAGGACCAGCCGAAGCAGAACTCAGTTAAATTTACACCTACACAGGTACCACTAATTTCTACATCCTCGGAGCATACTCATTTGATTAGGACCATTTTGTTATTATGTAATTGTGCTGGCCATGCTCATGAGCTTTTGTTATTCTCAAACATTTTTTTGAATAATGAGAAATTGATCTTCTTAGAATTCATACATACTTACAGAACAATCAAGTCATACAAGAATAGTTTTCATCATCTTTATGCCGCCTCATTGTGTTTGGTATCTGTAATTGAATAGCCTATTTAAACTTTTGCGCATTTTCTTTCCGACGAACAGTAAAGTATTTGGTTTAGTCTCGTCTTTTTGATCGACTTAAGGGGAACGATCTTGCTCCCATGCTATTCTATTTTATTTGGAGAAAGTTTTACCTAATGTTCAAAAGCATTTTTTCCCCTTAATGACGGGACCTTTCTTCTCTGTTGATTGATAAAATTTCCCAAAACACAGTGCTTGGATTCAAGTCGTATGATTTTTAGTTGCAAGTTTTAGTCAATCCATACCTACTATTGTCCTGCAGGTTGGTGCGATTATCTCTGGTATTCAGCCCGGGCTAACTATGGTGGTTGGTCCACCAGGTACCGGAAAGACCGATACAGCAGTGCAGATCTTAAATGTTCTATATCACAATTGTCCTTCTCAAAGGACCTTAATTATCACTCATTCAAATCAGGCTTTGAATGATCTTTTTGAGAAGATAATGGAGGTACGACTGGCATCTCTCTGCCTAATTTTTATTATAGGAACTAATATCTAATGGTTTACACTTTACATGTCTAACGGGTTGGGTTTGGTTTTTCAGAGGGATGTACCAGCGCGGTATCTACTTCGTTTGGGTCAAGGTGAACAAGAGCTTGCCACTGATCTTGACTTTAGCAGACAAGGCCGTGTCAATGCCATGCTTGTTCGACGTTTAGAACTGCTCAACGAGGTTGAAAGGCTAGCAAGATCTCTTCAGCTTCCAGAGGATGTAGGTTATACTTGTGAAACAGCTGGTTATTTCTGGTTGCTTCATGTATACTCACGTTGGGAGCTATTTCTTGCTGCTTGTGCTGGAAATGAAAAGAATCCATCTTTTGTTCAAGATCGCTTCCCGTTCAAAGATTTCTTCTCAGACACCCCTAAGCCGGTTTTTAGTGGGGAGTCATTTGAGAAAGACATGAGGGCAGCTAAAGGTTGTTTCTCTCATCTCAAGACTGTGTTCCAAGAGTTAGAAGAGTGTAGGGCTTTTGAACTACTCAAGTCAACTGCTGATAGAGCAAATTACCTGATGACCAAACAAGCAAAGATTGTAGCAATGACGTGTACTCATGCAGCATTAAAGAGGAGAGATTTTCTGCAGTTGGGGTTCAAGTATGACAACTTATTGATGGAAGAAAGTGCTCAGATTTTGGAAATTGAGACTTTCATACCGATGTTGCTTCAGAGGCAAGAAGATGGTCATGCACGACTCAAGCGCTGTATACTGATTGGTGATCACCACCAACTGCCTCCGGTGGTGAAGAATATGGCTTTCCAGAAATATAGTCACATGGATCAGAGTTTGTTTACGAGGTTTGTTCGTCTTGGTATTCCTTATATCGAGCTTAATGCTCAAGGAAGAGCCAGGCCAAGCTTAGCTAAACTCTACAACTGGAGATACAGAGACTTGGGAGACCTTTCCATTGTCAAGGAATTACCCATCTTTCATAGAGCAAATGCTGGATTCTCGTATGACTATCAGCTGATTAATGTACCTGATTACGAGGGGAAAGGAGAGTCGACACCATCGCCATGGTTTTATCAAAACCAGGGAGAAGCTGAATATATAGTCAGCGTCTACATATACATGAGATTGCTAGGATATCCTGCTAATAAGATATCAATATTGACGACATATAATGGACAGAAGCTCTTGATCCGTGATGTTATCAACCGTCGATGTGTTCCTTATGCTTTCATCGGCCCACCAAGCAAGGTAAAGTATCCTAGTCAAGTAATTGTAAGGTGTTAATATGATTAGGATCGTGTAATGACCCGAAGAAAGGTTTCTCAGAGTTATAAAGTGTTTTAACTGTGTTTGGTGATGTTTTTATCTCAGGTGACTACAGTGGACAAGTTCCAAGGACAACAGAATGATTTTATCTTGCTGTCTCTCGTACGGACACGCTTTGTTGGACATCTACGTGATGTAAGAAGGTTGGTAGTGGCAATGTCACGTGCTCGGCTCGGTTTGTATGTGTTCTGCCGCCGCTCTCTCTTTGAACAATGCTACGAACTGCAACCAACGTTTCAACTTCTTCTGAAAAGACCCGATCGGCTCGGTCTCAACCTGAGTGAGAACACAACAGCTTATACAGATCGTGCGGTCGAGGAAGTTGGAAATCCTTATCTTGTTCACGATGTTGAAGAGATGGCAAACATAGTACACGATAGGATGAACGAGTTGTACAAGGTAACAGAGACTCAAACTACTTTTCTTGAATTACTAAATTTTGTATGTTTATAGAAATTGGTTTTGTCTCATGTATGTTTTTAAAAAAATCTTTGTGGGGACAGGCACAAGGCGTGTATGAGCAATACCAGAATCAGATGCCACAAATTGAAGACGGTAATCACGACATGGAGAGTGATTCAGTTGTAGGTGAAGATGGCGAACCTGAGAGAAAGGTGCAGCCTGAGTTAAACAGCGTAGTTGATGAATCGTCGAAGGAAATGGAGGTGGACAATGGATTTAGCACTGAGAATGGAAAGGCTGATGAGAAGTAGAAGAGGTCAAACTTTGGATATATATCCACGCAGACGGTAATAGAAGAAATGAGTTGATGTTCCAACGGATACAAGAGAGATCAGGGAATTTGTTTGTTAATGTAAGATATTTTTTTTTTACTGTACTGAGTAAATTCTGGTTATAAAACAGCAATCTGACAATGGATGGCTTCCCCCACCGACTTATATTTGAGTTTTCATCTTCTTTACCTTCTTCGTTGATACCGTAATTTCACATAACTGGTAAAATTACTAAACACTTTAATTTTTTTAAAGATTATACTGTTTTGTCCCCGTGAAAGTAACGTGAAGTGATGGTTTAATACTTGAGATAATGAAACCAACAACAAAAAATTGACCACAAATTCAACATCCACGCTCTAGTCTTTTGTCTTTTTTTAACACAGATCTTGTTTCTATGTCTTTCAATTCAACACAAGGGATCCATCTGTTTTACAAACATTATAACAAACAATCCCATCGATTGGAGAAGACAGATACTGCTTTTCCTACTTGATTCACTCCTTGAAGTCATCCTTGTCATCTGCTGGAATCGGTTGGTTTCTCCAGAACACAGCTAGACCGCTCCCGCCGAGCTGCAGCAGATTGCAATCGAACCATTTATTTGCATGTGACCATATCTTATACACTTGGGTTCAAATCATGGGATATGAAAACTTACCGCCATACAGACAACACTAACTGCAGAAGGAACAGCTACGAGTGGGTTTGTGAAATGCTTTTGCGCAAGCAAGAACCCTAGCGCTGAACTCTGCGGTTTGCAAAAACAAATGAAGTTTTCATTAAAAAGAAGTCCTAACAAGACAAACGGTAACAAATATATCGGTTTAGGGAGAGATTAACTTACTTGCATTCCACATTCTATAGAGATGGTTCGCGACGTGGACTCGCCGAAAGAGAACTTTGAAATCCAATAGCCAATAGCGAATGCTGCAGCGTGAAGGAGTGCCACCGGAAGTATAAGTTGAGCTCCTTGTGTTTTCAAAACCTCTGCGACTTGTCCAATCTTTTCACAAGAGCAAATTTTCATAATCAAATACTACTTTCACTTTTATGAAGATCCAATAGAGAAAAGTTTCTGGTTATGTGAAACACTCACAGGGCTGGCACAGAGAAGAGTGGTCAGAATGACTCCGATTAGAGGTGTCACTGTTATGATCTTGGACGTAAATTTAGGAAAGAACTCATTGGCCAGAACTGTCACACAATGCAGAAAAAGACTTTACTCCTTGAGGAATCATAGGCATATTCATTGATCTAGAAACACTTTGTAACCATACTTACCTCCAACTATAGTAGGCACCAACACTACTTGGAAAGTGCTAACAGCAAGTCCCTGATGTACAAAAACAATGGATTCTTAAGCATTCGTTTATGGCGGGCAGCAACTATCTTATTTTAGATTTTCTATTTTGCATCTTTCAACTTTATCATTCAATAACTTTTACTGAATCAAGATGACATATTTTGTCTCAATGAAATGTATCTTATAGGCTACAGTTACTACAAGAATGTATTCAAAATAGTTACAAAGAAAACTCACAGCAGCATCGACGGGAACAAGCTGGCCAGCAAGAAGCTTAGTGAGAAGAGGAGTCATTATAATAGCCCCGATTGTTGAACACCTAGAAGTTAGAGAACGGATTATATACTGTATTAGAAAAGAAAAACTGTGGCCTGCAACGACATTCAACAACGAAAAAGAAAAACAAGTGAAAATAGAAGTATACGTTGTCATGAGTACAGAGAGCGCCACGTTCCCCTTGGAAATATAGGTTGCAACGTTCGAAGCTTGTCCTCCAGGGCAGCATGAGACCAGGATAAGACCAGTCGCAAGAGGTGCCGAAAGCTTAAGAGTCTAAAATAAAAAAAATACGGAACAGGTTTGTATTAGTAGGCTCTTCGAAAATCATCAACCACCAAATAGTATAGTACAAGAGGAAATGTCGACTCAAACTTTCAAAGCTAAAAAAAGTGAGGTTTGGACGTGGAACAACACTTGGATCTAAGTTAATCAAGCAATAATCAAAGAAAATATCAATAAATAAACATCTAACTTAGTTAAAGCGTATAACAACCTATACAAGTAAAATCCAATGGAACCAATTTGAAGAACACAGAACGAAATAAAGGAATCATCCATAAAACTGCGTCCGCATCCATTTCAGAAAAGAAAAGAGAAGTTGATGTGATAGACACAAAAGGAAAACATACCATTGCGATGAGAAAGCCTAGAATTGGCTTGATCATATACTGAGCAAGAAAACCAACACCCACCTGCAGGAGGACTCTACATGTTAAAACGAGTAACACATCTAGCAGAGAGAATACATACACCAGGGCACATTGGCTCTCACCGTCCATGGATTACGTAAACATCTTCTGAAATCCTCAAACGTAAGTGTTAATCCCATGGAGAGCATGAGAAATCCCAGACCAAGGGTGAAGAGGTCTGTTTCCAACCATGTAACCTACAAAGACTTTAATCCTTCAGCGCGAGAAACACAGCTTGCTATAGATTTTAAAAGAAAAACAAACAAGAAGCATGAAAACGCATACCAAAGATGGCTTGAAGATGCCAACGAGTGTTCCCAAAACAACCTGCAGAAAGGAGTCATCACATTCACCATTTGGGACATCATAGGCATATAGAGTTCATCAAAGAAGAGTGGAAAAGGTACCCAAAGAGGAAAAAGGGTCGTTAAAAGCTCAATAATCTTCTCGTACTGGCTAAGTTCCTTAGGAGCGGTTTCAGGTACATCACCTGAAAAATCTGCAGCAGCCTTGCAAGCAACTCGGCTGCTCCTGTAAAAATTATAACGAACATCTAAAATAAACTAGCAAAAACTAGAGCAAATTAGATCAACAGATCACTCTATCTATAGTCCTAAAGATACCTGGAGGAATGTATAACAGTGGAGGCAGATTCAAGAGCAAAGACAGAGCGTAATGGTTTACTGTTCTGAATCCTCAAACTTACTCCAGCGTTACTAACCGAAAACAACCTGGGAGAAACTGAAAAAACACCAAAATGATGATGATTCAGCAAAAAGAGACTCTTGTGTAAAAAAAGAATCAGGGAGTTTTGAAGGATCTCTGATTTGCATACCTGATTGAGTTTGAGTTTGAGCTCTCCTTGTCGCAGGAAACAAGGAAGTTCCGATGCCACTGCATTGACTTAATCTGACGTCTGTAGGCAAAACTCTAGAAATGGAGGCCATGTTTTTTTTTTTTTTTTTTTAAGCGAAAGGGTTTTAGGATCACAGAGAGAGCCTTGACAATATAAATTAGAGAAGACGACTCTTCCAAAGAAGGAGGAGGAAAGGGTTTTGTGGTGGGAGAGGAGAGCCACACATTTCTCCTGTCTCTTTTTATCAACAATCCTATCTGAAAAATATCTCAAGAAATCTCAAAATGGATCAGTTTAGAGTTGCAACTCCTATGGTTTTTAATCACACATTAAATCATTAATATATATATAATTTTATTCAACCGACAATAAAACAAAATATGAGTTCATACTTCTACTTCACATTAACACTAAACAGCTAAAAACAAAGCAAACAAACAAATAAAAGGGGAAATAATCAAAACATGTCATAATAAGGAAGGCAACCAGAATCAAAGCCATATGCTGAAAATTCATTACAAGACTGATTTCACATCTAATTATATTTATCGATCATACTTTGATTAAGAAAATTAAACCGTTACATATAAAATACCTCTCCCGAAGATATTCGGGTTAGAGATTTCGCCGACGTGCGATAAACAACAATCCGGCTTAAGTCCGGTTTAAACAGTTTGCTCTGGTTTTGTTCAACGCAAGCCGGGGAGTAGCAACTGAGTCTTCTGCCTTTCGCCGGAAATTGATTCGGAGCTTTAACGGATTATCGTTGTTTTTTTTCACCCGTCGTTGAGCTGAGACTTGCTTACATGAGCTCCTCGCATAACTCTGCTTTTCACTGAAATCGGAATTTGCCTGCCTCGCCGCTCGCCGGAGTTTTGGCCAAGCGTCGCTTATCATTTCTCTCACACGAAGATACGATCAGTTCACACGTGCCTTTCGGCAGAGTCTCCTTCCACGTGCCATCCTAGCTTATCTAAATTAGTGGGCTTGAATTGTTTTTTTGCGGCCCACTATTTAAGCTTCGGGCTGTGGCTTTTCTCTGAATTGTATTTTGTTGCATTTTGGGCTCCATTACCAGTTTTTTTAACGGCCCACTTGATAAAACATTTTTATCTTACAACAAATTCAAGAGCCCAAACTGGTTGATTATTTTTATAACAATTGGTTTCAAATCGGAGTTGGAAAATGAAGTTTTTGATACAAAAGTCACACAAGAGCAAAGCTAAGAAAATGAAATTGAAAAACAAAAGATTAGATTTTGGAACCAAGCAAGGTGATGAGGAAGTCCCTGTAGTCTCCGGAAACATCACCAACAATAGCGTTATCCATGCTTGAGTTGTACATATTGAAGTACTCTCCTCTTACTTTCATCAAATCGATCTCTGCACGCGTCACGATCGCTCTCGTCAACGAATCTTCATCAGTTCCAAAACCTTCAATCGATTCACTTACAACCTGTAAAATGAAGTAACCAAACACAAAGTTGAGTATAAGATCATAACCAAACAGAGTCTGCTCAATGTTTTAAGTACCTTTGCAAAGTGTTTCTCAGGGAAATCAATACACAAGATCACCATCTTCAGTAGACTTCTCAGATCAGCATCTCCTGGACATTCATCAACATCCTGACCATAATAACAACAAACATTGAAGTCTATATCCAGGAAAATAGAAAAAAACAAAAGCCATGAAAGCCAAGATACGATCTTAACCTTATCTAATGTGTTACCATAACTCTGCTTGTAAGCGACAAAAGTTTGTCTGAGCTGGAAGATACTGCGAGTTCCTAGTATGTACAGGACATGATCATGGTCCAGCTGCTTCTTTGTTATCGCTTCGCGTAGCATAGCTGCTTCGATTGTAGCTACTTCTGCATCAACCTTGTCCTTGTCATATCTGAATGAGCTTGCTAACGTCACCAGCAACTGTGCATTTTCATACCATTAAGGCATCAAATTCAAAAGTCCAAAGCTTTTTTTTTACAAAAATTTGAAAAGAATGAATGTTATGAGAAGGAAGAAAGACCTTTGCAAGAGGAAAGGGGACAGAGGAAGCAATGTGTTCTTCGAGTGATAAGTCGAAGAGAGAACAGTAAGCTTTCCTCACAGCAATTAAATGGCTTGGAGAAGCTGTGCAAGAGATCTCTACTATGATCTTTAGCTTCTCTAACCCTTTCTTTTTCTCTTTCAAAACCTTGTTCGCAAGCCTTGCGTCTCTCTCTGCTGGATCGTAAGTCCACAGAATCACAGCTTTCTGCAAGTAACAAGATTTGTGTTTTTCATGTAAACGGAGAAGAAAATATCTTCTTTATATCAATGTTTTGAGTTAGGGATTTAGAAAAAAAATGTGAGTACCATGAAATCACCAGACAATTCAGAGGAGAGAACATCGATAAGATCTTTGCCGTATATTTCTTTGTAGCTTTCCCTGATTCTCCTTCTTTGGATCTCGTTTCTTTTTCCTAAAACGCGTATAATCGCCTTCTCATCTGTTCCCCAACCTATAGAATAAAAGAAAACACATTCCAAACCCAATCTCGAAATATAAACCCAGAAATCTGATTTTTGAGAAACATACGAACGATTGCGTTACGTGAATGCAGAGATTGATTGTAAACGTACCGCGAAAAGCGTGATTGAGGGTTTCAGAATCCTGAGCTGGGGAAGGAACTTCGTCTGGTACTCTAATGGTGGCCATTTGAGATATTCCTCTGTTTCTCCGAAGCGTGTGCTTCTCTCTGTGTTCTCTCCCTTTTAATTTCTTTCTCTCTCTTGTTTTTGTTTCAATCCGTTTCAATTTACAGTACTTAGGTGTAATTATGTTGCAGGAGAATCTTTATTTGACGCAAATACCCCCGAAGACGTAACTGTAATGACTTTTTTTTTGTCAGGAACTCGGAACTGTAATGACTTAACCTTACACCATCTCCATCAAGGGGATCTCATTGGGTATTTAACAATTTATTACAACAAAAAAATAAAGAAAAAATAATTATAAAAAGAAAAAATCTTAGAACCAATTCTCAAACAAGAAATGTTTAGATACCTTGAGATACTCTACTATACTATAATTGATTATATGAATTAAATAGTTTGTAAGTTCTTTTTTTAATTCTAATTACTTTTTAAAAATCTTATAATAAAATTAGCTATCTATCAAGTTCCATTTTGTATAATTTTTAATTATATAATATTATTTTTAATTCATTTAGCTAAATTAATTAATAAATTTATTTAAATTAATAATCTAATTAATACAAAATATAAAATCATACAAAATAAATATAAACTTAAAATTTTGTTACATATTAAAATTATAAAAAATGTTATATTTTTACATATTAAAATTAACAATTTTATTTTTACATATTAAAATTATAAATAATTCTTATAAATGACAGAAAATTATTTAATTTAAGATAAAATTTAACATATATTATTAATTTAAGTTATGCTAAAAAAATAAGTTATATCAACATTATTAAATTACTTAAAAATATTATATTTTTAGATACTTTGGAAAGTATCTCACTAATGGTAATAAAAATTTGTGATGGATTTCTCAAAATAAAATGTAACAAAAATAATATTATTGTATTGTTTAGATACCTAAAGAGTCTTATCCAGTGTCGAATTTTTTGGTTTCAAGGACGGACATTGGATAGGAGGGTCCGATATTAGTTATATATTTGCTGACCAGTTCCTCTTTCTATAACTATTTTCACAATCTATCCAATACTTACCAATAAATCCAAGATCTCCTTAAGATTAAGTTTTGACTTTAAGTCTAACAAGCTGGTATACTTTTTTGATCAAAAGACTAGGAAATTAGTAAAATGTGTGCTGTGTGCATGACGGAGATTTCAAATTTAATAGTATAATTGCATCTCTAGTATTGATGTTTCGTTTTTTTTTTTAAATGATAATTATCAGTTTGAAATATTAAACTCGATCATCTTCTAAAGAAACCATGTCCAAATTTTCTATATTTCCGAAATTTTAAATGAATGTGTTTGCAGATTTATAAAAATAAATATTTAAACGTTAACAGCTTATTCTGCGGTGTTACTTACATATTGTGTTTGAGAAAAGAAAATAGGGATTTACTGTGTGCGTTATAAACAATGTTATAGTCAACATGTCTGTCTGTGTGACACATGCGTTTATAAATTAAATAGATTTTAATAGAGTCGAGAATGACGAGATCTTTTGAATGAGTGACAAATGAGTTTAACCAAATCAAATAAATGAAATAGCGAAATGCTGCAAATCATAATGCTCAAAAGATACAGCTGTCCCCTCTAAATTATTATAAGTCGTCTCTTCGTGTAAAACGTGATCTTGTTTATGGGCACGTCTGCAAATTTGTCATTTTTTCTCATATAGAAGAAACACCCTGTCATACAATAATTGCACAGCTCTTTAATTAGATATTAATTGTTGACCAAATATTTTGGTTGTGAATGGGACTCATGCAGGTATGACCCAAAAAAAAAACGTGGTTGTACAACCCCTCAATGACAGATGTTCAGTAATAGCTTTTTAAAAAACACCATGTGATCGATGCTTGTTGGAGTGTATTAATAAATAGGGGTGACCGCGGATCGGATATCCAGAAATTTTTTAGTATTTGTGGTTTGCTCAGTTTTTAACGGATATTTAATTTTGTGATTTGATTTGCTCTGAAAATATACGGATATCCGGATTTTCGGATATCCGGAAAATTTACAAGTATTTGCGGATATTTACAAATATTTATGAATATTTAGTTTGATCCGTTTAATATACACAAAACTGAAAGTACATCAATTTTTATTATAAAAAAAATATTTTTCATCTAAAATATTAAGTGAAAATAACTAAAAGAAAATATTTTATTTTATAAAAAAATCTATAAAAAATAAACCTACAAAATTAAGATGAGAAAAAATGATATTTTATATTTAAAAATAATATTAACTATTTGAAACTTTAATATTAAACTTTACTAAAAAACTTTTGTTGATATTTATTTACTAATATAAAATAAAATATTATTTATTAACATATTTTAAGTTTAAACATATTATTTATTTTTTTATAATTAGTTATTTAGTCATTTATTTTATATAATAAAAGAATAATTGAAAATTTAGGAAGAAAATTGAGAATATATTAATAAAAATTTATAATATAATTGATATATACATGATAATATATAATAAATTTATAAAGATACAGATCGGATCGAATATCCGACATTATCTAAAAATATATTTGTGATTTGCTTGTTTTGTACGGATACTACAATTTGCTATTTTGCTTTGCTCCGAAACCTTACGGATATCCGGATTTTTCGAATCAGATCGAAGCAAATATCGGTTCGAAACAAATATAACGGATATTTTGCCCACCCCTATTAATAAACTTATCACTTATATATTATTAGTCTTACCATCTCGCGAAGGAAACGTGATTAAGGCATCTCATCTACTCTTTTTAATCGATTACGCGGTGCATTATTTTGTTTAAAGGGACAGTCTGTACATAATGACAATGCATTAAAACTTTGTTAAAGAATGCATTATTTTAACAGAACAAAATATGCTATCTGCTTTGCCATGATCTTTGAACCTTTTATTTTTTTTTGTAACAGGTTTTTCTGATTTAGTATTCAACACCGTTACACATCAAAATATTTACAACTTCATTATGGAGGATAAAATAAGCTCATCAACCACTCTTTTGTAAAAACGGTTGAACAATATTGGTGGTTATGCTACGGGGATTATCGTGTGTCGTATGTTTTTCATTGTAATTATTATCTAATACTAGTATTCGTTTAACTTTATGATTGAGTGAGATCGCAACTAGTTGAACTAGTTGACTTTCACTAGTCTTCTATTGATTGTCTGAGATTCGACCTATTCAGAACCACATGGATCTTAGATCTTATGTGTACCATATCTTAAATCAGATCTGCCAGAGTAGCGGTGCATGTGTCACTTCGGTTTGCTTCTGTTGCAAGTTTCCTAATACAAATTTAGACTACGTCGATCAGAATTTTGTAGCTTATTAGTGTTTTGTGTTAGTGTTATCACATGAACTCAAATTTGGTATAATACATGTTGTCATAAATAAAGAATAAAATAAAAATCGGAAAGGACCACGCCCAATAATTTTTAACTTCAGTTTCTCATAATAAAATATTAATAAAATTAGAATTTGAAAAAAGAGATAATAGAAACAGTTTTTCAAATGAGAGACACATAAAAGAATTATTTCATATGTATCTTTATATCATTGGTTTAAATTTCATTTTCATTTAAAATTAAATAATAAAGTTAAATTATATTAAAATTATTATTATAAAATTGATAAGAGATTATTGATGAGTCATCACTGTGCATTGTAAGAGCATATTCATTTAGAAACAAGATATCTCACTAATAATATTTTTTTTTTTAGGTAAGAAAGAGTATCTCATTAAAGTATTTCATTTAAGAAACTTTGAGATACTTAGACATACTCATTTTACACATATCATTATATAATTGATTTAACTCTCTTTTATAAATATTTTTTTATTATATCATAAAATTATATTAAAAATTAATATTATATAGATTATTTAAAAAGAGTATCTCACTAATAAAAATACTCTTAAAATTTAAAGTGCAGTCTATATAATGGTCAAACTTAATAAATTCCAGTTAAACAAAAAACAGTAAAGATTTAATATGTTTTGGACTACTGTAATTCCTTTATATGAACAGTTGTTTAAAGATGCAATAAATTTATGGGGCGTTACACCTTATTACAACAATGACTATAGCGTTAGTCCTACATCTGAACACGAATTATGGGAACAAAATAAATAATATATTGATGTACCGAAAACACCCTTGTCTCCCTCCATAAACCACAATATTGCCCTGAATAATCCTCATCATATAAAACGAACTGTCTCTTCTATAGCTTTCCGCATAAACCAAAGTAAAGCAGAAAAAAAAAAAAAAAAAAAAAAAAGAAGCTAAAGCTGCAAGAAAAATGGCTCACACTCTCGATTTCGAAGGCATCACTCAAGCAATCTCAGGTAATATTTGTATAATGATACTATCATTGAAAATCAGTTGTTTTATTACGAAGACGGTAAAAATGATTTAGGATTTGATTAAAAACAAAAACAAAAACAAAATTGTAGGAATGGGAGTTGATGAGAAAGCATTGATAAGTACACTGGGGAATTCACACAAGGATCACCGAAGATTGTTTAGGAAAGCAAGCAAAAATTTCTTTGTGGAAGATGAGGAAAGAGCTTTTGAGAAATGCCATGATACCTTTGTCAAACATCTCAAGCTTGAGTTCTCTCGCTTCAATGTCAGTTTCTTCATTCATCTAATTTCCTTCTTTTGATTCCTGGCTTTTCTATTTATTATTTTTCTGAAATTTTATTACTACCTTTTTTTTTTATTTTGGCAAAACTTCCATATTTCTCCCCCACCATTTACACTTGTCAGTTTTACCCAATAACAAATCGATTATTTACCATTTATTTCATTTTAATTAAAAACCTAAAAAATCTGAAATAGCTGAATTTGCCTAAATTCTAAAGTAAAAAAAAAAGACATAAATTTAGTTAACAATTGAGTTATTACTTATTAGTTATTAATATCCCTTTTTATTGATTGATTTTCTGCTATGTAATAATAATTCCCCTAATTATCTAGTGTGTTATTGGTTAAGAGATGTAGTTCTTTGTTGATTGATGAATAATTCAGTCCTAATACTGTCAAGAACTTTGATATGTGAAGTTTCATTGGCTTTGATCAAATGTTATGTGATGAAGTCATAGTAGTGTTGGTCTTTTCACATATCCGATGATTCTAATACAGTACTCCTTAAGAACGAGAAAAAGTAAACCAGCGATTTCCTCCTGGCTGAAAATGATGAAAGTTTGGTCTATGATGTATAGAACGCGGTCGTGATGTGGTCGATGCATCCATGGGAGAGAGACGCAAGGTTGGTGAAGAAAGCATTGAAGAAAGGAGATGAGTCGTACAACCTCATCGTGGAGGTCTCATGCACGCGCTCCTCTGAGGATCTCCTAGGCGCACGCAAAGCTTATCACTCTCTCTTCGACCAATCCATGGAAGAAGACATTGCCTCTCACATCCATGGCTCTCATCGCAAGGTCAGTACATTCTTCCTTACCCTACAGCCTCCCACACACGATCTTTTTGCTCACTCACTGTTTCTGTTTTGTGCAGCTTCTTGTGGGGCTCGTGAGTGCTTACAGATATGAAGGGACTAAGGTGAAGGACGATTCCGCCAAATCCGAGGCTAAGATTTTGGCAGAGGCGGTGGCTTCTTCCGGAGAGAAAGCCATAGAGAATGATGAAGTTGTTAGGATTTTGAGCACAAGAAGTAAGCTGCATCTCCAACATCTCTACAAACACTATAATCAGATCAAAGGCTCTGATCTTCTTGGGGTAACATATGCAACCCAATTCTTATAATATATATATATATATATATATATAATGCCATGTTTTGATTCATATGTATACTTTTTCTAATGGATCAAGAAAATCTTGTGGTTTGATCATCAGGGTGTATCTGAGTCTTCCCTTCTCAATGACGCATTGCTTTGTTTGCTCAAGCACTCTGTGTATTTCAGCAAGGTATGATCACATCTACTCTTCATAACATTTAATAATTTCTGTTTATTTCAGAATGGTTTTGGTTTGGTTTGGTTATACAAAAATTGATTACAGTTCGGTATTCCACCAAATAAATTTATAAAGAAATTTTGGTTTCATTCTTCAGTTAAGTTATACCTTGTTAATTAGAAATATGTAAATTCAAATGCAAATGAACAATATCTAGGAAGATTTAAGCATTTTCTTTTTGATAACGATGCAAGAGTTAACATTAAGTCTCTCTTCTTTGGTTATAGATTTTGAATGCGTCTTTGAACAACGAAGCGGACAAGGGTACCAAGAAATGGTTGACAAGAGTGTTAGTTACGAGAGCGGATCATATTGATGAGATGAAGGAGATCGCAGAAACGTATAATCAGCTCTATGGTGAGACTTTGGCCCAAACAATCCAAGAGAAGATTAAAGGGAACTACAGAGATTTCTTGCTCACACTACTATCTAAATCGAACTGATTTCGGTTGAGAAAATATTCACAAGACTTTTCTTTATTGAAGATTTGATTTACTTTGATGTTATGTTTCAACACCAAGATTTGCATTTTTCTTTACCATTTTGTTTGATCTTGTAATAAAGAGTTTATGTCGTTGGTGACATGATTCAAAAAAGAGAAGAGAGTTTCATTTTTCTCTCTTTTTTTTTGACAAAGAGAGTTTCATATTAAACTCAATTTGGTGTCTTATGGTCACATTTCCAATATAAGAAAACAGATCATTTTGTAGGTCCATGACTAACAGATCATTTCCAATATTCGAACAGTGTTGATAAATGACTAATTTGGTTCGAGATGTTATCTCCGACCAATTTCAGCTCTAAACCGGATGGAGATATGATTCCCGGTTTACAGCTTTAGTCATTTTTAGGTCCATGAGTTTGAGTACCTTTTATCTCCGACCAATTTCAGCTCTAAACCGGATGGAGATATGATTTCCGGTTTAGAGTTTTAGCATTTTGCGTTTAAAGCAACAAAAGCCCGCCACGTGGTGAAGAAGAGTCCCCCGAATCTTCCTCTGACGCACCATTAGATTCCATTTCTCTCGTTTGTACCTTTTTGACAAAATCTATCAAAACCATTCGTTCGTTTTGCAAATCACAGATCCATTTCTTTGTCTTTCTCCATTTCTCATCACAATGAATGGCTTCTCCGATCTTAATCCTTCCGAGAGGTACGCTTTTTAATTTTGCTGATCGTCTTTTCATCCAATGATACTTATAATCTCTGTTATGTATCATGTATGATTTTGTAAATCATTCGCGTGTATGTATGTGTAGACTTTTTTGTAATAACACTGCGATTTCTTGCAAGTGTGTTCGGGTCTCCAAGATCAATGGAACTCGTAGCTATTTAAAAACAAAACTGAAGCTAATTGATAGTCATGAAATGATCTTTTTGCAACTTTATCGATTGCTTACTCCCTTTCGATTATCGCACCCAAAGTTTGATCTTTTTGATGCAATCTCACCGCGAAATTCTCAGGATTCTGATCTCTCTGTCTTTTTTTTTACATTTGTTGTGAAGCAGCAAACCTTCGCTTTCACATCTAGCTCCTTTAGAAGCCATTCTGTTTGATGTTGATGGAACACTCTGTGATTCAGATCCCATCCACCTTATTGCCTTTCAGGAACTACTTCAAGAGGTTAAATTTAATCTCTTCATTACTCATAAAAAAACTGTGAATTGTAACCTCACTTTCAAGTTCTTGTGTCAAATTTCGCATCTTGTAATCATTTGCAGATTGGTTTTAACAATGGTGTCCCAATCGACGAGGAATTCTTCATTGCAAACATTGCTGGAAAACACAATTCCGAAATTGCTCTTGCTCTCTTCCCTGACGATGTTTCAAGAGGTTTAAAATTCTGTGAGGAAAAGGAAGCTCTTTTCCGCAAGTAAGTGTATACTTTCTTACATTTGATTCAGGTTTTGAGTTATATTTGAAGTAACTCTGTTTTGATTCTTCGTTCTTATTGATATTAGGCTTGTTGCAGAAAAGATAAAGCCGCTTGACGGGCTTATCAAACTGACAAAATGGATCGAGGAGCGTGGATTGAAACGAGCTGCAGTAACAAACGCTCCGAAAGAAAACGCAGAGCTCATGATATCGAAACTTGGCCTGAGTGATTTCTTTCAGGCAGTGATTATTGGGTCTGAATGTGAGTATCCAAAACCACACCCTGCGGCTTACTTGAAGGCTCTTGAAGTGCTTAACGTGTCAAAGGAGCACGCGTTAGTGTTCGAGGACTCCGTCTCTGGGATCAAAGCTGGAGTTGCTGCTGGAATGCCTGTGGTTGGACTAACTACAGGTAATCCACCAAGCCTGCTTATGCAAGCCAAACCGGCTTTTCTCATCGAGAACTACGCTGATCCAAAACTGTGGGATGTGTTGGAAGAGCTTGATAACAAGGCGAGTTCTGAAAAGAAGTAAATGAAGTGAGAGGAGGCTTGTCGTTGTCTCTCACTTGTGTGGCTCATGGAGCCTACACTTGCATGAGCAGCCTCTCAAGTGTGTACCTTTATATATCTTGGTTGATTATTGTTGAATATTCTTTGGGAATTTATGACAATGGGATCTATCAAATAAATTCTTTCAAATAAACTAAAACTATAATCTGACCATAAAGTCTATTGGTTTGTGTTGTTCTGATTATATGGTCAGATTGTAGTTTTACTGTGGCTAATGATCTTATTGTGTTGTATGGTGAATACATTTTGTCCACTGCAGAAAGTAAGACCTTTATCTTTTTTTTGGTACGAGACAATTCAAGATGTATGATCAGTAGAGCTATTAACATGTTTTATATAGGTTTTATGTTTATATATTTAGTGGTAAGAAAATGTAAAATTTTGACATTCTAGAGAATTAAGATCAATAGAGGTATTAAGATGTATATGATCAATAAAGCTATGATCTTTCTTATTTTGACATTAAGACTTATCTAATCCAAAGACACAGCTAAGTGATGAAGTAGTCGTAGTCAAGTGTTTTGAGTCTCTCTTTCAATAGTTTGGAAAAACACTGTTAGTGTGAGTCGATGATGGTTTGCCTTGCATTTTTCGGATGTAGATGGTAGATTTGAAAAAAAATAGAAAGATCAAGGGTATTTTCGAAATTTCTTGAATTTAAGGCCCAAGTAGGTACGAATCTAAGCCCAAAAACGTAGAACAGTGTTGTTGTTTTCACCAATGTTTTTAGGCGTCGGAAAAACTGATCGAGCAAAGAATCCGATCACAAAGCCGGAGACAGAGAGAAAGAGGAAGAAGGTTTGTTTTCTCCCCAGAAGTTGAGAGATCAAGCATCTGAGTTCCGATGAGTTCCGGAGGAGGAATCGTAGCTGCAGCAACAGCAGCAGCTCCTTCAAGCGGCGGTGGAAACGTGGAGTGGCACGTCCGACCACCGAACCCTAAAAACCCAGTTGTCTTCTTCGACGTCTCTATTGGTGGCATCCCCGCCGGTCGTATCAAGATGGAGCTCTTCGCAGACATTGCCCCCAAAACCGCTGAAAACTTCAGGTCCTGCCTCCTCTCCCTCTTCTTCTTCTATACTTCTCCTTTTCTTCTTAGCTGATTCTGATTCGTATGTAAATCCTTCTCTTCTTTTCAACTTTCAGGCAGTTCTGTACTGGTGAACACAGGTATATTCGATCTTTTACCTTCCCTCCTGCATCTTGTTCGGCTAAACTTTAATTCTTTTTACTTCTCCACAAGAGATTTATGAGGGTTTTAGAGCTTTTTGGATTTAGAAAGATTAGCAAATATCCATATAGTCTTGCACTTGCTGCGTCAGTTTTTTTTTGTTTGATGCATATATCTTGCACCTTGCTTTAGCTAAGCGTAGATCAAATTGTTTAAGACTATATGAGAGAGATGAGTGGAGAGCTCTGCAATTGTTTTTTGCTACTTACTTAAATCTTCTTTATTGGCATTTGCTTGGTAAATGCAGAAAGGCTGGGAAGCCTCTTGGTTACAAAGAGTGTCAGTTTCACAGGGTCATCAAGGATTTTATGATTCAGAGTGGTGATTTTCTAAAGGTTAGTGCCCTTTTCATCTGATAAAAAAGCTTCTCTTCTTCATTATAGTTTTCTGAATTGGTAATCTTTTGTTTCCTTCTCCTTATCCTGGATGTGTCCAATATGCTAAACTCTGCAGAATGATGGTAGTGGATGCACGTCAATCTATGGCCACAAGTTCGATGATGAAAATTTTACTGCCAAACATACAGGGCCAGGACTGCTCTCGATGGTATGCAATTTGTGCCTTCTGAACGTGTTTAAGAACATGGAATACGAATTTTGTCTACCTGTTATTGATTCAGAGTCATGCTCTTGTCTTTGATGTAATACTCATGACTCTCCTTCTTTTGTTGTAGGCAAATAGTGGGCCAAACACAAATGGGTGCCAGGTAATTTCCGTCTCAATCAATATAATGGCCTTATTTTTACTTGTGAAACGAGACAATATTTGTAAACAAAAATGTGGATAAGCAGTAGCGTGTGAAGCCTTGTGTTTTGACTATGATGCTAAACTAATAGATAATCTTAAAGGGCTAAAAAAGAAAGTAAGGGTTATGCATAATATGTTATCATTTTTAGACTATAATGACCTTTGTGCTCTTTCCATTGCAGTTCTTCATCAGCTGTGCAAAATGCGACTGGCTTGACAACGTGCATGTTGTCTTTGGGGTATGTCCTCTTTTCACATATACGCGTATTGCATGATTGGAACATGAACCTTTTCAATTTTCTTCGATTAAATTCTTACTTCTCCCTTTGTGTTTATAATTGAGATTGTCTAATATCAAAAGAAAACCTTAAAATCCATAATACTTTGAGGAACAGACATTGAGTCGTGAAACCCTTAAGCACATAATCAGTATTAGTGTTGCTATGACTAATTGCAAATTCTACTTTTGATGTACAGAGAGTGATTGGAGATGGCTTATTGGTTGTGCGAAAGATTGAGAACGTCGCTGTCGGAGTCAAAAACCAGCCAAAACTTGCCGTTGTAATTACAGAGTGTGGGGAGATGTGAGATATGAGATGTTCAACCATATATTTTTCTCACTCTTTAAAGAACATGTCTGCTAAAGGAGGAATGTAGTGAGAGCCCAAAGTTCGTTAGTTATAGAACTTACGCATTGTGACAGAAGCTTAATCCCAATATGGGTTTTTGGAGAACATTGTCAGTAAGTTTTTTTCACTTGGTTGTCAATCATTAAGGCTCTTTGTAAACTTTGGTTTGAAGATCAATAACTCTGTGAGTGAAACGAGCAACTTTATATTCATAGCTTCTTACTAATATCTGTAAAACTTGAATAGCTATGGAAGTATCTATGGTTAATCATCTTTCTGAAGAGCAACATCGTTCAATGGTATTGAGGAATAGCCTCTAAAATCTTTGCCACCAGAAACAGCAGGACGTCGCGGTGTATTCCCAATCCGTCGACCAATTGGAGTTTTGGTCACACTGTCTGTGTTAAGGCTCTGTCCCAATGGCTTCTTCTTTGCAGACTTTGAGCCATACTTTGCTTTTTTTGTCTGTAGCAAGGTGACCTTGTAGTCGTTTCTGCTACTGTTTATGCAACCACCACAAAAAGAAAACGCAAACAAAGAGCTTTCTGTTGTTAGCTTAACAACAACACAGTGATATTGTCTACAAATCCATGTTTTTTCACTAACGAACATACCCGGAGTAGACGCTTTTCCTCCTCTCTTTCAGCTCGCACAACAATTTCTTCTTTCAGTGTTTGTAATAATGGGTGCTGGATCGAAAATGCATAAAATATCATATAAGCTAAAATCAAACCATATAAGAGAATCGAGTAAAATGTACAGTTAGTTACCTTATCACATAAGAAGGGGATTCCTCTAGCAGGCGATATTGAATAAAAACACTAGCAGGCAGCAACAGTTACATTTCCCGCTTTTGTATCTAAAGTTGCTATACCATTACTCTGTCCTTTTACTGCAATCTGGTTTAGTTGATAGGCCTCTTTAGCCATTCCGGCCTTAAGAAGACAAGATAACAAAGAACTCACTGTAATCTTATCCGGTGAACAACCTATCGCCACCATTTTGTGGAAAATGCTGATTGCTTCACACATCCTTCCTTTCATGCAATGACCAATTATAAGAATCGTAAACGTGATCTTATCCGGTTTGCATTTCTTCCTCTCCATCTCAGCCACGATAACATTCGCCTCGTTGAGCTTCCCGGCTTTACAAAACCCGTCGATCACAGGGTTGTACAAGAACGGTTTCGGAACAACGTCCTTAACAGCTAACTGCGCCAAAAGCTCGCGAGCCTTGAGCAGCCGATTCTCTTTACAGAGCGCGTTGATAAGAATCGAATAAGTAAACGCATTGGGGAACATTCCTTTAGCATTCATCTCTTCCCAAAGACTAAACCCTTTGTTCACTTGTCCCACTCTGCAGTATCCATCGATCAACGAAGTGAAGGTCACAACATCCGGAAAACAGCCGAAAGAGTCCATCTTCTCGCGGATGGCTTCCGCGGAAAGCATCTCGCCAGCTTTCGCATAACCGTCCACGAGAACATTAAACGTTACGTTAGTCGGATACATTCCCAAATCAACCATTTCATCTAGCAGAAGAGATGCTTCTCGCGTCTTCCCGGCTTTACAGTACCCTGACATCATAGAGGTATAAGTAACAACATCCGGAGAGCAACACCCGCTTCTCGACTTGGCCTCGTTGAACATCTCATACGCTTTGTTAAGCTCATTACTCTTGCAAAACCCTTTGATCAGAGTGTTATACGTGACGATATCAGGCGAACAACCAAAACTACTCATCTCGCACAAAAGCTCTAACGCTTTATCAGCTTTTCCTATTCCACATAAACCTCGAATCAGAATGTTAAACGTCCATGTATCATTACAAGACTGAAACTTCAGATGCGTATTGAATAGCTTCATCGCATCTTCAACACGGTCCAACCTCACTAACGTGTTCAGCAAACTGTTAACCACCATAGAACATCCTTCAACCTCATAAGACTGAAGAAGCAAAGCAGTAGCGAACTGAAGCTTACCCTTTTCAGCGAAAGAAGACACCAAAAACCCTAACAGTCGACTATTCGGAGAAACGCCGTCACTCTTCATGCACTCGAATACCTTCCCGGCCAAATCGTGCAACCCGGCTTTACAAAGAGATCTCGTGAGAAGGTTATAAGTCCAGAAAGAATGGCGGATGTTGAGCTTGAATCTACTAAACTCCCAAAACCGAAACCCTGTGTGAGGATTGTCGAGTTTCTTCACGACCTCAAATGCGATGAAGGGGTTCAGATTCTTGCTCAGGTAGCAGAAACAGAGATCGGAATCCGGAACCCTGTAGACGAACAGAGTAGAGACGATTTTGATTAGCCACGCTTCGGGGCAATGGATTACCTCTCGGGTATTGCTTTGTAGAGGACGAGCTTGAGCTCCTCCATGAGTGTGTGTGTGGATAAGGCCAATGGTGGTGGCGAAGGATGCTCGGATCATGACGGCGTGAAAGAATTGGCCACGGCGATTTGGGAGGAGCTAGGGATTGTTTTGGTCAACCTCATCTGTGTTTTTTTTTTCTTCTTTTCTTCAGAGGAGTGTGTGTGTGGAACTGAAAACATTTGGGAAGGAATAATAGGACCTTCTAGCCGAGGTAGAGGCTTAGGAGATTATTATTTTTTTTGTTTATTTCAGTAATTATCTGATAATTAACTTACGCATTAGGATAGTAACTTCTACAACTAATGAACTTACGCATTGTGACAGAAACTTAATCCCAATATGGGTTTTTGGAGAACATTGTCATTTAGTTTTTTTTCACTTGGTTGCCAATCATTACGGCTCGTTGTAAACTTCGGTTTGTAGATCAATAACTTTGTGAGTGAAATGAGCAACTTTATATTCATAGCTTTACCAATATTTGTAAAACTTGAATAGCGAAGGAAGCATAAAACAAAATAGAAGCTTAAGTCTCAGCTCATGAACATGTAATGTCGGCTGTGCTTATCTAAAACCCTCACTTTCTGAGTATCTATGGTTAATCATCTTTCTGAAGAGCAACATAGTTCAATGGTATTGCGGCATTGCCTCTAAAATCTTTGCCACCAGAAACAGCAGGACGTCCCGGTGTATTCCCAATCCGTCGACCGATTGGAGTTTTGGTCACATTGTCTGTGTTAAGGCTCTGTCCCAATGGCTTCTTCTTTGCAGACTTTGAACCATACTTTGCTTCTTTCTCTGTAGCAAGGTGACCTTGTACTCGTTTCTGCTCCTGTTGATGCGACCACAACAAAAAGAAAACGCAAACAAAGAGCTTTGCGTTGTTAGCTCAACAACAACACAGTGATATTGTTTACAAATCCATGTTTTTTTTCACCAACACACATACCCGGAGTAGACGCTTTTCCTCCTCTCTTTCAGCTCGCAGAACAATTTCTTCTTCCAGTGTTTGTAATAACGGGTACTGGATCGAAAAGGCATAAATCATATAAGCTGAATCAAACCATTAAAAGAGAATTGAGTAAAGGTACGGTTAATTACCTTATCACATAAGAAGGGGACTCCTCTTTCTTGTTCCCAGGCCTTCACTTTGGTGGCCAGACCGTCGATCATTGCTTAAAGAACAAACACAAGAGGTTAGTGTCATCTTATGACCCATCAGTTTTACAACAGATTTTGTATAAACAGCTAAAAAAGTCTAAAAAAACTTCACTTGATCTGAATCAGGCACTATAACTAAGTTCACACCCTAACAAGTGCAAGGAAAATCATCTAACAATGAGTTTTCGAGTTTTTGCTGGAACCAATGATCGAATTAGAGAGTCAAAAACCCTAAATCCTCTTGTTGAACTGCTAAAACATGGTATGCGATAGAATAGAAAATAAGAATTTTCGAATGAAAAGAAAAGTAGATTATTGAAAACTAATCCAAAGGGGTATCTAATTAACATGGATTGTTTCCAGAAAGCATCATATTGAAGTCAGACTTACTTGCATGTATAAAGACTCACCAGGAATTTTGCTGATCAGGCTCCTAGCTTTCTCTGCCCGTTTTAAATTTTTGTGCGCTCCTCTTACAGCACTGAATCGATTTTCATCCTGTTAAGAAAGCAAAATCGAAGAGACAATCAATATGGCATACGTATACAAAGCTAGTCTGTAAGAAATTCCCATAATAATTAATAACTCTCTTAACATTTAAACTATAAAAGAATAACTCTATGCAGATAAGAGTGATGCTCTCTAATAGCTGCAGCCTGCAGTTAACCTTAAGACTTGATAACTCTATATCTTCATCAGAAAAAAAAAGCTGACAATTAGCTCCAAGGTTCACAGGTCTTCTCTTAAAATATCTACATAAAAGAGAAATTTAAAACACAATGTGGTATTCACCTTTTCATAATCATCAAGCCATTTTTCTTCTTCCTTTGCGTGCCTCAACTTTTCAACTTTGTCTAAAATTTCCTTTCTGCTTATAGCTTCCTCTTTTGCCTTCTCGATTTGGCCATCTATGCTTGCCAGAATATCAGACAGATCACAATCACCTGCAAAGGAAAATTTCGTCACTGCACACCAGATGAAAGGTAATTTTTAAACCATAGGTTGTTTGCGGTCAGTAACTTAACAAAATGTGAAAACATGTCCATCGTATTTTCATATTAAGTTATTGCACAGTTTTGTCAAATTGGGGCAAAGTTGACTCAGAACAGAACAAACAGGAAATGGAGATGAACATTTTAAAGTTAGTCAAAGAGAGGAGTAACAACTTCTTATTTGGTATGAGAAAGTAGAGTGGCTACCAGTTTGCAAGCAGAAAACAATTTGCAAGGAAATAAAAGGTAAGAGACAAAACGATTAGATTCCAACTTTCATATATATTTAATAGGCTTTCCATAATGCTACTACTAAGGCGTACGAGTATTATACCTTCGAAAGTAAAAGCACAAAAATGCACTGCAAAACCGAAGTACTTAATTAATTAGTTGACCTACTCAAGAAGAATTTGTATGGTACCAGAATCAATGAGGTCGAGAAGACTCTGCCTTGCAGCATCGCTATTGACATCCATATGAACCTCTCTGCAGATTTCTTCTAGTTCACACTGCCTCTTCAACACCAATTCCTTCATTTTGCTGGACTTCAGGGCGTTCAGTCTTTTCACTTCATCTTCAGCCTATGACCAAAATATTAGACTTAAGAAAAGTGACACTCGCTGGCTTAGACATATCACAATAAATGAATATGATATGTATTTAAAGAGAAAATATGATAACATTACCTCTCGGAGAATGTTCAGACCGAGGCATCCTTTTCCTAAGGCATCATCAGCTGGAACAGAAAGTAAACTACTTAAACTTTCAAATCTTCTTCTCTCATCCATAGGTGTTTCCATTAAATTCCACAGCTCTTGCATGGTTATTCCCAAACCTTGTAGCTGAAATAAATAAAAATCTCAAGGTATCAGTCCGCATTAGCTATGGGTTGTCCAAACAGTTCGAAAGTGTTCTTTGCTCACCTTAAACAGCCTCTGGCGTTTCTCATTCTTCAGAGACTCTACAAGTTCTGTTAATCTAGCAAGAGTATCATTACTAATGCTTTTCGAGTGAGTCTTCGAAAACTCGGTCAAGCTTTTATGGACATTATTCAAGGCTTTAGAGAAATCAAATGACATAATCTCTGACAACTCATGGACAGCACTGATATAAGAATCTACTTTCTGCAGTCGAACAGCCTGAAATTCAAATAAAGATGATTAGCACATAAACACAAACATTTTGAAACAAATACTGAACGTGTATATATAAAAATAAGAACAAAGAATACCTTTTCTTTGCGAAGATCCTGCAGATGTGCTCTTTGTTCATCCAACTTTCTTTGTGTTAAGTCACTTTCATCAATTTCTGGACCAGAGCCAACAGGATAATCATTCCCCGCAATGTTAGACGAGATCTCTGCAATTTGTGTAAGAGTCTCGGAGAGTTCTTTGCATCTCTGATCCTTTTTCATCATCAGATCATCCAGTACAGGCTTTACAGAAGAGATCTGCTCCTTCAAAGAGCCTTCTTTCTTCTCAAATAAAAATAATAACATAGATAAGAAAATTTTCTCTATCCATGAAACAGACATTGTAGTGATGCTAAAAGAGTACCATACCCTTGAAAACGAGACTTGTTCATCAAGTGCAGACATGAGGCTGGCAATTTCAGCTTCAGCTTGAGCTAACGATCGTTGTAACTCAGCTCTGTGCTTGCGAGTCTTCTCAACCTTTTTGTTGTATATATCCAGACATTCCTGCTCAAGTTCAAGCAGCATCGTGTCTCTCTCATTGTAACTTTCACCAATCTCATCCCATATTATCTACACCAGAATAAACATTGTGGTAAGACTCAAAGGCATTTCTCCTCAAGTACAGTGGACGCATATACATGCTCAATTCCACAAAAAACAAGACATCCGCACCAGTCACAGCACTAACCAGTAGCAGCATCTTGATACCGATTTCAATTATTGATCAGATTATGAGCTATAGCATGAGAATCGATTCAGAAAGTAGTAACGAGAACGAAGTTAACTACCATCATATTAAAAGCCAACCTAAGACAAATCACGGCACGAATCCTTCACAGCGAAACTTAAAAACTACAAGCAAATGTAATTGCCGAGGCACAAATTCGGCAATTCAAAGCCGAACGAAAATTTAAATAAGATAGAACCGAGAACGAATTGAAATAATGGCTTCGAAATGAATCTAACAGAGAGTGATAAGAAGCATGAACCCTAGGAAAACAAAATTGATATCCAATCGTGTTACCGAACTAATCAATGAATCATCAGAAAAGCAGACCAAAGGAGAAAGAGATAATCGCACTCGGCGCGAAATCTCGAAAAAGTCGGGAGAAAAATGAAGAAGCTAGGGAGAAAAAAAAGCGAGGAAAACTGAGAACCTGCAACTCTTGAAGAAGGGAAGTGCAAGTGGTGGCTGAAGAAGGAGACATTTTCTCCGTCCGCCGGCGGTGAGTAACAAAGTTGACGATGCTCGGAAGTCGGAAACCCTAGGCCCTATCTGATTTAAGCGTGAAGATCCCGAGAGATATCGTTTAGAGGAGGAGAGCAAATGTCGATTTTGGAAAGAATGTTTTTGGCGGTAAACTAGAATTTTTGTGTCCCTCTCGGAATTTGTGTGCACGGGGAAGTCCAAATGATTTGTATCTTCCTTGTTAAAAATTTAGAGATTATCTATTTTTCAAAAAAAAAATCTAACATTTTAAAAGAAGAATCCAAAAGTGATTTAGTTTAAAAAATAAAAATATACTCCTTCCGTTTTAATGATGTTTTGAATTTTTATTTTGTTCTAAAAAGATTGATTTTCTATATTATATTTAATATATTTCTTTTGTCAAGACAATTTTTTAGATAAAAAATTAATATTAAATTAATAAATAAACAAAAAATATTTTAAAAAAATAAATAATCATTACTTTTTTAATATCTATGAAACATCTAAAACAGTATATATTCTCGAACAGAAGAAATATTTATTTACATTTAAATTAAAAACTATGTTTAAAACAGCATTTGTATGTTTACTGAAAACAAAATACTTAAAGGGGTTTTAGCCTTTTAGGTAATAAATGTACACTCGGTTTTATGTGATGCGAGATTAATACTCCTTTTAGGTTTTATTTTGTTCCACCTTCATAATTTTCGGGGTTGGATGTTTTAGGATAATCGTAGTATATCAACAAATTTTATATTATCTCTTTTTAAGCAAAAGGTTTTTTTATTTAATCGAGAAGGGCGTCGCACTGTATATATATATTAGGACAAAAACGAAAGCAGAGCCGTGGATGAAATAGCCAAAAGTCCTTGAGAGAAAAAGACACACCAACCAAAATTTGTCGTCAGTGTGCTCAAAAGCTTTCTTTGCTTAAACGTGCACACTTCACTCGTCTTGGATCCTTTTCCGCTTTTCTCAGGTTTTCGTTTTCTCCGCTCTCTTGTGTTTTATGCTCAAAATTGATTCCTTCACTGTTTGATTGCAATTGTTCTTACAGATCTATATTTTGTGGCTTTTTTTTTTTAATTTAATCCCCACATAGAAAAGCGATCAATTTTTCTTCTCCGATCTACATCATCGTCTAACACTGCTATTAAATTTTCAGCTTTTTGTTCTTTTTTTTTTTTTTTTCTGAGAATGCTATGCTTTCTGTAATTCGCTTTTTGATTTTCGAGTTGCTTTCGATTTTTGGGCTCTGGGTAGTGTTTAGCATAAATTCTATATCTTTCGGGTCACACGAAATTGCGGGATAATCCAGTTATTTAGCCTCCACGCGAAGTTGTATTCTTTACTCTTTCTTCAAGAGTTGCTTTTATAAGCCTTAAAGGATTCTGAATATTTCATTACTTGCTAATTTGGGGTTTTCTGTGGTTTCTATCTTCAAAGGAAAAAATGGCGTCGGCGAACAGAGAGATGGCTGTTTACTGCTTCGACACTTTGGTCTCTCACTACAACAACGAAGAGACTCCACCACCTGCCTTTGACGAGGCCAATCAGTACGTTTCCATGAACCATTCCATTTTTGTTTTGCCAATTAAACTCCTTTTACTTGTTTGTTATGACATGCAAGTTCTGAATCTCTCTCAAGTATGTATTTACTGAGATTTCTCCCTTTCACACTTGACTAGCTCCCAGTTCTGTTTCTGAAGACTCTTGGTCATGATTATCTTAGTTGTTTACACTCAAAAGCAGATCCCTTTACCACATGAAATTTGAATTTTTTTATATCTTCTCTTGGTTTGGATTTGGCTAAGGCATAAACGCTCGCCATCTCCGGCCCTTGCATGCAGCTAGTGATGTTCTATAGTGAAACCTTTTGTTGTCGGTATTTATGTTCAGTAGTAGAAATATATGGATGGTTGGTAGAATCTTGTGTTACTCATAGTCCAAGTGTTTATCTTGTAGTCCATTGTTTGTGACGTGGAAGAAGATAGTGAATGGTGGGGAGCCTCGATTGCGTGGATGTATTGGTACACTGGAAGCACGCCGCTTGATCAGTGGCTTCAAGGATTACGCCTTGACGAGGTACTTACGATTCCTCTCACTTTCAGTTCTCATGTTACCGTAGCCAAGTGCAACCATGATGTGTGTTGTTTTGATCTGTTTTGCCTTTTAAATGAATTCGCTTTGATTGAGTTTGCCTTTAGATATTATCTATTAGCAACTTTGTATATGAATACTTTGTCTAGTTACAAATAAACGGTGCGAGCTAAAAGATTTCATATTTTGAAGTGTCATGTTTCTCTGCTGTTTTTGTACCTTTTTTTGTTGCAACCCAAATCTTTTGCACTCAAGATTCAAACTATCCTTTTTTTTTGTATCTGTCTTCGAACTGTGTGTATAATAAACATGAATAGCAATAGAAATACAATGCACACAAATAAGACTCCAACGTCCTATTGGAAACTTTGAGCTTGAAGCACCTTTATACGTAGGTGTATTTTTTTCTATTCCTTGCTGTTTCGCCATAGCTCATTTGCCTTTTGTTTTTCGATGTCATTGGTTGTAAATGAAACGTATTTTGTTTGATGTAATATTACAGTGCCTTGAGAGATCGTAGGTTCCCACCGATACAACCCAAAGAACTGCCATTTCTGCAATGTACAGTGTCTGTCCTGACTAATTATGAAACTGCAGAGGATTATCTTGATTGGGAGGTTATTCTCTTCACTCTCCTGTTACACGATATGTCATTCACCGTCTTAAAAAGTCCATTTATGTCGATTTATCTTCCCTGATTTGGTTCTATAAAAGGTCGGAAAGCATGGTATCATCATTGAGTTCACTGACCCCGTGACTAATGCAAAGCGAAGCGCCACATATTTGCCTGAGGTGCCATCTCAAGAAGGTACGTACCATTTTGATATATACAATCATATAATGTTGGATCTACTTGGTTTGCTAATCTTATGATTAGTTCTCTCTTTTTGTGTTTTCCCGCAGGGTGGACAAAGATAGAGGCGATAGATTCGCTGGTGCGTAAAGCAGGATACAACGGTGAGATAACGGAATCAGTGCGTAGGCGGATCCATCTAACACGATACCAGAGTACGTTATTCACCATGCATTACAGCGAGTACCTTTCTTACGTTAAGGCCACGAGAGGCCTTGTCCCTGCTATTAACGGGACCATCAAGCCCGTCACGTCCTTGTCCTGATTCATTTGCACCGTGTGAAACCATTGCCATTGATTCTGTTTGGGCAAAACTCATCCTAATTTATCGTTGTTTATGTGATTCGAAAAAATGTCTGCCTCTGATTTGGGCTGTTTCACATTTTGTATCAACAATTAATTAAATCAAAGGAACCCACTTTGATCCTCTCAGTCTAATCTAATCTCTTGAAAGAAGAAGAGTTTTTGATCATTTGTTGATTCGGTTTTAGTTTGTTGACTCCCTTATTAAAAATCTAATAAAAATAAATTCGAGTTTGCAAACGCAACCGCACTTACAATATTTTATTTATCAACCAATCAGATCCTTGTTTTCTTCTCCCACCTCACTTGGAGGAAACATGTGACAAGCTCTTTTTTTTTCTTTCGAACTCTCCGTCACTTTCATTTCATTCTATTTGGAATCTTCCGAATCGACAGATCTCTGGAGACGATAAGCTGAGACTGTGAGAGAGTTTAGTTCTTTTGAGTGGTGCGGTATGGCGGAGGAGAAATGGGTGTTGATGGTGACGGCGCAGACGCCGACGAACATCGCCGTGATCAAGTACTGGGGAAAGAGGGACGAGGTTCGGATTCTCCCAATCAACGACAGCATTAGCGTCACGCTTGATCCCGATCACCTCTGCACTCTCACCACCGTCGCTGTTAGTCCCGCCTTTGATCGGGATCGAATGTGGCTCAATGGCAAGGTACTTGGCTCCATTTCCCCACTCTCATAGCTCGCAAAAAATTCTATTGGATTATGATATTCAGCTGGACAACAGTGAAATTCAAAGTAATTTTCGTTTTTGATGTATAATAATGATTGGTTTTGTTCATGGTGTTTCATTTGTTGTTGTTGTTGTTGTTTCGTCCTAGTGTAGGAAATCTCCCTTTCTGGAAGTAGGTACCAAAATAGCTTGAGGGAGATTAGGAGTCGTGGTGATGATGTTGAAGACGAAGCAAAGGGTATCAAAATAGCCAAGAAAGACTGGGAGAAGTTGCATCTACACATTGCTTCCTATAACAACTTCCCCACTGCTGCTGGCTTAGCATCTTCAGCAGCTGGTTTTGCTTGCTTAGGTACTCTCATTTTTTGATGTTTCTTTAGCTTTGAGACATGAAAAATTCCAACTCAATATATATATGATAACTGCTCTTTGTGGACAGTTTTTGCTCTTGCAAAGTTGATGAATGTACATGAAGATCCAAGCCAACTTTCTGCTATAGCCAGGTACGAGTAACGTTATAGAATCGTTGGTATTTATTGTAAAGCTACTATTTTCCTCTTTTTTTGGTTTTCTCAGAGTGACTGTTGTTTGTGCATCCATTGTCATTCTAAAAGTTCCCATGTTGCTATGTGCTTTTTAAATTGAATTATGTGTAGTCAGACATTCCTCTAGAAGTCAAATGCTACCGGTTTATATGGTTAGATTTTCATTTATTCATACAGGCAAGGTTCAGGAAGTGCTTGTCGTAGTTTATTTGGGGGATTTGTCAAGTGGAACATGGGAAACAAAGAAGATGGAAGTGACAGTGTTGCAGTTCAACTGGCAGATGAAAAACACTGGGATGATCTTGTGATTATCATCGCTGTGGTATGAATTTTAAGTATTTTTAGTCTTGTGCATTTTAAAAGAATTAGTCCCATTCTTCATCTTCCATATCATGTATGTTTCTAGTTAACTTTTTGTTACAATCTCTCTCGTCTAATGATGTGTGGTGAGCTATATGAATAAAGTCTATTTCCGCTGCTTTTTTTACAACATCGAGTATAAGCAGACAACATAGGCAGCCACTTCCGCATCATAGGATGGCTAAGACAAGCTTGAATAATAATTCATTGCATTCTTATCATTTCCATAATAACCTGCAAAAGCTTCTTGGTTTAAAATTTGTTTTTTTCCCCTTTTTCAACTCGTTATAGCTTGTGTTACACACAGGTGAGTTCACGAGAGAAGGAAACAAGTAGCACCTCAGGAATGCGTGAGAGTGTTGAGACAAGTTTGCTTCTACAGCACAGAGCAAAGGTCTGTATATCACCTAAATACCCTATGGGTTGCTGAACAAAGTATGCAGAGTGGTTTTCGTTGTGCTTGCTTAACTTCAAAGATGATTATTTCCCCCAATTTCGTGCGCTGCTTTGATATCTCCTCAGGAAGTTGTGCCAGTACGGATGTTGCAAATGGAAGAAGCTATAAAGAATCGAGATTTCACATCTTTTACAAAATTGACTTGTTCAGACAGCAATCAGTTTCATGCTGTTTGTATGGATACATCTCCACCCATATTTTACATGAACGACACCTCCCACAGGTATCTATTTCTCTTCTTTTGTTTCTTTTGGCCTGCTTTAGCTATCAATGCCGTGGTTCTGATCGCAACACGCTTACTGAGAATGCCAGGATAATAAGCTTAGTTGAAAAGTGGAACCGCACTGTCGGGACACCAGAGGTATGTACGCTTACTTCCATTGCTCAAAAGCAATTTCAAAATGGGTTTCTTCCAAGTATTGACATTTGAGACTGGTGTTGTGGGGACAGATTGCTTACACATTTGATGCTGGCCCAAACGCGGTCTTGATTGCACGAAGCAGAAAGGTAGCAGTTGAATTGCTGCAGGGGCTACTCTATTGCTTCCCTCCTAAGCCTGACACAGACATGAAGAGGTGAGATAAGAAAGTGTGATTGATAGATTGATTGATTGATTAAAACCTCTGACTGAAACAAATGTTGTTTGGTGCTTTTGTATAGTTACGTACTGGGAGACACATCAATTGTGAAAGAGGCAGGCTTGGAAAGAGGAGGAGAGGCACCACAAGAAATTAAAGACAAAATTGGAAGTCAGGATCAAAAAGGTGAAGTGAGCTATTTTATATGCAGCAGACCTGGAAAAGGTCCTGTGGTGCTTCAAGATCAAACTCAGGCTCTTCTCCATCCCGAAACTGGCCTCCCGAAATAACCAAAGTTCTATGTGTTATTATTACTAAAACTCTGAGATTTGCAACAGCTGTTTTATTTTTCTTGCTAAGCCGGCTCCAACTCTTGTCCTAAGAGAGTACACATTTGAATCTTTTCTTAATCATTTGAGTTTACATACACTTGTTCTTCATCCGTACTTTCACTTCGGAGAATGGTATTGCGGCTAAGGAAACTGGACAATCAGTACTAAAATATCAAAATCAAGACAGAATCTTACAAAAGATAGGGAAACAGATCATCTCCACAATGCCTCTCAAGTCCACACTGTTGTAACCAAAACTACAATTGTCGTAAAAGCAGAAACTACCAAATACAGCTATATTATACTGTGCTTATGCCCAGAGCAGTGTCACAACGAGAAACAGCATCAACGCCAGACCAAGACATATCCCAACCAACGCGCCAAAAGCCTGTCAAAAGCAATGCATCCACAGATTAGTTCACTCTTCATCATCATCTATATATGTATTAGTCAGAGCAATTTTGGGAGCCTCACTTTCCCCTGGCTTTCAAACTTGCATTTGACTGTAAACCAAGACAAGCCTCTATCAACAATAGGTGCAAGTGCGACTGCCCTGCAGAACCACAATCATCCATTAAGCTATGGAGAAGTAACTGATTACAAAATCAACAATATCAGCAACTTACCCTCCTATCCTGATGAGCTTAGTAACTTGGCTTCCAGCCCAGACCATGGCCATCACTTTAAGAAATCTGTATGCAACACGAATCTTTCACGTCCCTATAACGCTAAGGAAATGCTGAACAATGTTCCATACCTCTCAGCCGCAGCGAGATAACCCATTTTTCCGGGTGCTGGGGCCACATAAAACCTATATATACATACATATTGTCAGTGCTCTAGCTCAAGTATGCTATGATGATTGATGAAGCAAAATACACATATAATCTAGAAATCTAAAGACTGCTTTCTTAGAAAGAGAGATATAACTACATAATCAGAGTAAGGTTCCATGGTAGATAACGATGTTTCTTGTAGCTTTATCCAAAGCATACGCTCAAAGTTGTACTCTACTTACCACACCAAGAGGAAAGCTATGGTGTAATAGACTGTATTAAGTAAACCATAAGACAATACTCCAGAGACTCCATATCTCTTCAGTTTCTCGAGAAGCCTACAATGTCGCAGCACAAGATTATTAAAAGGAAGAAATATAGGTTAAGCTTATAATAGTTCCTGCTGTGCAATGTAGATTTTAATCGAGCAGAATCGAAATAATCTTAGCTAACAATTGGACAGACCATATCAGAAATACAAATGGCATTGTCTGATCATTACAAAAGTGGAAAAGCAAAGAGCTTGAACCAAAGCCTACTAGAAATACCAAAGCTGCAATGTTTTTTTTTTAATAATCACTGTTAACCTAATAGGAGCAAACTGCTAAACAAGGGGCAGAAAAACAGATAACATAACACTATAACATTGAGTCCTCTCTTGAGTATTGAACAAAAGTTATGAAGCAAAGTAGTAGTATCACATGGTACACACAGCCACATTCTTTTACTCATAAGCGCCATAAAAGCATAGAAAAGTAAACCAAATCAAGGATTTAGTATATATCACATACTCTTTAGAAGCAAACGGGTTTCTCCTGCTTGTCCCATTCTTATCCAACATTTCTCCTAGAAAAAGGGAAGAGAAAGGAGTCGATATTAGTGTCAAACTCAAGTTAACAACAAATACGAGAAGACAGCTAAAAAAAAAGGAAAAGCCTTTGTGTAAGCCTGACTGTATGTATCAACTAGAGAGCAGAGAAGACATAAAAGTGTGAGACTTTTATAGTCCACACACAAATGAAGTCGTTGATATACGAATACCTTCACCAAAGGAAGGCTCAGCTTCAGCATCATCAGATTTATGGGAAGCCTAAATGTGCACACATACAAAACAAAACAAAACAAAAAGGATTCAAAAGTAGTTTAAGTAAAAGAGCTAGCACGCAGCTCGAATTCGTATGAATAGATAAACTACAATAATAGAAGATCAATCAAAGCAAAACCATTAAGGGAAACGAAAAGACTAACATTGTGACTACAACACGTAACCAATCGGTGAGAATGGTGGATAACGGATTGATTGCGACTGCGATTGGCGGGGATGCTGAGAGAGGAGAAACCGACGGATGCGTCTGGAGTACGGAGAGAAAACTGGTCGGAGCAGAGGAGAGTGATTAGCAATCAGCTCGGAAAATTAGAGTTGGTGAGAGCCAGAGAAAAAAGGTACCGGAAGTAAAGAAAGAGCTAAACGATGGATGCCGGCGACACTCATCCGGTGGCGTCGAAAAATTAGGATGTCGCAAATATTGCCGGAGTTGATTCCACTGGAGTGGGTTTAGTGATTGAATTTGACTTATACTCAATAAAATACCCTTTTATTTTTCAAAAATACCATTAAAATCCCAAAATTCTAAAAAGAAAAAATCAACACAAATTTCTTTCTTTTTCTTTTTATCAATGCCACAAATTTTAATGGTATATTTGAAAAATATTTAGGAGGGTTTGTAAACCTAAAATTTGTGGTATTTTTTTTTAACTAATAGGTATTTCTCTAAAGTTTTTATTTTTCAGTGACAAATTTTGCAACCTTCAAATTCAAATCTGAAATGAGACCCAAACAAAAGTTTTTCTTGGTGTTTGGCTTTTACATTTACAACTGCCAAATAATTTTTTTTGTTTATGATTTAAGATTATGAATTTATTTGGAAAAAGCATACAATTAATCTAAACGTAAACTTAAACAAACAATTGAGATTGGCTTTCAAAGGTTAAGTCATAACATTTTCTTTTTCTTAAGCGGTTCTATTGATCAGTTCAAAAAGATCAACTGTTATAGTTGATACAAAAAAAAAATGCCGTAAAATTATAGAAACCAAATATGAGTTTATACCCACAAAAGAGAGTGGAAAATACAAACCTTTGAAAGTTGACTTCAATGGAAAAGAAAAACAGTAATTGAAAGAAGAGTGGTCGAGAGTGAAGACGATGAAAACATTTGTAGAATAGATGAGAAAAGATGAGAAGCTGAACGATTGACCGGAGAGACGGAAGAGAGAGCAAAACTGAAAATTTTAAATTAAGAAAAATTAAATAAAAAGTGGTTTAAAGTAATTTCTTCGCCTAAAGCATTGTAGAAATAGCTGTCAGGTTTTTCACTTCTTTTCAATCTTCCGTAACACTCATGAAAGAAAAAGAGGAATGTTTAGTGTACTCTATAATTATTTTTTAAAATATAACTAAGAAAACAATAATTGAAAAGAGAAAAATGAGAGAAGGAAATTCAGTGTTATCCTAGAGTCAATATTTTAATGAAAAAAATCAACAAAATTCAATCATAACTGAATTTAGTGTATTCTAAAAATTTTAAAAACAATAAAACTCAAGTATAACTGATTTCTTAGTAAGAAAATAGTATATTGATGGGAAATTGGTTGATATAACTATATAAATGTCTAAAATTCAGAAAGTAACTATATCAAAATAGGTGTTATTATATTCCTTATATATTTTATAATATATACCAAAAAACTTTTCGTTTAAATTATCAAATAGATTGTATTACTATATTATATTCAGTTGGTGTAGTATGTTATTAATAGTTATACAAATATACTGTTTTTATACTGTACTATATTATCATTATGAGAATTGACTCCACATTGTATGAGTATCTATTAGCTTCTCATCCTTACCAATATTACCATCTCGAGAATTCACTTTCATATAGGACATCTTCCAGCACAAACTCCACATCTATAGGTACCCGAAAAGTAAACTGGTCATAGTATTTTAAATGGAGTACACTACTATACTATACTCAGTTGGTGTAGTATGTTATTGAGTAATATATATGAAATTTGCATTTCATATCTAAGAGAAAAGGTTTGTTCCGACATTTTACACACTCTCATGATTAGTTGTTTTATTATTTAAATTTCATGGCTATATTTTTTGATACTTTTACCAATATGGTTAGATTACAAATTAACCCTATATTGATTGAAACAAAAAAACTCTTGCTACAAAAAAAAAAAAATAGGTTTCTTGAATATACGAACGAAGTCTCACCTCCATTTAGCCCGTTACGTTTCCATTAATAAAAAAAATCTAGCTACGTATTCAGCTTTCTCTTTCTAATTGCAGCTTCTTCGCATAAAATCCCAATTATACATTAAAGAAATTACTAAGGACACCTTTTTTTCCTTTCTTTGTTTGAGAATTGAGACAAACAAAAATGAAAGAGGTAGTTTTGTTTCTTGTTCTTCTTGTCTCTGTTTCAGATGCACAAGTAACGAAACCAAATATTGGAAACTTCCTTGAATGTCTTACTAATCTCACTAATCCAGAGAATCCGATCACCGAAGCCCTCTCTACTCCCGACAAGTCCACCTTCGTCTCGTTTTACGAGTCCTACACGAAAAAGAAAACGTACTCATCTAACCCTAACGTCACAAAACCAATAGCCATTGTTGCTGCAAAACACGAATCTCATGTTCAGGCAACAGTGATCTGCTCAAAGTCAAACGGAATCCAGATCCGTATCAGAAGCGGTGGTCACGACTTCGAAGGCCTCTCCTACACCTCCTCCGTGCCGTTTGTTGTTCTCGATATGCACGATCTCCGATCTATAACCGTTGACGTGTCCAACAAGAAAGCTTGGGTTCAAGCTGGTGCGACTTTGGGAGAGCTTTACACCAAGATCGCTGAAGGCAGCAAAGCCCTTGCGTTTCCAGCCGGAGTTTGCCCTACGGTTGGAGTGGGAGGACACATCAGCGGCGGAGGGTACGGGAATCTGATTAGAAAGTACGGAATCTCGGTCGATCATGTTGTTGATGCTCAATTAGTTGATGCCAGTGGGAAGATCTTGAACAGAGCCTCTATGGGAGAAGATCTGTTTTGGGCGATTCGTGGAGGCGGCGGCGCGAGCTTCGGAGTTATTCTCTCTTGGACAATAAACCTCGTCGATGTTCCAGAGACCATGACAGTGTTTAAGGTTAGCAAAACATTGGAACAAGGAGCTGCTGATGTTCTCTACAAGTGGCAGCTTGTGTCTAGCAAACTGCCTCAAGAGCTTTTCGTGAGAGCAATGCCTCAAATCACATATGGAGCAAAACCGGGAGATAAAACCATCGCGGTTAAGTTCTACGCTCAATTTTTAGGCTCAGTAAATAACCTAATGGAGATTATAAACAAGAACTTGCTTGAATTAGGGCTAAAACGTGAAGATTGCTACGAAATGAGCTGGCTTAATACGACGATGTTCTGGGAGGATTATCCGGTTGGGGCATCAACGATTGTTCTTCTGGAGAGGCCATCGACTCCGCTAGTAGGATTCCTCAAGAACAAATCGGATTACGTCAAGAAACCGATCCCCAAAGAAGGAATCGAGAATATTTGGGAAACAATGTTGAAATTCAACGATGTGTGGATGCAGTGGAACCCTTATGGTGGAGTTATGGACCAGATTCCCGAGAACGCAACCGCGTTTCCTCACCGGAGAGGAAACTTGTTCAAGATTCTCTACTTTGCGACATGGTGTAAACGCCACGCCACAGACGCGAACCTCAGTTTGATGAAAGAGCTTTACCAAGTGACGGAGCCGTACGTGACAAGTAACCCGAGAGAGGCGTACTTGAATTACAGAGACATTGATGTTGGAAGCAATCGGAGTGATGAGACGAGCGTTGATGAGGCTCAGATCTATGGATAAAAGTTTTTTTTAGGGAATTTGAAAAGATTGATGGAAGTTAAAGCCAAGTCTGATCCTGAGAATTTCTTCAGGTACGAACAGAGTATTCCTCCTGTTCGTGCAATGTAACAACTCTTTTATACAAAAATGTATGAGCATGCACTATATAGCTCATGTAGTTTGCTAACATATTTTTATTTAATCTAAAATACCAAAAAGAACTAATTACAGCAAGAGGAGCAGAATCCAAAGAGATCGCTATTTCTTTAGTTTTGGCGGAGGAGTCAATGTTTGGTCGGGATCAGATTGAAAATGCATTTCATAACAAAGAAATTAACATCCATGGGATATCTTGTCAAACTTAATGAATAACATCTATGTGACTATGTCCAGTTGAAGAATGCTGAGCCAATCTGTTTTATTGTATTTTTATGATATATAAAAGTTATAATTCTAGACTACTAGTATATGTTTGAACTATAGGAATTAAAGATTTAGGCAAATGAGATTTTCTTATCAACCATTTCCACCTACAGATTATTCTTTTCATTCATTAAAAATAAAAGATACAAAATTAGGGAAAAAAACTTATTTAGTAGCTAATGGTTCGGCGCGTTCTTACCTCATTCAAAATCTTCACTTCAAATCTGAGCTTTCATATGGCTTTCTCTGACATTGTTTGATCTCTTACTGTACTGTACAAGCTAAGAAATTGATTGACTTTGTCAATCCAACAGTATCCAGCGTTCCCAGTCCTACTTGACAACCAATTTATGCACACTGAAAATCAGACAATCACAAATGTATTAAGACAATGTTGAAATTCAACGATGTGTGGATGCAGTGGAACCCTTATAGGGGAGTTATGGACCAGATTTCCGAGAATGCGACCGCGTTTTCTCACTGGAGAGGAAATTTGTTCAAGATTCTCTACTTTACTACATGGTCTGACGTAAACGCCACAGACGCGAACCTCAATTTGATGAAAGAGTTTTACCAAATGACGGAGCCGTACGTGTCAAGTAACCCGAGAGAGGCGTACTTGAATTACAGAGATTGAAAGCAATCCGAGTGATGAGACGAGCGTTGATGAAGCTAAGATCTATGGATCAAAGTTTTTCTTACTGAATTTGAAAAGATTGATGGAAGTTAAAGTCGAGTCTGATCCTGAGAATTTCTCCAGAGTATTCCTCCTCAGCACAGGTCCAATGATTTTTGAAGCCCTTGGGCAAAAAACTTTTTGAGTATTCCAATATATAATAAATTTACCATTAAATAATTTTTTGGGTCTGTATCTAATAAATTTCAGTAAAAAGTAATAGTTTAAATCTTATGGGCTTTTTCTTATTAAAACGGGCCCTTTTGTACATAGCATTTTTTCAACAAATGAATTGGGCCTTTGAGCGGACGCACCTCTGTCCATCCCCTTGGGCCGAGCCTGAATTCTCCTGTTCGTGTAACAACTCTTTTATACAAAATGTATGTTAAATCATTTATGTGAGCATGCTCATGTAGTTTGCTAACATATTTTTATTTAATCTAAAATACCAAAAAGAACTAATTACATCGTGCAGTTTATCAAACCTTAACAAGTATTTTTCAAAACATAATGTAATTGCTTGGTGATATACAAAATACATAATAGAAACTCTGTTTTGGATCTTAATGTAGCTTGTATTATATATTGTCATCTTTGTTTTGCATTAATTGATGTTTTCTTTTGCAACTAATAAGGTTTTTTTTTAAATGTTGTTTTGCTAATTGGAATTACGATCACCTGAACCGGAAATTTTAAACCGACTCGGATAGATTCTCTTCAAACACGCGCCTTTTTTCATTCCTCGAGATATTTTATTACTCTGTCTCTCAATCAAAAACTTCATTTCGTTTCCAAATAAAGACAGAGAAAGAAGGAAGCAAGAAGATTGAAGATGATGATGGTGGTGGAAGACGAATTTCAAGACCGTGACAATCTGAGCCTCGACGACATTGATCTTTCTCTCCTCAGCCTCTCCTCACCACCCTACGACTACTCTCCCTCCTCCTTCCTCTCCGCCGCTTCCCCTGAAAAAATCAGCCCCTTGAAACGCTCCTCCCCTGTTTCCGCCGAATCCGATCAGCCCAAACGCAGGAAAATCTCCCCCCAAAACCCAATCTTGATCAACTCTCCTCTTCGCTTCACTTACCCGGAAACCCAATCTTCCTCAGTCGACGACCCGACCCGGTTCCCGAATCTCACCGCCGGCCAAATCCGTTGCTCCCACGCAAGCTCTGTTCCCGAGAAGCAAGAAACGTCGCCGTCTGCTTGTTTACTAAAAAAACGACAGACGATGAAGATGCTTAACAATCACGTGGAGGAGATCAATCGCGAAGAGACTAACTATGATGCTTATGAGGAGATCAATCGCGAAGAGACTAACTATGATGCTGATGAGGTTTGATTTCTTTGTATCTAACGCTTTTTCCTGTTAGTGATTTCAAGTGATCTTGATGCGGAGTGGTGAGTTTTCATCACGAAATTTGCAGACAACGCAGCAAGAGGAGGAAGAAAAGGGAGATTGTGGAGAAGGGATGAGGATAGAAAGATCTGGAGATGGATTTGTAATTAGATTGAAGTGTAGATGCAAGCTAGCTTTTAGGGTTCTTTTCTCTGATAACCACCTCTACTTCAAGCCTCTCTAAAGCTTCACTCGGGTGTGTGATTTAGAATCTGCTCACTCACACTTCTTGTAACGCTTTTTTTGCTTTTCCTTTTTGTTTTTGTTTGGTTTGGACTATGGAAACTTCTGTTGAGAGTAAGGAAACCAAAGAAAGATTTACGAATTTGTGAAATGAGAGATGATGCTTAGAGCAAGAACTCGTCTTGTGTGTTGTATTTGAAGATGGAATACAAAAGGTTAAAACTTTATACGAGATTGTTATTTGGGGTCGACGTCAAAACTTGTTAATATCCTCCTCTGAATAAGAAACGACCAAACAAATGTTATTCCCCAATAAAGAAAGAATAAAATGGCTTAACTCTGATGCGCGTTATCAGCTGCGGCACGCGTTTTCACGCGCCGTCGTCAATTAGTCTTTCTCTCTTCCGCCGTAATCACCAGCTCACACATTCATCTTGCTGCTTCGGCCACGACGTCAGTCTTTCTCTTTCACTACCAGTTGTTGGAGTTAATCAGCATTATCCGTACAAACTTTTCCCTTTTGTCTCTCAGGATTGCTCTCTGTCCAAAATTCAAATGGAAATGCCTGATCTCTCTGCCAACACTGTGATTGACCATCCTCGAGCTCTCACCGATAAAATAGCCCTGATTCGTGACGCGGGTCCTTCCAAATTCCAGGTCTTTCACTCTCTCTCTCTCTCTCGGAATCTAGGTCGAAGTTTAGTTCTTTCACAAAGCTTTAATTTTTGTTGTTTGGGTCTCTCTCTCTGCGAGTTTTGAAGGTAATAGCAGATTTTGATGCGACTTTAACGAAATACCGAGTCAATGGAGTTCGAGGCCAGAGTATGTTGGTTCATACACATTTATCAATCGTTACCTTATCTTCTCACTTTAACCAAATCAGTCGAGCTGAAACAACTTTTTGCTGATGCATTATCTGTATTATAGCAAGTCATGGACTCTTGCAGCAAGGAAATGCAGATTATGATGCTAAGAGGCAAGCATTATATGAACACTACCGTCCTCTGGAGATTTCTCCTGTGATTCCCATTGAAGAAAAAACCAAACTCATGGAAGAATGGTACTCTTATGTATATTTTGACATTTGCTTTGTCTTTTGATGTTCTCTAATTGGGAGAAATTATCTAACAACTTTTTTTTGGTACCAGGTGGGGTAAAACTCATGATCTTCTCATTGAGGGAGGTCTAACATATGATGCAATCAAGAAATCTGTTGCAGATTCCTCCATAGCTTTTAGAGAAGGTGTGACTGAATTGTTTGAATTTTTGGAGGTAAAAGGATCAAAAATCATGGTTGCAGTTACTTATTGTATATGGTGAATGAAACAGCTGTTATTGTATTTGTAATCCACCTTATTTTCCATCTGAATCAGAAAAAGGAGATCCCAGTTTTGATTTTTTCAGCAGGACTTGCTGATGTTATTGAAGAGGTGACTCTAGAGACTATTAGTAGATGAGATTTGTCTCCTCTTTTGCTATAGTTTCCAAATTTTTCAACAGGTTTTGAGGCAGAACCTTCACAGAACATTCAAGAACGTAAAGATTGTATCGAACAGGATGGTGTTCGATGATGATGGACGGCTTGTGTCGTTTAAAGGTAAACATTTTGTGTATGTTATTTAGCCAGTGTCCTCTCCTTCATGGTTCATTTTTCTTCTACTTTGTTGTTGGGAAATTACTAAGCATTTGATTTATATATCTTGCAATCATAAACGGTAAAGTGTCTTTACCTCTTACAATACAGGAAAGCTGATTCACGTGCTAAACAAGAACGAACACGCTTTAGACATGGCTGCTCCACTTCACGATCAACTTGGTGTTGACGGTAATGAGGAAAACGAAGGAAATGCGTATGTGAAACAACGAACGAACGTTTTGCTTTTGGGAGATCATTTGGGAGATCTGAGGATGTCTGATGGTTTGAATTACGAGACTCGAATATCTGTTGGATTTCTGTGAGTTTTTCTTTCTTCTTCTTCTTCTTCTTCTATCTCCTTCTGCTCTGTTTATGATCTCCTCACTCCTCTTCACTATATTTACTTCTCCAGGAATGACAACATTGAGAAGAGTCTTGAAAGCTACCGTAAGGCCTTTGATCTTGTTTATCTTGTAAGTCACTTATGCATTCTGTGTTGAACATATATAGATGATCTGAATCGCCTAGAGAAAATAAGATTGCTAATAGAGAGTTTATGTTTTGTTGGTCTAAAAAAGAATGATGCATCTATGTGGGGAGCTCTGGAACTTGTTTCTCAGTTATTCTCAGCCGAAGCAAGTCAGCTGCAATGCCTGTGACTGAGTGAGCAGCCACGCTAAGAGCAAGACTCTTTCTTCAGTAATTTGATGGAAAATTGGAAACAATAATGTTTTAGTTGGAATACCTGACAAAAAGAACACAATAATATTTCATTATATCAAACGTGGCTGAGTTTATGTTCATGTTACGTTTATATTGTGTTGGGTAATATTAGCGTTCATGTTCATGTTTGAATTTATCAATCGTGACTTTTCTTTTTGTTTGTGAATATTATTTGCATTAATCCATTTTTTTTAATTATTGACAAACTTTGAAAAATGAGAATACATGACCAACTTGCAATACCTTGGAAAGTAAATTTTTAAAAATGTATAAAATCAATAAACCAAATAACATCAGATTTTAAAGCAATGACAAAATGAGAGTATTCAAGTGTTTTTGAATAACACAAGACTTTTATTGACTCTACAAAATTATGAATCTAATAGCTCTGATTTTTAAAGATTTTAATTTGACAAAAAAAACTACTTGTTACAAATTCATAAACTAATAACACCAGATTTTTAAATATTTTTGAAAAGTATTAATTGAATAACACTAGAATCTTTATAAAATCATACTTTTTTTGCAGCATTTGAGAAACTTTTTTTATTTTCAATATTTTATAATACTTAAAAGTCATAATATTAGGCTACTAATATATGTTTGAATGATAGGATTGAAAAGATTTAGGCGAATGATATTTTTTTATGAATCATTTCCACCTATAAATTATTCTTTCCATTCATAAACACAAAAGGTACGAAACTAGTGGAAAAAAACTTAATTTCACTCTCTTTTAAAACAGAATCAAAGAGATCATTATTCTTTCTTCTTTAGTTTTGGTGGAGGAGCCTTCTTGTTTGATTTCTTTTTGACTATTTTTTCTTTCTTTCTTTAGTTTTGACGGAGGGCGAGCAACTTCATCTTGAAGAACATGATCTCAAAATATCTGAAACAATCAAAAGATTCAGTGAAAATCTGAAATAATTTGCTTATTACCATTTAGATTTTTTTTTTTAAAATTATTGATTGTTTCAATTTATTATTATTATTTTTTTTTACTGGTTACCATTTAGATTTTTTTTTCGGTAAAACTGCAAATTATATCAATATTGAATGCAAATAAAATTAACAAAAATGAGAAACATATGCAGAGAAGAAAAAAGAAAGAAAAAATGAATAAACATACGGTTGTGTCAGTTAATACACAATATACAAAACCATATCATTTAAAATAAAAATAAAAAGAATGAGATGAATTTCTCTTTTGTTTCTCTTTCGTACTTTCATCAATATAATATAATCTCATCATATCATATGTATCACAAAAATTACTTGTAATGTGGAGAAGTCGCCTTGATAGAACCGGCATAATAAATGTGGTAGTGCCGCATGATAAATGATCTCCCAGCCTACGTTTACCGACCCAAAACATCTCATAATCACACACAAAAAAAGGGACAAAATATCACAATAAAAAACTTGTGAAAGAAGAAGAAACCCTATGCATGATTGATACATATAATGTCTGGGTCCAGAAGACTCCATGGTATCTCCAACCTCCTGAAAATAAGCAATGCAACGATTCATAAAATAGCCGTTAGAATTGATCTCATCCCAAAAATCCTTTTTAACAGAAAATATCAAACCAAACAGACTATTCTCAACATCCCGATCGTTTTCCCTAGACGGACCTCATGAACTACACTACACACAGAGATAACCTCGGAATTAAACACTAGGCATGAGATTTGTCTCCTCTATACAGTGAATATGCTTTTGCTATATTTTCCCACTTTTGAACAGGTTTTGAGGCAGAACATTCAAGAATGTAAAGATTGTATCCAACAGGATGAGGATGGTGTTCGATAATGATGAACGGCTTGTGTCTTTTAAATATCTTGATTTATATATCTTGCAATCATATTCTGCAAGTCTCTTTTACCTCTTACGATACAGGAAAGCTATTTCACGTGCTTAACACGAAGGAATATGCTTTAGACATGGCGACTCCACTTCACGATCAACTTTGTGTTGACATTGGTGAGGAAAACGAAGAAAATGCATACGTGAGACAACGAACGAACGTTTTGCTTCTGGCATATCATTTGGGGAATCTGAGCATGTCTGATGGTTTGAGTTACGAGACTCGAATATATATTGGATTTCTGTGAGTGGTCTTCTTTCTTTCTTCTTCTTCTATCTTCTCCTGCTCTGTTTATGATCTCCTCTTCCATATTCTTACTTCTCCAAGAATGACAACATTGAGATTTGAGAAGAGTATTGAACCGTAAAGCCTTTGATCTTCTTTATCTTGTAAGTCACATATGCATTCTATGTTTCGTGGGTCTAAAAAAGAATGATGCACCTATGTGGGGAGCTCCGGAACTTGTTTCTCAATTATTCTCAACCAAAGCGAGTTAGAGTGTGAAGCCACGATAAGTGCAAGGCTCTTTCTTCAGTCGGCGGAAAAAATATTTTAGTTAGAGAATTTTTTACGAATTGTGTTATCTTTTAATGGATTTCATCGCTTTATTTTGAGATAGTAAAAATATACAATCCTGAAATATATGCAAGTACGAATAAACGATGGTAAAAAAGTAAAATGAAACATCCCCAAAAGTGAAGAAAATAAAAGAAGCAAATGGCACTAAAACCATCAATACCTTCTTTATGTAAAAGTGTAAACTAGGGAGCAAAATGTAATATGTAGCATTGGAGTCTCATATAGAAACACCCCTACCATATAGTCAGTACACAGATATAAGATATAAGCGAGTAACCGATTCACATCCTGAAGATGATGGACTTTAAAAGCTCTAAAGCATATATAGCTTTTGTTTCAATTTCAGTCGCCCGACACAAAAGACTTCTGCTCGTAGTACTTTTTCTCACTAGCTTCCTTTTTCGCATTACGTTTCTACAGAGTACACAAAGATCTTGAGTGAGACACACTGGTCAAAATAAAGAAACCATCAAGAAGAATGAATGAGCAAGAAAAAGTAACTTGCCTGATAAGCTTCATGGTTCGCTACAATCCTCCTGATTATGGTGGAAGTTGTGATATCAAGAGGGCTTTCCAGAATTTGGAATATCCCCATGCTTATTGGTACAGCATACGGATTATCTTCCTCCTGTCAAATCATCAAACCAGATTCTGAGTTAATTCAGCTCTTTGTCTTTTTACCTTAATATGTACACATTTACTCATATCTGAATCACGTTTTACCTTTTGAAAATCATCGCTCTCGGCTACTGTCCCATGAACCACCAACGAAATGTCAAATGTCGTGATCTGCAATATCCAAATTATTGTCAATATATAGATTTTCATGAAAGCCATTAGGGTATTAATTATTAAGTAAAAGAACACATAAGCTCACCGTATCTTTCGACACTTCCCATGGAGCACCAATTATGACCTCATCTACATAGCGGCATGCCAGAACACTTAAGCTCCTTTCATGCAGATTCATGATTGGACGATGCGCTCCTCTTTTAGCACTGCACAGCAATGGATAGCAAGCACAATTTGGTCAGACGAATTTAAGCGGAGATGCAGTTATGCACATCTAAACTCCCCAATAACACCAAGAATTAAGGAAGATACTATTTATATATGCCTAAAACTAACATCACTAAATGAATTGATCAGTCCCCAAAACACTTGCCAGCACGTGATATATCAAAGATAACGTAATAAAAACTGAGAAAATCACAACAAAGCAAGCGGCTAAAATGGAGCTTTTTTCAACCTGACAGTCTGGTCATTATGTATTCCAACAAGAAGGAAGTCTCCAAGCTCTCGAGCACGCCTAAGAATCTGTACGAATTGAGTAAATCAAGAACAATAATCAACATTGGCAGAATAAATCTGGATGGTCGCTTAATAACACTTTGGCAATACTAGTTGGACTAGTCGGCATATATACAAGATATGTAGATATATGTAGTTAAATATATATTAGCATCCAAATTGTTGACAAAAAAACACAAATTCAATCTTATATGGAAAACATAAAGACTTGAAATTCTTATTTTGTTTGCACCAATTAACTTACTATACCTCAACATGGCCAGCATGGAAAAGATCAAAAGCCCCATCTATGTAAATAATGCGTGCATCAGGTCCTGGCCCCTGTCACCATAATCATGTACTGTTATCAATTCCAGAGATATGAAATGAAGAAAGAACGAAAAAGTACACCAAGAGGAAAGAACGTGGGGAAAAGTGAATATACTTCAAAAAAACTAAGCTCAGAGCCACTTGCATAGCTATTGGAAATCAAGGGTCATGTACTTGTTCAACCTACTAGATCATTAAGCAACATATAGATATCTACAAACCTCCAACGATACTAAGTTATGTGCCTGAGAAAGATAACTGATAGAAACACAAATACGCAATACATAAACTTGAGGAGAGGACACTCAGTCTTCAGGACTCGCATACCTTGCCATTAGAGAACTGAACAATCCTGCGGGAAGTAGGAAGAAAATGCGAGACGCGAGTACCAGCAGAAGAACCTCCGTCCTCAAACTTCGGGCTGTTATGCCCATGACTGAATTGCCTCTGCAGAGAGGAATGACTATGACTGTCACTGACCGATCTTTCTCTTACACAGAGAAGCATGCGACCTGAGGATGGATTACAATTTTACAAATCGAAAACTTCAGAAACACGATGTGACTAGAGATTACTGGAAAGTGGAAACAATAGAAATGATGCAGCTCGTGTCTCCCTTTAACAGAGAACAAGAGAGACTAAAGTGAATCGGAAGGGACGATGTGAGTTTACCAACGATATCGGTGCTGGAAACTCCTTCCGTGCGCTTAATCTGCTTGTAACGACCAGCCCTTTTAGCGAGTTCATAAGCATCGGTTCCATCTGGAAGAACGCAAGGATCGTCCCCATGGATGATGTAATCGATCTGATACTCATCGAACAATCTCTTCATGAAATCCTCCGTGATGGCGTAAGGTGCGTCCGATATCACTTCATCCACCCACTTGACAGCCTTCACCATTGTCATTCTGAGAAACAACGAAATCTTAATAAAACACACACGGAATTGGATAAACGACGAACAAAAACGAATTTGGGATCGAGAGAGAGAGAGAGAGAGAGAGAGAGAGACCTCTCGTGAAGAGGCGTAACGGGAGGTCCCTTGTTAGCTATGATTTCTTCGTCGCTGACGACGCCGACCACCAATTGGTCGCCGAGAGCACGAGCTTGCCGCAGGGCGTTGCAGTGGCCGTAGTGCATCATGTCGAAGCAACCATCCATGTAGACGCGGACGGGCTTTCGTTTTCTGAAGCTGTTCCATGGCGAAACCAGACCTATACCGCCTAACCCTAAGCCTAACGGAAGCTCACCTTTGAGGAAAAGATGGAGGAATGAAGCTCCGACGGCGAACGCAGCTCCTCCGACCAAACAACTTCCGACGATCTTCTCTTTCTCCCAAACCATTTTGTTTACAAGAATTTTTCACTCTCAGATCCTTTCTCGTTTTCTCTCCTTCACATTTCCAGACGTCCCAGATCTCTCTCAGACGTTCTCTTCTCTTTGGAACAAGAGACTCGGAATCGGAATCCTATTTTTCCTTTTCTTTTATTTATTTTTTGTTTCGTATTTTTGATATTTTTTCTTGAGCCGGGACAAAAAAATTCATCTTATTATAACCGAATCGAAATCGGTTTGGTTTAGTTAGACGTAAAAGCCAAATTATTTGGTTTTAGTTTGGTTCGGTCAAGAAAACATTTGTTTCGTATTACTATTTCGTTTTCTCTCTGTAAGATTCCGTTTATCATAAAGTTTTTTTATGAAAATTCTAACATGAGATTATTATTTTGTTTTAATTAACTGAGACTAACTTGAAGATGTTGTACATGAAGATGAAGAAGACGAAATATATAAACTTAAATAAGAATGATTTAAGAGAAAATAAAGTAATAAGGGTGTTTCTAAATTATGTAAAACCGTTAAATAAAATATGTTGTGGTCTTTTTTTTAATCGGGTTTTGATATTTTCAAAATCAAAAGTAAAATAAATTAAAAACCGCACTTGGTCAAAGTGAATTGCAAACAATTAATATAGTATTAGATTTCAACTTCAACACAGGGTGATAAAACCGAAAACGGGCAAACCGAATATTAAAAAGGAAAGAATGTCTATCAAGTTTCCCATGCCACACTTGAAAGAACACGTGTAAAGATTGGAGAAAGCATTTGTTTCGTGATCCTTCATGTGACACATCTTGCTTGACTCATCATCCTTCATACTTGATGTACCATGCAACTACTACCAAATGATCTAATGATCCAACAACCATATTACTGTAAACTCTAACATGCATAAACTAAAATGGCTTCACGTCTTGTAAAAGCCAATGAATCAAAAACATTGACTGTATCAGGAAACCAGTCACTACAAACAAAAACATTATCCTCGTCGCGGTTTGGTTGAACTTGATGTTCATGAGTTTGATAAAGAGCTTTTCTCATAATCAACCGCCGTCTATTTTAAGAAAGAAACATAACAGTTAAAATCAAAAGGGATTGTGAATTTCTGATCAACTCCAACAACATGGAAACTCCTATATCTCCTTTTCAAGAAATTCGGCTAATTCATTCAGTTTAAGATTCTGTATCAGAATGTATCTTTATGCTATTGTATGAGTCTTTGTCTTTCTTCATATTCGGAAATATTCCATACTTAGATAATATTGCATTCCCATATTTTTGAGATCTTAAAAGGAAAAACATAAAACCTTTGTACTATATATATTCTCTTCATTAGACATAAGTAATTCTTTTCACTTTTAACCTAGTATCAGAATCTGATCCAAACAATCCAATCTAATCTGATTTATAATCGATATGTCATCTAAAAATGGTCTGTCGATTCTAATGAAAACATTACCGTATCAACAACCCATCACGACGAGTTGGAGAAGTTGGGTATCAAACCATCACTTAAAAGGAATTGAATTTGAGGGCAACTTCTCTTATGTGATCTTTTGTGCTCCATCACAAAGCCCAGACTAGGCCGGTGAGGTCAGGTAAATGACAAGACATCATTTGTTTCAACAGCTAGAGAGTCTATGAATTGTGTACCACCGTGCGTTAGTGGTGCTGTTAATTTTATTAGCTATGGAAGAAGATGAAACCTAACGTCTATTGGTGTCTAATGGCTCCCCTTATGAGACCAGAAAGGTAATTTTCTTTTGCCTTGATTCAAGCATGTCTAATATCGGGCCTGTGTTTGCGCTTACAAACGGATCAGGACGGCAGCATCAAAATGGAACGGCGAAGGATCATTCTTATTCACATCTACTTCTGCACCTTATGACTGCTTTGATAACGGAGGATGCAACGAGGTTCATCTCAGTACCTGGATATATATATTTTCCTTCCTAGCTTCAGGTTTTGTTAAACTTAATACCATCTGAAGGGTTGGGTTTGCGGACATAATATGGGGGCAGAGAGTGTCTGAGTCATTTGAAATCTATGAAAATCAAGTGTGCTATGAAACAAACATTTGATATTAGCGATCATCCTGCAAATTCTTGTTCATTGTGAATATATATGTATGCGCTATTCAGTAAGACTTTCTCAAGTTTGTTACCCTTCACTGCAGGATTCTCCAATAGTGCCACTGGGACCGATGTGCTTTTGAGAGCTGAAAAAGTAGTGTTGGAATGTGGAGGGACTGTCCTTAGACTGGCAGGGCTTTACATATCCTTTTGGATTTCGATATTACTGAAACTGAATGACCAAACAATGAAAGGCTTCTTTTTTTGGTCTCTAGCAGATTTGAGCATTATGTTTCTCCTGAACTTTTTATACACAGAGACTAGAGGTGCACATACTTACTGGTTGAGCAAGGAGACAGTCGATGCTCGTCCTGATCGTCCTGATAAGAAATTCAAAGGTTTCACGAGTGAGTTTCTTCACACTTTGTCATGAGTCTGTCTTTAAAAACCTTATAATCTTCTTAGAGTCTGACAACTTTGGGTTTTTTTTTTGTAGGCTCCAGTGGTCCTTTAGGGAAGAGGCTGAACAACTCACGGACACGAGCGGAAATAGGATGGGAGCCCAAGTATCCAAGCTTTGCTCAGTTTCTTGGATTATCAAAGTAATATTCTACTATTGGATCCAAATGGCTAAGGAGTCACACAAAAGAAGAAGCCAAGAAAGCTAGACAACTGCTTTAGAGATTACATTTGTTTTATGTTTGGTTCAAATTTATACGTGTACTCCGGGAAATTCAACAAATAATATGTTCAGAATTCTTCATAAAGCTCCATGATACCATTTCACCTCAAATTATAGACAAATGTTAATACAGGAACATCTCCTTGAATCATAAAAAAACTGAAAAGGTTTGATTCTTCCATTTCCACATTCATTAAGACTATAGTATCTTTGTACTGTTTCATGCATCAATATTCACTATGATCACTACTGATTTAATGTACTTTAATTATCTTAGATCATCTAATTTTTTTTTTTTTGTTCTCAAGACATCTAATTAAATGGTTAAATTATGTGTCGAAATGTTAAAGTTTGTGTCTTGTTCATTACCAAATTAAAAATCTAAAAAAGAAATAGCCCAAACAAGCAAATGCCTCGAGGCATTGCCTAACAAACACATCTATGACTCTATCTCACCCACATAATTTGATGCTTATCATACTACTGAATAACCTGGATTTTTTCTTCACCGTCTTCACAATTACGTGAACACCAGCATGCCTGAGTGTCTCCACAATTACGTCGCCCAGGTCTCCATGTGTTACCCGAATCCTACCCTGTTCAGCAATGGTGTTGTGAATGTGTTTGGTGACACCTTTGTAGCTCACGAAGCTAAAAGTTTTCTTTGAAGCAGCTGCAAAAGGTAAACCAGAGTGATTCCTAGATCGGATTGGAACAAACCTCAGATACGAAATATAGATCTGATCGAAGAAAGAAACTAACCGTTCTCTTTTGAGCATGACTTTGGTGGTACATAAACTCGTCATTGATACCAAAAATTCACTGAGCATAAATGCAGTGCAATTGTTGGAGAAAAAGTTTCCTCAGTTTGTTTGAATCTATGAAAAAAATAGTTACATGAGCGTATAAAGTATCCAAAGATGCAAATAAATTAGACCATAAAGAAGAAGAAATAAAAACCTAAAATAAGAATGAATTAAAGGGAAAAAGAAAGAAAGAAGAATGTGGAAAATAATCAAGAAACAGACGTTTCTCGAGATGTGTAATCAAATTTGTTTTATTTTATTTGGTTTTGATATTTTCAAAACAAAAAGAAATATAAAAACCAAACGTTAACTAAAGTGAATTACAAAGAAGGTTCATTTGATTTCAAACTCGAAACCGCAAACCAAACTGAACTAAAATCAATACTTTCCTCACACTTATCCCCAAGGTGAAATTCGTGTAAAGACCGGAGGAAGCATTTGTTTCGTGATCCTTCATGTGACATCTCTTGCTTGACTCATCCTCCATCCTTTGATGTAATCATGTAAAGATGCAACTACAAATGATCAAACTACCATAGTCTCACATGCATAACCATGTGGCTTCCCATCTTTTACAAGCTTATAAAAAAATACACCAGTAAACAAAAAACATTGGATTGTATCTGAAACCACAATTAAAATTCCTCGTCGTTGTTTATCAAGCTTTCCCATGCCACACTTGAAAGAACAAGTTTAAAGATTGGAGAAAGCATTTGTTTCGTGATCCTTCATGTGATGTGACACATCTTGTTTGACTCATCATCCTTCATCCTTGATGTCACATGCAACTGCCAATGATCTTATGATCCAACAGCAATATACTCTCACATGCATAACTAAATAGCTTCACGTAGCCAATGAATCAAAAGCATTGACTATATGTTTGTATCAGGAAACCAGTCACTACAACAACCATTAACGTTGGAATTTTAGAATACTTGTTAGCTAAACTCTCATAAATCTGTTAAATTATTAAAGAACGCTCAGAATTCATGGGAACTATTCCTTTTTTTTCTTTGTTTACATCAAAAACAAAGGTAATACACAAAACACAAAGTATAGACACTCCTGTTTAGAAAATAAAATGAACGACTAAAAACAACATAAGCAAACCTCAAGTAGAGGAAAATTAATAGGGATCAAACCAAACTCAATCGAACATGTATAGATAGACTTAAATAAAAAACTATATCAATACCATAAGAGACGGGTTCCTGAGGAACCGCTCATCGCCGGGTTGGACTTGTACTCGGAGCAGACAAAGAGGGCAAGGGTGCTGTTGCGGTTTCCACGGGCGAAGACCCTGAAATGATCCATGACAGTGCCCTCGTGATAGTTGCCTTCCTCGTACGGGAAATGCTGGACGGAGGTGGGACAGTCAAGGAGCTCGGTGAGATAGCAGTCAGGGCCGGGCTTGTTGCTATGGGTATTGGAGATAGCGTAGAAAACGAGGTGGGTCAGCCTCGACTTGGGCTGACCCCACTTTTTCACTGCCTTCACTAATCCTTCATTCTCCAGCATAGAGACCTCCAGAAACATCATCACCTGAGGAGGTTCTGCAAAAAAACATTTATTGGAGTTAAAGACCAAGTATTAATTTTATACTCAGTTCAAACAAATTTGCATTAAGGCTACGTAATTCATCTCTTCTTACCTCCGTTATGGACAGCCGCGCTGGAGATGCCGGACCTGTTCATCTTCTTACGCTTGCAATGGTCTCAAGTACAAAACTCTCCTTAGTATGCTGTAGCTGTGTAGAGGGATTCGTATTATATGAAAGATTGAAGACCCGTGTCCCTCTTTGCCTCCATTTTTACCAAAAATCAACTTGCAACCACATAATATATATCTTCCACCTTTCATTTCCCTAAAGTCTTCGTCAACTTGACATATTATCCCAAGTTTTTTGCGAAGACTTATATTTTCACCAGTATTTACAAGTAAAAATGTAAGGTCTAATTTGTGACACAACGTGATGGGAGTTTTTTAAACGTCAAAAAGGTGATGAAAGGTTGTTGAATAGTAACGGTACACCCTTAACCCCATGGGTGTATATACACATTTACAGGTTCACATTCTACATTTTAAAAGGATTTTCATTTTCTTATAACAGCAACTCACTCAATACAATACAGCGTTTCTTCCAACAGTAATAGATCAAACAGTGATCAGATTTAGATGGTTAAAACACTTTTTTTTTTTTACAGAATGCATTTTCATAGACCATAGGTGTCACAACTGAGTCAGTAAGCAGAAAAATGCTTTCGGTCCTCCAAACTAACTTTTTCGTGGCAACATTCGGGCCGTCCAACGACTTATAACGCTAGCCACTAGGCCCACTGTTCCCACTGGGGCTAAGGAAGCCCCACAACCCAAAGCGACCATGATTTTGAGTTGACCATGGTTTTCCTTTTGTATTATTTCATTTTTTTTTTTTGCAAATATTGAATATATAATAGAGGCAGTAAAATAACGAAGAAAAGAGTACCCCTATTTTCCTCCTTTGATTTGTTCCATTTCGCTATATTTTTATGTGGTTGTAGATAAACTTTTACATACAAAGTCTGAAAATCATTAAATAATTGCATTTTATTTATAAATTACCCATATGTAGATTAAAAACATTGGACTGACTGTATGATACAGTCTGTATCTGAAAGGCTGAGACCAGCTACTAAAACAAGCGTCAAAACTCCTCGCCGCGGTTTGAACTTGCTGTTAAGATGTTCAAGAGTAGGGATAACATTACATGGTCTATAAGAAAGAAACGTAAAACAAAAATTCAAATTAAAAGGGATTGTGAATTTGTGATCAACTCTAACAACATGAAATCTCACATCATTTCAGTAAATAGACAAAGATGTACCATAATCAGATGAATATCCGCTTAGCAGCATCCAAAGTATTGCATAGTAGCATGGCGATCGTCATTGGTCCGACTCCTCCAGGGACAGGGGTGATAGCCGAGGCAACACCTAACGCTTCCTCGTAACATACATCCCCAACAAGACGATAACCATGCTCACAACCACTATCCTGCGTAATCATTTTGACATATCACAACATGCTCCAATGTCTAACCAGAAACAAACAACACAAAAATCCAAAGGAAAAAACCATTTGATCTCTTCCTTCTTAGTCTCTAACATTAACACTAGAGGGCCGTAAGATTCATTCAGTTTAAGGCTCTCTGTATCATAATGTAATCCATGCTATTGTATGAGTCTTTCTTCACTGGGATGGATTTATATAAGACTATTCTCAATCAGTTCAAGAATACCTCAACGGGACATGTTCCTACATCAATGACAACTGCTCCAGGCTTCAGCCAACTTCCACGAACAAGATTAGGTATACCCGCGGCTGCAACCACAATATCAGCCTCCCTTGTAATGTGCTCTGGATCCTTCGAAAATGCATGCACCGTGCTTACTGTTGCGTCATACCTCTACCCAAGAATGTCAGCAAAGACATATGGATGCATAGTTATTATACCCAAACCGAAATGCTCAAGCGTAAGAATCCATATTGCACTAACTACAATATAAAATAAACTAATACCTGCAACAATAAAGACATCGGCAGACCAACAATGTTGCTTCTTCCAATCACCACAGCATTTTTGCCTGCTATTTCAACACCTGCTCTGATCAACAACTCCACACATCCCTTTGGGGTACAAGATACGAATAGCGGCTCCCTTCCTCTCATTGCAAGATTCCCCATGTTTAATGGATGAAACCCATCAACATCTTTCTCTAATCTCACCATGTTCAAGATCTTTGCTTCATCAAGATGCTGCACAAGATATCTTCCATTACATGATGGTACTCATAAATAAATGAAAAAACCATTAAACAGTTAACACAAAGAAAGTTTTCTCCTGAAAAAAAAACCACTAGTAAGATGATTCAGATGCTCTATCACGTAATATGTGAGTTAGATGCTCCACCTACCTACGATAGAGGAAACCTCAAAAGGAATTTTATTTTCAATGGGGTTGGTTTCAACACGGGACACAAGAGAGGACAACAACTTTAAGGAGACAGTTCAGTTTAAAGAGTCACAAGCATTAATATGGAAACTCTAAATGAGAAAAAAAGAAAGAATCAAGCACTTCCACAAAAAAAGTTTGAAAACAAAGTAAACATAGAAGATTCACCTCCTAACATAGATACATCTTTGACACCACCAACACTAACATAACAAAAAATTAAGAGCCTTGAGCCAATAGAAACTGAGAAAGTTGACTCAAAAACAAATTAAAAAAGCAAATTCTTATCACACAAAGTATGTGAAGCATACCTGTGGCAAAGGAAGCTGCACAAGAACCCCGTGAATGGAGGTGTCTTCATTGAACTTTTTCAATACACTAATTATCTGTCCTTCAGTACAATCCTCAGGTAATTCAGCCAAAACAGATTTAATACCAGTTTCTTCACAAGCTTTAATTTTGTTACGAACATAAGTTTGCGAGTCTCTTTGTTGTCCAACCAAAACAACCGCGAGACCGGGGACTCTTCCAACATCCCTTTTCATCTTGCACACTTCACTAACAATCTTTGTTCTGATTTCCTCGGCGATAACTTTACCATCTATTACCACAGTCTTCTGTTCGCTATCTGTATGAACGCATACACACAAAAATGAATAATCTAAAAGGTTAAAAGTTAAGTCAGACAATTAGAGAACTTTCAATGTAATGCATGAAGAGAAGATAAAGCCATGTAAATGCAACAAACAGTTACCAAAGGGAACAGGAGATGGAGGAGCAGAGTAAGGAACCCAATTTTCGGGCAAGTCAAGAGACACGAGAGGAGGAGACAACAAAATGGAGCTTAAGCAATGCACTTCCCTTGTGGTCAAACGATTAGCCTTATTATGCGCCAAGGCCAAAGCTTTCCTCGCAAGCAATAACATGCTCGAAAAAAAAAGTAGCCGTCGCTGAAACACAGAAAATTCATTGAAAGAAACTTACTCAGTCAATGTAAAAAGCAGAGACCAGACAAGAGAGAACCTTATACAGGTAAGCTTAAACAATGCATATGAGAGTGATAAAAAATAAAAGCTTAATCTTCCATAATTTGATCCCTTTAACTAATCTCATTCATTACATCCACACAGACAAATAATGCACCAGATTATAAACCTAAAAAGTGGAACAAAGATTTTGCGAGACTTCGTCATTTGCTTTCACAATCATCTTCTTTACTTAGCGAAATTCTTTGTACATAGCTTCTAAACAACAACAAAAAATCTGAAAACTAAATCGGAAAACAGGAAAACACGGAGGAGTAGGAAGAGAGATTACCAGTGTACAAGCGTCAATGGCGTTGACGATGACGAATATCGCTAGGCATCCCGGAGTTTTGGTTTTATCGGAGGACGATAAATGATGTAAAAAATTTAAATAAATAAATAAAAAGTAACCACCGTGTGAAAAAGACACGTGTTACGATCTAGAGATAGATCTTGCAAGTGGGCTGGATAATCAAACGGCAGAGACAGTTTCGCACGTGCGAAAAAAAAAGAGTTGGGTGTATCTCTCTTCCTTCTCCCATTCAAGTAGCAAAAGGAAAGGAAAGGGACGATGCGATCGGGCAAAGTGCAGCACTTATAGTTCTGCATTCCGCAACACACATCACAGAGCGAGGCAGTGAAAGAGAGAGAGGGAGAGAGAGAGAGAGAGAGAGTCAGAGAGAGAGATTGAAGCGGAGAGATAATTTGGCGTCGTTAACGAGAGTGTGGATTGAGTGTAATCGAGGAGATAACAGAGAAACAATCGTTGCCGACGGTTTTTGGGATCCAATGCGTTCGTAATTCGAAGGCATTGATTCAATCTTAATCGGAAATATGAAAGGCGGAGGAGGTGGAGTAGGTGGTGGAGGAGGCGGCGGGAAACGCCGGTGGAAAGTTCTGGTTATTGGAGTATTGGTTCTCGTTATCCTCTCTATGCTTGTTCCTCTTGCTTTCTTGCTCGGCCTTCACAACGGCTTTCACTCTCCTGGTATGTATTTTTCTATCTCTCCCTTATTCTCTCCCTCACACTCTCTTTTCTTCGATCTCTTAATTCAGATCTATCTCATCTCCCTTCTTCCTCACTCTATTTCTCTTCAGGATATGTCACTGTCCAACCGGCTACTCCTGTAAGCATCCCGTTTCTTCCATTTTTTATTTATTTGGTAAATGGTTGATGTTTCGATTTTGTTCTGAACGATCTTTCTTTGGAATCAGTTCGAGAGCTACAGCAGGATCAATGCTACCAAACATCCCCAGGTATTGTAACTCTCGTATGATGAATTCGATTCCCATCTAATACCAAATCGTTTTGCTGCTTTTGTCATCTTTTTTCCTCGATTTTGCAGAGAGATCTATCTGACCGAGTCGATGAGGTTCTCCAGAAAATCAATCCAGTTCTTCCCAAGGTTAGTCCTACAGTTATGTGGATTCCACTTGTTTCAGTGTAGATTCAAGGCATCGACTTGTTCCATTTCTGTGATATATAGATTAGTAGATCTCTTCCTTTCCCGTGGAGTTAGAAACCTTCGTTATCTTACACACTGCTCTCAATTCACATACAACAATTCAGATCTGGTTTATACATGTTTGATTTTCTACCATTGGAAAATGTATTCAGTCATAGTTCTTGGCATTCATGTTTCCCATCTTGTCATTCCAGTGACGTAAAGATGTAGGCTTTGTGGTTTGTATCAGGTTCCCCACTGTTTGTAACAAAATTTTCAATACTAACGTTTTTTGTTTTCTTGATTCACATGCTAGAAAAGCGACATAAACATGGGTTCCAGAGATATGAATAGGACAAGCATCAGTGATTCTAAAAGAAGAGGTTTGCTTTTTAAGTTCCACTTTCTTGAAATTCCTCTCCCGTGATTGATTTTTTTTGATTCTTGTCTACAACTTTACATATGATCCTCAATTAATCTGCAGGAACACCAGTGTCCCCAGCTGTTGTTGCCAACCCAAGCCCTGCAAATGTACAACTGGATTAAGTGGTTTCTGTAGAAGTCAATTTGTGTATCTCTCACCAGTTGTCTTTTAAGTTAACCTTACCCTGCCTTGTTTTGTGAACAGAAAACAAAAACCGTAGCCTCGAATAAAGTTGTTCAGGGGGCAATAGTAGGTGCTGATGAAACTCGCAGAACTTGTGAAGTGAAATATGGGAGCTACTGCCTCTGGAGGGAGGAAAATAAGGAACCGTTGAAAGATGCTAAGGTGAAGCACATGAAGGACCTGCTATTTGTGGCTAGGGCATACTATCCAAGTATTGCTAAAATGCCTTCTCAAAGCAAGTTGACTCGGGATATGAAACAGAATATCCAAGACTTTGAGCGTATTCTTAGTGAAAGTTCAGCAGATGCCGACCTTCCACCACAGTAAGTTCTTTATCAGTTTGGGTTTAAGCATGTTTGTACTGAAAGTTAGTTAAGGTCTTGTAGGATACTGGTCACGCCAGTATTTCCTAGTTTGCAGTTAACCTTGCCTGGGACTCCTGTCTTTCTAGTGGTTTACTTGCTTCCAAACGTTTTATGTTATAGAAAATCATAATATTCTCTCTTCATCTATTCAATGGGCAGCACACCCAGAAGTAGTTCTATTTTGAAGCCTTATCTGTGCCAATATCTTAAACCATGGATGTTAGATGATACGATGGGTGCCATGGTTGTTGTTTGTTCGGTTTCAGGGAGAAGCTTTTTATGTGTAGAATCCTCTGTTAATTTCCTTTAATCGTACTTATTGTGTACTTCTTTCCACTGTTCTGTCAGGGTTGATAAAAAGTTTCAGAAGATGGAAGCTGTAATTTCAAAGGCAAAGTCTTTTCCAGTTGACTGTAACAATGTTGACAAGAAGTTGAGGCAGATCCTGGATTTGACTGAGGATGAAGCTAGTTTCCACATGAAACAGAGTGTGTTCCTCTACCAGCTTGCAGTACAGACAATGCCTAAGAGTCTTCATTGCTTGTCAATGAGACTAACTGTGGAATATTTCAAGTCAGATTCAGTTGATATCGAGGATAGTGAAAAAATTTCAGATCCGTCATTGCTTCACTTTGTTATCATCTCTGACAATATTCTAGCATCTTCCGTTGTGATCAACTCAACGGTTGTACACGCAAAGGTATGTATTAAATCCAGTTTTCTTTACTTTGAGTTTTTTTTTTCATGCAGTCAGAAAACCCTTATTTCTAATTCTTGTTTGTTTGTTTGTTGACGTTTCAGGAAAGTAAAAACTTTGTTTTCCACGTTCTGACAGACGAGCAGAATTACTTTGCGATGAAACAATGGTTCATCAGGAATCCCTGCAAACAAGCAGCTATTCAAGTACTGAACATTGAAAAACTCGAGCTGGACAATTCTGATATGAAACTGTCGTTGCCTGCGGAGTTCCGTGTGTCACAACAGAATACAACACACTACTTATCCATTTTCTCTCAGTCTCACTACATTCTTCCCAAATTATTTCACAAGTTGGAAAAGGTTGTGATTCTAGATGATGACGTAGTAGTCCAGCGAGACTTGTCTCCCCTTTGGGACCTTGACATGGAAGGGAAAGTGAACGGCGCTGTGAAGTCATGCTCTGTGAGGTTGGGTCAGCTAAAGAGTCTCAAGAGAGGAAGCTTTGATGCTAATGCATGTCTCTGGATGTCTGGATTGAATGTCATCGATCTTGCTAGATGGAGGGAATTGGGTGTTTCAGAAACCTACCAGAAATTTTATAAAGAGGTCAGTTTTCTGAAAAAACTTAATAGAGAAACTCTCAGTGATCTCTGTCTGACTTTCTTGTGTGTTTTGTGCCAGCAGATGAGTGGTGGAGATGAGTCAAGAGAAGCGATTGCGTTGCAAGCAAGCTTGCTTACGTTTCAAGACCAAGTTTACGCTCTTGACGACAAATGGGCTCTGTCGGGACTTGGCTATGACTTCTATATCAACACCGAAACCATAAGAAACGCAGCCATACTGCACTATAACGGGAACATGAAGCCGTGGCTTGAGCTGGGAATCCCACAGTACAAAAACTATTGGAGAAAGCATCTGAATCGGGAAGATCGGTTCTTGAGTGACTGTAACGTGAATCCATGATTGAGTAAGTAAACTACAGTGGCCAATGCTTTAGAAGAAGCTACACGCAAAGAAAAAAAAAGTTAGAGTGGTGGTGGTTAAGCGCACATCTCATTTTTTTGGGTGGGGGTAAATAAACCCGAATGCATTTGCAGGAGAAAATGCTGAAGGGGAAAAAAGAGCAAAAGCAGAAGTGAGTTAAAAGGTGATAGCAAATTGATTTTTAAGAGACGTGATGACGATGCTTGAAAAAGCTATTATATGAATGAGAAAGAAAAAAAAAAAAAAGTGGATGTGAACAGAAACTTTGATGATGTTGTATATGATTTTTGGCAAAGAGATGTGCCATTCTTTTTCCTAGCGTTATTTTCCATTTGTCATATGTGTTTCTTTTTCATTATTTTACTTTTCACGTACCCAAATCAATATAGAAGCCATAAGGATTTTATCTATAAACTAGTTCACGTGATTTTTTTTGTTATTAAATAGAATTTCAGTTTCTAAGGATTTAGTTACAAATTTATTCACATTTAATGATGACATACGAGGTAATATGATGCAAAATGAGCATTTTTAAAAAGCTAAATGAGGAATAAGATGGTATAGAGTGAGGAATCGAATTTGGTAGGAAGACAGACAAAGTTAGGTTGTATTACATCTGCACTGCAGTAAACAGAGCAAAGACAGAACATATTCCTCAAAGTGCAGAGCGTTTTTTGTTATTAAATCCATTATTTACATACTTTTCTTTCTGAAAGTGGGACGCGTCTTACCTCTCAAAGGTCGTAATCACTTTCTTGTACATGTGACGCAGAAACGCAAATCTTTTTGTCTGTAAACAAACGATAGATAACGAGAGGAATATAAAAGAAATAAAAGAGAGGTCAACGTAAGTGGAACATTCATTATTACCACGGACGTGGAAAAATATCAGAAGAATTTAATATTAAACTTTTAATTTTAAAAAAAAATTAGTGGAATTGTTTGGGATGGTTTTTCTTTTCTCTTCCTAACACCGCTAATTGCTTCTCCGCCACACACTTTTTCCTTAAGCTTAATTATTTATAATGATGATATTGATGTAGTGGTCCTCCTTCATCATATCATATTTAAACCAAGGATTGGTTCAAAACTCGATTTCTTAACTCGTTTTTATTTCATGTCCATGTTTGAAACTTTGAATGATTTCATTTTTTTAGTTTATATATTTGAACTTTGCTTTCCACCCGTTCTTATCCTCCACTAGATTATGTTTTCTTGGCTCATAAATGTCCATGGTAAATAATTCTAAGATTGATGTTTATAACTATATATTATCTGATTTCTTAAACATTATTGGTCCAAAATAGCCAATGACTAGGCTTGGATTTAGGACATGCAAGAAGTTGATCCACAAAGTGATTTTGAACATTTGGGAATAATATACATATTATATATATTACTTTGGTTTCAATTTTGGACAATAGTTTGATAACACAGCAGAAATAAGAAAATAAAGAATATTTCATATAGAAAACTCCACTTTTTCCACTATAAAAATATACACTGGATGTGTTATATATATATATATATTACTTTGTTTTCAATTTTGGACAATAGTTTGAAAAACCCTGCAGAAATAATCATATAAGAAAATGAAGAATATTTCATATAGAAACTCCACTTTTTTCCATTATAAAAAGATACACTGGAAATGACGATGGATTATGGCCCGTAGGTTTTCGTTGCTATAGATTCTGTTCTTTTTTACTTTTGAGGCAGTAATATTCTTCTCTATTAATAACTAAAAAAGATTGTAAAGGAAAATAAAGAGAGAAAGACTAAACAAGTGGATGAAAGTAAATAAAAATATTATTTAGTCTAAATTTTTTCTTATATAGTATGAGAAAATAGATAGAGAAGAAAATCAAATAGATAAAAGAGAGCGTTAATAAAACGTTAATGTTAAAAAAAAACTATTTTAAATGTATCTTTGTAATTTGCCTTGAATAATATACTTAGCTAATCAAGTTTAAAAATGTTAAAATTGTCAACAATAAATAATGATCGTGTTGTTTTTTTTATAGATTTCTCTAAAACATCTATCCTATGAACTAGAGCTAGTGTGGAGTTTGTTGTTACATAACTAGAGTTATCGTTAGATTTTTTTGAAAAAAAACATGAGACCATGAGCTATTTTGTAGGTCCAAGTCCAACCGTCCAATATTGGTCAGATCAAAAAATCAAAAGCAAGGTTCCTATATAATATTTTGTTGGAGTTTAGGTGAAATAAAAAACCGGTACTATAACATTTGATTACAGAAAGGAATCACTTAATATATATTGATGCATTAAAAAAAATAAGATAAATTAAAGACTAGATATCTTATACTAATAGAGTGAAAAGGATATCTCTATAGTGGAAAACAAGAAGATGAGACCATTCTTTTCATTTGAGAACCACATTCTCTCTTTCTTACATTTTGTATATATAAACACGCAAACACCTCTTCTCATTTGTCCAATATACAAAGATCAACTCATCTTCTCCAACAACAATCATCAAAACCCACAAAAAACAAACAAGACATAAACACATAGAAACAGAGAATCAACAAAACAAAAAAAAAAGGATATGACAAAAGTTTACCCAAAATTCCCAAACACTTGCGAGGAGAGCTTGTGCGATAGTAAAGCAGCCGTCGTTTTAACGGTGTGGAAGAAGTCACTTCTCTTCAACTGCGATGGATTCACAGTTTACAACTCCAATGGAGATCTTGTCTTTAGGGTCGACAACTACATGAACAGTCCCAAAGATAACATCGTCCTTATGGATGCTTCTGGCTTACCTCTCCTCTCCATCCGCCGCAAGGTACTTTTTCTTTCCTCTTTTTGATAACCTAAAGATCTGAATTCAAGAACCAAATATTTATTTTTTCTCTTTCTCTTTGGACAACCATGAATTGGTCTTTTATGTTAAAATGAAACTAATCTTGAATTTTCTTTTTTTTCCTCTTAATTTACTTGTTCAGAAGTTGAGCCTAGGAGATTGTTGGATGGTATGCGATGGAGAAACAGAGAGAGACCCAATATTTACGGCGAGAAAGAACGTTAACATAATAACAAACAGAAGAAGCTTGGCGTGGATTAGCTCAAAGAAGACGGTGTTATACGAGGTTGAAGGATCGTACAGTCAAAGAAGCTGCAAGATATTGGACGAGAGGAGGAATAAGAAGAAAACGGCGGAGATCAAGAGGAAAGAGGCAATGGTCGGAGGAGTTGCCTTTGGAAAAGATATATTTAAACTTGTGGTTGAACCGGAGATGGATCCTCGTGTTGCCATGGCGTTTACCATAATCCTCGATCAAATGTTTCGATCGTATTGATTTTTCATTTTAAGCTTTGTAAGTATAATATATATTAGTATCTTTTTTTTTTGTTATGTAATTGTATGAAATTATGAATGTGTTCTTATGTAATTGAACATAGACAACTTTTTTCGCTTTGATTCTCGCCTTGATACTACAAAAGAATTTTGAGTTAAGAAGGAAAAAAAAAAGAGGTTTATATACATTTAATTTGATACTACGTACATTATAGCAAACTTATGATGAAATATTTCGTTACAAAATGTTGGAAATTCTCAACATGCTTTTGCTGAAAGGAGTTATGTTTCTAATTCCTATTGTGAATTAGGGTCACTCAATATCATATTTTATGTCCAAAATAAATGATATGGATTCTGCACACATGAGTAACGATTTTGTTTCTCAAGTGAATAATTTCTTTGTCTTTTGTAGCTCAGGTAAATATTTTGTGTCGAAATTCGATGCGGCATAAAATAAATATAATTTTTATATTTATACTTTAACTCTAAAATCAAACTGCATAACATAAATTTACCAAAACTACAAAATGGAACCATGATTTTGGAATTGAAAGTGAAGAAGAAAAGTTTCACTTCATCTTCTTCATTTTACAAAACTACAAAATGGAACCATAATGCTATTTTAAGTTTGTTTCATTCATGTTGTGATGTGGTATAAAAATAAATACAACTTTGATATTTTGCGCCTTAATTCTAAAATCAAATTACATAACATAGATTTATCAAAACTATAAAATTGAACTTTGATTTTAGAATTGAAAGTGATGTTTTTTATTTTGTTTTATTTTTATTGGCTAAGAGAAATATGTTGAAAAATAAATCATGTTTACACATTTTGAATTAAAAGGAAAAAATTAATATGAAAATGAAATTTAACACCAACACTGATTAAAAATTATTTTCATCAAAGCTGATATTTAACTATATTTAATTTATCAAGTTTTATTATAAAATAATTGATTGAGAATTCAAAATTTGTTATGTATAAGTTTGAAAAACAATATAATAATTTTATATGCATTAAATTTATAAAATATTTATAATAATAATGTGATATAATAATTTTATAATTTTAATTTGGTAATAAATTTTGAGTCAAAATTTAGGCGCGAAACTGTAAATTAACATTTAGCATCAAATTCAAATTGAAAATTATAAAACTATGAAACTAAATTTTGATGCAAAGTTGTAAATTAACATTTAGCGCCAATCTCAAATTGAAAAATGTAAAACTACATAACCATAATTTTTTACACTAAAATTTAAGATTTAATACTAAATTTAGAGATAGTAAAATCATTGTTATTGTGTAGAAATCAAAATTTACTTATTTTAGCACCAAATTTTGCGAAATCACACAATAGAGCAAAAAATTGTACCGTATTTTTTTTTTTAACTCTGAATCTATAAAGAGCGAAAATGTGATTACACCTCGTACATACGGATTTTAACATCTTACTACAGAAACAAAAGCAAGCCCTCTAACTTTAGTTTATGATATTTTTCTTACGGTTTCCTCTCCTCTCTCTCTTTTGTGCCAGAGGCCCACAGATTCAGATTGACACTGAAATTTCGAAAGAGAGAGAGCTTAAAGACATTTGGATTTAGCCATTGAACCTCCTGCTGCAGCTGTTTCAGTCGCCAAGTTTGTTTCTTTCAGTCCTCGTTCCTTCCGCAACCTTCCTCCTTCTTCATCTTCAAGTCCATGATTCTTCTTCTGCCCTAAATCTTGAACTCAAAGGAAGCTGACGATGGAAGGAAGAAGGATCATAGCAAACCCTAAACCTTGCAGCGGCAGAAGAATCGTAGCCAAAAAGAGGTCTCGTTCCGATGGATTCATCAACAGCGTCAAAAAGCTCCAACGCAGAGAAATCTCGTCTCGTATGGATCGAGGCTTCTCCATAAGCACCGCTCAAGAAAGATTCCGCAATATGCGTCTTGTGGTATGTCTGATTTTCTCAAAATCCTCAATTGGGTCCTCAAAATTTCTGCTCTTTTTGTTTTTTTTTTGGCTCACCTGAGTTTGAAATATTGAATTAGGAACAATACGATACGCACGACCCTAAAGGACACTGTTCAGTTGCATTACCCTTCTTGATGAAACGAACCAAAGTTATCGAGATTGTCGCTGCGCGGGACATTGTCTTTACTCTTGCTCATTCTGGTGTTTGCGCATCTTTCAGCAGAGGTTACTACTTGCTTGTCTTTCTCTCTCTTTGTCACTGTGCTTTTGATGGCGAGTTTTTTTTTTATTAACCTTTGTGATATTTGTCTATGTTGAAATTGCAGAGACGAACAAAAGGGTTTGCTTTTTAAATGTTACCCCTGATGAAGTCATACGTAGCTTGTTCTACAACAAGAACAATGATTCACTCATCACGGTTTCTGTTTACGCCTCCGACAATTTCAGCTCTTTGAAATGCAGATCCACTAGAATCGAGTATGCTTACTCTTTGTGTTGTGTTGTGTCTTTCTTAAGTTTAGTTCTCAGACTCTTTAAAACTAATTTTGTTTTTGTTTGTTTGGTATTGTTAGATATATTCTGAGGGGTCAAGCAGACGCAGGATTTCCCCTTTTTGAGTCTGAGTCACTGAAGTGGCCAGGTTTTGTAGAGTTTGATGATGTTAATGGGAAGGTGCTGACATATTCTGCACAGGACAGGTATTTTTCTGTTCTTCGTTATTCCAAGTTTTGTTTGACTTGAAGTTTCTCAACTGAGCCATAGACTTGTTCTGCAGTGTTTACAAGGTGTTTGATCTGAAAAACTATGCCATGCTGTATTCAATATCAGACAAAAATGTCCAGGAAATTAAGATCAGGTGACCTTTTTCTACATTTGACTTTCCCTTTCTATGTTTCTTGTTTGCAAAACTTGGAAAGTGTTGTGTGTACTTGGGTTGGATTGGAAGATCAGTCAACTTAGCTATGTGTTACCTCTTTAACTCGTGCATGTGTTTGTTTGTTTATCTGCATCAGTCCAGGGATAATGTTATTGATTTTCAAGAGAGCTATAAGTAATGTTCCCTTGAAGATTCTGTCAATCGAAGATGGCACAGTTCTCAAGTCCTTCAATCACTTGCTTCACCGAAACAAGAAAGTTGATTTCATTGAACAGTTCAATGAGAAGCTGCTAGTTAAGCAAGAGAATGAGAACCTCCAAATTCTTGACGTGAGTGATACATTTTTGATTCTTGTCCAAACCGCTTTATATATTTGTGTGTGTGTTTATGTTTCTAATAGAGTTTTTCTCTTCTTCTTTCTGATAGGTCCGAAACGCTGAGCTGATAGAAGTTAGCAGAACCGAATTCATGACACCGTCAGCATTCATATTTCTGTACGAGAACCAGTTGTTTCTAACGTTCAGGAACCGAAACGTTTCTGTCTGGAATTTCCGCGGAGAGCTTGTGACGTCTTTTGAGGATCATCTTCTTTGGCATCCTGACTGTAACACAAACAACATCTACATAACAAGCGACCAGGATCTGATCATCTCATATTGCAAGGCTGATACCGAAGATCAGTGGATGGAAGGAAATGGTAAGCAGACTCATCCACACACTTTCAATCAAGAAACCTTATATCAAAAAGAGTCTGATATTGTTGTGGACTGGTTATGGTTGATGCAGCGGGGTCGATTAATATAAGCAATATCTTGACTGGGAAATGCTTAGCTAAAATAAAAGCAAGCGATGGCCTTCCAAAGGAAGAAGAGAGCAGTAGCAGTTTGGGCAAGTCCAAGCAGAGAAAAAGTGCGGTTGCTGAGGCTTTGGAAGACATAACCGCTCTCTTCTATGATGAAGAGCGTAACGAAATTTACACCGGAAACAGGCATGGCTTTCTCCATGTATGGTCTAATTGAAGGTTCTACTCATCATTTGTTTGTGTAGATTAAATAGCTATGGAGGATCTCTCTGTGTCTTGGTTTTTCTTAAAAACTGTGTGTAATGTGATTTGTAACTTTCTCTAGTCTTTGAGCGGCAATTGTGGTTGTAATGAGTCAGGAACTATGTGGGGGATTCAACTCCCATATATGTACACTAATATGAATTGTTTGCTTGCAAAAAGTGATCAGAGCATATGGATTCTTGTCACTTTGCTGCAGTTTGTCTTGTCATCTAATTTGCTGCAGTTCTGAAGATTCACTCAGTTTTTCCCCCCAAAATTTCACAAGAAGATACATCATACCGGAAAACAATTTTGGCCACTTGAAGAAAACGTTTCACTTTTGCAGAACACATTGCATTTCTCTTCAGTTAGACAAACAAGCCTTTTTAGTTTCTTCTGTAAAAGTACAAACCTCTCAAAAGAGACAATACAGGAGACACTGGTGTGGTAGTAAATAACAGAATGCCAAAATCACCAAGATGATGAGCAAATCCACTTCCAAACTCCAACCAGAAGCCTGATGAGTAATACAAGATTGCAATTTGCCAGAGGGTGATGAGAGAGTTTCGGGCAGACAGTGCCAGCTTCAGAACTGAGATTTGTCAAGGCTGTCGAAGTAGGGATGGTCAAGAGCTGTCTTTGCTGAAATTCTTTCAGCTGGATTGTACCTCAGCATATTCTGCATTCGTTCAAAGGTTCAATCATTAAAGCCAACTAGAAAGAACTGAGAAACAAACAGACTTTAAAGCCACAGAAGAGAACCAAGTTTGCAAGAGAATGTTCTATTTTAGATCTTATGCCTTCGTGCAGCGATCACAGGGAAGATTTTGGAAGAGCATACCGTGAGAAGATCAACTCCTTCAGGGGATAGAGATGGAACAGCGCGTGATAAGTCTTGCGGCTCCCACTTTGGATACACATGCCAGTCACGCAGAGCCATCACACCAGGCCATTGCTGCTCCGTTGGTGTCCCTAGCAATCTCCCAAAAACCAAAAGGAACCATGATTAAGAGATACAGTCTATATGTATGATCCTAATTCAGTCTGAGTTCCTGTGAATACACTGGCATCAAAACTATCAATAAACTGATATTCAGAATGGTGGAAGGTGGATCGAAACAAGAAGCAAATACCTGAAAATGTGAAGCAATTGCTGAAACTCTGAATCACCAGGGAAAAGAGCTTGCCTCCGAATCATCTCGGCTGTGCAAGTTTTTTTTTTGTGAAAAGTAAGAAACAGCAACAAGGCAAATAGTAAGAACAAAGACACATTTCAAAGTGAGTGAGGAAGACTACTAACCAAAGATGCATCCAACGGACCAAATGTCAACCGCAGTGGAGTAATGAGTAGATCCGAGAAGAACCTCGGGAGCTCTATACCAGAGAGTAACAATCTCGTGAGTGTAAGACTTGAGAGGGACAGTGAAGGCACGGCCAAGACCCAAATCAGCGATCTTTAGGATTCCTCTGTCCTTATCCAGAAGAAGGTTCTGCGGTTTGAGATCACGGTGAAGCACACCGTGGCTATGGCAATGAGCCACGCCTTTACAAAGCTGAAACATGAATCTCTGCACGAGGGAAGCCTCAAGGGGTCTAGGGTTGGAGCCTTTCCTATGCGAATCAACGAATTTCTTTAGATCAGTGTCGAGATACTCGAAAACGAGATAAAGGTTGGATTTTGAGGTGTGGGAAACAGGTGAAGGTGGAGAGATTGAGTCCTTGGATTGAAGAACGTGTTCGACGCAGAGGAGACGAACGACGTAGATAGACTGAGAAAGCATCTGGAGAAGAGAAATCTCACGAAGAGCGGTCGGTGGTATGCCTTCTTCGTCCATCTCGAGTCTCGTCTTCTTCAGGGCAACAAGCTTCCCAGTGCCTTTCTCCATGGCCTTGTACACTTTCCCATACGTTCCTTCGCCAACCTTCTCAAGCTTCTCGTACTTCTCCATTGATGTGGGATGATCTTTCTGAGATTGTTAAAAAAAAAAATCGGGAAAAATGAAAGAATGTAAAAGAGATGATGATTTTTTTTGTTGCTCTTTGGGTTTTCATAAACCCTAAAGCCCCTTTTGGATTAGATCTGATTAAGCGCCTCTTCGCGTTAATGTTAACGTTGTCTTAACCGAGACAGGTCCACGTGGCCTCTCGTTTCCCGCTCCTTTGGACTTTGAACTCCTAGCAGAGAGTTTCTTTTTAAAGAAATGATTCAGTATTTTGTCACAATTTCGAAAGAGATTACTTGTTTTTCACTTTTGATTACGAAAAATTGACAACAATGTAAATGAGCCACAGTTTTATGCTTTCGTTTTAGGTTTGTGTCAATTTTTAGTTTGATTCGAGTTCCATAATCGTATGAATTGCGATGTTAAGATGGGCCTCATGCCCGCGGGCCAAAATGAACGTGTTTTTACATGCTTTGAAAAACCTGTAATTGTGTTTCTTGTAAAGTTACATATCTTTACTATAGCTTTTGAGCTCTCTTAGTTTCCATTACTGATTAAAAAACTTGTAATTATGTTTCTGTGTGGTTCGTCACTATTGTTTTTTTATCTTTTTGTTGATATTGCTTGTTCTTGAGAACAACCGCATCAAAACAGTATGCGATATTAATTGGCAAATCCTTGAAGTTTTAATCGAGGATCTCAAAATGCATAGGAAGTAAGCATCTCTCTTTGCTTCTAAATACTGCATCTCGACGTTTGTCATTGGCTTTCCTAATTTTTTGCAATTTACAATTGCGACCCCAGATATGAAATAGACAGTATCATTTTGGATTCATTGACTTTTTTTGTTCTACATTTTGTCTTCCGTTTCGTTTTTTTTTTTTTACCAGAAAAAAAACTAAACGGAAGATAAAATGTAAAAAAAAGAGGGATTTGTGGAGGCAGCAAATAAAAAAAGAGAGAGGAGATGAATTTGCAGAAGAGAATGACGAATAATGGTGTTTGTGTTGCTTTCTAAATTGTCTCATATTGTCTTAAATCAAATAATCACTCCTTAACCCTACTGAAGATATCTGAGCGTAATATGAGATCAAACTAGAAAACTCATCATCCCTACATGGTTTAATTAATCTTTTGGAAAATGTTTATTATGCACCGTTTTATATCTACTAGCTAGCAAACAAAAGATGGCAGTAACGAAACTATTAACTTTTTCTTTTCCGAAGTTATGAGTTATGACAATTTAGCTTGACCGTTACAGTTCACAAATGCCACTAGCTAACTTGGTCTACATGTTGAATGTCGTATATATATATCTACTAAATAGTTCTATAATTTTTTTTATACAAACTTCATTTCTTTAAATATAATCATAAATCAACACAACAATAACCCATAAATCTCTCCATGGCTTGACACATCAGCATTTTCAAGCTTTTAGGAGGTGACACTTCAGCAAAAAAATACACCAATAAAAACATTTCATTAATACAAGTCATCAATTTATTTTTTTTATTGTTAATTTTAGTTTTATTTTTTGGGCAAGTCCAAGCCCAAATAATAAATAACAACAAATAAAAAAAAATTATTTTATTTTTTTAACAAACCCAAATAATAAATAACAACAACTAATAAAATTAAATATTTGTTTTATATTTTTGCCAAACCGAAACTCAAATAATAAATAACAGCAAAAAAAGTAAAATTTATAATTATGTGTTTGCTTGATAGAGATGTATATGATTGAAGAAACTGTAGACTCATCATCAACTATGTTTCCATAACAACAATGCAAAAAACGTTATGTTATAAGAAGCTCACACATCAGCAAAAAACTGAATCAATAAAAATATAACAATAATACATATTATTAACATATTAATAAAACCAATTTACTAATTTGCTGACCCATTAAAAAGCCCAAAGTTTACAAAAAAAAATGGAAGACGAAAGCAAATGAGGAGAAACTCAGACCACCACAGCTTGGAGATTCGCATTTCCACTGGTTACCGAGAACAAATTTTCTTGGGTTTGGCGGAAATAGAGAATTTCTTGGTTTTGGTAGAAAAATGTGATTTTTAGTTTTGGTAGGAAAACATAGTTTCTCGGTTATGGCGGAAAAAAATGAATTCCCGGGTTTGGTGGAAAAATATGAATTTTTGGTTTTAGTGAGAAATAAAAAATTTGATTTTGACGAGAAAATGTGAAGGAAATGCAACTTTCAATTTTGACAAAAAATACGATTTCTCGGTTTTGATAGAAAATACAATTTTTCGGCTTTTGATGGATAATGTAATTTCTTGATTTTGCGGAAAATTGTAATTTGACAATTTTGGCAGAAAATGCAATTTTTCGGGTTGATAGAAAAGTAAAATTTCTTGATTTTGGCGGGAATAAACAATTTCTTGGTTTTGATGGGAAATGCAAATTTTCAGTTTTTGACATATAATTTGATTTTTGGTTTTCGAGGGAAAATATGATTTCTTAGTTTTCGTGGGAAACACAATTTCTCAGGAGATAATGCAATTTTTAGTTTTTGCAGAAAATTGTAGTTTATAGGTTTTAGTAGGAAGGCGTGATTCTTGATTTGACGAGAAAAATATGTTTTTCTTGTTTTGATGGGAATAGACGATTTCTTAATTTTTGCGGGAAAATATTTTTTTTGTTTTGACGGAAAAATACTGTTTTTTTGTTTTTGCAGGAAGATGAAATTTTTTGGTTTTGGTGAAAAAATTTAATTTATCTGTTTTGACGGAAAAACACAGGTTCTCGCGGGAAAATGTGATTTTTTGGTTTTTGAGGGAAAATGCAATTTCTTTGTTTTGGTAGGAAAATGAAATTTCAGGTTTGACGAGAAAATGAATTTTTTTTTGTTTTGGCGGGAATAAGCGATTTCTCAGTTTCGTGGGAAATAATTTTTTTTGTTTTATCGGAAAATACAATTTCTCGATTTTTGTAAAAAAGTAAAATTTATGTGTGTTATATTTTCAAGTTATAATATGTTTATAGTAACCAAATTTGAATTATTTAACTTCAACTAAATTAATATTTCAACAGTTCAAATAGAACTTTCTAATTAGTTCTAAAGTAATAGTAATGATTTTGATATGAATGTTATTGATTATAGTTTGGTAGTTTTAGAAACATATGTCTATAATAAATATTTGATAAATAAATAAATTTTATAATTTAAAATAATCATATTAATTAATATTTTTTTAAATGGCAATTTGCTTTATATAAGTTCAAAGGAGGATCAAATAGCAATTTAGTAGAGAAAATAAATTACATCTACCATTAGCTTGAAGGTACTTAAAAATGTATTGTTTTATTCTTACATATACATTTATAGATAGTTAACTAAACAAATTTGATAGTAGATTATAATTTTTAAAAATAAAAAACTTAATGATATCATGTTTATTCAGATTTAAAACATATAAATACATAACTTAAGCTAATAAAAAATAAATATAATATTCATTTAAAATATATAAATAATTTTATTATATTAAAAATATATACAAATCTAGAAAAATATCTTGCAGCATAGCGCGGATAAATACCTAGTATAACCAATTTGTTAAATACATTTGATTTTCTACGTGACACACATTAACAACATATTTATTGTTTTCCGTAACATTTGGCAGAGACAACCTTTTTTTTTACACCAACTACGAATTTTTTAAAAAGTTATTTGAAAATGAGTTGACCTTGAAATCTATAACAGTCAAAAAGAACAATACTGGGATAATTTAACAGCTTTGACTGAATTTTAAATAATTATTACAAAAGAGCCATAAAAAAATGGGACTTGGAAGACTCTTTTAAACAGAGAGATTACTCTAAAGTCTGAACAACTATACAAAATAAAATCTTTAAAAACTTGGACAAATTGATGAACACATTTATCAGCAGTTATTGTTTTTAATTAATATAAAAGGAAATATATGTCCAGCCCAAAAGACAGCTCTGATGAGCGATTGCATGGCAGACACGTGTTCACTTTTAGCGGCGTTAAAAGATATGGTCTACGTAGTCACGCCCACAGACCAACGTTCCTCTGTTGTCTTTAATCATTTCTTCATTTATTTTTATAATCAAACGGCGACGGTTGAAAAAATCACAAAAATCACTAATTTTTTTTTCAACCTCTGTAACAGAGAGATCCACGCTGTCACCTAAATTTCTTTAGCTGATTTTTGTCGGAGTTAAAAGTTTCTTTTTTTTTTCCCAAAAGATCAAAAGAAAATGTTTTAAAAAGAAATTTCAGAGAGAGGAAAAAGGAAGAAAACAAAAATAAAAATAAAAAAAGTCAGGCGTCTTTCTGCAGGATTCACATTTGGTGTCTGCTGGCTTTCTCTCTCTCTCTCTCTCTCTCTCTCTCTCTCTCTCTACTTTTCGTTTCAGCGATTCCATATCGTTCTCGCTCTTGTACACGCTTCTAGAGAAGAAGAAATTGAGCACAAGACCCATGTCTGGTTTATACAATAACTCCTCTTACTTCTCTCCGGCGAGAGCTGCTTCTCCTCAGATTAGAAACACTCCTGAGATCGACAGGTTTTGTCCAAAAACTCTGATTTTACCTCTCAAAAAGACACTCTTTTTTTTGCCTTGTTTTATGCTGAAACCGATCTGTTTTGCGCTTCTTTCTCCAACAGCTCTCAGTACTTGACGGAGCTTCTCGCCGAACATCAAAAGCTTACACCTTTTATGCAGGTCCTACCGATATGCAGCCGCCTGTTGAATCAAGGTTTTGTCTTTTTTTCACTCTTCTCTTGATTTGATTCGGATCTAAGTTCTCTCTGTTTCTGTTTTCACCCACTCAAGTGTATATTCAGCTCGTATATTCTTTTCCACCAGATTGAGATGACTTATAGTCATATACTTTCTTACAGAATGTTCAAATCAGTTAAATCTATTATATCAATTCAAGGGAGTGAGATCAAGCTAAATGCTCAGATCATTGCTTTGGTCTATGGAGATTGACTTGTGCCTTTCACTGATTTGATTCTTAAATTGCTCTGATCGAATCAAAATGTGTCCAACATTACCTACTTTAGTACTAGCCTGAGTGTCAAATGCCTTGTGTTGTTGGTGTGCAGAGATGTTCAGGGTATCTGGAATGATGAACAACCAAGGATTTGGAGATTTTGATAGACTCCGACACAGAAGTCCCAGCCCTATGGCCTCCTCTAATCTTATGTCTAATGTGTCTAATACCGGCTTAGGCGGCTGGAACGGCCTCACTCAGGAGGTATCACCTTTTGATTAACCCGTCCTCGTTCAAAACACTTATGTATGCTGACTTCTTCAGTTACGCAGTTCTATAGTTGGTTTATCTGTTTAAATGTTGTAGCTTTCATTCACAAACGTCTTAGTTTATGGCTAGAGTAGTAGAATCATTTATGTTAGCTTCAATGCTTCACCAAGCTTGTCTAAAATGTGAGACGTGCTGATTGATCTTACTATGTGCTTCTGTTAATCACTGTGAGATAAGCTAAAAGAGTTAAGTTTTTTTACAGAGGCTTAGTGGAACACCTGGAATGACTATGGACTGGCAAGGAGCACCAGGAAGCCCCAGTTCGTACACCGTGAAAAGGATATTGCGTCTGGAGATTCCAGTAGATAGCTATCCTAATGTGAGTACTCATGGTTTCTAGTGTTTTATATGTGTTTTTTTGCAATGGAATCAGCAACATGTTTTGAACATTTTATGCTTTTGTCCCTCTGTTTCATCAGTTCAATTTTGTTGGGCGACTTCTCGGCCCTAGAGGCAACTCGTTGAAACGTGTTGAAGCTACCACAGGTTGCCGTGTGTTCATCAGAGGGAAAGGGTCAATCAAGGATCCCGAAAAGGTGAGATCCTGTGAAATATTTTGGGAGCTTTGTTAAACAACTTGTTGACTCCAAATTACATTTCGTACTTGTTAGTTTTGCCTTTGAATGACGATTCTATTGGTTTTTCTGATCCCTTTTTTCAGGAAGATAAGCTAAGGGGAAGGCCTGGCTATGAACACTTGAATGAGCAGCTTCACATCTTGATAGAAGCAGATCTTCCAGCGAGTATCGTGGAGATACGTCTGCGACAAGCTCAAGAAATTATAGAAGAGTTACTAAAGCCTGTGGTAACGCACATTCTAACTCTTGTTTTATTATTTTGTGTGTTTGGTAGCATCAGTACAAGGCATTAAAGAGAGTAGTCTCTCGTCTTTATTAGATTGAACGGCCACGTTTTTCTAATTTTAGAGTCTTCCTTAGTTGTTTTGCCCCTTTGAGTCTCTATACTTATTACCTGTAGGGCCTCTTCTTCTTGTCTCAACGTTTATATTTCAGTACCCACTCTTTGTAGTTTGCGGTTAGTATTCAATAATGCAGACATGTGTGACCACTTCATTACAGTCAAGGCAGCAATTGGTTTAATCGCAAACGCCAAAAAGAATCAATCTTTTTTCCAAATACTTCATTGTTTTGTCTATTGGTCTTGTATTGTCTTTGATCCTATATGCTTTGTTATCAACATGACAGTAATATAACATTGTGTTTTGGTTATAATGAAGGACGAGTCGCAAGATTTCATAAAGAGACAACAGCTGAGGGAACTGGCGTTGCTAAACTCGAACAACCTGAGGGAAGAGAGTCCAGGGCCAAGCGGCGGCGGGAGCGTTTCGCCTTTCAATTCAAGTGGTAAACGCCCCAAAACAGGATGCTAAGGAGCGTTTTGTTGGGAGCGTTTTGATGGTTTCTTCAACCAAGAAGTACAAGTCTGCATTACACAGAAACACACATGTGTATATTTGGTTTTGGCCAAGTAGTAAGTGGCTGCAACTGGTGGTGGTCAAGTCAAGGCCTCCCTGGTCTCTCTCCGGTGAGCGACCCTGTGGCTTTCCTTCTTTATTTTTTATTTATGTTTGTTTTATCAGAGATTCATTACAAAAAAAAAAAATCAGAAAAAGAAGAGATATAAGGAAAAAAAAAAGGTTTGAGATAATATATATGGAGGGAAAAAGATGTGGCTGGGGAGGGTAAAGGGCGTGGATTAGAATTCTTATTGTAAAAGCAGAAACAAAAACCCAAAAAAAAAGATACATTTATTGGATTGATTCTTATCGTTTGATTTTGGAGAGACTTTTATGTAAAAGTTTGGTTATATTTTTTTCACTTTTTTTTTTCAAACAATATATTCATATATACCTTTTCTCATTTTTCATGTCCATAACTTCAAAATCTGATTTGTAATTTTTTTTTACTCATGCTCTGTAAGAAAGTTATTGTAATAGACCACAAGGCTATTGTACAAGTTGAGACATACCCATGTGTATGTGTATGTACGTAGTCCTCTTGTGTTTGATCGGTTGAAATTAAGGGTTACTGTAAAATGATTAGGGAACAAAGTACATAGGATTAGGAATCTTGAATGTGCGATTCCCTGTATATTCTCCTTGCAAGTCACTCCATTGGTCGCCTACATTGCCCCATATCCTGTAACCTTCTTCCATCAATTGCTTTCTTATTGTTGTTTTGTACGTTGCTGCGCTTTGTTTCTTGTTCTCTACTGTCCTGCGAGTATAATTTTATTTGTCCACCACACTGTGAAAGAGTCTTTGATCTTCGGTAAAAAAAATCTGTAAAATAAGCAAGCAAGCTTCTTTTTTTTTACCTCATAATCAACCTTTCATAACCAGTGAATCCTTGATCATTCAAATTCTCTTCTGTCGCCTCTCGAAGGGTCTCTTCATCTCTGCCGGTCACTAGGAAAACTTTGAAACCGGTCTCTATCAGATTGTTGAATAGCTCAAGAACAGGCTGTATTGCTGGAGACCCTCCTTTCATCGCCCATGTTCTAAATCCGGTTGGATCATAAGGGTCACATCTACAATATGTTAACAAAGAAGAGACCATTAATATAACCATTAGCCACATTTTTTTTATTTCTAACCTTTAGGTATGAAAAAGTAAAGTGTACCCGTATCTCTTGAGACGATAGTAAAAGACGTTAGAGAAGCAAGTATCATCAACATCCAAGATCCATGCATCCATGCCATCACCAGGAAGGACAATCTCATTGAGATAGACGTTAATGTGTTCCACGATCAACTGTACGTCTCGGTCGTATTGACCAGCAAGCATGTATACCTCAACGTAACGCATACATTGCAAGGGGACGATGCGCCACGCACGTACATTGTTGGTTTCTATGGCTAGTCTCCAGCTTAAGCAATAGCTATTCGTCGGATTGTTTCCGTCCATCGGCATCCAAGGACTTGTGATCGTTGCCAATGATGTGGAGATTGTTAGAAAGATGAGAAGCAACGTCCCTCTCGTAGAATTCTCCATTGCTTTCTCTTATCCTTCAGGGTTTACGCAAAGATAGATGTAGAGATTAAACCATGTTATGTTACCATTTAAGATTCACCACGTAATTTCATTCACAACAATGGAAATAGCAAAAGAAAAAGCAGTGGACATTTCAACTAGAGGACCTTCTTTCGACATAAAAAGAGAAAGAGATCGAGAGAAAGAGTGGTTGTATGGAGTCAATAATGAAACAAGAATGCTAAGAGGAGAAAATAGCGATGCTTGAACAAGTGAAGAAGAGGAAAAATACCTATGATGTGGTGATGGTGGATCAGTTTAATTAATATTGTAGTGGTAAGAGGAGATGTTAGTTAAAGAGTGGTATTTAAAGAGGTTTGGTTCGGCAGAAGATACTAGTTTCATCCACTATGTGTGTCTCACCATTTTTCTCAAGACCAACTTATGAGGTATATGCAAAAGTAATTTTCAACTTTTTTTAACAAGAAAAAAGGTAATACTAATGATAATATTATATGAATTTTGGAAATGGAGTCAAAACCAGCAAAGCGCACAAATTCACTAACACACATATACTATTTATATTCTATATTCTATATTCGTCCCCTACTATATTTTACTAATATACATCATTCGCATTTTACTAAGTGGAATCTTAATTTAGTTAGTATACAAAACACTAGGTGGAGGAGCTAGCTCACTAGTCTTATTTTTAATATATAGATATTTCTATATTTATGATACTTATTAAAGCACTTTCCATGCATGGTCAATGACACCAATTAAATTAACTTGTAGGGTTTCAATATTTGAGGCTTTCTTGAGATAATTAGCTCAATAATATTTTTAATGGTCATCTAGTTTTGGTTCAACTAGATTAACGTGTTCCATTCCATGTTTTCTAATTGTAACTTGTAAGTCTCCCAATTAAACACGTACAGTTTCTAAGCTTTTGCAGTCGTGATTATCAAGAAATTAAGGATATTGGGAACAGATTTGTCAAACCAACAAAAAAAAAGGACCGACTAAATAATGGACTGGATGCTGACAAGGAGGAACATTTGGATTGTTGTTAGTGTTTTTTTTTGTCAACAGAAAAGTGGATGACACGTAAGGAGTAGTCTAATGGAAAATGTAAAGGACAACAACTAATGGACCTAAGAGTTGTCAACACTACTACTAAATGGACAATTTCGTTAAGAGTTGCTGCTTTAATCCACAAATAATTATATTTAAAAAGAAAATAGCCAGTGAGCTCATCTCATGAACGCTCCTTTTGATGTCTTTGAATTTTCATAGATTTGAATGCCACTCTCAACACCTTCTTTTTCTGTAATTAAAACATTACTTCTATAGTTATATGCCAAGTCCCAAGAGTATTGTTTTTTTGTTTTCTTTCACGACGAGTATAACAAGTAACCACATATCACTAAGTACGTTAGACCAATCCCAATAGAGATATTAAAGGGTCTAAACAAATATTCTTAACAATAAAATTGAATAAAAAAATAGCTCATGGTGTTTAGACCAATGTCTAAAATAAGACACTAGTGTCTAAATTAAGAACGCACACGTGGTAAGATGTGAGTGGACGATGAAAATTTTCAGTTTCTGAATTGCATATTTATAATTTATATGTTTTCATATACAGTATAAACTTTATAAATTAATAATGTTGGGACTTCGATATTTTATTAATCTATAGAGTTATTAATTTATCAGTTTTAGATAAAATAAATTGTTTATTAATAATTAATTAAAATAATATTTTCTTTTAAATTTATAATATTTTTTCAAAATTTTTATTATAAAATTAGAGATAAATGATAAAAATATTTTAACTTTAGTAAAAAAAACAACAATATACTTATATTTACTAGATTATCATTATTATATAATTATATAAAATTATTTTATATGATATTTATTAATTTATGATATAAATATGAATATATTTTACATAAAGTTTCAAAAAATATTATCTTATTAATTTATTGATTTATATTAAATTTTGGATCGGTCTAATTCGGGACCGAATAAAAGTATTGATTTATCGAATTTATTAATTTATTAAATATTAATATATAAAAATTTCTACTGTATTATATTTTTGAAAATGTAATATGTTTTAAAAGTTGTTATCAAAAATTTTTACTTAAATTTATTAAAATATATATATATATATATATTTTTTTTTTTAAGACATCCATCAAAAGTATCTCTATTATATGCTCTAAAATAACAAAATATTACAAAGTGTCTTATATACAAAAAATACATAAAATATTAATAATTAATCAATAAAACACCCACCAATAGTGTCTCTATTGGGCTTGCTCTTAAGGTTCTCTTTTTCCACGTTTCTCTCAACCAGTTGTGTGCTTTTAGTTTTGGATCATTGAGTTTGCTGTTTCCATGATTACATGTCTTTGTTCAGTTGGCTTAAGACTTATGTTAAAACTCTCCTGTTTTCTTGAATACTGAGAAAGGAAAAAACAAAACTACAACAGACAAGTACATGATGTTCTCAACTCAATCGTCATCGTTAATCCTAAGATAAAATTACAATAAGCATTTTGTGTACTGTAAGGGTTGAGCAAAAAGCTAATCAATGATCCTCACCGAGTCTATGTAATTAAAGAAAGAGAGAGAGAGTGAGAGAGATAGCGCACTGAAGCATCCTCTCTGCCCCCAAATGTGTTTGTTGGGTTTTACAACCAAAAAAACTATTTCTTTTCCGCCAAATCTGCACCACTCACGTATCTTGCTACAAACGAGACGAGCCTGAACGGAGCACCAATGAGTGGAGCGTCCACCAGAGGCACACCAACACTTGCTTCTTCTTCTCCAGCTACTACAACCTGTGATTCCACATCTATTTCCCCATTCGGGTTCATAGAAACCGGCACTGTTTCTTCTGTTTCGTCTCCTGACAAGTTTTTCTCTACCATTGCGGTTTCCATGTCTCTGGAGTTATCAATTCTAATCAGCTCGTCGTGTATGGGTATTTCTTCTAAAGATTCAGACTTCTGTACTTCAATTGCTATGCTCTCAGGGGATGAAGCAAAAGCATGCTGCGATTGGTTTAGCTTAATACACAACTCGTTCACCTAACAATTTAGTAATAACAACTTCTAGTGAGATTTTCAATTACCCAACACAACAAAGTAACAAAATAAGATTTATTGCAGTACACTTTACCTTCTCGACAAGTTCAGCATTTTCAGTGATAAGCTTTTCAACTAGAGTACAAGCTGCTTCAATCTGTGAGTTTAATTCTGCCTCAGAATCACCCTATATCAACAACCATCACAAATCTTTTCATGCATTTCTGAGAACTTCATTGGAATTGCATTATAGTCTCACATTAATGATTTATAATTGAGAATCTTGCATATTAGGAGTATTCAAAGCCTAACCTTCGGGTTACTCTCATGAGTTTTATGCTGGGCCTGGAGATTGGAAACAGTTTCAACCAGACTCTGGTTCTGCTCTAGAATATTACTCCTAGATTCTTCCAACTCCGTAACCTGCCAAACTTTGTTTTAATCTTCATATCAGACTAAATCTATGCCGTATTATGCTTAGAAGCGTCCTGTTCTACACGAGTAAAAGCACTAAACATTTACTTATGATGCTACAGTAACACGTTCAGATGCAATTCAATGAACCATTCATGGAAATGAGAAAATTACTTAATGTGCAAATTAAAAGATGAAACACATACCTTTGCTCGCAGGCTTGCAATTTCATTGTTTAGGCTAGAAATCATTTCTCTGGATGACTTCTGCAGAATTGAATGTCTATGATGAGTAAACCATGGCCATCTTATTCTAACTCTCAAGACAGTTTACCTTAAAATATTGGTATGAAGCTTTCAAGTGGAAGATAGAGTTACCTCCACAGCCACTGAGGATTCTTCATCATGTTGAAGTTGTCGAACTTTATCTTCTAGACTGGCCTGATTGAAATCATGCAATTTTGACTAAGATTATGCGACAAGAATGCATCATAACAGACGAAGAAGCAACCGTTATCTTCCAATATATGGATGCATACCTCTTTCTGGGAGAAGGTAGATCTTTCATCTAGCAATTGTCTCATCTTGACTTCTGTACTAGACTGCCAAAATGAATATAAATGTCAGAACTACAGATAACATCTTCCTGCAGATGAAATGTAATGTGACATCTAACAGCAGCCCGTCTGATATGTCCTGACAACATGAAAATATCAAATACTGGTCTCCTGATCTAATGCTAAACACCGATCGTCCTATTTTACATACAGAGAGATAATTAGGAAGGAAACCAAGTGGAAGGAATAAAAGTAATGCTTGCACAAAGGAGAAACTATATAGCATTGAAAGAAAGCTATATAGCTTTTGAAGATGTCTCACCAGTTCATGAACAAGAACGTCGTTCTTTGTTTTATATTGCACAAGTCTTTCCTCCAACTTTTCCTGTATGAACACAATGTTATTTTGACCTTCAGCTTGCAGATGATCCAGCAAAATAGCAAGACTACGGATACGGCTTTATGCTAATTCTTCACTAACCTCGTTTTGTTTGTGAGCGTCATTCTCAATTCTCAAATGCAAGAGCCTTTCTTCTAACAGTGCCTATGAATCACCATATTATATTGACCTTCAGCTTACAGACGTTGCAGCAAAATAGCAAAAAACTATGGATACAGCTTTATGCCATTCTTCACTAACCTCATTTTGTATGTGAGATTCATTCTCTGTTCTCAGATTCAAGAGCTTTTCTTCCAATAGTGCCTGAAAAGCACCATGTTATTTTGACCTTCAGCTTGCAGATAATGCAGCAAAAAGCTGTGGATACGGTTTTATGCTATTTCTTCACCAACCTCATTTTGTATGTGAGCTTCATTTTCTGTTCTCAAATGCACAATCCTTTCTTCTAACAGTGCCTGTAAAACACCATGTTATTATGACCTTTTCAGCTTGCAGATGAAGCAAGATAACAAAGTAATGAAAAAGGCTTTATCGTCATTCTTCACTAACCTCTTTCTGTAAGTGAGCTTCATTCTCAGATTCCAAGCGTCTAACATTATCTTCGAAAACAGCCTATGAAGACATGGCAATTCATATTTCAACTAAGGAAAGAACCATTACTGGGTGGTTGATAGCTTTCGTTTATCAAACCAACAAAATTAAAAGCTAAATAAGAGAACAATCACCTCTTTCTGAAGATAGGATCCATTCTCATCGCGTAACTGTTTGATTGTTTCTTCTAGCAACAACGCCTACAACAGCATTACAAACTCGTTATGGGATTCAAGCGAAAAGACAGAACACAAGAGACTCTTCATGGTCTGCCTCACAAGTTTACATACAAAACACAGCGGGAATATCTCACCTCGCTTGGCTGAGACTTGTTCTCAACAACAGATTCATCTGCCTGCTTGAAAGAAGAAGACTTTAAAAGTATCAGACCATGAAGGATCATGCACTATCCAATAACATTTTGTTTACCATCTCTAAACTAATCAAATGGATTACAAAGTAGATACATCGGTTACACTAAGCAAACACCCACAATAGTAAAAGGAAACGACTTGCAATCAAATCAAAGCATACAATGTTGCAGCAATAAATAATGTCAACAGTATCCAACTGCATTGACATGAAATTAATCAAATGACCCAACTTCGTATCAACCCAAAACAAATCAAAAAGACAATAATCACAGAATGTAATGAAACGAGAAGCAATCGATGTTCCTTGGATCTGAATATTTGCGGACTTACATTGATCTGGTGACATGGTTGCAGCTCATTGGCGTCTGTGACTTGGGTAACTTGAGCAATGTCACCGTCTCCGATGTGACTCCCGTCCTCGGAGGTGGCGACTCCGGTGGGTATAGCGTCGTCTGCACGTTTGTTATTCTGCTTGTTCTTCTTCTTCTTGTTTCTCTTTTTCTTCTTCTCATCGTCCATGCCTGATCCAGCTTCCAGACGTAATCAGTTACGGATTGGAATAAGATAATCACGAGACGCTTAAAGTTTTCCTCTCTATCGAACTAAACAAAATCGCCGGAAATAAACGAAGTCAGATCTGAATGCACATAGAGAAAGGAAGGTTTTTGCGGGAAAAAAAAGGAGAGAAAGGAATCGAATTTGAGAAATGCTCACTCTCTGGGACAAAGGATGGTGAAAATGCAAATTCGACACGGAAACTTAGCGCTTGAGAATTTCTGAGGAAAGGGACAAAAGAGACAAACAAAAAAGGTCGCCGAATGAGAGAAACGAAAGTTCTATTTTTTTAGTCCGAGGGAATTTATAATACTAATTAATTTCTTACTTTTTGGTAATACAAACAATTTCTTTTGTTGTCTTTGTTTTTGTGTTAAGTGTGTTAACTCGTATCATTGAGCAAAAGATTACATTTTTCATTTGAACAAAACCACAATTCCTTTGGATGATCTCTCTAACACATTACCGACCAGCTAAATCCAACATGTTTGGTTTTGAAAATCAACTCACATGACATCAGAGCACTCAAAAACCCATCTTCCTTTTGTTCATATAGAGTTGGATTTGTAGGCTTCTTCTGTAGCTATGTGCAATTGCTCCTCTTCCTTCTTCCTTTCTTTTCCCATCATCGATGCTCGACCCAGCTCTGACAATTGTGGACGGAATCGGAGGAATCACGTCTCCATCCATGAATCTAGACCTCCATGTTATCATCTTGGTTCGCAAAACTCTGCCTTTCTCCGGAAATTCAGCTTTAGAGAGAAAGAGAAATCGAGCGACAAATTCGTCTCTTGCTTGAATGGAGAAGACGTAATTGATTCTTCTCGTTCGGGTTTCCTGGAAAACGATAGTGCAGAGTCTCCTCGAGACGGTGATTTGATTCAGCTAGGAGGTGAAGAAAATGCTCTGATGAACACTCGCTCGAAAGGATTCAAACAGACGACGACGAGATCGAGTCTTGTTGCTAAGCAAGTTATTAGCATACAATCAGCTCTGAGTTTAGGGTTTATCTCTCAGCTGTGGGTTGACACTACCTCTGTAAGTAGTTCTTGTTGAATCAAATCACATTTTTGAATTGCAATATTCCACTAAAGTCTGTCACTTTGTTGGCGATTTTTCAGTGGTTGGCTTTGGTGATTGATGTGAAACCCAGCTTGCTATCTGGAGAATCTGACAGATTCCTGCTCAAAGACATTGTCCGGGTACTATGTTTGGTTCTTTCTCTACTACACACTGAAACTGGTTTCTTCTCAAAATGTGTTTATGTTAAAGATCTTATGTAATGTAGGTGGGTGATGTTGTGCTTGTGGAAGATGAGGCTGTACTGGATACTGAATTCAAGATGGTTGGACTTGAAACACTGGTATAGATCGGTTCTGTCTCTCTCTCTATGCGCTGTCTTGTGAGTCACCCACCTTTAAGCAAGTCTAAGATTGGATTCTCACCTTTTTGTTTAGGTTGGTTACAGAGTAGTGACACCAAAAGGTCGAAGCATCGGAAAGGTGTTTTGTAAAATCTTGCTAGATCTTATTCAGTGTGATGAGATTCTGTTTATCTTGTTTATTAGCTGAATGCAAACGATTGATTCTCAGGTTCGAGGTTACTCATTCAACATTAACTCGGGTATAGTTGAATCGCTCGAGCTTGATTCGTTCGGGGTAACCATCATACCATCAAGCTTGGTGTGTAACTTGACTTATCCCAAATACGGTTAATGTGAGATTCAAGCAAAAGCTTCCTAATCTAAGGTATAGAATGATTAACTAACTGTCTGTGATGATGCAGGTGAGTACATACAGATTAGATATCGAGGACATCATCGAGGTCTTAGAAGACATAGTTGTGGTTCACGAAGCTGCAGCTTCTAGAAAACAGAGGTTGACAAAGGTATTTTGTCTTGTAATGGCATTAGCGTAGGGATTTGCATCTACTCTTATATGGATGATTGAAGAAGTACTTTTGAAACACAGGGACTCTGGGATGCTCAGTTTGGTAGTGAATACTCTGATGTTGAAGAGCTTGAAAGTTCAGCTGATAGAAGAAGGCAAAGGAGAAGCAATAGATCCAGTCGAAAGAAGAGAGATTTAGACGATGCAGAATGGGACATATTCCGCTAGAAGTCATGCACTCATTATTTGCCATTCATCTGCTGTGTCTGAAAGAGAACATGTAAATGCCCATCTTGTTCAAAATAGTCTAGTGCAATGTGAGCTTTAGGCTGTGTATGCCACAATATCCTCTGTTTTCATCAGTCCCCTTGCTTTAGAGTGGAATTGGATCTGAACCAGATTGAATTGATGCTACTTTTCAATCCATATCACATACACAATACATTAAAGGCTGTGAAGGTTCAACCGTTTAAGATGATTAAAAGAAAAGACAAAAAAAAATACACATACAATTCTAAAACTAAAATAAATTTCAAAACTTTGATAAAATCTGCAAGAAAGTTGAAAGAGTTTGACATTGTTGGAAACAGAGAAGCAAATTAAATAAAAGCTACAGACACCTAAATTAGCAGTCTCCCCTACTTACTAATCTCTAAGACACTGACATGACATCCTTAAACAAACATCAGAGCCAGAACATTCTCAGAATGCCGGCGATGGACATGAAGCTCTTGATAAATCAATCAGAGCCTCTATGTCTTTAACATGGTCTCATGAAATATGTAGAACACACAGAGATCTCACCTTAACAGAACTTCCAGTGGTTGTTGCAATTCACACACGTAACATAAGTCGTCATCGGCTCATCAGCACTCCTCGTTTGCATCTGGTAGTAGGTGCATTTGCGCTGACCACACCGCCCGCACTTGAACTGGTCCGTACTTGCTTTTGGTGCAGGACCTTGCTCACAATTAAACAGAAACTTCTCCTTGATCTGGTTGTTCTCTTGTTTCCTCTTGTCGCTTGCCATTTCTTCAGCAGACAGTGTGATGAGCTTCTCCGGCGACACCTCCCCGGCGAGAACTCTCCTTCTCAAGTCCGGGTTGTTACTGTCCCTCAGGTTGAACATTATAGATCTGTACTTCACCTTCTGAGCTCCGGTCGAGCGGCCCAATTTCTCAAACATATGAGATTCCACTGATACAGCAACGCGGAGTGGATCACATCCATTTACTTTCTCTCTATCGTACTCATCAGATTCTTCATGAACCCTTGACAAGGCCTCCGCAAGCATCTCACGGATTTTGTCACGCACAGGATCGTTGCATTTGAGCATTGAAGTTAGCTTCGGAGGAGCATTAGGTGCCTTGGCTGGAGCTTTCATACTTGACTGGTTCTCCTTTGAGACCTTTTCATCCTTGACAGTCTGAACACGATGTTCTATCTTGGCTGCGGTAAAGACTTTGCTGTCTTGCTCCTTCCTCTCCATCTTTACACCATTATTAACTTTGTTGTCCTGTTCCTTTCTCTCTACCTTCGGACTTGTAATGGCTGGTTCCTTTCTCTCGACCTTGATGCTCTTAGCTGAATCACCCCTTTGAAGTTTCTGGACTTTCACAGGCGTGGGATTTGGAGTCTTCTCAATCTCCCTCCTATCTATCCTACCCTCTTTGGCAGTTTCAGCTTTGACACCGTTTGTGCTTTCGGCTTTTTTAGCCCTGGCGGTCTCTTCAATGACAACTTTCTTCCATATCTCAAGCAGATCAGTAGCTACGATTTTGATTTCCTCAACAGGGTGTTTTGCAAGTGACCTCAGCTTCTTTCCTACCTGTGGATGCAAGAAAAAGGATTTAACTTTCTCAAAAGCAATACAAACACAATAAACAAAGAATAAGCTTTAATCTAAAATTAGCGCACATGTGTATACAATCTCCTAACCAGGGAAAAAAAAAATAGAATATGTGTTTCTAAATGATTCATTCTATAAACAAGAGAAACCACTGATCACCTCCAATGTAAAACAATGCATGTGCCTTAGCTTATCGAGCTGAGTTCAATGTCTAAAATTAGGTTTTGTTCCAATAATTTTCTTCTCATACAAAGCACTAAGCAGATTGTTCAAGCTTCTACATCACTTAATAAAAAGTTCAAATCTTTTCAAATTTTTAATAATTTTTTTTCAGATGAAACCAAATAACCCTAATAACACAAGTCAATGCGACGAGATTAGAAATCAACGTATCATTGGAATAGAGATGAAATAACGTTTTCCTGAATTCAAAAATAATCAATCTTTTGGGATCAAAGAGGTAAATCGAAAACGCACCTGAGTCGAAACGAGCGTGTCGTATGTGACGGGAAACTTCTTGAGTTGTTTCAGGGCATCGAGACATTGAGAAACCTCGGGACCTGAGGAGGCAACACCGTCGAGAGCCGCCGCATCGGCTGCCTTCTTCGCCCCATCGAACAATTGAATCAATTCACTTTCCATCGTCCCTCGAACCCCTAGCTCCAATAGCAAATCGCCAATTTCTGAGCAAAACACCGACAGATCCAAGCCGACTCAGAACAAAAACAACCCAAAAAAAACTCAAGTAGCGATTGAAGAAGAAGAAGAATGCGAGGAAGGATAAAGAAAAAAGATTACGAGATGTGTTCGGCGGAGCTTCGTTTTGGTAGCGACGGAGAAGATAGAGAGAGAGATTACGGAGTGAAACAGTATTCCTTATTTATTCATATGACCGAGAGGAAGCGATCAACGGTTTCAGTTAAAACCTTAGAGAATCAACGGTTTCGATCACGTGGCTGAGGCTAAGGATGCTACTAGATTCACGCTTCTGCTTCGAGATTACTACATCAAGCATGGGCTAAATGAGGCCCATTGGGCCAGAGTCGTTATAGTTAGTTATGGGTTTTTTTTATAAACACAAACAAAATTCTCCTTTTGTGCTGATTGCAACAAAAATGACAATTCATAGAACTTTGGAAAATGTATCCCAAGTAACTCGAAATAAATGTTAATTTAACATTTTTACATAAATTAAATTAAAATCTAAAGCATAATATGGAAAGACATTGTGAGGTGCTCGATTAAAGTTGAAAGCCAAAAAGCCAAAGCTCAAAAAATAGTACTCTCTCAATTTTTTAATATAAAATATTTTAGAAATTTTAATTTTTTTAAATAATTGATGTTCTCACATTTATATGCAAAAATTAATTGTATTTTTATTATTTAAACTTTTTAGATTCTGCATGTTTTTTTTCTATTGGTCAAATTATTTTTAAATTGATAATAAAACATGTTTTATTTTGAAAAAATACAAAATTAAATAATTTCTTAATTTGTGTGTAAGAATTTTAAACATCATCTAATAAAAATAAGGAGGGAGTATAATTTATCTATATGTGTTTGTACTTTGTAACTCTGTTTCTAACTGAACACAGTGATTAATGTTTCGAACATCTTTTTTTCTTTACTATTAGAAGTTTGATGTTAGTCTTTATTTGGTTCAAAGTGGTTTTGGAACTGTTTTTGAATTTCTACAAGTTATCTAGAAAGGATTTTTGCAGCTAGAGTGTCAATAGACCACCGTGAAATTAAGCACATATCACGTTGACGTTGAAAAAGAGAGGAGAGTGAGCTTTTGAAAAAAATGGACAACACGTGAGAGATGAAGGCAAGAGGATCCACTCTTCGACGTCCTCGTGCTAAAGCACCGACGTGAAACACGTGCTTCCCATGCATCCTCAAATTTTGATGACTGTCTCAAAAATACATTAATCTTTCCTAGAAGAGAAAGTAGTTTGGCAAACAAATGAAATAAAAGATGGATTTTTAGGATCGATCTTCCTTGCTTTAGAATACTCTTCTACTGTACTAACTTTTTTTTCCCAAGCATCAATCACTCAACTTTAAAAGCACATTGACATTTATAATCCTGCTTGATTCTTTGCTAAAAACTCAAGCTTCCTCTTTGATTCGATCATATCGTTAACGGATAGTAACGAATCATCCTCTGTTTTTATAAAACTTAATTTCTTTCTGCTAAGCAGAAGAACACCAATAAATCCAACAGTGATTAATTGGAAATCATGAAGGAGATGAAGTTTGGAGTTATAACGCTCTCGTTTGTTCTGATTTTGCAACTGGCGTGGAGTACATTTTTGGTGGAGAAGAACAACCTGAAAGTGACGTCACCAGAGACGATCAAAGGTGTTTACGAATGCGCCATAGGGAATTTCGGGATTCCCAAATACGGTGGAACACTCGTCGGAACCGTCGTGCATCCAACATCGAACCATAAGGCATGTAAGAGCTTCAGCGAGTTCGGCGTCTCCTTCAAATCCAGACCTGGGAGATTACCCACTTTCCTTCTTATTGATCGAGGAGGTTCAAGTTTTCTTTTCTATCAAGTCATCTTAAAATTTGCTAACTTTCTTCATTCTCCAACAAGTCACTGTGTTTAGGTTTCATACATGCAGTTTTGCTAGCGGTTAAACAGTTAGTTAGAGGTTTATTATGTTAATGAGCTTATAGTATAATAATAATATCTCTGTTTTGTAACTCTGTTTCAACTTAACAAATCAGAAAACATTTTGGAAAGGAGAAAACTTTTGTAGGTTTTTTTGTTAATGAGCTTAGTATAATAATAATTTCTCTGTTTTGTATCTCTGTTTCAACTTAACAAATCAGAAAACTTTTTGGAAAGGAGAAATTTTTTTGTCTTGTATTTGTATATCTCTGCCCAAATCAGTGATATGTTTAGTCCAAAATCATGTCTACTGTTTTTGTTGCTTCATTTTTTGTTGTCTTGAAACTGAATTGGTTCTCTATGAACAGATTGTTATTTCACATTGAAAGCATGGAACGCTCAGAAAGCCGGAGCGGCGGCGATTCTCGTGGCTGATAACAGAGTCGAGCCATTGATCACAATGGATACACCTGAAGAAGACGACGCTCATGCGGACTATCTCGAGAAGATCAACATTCCTTCTGTTTTGGTAAGCAAATCCTTGGGAGACAGCGTAAAGTCTGCTCTCTCCGATGGTAATATGGTGAACATGAACCTAGACTGGACCGAGTCGGTTCCGCATCCCGACGAGCGTGTGGAATACGAGCTCTGGGCCGATAGCAACGACGAGTGCGGGACGAAATGCGACACGCAGATTGAGTTTCTCAGGAGCTTCAAAGGAGCGGCTCAGATTCTTGAGAAGGGTGGTTATACTCAGTTCACACCACATTTCATCACTTGGTATTGCCCCGAGGCATTTCGGGTGAGTAAACAGTGCAAGTCTCAGTGCATCAACCATGGGAGGTACTGTGCTCCTGATCCTGAGCAGGATTTTACAAGAGGGTACGATGGAAAAGATGTTGTGGTTCAGAATTTGCGACAAGCTTGTGTCTTTAGAGTGGCTAATGAGACCGGTAAGCCATGGGTATGGTGGGACTATGTGACTGACTTCTCTGTTCGGTGTCCCATGAAAGATAAGATGTATACAAAGGAATGTGCAGACGAAGTTATCAAGTCACTTGGTGAGTGTAATGGCTTCATTAATTAGCTTATGAGTTTTGTTCCTGTTAAATTATTGAGTTAGTTTTATAGACAAGTCTGAAGAACCAAAGCCTTTCATTAATAGAAGCTCTCCTTTATTGTGTCATTAGCTAATTATACGTTTTGTTTCTGTGATGTGGTTTAAGGCATTGATCTTGAGAAGGTAGACAAGTGTATTGGAGACCCTGAAGCAGATGTGGAGAATCCAGTTCTCAAAGCAGAACAAGAGTCACAGGTTTGTCTTTTTTATTTATTTATTGGAGCCAATTTAGTTACTTGCAATATATTAGCCTACTCATTTCGTGTTCTTAAACGAGTCTAAATTCAGATAGGCAAAGATTCCCGTGGAGACGTGACTATCCTCCCAACACTTGTGGTCAACAACAGGCAATACAGAGGTACGCATGCCTATCTTGAGTTATTACATAAGCATTTTCATCTATTTTGCTGTTTCTGATTCAATTTTTTTTTTGGCGGTTCTAGGTAAGTTGGAAAAAGGAGCAGTGCTCAAAGCTTTATGCGCAGGGTTTCAAGAGGCAACAGAACCAGCAATATGTTTAACTGAAGGTCACATTTCTCTGAAAGATTACCGTGAAACATTGTTATTTTAGATTTTCAGTAATTTTGGTTTTTGTTTGTTTGTTTGTTTGTTTGTTTATGTGTTTGCAGATCAAAACACCAACGAGTGTTTAGAAAACAATGGTGGTTGCTGGCAAGACAAAGCTGCTAATATTACTGCATGCCTTGTATCCACCTGTGCTTGATCTTTTCTTCTTTTTCTTGCTGTAAATTTTGTGTTATTGTTGCTTCTGAATCTGATTGCTCATTGTTCTGAAAATGGTATTTTAGGATACTTTCAGGGGAAGACTGTGTGAGTGCCCTACTGTTCAAGGTGTCAAATTTGTTGGTGACGGATACACTCATTGCAAAGGTAAACTTGTTTTACTCTGTAAAGTTTGAGACATCTGTTGTGGCATTGCTGATATATGTAACGTTAGCCTAATTTTGGGATTCAGTAGAATAGAAAAAGTTTATAGAACTTATATATGTACTCCAATTCGTATGTGAGGACAGCATCTGGAGCTTTGCGCTGTGGAATCAACAATGGAGGATGCTGGAGAGATACTCGAGGTGGCTACACATACTCTGCTTGCCTTGTAAGTAATTTGACATCTATCACAATGCCAACGTCTACTAATATCTTAACAATCATTTTTCTTAAATATTAAACAAAACTCTCTTTTTTTAAAATGGGTTTCTAGGATGATCATTCAAGTGGTTGCAAATGCCCCCCTGGGTTCAAGGGTGATGGAGTAAATAACTGTGAAGGTACTTGTGAAGAAATATGACCATATGATATAAATTCAATAATTTCTTCTAAATCATATTAGCTGTAGTGTTGGATATTGGTTTCATGTTCATCTTTTTTCTGTTGTTCTGTTTGCATTGGCAGATGTGGATGAGTGCAAAGAGAAATTAGCTTGCCAGTGCCCTGAGTGTAAATGCAAAAACACATGGGGAAGCTATGAATGCAGCTGCGGCAAGGGTTGGTTCTACATGCGTGAGCATGATGCTTGCATTGGTAACAAACATATCTTCCATATTCAAAACGCGACCTCGAAATTGTTTCCATTTAGAAAACTCCCCACTTATCTACCCTGAAATTCTTTGATGATCAGGAAAATTTGGAGCGAAGTTAAGCTGGAGCTTTCTTTGGATTCTTGTACTTGCTTTAGCTGCTGCGAGTCTTTCAGTATATGCAATCTACAAGTACAGAATCAGGGTAACGTTTTTGCTTCGTTGAGATCTCAAGATTTTGGTTTCTGTATTCATCTTCATGTCAATAATTCTATAATTATTTGCAGAGTTACATGGACTCAGAGATTCGGACTATCATGGCGCAGTACATGCCTTTGGACAGCCAACCAAACACTACTGGAACTCATATGGACACATGATATGTATGATCAGTTCATAGATGGATCTTTTAGTTCTGCCAACTTTGATCTTTGATGTTAATGGTTAATAAAATGTAACTTAGAAACCCTCAAAAGTAAGTCTTATTACTCGTTTGCATCTGTTGTTTTCACCCAAAGCCATGCTGTATGTCCTGACACAGAAAATATGCGAAGTCTCTCATCTGAAATGATTTTGGTGGCTATTAGAGTAACCACTAGTCTTGGATGTAACAAGACTATTGAGGATAGTGAAGCTTTGATATATCGTAAAAGAACTAACCAATCCCAAATACACGAAATTTAAGAAGATGATTGATCGGAAGAAATGGTACAGGACATAGAGAGACACCAAAGTGTTTTGGACATCGAAGTAACAGAGAATATGATTTTGCTCATGTTACCATTTCTCTATCCTTCTGTTTTTACAAACCCATCGCTTGATTCATCTTCTCCTCCATCTTCTAAGTTTGGTCCATTTTCTTTCTTGCTCACCATCTTGTACACGTAAAACGCCAACACACCACCACTGCAACAGCAATTCAAACACATTTTAAGCATTCTTTCTGATGTTAATCCTAAAGTTCTGTTTTCTTTTCCCTATGGAACATATGAATATAGGAACTTCGGTCGATGGACGAATGTAAATGTGTAAAGTATGGCTACATCATCATTACAGTATCTCTTTGGGGTTTAGTTTAAGTCTCCTCTTGCAATCATCTCTCTGTCGAGTTGCTTTTATGAAATTGCACATGTAAAAGAAGATTCGTTAAGAGTATGTACCTCGTTAGGGTGGTCAAAAAACCCAGGAACGTAGATTTCTGTTAGAAAGAGAAAGACAGAGAGTGGATTATGTATCATTCAAAGACATAGCTCAAATAAACGAACCATTTGAATTTTTAATCACGTTACCTGAAATAGTACCAACTTTAACTCTCTCAAAAATATGATTGCCACTATAGCTGTTGAACATAAGAACATGCAGACGAACGAGTGTCAACAAGTTTGTTTTTACATCTAATTTCAAACCAAGAATGTTGGACAAATCACATTGGTGAAAATATAATCTGTTGACTAAAATCCAAATATATATGATTGAACAAGTCCCAGTATCTCTTCAAATGAGCCTCAGTTCTATACAAATCAACAATGCAACTTTAACGAATCCCTTCATGATTAGCTACTTAGCATATTAAAGAGTCAATAAAGATTGAAACACTTTACTCACCCATCTGTCCTTTTAAGAAGTTAGTAGATGACTCTCCTTTCCTCTGAGACTTTAGACTTGCCAGGCTCAGTGCAAACAGAGCTCCACCAAGAATAACCCCAAACCTAATGGCTGGAATGCTTCCAGATACCATAAAGGAAATAAAACCACCCACAAGCAGAAGTAGACCTGTAAAGTATACACCTTTTTATCATCCGATTTTCACTCACCATAAAAACTTAAAACGGGAACAAGATACATAACGTGTTTACCATAGGGTATTCCAACATGAAAATCTTGCGTTCTTGATACGTCTTGCAGATCCTCGGTGGAGGCGAATGCTTCGACTATCTCTTTCACATCTGAAGGTGATTCTTCTGCTGCTTTCAAAATATATTCTCTACCTTCCTCGCTAACCTCTTTCGCCTTTGTACCCAACTCTTCTTTCGCCTTTTCCGCTTGGATCCTGAGTTGCTCAGAAGTATCTTTCAAGATTGTCATTGCTTTTTGGGAGTTAACGTTGTAAGCCTCCGACGACACGCTCTGCATCTTCGAAACCTGCTCCTTGAAGGAGGCAAGAGTTTGTTTCCATGCTTCCTGAGATTTACCATCATCTTCAGCATCTATATCACTCTTCTCCTTCCCCACCTCAACACCTGATTGTTCCTGTACGAACAATGCGATAAAAAGGGTCTTATATCATAACAGACATTGTCACTCGATAGTCAGAAACATGCATCAAAAATGCCGACTTTAAACCCCTAATTGCAGCTCCCTTGAATTTCACAGATATTATTGCTTAATCAAGAGAAATTCACTTGAATTTCATAGATTTTCAGGAACCCGTCTTCATGGTTATCGTTTCCTAAAAGCTTAATTGGTAAATCGTAATCCAGAAACTCGAGCTTGAAGCAATTTACAAGACAAAAACATCTAAGAAAATTCAAACACAGAAATGATAAGTTTTTTTTATAGCAAAAACACTACTCACCGATTCCTCGTGGGAAGCAGCGAAAGCAACGACGGAGCGATTAAGCAAGACCTCTGAGCTAAATCCGAAACGTAGCCCAGTACAAGAAACGACAGCTGGAGCAAGCTTCGGAGCATTGAAATGGCGTCGGGTAGGAAGGTGTTGGAAACGGAGAGAAGGTGGAGCGCACAGCGTCACCGGTGGACGAGAGTGAGCTCGGTGAAGAAAGCTCGAATTAGGGTTTCTGATCGACATCAACTCCATTGGGATACTCATCGCCTGATCAAATGAGTGCTCGGCGAAGAGAGAGAGAGAGAGAGAGAGAGAGAGAGAGAGAGAGAGAGAGAGAGGTTTCTGCTTAGGGATTCAGGAGCTGTGTTGTTCTCGAATGCTTCCAACTACGAAGCAAGGAATTTCCGAAAGGACTAAAACGCAAGAAAAGGATGTTTTTGAAAACGACGTCGGAACATTTAGCAATACCTAAGTAATATATCGATGGGCTTTAAGAAAATATCTCCATGAGTCATGACAATATTGTTGCAAGAGTAGGCCCTCTCTAAAAGATTTTTAAAGTTTAAACCAATCTTCTTAATTCTAAACCGAGCTATACCAATCGTCTTTATCCGGTTAACTTTTAATCAGCTAAAAGCCTAAAACCCAACTTTTTGTTCTAAAACCTTGAGAGTCAACACTTCACCAATTTTGGTTTGAAGAAGAAGAGTGAGAGTGACAGTATATATATTTTTGTAAATAAAAGAATTTGAAATAGAAATTTTGGGATGATAATTAGTTACGGAGATTCTGGTAGTCGTTGGTATAGTTCCCGCAAATATTTAAATATATCATATTCAAATTGAATAAAACACATTAAGAGACTTACCATCTATCTATCTTCCATCTATATAGTATATATAATAACTAATTATGGCTTGCAGATGAGAAGTGAAGCAATTAATGCATAAATCATAATCTACCCGAATTGGTGATGGAGAAATGCAGACACACCAAACATCATTTTTCTCGTTAATCTAATAAGTAAACCGTGCAAACTTGGAGAATGTTTAAAACTTTATTTTCCGTAACAAAAATGTTCCGTTACTTTCTAACTGTAATGCAAATTAATGAACTGGTACGTACATATCGACGAAACTAAGCTAAGATTTCGTAACGTTAATAACTTAATATGATGATTTAAGAATAAATATTTATAAACTGGTTATACATTTTCCACATAATTAATTTATCCGTACGGATACGCACGAGAAGATGTCGGTTTGTCCTGGCCTCCCCACACCATAGAGTTTAATTAGATGGTTCGTCATTACGTGTAAAAATTGACTGATACGTACCAAATATTGAATGCACGACGACACATGGGTAGGATTGAGTCACTGTCGCTTCCCTAAACTATGCAATGCAATTGTTTGGCTTTGCTTTACAAGGCCATCAATTTAGTCACCCCCTTACCACTATAATACACTATTCCGTATCTCTACACTATTCCGTATCTTATTTTGATAAAAGTAGGTGTTTTTACTTTTGATGGTAAGAAACAATACAATGCATGTGTTAAATACCATATCGTTTTGTCAAATTATAAATATTGTTAGATTAGATAGTTACTAATCCTCTGATCGGTGTCGGACCGATCAACTTCGTGTTCTTGTTGTCCTGCTTGTGACTCGATCTCTCTCTTATCCTCTTCTCGTTGCTTCTTAGCTTCCTCCCTGATGCAATTGTACCTTCCTCGAATGTGACATGAACCTCCACAAAAAAAGACTCTGAACGCAAACAAAAAGAATCTAAGACTCCTAAAAACCTAATATGCAATGACTGTACAAGGATTAATGAGAGAGAAAAAACAAAGGGAACGTAACATCAAAAAGAGATAAAAAAAAAAAAAAACAAATAATACCACGAGGCCATGCATCCATATTAGATTTTTTTTATTTTTTATTTGGGACATTCATTAAAAGGTCTAATGGCGCAGCCGATACGTCCAACTCAAGATCATCGGTAAATCAAACAAACGTTTCTTGAACAACGGAAACTATATAAAGATAGCTTTTTAAACAACAAAGAGACATGTTCGAAAACTTCAATCCATGAGTTGAATTGTTGAAAGCTCGACTGAGTTCATGATAATCGGATTTGATACCAACGTTTAACAGATCATCTGTGTACCTTCCATATAAATTTATAACAGCTTGCAGAAGAAGAAGTGAAGCATTTAAAGCAGAATCTAACAAGATTCCTCGTAAGGTAATGAAGAAACGCAGATACACCAAACACTTTGCAGATAGTTTTTTTACGTTTATTTTTCAAAATTTTGATGCATTAAAACTGTAGTTACCAGTTCACACTGAGAAATCCCCATTAGTACAACATGGAACGATAAGAATTTTGATACTTTTCTGCATGCATCCATTCTGTCCTGCTTCGCATATCTTCGTTACTTAATGCAAAACTGACGATTTTTTTTTTATATATAACGACGAGACTTTTAGTAAGAATATAATAGAATAAACGTAAACTTAAATCTGAAATCCATATAACGTTTGAGAACATAGTAGAAACAACCAAATAATAGGATCGCTATAATATAAAAGACAGGAAATTAGAAACTCTAAAAACAGCCACTGAAACATCTTATTTAATATTCTCTGATCCCATTTTATAATATTCGAAACCTCCACACAAGCTTCATCCGAACGGCTCTCATTTCACGCTGCAACCACATCCAATCAAACATAACACCGTTAGTATAAAAACCTCAAATTTCCCTTAAAACGTTTTGATCTACGTATATACTATATATATAAAGGTTAATATAAAGATCTCAGAGAGACTACGAGTGATGAAGACGTACCTGTTGCAGTTGGTGCTGGTGCTGATTGGGAACGGAACACTGACTCCACATGCCTTAGGAAGTCCAGCTGCACGGCCAGCGTTGAGACCAGAGCCTATGGCTTTAGCGGCACTTTGAAGGCAACGGCAAGTTTGCTGGCGGTCGGGGGTGGTACGGGCCAAGCCATTAAGGTTACGAACGCCGGTACAGCACCCTGCGGGAAGGGGCCCACCTTGGGTCAAGTAGCCAATGCATGCTGCCACGTTGCTGTTAACGGTGCCACAGGTCACAGCCGCTTTCGCTGTGATTGGACCTGCCACAACCATGCAGGCCAAAACCAAGCATGCCAACTTCATTAGACCAGCCATTTTTTTCTCTTAGGTTTAGTGTTTTTGATTGGTTGCGAAAGCAGATGTGTGTAATGCTATCGGGTGATGAGAAAGAGTAGAGGGTGTGAGCGCTTATATAGAGAATGAAATTTTTATGTTATGAATGTGAATGCGATTAGAGGAAAAGATTAGTTGAATTGGTTGTTGGTTACATTCAATGTAGAGTACCTAATTGTGTAGGAGCTCTCATCTATTTTGTTTGTCATTTAATTCAACTTTATTATCTGAAAAGTGATAGTTATTCTACCAAAATACATTTTACTAACCTCCTTTCTTGCATTTTCATTTTGAAGACTTTTAAAACTACGCATGTGGATACACAAAATAATTATCTTACGTAGAAATATCATTAAACATTAGTATATTATAGTATCTAAACATCATCAGTTTAAGAATCATGACATCGATGATTTTATACCGTAATATATCATCTAGTAATAAGTTTTAGCAGGTGTAAAATAAAACGATTTAGCGGATCCAACAAAAAAATATTTAAGTGTTAATTATCTGAGACGCAATATGAAAAACAAATCAAGTCGGGTTATCTCTTGGACATTGAAGCATTTGTCTTTTTGGAAGGTTACAACTAATCAAGTCGGTTTCTCTTCAGTATAATTAACTAATGGGCTTTCAGTCTTTCGTCTCCCGAAAAATTATCTTGAGTCTCTTTAGAAGATTTGCAATGCTTTTCTATGAAGTGGTGCGCCAAACTCTGCGAGAGGAGCAAAGGTTGCTTGAAATACAGTCAAGGTTAGAGGATTTGAACTAAATCTACGGTTTAGAGCTTCCTTGGCTTTTGTTCTCCTCTTCCGGATTAAAAAAAATGATCATTAGAGGAAGATTTGTTTTGGTTTTGGTCCACCAATTTTAATGAGGTCTTTGGCTCGTAAAATTATTAAGGATATACTATAAAATTAAATAAGAAGAAAATACAAAAGTAAAATTTTAATCAAACTATCGTTTTTAGTAGTTGATTGTCCAAATCATTATCTTATGCATGTCTAATTCAGATTAAAAATAGACCGCGAACTTCGTGCATATTGGATAGGCCCTAGGTTTCGCGGCTCCTTAAAGCAATCCATCATTTCCTCGATTATCTTAAATTCGCAAGTCTGATCACTAAACTTGGAGAATGTCCCGTTACTTTGTTTTTTACTACTATATTAAAATGCTCCGTCACTTCCCACCTGCATGTATATGAAAATAAAACTAAACTATGCTTCTTTGTTTTTTTTACTAAAGGGTTTAACTAAACTAAGCTTTAGTACAAACTAATATGGAATATAATAAACAAAAAATAAAAAAAAAAAAAGAATATAGAAACAACGTAAACGTTAGATCTGGAATTCATATAACATTGATTGCGAACATAGTACAGACGCGACCAAGTGATAGAAACGTCACAAACAACAACAACAACAACAAAAAGACACAGGAAATTAGAAAAACTCCAAAAAAAACAACCATTCGAACATCTTATTTTAGTATTCTCTCATCGATATTATAATATTCGAAACGTCCGCTAGAGCTTCATCCGATCGACCGCCGCTCATTTCACGCTGCAACCAGATACAAATAAGCATAAATTTTCCATTGGAACATGGTTGAACCGGGAAGACTTCAAATCGTTACTATAGTTCTCATTTTAACGAAAAAAATAACTTTGATCAAGTATCATACACATCTTATATTTTTAAATAACCATTCATCATATTCATATATTTCAGAGCTAGAGAGGGAGAGGTTAAGACATACGTGGCGCAGTTAGTGCTGGTGCTGATTTGGTAAGGAATTTTGACTCCGCATGCCTTAGGGAGTCCAGCTGCACGGCCAGCGTTGAGACCGCTGCCTAAGCCTCTAGCGGCTGTCTGAAGGCAACGGCAAGCTGCCTGACGGTCGGGGGTCGTACGGGCTAAGCTGTTAAGGTTAACAACGCCGCTGCAGCACGGCTGGGCAAGAGGCGCACCTTGGGTCAAGTAGCCAATGCACCCCAACAAGTTGGAGTTAACGGTTCCGCAGTTCAGAGCCGCTTTGGATGTGATTGGACCGGCAACAATCATGCAGGCTAAGACCAAGCATGCCAACTTCATTAGACCAGCCATTTTTTCTCTTAGGTTTAGGGGCTTTGATGGTTTTGCAAAATGAGATGTGTGTGTAGTGATGAGTGATGAAGAGGGTTGTGGGAGTGAGTGTTTATATAGAGATGAGGAGAGTTTATACTATGGATGTGAATGCGATTAGAGGAAAGGAGTAGTAAGTAGTTAGTTGGTTGTTGGTTTCATTTAATGTAGAGGTCCCTAATTATGTACGTAGGACCTCTCATCTATTTTATTTGACATTTTAAGAAAAAAATTCATGAGCTTTCTACAACCTACGTACTTGTTTTTGACATTTTCATTAGTTCTCAAGGCCTTTTAATATCATAGATACGGTACGAAAACAGAAAAAAAGGGGAAATATAGATGTGAATACGCAAATAGTTATTTTACATAGAATCTATTTTATCTTAAACTTCATCTCTACATTATCTTTTGGATAATCAAAAGTTCAGATTCATGACGTACGTTGGTTGTTATACAGACCGGAAGATATTATCGGCTAATATGTGATTCAACTGATGTAAGAAAAACATATAATTAAACGGATCAACAAAATTACACAAAACAAACTTTTTGGATGAGATGAGACACCACACGAAAATACTCCTATAAATACTCAAAAAAGACTCCTATAAGACTGGAAATGTATATGTGGTTGTGTAGTGTATACAAAGATATTTTTTCACAAAACAAGAGAAAAGACATATATGTTCCAAATACTCTCACTTTCTTTCTCAAACAAACTTTAACTTAGTTTTACATATTGCAGATATTATCTTGAGAGCTACCGATCCAAGGCATTTTTTGTGTGTGTGAAATGATCAAATAAACAGGTTTCAGATTATGTCAAATACATACTTTCGATATATTTTTTTATGCGAAGATGATAATCTTACGATAAAAAACTAACAAATATAAAAAATCAGCAAAACCAATATTTGGACTACCGAAAAATCCATATCCGAAGTTCTAGACGTGTTGAACAAAAAAAAAAAGTTCTAGACGTAAAACCTACAAACGAAATCTTGAAATTACCAAAAAATAATTAACAAACAGTTGGAGAATGTTACGTTTTTGAAGATAAGACATTTTAAATTGTCATGATATCTCTAAATTTAAAAATTAAAAAACAAACGTTTTACCTATATATATAAATCTATCAATATTATTATATATGTGGTTTTTCATAAAATTTTAATCGTAAAGATATAAACAAGAAATTGTCGGTTTGTCCTGCCCAGTGCCCACCCATACCAATACCATAGAGTGAATGTAGATGATTCGTCTTTATGTGAAAAAATTTGACTGATGCATACCAAAATTGAATACAGGCACATGGGTAGGATGGGTGTCTTTGTCGGTTTCTTTACTTTTCAACCATCACTTCGATTGTCGCACCATGAGGTAGATTTTGATTCTATAAGAGTTTATGTTTAATGGATTATTAAAAGTACTATGTGCCTTTTGCTAATAAAATAACTTTTCAGCCGAAACATATTAAAACGAAGTTATTAAACCTTACAAACTTTCTAATTTAGGATAAATGGATAATCTGGTTTGGCTTTATAAAATATTAATTTTAAGAAATGTAAGTTTTATTGGTATGAAAGTTTTTCAAAATTATATATCGTTCCTACATAAAATTGGATATTTATAAATAGCAATGGTACATGTTTATAATTTATATATACGTATGTTACTTATATATTGATTCTCATTCAATATTACACCAAGAAACTGAATCGTTTATTTTGTTCTATCTTCCATTCTACTCTACTACAGAATAAGGTTTTTGCTCGGTGACCATTAATATATGATATACACATTGAAATTTGGAAATTTTTAATTTATAACAAATCACACCATTTGATTTATCCTAATTTTTTTTTATAGGAACTTCATTTAGCTAGAATTTGTATTTTGTAATTTTATATTTAGTTCTATACTCTTTAATTAGTGTTCTTTCGGTCAGTCGACTTGTTAAATTTTCTCTACATGGCTACAGCATACACATCAAAAATGGTTTTTCTCTAGTTTAATTCTTTCATGTGTAATCTTATTTGCTGTTTAATTTTTTTTTTCGTTCAACTTTTTTTTGGGTTCAAGATTTGCTGTTTAATTAATCTACTGTTTAGAGAAAAAAAAAATCGTATTTACTGTTTCGAATATGTCGGTGCCTAAAGGGCTACATGATGTATGCCTTTTTCCTCTATTTTGGTGAAAACTTGAGAAGTAGGCACCGAAATGCCACCACATGCAACAAATTACATCTACGCACAACACGTTTGATTAGAAAGTTCATAGGTAGTAAATACATACGGATCCTACGCATGTCAAGAAGAGAACCTTTATGCGTGTTAGAAACTGCAATCTATTTCGTGGAACATTGTGATATAAATGCTAGTACATCGGGCATGGCATGGACCTAGAGATATATGAGAGATACAGTATTGATCAATTTATTTTTATTTGTCTCAATATTTGAATTACTGGGATTCTATATAAATTTATATATACTAGAACTCAAGTTTGAGCCAAAAAAAAAAACTATACTTAAGTTCGAATCCCATTGTTGTTACCCAAACCCATTGTATATCACATATATTGTTGGGTAGGGTTGGGTTTGGGCCGAATCGGGCCTGTTGCTGGCTGTATACAAATACTTCAAAGCCATTTGGATAAAACATTCATCTTCCTCACATCTGTTTCTTCACAATCACTACATACTTTCCCGAGTTCTCTGACCTTTTTTCTTTTTTTTTTTGTAGTTCTCTGACTTATATATAAAGAAAACATGGGGAAAAATATTAAATAACCAATGTACTAGCTTACATGTTAATAAAGTTATAAAACCTAGCTCAAGCAATTTAGTGGTACATACGACTCTTTTACCAAAATATTGGTTTGCAATTCGGGTGACTCATGTCTTGGGGTATTTTATATATAGCTTGCCAAAAAGAAGAAAAAAAATTCCTACGTAAATTAACAACCCGTTAAAATTGTCGATTGAGAATTTTAACATTTCTAGACTAGTCATTTCGTATTTTGTAGTAAACCAATCTCTAGGTCATTGCTACCAACATCGTCATCATCCTCTACTTCAACATGGACGGTTTCTTCTTCCGAGTGACTTCTGTCGGCTGCAGCTGAGGTAAGTTCCTCCGCTCGCTTCACTTGGTGTGTCCAGTCCGTACGGACCAACGTATAAAGCATCATAACCAAACACGTCATCTGCGCAGCTAGCAGTCCGTACCATAGCCCACAAAACCCAACTTTAAATCCAAACGTGGACGTGACTGCCACTGGCAAGCCAACGATGTAGAACGCGCATAGGTTAACGCGTGCTCCATCTTTAGGCCTCGCCGTGCCTGTCAAGACTCCGCAAGCGGCCGTCTGCGGCGAGTTTCCGATCTCGCAAAGACCCAAGATCGGAAGCGCGGAAGATATCAAACCGAGTATCTCCGGTTCGTCCGTGAACATCTTTCCCCAAACTGACCTAAGTGCGGTCACAAAAACAGCAGCTGATAAACCGTATGCTACGGCAAGTATCAAACCGATGACGGTCGTGCATTGCGCACGTGTGGGCTGCCCGCCTCCGAGCGCGTGGCCCACACGGGTTGCAATGGCGCAGCTTATAGCGAAAGGGACTACGTAGAGTAGGCCTGTTGTCTGAATAAGTATTCCCATGGCCGACACACTCGCTTTAGGGTTCCCGAGAAGCCCACAAAGGAAAAGCATGATCTCATACCACCAATACTCCAAACACACCGAGATTGCGCTTGGTGCGGCTAGAGAAAGAAGCGGCCACCAGCCGCGGAAAAGCGACCGCAAAGCCAACCCTTCCCACGGTTTGATCAGAGAATCTGAGAAACACGTGTAAACGAGCAGTCCCACATTGATGTTCATCGTGTTGAAAGCCATTGCGATCGCGACGCCCTTAACGCCCAAACGCATACGCACGACGAAGACGTAGTTAAAGAGAGGATGGAGAAGAATTGATACGATTGCGGATATGGTCAACGGTGAAGTTAGGCCTTGTGTTCTGAGGAACGTTCGAAGTGGGTGGAGCATGGCCTGAGCCAAGAGCTCAGGGACAAAGAAGAACATGTAAGTTTTGGCGACACGTGTAATGTCCGGATCTTGACCCAACCTGAGGAAAATGGGTTCGATGTTGAGCCACGTAGCGGCGATTGGAATAGAGACGACAATCAAGAGACAGAACATTTTCTGAAACGTGTGGCTAAGTACGGTCCAGCGTTTGGCTCCGAAGGCTTGGCCACAGATTGGGTCCATACCAACGGAAAGGCCTTTGAGGATGGAGACTCCGGTGATGTTTCCGAAGCCCATGGCGAGTGCACCGCCAGCGAGTTCTACTTTTCCGAGGTGACTCAGGAACCACATTGAGATTATTGATCTCGAGAAAATGAGGAGTGATGTCATCACGATCGGGCATGCTATTTTTGTGAGCGACGCCATCTCCTCCCCCACCTGCATGGAAAAATATATCAAATTAGGGGATTTTTGTTAGGTTTTTAAAATTATCAATTCAACTACTGTATATTCATCCGAGACATACAAAAGATAAGAAGAAACCTATTCATTAATTTATTGTTCTAGGCTTATAGTAAAATGCATTCAAGAAAATATTATACATGGAAAAAAGCGAGAGAGAAGTATACATATTTTGACATATAACAAAATTACACAGAAAGAAAATTTATCTGTGTGACAAAAAAACTAGTATTCATGATGCGTTTTTTTTTATGTTCTATGACAATATGCATCGTCACATATCTAAAAAATATTTAAGATATCTATTAGTATATGATAAAATCAAGCAAAAAAATTAAAACGTTTTTTTTTTTTTGCAAAACAAAACCAAAATCGTAAAAGTAAAACTTTTTGAGAAAAAAAGAAGGATATTACAACGTACAGACAATATGAAAAAGAATAATAATTTTATTAAAAAATTAAGAGCAATTTGTAAGCACGAGGAAGATGGTCCTATCACATGGCCACTGGGACTGGGATGAGAAAGTTGAAAAAGAAGAGAAAAGGTTTTAGTTCTATAACTTTTAGAACTGAAATAATCAAATTTACAAGTGACAGAATAGCGAATGGCTAACTGTACCAACATTCTAGGATCTTTTTAAATAGAAACCATCATGGGTTCTAAAAAGCTCACCTTTTTATTTTCTTTTTGAAAAAACAAAATCAGCTTAGATATCTTTCATTTCATGAACTTCACTAGAAATATCATGCTTTAAAAACATAAAATCGGTCTAGAAAAGTACATATATTGTAAAAATATCATGAACTACTATTGAGATTTCAAAAGGACTAGATGAAGGATTTCAAGAAAAGAAAAAAAGCGAAATTAATAAAAATGGAATTAATAAGATAGTAAAGTACTTTGTATAGCTAAAGGACTAATAGAAAATAAGGGATACATAATGAGAGGAAACAGATATAGAAAACTTTTCTAAGTAAGTACAACCCCAGAATAAAGCATCTATCTCAGTCCATGAAATTGAGGATACATTTCATAAGTGACGCTTTATGCATTATATGAATTCCATTAAAATGTATGCATAAACTAAGTTTAAACATTTGAAAATTTCTTCAAACTGATTGTTTAAAAAGAGATGCATTACTTTCCACTAAAATGCTATAAAAACAGTCAAAAGCAGCATTCAATCCAGTATAAGATCAAGTTCCAAGAATTACATATTATTTACCACCTCAAAATACTGTAAACGTGACTGAAAAGTGAAAACGATACTTTTATCCATCAAAATCAACTAATTTGCCTGTTAAACATCGAAAAAATTATAAATAAAAACGTAGAAAACGTCTCCAATATTATCCTGAATCACGAAACTATAAAATCAAACAATAAGCAGAGTGAACTGTCCAGACTAATCGCAAATATTTTATGGAAGAAAACGTAAAAAATAAAAATAGAAAAGAAACAAGCCTCGTTGAAAGGGATGCGACGGAGACCAGCGGAGAATTTGGCGCTGCCGCTAGTTTCTTCTTTGACGGACGTTGAAACATCGCATTCTCCGTTTATATCTCCTGATTCACTACTTTTCATGTTGGATCTGCACATCCTCATATATAGAGATATTCGTATATATTATATATTATCACACTTCAGTTATAACAAAAAGATTTGTTGGTAACTACCAAAAAAGGAATGCCATAGAAGCTTGGAACGAGTATCTGTGTGTGTTGCTAGAGAGAAGAAGAGTGTTTCAGTGCCTTCCCCTCGTATTTATGTACGCTTCTATTAGTCCACTCCAATTTATCTCAATTATAAATTTTACATTTTTACTCGCCTTTTTCAGTTTTTAAAGAAAAATATGTAGAACTTTTTTTAATTTTTTTTTTTGCTTTAACCTGTTCCTTCGTTTACTAATGCAGACAGTTAAGTGATCTTTTTTTAATAAACTTCCACATAGTTTATCTTAGACAACACCAATGAACTAAAGTGTTCCCTTTAAACTTTATTTTCCACTTATAGAAGGCTAGACATTTTTAGTAAAAAATCAAATATAATATGAGCTCTAGCCCTCACCTTGGTGGTTTCGGAGCATAAACTATTGGTGCCAACTCATACTCTTTTTTTTATATTATTATATTCGTTTCTTTGAGATTAAACTTTGAATATTTGTTCAGCCTATTATAACTTTTTACATATTTTGTTGTACTTTACTTCCTCCATTTTGTTTACACTAGAGTTTTATATATTTATAAAAAATGATACTTAAATTTCAAAATTATTTTTAGCCAAAAAATCATAATACTAATAAAATTCCTTAATCATTATTTATATAATATATGTAAAGTTAAAATGTTAACTGAATTAAGAAAACAGCAGAGTATTTATCATATTGTTTTTGCTATAAAACTATAAATAAAGAGCCATGTCTGATGTCTCCATGACCGGGTCATACATATCAAGTCATTGTTCCTTTTGATATATAAGTTTTTGCAAAACTAGTTGTAAAAATGGGAACTAGCTAGGTTTTATGACAAGAATATGTAGAAGATATCCGGCAACTACTGCTAATATAATGGGTTTGGATCAAGCAAGTATCGTAGGGATGAACTACTATTTTGAGTATATGTTTTTATAATATTTAATTGGTGGATTAGTTCGGTGACGCAGGAACTGGGATGTAATGGTAGATGTTTGATTCGGATAATGAACATATAGACAACAAAGCAATCATCCCCTATATTAATATATAACTAAAACAGATCAAGGGCCTATCAGATGAGAATGCCATTCATGATGAAAGTAAAGAAGTAAAATCTTTGGGAACTCTCTGTATATTATTGGAGAAACCTTGGTAGGATTGAATTAATTTACTATATATATATATATATATATACCTTGGTAGGATTGAATTAATTTACTATATATATATATATATGCTACATCTATTTCTAACTTCGTATAAAAAAATGAATAAAAATTCCCATAAAAAAATGAATAAAAACTCCAAAAATTCACTTCACATTCCCCTATTGTTATGTATAATTAATTAGCTCGTCTTCTGCGTAAACCATATTCTAATATTAGATAGGTATTTTCTGTGGGAATAATTCCTAAATAGCAAGTACTAAAACAATATAACCATGTACTTGAGATCTAATTAAATTTTTATAAAGTTTGAAAGTATAGGAATTTAAATTCAGGCCTCTTCTATACATATAATGTTTGAGGATGATACCTGAAAGTTTATCGATTCATCAGAACGGCAGAAAATTTCATCATTAAACCGACATCTTCGTGTACTGATGTTGATGTAATATTTTTTCTGTCGGCACAAATAAAACATTCAACTAAATAAAAATGTGATATAACAAACAAACTGTGATGTTTGAAAACAATAAAAATGAAACTAAAAGCCAAGAACTCAATGAAGAACCGTGTATTTTACTACTATAAAATATCCGACCTCACGTTGTGCTTGAGCTATTTTTTCCATTGTTTTTTTTGTTCTTTTTATGGTTAATGGGTCTTGTTTATTGAACTTCCTTTTGCATGCTTTTTAGTTGAATAGTTTGTTTTAAAAATTTGAGTTCCCAAGTTATTTTGCACTTGCTAATTTCAAAATTACCCTGTGTGAAATTTTCCCAAGTTAATTATACGCATGTGCGATTGGAGTTTTAATTACGTTGAGTACATTCCCTTATCAACATTTTTTATGTTTGTCTCTTCCACAAAAATATTTCTTTTTTTTTTGTTTTTGGAAAATTTTGAAATAGTTAGCCTTATTTATGGGAAAAACGAATGCATGTAAAAATGATGTACTCTTAGGCATTTGCACATTATTAATTTATTAAGGCAAGAGTTCAAAATATTGATACTTCGAATCATTTTGCCACAAGTACTTAACATAAGGATAATATCAAACATTATAATCATCATTACGTCGTTGAAAGGGATTAAGGGCTTCTAGTTGCAATTCACATTATACCTTCGATAATGTAAAAGATTCTGAAAACAAAATCAATGATGGTGTCATCTTAAAGGCATTTTAGTTGCAATTCTCTTATCATAAAAATAAATTTCTTCGATAAAGTGAAATACAAAATCATTAGGGGAGGTGGTGATTGTCTAGTCCGACCCATGCAAAAGAGTTTATAAGCTATTTCATACTTTCATTACATCTTCTATGATAGCGACAGCTTCGAAGTCACCAAAACTTGTTCCATGTCTCCCTATTTTGAAACCTACGTATAATTATATCTTTTGTAATAAACAACTGTTTTGTTTTCATGTATTAGGATTAATAAAGATTAGCCCTCGAATAATTCTGCTTCCTAGTTATGATAGTTAAATTTGTCATCTTATTGCCCATAATCCGATGGAGCAAATTATAAAGAGTAATCGAGTGGGGGACCATAAGCGAATTAAGCTTATTAACGTACGGAAGATGCTATGACTAACCAATTAATGTATAATCACATGCATGCCCTTCAACCTCAATCATGCTCACTCACCACACTTGCCAACTTTTTTTCTTTTTTTGCAAGTTAAAATGTAGAATTTAACACTTGTTAACTTAGTTGGTCCACTTATCTCAAACTTTAAAAAACGAAACTTTGTTTCGTACAGATTTGTATATTTTAATCACTCCACGAAAACGAACTGGAACTCTGAGACAGCCAATAGCTATAATGATATATATACACTTGTTTAACATATAGTCCTATGTATTATTTATAACGACCCTTCGATTAGCTTGGGGTTCTTATTACCTAACTTTATAGTACTTGTTTCTGTTAGATTTGATCATTCATGTCAACTTCGGGGTAACTAGTGTACTTTCCATACAAATTTCCTTTGTTTGGAGAACTATTAGTTTATGGGGCTTGATCCAATCACATGTTTTTACATATTTATATAATCGGGAAGTAATGAAAGTGAATAATAAAATATTTGGTCCAATCACATGTTTTTACATAAACTCAACAGCCTAAAAACAATTAGAAGAATATAGTAACAACAAATCATATACAATATAAGAAACCAAATTTTCTTCAGGAAACAAATTTTTTATTCAAGAACTCGAAGACGATTTCATGTAAAAGCCTTGAAGAAATGAGAAAAACATAGTGGATGTTGAGACAAATTTATTTTGTAAGTTAATATTTAATAGAAAATAAAATATTATCATGTTCTCTACAATCTTATTTTTATAGGTGTTTTAGGGTACATATAAAGAGAAGTTATGCAGTAACATTCCCAAAAATGATTTAGAGGATTTCTACTGTTTTAATTTTTTAATATATAGAAAAGCAGAAGTATTGATAAGTTTTTTTTGAATGAACAGATCAACATATATTTTGTCTAATTAAAAATATATTGTTGTTTATTGATATGTAAATTATTTTCTAATGTTCTTCTTATGATAGTGCTGGACAACCTTCTTCTTTTTTTTTGCTTTATCCTATGTCTCAACTTTTTTAGTTTTTTTCATATGGTCCATATGAGAAGAAGAAGTTCAGTTCAAAGCCTTCTCTCTTCGTAATTTTTCGAAAGGTAATATCTATCTTGTCCTTGAGATTGATTCGCACTTACATACACATGTGGACCGGATCAAACATTAAATGCGGCCCACATGATGGCCCAAGAAGTCAAGGTGACAACATCTTTGAATGCATTTCTCAAATCATTTCCATCTGACATCATTATTCGAAATCTTCAACAGCGCAAATGAACTTACAGAACCATATGATGATGATGATCAACATCAATTCATTTTATTCATTCACGTATCATAATAATCATAGCAAAAAATAATTAAAAAGGTTATAATTTTCTTCAATTTCGAATTTAGTAATGGACCCTCACTTCTCTAGAAATTAAAGACAGAACAAAATAAAGAAATGCACGATGGAATGTGCATCATCTCTCTTAAACAATCGAACAAAGTCTTGCTATTTTTTTCTTGGGGCGGATTTTATAATTTGAAACCGCCCGAAACCTCGGATCCTTCTCTTCTCTCCGATGGCTCTGATGCGAACCAGGAGCCAATTGAACGTTTCTTCATTGTCTCCACCACCACCACCTCCGTCTCCGATCCCTAGAGCCAGAGGATCTCGTTCCGCTGCTAGCGAGATCTTCACCGAGATCATAGAGAGATCTGTTCAGGTCCCTGAGCTCACGCTTCCTGAATCGCATTCCGGCGGTGAATCGTCCGGATCGCGCCATCTGATCCCGGCGGAGATTGATTTCCGGTTATTGGCGTCGAGGAGAGAAGGGTCGGTGGATCGGTTGGTGCGATCGGCGAGGGAGTTCGGGGCGTTTCGTGTGAGCTGCCATGGGATATCCAGCGAGGAGCTGAGGTCGCTCGTGAGGGAATCGGGTCGGGTCTTCGGAGTTTTGGAGGGAAGAGAAACCGGGTTTCGCCGGAGTGTTGTCGGAAACAGAGACGAGATCGTATGGGTTCGGTCGTGGAAGGAGCGCATGGAATGGGCGCGCGAGTATATCGGACCGGAAAGATACCGCTGCTTCAGGTATTGGGCCGTTCTTGGGCCGCTCTTTTTAAAATGTTTTTGTAGATAGACTAAAGTTTTGTTTGAACTTGTTAGCATTTGCGTAGAGCACAAGGAAAATCAGCTTAGTCTGAGTTTTTGGTTCAAGAATATTCACGATCCCCAATGAAAGAACAAAAAATTAAAAGTTTGAGAAACTTGAAAATGTATAATGAGTAAACGAAATGGATAACATCATCTTTGGATCTTTTTTAATGGATTTGTTGCAGCCAAGAAATGGAGAATGTAGCTGATAAACTTGAAGGGGTAGCGAGGAAGCTAGGGCAAATATTGGTAGAAAACTCAAGGAGACAGACTGATAAGAGGATACAAAGAGGAGAATCTGTGCTGAGTGTTTACAGATACAACCATGAAAACGTAACAGAGCAAAGCCCTCCTTTGCCCAAAGAAAAGACCGAAGAAATGCTCCATTACACACTCAGCCTTCACCTTCCGGCTAAGAACTGCGAGTTCCGAGTCAACTCAGGAAAAGGCCCGCTTTCTTTCCACGCTGATCCCGACACTATCCTTGTCACTTTTGGTCGCCAGCTTGAGGTATGTATATGAGCACTATAGATATACATATGTCACCTAAATTAAAACCTTGCTGTTATTAATCTATGAAAACTATAGGAATGGAGCTCAGGAGAATTCAAATGTCGTCAAGGAGAAATCATTTATCATCCAGATGCGTATGGCTCGCCTACTTCCTTCTCCTTAGAGCTCAAGTGCATGTCTCTTTTCTTATCACATGCTTCTATGCCAACAACTTCCAAAACTTTCTCTTTAACCCATCAGATTTTCACTGCGTTGCTCCTACTCTTCTTCTTCCAATCATTTTGGAAATTTGGATCCTATATGGCCACTTAGAATTTCCATATATATGTATATTTTGTTCTGTGTGAGAGACATGCGTACATTTGAATGTTGGATAATGGACTGGTAACGTGTGTTTATTTATTAGGTCCAACCTTCGGTTGTATACTTGTATATGTAACACAAGGCGACAAGAAAAAAAAACCCAACACAAAAATTTGTTGCTTTTTTCTAAATGCCAAAATCTTTGAAGTTTTTTTGTTTGGACTCAAATTTATCGACGTTCGCGTTTTTTGTTTTTGTTTTAAGCAATCTGCAATGCAAAGTTTTTGTCGTTGTGTCTTGTGTGTGTTCTTGAATGCGTTGTTCCTCACTTTTGAATTTTGATGGTTTTGGGATAAACTTATTTGTCATATATATGAAAAAGATATAACAATATATATTACTCGAATATACTAAGTAATAATTTCCCTAATTTTTCAATCATAACACCATCAACTTTCTTTTGTTTAATAATTATAAACGTCCTCGATCTTGAGCTTTCCTTTGTCAAAAAAGTTAATATTTTCAAAGAGATCAAAACTATGATGATGTTTGACAGAGAAGAACGTCCTAGATTTAGAGTGACGGTGTAATTGTGATGGTACTGACGAAGGCTTACGTACGTACACCATCACGGTGTTGAAGACGGTGTCTCTTTGAAACAGATGTCTTTGTTCGTGATGACGATAACGATGAGAAGATCAATAATAAACATGATGGTGATGTATTTCTTTTCTCAAAAGAATTGATGTTCCCATGGATAAAGCACAATAAAAAACAAAAGTTGACCCATCAGCCAGGTATATCACTGTGATGATTCAATGGCCGATCGGCTAATATTATTGTTGTATAACATCTCATGTGCTTTAATAACCACTAGGAGCAACATTTTTATTTAGATTTCTTAAATATCAGAATCTACTCTGGATCATGTACGTCTCAGGTTCTTACTATTAGTAGGTTCAACTTTCACATAGATAAAGTCATTTTAAACTTTGAAAAAGTAGTGTTAAATTAAAATGTAAATAAGATAAGTAGATGCCGTTACGAAAGCTAATACGTTCATACTGGAAACCATGAATGAGCAAGAGCTTTTCTTTATGTGTTTGTTTTACTTTGTCGAGTTTTTTTGCCTTTGTGTATTTTATTAATTTATTTTGTGATATGTTTTGAACAAGTTCACGTGTAAAGGATTAAATTTTGGCTTTTTCAATACCAAAAGGGCTACTTAGTGTGATTTTACTCCATACACAAATGACTTGGATCCACGAATCCAACTTCAAATAAATAAAACTTCATCTTTTATTAATCCTTCATTTTTCCAGCTATTAAAAAGCAATTATTTTATGCTGACATTGAAGTTCAAACAGTATTCAATTTAATTGTTATTGTTTCGTCAATCAAATTTAAATGTTATTTATTGACCGGAAATTGTTATTGGTTTGAATTAATTAGACGTACGCACCGGTTCAAAAGAACAAAAGCACAACAAGTGTATGTGTTCTTCTTCGAGATCATGATATATGATCCACTGATCAACTTAGCTCAAAGAGAGATTACAAATGAAAAAGAAAAAAACATTGATTAAGAAAACCGGGTTAGATTTTAACAAAAATTTGAGTTAATCATGTATCATTTGTTCTAAGAAGAACCAAACTACTCGTTCACGCTTCTCAAGCTTCCCCTCCGATTTTCTTTTTCGCAAAAGACATCAAAAGTCATTTTCTTTGTAATTGCTTACATGAGTTACGTTGTGTAGGTTAAACCATCTTTGTGAATATGATATTTGCTAAATTAACATTCAACGACCGTAACGTCAATCCACGTTGTGTTTTCGATATTGCTCAACGATTTTTAAATCTATTATATATTTTGTCAACGGTGAAGGTTTTTTTTTTTAAATATCAAATTAAGACTTGAATCCCACCGGGCAGATGTTTTTTTGGCGCCTGTAATCAACTGAAAAAGCAATGCAACAACCCAACATTTGAAAATGAAATAAAAAAATCATGAAAAGCTGTTCCTAATTTTTATGATAAAAATGACTCCAAGCATGTTTGTGTGTTTCGATAAGGTAGGAAAAATTAAGAATAAGCCCTCTTTCTTCTAACCTGGTTAATCCGAATTAGTAAATCGTCGTATTTAAGTATTGCATTGAAATTGTCGTATAAGATGATTCTTTCTTTCTTTAATTTGTTTAATCCGTACGAAAGTCAAAACGAATATTTAAAACCTTTTTTTTAAACTAGCGTACGTGGCAAGTTGAGGAGTTTCAATAAGAAGAGGCATCGCGCGCATGTTTTTTCATTTGTATAAACTGTTTCTATTTGCGTTTATTTGATTGTTGTTATGGCAGAAGACTCTTCCGATTCCATCATCGTTAACGTCGTCGGAGATGATAACCAATCGGCGTTGTTCGGTAAGTACGATATCGGGAAGCTTCTCGGCAGCGGCGCGTTTGCCAAAGTCTACCAAGCCGAGGATCTTCACAACAACGGCCAAAGCGTTGCGATCAAAGTCGTCCAGAAAAAGCGTTTGAAGAACGGTCTCACGGCGCACGTTAAGAGAGAGATATCCGTCATGCGCCGCCTCCGCCATCCTCATATCGTGCTCCTCTCCGAAGTCCTCGCCACCAAGACGAAGATCTATTTCGTCATGGAGCTAGCCAAAGGCGGTGAGCTATTCTCCAGAGTCACCAGCAATCGTTTCACGGAGAGTCTAAGCCGAAAATATTTCCGGCAGCTGATCTCCGCCGTGAGGTACTGCCACGCGAGAGGAGTTTACCACCGTGATCTGAAGCCGGAGAATCTTCTCCTCGACGAGAATCGAGACCTGAAGGTTTCCGACTTTGGTCTAAGCGCGATGAAGGAGCAGATCCAGCCCGACGGAATGCTCCACACGCTCTGCGGGACTCCTGCTTACGTGGCGCCGGAGCTTCTCCTGAAGAAAGGCTACGACGGATCAAAGTCGGATATCTGGTCGTGCGGCGTCGTTTTGTTCCTTCTCAACGCCGGCTACTTGCCGTTTAGAGATCCAAACATCATGGGGCTCTACCGGAAAATCCACAAGGCTCAATACAGAATGCCGGAATGGACTTCCACAGATCTCCGGCAGCTTCTCCGCCGTCTCTTGGAACCAGATCCAGAAAAACGGATCACCGTCGAGGAGATTCTTAAAGATCCGTGGTTCAACCATGGAGTAGATCCGAGTGAAATCATCGGGATCCAGGCCGACGATTACGATCTAGAGGAAACCGGGAAAAAACTAAACGCCTTCGAGTTAATAGCTTCGTCGTCGACGGCGAATCTCGCCGGTCTGTTCGGAAATTTCGTGACGCCAGACCACTGCGATCAATTCGTCTCCGACGAGAGTACGGCGGAGATAATGGGTAAGGTCGTGGAGGTTGCGAAGAAGTTGAATCTGAGGATTGCGAAGAAGAAGGAGAGAGCGATAAAGCTGGAAGGGCCGCATGGAGTAGCCAATATCGTAGTCAAAATTCGCCGACTAACAGACGAATTAGTGATGGTGGAGATGAAGAACAAGCAAAGAGACGTGGGCCTAGTTTGGGCCGACGAGCTCAGGCAAAAGCTTCGTCGTTCGATTAACCAGCCGGTTCATAGGGTTTCAACGTAATCCATTCGTGAGGTTCATTCAACGGTTGAACAAGAGCACCAGTTTTAATTTTTAAAGTCATTGAGGATTCGAGAAGCATTATGATGAACCGGTTCGGTTTACATTGAAGCAGAGAGAGAGAGTAATGGGAAGAACCGTCTCTTTGTAAATAAAAATGACAAGAAGAAGAAAAAGAAGGAAGAATACGAACCTGGATTCAATTTATTAGTTTCCGAGTATATTAATTAACACAAAAAGTTCATTTGCTTTAATTCGTCGGAGAGAATTTGATTAAAACGCTGATCTGAAATGTGTAGTCTTTGCATGTGTGACTGTGTGTTTTGCAAACTTGAGCCTTTGTTTTTCGTCAGGGACATGCCACACCGTTTGTAATATTTTATCGTTGTTGATTGTGTTTGGGAATCGGAAGAAGCATTTTGGATATTAAGTTTTTGTATTTTTTATAAATGCCATTTGCAAGTATTTTATCTTCTTAAAATAGAAAGACTTATTAATTCTTAAAGAATCAAACTAAAAGAAATTAGTATAACACGGACGATGATTTTGAGACCGGTTCTAAGTTATGTCATTGAGTAGTTCGTTTAGCTCTCGGCGACATTTTTCAGCAGCATACGACCCGCCAAAACAGCCCAACAAACTACTTAACAACGAGTTTCAGCTCAAAACAGCTTAAACAAAACACAAATAGATAGCTCCAACGTGTATAAATATGATCGTAGAGATAAATTTAGCAAGTTTTTATAACTGAATTAGAAAATTAATGATATTTGGATAATAATATTGCCCGGTTAGCAAATTGAGTGGTGTGGTCGCCGAACGAAAGGGAGATGTTATAAAGCAATAATAGTAGCTGTCGGTAATTACGTGTTAAGTGTATGCAAGTCTATCGCAGCTAACCGTCTTCTTAAGTAAAAACTCAAAATCTGAGGTTGAAGAAAATCAAAGGACAAAGACAGACGAGGTATATCTGCGAAAGTTGTCCCAAAATGATTTTCATTGTTTTTTTTTTTTTTTTTTTTTGGTTTCTTTCTTGAATTTGTGACTACCAAAACGACTGTACATCTTGGTTTAGGAATTGACCCTCCACAAATTGCCTACCAGTCCCATCCCCAGTCTTCTTCACTTTCCTGCACATTATCAACAAAACCCCAATATCATTACACTTCATTGCCATTGTTGCCAATGTATCAAAGCTCTATACAGCATATAATCTATAACCAATGCGTTCTTGTTACAAATTCAGTGTGTCACAGAACCATTCTAAGCATGTTACAGGCATAAGCTGCTATTTCTACCTTGTCCCTTCAGGACATACACATTATTATACGTCGCTATACGATTTGATAACTGTAAGCAAAAGCAAAAAAACAGAAACTAAAAAGGTTCAGAAGAAACTAGTCTTACTTGAGCCAGTGATTCGGAGAAGGGTGTTCGAATGGATTCTCTGGAGCCAACCCAGTTGGACTCATGTATGAAACATTATTCGGGCCTGGTTCTTCTGGTCGACTTAGCGACAAAAGACTCTCTGTGCCGGATGATGCTGGGAGGAACATTTTCTGTGACCAAGGATCATGGTTGCTTGGACCAGCAACGGGGCTGAACGTGCCACTTCTCTGATCATTTTCCTTCCTGTGTGAATAACTACTGTGAATAGGGTCATCTTTTGCAAATAATGATGACGTCCTATTATGAGCCACATGATTCAAAGCATTCTCAGTATTATTTGAAGGCAAAAGGAGGTCTTGGCCAAAGGTGGTCTTCCACATCTGCCAGCTTCCATCATTAACTTGTTTTTCATCTGCAACTCGTAATCTTGACAAGGGAGACTCGATCGGAGATGGCTTATTGGCTTCACAAAATGCTGTATTCTTCAACAAGTGGGGCTTTTCCAGTCCTACACCAGTTTCAAACTCAGCTCTTAGATCAAGTGATTCTGAAATAGGTCCGAGTAGAGATATTGGATCCGGAACATAACACGGATCTTCAAAATGCTCTTCTTCGGGCATAAATGTACGAGAATTTTCCCCGGGCTGAGGGAGAACAACATCTCTTGCAGATGAGAAACCTAAGCTACTGATAGTTGATCCGCTGGAGTATGCTGGTATGGTGAATGGTGATGGGAGCCCAAAACTGATTGGATTGTCAAAGGTTCGTACTGAGTGATCTTGACTAGGAACCTCTGAATTCTGAACGGTTTTGGGCTTCGTATTAGGTCGACTTATAACATTAACATTGGAGGAAGCAGGCACAGAAGGCGTACGGGCGAAGAGTTGCTGCCATGATTTTTTAGGTTCTCCACTTGGTTGCGGCTCAGAAACAACCTGAGAGAATACCATAATATTTTTCAGTGTCCATTATAAAACCCGCCTGAAGAAAACTAGAACCAAGTCTAAGTTGAACAACATACTTCAAGAACAAGACGATTTTGAAAAATTATATAACAAACTTATCAACTTAACAAACAAACAAAAAGATGAAAGCGAAAGAGAGAAGTGATTTATAACTGCAAAAACTATATACTGGTTTCGTGAACCGGCGGATCACAATGACATAAATAATTTGGCAAGAATACTTACAGGACGATTAGTATTCCTTTCCCCTCCACTTGAAGCAGATTTTCCAGGTACAAATTCAGGAGGATTAATATGCCTAGTATGAGCAGATGCATGAGAATGGTCTGCAGAGCCGATGGGTTTATTCTCTTTTGCAGTTGTAGCAGACATATTGACACCTCTTCCAAAGAACCGGTTATCTGTAAAAGCCTTAGAAGAAGAGAAAAGCGTACCCTTCACTCGATCAAAGTACCTACCGCCAGCTCCCGTCACGCTACTGTTACTAGTAGCATTATTATCTACCCCATGCCCATATCTCCTTTCCATGGGGCTCCTGGAATTATCAGACGCATGCCTCTGATGTTCCGAATGATTATTCTTATCAAGCTCACGCTTATGCTCAGTTTCCTTTCCTACTCTCTTGTCAAGCTCCTCCGCATCGGAATTGCTCTTACTAGAGGCCTTGTCTCTTTCTTTCTTCCTCTCCTGGCGCTTCTTTTCCGCCTCCTTTTTCGTATCCTTTTCCTTGAAAGCAGGCGACGATTTGATGCATTTCTCGGCTTCAATTTTCTCATCTCTCAACTTCCTCCGCTCCTCCACTAGCCTCGCGACTTCCTCTCGTTGTTTTCTCTCTTCTTCCTCCAAATGCTCCTTTTCCAGCCTAGCTTGCCTTTTCTCCTCAGCTTTTCTGCGTGCTTTCTCAACCCTACTCTCATGATAGCTGGTCCCATTCTCACCCTGCCTAGACAGTAGTCGTCTCTGGTCAGCATCAGTCGACGACTCATCAACCGAAGAGCTAAAGCTAAAAACTTTTCTCCAAAGCCACCTAATGCTCATAAAAAACGAAGTAAGGAGTCTGCAAGCAAAAACAACGCCACCAGGATACGATTTCTCCACCAAACAATTCTCATCTTCTCCAAACGTACTACCACTATCATTCCGCCAATAGGTTGACTCGCTACTCCATGTGCTGTTTTCTGACCATTCTTGCCCGTGCATCCATCCATTCTCATTCCATCCTTTCCCATTCAACATCTTACCACCTCTTCCAACGAGATCCTTCAAAATTCCAGAACCAGAAAGCCCCAACCCTGGAGGCACAGGCATGTCTAAAACAGGCCTCTTTGATATGTGGCCACAATATGAGCACATAAACCGTCCACCACCTGGGTTTTGGTCACGGTAAGGCGTTGAGCAGTTACGGCAACGCCGTGTAGCAGTTTTCTTAAGCTTTTGCAGCTCCATAGCTTCCAAACGCTTTCTCTCCCTGAGACGAGCATTTCTCCGCACACGCCAAGTAGAGAGCTGAGGCATCAAGACCTCGTACCAGAACAAAGTAACCAGAAGCACGAATACACAAGCTAGCCTCGGAGAAGTTATTTCGAAACGAAAAGCTGGTGGAAGAAGCTGAGAGAGAGCCCATAGTCCAATCAACGGTAAAACCAACCAAGGCAGCATCGTTGCAACCCGGCGAGACCACTTTTGAATAACACACAATATACACATTATCCTCTCAAACCAACCCTTTTTCTTCTTTCTTAGCAGACCGAATCAATTACAAAAAAGAAACCCTAAACTCGGCAATTTCTCAACTCAGGGGATGTGCTCGCGACAGAAAACCCTAACCTTATTCTCCCTTCCAGGTTGTATACCATCGAAGTATACTAGTCCCCAGATCGAAGAACTTCAGCAAAAAATTAGGGCTTGAAGAATCAACAAACACCTAATGCACGAACGAAATTAGGATCAAAATGAAGATCGCCCACATTCAGAAAATGGAAAAAAAAAAAAAAAATCGATTCGATTTATACAATTAGCGACCAGAGCCAGGAAACCCAGTTCGGCAGCGAGCTCGAATAAACTCACGGTGCAATGTGAATGACTCAAGAGGGGGATAGTGGGCAGAGAGACGAGGAAACTTACCGATATCAAAAGGAAATAATCGGGGAGAAGCAAAAGGGGTTCGTGATTGGAGTTGGAGTGCAGATACGAGATTCGGATCCAATTCGGGTAGAAGAGCGTCGCCCAATTCTTGGCAGCGAAGAAAACGAAAACGGGAAAACGAAAGATTGATGATGACGATGATGATTGATGAAGAGAAATGAGAACCGGGTGGTGTGAATCGGGGCTGGGTCTATAATATGATCCCAAACCTTTTGTTATTAGTCGGTGGTGCCTTTGATGCGCCCCCTTCGTTTTAGGTTTATCCAAACACATAAATTTGTCAAATATCCTTTAATGTAGAGATATATTTTTGTTTTTACAATAAATTTACTTATGTGGAGATACAATAAATAAAGGGTGTGATTAGTCGCATGTGGTATTTTTTTTTTAATTCATAAGATTTTTCCATTGTTAATTGGGTTATTGCTTCATTTTATAACTTATTAGTATATAAGGTTCATTTTTTCCACTTTGTTTTCTTTCTAGTTAATTAGTTTTAACTGACACAGTAAAAATAATAGAGTTATCAATCACACATATGGCATTGAAAACCAATTATTCTATTTACGAATGAATCAAAGTTAAATAATGTTCTCTAAAATAAATTTATTTAGAAAAATAAAAAATATATATACAAATGAAAAAATTCAAACAGTGCCACAATTCGATGTGCTGCCTTATGATGATCAGAATTAATTATATGATGCCCTGGCCAATGCAATATTTGATAAGCTTATTATCATAGTGAATTCTAAAGTTCTCAAAGTCGTTAAGGTTATACAATCTTCTGAACAAACAACATAATGAAGACTACGAAAAGGTAAGGAATTAAGTACATATTTTAGTGTTAATTCTATCATTTAATTTTCATCATGCTTAATCATGTTATATATGTGTTGTAGAGTCAATGTCTTCTCTTCAAAACATAACTAGGACAAGAGGTTAATTCATCATTAATTTCTTCTAAAATTGGAGACTCGAGGTTATCTTCAGATAAACTATATACAGTTGTTGAACTCTTATAACTCTAACTTAACTGTCATGAGTTAAAAATGAACTAATCTCCCCCCATAAAGTAGCTATGTTTATATAGTGTGTCGACAGGTTTATCGATTATTGATAAAAAAAGAAAGAAACAAAGAATTGTGCTTTCTTTTAATTCTTAAAACTGAAAATTGAATGACAGGCAATCTAGTGTTTATATAGTGTGTCGACAGGCAATCTTCTTGTATGTCTTTTGGTAGTTTAGAATGTTAGCATAAATCTATTTCGAAATAACATTGAGAATCTATAAATTTATCATGCTCCTACATCAACACAAAATCTTCTACGGTGTCTGGTCCAATAGTAGGTTTAGATATAGATTCGTAATTTTATGCCTAAAAATGAGACACATACTGGAAAATCTGAATAATGCATGTTACCTCGGTGCAAAAGTGATCAATATTAGCAAAAATAAGTACCATAAGACATAATCAGCATGCAAAAAAAAACTATATCATTAAGACAGAAGACCAAACACATAAGTTATAACAAAGAATTTCAACAAAAATAACATGGTAAGTTTGAACAATAGTTTCATAAAAGTCTTGTTTCATGCTTATTATCACACACATTAATGAATAACCTCTTCTAAAATATTGAATGATTTTTGTTTCCTATCATGGATCTTTTCATCTACTGAGATTACTGAACCTGAGGAACAAGAATTCCATCTTTGCATGAGTTTTATGGAACAAACACCACAACTTCTCATATATCTTTGTAAATGGAGTATATACTAGAAATCACATGATCACCAATTCATCTAAACTTTCAATAAAAAAAAACAAATAAATAAATATTAGAAAAATACTTTCAGAATAAGTCATGGGACTCATGGTCAAAGTATAATCATGCTGCAATGTCCCCAGCAAAACACAATAATTCTCTTCTTTTACAGAGTTTTTTTAGAATGTTTCTCCTTAAAAAAGTGTCAGGACTTACTTTTTCTTCAGAAAACAAAAATGTCAGTTAAACCGAAAATATAATTTTCTTCCCACTCCTCCACCAATGAGAGACCAAGGATTCGCTGTCTGTAAATCAACAAATGCAAGCCACGTTTAACTTATACTTCCATATAACCATTTGTTTTGTTACGCGCCGTGCGCCTCACAGTTTGGGTTTAAGGTTAACAACTGTTTAATCACATTGGAGATTACCTTAATCACTCCCGCCATTACGCGCTTTCCTCATTTAACATATATAAACCCGAAACGTAATTACGTAATTTTACAGCCGAATTTGGGAGTTTTCTTTTCTTCAAAGTTTGTTATTCCTTTTTCTCCCGATTCTTCGCATTTAAAGAAGGTGAAAGCGAAACCGATTCCAAATCGAAGCTTCGAGATCTGTATTCCGGCATGACGAATCCCGACAACCAGAAGCCGGTCGAAGTTGCCGACGTGGAGGCGGCGGCCAAGACGGAGACGGAGACGGAGACGCCGGCGTTTTCCGCGATTACTCAGAGGTGGAGAAGGGAGGATTTGGTAAAGAAAGCATCTCCGATTTCGAGAGGATTGTGTCTCTTGTTCTCTCTCCTCGCATTCATAATCATGGTCTCTAACAAGCACGGAGACGGTCGAAACTTCGACGACTACGAAGAGTACAGGTTCGATTCCATTGATTCCGATGTAGATATATGAGTTTTGATACTTTGAAATTTTGAAAATTGGGTTTTGAAATTCAGTGGAATCTCTGTTAAAAGTTTGGAGATTTCTCAATTTTGTTCTTCAGATATGTATTGGCGATCGCGATTATCTCAACTTTATACACTGCGTGGCAAACGTTTGCACATTTCTCGAAAAGAGAATTCTTTGATCGCCGGACTTCCGTCTTGGTCGATTTCTCCGGCGACCAGGTAATGGAGGAAACTGATGACCAAATTTATATATATATTTTGTAAAATTATTGATGGTGATGCAAAAAAAAAAAAAAATTTTGAAAAGAGAATCACTTTCAAATTCTTTGTGACTGATTAATACTTTGTTTTCGTAATTGTAGATTGTAGCGTATCTTCTGATTTCAGCTGCGTCTTCTGCAATTCCATTGACCAACAGATTCAGAGAAGGTCAAGATAACATATTCACTGATTCCGCTGCTTCAGCAATCAGCATGGCTATCTTCGCCTTCGTCTCTTTAGCTCTCTCTGCTCTCTTCTCCGGTTACAAACTCTCCACTCATTCTTTCATCTGATTCTGCGCTTAAACATCTCTCTGCACTATATGTGATTCAATCGTTATACATGTAAATCTCATTCTTTGATGTGTGCATATAGCGGTTACTGATGAAGACGATCTTCTTTTCTTTCTGTGTGTACTTCTTTGATACACTATATAAAGTGAAAAGCATGTGAAAATTGATTGGCTTTATTATTCTAGTTCTATATAGTACAAATACTAAAGATATTACAGGGCGTGTGAAAAGCTCGCATGAGCCATACCAAAAAAAAACAAATGAAATAATTTCTCTATGGGACTATAGACTATAGTCTTAGTGTCTGCAGGGATCACTAGTAAGTAGTTAAACCCTTTTTTTTCTGGCAGAAATGTACAAAAAGGAAACCTTTTCCTTCACGACAAAAACGAATCGAAAAACGAGGGCTCCTCGTTTGGTTCTTCTTTTGCTCTAGAGAACCCACCACCGACAAAGTTCTGTTGTGTCTGAAGGTTGCTGTTGTTGTTGTTGTTCATAGCGTAACCAAAAGTCCCGGTATTAGTGTTGTTGTGCAGCATCTGAAGTGTGTATGGTGGTTGAGAAGAAGTAGTGTAAGAGTGACCAGAAATAGCAGCTGGTCTAATTGGTGCTGAAGAAGCATCCTGTGACGGTCTGTTTGTGGCGTAACCGCTACCACGAGCTGCAGGTACGTCGTGGTTGTGTTTCCCTTCGTAGGTTGTGATCACGGCTCTCATGTCGTGTGATGCTCTCTCAACATGTTTCCTCACTGGACAACCGACGGTTGTGCACTTGTAGTAGCTTCTGTTAAGATTCATCAAAAGTCCAAAAGGAAACACAAAAAGGTCAGATTCTTAAAGCCTTAATTAACTGTGTTTAGAGAGAATAGCTCAAATGTTTATGTTGTTATATTATTATTACCTTGGATTTGGGTTTCCCTTGACGACTTTTTGGCCGTATTTTCTCCACCTGTAACCATCATCAAGAATGTCGATATCACTTGTTGTCTGCACGACAATTCTCGGCTCTCTCACTGTCTTGCTTCCATTACCATTCCCACCGTTTGTTTCATTTTCTCCTTTCCTGAAACAGAAACATTCATAAAGTTAGAAACTTTCTTATTCTAGATTGTTTAAAGAGTAGGCGAGTTTAAGCCAGTGATGGATGATGATGATCTGTACCATCTCTTTGCTTCAGGTTCACTCCCACAATCTTCTTCTTCTCTGCTGATAACAGATGAGCCTCGCTCGAACTCATCGTCTCCAACAGAACCAGAGGTAGTATTACCATCTTGTTGGATTGCGAAGGAATCAGAGTTATGGAAGCTATTATTGGAATTGGGTTGATCAGAAGAACCATGATGATCGAGGCTGGCATTATACACAGCTGAATGAAATGTCGCAGAAGAAGATGATCTTCTAGTGGACTGAGGCTTGGGATGGTTATGGCTTCCCTTATACACAATCTCTGTTATCTGACCTTCCAAAGATCTCTCCACTTTCTTCTTCGTTGGACAACTTGGGAAAGTACACTTATAGTAACTCCGAGGATTCTCGCTACCTTTCACCTGTTTCTGTCCGTACTTTCTCCAGTTATAGCCGTCTTCTCCTTTCCTCTGCTCCCTTCCATTGTAAGATGCAGCTTGAGTGTTTGGACGAGTCTCGGTTTGGCTCCATTGATCTGACTGGTTCTTCCTCTGTTGTTCCTAAAACACAAAACATTATCTATTTAAGGAAAATCGATGAAAATAAAAGGGATTTAGAAGATTGAGCTGCTGAGGAACATACCTGCGGTTGAAAGATAGAACTGTTTGTTGTTGTCGTTGTTGTTGTTGTTGTTGTTGTCGGAGCAGAAACTCCTGAGGATTGTGTCTGGAATGAGAAATCGAAGAAGTTAAAGTTGTTGTTCTTCTTCTTCTCTTCTTCATTTATACTTTTCTGGTTACTTTCGTTTGTGATAAGAGCTCCTGTGGTTGGTGAAGCAAGAACCTGCAAAATCACCCAATCATTATATTATTAATCATTTACTCTGCGTTGAAAAACTTTCTATCAAATTAGGGGTTTTCAGATAAATTAGGGATTTTGCTCAGAATTCAAGATGTGAGGTAAAAAGAAAACCAATAATTAAGAAACATAACCTGAGAATAGAATTGATAATGACTTTGAAACTCTCTCTATCCAAAAAAAATATTACTAAAGAAATCGTTGACCAATGACTTTATCACTTCCGATCAGAATTCATTTTCTTGAATACCAGATGTTAAACTAATCAAGAACAGGGAATCAAGCCCAGATGATCAACAGAGCAAATTCTCTTGTAAAGAAAAAATGAATAAAACAGAGAGGCTTACGTTAGCAGAGGAGGCGACAAAAGCAGGGGAATCGAGGAAAACAGAGGGGCTGAAACAAGTGGAAGGAGAGACAAGAGAAGGAGAGGTGGAGATTGAAGAAGGAGCAAAAGATCTGAACTTTGGGATCTCAAGATCTTCCAAAGACGTTGATGTTCTTCCGGTTTGTTGTGACCAGTTAGCAGAACCACTCATGTTTTGTCTGGTTCTGCTATTATCCATAGTAAGTAGAGAAGAAGCGGCCATACAGAGAATGAAAGTTTTTCTTTTATTATGAAAGATTGATTTCTGATATTTATAGAAAAGTGTTCAAGAGAGAGCTTAAAGAAGGGGACGAAGAAGAAAGAAAAAAGAAAGAGAGATGTGATGGGTTTTCTTGCAATGTTTATGTAATATTGTTCGTTATGTCTGTATATATAAAACATATTGCACGGTCTGATTGGTGAATTTTTTTTTTTCTTTTCTATTTTGTTTTTTTTTTATGGCACAAACGAAATAAAAAGAGTGTAAATTTCTGAGAAGGTGATCAAAAGTTTGACCGTTGAAAAGATTAGAAGATGGAGAAGAAGAAGAGATGGTCAGACCTTGTGGCCTTGACTTTGAACGGATTTTATATCAGAGGCGGCTTCAAATCAGCTTCACGCTTTCATCATCTTAGGATGCCTTTCTTACTGCCACGTGTAAATATTTTTTTTGTTATTCAGTTTCATTTGGATGAATGTATTATGTATAATCACTTCAAACATTTGGGAATCTTGTGAAATTTTTGACTGTTTCAGTAGGTAGTAGAAAGGGTCCTCTCTTTTTTATTAAAAAAAAAAAGCACATGAGTAAAAAGATTATTAGTATTAGGAGTGAATAATTAGCTAAAATCTTCGAACTAAAGTGGATATTTTTTATTCCATGTGCGGCAGCTACTTGGTTTCAATTTGCATTTTGGTTGAAATGTTAAGATATTTTATTACAGCATAACCCTGTTTAACCTGTTACAAAGTATTTTTGGAGAGACAAAACGTTTTTTAACCCTAATATCTGAGCTAGGTTTAGGAAACAAAATGCACATAACTGAAGTATATTTGGATCTTTTCGCCGGTTGTTTGGTTTCAATCTATTTGTTAGAAAGTTACTGTTACCATGTTTGAGATATATATTTTCTTCTTGAAAAATTGCATAAGTTCTCGACCAAATTACTACAAATAGACAAAAGTTTGAAATTTCTATTGTTAAATTTTTCCATGATAACATTATAATTCCACTATAAGAAATATCTGCTAACACATTTCAGGAAATTTCGCCAGGGAATTTTACTTTTTAATGTCAAATGTATTTGGCATCATTATATACATTTTGTTTTCGAATAACTCTTGGGGTGCACGTAACTAGGATATTTTCAGTTTCTCTATTCTTTTTCATTGACACTTATGATTGCGATAGGAGTTTAATGGATCCATACTTTCTATTAATTATTGTGCTTTTAACAAAAATATTGTGATTTGATAACTTGTGCTCAACGCTTGTATGAAAAGGCGAGACCTGGAGCCTCTCTCTCAATGCAATGTCAAGAAAGTGATGGTGTTGCGTCTATTAAGTGCACATAGACCACAAGGTCCACAATGTTTCAAGAGTATAGCATATATGTGACCAGGGGACAATTTGAGCCCAAAAGCCCAAGAGTAAAAGGGCCTCTCATATTCTGGTACACGTGTGTAACGTCTACGGCCAACACACGTACACAGACGTGGCAATGTTTGCTTCCTGAAGCATCATCATTTAATAGTTAATTAAAAAATATTTGGCACAACAATAATAAAGCAAGTGAGAAATATACATCGTAGCTTTTGCATTTTCAAAATATCTCCTCTGTAAACGGCAGCGTTTTAAGATTCCTGATGCAAGAGAGTGACTCATCGCGACGGTCGTCGGGGTCTCTGACGGATCGGGTGAAGAGGAACTGTTTATCCATGGCAGTCACGTTTCAGGAAGGTTTTAGCTACGTCAAAGCCTTTTTTGTCGGCCAGGTACATCTATAGCACGAACATCGTTTTAAAATTGTATATTTATCATCACTTACAATTTTAAGCTCCCGTGTGGTTCGAGCCACTGAAGCAAAGCGGATTCATGGCCATGGGTCTTGATTCTTGAATCATGATCACATGCTTAACTTTATATATATATATATATATTTTTAATTAATCCATCAGAAATCAAAATACTCATGTGTCACTGTCATATATTCTGACTTACCGCGTTGCTATCGGAACAGTCACATATAAGCTTCAAATAGTTTCATATTGCTATGGTCAAATACGAGAACCTGCTCAAAACTTTTTTACTTTTGTGTTTATTATTATAATAATAATCAGTAATTTAAATGCACTCGATTTATACTAATCAAGATATAGTTGTTTAATTTGAGTAAATCTTGATTCGTGTTTTTTTTTCTGTGGTGTGGAAGACAAAGAGGTTGACGGCGAAGAACGAGAGAGAAGCTACAGAGGCTCATCTAACAGAGACAAAAATGCAAGTTGAAGCAACGGATGAAGCAGAAAACGCCAAGAAGAGACTTCATCAACAACCTTCTTAATGTTTTTAGTTATTATATGTGTGTTAATTTTCTTAAAACTAATTATAATGTGTACTTAATATATTGATTACATTTGAATCCTTTTTTTCGAAAAAATGTTAAATGGAGAATACTACGTGGTTTACTCGCACGAATAAAAGAAACTGAAGAATACTACTTTTGCATGATACAACTTGACAAGCTTGAGTCTATCAAATAAAGAGTGCTAATTCCAAACTACTGAACGAAATGGTTTTTAAAAATTAACTAAGATAATTAAAACAAAATGTAACAATTTGTGAAGTCATTTCAATGAAATTACCATTTTAGGATATTGATTATCCATGCAATGTAATGGCGCATTACGCAACATCACACATATTTACATGTTTCCACGAGAAGGGAGTAACTTGAATATACAATTGTTCAGTAAAGGAATCTTCTCAAAGTGAAAAAGATGGTTTCGGATTCGGTAGAGATGAAATGTATACAGTAATCCTGCTAACGTTACCGTGGAGAATGAGATCATCGTCAATATCCAGAAATCCTGTAATCACAAATACACATTATGATTTTGATTGGTTTCAAACACAACTTAATTCATCAAAAAGAAAAAAGATTCACATTATTGAAATATAGTTAAGAAGGTAAGTGGACTTTAATCACCTTTGGGTTGGATACAACAATACCCAATAGATATGCCATCAAGTCAAGAGCCGACTGCAACGAGTTTTGAACACCTCCAACCACACAACGGTCGGATTCTGAAACTGAATCCTAATTAAGACAAGACATTATACCAAAAGATTATTATAATTAAGTACTCTCTAAAAACAAACGCACTACAATAACCATATAAATGAAAAAAATGTTTAACATACCTGCATTTGTTGAATAACTGCAAGATCAAACATCCAGAGGCCAAGCCTGGAAGCAGCAACTCCTGCCATGAGCATGTATGATGCTATTTTATCTCTCTTAACCCAAATCGATCCAACGCATATCAAAAGGCAGCTCCACTGCAAGAACAACATGGTCAGGTTCTACACATTCATATGATGCACATTTACACAAAACTAAAGGCTATATATGTAACAAACAATGTCAAAAAAAGACTTGGTTATATAACTCTTTCTTTCAAATGTATTATCGGATATCCAAGTTTAATAATATACCTGAGACCAGAAGGACCAGAGTCCGGTTCTAAGCGTAGAGATACGAGACTGCATCAGAGGATACACGACCGTAGCAGCTAGACCAACCGTGGCACTTATTCCCCTGCCTATACCGATGATATATGTAGGTATCCCTTCCCACTGCAACGTAGCCGTCATCAACGTTCCAAAGCTGTGTGTCAAGGCGTGTGAAATAGTTCAGATAAACCACCGGATAATTCATCAACAAAATGCGGAACATTAAGAGAAAAAGAAAGAAAACCTGAGGACAGTGAAGAACAAGAGAGCTAGAGAAACCCCTGGGAGTACAACTTCTTGATTGATATAAACTCTCCACGCGCCAACAAAAGAAGATTCAGATATTCTATCAAGAATCTTCAGCTTTCCGGTTCTACACGGTGGGGCTCCATGATGAGAACCCTCCTCGGTTCCAGGAACGACGGAAACAGAAACAGGTGCGTCTGTTTCTTCTACTGGCTTTCTCCGGGAGCGCAAGATCCGTCTCTCGTTGCTTTGTGTTATCGCAGGAACACCTTTATACACATACATGAAGAGCCAATACTCGATCCAAGCGGTTATAGTGGCCCAAGCTGCAAAAGTGATCGCTGAAGCCTTCAGAGAGACGAAGCTAATGATCAGACCGGTGATGACTGGAGAGAGTAGCTTCGAGCTCAAATCAATGCCTCTAATGACAGAATTCATTCTTGTCAGTACAGCTTGTGGATGACCTTCCGATATAACCACAGCCCTTTTTTAATAAAAAAAAATAACACAAAAATTAAACTTGAATGAAACGGTACTAATACTATTAGGTGTTAAATTTTTTCACTTTTTCCACACTAAATCTAAAGTCTAAACAACATTACCAGTCTCTTTCGATGAGAATAGTGCCACCGAGAGTCGAAAGCACTCCTATGGCGCCAGAAACATTCGTCAACACAATCAAGGTTGCAAAAACCGGGATGTTATGGGACTTGAGATCAGAAACTAGCAAAAGCTTGATGACTGCACCACCAGCAACGGTGTAGGAGAGGTTCTGACACACGAGCCAGAGTCTGAGAACTTTAACATAGTCCATTCCTTCGATCCATTGCCCAACAATGGGGCCAAAGACTGCAGTGGAACCAGATTCTATGGCGCCGTAAATAGCTGCGAGAAGCAGAGAGTTTGGCCACAAGTAGATCATATACAGAGCAACTGAGAATTCCCAAGTTCTGCATCACACAACCAAGAAACTCATCTTCAAGGCTTAGTTTCAAATATGAAGTATAACACTATGGAGAAGGTTTCAAAAATGAAGGCTTAGTTTCTTTTTTGCCTCATCCAAGATTCCAAATCAATTAAGAAATCCAGAATAAAAAGAGTTTATTTTTTACTGTAAAACTAATCCAACCTTCAATATTGGAACATGTTGTCCGGAAACAAAACAAAACAATAACGAGATTGAAGGTTTTTGTATAAACCTGGCACTCCATCTTGCAAGAAAATATCCAACGTATAGAGATATCACTAAACGACGTCGTAATGGTGGTGGTGGGTTTTGTGGCTGCCCTTCTCCTCCTTCTTCTCCACGTTGTTGTTCTTCCTCCTGTTGAACAACCCTCGCTTCTGTCTCATTCTCCATTTTCTGCTAAGAAAGATTTCAAATCGATTCACACTGTTCATTATGTATTTGAAAGCTTCTCCAGAATTCCAAGTGATTTCTGTTGTTAGTTTTGTTTTTATAGGCAAACATTTGCATGTGTGTGAGTGTGAGTGTGTAACAAAGTCCTTCCTCGAAGAAGATCGATCTAGAGAAATCCGATAAATAAGAATTCCCATATACAATAATCAATCAATAAAAAAACAAAAAACAATGATTCTAGGAATAAATCAATCGGAAAATCCTCCAAAACCGACAGAAAGTAAGAAATAAAACCTTACTTCTGCGCCGCACACGAGCTTGTAGATAATGAGTGATGGAAACAGAATCGTTGAAACTCAGGATTGCTTTTTCCTTCTAGGCTTATAATCTTGTTATTATTGGTGATATCAAAAAATGAAATTCTTTCGGTGGAAGAATAACAATATTTTCCCATTTGTGTCAAAAGAGTATAGTGGCACGAGTAAAGAGTGATCAAAGAAGAAGAAAGATAAAATTTGAGGGGAATGAAAATGTTGAGAAATCATTTTATGGTTTAGAAATTGAATTTGGTTTAAGAAACAAACCAGTCTGAAGCATGACAACACACAAAAAAAAAAATCATAAACAAGACTCCCTTGGCTTTAGTTCCAATAATTTTTGGTCTTTAAGAACTGTAGTTTATGTTAATTATAAATCAGTTGTGCTTGTTAGTCATTATATAAACTTTTAATTGTAGTCTTGATGCATTATTGCAGGCATGTAATTACGGGATGATGGGATAACATTGCATACTCTCTCATGCTGGCATAAGAATAACTAATGCCAAGGTTCACACATATAGTAGAGCCAAGAATATGTTTTGCAACTTATTAAGATCTTCAATCAATTACACATACATGAAGGTTCTTTCTTGATAGCTATGGACATAAAAAAAGTGCTACGTTGGTGTGAAAGATTTGGTTTTCTTCATGTGATTTTAATCTTCGACAAAAAGCATAAATGGAGCTTATGGTAATCATAAATGGAGCTTCTTGTGAACTTCTCGTCCTTGCAACTTCAAGAACCCTTCTGATATTATTTTCTTTGTAAAAAAAAAAAAGAGTGCCAAAACAAAACCTCAAAAGTAAAACCTCTTTTCATTGCTATGAATCTACTACAATATATCAGCAAACCAACATAAAACAAAAAGAAAAAATTCGAGAAATTGAGAGAGAGAGAGAGAGAGAGTTACAAAATGATGTAGCAAGCAAAACATCAAAAGATTTGAGCCGAAACAAGATACTAATCGTTTATTGTTGGAACTTGGAACATCCAAGATGAGACAAAAACAGAACAAAAATATGCTCTTTTCGATTAACAATGGATCTTCTTGAGTACGGGTATGCTAATTAGAATCTGAATCTGAATCCGAGTCACTTGCGTTGTAACCTGAGAAATCAGTTCAACCAAAAAACAAAGTGTTATACTTACATCCAAAAACAAAAGGAGCAATTTTGTTGATAAACAAGAATTGAGTTTGTGATTTTATAAAAACCTGGTCGTTTATCCTTCACTTTCCACACTGAAGAACGAATTCTTGATGCTTTCGTAATCCAAACTCTCCCCTGCGTTAATCAGGAACCAAAACTCACTTCCAAATTGCCAAAAAAAAAAGAAATCTGGAAGAGAAAAAAACTCAAACTAAAGACTTCATTCACCAAACCCTAAAAGATTTTTTGAAGGGAAGAAAAGAAGAAACCTTTCGAGCATCCTTAGGGACTCCATAGCCAGAGCAATACATCTGACCCAATAAAACCTGCATAGTGATGTTCCCAGCTTTGGCTTCCTCAAGTGTGTCATTAAACCACCGCTTCGCACAATCGGAGACCACCGCGGAAAGCGGGACGCAGCGACGGCTACTATCGCTGGTGGTGGCGGCGGCGGCTGAGGAATCTTTGTCGGAAGTCTCCATGGTGTTTGAGGAAACGGGTCGGATCGGTTTCGATGATTTGATGAATCCAGCTGCTGCAGCGGACGCTCCTCTTAGCCCTGTTTTGACGGGAATTGATTTTCCCATTTTTTTTATATATAGAATATAAAAAAAAGGAAGAAGACGGGAATTTGATTTTTCTTCTCAATCTCTACTTTTTGGTTTTTGGTTTTTGGTTTGGATTGTTCACCGAATTTTAACGGTTGTGATTTTTCTTGCGCCGATCATATTAGTTAAGACTGGTTTACGCAAATGCATATGCCTTGTCTCTCTCGACTGTGTCGATACGGTTGAGCAATCGGTTCAGATTCGGTTACTATTTGATCGGTTTTCATAGAAAGAAAACGACATTTCGGTTTAGTTTGGTTTGATATCGGTTACAATTCGGTTTGATTGTCCAAATTCAAAGGATTTGATATTCTTTTCAATCTCTTAACCAAAAGCAAATTCATCGGTTTTGATTTCGGTTTTCTGGTTGAAAAACATTTCGACTTTGCAACGACAGAAACAAAACATGGTCACTTTGCAACGACAGAAACCACATGTGATATTTGAAACATTCGCAAAAGAACGAGGAACATACGCATATGATTGAGAACAACATGTTACATAGCGCACTTAAAGAATGTTGTTCTATGAGAAAAAGAATAATAACAACAACAAAAAAACCCACACAACTTCCGTAAAACTAATACAAATTCCGGAATTTACTTACAACATGCACACACCTATAAATATAAAGTAGTATACAATATACATACATACATACATATATATAAGCGATGACAGTGTGTATTTGATGTTATGTCTGAAGTAGAAATTGTATAACCTACCTGACCCAAGCGCTTACGCACTCATCATGAAACAAGAACCAACGCAACTGAAAAGATAAACTGTGTAAAGCCAAGGGTCATGATTCAAGAATCACTCCAACTATCTGAATCTTCGTCCTCATCGCTTCCAGCCATTGCCTGCACCATTTGTCACACCGCTTTAGATGTGTGTGCGATAGAGAAACAGGGAAAGTTTATGTAATTCTATGATCAGGCCTAATAACTACTGAGATCTTTTCTCTCTATTTTTGTAAATCGAAATGCTTTAACATGAGAGTAATCGTACCTGGCGTATTGTGTTTGCTTTCTCTAAGATTGCAGCTACCCTTAAGTTCGTTTTAGGACCAGTTTGAATGCTGGGTCTTGTCGCTACTGCAGGCTTCAGACTGACGGACTGTATAAACAAAACAAGGTCATAAAAACTTCTAATCTAAAAATTCTGTTAATGACATTTAGACATTGCATGTGTAAGGTAAGAACAATGTGCGCTACCTTGTTTCGTATTTGTGCAAGCAATGAATCTTTGTCATCTTGCTTTGATTTGATTGGTGGTTGGACCCTCTCAGAGACTTTCTTCATCTGGCAAATCATTAGAACAAGGGATTTAGAGACACCTTTTTAGCAAAGGCATGGTATTGCAGACAAGATGTAAACTAATTGTTACCGTGCGTCTGTCATGAGCTGCAACAGCATCGACAAGCGGACTTCTTGGCCGAGGAAGCCTAACCACAGGAACCTCCTCTGGCTTAACTGTGTCCAAAGTAGGTGCAACAGTGAATGCACTGACGGGCCACATAGCATCTCCCACTGAAGCAGGAACTATCCTCTGAACCGACGAGTTTGATGGTTCTGCTGTTTCCGCATTTGAAGCATCAGGAACTGACAGACCATTATCTTCTACCTTTGTTGGCTGAGTTGGCGTCAAAGCTTTGGTTTCAGGACAATTGTAATCACCTTCTGAGCTTTGTGAAACATGTACATCTGTGTCGTTATTGAGATCTTCATGTTTAGCTGATGGATCCTGAGGCAGCTGCAATGGCGACTCTTGTGCGTAAACGAGCTCGTGGTTCTGAGCTGCATGGTCAGCCAAAAGGTTGTTCTCTTCAGAACCAAATTCCTCTATACGCCCGTGATTAGGCATTGCAGGGAGCTCAGCAGGAAGGTCCACTGACTGAGTTCTCTGGGAGCCAAAGTTTTCGAATTGACTATTCAAATCAGTGCCAAAGGTTGGGAACTGAATGGACGATTGCAACGGCTTTTCTGATGCATTGTTCACAATATCTTCAGGAACTTGTTCTGATTTGTCACTTTCTAGGGATATAGACAGCTCTGATGGTTTAGACCCAATTTGAGTATTCAAGCTAGAACCAAAGGGTGGTGCCGACGACAGAGCAGAACTACTGGTTTCGCCTGATTCTCCCATGAAGGTCGGAGCAAAAGAATGTGGAGCCTTCCCAATACGCCATTGCATAGGAGGAAGGGGTGGGAGAGGTGGCATGTCCTCTTGATTGGGTGTAGTAATCTCAGGGATCAAACCAAAGCTGGGAAAAGTAGGATCCAGATTCAATTCCTGCTTAGGGCTGTTCGATTCTATGCCTTCTGATTGTGGTACAAACTCGAACCCCCTGAAAACACTTGACTGCTTCAATTCCTCATCTGCAAATGCAGGACTAGCACAAGGTGTTTGCACTTTAGCTAACTCCTCGATAGTCACACTCTCTAACGGGTTCAGATTATTCACTCGTAGAGAATCAATGCAGCTATCATCAGGAATGCTCTTACAAGGAGATTTGGTCTCCGTCTCTCTGTCACTTTGATCTAGAGATGTCATGGGACTTGAAGATTCACAACTTGCTAGGTCATTATTGTCTAGGGAAGTACCCAGACCTTCTGAAGACAGTTCCAGTGGGCTTTCCTGCATTTTTTTCTCAGACTCTGGGTTACTTTCTGCTGGTAGTGTCCCGTCAGACTCCACAACTGTATCATAGCAAATCTCTTCAGCTTCAGAAGACGGTTGCGTAGTATTCCTCGAAATCCAAGGCAGAGAACTGGTAGATGGCAGACTAACAGCATCGTCAACATCATTACAGGAACTGTCAGCGTGATTATCAGACTGAGCAAGCTCTACATTCGGGACAATGTCTGTGGCTGCGTTGTCCAGCCCTGGAAGGTCATGAAAGCCTTCATCATGCATATCACTGGGATGAAATTCAGCATGTATATCAGAGATCTCTTCATCGCACTTGTTATAAGTAGGTGAAGCATCTCCCACCAAATTTTCTCCTCCCGAGTTAGAATCAGAAGTCAGCTTACTATCAACTTCAGCAGGTATGGACACTCCATTCTCCAATGTGTCTACATGGGACTCTGAAACAGATACATCAGCAATGGTGCCAACGGCACATGGATGTTCATTGTAGATCTCAGCAACAGAACTTTGAGTATCAACATCAACAACTGAATTTTCAGAATCAACGTTAGCACCTGAATTTTCAGAATCAACACCAGCAACTGAACTCTGAGAATCAATGTCAGCAACTGAATTTTGAGAATCAACGCCAGAAACTGCATTAGGCACTGCAGCGCAATCGGTTTCATCGTCAAGAGTATCTTCTAAGTGAGTTTTATCTACTGTACCAGGACAACAGACTTCAGAGGGCATACCAGGTGACACTTCCATCTCCATCTCAGCTGAGCAAGGTAACAGTTCTCCAGTTAGGCTACTAGCATCACAGCTTTTACTATCGCTGCCTGAGTTTGCTAAGACTGTAGAACAAGCAACTGTAGAATTTGTCCCAACATCAATATCAGCGACGGGTAACAGCTTGCTTGTTTGAGTATCAACCATACAGTTCTTGTCAATGGTAGTATCGTGTCTGCTTCCTTCAGAAATTGAACTAATTGACGAGGTTTCAGAAATGAAGTTAGAGTTTTTCACATCAAAAGACGCACCAGATTTTGAAGAATCGATTGGATCCACCTCGCTTCCATCACTGCCATCAAGTCTAACAAGTTCTGGAGAAGTTTCAATGACTTCTGGTGCTAAAAATTGACCATTTAGTGAACATGATTCAGCATCCTGAGAGACTGGCCTTGGATTTGAACATGTATCACCCGAACTAAATGATGTTCGGCCATCTGCATTGCTGTTACTAACTGATTCCTCAACATTAAAATCACGAGACACTTTGTTCGCTTCAGGAGTCGCATGAGACGTGGAATCCATCAGCTCACTCTTAATACTAGAAGTAGAAGGTAAACGTCCAGAAATTTTCTCTCCATCAGATTGATCATCAATGGATACGCTTGCAGTATCCGAGTAAGAAAAAGTAGAGCTCCGTTTCCCAAACGAGTTTTGCCCATTTTCTGACACTGGCGTGTTTCCAACTGAATGTAAAAACGAAAACTGAGGTGGGTCCTCCATCTTCTCTTCATCCGCATCAGAATATGTGTGATGATCCGCATCCTTCGAAGCACCTGACATATCCTTAGGCCTACCACACTCGTCTTCTGTTTCTGTTTCAGACTCCATGGTGGCTGGTGCATCCACGTAATTTTCAGCCTCACTGGTCAAATCTTCAGAATAACTCCTCTGTTGAAGGAATCCTGGCTTGCCATTCAAATCAGTCTGTGCATCCTTTGTAATAGTTGTACCATGGAACTCATTGGGTGTAGATTCAGGCACAGTCTCTATGTCTTTTTCGATAAAGCCCACATTTTCTTGCTCGTTTGGTAATGAAACCTCTGCTCTGCTTCCTCCGTGGGACTTTTCCGGAGCATCCACCATACTGATGATTTTAGGTACATCGGTTGCTACGTCTCTAGCACTATCCATATTCCATGTCGACAATTCATAACCTGTTTTAGTATCCACAGAAGTCTGCACAAATCTCCCCATGTAGCTTTCCCCTGATTTCGAAATAAGGGAATATCCATCCAGCTTTCTAGTTTTCAGCTTCACAACTCGTGCTGGATCTGACTGATGACGAGCCTCTAAATGCTCCTCCAAAAATAATTCATGCAATCTGTGCCAGTTGAATTTTTTTGAAGCAACTAAATTCAATTATAGGAACTTAAGGAACTAAATATATCTCATAACAGATATAACAAACATACAAGACATAAAATAGAGAATACCCACTTGGCATGTGATGTTAGTGCATTTTCAGGTGTTCCTCCATTCCTCCAGTGAGATGCTCTCCTCTGCACACATTGGAAGATAAGATTACAGGACCTGTCTAAGTTTAATGGTACGCTTAGACAAGATCTACTTTTTTCAGCAAATCTACCAAGAAACAAAAATAAAACCAATAAGAGGAACACACTGCAACCCACAAGATAGAGTCTGAAGTAAGAAAGCTTCCTCTTTCGGAAGTAGTACTACCTTTGCTTTCTGTGATTTCTTCTCTCTCTGAATATCATCCCATGATGCTTCATATGAAGATGTTTCGTGCCTAACAAATGACGGATCGGTGTAGCGTTTCAAGCATGCCCCAGCTCCCGAAATATCAAATCTAATAAAAACCATACGAAATATGTTATCTCCACCTCAGCTCTCATAGACGACTAGAGAAAATAAAAGATTACAAAACAAGTCAAACTCATACTTGTCCAGAAGAAACAGCCTCGGGGGACCCCGACATTCCTCGTAAGAATCCATTACACAACGCGGTAAGTCACCACGCGTAACCACACTCTGTTCCAGTTGCAAATTCGAATGCCATTCCACACCTGAAATAGAGTTGGAGAGTCGCTTCAACTAATTCACAGCCGACCAGATCATATAATGTTCATGGCAAAGAAACAACAACAATACAGGCAAGATGTTATTTCTATGACATGTAGACAAAGCAAAATTGTGCGAACTGGGAAAAAAAAGGTACTTTCAGGACTAAAATGGCATAAAGATCATGCAAATCAGCATAATAGACAAAAGCTACCATCGACTTTATTGCTCTCGACTAGAGTCAAACATAGTACCGCACAAAGAAGCGAGGATCAAGGTCCGACCTTTATTAGAGAAAAACGGTGAATGATCGGTCTGGCACAGTAATGCCTTCTCCACGAAAGGGAACTCAGCTTCGAGCTGTTGAACACGAGCCATAAGACCGTGGCTTCTAGACGCAGTTGCCATTACTTCTTCGTGCAGGTCATGGAACATCTCAGCAGCAAACCTTCATCACAAAAGTCAAATTCCGATCAAAAGTTCAAACCTTTTTTATTTCACTTACAGAACCCAATTCCTCAGATTCGTCAAACAATTCGGAAAATTTGCCGCTTTAAATCTCAAGGGTCGAAAATTGTGGATTCCAGAATTCCGAATTCAACGCGATTTTGAGCTCAATTACTGAAATTCACGACACCAAAGAGGAGAATAGAGAGAAACTTACTCGGCGAGATCACCGAGCTGACGCAAGATGCCGACGAGGCCAGCCATGGCGACACCTTCGAGCAGAGCTTCGGGGTCATCCTTATCGGCGGCTTGATACAGATCCGGATCTGCTAATCCGTACTCGTTCCTAGCTTGGTACCTCGTCAACGGCATTGCTGACCCTTTTTTTTTTAATCAGCTCCTTAACACTTTTGCTTGTTCAATCGAAGAAGATGAAGAAGAAGTTTTTAGAACGAAGAAAAGCTACCACCAAGCTCCTAGTACTCTCCGACTATCTCTCTCCTCTCTCTCCATTGAATATGTGGCCGCCCACATTTAAGACCTTTTACATAAGTGACGCCATCACTTTCCGGAGCACAAACGGACTTTCTGTGGATTCTATTCGAGCGGCGGATGGTGAAACGGACAGAGAGAGAGAGAGAGAAACTGGGAATAGACGCCAAAAGATTTGAGAAATGGTCTTAAAATTTTCCTTTTATTAAAATTAATTAAATAAAGTAAAACATGATAACTCAACTAATTATTGTTCCTTTATTTGATAAATGAAGGATCCATGCCTAGATCATTGATTACACAGGTTGTTGTTCTTCAGGCAGAAGACTACAAGAGCTCTACAAAGTCTTAACATTTGCTTGAAACAGTTTTACTCTTATTGTTGTTGTTCAAGATCTTACATATGTACTCTCTCTTTTCACAATATAGAATAATGAAATTCTAACATAATATCATGCGTCTCACGCTTTGTGACGCTTTAGCCTAGATATATACCCCAAAATCAAATCTTGTGGTTGCAAAATAAAAATTTAATCATTGCATGCGATGATGAAGTTTACCATTTCACTAGTTTTTGACAAGAAAAATATTGATATACTAGTACTAAACAATAGATGCCTTTATCTAAACAAAAATTTTAATTAAGTTTTTTGAAGAAACCGAGGAGTCATATAGAAAAGAAAAAAAAGAACCAAGAGTCTCTTGGAGTTCTTCACTGTTTTTTTTTGCATGCACGCTGAGTACGTTTTCATCTTCTTCTTTTATAGTACTTACTTATTAGCTCGTTACTCCTTTAGCAACCATTCAAAAAACATATGTTTTTGTTATCACTGAAAAATCTAAGGTCGTTTTCTTGAATTTCCCTGAGATGTGATTTCTCCGTAAGCTTACTAAGCATAGTATCCTCTCTGACGAGTCATTGTTTCTTCTTTTTCCTTTTGCGAGTTTCAGGTTCAGCTATGTCTTATATTCCTCCACATAAGCGACATTTGAAGGATCCGTTGACACCTACGCCTCTTCCAGATTATCTTATTACAAAATCCAAGAAAAAAACTGACTTCAAGAGTATCAGCAGTGCTATAGGCAATGTTATTGCATATTCAAGAGATGCCATTTCCAAATGGTTTCTTATTGGTTCAAATGGAACAGAGTATGAGGTTCCCTCATCTCTCAGTCTCGTGCCCCTATCCTCGGATTTTGAAGCATGCATATATGGAGAGAAACCTTTGGTATTGATGATCAACAATGTCCAAAAAGGTATCACTGCTGTGACTATTTATCTTACTACCATGATTAATCCTCCATTAAGTTTAGTTTTATTATGTTTATATTCAGAAAATATGATAACCGAAGGCAGTGAAGAAGAAGAAGAGAGAACTCGGTGGATGTTAGTAGTAGCAGAGAAGGTTGAAAAGGATCTTGTCTTGGCATATGAGCAAGCTAAGAAGGGAATGGAGGATCACAATCATGTTTATAATGATAAATTGAGATTGGTTGCTAGGCTTGGTAAAATCCTCTTCCGTAGGTAAAAAGCATTTCAGATTTACATTTTGTTTCTTCAACAAATATCAATATCACTTTTTTTTCCCTAATATATACTACATTAAAAAACTAGGCTTCAAGCTGGCCCTGTGGCTGAACGTTCGCTAAGAAACTCTGTTAAGGTGTTTACTACAAATGTACCAACTTCTTACATACAAAACATCAAGTCTAAGGCTGTACCAAGGCATGAGTTCTGTCTAGTCGAGGAAAAAGTTACATACATTCTGAAGGTAGAGCATTATACTCTTCCCGATGCAACCATTTACTGTAAATGTACCATGAAGGAAGATGGACGGCTCAGTATGTACAAGGCAAGTCTTGAGTACAATATCTTTTTTAGAAATATTATTTTTAGGAAGATGGACGGCTTCAGTATATATGTACTAGTTTCGTCTTGTAACATCTGCCATTAAAACTTTGTATTGCACAGGCTGAGATTAGACCTGTAAGGCATTTGGTTGTTGATGTGTCCTGCATCGATAAGAATCTTGACATGAGGCTTATGCTGGCCGGAAGAAGGAAAATAAAGACTCTGACGGTGAGTTGATTTTTGAGTCTGAATAATAGTTTGTAGTATGCCACTCTTGAACTCAATCAGTCTTTCTACGATGGGCAGGAGAAAGAGATAAGTAACATTCAAGAACTACTGGATTCAGCGACTGTTGATCCGAATGTGAAAGGCAGATTAAGGTGGCCGCTTGGTAAAACTTCATCAGGGGATGGATACAGTGTATTTGACGTTTGTCACGTTAGAGCTACTACCTACAAAAACCAGACCCTCGGGCTGAAGATTAGGGAGGCTGATAGATTTAATGTGAGGTTTGGAACAGAAGAAATCGAGAAGGGTGTGACACTGATACTTCAAGACATGAACATTAAGCTACAGGTAAAACTTTTGTGATTTTTTTTTGCATATTTTTGAAACTCTATTAGAAATGAGAGCGTGATTATGTAGTATGATTTATTAGTGTATCCTTTTGGTCTGCAGGAGCAGAACATTGAGAGTGTTTGTGTTTCAGAAATGCTCCGAGATGCTCTTGGAACCATATGGGACTTCTTGCAGTACGATGATGCCTTTTGAGTAAAGAACCATATGATGATGATCTTGCTGGTGCTTTTGGGCTTCTCACTCTCTTTTACATTCGGCTTTGTTATGCTTTGAACTTGTGTTTTGTTGTATCCACGTTAATCGGTGTAGATGGGCTGGGCCGGCCTGGCCTGATCTTTTCAGATTTGAGTTTAAACCGGGTTTTCTAGAAGCTTTTAATACAATTGTTTCAATCTGCAGACGGTTTAGTCCGCTGCAACCCATTTCAAACAAAACTAGGAAATTGACCCGCACACATGTGCGGATATGTGTGCGGATATGAACATTTTTTAAAATATAATTATGTAAATATAATATATATAAATACAATATTTAAATTTATCTCAAATATTTTAACTTTTTATAGTACATGAAAATCAGATACAGCATTGAATTATAACTTTAAATTTAGTAGCAAATTATGGTCCAATTTTATCGTTCACCCAATCTACTTGCTGGGTAATTCCTCAATTCCACTTGTTTCCCATTCCGTATCATTCTACAATTTTTGATTTTTATACACTTATATATATGGTTTAACTAAAAATATATACATTTTGATATTACATTTTGAAATTATAGATTGAAATAAAGCATTACTCAAAAATCAGAAATTTTTTTTGAGTTTAATACAACATTGCAAATGGACCAACATGTATAATTCTTGTATGTTTCCTTGTTAACATGCCACATGCACAGATGTGTTTACTTTGAAAAAAATAAATGTGATGTGGAAATAATAAAGTGTAATGATGATGTAATTGTGACATGTCACTTTTTAGTACACATGACTTGTGACATTATATTATTTAATCCATATATAACATGATACAAAATTTAAGTATTCAAGTTTTTAACCGAAAATTTGGGAAATGATATTTTTGTCAAATAGATTTAAAATCACATTTTCGACACAAAACTTTGGTCAGAAAATTTACAGATTTCAAGAATTTGACAGAAAATTTGTGGCAATCTATTTTGGCCTAAAGTTTTTGATATCACAATTTGAATATAAATTTTTTGAAATAACAATTTCTGGCGAAAAAAACGCGAAATAAATTATTGACGATTTTTTTTAATCACATTTATAAAGTAATTTTTTGACACACAATTTATGTATTCAATTCATTGACGGAAAACTTTTTTAACAAAATCATATTTTTGATATATAATTCACATTTTTGGCATAAAACTTATGATTCAAAATATCTGGCCACGAAATCAAATTAAAATCCTCTAAAATAAATGTTTTGGTGGGAAAGTTACAATTTTATATTTTTGGCAGAAAATTTATAAAATCAGGTTTTCACAGAAGTTTTTGGAATCATATTTTTAATGTAAAGTTTTTGGCAATTTTTTTTACTGAATTCACTTTTTCGCGGGATATTCACAAAATCAAAATATTTACAAGTTGAAGTGTTTGTGTGAAATTTACAGAATCAGATTATTAGAAAGAGTATTTATTCTTTTTTATTTTCATCCTATCTTGTCTCACTATAAATAAAGAATAAAAGTTTATATTATATGTGAATTTATTCTAATTATATAGCGAAAATTACGAACCAGGAACGGGGCGAAAAGTGATGGAATGAGATTAAAAAACTATAAAAATAGTTGATTATGAATAAAAAATAGAAAACGAAGAATCATTTAATTTTATTTTAAGATTTTTTAAAATATTTTACAAATATATTTTTTTATTTTTGCTATGTACAATTTCTCAAACCTATTAAGTCATTTTTCACGAACTAAAATTTTTTACAAATATATTACTGAATAAGTCAATCACTTATTTATTATGAATTATATATATTAATATTAATTAATTTTTACTAATTTTTTTATGCCTGCACAAATGTGTGGGGTTATTAAAGCTTGATGGATAAAAATATTTTGTGTGGTATGGAATTATATAAGAAACATATTAGTTACTTTTATGAAAACTATAATGATGAAGATTTATAGGCGTATACACAATGTGATGAGTTCAAATAATAAAATTTCTATTTCAAATACGAAAAAAATTTTTCTTTCGATATAGTTTGACTTTCTAGTGTATAAAATATAATTTTTTTACTGTAGCCTTTCCACAACTCTTATATCATGATTTGGAAGAATCATTAATTAGTACTTTCATATTCTACAACACTCAAAATTTCGGCCAATATTTTCAAGAAACTGATGTTGATTCTAGTACGATCATTTCAGTATAAACCGGAATTTTGATCATTTCAGTATATAATAGTAGAAGACATAAGAACCTATGGGAGAGTTTGTTAAATAGTTAGGTCAGTGTTTCCATTTTTTCTGTTTCTTCTCGATCATAGAGTCTACAAGATTTTCTTTTTGGTAAACTGATCGTAGCTCAGATTTGTACAAAAAGTAACTATTACTTTCTCCAATATGTTAATAGTAACATACTGACGATGCTTCATTTCATTATTACAAACTTGAAATAATCATATCGCAAGAGGTAACACATATTAATTATTCTCTACAAAGCTTGATCTTCACTTTTATTTTGTTTCTTACTTTGTCTATTTTCTTCATATGAAAGTTGTTGCCTTTCTTGTTCTAATTTATATTAATAATTAAATATTTTCTGTTTTCATAAAACAATTATTTGAACTAAAATAAATTAAACACAGAAATATTTTTTGCCATGTCATAATCCACATGTGTTTGTATATGCCAAGTCACAATTACATCATCATTACACATCATCATTTCCATGTCACATTTAATTAGGTTGGATTGATGTTTATAACCAATGAAATTAAAACAAGTAAGCATAATTCATTAAACTATATTGTCAATTAATAGGTAAGAGATTGCAAAAGCGAAGAGAACTTAAATCCAATTAAAAATAAAGTAAAAAGAAAAAGAATTGACATGATTGACATATACGAGAGTCTATGATGGTCATCGAAACCAAACACAATTTGTATTAAAGTTTTGAAGAAGCCGATGAGTCAATTGAAAGATAATAAAGGGAGCCAAGAGTCTCTTCTTGAAATTCACTTTCCTCCTTCAAGATTTTTCTGCAGGAACTTGAGAAGACGTTGAGTAGACGAAAGGGTATGATCTCTCTCTTAAGCTCCTTTTGATTCTATATTCTGTAATCACTGAAAAATCAGTCGTCGTTGACTCGTTGTTTTCTACTGTTTCCCTAAGATGTGATTTCTCTCAGTAATCCTGTTAATAGTTTCCTCTCTGAGCTCCAAATTCTAGCCGAGTGAATAATTATTCTTGAATTTTTCTTTTTCTTTCTTTTGGGGAGTTTCAGGTTCAGACATGTCTTATATTCCTCCACATAAGTGACACTCGAAGGATCCGGACAAACCTTCCCCTGTTCCAGATTCTCTTGTTATGAAATTCAAGAAAAACCTTCACTTTAGCAGTAGCAGTGATAAGTGCGGCCGTATCGTGTACTCAGGAGATTCCATCTCCAAATGGTTTCTTACTGGTTCAGATGGAATTGAGGATGAGATTCCTCCATATGTTAAGCTTGTTCCTTTGACCTCGGATTCTGTCGAATGCAAAAAAGGCGAAAAGCCGTCAATACTGATGAACAACAATGTCCCAAAAGGTAAGACACTGTGTTTGTTAGTGTCTTAACGCAGAATCTTGACTTTGGCTATATGGTGTAGCTAGATATTTAGAAATATTACAAATATCATTTACTATCTATTTTATTATTTATATAATTTCCTTTTATTATTTTAGGATTTTCTAGAGTTTTCTAAGGTTTTCTATAGATTTTAGATTTCTTAGATAAAGCCGTTTAGGCCTAATGTATTATTCAGTTGTTAATTTTTTAATAAAGAGCTTTGGCTTTTGAGAGAGTATCCTCTATTCCTTGTTTTTGGCAGATCTATTGAGATCTCAACGAGTTCAAGAAACAGGTCCCAAGTGCGGATTCCGTTGAATCCCTTGGTTGAGCTGGCAGGTCCCAATGATTCCTTGAATCTTTTGGTTGAGCTGTTTTATTAATTAATCTGAAAACTTTCGACAAAAGGAGATTTTTTAAAAGAAGTTTTGATAAACCACTGTGAAGAGTATTCACAAACCCTAGTTTCCGGGTATTCTCAGATCAACGGATCTAGTTCTATCTGTAGTAGCTTCTCCTTCATCAGTTGGTATCAGAGACACAACCTTTGATTTCTAAATCAGGGTTCGATTCTGGATGTCATGTTGATTGACCGGTGCAATACCTATCCTTTTGTCGAAAAAGAAGATAACCATGAGATCTATCGAGAGATCTATGGCGAACCGATCTACGACGTATATGCAGAAGATGTTATTGAAGATGATGCTTTTGAGAAACAAATATGTGCACAATCCGGGTGAAATCAAATCGGTGCAAATTTTGGGCGTGATTTGATTGGTGCAAATTTCGTGAAGAATCCGACGCGTGCAAACTTCGGGCAGAATCGATGGTGTTCGAAATCGAGAGAGATCTGTGGCGAATTAGGTTTGTGCAAAATCTGTGCATATCCGGGTCGTGCAGAATCTGTGCAAAATCTGGTTTGTGCAAATTTCGGTCAAAATCCGGTTTATGTAAACCGCATGAAAAATCCGATCCGTGCAAAGTCCGTGCAGAACCAAGACAAACAGATTTATGATGTATTCGGTCTGTGCAAAACCGGTGAAGATTACATAATATCAGGTTGTGCAGAATCCGTGGAAGGTTCGGTTGGTTCAAATGCAAGATTTTATCAATGGAAGATTAGAAAAAAGGAACGAAAATTATTGAATGATTTTTGTGGAAGGAGTTTTGGAATCGAAGACCACGGCTAAGATTCGAGGACGAATCTTCTCCAACCCGGAGAGAATGGTGTAGCTAAATATTTGGAAATATTCCAAATATCATGTATTATCTATTTTATTATTTATATAATTTCCTTTTATTATTTTAGGATTTTCTAGAGTTTTCTAAGGTTTTCTATAGATTTTAGATTTCTTAGATAAAGCCGTTTAGGCCTAATGTATTATTCAGTTGTTAATTTTTTAATAAAGAGCTTTGGCTTTTGAGAGAGTATTCTCTATTCCTTATTTTCGGCAGATCTATTGAGATCTCAACGAGTTCAAGAAGCAGGTCCCAAGTGCGGATTCCGTTGAATCCCTTGGTTGAGCTGGCAGGTCCCAATCGATTCCTTGAATCCTTTGGTTGAGCTGTTTTATCGTTGCTTCGATTACATCACTATGTGTCCTTACAGAACGAACAACTGTTGTGAATAGTGTTTTGCTAGTGTTATCTATGATTGTTCTTGCCAATAGAAGATGATGCATTGTGTTTATTTTAGTGTTATTTTTCAAATGCGTATATTAAATGAATATGAATATTGCAGAGAGTGAAGAAGAAGAGAGAAGTCAGTGGCTTTTAGTAGCAGAGAAGGTTGAAGAGGATCTGTTGTTGGCTTATGAGCGAGCTAAGACTGCAGTGGAAGAGAATCAACATGTTTTGAGATTGACTGCTAGTTTTGGTAAAAATTTCTTCTATGGGTAAGCGATTCAGCGTCTGTTGTGTCATTTTGTTGCTTACAAAATAAAAGTTCCCTTCTTTTTCTAACATTATTCATCTTTAAAAAACATCCAGACGTCAAGCTGGTCCTGTGGCCGAATGTTCTCGAAAACCCTCGAATAAGGTGTTCTCTACAGATGTCCCATCTTCGTACTTTGAACACATCAAGTCTAAGGTTGTACCAAGCCATGGATTTTGTATTGACTCGGAGAAGGAAAGATACACTGTGAAGGTACTTGTTTTGCTTTCTTAGACTTGGACCTATCATTTGAATATACTATGTTACACTGGCTTCTATTCTCAGGTATCGCATTATTCTCGTCCCAATGAAACCATAAACTGTAAGTGCACCGTTAAGGAAGATGGACGTCTCAGTATGTACAAGGCAAGTCTCGAGTCCTTTGTGTGTATAATGTGATTAGAACCGTAGTAAACAACAAGATTTATGTCCCATTTTTTGGGTCTGACATGAGAAATGTAAACTAACAAACCAATAACTTCATAGGGATTTGCTGTTTTCTGAGCATATGATCCATCCCATCATTGATTTTATCTGGATCCATGCCACATTTTTACTTGATTTGTCTTCCAAAATCTTACATTGAGTCTTGCTTTTGCATAGGTCGACCTTAAACCCGTAAGGCATTTAGTTGTTGATGTATCTTGCATTGATAAGAATCTCGACATGAGACTAATGCTTACAGCCAAAAGGAAAATTACGGATCTCACTGTGAGTTGATTTTGACATAAAAAAAAAATTCTGGATAAACCTCTCTCTGTTACTTAGGCTTGGTGATCTTTCTGCGATGTGCAGGAGAAAGAGATAAGTAACATCAAAGGCCTACTGGATTCAGCGACTGTTGATCCAAATGTGAAAGGTGGTTTAAGGTGGCCGTTTGGTAAATCTTCATCAGGGGATGGATACAGAGTATTTGAAGCTTGCCACGTCTGAGCGACAATCTACAGAAACAAAACCATAAGGCTTCGGGTCAGGGAGACTGATAGATTCAAGGAGATGACTGGAAAAGGGGAGATCAAGAGAGAGGTGACTCTGATGCTTAAAGACATCAACACTAAGTTACAGGTACACTATTCTGCTGTTGTGTCTTTTGAAATTCTATTGGAAGTGAGGCTTATAGTGATTATTAGTCTTGGGGTCTGTAGGAGCAAAACATTGACAGGGGTTGTGTTTCTGGAGTGCTTCGAGATGGTCTTGGAACCCTATGGGATTTCTTGCATTGCGATTCCTATCTTTCGTAGTGAAGATTCATCTCTGGTGCTATTGTTGGGTTTTGTCTTTTACTTTTTGCTGTTTTTTTAGTACTATAATATTTTGATTTGTTTGGAATTGTTGAAGAAGGATTGAAATTGTGTGTCAAAAAAACCAAAAAAAGATGATGTGTTCTGTTACCTTCCTCTTAATCCCAATGTTTTGGTTTGTTTTGATTTGGTGTATGCATGACTCAGTTAGTTTCCTATTACTTAGGGATCTTAATCCCAATCTAAGCAGTACATTGTAAAGAATTCTCAAGTACTTTGATGGATTTGCTTAGTTGTTTCAGTAGTTTGAATATCAGGCTAGCACTTTGTCACTAGTAGAACTATTGAGTATGAAGACAGGTGCATTTCAATGTGGAACAAACAGAATATTAAGAATCTCCTCTATAAGCTTCAAGTTCAAGCTTGAAACAGAGCCGAAGAATCATTGTTCTTGAAAATCATTTGATTTTTTTTTTTTGGGAGTTTCAGGTTCAGACATGTCTTATGTTCCTCCACATCAGAGACACTCAAGGATCCGGACAAACCTTCCCCTGTTCCAGATTCTCTTGTTTCGAAATTTTACAAAAACCACCCTCGAATCAGATGTTTTTTTGACGATCTCTAAAGTTCTTACTTTCAACACATCAAGGCTAAGGTTGTACCAAGCCATGGATTCTGTATTGACTTGGAAAAGGAAAGATACGTCGTGAAGGTACTTGTTTAGTTTCCTTAGACTTGTCTTTCAGAACTTAATATGAAATATGATTTGTTGTGACTGTCTTGTGCGGTCAGGTATCGCATTCTCCTCGTCCCAATGCAACGATCAACTGTAAGTGTACCGTTAAGGAAGATGGACGTCTCAGTCTGTACAAGATGATGTGTTTTGTCACCTATGTGAACTTGGTATATGCATGATTCAGGCAACTGAAGTTTTCCTTATACTCAAAGGTCTAAAGCAGGACAATACAATATAAAGATCCCCAAACATGACACAATCAGGTTTTTCTTGTTATTTTATATCATCACGTGTGTGCAGTCTATGTACCGTTCTGGTATTGTCTTCGACCAGCTTGAACATCTGAAGCTTCAATGCCACCGCCATAATTGGTCAAAGTTACTTGTCCGGTTGCTCAATGATTCTCCTAAACTGTGAACCCTCAATCTCTTGGTCCATGTAAGTTTCTCCCAAGATTCTTTTCCGGTTTAAAAGCGTGTAATTTTAATATACTTGTCTTCTTTCTTTTACGCTCTCAGGAAACTTTTACCTACAGTGAACCGATTAGCTGGAGCAATGAACAGAGTTCGATCCCGGATATCTTTGGCTGGAAAGCCCTCAAATGTTGAAACACATGCTAAAATACCCCTGTTATGTTTGAGAATTTAATTTTGATTTTCTTTTAAATCAAAAATACAGAAAAGATATTTAAATCCAGCCATATCTTTGTTATTACAGATCCAACCTAGCAATATCCGCCCGTTTCAAATTTGATTCAAGATCCGACCCGACCCATTTAACAATAATCCATAAATCATCTTCGTGTTCTTTTCTTCAGTTTATCCGCCTCCGTCCGCCATTTAACAAAAGTTCGAGCTCCTTTAACAAAAACCTAGACACAGAGATCTCGGCGAGCCCAAAGATCCGACGACGTCGAGAGAATCAAATCCCAGAATCAAACCCAATTTTTAATTATTTGCTCTCGTTCTTCAATTTCCACCATCTCTGCACCCGCCGTTCTTCTTGGATTCCGCAGTTGTCTCCCGTGAATTCTATTATTGAGGTAATTAGAATCCACTTATCTCCTTTTCAATTATCGATAAATGCTCATTGTCTCTCCATTAAGTCTTAATTTCGACATTAATCCATTCTTAGTATTCACGGGAGAATCCATTCTTCTATACTAGTATTATTAGTATTCTCATGGCTGATCATTTTGTTGTTGATTGATCAGAGATGCCGCCGAAGACGCTTAATCTGGAGAAAAATTTGCAAAAGAAGAGCAATGTGAGGAGGAGTTCACGCCTAAATCGACCTCGGAAAGCAACTCCAACACCAAAGCCCACTCCCAAAGCAACTCCACCTCCTCCACAACCAACTCCGAAAGAAACTCCACCTCCTCCACAACTAAGTGCAGCTCCACCACAACCAACTACGAAAGAAACACTACCTCCTTCACTACCAAGTGCAAGTGCAGCTCCTCCACAACCAAGTCCACCTCCTCCACAACCAAGTGGAGACGTGAGTGAAGGGGAAAAAAAGAGTGAAGAGGAAGAAAAGAGTGAGAGTGTAGAGGAGAGTGAAGAGGAAGAAAAAAGTGAGAGTGAAGAGGAAGAAAAGAGTGAGAGTGTAGAGGAGAGTGAAGAGGAAGAAAAAAGTGAGAGTGAAGGGGAGAGTGAAGAAGAAGAAGCTACATTTTCAAAGGTTTGTATTCCATTCTTAGTTTCGTGGTATAACTATCGTATAACTAGTATTCTTATGTTCGTATAACTAGTATTATTAAGTTGATAGAACTAGTATTCTTAGTATAACTAGTATTCGTAGGTGGTATAACTAGTATTCTTAGTATAACTAGTATTCTTAGGTTGGTATAACTAGTTTTCTTAAGTTGATATAACTAGCATTCTTAGTATAACTAGTATTCTTAGGTTGGTATAACTAGTATTCTTAGTATTACTAGTATTCTTAGGTTGGTATAACTAGTATTCTTAGATAGAACTGAGTATTACTGAGCTTAAATATTAACTAAATATGTGCATGTATATTTATTTTTCAGGATTCTGAGGAGGATACGGAAGGTATGCATCCTCCTGAGCTTTACTTCGAGAGCTCAGAATTTGTCCACTATCCTAAGATACAATCCAAGTGTGAAGTGATGAATACAGTGAGTCTGATTTCTAAAAGCCTAAGAGACAGAGACGAGCTAGGGTGGTTCAGAAGTCATCCGCAGTTTTGTCACTTGTTTCACATGCCTCTTGAACAAACTCGTAAGCTGATGGGGTTTTGGATGCTAGCTGTGCGTACAGTTAAAAATGAGGGAGGAAGGGTACTTTGGTTTGTGGTTAATGGTGTTCCATTAGGTACTCCATAAGAGAGCATGCACTTGTGTCTGGATTTGACTGCCATGAGTACCCAGAGAATTATGAGAAGTTATATGGTGATGAGTTCGAGAAAAGGCATTTTGAGGGGAAAAAAACAATAACTGTGCAAGATGTCAAGAAAAAGCTGGAGACAATGATGGCTTGTGGGGATCGGTTGAAGATGGCGGTGCTTTATCTGCGGTGCACAGTAATTGGAGGAAAAACCAAGTATGATGGGGCAATAGATAGTTTCTTGCTTAAGATAGTTAATGATTTGGAGGCCTGTAAAACTTTTCCGTGGGGAAGATGAACTTTTGATAAAGTCGTGGAGTCAATTCATTCGATGCTGCATAAAATGGATGGCTCTGTGAAGGACTCGGCCTCCATTCCTGGATTCATAATACCTTTAGAGGTAAAATTGGGATTTATAAGTATAATTGTATATGTTTTATGATTTACTTTTGTTCTCATGTACTTCTATGTTCTTTTAGGCGCTGGCTTTTGAGTGTATTCAAAATCTGAAGATTAAATTTCGAGAAGATGTAAAAGATTGTGACAGTTCTTGTCCTCTCATGTGCAAGCGGAAGTTCAAAGTTACTAGTATGACCGGTTTTCCATTAGAAGAGATTTATGGTGCGCTTGGAGATTCTAAGGTTAGTGTTAATTGAATAAGTTTGTTTCCTTTAGCTAAAATTTTGGTGTTCATTGAATTTTTGTATATTGACAGGAAATTCAGAGTATTCTGGAGGTAGATGAGGATGAGCAATATCTTATGGCACGGCTTGTAAATGAGGACTCGGAAGATGTATGCGACGGTGATATAACTGTTAGTTGGAACCAGCACCTAACTAAAGAGGAGAAGTTGATTTGGTGGAAAGACCTGTACGACTTGGATGTGGCTGCAAGAGTGTTTCCCGATAAGAAAGCGAAGCAGCAAGAGGTGACAAAGGCAAAGAAGCAAAAGGTGGCGAAGCAGAAAGACTCTACTTCAAGTCCCTCTGATACAGGTCCCCCATTAAATCCGACCATTTTTGAAGCGAGGGTACTCATTGCATTGGAAGAAGGGTTTGAAAAAATGAATAGAAAGCTTGCTGACATGGGAAAACGGATTGATCATGTGGGTGGAAATCACCTTGCGTTGACAAAAGAGGTTGAGGATATGAAAAAAAATTAAAGCGAAATCGTGAATTGGAGGAGAAAGCAGAAGCCGAGAAAGCAGATGAAGAGAAGGAAAGGAAGAAGGCAGAGAAAGAAAAGGACAGGAAGAAGAAGAAGACAGTGAAGAAGAACGTGTAGTTCTCTGTTTCCCCTCTCAAAACATACACGTTCTTCTTCACTGTCTTCTTCTTCTTCCTGCCCTTTTCTTTCTCTGCCTTCTTCCTTTCCTTCTCTTCCTCTGCTTTCTCGGCTTCTGCTTTCTCCTCCAATTCACGATTTTGCTTTAATTTTTTTTTTATATCCTCAACCTCTTTTGTCAACGCAAGGTGACTTCCACCCACATGATCAATCTGCTTTCCCATGTCAGCAAGCTTTCTATTCATTTTTTCAAGCCTTTCTTCCAATGCAATGAGTATCCTCGCTCCAAAAATGGTCGGATTAAATGGGGGACCTGTATCAGAGGGACTTGAAGTAGAGTCTTTCTGCTTCGCCACCTTTTGCTTATTTGCCTTTGCCACCTCTTGCTGCTTTGCTTTCTTTTCGGGAAACACTCTTGCAGCCACATCCAAGTCGTACAGGTCTTTCCACCAAATCAACTTCTCCTCTTTAGTTAGGCGCTGGTTCCAACTATCAGTTATATCACCGTCGCATACATCTTCCGAGTCCTCATTTACAAGGCGTGCCATAAGATATTGCTCATCCTCATCTACCTCCAGAATACTCTGAATTTCCTGTCAATATACAAAAATTCAATGAACACCAAAATTTTAGCTAGAGGAAACAAACTTATTCAATTAACACTAACCTTAGAATCTCCAAGCGCACCATAAATCTCTTCTAATGGAAAACCGGTCATACTAGTAACTTTGAACTTCCGCTTGCACATGAGAGGACAAGAACTGTCACAATCTTTTACATCTTCTCGAAATTTAATCTTCAGATTTTGAATACACTCAAAAGCCAGCGCCTAAAAGAACATAGAAGTACATGAGAACAAAAGTAAATCATAAAACATATGCAGTTATACTTATAAATCCTAATTTTACTTCTAAAGGTATTATGAATCCAGGAATGGAGACCGAGTCCTTCACAGAGCCATCCATTTTATGCAGCATCGAATGAATTGACTCCACGACTTTATCAAAAGTCCATCTTCCCCACGGAAAAGTTTTACAGGCCTCCAAATCATTAACTATCTTAAGCAAGAAACTATTTATTGCCCCATCATACTTGGTTTTTCCTCCAATTACTGTGCACAGCAGATAAAGCACCGCCATCTTCAACCGATCCCCACAAGCCATCATTGTCTCCAGCTTTTTCTTGACATCTTGCACAGTTATTATTTTTTTCCCCTCAAAATGCCTTTTCTCGAACTCATCACCATATAACTTCTCATAATTCTCTGGGTACTCATGGCAGTCAAATCCAGACACAAGTGCATGCTCTCTTATGGAGTACCTAATGGGAACACCATTAACCACAAACCAAAGTACCCTTCCTCCCTCATTTTTAACTGTACGCACAGCTAGCATCCAAAACCCCATCAGCTTACGAGTTTGTTCGAGAGGCATGTGAAACAAGTGACAAAACTGCGGATGACTTCTGAACCACCCTAGCTCGTCTCCGTCTCTTAGGCTTTTAGAAATCAGACTCACTGTATTCATCACTTTACACTTGGATTGTATCTTAGGATAGTGGACAAATTCTGAGCTCTCGAAGTAAAGCTCAGGAGGATGCATACCTTCCGTATCCTCCTCAGAATCCTGAAAAATAAATATACATACACATATTTAGTTAATATTTAAGCTCAGTAATACTCAGTTCCATCTAAGAATACTAGTTATACCAACCTAAGAATACTAGTAATACTAAGAATACTAGTTATACCAACCTAAGAATACTAGTTATACTAAGAATGCTAGTTATATCAACTTAATAATACTAGTTATACCAACCTAAGAATACTAGTTATACTAAGAATACTAGTTATACCACCTACGAATACTAGCTATACTAAGAATACTAGTTCTATCAACTTAATAATACTAGTTATACGAACATAAGAATACTAGTTATACGATAGTTATACCACGAAACTAAGAATGGAATACAGATCTTTGAAGATGTAGCTTCTTCTTCTTCACTCTCCCCTTCACTCTCACTTTTTTCTTCCTCTTCACTCTCCTCTACACTCTCACTCTTTTCTTTCTCTTCACTCTCACTTTTTTCTTCCTCTTCACTCTCCTCTACACTCTCACTCTTTTCTTCCTCTTCACTCTTTTTTCCCCTTCACTCACGTCTCCACTTGGTTGTGGAGGAGGTGGACTTGGTTGTGGAGGAGCTGCACTTGCACTTGGTAGTGAAGGAGGTAGTGTTTCTTTCGTAGTTGGTTGTGGTGGAGCTGCACTTGGTTGTGGAGGAGGTGGAGTTTCTTTCGGAGTTGGTTGTGGAGGAGGTGGAGTTGCTTTGGGAGTGGGCTTTGGTGTTGGAGTTGCTTTCCGAGGTCGATTTAGGCGTGAACTCCTCCTCACATTGCTCTTCTTTTGCAAATTTTTCTCCAGATTAAGCGTTTTCGGCGGCATCTCTGATCAATCAACAACAAAATGATCAGCCATGAGAATACTATTAACACTAGTATAGAAGAATGGATTCTCCCGTGAATACTAAAAATGGATTAATGTCAAAATTGAGACTTAATGGAGAGACAATGAGCATTTATCGATAATTGAAAAGGAGATAAATGGATTCTAATTACCTCAATAATAGAATTCACGGGAGAGAACTGCGGAATCCAAGAAGAACAGCGGGTGCAGAGATGGTGGAAATTGAAGAACGAGAGCAAATAATTAAAAATCGGGTTTGATTCTGGGATTTGATTCTTTCGACGTCGTCGGATCTTTGGGCTCGCCGAGATCTCTGTGTCTAGGTTTTTGTTAAAGGAGCTCGAGCTTTTGTTAAATGGCGGACGGAGGCAGATAAACTGAAGATAAGAACACGAAGATGATTTAGAGATTTTTGTTAAATGGGTCGGATCGGATCTTGCATCAAATTTGAAACGGGCGGATATTGCTAGGTTGGATCTGTAATAATAAAGATATGGCTGGATTTAAATGTCTTTTCTGTATTTTTGATTTAAAAGAAAATCAAAATTAAATTCTCAAATATAACAGGGGTATTTCAGCATGTATTTCAATATTTAAGGGCTTTCCAGCCAAAGATATCCGGGATCAAACTCTGTTCATTGCTCCAGCTAATCGGTTCACTGTACGTAAAAGTTTCTTGAGAGAGTATAAGAAAGAAGACAAGTATATTAAGATGACACGCTTTTAAACCGGAAAAGAATCTTGGGAGAAACTTACATGGACCAAGAGATTGAGGGTTCACAGTTTAGGAGAATCATCGAGCAACCGGACAAGTAACTTTGACCAATTATGGCGGTGGCATTGAAGCTTCAGATGTTCAAGCTGGTCGAAGACAATACCAGAACGGTACATAGACTGCACACACGTGATGATATAAAATAACAATAGAAACCTGATTGTGTAGATGAAATCATACGATAGAGAAGTTGTAACTCTAGGGGATGGAAACAGATCACCTCTTGTTCATTGTCCGAAAACACTTGTAATGAAAGACGTTTGACAGATGTGATTGATTCGACAAACTCTCCGAGACCTTTCGAGACAAAGATATCTGCCTCTTCCAGCTGCGGCATATGCTTAATCGAATAGGAGAAACTTGGTCTCGGGTCCTCAACTTTGAAATACTTCAAAGACGGTGTATCTATCACACTCCCAATCCCATCATCACGGGGACAAAAAGCGTCTACCAGTAACGTTAACCTCTGCAAGGACGGGTGAATAACAGCCAACGTTTTCAAATTGTCACCCACTTGTCGTGAAATAGCCAGATCTTCCAGAACAGGGCAGCAAGACAGAAGCGATCCAAGAGAGTCTTGATTCAAGCATCTCACTTGTTCAAGTTGCAAGGTTCTCAAGGAAGGGAGACAAACCGTTGGAGGAACATCCACGAGAACGCTATGTCCGTCAAGCTTCAAAGCCAAGAGAGATTTGCAGGTATATAAACTACTCGGCAATGCGATTTCGAATCCGCCATAGTCAGGGCCACAGTAGATACTTAGCTCTCGTACGCAGCGAGAGATTGCAGTTTCAACCCACAGTTTTATATCCTCAGGTTGAAACAACGCATGATCAAAACCAAGGGACAAGCTTTCTATGGTCGGAGCTCTATGTAAAGGCAGTTTCTTGTTAATGAAATCTAGATACCTTTGTAATTTAGACACTAGACGATCTGAAAGATCGGCATGACTAAAGTACATTTACACTGAACGATTGTTGTCACGACTTAAGTTTTTGTAATGAATGTACTCGAGCTTAGGCACCCACATCCAAAGATACTCCCATCGCTTAGACAGAACGCTAGTGGATACAGCAACTTTCATCGGAGCAAACGATAATATCTTAGTCACCAATTCATCAGGCAACTCACTGATTCTGTCCATATCTTGCAACTGTTTCGAATCCAACAAAACCAATTGGGTTCTGTCTTTACCTCCTTCTTCCGACTTTGAAACCAAGTAGTAGGCGGCGCTGACTTTTAGAAAAATTGTAAAGACTGTTTTACAATTTATTTTTTATACAAAATTTTTAATGTATAAATAAAGCCACAAGCCCATGTTTGGTCTGCTTGGGCTCAGGAAGTAAAAAAACAAAGCCATACAGAACAGACCAAAAGCTGAATAGAGTGACTGATTTCTACCTTGAGGGACAAGGTAGTTCTTCACCGGTGGAGTATTGTTATGACCCAAGATCAAACTATTGAGTAGTGTGTTTTAATGGTCAAACATTAATTAAAAAAAAAAAAAAAGTTGAAAAGAAAAGGCGAGAGAGAGAGAGAGTCTATTGGAGTTGACTTATTTCCCCTAAGAACTTTCTTGCCGACATTGAGTCGACGAAAGGTATGATTCTCCTTCTCCATTCCCACCTTGAAAATATCGTCGCATCATTGGATATATTCCGTAGGATGTGATTTCTCCTTGATCGTACATTCGTACTAAGCAATTCCTCTCTAAGCTTCAGGTTCAATCTTGAAACAGAGCAAACGAATTAAACCGTTTTTGTTTTTTGTTTTTGGTTGAGTTTCGGGTTTATACATGTCTTATATTCCTCCACATAAGCGACATTCAAAGGATCCGGTTATACCTTCCCCTGTTCCAGATTCTCTTCTTACGAAATCCAAGAAAAGCGTTGACTTCAGCAGTAGCAGTGACAGATGCAACCGTGTTACATTTGCAGAAAACTTCATCTCAAAATGGTTTCTTATCGGTCCAAATGGAATCGGGGATGAGCTTCCTTCTTCTGTTAAGCTTGTGCCCGTGTCCTTAGATTCTGTCGAATGCAGAAATGGAGAAAGACCTTTGGTACTGATGAACGACGACGACGACTTCCAAAAAGGTTTGTGTCTTAACGCAGTAACGAACAACATTAGTGACTATATTTGTTAGTGCTATGATCATCTTTCTGAGTGTGGTTTTTTTATATATGTTTATATATTCAGCGAATGTGATAACTGAAGAGAGCGAAGAAGAAGAGAGAGCTCGGTGGATGTTGTTAGTAGCAGAGAAGGTCGAAGATGATCTTGTGTTGGCATATGAGCGAGCTAAGACTGCAATGGAGGTGAATCAACATGTATTGAGATTGGTTGCTAGGCTTGGTAAAGTTTTCTTGTATAGGTAAGCGATTCAGCGTCTGACATTAGACTTTGTTAGTTACAAAAGTTCTCATTTTTTTTTGTTGTTGTAACATATTCAACAACAAAAAAAACACAGGCGGCAAGCTGGTTCTGTGGCTGAATTTTCGAGGAAAAACTTGAAAAAGATGTTCTCTACAGATGTTTCAACTTCTAACTTGCAACACATCAAGTCTAAGGTTGTACCAAGACATAAGTTCTCTATTGACTTGGAAAAGGAAACATATACTGTGAAGGTACTTGTTCTGTTTTTCTTAGACGTGTTCTTTCGAATGTCATTTGTTTATGCTTTGTTGTGACTGTCTTCTACTCTAAGGTATCGCATAATACTCGTCCCACTGAAACCATCAACTGTAAGTGTACCCTTAAAGAAGATGGACGACTCAGTATGTACAAGGCAAGTCTCATGCATGTTCTTACTTCTTTGTTGTGTATGTTTATTAAGAACCAAAGCATAAGAAACATAAAACTTAACAAACCAATAACTTCAATGAGAAATATTATTCTGCCAACTTATGATTCATCTCATCAATGATTTTAAGTGGATACATGCCACATTGGTTTACTTGGTTTGTTCTTTCAACATCTTATATTGAGTTTTGATTTTGCATCAGGCCGAGCTTAATGTTGTTTGGCACTTGGTTTTTGATGTGTCATGCATTGATAAGAGTCTTGACATGAGACTGATGCTCGCTGCCAAAAGGAAAATGACGGCTCTTACAGTTAGTTGAATTTGATATACATATACACCTTTTTTTTGGGGAATAAATTATATGCTTGTCATGGACTTAGGCTGAGTGATGTTTCTGTGATGGGCAGGAGAAAGAGATTAGTGACATTAAAGAGCTACTAGATTCAGCAACTGTTGATCCAAATGTGAAAGGCGGTTTAAGATGGCCGCTTGGTAAATCTTCATCAAGGGATGGGTACAGAGTATTTGAAGTTTGTCACGTTAGAGCTACTATCTACAAAAACCGGACTCTCAGGCTTAGGATTAGAGAGACAGATAGATTCAATGAGAGGACTGGAACAGGAGCAGTCAAGAAAGAGGTGACTCTGATACTTAAAAACCTCAACACTAAGTTACAGGTACGTTATTGTGCTCTTACATCTTTGAAACTCTATTGGAAAATGAGGCTTATAGAGTGATTGCACTTGTGGTCTGCAGGAAAGGAACATTGAAAGGGGTTTTGTTTTGGAAATGCTTCGAGATGCTCTTGGAACCATATGGGACTTCTTGCACTAGTGAAAAATCAACTCTGGTGTATTGGGTTTGTCTTTTACTTTCTCCTGTTTTTTTCAGTACTACAATGTTTTGGTTTGTTTTGAATTGTTGAAGGATTGAACTTATGTGTGTCAAAAAACAAAAACAAAAAACAGATGCTGTGTTCTGTTACCTACGTGACCTACGTGTATGCATGATTCAGGCAACTAAAGCTTCCTTATACTCAAAGGTCTAAGAAGGACAATACAATATAAAGATCCTCAAATATCTCAGTCAAGTTTGATGGATGTGAATCATGTGATCATTGAAAAAACAAGATTTGTGACAATGTTAGTCACCAGTGAGACTAGTAATCATGATTACTAATAAGACTACATTGATATTTGAGCACCTGTGTAGCTCAAATAGGAAACGATACCATCTTAAATCCAAAGTCAAACATTAAATAAATAACCTGAAAAGAAAAACTACACAAATTATTAAAGCTTTTAAGAAAACCGATGAGTTCACTGAAAAGGCGAGAGAGTCTATTGGAGTTGACTTTTTTTTCCCTAAGAACTTTCTTGCAGACGACGAAAAGGTAATCGCTGAGAAAACCTGTCGTCGTTTTCTGTAATTGTCTCTAAGATGTGAGTTCTCCTTGATACTGTACTACTAAAGCATTCCTCTCTAAGCTTCATGTTCAAGCTTGAAACAGAGCCGATGAGTCATCGTTCTTGAAAGTCAACAGTTTTTTTTTTTTTTTGGTTGAGTTTCAGGTTCAGAGATGTCCTATATTCCTCCAAAAGATCTGGTTAGACCATCCCCTGTTCCAGATTCTCTTCTTACAGAAGCCAAGAAAAACATTGAGTTCCGCAGTAGCAGTGATGACTACAACCGTATTACATTTTCAGAAAACTTCATCTCAAAATGGTTTATAGTTGGTCCAAATGGAATCAAGGATGAGTATCCTCCACCTGTTAAGTTTGTGCCTGCGTCACCTTTGGTACTGATGATGAACAACGACTTCCAAAAAGGTTTTGTGTCTTAATTAACGCAGAATCCGAACTCTGGAACGCTTTGTCTTTCTGAGTGTGGTTTCATATATATGTTTTATATTCAGCGAGAAAAGAAGAAGAGATAGCTCGGTGGCTTTTAATAGCAGAGAAGGTCGAAGAGGATCTGTTGTTGGCATATGAGCGAGCTAAGACTGCAACAATGGAAGAGAATCAACATGTATTGAGATTGGTTGTTAGGTTCGGTAAAATTCTCTTCTATGGGTAAGTGATTCAGCGTCTGAACTGAACTTTTGTTGCTTACAAAAGTTCTCTTCTTTTTATTCTAACATATACATCATAAAAAGGAAATACAGGCGGCAAGCTGGTCCTGTGGCTGAATCTTCACGAAGAAACTTGAAGAAGATGTTCTCTACAGATGTTCCAGCTTTTAAGTTGCAACACATCAAGTCTAAGGTTGTACCAAGCCATGGATTCTCTATTGACTTGGAAAAGGAAACATACACTGTGAAGGTTCTTGTTTAGTTTTCTTAGACGTATTCCTCAGAATGTCATTTGTATATGCTTTATTTTATCTGGCTTCTACTCTCAGATAAGGCATAATACTCTTCCCAATGCAACCATCATCTGCAAGTGTGCTCTTAAGGAAGATGGACGGCTCAGTATGTACAAGGCAAGTCTCTTTCTCACTTCTTTGTTGTGTTGTATGTTTGTAAATAACAAGAGTTATGTCCTATATTTATAGGTCTAGAAATCTAACAAACCAATAAACTCACTTATGATTCATCTCGTCATTGATATTAGCTGGATACATGCTACATTTTTACTTGGTTTGTCTTTTAACATCTTATATTGAGTAATGATTTTGCATCAGGCCGAGCTTAATGTTGTTTGGCACTTGGTTATTGATCTGTCATGCCTTGATAAGAGCCTTGACATGAGACTGATGCTCGCTGCCAAAAGGAAAATGACGGCCCTCACAGTTAGTTGAATTTGATAATAATATATTTATTCTGGATTAAAATATATATGCTTGTCATGGAGGTGATGTTTCTGTGATGTGCAGGAGAAAGAGATAAGTGACATTAAAGAGCTACTGGATTCAGCAACCGTTGATCCAACTGTGAAAGGCGGTTTAAGGTGGCCGCTTGGTAAATCTTCATCTGGAGACGAATACATAATATTTGAAGTTTGTCACGTTAGAGCTACTATCTACAAAAACCAGACTCTCAGGCTTAGGGTTAGAGAGACTGTTAGATCTTATGAGAGGACTGTAACAGGACCAGTCAAGAGGGACGTGACTCTGATACTCAAAGGCATCAACTCTAAGTTACAGGTACGTTATTGTGATATACATCTTTGAAACTCTGTTGAAATATGAAGCTTAATCACTTGTGTTCTGCAGGAGAAGAACATTGAAAGGGATTCTGTTTTGGAAATGCTTCGAGATGCTCTTGGAACCATATGGGACTTCATGCACTGTGATGCCTCTCTTACGTAGTAAAAGAACCATATGATGATGTTTTGGGTTGGCAAGATTGAACTTGCGTGTGACAATAATAAAAAAGAAAAATAAAAGCAGAAGCTCTGTTTTGTTACAATTTCACTTCATGTATATACTCAGGCTCAATCTTACAAACAGAAATTGCATTGCATTAGACCTGAAATATATACATTTGTAATTAAGATTTATCTTATGCTTTGAACATGTAGTTGATCACTTCCTACATTCTTTGCCAAACAAATTAATCTCTCTTCTATCAAGTTCTAAGTTCTAACTATCATCCATAAGAACAAATACATCAAAATTGCAGGTAGAAGTTGATCCACAGCAATAAAAAGCAGGTTATCCTTAAACCAAATGTGCTATAAGTTCCACTGCTTTCTCCATCAAACCTCTGTCACATAATTTGCAAATGACTTCCTCCGTTCTCGAACTCTTCACAACCAAGTTCCTGCTAAACGCTTCCTCTAATAAACCGTGAGCACAAACAACCTCGTCTGCTTCAATAAACCCATTAATCATCATATCATAAGTGTGGCTGTTCCGGTTAACCCCATTCGTCTCCATCTCTTCCCACAGTCTCTTAGCTCGACTCATCTCTGATGCCTTAACCAACGCCTTTATCAGTATATTGTATGTAACTACATTAGGCGCAGAACCTAGCTTGTTCATACAAGACATCATCTTTATGGCGCCTTCGATATCGTTCTGCTTGCATAAGCCATTGATATACACATTATACGTGTAAACATCAGGAGTCAAACCTAACAAGAGCAGCTCGTCAAACAACTTGTCCGCTTTCGTGTAATCCTCATCCGCAATAACGCATTGCAGTATAATCGTGTAACAAACGATATCAGGCTCTATTCGATCACATTTCATCTGGTTCAGTACACTTACAACCTCTTTTCCTCTTCCTCCTTCGACCACGAACCTCATCACGACTGTATAATCCCGCAAATCAGGCAGAAACCGAGTTCTTCGCAGCTCTTCCATATATCCAATGACATCGAAACATGACGAATCCTTGTGTTTACAGACAGAGCTTAGCAACCGAGAGTATAGTCTTGATTCAACGATATAACACTCATCACTCATGTATTTCACTAACTCAGTGGCACAATCTACCTCACCGATTCTACAGAGAGCATCGATCAATATCCCGAAAGTAGATTCCTCTAACCTCACACCCATTCCACTAGCTCTCAACAAAATCTTAGGCACCATTTTCAGACTCTGTCTCTCTCTCACGAGAACCAAGAGCAGAGCATTGAGCGTGTACGCAGAAGGCACGCACCTGAAATTTGGGATTTTGAAGAACGCGTCGACCGCTTCTTCGATTCTGCCGGAGAACCCGTAAGCAAAGATGACGTCTTTGAAGATGGATTCGGGTGTATCGAACTTCTCGGAGGTTTCGAGGTGATTGAGAACAGACGCGATGTTCTCGAGCTGGGAGGTTTTGGCTAGGGTTCTGATAACGAACCTGTAAGCTTGAGGCGTGGGTGAGCAGCTATGGAGGCGGAAAGAGCTTACGAGGGTTCGCATAACACCGCCGTTCTCGCTCGACCCTAAATCTGAGAGCAGGCCGGTTTTGAGCTCTTCCATGGCATACTTCTGCTTGAGATTTTCGTTCCATTTCGTTTTGAAGGACGAGTGAGGGATTTTCCGATACTTTCTCATGAAATTTGACATTCGGTGCCACGATGAAGATCTTCCCATTCTTCAATCGGTGGCTTGATTCTATCTACCGCCGGCGTAAATTAGAATACAGAGAGACCATGGAGTGGAGAGAATCATTTATATATTTGATGAAATTTGATTTGTACAGTGAATAATACTTCTACTTCTAAATAATTAATTAACATCATCTGTTTTATCATAAAATTACATCAATTTTTAAATATTACATGTTCTTTTACATCAATTAGAAATTAGAATGTAAAAATATATAAAGAAAAAGATCTTTCTTAGTAAATGTGACTATGTGAGCAAAAAAACATAAGCATAAAGCTTTTTAAAAATTAGAACTATTAAAATTTATAATAATTATTAGTTTTCTTTTCTCTTTAAAAAACAAGACAATTATGGATAACTTTCTGTAATTATTATTCATAAGAAACAAACACATATCCAAAGTTATTAAAAAAAATGTATATAAGTTTTAAAAGTAAAAAGAAACTTTGCATTCATTTTCATCTTCATCTATATAAGTAGTAGCAAAAAGTCTACGTGTCGTCAAAATCTAAATAATTGGGTATCGCAGCTTTTGTTATATATACACATTGCCCCGGCTGGTTTTCAACACGTAACCGGATAATACACATAATGACATCAAATCTCCGTCTTTATATAGTATAAACAGCATTAAAAAGGAATTATCCACCTAAAAAATATTATACTTTTATTAATAGTTTCAAACGTTGACCACATTGCGAAGCGCGTGCGTTCACGCACAAAAGAAGAGCGTGGAGCGGGAAATTGCCGTCCATAATACAGAGAGAAAGAGAGAATAAAATAAAAAAGGATTTTGTTTTTCTATTTGTTGTTCGTGAGATAGAAAAGGAAAGAAAGAAGGCGAAAAGCAGGCATAAAAAAGCAAAGATTCCCGCTGACTCCGTCTCTCTGCGCTGGGATTAGGAAGATAGAGCCCAAAGTTTTTTTTTAGGGTTTCTTTGTTGATTTCCTCGAGCCGGAAAAAAGCTTTTGTTATTCGTTTTTGCCGATCGTATTGAGCTAGGTCTCGGCGAGATTATGGCGTCGTCTTCAGCTTCGGCGACGGTGGCCGTCGATAAGGCTACCAGCGATCTTCTGCTAGGTCCTGATTGGACCACGAACATGGAAATCTGCGATTCCGTCAATTCGCTTCACTGGTAAATTTAGCCTTCCTCTTCCTCTTCATCATATCTACATATCATCAGCCGCTTTCGATTTGGTGTTGGAATTCTGGTTAGATTATAGCTCTCTTCCACTTGATTTCCTCTGGAATTGTTGATTGTTCTTTGCTGCAGTTAGTTCATGATTTAGTGAAAGGTTTTCCACAGAAACTAACAATCAACATGCGAAATTGGGATTAGATTTTGGTTGTTTGATACCTAAAAATCCTGATTGATTCGTGCTTGGAGTAGGAACATCTTAACGTGCTGCATCTTTGCTAACGAGTTTGCGCCTATTGAATTGCTCAGGCAGGCTAAAGATGTCGTTAAAGCTGTGAAAAAGAGGCTGCAACATAAGAGCCCGAGAGTTCAGCAGCTTGCTCTGACGGTATGTGATGAAATTTGGGAAGCCTGTTCTTTCTGCGAATAGTTTTTTCATCTTTTCCTTGACTCTCTGCAAACTCGTATGTGCTAGCTTTTGGAGACGTTGGTGAAGAACTGCGGAGATTATTTGCACCATCAAGTTGCAGAGAAGAACGTGTTGGGGGAAATGGTCAAAATTGTGAAGAAGAAGGTACTTTTTGTTTAGGGTATGTACGTGTTTCCACAGTGGTGAAATTCTTCATATTTTGCTGATGATCCATTGGACTTTATAGGCGGATATGCAAGTAAGGGATAAAATATTGGTCATGCTGGACTCTTGGCAGCAGGCTTTTGGAGGTCCAGAGGGAAAATATCCGCAGTATTACTATGCATACGATGAGTTAAGGGTGAGTAATTGTTCTGTTTTTAGAGAATTTACGTTTTAGAGAATGCTCATTTCCATGAAGTTCTTATTCTTAATTGTTTTCTGTTGTATGTTGCAGCGTTCTGGAGTTGAGTTCCCTCGGCGTTCACCTGATGCGTCCCCTATAATAACACCACCAGTGAGTCATCCAACGTTAAGACAGCCTCAGGGGGGTTATGGATCACCGCATGCTGGTTACGGAGTACCGCAAGCAGGTTACGGAATGCCTCAAGGTGGTTATGGAGTACCGCAAGCGGGTTATGGAGTACCTCAAGCGGGTTATGGAGTTCCTCAAGCGGGTTATGGAGTTCCTCAAGCTGGTTATGGAATACCTCAAGTTAATTATGGAATGCCCAGTGGTTCGTCGAGAAGGCTTGATGAAGCAATGGCAAGTGAGGTTGAGGGCTTAAGGTATGTGAATCCCTTAGTTCAGTATGCTGTGTATATGGGCTGGCAGTTTTAGATTTCGTAGAAAATTTTCATCATTTTCAATATTCTTTTCTTTGTTAATCTGTAGTTTGTCAAGTCTTGAGACCATGAGGGACGTGATGGATCTCTTGGGCGACATGCTACAAGCTGTGGATCCCAGTGACCGTGCGGTATTGGAATCTGTTATACTTACACAGTTTTATATTACGGTTTTGGGAACGATTGCTTTACCCATGGGTTTCCTATTATGTAGGCTGTGAAAGATGAAGTCATTGTTGACTTGGTCGAGCGTTGTCGTTCCAATCAGAAGAAGCTTATGCAGATGCTAACTTCCACTGGGTTAGTCTTCTATTTACAGGAATCACTTTTGTATTTAAATATGTTCGATTGTGTAGTGATATTGTTGACTTGAGAGGTTCCATCGTTGTGCTGAACAGTCTATTGTTTATGTGGCAGGGATGATGAACTTCTAGGCCGGGGACTCGATTTAAATGACAGTCTTCAGACTCTGCTAGCTAGACATGATGCAATAGCTTCTGGTTCTCCTCTGCCAGTTCAGGCTTTGAAACCTGCTACGGATTCGAGCCCCAAATCTTCTGAAGCTAAAGATTCTAGTTCCATAGCTGGTTCTAGTTCCCCAATACCCACCACTGTTTCGACGGGAAAAGCCCCAATTGATGAGGAGTACGAAGAGGAGGAAGATGAGTTTGCGCAATTAGCTCGCAGGTCTGTCTTACAATTGGATTCACAGAAACAGCTGCATATTAAAAAAAAACTTAGTAATTGACATATCATGCTATGTTGTTTCAGGCATTCCAAACCACCAGCGTCTGTGACTACAGACCCCAACAGTTCAGAGTCGCATAATGCTCTTGCTCTTGCTCTTGCTCTGCCTGACCCGCCTCCTCCAGTGAACACCACAAAGGAACAAGACATGATTGACCTATTAAGTATCACACTGTCTACACCGTCAACTCCACCGCCTCCATCTTTTCAGCCTCCTCCCACTGTCTCAGATCAAAACACCCATATCTATCCACAGGCTTTGCCACAGTTTGGTAGCTATGTCGCTCCGTGGGCACAGCAACAGCAACCGCAACAGCCTCAAACAGAGCAGGGCTATTCGCAACCGCAACAGCCTCAAACACAGCCGGGCTACTCTCAACCGCAACAACCACAACAGTTTCAAACACAACAGGGCTATTCGCAACCACAACAGCCTCAGACACAGCAGGAGTATTCTCAACCGCAACCGCAACAGCCTCAAACACAGCAGGGCTATTCTCAACCGCAACCGCAACAGCCTCAAACACAGCAGGGCTATTCTCAACCGCAGTCGCAAGCACAGTTCCAGATGCAACCGCAAAGTAGACCTCAGAACCCGTATGAATATCCTCCTCCGCCATGGGCTTCGACATCAGCGAATGCATACTATACCCCACGGGCTAATGCAACTGCGTCATACACAGACACATCGGCCGTAGCCGGGAGATCACTGCAGCAGTCCAACTCATTCCCCACAAGAGCCGGAGATCCCCAGGCTACTTCAGCTGCAAGCAATCCAGTAGGACAGAAGCCGTTTGTTCCATCGTACAGACTGTTCGAAGATCTGGATGTGTTTGGTAGCACAGAGGGGAAGCATAACAATAAGTCTACGAACAGTAATAATAATGCTTCTCAGGCGCAGCAAAGTATGGTAGGAGGGAGGAAAATGATTTAAACATAAGTGGATGATGATGATGCTTCGTTATTTTCCCCATTGTTAATATAATGGTGTTCAACTGAATGTACATTTTTTTCCCTGCTCGTTTGATTTTAGGATTTGTTATGACATACTAAAAACGCTTTGATGAGAATGAGATTTTTTATTTTATTTTTTGCTTTGTGCTCACTTTTCGTTCCCTTTTGTGGAGTCGTCGTGTAACCTGGATGGAATGATATCATACACCTGCCTGAGTTATGTCCAAATGATATGTTTTGCTAAATGTGATCTTTATTTTGTATTTTTGAAATGTTTCATCTTTTTATTAATTGCAAAAATCCTTTCATGAATTTTTTTTAAAGTCCACCAGATATGAAGCATGTATTAGAGGATGGGGATGTAGTAGTAACGATGCCACTACCGTTGAAATTACAAGCGAGACCATTGCTTGTATAATAAGCGGTCATGGCGTACGCAGCAGCTCTCGTCTTCAACGTATCTTTGGAACAAAAACCATCAGGGCTTTTGCACGCGAAATCAATATTCGCTTGAAGCTGTGCGTCTCTCGTCTCTTGCTTCGCCACACACCATTTCGCGTCGGGGACTCCACGAGGTATGAAGCATATATAAGAGACCTTTGGTGCGCTACTAGTGACGATGCCACTACCGTTGAAATCACAAGCGGCTCCAGCGAGACCTTTGCTAATATAATAAATGCTCATGGCGTAGGCAGCTCTCGTCTCCAACGTATCTGTGGAGCAAAAACCCTCAGGGCCAGGGAAGATTGACCTACAGTCCATCCCGTGGATTTTGCACACGAAATCAATATTTGCTTGGAGCTGTGTGTCTCTTGTCCCTTGCTTTGCCACACACCATTTCGAGTCATCGGAGGTTACGGCTGAGAGTTGGACGATCACGACCGTGACTAGGAGGAGGAAGAAAGAGGGATTCCAAAACGACGACATTTTTGCCATTGCTTTGTTTTGTAAGAAAGCGTTTGGATATGTATATAACATTAGGCAAGGGTTTGCGTGTTCCCGGTTCGGAAGGTTTTGAAGCGGAAAGAAATCGTGCAACACTGAATATCATCTTCAATGGAGGGAGATTATATGTACATACATGTATATTATTGGTTGGTTAATACATATGAATATACTATTGGTTCATAAATATACGTCAAAATAATTAAAGCTGGCTCATTCAGAAAATAGACTTTCAAAGAATAACCAATTCTATTACCAATGCAGTTATGAGTTAACTGCTATATCAGTCTCTGATGAGGACTTGTCCGAATCTTCGTAAAGCGGGGATGATGATGTTAATTTTTTTTAACAATGTTCTACGAGAATGGCCTGATGTGTGTGTATGGAATTCATTTCTTTGGACGCGAAAACATTAAAGGGAAAGAAAAGGTTTAACATTAAGAAATTATAGTGATTGAGAAGCAACGAGATGTTGGCTCATCAATCATTTTTGGTTCGTTCGAAGAACAAATTACAACAATCATAATAACCGCAACTTATTCATCTGCCCACAAAGAGTTGATTTCATATTCTTCACATCTTGGACATGGAGTAGTCCATCGCTTCCACGAGATAATCTGCGTCGTCCTTAGTGAAGCAGAGAGGTGGTGTGATTCTAAATACGTTTCCAAAGTAGCCTCCTTTCCCAACCAACACACCCAATTCTGTAAAAAATATTCATAATAGTCAACTTAATTTAGCCCCATTAGCTCAAGCTTCACCTGGAAAGTGAGTAGAAAAAACGCAAAAACCAACCAACCAACCTTTCATTTGATCCATGATGTGCAGAGTCTCGGCGGTTGCAGGAGTCTTAAGCTTGCGATCACTCACAAGCTCCACTCCAAGCATCAGTCCTCTTCCCCTTACATCCCCGATTACTACATTAGATAAACACATTGAAAGTAAGTTCAAGAACAACAAAGTTATGAAGACACAAGAGAAGGAAAGAGAGAGAGAGAGATTTTACTTTCGTGTTTCTCTTTCAGCTGGTTGAGTTTTCCTTTGAGATAAGATCCGACCATCGACGCATTTTCCTGAAGCTTCTCTTTCTCGATCACATTCAGAACAGCGAGACCAGCTGTAGAAGACACAGCATTTCCACCGAATGTATTGAAGTAGCATCTGCGAGTCAACACTCCTGCAATCTCTGGAGTCGTCACGACCGCTCCCAAAGGAAACCCATTTCCGATTCCCTGTTTTCAACATTAACCAAATCAATTCAGTTGCTCTTTTCAAAGAGTCAGATGCAGAGGAAACTAAGGTTGGGACAACAACAACAACTCTAACCTTTGCCATGGTAACTATGTCAGGGACGACGTTGTGAGCCTCAAATCCCCAGAAATTGCCAGTGCGAGCGAATCCAGACTGTACTTCATCCGCAATGAACAACCCTCCAGCTTTCTTTACAATATCATAAGCTGCTGACAAATAGCCTGGGGCTAGTTCCACAATCCCTCCGACTCCCTATTCACATTTGCAGGATATTGTCAACGATGGATCATTGTGATCTAATAACACTTTATATGACTTCAAAAATGAGAACTTTAATCACCTGTATAGCTTCACAGATGAAACCAGCAATGTGTCCTGTGGTGCCATATTGAATGAGTTCTTGCAAATCTCTTGCATACTTCTCACCATCAGAACCAAACACACCTCTGTATGGATCTGGGTTTACAGCGTGATGAGTTCCAGTCTTGCAGCAAGCAGAGAGTAAAACAACAACAAAAGAAACATCAGAACACAGATCAACGTTTTATCTCATCAAGTTTACAACAACAGGACAAAATCTCTAAGTACCTGAACCACGTTGAACTTCCACATGCTTTGAGCAGTAGCTCCCATGGTTCCAGCTGCATTACCATGATACCCGTTTCGAATCGACACAATATCTTGACATCCAGTATACAACTTGGCCATCATGAGTGCTAATTCATTAGCCTCCGTTCCCGAGTTGGTGAAGAAAACCACCTACGACACACACACACACAACCAAAACCACATAAAGTAACTAAATTTGGGGACGAAGTGTTGTTTGTATTGTCTAAAGACTCTAGCTTTACAGATACCAACAGTGAGCTCCGTAGTACCTTGAGATCACCAGGGAGCTTAGAGGCGAGAGCCTCTGAGAAATCAGCAATGGCGTGATTCAGGTAAAGAACCGTCGGGTGCTGGAGTCGCTTGATTTGATTGATCACTGGCTCAACCACATCTGGATGACAATGGCCACAGTTCACAACTGCGATCCCGGCGAAGGCATCTAAGTATCTCCGACCACTCTCGTCGAACAGATACTGCATCTTCCCATCCACAATGTTCAACTGCAACTCTCATAGGAAAAACAAAAAAAAAAACAATTCAATTTTCAAAGCCTTCACATGATAATGAATACAAATGATTTTGAAGATAAAGATTTTTGTTGTCAGAAAAGGAAAAAACAAAAAGGAGATTCAACATTCCCTTAATTTACAATATATTTAATAGATTCCATCACTGGTCACAGAATATTCGGATCTGGGCAACAGCTAATTACCTCAAATGGATTTGAGAATATCACAATCTGAGCAAATATATTAAATTATATTACAAGCAGAGCAATAACTTTAACGGAACTTTCGTCATTATATTCCGATGAATCCCATACGAAAATCAATAAACCGGACTTTTAACAAAAGATTTGATATAAAGATCAAAATCAATCGATCGGAAAACGAAATCAATCGTGACAATCGTTCATTTTTTCTCTCTTACCGGCTTGCGATACAGGCAGAACATGGAAGGACTGAGAAACTCCTTCCTTTTGTTAAGGATTGCATCGGCGGAGGGGCCTGTATACGGCGGCGGAGTGTAATCAAACGGCGGAAGTCTCGCCAGAAATTCGTCGGAGTCCTTGACGGGAGCCGCCGCAGTCTGAGACGTGGAGGAGATGCATCGCCGCCAAAGGGAAGCGGAAATGTTCTGAACCGATCTCTTGGCCGTGAATCTCTGCATGATCTATCTATCTCTCTGTCTTTCCTCCAATAAAGATGTGCAGAGAGACTACGACACTGTTTCGATGGTAACAAATGGGAGAGAGAGGTGACGTTTATATAGAGAGATTGATGAGACGAGAGAGTCCATAACCATTGGATCAGTCCTGACGTGTCCTCGGTAGATAGTTACGGCACTTGATTTGACAGGCTGGTCCCTAAACGTCCGTTTAATTACGAAATTCTCCCATGATTTATAAAATAATTATTTAAATTCAAAGTTTTTATATAACACACAAAACTAAACTTTAAATTCAAAATCCGAACTTTAAAAAAAAATTAAAATTGAAAGGTAAAATATCAGCAAATTAGTGATTTTCTAAATTTTGGAAATTTTAATCGATTATTTTTTTATTTTGATTTTTATAGATTTGTTTCCTTATAATTATTCATAGATTAATTTCGGCAAGTTGACACAAAACAACAATTCCGCAAATGACAATATTACTAATTCAATGAATGTTGACTAATATTAAAGACAATTGAGTCCATAATTAATAAATATAAAAAAATATAGTATTTCTTCTCCTTTATAATAAGTGTCATTTGGAGAAAATGTATCTGCATTGTAATTGGATGTATCTAGATGTATTTTGAATTTGATACATCCAGATACATTGCAAATACATTTATGAAACAGATGGAGTGTATGATAGAGAATCAGAGATTGTGTATACACAATTGGTATATAACTATATTCAATTCATGTAAATCTCCAAACTCCAGGAGAAATATGTTATTGTTCTCTTAAAAAAAAAACTCTTGTTTAGAACTCAATTTTGCTGACATTAACGTTTTTATTATTACTTCAACAATCAATTTTGGCTATTTACATTTCCCTTATATCTTATGAAACAAAACAAAATTAGTTTTCAGTTATTTTAACACTTATGACCATTTAGCTTTTAGAAAAGCTAAAGTTTTAATGCAGTTTTTTTTTGTTACAATTTTCACATATCTAAAAAAACCACCAAAATAGCAAACTCATGTCTTAACTCATTTTCCTCACGATAGAGATAAGGAGTAAGTATAAGTTAATGTTTAATACATAAGCTGTTTCGTAAACGAATTTATATAAGGTTGTGTATAATTAAGTAGAATGTTAGATTTAAATCATTGTTCGAGTGTATTTGGTATAGTACCAAAACAAGTAATGCATTTGGTAAATGGGATAGGTGTGGATGTTAATCATGGGATTGATGATCGCCTACGGTCTACAACTATATGTAGTATTTTCCAATTCGTTTTTCATGATAACTACAAAATTATAATGATCTTACCTTTATTTAACGCGTTGCTACAATTCCCAAAATCGTAGCATAATGTATTTTGTAGTATAATACTAAAAAGAAAGTATGGAGGGGCCATGGCCCATTTGTGTATGAGGCACGTGCTCTGCGCATGCTAGTGGAACTGCTGGTTTGTTTGTCCTAAATCCCAATGAAACCAATTATGGAGTTGAAATTTGCGTTGCTTAGTATTGTAATCACGAATCAATGCGTCTAATTAATCTTTTTCGTTCTTAATAAACAATGTGTCTAATCTGATATCCTCCTGCGTCGATTTAAATTTTATACTATTGTTTTCTGTTTGCCGTGAACCAACACACTTGGACCGATGACCATCAAAATTATGGATCGTGTCCATCTTATCTTTATATTTGTCCGTTTGATAAGGATTAAATTTATAGGACGAAAGAAAAACATTGAAATTATAGAGTATGGTTTTTTCTTTTTGTCAACAATTTGTTTACCTTCGAAATTTTAATTTGAAAGGACAAACTTTGTTATGACACATCGACACCACTAATACAAACATTTATGTTACATGTATTTATCAAACTGATTCTATCTTCATTTCTTGTATATAAATTTTACTAATACTGGTTTTATGTATTATGATATATTTTCCAAATTTGTAAATTTTAGCTGTGCTTGCATAGTTTGATGGAACCATCTAAAACATCTAGCTAGTTCCATGAAAAAGAGAGTATATATCATTAGAAGTTTGGAACGATAGGAAATATGAGAGGGTTGCACCAAAAAAGAAGGAGATATTAGAGGAAAAGCGGGAGTTGATGAAAAAAGGAGATATCAGCAACATAATCGTAGTCAGCAACCTAAATCTGATTACCATTAATTTAAGTTGATTTAACAAACAAACGAAAAAAACAATAAGGCCCAAAGAATAACTATTTTAAATTTGGGCTTTTGTTTATTTACAAGAGTAGTTAATTTGGACCTATTTATAGTTTGATTACGTTTGAGACTTGTATTAGGAATTTAGGATTGTAGTTTCATGGCTACAAATAGGTCCAACAAGAAGATCTTTGACAAATCTCTTTACAGATGAATACATTGTCTTTTGTTTTTGGTACACGTCCGAATTACCTTTTTAATAGATATTTAAATTACTTTAATATTTGTTGCGGATGTTTGATCCATTGCTTCTCCAACTAGGCAATGATCTTTTTTTCACTAAAAACAAATGTATGTTTGGCAAAGCAATTACCGCAAATCAACAAATCAGATATTTAGTTTGAATCTAATTGATAACGTAAAACGATAAAATTATTTAACATTAAAATAATAGCAAAAAAAAGTGGTGCAAAACTTAACGATGGTATGCCCTCACTGAATTATTTTTGTTTTTCTTTCTGTTTTGTCTTTTCATTTGGTCAAACAACATCGAAATAAATTTCGTTGTTAAAATAAATACAAAAATAAGCAAAATAAATGTAAAATTTGAGCAAAAATAAAGTATATATATATATATATATATCTATTTTGAAAAACTTTCATCAAAAAAACATCATATATTAAAAAAAAAACATTCTAAACTAAGAGACTTAAACCTTACAATAATATAAATTTTAGAAAAATGAGACTTCTAAATTTTAATAAGCACAACTTATTTTCATAGCATTGCTTATTTTCAAGAAAAATAAGCACAACTTTAGCTGATGTTATTATATAAACACTACGAGTCATCGCATTATGAAATTCATTAAGATTTTTAGTAATCAGATAGTTGAATATAAAAAAAAAAAAAAGCTGTGTTGACTAAGACCAAATTTCATAGAAATATTTCATAACTCGTGCGAACATTTATTTAGTCGAAATACATATATTGTTCCCACACATTTATATTTTCTTACATATTTATATCCCCAAACATGATCAGATCGAACTCACAACACCCTCATCCTCATTCTCCACATTCCTAATTCTCGAATTCACAACCCTACAATTCAGTCTTATTTCACCTTGAGTTCCAGTCAAAGGTTTAAGATTTCCCATCCTAATCATTGCTTCAACGAATGCTCGAAAGAACACATTCGTGTTTCCGCTGTATTGCTCCACTAGTGGAATCGTGTCGGCTTGTGGAGTAGAAAACAGTTCTTGGTCACTCTGAATCAGACCTCTCCCGTTACGAAGATTGGTGTAGTATTGACTATCGAAAGTATCTGGAGTCACGACATCGAAGTTGACTAGAACAGTGCCGTTTCCGTTCTGAGGGCACAATCCTCGGAGTTGGGCAAGGTAAGTTGGGTTAAGACTTGGGTCTGGTCTATTGGTACCGTTGAAGTTGTATAGACGAGGTGTCACAAATTGACATTGTGCCCTTCCAAATGTGTGGCCACCTAACCATTTTGACAAAAATAAAAGTTTTATATATATAAACATTTTATGTTTAACCAAAGACGAGTCATGCAAGCTTTGTCGTTTTACCAACCCATCTTATAATTCAAAATCACGTGCTAGTCTAGAAGATATTTGTTTGAGATGGTTTTTGTATTTGTATCTATTTCTGTTTCATTTACATTGTCATGTATAATGTATTTCAAGCAAATGGGTTTTCTTACTTAACTCATATTGACGTATATGCCTAAACAACTCTTTTTAATATACTAAAAATCTTATGCTAAGATTCGAACTTGAATATTTGTACAACTATTTTCAATATACAAATTATTATTATTATTATTATTATTATTATTATTATTATTATTATAGAATATAATAATAGCACATATTAGCTCTACCAACTTTTATAGTATTAATCAAACGTTGAAAAGCATGTTAGGAGAGAAAAAATATATATGCAACCAAATTTATCAAATAATGTATTTTTTGTTTGTAGTCTCTTATTTGTTTCCTACACAATTCTATGGAATTACCATGTAAGTTATATATACACAACTGAGAGGTGAATCTAGCTACCAATATATTAGATGAAGTGTATCTAAACCAAAAACGTTTATCTTAGATAAGATACATTTATTCACTAAAACATGAACACAAAAATTACCAGAAAGAGCGACTAGATCTGAGGTGCGGTTTAGGCCAACGTCAGCAAAACTTTTTTTAAGTTGAGCAAGAGTGAAGAATGGAGAAGGAAGAGCTGTATTTGCCAGAGCGAAGAAAGCTCCTAAGCTGTCTCTCCTCCCCAACGGAACCGGCCACCATGGACCTCCCGACTATATAACATATATTACATTAACGTCAAAACTTTATAATATTCATGTAACATTTTCCGATTGATTTCATCCATATAAGTCATGTGGGTATGTACATACCAAAAGCACTGATATTTGAGAAGCGATGGTGAGAACATCTGCACAAGAAACTGTCCTTGGACAAAATCTCTCAAGCTCGGCTTTCATTCGATCTATGACATTGAACCCTCTAGCCGACTTTGCGTTTGGAGCAGCATCTTTCTCGGTCCTGAACGATGTGGAATTGTCGAGCAGGATCGATGCATCACACCCCTACAAAACCATATTACATTACATGACCATTTTTTATATTAGTTCAAAAAATGCTTTTAGCCTTTATTATATATATATAAATAGTATGTAAAAGTAATTTTTGCATGTCCATAAGACATCATGTTTTTTTTTTTTTTCATATAAAAAGATTAGTTGAGTAAGTCCTTACATTAACAAAACAGTCATGGAAGTGAAGGCGAAGGATGCTAGCGGCAATACGGGGATCAGAGGCCAATTCATCAACGATGATATTCCCAATGATATCGAAAACACGCGGGCATGTTCCAAAATAGAAATCAGGCCTCAACTGAGCATTAGAGTTTGTTGCTTGAAGCAGAAGGCAGCCCACTATTAGGGCTCCCATGGCACTGCAAGAAAATGAACTAAACCCCATTTTTCCAGGAGGGAGACAAAAGATGATTGATTTGTGAGTATAGATGATGGTGAATGAGCTTATGCGTAGAAGGAGCTTTATATAGAGAAGCTTGAGTGTTCTCTCTTCTATAGTATTAGACTATTAGGTATTGTATTTATTTATTTTGTCTTTTTTATATAAGGGAGTATATATAAGGGTTTTTTTAAGGCCATAGATAATATATATTTACTAGAATGCTTGAAGATTTTTAAAATAAATTCACCAGTTCTTATGGCGGTGCTCATATTCTTTGCACGTAAGTAGAGTTTATTACTTTTTGGTTGCATTTGTCGCTGTGATTGATCCACCGTAAGACTGATCATGTTTTCACTTCAATTGTATAATATTTAGTATGATTTCTTTTTAACCAATTCCATATATACACTTTTTATTGCAGATGATGTAGACATTTTACTTACTACTACAAAATTACAAATACACGTATAAATCTATAAAGATATGTTTCTCGATTCCGCCTATATATTCTTAAATCTTAATGGTATATTTATTTCAAGACATACATGATTATTCTTTCTGAGAATTGAATTCACATTATTGGGTTTGATAAATCATTTCTAAACAACAACTGTACATGGTACGAAATAAATGTATGATATTGAAATCAAATTTGGAATTTACAAAAAAACAATCTAAATTGAATTTAATTGGGACAGCTAAATAAATGTTGTTGATACACAAGTTAAACATGATTTATATCTGTGTAAAAATGATGATATATATCTTCGTACTTCTTACAAAATATGTAAATCACATAATATTATTTGATTGTTTCCTAACTACGAGAGACTGTATTTTGTTCTCTTAGAACCTTCTCAACTAAGATTGTTTCCTAATTAACAGAGACTATTTTTCCTAATATTAAGGGCGATATATAGAAGTCAGTTGTGTTTTGTCCTTCCTTTCCCGTGAAAAACGGGAATGTGGCCTCATAAGCCACCTCTTCACACCCCGATAAAATTATACAAATCTTTGCCCAAAATCTTTCAATCTGAAATAACAAAGTTACCTAATAGTCTAGTACATATATCAAATTCAGACGGGTCCATACGCTATAGCCTTGGTGGTTAACCTAATCTAATACTTTAGTTCCTTGTCTCTTCTTACATTTATAACCAAGAGTTGAAAGCGGGCAAAGAATTAATTTATCATTGAAAACTATTTGTTAATTTCATAAAGTAAGAATACAAGAAAATTGCATTAGTCATCCCCGAGAACAAGATGAAATCGTAGACAAAAGAGGAAAAAAACAAAAAATGACAATATTAGTTTAACGTTTCGACAAAAAAGAAGACAAATTAAACAAGCAGGTGGACAAATAATTGATGACACTACACATAGATAGTCTTGTGACTAAAGATATATAATCTTATACGAGAGAAAAATAAAAGTAACCATGAACGAATTAGTTTACCACCATGTAGAAACAGTTATTTTAGAAAGGGTCAACTGTTTTTAGAAGGTGAATACAAATCAAGTGAACTGAAACAAGATTGTTTTTTCTGAAAGGAAAGGAAAAGATACCAAATTTTAGATATATATAGAGATTGTATGCGTTTAGAAGTATGAAGAGATATCCTCTAATTTTTTTTTTTTTTTTTATGGCGGATAGAATATGATAGTGATTGACAACTAAAAAATCACTACCAATATAATTTTATATAAAGGTTGTAATTATAGTTAGGTATGTGCATCTCGAGTTGAGTAATTTGAATTTATCTATGTGACATGTCCAACTCGAATTAAACGAACATTTCATGTATGGGTTCTATAAATATTATCGGTTTGGATCAAAACAGCTTATTCTAGTAACGGATCAGTACATGTCATGTAACCAGTTACATGTTTGGTCGATAACTAAAAAATTTAAAAACTTTATCAACCCAAACTTTTAACCACTTGGCTTAACTTTTTTCCACTTTTGACTTTTTTTTTTTCACGGATTGTCCGAGCCTATTGAGTCGGGGATTAAGATGTGAAGAGACGAGACGACGACGCAATATGTTTTTGCTCATTTCAGCAAAAGAATTAATTAATCGAAACTGAGCACAAAAAAATACATGACCATTATTTTTTTCAACTTTGATTTTTTTTCCCTCTGTCATCTCTCACTGTAGACAACAAATACAGACGACCGTGGCGTGGTGTGGCGTGCCGTTTCGACACGTCTTTAATCACATTCACACCAGTATCAATCTCAAACCAAGAGTTTTGGTTCCACTCTCCGACTAAACTAAACTAAACTAAACCAAGAGTTTTGGTTCCACTCTCTCGCTTTATTTGCCCTCCTTCCGCCTCAAAGACCTGTCTTTTCCGCTTCTCTTTCGCCAGTGGCTGTTCTATGGCCGAATCCCCAGAATCGGGCACTGTGATAGACCCCAAATGCTTAAACCCTGACACAGATCTGTCGTATAATGCGAATTGCCGAGCGGAGATCGACACTTCGCCGCCGATCGAGTCAGTGAGAGAGGCGGCCAATCGGTTCGGCGGCTTCGGTTTCTGGAGACCTTCTTACAGTACTAAAGTCTCAGAAGCCTTTCAGGTTTCGCCCTCACTTTTCTAGGTTTTCTTTTAACTGATTAGGAATGTTTATGCTTTTCTGTTAACTGATTAGGCATGTTTTGCAATGCTGTTGTCTGAAACGACAAGATGATATCTCTTGCTGAAAGGCTTGGAATTGGTGTTTGATGATGTCTGGTTCATGTCTTAAACAACATGATTATAATGATGATGATGATGATACTTGAATTCCCTTTCATGTTTAGCAATAATGATGAAGAAAAACTTGACCCCATTGTTAGGATTTGTTCAATGCCTTCAATTTTTCAACCTGATTTGTCACATTTTGTCAAAATTGTGTGTTCTGTATCATAGATTCGAAAGTAAAGAATCATATTTGTTTAGAAAGATTTCAAAGTCATCAAAAATTTGTTACATTTTAGGATATGTAAGGTAAAGTTTCTGAATTTTGGTGGCAGGAAAATGTCATGGAACTCAAGGCACAGGCTGCTGAGCTAAAGAAGGATCTAATTGTGAAGGAACGCGAAACGCTACATGTGCTCAAGGAGCTTGAGGCCACTAAAGCCACAGTTGAAGAGCTCAGCTCAAAGCTGCAGCAGAATAATGAGGAGGAGATGTTGAGAGAAGATGTTCCTCTTCGCGGTCGTCATATCAAGCCAGCGGGTGTGGTACTGAAGGATTTAAGCCAGGCGAAGATGAATCTTTGCAAGACGACGGTGGATCTCGCGGGTATACGCGGAATGGTTGAGCATTTGAACAATCAGCTGAATGAGGAAAAGGCTGCACTTGAGAAGACACGCGAGAGACTTATGCAGAAATCTCTCAAGGTGATTTCTCTAGAAGAAGAAGCGACGGTAAGATCTTTTGTCAAGAACGGCGAGAAAGATGCAGAGAGTAAGGCATTAGTAATGATGAACGAGGTTCAAAGACTCAGCCGTGAAGCTCAAGAGTTCAAGAAAACAGGAGAGGATGCACGGACGGAAGCTGTGAAAGCAATGGCTGAGATTGAACACACGAGAGACAAGATCAAAACGGCGAAGATAAGGTTGGTGGCAGCTAGAAACATGAAGGAAGCGGCTAGAGCGGCGGAGGCGGTTGCAATCGCCGAGATTAAGGCTGTTACCGGAAGTAAAAACGCCACCGTGACTATCTCTGCTGAAGAGTATGCCGCGCTCGCTCGCAAAGGTAGAGACGCAGAGGAAGATGCGAGGAAGCGAGTGGAAGACGCGATGTTGAGAGTTGAAGAAGCGAATGTTTCGAAGAAGGATGTTCTGAAGAAAGTAGACGAAGCGTCCCGAGAAATCGAAACCAGCAAGAGGGCATTGGAGGAAGCTGTGGAGAGAGTCGACGCTGCAAACGCTACGAAACTCGAAGTAGAAGAGGCGCTGCGGAAATGCTCGTCGGAGAACGGACAGAGGAGGAGATCATCTTCTTCGGTGAACAATACTTCCAGGTTCAAGAACAGAAGAGAGACGACAACAGCAACCACAACACGTCTGATGGATGTAAACGGTCTGAGTCTGACATACGATGTTGTTGTAGTGCCATCGTCACCAGTCCCTGTTTTGAAGCCAACAATGTCAATCGGGCAAATACTCAGCAAGAAGCTTCTTCTTGCAGAGGACTCGGAGATGAATGTTGCTAGCGAGAGAAGGAAGATGTCGTTGGGTCAGATGCTGGCAAAGAATAGCGATGGTGAGAGAACTGTGAGTAAGAGTGCAGGGAAGGAGAATGGGAAAAGATCAGCGACTCGAAAGAGAAAGAACTTTGGATTTGCTAAGATCTCTGTGTTGTTAAACAAAGAGAGCAAAGATAAGAAGAAGAAGAAGATGAAGAAGAAAGAGATTGCTTTGAACTTGAGGTGACCCAAATTATTCAATGTTTTGACTTCTTGCTTGTGTTATGTTACGTTAACCAACTGGGTTTTTCCTAATTTAGATGTGTATCAAGCATTTTATTATAATGTGGATCCCAACTATCTAATCCCAATACGATATTAGCTTTGACAGAAACGAGATAGAAAAAGATGAAGTGTGTTAATTTTTCATTTACAAATTACGAAGTCTATTTTATGTCGTGAGGGTTTAAGTACATATAGATCATCATCAATAGGTTAAGACACTATCCAGTATCCAATTCATCAACTAATGGATTAATAAACTAACCAACTCTTCGGTTCAAACTGTACACCTAATGTTTCTCTTAATAATGGACACTATTATTTGCTAGTACGTTAAGTCCAAAAAGAATTTTTATACCTCAAAATTATAATCTTCCATTTGAGAGAGATCAGAGGAGAGTTGAGAGCGCTAACTAGAGAAAATAATATTCACTTCATTTCATATTACTTGTTGTTTTATAGTTAAAATTCTGTTCCAGAAAATTACTAGATGTTTGAGATTTGAAGATGAATTCAAATAAAAAAATTAGCTAGATGTTTGAGATTAGATGATCACTTGTGGTTGAGTAACTGCAGCAACTACAACAGCGTGAGAATCAGCCTGAAAAAAAAAACAGAGAAGACGTTTAAAGACAAGTATGAACGAAAATTAACGAGGGATAAATTCAAATCTGAATATGTGTTTGGAATCCAATTAAATTTAACAGTTGAAAAAAAAAGGTTGAAACAATCATGTCACCATGGACGGAACATCAAAGAAAAAATGTCACCATGGACAGAACATCAAAGGGGAGTGAAAACGTGTTTAATTGAAATGATAGTTGACGCATGTAAAGTTGGAGGGGAGTAACGTCTAAGGTGTATGCTGATTATCACTAAAGGAGATTCTGCTAAAGCTCTAATCGTAAGTGATTTTGATTTATAATTGCACATAATAAAAAGGAAAGTTTGTAACCTCTAACACTTTTTATACAGATGGTAGGTTTGTCAATGTTGAGGGTCAGATTAAAGAAAACCAAGATATCAATACAATTATGACAGTTCTTGGATTATCATTTGTCATGGAAGCTAAGGAGATAGAGAAGTCACTCAGATATGGCGATATAATGATCATGATTGATCAAGTATGTTTTCAACCTTTTTTTTTTTATAATGCATTATTCTAATTATATTGTTTCATTTAGAATTGTTTTTGACCAAAATTTTCTTTCCACCTTGTTTAGAATTATGATAAATTTCATTTGAAATGACTTATTCTCAATTTCATCCATCATTTTTGGCTAGCTTATTACAGTTTGGCTAGCTTATTACAGAGGAAGCCATCATTCATAAGTGTGTTGGTAGCATCATTTGTTAAAGTAATTCGCAACAATTTCTCTAAGGTTACAGTTTGGTACGATAGTTCATAAGGGTTGTAGTTTGGTATGGCATTGTTCCACCCAGTTTCAACTCCTAAAACACCATTCACAAAGACAATCGGAATGATGAGCAAATACCTACAAGCATTGATAAATTCAGTTGTATATGTGATTGGTGATTATGTTAAAACTTCACCAGAGCACTATGATCTTCTTCTAAGATGTGGGGCATTGATGCCGCTGCTGAATTTACTAGATCATCATGCTCTCCATGGCAATCTTTCAATCCTTCAAGAGACTGCATGGACTTATTATATTTATGTGAACACATTCTGTTCGACCATTGACCATGTCTTTTTTTTCCTCTAAGTTTAATTTCTTTAATGTATTTATAGTATTCTTTTAACTATATGAAGCATGATTAACATGTGGAATCCTCTCTTATAGTTCTTAAAAGACTATTATAGTTCTTAAAAGACTATTAAGGACTAGTTGATTTGAAGGATGAAAAAGTCTTCGGCGTTGCTCTTCCGACCCAAATTGTCATCCATGATGATCTTGTCCTAAAACTTGTTAGAATTATCATGTTAAAGTCAGTATTTCTTTTTCAGGCATACTTCTTCCTTAGATAATATTTCATAGAGTTAAGTGTACTGCATGCAATGATAGCTTTTGGAGATGATCGGCAAACGAAATTATGTAATCAAAATACTGCCAAAGCCTATTTTTATATATCTGAAAATAATATCTGATAAACTTTTGAGTGTGATCGATACAGGTGTTTTACTATTTCTTGCCCGACTTATCATGAAAAAAGAGGAACAACGTGTAACGGCTATTATTTTAGCGATTACAAACATCATATATTGTAATGTACCGCTAATTAAGATTCTCATCGGTGGCGATTTTGTATCAAAACTTGTTGAACTGCTCGAGTGAGTATCCTTTTAGATTCTTTTTTTTTTATCTTTTTCCATTTGACGCATGTGTGATGATTAAATTGACAGCTGCTCTTGATTTTCCAGGTCTAGTTCTTATGATATAGTGAAAGATGCACTTTTGTACACTAGTAGTGCATTTTTTGTTGTTGATCAACAAATAAGTGAGGTATAGAATCAAAATGCTGTAAAAGCCGACTTTTATACTTTTATATATATCTGCTGATTTCTTTTCCAAATTGTTCTATCTTCTCTTGTCAAATTGTTGTCTGAAAACTGATGATTGGAAACATCGTAATAGACATGGAAGAGCACATTCAGGTGGGCAGTCCCTACCGTTTCATAATGTGTAGTCAAACCGTAAGAGCTATAGATGTCAGCCTTGATGGATTGACTAACTATTTGAAGTGGGATAAGAACATTTACGTTCAGAAGATTCAGGTGGAAAAAATTGCCAAGCTTTAGTATTATGTAGACCAGGAGATCCGTAACAAGACTCATGGAATTCTTACCTAGTTATGGGGTGCAAGTACCTAATATTAACTGAATTGTTTTTCTATATGCCTAAATTACAGATATCTTGGTGCATTTGCAATCATATTTAGGCACATTTAGTTGCATTCTGCATTTACATTGAGCACGTACGACGTTACAATTTGGCATGCATGTCTAAACTCTGAACGTGTTATGATCTGAATTATTTTAATAAAAACATAAATTACTCGACCAAATCACTCATTGTCATCTACAGTATATTATAATAAAAAAAAAAATTGTAACCAAGTTACCAAGCACAACGCATACTTTAGAATGCTAGAAAATCGAGCTAGTCGTCATTGGATCTAAACTATTTGTTTAAATTTTGTATACTAATGCATGTATAATCTCAAAGACCTTAGCCATGATATTCTTTAGACAAAAGGTTCAATTATTTTTAGTTTAACATACACACTGAAACATAAGTACATGGTCCCATATCGTCCAGATAGTCTCTACTTTCTACATATTCTCCGGCAAGGACTACCAAGAACCACCGCCTGTGGAGATTCTCGAGGCGAGGGAGCTTGGGAAGTGGTCTTTCTACAGGCAGTCATCGCTGAGTTCATAGAGCTTGCGCCAGCATCGGCATCTCTTGGGCCTTGGGAGTTGGGTGGCAGGATCTTCATCCACGTCTACTGCACTGCCGGGATCTCTGGTCTCTCTCTCTCTCTCCTAATCTCTTTCCTTATACTAATCTTTTGCATTATCAATATGTTTTACATCCATTGTATTTTGTATAGCTCACTTCATCTTCTGTGTGTTTTCATATATTTAGCGTATAACACAAGGAAAAACCAGTCTAATAAGTATACGTAGTCAAATGATTGGATATTTGGCGAGTCTTTTTTTGAGGGAACATGAGAGTCAAGGGATAGGACATGACACCAGATTCCAGATTACTCTTGTCAGAAAACCTGGCAAGCACATGATGATGGTTGGTTCGTAAGTGAAAAGTTTCTGAGGAACAAACAATGTATAGAGGGAGAGATTGTTGTATGTTGTGTTATTTACCCGAGTTCTGACATCTTCCGATTAGCGTCTTTTAAGAAGGCATCCGCATCCTCAGCCTGAGAGTAGCACTTGAATCAGTGATGAAAATATATGTATGATAGGTGAAAGTCATGAAATGTATAACTTACTGCATCACGGCTAGCAATTTTTGCTTTAATCTCCTTCGTTTCTTGCCTAGTACATTCCTTCCGCACCCATGTACCGTCAGAAAGTACTCTTATTCCACCGGTACGCCTTGGCTTATAAACAGGCGCCTTGAATTCTGCTTCTGTAAATGGCATAGCCAAACAACAAAAGTGGATTACAATATCGTCTTAGTGGTATTAATAAACAAAGAGTTTGTGTACGATAGGCCAAAGATCCAATTACAGTGGCTCGCAAATTAAAGAAATGGACACTAACTCGGGATGACGAATGTCTGCTTAGGCTCAGGCTCAGGCTCAGGCTCCTTCTTCATTCCGCTCATTGAGTCTAGACGTCAAATCTCTATATCAATCAAGCCACCAACAGAAACTAAGTAAGAAAATGTGCGCTTATACAGCAGCATCAACAAATTAAAACCCAAGTTTCAAATCAAACAACTCAGCAATCACAGAACATCCAACCTATATTCCCAGTGAAAATATAACATCAACTGCAACATATCAATTTGGTAGAAAGGGGTACTAAAATCAATAAAAAATTACTTTTAACTGTATCGGAAACCAAACTCTCCGATCTATTACGTTTTTCTCGTTAATTAATCCACCGACATACATATGATATAGGTAATTAAAAGAAAACGCGGCCGGAAAAAGGCAGGGTTCTTTCCGCCGATATAGTCGACGATAAGGTAAGCTAAGAAGGAGAATAGATTAATTAAGCATCGAGAGTCTTACCGCAGCAAAGCAAAGGACGATGTTGAAAAGAACCACTGACAGAAGAAAACCACAGGTGAAACCCTGTAATCTAGTATATGGTCTTATGGGTTTCTTTTTGCAATCTTTTATTTTTTATTTCACTATTTCCTTCCTTTTGTTTTCGTATTTGTTCCGCTGAAAATGGATAATGAAGATCCATCTTTATAATAAATAACATAAGACCATTTCCAATTGATTTCTTCATTTTTAACTTTAAAATAGAATAACTCCAAAATAGAGTTAAGTTTTGGTACAATGTATATTTCTATTTTTTATTTTAACAAATAATATTTTAAATATATTCTATTTCTATATTATTATTAGTATCTTTTGTTTCTAAAATTTTTAAATAAATTTTATTTATTTTATTTTTTACAAACTTCTGTAAATATAAATTAAATAATTCAGCATTTATCTTAATTTCAACATGTGTTATATATTTTAAATTTAATTTGATTTTCTAATATTTTCTAATAATAATTATAATGTTTAAATAGTTATAATTATCTGTTTTATAAGATTTATAAATATTAAATGAGAAATCAAATTAATAAAAAAAATTTGAGATGTCAAAAAAAAAATTAGTTCATTCTAAAATAATATGAAAATATAACATGTCAAATTTTCTAAATTAAATAAAATATTTTAATTAGTTAAATTAAAATTAAATACACTATAAAATTTAAAACAAATACCGTAGCACAAATATTATTTAATATTAATAATTTATACTAAATAAAAGGAACTATTTGGGACTCCTTAAGCTATCTACCTCAGCTTTTCAAACTACTATAAAAGTATGATACATCAGCAAAAAATAATAATACAAATTCCCACTTTAGATTTTTTTGGAATACACATAAAGTAAATAAATAGAACCAAAATTAATATAATTAAATACAAGAGTAAATAAAAATAAATTATTATTTTTTGAATCAGTAAAATAAATATTATTTAAATCTATAGCATCAATATATACTCTTTTGTTTGTAATATAACAAATTAACAATAATAAAAATTCTAACTATAATTTTTTTGAAATACACATAAAATAAATAAATAAAACCATTAAATTAATATAGTTATTAGCAAAAACTAAATAAAACTATATATCATTTTAATCAGTAAAATAAATATCATTTAAATTTGTAGCATTAATATATACTCATTTTGTCACTAAAATTAATATAGTTACCAACAAAAATAAATAAAATTAAAATATCATTTTTTGAATCAGCAAAATAAACATCATTTAAATTTATAGCATCAATATATACTTTTTTGTTTGTAATATAACAATAATAAAAATTTCACTTTATATCTTTTGAAATACACATAAAATAAATAAATAGAACCACTAAGTTAATATAATTATTAGGAATAAGTAAATAAAACTAAATATCATTTTCTAAATCAGTAAAATAAATATCATTTAAAAGAAATAAGTAAATAAAACTAAATATATACTCCTTTTTGTTATATAGTGAATATATTGGACAACAAATTGCTCTAAAAAACTTAAATAATAGTTAATAGAAACAAGATTACAAAATAATAATTTCTAAAATAAAATTTAAAACATTTGCAAATTATAAAAATATAAAACATTCACTTTTTAGAAACATACAGATTAAACATCATAGTACGTTAGATTTATGGCAACCAACAAGACAACATAAATTATTAGGAAGCTTTTCAAAGCATCTATCTATATGAAGATTTCGATCATTGTTACTATTTACATTGCAGAAAATGATAGACAAAAGAAGAATTTCATGCACTGATATTTATTCAATGTGTGTCTTAGTTGGCTTAAGGTAGTCAAGTTACTACAAGCGATACATGTCAACACATGAGTTAAACAGTTTATAAACAAAAATTAAGTTTTAAATGATAGTTAATTTTTATATATATCAAGTTAGTAAATTCTTAAATTAAATAATTATGCATTTTTGAAAAAATAACATACACATTTTTATGTAGAAGAAAATGTCTAAAAAAATCTTTAATTATCCACATCAACAAAATTCCTTATAAACCCAACTTGAATGAAAAACTAATATGGTTTTTTTACTGGGTTAAGAAACTTCTTTAAAAATAATATAATATATACTATTAGTTTAATTATAAAGGTTCATCAAAATATATATGTGTATTTTAAGAAAAAATGTTTAAGTTAAATTACAAGCAAAATTTTTTACATCTTTTGAGTTTTGAGAAACTCAACATACTTTATTTAACATAATGAGTTAATATGAAATTGTATTTGTATATGTATTATTTGCCTTATTCATCTATATTTTTTTTATAGTTTACGTATACTTCATAGACCAAATCAAAATTGCATTTTATCAATATGATTGTGATTTTTTATACTATGTAAATATTGTTTTTATTTATATGAATCATAGTTATTTTATAGATTTATAAGAGATTAGAACATTGAGTGTTGTTTGTATTTGAGATTGCTAATTAAATAAAAACACTATACGAACACAGTTGAAATAAAAATAAAAATCTAAATTAATTGGAACAATAATAATCAAATTTAGTAAAAACAAAAATAATTTTAATAATATTTTAAAAGTTAGTAGTAAATAACAGTGAGTTTATATATAAATATTAAGTTTTAGATTAATAGTTAATTTTAGTATATCAAGTAGCTAATTCTTAAATTATATATTTTTGAATATGTTAAAATATTTTCGATGTATAATTATATCAAAATAATTTTAAAAATTAAATATTATATTTAAAATATTAACTTAAAATGAAAATAATAAAACTTAAATAATAATCAAATATTTATATAAAAACAGTCTGTATGTAGTGCGGAAATATCCTTAATTTAATAATAAATACAAGTGAAAAAGGAAAATCAAAGAAAATAGCGATGACGCTTATTGTCGGTGACGGTGACACGTAGGTAGGAAGGAAAGAGGAAGGTCAACAAATTTCTCTTCCGTATAAATCTCTCTCTCATCTCCTTCCCTCTCTTTAATTACGTCTCTCATCTCACGCTATATTCTCTGCTTCCTCGATTCTTCAAATCTCTTCTCTCAGATCTGCCAAAACAATGGCTTCCACGGCGCCTCCGATCCTCCCCATCTCCAATTCTCAAACCGTTTCGTCCGCCGCTCCTTCCTCCGTCGAATCCCAGCCACCGATCGCAACGCCGGCCTTCCGCGCCTTCTTCAATCAGATCTCTGAAACCGTCAGAAACGGTCTCTCGCAGCGTCGTCCCTGGGATGAGCTCGCGGATCGCTCGGCATTGTCCAAACCGGAGTCAATTTCGGACGCCGCCGTTCGGATCCGCAAGAATTACTCCTACTTCAAGGTCAATTACCTCACCGTCGCGACGGCGATCGTCGGGTTCTCTCTCGTCACGCATCCTATCTCTCTCGTCTTCCTCCTCTGTCTCCTCGCGTCGTGGCTGTTCCTCTACCTCTTCCGCCCCACCGATCAGCCGATCGTCATCCTCGGCCGCACGTTCTCCGATCGCGAGACGCTCGGGTGCCTTATCCTGTTCAGCATCTTCGTGGTTTTCCTCACCGACGTCGGATCTGTTCTTGTCTCGGCTATGATGGTTGGAGTCGCGTTGATCTGTGCACACGGCGCCTTCAGGACTCCGGAGGATCTTTTCTTGGATGAGCAGGAGACAGCAACCACCGGATTCCTCTCTTTCCTCGGCGGCGCCGCCCCATCTGCCGCGCCTGCTGTCATTTCCGCTCGCGTATAATTTGCTCCTCCGATCTACTAGTCCGCGGTGGTAATGGTTTTTGGTTCTTTATATGCTTTTTGAAAAAAATCTTTCCATATGATTCGTTTGTTGAATCGATACTTAGGGAGTTTTAATCGTGAAAAGTTGTGGATCTGCCCTAATTTTTTTTTGTTTCGACATTGGCACAGTTATAGGTGAAATATATCTTTGAATGATTTTTACCACTTTTGTTAATCTTTTAGCTTCTGATCTGTTTTCTTTGTTCCAATGTTGTAGCCATCTTTCGATTTGTTATGACTACGTAGCATATATATAAACGAAAGAGTCAAATTTGAATGTATCTGTACGCAGAGATCCATCACGTTTTTTGAAAACGACCCATCACAGATACAAAATAGAAGAGACCTGATCAGTGCATAGGAATTAAAGAAACGAAATTTCAATTTATACACAGCCTATCCAATGAGCAGAACAATGTCTAATGTGGACTACTTGTATTCATCCACGGATGTTATGTATTTGCCTTATTGGGTCGCGTCTACGTCGAAAGAGAAGTTGACAAAAAAAAAAATTTGACGAGCAGATTTGTTTTCAGATTAATAGCCATGGGCATTGACTCTTGAGCATCTGAGTTTCTTCACTCTGGACTGAATCTTCACTAATTCACTTCCGGGTTGATTATATTACTGTTTGAATTGGAAAGAGTCTAATCAATGTAAAATCTTGAGGTCGTTGACCTCAATAAGCAATGGAGAAAAATAATTAACTTCTCAACATATCGTTGATCTAAGCCGTACCACGAAATAGGGAGGAACAAACAAATAAACCGCTATCTTTAGCTGCCTTTAACAACATCGTATTCTTATAGACCGCTAAAAACAATTTGATTTCATCGCCTAACAATTTGGTGGCCATATATAAGTTAATGTGTTTGGGAAGAAAACAAATTCTTATCATAAAGGAATTAGTGGGAAAATGCCAAAATTTGTTAGCTTGTATTATAGGCCAAAAGATTTTAAAAAGAGGCTTTCTTTATAGTGAATTGCTACCCAAGACTTCTACTATTGGTGACAATCCACCTTAATTGATTGTTAGTGTTTTAGTATACGCCACCAAAACTAATATCCAAAATTTTATTGAGTAACAAATTGTTTCTTGTGTAGGCAAAAACTTAGCTCTGAAGAGTCCAATGAGTGTTACAATTGTAAATATTTGGTTGAGTCACCAATATCAGTTTGAAACAAAGAGCAACGTTTATCAGAAAGATGTGGAAGATGTCAGATTGGTAGCTTGCACCGGAAGTTAAAAGCCTAGAAAAGAAGAAATCATTTCTTTTCTTTTTTTGGCACCAAAGAAGATAATTATTAACTTAGAGTGGATTGTTATCCCCCCCAAAATTTATAGAAGTATATATTATTTTATATTCAGGATACCACGAATATTCAAAGTCTTAGTCACAAAGAAATCTAATAATCTATCTATAAACCTTATAAAGGAAAAAAAAAAAAAAAATGTAACGTGTCCAGTAAGCCGTACATTGGCATCAGCACCACGCGTGTTCCCAGACGATATCTAGAGACATGTTCCCACCTTAAAACTATGACGTCCTCCACGCTAAATACTAAATACAGTTTTTAGTTTACTGTTTTGGTTTTTTTATTTTCGGAATTTTCTAGTTTCCTCTCGTTTTCGCTCCATATCTTCCTGTTGTGTTTCTTCTGTGAGTAAATGATGCAAAAGGAAGATAACGGACCAAAACAGGGCTCCTCTGCTTCTGTAGAATCCTCTAGAAGACGAAGGAAAGCGGTTGAGCCAGTAGAAACGACGTTAAGTAGATGGGTGAAGGATGATGATAAGGAGGAGGAGGAAGGTTTGATGAAGGTTCGTAGGGTTCAAGCGAAAGGTTCGAAGAAAGGTTGTATGAGAGGAAAAGGTGGACCAGAGAACCCGGTTTGCCGGTTTAGAGGCGTTCGGCAGAGGGTTTGGGGTAAATGGGTGGCTGAGATACGCGAACCAGCGAGCCGCCGTGGTGCAAACTCAAAAAGCCGCGGTGGCAAGCGTCTTTGGCTTGGAACGTTCGATACTGCAGCAGAAGCCGCCGTGGCTTACGACAGAGCCGCTACCGCCATGTACGGGCGCTACGCCCGGTTAAACTTCCCGGAAGATCTTGGAAACTTGTCGCCGGGGGGAGAAATGAAGAACTCTGAGACGGAAAGTTCTAGAAGCTACTGGAACAACTTATCTGAAACCGGTAATGGTATGGTTGAAAAGAAAGATGGGAAGGATCATTTAGTCTATGACTACTCCGGTATCGAGCTTGGTCGAGACAAGACTGAGGAGAGTCTTGATCCTATGACTGGTAATGAGATAGCGCAATCTCTGGTCTACGGGAATCCAGAAGTGAAATCAGAGGGATATTACAGCTTTGATCGGTTCGAAGTGGACAACGGATTGTTGTACAATGAATCCGGTTATTACCAGGGAGGTGGATTCGATCCGTATTTAGGGTACTATTCCAGGTTCTAGCTAGGTTTTTTTTTTTTTTATGATGCATCAATTATTATTATACTGCAAGACTTATGTTTTACATTTGTTAGTTCACTTCATTTTCATAATCTTACGAGTCACACGCATCATACCGCAAAAAAAAATGTTGACACGCAGGATTCGATATGTCTCATTCTGGCTTCTCTGAGGCAGACCACAACACCTTCCATGGACCGCTTCTTGTTCCCAATCTGAAACATGACGCAACATTTTAAAAAAAAGGTTGTTCGAACAGTGTTGAAACTAGGAGAGTCTTTAAAATGTTTACCTCCAGGTTCCGGCAACTAAGCGCAACGCCATGAAGAGGAACAAACCCGTCCAGATCCCTGCAAGGCCAAACGTTGGTGCAGCCACAAGCATGAACAAGGAAGATATGAATCCGACAATCACCTGTTCCAAAACGAGAATTAATCAAACTTTGCTGTGGTGAAAAAGGGGAGTGATAAACCACCAAATGATGAAGAAGAAAGAGAGAGAGAGACCATAGAGTAAGCGGCAAATCCGAAGTCAGAAACTCCATAATAGAGGCCATCAAAGACAAAAGCTAGAGCATTCACCGGTTGAGAACCAGCCACAAACTGCATGCAAACAGCCATTATTTAGAAACACTCAAACTTTTCTGAGACTACCCTTTTGAAAACTTTTTGGAGAGTATAAGATAAGATCTTACTAAGGTCCCTGACAAAGCAATATCTAGAACTTCTGAATCCGTTGTAAATAAGCTCGAAAATGGTTTAAATCCGATGAACAAAACAGCAGCTAAACCAGTTCCAGTTGCTAAACCTACCTGCTCAAAACACATTTACACTATTGCAATCTTTGTATATATAAAATTGAAATCATAAAACAATGGGCGCTACGGAAAACGAACTTGAAGGACTCCAAAGATAACTTCCCGGGCTTGTTTGTATTCTCCTTGAGAGAAAGTGGTTGCAAGAAGACTCTGAAAAACAAAAGTAGAAAATTTAAGTAAAAGTTTACTCATAAAAGGTAATTTTGTTTCTTGTTAATGCAGAATTCTACTATATCTCAATAAAAATTTGCTTGGAAAAGCTCTGTTTTTGAAAGTATATAGACCTGTGCAGCAATGGCTAAAGCATCAGTGAGTAAAGATACAGCCAACCAAATTTCCAAGCAGATTTGATGGCCAGCCATTTGAGTTGGTCCATTCTGAGCCGCTAACGAAGTAGCCAACGTGAATGGCACAAGCAGAGCCACCGTTCTACCAATCAGAAGCCCACCTAAAGCATGAACCACATTTCATATAGTAGCGTTCTTCGCGTTTTGAATCCTTTTTTCAAAATAACTCTGAAACAGTTTTGTGGAGATACCTGATTTGAGGTACTGGCTGGCTCTTCCCACTTTGATTTGCGGAGAAAGCAAAACCACATTCTCATTCAACTTCCACAGAAGAATAAACGCAATCAAGTATCTGAAGAAAACATTGACAAGTGAGGCACAAAATAAGAAGCCATAAGAAGAAACCTACTTTACAGAAAACGAGTCTATAAAAGTATCAAAAAGTTTACCACATTTTTGGACGTACTCAGAAATCACGGTAGCAGCCGCAGCACCAGAGATACCAAAACCAAGAACAAATATCAGAATCGGATCCAATACCGCATTAAGCACGTTCCCCGCAACTGTTGACCCAAAGTTTCACCAACATCAGATACATGTAAATACGATTCAAACTACAACAAGTGGTGGTAATGTAAACGTTGGTCATACTTTATATCTCCACAGATTCAAGTCATGCATAAAATACAAGAAAAGGAAAAGATGAATGTGCAATACTTGCCCACGGCATAGAGAGGAGTCGTTGTGTCCTTGAAACCTCGAAAAGCTCCTTGTGCAGCTAATGCAACTACGATCGGCGGTGCACCATACGCCCTGAGCCTGAGGAACTGCTCTGCTGGTATTCTCATCGGTGAATCCTAAAAAGATTTTACCAAACACTCACGAAACTCGGAAGATAAAAATAGTTTTTTATATTCTTCTACATGCGTTTCTCCAAGAGAAGCTTATACACATACAAAAGGTATAGCCATGATGTCCATCAAGAAATCAGATCCGAGAGATAACGCAATCGCCTCTGCAATACCAACTCCAGCGGCAAGAGCTAAGGAAGTTGAAACAGAAGGCAACACTTTCTTTCCTTTAACACCAAACAAAACAAACAGACTCAAAATTCAGACACAAAGCATTAAAAGGTTCTGCTTTAAAAAGCTTGTTTAAGTGAAAAGAAAAAAAAAACTTACTTGTTTCAGTAGAATCATTATCATCCTTAGCTGCAATTGCTTGCTCTTCCGCAACAAACGATGTTGTGACATTAAGCAAAGGAACATTGAAGAGCTTCGACACCAGATTGAATACAGAAACAGAGACTCCTACTGCAGCTAATTCTGCGGAACCTGTTACATCACATAGATCATATAACAGTGTGAAATTTGTAAAATGTGTGGAATTGAAATTAAATCAAGAGAATGTAAATTTTTTTTTTTAATTTTTACCAATATGGCCGACAAAAGCCGTGTCAACAAGCGATGTTATAGGATCAGCGGCCAAAGCTAATGCCGCCGGTAATGCAATCGACATAATCTCCATTCCAATTTTACCAATCCTAAACCCAGGATCCGGTTTGGGATCATGATCCGGTTCGGGGGGTTCCACTAGATTCTGTAAAGTCAGAGGCTTTTGCTCTTTTTCCGGCGGCCCAGAGGAATCTTTGGAAGAAGCGGTGACGGCGGGAGATTCGTCCCGAGGCGACGATTTAAGGACGATCCTTCTTCCAGTCGATGAATTATAGCTCCGAGGAAGATTGCGGAGTTGGAAAATTGAGGGAGATCGGCGGGGAGAGAGAGAGAAGGAGGTCGCGACCGCCGCCATTGTGGAGAGACAGAGAGAGAGACGGACAGGAAATATCGGCGGCGGGGAAGAAAGAGAACCGCATGTTCTTTATCTATCTACTGAGTAAACTGTTCTAACTGATTAAACGGTCGGATGCGAGAAGTTGAAAAGTATCCGAGTTCTAAACGTGCCTGGACCTTTTATGGGCTTTTAATGGGCTTCTAAATAGCTTTGTTTTGTACAAATATCCATATCTAAAATATTTGTCAACCAGGCAGGATATCCTAAAAAAATTAGTAGATTTATGAAGCCCATATCACTTTTTGTTAACTTTTTGGAGTAATAATCCATTTCTAAACTATATTTCAACCTGGAGCTCTTCAACTCTCTCTTTTTCTTTTTGGTGATGTCAAAAAAAAACTCTCTTTTTTGGTAAAAAGCTCTTCAACTCTCTTTTTTTGGTAAAAAGCTCTTCAACTCTTATTATAGTCATATATAATCTGATGGTAAAAACGAAGAGGAAGAGAGAAGAAAAAATGAAAAAATAAAAAAATATTCTAATTAATTGGTATCTCTAAAATATGACCAATGCATGATTTTGGTTTGGTTTGGTTATGCGGGGAGAATATATATTCCTTTCGTTCATTCGTATCAACATGCATTAGTCACGTGCCTGAACACGTAACATCTTTTAGTTGATGAAAATGAAATACAACATCTTAAGACGAAAATCATATATATAAATAAATAACCATTATTTTAAAGATATAGAAATAAATATATCACTATTTTAAAAGATCAACAACGCTTTTTACCATTTAGCAGAGTCGAGTATATATAATAGGTCTGAAAGAACCATAGAGTACACGAGTAAGGCATAGAATTGAAGTCAGCTTTTTTCATCGTAAATTGGGCAAATAAATGTGCGGAGCGTTCGTTATTAAGAATTTTTATGAAATAAAAATATAATAGAGAGAGTGTGTGTGTGTGTGTTGCGACGCCGTGCAGCATCGGCAAAGCAGGCAGCCTCACATGACTTGCGGTCCCAGCAAAATATATATTATACAGAAGAAGACCTGATTATCCTTTGACTTCATTTACTTTTCCAATACCTGATTATGCACGTTAAAATACAGTGACACTAACACCGATATGGCAATATCATATTACATTTAACACTATAATCATTTGGACCATGTTGATTCGCATAAAACCCGCAAGAAAACCACAACTCTTATTCAACTTTATCAATAATGATAAGTTTGGGATATCATTATATGGAATCTTAGCTTGTGTTTTTTTATAGAATAAGATTAGTAATGTCATTAGGCTTTACTTAAAAAAACATTGGTTTAGTACTTTCACTTGTATTTAAGCTCTATCTTGTACACATTGCGCGCTTAATGAAGGAATTCAATGATTCTGTTAGGATCTAAAAGCTTGCTGAATGATTCTGTTTGATTTTCTTACATGCATATCTTCTTTCTAATTATATTATTTGTTTTATGTAGTATCATTTAAGTTTTATATTTTACATCTGAAGTTATACGGTTTAACTTTTGAAATATAGTATAAAACGAGCTTATGTTAAGTGGTATTTTTCAGTGGGCAAGTCACTACAAAAAAAATTGATATTGTTACAATCATTTTCGTTACAAAATTGATAGTGGTTAGTTAAGGTCCTTAAGGAAACATTTTTCCTAGTATGTTTATATCATTATATGGAATCTTAGCTTGCATTTCTGAGTATATGTAGTATTTTCGTGATGTTTTGAACCTAAGACCAACTTGAAGATATGAATTACGCATACTACATACTTAAATAACTTTTAAAAAACTTGGATTCATATTATTTTATCAAAGGTCAGATTATTGAACCCTTAATTTTAGACTGTATATATAATCTGGTAATTTAGAGTTAACTGTGTATGGTTACCCAACGTTTGGTAACAGAAAGTCAGTGGGCTAACAAGACAAACTAAATAGTTCATTCAACTAAATAGTTCGTTTTTAACTAAATACTTAAGAGGCTTAAAGAAGTAAAAAAGTACAATGTCTTCATATAGATCAACTATTTTTGTTTGTTTGTTAGAACTCCGGACCATTAAATATACTAACAAAACATATCATAGAAATTAAATTAGAAACCGAGTTTTCATAATTACTAGTGTTCTGTTTTTTCTTGCATATCACATAATTTTAATTTCAATATATGCAGTGAAGGTTTATTTATATTTTTGGTTAAAGTATGCAGTGAAGATACAAACATAGTATATATATATATGTGTGAAGAATGGAGTGAAAACGTGGAAGAAGAATCACCAAAGTCCAAGACGATAATATATAATGGAAAGATTGAAAATGAAACCTATGAAGAAAATAAATGTAACTGTGCATATGCATGTTGGTCCACGTGGTTCATGCAGCAGAGCATATCTGTTCCCCACTTAGCCTGGCCCCCAACCACAGCCACTATAAAGCCAGTAAGTAAATCCTAACAAATCTAAAAGGAAAAGAGAGAAAAATCAAATAATGATATTGCAACTTTTAGTTAGTACTTACTTAGTAGCATCTCCGATATGACTACTTTATTAATGTGAGAATATTTCTCTGTAATTGATTGGGTTTCATCTTTTCCAGAATTGGTTTAGAATGTTTGGCCTGACACTAATCAATCATTTTTTTCCCCCAAAACGGTAATAAAAACACTAATTAATTGTAATTAATAGGATACAGATGAAACCTACCCGTCGGTGGCCTGACTTCACCGGAGAAAGAGACCAAAGATGATATCTTTTCTTTTCTCTTCATCATTTGTTTAAGAAACTAAATATGATTTGTTCTTAGTTCAAACAAAAAAGAAAACTAATAGGATATACGAAACGAGCTAAAATGAGACTGTAAACAGAATTGATTCTCAAATGGTTTTTAGACGTGTCTATGCCTTTTACATTGTAGTAAGAAGAGCCAATGAAACTCAGGATGGACAGCGCCAAAAAAAATCAATGTGAATGTGATCATCATGGCGCTATCCCTCCTGAGCTTTACAGATTCTTCCCTACTTTTTTTTTTCTGTTGTTAAAAATTATAACAGATTAGAGAGGAAAGTGAAGCTAAGAGGATGGGAGTGAGGAAGAAGAAGGAGAAGAGAAAGTGTTATTTATAGACAGACGATGCGAGTTTAAGGAACTTGGGTTCAAAGGAACCGGCCACGTCATCTTTTCTTCGTGGAACGTGAAATTATTAGTTTATACATATTCTACCAAAAAAATATACTAATTAGGCCCTCTCCTTCTTTTCTGTAATTTTATTGTAATTATTTAATTTCTTAGCATTTTATTATATATTTTATTTTTGGAAAGTATATTGTTATACTATAGAGTCCAGATGTGATTTATCGGATCCCGTATCGTTTGTTTGACTTCTTTCTCCTTCTGAGGTCCTTTGATTCACAAAAATGAAGGAGGCTTTTTAATTCAAATACATTATCAATGCTTTTGTTGACGAAAATAGATGCATCTATTCCAATAGTACATGTATATGCTATCGTACCAAGTCGGTTTTAATTATATATGAATAGATTTCAATATATATCAATTGACATGTCAACAATATAAGAAATTTTTTAGTGATCCAATAAATGTGTATGTCATTGGTAAAATGAAGGTCTAATAAAATCTATGAAAAAAACTAATACTTTTTGTGGTTGTTTTTTGTTTAAATTTCAGTTTATTACATACTATCAGTACATGCAGTTTTTCAATATTGTTTTTTTGTACCGCATATTATCAAATATTAGAAGACCTATGCACATTTGCAAACTACGAGACTTTAGAGTTTTTTTTTTTTTGAACAACACTTTAGAGTATTTGCTGACTTTATTTTTCTAAATTCATTGTTTATAGTCTTTAACACACAATTTTTTTAAAAGAAATAACTACGACTGAATAATTAGATGTTTAGACGAATATAAAATATCAGAGGTACAATTCTTGCCAGAATAGGTAAATTCTGGTAAAGTAAGGGTGAAGTTTGTTTTCCAAATATGTTTACAAATATGATTAAATTAATAAATGTCAAGACTTTTACTTTATCTTTTTGATTGTTGTTTTATTTTTTCATGCATTCCTGCCGACTACGGTCGCAAGTCATATACGTATTAACTTTTTAACTAAAATAGGTAGATTAACCTTTTCTGCAACTAAAATACGTATTAACATGGTTTCAAAAGATACTATATGATGACGACGATGATTCTTTATTCGAGATGGATTGCATGGAATTGATCAAGATGATGTTTGTCATTTTGGAGTGGCCGGCGTCCTCTTCCCTCATCGACTTATTCACAGCTTTGAAGTTGATGTGGCCTAATTTCAAAATATCTTTATTTTTCCGTTATTTTAGTAGTTCGAACAAATTGTTTGGTTCGTGGTATTCGTTTGCATGGAACTAATTTCTTTAATGACGATATTTGTATTTTACATTGGTTCACGTTTTATAATTTTAAGTTGAAAACAAAGAGGAATTCACTTACAAATGGCTGACTTATAATGATATATATATTTTTTTTAATTTGACTAAAAAGATATTTTCTCTAAAATTCCAGCTAACTTATACATTATCTAATTTTTAATTCGCTTGTCGTGAAAGGAACGAACTTACAAAATGGCCTAAATTTTAATGATTTTGTCGAGAGAATGAGCTAACTAACAAAAATAATTATGATAAACTTTTGTTATTTTTTTTATTGTTAAACCCTTGTTTCAAAAAAAAAAAATTTGTCACTTTACAATTTTATTTAGTTTAATGGACTATCAATTTGTACTAACGGAAAATTGTATTTGGTTTTAACTAATCTGATTTTATGTTGCGGCGACATTTAATACTGTTATAGATAAGATGCCTTGTTATTTTTTTAGTTAATGGTTGATGATTTGAGTTTACAAATCTTTTTTTTGTTTTTTTTTTTTTGCAGCAATTTGGATGTGTGTTAGCTTAAAAGGAAACTATAATGGATTAGAGTAATCAAAATTTATGATCATATTTGATATATAGCAAATTATAATTATTTTTTAACAGTGTATTGGATGTAGAAAATCATTACTGATAGGGTTTTACGCTGCTAAACTTTTGAATAGTAGTTATAAGAGTATATCAAAAGTTTAGATGGTTTGGACTTTGGATGGTTATATAGAAATTCAATATATGTAATTCAAAGGAAAAAAAGGGTTGTATAAGTTCTTTTCAAGTAATGATTATGTTCCCCTATATCGCATCTTAGCTTTCAACAATATCATTTTTTAAGATACATTTTCTCATAAAAGTGAGTCTGGGTGTTATTAGTTACCATATTCACATCAATCTCACATCATGCGGTGTGGTCAATGCTTTCAATAGTCCTCCATATCTCTCACTTTCATCACTACATTCTTCTCAATTTAAAAGTGTTTTTGTTTTCCTTTTTAAAAAAAATGAACAGGAGGGTTTGGTCACCGAAACCATAAGGGAACTCTATGATTATGCAAGTCGTTACATTATGACGTTATGAGGGCAAATTTGTCATTTGCATTTAGTTAGCAAGAAACTAAACGATGTTTTTCATGGTGGTCTCATTTTAGAATCAGTTTAACTAGGATATAAACATATGGGAAAAGAAAAGCGAACATCATATACTTAATATAGATTCTGGTTTTCAAACTTTAGTGTTAAAACGCAATGACCACAATTACAAGAAGGAGAAAATAGCTAGAAAAAATTATTTGGGTTTCCAAAATTCGTCCACAATCTGAATATTAAAGGATCAGATGAGGCCATGAGCCATGAAGGGTCCCCGTTCCGGAGCAAGGTCCATGTGTTCTAACTTCTAAGTAGCTGAAGAACTTCCAAATATAAGAAAACAAAACACACACACACACAAGAATAATCAATATCTTTTATTGGCTGAGAATTTACAAACATTCAATCTGACATTATTCAATTTATTTTGGTTTAGCTTTTCGTTAGGTCATTATCATAGGCAACAGCCCTCAATCAATAGCCTGATACATTAATGTTAGAAAGATTTTGAAAACCACATAAATAAATGAACAAGAACGAATCTAAGTTGGAGTGTTATTTTGCTATTAATATATATAGAATTCTATAGTCTCTATCTTCTGCCATCTCTACACAGTTGTGCTCTTATGGTGTGTGACATAGAATTTATGAACACGGCTTTCTTTAAAAATATATTATTTTCCTAGTATATAGTTCTGTAAACATAGTTAGCTTCTTTGTCAGACTGAGCCTGGTAAAAAATACTCCAACTTTTGTATTTCATTCACATTTTCGGCTAGCGTTTGGCTTTTGGTATTAGATAATTCCGAGCGTTTGATTTGGGTTAAATATGTTGGAGGATATTAAACGAAAATCTTTAACAACAAAAATGTTGGAATATTTTGAACTAAATATATCTTTAAAAGCTCAAATAAATCAGTTTTGCATGTTCTTGATCACCTAATTTTAATATTCTCAGGAACAAGAAGGGGTGATTGGTTCGGACTATAGTTATTGGTTTTAAACTCACATGTTTTCTTGGTTTTAAAAGAAAAAAAAAAGAAAAAAGAAAAAAAATGAAAAAATAAAATAAAATCACCCAAGTTTGATTTGTTATGTATTAGTCTGTGATAGTAGTACATTTTAGATAACATATAGTTAAGAACTTAGGATACACAATTTGAAATATTAACATGTATTATCGTCAAGTGCTTGAAATACTACTATTTAAACGCTTATACGAAGCAAGATTCATAGAATCAGAGTAGTGGGAAGACTCCATATAAAAGGAACCAATACACAAATTCAAAAGAATTAATTGGCTGAAAATTCGCAAAAACATTCATTCTGACAAAATTCAACTTCATTTGATCAGCTTTTCGTTAAAATGGTCATCATCCACACAGTCCTCAATCAATGGGTCTATCACCACTTTATAAGTCAGAAAAACAAAAAAACGATAAATGAAATAAGAAGAAGGAGTTTCTTCGAAAAATCCAAAGAAGGGATGATTGAAATTTTAAGTTTTTAGTTTTTCGAGGATTGAGAAAATAATGGAGGAAATTCTGGGAAGAAATCAAAACAATTATTGGAGCGTCACTTCAGGGCGGCTTTATGATTCTGTCCTGCCAACTTCACAGTTACTCCACCTTCTACTTCGTGACACAGAATTTAACATACACAGCTTTTCGTGCACATCTTTCTTTAGGGTATCAACGATAGTAACCATTATCTAATATAGCCATTGCACACGAAAGTTTATATTGCGTTAGAACTAATAAGACATAAACAGTAAAAGAGAATCCGGTATAATTTTTAAACACACTATTGACCTATTGTTATGATTGATTATAAACGGTTGTATAGTAAAATCTTCAAAGCTAAAAGATCCTATATATAAGTATTACTTTGAAAGTAAAAGGAAATGTATTTTTGAATATATATATATATATATATATATATATATAAAAAACCTCACTAAATAAAAGAACACATGCACATTTTTTTTGTAACTAACACAAGCACATTTTCGGCCAGCGTATCTATCTGATATATATGGATTTTCTTGAACGATCCAAAAAAATAAAGTCGAAGGCCCAAAACCAAAAAATTGTTTTGACACTAAAAAACGGGTTAGCTTCTAATTATATCTTTTCTTGAACTAAACACGTAATATTTAGAATTCGAGTGGCTATTTTGCCAAACTAAAAATAGTCAATATCTCACGCAGAAAATTCATCAATATTAAGAAAAGACATGGTTAAAAAAGATAAATTGAAGGTTAAGTAAATCAACTGTACAATTGAAGTGGAACATGGAAGAAAACAGAAAAGATTTATAAGAACAGTTTTCAACTAGGAGTGGTGGCCATCAACAATATAAGCATAGAGAAGTTGATTCCAAACATCAGGAACTCCAGGCAAACACCAATGTATACAATCTGAGTAACTACTTGGATTCAAGATTTCATCTTCCTTCAATGCTTCCCATTGTTTTCTGTAGATCGAAGGGTGGCCGTCTTTTCTATACTCTGATAATTGCGTAATGTTTATCATCTGCATGTTCATTCCTCTTTTTTTTAGCCCGTCGAGCATATTTTCTACGATTCTCATCATTTTTGGATCCGAGCCTTTTCCGTTATATCCTTCTTTATCGATTAGACTATTTTCTCCGTAACAGTTTTGTTTAACTTTTCCTCCCCATTCTTCAGCCCTACATAGTGGTATTTTTTTACTTGTTACCTTGTATAAGAAATATTATTCACCAAATAAAACAAAAGGACCTCTAGTTTATAAACAAAACAGTAAGTTAATAATTTATATGCTCTATTTGAAAACAAAGTTTAACTAACTATATAATTCAAAAAAAAAAGTTGAACTAGAGAAAATCGCACGCCCACTCTAAAAACCAAATGATACATTGGGAGAAATAATATATTGTGGAAAAAAAGGTAAAGAACAAAGATACGACGAATCTAAGAAGGAAAAAAGAGATTAAAAAGGCTTCATTATGGATATTGAAAAGAGTAAGAGATAGAAGTACCTTTCATGGGTGGGAGACATGGACATGAAGAAAAGTTTGGTAAGATTGGAGTTAACGTGAACTTCCAACCACTGAGACAGTGTTTGCAAAGCCATCTCATAAACCCTCACCATCTCCACTTCTTTGTATATTCCATCTAACTTCTCAAACGATCCCCACCTTTTATTTCATTTCATTTCAAACATTACCCAATTATTGAGAGGGAGAGAGAGATGTATATATATAATATATAAAGAGAGATCATTGGCTTCAGTTATAGCCTTATAGGTAAAGAAACTTACAGGGTCTTGATATGAGGCCTTCTCCACCATAAATAAGAGTTTAAGACGATGATATCGGATTCCGTCCAATGCCTCGCGTGTTTCTCTATCGATTGGATCCGAACTATCCGTTCGGGTAACCTGTGGTTTGTTGGATCATCCGAGTTGGATTCCACTAGCAATGGAGCCCAATAGAAATCTATTGTCGCGTTGTATTCCTGATTATTGATCCACAAAGATTGGTTCAAATTATTGACGACCTAATGTAAATTTATATTAAACTATCTAATGAAAAGATATAAATAAGAGGTTTTACTTTTTATATATATTTTAAATTTTGTTTAAAAATAATTTTGAAATTGGTGTTACGCACTATTTGCATATGCATGTTCTAAAAGACCATCATCAATCATTCTCTAGTATTTAATCACCCAACTAAAGTAATTGAGTTTAGGTTTTGGAGGACTTACAAGGGATTTGAAGGTGATGAGGTTAGAGCCATTGTTGTGCATATACATCAACTTTGGGTTTGTAATGGCCGAACTAACCATACACACCATTGATACCCATTGGCCTCTGTTCAAGGAGTCTCCTACGTACACCATCCTCTTATTCCTTAGCCTCTCCAGCAACTTCGTCCCATTAAACCTTTTTTTTTTTAACATTAGAAGATTTAGAAGATTGATTATATTGTTATATTATTTAGGCAGCAACAAGTCACTACTCATGTGGTATTCTGGAAGATCCCTTAGCCACTAATTGTCTTAAATTGTAATCTTTATATTTTAGTATATGTGTACCTTTTTTTTTGCCAAATTATTATAAGTATATTTATTTCTTTCTATTCCAAACAATAAACGGCATTGATATAGTTGGCACACGAAGGAAACTTATAAGCGCCAAAATTAGGCTCAGCTACTTGTTAATTCACTTTTTTGGTACATATGTCATTACAAAAAAAAATGATTTTTTTTCGATTCTCTAGCTAATTCTAATCAGTTGACTGAGATAGTGTTATGGCACAAGGAGTACAACTAAATGAGTCAGTTAAACAATCAAACATGAAAAATCTCGTCGAAAGCCTTTATATGATATATAGAGAGTAAAACAGTAGGAGAAGTTAGATAAATTGTGTAAACTCTTTTTGCTAAACTAACTAATAAACGAAATTTCCATGCAATATGTTACTTTACATTGAATATCATTAACGATTTTTTGTTTTTAACATACATAAAAAGAAAGAAAGATGTAAACGTGAAGTGTAATGATAAAGAGAGAGACACAAACCTAGGGAGATCGCACGTGTGAGGCTGCCACCTCCAGAATCTGTAACTCGAATCTTTTCTCCCAAACTTCTCACAAGCCAACTGATCAGACATGAACTTGCACTCTTCTTCTTTATAAAGAGGGTATGACTCGTTATCATATACCCATTTCCCTTCGAACAAATTACATTCTCTGCCACTCTCGCCGCTGTCCGAAACACCGTCCCTTTGTGGAATTTCCTTTGGCAACCCGTTTCGAGACAAATACACGGCAGTGAATATTACTCCGGCCACAAGCACGGCGGCGATAGTGTGAAAGCTCGCCCTGATTCCCAGCATCAACAGTTGTCGCTTTGCCATTAGTTATGTATTGTTATTGCTATGATGTTTGTTTTGGGGTTATATTGATGTGTCTTACTCTAAAACTTGCCTTTTAACTTCAGTCTTGTTGAAGTTTTTTTGTAGTTTGGTGGCCAATCAAGTTTCAGTAGCTGTCTATGAATAACTAATGCCTATTTCTATCTGAATCAATTTTCTTGATATAAATTTTGTGTTGATAGTTTGTCAAGCAATGTCCACTTGCAAAAAATAAAAAAATTGTTCAAATTGATTCGAGAAGGGAAATTTTCTTTCCTAGATGTCCAAGGACAGTACCTTGAAGGAGGCTTTGAACTTGAGTTTTAACTTTGTATGGAAATCTAGAATTGCTCATACATATAAGATTAAACTCAAAGTTATATAAGGTGAATAAGAATTTGGTTAGCGAACTTACAAAGTTCAAAAATCTTGATAAAGGGTTATTATATATAAGTTTTATAAACTTCCATTTCATCGTTCCACCTAGCTATGCAGTGCTTCATTTGGACATGATCTAAATATAGTGATAGATTTTCGATTAAAAACTTTTAAGATATTTATACATAATTTTGAAGGTTTGTATAACCTCATTTCTAACCTTGCAAGAAGGTAGAGGGATATGTCATATATATCTTGTTATACTAGTAACGACTTAACCTATATATATACAAAGAGTAATATTAGAATTTCGGATTGACTAAAGTAGTGCTCGTATTAATCTACGACTTGGTTAGCAAATAATCGGTCTTTGCAAACAACTGGAGGGAACTTTTGACCACGTATATTTTTAACGCATATATATATATATATATATATGTGTATCGTCAACGAAATTCATAAATAGTTTTAGTATGGATATAGAACATTTTATCGAATATAGGTGGGTCAGACAACTTGGCGAGAAGGTACTTTATTTTGGAGTGGTTTTGCATCTCCCTTGGTTTTCAAGTGAAGGCGACTATCGATTAAATTGTTTTCCGGATATACCCCTTCTTCTTCATAATATATGACTGAGAAAGGTATGGCAAAAAGGGGTCATTAAGGTATTTCCTAGCAACAGTTTGGTCCTGCTTGTTTGCTTTTGTTTTCATAATGCAAGAATATGGTTAGAGATGGTCAAATAATATGATTTGTTAGAGGCAAGGTTTAAGTTGTTGACGTTTCCACATTCATACTATTCGTTGTCTTCAAGTTACCTCAAAATCCCATTGGTTGCTTCGTTTATATATTCGAAATGTTCTGCTTAAGCAATGCATATTAATTTCTTTCATTTATAATTTTTCTCATTTTTCGAAGTATTTGTTTTAGTAGGGGAAATATAGATAACCCGGATCCAGAAATGAATTAATTAGGAGTAGAATATATTTCTTATAAGTATAATTGAGAAATAAATGATTAATTTCTTTAAAAATTAATTAGTGCTTTACAGAAGATAAGTTTCTTTCTGAAATAGGAGAATGATGTGGGAGCATTGAACCATGGAACCCACAAAGTTATTGGGCATAGCTATGTGTTGGACTTCACATCCTCGAACCTCTGTCTCATTAGAACCATCACTCTCATCGTTTATCGTCACTCTCTCTATTACTTTCTTTCTCTGTTTCTCAAACCATTTCATAAAACCCTAATCTTATACTACGTTTCATGGATTTGTTCTTGTAAACAAACTATGCGGCTCCAACCTTTCTGCTCTCTTACGAATACTTTAGATTAGCTTTCCGAAGATAAACAAAAATTAGAATTTGGAAAATGCTCTAGTACTGTACGAAGTAATGAATGGTTTACAACAAATGAAAGATACTTCTATTTAATTAGTACTAGGGATGTTTCCGCACTACGCGCGGACTGTTTTTATATAGATATTTAATTATTATTTAAGTTTTATTATTTTCACTTTAAGTTAATATTTTAAATATAATATTTAATTTTTAAAATTGTTTTGATATGATTATACATCGAAAATATTTTAACATATTCAAAAATGTATAATTTTAAGAATTAGCTACTTGATATGCTAAAATTAACTGTTAATCTAAAACTTAATATTTGTATATAAACTCACTATTATTCACAACTAACTTTCAAAATATTATTAAAATTATTTTTGTTTTGACTAAATTTGATTATTATTGTTCTAATTAATTTAGATTTTTATTTTTATTTCAACTGTGTTCGTGTAGTGTTTTTATTTAATTAGCAATCTCAAATACAAACAACACTCAATGTTCTAATCTCTTATAAATCTATAAAATAACTATGATTCATATAAATAAAAACAATATTTACATAGTATAAAAAATCACAATCATATTAATAAAATGCAATTTTGATTTGGTCTATGAAGTATACGTAAACTATAAAAAAAATATAGATGAATAAAGCAAATAATACATATACAAATACAATTTCATACTAACTCATTATGTTAAATAAAATATGTTGAGTTTCTCAAAACTCAAAAGATGTAAAATATTTTGCTTGTAATTTAACTTAAATATTTTTTCTTAAACTACACATATATATTTTGATGAACCTTTATAATTAAACTAATAATATATATTATATTATTTTTAAAAGATTTTCTTAACCCAGTAAAAAAACCATATTAGTTTTCATTCAAGTTGGGTTTATAAGGAATTTTGTTGATGTAGATAATTAAAGATTTTTTTAGACATTTTCTTCTACATTAAAATGTATATGTTATTTTTTTAAAAATGCATAATATTTAATTTAAGAATTTATTAACTTGATATATATAAAAATTAACTGTCATTTAAAACTTAATTTTTATTTATAAACTGTTTAACTCATGTGTTGACATGTAGTAACTTGTAGTAACTTGACTACCTTAAGCCAACTAAGACACACATTGAATAAATATCAGTGCATGAAATTCTTCTTTTGTCTATCATTTTCTGCAATGTAAATAGTAACAATGATCGAAATCTTCATATAGATAGATGCTTTGAAAAGCTTTCTATAATTTATGTTATCTTGTTGGTTGCCATAAATCTAACGTACTATGATGTTTAATCTGTATGTTTCTAAAAGGTGAATGTTTTAGATTTTTATAATTTACAAATGTTTTAAATTTTATTTTAGAAATTATTATTTTGTAATCTTGTTTCTATTAACTTTTATTTAAGTCTTTTGTCTATCACTATATTTATTTTACTGATTAAAATGATATATAGTTTTATTTAGTTTTTGTTAATAAGTATATTAATTCAATGGTTTTATTTATTTATTTTATGTGTATTTCAAAAAATCTAAAGTGAGAATTTTCATTATTGTTAATTTGTTATATTACAAACAAAAGAGTATATATTGATGCTATAGATTTAAATAATATTTATTTTACTGATTCAAAAAATAATAATTTATTTTTATTTACTCTTGTATTTAACTATATTAATTTTGGTTCTATTTATTTATTTTATGTGTATTCCAAAAAAATCTAAAGTGGGAATTTGTATTATTTTTTTTTGCTGATGTGTCATACTTTTAGAGTAGTTTGAAAAGCTGAGGTGGATAGCTTAAAGAGCCCCAAATAGTTCCTTTTATTTAGTATATATTATACAAACTCACTTCAGAAATTGGGTAACATTATATCTTCTACATTTTTTTTTAACACTGATTTATTAATCTATTGCAAATTATGAGAACTGTTACATCAACGATTTTACAATAGTCAATTGTACCGTTTTATGAAGATCTACGACTAACGGCTCTACCTGCACCATATATGCTGCACCATGCTTACCATTAATCTGTATAATTAAAAATAAATCAGGCTCTCTGGGATTTGAAACCTACCATACTTTACCATTAATCTGTATAATTAATAATAAATTGTGTTCTCTGTGATTTGAAATTCAGACCTTCTGGTGTAGAAACATTAATAAACTCTTATTAAACTATTGAATTAAAGAAACTTCCATTATCTTCTATATTCTTTAGGACCTTCTAAATGTAGTTTAACAACAAAATATAAATAGAATAAAAAATTAAGTTCAAATAATAAGCCCACCTTAACCCGACCCAAAAATAGTGTTATAGGCCGTATATACATCAGCTGATCCGCTTTTCTTCACATAACAAGATTTGTAGAAAAGTACATATTTTTGCAACTTGTGAATTAGATTTTCATTTATTTGTTATTTTCCTTCTCTCGAACGAGCGGAAACTTGGGGAGAGGTCCAATCAAAAGTAGAAGAAGCAGTGGCGTGAAGGATCCCAAAAGCACGATTTATTTATTTTATTTATTAGAAAGAAAAAAAGGGAACTTAATTTGTAAATCACAATTAATATGTTTTGCGCAACTTGCAAAAACATTGTAGCTACCCCACTCCCACTTGCACCGCCAACTCTTTCCCATTTATTTCATTTTCACGCCTTTCGTGGCCACATTAAGTATGTATCTTATGATTAGTAAGCTATGCTATATTTGTCGATATTTGACGACCACAAGAAATAGTAAATGAAAGTATGAAACCATTTTTGCTATAACGTATTCATATCGGTGTTTTGCAGCTATGACGTATTCGTTTTGGCGTTTGTTTTATGCTGTTTACAATATCATATGTGAAAGTGAAACATCAAATATTGTTGGGTTTTTAAAATATCTACAAAGACTAACCATACTTAAAATCATAGTTCAAATATGTGTAACCATAGTCCTCCAACCGGTAATACATTTTCTAATAATCGTGATCACTGCATGAATTGATTTTTTATAATTTAGTTTTATTTACATAATTGTGTTGAACTTCGATTATAGTTTTACAAACATGCATGAAAAAATACAGCAGTTGGAAGTTTTTAAACTTTGTGGATAGAAATGTACGATTCAAAGTTTAAATAAACCACTCGAATATATAAACCAAATGAAATCACATCAAAATATTTTATATTTAAAGAGATCACTTGGAAACGAAACATATCGTGACTCTCGTGATGTAAAAGGACATGCAACTTGCGCTCTTCACTATTATATTTTATTCTATATTATTCAAAATTGAATATTATATATATATATCCTTTGATTGGGAAGAAGCATAAAGAAAAGGAGGTGGGAGAAAAACAAGTTGCAACTTGCATTTCCTTTTTATCAAGCGGAAAAAAATAACAGCTTGGCTTGTTGGGTTATCATTCAAAGCATTGTCCACTTGCAAGTTCTTAATTCTTTAATTCCACCAACATGTTCATATTTTATATTTTATTTATCAAATTTATGACAAAGAAAAACTTGAAATCTCAATCGATTTTCTTAATCATTATCGAATAATAAGGAAGTAAAAAGGTTGGAGGAACGATTCAAAATCCTCAAGGAAAGGATATATAATATTATGCCCAAGTTCCCTTCAGAAAAATTAAAAATCATGGAATTTTCTCATAAGTTGTTTGTAAACGTAATTTATTTGCATAATATAAAAATCACGAGGACGCAAGGTTTAGTATCTCAATGTTACGATCGAGTTACACCAGGGTCGAACATTACGCATTGCAATCTTAGTAAATATACGTATTTTTTGGTTGAAACTATATGAGACGAGATTAAACTTGAAAATCATATTTTAATTTAACAAACAAAACAACCAATTTTTCTCCTAGTTGAATACTATATATATATATATATATATATTATGATTAGTTTTTATTATCTTTGGTTTGGTGGTGAAAAGCCGGAATAGGGCTATCCGAATCGGTTCTTTATGGCGATAACATACAAAAACAAAAAAAAGAAGTAAATAATAATAAAAGATATGATGCATGGGGATTAATTCACTAATGTATTTTTTTTTCACACAATAAGCCGGAAAAACATAGATCACACGACGGCTAAAAATCTAAGAAAACGACGCCGGATCTAACGAAACTACTCAGAGGACGAAACACTCATCAAAGGGACGTCTTCTTCTTGCTCTCCGCCGCAGAATTCTCAGCTATTTTAGCCAAAGATTGAAGATTGCATCGTACGATAACGTCAACGAAGTCGCAAGTCTCTTCCTTTGTGTTCCCCGGAGGCACGTCAACGACGTAAGATTCCACAACGACGGTACCGGAGATCGGAGAAGGGTGGAGAGTCGTGACGGATCGGTAGTTAGAGAGCCGGTGGTCGCCACCGACGACGCTGAAACTGATTACGTGGCGCTCGTCGTCGAGAATGTCGAGACGCTCGGTGGAGCTCCCGGCGGGAAGGCCGGAGACGACGTGGACTTGACGGAGGCTACCGACGTTTCCGCCGTCTCCGCCGATAACGCTGCAGCTTTTTAAAAAGTGTTTGTATGCTTGCGGGTTGTCGAAGCGGCGTACGACGGACCACACGGTGGAGATTGGAGCGGAGATCTCTTGGATGACGGCGGAGCAACACTGGTTAGGACCAACCTCGTGCGTGTGGAAACGAGCGGCGGTTGAGTCTCGTGAGAGAGAAGGGAAACGTTTTTGAAAAGAAGCGATCATCATCGGAATCTGAACGGAATCTCCGTCGGATACGGCGGAAGAAGGACGGTGAACGGCGAGCATGACGATCTTGGTAAATGGTAATTTGCCTTTCTTGTTTTTATGGAAATCTTGATTCGATCTTTGATCGATTCCCTTCTTTTAAGAGTTAGAAGAAAACGGAGGTTTGAAGAGGAAGGTGTTCAAGGGGAGGAGAAGATGTGTGTATATAGAAAAAGAGGAAGATCGACTTTACAGCGACTTGCCAAAAGTTGGGCTGTGCCTTTCGATTTGAGAGAGATGGAGAAAAAGAGAGAGAGAGAGTTTTTAATGCAGAGTTCATGTGAGTGGTGATAACGAAAAAAAAAACCCAGCAAGTTGCTCTTCGCTAATTTACGCATTTGCCCTTGGTGAGAACAAAGTTTCTGTTGACTTGACTGTTCGGTACGATGGCAAGTGACCATAATTCTCGTGTACTATTGTTAAACACAAGATTTTAAAAAATTTAAGTACAAGTAGAGCTATGGGTTTTAGTAATTTTTTTACAAGAGAATTTTCTTTAATTTTGGTAACTAGGGACGACCAAAAATCTGGACGAAACTGTCTTGAAATTTGACACAATCTATTTTTAAGTATGGAGTGGTCCTAACGGGTTTCGTTTTTGATTAGACTAGTTTTTACATATAGATGAAGTCGAGTTTAGTTAAATTTTTGGCGGATACGCATATTAATTAGGATAATTACATTTCAAACCCATATATATGGATAGTTAGACCATCTCCAATGGTATGAATCTCAATTGGGATTCTTAACAATATTTTTAATATAAATTTTCAATCATTTAATCTTAAGAACTTTGATAGAAGATTTTATCTTTTTCACCTCCAATGGTAGAACCCATTAAAAATTCTTAAAAATTAAAAATTTATATAAAAAAATTATTGCACCAAACTTATATCATTTCTCTCCTACTTCACAATCACAAAAACAATAATGTATGGTTTGTACTTTGAACAACATTTATTTGTAAACTGAACGTACATGGACAGTAGCCCATGAGAATTAGCTGACCAATCAGCTAATGACACGTAGCCCATGAGAGCCGCTTCTGAAAACTTTGAATTGAGAACCGCCTCTCACCTATTTCACACATTAATAAATAAAATAATAATTTTTTAACTTCAGAACTCTTTAAAATTTTTGTTAAGAAGCCCCGTTGAAGGTGCTCTTAGGTGTCAAATCCGAATACCCTACAATTCAAGAATATACCATAGCAACTTGATGAACAAGTAGATGGAACAAGTTTCCTAGAAAATTCTCGTAATGCTTTGATATGTTCTATATTGATCTTTCTGTATACAAAGCAGAAGTCTCGCAACCATTGTACATCACGAGAAGGATATGCACTTTCAGATCCATTTTACATCATGTGATGCACAAAAATGGAGAGAGTTCGTCAAAGTTTTTGCTATTTGAAGATGATTGAGATGTTGCAAGAGCAACTTTTGTTAGTAGTCATATCATGTTTCATATGGTTAACGTGAGCACGATGGATGAGTTTTGCTTTGTGTACAGCCTAAGAATTGATGCAATGAAGTATATGAGAGGTTCCAATAGAAACTTCAATCCACATCGTCAGCCATACAAATAATCTGTGAAAATCATTACATTCAATTTGTAGTCATTTAATCATAATGTCATTGTTTGTAATGAGACATGTGATTGCTAGATTTGTTTTGTAACTGCTGGTTCAAAGATACATTTCGGTCATTAATTTTGACGACTTGAACGTTGAAAATATAATTTAAATCTTAATCTTCGAAATTTTGTCACACAACAAGTAACCATAAAATGAACATAATTTGGTCCCCAAAGTTAAATGTTGTCCCCGATTTATAAATGATGTAGATTCAAGAACATCAAACACATGTTTTTGTTACTCGTTACCATTTCTTGTAGGCTTATCGAGGATGAAACGAGCATTTCTAATGTCAATCCTGATAGATTAACCCGCACGACAAATTGAGTAACAAGATGATATTAATTTACCAAATTTGTAGTTAATCTGATAACGTGCATGCTGATGCTGAGATTAGGCCGCAAATTTGTGAAAGAGAAAAATACAAAAGAATGAGATTGCCTAAAGAAAATTAGACTCATTGAAACGTGATTAAGGCGTTTTTAACTTTTAATGTGGAAAATGTCAAGTTGACCAGAGAGGGTCCTTGACTATTTCTTTAATTTAATGACACGGCAAATTTCTTATTTTATCTCTCCGAAGGACAAAGAAACTCGTGTCGTTTCGAGTGCTGAACGATGCACGTCAGGCTGTTTTCAATTGCTCGGTGAGAAGAAATACAAAGAATTCTTCACAGGCGTAGCAGAAGTAGAAGCTCAAAGAGAAGAGCCATCGTCTTCTTCTCTCTTCGATTTCGGCGGATTAAGTTTTACGCAGGAGAGGAGAGATGGATCAGATGCTGAACAAAGTGGGCTCTTATTGGTTAGGTCAAAAGGCAAACAAAGAGTTTAACTCCGTCGGTGACGATTTCAATGTATCCTTCCTATTCCTTTCAGAGTTTTCGTTTAACCTTTTGATCGTGTTCCAATCTCAGAGCAAACTCATCGGCCTAAAGTAACCATTTTTATTTAGGGTTTGTAGTTTTTGAGATAGACCTTACAGGTTTCGTGGTCAAAATTCGATTTTTCTTCTTCCTTCTAATGCTTGTTTTGGTCAAGAACTATGCTCAAGAGGGTTAATTGGCTCTCGATTTCAATCGGTTTCGTAATTTCGTAGCTTAATTGAACCCTTTGTTAAATTTGGGGGACATTGCTCTTTAGTGGAAGATCCTTTTAGTTACTGTCTAAAGAAGAAGGTAATTTATTTGTCTTGGATTCCATTATAGTAGTTGATGTTACAATTCGTATATTTGGTAACATTTCATGAAAAAAGTCTATTGCTTCGGATCTCTTTGAGACATAAAAGTGTCCCGAGAGAGAGTCTCTGATGATGTTTAGATGGTTTCTTGCAGTCATTGTCTAGCAGTATTGAAGGAGGTACCAAGTGGTTGGTCAACAAAATCAAAGGTTTGTATACTTCTTCCATTGTTCTGGTTTCATAAGTTTCTTTCATCTTTTGTGTTACTATCATCTCTGCCGTTAATGGTTTTTGACTCTTGAGAGCTCTTTGTTGACTAATAATCATCATACCTTTATCCACTTTCCGCTCTAAATTTGTAGACATGGCATCAAAATTGTGTCTTCTTTTGTTTCTTGTATTGTGTGTTCATCGTTCTTGTTTCTCTGAACAGGAAAAATGCAGAAGCCATTGCCTGAGTTGCTGAAGGAGTTTGGTTTGCCGGTGGGAATCTTTCCACAGGATGCTACAAACTATGAGTTCAACGAAGAGACGAGGAAGTTGACCGTGTTCATCCCTGAGACCTGCGAGGTTGGGTACAGAGATTCATCGGTGCTACGGTTTTCGACGACGGTGACGGGTTACCTGGAGAAAGGGAAGCTAGCGGAAGTGGAAGGCTTGAAGACAAAGGTGATGATTTGGGTGAAAGTGACTTGTATCTCTGCAGAGTCATCAAAGGTGTATTTCACGGCCGGGATGAAGAAAAGCAGGAGCAGAGATGCTTATGAGGTCATACGTCCTGGTGTTGCCGTTGATAAGTTCTGACTTATGGATCACATTATACTACAATAATAAAAAAAACATAGTGTCCAAGTTTTTTTTTTAATGTATGCTATAACTCCTTTTGTGTGAAACTAAATTTGTTTCATATATTCCACCCTCCTAAGCTACCAAAGATTGCAATGCGTAGGTTAAAAGAGGTTATAATCGATAACAAGAGGATTCTTTTTTTCAATTTGTTTATAATTTAAACTAATCCCACAATGATTTAAAAGTCTGAGAATAAGAAACTCAATAGATGCAAAGCACAAAACAAGACATAGTTTTCTGAAACTGAGGGAAAAACAAAAAAAAAACAGCGTTTAAGCAGCTTGTTGAGCAGAAAGCCTCTTCCTAGCTTCCTCAATGATGGTAAGCTTAATACCTTTTCCTTTAGGAAGAGACACCCATGGCTTTGTCCCTTTGCCAATAGTGAAGACATTCCCTAGCCTCGTGGCGAATTCATGTCCCGTCGAGTCTTGAATGTGGATGGTCTCGAAGCTTCCCTTGTGCTTCTCACGGTTCTTGATCACACCAACACGCCCTCTGTTTCTTCCTCCAGTCACCATCACGACATTTCCAACGTCGAACTTGATAAACTCCACGATCTTGTTCTCCTCGAGGTCGAGCTTGATTGTGTCGTTAGGCTTGATGAGCGGGTCGGGGTAACGGATGGTGCGACCATCGTAGGTGTTGAGGTAAGGAATGCCCTTCTGACCAAACTGGATAGTTCTCACTTTGCACAGCTTGAACTGCACACAAACACAGCAAGAAACTCGTTGGATTACATACAATTTCAACACAAAGCTGTAACCATCAAGTAAATGGCGGCAATATCAAAAGGGATTCATGAGATCCAAAACCTTTGCTTCCTCATCCCTGATGGAGTGGAGACGGAAACGTCCCTTGGTGTCGTACAACAGACGAAAGCTCTCATTCGTTTTTGGGATAGAGACAACATCTGTAGAAGAATAATGCAAAAGGATAAGTCACTACTGATCATAGAAGCACCAAACAAAAGAAGAAGAAAAAAGACTTTAGCTTTGACTCACCCATGAAACCAGCAGGGTAAGTCTTGTCAGTCCTGACTTTCCCATCAACTTGAATGTGCCTTTGCATCAAGATCGAAATCACCTCACGGTACGTCAGAGCATACTTCAATCTGTTACGGATGATAAGAACAAGGGGAAGACACTCCCTCGACTTGTGTGGTCCAGAAGACGGCTTGGGAGCCTGAACAGAGAGAGAGAGCGAGATCATTATAAGCATTGAGAAAACACATATCGAGCAAATGAAAGAGATTCAAGAAAAGTGACTTACAAAGGCACCACCAAGTTTGTCAAGCATCCAATGCTTAGGGGCATTAAGCCTCTTCAGATGCTTCTTCAATCCCCTTGCCTGCAGTGAAAAAAAACAATGTTTAAATTATAAAAATTGATTAAACAAGACGTTCCTCAGCAGTATCTTCATGAAGCTCTTCCATTAAAGGTTCCATTTTTTTAAACAGTAGACACAAGTTTGAAGAAGCTACGAACACATGCCATTGTTTGATGCAACACTGAGTTTCTCGAGATCAGTAGGTGAAAAATTACAAGCTTGGTAATCACTATGCATAGAACAACAAGTTTAAACTAATCTCCTGGTTTTCTCGAGTGTTGGTTCTTCTCGAATCACTAAAAACCAAAATTTTCCCAAAGAGACACATTTTGAAGCCTAAAGGTATCCCTAAATCTAGATCAAGACAAACTTATCTTAACGAGAAAAAAAGACGCAAATGGCAAACAGATTTTTGAGATAAGAGGAAAGGAATCATAGATTGAGATTGACGAACCATGTTTGCAGGTGAATCTCCGAATGCGTTCTGATTCCTCCGACGGCTGAAGCAGCCGTTTTCTCTCTCCAGTCACCTTCTTATCTACGAGTATGCTCAGTGAGCCCTAATTTTTTTCAAAGCCCTAAATAAAACTGGGCCGAGAATAAACTTCTTCAGCTGGGAAAAAAACCCGGGTCCAGTCTTCTTCAACAATTCAGAGTTAAATTGCGATTACAAAACGATTAAAGTTAATTATTAGAAGAAAAAAAATGAAAAAGTGTAATACTAGAAAATTTCTAGGCCGAGAACTTAGTTAGCTAGAAGATAAGTGTGTACAGCTAGGGGTGGGCACTTTGGTTTTTGGTTTGGTTTCGGTTTGGTTTCTTCGGTTTTACGGTTTATCAGTTTTACAAAAATTCAAACTATGTAAAAGCTATATATATTTCGGTTCGGTATGGTTTGGTTTTTTACAGTTCGGTTTGATATGGTTTGGTTTCGGTTTTTTTAGAATTATACTATTACAAAAAAATTTGATTCAAACTAATGGAAATAATAATAATAATAATTGCTATGAGTGAAAAAAAAAATTCAAAAAATAGAATCTAAATCATAACAAATTCATCAATAAGGACAGATTTTAAAACAGAGAAACAAACAAATTATCAAATCTTTCATAATCAATAATTATAAAACAATAAACAAATCTAGATTAAAATTTAATACCTATAACCTTGGAACTAGAACTAGAAGACTTGAATATGAAGAAAAAAGAATTAATCACGTTTTTATTAAAAATTTAAGGTTTAATTTATTATATATATGTAGATATTTTTTTATAAATATTATATTTTAAATTTATGAGTTAAGTTAATCATATAAGATATAAAAGTTGATGGCATAGTGCATTGAGAGCGTCCACATGAGATTTAAAAACTCGATATGATTGGTCCACATCAGCATATTCGTTAAATAAAAAAATATTAAGTATGATTAGGACGAAAAAACTTAGAAACTATAAGCCCAATAATAAAATATGTACATAAACTAAATTAAAAAACTAGGAAAATATAAATAATTTAAAATTTAGTTTAAAAACCGAAAAAATCTTTTGGTTTGACGGTTTTTAACCAAACCAAACCTAAACCAAAATTATAAAAAATTGATGGTCAAACGGATTTTTAGGTTTAACCATAACCAAACCATATCACTTTTTTTGGTTCGGTATGGTTTAGTTTTTTCGGTTATGGTTTTTGTGCCCACCCCTATGTACAGCTATTAGTTATTAAGACAAGTATGTTTATTTTTCTTAGTAAAGATTGTATTTTCGAAAATCAAGTTTTTTCCATTTCTGCGTTACTCTCATTCTCATTTTGTAGAAATCACTTAATTCCCACAGAATTCTTTCTTTCATTTCGTCTATAACACACAGTCTGACGAGAGTTTAAAATTTCTTCTTCCATTGGCCAACTATATTTTCAAATTTAAACCAAAAAAAAAAAACTATATTTTCAAATTTTCATAAGAAATTAATATGTGCTTATAATATAAGAATCGAACATGTAATATATCTAACTAGTTACTCAATATTTTGATTCGACCTAATACTGAGTTTAATAAATGCATTTCATCTGCTATTCCTAGCCAGTATTAATTATATCAATATCTATGAAAATATTTTCAGTATTTTTATATATTTGCTTTATTTTTGCTATACTTTTGTTTTATTTTTTATTTTTTTCTTTATTTTTGCTTATTTTTTGTTTAAGAAATTTTTTACATTTTTTCTTAGTAAAGATGTATTTTCGAAAATCAAAATATTTCTCTTTCTTTCATCCGATAGAATTTTTCTTTTTAAACTGTTCTCAAATTAATATTTTTACAAAATATCGTTTCATGATAATATACGGAGAAAAACAAAATATTTCTGATTTTAGAATATGCATCATTAAATATAGGTCTAGATTTAGGTCTAAATCTGTTAATTTATTTTATAACTAGACTTATAATGTGTCAATCTCTTGTACGAAATGTGAGTAGAAGAAATGATGTAGAAATATGAACAACATACGATCTATCAGCAGAAATCGGCCGGGAACTTACGGTTAGTATACTATCTTCTATGACCTACTACAAGTATTTGTGCACGTATTCAAATGATTAATTCAAGAAGTGTTTATAATTGTATACAAATGATTAATACACGAAGTATTTGTACATGTATACAAATGAATAATACACGTAAGTATTTGTATATGTACAAATAATCAATACACGTATATGTACAAATGATTAATACACGTATTCAAATGAATTAGTACAAGTATTTTTACACGTATTCAAATGAGTTAGTACAAGTATTAGTTCCAAGTATTATACAAACAATTACTATACAAGTATAAAACTATTAATACAAAGAATTAGCGTCGTATAAAAAGAAAAAAAACTACTATACTACAAATGATTTTATCGGCTTTAACAAATACTTACTTAATTAGTGTATTAATCGAAAATTAATTAGACAATAAGTTACGAGAATTTAGTCAGGTAGACGACGATAAGTACAGCTATTAGTTATTAAGACAAGTATGCTTATTTTCTTAATAAAGACATGTTTTCGAAAATCAGTACTTTTTTCCATTTCTAAGTAGACGACGATAAGTACATTGTTTCCTTTCTATCCCCCCTTCCCACACAATTAATTCTTTATTTTTGTCAGCAAGAGAGTGTTCTTTCGACTGACTTTTCAAATAGATCTTTTTACAAAATGGAAAAAAGTTATAAAATGTCGCATGAAAACCATATATTTCTGGATGTAGGATCTGCATCGTTAAGTGTAGAGCAGCCTTCGGTTTTGGAGGACCAAGTGGAAACTGTGATATTTGATGATTAATGAATTCTATTTATGTTGTAACGACGACCAAAGCTATCAAATTTGCAAAAGAAATAAAAGTTTATGAATTCATACACTTTTGCGATTCGAGTTCTTACACTGTTGTTGCTATTTTTGTTTTTGTTTTTTTTTTAACTAAACTACATCTGCAAACGTAAGACTGATCGTTACTCACTTTTATGTTTCCTGTTTTGAAAGAGGGAACAAAAATCTCAGGTGTCTGATAATCAATACAACAAACATGAGAAAAATGAAGTTACAGATACAATTACACATTACAAAATAAACAAAAGAAGAAAGAAGCAACACGAAGTGAAACAATCTTTTCTCGTGTTCCCGTTGTCCAGAAAACACTCTGCACTAATTAAACCAGAATCAATCACAAAACCCCAAAGTATAAAGTTTATATTTACATTCTATGTTGCTGCTCCTTTGGTTTGTTTCCAATTCCTTGTATCAAAACTTCTTGATCACAAAAAAAGAACCAAGCTTAGTCTCCCATTAGAATGGATATGAAACGGCATAGAAGCATACAAGTATCTGTGGTTTCAGAGGAAAGAAGCTCTTGCCCTAGTGTAGGAAGGAAGTAAGATTTGCAGACGGGTTTGTCTATGAATGTGGCTCACGTGCTTTGTGATACAGCTCGATAGTATCCGTGTGGCTTGGATCAAGACTCAGAGCTGCTTCACAGTCTCTGATAGCATCTGCGGGTTCACGCATTGAATCGAAGAACGCTGCTCGTAGATGTAAAAGCTGTAGGTCAGGTTTAAAGGCTATGGCTCTTGATAGCTCCTCAATGGCTTCTGTTTCTTTATGGTCGTCCATCAGAACTGTAAACACGATTTCAAGAACAGTAAATAAGAAACAAGGCATGGCTGTGATAAGGGATTAGTTGAAGTGTGTGTTTGGCATTAAGTTCCAAACAAGAACGGTAATAAGAAACAAAGGCATGGCTGTGAAACTTAGCGCACCTGCGGCTCTGTATCGGTAAGGGTAAGTTCTGAGAGGATCTAGCTGTGTGGCCATGCTTAGGTCTCTCTGCGCCATCTCTCGGTCACAATACTCTGAGCGCTTCTCAAACGCCGATGCATTGTTCTGAGCTTTCTCTATCAACTTTGTCATCTCATCATACGCAGCTTTCCTCTGGTTTTTCAGATGGTACACGCGAGCTAGGCCTTGGTGAGCTCGTGTGTGCTTGATGTTTAGCGCGTTCGTGTAACAATCTGCTGCAAGATCCAGCTTATCACAGTCAACATATACACTTCCCAGGTTGTTCAAAGCCTACAAAAACAAAAAAACTTTTCATGATATTGCATCAAAGATGAGAGAGAAATCAAACTTTTTTTTTTTTTTTAACAGTTTCTTGACTTACTTGTCCCTTTCGAAGACCATCTGATGGACACCGAAGTGCTTCTTCAAGAAGCTGGATCACATACTTCGAAGACTCAGGGTCGAGCGTAGAGTCTGCAAGAGCATAAGCTTTGAGGAAATACGCTTCAAAAGATCTTTGTATTGAAATGGATTCCTCGGCCTTGGCCAGTGCTTCCTCACGGTGCCCTGTGTCATACAGTATCCATCCTTCATACACAAGCCTCTCATGCTCCGACTTTGAATGGTTTCGAGCCAGCCTAAGGCTACGCATCGCCGCCTTTTGACAATTTAGCCTGAAATATCAGATGAAACCAACACATCATTATAAGAATCTGTCTCACATATCAAGAACAAGAAAAATATGTTTTTTTCAGTCAAACAAATGGTTTATACCTTAAGAGAAGAAGAGACTGTCTAAAACGCAGGAGGCTCTTCCCTGGATCATTCGCCAACATATGATGAACAACAGCAAGAGATCCGATATCATCAACAGAAGACCAACGATCATAGAGCTGCATCCAGCAATCAGCCTGGTTCCATTGCTGGACCAGCGGGCGGAGGAGCTCCACCATGTGATCGCCATGGATCTTCTTGTTGAACATCAAGAAGTTCGGCTCCAATGTCAAAAGCGCTCGTATATCTTTCAAAGCACCTTCATAGTCCTCCATAGCTATAGAGATCCACGCTCTCATCTCCAAGCAGTCAGGAGAGACCTTAAACCCCATAACCTTGTTCAGCTCCGCGACCGCGGCCACAAACTGACTCTCCTCGACCAACGACACCGCTCGGAATTTGTAAGGGAAAGTCAGAGTCGGGTCCAAGTCGGTAGCAATGTCTATATCGAGCAGCTTCTCTTTGCCGCTGCAGTACAAGGACCTCTCCTGATGCATCCAACCTGTAGCTGAGCAATCCGAGATCAACGAGTTCATGATCTTATAAGCCGAGTAACGATGCCCGCGCTTATACTTAGACCTGGCTACACCAACGAGTGAGTAAACATGACCTGCCTCAACCGCTGAGTCGAACCATCTCTGAGCATCTTTATACTCTTTCCTCTCAAGCATCACAGCTCCTAACTGGTGATAGGCAAGCTGTTTCTGCCAATTCTCAACCGCGGATTCAACCAAACACTCCAAGACCATGACCGTTGTGTTTGATTTCATATCATCTTCCATAGCGATCTGGCTTAAGAAGAGGTACAACGTGAACGAAGCATGACCAACACAGGCCAGTCTCTCCCGTCCCTCACCGCTACAGAAGATCTTGACAACGTTCGGGTTATGCATAGAGCTCGGCAACTCTCTAAGAAACACCTGAAGACAAGCAGCCACAAGAAGGTAAGCAGCTTCTTCTAACCCGTATTCGATCAACAACACCGCATCGTCGAGATCAGTCACGAGACGAGCCAAATGCGAGTCGCAAGCTGATTTCAACTCGTCGCAGCAGAACCGGTTCGCCAACGAGAGGAGCTCCAAGACGACGTTAGGAGGAAAGACGTCGACTTTTTTGATCCTGCTAAAAACCTCGGCGGCTCTCATCCCTTGCACGGAGATTCCGTTCTGTGTGAAGTTGATCGTGCTTCGTTTCATCTCTCTGAAGCCGCCGTATAACATTGCCTTGAAGGGTCTCGACAAAGACGCGATCTTGTACCTCACGCAGCGAACTTCATCATCGCCGATACAGAAGGACATGTCGTAGTCTTCCTCCGATGTCGAACACTCTGGAGCAACATCATCATCGTTGATTTCTGATCTCGACGCGGCGGCGCCGGAGCAGACGCAGTGGTCGTAGACGGATTCCGGGTCGTACCCGGGAACGAGAGTCGCTTTGGGGCATTCCAGATTTCTGCCGCAGCAATCCATGGCGGTTGTCCCAATCAGCTCGTCTTCTCTCCTCTCGTATCGGAGCCAAGAGGCTAATACGACTTTCGTGTGGACGTTAACGGCGTGTTGCCTAGCTGATCGGAGACTCCGCCGGAAAAGTTTCGGATCGGATAACCCCCGGAATATTGCGCATTGCTCTAAATAAGCCTCGGATTTCTCGAATTCCGAGCAATTCTCGATCCGACGGTAGATTTCCGCGAGCTTCTCGATCAAATCGACGAATTTGAGGGAAGGATCGATCTGCGGCTCGAGCAGATCGGCGACGGGGAGTCCGTAAGGGAGAAGAGAGTCCGGCGAAACGACGGCGTTTGTTTGATTCGACGGTGGATAAGTCCGGCTGGTTTTGGATCGGATCGAGTTAACACGAAGATGGTCCTGGAGGTGCTGTAGCAACTTTTCCCCGACTCCTCCACCTCCTCCGGCGCCACCACCGCTAGCCGGAGGAGGTGGCGGCGGAGGAGGAGCCGAAGTATTGAGAGCGTACACCTGCGTGCCTTTACATCCTTCGATTAGCTTCAAACTTCGCATTGTCGTGAACAGATGATTCTGCATCTCTTCAATCAATCCAGAAAACCCAAAATCCGAAAACTTTTACAGGAAAGTTTTCCAAATTTCAAATTTTTCTTTTGAAATCGATAACAATTGAATAATCTCAGAAATGGGTCTCCACTCTCCAGCTAAATACAACGAACAAGATGATTAATTTGGTTGCTGTCACCTTAAAACAATCCCAGATTTTCGATTGATTCAATGGTGTAATCGGGAAAGATTATAAGAGATGACTGCCAAAAAAAAATCCACCGGACCTCTCAACCGGAAACCACCCGCGAAGAAAGAAAAAAAAATCTCTCCTTCTTCTCCTTCTCTCTCACCGATTAATCGGATTGCTTAAATTCTGACTCTTGTTTATCAGAAAACGTGTTTTTTTTTTTTTGGCAGTGTAACTTTCATCAATTCCAATCTTCTCTTTCGTTGATTCCCACTAATTTTTGTGATTTCTCCCCGTAAAAGTAGAGAGAGGGTAATTGGAGGAATGATCTTCCTCCTCTCTCTCTCTCTCTCTCTCTCGCTTTCTTTCTTTTTTTCTCTCTCTTTAGCTTTTGGTTTCTTGTTTTTCTCTTTCTGTTTTCATAGTCATTCTAATAATGCAAATGTTACTTATTTATGTGTGTTATGTCATTTATGTGTTCCTTATCTTTTGGGGTCTTCGTCTTTTTATTTCCTTTAACTGATGATACTGATTGGTTTGGTCTTATTATAGCTGGAAATAAAAACCAGGGTGCATAATCTTCATGTCACTTGACTTGCACGCTTATTTTAAATACATATATAGAAAAAAATAACTGAAATGGGCCTCGATAGACCCAACTGAACAAAAGCTTAACAAGATGGACATGAAACAACAATTGGCTAAAAAATGTTTACAATGATCTTCCATTTTTGTAGTTTTGCGCCTCTGATGATGATGATGGTGTAACATTCACCAGGGGTTTGAGTGATTTCTTGAGATTAATCAATCCTTCATTACCGTTTACAACTTGAACAAACAAGACACACTTGGTTCTTCCACCTACTGTCATGATCTCAGCTCTCACTGTCTTTGCTTTCGCTGCTTTCATTGACTCTGCAACTTCCGACATTAGTCCTTCTCTGTCGCTACAGCTGAACACGACTCTAGCCAAGTCTCTGTTGTTACAGTGACCTAATCTCAAGTTATCTTCTAAAGCTGGTGTGTTTGGTATGTCTTTAACCACCTTTTTCAATTCGTTCAAATACCTAACAGTCTCTCCTAACACATACGCTTTATTCTTCTGTTTGATTCCATATAAACTTAAAAATGTGTTAAAAATGCATTTTTTTGTTTTTTTTGTAATTGAGTACATGCATAACTAAACTTACTTTGACCAAGTTTGGAAGAATTGTGCGAAGAGTTGCGAAATGGTGGTTAAGTCGAATCCTTCTTCTTCTCTCTGCGTCGCTGTGTTTCTTTGCAGCAACTTCCTTAGATTCGATTAACGAATTTGGTTTTGCCGCTGAAAATTTTCTGGAGAATAGCTTGCTGCTTGTGGTTGCACCTGTGAAGAAATTTGTTGCCCTTGTTGTTGAATACGTTGTTGGATTGTAATACCGAGAAATTGGATGCATCCCTTGCTCTAACTGTGAGCACATGTGAAAAGAAAAGAGATTGATTCAAAGAGGAAGAAAACAGAGAAGACGAGCTTTGATTGATATAGAGAGGATGTAACATAGAAACTTACATGTTTAAGTAAAACCATGGCGATATTGAGACTTAATGGTTAAAACAATGGAGGGAAATGTTGATTATTCTATGTAAATATAAAGAATAATGATAAAACGATGGAGGGAAAGATATGGAGAAGATCCCAAAGGTAATAATTTGGTGATTAATGAGAAATAAACACGAGAATATATTGTAATGAATACAATAAATGATGAAAATCCATTATTTGCTTCCAAATATGTAAAACACAGTCAGTGCAAACAACTAGGAAAAACAGTGTAATTCAATTTTCTACAAATTCTGATTGAGCTTTACGTCGGCTTTAAGCTAAAGTTCTTTTTATTAACATATTTTTAGTCTGCGCTGCTCACAATATATAACTTTTCTAGTTTATAATTTGGATCACACCATTTCATATAGTTTGGGCTAAGGCTTCAATAGAGGCAAACTCTATTTTTGATATATGTCCGATCCATGTGATAGTTACACAATAGTTTGGTAATAAATATTGTTCATTTTTTTGCGAAAACATACAAGTGGTAGGATTAGAAGAATAAAACGATATTCAGACGTAATTAGACCGGTGAAATGTAAACATCATGAACGTATGTGACAAGAATAATAAAAGGGCATACTCAAAAGAGTATAGAATTGAAAATTTCATCAGATTCGTCATATAAACATGTATTTTTTTTTTTCTATTTCGATTTCGGTTTGATAAGGACTGAGGTATATAGCTAGCAGAATAATTTTTCAGCTACCGAATCGATACATTTTTTAAATAAAATTAACATTCGATACACTTTGAGCAACTTCTGAAATTTGAAGGGCCATCTTCGGTTTTTTATATTCACTACAAGAAAATATACGATTTGCGTCAGTAATATTGGTCGCAAGTCCGTCGCAAAAGGTATATTGCGACGGAGTCCAAAACGTCGCAATTCTTTAGCCGTAAATCTAAAATTGTCGTAAAAGTGTTACAAATTTTGCGACAAACGAAAAACAACGCAAACCGGTCGCAAATTTTGCGACGAGCAAAGCACGTCGCAAATATTGCGAGCAACACAATATACCGTAAGAACGTCGCAATCTCCGTTCATCACAAATTTTAGTGGACTGACCTTATAGCCTTCGTTGCAATCTCCGTTCATCACAAATTTTAGTGGACTGACCTTATAGCCTTCGTCGCAAGTCCGTCGTAAATATTACAATAAACTTGCGACTAACTATATATCGTTCGTCGCAAATCCGTCGTAAATATTGCGACAGACTTGCGACTAATTATATATCGTTCGTTGCAAATCCGTCGCAAATTATTAAATATTTTATATAAAAAAATTAACAAAAAAAAACATAAATACCAACCAAAATATATTAAATTAATTTATAAAACTAACAAAATATATTAATTTAAATTATAAAAATTGAATAGTTTGAAAATCTAACAAAAAAATCGATTTTATATCTAATAATTTATAAATCTAACAAAATTAAAACCTAAATCTAATAAGTTATATAAATAAATCTGGCAAATTCCAAATCTAAATCTAACCATTCATCAATCTAACAAAATCAAATCCAAAATCTTACAAAACATAAATACTAACAAATTCAATATTTAACAATGTTTCTCTCTTTCTCTCTATTCAATAATCAAATTCAAAAATTGTTAGAGTTTGAGAGAGAGAGAAAGATAGAGAAAGGTAGTGAGGGACATAGAGAAACCAGAGATGTGAAGAAGAACTAGTGTGAAGAGAAGCAGAAGAGAGGGAGATAGAGTGGCTAAGAGAAGAAAAATAGATATAGAGATCGAGATCGAGAGAGGAAGAGAAGAAAAGAAGCAGAATCAATATAATAACAGATATTGCGACGGATTTGCGATAATCTATCTAATAAAATTTTGTGCGCATTCGTCAAATTTTCTTTGAAAATTCAAAATATTTCGACCAAAAATTTCAAAAAATTTCAGTTTGCGAGGCATTTGCGACGGATCCGTAGCAAATCCGTCGCAAATTTCATATTTTCCTAAAATATCGAAAACACTATTAAAATAAATGTAAGTTCATTTAATAATGATTCAAAGTATGTATAATCAAAATAGATGATGTTTTAGTGATACCATATCTTAAACTTGAAAAATGTATATCATATTAAAATCAAGATAGGTTATAATTAATGTTAAAAGATTAAAAGAGTTATAAGAAAAATGCTTATATATAAGTTTGAAAATATATATTTTTAACAATGTACAATTGTTTGAAAATATATACTTTTAACAATGTAGAATTGTTTGAAAATTTATAATAACTATAAATTTGATTGTATGAATAAACACTTCTAACTATATTAAAACAAAATTGAATACATTTATATGTCTTTTTGTTTGTTTTATATAAAATCAAAAACTTAAAACCTTAAACCTTTACAAATAAATTTTTTTGAGACAGATTTGCTACGGATCCGTCGCAAATCTCTTGCAAATTTTTGGTTTGCGACGAACTTGTAATGGATCCGTAACAAATCCGTCGCAAATTAATGTTTGTCAAACATATCGAAAACACTTTTTAAACGAATTTAAATTCATTTGATAATCATTGAAAGTATGTATAATCAAAATATATGATGTTTTAGTGATATTATATCTAAAACTTGAAAAAATTATATGATCATATTAAAATCAAAATAAGATACAGTTAATGTTAAAAGATAAGTAAAAGAGTTAGAAGATAAATGTTTATATACTTTTAACAATGTATAGTTGTTTAAAAATTTATAATAGCTATAAATTTGATTGTATGAATGAACACTTCTAACCATATTAAAATAAAATTGAATACATATATACGCTGTTTTGTTTGTTTTATATAAATCCTAAACCCCAAACCCTAAATTTTAAACCCTAAACCTTTACAAAAAAAAATTGCGGCGGATTTGCTACGGATCCGTCGCAAATCCCTAGCAAAGTTTTGATTTGTGACGGACTTGCGATGGATCCGTCGTAATTCCGTCGCAAATTTTAAATTTGTCAACAATATCGAAAACACTTTTAAAACGAATTTAAATTCATTTAATAATGATTAAAAGTATGCATAATCAAAATATATGATGTTTTAGTGATACCATATCTAAAACTTGAAAAATGTATATGATCATATTAAAATCAAGTAGGATATAGTTAATGTTAAAAGAGAAGTAAAAGAGTTAGAAGAAACGTTTATATACTTTTAACAATGTACAATTGTTTAAAAGTTTATAATAACTATAAGTTTGATTGTATATATGAAATACACTTCTAACCATATTAAAAAAAAAACTGAATACATATATACGCATTTTTGTTTGTTTTATATAAAATCCTAAACCTTTACAAATATTTTTTTGCGACGGATTTGCTACGGATCTGTCGCAAATCCCTAGCAAAATTTTGATTTGCGACGGACTTGCGATGGATCTGTAACAAATCCGTCGCAAAATTTAATTTGCCGAATGCATCGAAAACACTTTTTAAAACAAAGTTAATTAGTAATATATATATAATCAAAATAGATGATGTTTTAGTGATACCATATCTAAAACTTGAAAAAAGTATATCATATTCAATAAATTTAAATTCGTTTTAAAAAGTATTTTTGGATGTTTTGGATAAATTCAAAATTTGTTTTCATAACCTAATACAGTAATACTCGCAAATCTCTTGCAATGCGGTTGCAAATATACTGCATCACAAATTAGTCGCAATTCGCGATGTACTTGCGACATGCTTTTTACCTACTGTAAATACGTAGCAAAGTCGTCGCAATTTGCAATGACTTTGCGATGAACAATATTTTTGCAAATTTACGATGGATTTGCGACAATAAAAAATATGTAGTAAATCCGTCGCAAATCCATCGCAGATTTGCGAGGAATATTCTCCGTCGCAAAATTCTGACGCAAATCGAGTGTTTTCTTGTAGTGATTTCTTTTGTGTGCGGTAGCTACATGTTATTTCTATAGTCTCGGTCAACTTTTAAACCTATAATATAAACCATATTCAAACGATAGAGATGTTTAGTCTTCACTAAATTCATACGTAAAAACAATCTATACATGAGGGTTTTACAACAACAAAAAATCAGCTACACAAATACATACATTCTTTAATGTACTATTCCGCTATTATTTTACCATTTAGTAGGGTCATCAAATTTTTACATTTTTTTCTAAATAAATTTGGTTATGTACAATGAGTGTTAACTGGTAGAGTCATCAAATTTGTAGTAATAAAAATTGACAGGTAGAGGTTGACTTCACAGTTCACAGGTTGGGTGTACAAGAATCTTGTCAGGATATACCTACTCTTATGATATCTTCTCACATAAATATCAAAATTAATATAAACCATATAATAAATGAGAATTAAACAAAAATATTCGTTCAGTTAAACAATGTATAGTATGAACTTGTATAGGTATTTATGAATTCAGGATTTATAAATTTAATTCTACGTATATAGTTAAATTAATTTAAAAAATTACGTACATTGAAACAAACAAACAAAAGTAAAACTATGATAATTAATTCACGGCTTCGCATAACCGCATAAAACTATCTATAGTCTATAGAACTACATAATCCCGTCTAATAACAACTTCCTAAATCACTTTTACATCAACATACCTACATTTCTAAATGCGCATTAGAAATGGGTATGTACGTTAAACAGGGATCAACCAGTTTATGTTGGGTCACGACTTTTTGAAATTTTTTACATTTGTTAAGTGTTGTACTGAAACTTTGAGTTTTATTTAAACCACAATCCTGCCACGTACAAAATTGGTTCTAGATCAAATTCACCCGATCAAAACATCTAATCGATTTATCTGTTAAATAAATAAATTGCTGAAAACCGAAATGTCTAGTTCTGTTCCAACACTACATTTATAAAAGGATTTGAAAACCAATGCATTGTACGTAACTCTAGATTTATAATAGATGGAATTAGCACTTTATCCATGTACAAGCATATATATCTAGTAATCTAGATGTGCCTACAAATAGCAAGTATATATGGATATCTACACATACATGTATAGACGTGTAGAAGCAGAGGGAAGATGGAGACGAAGAATATTAAATGTAGAGAAGAAAAGGGTGACGACGAGAAGCTTGTGAAGGATCGATGGGAAGCCTCTTTACACGTGGGGGGGAATGACGAAGTTCTTCTTTTTTTCATTTTCATCGAGGCTTACAATTTCCTCCATTCTTTCTTTTCCTCTCCCTCGACAACTTTTGTTTTTTGGTTTCACATCTTTATTTTGAACTTTTTCACAATTCCGTGATGATAGTTTTATTGGAGTTTAACGTATACTCATCTGGAAACCAAAGATATAACAAAAACATTGTGATTGAAATTTACTATAGAAACAATATAAATATTATACAATCTTCATCTACTTTTTGTAAGACGACAAATCTATTAATATAGGTCTGATATATATATACATATCTTGCGGGGGTTTTTTTTGTATGAATATCTTGTGGGTTATTATCATGTTCTTTTATAATTGCAATCGAACTTCGCTTGTAAAATAGATTGTTCATTTGTTCCAAACGTATAACTTCTTTTTGTAAGATATATCATATATACTATATTCTTAAAACATTTTTTAGAAGAATGATGTAAAAAAAAACTCGGCTCAACTAACAACGCTATTCATCGCTTCACGGGGTCGGATATGTATCTTAAACCAAGCAAGGACCACTAACTAGTTTTTTGGTTTAAACATAAAATTAATTCTCTGATACGAATATGAAAGACATGTATTTTTTTTTTTTTTTTTTTTTTTTGCAAGAGAAGAGCAAGGCCCCGTGATTCCCGTTAGAGAAAAAAGAAATGTTTCTGTGATGGGGTCTACATCAGAGACAGCTGAGCAGTCACACGCCTTGTAATCGTAATTTATTCGTCTATCTACCACGATCCCTCTTCCATTTTTTGCCTTTTACATTTAATGCCATGCAAAAGTAAAACCCTAAATCTCATCATCTCATCAACCCCCTTTTTGTGAATATTGTATATTTGTATTCATTCATTGACCCATGTATTAGCTATTGTAATTTCTGAACGAGTATGCCAAAAGACTCATGAGTAGCTGTAATGATTTGAGTAATTTACATATAAGCAAGTTTCCATCAGAGTTGATCACTGATATGAAATTTTACTCCTACTGTTCTTCAAAATTTACTCATATGGGAACATAGAGTGTATTGAACGCCAGTTGATCGTTACATTACTGCAAATCAATAATAAATAAATCCATTGCAAAGATATTAATTTTCTGTATACACAGTATTCTGTCGTCTGTTTACCTTGATAAATTAATGTTTTTTTAAAATAAAATTATTGAAGTCACGTACTGAATGTCTGAATCTTCCAAAGCGTTGAGGATCGAAAATAAAGTTGCAACAACAAAAAACAGATAAAAAAGACAATTAAGTAAAAAAATAAATCCGATCATGAACGAGCTTGGACATTAATTGACAAAAGTTTTCATTAATTCAAGTTCTTGAAAGTTGCAATCCTAATTCCGACAAAACTACTCTAAGGTATACAGTATTACTATATTTTTATGAATTCGATTTAGTATTAAATTATTTTTTTTTTCTGGAATTGTATCATCATATTTTTAATTCTCGATGTCTTGTTTGTTTCTACACTCAAATAATATCTTGATTATAGTAATGCGATATATATAGAGTGTTCCCAATAAATAAATTTTATTTAATTACATCTATCTTTGTATTCGAAACTCTAGTTTGACGAATGAAGGGCAATATAACACTGCCAATGATATTAGCAAAAGAGCCTAATTTCTATCACTCAGGTCGTTCTTTAGCCTTGGCGACACAATATTATAAAACAAGTGTTAGTGTTACTTATATTTTTGTTGGTATGTTATAGGTGAATATTTTCAATTGATCTATCTTAAAATAATATTTTTCTCCCTCCATGCTTAATACTAATCATGCAGTCATATAGCACTATTAAATATAAATATTTATATATATAGAGAGAGCTGTCTATAGAAGAAAAAAGCCAAAATGAATTAGCTGGGAACAGAAAAGAAACACTTTTTAACATCTGCAACAAGATTTAGGTGAGGGTTTGTCTACATGCCCCGGGAGGAGAGAGAGATAGTAGAGAGAATCTGAAGTGTATCTTGATCTAGGGTTTCTCATTGACACATACCAAATCTCCATGCTTTGAACTAAGCAGAATTCATCTTGTCTTTTATCTCTCTCATTTCAAACCAAAGGATGGATCTATCCACTTGTTCCAGAACCTTTATCTAAAGTCTTGACCCCTTCATATCTCCCAGCCTTTACATTTCTATCTTTCTATTTTGTTGTGAAGTCATAGAAAAACAATAGAAGAAGTGAAAATGATCCCAAGTATAGAGGGAGGCAGGAAGACTGACAGGGAAGAAGAGGAGGAGGAGGAGGAGGAAGAAGAAGAAGATCAAGACGGTGAAGGAGAAGAAAGTAAGGTCTCAAGCAATAGTACAGTAGAAGAGATTGATAAGAAGACGAAGGTGAGGCCTTATGTGAGATCTAAAGTCCCTCGACTCCGGTGGACTCCTGATCTTCATCTCCGCTTTGTCCGCGCCGTCGAGAGGCTTGGAGGTCAAGAAAGTACGTCCTTAGTTACTATCTTTATCAACTCTTCCAATTATAAATCTCAAGCAATTCCTTGGTTATTCTTAGTTTAACTTCTTACCAAATTTTCGTGTTACCTTTTTCTTTCTTAATGATAATTTTGTTTTTGGCTATGTATAGGAGCAACTCCAAAGTTGGTCCGTCAGATGATGAACATCAAAGGACTTAGTATTGCTCATGTCAAGAGCCATCTACAGGTACTTGATGATCTATACACTTATACATACATATATATATATACATGTGTTGTATTGTCGGGTTTTCTTTTTTCAAAGAATCTGTGAAATTACACAAAGTTTCTCATTAAGTTGTATATTGGGGAAATTTAGATGTACAGGAGCAAGAAGATGGATGATCAAGGTCAAGGTATTGATTCTTTCTCTTTCTGTTAACCAGTTATCAAGTTTAACATATATGTGCATAAAGATTTGTTAGCTCATAAGGTGTCCCTTAATTGTTGGCAGCCATAGCTGATCACAGACATTTGATCGAGACTTCCACAGATCGAAATATTTACAAACTAAGTCAGCTACCGATGTTCCGAGGCTATAATCATAACCATGATTCTACATTCAGGTTTATATTATTTTTTATAAAGTTACAGATTATTTTTGTCTTCCATCATTTTATTGATATTCCATATGATCTTTATAACCTTGATACTAAATTAATAGTCCTCCATTTTGTTAAACTTTTTTTTTTTTGTAGATATGGAAGTAAATCTTCAAATGCTTCATTGTGGAACTCTACCTCTCACGAAACGAACCGGAGCTTGATAGATAGGCCCGGTTTAGTTCGCGGCTCATTGGTTAGCAATAACATTCGTGGTAGTGATTATTGGACTAACAACAGGTCTTTCCACAACATCTACTCCTCTTCAATTTCTAATCACTTGCCGAGACTAAGACACAATCATCAAGAACGGACCAACTCAATCACATTCAGCAGCATTCAAGAACACTCAAGAACGTTAGAAAAGATCCCGATCGGTGTTGAAGAGAGCACCAATTATACTTATTGTAACAAGACAACGGGCAAAAGAAACGCAGGTACAAGCATCGATCTTGATCTTGATCTCTCTCTAAGAGTACCCGAGACGACTATTTCGAAAGAGACAGAAACAGCAGCAACAACAACGGATCAAACGTTGTCCTTGTCGTTATGTTCGGGCTTGTCTTCATGGAAAAAGAGCCGAGTGATCAAGACGGATGAAGAAGATCGGACGGTTAAGATTGGACAGGCAAGTACTCTGGATCTGACTCTATGAATTATAGTTAAGAATGGGACAAATTCTAAGTGAGATCTTGAGGTACTTATCCGATATTTTAATATTCAGTGTCTTTGTTGTTAATTATTTCTGTATCTTATTTATTACTCCTTAGAAAGGAAACAAAAAGGTCTGAATATATAACCGTTTTGAGTTTGTTTGATACCGCCAATTTGTATCATCACTTATATAAACAAATGGCACTAGGCACTAGCTTACATAGTGATTCGATCTTTTGTCCGTCTCCTTCCCATGCATTCATATATATAAAATAAAATATATAATACATGCAATGCAACACGATGAATTTACATAGATTATTTTTGTTTAGACTGTATTTACCAAATGATAACCTAAAGAGAAATCCGGTAAATGACAATGATGCTTTTTTTTTTGGATGATACACATTGTTTTTAAATAGTACTAATATAAAATTTAATGTCGTTTTTGTTCTTCAACATTTGACTATTATGAGAAATGTGATTTGTTTAAGGCACATTATTGTCATTTATATAATTTGTATCTACAATTTTGTCATCCCACATAATTAATTAATCATAAATTCATATAAGCTGGTGTCTCCTCCATTTGTATATGAGAATTTTTACCTAAATATTACTCTAGATAACGGTTTATGGTTGATACGGTGATGGTTTCCCATTCGATATCTCTTCCCTTTGGTTTGAATAATCATTGTGATGGATTTTTCCAGTAGACACAGTACCAAGAGAGGACATAATATGATACTGTTTGTTGGGCTAACATTGGGCTTTAATAAAATTTTTCATTTAGAGACTGATATGGCTTTGTGTATTTAGATGCATAATCTAGATGTAAGCATTGAGTTGAGATTGCTTTTGTTTGATGCACAAACGACATCAGTCTCCGATTCCATGTTTAAAGTGAACGGTTTAAATTTCCCACTCTATACTTGTTAGATTTTCTATAGTGAATTGTTTAAATTTTATGATCTCATCCACATTCATTTTAAATTAAAAACTAATTATTAATTCACAAGTCACGAATTTTTAAGTACACCAGTTTTATTCAAAAATATTGGAGGATTTAGATGGTGTCATTTGTCCACATTAATTAAATAACCAAAAAGACCTGGCAATAATATTCGTTGAATCAATTGTTTCTAAGAACATTGATCTAATTGTATCTCCAATGGGATTATTGCGAAGTTTCATTCTTTAATATGGTGGTACTTATTATATCCATATGAATTCGACGTCGTTAATAGTAGAACGTTGATACTGTTTAATTGATTCTATATAACTTCGACGTGCCAGATACAACGTTCGAGCCAGTATCAATTTAGATATTTTTCAAACAAACAAATGAATCTATGCTTCTTAAACATTCGTTATGTACTTGTGTCACTGTCTCACTGGTCAACAACTTCTTCAGTTTTCTTTATCAACAGCTTCTACAATATGTCAATATCAAACATGGCCGCACGATCGAAATTGACGAACGCAAGTACCCAAAATTTGGAATCGTATGTATAGTCTTCCACTTCTACCTAGTCGTTATTTTGGTACCGAACCGAGAGACTAATGTACGAAAATATATGAATTTCGCAATAGCTAAAGAGAAAATGCATTAAGTGAAAGCATCCTAATGGTCAGGGGTGTAATAGTGTCGTATCTGTTTATGTACCCTCTAATGTCTTTTTAAAAAATTAAATAAATTTTCAAACTACATGTACAACCAAATTAGTCCTTGCAGTACATGGATCAATCATCTTTGATATCCCAGGCAGCAACTACGACAAAATTGTGTCAAAATGTATCTTAATCACAAATTTATCTTAAACTAGTTTGTAATGATTATGTCGCTCACTTGTTTCAATGATAAATTTAAAAAGTTTCAGAATGTCGTAAAATCTGTATTTTACTTAGAAAAATATAGGTCTAAAAGTTTACTCATTTCTTCTTACACGTATAAAGGTCTTGGTGGGATAAAGGAAAATTATTCTAACAAATCCTGAAAATAAAATATATGATTTCTATTAACTCATTCAAAATCTTTGATTGGTCCATGATATGATCAAGGTCCACATCTTATCTCAATTCGTTTTTTTTTTGTTCGTATATACCAAAATTTTCGATGACACTGTTTTGTATTTTGGTTTTCAAAGTCATTTTAGTTTCTGCAACGCGATAATTATGCAAGTAGACAAAACAAAACAAAAAAAGAAGCTTCACTGAAATATTTTGAAAGAATGAGAAACATATCCATCGAACTTCGAAGACTTTTCTTCCTTCAAAATGTACAACAAAACACCAAACCCAACTTGTGACTTGTCTAGTTTCCACACATTATTATAATTAAAGGTATTCACACCTACATTTTCATGCTTTTCCACCATTGACTATAAACATTACAAACAAAGAAACCTCAAAACAACAACAAAAAAGTCACCAGGATCGTCATCAACTCCGGCAAAGAGAAGGAGAAAGAGAGAGATAGACATGGCCATGGCCGGAGCTTACGCTACGAACTTACCGGGGGTTCCTGAATGGCTCAACAAAGGAGACAACGCGTGGCAGCTCACGGCGGCGACTCTTGTCGGTCTACAGAGCATGCCAGGTCTCGTCATCCTCTACGCCTCCATCGTGAAGAAGAAATGGGCTGTGAATTCAGCTTTTATGGCTCTTTACGCCTTCGCCGCCGTTCTCCTCTGTTGGGTCCTCCTCTGTTACAAAATGGCTTTCGGAGATGAGCTTTTGCCTTTCTGGGGCAAAGGTGGTCCTTCCTTCGATCAAGGATACCTTAAGGGACAAGCCAAGGTCTTTGAAATCTGTTAATGCCCACAAGGTGTTTGATAAAATGCCTGAATGAGATTTTTTTTGTGGTTGTTGACTCTTTTGTTTTTTGTTTTAAAATTTCTTTCAGATCCCAGAAAGCATCAGGTGGTTTGCGAACGGGACGATAGAGAGAGAAGCGACGACGCCGTATTTTCCGATGGCGACTCTGGTGTATTTTCAGTTTACTTTTGCGGCGATAACGACGATACTTGTGGCCGGATCTGTTTTGGGGAGGATGAATATCAAAGCGTGGATGGCTTTTGTGCCATTGTGGCTCATCTTCAGCTACACAGTCGGAGCTTATAGTTTATGGGGCGGAGGGTTTTTGTATCACTGGGGAGTCATTGATTATTCCGGCGGATATGTTATTCATCTCTCCTCTGGTGTTGCCGGTTTCGTCGCCGCTTACTGGGTACGTTTTTTTTTATATATAATTTAATCTCCCTAATTTATTTATGTTGTTTTTCTCGAATTACATTAATTTTGTCATCAAAACAAATTAGAATTTTTTTTTTTTTTTGGGCTGTAAATTTTAGGTACATTCGTTAGAGGATTTGAGTTAGTTTATTTAGTTAAAACGAATCATAGAGTTAAATTGTCAGGCTAATTTTTTGTTGTTTATTACCACAAATAAATACTAATAATTATAATTAATGTACGGTAGACGACATGGTCATAGACTTTGAAAATTTCTTAAGTATATTACGATGTAGACGGGTCCTTAATTGCCAAGTTTTGTGTTAATTTCTCTTTCGAGATGATTACGTATTCAAATTTCAAGGTTTGTGTATATCAGTTTAATGATTGATCAGTGAGTCCACTGACAAAAAGTAATTAATATGAAAGTCATGGATAAATTATATAAAATCATTTTAGGATTTGACAACACTGATTTTGACTTATATATATAGTATTGGCATCTCAGATATATAATTAGAGAAGAGTAATCATTTCCATGTAAATAATATCCGTTTTTGCCTAATACCTAAACTTTGATGGAAATAATTAGCGAGCGGATTTTGTTTTACGAGCATAAGCAAAAAGGTAGAAGTCAATTCAATTCCACATGACGACGACATAGTAGTCTACATAATATTATAATTTAACAAAACAAAAATATAATAATGCAAAAGAAAATGGTTAGTTAAAAAAGCAAACACTAGCTAGAGTTAGAAGAAATAGTCGCAAGTCTAAGTCGTACCATGTTGATATATCGATTTGAGTATAACGCAAACATAAATGCGATTTGTGTGACGTATTATTGTAGGTGGGACCCAGGCCCCAGGCTGACAGAGAGAGATTCCCACCGAACAATGTTCTTTTAATGCTCGCCGGAGCTGGGCTTCTATGGATGGGGTGGTCCGGTTTTAACGGCGGAGCTCCATACGCCGCCAACTTAACTTCCTCAATCGCGGTGCTCAACACCAACCTCTCAGCCGCCACAAGCCTCCTCGTATGGACCACGCTCGATGTCATCTTTTTTGGCAAACCTTCTGTCATCGGAGCCATTCAAGGCATGGTCACTGGTCTCGCCGGCGTTACTCCCGGAGCAGGTCTCAATCTCCTCATCTCATATATTTCTTTTGTTCTATGATTTATAGTTAATTATTATATTATCAATGTGGGTACTAATCATTTATTTATACTACTAATAAACGAATTATATTGCAGGGTTGATCCAAACATGGGCAGCTATAATAATTGGAATATTCTCAGGATCAATTCCATGGGCCTCTATGATGATACTCCACAAGAAATCCGCTCTCCTTCAACAGGTACATCATCTTCAACCTTCTAAGTTAAAAAAAGTTAAAACCTTATTATTTTTCCTTTACCATTAGTGTTGTATAAACAAAGAATATTAGATTCTTTTTTTACATTTTTTTTTTCAAATTTTTTTAGTATTCTTCCTTTACAAAATTCTATTAAACCACATTCTTCATTTTCACATTTTTTATGTAAATGTATCAATTGTAGAATTAACCTACTTTTTATTAAATACAAAAGTAAAATAAAATCTGAAATGTCATATTTTGATTGGATGAAACAAACAGGTTGATGATACATTAGCGGTATTCTACACGCACGCAGTAGCAGGAATACTAGGTGGAATAATGACCGGCTTATTCGCACATCCTGATCTCTGCGCCTTGTCACTTCCTGTCCCAAACACCAACGGAGCTTTCTACGGCGGCAATGGCGGCAAACAGCTTTTGAAACAGTTGGCCGGAGCTGCTTTTATCGCTGCCTGGAATCTTGTGTCGACGACTCTTATACTACTTGCTATCAAGATCTTCATACCGTTGAGAATGGCCGAGGAAGAGCTTGGGATTGGAGACGACGCTGCTCATGGGGAAGAAGCTTATGCTCTTTGGGGAGATGGAGAGAAGTTCGATGCCACAAGGCATGTGCAACAGTTTGAGAGAGATCAAGAGGCTGCTCATCCTTCTTATGTCCATGGTGCTAGAGGTGTCACCATTGTTTTATAAAAAGAAAATTCTTCTCTTCTAATTTTGGTGTTAATGGTTTTTATGACGTAGAGACATTCATGAGTGATGTGTTTTGTATAGGTGGAATCTCTAAATTCAGATATTTTTTTATTGATTTGATATATTTGAAGTTATCAACCATTTGTTATTTTGTTGAAACGATAGATTTAACTTATGGTTTTTGTTGCAAGAAATGTCATTTATTTTAGTTTTCTTTGTGCTAATACCACTTTAGAATTTGCTGAATAACTTTTTAACATAGTGAATGTTGAAAAAGAACCACCACTATATTTGAAAAATTTAAACAGTAATAGTTTGAATTAAACTTGACCGCTCATGAGAAACGTATGTAGATGATGAACGAGTAAGGGAGACATCGAAACCGAATAAATACAAACAAATTAAGATACCAAAGATGTAAAGAAACGAAAATCCAATACAAAATATAGCTTGGTGATCTTTGTTTTCTATTGTTATTATTTTATATATCGGATTTCAGCTAGTTATACAGACTTTCGCGATGGCACTCTTCTACTTTTATAGTGATAGAATATAATTTGTCTTCAGAAAATGTTTTTTTTTTTCCATTTTCTAATTATTTTCATTAGATGGAACATTAGATACAATTAATAAAGATTTAGTTTCTGTTTGCCAAACATGAACTTGAGCCTTACGAAGCAAAAAAAGTTTAACTTTCCTTCCTCCTGTTCCTCTCTCTCAAAGGTAAATTGAATCTAATCACTTCAATTCCAGTTGCAAAAGATGAAATCGCATTCAAGCATGGGGAAGATGATTGCGTCTTTATCTCTTATATATTTATATACGGTATAACATTGGCCAATACGGAATGTGTTGTTTAGGTGAGTTTTAGTCGGATATAGTGTGAAATAGTATTTGATAAAAAAAAGTGTGAAATAGTATAACTAATGTTAAAATTGTATCTATTGATTTTTTTTAAAAAAATACACAAATTGGTTAAAATAGACAAACAAATAAGCAAAATGTAAGAAAATTAAGTATAAGAAAAAAAATAAGAAAAACATAGGAAAATATAAACAAAACATAATAAAAAACATAAGAATATATGAGCAAAAAAATAAGAAAGAAAAGATGAAAAATAGAAAGTAATGAGATGATGTGCAACAAGATTAGACAGTTTTATTGATAAATAAATTTTACATTAGAAAAAGTTAATGTTCAATAATATATATATATATATATATATAACTTTTGAATTTATTAATAATGACAAGAATATAATCACTAGTTTCTAAAAAGGTAATCACTGATTTTTGAAAAATGTCGGTTTCATTCGAATTCCTCAAAACCATCAGTCTCGGCTCTAACACTTGATCGAAATTCAGAATACTCTTCGTTGCTGTATTGACCTATTATCTCGAGCATAACAAAACCTTATTTCAACTTTGTATCATATCATATATATATGGTATCTCCGCTATAAGTAATTTAATGAACTTGTGTAACAGCTAACAAGTAATTTAATGAACTTGTGTAACAGCTAACAAGTAATTTAATGAATGAAAGATATTATTTTTGTAACTTGTGTAACAGCTAACAAGTAATTTAATGAATGAAAGATATTTTTTTTTTTCACTATTTATAATATATTTTTTACTCATATGTCCCAGTGTCTCAGTAAAATGTCTGATAGTGTATTGGATTCAGTTAGCAAGCTTATCAAAAAGTTATCCACCAAAATAAGGAGAGTGTTAAAAGTTGACCTAATAGACACAATGACATGTCACTATGCAACTACAGGATATCAGGATCAGAACAAAAGACGATAACACATTTCTATTTAATTATCTCATATTCGTTGCAACAGAAACCACTTTTATCTAGCTCTAAAAAGTTGATTTTTTTTTCCATAAGAAATACTTTTTTGTTGGTCGAAGGTTTCTCATTTGTCCACCACAATCTTCATTAAAAATTAATAGCATTTTTCTCCTTTGTGCTAATATCAGTTTTAAATCTCTAACTTAGTGGAGTCCATGTCAAATAGAACCGCCAATAGATTTAAAATGAAAACAGTATGAGTTATATATTACACATTAATTGGCCACAATAGTTAGCCATTAATATCATATAATATATATGAAATGTGTCAAAAATAACACTCTTTATTTTTATAAAGAAAGTATATACTCCAAAAAAAATCTTTATCCCTTGTTGCTAATTCATGAACATGATGTGAAGCAGCAATTCAAACCATTCCAGTGAAGGAATGTAATTAATAAGAAAAAAATTGATAATGTAATTCAATAAAAAGGTAAATCTCTAGTAAAACCGAGGCAATCAATATTGAAGTAACAAATTTCAAAATATTTATTAAATCTATTCTGCGTTTTATAAAAAAATAATACTCTCTCTGTTTTCTAATATATGATGTTTAAGAACTTAGTAGGGGTTATTGGTTCTTGTATTTTGATGTATTTATAAATCTTCTTTGGATTTGATAAATTTATTGATTTCAAAATCAGCAAAATGAAAAAAAATTAAATCTACTCAAATACCAAGGTTAGACCTTGTATTTGGTCTTTGTATTTTAGTCATGAAAATCCTTCCAAATTCATTCAAATTCAATTAAAACTCAAATCCTTATAATATTTAGATTCTAAAATGATAGAACCAATAACACTGTATTTCATTATGGATTTTAAAATCATAGAACCAATAACACTGTATTTCAATATAAATTTTAAATTACAAGAACCAATAACACTGAATTTGGTTTGGATTCTCAAATCCATTAAAATACAAGAACCAATAACACCTCCTTAGTTAATTTTTTTTCCAAAACAAAACATCAATTCCAAAACAATTCAATCAATAGAAAAATAATATATAGAATAAAACAATTATTTTTTGCATTGATTTCTGAAAACATCATCTAATTTAATTATGAACAAAAAAAATTTCTAAAACATCTTATAAACATCACTTGTATTTTTTGGGTTTTTGATTTGCGGCCAAATGTATATTTGCTCTTTGGTTTTGTCGTGGTGTTTGAAATAATTGAACACTAAATGAAAAAGTTAATTTGTTTAAGAATCTGTCCCTGTAATTGTCACTACTTCATAATTTTAGGAGAAAAGGTTTCAACTATTTCAATGACTTAGCCTTTGCAAGTGGCGTGGTTTCACTCGTTGGACCTATAAATATCAGCGAAAACCTTTTTCACCACCACCATCGCCACTAAACACAAAAGAAATCGTGGCTCACTGACTCTCTGACCTGACCTGCACACACACACGCACAAACACAGAGATGGAACCGAATATTTACCAACTTGCCCTTGCAGCTCTCTTTGGAGCTTCCTTCGTTGCCGTTTCAGGGTTTTTCATGCATTTCAAGGCACTGAATCTAGTCCTTGAGCGTGGCAAGGAGCGAAAAGACAACCCTGAAGGAGACGACCCGCAAAATCAGACCTCGGTGAGGCGGCGGAGCCAAGTCCGAAGGAAGGGGAATGACCACTACGGTCCCAGCCCGGCTTCGCTTCCAGATGCCACTCCCTTTACCGATGGCGGCGCCGCCGGCGGAGGCGGTGGTGATGGTGGGCGCACCAACGGCCATGTCTATGTCGACGAGATCCCTCCTGGTCTTCCGAGGCTTCACACTCCATCTGAAGGTATGGGAACTTGCTGAATTGGATCATCAGATTGTGGTTTTGATATTGGTTGAAACAGTGATGTCAAAGTTGATCCTTTTAAGGGTTTTTAGTGTATATTTGGTGATTTTTTCATCTGAATTGATTTTCTTTTCTCTTTCCAGGGAGAGCTTCTGTTCATGGAGCTAGTAGTATCAGGAAAACTGGAAGCTTTGTCAGACCCATTTCTCCAAAATCCCCTGTTGCTAGTGCTAGTGCCTTTGAGAGTGTGGGAGATTCAGATGATGATGATAATATGACAGATAGTGCGAATTTAGATGCTTCCTACTTGCAAGCTAATGGTGACATGGTGAGTTTCTTTAATTTTGAATCACCCAATCAAACAGCAAAAGGCTATGGAGATTGGTAAAGCTTACAGTTTTATACGTTTTGCAGCCTGCAGATGCCAATGGAGAGCAAATATCTATGGCTGCTTCGAGCATGATTCGATCTCACAGTGTTTCTGGCGACCTACATGGAGTTCAGCCCGATCCTATTGCCGCTGACATTCTGCGTAAAGAGCCGGAGCAAGAGACCTTTGTCCGTCTTAATGTTCCTCTTGGTAAGAATGGTTACTAGTTTTTTTGTTTTTAATCAATAAATTTGTTTCATAAGTTCGGCTAGTTAAAATGTTTTAGCTAGTAGCTAGAAATTAAGTGGAGTTACAGATAAATGCAATAGCCATTGTCTTGAGTGAAGCAAGCAAGAGCCTTTGAGATTTTTGAAAGTATAGTCTAAGAATTATAGCTTGATATAGTTAAGAGTTCAACACATTTCTGATTCAGATTTTACACATGATCTGTTTAGAGGTGCCAACGTCCGATGAAGTTGAAGCCTATAAATGTCTGCAAGAATGTCTTGAACTGCGGAAGAGGTATGTCTTCCAAGAAACAGTTGCGCCATGGGAGAAAGAAGTCATATCTGATCCAAGCACTCCAAAGCCTAATACAGAGCCATTTGTACACTATCCTCAGGGAAAATCTGATGTGAGTCTGTGCTCCTTTTCTTTTTGTCATGGAGTCTGTGCTCATTCATTGATGAGTGTTAACTTCCCTAATTTTGTTTTTACAGCATCATTTTGAGATGCAAGATGGGGTAGTCCATGTGTTTGCAAATAAAGATGGTAAGAGCCATAGTATTGGAATTCTAATGTTTCTTTTTCCTGAATCCATAAAAGTTGATTTGGTTGCATTCCTTGGCTTTTCGAATAATTGACCCTTGTTCTGTTTCATTGTTCCCAGCAAAACAAGAGCTCTTCCCTGTAGCTGATGCCACAGCGTTTTTCACTGACTTGCATCACGTACTCAAAGTCATAGCTGTAGGAAACATCCGAACTTTGTGCCATCGTCGACTAGTGCTCCTAGAACAGGCAAGAGTTTTTTGTTAGAGAAAAATGAATGTCAATAAGCAAGTTTCATCTGGTTAACAGTATGGCTTTTCTTTGTTTGGTCTCAGAAATTTAATCTCCACTTGATGCTTAATGCGGATAAAGAATTTCTTGCTCAAAAGAGTGCACCGCATCGTGATTTTTATAACGTTAGGAAAGTCGACACTCATGTTCATCATTCAGCTTGCATGAACCAGAAACACCTTTTGAGGTTTATCAAATCAAAGCTTCGGAAAGAACCTGATGAGGTAAGAATTGGAGCCATATGTTTTAGGGAAGTATACAATTCGTTGATTTGCAGATATGATCATTTCCTTGCTCCTCTATACAGGTTGTCATATTCCGAGATGGGACATATTTGACCTTGAAAGAAGTTTTTGAGAGCCTGGATCTAACTGGGTAATTACGTTTCCAACTTAAGTCAATCGTAATTAGATGTCTTCAAGACTTTTAGATTACTTCTTAAGAGTCATTTGGTTGTTGCGAAGAAAATCTGTATTACATTGATTCCCCATTTATACCATGATGCTGAAGAATAAATATTCTTCCTTTGCTTTGCACAGATATGACCTGAACGTCGACCTTTTGGATGTTCATGCAGACAAGAGTACCTTTCATCGTTTTGATAAGTTCAACCTTAAGTATAATCCCTGTGGTCAAAGTAGGCTTAGGGAGATTTTTCTAAAACAGGATAATCTCATCCAAGGTAATTGAATATCCTAGTCACTCTTGCCACTATTTTTAGTTCATTCGATGCATCGGTCATGCACTTCCGTATATACCAGAAGCTTACTTGGTTCTCCTTCTGTATATTATGTACCTCACTATGTGATAGAATACAAAATATATGTTGACTGTTATGATACAAAGTAATCTTCTGGCATTTCTCTTATTTTGCTTTTAGGTCGTTTCCTTGGTGAAATAACAAAGCAAGTGTTCTCTGACCTTGAAGCTAGTAAATATCAGGTAAACTCCACATGCATCTGCAGTACTTTTTTTGGGGGGTCAACTACCGTAGTCTTATGCATTAAGAACGAACATTGTAACAGAAGAACTTACAGTCAAATCTATTACAACTAAGCTTGTTATATAATGATTTACTGAGCACTAAGAGCCTTCGAATTTTCGTAATGGATCTCCCACTCTCTCTTACATTCGCAAACCCAGATAAAACGCAAAGCTTGCTATTTTCTGCTGCATATGCTATATAGACAGAGAGCATAAGTACATTAAACCTTTATTACTTTGTTATACTAGGAAAAGACTTATAGTAGTAAAAACCTTGGACTTTTAATTTCAGTGACCATATCAAACTTGTACTCTCTTTCTTATACCTAAGGTTACTTTTCTTAGTGCTCGTCTCGTCTCTTGCGCATTGATTTGAATGCCGAAGAAACGACATGTAGTACTGCTCAATTTCTGTGTTAAGAAATCTTCTTGCCAAAGTAGATCCATTATTGCTTTGTTTTGTTTTTCCTGATCTTTACTTTGGATACTGCAGATGGCTGAATACAGAATATCTATATATGGGAGAAAAATGAGCGAGTGGGACCAACTGGCTAGCTGGATTGTTAACAATGATCTATACAGTGAGAATGTTGTCTGGTTAATTCAGGTTTGCCATCTCTTTGATGCTTTTGTGCTCTATATTCCAGCCCATGAGTGTGTGTGTTTGTGACATGACTGCTAACTGAGCTAAACTTTCCTCGTCTTATGTGTGTCTGCTCTCTAGCTCCCACGTCTGTACAACATTTACAAAGACATGGGTATCGTGACATCTTTCCAAAATATCCTTGACAATATATTCATTCCTCTCTTTGAAGCCACGGTAGATCCCGATTCGCATCCTCAGCTCCATGTTTTCTTGAAGCAGGTTAGCATCCACATCTGCCAAGAACCTCTTAATCTGCATGTCGTTGAACTATTAAAGAGTTGGTTCAACTGGTTCTTGTTTGGTATTTCAGGTTGTTGGGTTTGATTTGGTCGATGATGAAAGCAAACCTGAAAGACGTCCAACGAAACACATGCCCACTCCAGCTCAATGGACTAACGCATTTAATCCTGCATTTTCGTACTATGTCTACTATTGTTATGCTAACCTCTATGTGTTAAACAAGGTACCATTACTACCAATCTCTTCTGCAACTAACTTGGTGTTGTCAGAACTGTGTCATATGGAGTAACTGTTTTTTCTTCAGCTTCGGGAGTCGAAGGGCATGACTACCATCACGCTACGGCCACATTCTGGAGAGGTGTTTGATTTCTTCCGTTGTGCTATATAAATAGTTTTCAGTTACAGTTGAGTGGAATACTAACATGTCTACAAAATTCAGGCTGGTGACATTGACCACTTGGCTGCTACGTTTCTCACATGCCATAGCATCGCTCATGGAATCAATCTGCGGAAATCTCCTGTGCTTCAGTATCTCTACTACCTCGCACAGGTTTGTTAAGACAGCCTACTTGTATTACATATGTATTATTATTGGTTCTGTTCGAAGAATGTCTGAGTGGACATTTATATCATTTGGTTTGACAGATTGGTCTGGCCATGTCTCCGCTGAGCAACAACTCTCTGTTTCTAGATTACCATCGAAACCCGTTCCCTGTGTTTTTCTTAAGGGGTCTCAATGTATCCCTATCTACTGATGATCCCCTTCAGATTCACTTAACTAAAGAACCGTTAGTGGAAGAGTATAGCATAGCTGCCTCAGTAAGTCATGATGTTTTGTTTTCCATTAAAGCAGTCATGTCACACGTCAAAGTTACTAACTGAAGATAGTAACCGGAATTTTCAGGTTTGGAAGCTGAGTGCGTGTGACCTGTGCGAGATAGCTCGTAACTCAGTGTACCAGTCTGGTTTCTCACATGCCCTGAAGGTACTTGTTATATTGTCATACACACATAGTCTTTAGTATAAGATTAACAAGATGCCTTCGTTACGATCTATTGAGGATAATACTAAACACTTTTGACACATGTTTTAGTCGCACTGGATCGGAAAAGACTACTATAAAAGAGGACCTGATGGAAATGACATCCACAAAACAAATGTGCCTCACATAAGGGTGGAGTTCCGTGACACGGTAAATATATATATTTATATACACAGCTTAGTAAAATTCTTCTTTTGTAAGAGAACAAAAAACAAATTACTAAATGGATGATGAAATTGATGCAATGCAGATCTGGAAAGAGGAGATGCAACAGGTTTATCTGGGCAAGGCTGTTATCTCAGATGAAGTTGTTCCGTAATAAACCAAACCTCAATCAGAAATGTCAACGTGAACAAAGAGATGGGTCTTTACACCAAGCTAAGCTTTCCTCTCAAGTATACGGGAAGCAGAAAGTAGTTAGGGTATATGTTTTGTGCCCTAAGGAATGAGGTTTTGGCTGTCAAAATCCCTATTGGGTTTACTTCAATAAATCTATCATTTTACTATTTATTTATCTAGAGTCTTGACTTAAAAGAACAGTTTTTATTTTAATAAAGAGAGCCCATAAAAGTTACATGAATCTGTTTATTCACACATCATTTTGGATGCTACTCGGAAGATCTAATGCCGGTGAAATTTTGGGTATGTCTACAAGACTAAAACCTAAAAATGAGCCTTGTAGACAAGGAAGCAGACAATGTCGCTTTCGCATATTAGGTCAACAGTTCTGAGTATTAACTGTTTTTATCATTACCAACCACCAAAACGCAAAAAATTAGGGCTAGTTAATCGTTACCATCACATTGCCATTATTGGCTAGGGGTCCTACTTTTGAAATGTGAGTTGAAGCCCAAATATTTTAAAGCCTCAATATTCAGCCCAATGCAGGCCCATCTGAATACAGTCAAGTGTTAAAACGAAAATGAGCTCATTTCCAGTTAGATAACTCGTAGTAGCTCCGGCAATAATGGCTGCAATCAGCTTCTCCTCCTCTTTGCATGCCTCAGCCTCTCCCCGTGTTTTTCGTCCACATGTTTCCCGATATACCCCTGGGCTTACTCTCTATTCACGATTCACACCATCCTTCTCCTTTCCCTCTCTCTCCTTCACACTCCGTGGCACAGTCCGGTCTCGTCGTCCCCTGTTAATCGCGTCCGCCATCAAGACTCTGGGGGAGACGGAGCTGCTTCCGATTGCTGAGTCTGATTCGATTCCGGCCGAATCCGGCGTATACGCTGTCTACGATAAGAACGAAGAGCTTCAGTTCGTCGGAATATCGCGGAACATCGCCGCGAGTGTCTCGGCACATGTCAAATCGGTGCCGGGGCTGTGTGGCTCCGTCAAGGTAAAATTCGTCTTTCGATTCGCCGTCGTCCTGATCCAGGATTCATTTATAAAACAAATTCTGATATTGATGAATTCGAAACCTCTATAGAGTAGCAAGAAAATGGAATCAATTGACACTTTTCTGAGAATCTTGATTGATTGGAAGATAGTACTAACGAGGTTTCACAGTTTCTGTGGTTGACTTTTTTATTTACTTTATAATTAACTTTCAGAGATGGAGAAGTCTCTTTCTGTGAATTCTGGAAAAATAGCTCCAGAGTAGTATTAGTATCATCATTAGGATTACTTGTCTGTTGGTAGAAATCGAGCTAACGAAGTTCTTGAGCTGGATTTTGATAAAGAGCTCTTCAACTACACATGTCACATTACCAAGTTATAGATTGAGTAATGATTTGGAAAAAATGCATCAGATGTTTAGGGTTCGAGTATCATAGTTTAGGAAATCATGTCTATGAGATTTCATCAATCCAAGATTGTGAATTAATCTGTTCATTAGTGATTTTGTTGGAATTCTATTGTAGTCACATCTGAGCTTTGATCTTTGGTGTTTTGATTCCCATTCTCTGTTTACTTCTTTCATTGATTAAGAAGAGCCTTTGATTTCTATCTCTGGTGATCTTGATCCTTTTATCAGCTTACAACAGTCAAAATCTTAAAATAGCTCTTGAGAAATTGGGTTGACATTTACCATAAAAGGACCCTTTTTCGTTATTTATTTGCTCCATCGACCAACTTTGAGGATCTTTGGTCTGGCAAGTTTTTGGTTTTGTTGATATCCTTCATTTGTTTGAACATATTATTTGAATGTTTCATGATTTGTATATTCTATAGGTTGGTATAGTAGAAGAACCGGACAAGGCGGTTCTAACACAAGCATGGAAATCATGGATAGAAGAACACATCAAAGTAACTGGAAAAGTCCCGGCAGGGAACAAGTCAGGGAACAACACATTCGTCAAACAGGCTCCGAGGAAGAAATCTGACATCCGTCTCACTCCAGGCCGACATGTCGAGCTCACGGTTCCTTTAGAGGCACTCATCGACCGGTTAGTGAAGGAGAACAAAGTGGTAGCTTTCATAAAAGGGTCGAGAAGCGCTCCTCAGTGTGGATTCTCGCAGAGAGTGGTTGGGATTCTCGAGAGCCAAGGAGTGGATTACGAAACAGTAGATGTTCTTGACGACGACTATAACCACGGGCTAAGAGAGAAGCTCAAGAGTTACAGCAATTGGCCAACGTTTCCACAGGTTTTTGTGAAAGGTGAGCTTTTAGGAGGCTGTGATATATTGACCTCGATGTATGAGAACGGTGAACTTGGCAATATGTTGAATTAATCTCAAAAAACATTTACATATATAAATCGAGAATCCTAATTAACGCTTGGAATGTCTTCTTTAGTTTTCAAACTTCTGCCTCTTTTTTGGCATTTGTAAAAGCTTGCCGATTGTTTTGAACAATACATAATCCGTTTTGTTCTGAATCTCTTAGTAGCCGTTAAAGCAGGTGCAACTTTCTTGACTAATTATATATTTCATAGAAATTCGGAATAAAGGGTAGTATAACAAAAGTTACATAAGTTTTTTGTGTAAAATAATGTGAAACAATTACCAAAAAAGTTTTCAGTTTAATGCAAAGCAACGGGTATGAATACAAAACAAGTAAAGAGTCTAAGACCCAATCGGAAATGGAGATAAGAGAAGTGGACCGGTTTCTCGAGTCTCAAGGAGACAAGTTGTGGCTTTTGCTTTGCCAACAAAAAGGTCAATGTCGGTGACAGTATGTCTTATTGTCCCTTTTCAACGGAACGATCCATGATTCATTGATTCATTACCCAAAGCTAAGCGCGTGAATCTTTTTTTTCTTTACGTACATCCCTTAAAATGTTTAGAATTTTAGATATTCTTATGGGCCATGAAGATATGTAATTGCGGTGATGTTAATTATCATTTTGATGTCGAATACAGAAAAGGAGAAAAAATGAAGCTTTGAAAATTTTGATCCAGACGTGGGAGAAAGATAACTATGTCTGCCACTTCTTCTCTCAATTTTTTTTCAGCAATTCTAGCATCAATTCCAAAAGATAATTTCATTTGTATTTTTTTTCTTCTATAACTACAAATGACTGAAAAAATGGGGCTAAGAGAAATACGTCTATGTTAGTGCGACACAACAAGATTAGCGTAGGATGTGTATATTAGTAAGCATTTCCATCCTAAACAGAAGAATATTAGTATAAACTACAAATAAACGAAAATTAGAGTATGTTACACATATAAACAAAAAAGCAAAAAGAAAGAATATTTAGAAATTTCACGTGTGAAATATGAGATCTTAGATAGTACTAAAAGATATGTTCTATTCTACATATTGTCAATTGATTTTAAGTTCAAAACTCATAAAATTAACTATTTATACCAAACCCACTTGATTTTCTATAAGCATGTTGAACATGTTTCTTCTCGTTTGATGTTAATATTTTTTTTTTTACCAATGCTTTATATATAACATTGAGATCAATTGGTATGCAAATAATATGGCCTAAGAGATTAACCAAACTCAAAACCAGGAAGAAAAAGAATGTGGGGTTAATATAATCCTAAAAGTCCCACTAAAACTCAATATATGAGTGTTAAGTTTCTCCATGGATATACTAACTATTCCCACCAAATAACTAAAACCTACATCCCAAGCAAGCATATAAAGAACAAAATTAACTTACGTTTAAATATTAGAGCTAGAGAGAGCCATCTCTAGTAAGCTTAGCAAGCAATGCATTAATAAGTGACTCCCTCTTCTCTGCTCTCATTTCCTCTCTCGACCGCCTTTGCTCCTCTCTGTCCCGCCACATCCTCTCCATTGCCACCCTCTCCTTCTCAAGCTCCTCCATCTTCTTCCTCCACTCTTCTTCTTTCTCTGCTCTCTCCTTCTCCCTCGCCTCCCATCTTTCTCTCCATTCTTTCTCCATTCTCATCTGATGTCTCATAAACTCATCTAAAACCTCTCTTACAGTACTATTATTGCCACTACTACTGCCTTTACGCTTCTTTGCAATGTTCTTTTTTGGGTTTAGAATCTTTGGGTCATTGCTGATATCTACTAGCTCTTCGTTCACGTTCTCTTCTTCCTCATCTGAAGAAAACTGCTCCGAGTGACCTCTCTTTCTCGTTGCCCCGCTTGTTCCTCCTCCTCCTCCTCCTCCCTCGGATTCTGCCCATAGCATTCTCTGCATTCTACCGGTAAATATAATTTGCATATCGTCATAGAAAGGAAACTGTTGTCTCACTGTCTCTGCCTCCATTGTCTCACATCCCTGGAAAAAAACAATCACCAATGAGATAACATGCATGTATATGTACAAACTAATCTACTCGGGTTGATACTAGGACACTAATTTACAAAAGGTTATGGACTATAAGATTCCTAATTTCTTGGTTACCAAAAAGTATTTATATTTCTTTTGCACATAACATAATTTCATGCACGACCTCAAAGTAAAACTCACTAGAAAATCAAATTATTATTACCCATCAAATGAAAGGCGAAAGAGAGAGAGAGAGAGAGAGAGAGAGAGAGAGAGATAAAGGATTAATTGTGACCTTGAAACGAGTGACGAGGTTCTTCCACTTGCACTTGCACTGTTCAGGGCTACGAAGAAAGCTCTTGTCTCTCATCTTGTTAGAGATGACTTCCCAAAGAAGCTTGTTTCGTTTTGTCTCCATGAAAGTCTGATCCAGCTCTCCTCTTATTCCTATCAACTCCTTCGTCTCTTCTATGCTCCACTGTGGAAACCTATCCCCTGCGGCTACAACAGACGCAGACGCTATTTCGGGTGTTTGCGATTGAGGATGAAGATGGTGATGATGCTTGTTGAGGTATTGAAGCTGGTGAAGGTCATGATGCTGATGCCCATCCATATGAAAGAATCAAGAAAAGAAGTAAAAGAGAAACAAGAATCACCCAACGATTATCTCTAAAGACTAAAAGCAAAGATTAGATTTTGAGGGGCTTTCACTTTTCAGATCGAAAAATGAAAAAATTCAATATTTTTTTTCTTTTGTTTTTGAGTTTGTAATGTGAAAACGTCGAGAGAAAGATGTCTAATTTCTTCGATCGTAATTCTTTTCTTCTTCTCCACTCTCTCTTTCTCCTGTCGCCATCTGTCTACGCGTTTACTTTTTTCTCTCTCTCTCTTGGATTTTTCTAATATCATTTACCTTTTTTTCTGTTATCTTTTGACAAAATATTAAAGAAAAGCTTTTTCTAATATCATTTAATACGAAGAAAGCTTTTCTTTAATATAAATAATTATTTATTTAAATGGCCTATAGAAAAGAAAAAAGGATTAGCGTCTAATAAGATAGGATTAACGTCTAAATAAAGTGTATTTATCAGTGATGTGAATATTTCTATCGTTGTCTCACTAATGTAATAATCACTTTTATTTGCAAATAGTGTTCTAGATTCGACAGTCGACATATAATCAATAAAATGTTTATGAAATGGATTTATTACCACTCTCTTCTTGGGATCAATTGTCACTTTATCATTGTACGGATTTCGCTTTTGGTATGTCGATCTCTTGGTCTATTATCGGGTGTGTGGAAATCATGTTTATTCGATTTCGGTTTGTTATTTTTCTTTTAAATTACAAAATTTGCTGATGAGTCTTGTAAACTACCATGATTTTTTTTCTAATTTATCTATTTTGTGTTCACTTGCATAGTTTATAGTATTTAAAATTACACTAGTTTAAGCAGTTTATTTGTTGGGTTTTCTTTAAAGAAGAGCTGTTTGAAGTCAGATGTAATTTGATATTACATATAGTTGCTTTTCTTTGTAAAGAGTTTTCTCACAGTAACAATATTTTTTTTTTCGAAAACTAGGATAGTAAATATATACAATTTCACTCACAAAACGTGATTTAACAAAGTATACCGAGACCATACCATGAGAATGTGAGCTCACATAGCTCTATAATATGATACTATTTGGACCCTAGTACCACTTTATAACGTTTTAAAAGTAATGAGTATTGCAGAGGTTGTGAGGAGTTGTAGAGGAAAAAGAAAAAGAAGAAAAAAATGATATGGCGAGACTGCAGAGGAGAGTCGCCTCTCTGCAGAAAATCTGTAGAGATATTTTTTAGTGACGTGGCGAAACACAATTGATCAACTTTTTTTTTAAATCGTTTTTTTATTTAAAATATCAATTTTTTTAATAATAAATTTTTTTAAAGAATCTCTTCACCCAGCTCTGCAATACTCATGTTCTAAGTTGACAATCAGCTCCTAGACCTTAATCTCGTTTGACTATTTTAGAAAATTTTATCATCTGCAAATCTCTTTGATAATGCTGACTCATATTTTATAATACAGTGTAAGAATTGAGTTTTTCGAGAAATATTATTTTTTAGTATTTTTTAAAAAATGACAAATATACTAGAAATTATTTTTCAAAAGATTCCTAGACTTCAAATCAGTTGTCAGAATCCTACATAGTGATAGTTCTAAATTAAAAAAAAAAATTGTGATAAATTTGGAACCAATATAAAATGTGGTATTTGAGAGAATTTTCAACAAATAAACATATATACATAACTGACTAGACTAAGTAAAACACATTGGAATGTTAATATTTTCTTACTGAAATGTGAAGTCCTTTACGCAAACTTTAAATTTAAACTGGGCTATTTTCTGTTTAAAGCTTTAACTGCTTTTCATTTGTCATTTTATAATCTATTAGTGTGACGATTGTGTTGCGTTGATGTTTCATCACCATTTGCGAGAAGTTTCGGTTAGTATACTTTTGTAATATTGTGTGGTTCTTAATTCTCGGCGACCAGTCGTAGCCGTAGCTTCACGCCCAAGTCTCTCTTTACAACTTTAGTGGCCTAAAACCATATTATTTTGAAACTATGTATATATTTTGATATTTTCATTAGTGACTACACAAACTAGTATATGTCTTCCTAAACCATAAAAACTTTAAAAACCCTACACCGCTAAAACCGAATGTTTAACGATAAGCGAAAAAGCTAAGTACACTATTTCTTTTTGACAAAAAAATACCAAAAACCAAATCATCTAAACACATCTGATAATAAATTTTACACACTGATAATATATTTTTACAATAATAAACTGTAATATTCATATATTTATATAGATTATTCAAATTAAGTTTTAATTTTGCCCAGAAAGCGAGAAACACCTAACGGTTCACTTGTTCGAAAGTTCATGAAAATTCTTTCACGCTTCAATATATTTTTGTTATGTGTAAGTTTGATGGATCCTATTGTAAATCTTTTTATCCGGAATTCAGATATCTAAATGATTTTTGGGCTCCTTTGGGCTTTTTGTTTTTGCTATTTGGGCTATTGTATTTTTGGGCATGTTCTGAACAATTTTATCAATTAGTTATAGAAATAAATAATAAATATTTTACCCTTATTACATTATTAGTATTTGTTTCTTATCTTATAAAAAAAATTTTTTATTTGAAAATACTTTTTGAAGTTTAAGTTTTATTATACATAATATATATATATATATAGACGCATAATACTTTTTTTGAACGAAAATCAATAGTGCTTATAGTATTTTTTTTTTTTTAATAAAAAGGGCTTGCTTATAGTATTTTGAACACAAGAATGATACATTTATAATTATACGTATGTGAATCAGTCCATTGTCCGTGTGGGTTTAGCCGTTTAGCTCATTGAAACTATTTTGGTGAACTTGGCCGTGACTACTACAACAAAGCCATGTGTTTACCTGACATTAACCGAATTTATGTTGCAACAAAATTTCAACCACAAGTTTATTGTTACTAGAAAGCCCTTTTTATAAAAAAAAAAAAAAAGTTTATTGTTACTACATTTCATATATATGATTCGCTCAGAACTTTTACAAAATAAATTATTTACGACAAAATAAAATTGGTTAAACTTCGACTCGCTCAGAATTTTATTGACAACCATTCTTAAAATTTATACTGTTTACCAAAAATACAAACGTCGTGTTCACATGTGCGTTTGGTAGCCACTATTCACATGTAGCCATTGTCTTTTTCTTTTTTCTTCTTTTCGCGGCAACGTAGCTGTTGTTTTCTAAACAATCAACGAGTTTAGATGAACATTTTTTTTTGTTAACTATCACAGACGTCAATTACGTTCAGAATATTCAACATATTCGCTGAACAATTTATTTCTTAACATCACGATATAGTTTTTCTTTTTTACGATGAAAATGATTTTAATATCAGAACGAAATATTATACACATGACGTGAATAAATTCCAATGGGATGAACACGAAATATCCCACGCATAATCGATCTCCTATATAACTTGTTTATTTGTCGATGTAGATGTATTTTTTTTTTCACCAAAAAGATAGTCATTGTATAAAAGTTAAATATGTAACTATGTAAGCACTAGCATTCGCAACGATGAGTCATAGCATTGATAATTCAGCCGATTAAAAACCCTTTAACCCCTAGAATATTCAGCCGATTTATATTAAGACATGTGATACATAAGCATATATACATTGCCTCTTCCTTACTACATATATGGTCCCCGTTCTTATCACTAATATATTTCAAAGAAAGAAAATTTTGTCCAACAACTCTCTAAACAAATATACGGTTCGAAAAAATTAATGTTCTTATAAGAAAATGCCATTTCTATTGATCAATAAAAGAGGTTTAGAATGCTGATATTATTAACTATGTGTAGGAAACGTTTAATTTTCAATCCAAAAAATGAAACAAGCTCAGTATGCTCGACTACATTAGCATGTTTAGGAACCATCTCTTAAAGAGTGATATGGAGTCTACCCTCTACGCGTATAATTCCATGTAGTTTCATATATGATCAGATAAGAAGAACAATATTATATTCATAAGCAAAACATTATACAAAAAATAACGGTGACAAAAGATATATTCTTATTTTTTTATTATTACGTTATAAAAATATGATTTTTTACGTTTTAGCATTTGAAAAGAGTACAATATACATAGATCATAGATGTGTTAGAACTTAATTTATAAAAATCATAATGTCAAAAATCTATTGAACTAGTATTCGAACATTTTGTGATTATTATTAGAAAATACAGTTCAGCCAAAATGTTTTCACATCAGCCAATTCTATGATTTATGTGATATACAAATCTTTTTTTTCTTTTTCAAAGTGATATATATATACCAATCAAAAAGATAAATCAACCATTACCAAAAAAAAAAGTTTTTTCAGAACGTATTTTTAGTCTTTCTTAATTGTTTTTTCTTTTGGTTGTGGTTAATTAGCCAATCAAAAATATAATGTCAATTAAATTACATAATGCATCACAGATAAGATGATCTCGACTCTATATAGAAATAAAATAAACATGAAACGATCCGTATGGGTTGGCATTCTTTTTTGTTGTTCCAACGTATTATTTTTAATATAGCAATAGCGTTCATTTGAAATCATAGAGTTATATAAGTACATCTGTATATGATATTTTTCATTTGTAACTATGAAACAGAACACTTCTATAATAGTTTTAACACATATATTGATATATTACTTTGTGTTAATGCATCTATTGCTACAATAGAAAAGAAGACGAAGAAGCAGCACAAAAACTATAATTTTGTCTGTTCATTAAACTGTAATTTTACTGTGAGTCGTGTATCCTAAGATTAAGTAGTTGGAGAAAGAGTTCAGTAGGACACGACAACTAACTACACATGAAGATGAAGTGTTAGCTTTTGGTCTCTCCCATTAGCTCTTAATTATTAAATGACTTGCAAACCATCGCACGGCGCCGAAATTCGTTCCCCATCTCCCTCAATTCAAAAGTCATTAAAGACAAAAAAAAAAACAAATTAAAAATATTGTCGACAATATCTATCCACAACTCTACAAAAAAACGTGCATTATGTATTTATGTTTATCATCTAACTAGCTCAACATGCAAAGTTTTATTAGGTCGACCTCAAAATTCAATAAAAAAAATTAGTGGAATAAAAGAATATCGACATATCGAATCATATTATATTGTTTCACGTTTCATTTAGTTTATTTTTATTTCTATATTTATATCCACACTCGTCCTCGCTTCATCCACCATCTAAAACTTTCATTATTTTCCTTACATCTCTCTCCTTGAGTGTCTCTTCTAATCCTTTTCACGAAAAAAATGGTTGCATGCTGGCCTGAGCCGATAGTTTCCGTTCAAGCCTTGTCCCAAACCGGCGTATCCACCGTCCCAAACCGGTATGTGAAACCGGCTCATGAGAGACCGGTCTACAACTCCGACCAATCCGACGCTGACTTGGAGATCCCGGTGATTGACATGAGCGACGCGTGGGGGAAACCGGAGGGGCTGCTGCGCGTCCGGAGCGCGTGTGAGGAGTGGGGTTTCTTCCAAGTGGTGAACCACGGTGTGAACCACACGCTGATGGAAAGAATGAGAGGAGCGTGGCGAGAGTTCTTCGAGCTACCATTAGAAGAGAAACGAAAATATGCAAACTCACCGGAGACGTACGAAGGCTATGGAAGCAGGCTTGGGGTCGTGAAGGATGCTAAATTAGATTGGAGTGATTATTTCTACCTCAATTACTTGCCTTCTTCCATAAGAAACCCTTCAAAGTGGCCATCTCAGCCTCCTAAGATCAGGTACATACATATACACTCGTTAATTTACAGCACAGTTACTGACGACGACACAAGAGACAAAAGGGTAAATGGATCTTAAAAAAAAGCCATGAAAGATAACGAAATATTTGTTGCGCCAAAAGAAAAGATAACGAAATAATTGAAAATGGTAAGAGATAAATGATAATACCGTTTTTCGTATCGTTAATATTTTCCTTTTTTCTGATTGAAGACTATTAAAACGGTATATCTCTTATAAACGTCCATATAAACGTGTTAATAATATATTAGCAGTATTTTAGATCCAAGCCGTCAAACATGTTTTTTTTTATTATATATACTTCTGAGAATGTGTGTTTTTAACGAAACCCTATACCAAAAAAGGATTTGTTACTAAGTGAATGTTTGCATGGGGACACGTTGCTTGTGTGTTTTTTGATTTTTAGGTGTTGATGCATATGATTATCTGAAGGTACTACAACTTGCATATACGTATACACATGTCCGTCTAGTCTAAATGTCTATTTAGGCACGTGTCTCATGTGTGAACACGTTTCATGTGGTCATAACCATGTGAAACATGACTTTATTTTTATAACGATATACATATATACCTACATGAATACATATATTATCTACCATATGTATGTAAATCTTGTGTGTATAGATATTTTACTGATGGTTTTTTAAATAACTTTTACTGATTGTTAAGTTCACAGAATCTAGTAGTGAACCGATCTCACAAATTGGTCTATAGGCAACCAATATTGAATTATTTTTTTTAAAGCAATCTTTTTAACCAATCATATGAATATATTCCATTTTCTGTTTTCTCTTTTACAGATTATTTTATTAAAGAAATTTTACTGATTGTTACTTGTTAGTTCACAGAATTTAGTAGTAGGTAAACCGATATCCACAAATAGTTGGTCTATAGGCAACCAATATTGATATTTTCCTTTTTGTTGAGAAAATATTTTTTTCTAAATAATGTGCAGAGAACTGATTGAAGAGTACGGAGAAGAAGTGAGAAAACTGTGTGAGAGGCTGGTTGAGACATTGTCAAAGAGTTTAGGCTTAGAACCAAACCATCTCATGAAGGCCTTTGGAGGAGATGACAAAGTCGGGGCTAGCCTGAGGGCAAATTTCTACCCAAAATGCCCTCAGCCACACCTCACTTTAGGTCTCTCTTCCCATTCTGACCCTGGTGGCATCACCATTGTCCTCCCGGACGAGAAGGTCGCTGGCCTCCAAGTCCGTCGTGGTGAAAGCTGGGTCACCGTTAAATCTGTCCCCAATGCTTTGATCGTTAACATTGGAGATCAGATTCAGGTATTATATATATTGTTTCTTAGTTACTTTAACCTTTTAATTTGAATTACCTTTTATTGGAGATAACTTGAGAAACAAAATACATGTTGTCTTATATATGGTTTTAAAGACTATATGTTCCCTTTTACTTCTAAATAAAACTCTAACTAGAATATATATAGACAAAATAAAATTATAAATCTGTAATTGTAGCAAAAATCAATGGGGCATTAATGTATATAGAAGGTCTACAACCTGCGGAACACATACAATTATTTTAACTGTGTTTCATATATATGATTTAAGTTTGTTTGGCAAATCCGAATGAAATCTGATATACGAACACTAACCAATAGTATGTTGGATCACATTGTAGATACTTAGCAATGGGATTTACAAAAGCGTGGAGCATCAGGTGATCGTTAATTCCGGTATGGATCGAGTCTCTTTGGCACTCTTCTACAACCCGAGAAGTGATATCCCGATCGGACCAGTGAAAGAACTATTAACCGAAAACCGACCTGCTCTTTATAAACCCATCAGGTTCGACGAGTACCGTCTTCTGATTAGGCAAAAGGGTCCTAGCGGGAAAAATCAAGTGGATTCACTGTTAGCAAGCAGATGATGATTTGATATGCGCATCCCTTTTATAATCAATTACTCGTGTGTACTTATATAGTCGTACCTGAATAATATGTAAACCTTACAGTTACATTATGTAAGAAATAAAAACTTTAATAATTAGTATCATATCAGATTCTCATGTTTACTTTTTTGAATACTACTGAACTTAACCTAATGTGTTGCTAAAAGATTACGGTAAAAATTGCTGCTCTTTCCTGAAGTCGGGATACGTTTATCATAATTAATAAATTGATATAAAAAAAGGATAAATAACACTGGTTAGTTGATGATTTTGGTGATTTTTTTTCTGAAACATCTCGTAATTGTTAGAAACTTTTTAAACTACTCTTGAAAATTTTGGTCAACATTTTTTGTTGTTAAACTACTCTGTTTATCAAGTTTGTTCTTTTTAAAATTTATTTGTAAACACGATCTGAATGCTTTTAAGTTTTAACAGCTTTGCTAGCCCTAGTGGACTTCGTCTAAAGGGTTGTACTTTTTATACAAAAAGATTATGGATATTTTTAATACATACGCCTGCAATAATTAATAAATAACAAAAAGTTAGAGAAAAACTTCAGTAGGATACGACAACTAACGACATTATTACACACATTAAGATAAATAATAAAGCTTTTGGTCTCTCTCATAAGCTTTTTAATTAATAAACGAGTTGCAAACCTTCGCACGGCGCCGAAATTCGTTCCCCATCTCCCTCACTTAAAAAGTCATTGAAGACACAAAAATAGAAATATTTCGACATCTATCTGTAACTAAAACAAACGTGTCTTATTATGTTTATCATCCACGCATGCAAAGTTTACTAGGCCTGCCTAAATTCGATGAAAATAAAAAAGTGGAATAAAAGAATATCGTATCATTTAGTTATCTAGTTAATGTTAAGCTTCGGTTTAAAAAAATTCCCTGTGATATATTTCATTTTTGGCTTGTGATATCTCTCTCATTGAAGAAACGATTACAAAACAGTTCACAAAAGAAAAGGGAAATGGTTGCAAGCTGGCAGGAGCCGATTGTTTCCGTTCAAGCCTTCTCCTAAACCGGCGACGTATCCACAGTTTCAAACCGGTAAAACCACTTCATTAGAGACCGGTCTACAACTCCAAACAATCCTGTACTTGACATAGTTGATTTGTGTACTCCTTTACTAAAAAAAAGATTTATACTAAGTGAATGTTTGCATGGGGACACGTTAATTGTGTATGTCTTTGAATTTTTGGGTGTTAATTATGCATCTGATTATGTGAAAGATACAGCTTGCATATACGTAAACCATGTCCGCTTTGTCTATGTGTTTATTTATCACGTGTCTCATTGTGTGAACACGTTGCACATCAGAATATGCATACATGCATCGACCCAACAAAAGCACCCAACAAAAAACTGTAGACATTTTTGTGTGTTACTCTATCCTATATATATTTTTTACGGTTGGTTTTTTAATTAACTTTTACGGATTTTTAGTTTATAAAATTAGAATATTAATATATTATTGTTTAGATACTCATTTCAAATCTTTTATTGATAGAGATGCTCTAAAAATGTTGAAATAATAGAGAGAAACTATAGCTTTTGATTATATTATATATATATATATATATATATATATATTTTCCGTATTATACTATTATACATTTCTCTTATACAGATCGTTGTATAAAAAAAATCGAGGAAAAAAAAGATGTGCAGAGAATTGGTCGAAGAGTACGGAGAGGCTGGTGGAGACATTATCACTGAGTTTAGATTTAGAGCCAAACCATCTCATGAAGGCCTTTGGACAAGACAAACTTGGGTCTACTGTGAAAGGAAATTTCTATCCAAAATGCCTTCAGCCACACCTCACTTTGGGTCTCTCTTCCCATAAAGTTTGTTCTTGTACTCAAACAACAAAGTTTAGATTACTTTGTTATCAAGAATCAAGAATGAAGAACAAACTTTATGTACAGGTGTTTCATTTTGGTGTCGGTAAAGCCTTAGCAACTACATTCCATCGTCACACGTCACTTCCACTAAGTTGCAGTGCCGTATCCGAAGTGCAGCTGAAATAAATAATTCGCAAGGAGATCAGCACAAGAACACATCTTACGTCTCCATAAATCTCCACACACACAAAACAAATATCAATTAACGTCTCCATAAATCTCATAGAGGACCTTCCTTGCATCCACACGATCCGCAAAAGCTTTAAATTTCATCACCTACAAGTACAAAAGATCTAATCAGGAATTCTACTACGAGAAACAGCAGAATTATTGCTTGAGATACTTTTCAGTTTTAGGGATTTGGGAAACAAATAGGATAACGAAAAGTAGTCATCCCTCGTCTCGTGTATAACAAGTAAGAATATACGATTTGGGCCTTGAATTCAGTTCAGGCCTGGACTAATCCTAAAGAAGGGCCTCTAATGGTCTCAAAGGCCGTGTCTTTATTGTGGGTTTGTAACTTACCGTTTTGTTTAACTGTGCAGGGTGTTATTATTGGTTAATTGTTCAATTGTGCAGGAGTTAGTCTTTGTTCATTATTGATGGAGGAAAATAAAAGTAAGCTTTGTATTATTTCATTACCTATTCAATTTGTGGTTTGGTTTTTAATTTGTCCAAACAAATATGAAATATATACAAAGCTTCCTTTTATTATCGTTTTCAAATTAGTTTCCTTATCATAAAATTTAACAAAAATTATCAAATAGAGAATATAAGCCATGTACGAACTGCAAATATTTTTTCGAACGGAAGATTTTTTATTCATTATATTAGAATTGTGGATAGTATTTAAGGCTAAAAGTCATTATAATCCATACAAAAATCATAAAAAAAAGTTTTTTTTTTTAAAAAGTGATCGTTTATAATAGTGAAACTTAATGTCATAACACTCTACAGAAATCATTAGAAAGAAGTTTTTAAATGAAAGTAATAAGACCATCAAATAGTTACAATTACAAAACTTAGAATAACACAACTCTGACCGTCGTTGTAAAAAGAATAAATGAGAATCACCACTAATGTTGAGAGTTTTTTTTTTAAACAAAGTGATTCAAATAATCACTGATATGCTTAACCAAAAATCTAGAGATCTCGTATTCTTGTAACTTTCTAAGTGTTGTTTTAGTTCATGATCTCTAAAGTCTAATTCGAGTTTTCTTGTAATTTAGTTTAATTTCTTTAAAAAAGATAAAAAGGTATCTAAAATGCTTAATCTAAAGCATCTATTGCTTAGGCTGATATACCACTAAAAAGACACCGATCCATATGTTTAGAAAGTGTGTAAGCCTTTGATCAAATCATACCTTTTTAAGGTAGATCGATACTCGAATTCCCACGAGAAACAATAAGGCCATTAGCTTCTTCTAAAATTTCATCAAAATGGGTCACTCACTCCCTAAAAATAAATGTAGACAGGTAAATACAATCAGCAACATTCCCATTGCCACTGAAAGAAAAGTTACAAAGATAGGCACGTACATCAAAAATAAATGCATTTCACTTGCCTCTTCATTCTCTTCATACCCAAATTGTTAAGTAACTGAGAGGCATGTGGTCAAAGCGTAAAGTTCAGAATCAGTAGTGAGTAAACGAAGGAGTCACACTTGCTAAGGTGGTATCAAAATAAGTATTATGGAAATAGAATATGGACCTGGCGAATATTTTCAGCATGAACAAAATTTTGTCTTGACATTTGTTTTGTTTACAGTAAAATTTGGTTGAAAGAAAAGTGAATGGAATTTGATAGAGAAAGAAATAAGAACTAAATGAGACATTATAAAAAAACTATAGTGGGAAAAATCAGGTCAATTCACTGTTAGCAAGCATATTATAATTGATTAGAAGAATTGGAGTATCTTAAGACCGGTTTTCATAAATTTTCCATTACTTTCATTCCGCGTTTATTGAAAATCCGTATAGACTATCTTGTTAAGAGTGTTTAAGCACGTGGTTACAATTTTTTCATGTAAACTTTCTTTTCCCGAAATAGCTGGCTCCCGAGCCAAGTCTTTTTGAAACTTTTAATTGAATACATGATGTTTTTGATGAAAAAAAAAAAACATCCCAAGTATAATCAGTTACTCTTTTGTATATATATAGTCTTACCTATATAATATGTAAAACGTACACTAAGGGAAGAAAGAAAAAAAATACTAATAATTGGTATCAAATCAGATGATCATGTTTACCTTTGACTAGTTTATTCAGCCTGTTGTGTTTATTCATAATTATATCATTAAAAAAGTATATAATGCCGTTATACTCATTCACTAGTTCAGGTTCAAGTTTAACTTCAAGTAAAAACATTTAAATACGATGCATTTGATTGTACAGAAGTTTTCTGTTGAATAATATTTACATTTCAACGAAAATGGAAAAGGTATATGAAATTGGTTTAGTTGATGATTTTGGGTGAAGTCTTATAATGATACAAAAACTGCTGTGATTACTGATGCTGCAATACTAGTTTCTAAATGTGTGGTTTGGTTTAATATTAATGGTGCTTCGCCTTCCTAACTTTTTCCTTAAAATTAGTTGACATTACGCAAATACTAATCAAAGCTTTCTATTTGTAGACCGATGATTCTACTTTCTTTATCTCTGATGTATTATTATTATTATGCTGTGCAACTTGCAACTGTGATTTAAACAAAAACAATACTAATAATTTTTCGAGAAATTATAAGGAATGATCTCAAATAATAAAAGAATTAAACGACAGTTTTTGACAACTTTTTGATACTACTGTTGTAAATAAAAGGTCGATATAGTCCTTACATCTAATTATTTTCTTTACCGTTCTTTATTTTCTCTCATTTCTTCACATATTTTTTTTTAACATTTTTTTAAAACTAAAAGAGAAAAACAGGAAGAAGAAAAATATCGATAGTGATTGTCGGTGGTGGTGGCAATAGTGATGGTTATCGGTGGTAGTGGTAGTGGTCAGTGATAATGATAGAGTCGATGGCGGTGATGGTCGATGATGGAGGTGGTGTTGATAGTAGTGTTGACGATGGTCAATGTGGTTATAATGTTGTCGGTGGTCATGGTGATAGAATCGCTAATGGTGGTGGCGGTGGTAGTTGATAGCGGGAATGGTGTTAGTGGTGATCAGTGGTAATGGTGATAAAGTCGCCGGTGATGATGGTAACGGTAACAATGATGGTGATGATAGTGTTGTCAATAATGGTTGTGGTCGCTGGTGGTGGTGGTGGATGACGGTAGTGATAGATGGAAGATGGTGGATAACAGTAATAATAATGTTAGCAATAATATTCATGATTATAATTTAATTAGTTATCAAAATAATTTTAAATAATTTATACAGATAACAAAGTTAACTCTAACTTTTATGAAATGATATCAATAATAACATAATAGTTAGTATGCTAACTAAGTTAATACGATAACTTTTTGATATAATAATATTGTTAACGTGATAATTTCATTTTTTATTATACGATAACTAGTTAACTCGATATTTGTACAATCTGCTAGTTAAACGTTATATTAATTAGCATAGTTTTTAACAGTTATTACGATATCATATTAGTTAGCATGCTAATCAAATTATTATCTAATTATAACATATCAGATGGTCATAATTTACCTATGTAACATGTATCAATTTAATCTAATTTTTGATAATTAGTTCCTCCAGATACCAAATTTTCCCTAATTTTTCCCTATAATTTGGGGTTTATATATAGCAAGGGACTGAAAGGTTTACAAAACGACAAATAACATATCTGAATTTAAGAGCACCAAATAAAAAACTCAAATTTATTGAGGGCACGAGTGCGAATCCAATCTTACATTTTAATAACGTTTTTAAATAAAATTAAAAATATCTGAAATTTGATTGGTTACTCAGAGCGGCTAGCGAACCTCTCGACCTTATCGTCCAAATTGAGACCAACCATGGCTTCTCCTAATCCACAGCTCACCTCCGCCAGCACCGCCGCGTCTCTGTAATTCGTAACCGCCTGCACAATCGCCTTTGCCCGTTTCGCCGGATCTCCGCTCTTGAAAATACCCGACCCAACAAACACTCCGTCGCAACCCAGCTGCATCATCAGCGCCGCATCCGCCGGCGTCGCAATTCCCCCGGCGGCGAACTGAACCACCGGTAACCTCCCGAGCTGCTTCGTCTGCATAACCAATTCATACGGCGCAGCGATCTTCTTCGCGAAAGTGAAGACCTCGTCGTCGTCCATGCCTCGCAGCATCCGTATGGCTCCCATCACACTCCTCACGTGCCTCACCGCCTCGACGACGTTTCCCGTTCCGGCCTCTCCTTTTGTCCTTATCATAGCGGCTCCTTCACGGATACGCCGCAAGGCTTCGCCGAGGTTCCGGCAACCACAGACGAAAGGGATTTTGAAATTGTGCTTGTTGATGTGATTATCCTCGTCGGCGAGTGTGAGAACTTCGCTCTCGTCGACGTAATCGACACCGATTGACTCAAGGATCTGCGCTTCCACGAAATGACCGATTCGAGCCTTGGCCATCACCGGAATCGTAACCGCCTTTTTGATTTCTTTGATCATCTCCGGATCGCTCATCCTAGCAACGCCGCCTTGGGCTCTGATATCGGCGGGAACACGCTCGAGAGCCATCACTGCGCACGCGCCGGCTTCTTCCGCGATTCGCGCCTGATCAGCGTTGACGACGTCCATGATTACGCCGCCACGGAGCATCTGAGCGAGACCGACCTTGACGGAAAACGGAGATTGCTGTTTCGTCTCCGTCATGGATCCTTCGCCGTACACCGCCACGACTCCAGCTCCTTCTGCCATTTTCTAGGGTTTTTGAGAGAGTGTGGAGGAGAAAAGGGGATTTATTTATGGAGAAGGGAGAGTGAAGGCGCGAATTAATATTTGTTTGTTACTTCTGAGCAATCTGATTGAGAGAAGGAAGTCAAAGTAATCGCATCGGACGGTTTCAAAAAAAGGAGGTCGTCAGTTATGGTGTGGCTAATGTAGAGATGAGAAACAATGTATGGACTATGGATTATAGAAACTTTGACCACAAGATTTGTTTCCTTGAAAATGTATAGTCCCAAAGAGATTGTATTGCTGACGTGGAGCTCAGATTTCTATATCATCGTGTTCGTTGAATTACCACTCAAACTAATTCGGATTTGTTTCCTGTCTTTCTTTTTTTGTGGCAAAAATTTTTTTAGGATATAACTTGTAACCATTTATAAACTGGAAATAAATGGAAGAAAAATTGAACGGAATCTATAAAATATTTGTAGTTTTGTAACAATGAACGAATGGGATGAGATATAAGTTGTAAGTTTTGTAACATTCTATAAAATATTTTTCAGTTACCATTATAAACTGAAAATAAATGGAAGAAAAATGAACGGAATAATAGTAGTTGGAGAAATAAAATGAGTGAATGGGAATGAGAAAAGTTGTAACATTCTATAAAATATATTTTTTTTTATTTAAAATAGATAATATGATTAAATATTAATTTAATTAGTTTTCAAAATGAATATAATAATCGTTTTTTTTTTCAAAACAAAAACATGCATCTCTTCCAATCAAAACCAACCTGGAAATAATAATCTCAACATTGTAAACTAACTTAAAATAATTGATGAACTAATAACCTTGTCTCCCATCAAATTCTTCTTCAACACTTCACATATTATTAACATTTGGACATTGTGCATACGGAGAAAACGCACAAGTATTTTATCATCTTTATACAAAAAGTGTCAGTAACACCTCATCTTCAGATAACATTTGAACATTGTGCATATGGAGAAAACGCACAAGTATTTTATCATCTTTATACAAAAAGTGTCAGTAACACCTCATCTTCAGAACGCACACGTGGATCAAACGGTGTAAAGGTAAGGAGAGAAGGAGGAAGAAGATAAGAACTGTATTAAAGAGAGTTGTGTGTTAAGAGAGTTAAAGAGATTTGTGCATTGAAGAGAAGTATGTGATTAAACTGTACTTGTGTGCCTATGGTGTGGTTCAACAATAGTGTTATCACAAAGATGAATCAAAAGAGACGAAATGATACTGCAGAGAAAGAACTTGAGCCATGGTCACTTATTTAATTATATTTTATTATTTATTAATGGTTCAGAGATGATAGATCAGATATTTTTCATGAAGAGTTCATTGATACATCTTTACACGGTATAAATACGCTTAACCTTCTTGATCTTCTTTCTACACATTGGACAAACCCCAGTAACGTCTTCTATCCTGTACACATATTAGCCATCAAAATGTTACGATATTTGATATAGACAAGTAGTAGCATATAACAAGAGATACACACATTTCGTGGACAAGAAGCTTACATTGTTCCGCACTCATAGCAAGTGACGCAGTGGCCACACGGGAGGAAGAAGCAGTCACGTCTAGCCTCAAAACACATTATGCAATCTTCAACTCCATTGCCGCTTAAGTCTTCCAAGTCAGCATCATCTACGAAAGACTCATTAGACGAACCCATGCTTGAACCATCGTCATCTTTGTTCGCAAGGAGAGGTCTTCTCGGTGAATCATTATCGGTTAAAGCTCTCTCTAATTTAAGCCATAACCAATTCATCAACTGTATAACTAACAGCGCGAAGCAACACAAGAAACCTGCGTACGCAAAACATGCTACAATGTTAACTGATTCCAAAAGAGAAAACAATGTTAATATGAATTGTTTTTGTAATGATTTCAAAGTTTACCTGTGATGATCACATAAGCCATCCATCGAGGTTGATATGACAACTGGATAAACCATTCGCCGTCTTCAACAGGTGCTCCCTGAGGCTCAGAGGCAATGAAAAAGATGAGCATTCAGCTGAGAGTAAATTAATGTAAAATTGTGTTGTTCTTTTGAGAATACATACCTGTTTCGGTACTGGTGAAGTTAAGACAATAGAAGTTCCAGAAAGAGACATTGCATCGAATGTGCACTCGCCGTTGCTGAAGGTACACTTGTAGAACGGATCTTTAGAATCATACAAGACAGCCCGTACAGCGATATCCAGTTCCACCTAACACAAAAATGTCATGTCAAGTAAATACAGTGAGCGGAGCAGAAGCACAACATAAACAATCACTTAAATTCAAAGTCATATTACTCGATCAGTTAAATTTTTAGTACCTCTATGTCCTTCAGCTTCGAGTTAGCCACAGCGACATAATAACTTGAAGAAGAACTTATCTTCACTTCAACCTTACCACTACCTGTAAAACACTTTTTTTTTATCAAACTCCTGATTAACCAGTGTAAACCAATGCATTAAAGTTGGAACTCTCATTTCGACTAACCTCGAACCACATTCCATGAGAGAGCAGTGTCATACACTGGTTCCTGTAACAATGATTCAGAGGCCTTCCCTATAAAAGTGAAAGCTTTGAAATAATCAGTACATATCCCTAAAAGGAAAACACTTTCAAACAAAAAACCTCACTCACACATCAAGACTTCTATCTCCTCCATTTCCTTATTTTATTAGCTAGGTTTTGCTTTACGTTTTAGGGATCTATTGGTTTCGTGTTCTTGATCTTTTGGTATTTCTTTATAATTCATGATATTTCTACTCTATCAAGCCATACTAACAAAGTAACAACATCAAAACCAGCAAGCTACCATAGAAAAAAGACTACACAAACATCAACACCAACCAAAAAAAAAACAAAAGAGAAAGGGTAACACAAGAGAATCTTAATCAACCTTGCTTGACCACAAGCCGAACTGGGCGGTCTTCCGGTTTAACGGTATATGAGATATTTAACGAAGCTCCTTCGTTCAGATAGAATGGCCATGCCTGAGGAAAATTGAATTTCAGTTCAATAAATTGTCTGACATTTAATGAGATCTACATACAATGAAGGTTTCAAAAAAGGCACAACCGATATATATATACATTAAACGACAAGAGTCCTGAGAATCTTAAACCTATACCTTGAAAGATCTATGCGGGACAGATACCGATCTGGATTCTGACCAATTCACCACAGCATCAAGAGAGGGAGTTTTGTAGAACCCAAAAAGCTCAAGTCCAGATTTCGAATCATCTAAATCTTTCACCTAACAACAACAAAAAAAAACACCATTTTGAGTAAATTAGCACATTCTCTCGGATAGAGAAAACACTTAAAAGGAAGAGAAACAAGCCAAGCAACAACCTTTACGCTTTGGACAAAGATGGGGCTTGGTTCCATAAGAAGGGAAGAGCTTGGTCCCATCAAGACATGATGTGGTCGGTAATAACCCATAATCATCATTGTGGCCACTGATCCAAACAAAACAAAACACAAAGTTAAAGGCTTTTTCACTCAACGCAGACCAAATCGAAAATCGTTAATTTTGAAAATCGAAGTTGGGAAACAAACCAAGGAACCACATCACAAGAACCATAGCGAAGAAGGAAATGTTCAGTTCGGCAAGGGCCGAAGTGTCCAACCGCGCGGGAAAACCGGCCCGATTGAAATTCCCAGAAGACCGATTGTTGAACCGGCGAACAGTTCCATGGCTAACATCATCTTCTTCAGAATCAGACGTCAACGAAGAAGATGGATTCGGTGAGCCCATGGAAAATCCCGCCGGTGCATAAGTGAGACGAGGTGAATCCATGTTCGGCATTCTAGAGAGAGAGAGAGAGAGAGAATCAACGAGGAGAAAATGAGAGGACGAAATGAGTCAAGGTGTGTTGTGAGATTGACAAACCCTAGATATATATAAAACGAGAAAAACCTGAGAATCTGTGAGGTAGTGAACCCATGAAGAAAAGGCAAGGCAATTAATGTGACGGTTACAATTTGAAAGTGGTATACCGGCGAGTCTTCGCCTTTTCTCCCCGTCGTTGAACGGTAGAATATAAACGACGGGAGTCAAAAGTTATGTATTGTTGGACTTCTTTTGAGGGTATTTGTATAATTTTATTGAATTATTTATTGTTCATGTGATTTGTTGTCGCGTCATCGTTATGTTTTTTTCTTATATCTTTTTAAAAAATGATATGTCGTTTTGTAATTTTTGACAGTTTATTTTCACTAAAATACCAAAATTATCCTTTGGCCAAAACCGTTTGATGGTTTTAAGATTCACTTTTTATAAGTTTAATTGGTTGTTTTACACACAAAAAAAAAATTGTTTTCAAAAGAAAAAAATATTACATATTTGACCACAAAAAAAGGTAATTCATATAAATATTTGGAAAAACTTAATTGTTGAAAATAATGGCTAGATACACTGAATCTATTTGCATGTACATCTTTATTTAAGAAATTTGTTTGCATGCATTTCTATTCAAAGTATTAAAAGTATGTGCTTCCTTGTTTTATTTAATATGTCTATTTAAATAATAAATAATTGCTGTCAACAATTTTTTTTAATACATTATGGCCAAAGATAAGGTGTTGAATTTATTTGCATGTTTGTGTTCAAAATGTATGGTTTATCTTTATTAAAATCTATTTGCATATACATCTTTACTTAAGAATTTTTTAAGTATAAAACTATGTGCATGCATTTTCATAGGAAATTTTTGCTGTCAAAAAATTAAAAAGAAATGTTTGCTGTTTTTTTTTGTTGCTAAAAGGCTTGATAACAAGATATATATGCTGTCAACAAAATAAATGGACATATTGGCTGTCAACAAATAATAAAAGGAAATATTTTACAGCATAGAAAGAATATATTTTACAGCATAAAAGATATGTTTTTTTACAAAATAAAAAGAAATATTTTTTACAGCATAAAAAGAAATATTTACTGTCAAAAAATAAAAGAATTTTTTTACAGCATAAAAAAAAATATTTACTGTCAAAAAATAAAAAGAATCTTTTTTACAGCATAAAAAGAAATATGTTTTTAACAGCATAAAAAATATTTATTTTAGAGAATAAGAAAATAAATATTTTTAAAACGTTATTGTAAAAGATAAGGTATCGTATTTATTTTCATGTTTGTGTTCAAAATGTATGGTTTATCTTTATGTTTAATTTTTTTATACAATATATTGATTAGAATTGTTTGAACAAATTTTAATCGATTTTTGTTAAAATAGTTTTACAGATTAATGTTTAAAAAATATTTTATTTATTTTGTAATTTCTTTTAGCATAATAAAAAAATATAATAAATTGTATTTTTTAGCAAATACTGAAGTAAAACCTTTTTTAATATTGTGTTCAGGAAGACATTTAAAAACAATTGGTGCATAAGTTATCACTAGTTTTTTTCCATTTTCTTAATTAAATATTTTTAGAGTTTTCCTTCCTTTTCGTTCTTTTTAATTCGATAATCTAAAAATTTATAAATTTACGTTAAATTCTAATTACAATATAATTTATTGAACTGTTGTTTGAATCTGAATGATTCTGAATGACTCAGATTTGTAGATATGGTGATATATATATATATATATATATATTTTTTTTTTATTATCGTAAATTTGGTAGTTTCTTTTAATTTATTTGGTGATTTTTTTAAATTGTTTAATTATTTTTTACTTATAAATTTTGTTTTTTTGTTAATTTTGTCGGATTTAGTTTCAAATTTATGATTGCTGGTGTTTGATTCATTGATCTTTGTTTTGTTCGTTTTATTGGATGCTACAGGCGGATTTAGTATCCTTTATAACTGTCTAATATTAATTGAGATCGATCTATTTAAAGGTAGAAAAATCATAATTTACTTTTAAATTAGGTCAGCGTAGTTAACAGAAAAATATTTGAGATAAATATGAATGGCTGAAAAAAAAAGATTTTTTATCTTCAAATAAAAAAAAATAGTTAGGTCAGATATTCTTGATAAAGTATAAACGAAAGAGTTCTTCCAAGAAAGATCAGCATTTTCTACAGAAAAAGAGTTAGGGTAAACTTTGTTAATAACTTTTCATCTTTAAATATTTACATTTTTACTTAGTTAGATCGATGTTTTAATTCCCACGACTTAATCTCACAGAAATTATCTCAGTATACCTCTCGAAATCCGGCTCAATAATTTTTTTTTAAAAAATCCCTCTCCTCCTACAAACTCTTCAATTACTTTTCTTAGCTGATTTTGGGTTATTACATCGGATTTCATTTTTGATTTTTGAATTATGGTATTTGATTTAGCCTGAATTGTTGATTGTTGTAGAAGTAACATGTTGTATCTACTCGTTATCTAGATGTGTGTTTAGTCATTTTCTTTTTGTTTAAATCTATCGAAATACTGATTAGGACATTTTCCATTTTCTAGTATCTAAAAAAATTATTAGTCTAATTATGGTTTCCTGGATTTTAATTCAAAAACCTCAAAGTCCACGACTTACTTGTTTTTCCGTGATAACGATCTCTTTGTGAAATTGACATGTGAAACCAAAAGTACAACAACACGCACATTTATGAACTTGCATGATAGTCTTAAGATCGATTTATAAAGCATGGCTAAGTGACCACCATCATGTTACAGAACCTGCAAGGAGCAACTGAAAACAGATAATCGTGTTTACGCACTCTGAGAGACAAAACTCGAAATCTCCATTACCCTAAACGCCAACATTTTAAATTAGCAACATCATTGTCCAGATGCAAATTGTCAAATGTAAGAAGCCTGATTACATCTAAATACGAGTTGTGTTTTTTTTGTTTTACAATCGAGCCGTACTAGATGGTGTTGGCTCCAGCTGCTCGTTTCTGGTTAACTCAAGCTCACAAAGGCTTAGTGAGTTCGGTACACCAAAATCAAATGGAAACTCAACCGGTAATGACTTCCAGTGAAGACTCGGTTTCCAATCCGCTTCTCTCACAACTCTCAATATCTCCTTCACCACAATCTCGCTTGCCTTCGCCGTGAAATGGACCCCATCTCTATGAACAAAAACCCCAAGAAGTTAGTTTTGATGGAGAAATCGTTTTTGAAGTAATGTATCATCAATAAAGCTCTCACGTGAAGCAGGTGTTTAACCAATCATCGTGCTGCTGTATTGCAGTCCAAAGATCGATGCATTTCACATTGATCTCTCTGCATAGGTTTAGCAACGCTTCTGCATACGGACGGCACAGCTCGTTCCTCCGTCCTCTCATTGCATCTCTGTAACACAAGTGATATTGAATCAAACTTCCAAAAAATAAATAACCAACCGGTTCTCATCGAAGACACGTACCCAAAAATTAGTTGGATTTGTCTCTCATTCATTGGCGGCGGAGTGAGGAAAATGACACGGGTCTTGTCCGAAAGGCTCTGTTACGAAAGAGGAAAAAGAAGAAGATACCATGAATGAGTTTAGCAAATACAAACCTTTGAAGGAAAAAAAGAACAAAGTCTCAAACTTTTTACCAAAAGATGCTCGCCGATTCTCCTCATGTTATCGGTGAATTCAGAGAGAGGAACATGAGGTCCCTGGCCTGATGAATGAGGATGCGTTGAATCATTCCCACCGAAATAGACTATCACCAAAGAAGGTTGTATCACAGCATTCTAATATAAGAAGAAGAAGAAGAAGAAAAAAATCAGTTCGTCAAGAAAAAGGTACTTCTTTTGCAAAAAACTTTGTGAGATCTCACTCAAACACCATACACACATTGCATTAGAGTGTCAGTTTCACTATACAAATTCGTATGTTTCCTCAATTTAACACACTAGTCGAAAACAGAGTGTTACTTACCTTTGGGAACACTTGGTCAAGAACCTTCACGGCAAATCTGGAATTCCAACCAGCATATCCACGAAGGATTATGTCTGCCTGTGATATGCATCAATACACACACAGACAAAAAAAAATGAAATTTTATGAGTTAAAAGTTTTGGATCAATCATTAGGTTTGTTGACAAATTAAGTGAAAGTTCTCCACTTGCGAGCAGTGAAATGGCAATTTGCAGTACATATCAGTGGTTCATCGCAGGATTAAACACTAACAATCAGCATTGGTTTCAATTGGAAAATTAGAAATTTGGAAATCGGAAATCGAAGGGAGGAAGAAGAATCACAGAACCGTGCGAGAGTAGATGTCAGCGAGTGAGGCTCCCCATCCGCCATCGGTGAAGCTGTATTGAACAATCGAAGAGCCGAAAAGCACGATTTGAGGTCTTCCTGGTCCAACCATGGCCGAAGATCTTCTTCCGATGGATCTTCTCTCGCCGGAGACAACTTTTGCTTCGTCTGTACTTCGATGCTCAGTTTTTTTTTTTTTAAAAAAAAGTAACACAGTTGATTGATTAATTAATTAAGTAGCGCATGCATTGTGATTAGATCCCCACCACTGAAATAGCCAACACATCGACCAAAATTCCTAAATATTCCTTAACGAAAACAAATAAAATATATACTTCAACAGATTTTTCTTTTTGTAGAAAGACCCAAAGGAAAAAAAAAAAGAAACTTTGGAGATTACGCCAGCCGGTTTTCAAGTCTTACCGGTTTGTTGGGGAGTTTGGGGTTTGATTTGGATAAGCACCAAAGCAATCCTCGGGTAAACGTCATTTTTCGTAAAACGCAATTTACAAGCCGAACGTATTCTCCGCGTTTTCTATATTTGGCTTTTTAAAAATTGCGTTTTTAGTGTGCTTGCTTATAGTGCGTTTCCGGGCTATTCCAAATGCTTCCTGGACCAATGTGGTTCAACCGGTTCACTCGGTTTATTAGTTATAACCAAAAAAAAAATAGGGATAAAATAAAATCTTTATTCTTATGATAAATCAAAATCACGAGACCCGGATGTGATATCGAGTATGACCATCGATCAACATCATTGAGTTTGAGAAATCTTTTGGGGAGTTTCAGGTGCGGTAAGTAGAACGCATTTGCAATCAAGACTTCAGTTTTACACAATTATTCAGCTTGATTTTCCGCATCACTTTATTATTTTTGCAAGGTTTTGTGACGTACGTGGTGAATTTCCCAAAAACATAACGATCATTTTTCTTCAAGACCGAAGCTTCATTTCAGGCTATCAAAAAAACTTTTCAAAATAACAAACTATCTTTTTTATGCAATATGTATTTTTTTATTATATAATCAGAGTCATTCTAAAGGACCTAAACCAAAACTCAAATGAATTCTCGAGATTCATAGAATTTTGCATTATCGTACTACCCAAAATGTATACGGATGACCAAACGCATATGTATTTAGATGGCCTGTGTTTGTTGTGGGTTGTGCCGTCTTTATCAGTTTATCCTTAGAATACTATTTATATAGATGTGGGAACTTTAAAGTGAAGAAATAACAACCATTTATTACATTTTCAAAAAAATTTCATATCTTGATAATAAAGTAAATTTTCTCAGTCATAAAATAAAAACATCACAATATTTCGAGAAATTAACATCTCAAATGAATAAAAAATAAACTCTTAATCACATCAAAATTATCGGCTGGTGCGTAAAGAGAACGAGTGGGATCTTAAAAAACTATCCAAAAGCTGCGAACGAGAGATATTTATTAAATTGTGAGCACAATTATGCAAAATATTTCATGATGTTTAATAAACTATATATATATATATATATAAAGTTTAATACTATTAGTTTGGCTCTGTTTCAGGTACAACAACCCGAATACATGTTCCCACCGTAATTTTCATATACGATGAATACTACTAACTTTTTTAATGGTTTACAATTTGTTAGATAGTAACCGTTTGTAATCTAATACACTAGTTTGTAATAATATAATAACCCGAGAATCCGGTAGTGGTCCTATGAGTTGTGGAGGATAAACAATTATTGATTTCATAGCCGTTATATGCGCAGGTTTGAATGGTCATTTATGATTAGGATTCCTTCGTTAGAATCGAGAAGCTATATATGAATTTTCTTTATTATTGTAAAGAAGGTATGATTATGATTCCTTCTAAGAAGATATGATGTTTAAGTACTAGTATTAATATAAAGTCTCCTGTTCCGTACGCATTAAAGGACCCACTCGTCAAATGGTCTGTACCCACGCTAGTATATAAATGCCCTAACATGCAAAATTGGAAGAAGAAACAAAGAAGATGTAGGCGTTTTGATTCCGTTTAATTTTTTTTAAAAAAAAATTATAACACAGACAAAAAAAATTCATAATTTTGCCATCAAAAGAAGGGTTTCGATAACAACAACTTCCACATGCAAGTGAGAAGTGCATAGACGTATCCTCAACAAGGCAGCTTCCGGGAAGTTTCCTTTTAACGTCAATACACTTATGTTTTTTGGACTGTTTCATCATTGTGACCCCAACGCCTTTCGTCCATCGTTGCCCATACGTATATGTTGATGAACTCAAACAAGAAATCAGTGTATCCACAAAGATTTGTGGGGCTTTTCCAGAAATAATTATGCTGTGGTGTGTTCGGACAGGACAAATGCGTCTTTCAGCTGTGTTTGGTGTCTTTATTTACCCACTTGGGTTCCCTAATTCTCTATGGTTCGGCAGTATACGGTTAAGTGTTTAACTATGGTTTTGGGACCATATTAACTTCAATATATATTTGATATTTTGATCAATTTAGATTCTCAGACTCAATCGTTATCAATGGACGAGGATTACATATAAATAAAACATATGTGACGTTTTATAATGAAACTTTAAATCACTCGGACTAGTGGCGCTATAATATACTCCAAGACTCAAAAAAGAATTTGACAAATGTACAACTGATGAGGATATTATATACGTATATGAAATCATTTTAGAATCTTTTGTTGAAAAGTTATTAATTTACGTGACAGCTAGTTTATAAGTTCATCATCACTCGTCATTCTTGTAGAGATTTTTTCCAGTTGGTCTCTTTTTCCTTTTTTGGTCGATTTTTTTAAATCTTATATTCTCTTCAAATTCCCATTTTATAGGAGGCCGGTATGAATTGGATGGTCGGTGAGGTAGCAAAGTCATTCAATATGTGTTGGAGCTTGATGGACTTTCAATAATTAGTATTTTCTCTAGTTCTAATTACTTTGCTTAGAATATGGTACTTTCGTCCAAATTTTGATGATTATCTTCAACAAAAATTATCGATCATTTTTTGATCAAATTCATATAGTGGTCAAAATTTGATCAATAAGTCATCACATTTATTATTTATTAAACATTTGGTCAGAAATTTGGTAAAAAACAGACCTATTTTCTTGTAGTGTAAGGTTCTCTTAAGATATAGAAATGTTGTGAAACAGTCCAGACAATATTGTGCACTTGGAGAATATACTCTTTTTTTATATAGATTTAAATTTTTTGTGTGAATTGGTTTGGTGCCGGCAGATTAATATCATATACTCAATATGGTTTTACTTGTTGCACGTCTCTCTTTAATATCTTCGATGGTTCTTTCGAAGCATCGAATTATTCTTCTAGTTTTTTCGATGGTTTCAAATGACTTTTCTTATTGAGCCTAAATGAGCCACATATCTCAATTTTATTTGTCCACATCAAATTCTGAGGTCAGATATTAATAATACTTGTTCAAAAATGAAAAATGAAATAACATCAGCTAAAATTTAACCTTAACAAGACAAGAGGCAACAGCCACTTCCTATCTTTTATCAGGCTACCTCCTCGTTAAGCAAAAAGGGCACACGGCAAAATCAGTAGCTTCGTTTTCGTACTACACGACACAAATTAAGCTCTTAGGATTCCTCCAAAGAACACTTCCGAAACACGTGTCATACCGAACGTGGGGTTGATAACAGAACCGGCCGGGTTAGAGTAAATATTCCAAGTTAAAAAAAAAAAGTAAAACCTTAACTCAATTTTTTTTATTTAACCACACGGATATAAATTCTTGTTTTTGATCATTTAAATATTCGAAGAGAAAGACTACACCTTTCTCAAAGATTAGTTTGACCTTTCTATAAATTTCAGATTCCTTGAAATATAAAAAAAATATTAATTCGATTAAAAATATTTTATTTTGTATGATAACCCTTCAAAAATCAGTATTAATTCTATGTAATTCGTGTTATGTCATGTCATAGCAGACAAAACTTCCATCTATATCTGGTTTGAATCCTTCCAAGGATCCCCCACATTCTATACTCGTACTCCAATCAATACAATACCCATCCCTTCATGTCTCACCAATCCATGAAGTAAGACGTTTGTTTGTATAAATAACTTTTAAAATAAATATGAAAGGAAGATGCTTCGCGAAACAAAAAAAATTGTGTATCAAATCAACTAAACTTTGTCAATGCTATTATGATTTTTATTAGAGCCATTCATTATCTCTCGCATTATCCCCACTATGAGAAGATTCTAGTCTAACACTCCTACTCGAGAAGTAGCAGAGTTAAAAGGGTTTAAGTGGTTCTCATACATTCCCGTACTATATTATAGTAGATGATGGACACAGTGTTTTGCGCAGATGTAAAAATAATTTAAAGGCTGTAAACAAAAATTGCAGTTTCATTAAATCTACAAAAAAAAAAAAAAAATAGTGTTGGTTTATGAGATGAACGAACTTAGAAAGACAGTCATATAAATTATATAATTTTAAGGGAGAGATTCTTTTGTATGTTTTCTTAGTCCAACAATAAAACTTTTTACTTAGTAAAAAGCATATATTACGTTAAGAAATATGCTTAAACTACATATATGTTAGTCTTGAGACACCTAGTGATTTTTTTAGTCATTTGATCATATGTTTATAGAATAGTACGTTCCTTTTCAAAATGTCATTCAGTGTGAAAATCAAATGTTAATTTTGAACATATCTCTTGCTTAGAGAAAGATAAAAACAAATTTAATACCACACGGTTTTACAACTTTCTACTGCACGTGTTACAACTTTCTACTGCTACTCTACTAAAATAAGATTGGCCAAAGCTAGACTTAAGTCCCTAAAGTGGTAATTCCCAGAATTCCAGATTTGATAGCCATGTGTTACAACTTTCTACTGCACGTATCTATATCTACCATTTCTGATTTTGTTACCAACTTAAAAAACGCATAAAATCTTTGAAATTAAATGATAAATAATTCAAAGCGAAACTTCGTGGAAGCTGCCTCGTGTGGTCCCCACATTATAAAACTAATCAGTATATAATCATCTCTGACGCCATTCTTTACAGACACAACATAAGACATCAGCAAAGCAAAAAACACTATAACATCAACCGAATACAAATTGTGAGTCAGTGTGAGAAAATGGCGGGGATCGTGCCGGAACACTGGTCAGCGGCGGAGAACGGAAACGCAAACGTGTCGGCGAAAGGGTCGAGCAGAGACCTGAGACATGGAAGGACAGCTCACAACATGTCTTCTTCTTCGCTGAGGAAGAAATCAGACCTTCGAGTGATCCAGAAGGTTCCTTACAAAGGTCTTAAAGATTTTCTTTCCAATCTCCAAGAAGTCGTTCTCGGCACAAAGCTTGCCATTCTTTTTCCCGCCATACCTGCCGCCATTATCGCCACATACTATGGTTTCAGTCAGGTATAATGATTTGTGTATATACTTCCCTCTGTTTCATTATTGTTGATTATCCATTAGAGTTATTCTCGTAAGAAGAAAATTAAGTATTCAAAATATTGCCCAAAAAATAGTACTAGATTATTTTATATATAAAAATCAACTAATTATTAATGTTAAGAGATTTTGGCATTATTATTACCCACCACTAACTTAGGGAGAGGTATCGACTTAAAATATTTGATTAGATTTGCAATCACAAACGTTTTGAAATCAATTATATTTGGTATACTGGAAGTGTAATTTATATGAATTAATTAACCACCATATGTGTATATTATATACTTATATACTTAATATAAAGTTAAATGGTGAATATTACAGCCGTGGATATTTGGACTGAGCTTGATAGGACTCACACCTTTAGCTGAGCGAGTCAGCTTTCTGACAGAGTAAGTATTCGGTTTCATCCTCATCAAAATCTTATTCTATCCATATACGTTTTATTTTATTTGAATTCTTCACCTTAGGACATTTTCTTTTCGATCACGACAAGATTTAGCCAACTGTCTCTGAATGTAACGTATCTCTTCCATCTTTGGATAAAAAATATCATGTTTTATCAGTATTTTATGTCTCTTTTAAAAAAAAAAATCCTTCTAAGCACCCGGTCCAATGCAATATCTCATATCTCCATGATTAGTGTCAATACATTAAGTTTGTCCCGTTTGCTATTTTGTCTGTACATGTGAATATGACGAGTTACAGAACATCACATTTTAGTTAGGTCCGAATCCACCACAATATTCTTTCGTTTACTCATTTGCTTTTTGAAATAAATGGACCAATATTCTTTTGGGATTCGTCATTGCATGATTGGGTAATCACCCGACCGCACAAAATTATTGCCCACTCATGTGTCAACGTGACAGCATAGTACAAACGTTATCCTCCTTACATTCAAGTACATAGTAGCATCTAGAACCATATATGATATAAATATGTCTCTCTTCGTGATTTATAATTATTATTTTATAATATGTGGTCGCTTTTTAATAACATCTCTCGTGCATCTCATGCAGGCAACTAGCTTTCTTCACCGGTCCGACATGTAACGCCTTCTTTTACCAACCTTTTGTTTTTATCTCCAATTCCAATATACATAACATTTATTATTTTGTCAGTAGAGAAACTTGACTCTTTTTGTGTGTTTTTGAACCGCAGTGGGTGGTCTACTGAACGCAACGTGCGGAAACGCAACTGAATTGATAATCGCGATCCTGGCATTAACCAATAACAAGGTTGCAGTGGTGAAATACTCGCTGCTAGGTTCGATTTTGTCGAACCTTCTGTTGGTTCTCGGAACTTCACTCTTTTGCGGCGGAATCGCAAATATACGACGGGAGCAGCGGTTCGACCGGGTATAGTCTCCTTTTGTATTCTTATTATAACGAAAACCCATAGTAATTTGCTTGAATTTAAAGATAAGTGAACCGGGAATACAATAGGTTTGGTACGGTTAGTCTTAACCGTGATAAATCTTGTGGTGTTTCATTGTTCCAGAAACAAGCCGATGTGAACTTCTTCTTACTCCTAATGGGATTGTTGTGTCACTTGCTGCCAATGTTGTTCGGATACGTGGCAATCGGAGAGACTTCGCCTGATGTAGTTGCCGACATGTCACTGAATCTGTCTCGAGCCAGCAGTATTGTTATGTTGATCAGTTACATCGCATATCTCGTTTTCCAGCTTTGGACTCACCGCCAACTGTTCGACGCACAAGATCAGGTGAATATTTATATATATATTATACACAAAAAAGAGAAGAAATCTATATGTTCGTGTTGTAACGGATATTTAAAACTAATTTTTTTTATAGGAAGACGAGTATGATGACAATGTCGCTGAGGAAGAAACCGCAGTGATTGGGTTTTGGAGCGGATTTGCTTGGTTGGTTGGGATGACACTTGTCATCGCATTGCTATCTGAGTATGTTGTGGCCACAATTGAGGTAAACTTTGTTATGTTCATTTGTTTTAAGCTTTATGCATTTTCAACTCAAAATCAATGAATTGAAATTTATTTATATGTATTAGTAATATTACTTGTTATACTTCCGATAGGAGACTTTTAACGTTAAACCCTAAAGTTTTTTTGTGGAATCTTTATGATCATATACCAATAAAATTAATTGTGGCGTTTATATTTGATTAGACCGCATCGGAATCATGGGGCTTATCAGTGAGCTTCATAAGTATCATATTGCTTCCTATTGTTGGAAACGCAGCTGAACACGCTGGAGCCATCATTTTCGCTTTCAAGAACAAGCTCGTGAGTTCCATTTTCGCATCTGAGATCTCTTTTTATTCAAAAAAAAAATTGGATTAAAATGATTAATGCATGAAACTCATGTCAATGCAAATAATTTTCAGGACATATCTTTGGGAGTTGCATTAGGCTCTGCTACTCAGATTGGCTTATTCGTTGTTCCCTTGACCATTATCGTGGCATGGATTATAGGAATTAAGATGGATCTCAATTTCAATCTCCTTGAAACCGGTTCTCTTGCTCTTTCCATCATCATCACAGCCTTCACATTACAGGTTACACATTTTTCAACACCTTGCAAAAATTATTAGTCCATTATATAAACAAATGGATGATGACTTAAACATTCAAGTTTCAATGATTAAATATTGTGTGTTTTTTTTGTTCTTGTTTTTCTTTAGGATGGGACTTCTCACTACATGAAAGGACTCGTTCTCTTGCTTTGCTATGTTATCATTGCCATATGTTTCTTCGTCGACAAACTTCCTCAGAGTGAGTTAAATACCATATTTCTATATATTATATACATGTTAGTTTTTAGATTGACAATAATAATTGAATAACACAAAATTCTGATTGTAATATTTCAGAACAACCAAATGCTATTCACTTGGGACATCAATTGATGAACACTGCTGTCAATGCAATCGGCAAAGGAGTTCTCTCATCTTAAATTTAGACAAGTACCGATGTGCTGAAACAAAATTCTCAAACCGGGAAAAGGGGGAAAAATGCTCAATTTCTTGATTCATTTTCAAATATTTAAAAAAAAAACTTGTCAGAGAGATTTCTAAGATTCGATGATTACTTCAGCATTTTCCTATCTTGGGGGTTTTGATGAAGATAAGCTTGAGAAGTATTTATAATGTCCATGTGTGGATTTTCGATAAACTATATATCTATGAATGTTTTATGCCAAATATTCTATCTCCTTTTTCATTTTAAGTTTTTTTTTTCTTTTTTTTCGTCTAAAAGGTATTTTAGTAATAATTATGGATACAATCATTGTTTACAAAAGAATAAAGAAATGACAGACAAGTTTGATATAAACACTATGAATTTGGTGAACATGTACCCGTTTTGGCATATCGGTTGGCTTTCCTATTTTTGTAAGTGAATTTAGTGTTGGAGAACATAGATGTCCACCCTCTAATAGTATTAAGATAGTGACCGTAGCTTGAGGTTACTTCCTTCATTGTTAAGTAGACGAGTGATATTTATGTTGTCTCCTTCAAAGACGACGTGTGTGAAACCAAAACTTTAAACAGCTTGCATTGTCTATATTAAAGCAGTAAGTTCGACCTCTTCGATCGTAAAACGTTTTTAATATTGTTTCATTCCTCCTTTGAGAAAAGTGCCTGTAGAATTGCGAAAAATCCAGCCAAAACCTGATTTGCTAGCCTCAGCATAGAAAGATGCATTGTAATTGCATTTTGTCCAATCTGGTGAAGGTCATTGCCAGTGGTGATGAATAGAAAAGTTGTAGTGAGCGTTGGGTAGATTAACCTCCAACATATTAACAGATTCCGTGGTAGCTACGTCAGCACGGAAGAATATTTCTTGTGGTTGAATCTATCATCTGTTAAACATTAATTCATTTCAGCTCTTTCATAAATGCCACATTATCCAAAATGGCAGTAGACAGTGATATATCACTGATATTAGTATTTGAATATAGTCCAAAGAGAAACTCGAGTTTTTATTTTCTATGATTTACTCATGATGTTATGAATATAATGAATTATAACATATAACATTTCTCTCTACTGATCAACCAATTAGACATGTGTATTATTATTCACTGAGAATGTGTTGATATGGGGACAGTAGAAGGAATATGTAATTTCTCTTAACCGGTCGGTCAATATGAAACCTTCGGGGCTTTTATGGGTTATAAGCCTAGTTAATTAGCTATTGGGCCGCTTTGATGTATCTGTCAAAACAAATCCTGAGGAGTTTGAATCACACGAAATCCGAGGCTGCTTCATTGGTCTGTCCATTCAAATATCAACCGTCCGATCAGTTAGCGCCGTTGTGCATCCAACGCTCCAGATTTTAATTCAGTCAATGGGCCCTACGTCAATTACAACTATACCCCACATCAAACGCTCCAGCTCCTGACAAATAGAAAAGTGGCAGTTTCGTGAATATATGGCGACTGAATTAATCTGTGTTCTCCTTCTCCAACACTGATTTCGCCATTAATAATCCTTCTTCATCTTCTGCATTTTTTTGTTTGTGTGTGTGTGTGTGTGTGTGGCTTCCATTGTTAACTTTCTGTTCGTTGTTTTCGGTGCTACGATCGTCAGTAATAATCAGCTAAAAGTGATCTAGTTCTGAGTGTAAAGAAGAGGTTTCTGAAAATGGAGAATGTAGTGGCTCGAGATGGAGATGAAGAACTATCTCTATTCCTGGAGATGCGAAGGCGCGAGAAGGTTCAAGGCCTTTCTTCTCTTCCAGAACCTGGTGAGTTTATTGATCTCAATTTCTCCAAATTCAATTTCAGTTTCTCTCAATCTGAGCTCCTGGAACCTAAAATCTAAGAAGAAAACTAGGAAATTAGGCTGAATCTCTGCTTGTTTGATACGATTGTACATCTGAGCTAGTTTTAGTTTCCGTATCTTCGTGCTTTTGGATTCAGTTTTGAGTACAATAGAGCTTTACTTCCACGGCGTTTAGTGTTAATGGTGATTGGAGCAACTAGTATTGATAGATTAGCTAATTTGTGTTGTCAATTTTTTGAATGATGTTTTGAATTTTCTCAGGAACAAACAATGTTGACGAGACTCTCACAAAGAGCTCAACGAGATGTGTTCAGCTGCGAAAGAGCGCTGTTGAAAAGTTCTTGGACTCTGAGAACAACAAATCCGATTACGAGTGGTACTTCTTTTTAGTGCTCCTCTTCTTTTTCTTCCAGCAAATTTTCGAGATGTTTGTGTGTTATCTCGTCGCGTTAGTGTTCGAACGTGGTTCTCACTGTTAATGAGATTACCTTGCTTATAAGAACTCATATCTGCGTGACATAATTCTGAGTTTCCATGTCTCATCTGGTTGCTTTTTTCGTTGAATTTTTCATCTTGAGATAATCTTTTTTCTCAGGCTACTTGCGGCTCCAGAGACACTGGCTGAGAAAGAAGCGCAAGAGGGCTCCATGGTTAAACTCAAGCAGCCTAAAGCTAGGTCCACTGCGCTTAAACCACGGGTGAGAACTGATTATCATAGAGTCTTGATCTTTCAACATCTCGTAGTCCTAAGTAATATGTTTAGATTCATGTTAATATGTTCACTTCATTGTGGAGTTGCGGTCCATGTTTCTAAAAACACTAATCATTCCACATGTATTAGATTCATGTTAAGCTTTTGTTTTGACTTATTGTTTCGAAGGTCGAAAACATCCCGCAAGAACCTGTGACATGGAGCGCCAAGGCTTCGAAGCAAATCCCAAGATTGGATTCTTTAACTGCTATTAGCAAACGAGGCAACACCGTTGCAGAAGCAAGACCAACCAGTAAACCTTCAAGACAGGCCACACCAACTTCACGAGCCACATTATCTTCCACAAAGCAAACCAACTCTGCTCGGAATCCGATTCCAGAGACTAGAACCTCTTCAATCAAATCCAATCCACGAGCATCTTCCTTTACCCGTTCATCCTCGGTGGGAAAGTCTGTTCCTAGTGCAAAGTCTACATCTTTAACAATCCGTGAACTACCGGCTAGACCTGTCTCGACTTCAAGAGGGAGAGCAACGGGACGGTCCAAGATTAGCAATGATGTGAATCCTGTTTTGCTGGGGACTCAGATGGTGGAAAGAGTTGTGAACATGAGGAAACTGCCACCTCCGAAGCAAGACGATAGCATGAGCTCAGGCTTCGGGAGAAATCTCTCTAGGTCGTCTCTCGACATGGCATTGAGGCACATGGTATAGTTTCTGGTTCCTTTAGTCTTGTACTTGTAACTTGCAAATCGTTTCTTTAACTTGTTAGAAAAATGAATTTGATTGTTTTTGCAGAACATAAGGCGTAGTATTTCGGGGAATCTGCGGGTAATAAACAATGCTCCAACAAACTCTACGGACAAAAACAACTAGCCATCGCCATCCTCTTGATACCATTATATATACTCTCAGCTTTCCAGTTAATAAAATCTCTGTTAACTTTGCTGCAACAACGCTTTTATTATGGAAACTACCTATTCTTATCACAAAGAAGAATGCCATTTTAACCATTTATTATTTTTTGTTTGTTAACTGCATTGATAAACATTGATCATAAATCCTTTATAAATTTATAACGTTTAAACTCTAACATTTAATTAATTTCTAGAAATATACTAGACTGTTTTCCTTTCTTGAGTATTTTAATATTAAATATAATTTAAATTTATTAAGTTGAAAATTTTGTTTATAGTATAATTTACGAGTATGTTTTGGGCTGGGGTAGTCTGCGTTTTTGCTGGCCAAAGCTTTGAAGATTTCACAACGCATCTCAAGAGTAAAGAACATTCAAATTTTGTAAGCATGTTTCTCACTCAATATTGTGCCAAGACGTATGTCGCTGTCTCGACCCCAGATGTGAAGTATCATTTTGGATTTACTGACTTTGGTTTATGGTAAAACATTCAAGGAGAACTTAAAGAAGAGCAAAACTGAAGAAGAGGATCATCGAGAGGAGGGACTGTGAACAAGACGTAGAAGACATATGGTTAATAATGAATGGTTGTGTTTTGCTTCTAGCGGCAAATGTTGTGTTAACTTAATATAACACTACTTATGTTTAATTTTAAATGAAATAAAGACATTTGTTACATGTTATCTTGTGTGTTAACACAACAAAGCTAACATTTTTATACTGAAATAAACACTAATCTTCAGTAGAAACAAATGTTGTGTTAATCATTTGTTATCTTTGTTAATAATTTGCGATGATCAATAATGTGAAATCTCGAAGAAGGAAACATCTTATTCCTGTTGCATATTATAAATAACAAATTTCATATTAATTTCTCATAAATTTTCTTATGTTTCCTCAAAATTAATTCTATATGCTAAGTAGACAAGAAATTAACAAAAAGAAACAAGAAAAAAGTTAAGGTAACAAAGTTTTGATTGGATTGAGCAAAACAAAGTTAGAGATGATCAGATTTGATTTAAGGTAATAAAGTTTCGAATGGATTGAGCAAAACAAAGTTAGAGATGATCATGAGAGGGACTCAACAGCTACGACCAAATATGTGAACCGTGGTACAAGAGCGAGTTCAATCTAAAGAAATGACCAGAATTTTCACAATAAACATAAGCAGAATTAGGAATCACGGAGAGTTTTTTTTTTCAAAATAAAAAGAAGCAGAAGTCTTCACGGAGGCAGTCACAGATATGTTGAAGTCGGTCCACCGGGATAGAGTCAATCATCTGGAGGAGAACCTGGAGGAGAACCGTGGAGCAAGTTATTGGCATACCCAGTCCCTTCTCTCTAGTACTGACGTACAAAGTGACCGCTAAGGCAAAGATCCCAACAAGGCCCAAAGAAAGCGTGGTTGCCGCCGATAACCATCGCATTGACCGGAATCGGGGATTCGGCCAAGTGGTGGATTCTCTCAACGATGTTATCCGCAGTGGCATGAACCTGGCCTTCTTCAACGGGAACCACGATGACAGCAACACCAGAGCTACTCAACATATGGAGGGTGTAATCAGACGATGTTCTAAAATAGTTCAAAGATAACAAAAAAAAAGTTATATAGTAGATGGTTACTTTCGCTTTAATCAAAATTGATTTGTCATTTGTCTTCCTTTGTACAGTTTGTAAAATATTAGAAGAACATATAATGAAATGTAAATATAAATATATATATATATATATTCAATAGATGAGCTAAACATGTGATGTTTTCAAAGATTTGGGTTGGAACCATGTTGTGTGAAATGAAGATGAATTTAAGATGCAATTCTATCAAGTAATCCAGATTATGCAATAATCTATAGCAGTGGCAATAAGTTTAGTGAGTCCAAGTTTTGAGATTGATTGTTAGAGATATCGGTAGGAACTAAGCATAAGTAAAAATGCAAATGAAACGTCAGAAAACAGAAGTTCATTTTGCACACTAATTTGAAACACAATCAGCAGCATCAAAATAAACATATATAACATGGGCCATATCCTTTAAAGAACAAACCTTAAAATGGAGTTAGTCTCGTGTCCATTCTTTAGTAGGATGAGCTTCATATCCTGTAATTGTAAGAGAAATCACAAACCACATAATAAACATGGATATGGTTCTGCCAAAACTCTAGTGATGATACAATCACTCTTCCTGCAAAATATTAGGAAAAATCAATTTAGTAAATGCCCTCAACGGAGACTTAGAGAGTTAAGGTTTACACTCTAATCACGTGATCAATCTTCTCCGTTTCTATCATAATGATTTAATAGACCCTTGGTCTTCTGCTGCTTTGCATCTTCATCTATACCAAATCATCATCACTTGACTCAACGCATGGTTAAGTAAACAAATTTTAAAAAATCCCAATAGCCATTCCCCATAAATCTACTTTAAGCATCAAGGAAATTAATAAAATACAGATACTATTATTGACGCTCTCATTGTCTACTAGCTTAAAATTAGATATATACTATATACGTATTATTTATGTATGGGACATGTAGTAGCGTTGATAATAATTTTATTAATGTCTAATCATTGTAACATTATAAAGGCATATAAAAGTTTAAGATGCTTTCATTTTCGGTTTGATTTTTTTCTAGCCCTAATTAAAACTCTTCCACAATAACAAAAGAAAAAATATAGTGATCGTACAGGTTAGTGGTAGGCACATCTTCTGCATATTCCACAAGTCTAATCATATGTTATCTGTATGACAACCAAACTCCCACGTAAAATTGACCTAACAATATTTAGTACATATTTGTATAGCTTATACCAGTTTTGTTTGAAACCAAACAAATCATGAAGAACCTTGAATTACTATACTATAAATGGAGAAAAGATAAATCCATCATTTTTTAAACATTTGTATATTTTTTTAGAAAACATCCTCTCACCAAAACACATTTTCATCTTTGTGAAATTTTTTACTTTCCCTCTCTCTCTCTCTCTGTTCAAGACATTCAGAGACAATGGAGAAGGACAATAGTAATAAGAAGAGTCTCTCGGAAACGCTTGATTTCCGCCAAATCAAGCTCACAAATTCCCCTGTTTTCTCTACCACCATTTTCGCGGTCATAATGCTGCTCATTGTCGCGGGAACAATTCTCTCAAACATGTCTCTAGAATCAACTTTCTTCTGGTCTTCACCGACCTCTGAGGTAATACAAACGAACATAATCGAAAGAAAGTCATTGGCTCCTCCAAAGAACAGTACAAGCAGAGACCGGATCGCTTGGCTTCGGTCGCACCTACCAGAATTCGAGGTCTTCAAGTCAACCAACATCTCACAGCAGTTTCATCACAGGGTTCTTAACTCTCTCGACGACAAATGTGAGGTTAGATTCTTCATGACATGGTTTTCACCAGCAGAGCTTTTCGGGAAGAGAGAGCTCCTAGCTGTGGAAAGCGTCTTCAAATCTCATCCTCAAGGATGCTTGATGATCGTATCAGGATCCATGGATTCTCCACAAGGAGACACCATCTTAAAACCGCTTCTTGATCGCGGTTACAAGGCTTTCACAGCCACACCAGACGTTTCACTGCTTCTTGAGAACACACCGGCCAAAGCTTGGTTTCAAGAAATGAAAAGCTGCAAAAGAGATCCGGGAAGGATACCGTTGTCTCAGAATCTCTCAAACCTAGCGAGGCTAGCGATTCTTTACAAGTACGGAGGTGTTTACGTTGATACAGACTTCATCGTCACTAGAAGCTTTAAAGGGTTGAAGAACTCGATCGGAGCGCAAACAACAGTGGAAGGAGATTCAAAGAACTGGACTAGGCTGAACAATGCGGTTCTCATCTTCGAGAAAGATCACCCGCTTCTTTACCATTTCATAGAGGAGTTTGCTTCGACTTTTGATGGGAACAAATGGGGACACAATGGGCCGTACTTGGTGACCAGAGTGGTGAAGAGAGCACAAGAGACGATTGGGAACAGCTTCACAGTGTTGCCACCAGTAGCGTTTTACCCATTCAATTGGATAGACATTCAAAGACTGTTTCAGACGCCGAGGAGCAGCAATGACTCGGCGTTACTCAAAGCCGATCTGGTCAAGCTGAACAGAGGAAGCTATGGGATGCATCTGTGGAACAAGATCACTAGCAAGCTTAAGATCGAAAAGGGCAGTGTCATAGATATCATGATTTCAGACCACTGTGTTGTTTGCAGAGGAATTCAAAGATGACGAGAAAGCAAATTTTTGTTTAGATGTTTAACTCTAATTTTGATTTTTCTAGGTTTGTGTTCTTCTTTCGTCATTTGTTGTTTGTAATGCAGGCAAGAGAAGATTGTCTCCAAACCCTAAATTTGTAAACAGTTTTCACTTCACAGTCAAATACGGAAGACGATCATTTCTTCTACAGCGATGTTTGATATTTTACACTCAAGCTGCCTTGCGAGTTGCGCCACACGTTCGTATGTTTTGTGGTAGATGAAGGTTAGAAACAGATTAGTTTAACAACCATTACAAGTGTTTGGAAAAAAATGAATTTTATACAAATGAATATGAAGAAAAATGAAACATCCATCCTTTAGTTTCCTCTCTCTCTAATATATATATCAGGTAATTGGATTAAGGGTTTTCGAATTTTAGACATTGGAGTTACTTAAAATTTCCCGAAATCCCAAACGACTATTTACATGTGGTATCAACGGATTGGCTAGGATCTCAGTTCCGCCAAATAAACTTACTTGTAACCTAAGGCAACTCCAACTCCTACTCCTGTTTCTAGGTGTCCTAAAACAAATGGCCCCATGAGTAGTAGTAGTAGTAGCAGTCTCTCGGTTGTGGCCTCAGATCAAAAAGAAAAAGACGAGTTAGTTCCGTTGGTATCTCCTCCAAAAGCTAGCAAGGGGCAGAGAATTGACCGGTTGAGAAGAAAGCTACCTGAGCTTGAGATACTGAACTCGACGAGCAAGAGTACAACAGGAAATTGCTCAGCTCAGTTCTTTATGGTTTGGCTTTCCTCAACAGGCCCAAGAGAGATGTTAGCTCTCTCTTGTTAACACGGTCAAGCCTTGTGAGGCGCATTCATCAAAGAGTGGCAGCAACAACATTCATACGAAACTCATATGAAGGGGGTAGTGTAAGCACATGATCAACCCACTCAACTTTGCCCCAAATTTCACAATTTGGGCGCTTCTCAAGCGAAATCTCCGCACACCAAATCCTCTTGTCTAAGAAGGAAAAACCGAAGCCCTCGTCCCAAAATACAGCCATCTTTCCACCATAATCAGCCAATCTAATCCCTGTTACATCACAAGGAAACTTAGGTAGTCCGACCAAACCCTTCAACTTCCTCCACGTGCTTACCTCAGTGTCATACCAACACATCTCTCGGAAAATAACAGCGTACAGAACATTCTCTATCTCACAACCCATAGACATCAAAGCCGCCGTCTCCGGTGCGAGTCCCGCGACCATGTCCCATCTACCTTCCTTGGAATCGTAAGCAACCACTTTTTTCTCCCAAGTACCCGGCAACGAGTGTACCACATGCAACTTTCCGTCAATACATGTGGCTGGCTCCCAAATGCAGCCATTTGCCAAGCTGCAAGGGATGGGCACAGGACCCCATCTCTGTGTTTCCGTGTCCAACACCTCGACCAAGTTCTCAAGGGAATCAGAACCGCCGTCTTTGAAGCATCCCGCAAGATATATCTTTTGATCGACGACGGTAGCAGAAACCGAGTCTAGCGTCACCGGTAAGCTTGGACCGGGGCGCCATTAGTGAGACCGGCAGTCGAATATCGAGACGGGGTTTGGGTACGGCGAGGGTAAGGATGTTGCGCGTGAGGCGATGGAGTAGATATCGGAACCAACCACCACGAGACCCGGAAGACCCGCTTGAGGAGAATTGGAACTGTGGACTGTGACCAAAGCATACCCACTTGACCCGTTCTGCTCGTTCGTCTTCTTCATAGTGGTGTCGTCGTTTAGGATGATTTCATCGGGTTTCCGGCAGAGGGTGTACCAGCGAGAATGAGAGTGGCTGCTAATGTACACATAGAGACAGCTCTCGGTGTGGCCCAAGAGTGATCGGGCCTTGTAAAGCTCCGGTGAAGCAATGAGAGATCGAAGGCTCTTGGAGACGAGGGAGAGAGTCGGATAGTACAACCTCGAGACGCGTGCGATGCAGCTCAATAGCAAATCAGAGGGAAGTGACGGAATCACAGGCGTCGATTGCGGCTTTGGCGTCGGCTTCCTCTTCTTTGCCGGCGGCGACATTGACGAAACTAACGAGGCAAATTCGCTGGTAAGAGCATCTCCAATCTAACTCTGGAAAAAATAAAGTTTATAGAAAAATTCTCTCCAATTCGCCTCTATTTTTACCTCTATTTTCTCTAAAATAGAGGTTGCTATTTTTTCATTTATAATTGAAAGAACTCTATTTGTTCCTCTATAATAGAGATACACTTTTTTATTTATAAACTGGTCCTTTAACTTTTACATCTTTTTTATTTTTATTTATATAACATATAAAAAATTAAATTAAATATTTGCATAATCTAGTTTGTATATATCCAATAAATAGCCATATATATAACATATAAATTTAATTAAATTATAAAATATTAAATAACTTTAATAAAATTTAATAAAATCAACATCATTTCAGACAATAACTATTATAGAAAAACAGAAAACATTATTTACTTTAATTAACTATATAATTTATAAATAAAAGTGATTAATCCACGATAAAAAAATAAACATGAATAGCAATATAATATACACATGTACAATAATACGTCAATAAAATTACATTATACAGTTTTGTATGTTATTAAATACAAAAACCTAATAAATAAATAAATTTAATAATTTTGTTATGGTTTGAAAAAAATTTGTGAACATATAATATAACTAAATTGGAAAATTCTCATTTATTTCAAACTAAATTATAAATAAAATGATAAATTGTAATAATTTTTTAAAAATACAGAAATTGTAGAAAATGATAAATACTATAGTGATTTAATAAATGTTTTGAAAATTATAGAAAATTACAAATACTATAGTCATTTTGAATTTTGTTTATGAAATAAATGTTTAGTTTTAATATATTTTTATTATTGATGGAAATTTTTGTAAACAATAATATAAATGAGATTAATTTGTGAATTTTATAGAAAGAAGATATTAATAATAAATTATAAAGAAAATATTCTTAAAATATTCTTTTTTAGAGGAAAAAATAGAAGAATACATTGAAGAGAAGTACACCTTCATTTTAGAATTTCTCTATTTTAGAGGAAAAAATAAAGGAACACATTAGAGATGGTCTAAATCATAAGTTTTATGTAGGTTTCAAGCGGCTGTGTTAAACTCTTGAAAAGAAGAAGTCGGTTGTTGGGCTTTATGGGCCGTTACAATATTGGATCAAGGGATAGTTGGTTTTAGCCCCTAATGGTAAATTAGAGATAGAGGGAAGATAGACAAATCTTGCGATTTGCATCGTAAAGCTAATGCCCACACTAACCAGTTTACAGTTTCCAACAGAGAAAATTAAAACCATGTAAATATGAATATAGTCAATATTTAACCAGGACATTATCTACATGAATGCAAAAGGTTATTTGGAGATTTTTGTACTTGAATGAAATCATTTTAGTATCCCAAATAACACAAATGATATTAGCAAGTTAACACACACGGTTCAAGCCTTGTGACGCATTCATCAAACAGTGGCACCAAGAACCTTCACTATTTTCGAATGATGAGATTTCAAATGAAGAGAGCGTAAGTACATGATCAACCCACTCAACTTGGCCCCAAATTTCACAATCTTGTTTAAGGTTGTCCAGAGACCAAGAAATGGACAAGACTAAACAACGCAGTGATGGTCTTTGACCTATACCATCCGCTTATGCGCGAGTTCTTGCAACTGTCCTTCCCCGGTCTCTAGAGTTATCCAGAGGTTAGGACACAAACCTGAGTACAATCTCACGATCTTCCCGCCATATGCTTTCTATCCAGTGAATTGGGTCAAGATCTCAAAGGCTATTCAAGAAACCTGTAACCACAAGAGAAGCAAAATGGGTAGAGAAGAAGGTACACGACTTGAGCAATGGGAGTAACATGATACATCTTCACAAGGAAGCGTTCTGCACAAACTCATCTCCACCTACTGCAAACATCTCAAATTCTCACACTTTTAACATCCAAACAGAGACAAAGATTATTTCATATCTAACAAAGTATATATTCTCTCGTGTGTAAATTGTTTCTCGTAGTCTTTCAGTGTTTATACTTGCTTTAGCTTTTTCTTATATAAACTCAACTAGTTCCCGCTAAACAACTCGGGTCTATAGACTCAATCACACACAAAAATCGATTCATCAGATCATATATTACTGCAACATTATCAATGACGCATAAGAAACGAAAGAGCAAGCAAAAAACAGAAGAAAGCAGATTTTCATAGAAAGAGGAGAAATTGGAGATGTTTAACAACAACAAGAACAGAGAGTCGCAGCATCAGAGAAGCTTCTAATCAAATAGAATTACAGGTGAAAGAAGTCTTTTTTTTGTTCTAATTGGAGAAGAGAGACTCGTCGATGTCGATTTTGATCTTCTCGTCGTTCTCAAACTTATCTTTCCTCGGAGGTGCAGGAGGGACCGGTACTCTCTGCGGCCCTCTTCCCTTATTCTTGTTTCGTGGCCTCGCCTGCTCACATTTCCCAGTTTCAATCCAAAATTGGAATATGGTAATGTAATTGTGGGAATCAAAAACGAAAAGGAATATTAGAAATCCATACTTACATTCCCGAATGAGTGATTGAAACGCTTTCCTTTTGCTGTTTTGCGGTCGCCTCGGCCACAGTACACTGGTCATCGGTAAAATTTTCACGCGATTAACGAGCTAAGAGAGAGAGAGAGAGAGAGAGATATAAGACAGAGTTTGGGAGTGAAAGAAATGAGATTACCGAGTGGAATTGAGCTGGAAGAAGACGAAGCGGAGAGAGACAGCTGCTGAGTGAAGCAAGATAGAGAAACACCAGCAGTTTCGGATTGGGACGATGATAGCCGCGAAGAAGGTGAAGATAGAGGTAATGCGACGGTGACTCGCGGAGGAGCTCCGAGTAGAAGCGACGCCATCGCCGTGTTTGCAGCTTTATTCGTCTGTTTGAGGAAGATAAGGTCTCGCGGAAGTTGGAAATGCTTAAAGGATAGGCTTTTCGTTATCTAATGTTGTTGTTGGAGATAATTTTTTCCCTATTTGGGCAATTTTTATTTGGGCTTAACTTAAGCCCAAATCCATCCTAAAACTCTCCATGCTTCGCACGTGTAATCGACCTCATTCATCACCTTCTTCTTCTTCTATGTGTAAACATCACCCAATTGCAACCTTGATATACCATAAAGGCAAGCTTTAATATCTCAAACGGGAATATTTACACTAGTAAACCCCTTTCACAAGTTACCTCATTGCCATTGTCACAAGTTTCTCTTTCAAATTTAAATAAATTTTACCCATTTATATGTGAAGAAGATAGCATCATTTTGGATTTACTGACTTTGGTTGATGTTAAAACATTGAAGGAAAACTTCAAGAAGAGCAAGACTGAAGAAGAGAATCATCTAGAGGAGGGGCTGTGAACAAGACGTAGAAGATATTGTTAATAATGATCTGTTTATTCTCTAGTCTCGTTTTTCAATTTTAAATTAACTAAAATAAACAATCAAAAACTAAACCTGCGTCTATATTTTAATTAAGTGAAATCGTTTGTTATCTTTGATTTCATCAAATTAATATGTTTGGATGAAGTTTATAATTTGTGATGATCAATATTTATAAATGGTGGTATTTATATTGGTAAGAGCATACATATTCTCTAAACAAGCATCATGTAGAAAAAAATCATAAGCAAAGGAACTGCAACATAGATAAGGGTTTTACATATTATAAACATATCACTGGCAAGATCTAAAACATACTAATTCTACCAAATGATCTTTTATTACATGAAAGTAATAAAAAAAACTGGATGTTGTGGCCTTGTGAAGCTAACTCAAAAATAGTAACATCATAATGCTTCAATTAGAGTATTAGCAATCAGTGGTGGAGGATTCAACTGGATGTTTTCCATATGAATACGGGAGCCAACAGTAGCAGCCATTTCGGATCGGACAAGAACAAAAACCAGATATCATAGCATAATACTTTTGATTCTTCACTTGGGAAAGGTCTAAGCCTAATCAAATCAAAATGAGCGGTTTTCAAGCAAAAAGATTCTTGTGAAATAACTATAAAGGTTAATGATGTTGTTGATTCAAATTTACAAATGTTTGATTTCACTTCAAAATTCATTTATACAATATTTTTTGAACTAATTTTGTTCGAATTTATTATTATTATTTCTTCATAAGTATTAACAATCCAATCTGAAAAACATCTTTACAAATTATAAATGTTTCATCTCTCATAAAAAAAACCTTTCATAATAAACAATTCTTAATTAAGTTGCTCTCATTTGTATTATCTTTGTTAAGTAGCAATTACTATTATACTCAAAGAAATATAACAAAGTTTATTTTCTTTCTAGATTCTTATGATTTAGTAGGAGATTTTAAGTTTATTTTCGTTCTAAATTCTTATAATTCAGTAGGAGATTTTCGAACTCTTTTTCACAACATATTCAGATTTCACAAAATTAAAATAAATATTTTGCAGTTTTTTTAATTGTAAAAAATATGTTTTGAACCATAGACTTTTTTGAATATGTGTTTTTGAATTTTGTCAATAATTCATGTTAGGCATTTTGTAAATTGAAAATAGGTTAAAATCGAAAGGCCGGCTCTAGTTATAAATGTTGGAACAAAATTAATAAAGATTTGTTAAGTTTTATCAATTTATGTATATGTGAATAAAGAATGTGTTGTAATTTATACAAATAAAATGTTTTCATTGGCTATAATTCTTTGTGGAAGCTAACAAAGTTTCACATTAAAATTTTGAAAAGTTTTTGGTTAGTATATATAAAATTTATATTAGCATTAGTTTAAATAGTTAAGAGAGAAATAGAGGACACACGCCACGGTCCATGGTCTGCTTTTACATTGGCTGTTTGATTAACTTACTTCGTTATTGGGCTTAATTTAAGATAATAATTTTTTTCCCTATATTGGCTCTAAGGGCTCTATAATGTTGTTGTTGGAGATAAATTTTTCCCTATTTGGGCAATTTTTAAAATTTAAAATTGGGCTTAATTTAAGCCCAAATCCATCCTAAAACCCTACATACTTCGCACGTGTAATCGACCTCATTCATCATCTTCTTCTTCTTCTCTGTGTAGCTTCTTCAGACATCACCCAATCTTCGAATTTAATCGAGCTGAGACTATTGGTAAGTAATTGTCATCCCATTGATCTTGGATCCTGAAAGTTTCGATTTTGATAATCGCATCTCTTTCTTGTGTACTCACTAGTCACTACTTGGTGATTGATCTATATGTGTGTCGTTCTCTTTTAGGCTCGCACAGCGTTCTCTCTAATAGCTTTTAAGTTTTCCATGAAAACACCCGACTTTTCGATCTTAAAACAATCAGCTCAATCTGAAATCGATTCCCAGAGATTGAATTTAGTTTCCCGAGATATTTCCGCTTTTATCTTCCTCTTTTATAACTTTGCAGTAAGAGTAATACGATGAGAAATTTATCTTTTTTCTCTGTACATTTCAGCATCTGAACCCACTTGTTCTGCATATATCTTTCGATGGAGAAAAGCATGGAAGACAAAGAGGAATTCGACGAGGCGGAGATTGAGTACACGAGTTACGCCGGAGAGCATCACCTGCCATTGATTATGTCTCTCGTGGATCAAGAACTCAGTGAACCTTACTCCATCTTCACTTACCGTTACTTCGTCTACCTCTGGCCACAGCTCTGCTTCCTGGTATATTGTTGATCCTCCCGCTTTCGATTCTCATCTCATAACAATTTCGTGTTTTTTAAAGTAGATTATGATTGAGTAGCTTTTCGTTTTCCTTTTCGAAAAGGCGTTTCACAAAGGTAGATGCGTAGGAACCGTAGTCTGTAAGATGGGTGAGCATCGACATACTTATAGAGGGTACATTGCTATGTTGGTCGTGATCAAACCATTTCGTGGCCGTGGCTTAGGTAAATATTTCGACCTACTTGTTTGTCTTGCCTGGTTTGATTTGTGGGACTAGTGATGTTGATTGACTAACTCTCCATTGTGCTCTATAGCCACGGAGCTTGTCACAAGATCAATAAAAGTGATGATGGAATCAGGCTGTGAAGAGGTATGCTTCTCTTATTATCTTCACGTCTCTCTCTCTCTCCCTGTTTTGCTCTCATGAGAAGTTAGATACAATATGATGGTGCTAGATTGATTGATATCCTTACCCGGTAGTAGAATTGTAGATAAAGATCTTTCTCTGAGAATGTTATAATCCCATTGCAGGTCCACAAACTTAGACTTTGCCTTTTTATCACACTAGAAGATCAACTTTCAGAGGTGAATGTGATATTAGCTACTTTTAGTGTTCCTATTGCATTCAAACCCCAGTCTCTCACTTAGTATACATAAGCTCTTAGTCCTGTATGTAGTCCATGGCTCCTTATAGTGTTCCTAGAACATAATTTCAGGGATGAGAAGTCTCTGTTGTTCTCTCTCTCACCTTGTATACATATGCTATTAGTCTTGGATGTAGTCCATGGTGTATAACTGAAATCGTAATCTCTGTTGTTCTGTGATCTCACAACTGTGATTTGAGTGGTAAGTCCACATTGCAAAAAGTAGCTCTTGAGTGGCATTTGCTCATAGTCAAGTCTCATTAGTCAAAAAATGTTAATGATTTGAAGGTAACGTTGGAGGCGGAAGTGAGTAACAAAGGAGCGTTGGCTCTATATGGGAGACTCGGGTTCATAAGAGCCAAGCGGCTGCACCACTATTACTTGAATGGGATGGATGCTTTCCGGCTGAAGCTCTTGTTCCCTAAGCCTCGTCTACCTCAGATACCATCTCAAGAGCAAGGGCAAGAGCATTTTACTGGATGACCCGAATCACTTCCTTTTTCATTCTTCATCCTAACGCCGTGGGGGGAAAAAGAATGTTGTATTTGCTTCTATGTATTCCGGATACTGAACATAAATAAAGACTATCTTCAATTTGTATTGAGAAATATCAAAAGGCTGGTATGTTGGTGAAACTCATAGTGGAAGCTGGTGATGCAGGTCCAAGTGAGAACGGAGACATGGCAACTGTGAAACTCATAGTGTATATATACTCCAGCCGCTTGGCTCCACAACACACAGAAAACCTTTCTATATTCTTGTGTTTCTGATATGGTATCAGAGCAGTAAAGAGTGTCCTCAAAACTTGTGTAAGAGGTAGATAGAGAATGAATCTGACCTATTGTCCAGATTTGCTGACTTGTGCGCTCTTTGCATCACATCAACATAAGCATGGTGATCTTATAGTTAAGTGAACTATAAGATCACCATTCCAGTTTCGAAGCGTAAATTGAAGAAACAAACCCTTCTAAGGCCAGGAGGCAGAAGCAAAGTGTTTCATAGGGCAGAAATCTGGTTTCTTGGTTCTAAGGTCAGGAGGCAGGAGCAAACCTTGCAGTCTGTGCAACTTTATTTACCCCAGCTCCTTTACAGAAGGCTTCAAAGAATCAAGACCTCTCGAAAGACTTATAGATCAAATAATATTCTGTTAATGCAGTTTGATCTTTCCAGCGCTTCAAACATAATGTCAAATCTTCAGGTGCTTCTTTTGATGACTCGTTAGTCAAAAGCTCGCCCCTTTCTTGTTTGAGTTTCGAATCGTAGAGCTCTCTTCCTTGTATCATTCATAGGATTCATAGGTGAAATGGATTCAGGGTTTGCGGATAGGATAACAAGACTTGTTCTTCAGGAAACGGGTGAATCTCCCTGGTCTTGCTCAGTATGCGATTTTGCTGGCCAAAGCTTTGAGGATTTCACCATGCATCTCAAAAGTAAAGAGCATGCATATTCTGTAAGCATCTCTCTGCTATCAAGGCGTTTGTGCCTTTCCTAATTTTTTGAATTTACAATTGTGTTCAACTAGACCCGAAGTAGGTAGCATCATTTTGGATTTACTGACTTTGGTTGATGCTAAAACATTGAAGGAAAACTTCAAGAAGAGCAAGACTGAAGAAGAGGATCATTTAGAGGAGGTACTGTGGACAAGACATAGATGGCTTTTGAAATTTTTAATAGTGGTTTGTGTTGCTTGTAGCCGCAAATGTTGTGTTAACTAACTTGTGCGTATTTTCTATTCTCGGTATTTTATTTTAAATTAAATAAAGACAATTAAGTGAAAATTAGTAGGTAGATAACAAAATTGAAAATTGAAAAAACTAATGAGCAAATCTGAAAATATAGGTAAGATAAAAGGCAAAAGGGCTGAGCTGGGCTTGAATATGTTATGTTGGTCTTTAAAAACAATTGAAATTATATGGCATAATCATTTAGAATTTGCGGATAGACTGACAAACATTAATTAAGATCGTTTTCCTAATTCTTCCCAAACCACAATAGGACGTTGTAACCACTTGAAGCCATTTCCAAAAGCATCATGTCACAGAAATCATCGTCACTAATAAGCATCACGGTCGAAGGAACACCAACTTAAGCTCATCGGAGAATTCTTGTAACTATAGTATCAGAAGCAGACTGTTGGGCACTACTGCTGAAAACAATTTATAAACCGCTCAACCTCATCATTTGCATATTGTCATGAGAAAGTGAGCCAAAATTTGGTGTCACTGCTACAATAATAACTTGACCTATATAGCCACTTTGGACGAAAACTCTTGTGATATGGTGACTCATGGTAGTAGCAACTCCTGTTGGAATAGAAACATTGTCTAGATCTCAGACGATAAGGACATTATGAATAGTGACAATGACTCCGCTATGCGTTGAAAAATTCACATATAAAATATTATTATGTTTCAAATTCACATATAAGGTATTATTATTATTTCAAATTCACATATAAAATATTATTATGTTTCAAATTCACATATAAGGTATTATTATTATTTCAAATTCACATATGTTATTTGATTTAATTTTAAAATTTATTTATACAACATTTTTTGAACTTATTTTGTTCAATTTTAATTTTTCTTCATAAGCATTAACAATTCAAACCGAAGTACATCTTTATAAATAAATAAATATTTTATCTCTCATAAGAAAAGCCTTTTCTAACAAATTTTTTTTAATTAAGCTATTGTCATTTGTATTATCTTTGTTAAGTAGCAATTATTATTGCGCTCAAAGAAATAGTATAAAGCTTTGTTTTCTTTGTTCTCTAGATTCCATTTCCAATTTTACGCTTTAGTGGGAGATCTTTGCTTTTTCACAACATATTCGGGTTTCACAAAATTAAATGTATGATTTGCATTTTTCTTTTTCTTATTGCCTTTGGATTATAGACATGATCTATTGACAAAAACACATATGCAATAGGTCATGTTAGGCATCTTGTAAATTGAAAATTGGTTATAATCTAAAGTCTGGTTCTAGTTATAAATTATATATATATATACAAAACTTATCAAGCCAAATGATTAGTTAGTTTAATAATACAAGTATGATTATGATTGGATAAATAAATCTATAAGCCCTTTGTTTCTAAAGGAAGGATATTGTAGAAAAAAATATGTTTTAAAAAAAAGATTTTTTTTTTATTATTTTACCTCTATTCTTCTTTTTATTTTTTCTAATTTTTTTATATTAATAAAAATTAAAGGGTAAAAATATCAATTCATATTTTTTTCTTAATAAGTGTAAAAATTCTAAAAAATCTTTTTTCTAAAAAAATAGAGAGAGTATATATGTAAAGACAATATTGAAATAATAGTTTTTGAGACAATGTTATCGTTTTGTTGCATATCGTGTTGTAGAAATACTATCAAGTAACTTTTAAAACACAAATACCAAATGTTATTTGTCAATTATGTATAATGCATATTTGAATTCGGATAGTAAGTAATATACAACACTTATACAAGCCACTAAACTACATCATGTGTAGCAAGATTTCGTGTATCCAAATAGTCCATCTTCCACTAACAAAAGAATATTAGACCCAACCATTTGTATCAAAACTCACATTGGCCAAAATCAGAACAAATTAAAGGCTATTTGACTTGATCAGGCAATCACTAACCAGCGTTACTTACTTCACCCTTACTCGCGGGTCCCGCTCCTTATCGCAAACACAAATTACTCACATTCACATTGTAACATTCAGATCTTTTTATTTCTTTCTAAAAAATCGATTATTTGATAGAAGAAACATTTTCCCAAAGCTCTTTACTTTTTTTAATACACAAAAGTCACAAACAAAATAAAAGTCAGATGGAAAGTACAGGAATCGTCACTGGATTCAAACGAGAATATAAGTTAATAATTCACACATATATATATAGTTATTTTTGTCCAAAGTACATGTGAAACCAGAGCATATGATAAGGGGTAACGATTGAGTAATGTTATGAACACATGCCATATTTAATAAGAGAGACAAGAACGGTCCTCTGATCCATTCTTTCAAGTGTCTGATCAGAGAGAAAGAGTGAGAAGTAAATAATGGCACGTGACTCAGACGAATAAGCCACGTGCGACCCCTCCCCACACCCATGTGCCCCCATATAGAAGAATGACCGGCTCCGTCGGTCCAACTTGCCTTTATTTCCCATTAAGTAAACATTTACAAAAGTCAAAAAATCAAGTTTTAGTTGTTTTTGTAATTCAATTTAGAGTTGACAAAATTAATTGTTCCTTCTTAGCATTTCTTTCGTCAGTCATTTTAAATTTAGCATTTTGTTTGGAAGAAAAGACAACATAAGGATTGTTTTATGTGTTACTAAAGCCAAGTAAAAAAAAGAAGAGAGAAGACGATACATTTTTTTGTTTAGCCTATTGTTTAAACAATACCAAATTAAGAAATCACACACTACTATATTATCGACCTAAGGAGTGATAACAAAAATACAAAACCCCAAAAAAAGAAAGAAAAAAAAAATATTAAGAGCTTACCACGCATTCAAAGGGAACGATGTAGAAGTACACTATTTTCGTGACTTTTACTCCCTCACGTATACGAACACAACACAAAGAAGAACAAATAATTTTAAAATAAACTCTCCACAAAAGCATTAGACTCTGGCTAGATCTCTCAAAGGCGGTGGTGTAAAGCAGAGACCGGAGCATGCGCGGCGGCTGCAGCTGGATTCGCTGGCTTACATTGGTAACACTTGGCAAAGAGACCAAAAGTGTCCACTTGGCGAACAAAGTTGGTTACACTTGCCCATCCACCGAACCCGAATCCGACAATTAGAACCCAAACCACAACGAACGCATTCAGCACGTACATCGCCGTCCAGCTCGGCATGAAGAACGGTGGCTTCTCCGCCGCATTCTATAAGAAAAATCCAAAAACAAACAAAAAAATCAAGAACCATTCAAGAAAGAGAGAGAGAGTGTGTATGTGTGTGGGTATTGTCGTGTAGTAATGGACAAAATCCAAAGCTTTGTTGACCCATGAGAGAGAGAGAGAGAGAGAGATATGATTGTGATTTGTCATACTCAGACTCTCACTTTAGATTAATGTTAGGCAGAGAGTCCCTATTGTACAGCTCCTTTTCATTCATGATTATGACTCTTACCTATTCCTCTCCCTTATTTTCCTCCCAAATTATCCCTTTTCTAACCTTTTTTTTCCCTACTGTTAATATAATATACACGAGTTTGTAAAAGAGGAAAAAAACAAAAATTCTTCCTGGTCAATTACTAATTCTAACCTAACCAGAAATTATGAGTCTGGGAACTTCTACTTTTTAAAAACCATAATATAAAAAAAAAGCTGAAACCAACTCAATAAATATTTGGAGGGGACGCCAGTAAGGAATGTGGGTGATGATCCTATCTTCCGTAAGATACGGAACACTATGAACCCCATCTATCTTTAAAATGACCTTTATGCCCTCCACTCTCAATCTCTCTATTCACAATCATACACTATAGTAGTATTATATTTCTCCACCGACCGTTCATTGGATTTTACTAACATTTTGTTAAAGCTGATTTGTAACACTAGTGTTTAGTTTGAGCTTTATTGCAAAAAACGTATACCTGACGAGCGGAGGCAGATCGGTAAGTGAGCATGTGGGCTAAGGAAGGGATGATATAGACGGTGAAGCTAACCAGAAGAGCACCAACGGCGGAATTGATTGGACCGAAGAAGGGGAAAATAATAGCTAAGAACCATATCGGTATAACCACAGGCAATCTAGCTAAAGCCCTCAAGAAAATGCTCTTCGTGTCATGCATCCCAATCACTTTCTCCCACACAAAGTAAAGCGGCGTACACGCGAATCCGAACGTTATAAACTGCACGAACACACGTTGCGTTAGCTTCAAACTTGACCTCATAATGCAAAAAAGAAAAGAAAAATGTTTATATAATTAAAGGTGATTTATTATGTTTTTTTACCTGATGAATGAGCATGAGGATAACGGCGGCGTCACGCCACGCGTTCTTGGGGAGAAGAGCGAAAGCGTTTGAGTGGTCGAGAAGTGCGTCTCCAAAGGCCCAGTAAACGGCGGAAGCTGACGGAATCGTTAGTGTGAAAACGTATAACGTCGCCATCAAGTAAATGTACTTAAACTTCTGTGGTTTCCACATCGCATGCATTATTTCACTGCAATTTAAATTTTACTGTTAAGATCCATAACTAAGTCAACAAGTAAGATTCGATTTACAAATATTAGAAAAAGGCATAAGGGTGTTTTGGATATTTTTCACAAAGGAGTACTATTACTAATAGTAGTGCTTGGAAGGCAATAGTGTAGGGATAGGAATATTAATTATTATTTTAGTTTTTTATTTATTAAAAGGTTAGAAAAAAATATATTTTAAACATTTTACTACTAGTATTTTAAGGATAGAAAAATAATAATGATCATCATCATGACTGTAATAATAGTTACACCTTATTTGCCGGCAAAAGCTGCAATAGAAGCGGCGAAGAAACGATACAGCACCCAAAAATTTAATAATACCACACCAATTTATTCATATACTTTTTCTGCCATTTTAGCTTTAACTTAAATAGGAGTATTCAACTATAATGTCTGACAGAATTTATTGATTTCAAGCAATATAAAAATATTTAGATAGATTTAATAATCATTAAGCAATAGATAAGAGAAACTTACACAGTAACCGCGTGACCTCCAAAGGTATACAAGATATTGGTAGCACCGGTAAAATAAAGCACTAGCTTTGTTGGACCTGAGTGTTTCACACCTTCCGTCTAAAAATTAACAGCAACAAAAAAAATTGTAAAAATGGTTTGATTAAGAGAATATTAAACAGTGTTAGAATTGCCTAGTTTTACAAATTTTGGGTTAAGATGCATGGAATAATTCAAATTCTTTTTCCCCTAATCTTAAAGAGAAATACGAATATTTTTTTTCCTTTTAAATTTAAGGCATATACTGTCACCTCATTGCAAAGCATAACTATATGAAAATGACAGTGTAGTAGTGATCAATATTATTATTTTATTTTTTAGAAAAAATCTAAATATACAATAACAATAATAATAATAATATATTACCTGGCCGTGGATAATGGAGGCGATGGCTAAGTACCAGGCGGTGTAAGTGGTCATACCCAAGCCGAGGAATGACCAAATTCGGTAATTATGAAACGACGGTATAAACACGGTGGTTGCACAACACGCGCCGAATATGTAAGTCCATGTTCTCTTGTCCAAGTGATCGTTTATGTAATAAATGTTACTGCAACCCAATCATCATTTATATTTTTAATCATCCATTAATAATTTGTTAGTCATTAACTAAAAAAAGAGAGATACTGTATTATCATTAAAAGAGAGATTTAGAGACCTGGCACAAGCAATGAGTTGGATTACAGATCCGAACAAGAGGAAAGTGCAATTAAACGCAAGTCCTATTGCTTTCCAGTATGTTCCGAGTAATCCATCGAGTACTTCGAACCACTGTTTATAATCATTTTTTTTTTAAATCAAGGTTTAGTGAAAGTTAATTAACAAATTAATGAGTGATTATGTAGTAAAAGTTGAATTGTACCTGAATAACGTGGTTTTTGAAGCTTTTGCCTTCTTTCTCTTTACGAGCTCTGTACTCAACGTAAAGAACACTGATGAGATAAGCAGTCCAGCTTCCGAGCAATCCGTAGAAGATCTGAAGCACGATTCCTGATAACATCCCTAATTGACTGAACGAGTACGGTAACGTTAAAAGCACTTGCGCCACCTGAAGAACACATATAAAAAAAAAAAGCAAAAATTAGATCTTTCCCTTGAAGATTTCATGATTCTTGAAATTGAGATTTTAACTTTTCTTGAAATGGAAAGTTGGAATTTTATTTGTAACCTGGTTAGATGCGCAGCTGAACCAAGCGTCCCAGACGGAGCCACCGTGCCAGAGGAAATTGCTTAGTTTAGAACCGCCGGAGCCGTCGTGTTCGTCGATTTTTCCGGTGTGGTTTCCGTTGATCTGATCTCCTTCGTTGTCATTTCCGCTAGGCACTATCGCCTCTTCTCCTTGCTTCACTCCCGCCGACATTTTTTCTTGTTGCTTCTAGATCTGAGAAAAATACAAATTTATAGCTCACTCAACACTTTCCAGAGTGAAGAAGAAGAATCGAAAACTAAGAGAACACTGAACAGAGACGAAAACAGAGCAGGGAGATCTAAGGCTTGGGAAGATGATTCCGATAAGAAACAAACAGAGGAGAAGGAGAAGATACGGTTACGAAGATATCAGTCAAAGAAGAGTGTAAAATTATTCTTTCTTCACGTTTTTTTCCCTTCTTTAGTGAAGAAAAAGAGAGAGAGAGAGAGAGAGAGAGAGAGAGAGAGAGAGTGACTTACGTTTTCTCTGTTAGGGAAGAGAAGAAGAAGGTGAGAACGAATCAGAAGCAAACAAAGACCAAAACAAGATTTGGTCCTTTAGTTCTCACTTGTTCTTCTTTTCACCTTTTAAAAAAAAAAAAATCTATACTCTCTCTGTCTTTCTCTGACTTTAAGAAACAGAGCAGAAGAAGAAGAAGAGAAAATGGCAGAGGAGGAGAGAGAGAGAGAGAGAGAGAAAGAGTGTGGGGGTTATGGAAAGAGATCTGAGCAAAAGAAGGAATGAAGCTAAATACTATAAGATGCTTCGAACTTCACCCCCTCTCCTTTTTATATACCAATCTCTTCTCCTTTTTTTTTTTTCTTCTGAATTTTCTTTTGTAAACATTTTCATTAAAGAAATAAACAGCTGCTGTAAAATCACACCATTAACTTTTTTTTAGGTAACGGTAGCATCATCAAACTTTTTTTTACGTTTTCGCATTAATAATTAACGTGACTATTGACATCCAGGATTTCCGGGTTCTACTAAAAAAAATATAGAAAAACTAATTTGTTAAGCCAATATGGGTTCAAAATACATAATCGTATATATAACTATAAAGTATACATTTTTCCATCTACTGAATCATTAGTTGTACTTGTATGACAAACAAAACAAAATCATTAATTGAAAACAATTAAAACATGATGACAAAAAAATAATGCAACACATTATAGTTGACGATCTATTGACTTGGCATCTGTAGATTTAGAGATCTATTTTATTTTTGTTCAAACAGGTATCTACAATTATAGTTCCAAAACTTCCAATTGGTTTGAGTTTTTTTTAGCGGTTAGAGAAAAAAATATATTCAAAAAAGAAAATCTATACTCTCTAATGTCGTTGGTAAGATTTTTGGTCTAACTTTTGTGATTGGTACCTATCAAAAATTATATATGTTACCACAATTATCTACAAGGTTATCAATCAAACCATATATATCTATAAGTATACTAATTTTTAACATTGTACCAAAGACTACCGTGGACTAAATCAATAATGGAACTTGCATATTTTCGAGTTTACACCATCAATTTTGATTCAACAAACATAAAATGTAATCATGCGAGGTTTACTTACATGATGTTGGTGAATGATATCCTACAATGGATTCGGACTCCCCTCTCAGAAACCCATCGTTTTCATAAACCTAAAAATATCTATTTAATTTGAAATGGGGGAAATATAAATAGTTAATATTTTTAAAAATAGTTAACAGTCAACTAGTCAAGTCTTACCATTAATTTGGTAAATAATTTACCAATTTATGGCTAGGAATGACATCTTAAAAGGAGAGAAAACTCACCATCTTAAGGGGACTTTGAAGACAAGTTTCTAAGACAGCTGATCTGATCATGTACCAAAAGGCTCATGTTTTAAGTGATGAGGTTGCAAAATACTCATTGCCCATCTAAGAAATCATTAGATACTACGGCATACCAAAATGCGTGCTACTAATTTTAAAAGAATGCATAATACACACATATAACTGGAATACCATCACGACAAAACTGAAAAGTTCTTCTTTTCATGTTAAATAACTTACATATATCATTTATAAACATTTAAACATTTAGTTCTTACAAGGTAAAATCATAATTTTTTCTAATGCCTGAATAGTATAAATCTATTTTACAAAAATTATGAGTCAAAAGACTAGTAATTTATAAGTAGAATAGATTTACGATAAATTATAATTTTGATGAATTTATATGAAAAACATCATTTACTTAGATGAAATAGTAATATAAAGTTGCTTCTTTTTCTAAAATGGCATTCCAAAGATGGATACATGTGTTATATCCGTAAGGTCAAAGGTAGGTCGACACTAATGGTCTAATGAGTTTTACTGTTTTTTTATATTATAATGAGTAGTATAAGTTATAACATCTACATTTTAAATAAAATCGGATATAAATATAACATGATATTCTTTTTCAAACTGTTAAACAAAATTATAATATTGATGTGCATTGCACGAATACGCACGTAGTATAAATATTAATGTGACAATCTTTGTTTCTAAGTTTTGTAAGTAACTTGCTTCCTCAGCTGCTTAAAAAGCTGAAACCTCTTGATCCCTCTCAGTGTTCTCATTTTCACTAATTATATATATCCCGATGATACTGCAATGTTGAATATATGATTGTTTAATCTATTCCCATTCTTAAGAAACGGTTCGAATTTAGTTAAAAAGAAAAGAAAACAGAAACAGTTTCGTTATTCGTAGAGAACGAAATTTGACTAAATTCTTAAAACTTTAGAAAAACAACTCTGTTGATCCATCAAGTTTAATCAACTTGCTACATATATTAAACAAATATACATAGAGCCCTATGTAGAGAGTGTATTTATTTATGTAAAGGCGGCAATGTTGCAGGTCTTCTTTAATTTGGTGCAGAAACGGCAGATTTTACCCAACGAGTTGCTTGTTTTTGCTTCTGTTTCACGCAATATAATATAAATGATTCAATTTGTACTGGTTAATGAAAAATAATTATACAAAGTATTAATTTCCAACCAACGCAAACTTCAGTCGTATTTTTATAATAACTCCAAACGCAAACTTCAGTCGTATGTTTAAAACAACCTTTTATAGTTATAACCATGAGTTCTTCTTTTTTTTTGGGGGCAAAATACCATGAGTTCTTAAAGTACGTATTTTATTGAACTGTGTTCGATATGAAATCTCAAAGTACATATTGACATTTGACAATAGCATTAAAATCCAACACCTACATAATATAAATGTTTTATAATTCAATTTTAACACACAAAAATAATGCCAACATAGAAATATATTTGTAAAAGAATAATATCAGATATGTGTGGAATATTCTTTCATTCACACACATATGAACGTTTTGAATTTCACATTCGGGTTTTGATAATCCATAACAATGTCTACAGGATGCACATATTTTTTCCTGGATTATGTGAATGCATCAGCCCCCTTCCCATGATACACACTTTATTCTTAAATTCAAATTTTCGCTCCTGGACAAATAATTTACATTTTATTACAAAGACTAATTTCAAACTAAAAGAGATTATGGATCTAAAGCGCCATTCATAATTTTAGATTGATAATCAGGTAAATATGGAAATAGTTTAGGTATTGAAAATGTGGAAATCAGTACCGAAGAGCTCAAGCCAAGTTGAGCCGAGACACTTGAGCTCAAGCCAGGAGTATGAGACACGAGACTCAAAAGTTGTTACACAGCTCTGAGCCGAGCGGAGCCGGATACGGGCCCTCACGAACTCACACGCTTGAGGGCTTTACAAAAGAAACATGCGCACTATGAACACCTGCGCCCCCACACGCCGCCGTTTCATCATTTATAAAGATGCCTTTTTTTTATCGGACGATTTTGCCATTGAGCCCCTTATCGGCTAGTGGGCCCATTTTCTTTTTCTTATTTTCTTATTTTATATCTCCAGCTCAAATATATTTCCTTTTTTCCATGTTTTTCCCTACAATTTTTACTTCTTTCTTCTTTTTTTTAGGTACCTCTTTTTGACCATTTATAACATTTTAAAAAAAAAAATCTAACGGAATTGTAATGAATTGTGTTACAAGTTTGTAACGTCATAAATAAATACGTTGTTTACTCGATTACAAAATAATACTATAAATAGTATGTTCATTAAGAGATTAATATCTCGTCCATGTTAATTAATTATTTATAGTTCAACGATTTATTACCATTAACATAAGATTTAATGTTTTTTAATCTTTTATAATTTAAATAACTAAAACAGGTTAATATTAATCTTTTTGACAACGTAGCTATCAAATCGATTGGGTCCATTTCTCATGTAGACATATCTCGGGAATCTTTACTCGTGTTTAATTCTATAAAATCCTTAAAATTTTTGTTAGTGAGGTTGTTCCTTTAATATATTAACACTATGCTCGTATATTTGGTCACATGGGGAAGACTACACTATAAAAGCCTAAATGGTGGAGCCACATCGCCACCAACACTATATAATTATTTCCAGTCTATAATAAAAAAAAACAACTTTTTTAACAAAATTAATTTATATATGTTACAAAGGAATAAATTTATCAGCAAAATTCTTGCAAGTCGGATCTGCCAAATCCCTTATTTTAGTGTGGTTTCGGTCTCAGTTAATACAAAATATGCGAGTTTACGTTATCATATCACACTCTGGTAATCAAGACGCTTACATATCCTTAACGATAGGCCGAGTTGTTTTAAAGCTTTTTAGGATAACTCAGTTTTGACATTTCGATATTTGTCCCTTTCAAGAGATATATATACATGCACAGATACAAATTGGAACCAATATAATAATATAATCTGCCGATGGTTTGAGCCTTCTATAATGTATTATAACTAACATTTATTTCCTTTATTCTATCTTTCTGTCATTTGTTATATCAACCATCACTAGAGATTGTAAAATCTTACAAATGACTATAATTATCAGATGTAACTTTGTAAAATATACTCGCAACCCATAAGGCAATAACACATACGTTGGAGGTAATAAATGTTTTATCAGATATCATCAACTCAATGATACATGATCATCTTCTCCTGATCGAGGCGGGAGCACGCAGTACAGGAGGTTGTTGAAAAGATGTTAAATGCTATCGAACGAGAGGTATCATTACCACTTTCCGTCAAACTTAGCAAATGTACATATCTTTATAGCGTGAACTAGTTTCACTAGTCAAATTAGAGATTTATGCCTCGATGGTAATACCATATGTTATTTACTAATTCATGATCTAGGGTCCAACGATCGGATATTCTAACCCGTGAAACTAAGGTTCTATAAATATCCACATTCACAAAAGCAAGCGAACGAAAGTCTAACCATGCACATCAGTGTAAATGTTATTGATTAAAGAGTCTCATAAAAACGTCTAGTTCTCAAAGATTATGCATTTTCCCAACTCATTTTTTAATAATTCTTATTTAAGAGTTTCGGAAGTTACTTAATCATCAAAGTTTTCCAATAGTTTATATAATTCACATCTCAATACAAACCCCATGGGACAGTGCAAAATATGTCGGAAGCATTAGTATGTATGAAAATGAAAGTGGAGGGAGTCGTCGGTTGCAATTATTATAATTTTGATGATCGTTCCGTTGGTGACATCTGATAAGCAGCAGTGGACACCTATCAGACTTGTCTGGTTAAACCGATCTAACTGTAATGCAATTTTTTGGGTTTGCATTATTTTTGTTAATGCATGATTCAAACTTTTTAAAATATATAGAATATGAATATATGTCAATGTTAACGTCGAAACACGATATCGATATTCTTTGTGAAAGGAATGATAACAGTGTTATATATTACGAAATGTGGTTCTCCTACTTTGAATGATCAATAATTCATTCTTAAAATTGCATTTACAAACGTAAGTCCACCGTATTGCATATTTCCAAACAAAACCTTATTTTATTCGTAAAGAAAAACTTACATTTGGTCGAATAATGAAAACGAGTGGTAGAAAATTAAACACACACAGATTTGTGAAAACTAGGGACCAACAAAGACGTTCGGGCCAATGAGTTCACAAATCTTGTGTTAGCCACTGATGTGTTTCTTACCACACTCTATGATCGAATGTTTCAGTTATTGTCGGCTCGTCATGTTCCACCTTACAAACATGGCAGAAACATTAATATTATTGTATCTCCTAATCCTGAAAATCTTTAGCATTTAAAAATCCTCCATACATCTTGAGTGACAGAGACTCAGAGAGAGTTATGTGTCTACTGTCTACTGTGGTGCTAATCAAAATCGATTATTCAGATTTTTATACTAGTATATAACTTTTTCACCAAGTTGTTTTTGGTATTGATGAATTTTTTAAAAAGATAGTAGTAGTAGTAAATAATTACGCAAGGTGTATGGAAAATGAGAAAAGAAAATGGGAAGAGTGGGAGAAGTAATGATGAGAAGAAGGATATGGAGACCAGAGATTGGTCTTTCCAACGGGGATCAATTTTCGGACCTTGTTCCCTTCTGCTCCCTTCATTTGGGTCCTACCTTTTTTTTTTGCGGCCTTTCCATTTTTCATCTTTTTATATTATAATTTATTATTACACCACTCCAACCTTTTTTTAATTCTTTATTTTTCGTCAATTAATTTTTACTTATGATTCCATGTGCTTACTAACCTTTTTTCCCCTTCATTTTCAAGTGATTTATTAACACATCCCACTAAAAAGTGTAATATTGAATGGTCTCTACTGTGTAGTGTGATTAGTAAAACACCAATTATTTGCCATTAGTAGATGTAGAGTTTATTTTCTCTTCATGAATTAGTTACATATCAAAAGAGCACTTATACGATTTTATTTATATGTACATTAAAATTAGCATCATAAATTTTTTTGGAAAAATATTAAATCCAGCAAATCTATGTGTATTAGAAAAACAACACTTGTCTTTATGCTTTAGTACAAACTAATGGTACAAAGCCCTTTCAAATAAATAGAACTAGACATTTAAAAAAAAAATCCGCATGTAAATATGTATTAATATGGGTAAACTAAATTTCAAAATAACAAATGCGATATGTTTTTTGGATATCAATCGTTACATCATCTATGTTATTATTTGGTATTTTATTGTCATAGGAGAATCCATACTAGATTACATTTCAACATTACTGGTTTCCAATTCTTCTTTTTTTAAGATTACTAATTAGAAGTTACTTATAACCTGATAGTTTAAATATAAAAACAATTGAGCTTTTTTTTCTTCTTTAATGCAGAGAGTGTAAGAAAGGCAAGTAGTTAAAAAGAATATTTTTTCCGTAAATTTCTTTAAAAAGTAAGAGAAGAAGAAAATCAGACTAGTACTCTCTCTATGCCATTCGAAAATAAAGTAGTTTGTCGACAAGGAAGAGTGCAAGAAAATCATATTAGTTTGGAACCCATTTTTTGTGCATGTGGATTTATCTGAAACGACACCAAGAAACAATCAACTTATTACTTATCATTCTCTCTCGCTTTACAAATCGTTGAATTGGGTTTTGAGTGGTAATGAATTATTTTTGTTTGACCATTTGGTGTAGTCAACAATTTTTTTGAATCTATCGTAGATTCTCCATGGCTTACCTGTACTGTGTGAGTAATGGACTACAACATGACACAATTAAACTTAGAAATGATTTTCTAATTTTTCCGAGGATTTTACTTTAATAGTCACCGGTTATTAATCTCTAATTTATATGATCAATAAAATCACTAGACATGGAGCATGATTGATATGTTAAAAGATGTAAGTTGCATATTTTTTCTTAGTTATAGTATCATATATGCCGTGATTAAAACCCAAAAACCTATGACAATTTCCATATTCAAAATACTAAAATCATATGATAAAATGTGAGTGATTGAAGATTTTAGAGATATGAAGAAGGAAGAGACGTGTGATGCTTCGATGATGGATATTTCAGTACCAAGAAGGATATCATGTTGAAGGTGTTACCGATTTTTGCAAGATTTGGTTGATGAACTAATGATGATTTCAGATCTTTCGGAGGACATGATGAGACGACTATCTTCATCGAACGAGGCTTTTTTCAGGAAATTTTGTTTTCTATTAGCGCACTGGAAAATTGATGGTGATTCAAAGTTTGTGTCAAATTGAATGGATTTGCTCAGATTAAACAGGTTTCTTAATGTTTGATGATTTTTTTTTGAACCTTAAGCTTTTTACACTGACAATGATCTTCTTTTAACCTTTTTAATCAAAATAATTATTTAAAAAAATATTTTCATTTGATTATATTTTCAAGAACTATTTCCCATAATAAAATCTAGAAATTATTTTCAGAATTCATTTTTATTTGATTATATTTTCAAGAACTATTTCCCATATTAAAATGAAGAAACTAATTTTCAGAATTAATATTTATTTATAGTTTTATTTGTGAAATAATGTTCGTAATTCCATTAGTTCATTAAAACAACCCACAAATTAGCTAACGACAAAAAAAAAACTCGTAAATTGATAGAAAACTAGTGGAATGAGAAAGTGATTCGCTAAATCCCTATAAGATTTTTCTACATGTACTTGCGGTCAACATATATCAGGTGCAAAACTGACAGCAGCATGACATCATCAGTCCACATAACAAAATATGAAACAGTCGAGATTATAAAAAAAGAGAGAAAGGTGTTTTCTGTTATTCGACCGTACATATTCAAGAAAACTACCAATTATAGTTCCGAATAGAAAATTGTAAGGCGTGTTGGAACGGGTACGAATGAACATTGAATCTTAGACTATCAGATTATCAGGCGCTATCGAAAACTCATTTGGTTCTTAATATTTTTATTTTTTCTCTCGTCTCCATTGAATCTTAGACAGCTCCATCAAACGAATATGGAACCTATTAAGAAAAAAAATTCATGTTAGTTTAGTTTACATGTTTGAAAAACAGTGATCGTTTTTTACGTTAGAATATTTTCTATGTTTGATCGAAAATCATAACATGGTTATCCTCTGAACGAGTATTCGAACAAGTGAACTTTGTGATACTTACGATGACTACAAGGATCACTCCTACCTAGATACAATTTCACGTGATCAAGTGCCAATCCGACATATATTGGAAATACAAAATGATTTTTCAAGCACTGGGCAGTTTCATAGAATAGCTCGATCCATCTAGAAGCTTTTCTTTTTATCAAATGAACACAATTCGGTAAAAAATGTCAATCCAACAAGGGCCAAAAAGAATAACATACTGTGGTAGTTTACTGATAAGTGTTTCGTTGTGTTCTAGGTTCAACCTTGTAAGAAAAATGGTTTACGCTGTGTCAATGCAATTATTAACCGTCTAGAAATATACAGATTTTGGTTTCAGACTTCGAATTTGCAAAAATTATTATTCCAATATTTTATACGAAAGAACATGTGCCAAAATATTGCTTATAAGGAGTATAGTAGCCTAGTAGACTCACAGTAGAAAAGTCCACGTGATTAATTAACATAAAATGTCAACGGATCTGAGAAGTAAATTTTACTCATCAAGTTTCCACATTAGATCGCAATAAATGTTGGCAACCCTTTTGGTTAAGGAACCAGAGCCACGGCTGAGATCGCGTTGCCGGCATAACGTTCTCGATGTGTCCATCTCGTTTTTCACAAACGAGAGAGTTTCTACACTTGTAAGTTGCATTCTAATTTAGAATATAAAACTAAACCTTATAAGCTGTCATTAATTAGGCAATTCATTTTAGATATTGAAAATTTATCTAACTATACATTTTCGTACATAAGCTAAAACTATATAAGTTAATTGTTTCAAATTAAGTAGCAATGTCATGGTAGATAGTTTTTTACATGCCGTTTTAAATATTTTTTTAATAAAGTTGACAATTTTTAAAGAAGATAATGAATCTATAGCTAGTTAACAAGATGTTTCTAAATGAGGTGAAGATTCAGATAATATTGTCTGATATGTTGGAAAATCCATGATGATTCAGAAACATGTTTAGTTCAAAGGGGCTCCATGAGTGCATGGTGCACCACATTAACATGAAACTAATGCGGTAAACTAAAATCATGAGTCTGCATGATAATATCTTTAGACCAAGCATGAAGCATTTGTGATAATTGTACCTCAAGAATCTCACCTTCACCTTATCCCTCCACTTTTTACTTATATGTTGGTAAAGAAAAAAGCATAAAATGAGTGTAGTTTAGCACATTATCAATAATTAATTCTACCCACAGTAAACATTCATATATGATATTGATCATTGTTTTAATCAATTTTTTTTTGTCAACACTCAAAACTTATTTCTAGGTACAAATTATTAATGTTGACTTGGATTTAACAATTTTTTTTCATCGTTTCATTCTACCAGTGTTCTGATCGTTCACTATTTCGTGATGTAGTAATTATTGATTGAACAAAAAGGGAAACATTCGTAAGCTTCCGTGCTGGAGATATAAGAACAAGTGATCATTGAAGTATTACGTAAAAGAAGTGGTTCTTAATTTTTCTCTCACTGTAAGATTTTGGTCTTTGTAAAGTGGACATAAATCTTTGACTTTTTTTTCCTTTAACCTGGTTGCGTAGTTTTGACTTTTGAGTTTGTTTGACCCGGAGGATACAAAAAAGTAACATTTTCTGAATTAATTAATTTATCTATATAATTTATACGCTCATTGCAAATTGCAAATAAACAAAACTAATGCCAATGAAATAAGCAATGATTCAACAATATCTACCATAAGACAAATAAAAAAATGAATAAGAACTGAACTGCAGAAATTAATGCCCCACAGATGAATACATAATTCGATGTGTTGTTAATGTCAGATGCCTAACTTTCCCGATACAACACCACGTGAGATATGTCTAGATTCAATTCGTCGTTAGTCTACACTTCATTACATGTAGCCAAACAAATTAAATGAGTGGAAATCTTTCTTACTCTCCAGTCTCCACTCCTCTAGCGTAGATATTTTGAGTATTTTTGTTGTCCTTAATTTATTTATCTTGTATAAGTGTCGCATGCATCCAGTTTCACAGAACAATACTGTGTCAGGTTTTACCGTGTTAGATTATAAATAGAAAGAATACAAGCAGTATATATGGGTACCGGGGTACGCAAAATGTTGAACAGCTAAAAAGATAATTCATAACATGATAGTATTTATACAATCAGTCATCTAAATATACAAAAACTGCATTTTTATCAAGGATTTTTATTTTTTTGGATTAATTTTGGCAAAGCATCAGCCATTTACTTTCTAAAATTTCATCTAGTACAATAATCAAACAAAGCTTTTTAAGGTTATAAATAGTAACTAAAACAGCTATAGGGAAAGTCTTATGAGAAACCAAAAAACCTAAAAAAAAGGCTACACCTGCTTTGTTGTGTAAAAGTTTCAATGGGTCTTAAAGAAAAAATGAATTTCAATGGTTCACAAAGACCCTTTGAATTATTAGTTGGATTCATGTGAGCATCAGGCCACCCACCTTTCGTTTTCTAATAAATTCCTATCCAACTCACAATAAAAATCATATACTAACACACGCTAGAATTCGTAACAAAAAGCTTTTCTCTTATAATGTTTCTCATAATGTCATTTGTGTTATTTTATATAATAAGGTCTAATATAACGTTACTCAGGTGTATATCCAGAGAAAATGAAATAAGCCTAACCCAGGCTGGTTTTCCTTTTCCAAAGTTCGGAGACTAAAAAAAAAGGGCAAAGCCAGATTAGGTTTGTTAAAGATCCATCACAAAAGCCGACGATAAAAGAAGGACCATTAACACAAAAGTGGTGCTGTGTGTGTAATGTAATGGTGTAGGGTCAGATGTTAACAACAGAATAATATTATGAAGTTTGAATAAAAACCCATTAAAACAAAGAAAGTTGAACTTAAGAAAAGGGCTCTCATTGAGAATAAATGTGCTCTTTCATCTTTTAGTAGTAGGTAAGTGGGGACTACGTACTTAGTACTTATACTCCACATATGTTCAAAGTTTTAGTACTAATAATTTTTAGCCCCTTTTCATGATTGTTTCAGAAGCTTTTGACATATAGATTAAGATGATAAGTTTCTTGAAAAACTCAGATCAGGTGGTTCAAATCCAAATTAACAGTTACATGAGAATGAAAACCTACTACTTCAAGTAGTCCTTGCAGTATTCATAGAAATTTCACACAATTTACGTAGTAGTGTTATTTATTTTCATAATTTTTTTCTATAAATAAAACAAAATCAATACATTTTCGTATATTCTTCTCAAGTTGCTGCTATAGGTGAGCTTATCCATTTACACTCAACATTGTACCTAAAGAAACTATACGTTATCTTCTCTTCGGAATCTATATATTTGACGTTATCCCAAATTGACCCCACTAAAAACCCCCCCAAGTAACCGTTGAGGACCCCATTCGACTGTAACAGAACAAATGATTTGATATCAGAAATTACTTAATGGCCACTGTATTCCATTTCATCTCTCGATCTCTTGGTTAAATGTCAAAGGGTGATTATGTCATTGTAAAGGTTGTCTTCGAGACTTCGTGTGGACAGACTTTAACGACTTGAGAAGAACTGAAGCAAAACAATCAGAGAAGGATCGATCGAACGACAAAGGACGATGGAAGAGTCAATATCTCGATAGAGAAAAAAAGCACGTGGCTGTCGCGTGGTATATTTATTGAGAGCTCATTTAATAATTCATTATCATGTACATTCCGGATTTGGTTTAATTTATCGACAATGTATTAATATCATTCTGGATTTTGATTAGAAAGTTGGTACTATTTACCAGCTTGGTCAGATTTTATTTATTGCTTTTATATCTGTTAGGAGAATTCTTTTGTACCTATGCATGCAGATGATTCGAACAATGGGAAGCAAATAGAATTACACAAGACAACAAACGGTTGGAAAACTTTTTACAGCACCGATGTGTTGTTTGTTTTTGAAGACATTCTCATGCTCAAGTCAGTAATTTTGAGATAATTGGGAACTTGTAGAAAGAGTAAAAAAAATCGAAAGAGTACACACAGTCATCAAGACTAAACTAAACCTATAAAAACAATCGATAAAACATACACAAAAGCGATGTAAAACTGAATAATGCATTATCGAAATAAAAGAGAAAACATATTTTGTAGATACGAGAAAAAAAATAAATAAATAGAGAGGTCATGTTCTACTTTCTTTATTGAGTTTGTCTTTCCGCTTCCATTCGATTCTGTTTATAATTTTGTAGTGCTTTTTTTTTTCTTCTTTTTAAATTCCGTTTTAAGTTGCACGAGTGGATTTGACAAGGAGGTGGCAGACATTGAATGGAAAAGATTAGAGCCTGAGCTTCCGGCTTAAATAGTCTTTTTGAATTTTCCTTTAGGCTACTTTTTATTTTCTCTTATTATTTTATTAATTTAAAGATCATCAAAAGTGTTGAATTTGTTCTTTTACAGAATTCATTTTCTAAATTAAAAGTGAAAGCGCCACCGTATAAACTCTCAATTTCATTATATTTCCGTCGAAGTCTCAAAAATCCATTCACATTAGCAATATAGTATATCTAATTTTATCTCGTTACAAACTCTTATTTTTCTAACCAATATATCAGATATACAAAAGGAGAGTTTATTTAGCCAGTTCATCCGCCACACCATTGGCTAAAAAATGAATAAGTTTGAAGAATTTGAAATCCAGTTTGATGGCCAAATTTTTTAATTCTAAGTTCGTTCACAGTTTTTACAGCTTAACTTTAAGCTACAAAGAAACTACAACTATAATTTATATTAGAACATCAACTTGATGATTGTATTTCATGTTGAGCACAACATTCTTATTCTTATGCACCCATTTCACATGTTAGGAAATTTTTATTGAAATGTACTGGCGTTCATATTGAGGCAACATAAGAAATGGAAACAAAAGAAAACTTGAACACTGGCCCAGACTCAAAAGCTTCACGGCCTTGCAAAGCCCAAAAGGGAGAAGTTTAAGGGAAACATTTGGGCTATAGCGTGCAGCTGTCCAAAAACTTCATTATCTATATCAAATTTAAGAATTTCTTTTCCCTTATCATTTGTTAGAGTGAAAAATCATCGTGACTAACAATTTTTATTTTATTTTACAAAGAAGCAACTTGTGGAATCTTCAAGACTAATGAAACGGATAATTACGTGTATCTGAAGCAATCAGGTAACTTCATGAATTGATGGACGGATAGTCCCAACCTTTGAGATGGACATACTAAGTACTACTTAGTAAGTAGTATGCCTATCAAAGCTGGCCCCTGAAGCCTGAACTATGAGTGGGATGCTTAAAACGAGCTAGAAGAGATTATTATTTTATCTGCCATTAACGTCATATTTTGGATTGTTAAAAACCTCTTGTTAGAGTAAAATAGAATTTTTGTTTTCATCTTTTCAAATATTTTTCTACAACACAAATAACTCCCAGGGGAGTAATTAATAACAATGGGGTTCACTACATTTATGCTTTTAAATGATACATTTATGTACAATTTTTTTTTTTAACATCCAATTCATTGTTTTGACAAAAACACTACTATGAATCTGTTTGTAATAAGCTAATTAGATATTTCTAGTCTGTTTTTTTCTTTTCAACTTCAACTATTCTGATAAAGTAATATTTTTAGTAGGATACCACTTTTTGGTTTATATCTAATCACAAGTACATTTTTTTTTTTGACAGAAAGATTTTAGGTTTATTTTCACCTCTTTTTTAAGTATAAAAATATAACATATAATACACATGACATGAACATAAAGAGTAAATGCAAACCCACTATAAGGCCTTTGGGTTGGTAAATTATATGGAGGCCACATCAATGTCCCACGTGGTATCACTTGGTTTAGGTATTGAGCCTACTTATAAAAAAAATGAGTCTTTTTTTTTCTATACGTTTTAAGATGATCAGAAAGAAAAAACATCTCATATTAGAGATGCTATAGCAAAAGAACACACGTCTAATTCTATCTACAACCATATTTATTATATTAAAATGATGATGTTTTGTTAGTTCCTCAATGCTTTGCAATATAATTTGAACTTAAATTAGTTTACCAATGAACATGCGAATTTTCGAAGAGTAGGCGACAAAGAATATATGTTAATAATACAGTTTCTAACAGGTTAAACAAATCATGGGACCATATCTGACTAAAAGTAATACGGTAGAGAAAACTCGCTTCCTCATGTCATAACATTTAGGCATTGTAATACTACACTTAAGGAATTGACGTATATCGATCACATGACCTTGTCGAGAAAAAAGACCATACCAACTAATTAAACACCACACCAAAGTGATGTTTTTCATTTTTATTCAATTATAATGACTTTTTTTTTTGAACTAAATGAAAACAATCTGATTTTTTGTTGTTGTTAAATCCATGAGAACAATATGATTGAATGATATCCCGTAAAAGATATATATGCGAATAGGTATTAAGCTAATATATTTCTTTTAATTTGAAACTCAGTTTCATCATTTGGTCAAAAAAAAAAAAATCAGTTTATCACTTACAGTTATATAGACGTATATATATTCTCTTAGAAACAACTTTTGCGTGCTGTGTTATTTGAAACCACAATTGGTGAAAATGACTCTAAAAAATGACTACATAGTTGGAAGAGGAATCGGCCATGCAAAATCCCGATACATAATTTAATTTTCAGTATAGGACATTACATCAAAAATTGGTAAATAAAGCTTTTTAACAAGAAAATCTTATTAAAAAAACAAATTAAATCGCTAATGTTTTTCTATACTCATCTACATTTTGGTGTCAACGCTCATCTACACCTTTTTTATTAATTATCATTAGTCACATTTCGAGAGAAAAGCAAATAAACAAAACATGCAATCATAATTTAGTTGTTGATCTTCCACTAAGATAATTAATAACGATAGTAATAAATAACTACACTGTAGTTGTTGATCTTCCACGACACTAATTGTCTAATTTAGTTAACATCTCTAACATCGTACTCATAAATTTAGTAAAAATTTGTATATATTGTTTCTAGGCCCGGCACTCATTTTACCTCATATGTCCGAAAGAGAGTCAAAGTGGTGTAACCACTTGACCAAAATGTCTTAGGCTAGTAATTTTTTTTCTTTTTAATAAAGATGACTTTTTACAATTTTTACACATTATCAAATATGTATTACTTATATATTTCTAATCATCTTTTTCCCAAAAAATTATATTGTACATACACTATTCCAACACTAATATTGAAACTTCCTAATAATTGTGAACTAGTAATTCAATTTCTCTGTTAATGTTTGTTGTATTTTACATTTTTCAATCTCAATATCAAAGTACATTAGAAGAATTTGAAGATATCAATCTTCATAAAAAAAAAAAAGCTAAAAGAATCAGTTTTATGTATAAGCAAGACTTTCACAGTTTAAGAGAAGTGGATGCTCTATGTCTAACTATAAAGCGGCGGCGCGTGGGCCGCCTTTAACAACATAAAAAAAATCTCCATATTTTTTTTGGGCTTATCAATAAATTGGTGTCGGTCTTCACCAACTCTAACTCTCATTTCTCTCTATTCCACACGTCTCAAACCACTCTTTCCTCACAGTTAACTATTCTCCCTAATTAATCAAAAATTGTATATCCACCTTTTTGGCCACTATTATCTCCAAATCACATCCTTACGTATTAGGAAGATCGACTAATTAATATACATACCAACGGTTATACTCACACAGATATTATTGTATATTTTACGTAGTGTTTTTCTTTCTTGTACCGTTGATATATCAAAAGCAAATTTTTCTTTGGCATACTAATATCAAACCACCACAACAACAAAATCATGCCCATTCTCTCTCGCCTCCCTTTATATAAACAAGGCTCCTAAAAGTATTCACCAATCCATATCCATTCTCACCTTCCGAATCTTCCTCCCTCTCTCTTCTCTCTCTCGCTCTCTCACTTCTCTCTCCCTCCGGCTTATTTTTCTGATGGGCGCACAGGAGAAACGGTGTCCTTTCGAGCCGATATCAAGTTACGACATTAAGGACCGGTCGAACCAAACCGTGGCCGCCGATCTAGACGGCACCTTACTTATCTCTCGTAGCGCGTTTCCTTATTATTTCCTCGTGGCTCTCGAAGCAGGGAGCTTGCTCCGGGCGTTGATCCTACTCGTGTCCGTACCGTTCGTTTACCTAACGTACCTCTCCGTCTCCGAGACTCTAGCCATCAACGTTTTCATCTTTATCACCTTCGCGGGTCTCAAGATCCGAGACGTCGAGCTCGTGGTCCGTTCCGTCCTCCCTAGGTTCTACGCGGAGGACGTGAGGCCCGACACGTGGTGTATCTTCAACACGTTCGGGAAACGATACATAGTAACGGCGAGTCCACGGATCATGGTCGAGCCGTTCGTGAAGACGTTCCTAGGAGTCGATAAAGTTCTTGGAACAGAGCTAGAGGTCTCCAAATCGGGTCGGGCCACCGGTTTCACTCGAAGTCCCGGTGTGATCGTCGGTCAGCACAAACGCGACGCCGTTTTGAGAGAGTTCGGTGGTGTTGCCTCTGATTTACCTGATTTGGGGCTTGGCGATAGTAAGACAGACCATGATTTCATGTCCATCTGCAAGGTTATTTCCGACATTTGTCTCTCTGTTTTTTGTTTGTTTGATATGTCATTTTCGTATCTTTTTATTACTATCTAACTCATTAAAGACTATATTTACGACATTATGAATTTATGAGTATATACAACTATATGTCTATGGAACTTGGACGTACGTGCAACATTTTTTGGTATACTATAGTTATTGTGTTGTCCTATGGTGTTTACTACCCTTCCTAATAATTCGTGGCCAATCATATTTTGTGTTCTTGTTTTTTTTTCTTGTAAGTGTAGTAGCACTAAGTGACGACAAAATTAGGTAAATAACTATTCATTTTTTTCTATTGCTAATAACAAAAAGATGGGTACTATGCTTTAAATAATATATTTTTAATATGATTTTTTAAAATAAAAGAGTAATAGTCAACTTGTTTGATTACCTTTCATATCTACTTAGCTGACCATTTAAAAAAATATATATATACATGGTTTTCTTATGCTAATACTTTTTATAATGGTTCTGGAACCTCTAAAGTGAATTTGTAAACTCTATAATAAAATAATAACTTAGGTTCTACATACACTGACCACCGTTTTTAAAAAAAAATATTTTCCTCATGTGAGAGCCATTGTCTTAACTTCTTTTTTAAAAAAAAATTCTTCCTTTCTGTTATTTCTCAATCTCTTTCCATTTCGTAAACTCCTAATGAACGACCCTAGGTAGTCTAGATACATGTTTTTCTAACCATCTTAAATTTGATAGTACACATGTATCTATCGTGACCACTTTGGTGTCACATCCCCATCTCCTATATAATTAGAAAAAATGAAAAGTGCATGCTACTAGACAATTACGTACAAATCAGTGAATCACAACCACTTTTGTGCTTCAATAAATATTGACAATATTTTGTGATTACTGACTGCAGGAGGGTTACATGGTGCCACGTACCAAATGCGAACCATTACCAAGGAACAAGCTCTTAAGCCCTATAATATTCCATGAGGGCAGATTAGTCCAACGTCCAACACCGTTAGTTGCTCTGTTAACTCTCCTTTGGCTTCCCGTAGGTTTCCTCGTATCTCTCATCCGCGTCTACACGAATATTCCGTTACCCGAACGCATCGCCCGTTACAACTACAAGCTCACAGGAATCAAACTGATCGTCAATGGCCACCCTCCTCCGCCGCCTAAACCCGGCCAACCAGGCCATCTCTTGGTCTGTAATCACCGGACCGTCCTCGACCCGGTTGTGACAGCTGTCGCGCTCGGCCGGAAAATCAGCTGCGTCACTTACAGCATCAGCAAATTCTCTGAGCTTATCTCCCCAATCAAAGCCGTTGCGTTGACTCGTCAACGCGAGAAAGACGCAGCGAACATCAAACGTCTCTTGGAGGAAGGCGATCTCGTGATATGTCCCGAGGGAACCACGTGCCGTGAGCCTTTCCTTCTCCGGTTTAGCGCACTCTTCGCGGAACTCACGGACCGGATCGTTCCCGTGGCGATCAACACGAGACAGAGCATGTTTAATGGTACCACCACACGTGGCTACAAGCTTCTTGATCCTTACTTCGCCTTCATGAACCCGATTCCGACGTTCGAGATCACGTTCCTTAAACAGCTTCCGGCCGAGCTGACGTGTAAAGGAGGCAAGTCGCCGATAGAGGTTGCGAATTACATACAAAGGGTTTTAGCTGGAACCTTAGGGTTTGAGTGCACAAATTTCACAAGAAAGGATAAGTACGCAATGCTAGCTGGTACCGACGGTAGGGATGCCTAATATTTACAATGCTCTGGTGGTTAAGGGTCGAGATACTCTTGGTCACCGGTGAAGAAGGAGAAGATATGATTATTGATTGGAGAAAATAGAAAATGAAGAAATAATATAAAGATTTGAATCTTTTTTTTTTTTTTTTTCATTTGGCTGGTTATTTTTAAGGGGCAAAAAGAATTGATAAGTTTGTTTCTTGGCAAGTTTTTTTTTGTTGTAATATTTTCAAGTTTTTTTTTAGTACAATAACGATTTAAGAAAAAAAAAGAAACTTGGTATGACATGCTTGTACATAATATTTGTTAACAGTGTAAGCCTATAACTTTCTTATGTAACCTCATATGTCCGAAAGAGCGTCAAAGGTTTTCTAACTATGATAGTATGTGAGATGAGATGACATTTCGTACAAAAAAAAAATTAGAAAATGAGATGAGATTGGCTGTAAAAAAAAAAAGATTGGCTGTCAAAAAGAAAACCCACTAAAGATCAGATGTACGTCAAAATGTAATATTACAAGCCATAACCATTAATGTTCAAATTAAATAAACTTATATAGTTCTTTAGCAAAAAATAATAATATATATGTACTTATATAGTAGCTAATAATATACCCGATCATGACCTGTCAGGAATACTGAATATACAACTGCAATGAATTCACAAATTATCTATACAATTTAAATCGTTCAAAATAATCTTATAAGCTAATAATAATAGTTCATCTGTCTCACAAAAAAAGTTTGTTTTGACAGATTAGAAAAATCTCTGCGCCACATTAAAAGAAAACGAACACGGTGAACAGTCTCGTTACACCTCTGAAAAGTGTTTCTCGAAGTTTTTTTAATAGTAAGTTAAGTCAAAACCAACGCTACGTACAGGTTAATAGAAAAATGAGATGATGGAATCCGGCAGTTGTGTCCTACGGTGGACCAATCAGGGACTTATGACTATATAACTCTCTCTATTGATTGAGCTCTTTGGCTGGTGAGATAGAGTATGAGAAGTCAGTCCGGCTTGAAATATAAGTATTCAAGATCATGGTCAAGTTTGCTGTTAAAATAGCGTTTTGAGTCAAAAAATTTTATTCATGTTTTGAGGCTAAAAAAAAAAAAGAATGTAGTGTCAAGACTTCATAATCAAATGTTACGTCAAATCACCCCAACTTTTTTTTTAACAATATACTTTATCGAATTTAAATAAATAGATTTAATTATGATCTGACCATTGCTAACTTTTTTGGATAAAGAAGAGTAACAACATACCCCAAATTTACAATTTTGTCCGTTTTCTAACTTGATCTTTTATTTAATGTTAAATTTAAACCAAGCCTAAATTGACACTTCTGTCGTGTTGCACAATGAATTTCCGTTGTCCATAGTCTACTACAGATCATTCAGTTGACTGATATTTATACTAGTAGTAAACTATTTCGTCTACCAAGAAATGCATATGAATTTAAATGACCTATCTAGTTAGGTGGATCATTAGTTCGATATTTGGGTCATATCAGTTTGTATGTCTGTGGAAGTACATCTAGTTAATCAAGGATTTCGTATTAGATAATATCATATATAATACTATTGAGTTGCTATCTGCCTATATCTATAAATGGGATAATGAATGACCAATCTAGTTAGGTGGATCATTAGTTCGACATTTGGGTCATATCAGTTTGTATGTCTGTAGAAGTACATCTAATTAATCAATGGTTTCGTATTAGATACGATCATATTATACTATTGAGTTGCTATATACCTATATCTATAAATGGGATAATGAATAGATAATCAAAATCTATGTCCAATGTTGGGTCTACTATAGCATGACTATGACTCAGCCATTAAATTTTCATCACGTAGGGTATCTACTTAGGCAGCGTCTTAAATACTGGAACAACCATTGGGCTTCGATAACAACTTCTCCTTTCTGCAAATATTTATCCCCCAATTTATTTTTATTTTGGAATTTTACAACCCAATTGGTTCCAATAAGTTTCAAATCTGAACTTTCATTTATTATCTTTCAGTCTTATGGAACAATTGCGGATTGCATGGATATGTACGTACGTAATAGATAGTTAAACGTTACAACAAGCTAGTAAAATCTGTAGTGATTTCACGTATAGATTCTTGGAAATGCACATGGATGCATTTATACTACTTCTATTTCATGATTTTATTTTTATAAAGTGATTGTTTCCATGGTTGCTTTTTCTGCATTATTGGAAATTTTGACCCCCAAAAAAACATTAAAAAAAGATTACTGGAAATAATGAGCTAGGCTTCTAAAGTTGGATCTACTTTCGGCTTTAAGGCCCAATAAGTAAGCGTAATTTGATCCACAAAACAAAATCATGCCCGACTCGAGTCAACTTGTGTCGGCGGCGCGCACGTCGCCGTTCGTTTCACCGGCGCTTCTCTGTGCTCCTTCTCTTTCCGTCACTGATCACTGTTATTTCTCACTGTTTCTCCTCGGAGACCAGGAGAGAAGCGGCGGCAGAGATTTTTCTCGTGCCGAGACTTTTTTTTTTCTGTTGTGTTTTGCCACAAAAAAAAAAGCCGTTCCTCCATAAGCTACGTATATTTGAATTTTGTCTGCCTTTGTTTTCTTTTCTATTTTAAAATAATTTTTGTTTGGCCGTCAAGTAGGTGTTAACGCTTGATATGAACTGGCAAAAAAAAAAAAAAAAAATATGGTCTCCTGCAAAATTGTTAAAATATTCTTCAGATTTCTGAATTTTATATGACATTATCAATAAAACCAGCCTTGTGGATTGTGACTAACAGAGGAGGATAATAATCTTTAAACCAGCCATCTTATATTTATTTAGAATATTTAAGGCACGTCTATGCCTCCAATTGCCTTCTGTTGAATTTTCGACTAAAAGTTTCATCAAGTTTGATCAAAATATACCTTCAAATCTTGATTTCTTTGTCAATGCATGGTTCCATTTTGTTGGTAGCATTGTTAGTGACTCACATGAGAAGTACTTAGCTGATGTACTAATGGCGTCTTTTCTGCGAGTCATTGGTAAGTTGAGATGTGGTTAATTTCTTCTTTTGTGATCTTGTTTGATAGTATTCATTAACGAGAGGAGAACACATATATAAAATCTACTCTGTTCATCTTGTTTAAGATTTAGTTTATTGGTTTTTGATAATTTTATGTTTTTTTTTCAAATGTATGTCAGTTCTGTCATGGGCATTTACTGTTGCGTGGTTTACACTGTGGATGTTGATGCTATACTTGACGAAAGAGATGAAGCTCAAGTTCACGGACGCAGCTGCAATAGTAAACGTGTTTGCTGGTGTATCAGCCGTTGGTCATCTTGGCATGCAGTTTCTTGTTGACTCCTTTATTGGTCACTTCTGGATGCTCTGCCTCTCTACTTTAGCTTTCAGTTTCGTAAGACCTTAGCTTGACCTCTTCTTTAAAAACACACCAATTTTTTTTTTTTTTTTTTGGTTTTGTTAGTGTAAATCTATGCTCCCTTGTGTTTAGGGCTTCGGTTTCTTGGCAATATCAGCGTCACCAATACTTTCTGGTGGAGGAGAAAAGGGTTTGTTCTACGTAGCGTTAACTGTTATATCCGTTGGTATATTTGGACGGTCCATCTCATTGGGAGTGTTTACAGAAGACCAGCTAGAAGACAGTGTGAACAAGGGAAACCCGGAAATGCTCACTAGCTTTGTCATTGGAAACGTAGGGAACTTTGTATTCCCTTTGCTTGCTGCTATTGCGATTCCTCAGATAAGTCCGTGGTTCGTAAGATTCGCCATCCCAGCTTGCTGTGAGGTTATAGTAATGCTGGTTTTTCTGACCGGTGCTTATTCATACAAACGAGAAGAACCAGGTGGGAGCCCTTTGACGATGGTTCTCCGGGTCTTTGCGGCTTCTGCTTCCAAAATCTCTTGTGGATACTCCAACAACTCAACCCAGCTCTATGAACATACCGAGTGTGATCTTGATATGAAGCCCCACACAAATAGCTTGAGGTTTGTAACATATTAGTAACGAATTAATTAGATCTTTTGTTGTCTATGTATGTAACTCGGAAGTCTTGAATGTTCAAACTCAGGTTCTTGGACAGAGCTGCGATGATACTCCAAACCGAGCCCTTGGAGAAACAGAGGAAAAACAGATGGAGGCTTTGTACGGTGACAGAAGTGGAGCAGACCAAAAGCGTAATACGCACGTTTCCTTTGTTCACGACATCTCTCATTTCCGGGATTGTCTTCTCCCTCGGTAACACATTCTTCCTCGAACAAGCAAACAATTTAGACTCAAAGTTCGGATCATGGAATCTCCCTCTCCCACTCCTCTTACTATTTAGTGAGGCTGCAAGGTTAGGATCACGAGAACTATGCGTCCGGGCTGCAAAACGCAACGGCCTTGACATTGAATCGCCAAAACAAACCAAAACGCCATATGGTATACCAGTCTCCATCATCCTATCGATATTCTGCTGCGCCATTGCTGCACACGTTGAGTCCAGGAGGCTCAAAGTGGTTACAACTCAAGGGTTGGTACATGAAACCGTCCCCATGAGTGTTTTCTGGCTGCTCCCACAGTACATTCTGCTCGGGACGATCACTGGAATCTACGAAAACAGCTTTGCGATTTACCTAGAAGAAACAGTCACTCAAGAGTTGAGCCAATACATGGTTCTGTTTAACGTGGGCGTGTGCGGGGTCGGGATCATGAGCAACATCGCTCTTGTTAGTGTAGTGGGAAGAGTAAGCGGGGGCAAATGGTTTCAAGACACGTTAGATAAGAGCCGGTTGGATAATTATTACTGGGTGTTAACAGTTTTGAGCATGTTCAATCTCTTGTTATATTTCTCTGTCACTTATAGGTACACTATGTGCTACAAGAAAGAGGGTGCAACACAAGAAAATGATCGATAAACAATCGCTTTTTGTGTACTTGTTTGTTCCCATGATTTCAATTGTATGTACCGATAGGCCCTAATCATCAAGTCTCTCGTGCCTCTTAAGAATGCAAACAATACAAAATAGACTAACTAAAGTAGTAAACATTAACTAACTTTAAATTAAACCAATAAATCTTCAGTGACTTTAAGAAACCAATAAAGTAGGTTTGTGAGTTAACGGGGGAAAAGAGAAACAAATCTAGCATTGTGGAAAAGGAAGAATTTAGTCGAACATTATATTACAAGAATACTTGGGAAATCAACGGTGTTCCTTGAAAGTCAAATTTGCAATTATATGGAGCTACTTCTCGTATTAATACTCACCAAAAGCATCAAAATGGAACCCACCAAACATCAATTTAAAGAACCAAATTCACCAATAATTTAAAAAGTATCTAGTGTTCAAAAATGCATCCATCTTTTTGTTTCTTACACATTAGGTTTTCTAATAGCAATATATTGACCGTTGGAATATGCACACTTTTTGTTGGTAAATTTCCACAGTGTGACATAGAATAATAATATAAAAAGGATATAGATCAAACTGATTATCAATTACTTATGAGTTTGGAAGTTCATAATTTTTCACATGGTATGAAAATTCAATAAATTTAAACGGATTTAACCGATGTAGAAAAGAAAAGTGTAGCTAAAAACATTCATACTGAAATCACACGTGTTGATCCCAAAATAAGATCTAGAATAATATATAAAAGACGTGAATTAGTCCACTAAACCCAATTTATATTAAGTTGGAACTCTATGGTTATTCAAATAATTTTAGAAGATTTAAAATTGCCAACTTGGTGTGGAACAAAAGCATATCAATCATTATGGCTTTTTGTTTATGGTCTTTCTTTAGGCTCGCCGTAGATTCTCATTCTCTTGTCAAACTTCGAACTTCAAACAGTCATTTTAAATAAACAATTGGGAAAGTAGAGTAATTAAACAACCAAAACAAAGCCAGGTTTTTTATTACAGATTTGTCACCACAACAAGTTATAATTCATAGATTTTTTTTTTTTGAACATCCCACTTTATATAAATATACTTTTAGCTTCATATTCCTGAATATATAATTCATTCTCATCAAGCTATAGTACACCACCATTTAAAACTGTCTTTTTAGCATGAGCTAATTAATTTAATTGATGATTGATTTAGTTTTACTTAAGCATTCTGTGTAATTTTAGTCCCAATCTGCACAATGAGACTTGAAATCCTTTAGTTAGATCAGAGAGCTAAAAAAGGTTTCAAAACACTATCATAAGCAAAAAGAAGATCATCATTTATTAATTGGAAAATTCATCAATAAGGGGGAAAATGGTAATAAAAGCCTACATGACATAGCATAACACAAATTAGTATATGATAAGCAATTTGAGCTCAACAAAGATCCAAATCACACAAACACTCAGCAATAAATAAAAGGGAGAACCAAAACCTAATTAATTTGCTGAAAACCTCGTTGAATCAACCACGAAAAAAAGAGGGAACGAAACAAAAAATATCGAGAAAAGAACAGCTATTTTTTTGTATATGCACGACGATCAATAAAAGCAAAAGTAAAAAAATATTAATGATTATTATTAACTCGTAAATTCTCCGAGATCTTCACCTTGTGCTACATTTGGAGATACGCATTGTACGATTCGAATTGCGATGCGTTTAGAAAACTCTGCTCCTGCAGTTTTGCCATGTACGGCGTTGAGGACATTCCAAGGAGCGTTTCTTGAAACGCGTTTTGACTGTAAAATGCAGCCGCTGTTTCATCATAGAGCGGTTGACCTTCCCACTGATCCGACGCCTCCCTCTGACTTCCCCCTAGTGAAGGCGGTGAGCATGGTGCGTTTGCGGTTGCGGTATCTGCGACAGCGGCATCAGGAGAGTCAGGGATGTTGACGGTGGTGATATCGTGGATGCTTGATCGGCGTTTGTCTTTGCCGCCGTTGACTTGCCTTATGAAATACTTCTGAGCGTGACTTGCAACTTGCGTCGGCGTCCGTGTGGTCACGAAGTTGCGAGCTATGTTTCTCCAATCGCCTTTTCCATATTTCTTGAGACCCATCAGAAACTGTCTGCACATTAATTAAACCGTACCAAATATCAAACCAAATCCCAATTAAACCAAACTGATCTAAGTCATCATACTACTAGTCACAGACATTACATGTATATCAATTTCGAATAAGTAAGCAATTAAATTTAATGTGCACGTTTATATACCAATGTTTTCATTTGCCATTATCTGTATGAGATAATGTTAATAAAATGTGCCAACGGTGATGGTTAATTTGAAAATTTACTAGTTTTGGGCAAGGAGTACATTAAAATTTTGGTTTATAAAGTCATATTAGAAATGTAAAACGGTGGAGTATTAATTTTTTTAATTATATAATTTCAAAATCATATCCTAAATGTTGTTCTAGAGTTATAAAAACAAAAACAACAGTAGCTAATTGTTTGTGTAAAAAGTAAAACTGATGCGGTATATAAACATGTATCTACTACTATATAATGGGCGTGTGTCTCTGTCTCTGTCTAAAACCCATACGTACGCAATATAAACACGCATTAAAGATGCAATTTGTTTAGGTGGATGACTGTATTGTCTTGATTAACTATAGAATATAAATATTTATACGACCGTATCTTTATACGTATACCATAAACACGTTCCAAGAAAAAGACGTACGTAATTAGAAAGAAAAAATAAAGTGCAGGGTCCAAATCTAGAGAAGAAAGCATTGACGTTTAAAAATGGAAAAGTAGAGAGATGATTTTTTTTTTTTTTTTACCTGTGTTCTTCTTCTGTCCATGGAACACCTTTCTTCCTTTCATGCTCCGCCGCTCGTGCGGCGGATCCTCTCTTTCCTCCGGCGGCGGCGAAGTAATATCCGTTCATGTTAAACCCGTTGTTTCCGGCATCGTAGCCTCCCCAATCGAGCGTGAATGAATCGGAGGCGTAACCAGGGATTGGGATAAGACCGGCTTCGATGTCGCTGACATCTTCTTCGAGCTCTCTGTACTGTTTGATCACATCTCCGATGGTTTTTCCGGGAAGCATGGCGGCGACTTTGTGCCATCTGTCGGGAGTATCTTTGTCGTAAAACGCTAAAGCGTTTTCGAATTTCTTGTTTTCTTCAGCTGTCCATTTGGTTCCTCTGTTCTCTTGGAAGAGCCAGTTCGATGTCTCTAAGTACGTTGCTGGTGACATAACCTCGATTCCTCTGTTCATCTCTCTTTCTTCTTTTTTTTACCCAACGATTGTTGATCCACTTTGTAAGCACAGAGATTTCGATTTTGTGTTGTCTCTCTACCAATGGTAGTGGAAAACTCAGAGAGAGAGAAAAGTTGGGATTTCGATCTATCAAAATGGCATATTTGAAATGGAATCTGAGAGAGAAAGAGAGATAAGCATCTAAGCTAGAAGAATATAAGGAGGAGGAAGAAGTTAAAAAAAAAAAGTGAGCTGCTTTTTCCAGACTCTAAGGACAAGAAGAAGAAAAAGATTCCATCTTTGAGCTTTGTTGTCCGAACGATAAACCCCTTTTACCGAACCAATTTCTTATTGTCAGATCCGAATCCAGATAAAATTTAGGGTAAATTCAGAAAAAATAAGTGAAGCCCAATAGGAAAAACAGAGGATCTGGGGATTTGGAACCTCCCCTGAAACTGACAACAAAAAAAAACCACAGAGAAAAAGGTGATGAAAGCAAAAACCCAGATGAGAGAATTGGAGAAACTCAGGTGAGCTGAGAAATCGAAGCTGGTAAAATGAACAAAAAATCCAACCTTTTTTCTTCTTCTTCTTCTTTCTCCCAAACTCTCAAGTAGAAAAGGGAAGAGAGAGAGAGGAGGGAGAGAGAGAGAGAGAGGAGGGAGAGGGAGAGAGAGGGATGAATATGAAACAGGAATGATCTGAGAGTGAGAGGTGAGTTAAAAAGCTGTTGAGCTGTGATTGTCTATGGGTATTTCCCAGACAAAAATTTCTGGGCTTTTGATTAATTTAATTACTTATATATAGTAGTAGTATTTACTTTAGATTTTTTTATACTATATCTTTTTAAAATTGCTTGATCACTTAAAGCTACCAATTGGGCTTTCCTTCGAAAATACTAAACGTTCGTGGGATAAAAATAAAAAATGTAATTCTACAGTTTTATGGAATATTTGGAACTAAATATTATCCAAAACCATATTGAATTTGAGTATAGACATGTATGTATATTATAGTTAATAGTATTTTTTCACTAATTTTTTTAGGTAAAGTATTCCACATCAACATAGTACAATAGCCATTAGTATAATTCAATAGAGATTAAAAAGGTTTTCATTTCAAAGTTAGATTAGTTAATAACAAAAACATTCTTTTTAATATCTCTTTTTCAGAGTACCTTTTAAAATTCAATCAACCAATAAACACTCGTCCTTGTATATATATAGTCACCTTCACAATAAATAAGGAAAAGACATGTGTCGTCTTTGAATAGGCGAGTAACACATGTTCAGATCTCATTTGTTGTCACGGAACTTTATATTTATTTGGTTTTGTGCTTTCGAGGACCGTTGATTGATTAGTTTCTGGAGTATTTATATATTATTATTTGTTTTTATGGATGAAAATAAGTAATAATAATATGACTCTCATCAACTAATGGGAGAGGCTATTTGCGGCTTAAACGTTGCCTAATTATAGGCTGAAGACGTTTAGAGATGAGCCAATCACAGTCTCAGACAAGACACACAATCGAGGAGCATCCCTCATTGGCTAGCAAGATTTAAGGTCGGTGATAAGGGTAATTTAGTCATTTCTGAATGGTGTTGACATTTAACCTTTTGGGCACATGAGTTGTTTGTTTGTATATATAACGAGATGCTTTTTTTTCCTCTGCGTAAATGAATTTTTGAGATTAGTTTTGGACCACAAAGAAAATTAGGGAAATGTGGTTTAAGTAAAATGTATAATTTAATTAGCATGCTCGGAAACGAAAAAACAGTGCTTATCTACGAAAGATAGGCACACAATATTAGTCTCATTTCAAAATACTTACAACCTACATAATTCAACTAAAATATAAGCAAGATTAGTCTCATCAATCATTAATGTGTAATCCTACTAAAAAGAACTAAATAATGATAACGTAGTGGCCGTTACTTAGTCGAGATCGACTCTATTTCTCGATGCTTTTTTTTTTTAGCCATTATAAAATTTACCTTATGGTTATATGTTTTGAAGATTACTGTGAGTTTTGGTATGGAATCCCTTGGTTTACACTAATAATTCCATAAGAAATGGCAATTAGGATATGCTATTTGCTAGATTAACCTTGGAGAACTATCAACGAAGATATTATAATTATACGATGATGATGATACCTTGCTTAATTTTTTGGTTTCACCGCAACCAATTTTTTTTTGTTTCACCACAGAAGTAATCAAATAGAATAGTAAATGTGTTGGTATCATAATTGCGTGTCTAAAGATAACAGGCTCGTAATAATGGAGCTTAGCGAGAGATCGAACCTTAATTAATTAACGTAGGAAATATAGTCATGATGATATTCTAACATCTAAATTTCCAAATTATGGTAGTATTAATTAAAGTCTATGAAATAAGAATATCCCAACTTACTAGTAGAAGATTTAATTTTTGCAACTTACTATGAAATCAAATTACCTTTAAATTTAGCTTTGAACAAAAAAAAAAAGAATGATACTATTAGTGTGAGATTACAAATGATTTTATAATGGTTTTGTGTTTAATCTTGTTCAAAATGGCTCTATTAAGAGATCCTACTTTGAAGAGTGAGCCCCGATGTCTGGATTTTCGGCTTACTCGAGTAAAGTCCAACATAGAGGATATAACAAGACTTCATAAGCATAAAGGTATGTGGAAGGCTGCTCCCCACGGTACGTTATAACAGATTTTGGCATTTATATAAAAATGTTTTGAGGATTTGTAGTTATTAATTAATTTACGCAATTAATGAAAAAGAATCTTAGACAGCAGAAATACTTTTTTTTCATTTCGTTTTCTCTTTTGTTTTACACTTTGAAACTTCAATCAAATTCACTAGAATTTACAACATATTTATTACTAATAAACATACAAATTTATTAATAGTTTGTAAGATCTATGCATCGAAAAACTTTAGAGTGCGATTATATATATACAAAAAATGTACGTTAAGTACATATGTATACTACAGTGCTAATTAATCCTTCAATTGTAACTCATACTCTCGTATCATGGGACAACACTTGCTTTTCTGTGCCACTAATCATTTTCTTAAAACAAATAAACAGTCATGATTTATATATATAAATGGGTTAGGTAGCTTAAGTGACCACGCCATAACAGACACAATAAGTCAATAATTCTCAAGAAACGTTAAAACTTTTTCTTATTATTAATTAATTAACTATAGCATTATAATGGTTAGAGATTCATCATATTTGTCGAATCTGAGAAAGGAATTGAGTCTCGTCCACTGCGTTTTTATGTTGGTGGTTGTATACATTTTATGTGACAAAAACATGTTTGACTACAAACATGTTTTAGTATGAATTTCAGTTCCGAATATATATGAATTGAACAAATATCTTAGTGATACACGAACTAAGCATAATAATATAGGAAACTTAGCAACTCAATTTTATAATTGAGTTACGCATAAAAATAAACTAAGAAAACAATATAATTCCTAATAAAGTGAATTCATTGCATTTGTAAATCTTATTTCAAGATGAAGGATTACTTTTTTTCTGAATTTTCTACTTATTCCAGAACTCTGAATACTTTTTTTGAAACATCAGTTAATATATAAACTTATTCAACATGACTCGTTCAGCAAAATCGATGGTTAACATCAGTTAATATATAAAGTTCAAAAAAAAAAAAACATTAGTTAATACATAGGGTGAACAAAATGTCTATTGCTGATTTTTCAGCCTTATTGCTTTCAAGTTGTATTGTTTTAATTTAAGAGTTGTGATAACTCTTCCTTACCGTTAGAACCGCAAAGTTTAACTGAATGCAAAGTAAGGTTTAGAAAAAGAAAAAAGAACAAAATGTCTAAACTATATATGACTATTTTATTAAAATTGTAGTCCACTTATTAAATTTGCTACAAACATTACACACACACATATATATATATATAAGTATTTCATATGGAAAACATCCTAATGCTAAAAAAGAACACAAACAACAGCAACAATAACAACCTATCAAACAAAAGCTTGATTTCTTATAACATTTCCAAGCCGTGGTTTTTTTTGTTCTAAACTTTTATGCAAATTCGATATCATTTAGGGAACACACAAAGTATATAGAGAATAACTCTATGTACATATAAACAGACGTTACAAACAAACAACCAAAATTAAAAGTTAGACTTTTATATTCATATTCATGATTTTTATTGTTTGTCAATTTACCATTTCATGCAAAACTAATATTGGATGACGCTAAGTAGCAAAGAGCCTTCCCTTCACAATATATCGAATTTTAATAAGAAGCGCCACAGGTTTTAAAATTGAAAATTCATTAAATTAAATAATAATATGATGTTCTCCACATCTACAATTCTTTATATATCGGAGTTGTTTAAGTAAAATGTCAGAGTTGTTTGTCCACCACTCACACCCAACACACAATTATTTTTTGTTCTAAATATTCATAGGTCAATAAAATATTCAGTAAAGTTATTATACGTTGTTTTTTTAAAAAAATGGAGTGGTGCAAGACAATGACTGGTTTTGTTATGAATATAATTATCGTGGAGTTTCCCCAAAGGGAAAGCATCTCTTATTTCCGAATGAGGACACTTTTTTCTCCTCGATTATTTATTTTGATATACTTATTAAACAATGCAGGCTAGTAAATGTACATTATAATTATATTTATTTATCTTTAATACAGATCTTGGACCTTTTTAGGTTTCTTTTCTATATTTTGGCGTTACAATATACCTTTCCTAATGGTTTAGCTACAAAGCCTACTACAATCATCTTCTTGTCACCACTACCTATTTGATATTTACATTACAATGATATTTTACTCAATTGCTTATTACTACTGCAGTCTGATACATCTTACGCATGATAAAATTTACAATTGTTTTTTTTTTTTGACCAAAAAAATTTGCAATTGTTACAACAAAGATTAATCCATTCGAGTTCTGTATATTATATATGTGGCAAATAAGAAAGTTTTGTTTCATTCTATAATTTAATTATGATGTCTTATGTTACACTGGTTTTATATTTCAGAAAATGATGATAACTAAAATTTACAATAATTTTAGATTAATTATAATACATTCCTAAATTTAATGATAGAACTGCGATGGAACACAAAATGCTTTTTCATTTATCAAGTTCAAACTTGGCATCTTAATTTTGTATCTTGATCAATTTTATTTAATAAGCGACGTCAAGTCATCCAGCTTCTCATGCTTTCACTATATAAAATGAGATGGACGATAAACATAGATATTTAAACTAAACTAAAAACCAAAGATAGACGAGCTCAAATATAATTAAGGAAATAAATACTTTTTGTTATTAATCTAAAAATGTATACAAACACTATACATATTTCTTTACAATATACATAACAAGAAAAAGTTACTTTTTATTGTATAAGTTATTTTTTTATATCTTAAAAAATTATTTGTAACCACTACTTTAAATGGTTATATTTGCGACAGCAAAACAATTGAAGTTTCATACTCCATCTGTTTCAAAAAAAAGTGTTATTTTAAAATTTAATTTTTGTTTCATAAAGATTATCATTCTACATTTTTTAATTCAGAATTAAATATAAAAATCCTTTTACTAATTTAATTATTTAAGTAGAAAGAAGATGCTATTTTAAAAATATATTTTTTAATAATTTTTTTAAAATTTATGTCAAATGTCTCAGAGTGATACTTTTTGTAAAATAGATGAAATACTATAAAGTATTAGGATTAATTAAATGAGGGGCAACAGAAAAACGACACGAAGTTGGGAGTAAATAGGGAGCACTGGCACACAGTTTGACCCACCGGAGCGACAGCAAAAGAGTGCGAGCGTGCCTGTAGGGCTGCCACTCATAATGCGCTCCACACGCTTTTGTACATTAGTGGCTTTGCACAAATCATTTGTTTCCTTTTATTTATTTATATTTTACTAATTATGTAAAAATCTTTTCTGGACTTTCTATTATTCTAGGTAGGAATGGAACCCATACTTCACGTTCAAAATATTTGATTATGGGGTGCCAAGCAAATAGCAGGACTCTATAGTTTTTTTTGTCAACGGAATTTTTTATACATAGTTAAATAAATCATATTATTTGTTTGGTATAATAAATATTTACCCTAAAAAACCATATATTTTAAAAAAATTAAAGGAAAAAATATACTATTAAATAATTTATTTGTTGCTTTAGTCATATGCATATGTTTTTCATATAAATTAGACTGAATTGTTGCTTTAATTGTTTTTTAATACAAATAAGTCAACTTATTTAGTTGTTTTTTTCATATTAACAAGTCCTACTTATTTAGTCCATCTATTGTCTTTGCCAACAAAACGATAATCACTGAATTACTACCTGTTTAAATTTAACATAATGATAGAAATATAAAATACGTTTTCTTCATGTAGAAGTTTATACGTATTCCATGTACCTATAGGCCACACAGCCGCTAACCAAGTGATTGTGATTGGAAATTTAGATTTGTCAAGGAACTTTAAACATTATGAATGAGCTCATTTTGGATTATTCTAATTTCTAAATTTCGGAGAGAACTTTTGAGCTAGATCTGACAAATAAAAAAGTAATTTTTTAATTAACTTTTTTAGTTTAGTCTGTTCTACTTTACCGATCAAAATTCTTATGAATTCTTGTCATTTATTTATCTCTAATCACATGGTCTCTTTAATCGCCAAGACGATATGTATTAATTAGGCCGCTAAAACTTAAATCACAACTAAGATCGGCGATTATATGCTTGTCTCTAAGGATATTTAAAAGTTAGAACTTAGAACTCCCAAAAACATATTAAGATATTATAAAGAGAAACAGAACAAGAAAGCTAGCTAGCTACCTAACCCCATAACATGTAGATAATAAACTCCAGTTTAATGGCAGCAGAATCGAAAGGAAAAACAATATTTAAGAAGTAAACCGAATAATTGAGATGATAAAACGTCGGTTTTGGAAGAAAAAAAAAACGACAAAAAAGAGAAAAAAATCGTCTCCCTTCTCCAAAGAGGGCGGCTCAAGGTCAAGGTCAAAAGGTCATGTGTTTCAAGAGGCCAGTTTAGATAACCATATAGTTATGCCGAAAAAAAGAAAGATAACCCATATATTTTTGTTTTCTTTAATTTATCTCCACCCGGCCTTAATCAATCATTTTATCGTTAATCCTCGTATTATCATGCACTTAACATAGTTCTAACCCCACATGGCTACGGGCTACCTATGTAATAAAGTATTTTCTTGATGGTGGAGAGAGAGATTAAATATACAATTTGGTACGACACTTTTTTTCTTACGGGGTAGTACATCGACCTGCAATTAATTATACCACGCTATGCTCGATTAAATTCTTCATGTGCAACAAAATGTCTGTGGGATTTTCAATGTATTATCGATAACATTACTAACATCAGATTCCAATTTCTAAAACCGATTAAGTTTGTAAGGCTGAAAAACTCTCAAGTGGCGGGAGCATAAACTCATATATTTGTATGGTCCGGGTGACCTAAGGACGATATAAAAAGTGAATGTGTAATTAAAGACGTTCTTGGTTCATATACCATCTACATAAATCATGTCTGACGAAATAGAATTGTTGGACCAGAAGAATAAAATAAAGCTAAAACTCATGGGCCATATTAGAGCTGTGATGAAGAGAATAATAAAATATAAATGGAATTTTGATGTAATGATAAAAAAATATTATTATAATACAATGCTCTTGTTCCTCTTTTATTCAAACTTTGCTTGAGCAAAAAAAATCGAACCTTTTGCTTTGCTCAAAAATAAAAATTATCTGTTAAGCAAATCCACGCATTAGGTCACCACTCTCATGTCTTCTTGGACGTGGCATGATTATGAAGGATTTTAACACTTGGGAAAATCCTTAGGCGGTGGCAAAATCGACTGATTGGGTCCTTTGCCGTTCTCCACCAAGAAAGCCATCTTTAATCCCCACGTCGTGTGTACCTCCAAGTGACAATGCATGAACCAAACCCCTATACGTTACAACATATATATATCATCAATCCATCAATTTTATATAAATAAGAATAATAATAGTATTTGACTTTATTACCATAAGATTTTATTTGATTTTTTTAATAACCGGGAGATTGTATGTCGAGGCGTAATCTGATTACTATAGGTTGTGTCGCTGCTATGTGAGTTCCGCAAAGGACAAAGAGAAAATGTATCTAGGAGGAACTGATCTATGACCAAAATCTACTTGACGATAATTAACCCACTAGACGAATCCTGTCATTTGATTAACTAATTTTTACATTAATTTTAATGCACGTACCGGGATTATCCGCTCTGAATCTGATGACGACCCATCCACCTGATGGAACTCCGATTGTGTTCCTCTCAACGGGATCGACCAAATTGAAGTTGTTGGGGTCTTTCTTGGGGTTGAAGTTACCTAATCCGCGACCTACTTCGAAAAAGTTATAGCCGTGAAGATGAATCGGATGGTTCTCCGGCGCTATGACGCCGGTATCTTGGAGAACCAGCTGAACCGTGGCGTTGTACGGTAGCTTGTAGAGCCTCGTGCCGGTGTCCGTGGCCATGTTCGTGACTGATCCTCCGCTGTAGTTGAAAACGTGCGGTGGGTTCTTGGGGAAATCCGTCGTGAAAACCCCACTAATGTTGAAGTAATGAGCCGCGAGCAAAGCGGTTTTGGGCATAATGAATGTTACATTGTTGATGCTGGCAACGACACGGCTTCCGTTTCCGGCCTTGCAACTTGGGCACGAGTTTATCCCGAGCCCTACCGTGAAGAAGAGGTGGTGGTCGATGGTGGTTGGGACTAGGGCAGGGTACTTCTTGGAGTTGAGGCTACGAAGGGACTTGGTAAAGTTGTTTGCGACTGAAGTAGCGTTTTGCGGCGGAGGGAGAGTTAGGGTTGTTGGGGATGAGGAGAGTGTGCCGGAGTAATGGACAGTCGCGGTGGCGGTTACGTTGTCCACCGCGATTGGGGCGTCCATGAAGGGAGAAGCGGTTACAAGATATTTCCCGGCGGTTTTTGAGGCGGTTAGGAGGACGTTGGTGGTTTGACCGGGGGCTATAAGAACGGTGTCGATCTTGAACGGTTTGACGTAGACGGCGTCGACTTCGACCACCGTGAAAAGATGGCCGGCGATTTTGAAAAAGAGCTCTTCATTAAGTGCAGCATTGACTAGTCGTAGTAGATAGGTTTTGCCACTCTCTACTGATAGTTTGTAACCTTCGGGTGTAGAAAGAGGCTTTCATAATCAGTTTTTTTTTTTAAGTCAGAAATTATGTAAATTCAAATTGGAAATTAAAAATATTAATTACCCTGAGATGGACAATTTTTAACGGGGCCAGAGTGTCCGTTGATCATGTGTGCGTCGGAGACATTAGGGGCTAATCCAGACTTCATAGCCTCGTTAATGACATTTTCGGTATCCGATTTCCACCATTCACCTGTAAGTTAGTCATGCCAAATTAACATATCTATGTAATGAACAATAGAACTTAAAAATAATAGTGCCAAGTTTTATGGGCAATGAATAATTTGTTTAATGTCCTTTATATAATATATATATATATATATATATATTAGGTCTCATCTCAGTTTCGAATGAGATAGTTTTCATCAGTCGGTCCAAATTCGAATTATACTGGCCGATTCATTTAATAGTATAAAGTAAAATGGATCCGGTTCAACATATAAAATGATTAAGATACCTAAAACGATGACTTTCTCGTGGTCGGGTTTGGGGAACGGATAGGGAACGCCACGTTTGGGGAGTATGACAATTGCGCCGTAAACCGTGGCTCGGAGCCAGAGGATGTGAGCGTGCCACCAGAGCGTTCCGCGTTGGCCGGTCAAGGTGTAGTTGTATGTGTAGACTTGACCAGGCTGAATCGGGCACTGAGTTATGTAAGCAGGCCCATCGGCCCATCCCGTTCTCACTTGTCTCACACCGTGCCTGTTATCGTTCGTCCACACAGTACACAAATTAATTAGCCATCTAACTTATTATTAATGATGATTCAATGAAGATTAAGTAGGAGCTTACCAGTGGACGGAAATGTTGTACTTGACGTGATTAACGACTTTGATGAGCAACGTGTCGTCTTCTCGTGCGTAGATTGTGGGACCTGGATATCTACCGTTGACGGTCACGATTGGCTTGCTTGAGCAGAGTCTAGTCGTGTTCTTCATCACAACCTGCGTGATTTTAACACACAAATATAATCAGTAATAATTATATTGAGAAGTTAACAAAAGGGGAAAAAGATATTCAAGACAAAAACATCATTCACATGTACGTACAAATCCTTTATTACATTAAATGATTGTACACGTAGAAGATGCATGTTTATATGAGGGGAAATAATTAAAACCACACGCACATAGTAAATTTTAAACACTTTAGTGTAAATAAAGGCTCATAATATACAGATTAAAGAGAATTTAATTACAGAAAACTTGTAGGTCTGTAATTGAAATAAAATTACTGTGAAGACACAAACTATATATACATAATTCTCTACGTAAGCATGTATGAAATATACGCATGTTATATAAGCATAAATGTCAATTATGAAAGTGCATATATATAAAAAACTTGCGAATTTGCATAAGAAGTTATATACATGAACGTATATGTAAATGGAACTGTGGATATGTTATATAGATAAACTCACGTTAAACTTGTAATGGCGAACCATGCTCTCCGATGGAGCTGGGAACACAGAGAAGAATGACACAAGAAACAGAAACCAAACCATATGAGACTTCATCTTTCTCTTCTCTCTTTGTTGTTGGTATTCTCCTTCTTATTCTGCTGTGTTTTTAGTCGTTTTGTCTCTGTTTTTGAGATAATCGACTGGCCAACGCAAGCTTATAAAAGAAAGAGGAGAGAGAGAGAGTGGAAACCAGAGAAGGAGGCGACGTCGTTTTAGGTGGTAGGTCGACCCAAAATCCAATTCTTTGTAATTAAGATTCCCATTCTTACCACAACCAATATATCCCTGATCAAACCATAAAAATTCATTTTATTCATAACAAATCAATGGCCAAAACTAATTTACAACAATTAGTATCTATATGTGTTTTTTGTTGTTGAAAATGGCCTTAATTAATTAGTATGTTACTGGCTTGAAATCAGTATATTGTATATTGTTCACAATCTAAATAGGATTTCGCTCAAGAAGGACCAAATGTTATTTACAATTTAAGTTCATCTGAATTCATAACACTATATAAAACCAATACCAAATATTATTAATTATTTTTTTTGTCGAAAATGCTTCTTTATTTAAACAGCGGGTAAGAGCATCAGCATCGAAGAGAGATGTTGATGGAAAATTCTTAACATTCTTTTATAAAATCATTTTTCTTAAAAAAAAAATTTGGCAAATCACATATAGGCGTCCGTCTTTGCGCAGAAAAGCGATTCTACCTCTTAATTTCGCCACATTATTTTTTTTTTCTTTTTTCTTTTTTTTAGAAACCTACCAAATCTCTCTATTATAGATGTTTTGAGAATGTAAAAATAAAATAAAGTAAACAGCGGAGAAATTAAGTCCCTTACTATATAATATATGGTTTGCACCAGAAAGATTAACTATTGTTCTTAATTTAACTAGTACTGATTAATATATTGCATCAAAGATTCATCATGGATTAAATACATATCATAGTACGATAGAAATTTCCTAGGCTTGATTTTTCTTAAACACAAATGAGAAAGTTCTTGATATGTATTATTTGATAAGATCTATGGATATTGTTGACCAAATTGTTGTCAAGAGCGAAGTTTGATATTGTGAAAAGAGACAGACTCAAGATCGAGATTGTGTTTGAATTTGGTGGGACGTATACGTCTGAACTCGACTTAATATTTAAAACGACCACAAAACTTTAACATTTATTTTGATAGATGATCGAATTGTCCATTTTGAGATCGTACCTCTCTATTCCTTCGGGGATACATAAAACATTTTCTGCTTCTGCTTCACACTTTAATTATTGTGTATTTTTATTTGTGGCGGTGAGTGTTTAAATTGGTAAAATCGAACTCGTTTAACACCAAATCAAACCAAAGAAGCGATAACAAAAAAGCTTAACCATATGATGACCCAACGAGATAATAAACTTAATCATATTCGTTTATATGGTTTATATTGAATTAAAACTTTCAAATGAATATATATATTTTTTGGAAAAATTTAATGATATATTTAATAATTATGATTTATGAGACTAAACTATAATTTATTGTTATACATCTCAGAATAACCCCAAAATTAGAACCAAAAACTGAATCGCACATCTAGTTGTGGACCTGTGGTTGCTGTACATGACATGTATATGGTTTAACATTTCAATGAAAACTAGTGTTAAGGATTCGGAGACCTTATAAAAATTTAACATATGAATGGATTCCCAAATAATCTAGCGACCGGTTCAAGACATATACTAATCGTTACAACAACAACAAAAAAAAAACATAAAAAAACGTTCAAGTTACGTATACTTGGATTAATTTGTTAATCTGGTATTTAGATATAATGCATGTGATATGTAATGTTAAAAGTGTCTGAGAAGCTGTGTGAAATGGGGTGGAGATTAGAATGCTTAGAAACTAAGACAATAGAATAGTTGAGAAATGGCTTTCATGTCGTTGTAAACAATGACCCAACAAAGACAGCCTCTTGGGTTTGTTTCAAAGCTACGGCTACAAGCCTACAATACAGAAGTGGGTGTCAATTTGAACGACACCGTTCTAGGCAGACATACTGGAGATAGCAGGATCTAGGAACCTAAGATATAAACTAGTTTCATTCATTTCTGGTCAAAAAGGTTATTATCATGTTTTTCCGTACCGGAAGATTTTACACTTAAGCACTTAATCCGATAGATGATTTGATGAGTTGTCATGGTTAAAATGGGTAAAATGTCAATTTTCTCCAATTTATAGTTAATTTGTTGTTGTCATTAACTCAACAATCTTTGAAAGGATACATTAACCATAATGATCAAACCACAATACAATAACTAGCAATAATTTTTGTGTGGAAATATCAATTAAATTCACATCAAGATTTTGTTTTGACACAGCTTAATTTTGTAAAAACGACTGGGCCAAATTGCTTAGGGTCAACAACTTCAATCACCCTACAAATTCTGGGCTACTAGCATCTCCAAGGACATAAAGATACTTTTTTTAGTTCTCACCCCTAATAGCAACTTATTAAAGACTTGTTATTATATAATGGTTCAGAAAGCTCATAAGTGTCTTAGTGGCCCAGAATTCGACGTAAGAGTGTGGTGTCGTTAATTATATGCAGGTTAATCTACTATGACTAGTCGATATCAAGCCCACTCCCCTTGACCAAGCTGTCCTCCTCTCACTGCTTCAACAGCTTAGCCGTGACATCCAAAAGGAAACATCAACAAAGCTTGTCTGGATTGTCAATGTGGTTACCAAGATTAACCCATGAGACCAAATGATCGCCAGTAGTGCTCAACAAGCTCAAAAAATCTTGAAAGATGTCTACTCTATTCTGCAGTACCAACAGACCACACTAAGCACTCAAGATGTCTCTGCCATTGGATCTATACTGAATGTCATTGACTCCATACTCAAGGGTATCACAGTCACTCTATGCTCAAGGGTACCCGACTCTCTTATGCCATTGGAATCAACAATGGATGAACTGTCCATGTTGCTATCCGAAAAGGTTGATATCACAGTCACTCTATGCTCAAAGGTATCAGACTCTTTTGCCATCGGACCTAAACAACACTTCATCGACTCCATGCTCAAAAGAAGATAAAGGTTATGTTGATTTTTGTATCCAAATGATGTATTTAAACGTAAATATTCAAATATTGTTTGTTTGAACATTTGTAAATCAGCATTTAGATGTAAAATCAAATATATATTTTTGAATATTTGAAATACTAAAAAGTGTTTTTCATCAAAATTGAGAAACTGTACTTTTACCTAATTCGTATAATTAGGTTTTTTCGTCAAAACTGTAAACCAATATTTTCTCGTCAAAACTACAATCATAAAATCATATTTCTCATAAAACATTATTTTTCGTTAAAGTGGTAAATTATTTTCTGTCTTATTTTTTATTGAAATTTATTTCCATAAAAGTTGTTAAATTGTATTATTTAAAAACAAAATTATTTTAATTATAGATAAAATCAATGAATTAGAAAATATAACTTTTTAATAATTTGATATATTTTGCATCCAAGTTTTTTTTATAAATATACAAACGAACAATGTTGGATTCAAATATTGTATTCATCTGTAAAAGCTGATTTTAAAAATAAACAATATCTAAATGCTATATTTGAAAATTGCATTTAGATGCATAATCTAGACATAATATCTAGATCAAGAAAGGAAGAGAGCCAAAGGCTAGACAAAAACCAAGAAAACATGCAAAGATATTGCGGAAGGTTACCAAGACTCAAGTTACTGTCAAGAGCCAATATGACGGTCTGCTATCCGGCCTGCAAATGACATCTCCCTCTCTCTATATCTCTTATTGTTCAGAAAACATAGGAACACAACAATTCCCTAAAATCCTGATTTTTCGCATTTACTTTTGATACTTTAGCCGAGTAGTAGTGAAGCAATAGATCAGTTACAGTATTCCTCAAAATAATTTTGGGATGTAAGATGGTTTCGTTGCCTGTTTGAGCTACATTTGTTCTGTTTGTTCCACATTGATTGCACCGGTCTTCAATCTCAATAGTCTTTTTTTTTTCTTTTCCTTTTTTTGACACACTTAAGTTTAACCCTAAGTTCAATCTTTCACAATTCAAAGCAAACCCCTCTCAATGCTTTGCTCCTGCAGACCACAAGGCTAATAATCACTATAAGCCTCACTTCCAATAGAGTTTTTAAAAGGTACAAGAGCACAACAATGTACCTGTAACTTGGTGTTTATGTCTTTAAGCATCAGAGTCACCTCCCTCTTGATTTCCCCTTTTCCAGTCCTCTCATTGAATCTATCAGTCCCTCTGAACCTAAGCCTTAGAGTTTGGTTCTTGTAGACTGTCGCTCTAACGTGCCATACTTCAAATACTCTGTATCCATCCCCTGATGAACATTTACCAAGCGGCCACCTTTCACATTTGGATTGACAGTTGCTAAAACCGCCCTTAAAGTTACTTATCATCTGCTTAACAAACATGTGAGTAGTGCTTAGTATCTTGTAACGCATTGGTAAAAGTGATAATGAAAAACAGTTTTGAAAAGTAATGTGGATTGAGAATGGACGGATCATTTGAGTCGCCGTTCTGTTATTTCCTTCTCTTCAATCTTAATTCAAACAAAAAAAACTAAGGAAAAGAAAAATCGAAACTGTAAAAAAGCAAAAACAAAATGATGGAGGCTAAGACATTTGCAGCGAACATCTTATTCGAGGGTTTTCGAGAAAATTCAGCCACAGGACCAGCTTGACGCCTGGATTTTTTAAATGTTGTATATGTCAGAAAAAGAAGGGAACTTTTGTTTTGTAAGCAACAAAATGTAACAACAGACGCTGAATTGCTTACCCATAGAAGAAATTTTTACCAAAACTAGCAGTCAATCTCAATATATGTTGATTCTCCTCCACTGCAGTCTTAGCTTTGCTCATATGCCAACACAAGATCTCCTTCGACCTTCTCTGCTACTAAAAGCCACCGGATTTTCTCTTCTTCTTCACTATCTTCAGTATTCAGATTGACGAAAATAGACACAATGCATCTTCTTCTATTGGTAAGAACAATCATAGATAGCACTAGCAAAATATTCACTACTGTTGACCGTTCTGTCGAATCACATAGCCAAAGTCCAGAACCTGCGTTAGGACACTAACAAAGACAAAGTCTTACTTTTTTGGACATGGTTGTTCATCAGTATTGACGGTTTTTGTCCGTTTCAGCATTCATCGTCTCTATTTCAGAGCTCGAACTTGGTGCTCAGAGAGGAGATTGTTAGTACGATTACTGAGAAATCACATCTTAGGGAAACAATAGAAAGCGACGACAACAGTAGTAGTCTGATAATTTCACATAAAAATCTTTGAACATTTTCTCTCAATACAACTTCACCACAGTTATTCAAACTACCTCTAAGAAAAGATTTTAAACAATTTAGTCAGTAAAAGCTCGCAACATTTCTAGCAAACTGTTGAGAAGCCGGAACCGGCCGGTTCGTCTGTGCCGTCGAATCGCTGTTTCCTCTTCGCCTTCCTTTACTCGGCGTCAAGTAAAACTTCAACATTCCATTCTCAATCTTTCTCCCATTACTACTACTACTACTAACCTTCTTCTTCCCACTAACGTATCCATCCACACTGTTCCGTTGAAACCCTCCTCCTCCTCCTCCGGTTCCAGAGCTTCTCCAGCTCACACTACTATTGCTCCTAATCATCTTCGGATCAAACCCATTTCTAGCTTCTACATTCCACGACCCCGAAAACGTTCGATCAACGCCACTTCTTGCTTCTTCTTCCTCTTCGTATTTGCTCCCATTTTTCCTGTGAAGTAGCCCAAATATGTTCCAACTCCATCTCTTGGACTTCTTCGTCCCTTTCTTGCAGGATTCCACAGTCCCTGCGTTTTCTCTGAGACCAAATTCGATATTCTCTACAGAGCATTCGTCTCTCAGTGAATGCGAATGTGAAATCGGGTCTCTTGCGTCTTGAGAAGGCGAGATTTTAGTGTTTGAAGCAGATAGTTTTAGTGCGTCGATCTCAGCTATAACGGAAGCTGATATCTTCCTGGTGGAGCTAGAACGGTCGAGGCTCTTCCTCCGCCGTGAAGATGAGTCGGTGTAGTACTCTCGGGTCTGTTCAGATCCACCAGGGACAATCTCTTCCATTACAGGTCCTGGTGGTGTTCGTGGTGGTTGTTGCTCTTCCACCGGAATCAGTGTATCTGAACGGAGGACGTGATTCCTGACCGGAGAATCTTCCACTACGGATAACATGGAAGGCATTCGCGGCGGAGCGGCTGTTCTTCCGATCATATATCCGTCCCAGGACGCGCGTGGCTCGTCGAAAGAGTAACGAGGGTCGTCCACCGAAACCCTAGCGGCGTCGAAAGAAACCCTCCCGGCGTCAAGCGAGAACCTTCCGGCGTCGATTGAGAACCGTGGATCTGTGTCGCACGATCTCCGTCCGTATCCGTACTCGGCGATTTCAGACTGAGTATCTCTGAGCTGCCTCCCAATTGACTTCTCCACCGGTAACGCGGCGGATCCGGCGCCGATTCCGCCGCTCCGATGCTTCTTAAGCTTCTGCTTTTGTCTCCATTTCTGCAGTTTCTTGCTGAAAACCGACGCCGCCGACCAGAAACTCCCGGCAATCTCTTTGAAATCTCTGTTGGGCTTCTTCGTCGTCTGAGGATTCGACTCCATTTGCTCCTTCGCTTTCTCCGTCTCCTCTTCTTCAATTTCTTCTTCTTCTTCTTCTTCTTCGACGATTTCGTCGATTACGCTTCTGGGTTCCTTTAAATTCCCACAATTAATGTCCTTCTCGTTGTCCTGCTCACTCTTAATTTCCGTTTCCTCCTCGAAAACAGGCGATTTGACGATGGAATCTCTGCCGTCGAGATCAATCTCACCGTCGACTGTCAAAAAACTCTCTTTAGCTTGAGAATTGTGCTCGGCGTCTTCGTTGAACAGAGACCAGAGAGTGTTCCTACCCTTCACATCGCAGGATCTCCTCTGCGGCTCAAACGCACCCAAAGAAAACGCTTCGTTCTTAGTCGAAGAGAACGATTTCGTCCTCCGAAGCTCTGGGAACAACAACCCGGTAGCGGAGGAAGAAGAGGGCTTGAAGATTGCCTTAAGAGCGGCGGCAGAAGACGACGGAGGTTTCCTGGAAGAAGACGCGACGACGTTCTTACTAGTGACGTTTAGAACAGAGAGACGCTCGAAGAGACATGAAGGGCAAAATCCGGTGAAACGCTCCTCCGGGTGACGATCACAGGAGGTTGAAGGACGGTGAGGCTGCGGCGGATGTAGCGGCGGAGCTAGGGTTAAGGCTACGGCTGAAGCTGCAACTGGGTTGTTGTTAGCAGGATTCATAACCGGAGAAATCGAAGACACCACCCGTGGCTCATATTATTTACACTGGGAATCGCGAGAGAAGAAAAGCTTCCGAGAATTTGTCGATGGAGAGAGAGAGAGAGAGAGAGCCGTTTGGGTTCAACGGATAGTGACAGAGAGAGAGAAAAGGGAAGGAAAGAGAAAAAAAAAACAAAAGGGGATAAATAGGGAGTATTAAAAAGAAAGGGTACTGAAATTAGAATAAAGAGAAAATATAAGGGTCGCTTTTTGAAATTAAATTCCGCTAGCTCCGTTGGTAACTTTAGCAGTCGTACTACACTACTGCAGCAAAGTCTAGGGGGTCTCGCTTGTAAAATGACTGTTACGCCCCTAAGGTCTCTCCTCCACCACCACCACCACTGCCTAAGAAGCTAAGTCCATGTTTGTTTGTTTTTTTTTTAAAGATCTTTCCGATGTCCCGGAATCTCGAAGGGACAAGCCATTGTTTGTCTTAGTCTACTAAATTTTTTCACCCTTCTGTTTTTTTTAATAACAAAATACTTTTTTACTTAAACATATTTATTAAAAACTATTTTCAAAGCTGTAGAAATTTCAAATTTATGATTCATCTTAGCTGGAACCAAATCACATCTTCTTTTCCGTACTAATATTTTGAGATAAAACAAAACCATCCATATGAAACGTAGATATATTTCTTTTAAGGTCATCATTGCACATTCATTTGGCATTATCTATATTCTATATAACCATCCAATTTAGAAAAAGAAAAAAAAAACCATGAGATTGAGATGATAAATGAAATGATATCGTGATTCCCAAGGTTTCATTCATAATTTTGTTGTTAGTAGGTTGCACTAGACAACGAGCCACTAAGCCTCGTACTGTAATGTAATGTCTCAAAATGATTGTGACGGGGTTTTGAATTTTGATTGATGGGGGATTCTTATAAGGGATCAGATTTTAATATATAATTCGTAAATGACATTATAAAGTTCAAAGTTCTGTTTTTTATTTTATTTTACGTGGAACCGATATAACTTTGTAATACCGTATGTTTTGTTTTAGGAACAAACATATTAATAGCTTTTATACTCTAAGGGAGAAAATACAAAGTCAGGTAATATTAGCTCGAGGATGTTTCTTCCAATGGCTTTCACTTGTTCACTTTATTAATCACATTTCGCTTTCTTTCTTCCTTTTCTGTCTTTTTTCTCTTTATTCACTTTTATTTTATTTGTCCTTTTTCTTATTCTCTATTGCTCTTTTTGTTTTCTCTACCTTATTGCCTTTTGATGATATTGCAAATAATGCATGTTCAGCAAGATGTATTAGATCTTCAATTATAAGTTTCATGTAAGAATCTGTATTATATTAAATTGTGATCATTTTTCAAAGGTTTCACGAAGAATCACATACGAGACTTATTTTACTCCATGCACCATAAAACTTTCAAAATACATGGTATTTTGGGGTTGAATGATATATAGCTTTTTTCACGTTTTGAAAATGTGATTTCACTAAATGCATATCATTCATAATATTAAGCACTGAATGATAAAAAGTAAAAATTAACACGCTATTTTTTAATTCATCCTGCACGTTTTAAATGTATAACTAGTTTTGATAAAAATTTATTTATTTAATAGATACTAGCTTTTTAGCGTTTTGAGTTTATTCAGTTTTCAGTTTACTCATCATATTAATTCTATTAATTTTTTATTTAGCTATTCTGCTATTAAGTTGACATACCAGTCAAACTTTATTTTAGTCAAAACTACACAGTATTATATGAAAAAGTGTTGCAAAGACATATGCACATTGGACATTATATTAAGGTAGTTTTGACACTGAATATTCGGTCGATTTTTAATAGATTATATTGTTACAAAGACGAACTGAGACCTTCGTTGGAATCCTATTTAATTCACATGAAATTTTTTAAAGTTTATAATTTAGTTTCTTCAGTGTGGAGGTAAATTCGCACACGTGAATAGTGTTATCTTAAAAACGAACATTTTTATGCCTTTAGGATTTAAATTTTCAAATAGAAAGAAAAAAAAGTTGGGAATATTAAGAATGGCGTGGGATAGCACCGACGGCGCACGGGGAAGAGTGATGAAGTATTGAAGAGCAGTCCCGTCGTCGGTGAGTCACGAGTATAGACTTAACCGGACTCGTGTGAAACCGGCTACTTTTTCTCCCTTACCACACGTGTCCCTCTTTTGGGCCCATCTTCGATCCATTTTCCGTCCCTCTTTTCCCGAATTTCTGAATCATTTTCAAAACCTGATACAACCCAACTTTAGTATTTGGGCCTTGTTAATAGAATATTGGCCCAAACTAATTGACTTATAAGCCCTTTTAAGTCCACATCATCTTCATCTTTACATTTATACAACGATTGTATGCGATTTGGTGGGCTGTTCTATTATAATAGCTCCATCTCTGACAATTTAAAAAAAATCGAAATGGTTGGTTGAAAAAATATATTTATAAATATAAATTGCAAATATTACTAGAATTGGTCATATTACCGGGAGCTCCGGTAACCAGTTGTCTCGTTGTGGGTGGGCGTTGTTGACGTGGTGGAGTCACTTTGTCATATAAACACATCACGTGTCTCCACGTAGGACGCAGCAGAAAATATTTTACATATTGACAAAAATACCCTTCACCACCAAACACCACCAACTCACCAAGCACAAGACTTTCAAACGCTTCTTTCATGGCGGATTCGCACTCTCCCTCTCCTTCTCTATCGTTATTCTAACCAATCCCAAACATTCACGTCAGTCTTGGCGTGAATAAGTTAGTAGTCTCTGAATATTAATCATTAATGGCATCGGTGATATCTCTGCAACATTCTCCAAGCTTCTTGAGATTTCGCCGGAAGCCGATCGCAACCCGGAAAGTCTTTCTAGGTTTCGGGTTCGGTTTCGGACATAACCGGATTCGATGTGAGAATCTACGTAACTCGTCGGAAAGCGATGGGAAAAGAAGAGGTGAGACGGCTGTGGTGGTGGCGGCGAGGAAAAGAAATCATTCGCCGGAAAGATGCGCGGCGGAGGGAACACTGTTCGGAGGAGGAGAGACGGATGCGATAACGGAGGTGGGGACGATGATTCCGGAGAGGATGAAAGTGGTGATATTGACGGCTTGCATGATGTGTCTATGTAACGCCGACCGAGTTGTAATGTCCGTCGCGGTGGTTCCACTCGCCGAGAAGCTTGGCTGGTCGAGTTCTTTTCTAGGGGTAGTTCAGGTATTTTTGCTAATCTCCTAATCTTTTTGGTCAAATATTTCATTAACTCCCCTAATTACATTCTTGATCCGCGAATCGGTGAGGGATTAACAACTTTACAAGAAAATGAAGATTTCTAGATTTGGTTTCCCGATAAATAGCCAAACACATTTACTGCGAGGTTTTAACCTTTAGGAATTTCCGTAAATTAGACACTCCCTCCATTTTGGCATTTCACACATGTTAGAAAATAAGTTGCAATATATAACAAAAGATTTTTTAAAACGTCGTATATTTTAGAAAGGGATGGAGTTTATACTGCAAAACACTACGAAAGTTCAAACCATTGTAATAGTATCGGGTGATTAAAGAATGTGAAATGGTTGCATTCAAGAAATAAAAATTATTGATATATTTTTAAAAAGAGGGGGAGTGGTTGTTGAGAAAAGAGTAGGTGCGTTAGTTTTAGCGGCAAAGCGTGGAGAAGGCTTGACTTTATGTGAAACTGAAATTTCTTACCAAATCGTTTATTGTTTAGGTCATGTTATTTTCCATTTTCTTTTGAGTTTTTATTTGGCTTCAAAGCTAAAAACCCGATTCTTAAATACTGTAAAAAAAACCCGGAATTTTCTAGCTAATTAAAATGTGGATAAAACTCATCAATGATCTCAGCCAATAGAGCGAGTAGTCGATTGATTTCTTCTAGCTACTTTTTGTTCTTTAATAAAAAAATATGGATTGAAAGTGATTTAAACCTTGCAGTCCTCTTTCCTATGGGGTTACATATTCTCATCGGTAATCGGAGGGGCACTAGTGGATCGGTATGGAGGAAAACGGGTATTGGCTTGGGGGGTTGCATTGTGGTCATTAGCCACTCTACTAACTCCTTGGGCAGCTTCACACTCAACCTTAGCCTTATTGTGTGTCCGTGCCTTCTTTGGTCTCGCTGAAGGCGTTGCATTGCCCTCCATGACTACCCTTCTCTCGAGGTTGATTTACTTTCAGAACAAAAAAATAAAAATGTTTTTACTTTTCATACAAGTTATTTATGTGCGTGTGTGTTGTGGTCAGGTGGTTTCCAACGGATGAACGTGCGAGTGCGGTTGGAATATCGATGGCCGGGTTTCACATGGGAAATGTCGTGGGACTTTTGTTGACGCCGCTCATGCTATCTTCTCTAGGAATCTCTGGTCCGTTCATTCTTTTCGCATCCTTAGGTCTATTGTGGGTGTCCACTTGGTCAAGCGGCGTTACAAACAACCCTCAGGACAGTCCTCACATCCCTAGGTCGGAGCTTAGGCTGATCCAGGCTGGAAAACCAGTTCAGACGCAAGCCAATACGGCAAAACCTAACCCGTCTTTGCGACTTCTTTTGTCGAAATTGCCTACTTGGGCCATCATTTTCGCTAATGTGACTAACAACTGGGTGAGTTTGAGTTTGAGTTTGATAGTATCTTTGTTTTAGATCCATCATCATAAACTCAGACGGTTTTGGTTAGTTGTTCACAGGGATACTTTGTTCTTCTCTCATGGATGCCTGTTTACTTCCAGACGGTAATTTAGTAGAGAGGAACATCTCATGGTTTTTTTTATTTCAGATTATGAACTGAAGAGATGATGTTTAATATCGATGTCTTGTCCGATCACAGGTGTTTAATGTGAATTTGAGGCAAGCGGCTTGGTTCAGCGCTCTTCCATGGGCGACAATGGCGGTCTCAGGTTACTTTGCCGGCTCAGCATCGGACTTGTTGATCAGAACTGGTCACTCTGTAACCTCAGTCCGAAAGATCATGCAGGTGTGATTACTAAAAAGTGCAATATAACGATTAAGTTTCTCACATTTCTAACGGAGAGTTCCTGCTTTTTATTGTCAGTCTATCGGATTTATTGGTCCGGGGTTGTCTCTGCTCTGCCTCAACTACGCAAAGTCGCCTTCTTGCGCAGCGGTTTTAATGACCATTGCATTGAGCTTGAGTTCCTTTAGCCAAGCTGGGTTTCTCCTCAATATGCAAGTACGTTAATTATATAACTCTTATACCTTTGATTGATTAATAACCTAAACCCGTTTAGGATAATCTTGAATCTCACAACATCGTTGGTTTTTTCTTTGCGAAAAAAACAGGACATAGCACCACAATATGCTGGTTTTTTGCATGGTAAATGTTTCTATGTGGTTTTTTTTTTTTTTTTTTTAAGGCCTCGATATTGTTTCTTGCTGAAAAAGTTAGGGTTCTGTGTATAGGTGTTTCGAATTGTGCGGGTACGTTGGCTGCGATCGTAAGTACAATAGGGACGGGCTATTTCGTGCAGTGGCTCGGCTCGTTTCAGGCGTTCTTGACGGTAACGGCGTGTCTTTACTTTGCAACGACCGTGTTTTGGCTCCTCTTTGCCACCGGAGAACGAGTCTTTTAGATCCAAAAGGCTTTCCTTCAAAGCTTTGGATATGATAGCAGATAAATACTACTCAAAACGTACAAATGACTTTTCTTTTTTCTTTTTCGGAAGTTAGAATAGATTTTTGTTTTCCTGTGATTTAAATTCAAAAGTAGATGCAATCATAAGTAACTATTACTCCTTAACTACATAACTAATCACATGATTTTTTATACTAGTCGCATTGGATGGATAATAGTAAAACTTGGCTTCTTTGCTCATACAAAATCATGTAAAATCAATTATGTAAATATATATACGTGCTAGCTACTGATTTGATATGATTTCGGTCTAGTGATTGGAGCGATTCAAGAGGTGTTTGAGCTAAACCAGATTAAATGAAGCAAAGGTGTACATAAAAGAAGACCCTAAAGTTGGAAGAATTCTAGATGTTAAGATATTTATGAAGATGAATATACCTTTTTAAAATATAAGCCCGAGAAGAACTAAAACAAGATGGAACAAAGAAAAAGAAGTACATGATGATTGTGATTCTAATGATCACTTTCAAAAAGAATATCCTCGAAAGAAAGAACAACAACAAACAACATGATTAGCTTGTGATTTGGTAAAAGAAGGAAACTCACAAGGGGTTGTAACTGTAAGGATATATTCATATTCCTATTGACAAATATAGAGTTAGAGATTTAGTCACAAAAATTTAACTGAAATTGTTATAACTGTTACATTATCATTAGGTGAGTTTAAATTTTCAAATTTTAAATTATTTCGGTCACTATGGACATATCTAATTCGAACGCTCGACAACAATTTTGTCCGACACATACGGATTCACGACATGAATTTGTGTAAAACCACGTTTCTTAAAACAAGAATTAGAGTAAAATATCCAATATTGACTGACCCAAAGAAAGAAAAAAAAAGGGTAAAAAATCCAATTAAAAATCAAAAATATTGTTCAGTTAAAATCCACAAGCTGAGCTGTAGTAGCATCAATGACGAAACCTGTATTTTAACTGTATCCCCTCCGAGATCTGATCTTTCCTCAAATTCTTTTACTTCAGAGAATCCACAAAATGGAAGAGATCGACGATCAGACCTTCTTCCGCTATTGCCTCCTGACCCTAATATTCTCCGGCCCACCGACCGCCGTCGCTCTTAAGTTCCTCCAAGCTCCCTACGGCAAACACAACCGTACCGGATGGGGCCCCACCTTATATCCGCCGATCGCTTGGTTTCTCATGGAGAGCCCGACCTTGTGGCTCACGCTCCTCCTCTTCCCCTTTGGCCGTCACTCTCTCAATCCTAAATCTCTCCTCCTCTTCTCCCCTTATCTCCTCCATTACTTCCACCGCACCATCATTTACCCTCTTCGCCTCCACCGCAGCTCCTCCTCCTCTTCTGCTAAAAACAGCTTTCCGGTCAGCATCGCCGCCATGGCTGTTACCTTTAATCTGCTCAACGCCTATATCCAGGTTAGGCTCTGCCTGATTTCGGTTTGGTTCTATATTGCTACTGCTAGTACACGGTTATCAGTCTGAGAAGATGCAGATTCAAACTAAACCGGAACATTTCATTCTGAACCGGATTAAAGTCTAGGCTCTCGATTCAGAGCTTCACAAATTTTGGTTTGGTTTGTTTTTCATGTCTGGTTGGGTTTTCAAACAGGTGAGATGGGTTTCTCATTACAAGAACGACTACGAAGACGGACAGTGGTTCTGGTGGCGGTTAATTATTGGTATGGTGGTTTTCATAGCCGGAATGTGGATTAATATCACGTCGGACCGGACTCTGGTACGACTGAAGAAAGAGAACCGGGGAGGTTATGCGATACCGAGGGGAGGCTGGTTCGAGCTAGTTAGCTGCCCGAATTACTTCGGTGAGGTGGCTGAGTGGTTGGGCTGGGCTGTAATGACTTGGTCTTGGGCCGGTATTGGGTTTTTCCTCTACACGTGTTCCAACTTGATCCCGCGCGCACGTGCGAGCCACAGATGGTACACTGACAAGTTCAAGGATGAGTATCCCAAGACTCGGAAAGCTGTTATTCCTTTTGTGTACTGAGAATGTAGAAAACCAAAACACTTTATGTCCCATTTTGTTACAAAACTAGTTCTTCAAAATTCAGAAACCGGTTTAGTTCCAAAAGGGCAAAACTGTGTATCATTTAGACAAATCTATAAATATATCAAAGGTTTGAGCAGAAGAGTGGAAAAGTGCTACGTATGTCATGTGAGACTCAAAAGATAAAACTAGTGTTCTAACGAAACAAGACATATAACAATACAGAAATGAATCCAAAGACAAAAGTAACTCACTGCAAATGCTTGATCCAATCCAGAAAATCATGTTCCAGAAGCTAAAACTAAAGAAAGCAAGCTTTTAAGTTCGCTGTTCCTCCACTAGACTTTTGTGTTTCTCTTTGCTATTGCTCAGATCACGGACGGTTCTAAGAAAAGCCTGAAAATCGAAAGAGCTTCAAGATCCTGCGAGTTTTGTCTTTGCGTTAGTTTAGCAATTGGTTTGCTCCTGTGCATGACTTAAAAGAGATGATGCTTGATCAGATTATTTACTTACAGACAATGTCTTGGTTTGTGCTTCAGGCGAAGCTGGGGTTTATTATCTCTGGTTTACCGGATCCTGAACTACCTTCGTCGTCATCATCTTCCTTCACACTCTCGTCTGCTCCCACTGCAGCTGCTTCACGTGCAGCTGCGATCTCCTTCTCGAGCTCTTCTTGTTTTTCCTGCAGTCCTGACTTGCTCAGAGCATCTGCGATCTTCTGCTTGATCTGCTGCTCAAGCTTCTCGATCTTCTGACTAGCTTCGGTGTCACCTGGCGTCTGGCTAGCCTTTGCGCTCTCCACTTTCAGTAACTCGACCATGCTCTTGATCTCTGGTGTCCCCACCACCTCCTCAATCTTCTCTGTGATTTCTTGGTTCAGCTTTTGAAGCTTTTCTTGAATGTTTTGGTTTGGAACAAAGACCTGCTCAGCCACATCCTTCAGATTCGGTTTCACAGCCTCCAGCTCGAGACCCATTGATTTCAACACACCAGCCATCTCTGCTTCGACCTCGCCTTTCGTTTTCAGAACTTTTTCTTTCAGTTCATCACTTAACTCGTCAAAAGATGATGCCCCTGAGCTTGCAACCTCGGCTCTGATTGCCTCAACCTTTTCTCTGATCTCAGGGCGGTCCACGGCTTCCTGAAACCGCTTATCGATCTCCTTCTTCACTGTAGCAGCTTCTGATGCTGCCTTGGCTCTGGAAAAGTCCCTCAGCATGTCCAGCTTAGACTTTAGGCTCTCGTAATTAGGCGCGTCACTCAAACGGGTGTTGAACTCTTCCTTGAGCTTCTCGATTTTCTCGATCAGAACCGGGTGCATAAGATGCTCCTCTGAGCTCGCTTTCGAGAACTCTTCACGCATTGCCGTCAGTCTCTCCTCCAAACCCACTGCCTTTGCAGCTTCAGTGTACTCATCATCGATCTCGGATTTAAGTCTCTCAATCATCTCATTAAGAACTTCAGTCGAAGGCTCGTCCTCTGAAGAAGAAGTCTCCTTGGCTTTCAGAATCTGCTCCCTTAGCTTCTCAACCTCCCCCTCCAGCTTCCGGCTAGTGGAGACCACAGCGTCCCTCTTCTTCATGTTGATTTTCCTCTCCGGCTCTATTGGAACATCCTCAATGAACACTCCAATCTTTCGGTACTTAGCAGCCCTGTGCTTCAGCAGCTCCTCCCCATTCATTTTCCCGAATTCCTGAAAAAACAACCGAAAACAAAAGTTAAGACATATTTTCTGATCGACATTCAGCTTTGAGGCAAATAGAACTATGCGTACATTCATGTTTTCATTGATGGCAATCTTTATCTGCTGCGACGTCCATGAAGGATCAGCATGGGCGCCACCAAGTGGTTCCTGTACAATATGCAAGAGAGTAAGTCGCTGATCCACATCAACAAAAGAGGCGCAAGAGAAAAAGACAAATAGATTAGAGGTAGGATCAGTTACAGGTATGATTCCATCGGCAACATTAAGCTTGACCAGCTCCTTGGAGGTAATTCTAAGCTTTTCAGCAGCCTGTGTACAAGAAGTTTCATTCAATTGTAACAACACATGCTACAAGACCACTTAATAAAATGAGTAGAAGAACAGTGTACAGACCTCAGGAGCAGCCTTGGAAGTCTTCCACAAGATCGCTGCACAGGCCTCTGGACTGAGAATGCAGAACAACAGACAGAATAAATCAATCTGTAAAAAAAAAATCAAATTATGTTATCTACATTAGGGGAAATTTTTTACCTGGCAACATAGAAAACTGCGTTTTCGAGCATCAACATTTTATTAGCACAGCCAATGGCCAAGGCACCACCAGAACCACCTTCCCCAATGACAATAGAGAGAATCGGCACTTTCAGGCCGAACATTGTCCTCAGATTGTTGGCAATCGCTTCACCCTATTACACAGATAAGCAAAACATCATGTGCTGCAGGACACACACCAGTACACTTCAAACATAAAAAAGACATTTTCCCTGTACCTGTCCAAGTTCCTCAGATTTAAGGTCTGCATAGGCTCCAGGAGTGTCAATGAATGTCACAATGGGAAAACCGTGATGGTCTGCGTAATACATCATCCGTAGTGCCTTCCTGTAACTGTTGTTGGGCATTACAGAAAATTTGATGAGAGTGTTGTTGTTGACTCTGAAATAATTATATTTAAACTATATAAACCAGTAAGTTCCTAGAGCAAAACATACCCATGAGGAGTAGGCATCCCAAAGTTACGCATTATATTTTCTTTGGTGTTTCTACCTTTCTGGTGACCAATGAACATATATCGTTTTCCGTCTATAGTTCCAATACCGGTCACAATCGCAGGGTCATCATACCCCGCTCGGTCTCCATGAAGCTCCATAAACTGAAACAAGAGCAGAGAGTCCCAAGATTTTTTTTTTTAAAAAGAACAAAGATTATTCCCAATGTATGACAAGAAGACCATAGTAATGAGAGACAAGACCTTGTCAGTGATGTTATGTATATGGTCAAGGAAGGTAGGACGGTTGGGATGACGTGCAATGTTCACACGTTGTATCGGAGTGAGATGCGTGTAAAGATCTTTTAGTGCCTGAGATAAAAATGACGGGGTCAGTGATAGCAACCATATAAATTGAGAACCAACCTATATACTTTGCATATTTACCTGTCTATACTTGGTTTCCAAGGTGATAATCTGTTCAGTAAAGTCCAAACCGGTTTCATTCGCCATCTTCCTCACCTGCATCACAAAAAGGACCAAGGTTTAAGAGAAACCACACACACCAACGGGGAAACCAAACGAAGATGCAAGCACAATGAGTAGTATCTTCGTCCGTACATCGACGATCTTCTTCTCCAATTCAACAAGTGGCTTCTCGAAATCCAACGTGACGGGCTTTTGTGTGTCCCCCAAAGGTTTGAAAGTGGAGAGGTAAGACAAGACTCCTCCTTTCACATTCGGGTCAGGATTCGCGGGCCATGGGTGATCAAACTTCTTACCTTTCTTGAGCCGAGATGTCACATACAGGTCCTTCTTTCTGGTGGTTGTAACCATTGATCTTCCCAGGGTTTTCAATGAAACCCCACTAACACCATTGCTCGAACTACGCAAGTAATCCGAAGCAGAGGCTGAAGCTCCACCCAATGCTATGGAGGAATGATATATCGAAGCCATTTTTTTTTGTTTTTGCTCAAATAGCTGAGGTTTGATTTCTTCAATTACTTGAATGGATCCACTCCACACAGATCTTAATCCTCTAATTGAACATATCCGACATTGACAAAAACCAAAAGACAAAGTCAGTAAAAGATCAAAAGCAATCAGATTTATGCTCGTCGTGCAATAAACCGATCACTAATTCACGATTGAATCCACGAAAGATCAAATTGAATCATGGAAATGGGCAGATTCGTTCCACTGCCCCCATTTTCTCTCTCATAAACAAGCAACCAAATCTCAAAACCAAATGTCTCAACTTTACCAACAAAAGACAAAAACCCAGCTCAAGTAATGAAAATCCCAAGAAAAACTCACCTCAAAACACAAAGGACAGAAACAAGAGATCCAAAGACGAAGACGGTGCTGTTTCAGAAGGGAATGAATGAGGATGGTAGAGAGAGCATCGAGGAGATCGTCGTCGTCGATTCGATTAAGAGAGTGGTTGGTTTTTGAAATGAGGAAACAAGTGTATGCGAGTGTGTGAGCGTGAGAGAGCGCGTGGATTTTGTTGTGTGGAAGTGTTTCGATATTTCTTATGCAGATTTGGGGGAAAAACAGCTATGGATTATTTGCCAATTGCCAGAATTTTCCGGTTGGTCGTTAAACCATAAAAGTTTAGCCCTTTGCTCTCTCTCTCGCACATGTGCACGTGCTGCCTCGCCCGTGTGAGATTATATAATATTTATCACTTCTTTTTCTCAGCATTTTAAAAAATAGATGTGGACTGGATATGTTGCGGTGGATTGGTTGGGGGGTTAGGTTATTTGCCGGTGACGTTTATTGGACTATCCTTTTCGCAAATAACAAATATAGTAAAATTTCCGAATGAACTGTAGGAAAATGCAAAAAAAACATAAACTCCGTTGCCGGGACTCGAACCCGGGTCTCTCGGGTGAGAGCCGAGTATCCTGACCAGCTAGACTACAACGGAATTGTGTTAATCCAGAGATAGCCAAACATCTTATACTGAAACTTACATAGCACCTACATACACTCTTCACTCTTGGGCATCTTCTGTATTTTTGGGAGAGTCAAAAATTCGAAATTGCCTTATCCTGTGCAAGAGATTCCATTTCCATGGAGCTCAAACCTTCCAACAGTAATTACTTCATTTCTCTGCACCTCTTTTGCTTTGTTCTCGTTTAATCGGAACTACATCATCAATGCTTTCTCTGGCGCAGATAACATTCTTGAGCAGCTGAGACATGGGTTCGCTCAGTTTGAGCTTGTTTCCTCCCTTACTCCTTCTGTTTCAGATTCAGTCTCCTCCGCTTCACTCCCCGCTTCGTTCTTAGGCGCCACGCAGGGGAATAGCTATGTATTCTTCGCCAGAATCGGTTCCTCGATGTGGGTTTTCCGTTTTCACCTCTTAGCTCCTCCATTTAATAAAAATCGAGTATTTACCCTAAATCTGCAGGATTTTGACTTTTGAACTGTGCTGTTCCTCAATCTCCAGGAATCGGTCTCCGGCAGCGAAGAAGGTTGAGCAGTACGCTGTGGATAGAGTTACTGGGGATGGTCGTTGTCTGTTTAGAGCATTGGTATTGTTCATTTCTGGCTCTGTTCTATTTGGATGTGATTCGTTGATTGTTTCTTGATGGGTTCCTGAAGAAATGATGTAAGTTCTTGTTCAATGTTAGGTGAAAGGAATGGCCTTTAACAAGGGTCTTACTCTCAACCCCAGAAGAGAGAGAGATGATGCAGGTGACTATATATTCCCATCATAGCCTTGTTTTTGAATCTTTCATGTTTATTAGAGTGTTTCTGAAAAATATGCTGAGATTTTTTGAATTAAAAATGGAGTTTTTTCAGTCTGTTGACCTTTAGGTGTTGTGGGTTCTCTTCTCTGGTTTATCGATTGATGAGAAGTTGAGAAACCTTGTTCGTTTGATTGTTTTTACAATTCTCTTGTTCATTATATGTTTCTACGTCGTGAAAAAAAACTTGCACTTCTTCAAACAGATGAGTTACGTATGGCTGTGAAAGAGGTTATATGCAATGACCCCAAGGAAAGGGACAAATACAAAGAAGCTTTAGTGGCAATCACAGTAGACGAGTCTCTGAAACGGTGAGTGAGTCATAAGTAACCATCTCTCTTTTCCATAATTGATATTATCATGTAAACAAGTTTTCTTCAGCTATTGTCAGCGGATAGGAAGACACGATTTCTGGGGAGGAGAGTCCGAGTTATTAGTGAGTAGCTGTTCCTCTGTATTTCAAACATTCTGATATTCACAGATAAACGATCTAAACAAAAGTCATGGTTTTTGCTTTCATCAGGTTCTTTCAAAGCTATGTAAACAGCCAATCATCGTCTACATACCAGAGCATGAGGTAAACATATGAGTCTTAAATAGACAAGAATTGGTGTGTTGTCTCTTGTGTTATAGCAAATCAGTCCTTTTGATTTTTATATCATGTGCAGCATCATGGGAGAGGAGGAGGGTATGGGTCGGGTTTTATTCCGATTGCAGAGTATGGAGGAGAGTTTCGAGGAGGCTGGGGAAAAGGGAACAAGAACAAGAATGTTGTTAGGCTTCTTTACAGTGGTACAAACCATTATGATTTGCTTCGATAGACCTCTAATATTCTTCTTTTTACCTCATTACAAGTTTGTTTACAACATGTAATGAACCGAGAAAATTGTCTGCATAAATTGGTTTTCCTTTTTTTAGCTCATGTCCATGAGTTTATGTTACTGAGAAGAACTTCTTAAGCTTTATCTCTCAAATCCTCTTTCTTAGGTAGCCACTTCTTTATTCCTTGTTTATATAACCGGATAAACCGAATACCAAATTTCCCATACCGAACCGAACAGATTCATTTAAACGCCTGATAAGTGATAACTAAACCAATTTATTATGTAGGACAATTTATTGTTTTTTTATAAGAAAAAAAAAAGAAAACTAATTTTAATCTGAAGAAAATACGGTAGGATCGTGGCATGTTTGATGTTCGTCTCCTACCTCCGATCTCTCTCTTCCTCAAACTCCGTCGTCTAGTCGATGAAAAATTCCTCTCGATTCTTCTCCAAGATCAATCGTCGATTGCGTTTCTGAAAGTAAGTTTTCTTATTGATAATAATGCAACGGAGATTCCTTTACCAATTGTTTGTGTCGATCTCAAAGTAGATTTAGCTAAGAGATTGATAAAAAAACCTTCATCTTCATAGAATTGTCAAAGTATTAGAATGAGAGCTGAAATTTCTTGTCTCGATCCTTCATTTCGGCTGGGCACAGTTTGAGTGTGCTGAATTTGCGATTTGACATGATCAGATGTGATTTTGTGTGCAAAGGGGTTTCTCTTTTTTGTAATCCAAAAGTTTAAGCTATTCATTGCAAAGTGCACTTGTATTGACGATGAATCACTGTGTAGTGTCTCTCTATGCACATCCATATTTCAATTGATTGTGCCATAACCAAATCAGCAACGCAGGTCCTGAAGAAGCAAGATGGCGAACGTGTCTGTTGCTGCAGAGTGGCAGCTTCTCTACAATCGATACTACAGGAAGCCTGAGATTTACCAAATGAGATGGAAACATGTAGATTTGAGTCGAAACAAGGTGGCTTGTGCCTCCTTTGGTGGTCCAATCGCAGTCATTCGAGATGACTCCAAGATTGTCCAGCTATATGCTGAATCTGCTCTGAGAAAGCTCCGCATCTTTAACTCAGCAGGTGTACTCCTCTCCGAGACCGTGTGGAAGCACCCTGGAGGACGACTCATCGGGATGTCCTGGTCCGATGATCAGACACTCATCTGCATTGTCCAAGACGGCACCATTTATCGCTACAACATCCACGCGGAGCTCATCGAGCCCAATATGACGATGGGGAAAGAGTGCTTTGAGCAGAATGTGGTGGAGTGTGTCTTTTGGGGAAACGGTGTCGTCTGCTTGACGGAAGGAGGGCAGTTGTTCTGTATTTCGGATTTCAAGACGATGAAGCCTTATAAGCTGGCTGATGTGCCGGGGTTAACAGAAGACGACATGCTTCAGCCGACTTGCTTGGCTGTGAGGGAGCCTCAGTACACCATGTCAGGGAATGTTGAGGTGCTCGTAGCAGTCGGCGATGAGATTTTCGTTGTGGATGAGGACGAGGCACAGACTATTAGGTTCGATGAGCCTAGCGTCGAAGACTCTGAGTTGCAGAATGATGCTGATTACGGGAATTTGATTGGACCTGTGCAGAAGATGATTGTATCACCTAATGGAAAATTCCTGACGCTATTCACTCATGATGGCCGGGTTGTTGTTGTTGGCATGGAAACGAAAAAAATTGCTATTGATTACAGTTGTGAGGTATGTATGCATCATTGCCTCTTGATATGCTTTGTTCTTTCTCATAGGTGCCTTAACTGCGTCTTTGATCACATACTTTTGTAGTCAGCGCTTCCTCCGCAGCAAATGGCTTGGTGTGGAATGGATAGCGTGCTGCTCTATTGGGATGAAGATTTAATGATGGTGGGTCCTTTAGGAGATCCGGTCCACTATTTCTATGACGAGCCTGTGATTCTTATCCCGGAATGCGATGGAGTGAGGATATTGTCTAACACGAGCCTTGAGTTTCTGCAAAGAGTACCTGATTCTACTGAGTCAATCTTTAAGATTGGAAGCACATCACCTGCAGCTTTGCTATACGATGCCTTGGATCATTTTGACAGGCGAAGTGCCAAGGTAGGTGCATTATGATGTGATATTCCTTGCAGAAAAAAAATGGAATGAGTTGAGAAAATGGGTGAAAGTTGATTTGCTCTTCTTCTGTCAGGCAGATGAAAATTTGAGATTAATTCGTTCATCGCTGTCTGAGGCTGTTGAATCCTGTATTGATGCTGCTGGCCATGAATTTGATGTAACTCGTCAGAGGGCTCTGTTACGAGCGGCAAGTTATGGACAAGCTTTCAGCAGGTTAGTCTTGAAAGAATTGAGTTTTGAGTAATCTAACCGTCTTCTGAGACTAACGCTCGGTGAACTCGGACAGCAATTTTCAGCGTGACCGTGTCCAAGAGACTTGTAGAACTTTACGAGTGCTAAATGCTGTTCGTGATCCTGATATTGGCATACCTCTTAGCATTCAGCAGTACAAGGTCTTTGCAATATCATATAATTTTTCTCGACAAAGAAACACTTTCAGCTACTCGTTCCTCATGAAATAAATTTATTTGGCTTGCAGTTACTGACAGCAATGGTTTTGATTAGTCGCCTAATTAATGCTCATTCCCACCTTCTTGCTCTCCGGATATCTGAATACTTAGGAATGAATAAAGTAAGTCTGAGGTTATTTTATATTAACCTGCAACCCGCTCCTTCTATCTCCACTTTCTGTTTTCTAGCTGGCCTTAGGGTGATTGTGAATTTTCTATTTATTGGTGCTCGTATAGGAAGTGGTGATAATGCATTGGGCGTGTGCAAAAATAACTGCTTCACCATCAACTCCAGATGCGCATCTTCTTGAGGTTTTACTTGATAAGGTGCAAATTCTAGTTTATATAAGTCTGCGCAAGCTATATATATCGAGATGAAGGAGACACATGGACTTAAAAGGAATAATGTTACATTGAATTTCAGCTCCAACTATGTAGAGGAATATCTTATGCTGCAGTGGCCACTCATGCTGATAATTGTGGACGTCGAAAGTTAGCTGCAATGCTAGTTGAACATGAACCACGCTCCACGAAACAGGTTTGTCTCTTTCAGATCCTGTTCGGGTCATTAATGCAAAAGTAAGCTTTCGGGGTAATAACTTGTGTAAAAACTTTGTCTTATGATCACTTCCTGTAATTACAGGTTCCTCTTTTATTAAGCATTGGGGAGGAAGACACGGCTTTAGTGAAAGCAACTGAGAGTGGTGACACAGACTTGGTTTATTTGGTTATATTTCACATATGGCAAAAGGTATACTAGTTTTTGATATCTGATGTTATGACTTTTAAACTATAAATATGTATGTTGTGCAACCAAACAAGAACTAACTGGTTTTTGAGTTTGTTGGGGATTGACCAGAGGCCTCCTTTGGAATTCTTTGCGATGATCCAAGGCAGAGTTTTGGCACGTGATTTATTTGTAGCGTATGCACGGTAGGCAAAAAAAACTTTCTTCTTCTATCTACCATACTTGATTATTTGTTGTAATCAATCAATGTTATTTTGTAAGCATCTAACGGTGTTAGAAAACATTTTCCTGATGTAGGTGTCATAAACATGAATTTCTCAAGGATTTCTTTTTATCTACGGGTCAGATTCATGTACGTGATCATGATCAAGTTTATACTTGATTAATTTATCTTAGTTCAGAAGCTTAAGTTCTAAAAAGCTTTGAAGTTGATGACCATAAAAAAAAATGCTTGTTGTTTCAGGAGGTTGGTTTCCTTTTATGGAAAGAATCATGGGATATGGGGAAAAACCCAATGGCTAGCAAAGGATCTCCGCTGCATGGTCCGCGGATAAAACTAATAGAGCAGGCAAACAAACTATTCATTCAAACAAAGGAGCACACTTTCGAGTCTAAGGCTGCTGAGGAGCACGCAAAACTCCTGAGGTAACGTAATAGATTGTATGCTCTTTCTTTTCTCTGTACTTTCTTCTTCATCTCATTGTCAATGTTTGTTTTTAGGATACAACATGAGCTAGAAGCTAGTACGAAGCAGGCTATCTTTGTTGATTCAAGCATCAATGATACTATACGTACATGTATTGTCCTGCGTAATAATCGCGCTGCAACAAAAGTGAAGTCAGAATTCAAGGTCTAATTTGTTTTTTTTTGTTTCCCTTTCTCCGTTTTGTGCGATAACCATCATGCGAAGGCCATCTTCACAACAGTAAGTACCTTTTGAATTTTTTTCAGGTTTCTGATAAAAGATGGTATTGGCTTAAAGCATTTGCTCTGGCTACAATCAAAGACTGGGACGCGCTGGAGAAGTTTTCAAAGGAAAAGAGACCACCAACAGGTAATATTCTACAGCCTTGAAGACTTAGAGAGAGGCTAAGGCAATATTCGTTTCGGCGTTTTAACTTGGCGTTGTTATATTATATCAAGGGTTCCGACCATTTGTGGAGGCATGCATCGATGCAGATGAGAAAGCGGAAGCTCTAAAATACATCCCCAAGCTGTCAGATCTTGTGGAAAGAGGCGAGGTCTGAGCTCTGTATATCACATATATGTACACTTTCTTGAATTCAATCATTTATCAAATCCTATAATTGTGAGATTTTGTGGCGTCGTCTCAGGCTTATGCTCGTATTGGAATGGCCAAGGAAGCGGCTGATGCGGCGGCTCAGGCAAATGATGGAGGAGAATTGCTGGAGAGATTCAGAAAGACTTTTTCACAGAATGCTATTTTTGATACCCTCAAAATGCCTTTCCAAGGGGTCTCCTAGCTTTTGATATCATTTGCTCGGCTTGGAGTTTTTTTTGTTGATTGTAACTAAACTCACAAAATAGTGTGTGTAAAAAATAATTATAGGAGCGAGTGTGTAATTCAAATGATTTGGAAAAAAAAATAAAAAAAAAAGTGGAGTTGCTTTCTCCCCAAGTTGTTTTATATACCGACCAACAAAAAAAATGCTCATTAAAATTTAAGATAAGCTTTGAAAATATTTCAAAAGGTTTTTCATCCAATTATAATTTTCACATGTTTAATAACTAACATATCTTTATATGATACTACCATAAAGAAGGCCCAAATCGTGTGGTGTGTTACTTGTTATACACGCGAAAAGATGATTTACTTTTCGTGATCCTCTTTCTTTCCCAAATCCCTAAAACTGAAAAATATCTCAAGCGGCAGCCTAGGGTTATTCCGTTATTGTATCTTCTCCGTGGGCGAGTAGTATCTTGGCAACATTTCCGCCATGAACGTGACCTCTTCTTCTCCTTATGGCTTTTCCTTACCTGTGAATCGCTGTTTCTCATAGTAACAATATCACTCTGCAATTTATTAAAGTAACAAAATGAGCTCAAACTTTCCTCTTTTTTTCATCTCTTTTTTTTATATATCATAAATTATACACCATCCAGCTAAATGGGATTGGTTACTTGTCATACAAGTACAAAGGCGCTAGAAGAACCAGAGAAGCTTGTAATCGATCCAAACAGCGACTTAGAAGCACCGTAATGTCTTATCCTGTAAACTCCGTCCACGGCAGATTCCGGTATCCTCCACTCCACCGTGGCTTGGCTCTCCGGGCTAAGCTTCTCCTCTCTCGACCACTTAAACTTGACACTGAAGTCATCGTCGTCGTAAACTGGTACCCAATTCCCTCCGTCACGCAACGTCTCCACCACAGCGAAAGATCCCTCCGTCATCAGGTCGTTTCGGGGACATCCCGACCAAAACGTCGCGTTGACTTGCTGGCCTCTCCTGAACGTTGACTTTGGAGGCACGTCGGCTTTGACGTCTCCGAAGCTGACTCCCAGAGGAGTGGAGTCAACGACCACAGGCGATAGCAAACTGATCTGTTTGGCAAGAAGGTCGGGAGGTTGGGGCCCACGTGGGAGCGTTTGACCGTTGACCAAAGCTGTGGCTAGTTTCTTGAATTCTTGGATATAGGCAGTGAGTGTGTGTGGGCCGTATAGCGTTGAAGCTCCCTGAAAAGCAAAGAAAAGCAGTCTGGTTTTAAGCGTAGCGGCATGAATTGTAAATAAAGCCGAGACAAAAGATAAAAGTTTAACAAACCTCGTATCTCTGAACCTCGTACTCCTCGAAAGTGGCGATGTACTGAGAATACGTGTTGGTGAGACCTGCGATTACGACATGTAGGTTGTTGCCAAACTCTTTGCTGTCCAAAGAGATGAGAAATGACTTCACAGCGTCACGGAGACGCCTTCCAGCCATTGTCGTGAACTCTGTATCCAATTATAGATTCAGTAACTAGCGTTTTAGCCAGTCCTAATTTTAGGCTCTTTAGCTTCATTAATGGACTAATAAGAGTTTATAAATCTTTGATTTACCTCCGGGGACACTGAGGATGACTAACTGACCAATGCGAAATATCTGAACCGGAAGAATCGAAGGCTGGCCGGTTCACACAAATTAACAAATCGTCAATAAACTGTATGTACAATTTCAAATACTTTGAAATCAGTTTTGTGAGGAAACAGAGGATAGAGCCACTCACCGCCCAGTCATATGGTGTCTTCATCTCACCAGTGTCAAGTAAAATGGGTTTTGGTTTTTGGCATTGGACCTGTTCCGGACCAGGTGTTCTTAACACGTTCCTCACTAATCTCCAAAAGTCATTACCCTTTTAAAATAACGAAGCAGATTCTTTATGTTAGAGAAAGAAAGATTCAGAGAGAAGAAATAGGAACAAGAGGATAGTTAAATAACTCACCTTATCATCTCCTTGTTTGAAATCAAAAGCACCTGGACCATCAGTTGTTCCAGCAGCGAAACCAAACCCCATTGCAGCGGGACATGTCTTCACCGTCTCAGAGCCACCTCCTGCTTTAGGAACTGTGACTTGAAGATTCGAGAAGTCTATATACGCATGTTGGTAACCAATCTTCCCCTGTAGCTTCTCTGTAGCTTTGTTAAAAAGCTGCACTGCCATTTTGAATTGCTTCTCTCCAATGATACGCGTACTCTCAAATTCATCAGGGTACCTACAAAACAAACCATCAGAATATACAAAAGATAGACAAAGACACACATATGAAGCAGTATATATATAGATACCCTGGTCCACGGCCATAGCACAACTCGTTCTTTCCATTGCAGGTACTGTGATTGAAATCACAAGGCAGTCCAGTGTCGATGCAAAACGTACCAAGAACATTTGGACTCACGTCACCACAGTTTGATTGACAAAAGGCAGAGACAAATTTACGCTTCGAAGCCTTTCTCACTCGGATTTTAGCATCAAGAGTCTTCGCCACATTCTGTCCTCTAGATGACTTAAAACTCGCTGCGATATCCAAAAGTCTACTGTCTGAAAAAAAAAAAGCAAAAAAAACAACGCATAAAACTTTCATCCTCATCAGTCTTGCTGCCACATTAGGTAACTCAAAGGGAAAGGGTTTTGACTCACGGTTTCTGCTGAGATCAGAAACAATGGTCGATACTCGCCGAGGGATTTTACTTGAGCTATCTGAAGAAATCTTCTGACCATTCTGAAACCAGTCCTCCATGAAACGCGCCGCTGCGCCTTTGTTGTCACCACTTATCAGAGAGTTGGTCCTGCTCATGGAAGTCCCATGAGTCGCAAACCAGTTAAAGCTACCGATAGGCCCAGACTGAGAATCAACAAACTTGAGAAGCGTCATTTCTTTGTCCACGTTGTACTTATACTTACTCCTCTCAGCCGCAGGATTGTTCAGATACGAACTAGGGCTTCTGTTCACACCAGCATCCAAGAGATCCCCTAATTATCACACACACACACACAGACACAAAGTGGTTTTAATCAAAGGAGGAAACTTTGATCTGAAAAACGACATTAAAGAAGACAAAGAGAGGATTTTTTTACACTTTTAGTTTACCTTTGTTGACGAAAACGGAACCAGGACGTAGGCTTTCGTGAGCTTGGATAATGGTTTGCTCAATGCCATCAACGAGGACGTCAAAAGATTGTCGAACGAATCCAAGCGACGTCACAATATATGTGACATACTGAAGATATCCTCCTGGACCAGCATGCGTGTGAATCCCACTTATCGCCACATTCTTCTCTGTGTAAAGATCACCATATCTGCAAGGAAAAAAAAAAAAAAATACTTTAAAAGTTATCTTAACATTCTCAATCTATTTTCAGCAGAGTCGATTTCGCTTTGATTGGTTTTTCGAATTCCGTATGCCCTATGAGATTCTAATCTCTGGAAACGATTCAAAGCCCACTAACACTCTGCTTGAAGATCAAAATCTAAAAATGTCAGATTCTAGCTATCCGAAGATTCTGGAAGATTTTGTGTACCTTGCTTTGAGACGCTCAAGGACTTTGATTGTAACGATCTGAGACGCCATACACGCGTCGAGATTCACAAACGCGACGCGATTCCCTTGGGGCTCAGCGACGATGAAGGCCCGAGCTCGTAGCCGGAAATGAATCCCGGAGGCGATTTGGTCGGAGTTTGCGTAGCCCATCATGTTGACGTCAGCGGCGGGACCAGTGATGTCATAGCTTCCGACGCCGATTAAATACTCGGAAGACGAGTGAAACGCTCTGGAGATAAGAAGAAGAAGGAGAAGAAGAAGAAACTGAAATGGCACTGAGGCGGCCATGGTTTTGGATCAGAGCTCAAAGGGAGAAGAAGAAGAAGAAGAGAGTAGTAGTAGTAGAAATAGATTGCGGATCTTAGAGGAGAATCACGCGAGAAGGAGGAGGGAGTGAAATTGAGAGAGAATCCGCCATGAAAGATTGAGAATGTAACAAAGGCGTGTGAGTGGGAGAGAGTGGGGGAAGGTGAAAGAAAGAAAATTCAAATGTGGACGCGAGTGGATGTCGGTAGTGAGAGTGCTCTTTTGGGTTTGGCTTACCAAACATTCTGTCAAACTCATTTAATTTCAGTTCATATTTAAAACCCGCGTTATTATTGTTGGACTATGTTCATATTTTAGTAGATAAGTCGTATTATAGTATAATAATATATACGAGATCATGTAGACCGTGACCATTGATGCAAATTATCTATGGTAATTATGATAGGTGGTTTCCTTAATTTAGGATACGCGTCTTTGTTAACTTTAATTTAATCAGTGTTAATTGTTTCAAAACCACCATGTGTTTAGGATGTTTGTTGAGTTGGTTTGAAAAGTAAACGAGAACATGAGCTTCCTGAAAAGGGTAAGAGAAGAAAAGTAAACTTATTACACACTGATGCTATTTTGTCTAATAACTATATCTTGATTTTAGTAAACCGAACCGAAATCTTGATTGAACCCGGTCCTATCTGGACCCGACCCGACAAGAAAACTTAAGTTCTGTAATGAAATGCCACGCGGGGAAGAAGAAGAAAGAGTAATCAAAGAAGCTGGATGGAATTGAGCTGGGTTTTTCTTAATCTCTAAGAAAAATCTCTAATTTCGGGTATTGGGAAGCACAAGGAGTCGAGAGGGAGAGAGAGAGAGAGAGAGGCAGAGAGATTTCGTAATCTATGGATAAGCCTCTGCTTTCAGGTATTCATTATATCATCTCCTTTGAATTTCTCTGTTAATCAGGAATTTGTGTTCTTGTTTGATAATTCTCTTCTGGGATCAGAGAAAACGAAGGAATCCGAGAGATGGGATTCATACCAGTACCTGCAGAGAAACAGCTCCTCTGCTCGCAACGCTTCTTTCGCCGGAGCTGGCGTCACCGTCGAGGAAGTCCGCTCCGCTTCCGCTGTTTCCGATCCCCCCGCTCTCTATCCTCCCGTTCTAACCACCCCCGTTTCTTTGCCCACTCGTAAGCCTCCGATCTTGTATTGATCGCTTCTCAATTGCAATTGATGACACGATTCGTAACTGAAACTATGTTTGAGTTTTTGAGTTTTACTTGTAATTAAGGTGATCGAATACATGCTGCTTCTGACTTTGATCCTACCAAACAAACAATTTTTCCGCGAGATTCTGATTTCTTCTTGGCGTTTCACAGCGCAAGCTATTGGCTATCCGAGTGCATCTGGAGAATTGCAAAGGCAGATCCTCGATGAGGTTGAGATTAGAGAGCTGCTTATTGATCACATCGGCCATCGTTGCTGTTGGGGAAGCCGTCCTGCTCGCACATGGAAGATTCGTGCTGTCGAAGACTGCAATGTTTATGTCGGAACTCTCGACACTTTCATTGAAGAGAGGGAAGCTTTGACGCAGACGGTGCCTTTCACCGGCGGGAGTTTCAACGCAAAGAAACATGGATCTGCACCGGAGTTATGGCAATTGGACCTGAGATCTCAGTTTCCTACTCTGTTTGTTCCTTACAAAGAAACTCAAGTCCCTGTTCCTCATTCTGAGACTGTTGACAAGTGCACCGGTAACAATTGTTTATGTCCATAGTTACTGTTAAGGACAATTAAATAAAATATATTGTGAGATACTGATGAGGCTCGGTATAATTGTTTACACAGGCTGCACAGGAAGAGGAGAAGTAGTGTGTCCAACGTGCAATGCTGATGGAGAGCCAGGGTTTTACAAGGAGAATCAGATGATGAAGTGTTCCTCTTGCTATGGAAGAGGTTTGATTGCTCACAAAGATGGATCCGACACAATGTAAGTTCATATCAAGAACTCTCTCAACTTCATGGTTGCAATCTGAAAACTGTGGCTCCTGTTTACATTGAGCCTTCTCTTCTCCACAGATGTGGAGATTGTAACGGTAAGGGAAAGCTTCCTTGCCCAAATTGCCAATCTCGCGGGTTGATCAAATGTCAGACTTGTGTCGGTACTGGTTCTCTTCTGACAAGCAGTCTCGCAGTTGTAAGATGGTAAGTTTTTTAAAAAATTTAAGATCATATAATAATGTCTTCTTCAAGTGGCAATTTCAAGATTTGGTTTTTCGTTTTTGGTGGTTTTTTCACAGGAAGACACTTTCGAAGCGGAAGGTGAGTGCAACAAGCGGAGCTGGTTCGGTACCTGAAGAGGTGTTTCACAGAGCAGAAGGAGTTCAGCTCTGCAACACACAAGCTTACCAGTGCACGCCTGCTTACTTTGCAGACTCATATTTCCTCAACAAGTTCTCCTCCGAAGTTATCTCTCTGCGAGCTGAAGTTCCACAGACAGCGAACGTGGTCTGCGAGAGGCACACCATATCTGTTGTGCCTGTGACACGCGTCACCATGGAAGATCGTGGGAAGGCCTTCAACTTTTACATCATCGGCTATGGTAAAGAGATTTACATGAAAGATTATTACCCAGCAAGGTTCTGCTGGGGTTTGTGTCCTTGTCTTGAGTGGTTAAAGGTTTGAAAAAGAAATCAGTGTTGATCTTTCATCATCTCTACTAAAATGTATGAAACTGAGTGAGATCACATGTTAAACTGAGCAATAAATGTGTAGTGCATATATATACTCTTATGTATATCGTGACCAAAATACTTATTTGGATGGAGAAATTGGGAGCTTTAGAACATCTTGGTCTTGGCTTTAAAATTGTTTTATAGTGCAATGAATTCAGAAAAGATTACAGCTTAAATATAAAGTATGGAGCAGATGAAACACAAAATTTTGTAATTTTTAGTTATGAGAAACTGACAGAGAAAGTAATTAAGACAAAGGCGGGAAACTCTGATCACTAGGCTTTGTTGGCAGACTTCTTCTTGGTGATGTCCTTCCTAGGTTTCAATTTGTCTGATTTTCTTCCTGACTTCTTTTTCTCCTTCTTGTCGTTGTACATGTTTATCGCCTGAATCACAGTTAAACACAACGGATTAAAACATAAATCATTTCATATACAAAAGCCAAAGAGGAGAGAGCTGAGAAGATTCTTTGGTTTTACCTTGCCAACATTGAGGATCTCATGCGAATGCTTGGAGAGTATCTTGCCAAGTACGTTACTTGTCTGTTCTTTTTCCTCGTCAATCACCACCTTACCTTCCTTTTTGGCCTTTTTTACCTTCTTCTTTGACATTGATACAACCGGTAAATACTGCAAAAAAAAATCCCACAAATTTTTTATAAAAAAACTATTATTACTCAGTAGACAGATTTTGACTAATGCAAGGAAATGATGGCTGAATGAATGTACCTTGTGGTGTTTGCCTAGATTCTTAAGAGGTTTCTCTCCAGGCAGCTTCTTGTCGAACTTTCCACCACTAGCGGTTGAAGTAGCAGCTAAACCTGCTACGTCTCCAAGCTCTTCCTTTCCGATTTTCTTTGGCTGAGATTTCGTGCCTGATATGGGCAATGCGGTTGCAGCAAGTTGGACATGGCTGCAGAAACCCATCAGGATCTTCAGTTCTCAAAAAAAACCATGATCCATGTGGTATCATCCTATCTTGTGTGCTATGGGAAACATTTGCAAAAACCAATCAAAGAAGCTGTTATACCTAGGTAAAGCACCAGCTTTTGCAGCTGTTTTCAAATTCTCCAGACGGTTCTTCTCTTGCTTCCCAACTCTCTTCTTCTTCTCATCCAGTCTCTTGGCAAAAGGATCTTCTCCTGGTTCTGCATTCACCCAAAAGCTTTCATAAGTAGTAGAAAAAGAATCAAATAAAACTTGTAATGCAACTCCATGTCCTATTCTTCACACTCAAAAGAGATTAAATATCAACAATTCCCCATTATGAAAGTAACCACATAATCTATGTACTGGAAAGCTTTTTTCTCACAAGACATACCATCTGTTTCCTTTGCCTCGATAATGGGAATATCGTTATCATCCTTAACACGGTCGTAACCATGGCGACGCTTAAACTGATCGGTTTGCTCGTCGTATACAATCTTGTCCTTCTTGCGCTTCTGTATACCTAAGAAAACAGAACCAAAAACATTTTCAAACAAAATAAACATTAATTTCCTTGAAACTATACAACAAAGACGTCGTTGACCCATTAGATCTGAACGAAGTCTAGCATTCAATCCTTAAAACTAGTTTTCAATCAGCTTTACCTTTCTTAAGAGCAAATTCTTCCCATTTTGTAGGAGGCTTGGGCCTTGGAAGCTGGTGAAAAAAAAGGACAAGGTTAGCATACAAAATATGAACACCCTTGTAAGATGCTAGATCTGCCGTTCTGTCTTTTTAGGTAGTGAAGAATAAAAAGAGGATCTTACATGTTTCTCTCTAGGAAGTTTGGTTGTAGGCGGGGGCAACTGGACAAAGGGACCATCAATAGTTTCAGTAGAAGGAAAGTTAAAAAGAGCATCGGCTATTGCCTGAACAAGTTTTGTTCCCTCCGTAATGCACTCTTGCACAAGCTCATCCCTACAAAGTAAAATGGAGAAAGAGTCATCAGCAAAAGATATAGAACAAACTCTCAAACAGAAACAAGTAACTCAACATTGCTCCCTAGTTACAAAAGATTGTGACTGTGAAGTATGTTTGCCAAAACTCTTAACATACACTGACATATCTCGCTTTTGTAGTTTAAAAGAGACTACATCACTTAAAACACAACTAATCTCAATCAAACACAGGACAACATGACAAAAAAAAAGGTTTATCTTGGTCTCGCTAGCTTCACCAATCCATATTCAATTTTAATAAGCAGAAAGCAACAACAGGAATATTACGAGACTTTGGAGACCCAGACAAACGAAATAAGAAAAGCTTTTGTTTTCAATTACTCTTACGAAAAATGGGTACTTTACTTGTCTTGATTCAGCAAATCGAAAAGTTTTCAACAGATAAGAACATAAAGCCAGCTCAAATCAATTAGATCAAGATAAAGGGCAATCATAAAACAGGGGGGAAACAAAAATCAAGCCGCCGCCGCCGAAGAGCTCAACACGAGCTACACGAAGATAAGACGAGAAAGGAGAGGAAGACGAACCTTGAAGAAGGAGCAGAAGGGAAGCGGTGATTTGGATTGAAAGCCAGTAGATTTCCGACATCGACCTGGTGGGTTTGGTCCATCTCCGTGTCCATGTCTTCCCGTCGCAGTGTTTGGAATTGAGAGTGAAGGAAGACGGAACTTTTTGTTAGGGTTTTGGGATATTTTGAGTTAAACCTTCCTCTCTCTCTCCCAATTAAATAACGAAAATTTGTCTCAGAAATCTTTTTTTTCCTTGAGATTGCCCTATCTAAAAATGCCAAAATAAAATAATATATTTAACTTTGTAATTAAAAAAATTACTTACCTATTATTATTTGTCAAACAAGTGATAGTAATTAAATTCTTAATTTTTAAGGTTTTTAACCTTTTCGTAACATATATTTAGTCACTAACCAAAAATAAATACTTAAATTAATCTCATGCTTTTGCTTGAAAATTCCCCAAAAATCACAACCCTATTCGGCTATTCCGACATGTGCTCTTGTTTAAAACCTGAAAAGATAACCGAGAGTAGTACATATACAGATATGCTAATTAGACATAGTAATTAATATTAATGTAGGTGTTGCCAATCCGGTTTACGATTTTGTTTCGTTTTGGTGTTATGACATAAAAGTAACTTTTTGGGTTTATTCTGTTCGGTTTGGTTATGGTTTGTTCGATTTGATTTTTCCAGATACGGTTTGTTTCCTACCCCTTATATGAATGTTTCAAAGTGGGCTAAACACCCAATTTCCCATAGTTTAAGAACACGGTATTTGGATTGCGACTCCACAAGTGATATCAAGACGCAATGTTTCTCTTGGTCTTTGATAGATTGAAGCAAGAAGAGACGAAGATGCACCAAAAGACCTAACTTTAAGAAGAATGTGAAGGTATTCCGTTTAACATGGAACCAGCATAGAAACGAAATCAAGAAATTGACAAGAAATTAGACTTTAATCTATGGAGCTTAACTTGAGGTTCTTGACTACTTAAGCTTATGCTAGATGTTGATGATACATCCAAATTTATTGATGTTGATGATACATCCACATTTGAGAGAGGTGAAACAGTACTTGGCAAAATGTTTATCCAAAAGAGCTGAAAAAGACGACAAGCCAGTAGATAATCACTTGATCATGAGTTCAATGGATCTAACAAAAAACGAATGTGTGCCTACGGCTTCGCATATGTTGAGTTATTTGGAAAATAATTACATTAATAATCTTATAGAATATCTAACTAAGAAAATATTTGGTATCTATGTTAAGTTTTAGTAAGTATGGTCGTCGTTGTAAACGAATTTCAATCTCTTAGTGGTTATATCTATGATTATATTCTCAAATGAACAAGATCAAATCATTGTCAAAAATGAAGCTTCAAAACTTTATCAGTCTTCCTGTTAGATATTTGATTAAATGCCATAATATAACAAGTTCAAATTATTAAAAACATAAAAAGTGATACACGGTGGGTATTGGTTAGTTTTTTCCAAGCTGTCCACTAATCCAACTGCTAAGTAGAGTTAGATTAGGTTTTTTCATAAAAACACAAACATGTGAAGGTTTAGCTTCTGCACTCATATCTTAATTATACGATAATGATGTATGGTTAGTACAAAGAACTAGAGCAAGCATCATCTCTCAGTCACATCGTACCGGTTTTCTCTTGCGTAGGTCTTTGTTATTTGCCCTCTATATACCCGCAAGATCTCTTTGCAAATAAATCATTTGAAGCTACACACATGTAACTTCTACGTTCTTATCGCTCCGTTTCAATTCTTTCTTCGGAAGAAGAAGACAACGTGTCTAAGTCTTTACATTGTTTCATACTCCACAGCTCTTACCTTTCTTCAAGAAATAACTAAATAAATTACCAAAGTATCAACATTAACAATTCTTAACATAAACTAGCTATAGATTTTTATAGGAAATTAAGTCTTCTACGGTTTCTTCTTGTAATTGCATTTTGCGTTAAGAAATACAATTCTACCGTTTCTATATGACTGGTTTTATAATCCACAAAAGATTTCACATTAAATTAAGACAAAAATTATCTTTTGCGTTATCGCGTAGACCATCAAACTGTTATTAGTTATTTTATTGTACCGTTGATTATAAAATTTTACAACTGAGAGAGGCATCACTAAACACCTAAATCGATTTGCAACAGTGCTCTTTTATCTTCTGCCGTCTTCACAGTTTTTTTTTTATATTTGATCTGAAAAATGTACAAATGATATGGTACTTTACTTACGCAAATGACAAGTTCACATGTAGGATCGAGAGAGATCGTGTATCGGCCGTCTGATTCGGATCCAACGGCCATAAATGCACCAATAAAATGCTGAAAAACGAATTTCCCGCTGGTGCTTTTGCCGACCGGCTTGAGATCCGGAAAGTGTTTGGAATGTATCCACGTGGTAGCATCGGAGAGGAGGTTGATGAATGTGGTGAGAGGGTTACGTGTCCAATTATATTGGCGGCAAATCTAAGGTTTGGTCCACATGATAGTACAAATTAATTCAGTGTTTAAACGTTTTTTTAATTCCTAATTAACCTAAATAGCTGAAACATGAACACTAAAAAGAAAAAAGAAAATACTTTTCTAAACAGGTAATGATAGCAACTAAGTTGGAATTTGATTTTCTAAATAATTAAAAACAAAAATAAAGAAAAATCGAGGGGAAACGAGCGGTATGTGTGGCGTGGCACATGTGTCGTGCTAAGTGAGGTAATGGCAAATAGTACTGTCGAATTATGTAAAATGTATAATTATTATCTAAATGTATAATTTACACAAACAAGAGAAAACCCAAACATAAGACTTTTTTTTATAGAAAGGGTTTTAACTTTCAGTATATAAATTTTTTGTTATAGAAACCAAGATGTTCGTATTTCCATAAATAAAAATAAATACTAACCGAAAATAAATGATTGGCGAAAGGCCCACACGAACATACAAACATAATACACACAGAACAATAAAGATGCGTATATATACATTGCGAAACAGAGATTAGAGAGAGCTTCGACGCCTCTCAGCTTCGCCGAATATCACGGTGGCTAATACTGAAAGGAAAAAGAAAAAAAACCCATAATATGGCAAACCACTAACCCTCATAACAAAATTACCAAAAAAAAAAAACCAACTCTTTCTCTTCTCTCTCTCCCTCTAAATATACATTCTTTGGCGCTTTTCCGAGATTGATTTTGCTTCTCAGGCGGCGATATGTCGGCGGCCGGCGTTAGCCCTTTGGCCGTTGCACCAATCACTGCCGGACCCACCACCACACGCCGTCGTGTCGGGGATTCCCTTGAGACCACCTCAGAACGACCCTCGATTTCCTCCGATTACTGCAACATAGTCAACATCTCCGTCTCGCCGGATTTAGACGACGGAGATGCCATTGGACAAAACGGCGCGTGTTCCTCACCTTCCTCTATGGGTTCCTCGTCGAGCGGATCCCATTACCACCACGATCATCACTACCACCACCATCACCCCACGATTCGGTACCTCCTCCTCCGTAAACTCAAATTGCCGTTTCTATGCGACGGTGGTGGATCGACGGCTGTGGTGGGCCAAGGATTCTGCTCTGGGAGAAACGTTGGCCGTCGGATCTTGGGTCTCCTCATGGTTCTCGTCGTCGCTTCTCTCTTCCTCAGAGTCTCTCTCATGAGTGGCCGAGTCGTTGACCACGCTCACCGGAGGGATTTGAACGAGCTCGTCGTCGTTAGGACGCTTCACGAAGATTGGTCCATGGCTCAACGCGCAATGACGGAGAACGTCGCTTTTGAGAAGCTTCCCGTGAGTAATTTTTTTTCTCTTTCTTTCTTTGCATTGAAAATTTTACTTTCCCGAGAAATTAAAAACGAAAAATTAAGGATTTTTTTTTCTGATCGATGAACACCTCAAATCTGCAATTACTCTCGTCATTTGACCAACCAAAGCTCAGAGCTTTCTGATCAAAACCCACACACAATCCAGTTTTTCCTCTGTTTTTTTTTTTAAAAAGATCGAATTTTTAACAGATTATTCTCTCGGGAAAATTCTGTTAAGTGGGGTAAAGGTCGTAGGATACAGCGTGGAATACTTGGAACATCCTTATTTGATTGCGTCACTGATAGATTAAATTAACGAATCGTATTGTGGCTTTACCAATCAAAATTCGTTTTGCATTTTCCGCGATTCGTTATATGAATTTGACGAAGAATAGTCAAATGGATTCGAGAAGCCTTTTGCCTTTTGTTTGGTGTGAGGATGATTCACCACTTTCAATAGCTTCCGTTGACCTTTACTTATTATTGTTTTAATTGAAACCGACGTATCATTGAACATTCATTCGAAAAGACCTGAGATTTTGTCTCTTTGTGACATATCTTTGTTGGAGACGACGACTTAAAGGGTAAGATCTTTAATGTTTTACTCTTTTGGGGTTTTGCAATGTTTTTTTTTTGTAATCGTTTAACTTCCAAACAATGCATTTATCGTTTGAGATGACTGCAATTTATGAACTTTTGACTAAGATTTAGCTTCGTTTAAGTTACAATAAGAAAGTCTTGTTTCTGTAACGTATGAAAGCCAAAATCATTATTCTCTTTGACTAGATTTTCTGATGATTTAGCGACGTTTTTAACTGTTTTTTTTACAGATTCCAGAGATATGGCAGAAACCTGAAATCGGAAATTATCGCCAGTGTGCGTCACGTCCCAAGAACCCTTCACGTAAGCTGTGTTATCTTTCGCATTTTCAGATTCTTTACACAATACAGTTTCAGGTTTTCTGAAGTTGTGTCTGGTTCAGGGCTGCGTAGGAAAACCAACGGTTATCTTCTAGTACACGCGAATGGAGGATTGAATCAGATGAGAACTGGGGTGAGTTTCATTTCATCTCCAAGTACTTTAACTTTTTATTTTTGAACTCTTTATTTGTTGATATTCCAAAATCAAAATTTGTAGATATGTGACATGGTTGCTGCAGCAAAGATTATGAATGCGACTCTTGTTCTTCCTCTCCTCGACCATGAATCTTTCTGGACTGACCCGAGGTATGTACTCTGCACAACAAGAAAAACAAAATTTTCTTCCTCAAAGAAAAGAAGTGAAAATACTGAAGAAACATTCTTTGTTTTGTAAAATTTGCAGCACTTTCAAAGATATCTTTGACTGGAGACACTTCATGAACGTATTGAAAGATGACGTCGACATTATCGAGTACTTGCCTCCTCGTTATGCAGCCATGAGACCTCTCCTCAAGGCTCCTGTTTCTTGGTCCAAGGTCTGTGCTTTGTACCATTCCCAAACAGACCTTTTAGAAGTTCTTGTAGTTTAAAAAAGTTGTAAGCTTTTTAATGCAGGCTAGTTACTACAGAAGCGAGATGCTCCCATTGTTGAAAAAACATAAAGTGATCAAGTTCACACACACCGATTCACGTTTGGCCAACAATGGCTTGCCACCATCAATCCAACGGCTGAGATGCCGTGCTAATTACCAGGCGTTAGGTTACTCCAAGGAGATTGAAGATTTTGGTGAAGTTTTGGTTAACCGGTTAAGAAACAACAGTGAACCCTTCATTGCTCTGCACTTGAGGTACAATATAGTCTTGATACATTTATCCTTTTGCATCCCTTACTGGTTCGGTTTCTAAAAAAACTGAGAGTGTATTTTGAGAATGCAGATACGAGAAAGACATGCTTGCCTTCACAGGATGCAGCCACAACCTCACAGCTGGAGAAGCTGAAGAGCTGAGGATCATGAGGTACGGTGTTAAACACTGGAAGGAGAAAGAGATTGACAGCAGAGAGAGGCGGATCCAAGGCGGTTGTCCGATGTCTCCCCGTGAAGCGGCGATATTTCTAAAGGCCATGGGGTATCCTTCTTCCACGACTGTGTACATAGTCGCCGGTGAGATCTACGGAGGAAACAGCATGGATGCTTTCAGAGAAGAGTACCCAAACGTCTTCTCTCACTCAATGTTGACGACTGAAGAAGAGTTAGAGCCCTTTAAGCCATACCAGAACCGCTTGGCTGCGTTGGATTACATCGTAGCCCTCCAGAGCGACGTTTTCGTGTATACGTACGATGGGAATATGGCTAAGGCTGTGCAAGGTCACAGGAGATTTGAAGGGTTTAAGAAAACTATCAATCCAGACAGGTTTGGTTTGAATCATCCTTATAGCAAATTGCATTATGGCTATTACAACTGAAATGATCATGTCGTCTTGTGAAATGTTCAGGTTAAATTTTGTTAGACTGATAGATCATTTAGACGAAGGAGTGATGTCTTGGGATGAGTTTTCTTCAGAGGTGAAGAGGTTACACAGAGACAGGATCGGTGCGCCTTATGATAGACTCTCCGGTGAGTTCCCTCGGCTTGAGGAGAATTTCTACGCGAACCCACAACCAGATTGCATCTGTAACAAGTCTCACCCTGAGCAACTCTGGAAACCAAATCTGAGAACAAAGTCTAATAGATGGAAAGAGAGTGCTTCAAGATAAGAAGAAGAACACAAAACACTGAACAGAGAAGAGACATTCAAACACTTTTTGTAGCCTTCTTGTACAATATAGGAAAGAAGAAGAACGATTTCTTGGAAGATTCGTCACACACACACACACACAAATCTTGTAGAATCGAATTCACTATACATCATGAGTATCAATGATATAGCCATTTTTTGTTTTCTGTTGTGTCTCTTTCGAGCAGCTGATTGAACAATCCCAAAACTAATAGAGATATATAATTGATCCAATTCCTTGTACATTGGATTACGGACCATTAGTCTTTTCATCACATTTGTTGTTTCATAAATTCATTGGATTACGAATTATACTACAACATATACGATCACCCTACAAGTTGTCTTCTTCCCTCACAGTGGCTCTTCATCAAGAAAATTCGAATTTCTTTTTGTTTTTTTTTCCTCAACGAAACTCATATCGGTTCCTGACCCGAATGTCCGGTTCTGGTTTATTCACATTAGCTAAAAGAGTTAATAATTATGGCCACCACAGTTAAAATAATTTGATTTGGTGGATCTAGCTTCCTAACTAAATTCGCACGGTAAATAAGTCTGAAGGTTCAAATAAAATAATACTGTGAGAATATAAAATTATCAATTTAGAAAGGAATGGGGTGTATTTACGATGAGGCGAAAGTAGAGGGGGTGAAAAATAAAGAAAAGAAAAAGGTAATAAAACGGGGAAAGTTCTCCGATTGCCATCACAAAAGAAAATCAGAATTCTCAATTCGTCTCCGACCACCTTAGGGTTTTGACGAAATCGGAAAGATGTACGACGTCATGTTGGATGAGGCGAAGATGTGGCTCGACGAACCTCCGCGACGTAAGCGGAAGCTGGAAGCTCCGCCGCCTGCACCGATAGTTAGCTATAACCCTGAACCATATACAGATTCTGACGAGGACGAGATCGATCCGGTGGAGAGGGAGAAGTATCGAATACAGCTTGTCGAGTCTGGGGTAATCCTCTTAACGCTTGATTTTGGTGGAAATTTTGCTACTTTACATCTGTGATGAAGAATTAGCGTCCCGGGTCGTGATCAGGTTTTATATTCACATTCACAATGATTTTTGATTGAATGTGTATGAATTTGCGTAGGGATTCGATATCGACCATGACTCTTTTCCATTTGCAAAGTTTAAACCATTTGGATCTACTCGTGACACCATACTCTTCAGCAAGGTGGGACTCCATTGCTACAACTTTGATAAGGTAACTCTCTCTCTCTCTCTCTCTCTATCTCTTGGCTTCTGTAGATTTCTTCTTGTTTACAATTCATGACTGTTCACGTGTCTCCTCCATTCTTTCTTGTAGGGAACGAACTTACAATTCATCACTGTAAAGAAAGCCAACGCAGATTTCCATTCAATTGTTGCGTACTACATAACTTTGGAGGCAATGGATCCGTTCACTGATTCACTTGTTACTTTCCAAACCTCTGTCTGGGATGCTTCTACGAGGAACAAGGAGAAGTTGAGATTGCTCATAGAAGTGTGCAGAATAAAAGGTAATGGCGTCTTAACACATTTTGTCAGGCATAGTTGTAGATTAGTTGTTGGCTTTGCTTGTTTGTTTCCAAGTCCCTGGATCATTAAAATGATTCATGTGTTGTTGGCTTTGCTTGTACGATCTGTATTGCAAGAGTGTAGGTGTACTTCATTCATGGTTATGTTGTTTCTTTTAAATCGTGACTAATCATTTTAAAATTGTTACAGGAACTGGAGAAGAAACTGGCCTATGGGACGCAGATGCTGTAGATGAGTTTTATAAAGATGATATGTCTCAGTGGTTAGAGGGAGATGCGCTTACAGGCAGTGATAAGCTACAATACTATGAGGTTAGGTGTTCTGTTACCTTTTGACTTATCTGCTCTCCGTTTCGCAACATGCACATGGATCCCACGCTTTAACTACTAGTGCCACATGATGCAGTTGAAGGAGTCGGATCTGCGAGACAACGAATGGCTTTATCTATATGCTGAAATTGCAATGTTCTCTGAGCGGGCAAGTGACCTGGTGAGGATAAGAAATAGCATAGAGATGCGAGTGTAGGACATTCATGCACTCTTCTCTCAGCAATGTTTTTGTTTGATGTGTGTCTTTGCAGAGCGCTTATTTGCCGGTGGAGATGAACAAAGTAGTGGTACGAACAAGGGAAGATGTAGAGCCGAGTAAGAAGCTCAAGTCAAAGGACGCGACTTTCTACATGAGTTTCAAGGCCCGTGGTGGTCCCGAGTGCAGAGGCATAATAAGGCGGACGAGCGATGGAAGACCACGACACATGAGCCTTCAAGCTAAATGTTGGATCGACAAGTAGAGAGAGAGAGAGAGAGAGAGATGTGGTCTTCTTATGTATTTAAGCCATGTTGAAATACTCAAGATGTTATATAATCTATCGCTGTAGGAACCACTTTATTATTAAGATAACTTGGTGTGTTTCTACCTATTACGTTTGGTTTCCCCCTAAATCTAATATCCTAACAAATAGGTACCACACGGATACGCAAGTGATACAAAATATACGTTTCGTTTGCCTAAGTCATTGAACAAATAGGAATCAGAATCCTCTTAAATAACCAAACCACCAGAAAGGAGTATGGCAAAAGAGTTGTAAAAAGAAGTTGGACAAAAGAGTTGGACAAAAAGAGTTGGAAAATAAGCACATGTCCCAAATACGAAAGACGAAAGTTATCCATCAAACCAATCCTCAAAACTCCATTCAAAACTCCATTCCGTCGCATGAAACTGCTTGTCTTGATCCATTCTGTCGCATGAAGCTTCCTTATCTTGATCGATCTTCTTTTGTAACTCCTCATCCTTTGTCAATAACAATGGATAGCTGAACCTTGAGAGAAGTGATCCTGGCTTGCTAAAATACTTCATAGCGTCAGAGTTCACGATTTCTCCAGGCGTAGGTATGTAGACAAAGACAACATCCAGTGAGATCTTTATGTAGCCACCATCTCCGAAATTCTTCCCATGGCTTGTTCTCGCAAGAACATAACTCTCCCCGTTTTCTTCACCCACCTCCATTAGAGAAACCGCATGCATAGAGTGAAATTTAGAATTCTGACTAACAGGTCCGCGGTATATCTTTGACACACACAATCACACTAAGGTTAGTATATATATATTTAATAAGCTATAACTTATATGTGTAAACAAACACGACTTACTAGTTCTCCATTATCTCCAATCTCTTTGTACTCTGGGAGAAAAATCGGCATAGCTGCTCCAATGGGATGTTTTTTAAGGTGGAGAAGGGCCTCATCGATTGTCTTGAGCCTTACATAGTCTTTGATATACCCGAGTTGGGAAGACGCAGTGCGAGCAGGAGGAACGTCTTGAGAGCATCCAGTGAAGGGTCTGTCTTCTTCTCTCAGAATTCCTTTCCTCTTAACATATTCAAAACCTTTTGTGAGATTTGAGGTGTAGCAATAGTGACCTTTCTTGTTCTCCACTCTTCGTTTCTCAATGTCTACAAAGTCAATCAAGTCTTGTGGAGAATATTCTATATTGGAGTCCGTATCAAGTCCTTCAATCTGTCTAAGAGCACGTACAAGTTCACTCACCACGATAGCCCAACACACATCTACACAAAACAAGCCCACACTTAAAAGCTTCTCACCAACCAAGCGTATATTACATATTGGTTTAATTAATTAATTATATCTTACCATGAGCCTCTTGATCTCTCAATTGCCCCATACATGCTTGCCATTTCACGCCCTTCAAGAAATCTGGGATGAGCTGCAGAGACAATAGGAACAGTTTATTTGTTTATGATGCACTTGCAAAGCTCTAATTTGTTACGAAACTAACTAAGATAGATGTACCTTTCGTTTTGTCCAAGACGCATATCTCACACATCTGGTGGTTCCACCTGTTGCGTTGATGCACTCAGTGATTCTGATTTTAGAATCAGGCTGAGAATTTATCATGGCTATTAGGATTTCCTTAGGCACCATATGAAGGACATCGGCGACCAACGGTTGTATTTCTGGGTCAACCAGCTTTATAATCTCATTGAGTGCATTTAGATGCTCATTTGGGATGTCAATAAGTACCTTGAAACACACACAATAGATATTCAGTACTGAACATGTAACACACACAATAGATAATCATTACTGAACATGTAACACACAACACCCAAACCATTGTTTCATCTATTTACCTTAGCTGGCTTAGCTGGCTGAGACTTCGGATTTTTTTCTTCTCCTACCATAGTCTTATTCAAGATGTCAACAAGTAAGTACCTTGAAAACATAAATTAGAGAATTATAAACTGATGTGTTGATTCAGACATACATCAAGCTTTTGTCGTCATAAAGATCGAAGTTTAGGCTTTTTCACCCCAAAAACAAACTGAATCTGACATACATAAAGTTTTTTTCATCATAAATCATAAAGATCGAAGTTTGAGGCTTTTTCACCAAAAAAAAACTGAATCTTTGATATATACATCAAGTGTTTTTCATCATAAAGATCGAAGCTTGAGGCTTTTTCACCAAAAAAAAACTGAATCTTTGCTATATACATCAAGTGTTTTTCATCATAAAGATCGAAGCTTGAGGCTTTTTCACCAAAAAAAAACTGAATCTTTGATATATACATCAAGTGTTTTTCATCATAAAGATCTAAGCTTGAGGCTTTTTCACCCAAAAAAAACAAAAAAAATTGAATCTTTGACATACATCAAGTGTTTGTCATCAAAAAGATCGAACCTTTTAACTATAAAAGAAGTTCTTACATAAAAAGATTGAAGCTTTTATGAAAAATGAATAATGATGAAGCTTTGATATAAAGGGAGTTTGAGAAGAAAAAAACTTGGTGTATCAGACTTTTGCTTAGATGCATACTTCTCCCAAAAATCCATGAAGAGAGATTATTAGAACACTTACTAGTGTGAATCTCGTGTGTCTCTAGTGGAAATGGACTCTCGCTGCTCAAAGCAACAAGTTTAAGGAAAAATGAATAAGCAGAAGCAAATAAAATATAACAAAACGAAAATTTCAAAAAAGTATCAATTTTTTTTTTCTCGTAAAAATAAGAAAAAGTTGATACGAGACATGTCTGAGGTCTCTGAAGCGTAAGTGTTTCTAAAAATAGAAGGTGTTTTAACATCTTTTTAGTCTCTTTAGCCACTCGTGATCTCTTGTAAGTGTCCTATATTTTATATTTTACTTGGACTGATATCATAAATACCAAAATTAACTATCAAAATACTTAACTTTAAGCAATTGAAGCGACAATTGCTGTAGACGTGACGTACGTTGCGTCATAGTAACCAATTGTTATAAAACCACATTTCAAACTCAACTAAAGTGTAGTGTAACTAGAGTCATTCCCCCGTTAACTAATTGGTTTGGCTTGACTAATCTAAAACAGGCTAGTCCCAAAATATATTTATTTACATAATTTTATCCATTAGGTTATCTTTGTAGCATGTGATTTTCTGTTTTGGGTTAATGATTAAATAATTCTTATATAAAATAATACATGTAAAAGATATCATTTTGATAATTTTATGTCAAAGACATCCTCGTCACCATCCTTTGCTCTCGGGCAGACGGGTAATACGTTAGTAATGATGATAATTCCCTATGGTCCAGAACATTCCAAGTAAGTTATCAAAATATCACATTTGGTTTAGTTTAATTCTACTAGAGGGAATGATAAAACATTCAGGTATAGACTATACCTATGGTCCTATACTCTGTTAATGCATGATTACTCGTATCAGAAACATCTTTCAATATAGTACATAATACATCAAAGGGTTCTGCTTTACATTGAAAGCCATGAAAATATCAAGGAGAAGAGGATCTGCATTTTTCATTTTGGGAGCTGAAGTGTAGATCAAATCACTCAATTGTGGCTTCTCTGATTGCAACTCTTGGCTGAAGATAGAAGACAAATTGTTAATTAAGACGCGATGAGATGTCTGTGGTATATTTATATGTCAGTCACATTGAGAAAAAGCAATTTACCTGGACTTAAGATTCTTAGGCATTTTGTTATGGACTTTACAGTAGTCATGGAGTCGGATCCTGCAAATTGAAACAGCAAGACTATATCAGTTAAAACAGATATAATAGCTTCCTATATGTCATCTATAAATATCAAGTGAAGAAAACTCACCTTGTGTGTTCATGTCTTTTCCTTGAATCACTTGTGTCATTGTTGATGTATACTCTGATACAACCTGGTCAGGCACTAGATTCCGGTTCATTGATTCAGGAGATGACCTGTGTGTTTCAGAATTGGATCTGATAAGTAAAATGGCAGCAGAAAAATGGATTTTTTTTTGGTTTTTCAGTTGTTGTTAAGCCAAAGAGGAGAATACATACCCTGAAGGAGTCTCTATGAGGGAGTTTGAGGGTTGTTGTGGCAGACAAGGGTCTGGCGTTGCTTCACAACCAAGATCAAAATCGACTAGCAGCTCCGAAAATGGAAAGTTCTCACTCAGAATATCTATGTTGGAGAAATCCAAGTCAAACAAACCAGCTTCTCCTTCGGAGCCAGATGAAGAAGTTGAAACCAAATCTCTAGTGGCAGGTTCGTCGAAATGCATTGTGGCTTCAGTGTCATCGAAGTTGAGCCTTCCTTTCACGTGACCTCTTTTGCTCGACACCTTCAGATTAGACTTGACCGGCGAAAAAGAAGAAACCATATGGCTCCTTTCCACTGTATAAGAAGCCATTTGTTTGTGAGGGCTGACTGTGATTCTCTCTTTGGTAACAACTGCAGCAGAAACTTCTTCCTGGGGAGTGACAGAAGAAACATCGCTACGCGGAGATACTTGCTTTTGTGGTGTCCTCAGAGCAGCTGAATTGTTGGTCGGAGTTGACATCTCTGGTCTGCTAAACAAACACTTTGCCACACTTGATGACTCATTAGCTGCGCTGTTATCCACCGGCGTTTGTAATTCGGGTGATGATGTTTGAAACGTCAAGTAGTTAACGGCCTTACCAGGTCGTGGAATCGTTTTCATACCTGGAAATAAGAAGAAGAAGAAGAAGACACAAACCCACGTTTAAGGATAATGGAGAAGACACTTCAAAGGTAATGCAAAAGAACAAACTTGGAAGTAGAACAAACGACCTTTCTTAGAGACACAAGGAGCTCCTACAGAAACCTCAGGACTCTTTCGCTTCTTGCTCATAGATTGACTGCAACAAGGCTCTGTGAAATTCCCAACTCTCTTGTTTCCTGGCAATGATGCTGGCATAAGATTAGCTGTTCCGTCTGAAAAAAAAAAAAAACATATCATTAGAAAGAACACAAATCCAGATACATCAAGCAAAATCAGTTTATATATCATCTTTCCAATGAAACTTGTCATGAATCAAATCAACCAATTAAAGCAAAATCAGGTTATATAACTTTATTTGTGATTACTAAAACAACACCTCAGGAAGGTTCAATATCTAAATCAGAGCATGTGGCAACGTAAACTAACATAGCAAGCAGGAGAAATCTTCAGTACCTGAAGGAGAGACGCCCAAGTTGCTCGGTTGAGAAGTAGAGGCAACCACTTGCATAGCCGCCGGAGCTGCCGATGAGATCGCCGGAGGAGGAGCTGCTGCGGTGGAGTTGTAAACGTTCATAACATTCTGCATTCCATTCAATAGGTTCTGAACCCGGGTTTTCTCCTGGTCCAGTCTAACTTTCTCCTGATCAAGCACCACTTTTTGCTCCTTGAGGCTAATGTATTCGTTCAAGATGTCATCAAGAGGTATCAAACTGTTCGGAACCTAAGAAATCGAACGGAAGTAAAGAAAAATCTTGTAAGACAAGCGTTGTAATAGAATCAAAGTAGAAGAATGAAAATGAAAAAATTCCCAGGCGCGTACGTACTTCACGAACAGGGGATTTGGAGATGAGGGAAGAAGCTTCAGATCTGAAGAGGGATCGGGTCTCTAGGAATCGATTATCGCAAAGGTATCGATCGACGAGGTAAGCGACCTGCACCGGAGTGACTTTACCCTTGCCTACACGCTCCGCAGTTTTGGATCTGTTCGGCCTCACCATTGCTCCGACTAAGATTCGAAAAACCCTAAAGAACGAGTGTGAAGAAAGAAGGAAAAATGAACAAAAGGGGGAGATGGAGAAATCTGGAATAGAGAGAAGATGATGATTACACAAAGAGCGGGAGATTTTCGAGTCACTGAATTCGATTTTGCCGGGATAAGTTCTCGTTTTGGCGGTAACGCCAAATCTTTGTTTCTTGCGCAAAGGGACATAATTGAAAGTAATTCCGAATTATACCAGTTTTAGAGATGTCCACCTTTTTAACCACATTAATATTGGGCCTAATAATTTCACTAAAGTCATCTTGAAACATAATGGAATTTTCCAGTTTATTTTTCATACGTAAATTACAAAAATCAGACTTAACATATAAATCATTTTACATAATTTATATATTTCCGTATGTAATTATATATTTTTCTCGAAATAAACATACTTTATTAAAAAAAAATGAAAAATTTAAAAATAATTAATTATGAAATGCAATGTTAGTCTTTATTGACAGAGTTCATCTTAATTTCAAAACTTTTGTGACTAATATTGGGACTCCTTTTGATTGATTAAACCATCTTCAATCGTCTTTAATGATAAACCATCTTCAATCGTCTTTAATGATATATATTCTCGTGCATAACAGAATTCATCTTAATTTTAAAACTTTTGTGATTAATACAAGGACTCCATTGAATTGATTAAGACACCTTCATTTCAATCTTAAACTTAATTATCTTCGCTTAATTATCTTATTTTGTGATTACTAAGGGACTACTTTGGATTTGGGTTGGCTCATCAAGTAACACATTCGGTTGTTCGACCCGCATCGCAAATACATTTGTTAACTAGGAAGCCAATACACCACCAGCACTTTCTCATTTTACATAATCTATGGGTTCGTGTCATAAACCTATTATGTCACATTCCATATGTCTAACTCCTCGACATCTACGATTACCAAATGCAAATTAGGCTTTCGCGAATCAAAACCAAAAAACAAAACAAAGATCTATTTATCATAAACAAATCAGTTGAATTAGGCTATCAGATCTCAGCGTTTTCTGTATAGTTTTCTGCAACTCCTGTTTCGGAGATATTAAGATAGATAACGCAGTTTTAAAATTGACATCATTGATCTGATTCTATCATTAACAAAATCAGACTTGAATACACGTTGATAAAAAAAACGAAAAGTGCTAGTATAAACACGGGATCTCAGGATTTTTATGGTTTATCTTCAAACCCATATAAGAGATTTGCAGATAGATAACGCAGTTTAATAAACTAAGAAATCATCGATCCAATCTATACACGAAAACATAATCGATCACTGAGTCGCACGAAAACAAAACACGATAAAGAAAAAGAAAACAGAAGCATCTCAGAATTGAAAACCCCAATTTTATCTTCACTAACAATCAAAGTGCAAGGATAACAATTTTTTCATGGATTCATCACCGATGCTCAACTAAAACAAAGCCAAAAGAAAAGAAAAAAACTAAGATCGAACTATATGGAATCGTAAAGGCAAAAAAAAAACACAACAAGAAAATCTATCGAAACTAGAATAACCTATTAAAAATCAAACGAAAAATTAGTCAAATCGCCGAACAGATTTTTCCAGAAAAGATGGTCTTCAAGAAATATTTATATAAGGCGCTGAGAAAACACAAAACAAAACCCTACTCCTCTGTTTGGTAACGCATTTATGTTTAATCCGTAACACGGAAAGGACACACTAAACCCCTTAGTCGCTAACTGCGTGCTGTTTCTGTCTTAAATTTTCAAACATACGTGCCGTTTTTGAAACCACCGAGCAATTGGTCTATCGTCGTCATCGTCGTCGTGGACGCAGAAGCTCCACAGGAAAATTAATTAGTAACGAAGTAATTCTCTGAACCACACAACCCAGAAACGTGTCAAACTGGTTCCATCGTTTTGGTCGTCAAGCAAAAGTAGTAACATTTGATTTTTCTACCAACAGCCAAAATCCGTTTTGAGTTTATCGATATTTTCTTCTATATATACTTACATATACACAACATACCATATCAAATGCTCACCACACATTTGCGTTTAGCAACGACGAAAACAAAACTGATAAATAGTAATCCTATGGGAATAGTTTTCGGTAAAACTTACATAATGGGAATGGTTTTTGGTAAAATCGTTGTCGAGACTCCTAAGTACACGGTGACCAAATCCAGCGACAGTTATGAGATCCGGGAATATCCACCGGCGGTTGCGGCGGAGCTCACTTACGATCCTTCGGAATTCAAAGGCAACAAAGACGGCGGATTTCCGGTCTTGGCCAAGTACATAGGCGTGTTTGGCAACCCGGAGAACGAGAAGCCGGAGAAAATCGCGATGACTTCACCGGTTATAACGAAGGAAGGAGAGAAGATCGCGATGACTGCTCCGGTGATCACGAAGGAGGGAGAGAAAATCGCGATGACTTCTCCGGTGATCACTAAGGAAGGGGAGAAGATAGAGATGACTTCCCCAGTTGTGACCAAGGAAGGAGGCGGTGAAGGAGGGAAGAAGTTGGTGACGATGCAGTTTCTGTTGCCGTCGATGTACAAGAAAGCGGAGGAGGCGCCGCGTCCGACGGATGCGAGAGTGGTGATCAGAGAGGAAGCAGGGAGAAAGTACGGCGTGGTTAAGTTCAGTGGCACGACGGGAGAGAGTGTGGTGAGTGAGAAGGTGAAGAAGCTAACTAGTGATCTTGAGAGAGACGGGTTTAAGATCACCGGAGATTTCATCCTTGCTAGGTATAATCCACCGTGGACGCTACCTCCGTTCAGGACCAACGAAGTCATGATTCCTGTTGAATGATGAACTATCCAAAGTTTCCAGCTTTCGGTCTCAAGATGTTGTTTTTTTCTTTTTTCACTTTTGTGTTTGTAGTGAAAACTGAAAAGTAACACCAACGATAAGAATGTCTACAATACGAGCTTTTGAATGTTAAAATGATATAGAATGAACATGTGGGTGAAACCAACAACAAAGTGCTTATGACAAGGGCCAAAACAAAAACAAGTTGCACAAGTGTTTGGATTGAACTATCTTTAAAACTGCTCTTATTAACCGGAGAAAAGCTTGAAAACGATGACAATTAAGTTAAAGAGCATGAGAGGGAGCCTCATGTACTGGCAGGCGTGGATGAGACCGATGATTTGGCCTTTGAGAGAGTTTCTTTTGCCGGTTTGGTGTAGCTCTGCGAGTGTCCATCCTTTGGGAGCTAGAAAACGGTCTTCGTTGAGGATAGCAAGTGCGTTTGCAAATAGCAGCAATCCTTCCATCAGTGTCCAGAATCCCATGATTCCTCTGTACCACACACAAAATGATTGAGAAAGGATCAAGAATCATTCGTAAAGAGACATATACAGTTGATCTAACCAATGTAATTGAAACCACTTGTAATAATACTCTATATAAGTGTTCAAGTATAAGCCATGACAAAAGCAAAGGAAAGGAAAATCTTGATTCTGACACAAGAATTATGAACACCAATCAATTGTAATACTATACTATAAAGGTATATAAGCCTCTGTCGCGAGCTAGGAAGGACAAAGGTGTTTTTCCAGTGTTGTCTTGCAAACAACCCCTCTTCAGGCCATAGAATCACATTCAAGAATATCAAGAGAACCTCGGAGCTAAGAACACTAGACACTGTTTTCTTAAAGGATGGGTCACCAAAATGTAAACCATACTTTAGATCAAATGATCGGATCCTAATTCTCAGTAGCTGAAGCAACCGAGATCAGACTAGGGTGCTATATTTACATGACGAGTACTATTGAGTAACTTCGTCTAAGAGAGATGTGAAGAAAACAAACGCTATTAGAATTTAAAAGAGAGGGGATTTCACTTTTGAGAGAAAATGCATACCGAGTAAAGGGAACTTGACGTTTAGCTCAAGTCTTGTTAGAATCGTGGCCTCAGTATCTGCAGAAAAGTATAATGCAGATTACATTTTATCAATCAATCTCCTGGATTTTACTTTCTTATAGACAAATGATAATTAGATGCAGAAACTGGAGGAATCTAAATTCGGCCAAAACAGAGGCTCACATACAATTCTAACTATAGTTTCATCCAAGATCCACGAATTCTGGTAAAATTCAAGCAAACTGATTGATTGATTAACCCCCCTAAATAAATCAACCCCAAATCTCGCAGCAACCCGATCTCAAACAAAATATATAGATCACGCTTTTCACATCAACGCCAGAAAAATTGAGAGTTAAATCACGACCGAAGTGCAAATTTTCCCGATGTATCCCCGGGGAAGTGTCATCCCGCCGGAAATTAGCATCTCCAGAGAGAGAAAATAGCGGGGGACAGAGAGCCAGATGAAGAAGGAGGAGGGAAAGATTACTTACAAGTGAGTCGAAATCGACGGCGTTGAAAATCGAATTTGAGGTTGAATATGAGAGATCTCTTGTTCAAGTGACGAAGAAGATCCACGAAGCCTGCAATTTTTGTTGTTTCTTATTTTTTTTGTCAACATTTTTGTTGTTTCTTTTCTTCACATTTTTAGCTACCGTGAATAAACCAGAACCGGTTTTCATCGAGAATTGACCCGATTAGAAGATATTCGGGTCAGGACCTGATTAGAAAATATTCGGGTCCATGTAAGGAGCACTAGGAGGGAAGATGAAACTGATACTCCAATGTACAATAAATTTATGAGATCACTAATAACAATTATGTGATGAAATACTAATGATGGGACCAAAAATATTAACACAAATCATGCTGCTTGACAAGGATCAATCATATTCTAATCAGCTGCTCTGAAAGAGACGCAACAGAAAACAAAAAAATGGCTATATCATTGATACTCATGATGTATAGTGAATTCGATTCTACAAGATTTGTGTGTGTGTGTGTATGTGTGACGAATCTTCCAAGAAATCGTTCTTCTTCTTTCCTATATTGTACAAGAAGGCTACAAAAAGTGTTTGAATGTCTCTCTCTGTTCAGTGTTTTGTGTTCTTCTTTCTTAGCTTGAAGCACTCTCTTTCCATCTATTAGACTCTCTTCTCAGATTTGGTTTCCATTGTTGCTCAGGGTGAGACTTGTCACAGATGCAATCTGGTTGTGGGTTCGCGTAGAAATTCTCCTCGAGCCGAGGGAACTCACCGGAGAGTCTATCATAAGGCGCACCGATCCTGTCTCTGTGTAATCTCTTCACCTCTGAAGAAAACTCGTCCCAAGACATCACTCCTTCGTCAAAACGATCTATCAGTCTAACAAAATTTAACCTGAACATTTCACAAGACGACATGATCATCTCAGTAATGAAGTTGTAATAGCCATAATGCAATTTGCTACAATGATGATTTAAACCAAACCTGTCTGGATTGATAGTCTTCTTAAACCCTTCAAATCTCCTGTGACCTTGCACAGCCTTTGCCATATTCCCATCATAGGGTTCACTGTTGTTTCTTAACCGGTTATCAGAGTATGACTTTGTATTTATTTATGATCATTGATGATAAGAACTAAAATCATTACCGTGGAACATGATAAAACATCCCTTTTGCATTCTGATAGAAAGACTTTGCCCCCAAAACTTGAAAAGATTAAGGCCTCGGATTTGCGGGCTTAAACGGGTCTTATACATAACAATGACTCCTTGTCAAGGAGCCCGTTTAGGCTCGTTCACGAATTAAATACATAAAAAGACCACATCTCTCTCTCTCTCTCTCTACTTGTCGATCCAACATTTAGCTTGAAGGCACATGTGTTGTTGTCTTCCATCCCACGTCCGCCTTATTATGCCTCTGCACTCGGGACCCCCACGGGCCTGCTTGAAACTCATGTAGAAAGTTGCATCCTTTGACTTGAGCTTCATACTCGACTCCACATCTTCCCTTGTTCGTACCACTACTTTAGTCATCTCCACCGGCAAATAAGCGCTCTGCAAAGACAAACATCAAACAAAAAACATTGCTGAGAGAAGAGTGCATGAATGTCCTACACTCGCATCTCTATGCTAATTCTTATCTTCACCAGGTCACTTGCCCGCTCAGAGAACAATGCAACTTGGGCATATAGATAAAGCCACTCGTTGTCAAGCAGATCCGATTCCTTCAACTGCATTTGTAAGAACATGTGTCACTAGGGATCCATGTGCATGCTGCTAAATGGAGAGCAGATAAGTCAAAAGGTAACAAAACACCTAACCTCATAGTATTGTAGCTTATCAGTTCCTGTAAGCGCATCTCCCTCTAACCACTGAGACATATCATCTTTATAAAACTCATCTACAGCATCTTCGTCCCATAGGCGAGTTTCTTCTTCAGTTCCTGTAACAATTTAAAAATGATTAGTCACAATTTAAAAGAAACAACATAACCATAAATGAAGTACACCTACACTCTTGCAATACAGATCGTTCAAGCAAAGCCAACAACACATGAATCATTTTAATGATCCAGGGACTTGGAAACAGAACTTAAAAACAACTAATCTACAACTATGCCTGACAAAATGTGTTAAGACGCCATTACCTTTGATTCTGCACACTTCTGTGATCAATCTCAACTTCTCCTTGTTACTCGTAAAAGCATCCCAGACAGAGGTTTGGAAAGTAACAAGTGAATCACTGAACGGATCCATTGCCTCCAAAGTTATGTAGTACGCAACAATTGAATGGAAATCTGCGTTGGCTTGCTTTACAGTGATGGATTGTAAGTTCGTTCCCTACAAGAAAGAATGGAGGGAAACACGTAACCAGTCATGAATTGTAAACAAGAAGAAATCTACAGAAACCGAGAGAGCGAGAGAGAGAGAGAGAGAGAGTTACCTTATCAAAGTTGTAGCAATGGAGTCCCACCTTGCTGAAGAGTATGGTTGTAGGAGTAGATCCATATGGGATAAAAATTTGAAAATGGAAAAGAGTCATGGTCGATATCGAATCCCTACGCAAATTTATCATACACATTCAATCAAAAATCATTGTGAATGTGAACATAAAAGCCTGATCACGACCCGGGACGCTAATTCTCCATCACAGATGTAAAGTAGCAAAATTTCCACCAAAATCAAGCGTTAAGAGGATTACCCCAGACTCGACAAGCTGTATTCGATACTTCTCCCTCTCCACCGGATCGATCTCGTCCTCGTCAGAATCTGAATATGGTTCAGGGTTATAGCTAACTATCGGTGCAGGAGGCGGAGCTTCCAGCTTCCGCTTACGCCGCGGAGGTTCGTCGAGCCACATCTTCGCCTCATCCAACATGACGTCGTACATCTTTCCGATTTCGTCAAAACCCTAAGGAGGTCGGCGACGAATTGAGAATTCTGATTTCTGATGGCAAACGGAAAAAACTGGGTTCGCGATTACAACTTTACCCCTTTTATTAGTTTCTCTTTTTCTTTTTCACCCCCTCGACTTTCACCTCATCGTAAGTATACCCCATTCTTTTCTAATTGATAATTTTATATTCTTACAGTATTCTTAAGTGAATTTAAAATTAACTAGCTCAGTAAAATTATTAATAGATAAAAAAATTTCTTAAAAAATATGCTCAAAGTTTGTAGTGGCCAACAACATCGTCTCAAAGTTCAAAACAGTTTTTAAGAAAAAATAAAATCAAAATCAAAATTGACATTAAGAAATCAAAAGTTATCCAACAAAAGATAATCACTTGAAAAATAAGCAACAAATTTACAACATAGCAAATGTTTCTCCTAAACAAATTACATAGAAGTAAAGGAAAACTTGAACCCCAAGTAAACCATGATTACTATTTACTAATGAACATAACTGTGATGATTTAAAAAGTGTTCACCTGAATTGGGTCACCGGCTCACCATCCAAAGGTTTCTGCTGAACAAAACTTAACATTTAGATACGTCCAGTTTCTGGTCTTTCATAAACAACTTTTCCAGTTTGAACATGAAACTGTTGAGACTGTGCAACTACTTGTGTTGTCCCTTTCCATGTTCATTATAAGGAACAAAACATAAAGAGTCAAAAAGAAAAGAGAAATAAATTGAGAAGAATATATGAGCATCATGCACTTGTACGAGGTGATCCAATTTAACATTCATGGCGTCCTAGTTACAAATTATCTAAATTAAATGATAAGTTATTAATGATGTTGTAGGAATGTGAAGAACCGTCTAAGAGATCATAGGACCACCTAAGAGGCTAAAACCATCTCCGTTCAATAACAAAAACAAAAATAATCGCCATAGTTTATGATTGTTTAGTCTGAATAGCATTTTTAGAACTCCTAATATGGATAACAAATCGCGAGAGTTTCATACTTGTAGTTAGCTCCCAGATAAGATAAATGAACATATTTAAAATATCTGTCGACATCTTCTTGATAGAAGAAAATTCCAAATATTAAGATTCAAAATGAAACAAGAATAGGTATGTCTTGTCCATTAGAACCAGACCCACCAACTTGATTAAAAACTGTTGTTTTCTTATTATTTTTGTCCCGTCAAAATTCGTTTTTACTCTTTTTGTTTCTTTCTTTCTTTTATTCCTTTGTTGTCTGTCCATGGTGGTTCAACATTTTGACGTGGAAAATGAGATTCCTATTTCTTTTTTAGTTTTCATTTCTATGCCTTTATGAATAAATCGGTATTCCTTGCTTGTTTGAAATATCTTTCTCCCTCATAAAAGAAAAAAAATTAATCTAATTCGTAGATCTGTTTTCTTGGCTAAGTAACATTTTATTCAATAGTGGTTGATGTTATCTTCTTTAAATATTTTAGTGGTATACATGACTTCCATTAGTTTATGACAAATCAAGAGAATCAGAGAGTGATATGACAAAAAATGGAGTATAACTGTAAATCTACAGTATAACACAAATCCGGCCGTGATTAAACTGGTCGGAGGCGGGAATGGGTCAAAAGTAAATCCAAAACTATAAATTCTTTAATGTAGTGACATATTTACCCCTGCAACATTTCTATTTATGCTAACAATCAAGGAGCGATTTGGGTTTTCATAACTTACACAAATATAACATTCTTAGTTTCTTACACCAATTATTTCCAATTACTTTTTTTGAGGAGATAAAAAGAAATCAAAGTAAGATCGCGTCGCTTAAACGTTGTAGAATCCCTTAATTTTGGTAGAAACTTGTTCCCTTTTCTTTTTTTTTTCTCTTTTATCTGTCACTGTTCTTTTTATTTTTGGTTCCCTTGTTTAAATTATTTATTCTTGATCCAGACTTATACATTCTTCTTTCTTGCATCATAATATATAGTTCCACTTTCACTCTGTTCTCAAGCTTGTTCCTGCTCCACCACCATTACTCACTCCTCCTACATTTTCGTTACTCAATTTCTCATAAATTAACAATCATTTTTTTTCAAGTTGTTAAGTAGGAAATCACCAAATCCACCAAAACCCATTTCCTTATATCTCTTCAATTCTATTACTGTGGCATTAAAAGGAAAAAAACGAAGGAAAAAGAAATACATCATTTAATATAATGGCAGAGATCGATTTAGAACAAGGAGCGGCGTACGGATATCACCGGCGGTCGTTCGACGGAAGTGACGTCAGCTTTTGTTATTCAGACGGGGAAGATATGACGTCATGCTACTCTTACTTCTACTCGACGACGGGAGGACCGTTCGAATACGAAGGAGGAGAGTCGAGGAAAGTGTCGTCGGTCATGAGTCCCTCGGAGATAGATGATGATGATGATGCGACGGCGCCGCCGGAGAAAGACTGCCGGATATGTCATTTAGGGGTGGAAACGAGCGGTGAAGGTGCGATTGAGTTGGGGTGTTCGTGTAAGGACGACTTAGCTGTTGCTCATAGACAATGTGCTGAGACTTGGTTCAAGATCAAAGGCGACAAGTAATGTTACTTTTTTTCTTCTCTCTTCTTTTTGTTTTTTTTTGGTTTAAGTGGTTTTATTTTCATTTCAGTTCTTGATTACTTTTCTTGAATTTTCCAGTTATGAGGTTTTGATTTAACTTGATCATAATAAAGTCTAGTTATAGGATTCTTAGGAGATCATGTTGTTTGTTTCTCTCGACTTATAATTTTCCCCATTTATTTAAGGACGTTTTCTTGACTTATTCTTTAATGATTAGTTTTCCATTTGATCAGGAGGAATATGTCAGTTTAAGCACGTAAATGTTTTTTTTCCTTTTTTTCTTGTGTTGAAAGAGATTAATTAACAACCACTTTTGATTGATAACAGAATCTGCGAGATATGCCAATCGGTGGCCCGAAACGTGAGCGGTGCGAACGAAATGGTTATGTTAACGGTGGACGAGAGAGAGTTAAGAAACGGCGAGGAAACGGTGGCAGTAAGCGGAGGAGCAACAGCGGCGGTAGAGAACAGGTGGCAACCACAGAGAATGGTGAATATAGTGTTAGCTTGTATGGTCTTTGGGTTCTTCATATCATGGCTTTTCCATTTCCACGTTTCATCTTCCTCATGAAACAAAACCATACACCAATTCTTGCAAATCAAACAACAAAGTTACTAAAACAGAAGAAATCTGTGAGATTTATATACGAGCGAATGTCATCGGATTAGATAATTTTCTGTTTTAAAAAGATGCTTAAAGCTGTAAGAGAACCACACATAACAACATCGTCTCAAAAAGCTCAAAACAGTTTTCTTGTAACCAAAATTGACTTTGACATAAAAGATTAAAAAAAACAACGTGATACATCCAACAAAAGATGATTACTTGGGGAATAAGGAACTGGAAAAATGTACAAAATAGCATTCGCCCCCAAACTTGTCCCTATCAGTGTGTTCTTCTTTTCTGAAACAATATAAACCAAAACAAAAATTTACCCCCCACTTACAGAATTCAAGTCCAAATTTGGGAAATTGTCGGAACTTGAAAGACCACTCAAGTCTTCTTCATGACTCCGTTGATTATCTGTTTTCATATATATATAGATCTTGCCCCCAAAGTCCAGTACGTGTTTCATGCGCCGTTCATTGAGTTATCAGTGTGAACTCCATTGCTGTCTATCTTCCCGTTCACTTGAGCCCTCGGCCTCTAAACAAAACCAGTATAAATAAAAAGGAACATTAAAGATCAAATGATGTGACTGGTTCAGATTGAGAAGTGGGAACAAAAAAAAACAGATTCAGATGCTTACCCAATCAGCAGGATCAACACCGTTCCCATTCAACAGCTTGTGGTTCTCTTCTTTGCTTCTGTCTTTCGAGGTTACAGGGAGCAACACCGTTGTCCGATCTGGTAATTCTGTTGTATGAACATTTGAGTAAGATATAAGAAACTGCGAGTTAAGACAAGAAAGTGCGTTTCATTTCTGTGAAGAAAAGGTTTTCTGAGATTCAAACCTGGTAACTTCTTGTCTAGACAGAACACCACCAAATTAACAGTATACCTAAACACAGGGGAAGAATCAAAAACAACAAGTCAATATATCTCTGTACTCATGACGAATTTTGTTTTGGGAAGAAACTTTTTGCGTGATAGTAAAGCATACCACGCAACAACAACGTCGACGCTGTAATGTTTACGAGAGGCAACGATCAAGAGGCTCTGCACGAAAGCAATGAGCCACCCAAACAGCTTTATGAACCTGCGACATAGTATAAACAGAGGAATGATGCTGAAATGTCTTTCTCAAAGCAGTTTTTAAAAGCATCTGGTATCGCCTAGAGAGTTTATGAGGTTTTTTTACCTTTTAGTGCCGTACTTCTGGTACGTGAGGACAAATACTAGCGTGAATATCATATGCGACGAGAAAATCAGGTCTCCACATCCGTACATCACCCCATGAGCTGATGAGATCAAAGCCATCACATGAGAACATATAAGCAGAGAAAAATGTGTGTGAACGCAATCTATGATTGCAGAAAGTAAACATGTAGGACTCACGGTTAATCTGGAGAACCTCAAGAGCGCTTTTGGGCCATGGCAACCTGGAAACTTTAGAGCCCTGTAGACAAAAGTAGGCACACACACACACATAAGCTTTAACCGATTAGACGCATGAGACATCGTGTATGGATCTAAGTTGTGATTTACCTCGCGGCAGTGATAGTTTGGGCCAGGAAGCTGAGTCGAATAGAAAGTTATAACACGGAGAAACTGGCAGGCCTGAAAAGCAGAAACATCAGACCAACTTGAAGATGAACAAGAGAAAGTAATCATAGCAAGCTTAGCTTATAGTAATTAGTAAAGCAGGAAACTTACAACTAAAAATGCTAGAACTCTGCACCATATCAACACGGTGTATATCTTTTTGCTTTTCAGAATGAATGGATGGAAAGTCCACTGCAATAAACGGCTCAAAGAGCATCAATACCGGAATATAATCATGTAATGGCTGCCAAAGTAAGATTTCAGCTATTACTAAGAACATATTACAAGAAAGAGATACCAAACCGTACATAATATCTTAGAATAGTGAGCAAAAACTTTCCAAGGTCGAAAGACTCACCAGGAAAAACGAAACAAACACACTAGTGAACACGGTTTCGCTTATGTAGCTTCTCTCTTGACCGAGTTCCTATACAATGGAAAAACCAAAGCTATAAGACATATATTCTGATTCGATGAAGAGTATACTCGGAACTGAGCAAATAGCTGAAATGTTAAGAGACAAACCGGAAGAAGAAAGAAGCCAAGATCCTGTAGAGTTGGTCCCGGGCGATGAATATAATGAACTCCTTTTGCAGCTAAGCCGTGTATGTACTGCACATCAACAGATGCATTCACACAGTGTCAAAACTCAAGAAATAAGTAAATCACAAGATGCTTAAAAGCTACATTTGTTAAAAACTAACACACAAAAGACATTTCATCTTTGTTTTGGTTAAGAAATCAATCCCGAGAACACTGTTTCAGCTGGAATTTGTTAAAAAAACTTTGTTTAAGCCAAAGGCACAAAGCTTTTTCTCCCAAAAGTTACCATGTATAACAAAACCATGATCAGACTTCAACAACAAGAAACAGGAGCCATCAATAACACTCAGCATAAGAAATAACGATCAATTAAAGTTTTTTAATCTGAATCTGACGAGAAATCATTTAAAACTGACAACAAAAAGCTCTCAAAGTTTCAAATCGGGACATGAAAGTGAGTAAATCTCACGTACCAAAGTTCTAGTTATGAATCGAGCTAAAATAGAAAACAAAAAATTAGAATTTTTAGATTGGAACCTGACAGATAAGACCAGCCAGAAGATATTTCCAGTTCTCAGCGAGAAGACCGATCTCCGTCGTTATCTCAGAGCAAAATCTCTTCCATAGCTATTAAAAAAAAAATAACAAAATCAGCCAAAAATTTTGAAATACCCAGAAGCTGAATTAGGAGGAAAAATGACCAACCTTGGAAGATTCGCGACGAATGTAAAGCGTCATCTTAGTCTTGTTTGTTGATCTTCTTGTCGTGTGACAATCAGTTCCATAGTACTTCAGAACCCAACAAATTGGGTCAACATCATATATCCCGAAACCAAACACTCAACAAAAAATTTAACCTTTTGTAAGTTACAAATTTCTTAGTCTTGAGCTTCTCACCGGAAATCGTATTTCAGCCGAACCCAAATTCGGAGGTCAACGATCGATACGGGTCAATCCAAGATCTGAGAAGAAGAAGAAATGAGAAGGAGGAACGGTACGAAAGATTAAAAAAAAAAAAGCAAAGGTAACAGAGAGATCGAAGACGAAAGTCTAAAAGAGATTTAAAACTTTGTAAGTACAGAAGAAAAGAGATTTTCTTTAGCAGAATCTGAGAAACGAAGCCCTAGATTAAAAAGGCGAGTTCAACACGGAGAAACGGTTGAATTGAAAAAATAAATGAAAAAACAAATTAGAATTCAACCCCCGAGAATAATTTTCAGAGAGAATTATTTATTTGTCGAAAAAGGAGGTTTTTTTATACGAATAAAAATAATAAAATTAAAAATTCGTTTTTCTTTTGTGCTGTGCTTTTAAGTTTTTAACATTTGCCAACATTGATTGTCATTTACCAGGTTGATGATATAACTGCTGTGAGTCTTGACCAATTTTAGAAAGTGATATGATGTTTCTGTTAAAATTTGGTTGTATTTAACTATGATTTATATACGTGTTGGTTATAAATTTAACTATTGATGAAAGATTAGGTGATCTACAACAATTATAACTTTAACTACAGATTGTATTAATTTTGTTTAAACTAAATAGTATATGAAGAAACTTAATAAACTGGCAAAATCTAGAAAACATTATATATGACAAGTAACAGCTAGCGTTTCATCTTCATCCTCTTTCTTCTGTTAAATCTAATTTATTAAAGTCAAAAACATATTTTTGCATACTTGAACGTTTTTCCATTCTTTGTTTTAAAATCAGTTATTTTAAATCTAATACTTTAAAATTATTAAGGAAAATATGAACTGTGTAAAAAATAGTTTTAAGGAATGTGTTTTTTTTTTTACTAAAGAAGGTTTTTTGGTTTTGAGGGGAAAAAAGGTGGCTAAGTATAAAAGACTAATGTAAGAAAATTAGAAAAGTCACAAAAGTCTCCTTATGAAATAATCAATATATGAATCTTTCACGTACATAACGCGAAATAACATCAAGTCATAAGATGATAAATCAAATTCATCAGTGATGATCAAATTACGTTTACAAGATCTCTCTCTCTCTCTCGCTCTCTCTCTCTCTCTCTATGGCCTCAGTATAAGAATTTTCAAAATTTTCAGAAAGAAGATTTTTCTCAATAAAACTAAAAAGTAGTCAATGGTCACGAGATGAAGAACCCACCAACCGTTAGTGACGCTTTATTTTAAAATTTCGAAGTTGATGTCGGGGGATTAGAGCTAGTAGTGGCCAATTTGCAACTTAATACTATATAAAGGTTCATTAACGAATAAATAAAAACATAATAATATTATTACAGAGTATAAGGTTTAAATATTAAATCAGAATTAACACTACACGTAGAGGGATATGATTTGGAGGAGCATGTGGGTAGGGTAAAGCAGCGAAGCATGTCTGTCTAATACAGTTTTATCCTCACATGCTCAGTTATGTGTCTCCTCGATTCCTTTTAAGCATCGTTCCTAACCACAAAATAACCGGTAAAAATATTGTAACTGTTAAAGAGAATTCTAGGTCTTAATTGGTTAATGGTTTACCAACATGACTGTAAACTTTTGTACCAAAAAAATATTATGCCTGTAAACTTTTTTAAAAATGTGGATGTATTTTTTTTTTTAATCACAAATTATTAGTTTTTCAAGAAAAAGTAACACAATAAAAACAAAAATGTGAAAAAGGCTTTAAGAAAAATTAAGAGAGCTTAAAAACTGTTAAAATGCTAAAGTGTGAGTGGGAAGAAAAAAAACTTAAGCTAAGGTGAAAGCAATGCCATAAGTTGTTAAGATGAGACAACCATATCAAAACATGTTGATAACAAAAGTTTAAGACACTGAACAAACAAAAAATATGATGATAATATGCAAAACCCTATCTATACTATTCATAAATAAATGCTTTTCACTATTTTGTACATTGAGCAAATTCTAAACGGTTTATGTCATATAAATTATATTAATTAATTACAGTTGTTTAAAGCCCAATCCAACACAGTCTAAGCCCACCAAGCTCAGCCCTTTGCTTGATCTTCTCCTACATTGTTTGTCAGCAACGTCTCTAGACCCGACCGATAGGAGAAACCGGTGGGTTTGATGCGTATTTCGTCGATGTTTCTCGCTTCATCAACGCATTATCTCCGATCAACTCTGCTTCCTCCTCCTCCTCACACCAATTCTGATGACTGCTCACTGCTAACGAAATGAAGAACGCTTCCAAGAGAGAGACCGATGAGCCGAACTCAACCGAGTGGAGTTCATCGTCGTGTGTCACCATTTTGAATGCCGGTTCGTCTCTTTCCTGTGACAATTTCAACTGTTAAAATAAAAACAGAGCACTGGAGACTGAAGAGAACAGAGCACTGGAGACTGAAGAGAACGAGTTACCTGATCAAACAATTGAAAGCTCGAGAAAGATTGAGACTTTGTTTGGTCATTAGAGAGCACACGGAGTTTGCATCCGATGTCCCAGCCACCGCAGTCGCATGCTCCACCGGATTTCCACCGATCAATCAACGGTAAAGGGGCATTACCGTCTTTAGGCAGTGTGTGGAATCCACTCGGGAGTATGATAGTACTTGTGCTATGCCTCCGAACCCTGTTCCTCGTCTGAACAATCGCTGCGAGCTCCTCGTTTGCCGTCTCAACACCGAACAAAACAGATTCTGATTTGAGGGTTGCTAAATCCGAGGTTAACGAAGTAGCGGTCTTCACCTGACCGATAATCGTTTGCGCAAAGGAATGGTTTTTCTCTTCGTTGCTGTTCCTGTGGCGGCCTAACCAGTTCCCACTCTTGTTCTTCACTTCTTTGACGGAATACAATGTGTAAGACCGTCTTGAAGAATCAGAGCTCTTCATGGTGGCAGCAAGAACGTTATCGCTGTTGTTGTCGACCACGAACTGATACAAGTTGATACCTTTTCTCAAAGTGAATTGCAGAAGAGCGTGGGATCTTGATCTTGGTGGTCTTGTGTTGGTAGAAAGTTGTTTTGAAGCCACTTGTAAAGGCACATTCTTTTCGCTCTTGGGTATTACTAATGGACCTGATCTAGTTCTGCTGTGACCATTCGGTTTTGTTCTGACATAAACTGAGTCGTGGAATGTCAAAGGACCTGATTTAGCTGAAGCTTGAGACGTGCTCGACAATGAAGGAACAGACGATGAGCTTTCTTTGGAACTGAAACTTCTACTCATCTGACTAAAACTGAAGCTAAACCGCCTGTTGGGAGAAACATGTCTCCCCTTCTTGGATGCCACATGTTTCTCAACTGAAATCTGGTTCACCGGACTTGAACATTCGACATCATGTCTTCTTCTATCTTGACATCCAGATGTTGTAGATACCTCAGGTAAAAGCTTGGAACTTGTCTCTGACCCTGGATTTGTCTGACCGCCGAAAGTACACGAACCAAGCTCAGAGGCATTATTACTCTCTTCTTTCTCTACCAGATTCTTCTTCAGAGACGCTTGTTGTTCTTTCTGCTTCACACTCAGAAGCTGGTGATTTAGTTTCCTCTGTTCATCCACTCTCGTTCCATCTGAACACTCTTGTGATCTAACCTTGAAAGTCACAGACGCTGCTTGTGGCTTCAAGTCTTGCTCCAACCTCTTGACAACCCCTGTTGCTAAATCTAGCTCCAAAGAACTTGCAGCAGTTTCCGCTGAACCAGCGTACGAAGAAGCATAGCTACAACACACTCCTTTGCTTCCCTCTGTAGAATTAGAATCTTTCCATTTCTCAAACTGTTTCCAATCCAAAACGCCGAAACTCAGCGCCTTTCCTCGGATATCTTCAGTTCTTCGGAGATACCTTGGTGGATCCAACATGTCATGCTTCACTAACTCATCCTTCTTGCCTCCACGGGAATGACACGAGGGATCTCTATCCTCATGAACCTTGGAGGCTTTTTGTTGCCTCACCATAGCGATATAATGACCTGCAACCTCAAAGCAACGGCTCTATATTGCTTTCAAGACTTGTGCCAAATCTTACATTCTTCATCCACCTTTTTAAGATAAACACTCTGCAACAACATAAGACATAAAATCATTCACTAGAGAATTTCAATGGAGTAGTAAAATCGTTAAGATTCGACCCAGAAGGGAAAAAATAACACACTTTGATACTTTAAACTCAATTCTTAGCAAAGGTAAAAACAGTATCTTGAAAAAAAATTGGGGGCTTTGGAGGGGATATCACAAACGATTCTGAATTAGTTTATTAGAAAATCACTCACACGGAAAGAATTGTTCGAATTCTCAAGCAAGGAAGGAAGAACAAAATCCCAGATCTAAGTGAAACCTGGGAGAATCAGGAACTTTTTTTGATACCAATCGATCATCGAAGTGTGAAACGAAGAAAGAGAAGAAAGCAAACGAAACTCACACTTTCCCTTTTCATTTTTCTCACTCCAACAAAACAAGATCGAGAGAGAGAGAAAAAGTGGGACCACTTACCAAGAAAAACTCAGGCGGATCGGAGAAATTCAGTGAGAAAGTTGCGAGAGGAAAAAGATAAGAGAGAGAGAGAGAGAACGAGAAAGAGAAAGAGACAGAGTGGTGGCGCGAAATCAAAAAGCAGAGATGATGAAGGAAGAGGAAGGTGTATTATAGATTCTGAGCGAAGCAAAGAACTTAAAAACCGCCAGTGAAGTCCAAACGGATTCTTGTCTGAGTCGACCACACTCTCTAGTTTCAGTTACTACTTCCTTTAATCGCTTCTTTAATCATTTATATTCCACACGTCGCACTATCTTTAAAATGATCCATCATTGGTTTTTTAAATATTTGGTTAAATATCCAATTTTCCGCTAATTACCAAAAATATCGCTAAAAGCAGTGACGTCTTTTCGGCGAGGAATAAAAAAAAGAGGCTTAAGGGTTATGTGTAAGTTGTAACGATGATCGGTTGAATGTTGTATAAAAATTTGTAAATACGACTAATTATGCAAGAACTAAAGATGTAAAGTCGAGCATTCTCTTGATATATAACCAAAATGTGGGACAATACTATATCCTTCCTCTTACTTTTATAATTTGATATTTCGGGATGTTGTCGAGATGAAATCTATAGATTGGATGTGATGTCAAATGTGGGTGGTCCAAAGGTGGTGCCGCCGCATGAGGTGATGATTTCATCTTATGCCAAAGGAGGATGCATATGTGGTCCGGCTAAGTTTTGTTTTGTTTTGTGAATTGTCTATTTTCTTGTCTTTTCTTTTAATTATTAATCGAAGTACTGTTTAATTTATAGCTGGCGAAATTTAAAAAAAAAAACGAAAGCTAGGCAACTAATTCCGATTAATTGATCTTTCTTTTTTTTGGTGTCTTGACATTAGATCTAGATTCAGAAACCAATTTATTCAAAAATATATACGCTTTTACAATCATCAATCCGGTGGAATTTTAAATGTATAAAAAGAAAAGTGTAGGTTTTAAAGAGATAATTCACTCATCACAAAAGTGTAAAGTTGATTTTAGTTGAGTTGGAACCTTGATTTCGTTGGCTATCCTATCCATATAATACATAAACAAATTGTGTAGAGGATGTATTGTTGGAGAGTGAACTGTACCATAGAGAGATCCTTCTTTGAATAGTTGGATCCAAGGTTAGGCTTATAAAACGGAGGATCTTTCCGAGATTACGTCTATTTGGTCCAACATATCTAAAATGAATTGATTTTAAGCTAATAATATGGTCGATAGTATCAACTTGATAAGTTGATAGCGCAAATATAATTTATCTCCTCTTTTATCGTTTCATTCATTCACTGTGGTTCTACAGAGAGCCTAGTGTATATCTTCTTGAATTGAATGGAACGATAAAGTCTTTTTGTTGTGTAAATGATCTCAGTCTGCAAGATATCTTTAAACAGTTTATTTGTATTGGTTTAGTGATTGAAGATTGGTCTTATACAAGAATTTTGAGAATCTTTTCGAATTGTAGGTCTATCATAATAATAAAAAAGGTAATTAAACACAAACATAGCTCTTGCTCTTTTCCCCCCTTTTATTTTAATTTTAAATAAAGTAAAAAAAGTAAGAGACATACTATCGTTTAACATGTTTCTGTCTCCCTTTTTCAAAATGATGAAACATACAATGAAAGTCCAAGAAAAATGAGGAAAAAAAACACAAGACTTTGTATAAACTTGCTTCGATGCCATTTGAAAAAACAGGATTAATTTTCTATGGTTAATAAATAATAACAAACAAACGAGTTGACTTATTTACGTTTTAGTGTATCATATATTTTCTTCAACGCGAATTGGTTATTCTAATACCACACGTACGTTTTCTACTAAAGCCAAAACGTTCGTCTCTAACTATTCTGTTTGTAACGGTTTGTGATAAACTTTATTCTTATTGTAAAACTTGTAAAGTTTATTTACGTATAAGAAAAATAATGTTTTACGTAGAAAAATAAAAACAAAAGATACTTTGACCTGAAGTTAGCTTACAATATATACCATATTATACGTGTGAGTATTAATGTTTTGATACGTAAAGATAGGAAAAACGAAATCAGATTAGAATTATACGGCCAAATACTTTAGTAATGGACATGGTATATAGCTTTTTGAAAGAAAAGTCCGACAAGCAAATCTTGAGTTTGCTTGATAACATGAACATAGCATATAATTTGTAGGACCTAACTTCTTCTCATGAAGATACACTTTTTATAGGAGAGACTAGAGAGTCCCAATATTTCCACTACGACAACGACTTCCCAAGTTCTCTTTTCCGCCAAATTAAAGGAGATGTTGTCTACTACAAACGTCGTCGTAGTAGAGGCATGGAACACTAGCACAACGCAAACGCAGACGCTACACAGACCGTCGTTGTTACACCCGACATTCTACTGGAGTTACAACTGCGAAGTGCTTTTCCCGGGATGGCCTGGTTCTAGCCGTTCGATGTATGCTCTCGCAATTATCTTCGTCTTCTTTTTGGCGTTCTTAGCTGAGTGGCTCACTCGGTGCTCTGACGCAGCCTCCTCCATCAAACCGGAGGCAGATAAGCTTGCCAAGGTGGCGTTTCGTACGGCTATGTATGCCGTTAAGTCCGGCTTCAGCTACCTTGTGATTCTAGCCGTTGTTTCGTTCAATGGCGGCGTTTTCCTCGCCGCGATTCTGGGGCATGCTTTTGGGTTTGCCGTTTTCCGTGGCCGGGCGTTTCGAAATGTGGGTCGGGTCGACGGGTAATATATATATATATATCCAGCATTTAACGTAATCGAACACGAGGTAATGGAATTGTTTGGTTGTTGATTTGCTGTGTGTGTCTGTGTGTGTTTCATTCGAATGCAAAAAAAAGAGAGATGTTTCGTGTGATACATTGATTTTGTTCTTTGGTTTTCGTTTCATTTCTTTTGTGATAATAATTTCCACGAATATACAAATTCAAGAATATTGTCTTTGATTCTTTTCCCTAAGCATAAGTTGATTTTTTTTTACAATAGTACGTACAAGACAACTTTTAATATCGTCTTGAGATAATTTTGATTAATATAGTTTGTACCGTTTTCCTAAACCAACAAAAGACGAAGGTCTATCACATAATGACATAATATAAAACAATACATTCGTTTAAGGTGACTCAGAAATTACTAAAGTCAATAACCGAAAATACAGTAAGAAGTAAGAAGTAAAAGATTTTTCTGGAATAGAGATAAACTAGAGTTTCTCGACTTCCTCGGGCTCTTTGGTGGATAACCAATGGCTGCGATGATCGGATTCCACCTCTCCTGCTGCAAACCGTTATCGTTCTCGTCGTCGTTCTCCTCGCCGGAGCCCAATTCCCTGCACTCAAAGCTGTCTTCCCTATCCCTCAAACCGTCCCCGCAGCCGCGGAAATCGACGGTCATCCGTATGGGCGGAGGCCCGAGGACGTTTCCCGGCGGCGTGTCGAAGTGGCAGTGGAAAAGGATGCAGGCGAAGAAGCAGAAACAGCTCCTCAAGGCGCGGTTATCCAGGGAGCGCCAGATTTACGAGATGCGGAAACGCGCCGAGCTCAAGGCGGCGGTCGCAGAGCTCGAGCGGCCATGGGAGCCGGTTCAGAAACCTCCGAATCTCTTCTCCGTATGCGCCGACGAGCAGGTTAAGGTTCTGGCGGATCGGTTTCAGAAACCCGGTGGATTCGATCTCTGGACGGAACGGGATGGTCCGCAGCTGTTCGAGACCGCCGATGATTTGCCTTCCGCTAGGTTCTTCCCCAAAGGCGTGGTTCACAGTGTGAAACCGTATCGGAGATTACCAAGCTCCGTTGATTCAGACGGAGGAGAGAATTCGCCGGAACGCGAAGAGATTGGAGTGAGATTGGAAGGAAGTGGCGAAGGTAGCAGAGTTAGTGGGTTGAATCGTGGTCGTAGGGTGAGGAAGAGAGTCGGGATCAGTGGCGTAGCGAGGAAGGAAGAAGGTAAGAAGGTGGAGAATCGTGTTAATGGCGGCAAATCGAGAAATGGAGGAAGATCTCAGGTATACGAAATGACTTTGCAGAACGATGGGAGATACCAAGTTGGATCTTAGAATAAGTTAGCTTCAAGAATTCAGTAGTGTTTTCTTCTTTGCTGTGTTTATAATCAAATGGTTTTCTCTGAACATAAAACGTGTAATGTAACCTGTAACAGTTTAATCTCGTGCTTATGCTGCAAAGCCTTCAGTTTTAGTATTATACATCTCTTGTTCTGTTGCATTGCTCTGTGTAAATGTTAGTCATTGTTCAATGTGATTATTGATTTTTGTATTGGAGTTGAATTTAGGTGAAACAGATTCGTTCCAATATCAGTTTTGGGGGATTTGATAATATCACTGATCGAAATTGTAAGCGTTGCCAAATATCTATAGACATCTGAGCCACTGAGATTTTTGTTAGTTGTGCAGTAAAATGTCAACACATGATTCTGCAGTAAAATAAAAAGATGATGGAACAGGATGCAGAACAAAACAAAGCTCTCAAAGTAGCAGGTGGTAATATCACAAAGGAAAGGTCTTAGCCATTATCTTGTAAGCTACATTCTCAACATCACTGAGTGTCTCTCTATCTTTGAGGCATGATTAGTTTTCTGCCATCTTCTTTGACCTCTATGTTTGATCAAGAAGTCTAGTTCCTTTCAACTCTCTCCTACCTGAATCCTGATTCCTTTCTAGTACTTGGTTTCACATTGGTAAGTAAGTGAATAAAGTGTCTGATGTGTATTTTGTTGGTTAGTATTAGTGATCTCTCTGCTAAAAAGAGGATAATCTCCTATAGTTGACTAATGCATCAAGGAATAAGATTTGGATTTTGATGTTAGACCAAAAAGATAGTTTAATTCTTCTCTTATGCAAGAAGAGCCGTTACTGAGTGAATCAAAAAAATTGTTTGCGATGTAAGTTTGAAGCATCATCATGTTTTGGTGTACTTCTGTTTTCCTCCTTTTTGGATAATAGATCACAAATAATGCAGAAAATCTATATGACAAAGGAGAAATGGCTTCCACCACCACATTGTCCATAGTTTATTTTCAGTGTCTCGTATTATTTTTCAATTATTGTTCGTTGTAGTGAGTTATCTGCTTTGACTGGCTTAAGTTAGTCTCTTGACACGATTTGGAATTCTATATCTGCTCTGATTGGCCTAAATTTCTGCAGTACCCACTTGGTTTTTTGATGATTAGCACCATACAAACCTAAGGTTATGGTTTATCTAACTTTTTGCCAGCATTTAGTGATGGAAGTGTGGTGTTCCAGTTGCGTCGTATTCCTGCCAATATGTTAGTGTTGTGTCTGCGTTTAGAAGTTGAAAGGAGTTTGTGATCATTTATACCAACAAGTAGTTGTCTCTTGGAATGTTATTGTAGCCTCATCAATTTTGACTAGTGCTATCTAGGAGACCTTCACAAGCTCATACACGGTAATTGAATATCACTATCTTATATCTATTAGCTACTCCTAGTTTTTTTCTTTTCCAATTGCACTATTTTTTAGCCTTATAGTATATATGATTTTTCTACTTTTGCACATCTGTCTCCTTCAATGGTGATATTTGACAAATGAGTAAAATGAGAAAAGCAAGATTGTGGCTATTTTTCTTTTAGCATTATCTCGTTTTGCTCACATGATATTGATTGAAGCTGAAATATATATGATAATGAAAAGGATCCTCTTAGTTGTAAGTAAATAAAGTTTCTCTTGTTAATGGAATGATCCTCATTTCACTTTCCCGCCACTGCTTTGTGCGGTTCGTATGTCTTGAGATCAATTGTTAGAATATTGGACTTTGAGAGTCTGCTCTGATTGGTTAAGCCTTCAGTTTTGTCATCTTTAGATCTTGACGGTAACATCTTCTGACTCATCAACCATATATGCATGGTGCTTGTTTACAGCCATTTGTACTATTGGCATCTGTCTCTTGTAACCCACTTCTACTGTTTTAGCAATGCATAACAATGAGAGAATCTTTTATTATGAGGAGCAACGCACGTGAAATAGAAGAATTCTTAGTGGAGGTTAGTATTTTCCATCAATTCTCACATCGTTTGAAAGTATTTTATCTTGTTACCATGAGAACCATGTGAAAGTGGTGGTGGTCCTACTTCCATTGGGTAAAACACGTTTTTTTTTTTGCTAAGGTGGTGAATGAAAAAGACCATTCATTGGAAGATGAGGGTTTTGATGTGGTAACACGCAAAATTGATTTGCTTTAAGATGCCGACCATTTACATAGTCATACTTGCTAAATTGCGCTAAAGTCTTGGTAGAAGATTCTTTCAGTCTTTTCACTATTTTTTTTTAATTGTTGGTATTGCTTGTAGATGATTTAGTCAATAGTCGTACAGCACAATGGGAAAAGGTTTATCCACTTTCCTCAGCCATAGCCACAAAATCCCATTTTATAGTACATGATAGGAGTTGACCTCTTGATAATAAAAACTGATTGTTTGTTTAAATGCTATTGGAGCCTATAAAATAAACAAGATTTGCAAGATTTGTTTGGGTTTTGGTTAGCAACTGCAAATCCACTGAACGGTGACAACTTCCCTATGGGCCTATCACAGTCTAATCATTCATTGGTCTCTAGAAAAGCCAATTGAATCACTGTATGATATAGACGACTGTCTTGTAACATGTTATGTACTGTGTTTATAGCATTAAGCATAGTACAAAGCTTTAAGCTTTGTTTTTATTTTGTCTTATACGATAAATGCTTGGCTGAGATTCTTTTTTCTTCATGTGGGGTTGTTGTGGTGATAGTAGTATAGTAAAGTAAAATGATCATGTAAACTATGGTTAAGGTAGAGGGTTAAAAAGCGATAAGAGATAGAATTACAGAAGTTTACTTTTGTAGCTTGACATTGTGATCTGTTGCAGTTGAATGTTTTGTGATTGTTGGATTTTTAGGTATGCATATGATCATAAGGTGTGGGAACTGGGTACTAGTAAAGTTAATGGTAAAATTTCCTAAGAGAAGATAACTATTTCCGTACAAAGAAGATAACTAGAGAGTCAATTGAATAAAAGAAGCATTGAACTTATTGGACTAATTAGTATTCATCTTTGATTGTTATTTTATTGAGCTAAAGCATCTTGGATCGTAGTGGGGTTAGAGTTTAGGGATTAAAGAAAATGGTAGTATTGGCTTGGAGAGATGATTGTGACAAGAGGAATAATATCAAGAGTTTTCAATAAGATTGTAGGTGGGAACCTAGGGGGATAAATCTTTCAGTAGAGTTATAAGGGAATCTTTCTTTGATGAAGAACAAGTTCAAGATAAGGTTTTGAAGTTGGGGTTTCATTTTCTGTTTGGATTTGATGAAAATAAGATGTCAAACATAAGTTTTAACATTGCCCAAGTTGTTGGACAAGCAATCAAATTAGGAGCTTTGTTCTGTCTTTACATCTTTGTTCTGTCTTTATAATATTCTGACTCATCATCCTCAACGTGAATGTGACACAAAATAGAAAATTGACAATTATTTGAGGCTGAAAATAAGGCAATGTGGGCAAATAATGTATAATATACTGTTGAGGTTGATGAGTCAACACTGCCAGCTTAAGCCTATATAAAGAGGACACACGCACACACACACTCCTCAAGAAGAATTTACTCTCTTGTCTAGTTTTTATTGTTCGTTAACGTTGAACAGATGGAGCATAAGAAGATCGGTGCAGAATTTCAAGATTCGTACGAGGATCAACATAAATGGGTTCTTGATTCTTCTCTCGACAGCAGAGGACGTGTTCCTCTTCGGGCTCGAACTGGCGCTTGGAAAGCTGCACTCTTCATCATCGGTAACAAAACTTTCATTGAGAATTATTTTTTATTCAGAAACTTTATACCACATAGCTGTAACACTGTGAAAGTATGCTACAGTAGCCCAAAATATAAATCTTTGTTAAAGTCTTCTTTTGTTCCATCTTCTTCTCTTCGCAGCAATCGAGTTCAGCGAGAGATTGAGTTACTTCGGGTTAGCTACGAACTTAGTGGTCTACCTAACAACAATTCTCCACCAAGATCTCAAGATGGCTATAAGGAATGTGAACTATTGGTCAGGTGTCACAACTTTGATGCCTCTTCTTGGAGGCTTTGTTGCAGATGCGTATCTTGGCCGTTACACCGCTGTCTTGGTTGCAACCACCATTTACCTTATGGTAATATATCTTCTTAACTTCTTACCTTTAATCCAATCTTAACTCAAAAAGATTCCAAAGACAACGTTAAACTGTTTTCTCTTGTTTCTTTTACAAAAAAAACAGGGTTTGGTCCTTTTAACAATGTCCTGGTTCATACCGGGCTTGAAACCTTGTCATGAAGAAGTGTGCGTAGAGGCTAGGAAAGCACACGAAATAGCCTTCTTCATTGCCATGTACTTGATCTCTATAGGGACTGGAGGTCATAAGCCTTCCCTTGAGAGCTTTGGTGCTGACCAGTTCGACGATGATCATGTACAAGAGAGAAAGATGAAGATGTCTTATTTTAACTGGTGGTGCGTCGCTCTATGCGCTGGCATTCTGACGGCTGTGACTGCCGTTGTCTACATCGAAGACCGGGTGGGTTGGGGTGTTGCCGGCATCATACTCACTTCAGTCATGGCTATTTCACTTGCCATCTTCCTCGTCGGGAAACAATCCTATCGTTACCGGTCACCTTCCGGTAGCTCTTTGACACCAATGTTGCAGGTCTTTGTTGCCGCCATTGCCAAAAGAAACCTTCCTTATCCCTCTGATCCTTCTCTGCTTCATGAAGTTCCCAAGGCAGAGTTTACTAATGGCCGGCTTCTCTCGCACACAAACCATCTCAAGTGAGTAGAAACAATCTCAAAAAATGTCTCTGCTTGTGCATCCTAAACTGATTCTTGTTTGGGGTCTTTTCTTGCAGATTTCTTGACAAGGCAGCAATAATCGAAGACAAGAGTCCTCTGGCTCTCGAGAAACAGAGTCCATGGAGACTCGTAACGCTGACAAAAGTAGAGGAAGCGAAGCTGATTATCAACGTGATCCCCGTATGGCTCTCCTCGTTGGCCTTTGGCCTTTGTGCCACACAAACTACGACTTTCTTCATCAAGCAAGCAACCATCATGGACAGACACATCGCCGGTAACAACAGCTTCACAGTCCCTCCCGCTTCCATGTTCTCTCTCACCGCTCTCGCATGCATCATCTCAGTCACCATCTATGATAAACTCCTCGTTCCTTTGCTAAGACGCATCACGCGGAATCAAAGAGGCATCAATATTCTCCAGAGAATTGGGACCGGTATGCTTTTCTCCCTCATCACCATGATCATTGCAGCTCTAGTTGAGAAAAAAAGATTGGACCGTACCGAAAACAACAAACCCATGAGTGTAATATGGCTAGCTCCTCAGTTCATAGTAATAGGCGTTGCGGACGCGTTCACACTCGTTGGACTCCAAGAGTACTTCTACGACCAAGTCCCTGATTCCATGAGAAGCTTGGGTATAGCGTTTTACCTAAGCGTGATAGGCGCAGCTAGTTTCGTTAACAATCTCCTGATCACAGCCGTTGATACTCTAGCGGAGGATTTCTCGGCCAAGAGTTGGTTCGGGAAGGACCTGAACAGCAGCCGGTTGGACCGGTTCTACTGGTTTCTTGCCGGTGTAACGGCTGCCAACATATGCGTCTTTGTGATTGTGGCAAAGAGATGTCCTTACAAAAGCGTGCAGTCAAGCCAAGTCTTTACTGACTCGTCCGTGTCCGTTGCCTAAAATAAACATGACATGCTATGCAAGTATATGTCGTCAAACTAAAACCAAAGGAAAAGCTGAGTGTCGTTTGTAATAATCTCTCGATGTTAGAATTTTTATTAGCGACAAACGAAAGGAGTAAACCAACCAATTTTTTTTTAATAACATTTTGATAGCATATTTAGAAAAAAAGCAAAGTGCACATTCTCCCACTAAAGCGTAGCATTGAAAATGCTTCACATGTCCCTTCTTCTTCTTCTTCTTCACATGGCCCTCCTGTAGATGACCATCATTCGCAGTCTTCTTCAGATCATGAATCCATTTCACCTTGGTGACTAGCCTTTGAGACAGCCATGAGGTCCCAATCCTGCTTGACAACCAATTTATGCACATCCAGTGGGAATCAGACAATGACAAATGGTATTGATACAATTTATATAAGCAGAGAGAGATGCTTACAGTGAATGCATGGTTTACACTCTTGACATGCCTGATGAGATCTTCAGAGCTTTGGGCATGAAAAAGGCACAATGAGCAATACCAGGAAGATTTACCCGGAAGAACAGGTCTTGTTGTCTCCTGAATATTATCCGTAGCCCCTGAATATGAAAAACAAAACTAACTTAGTTCAGAAATAGCTGCTTTGCTCGTTTCAGTTGAGAGAGAGAGAGAGAGAGAGAGAGAGAGAGAGAGAGAGAGAGAGAGAGAGAGAGAGAGAGAGAGAGAGAGAGAGAGAGAGAGAGAGAGAGAGAGAGGACAACACCTTCCAGTAAGCTTTTCCAGAGCCACTCTTTTTCAACAATACGCAGCAAGTCTGTCCAGAGACAGTTTAGAGCAGGATCTCCTCGAGGATATGCCAGAAGAATTGTGTATCCCTCATCGTGTAGCTGGCGAAGTACAGGACATAAGTCGACCAGTTGAGAAGGACCGATTATGAGCATTATAGTAGCCGGAGGTGGATTCCAACGGGACCATGCACAAAAATCCGCTTCAACATCTGTTTCAGAAAAGGAAAGCACCGTCGCTGAGTCTTAAAGCCCTAATTAAGCAAAAAAAAAAAACAAATAATTGTATACTTGAAGTTAAAAGGAAGAAGATTAACTGCCGGTATGTTTAAAAGCGATTCCAGCGGAAGAAAGCTCTCGCAGGACCTTGTCATCAGGTGTATGTGTTAGGTCGCTAATGGCAGTGATGGTCAAAGAACCAGAGAAGCCTGAATCCTTAGCCGCAGATTCTATTCTCGAACGGACCAGACGAGAATCATAACCATCGGGAATGGGACAGCTGTTGATGTCCCACAACACCAACGTTTTATTGTCCTTCTTATCCTTGTGCATTATCAGCTCGTCCTGCAATGTTTTGGAATCAACCAAAGTCAGTGTTATCCAAAATCGTGCCATCATTTGTAAAATCCAAAACTCAACTCGCGGGGTATTAAAAACTGGCCTTTAATCCACATCTCATGGTCTCATCCACACGCCATGCAATGTCTGCATCGACCAGCAAGTCCCACTCCTGCATGACAACCAAGTGGAAATCAGAGAGGCATCTTCTTTGAAAGGAAAACATGTGAAAGCTTGCCTTTATGGTTTCAGGGTCATTGTTTGGAGGTCCAGGCTTTACATTTAAACGATTTATACCATGGTGACTAGCCAAACCGTCCCACTCCTGCTTGACAACCAATGTATACACATCCAGTGGGACAATGACAAATGTGTTGATACCATTATTTAGAAGCAGAGAGAGAGAGAGAGATGCTTACTCCATATGCATGTTTAACACTCTTGAGATGCGTGGTGAAATCATCAAAGCTTTGGGAAGCAAACCTGCATACTGAGCAATACCAGGGAGATTTTGTTTTTCTAGGGCAGAGGTCCGGAAGAACAAGTCTTGTTGTCTCCTGTTCATTATCCCTAGTCCCTGAATCTACTTCATCTGTGTGGAAGAAAAAAAAATATAACTTCCTTCAGAAACAGCTTTGCTGGATACTTCAATTTCAAGATCTAGACTCTGTGTGTGTGTGTGTGAGAGAGAGAGAGGACAAAACACCACCTCCCAGTAAACTTTTCCAGAGCCACTCTTTAGAAACACCAAGCAGATACTTTTTCCAGAGAGCTGGATCTCGTTCAAGATATGCCAGGAGAATTGTGTGTCCCTCATTCACTAGGCCGTGAAGGGTACTAGCTAATAAATCCAGTCGATCAGGACCGGATATGAGCATTATAGTAGCCCGAGATTTGTTTCTATAGGTCCACTCATACATAGACCATTGAATGTCTGTTTCCATAAATAGGAAAGCAACGTCGCTGAATCTAAAAACCCTAATTTGTTACTAACTTGTAACAAAAGTAACGAAAGACAGATGAAATAAGATTAACCTTCGCCGTGGTGAAGAGCGATTCCAGTGGAAGAAATCTCTCGCAGGACCTCGTCACTAGGGGTGACAGGTGTCTGTCTTAGGTCGCCAATGGCAGTGATGGTGAGAGGACCATTACAGTAGCCTGATTTCTTCAACGCAGATTCTATTCTCCGACCGATCAGACGAGGATCGAAACCATCGGGAATCGGACAGCTGTTGATGTGCCACAGCACCAACGTTTTCTCCTCCTGCTGCGTCGCCTTGTTTTGCATCATCTCGTACTTACTTATATTGTTCTTCTTCAACCTAAAAAAAATATTAAAATAAAATCGGATTCGAAATTGAGTAAACAAAATCGCAGTTAGGTCTTTAATATTCTCCAATCAAACATATCAGTTAAGGCATTCAGAGAAGAGACTTGATTGACACGGTTAAATCAAAAATCAAAAATCAACCTGAAAACGCGAGAACAAAGGAAAGAAAAAAAAAAAGTTGGGGCGACGCAGAGCAAGGAAGAAGAAGGTTTATCATATATAGGGGCGTGTATGACAGTTACTTGTGGACCTTGTGGTTGGTTTATGTGGGCCGATACGTCTGGCCCATTGGTCACGGACCGACAAAAATTTAATCAGTCTGGCTAATCAAACTAGGATACGATTTTGCATGTCTTTAATCAGTCTCGTTAAAGCTTTGGCGCCAAATATTATATGATAAATTCTGTAATTAGATTTGAATTTCCACTTGGTTTTTTTCTACAATGAACCGATGTAACGTTTTTTTCACCCGGTCTATGAAACATGAGTCCTTTAAGTGCACGTACAAGCATCTGAGTTTTGATCGATCTATTGAAAATTGGACTCGTTGTCAAGATAAACTGTTACTACTATTCCTTTAGGTACTCTGGTTCAACTTTTGTCAGCTTTAGTTGCATCATCATCTTCGTTGTCTCTGTCTCTTGATCTAAAAACTTTTATACCCTTGTGATAATTTCGGTTTTACATTATGCAGCGTTTGGTGTATTTTTAACAACGACAATATTTCAAAACATGATTGTGGAACGAGATGTTTTTGTCAACTTCAAAAAAAGATTTTTAGTGAACCAAATCTTGGCAGTTTGTTAATCATTACACGCAAAAGGAAATCTTGAGAATTTGTCGATTTCCTTAACAAGAAAATTTATCACTCTACTCGATCACACTGGAGAATGAATTCAAGAAGCTGTTGATAAAAGCCGTAACGTATCTTCTTCGTCCGCTAGAAGTAGAACAAACATGGTATCGAAAACATAGACTCAGCTTTAGTTTGCACTAGTTAATTAAAAATTAAAAGGCTTGCTTTTAAGTAGTATATTAGTTCAATACAACACTTGCCACTAGAAGTAGAACAATTGATGAACAAACCATTATTAGCTATATGAGAAATGCAATAGAGAATAAAAACATCCCATGTTCTCATAGCCGTGCCTAAAGGTTTTAAGGTCGTAGGTAAAACTAAAAAAACAGTTTCATATATGATAGATTATAAAAAAATATAAATACACAAGTGTAGATAAAAAAAACTACTGAAAATGTTGATAAACAGAGCATTAACAAAAATTGAAACAATCTATGATATGAAATGTACCATTGAGAACACAAATCTAATATATTTTTTTGGAACTCACTAAAAATTAGCAAACTAGATTTAAATTCTTACCTTAAAATAATATTGATAGATTGTGCTTTGATTTTAACAAGTAAAAGAAATACAACATAAACATAAACACAATTACAAATATGGCTTCTTAAACTTTGTATAAAATTATTTGTTGTAGGCGAATTTTTCTTCCCAAAATGGTACTTATCCATATGGAATTAAACTGTATGTCACTTTGATTCTATAGTGCCATTAAATCTAATTGCATTCGTATATGCTGAATTTGGATTTAGATACATAAACGAATGGATCCACTGAATTTTGGCATCCATTTAATCAATAAGATATTCACTCATTTTGGTTACAACTAAAACAAAGGATCAATTTTACAACAAATGCCAACAATTAAAAAAAAAAAGAAAAGAGATACAGTCATATAAAAAAACTGTCACACATTGAACACCCATGATTCTAACGAAATAAAGAAACCAAGTCCTAAAACACCTCAAGGAGGACTTGTAAGCAAACATAACATGAAAGACAAATCTATACATATATATATATATAGAAGGAGACTAGCTAAACCAAAACTGTAAGAAATCATTAAGAGATTGCATATATCCTAAATCAGTCTCCGCCTCCACCACCACATCCACCGCCGCCGCCACCTCCATCACACCCACCTTCACTTCCACCTCCACCTCCACCTCCACCACCGTCACCTTCACCTCCACTTCCACCTCCACCTCCGAGTTCAAAATCTCCACCCTGTCCGTTGCTATTATCACCACCTCCATTGCAACAAAAGGCCGTGAGAACCCCCAAAACAAAAATAACAGCAATTAAGGTTATGACGATTATTGCCATAGAATCCATGTTACAACAACACACGTTGCGGTTTGAGTTGAGAGTAATGATTGAAATCTCTATGTACGTTTAATTATCAAGTCACGATAATACATATTTGGCCGCTTATCTGCAAACAAATAACGTTTAATTAGTTTGCATTGACTTAGACTTTTAATATTTATATGTTTATACATTCAAAGAGATAGCTTTTAATATTTCTATGTTTATACATTCAAAGACATTTTCCACACGGTCTCTGACCAGATACAAACATGAGAATATATATAAGTGCCTTGCACATTTGGATTTTGACTGGTCTATTGAAAATTGAATTTGTTTTTAATTAATCATTTATATCAATCCCGGTTCTGATCAAAAAATGTTATTGCTACTTTGGGTCTTGTTGGAATTAATAAACTTCGTCGAATGATTCAAATCGAAACGATTTAAGAAACAGACATACCTTTTTGTATGATGAAAACTTAATGACATTCGTCCAAGCTTCCACCACCAAAAATTATAAGGAACATTCATGAGTTATGACTAAATCTTTGTATTCAAGAATAAAACTAGATAAAATGATGAGTAATTCAGATATTTCATCTTCTTGGTTCGGGCAGGATCTGAACAGTATGCGTCTTTGTGATTGTGGCAAAGAGATGATCATGCTATGCAAGTATATGTTGTTAAGCTTAACATTTTAGAAAACAAACGTATATGTATGTCGTTAGTCATCTTTGTATTAGAGTTTTTTTTGGGGTAAATAGATAATTTTAATTAATTTTGCACGATTTTCAAAACGTCAGGAATTTGGATGTTTACCTAAACATATGACTTTCCAAATTGGTACTTATACATGTGAAATTCATTTGTACGTCACTTTTATTCTATAGTGCCATTAATCTAATTGCATTTGATGCTGAATTTTGATTTAGGTACATAAACGAATGGATCCACCCATTAATTTTGGCATACATTTTATCAAATAAGATATATTCACTCAGTTTAGTTACAACTAAAACAAAGCATCAATTTCACAACAAATGCCAAAAAAAAAAAAAAAAAACTACAATCATACCTCGACAAAAAAAACAACCTGCGAAACATTCAAGCCTTGAAAACCCATAATTCTAACGAAATAAAAGAGAACAAGTCCTAAACACCTTAGGTGAGACTTTACTAAAACAAATAAACATAACATGAAAGACAAACCTAGACATAGAAGAAGTCTAGATATAGACCTAAATAAATAAAATCGCTGAGTATTTTCAACTTATATAAGTCTCGATATAGTTTGTTGCTGGTGTTTTCCGGCAAACAAATAACGTGTTAAGTTTGCATTGTCTTAGAGTTTTTAATACTTATATATGTATACGTTCAAAGATATTGTTTTAGTTAAATCATTCGAATGTTGTATTGAGTTAATTACGAGTAAAACCTTGGAAAAGGAAAAAAACATGGTGTATTCAAACCTGTGATGCTTTGATCCCAAAGCCTATATGATAAATCTTGTAATTGGATTTGAATTGGTTGTTCTACGCTGAACCGGTGTGGCTTATTCCACACGGTCTCTGACCAGGTACAAAAAAGGACACTGCATGCAAATTTGTGTTTGGTTACAAAAAATAAAATAGAATTGGGTTTGGTTCCGGTCAATCGAAATTTGGTTTGAAATTTATATAAATCTCGTTTTTTTAACCCGAAGAAAGTCCTTATTGGAATCATTCAAGTTCATCGAAACTCAAAGATACAAATGGAAACGATTAAACAGAACAGAAAGAGACATAACTTTTGTATGATGAAAACTTAATTATATTCGTCCTAGCTTGCAAATACTAAAAATTATGAGGAACATTTATCAATCATGACTACAAACATAATTCTCAAGAATAAAACCAGATAAAATGGAAGTATATCTATGCGTTACAAAAAGAGTAATTGTTCCTTCAAATGGTTCAAACCCAAAATATACTTTCAATGAAAGAAAAAAAATTCATTGGAAAAAAGAAAAATCTTGAGAAACAGAACTGTGACGCATATTCCCGGTATCTCCGTATTTAGGTATTTTACCAATATACCCTCATCCTTCTCCAAGCAAGATTTAGGGTTTCTCAAGGAGTTTTCCTTTTTTCCCTCTCTCCCATGTCGATCTCTCCGATCTCCATCGTAATCCAATTCCCTTCAATTCATGTGACCTTCGATTCCAGATTCGCAAACCCAGAGACGGGTAACCTCTTAGAAAGAGTGATAGTTTAGTGATGAATATTGAGGCTAGAGTCGGTGTGGCGGTGGATGGAGCACAGAGTGCTCTTAGTTCTGCGACCACCGTGCATACCGGCGTTTTGGATGCCGGAACCATGGGTTTGTCGAAGAAGCTGCCGCAGATTCAGCCGCAGCGGGATTTCGGCACCTTTGAGAATCTCCTCGCCGGAGGTATTGCCGGCGCCTTCGGCAAGACCTGTACCGCTCCTCTAGCTCGCCTCACCATCTTGTTTCAGGTCCTGTTCGATATCGATTCTCCCTTTTTCCTTTGGTCAATGGTGCTTATCACATATGAATGGGTTGTTTGAGCTTTTGCTGCTTGGTTTGGTCATTAAGGAGCTTAAGAGTTTTGGGAAAGTTTCATGAAATTTGGAAACTTCTAGCGAATTCTAACAAGTCATGAGAATTTTGTTTGGCCCTTTTGGTTACAGCTTCTTCGTCTCTGTTTTGTTGTCTCTTTCAGCTTCAAGGTATGCAATCAGAAGCTGCAGTGCTGAGCAGGCCAAGTATATTGTGTGAAGCTTCGCGTATTATCAACGAGGAAGGATTCAGAGCCTTTTGGAAAGGAAACCTCGTTACTGTAGCCCACAGGCTTCCCTACTCTGCACTGAACTTCTTTGCATATGAGAATTACAAGACAGTGAGTTGCATTCTACTCTTTTTTTTTTTATTGTCATCATGATTTGTCATCAAGGCTTACACAATGCTGTTTGTTTTGCAGTTTTTCAATTCGAATCCGTTCTTAGAGAGCTACAGCCCGTGTGTGAACTTTGTTAGTGGTGGCTTGGCTGGATTAACAGCTGCTTCAGCTACATACCCTCTCGATCTTGTTAGGACGCGTCTTGCCGCACAGGTACCATATCCTTGTGTTGGTTGTTGATTGTCACTTCGTGTGTTTGATGTTTGAAAACTTTAATTCTCCCCCTTTGATCTAAGCGGTGTTTTCTTTGTCTTGTACATTTGATCCTTGGCAGAGAAATACAATGTATTACCAAGGTGTTGGGCATGCTTTTCGTACCATATGCAGAGAAGAGGGACTTGTGGGTCTGTATAAAGGACTTGGTGCTACAATGTTGGTACGTTTCCCTTTGGTTCTCTTTTGCCAAGTGTGTTGATTGTTAACTGATTCTTTTATACATCTTTTTTTCCTGATTCAGGGTGTTGGGCCAACCCTTGCAATCAACTTTACTGTGTATGAGGCTATGAAATCATTTTACCAATCTTCTAGGTAAAAGTCATCATCAATTGGCATTTCCTGTTTCCTTTTGCACTCGTCCATTGAGTATCTCTGTTCGTCCCGATGCTATAGCTCGTTATAGGAATCTTACTATCTTCTTTACTCTTCTCTTCAGGCCAGATGATTCAACATTGATTATGAGTCTTGCCTGTGGAAGTCTAGCTGGAATTGTTTCTTCAACAGGTTTGTTATTTCGATCTGACCTTCTCTCTAACTACAAAAAACACTACGTATATCTGCCTCTTACTATATGAATCAGTTGAGAATATTTTGTTCTGATGCGCCCATATAACTCTGTAGCTACGTTCCCGTTGGATCTTGTGAGAAGAAGAATGCAAGTAGAAGGAGTTGGTGGGAGAGCGAGAGTGTACAAGACGGGACTCTTGGGAACATTCAAACACATATTCAAGTCAGAAGGCATCAGAGGGCTGTACAGAGGATTGTTGCCTGAATATTACAAAGTGGCTCCTGGCATTGGCATCACCTTCATGATGTACGAGAGTTTGAAGAAGTTCTGGTCTCCTCCCGCCTCTTATACTATTTAGTTGAAATTTTTAGTGCTTTACTAGGAGAAGAAAGGAACAACAAGTTTTGATCTTTTCAAAATCTTTGGTAGTAATATTTAACTTTTCTTACTGCCGTGAAAAAAAGAAGAAGAGTGATGATCATTTTCCAGTGTATAGGTTAGTTGCATTTGGGTGGTAAATACTCAAATGCATCATTTAACACTGTTTTTTTACACGGTAACTCAATTTTGTCTTGTTTCTTGGTCCAAATTATACACTCTTGTGATAATTAGTTACAGTAAGTGTTGGTTCACTTTTCCTCTATGCTGCGTTTGTGTATATGTAAGGTTTCAACGCATGACAGAATTGTAGAACGAGGTTTTTGTTAACTTGCAAGAAATGAATTTCACTCACGCAAATCCTGAAAGTTTTGTCTATCATTACATTCAAAGAAATCATGAGAATTTTGTCAATCTTCCTAACCAAAAAAATGTAAACTTGGATCCAATAAGACCCATCTCACTGAAACCTCAAAACACTAATAAACCCTTTTTCCAGAAAAAGATCTCTAACGCTAAAACCTAAATCCCTACCCACAAAATCTTGACTTTTTTTTTTAATCAACTGTCTTCTACATCTCTCTGAAACTCGATCCAATCTCTGAACCAGAAAACAAACTTGATGAAAAGGATTCATAAGTTACCACCAAGAAGGCAATTAGGAAGACGTCCTGAGCAAGAAGATGCTGAGTTCTTGAGCCGAGTTAGCGTCCGGGTTAATGAGATGAAACGACTCCGAGTCAGAGCTACCAACAACATGCTCATAGTTCGCCCTCATATACATAACCTCATCAAGATCCGATTCGCCCGACCCGGATCCGGATGGCAACACGCCCGCCCCAACAGTCATCGACTCCAGTTTCTTCAGCATCATCCTCGTCTCCTCGTTGGCGCTCCTCCGTACAGCGAACCCTAGCTTCCTCCCGTTGCAAAACATGGTCCAAACGGGTACGGATCTCAGCAGGCAAGACTTCAATTCGGGTCGGGTCGGGCACTCGAGAGCGACCCGAACAAGACCCGAGCTCATCTCGTGGACGAGCTGGTTCGTCGCGATGGAAAGCTCGAGGAGGAGGAGCGGTTTGACGGAGAGACGGTCGTGCTGGACACAGAACCACACGTGTCCCTTTCTCCTCCCGAAAATCGTCCCAATCACCATCGTCTTCGACGGTCTCTGCGGCTGCGTCACGGGGGATAGGTAGTCGGAGTCGGCGGCGGCGGCGAAAGATGTGGCCTCGGAGGAAGAGGCGGAGGAAGAAGCCGAGTCTTGAACGTCTACATCGTCTCTGAGGGAAGTACTGAGACGTTTCTTGGAGACTCCGGTGGATGCCGCTCCGGTTGCCGATGCGGTGGTTGGATTCGTCGGAGGTGTGATACACGGTAGGAGATAACGACGGAGAACGTCGATTTTCGTCATCCTTCTTTCGCCTTTGAATTGCTTTGGAGAAAAAAAGGTGAAACGGAGTTATCAGAGTAGCAGAGAAAATCTCTGTTTTCTTGTTGTTGGGTTCCCTTTTTTATAAAGAAAGGCGGGAGACAGGAGAATATCCGTTGTGGCTTTGACTGGTTTGACTGTAATTTACACGTGGATTTTTACTAACTCGCCACGTGGAAAGTGAATCTTGGATTCTTTGTTTCTGGAAAGATTCTATTGCGATGAAGTCAGCTCATTGGTTAGAGTTTTTTGTTTTTTTTTTTTTTTTTTTCTGGTGGGCTTTTTTTTTGGGACGTTTAACAATTAATGAATGACTAAAATTCAATTTTTTTTGTTTTGTTTTGTTTTGTTGCTGTAAGTTAACCGTACGATTTTCTGCACCACGGTCATTCACTGCCGAACGTTCCGAATGGATAGAAAGAAAAATAAAGAGTTGTGTGTTGGAGCGAACTTCAAGAAACGTTGGTCACTAAATATTTATGTTTCACATTGAAAAAGACAAATCATATCCCATAATTTTATTTTGTTGATTTAATGCTTTTAGTTTGACGAGAAAATTTAAGCAATTATTACTATTTTTAGTCTTTTTGAATATCTATTAAATCATACATCCCCTGATTTTATTATAGTGATTATTGAATCTTGAAATTTTTAGTCTTATCTTTAATCGTTAAGTGCGGTTTTCTTTTGATATAACGTTAAATGCGTTTTGTAATTCCATCAGTATTCATATGTCTGATAATAATTTAATACAATGTTATAATTATTTTGAGAGATGTGGACAGGTAAATCAGAAGCACGACATACCAAAATGCCACAATATTAGACAAAGCAGAAAATCTCTTATATATAATTTTAATAAGGATATATGTATTCCAACAGCATAGATTATTAAGGTAAGTGAAAACGTTTATTTAATCTTCAGAACTCCCCTCATCGTTTTAAATTTTTGATCCTAAAACATCCAAATTCTTCATGGAACAATGTAACCTGCAAATTACACAAAGGCATAAAAGAAAGGTAAGTGAAGTTAAAAGTTCATATATTAACTTCATGAGATTTAGAAGAACCGAATCCATACGTCCACATCGCTTGCCAGCGGGGCGGTTGCGGATGTTACAGCGTTTGGGAATAGCGATTGCGATTCCAGGATTGATTCCAGCTTGCTTAGCCAAAGGAGAGAGCATGACAGCACAAAGACAACGAGGGTTGGTTCTAATGAGAGCACCAACTTTGGCGCAGCAAATCGGTGGAACCTTACCCCTCGGGTTCTTTGTTGCAGCCAAACACGGGCTTAAGCTAGCCGCGGCTTGACCAATCGGCATGCGACCACACTCACCAGCCGCCTCAATGGAAACCAATGTGATAAAAAAACTCATCAAAGCCACTGCAAGAAACACACAACACTTCATCATGCTTCTTATTGTTTTGTTAAAGTGTTTTTCTTCTGTTTGTGTGTTTAGACTCTTAATGCTTTGATGATTCTTATAGTATAAGATGTTTAGTGGGGTGGTTAGTAATGGATCTTTTACATTTTCTCATTCTGTAATCATTTGTTTTTGTTGCTTTCATTTAGATTTCACCATCTGTTTTGTGTCTAAGCCGTTTGATTTCTTGCGTGTTTGTTTTTGCTTCTCTTTTTTTCTGTTTCATAAATGAATAAATTGTTTCTCTTATTCTAACATTTTTATTCATTACTTTTACAGCTCAACTAGCGCCTAGCGAGTTCTGTAATATTGGAACATATCGAAATCAAACCGAGTGGGCTACAACAATATATGGTTTTCATAAAATTAGACATACATAAAGAAACGAGTTTTGGGTCTTTTTTCACTGACAACCACTCAATCTTGCCCAGTCCACAAACTGCATTCCACCGTAGATGTTATTAGCAAACCTTACACCAACGGTAAAGGCCAAAGCCGCAGGAGGCACTTTCTTGGCGAAAGGAGATGCTTCCACCACTCTCTCTAAACCATTGATGATCTGATAACGAGTGTTCGAAGATACACTCAAGAATACACCTGCGATTGAAAAAATAGCCATTGTCATTGTTATGGTGGAGACTAATGATTTAGTAAAGTGAAAGTAAATAAGATAGAATTTTACCCCAGAGAGCAGCGCTCTTAATGAGAGGTGGTACAGGGATGTCTTCTTCTGACTTATTTATGCTCCTGAGAGAAGAGAACGGCAAAAAAAAAGGAGAAAGAAAACGTAAGCCACATCCAAAAACTAAGTGAACCCTTTTAGCGGAAAGAGATAATGTTACCGTTTAGCAGTCATGATCAGATTAGCAATGCCTTGACCTACGATGCCACATCCAAACCCAACTGCACCATACATTATACCCTAGAACAAAATGCTTTTGATCAGCAACAGCAAGAAAAAGTTACGGAGCAATTGAGACAGAGAGACAGATTTTTTATTACCTTGTAGAAGTATGTAGCAAGTCTCTGTTGTGCGGAAAATCTAACTCCTGGTCTTTCAGCTTCAAACACGCTGCATCATTTCAACATCTCAAAAACTTTAATTAACCGAGTTACAAAATTTAGAGATGATTATTAGTATCTTCTTGAATGGAAGGGAATCTTTTTACCTGCTTGGAAGCGCATTATAAGCATTAAGCATGCCTCCTAAGAAGCCACTTGATGCGGAAGGCTGACCAAAACGGACAAAAGGCGCCAACATACCGACCAGAGCAACGTTAACCACAACTCCGACCAAAAGATCAGCAACATACAACTCAAACTCGGCCCAGAAATCTTTCCCTCTCTTTTGAACTTCAGCAACAGTTGCACAGCAAGAATCAATGACTATCTGAAAATTGGGCATATCAAAGGCTTACATGAGCCAATGCAAGTATGGTGTTTGCATACCCAAATGTGAGTGTACAAGGAGAAACTAAGTTCTAATCGAAAGATTGGCTCTGAAAATGAAGTGAAGGCTCTCTTACCTCAGTTCCTATTTTGAAGAGGAAAGATGGATCAGCCAACATTCTGTTGCGAAGCATAGACCATGATCTTATAGCAAACCCAAGCAGCCCAGCAGAGCTCTAAAAAACCCCAAGAAATCCAAAACTCAATAACTCTTCTCTAAAAACTGTTAAATTCCATAAAGAAAACGAAGAACACAAGAAAGCGAAGAACGTACCTGCAAATCCAAGTACCTAAGGAGAAGCAACTTGCGGATGCCAAAGGTCTTAGCAGCCTCTAACATATCAGATGGAAGCGTGGCTCCTCGAGCTTCCGTCTCCCTCATGACCTCTTCGAATTTCAAAATGGGTCCAAACTCTTTTTCTTCATAGTCTTCTCCATCACCCTCTCCTCCATCTCCGCCTCCACCACCACCGTTATTAAACCCACCATTACCGTCACTACCATTAAACCCATCCCCAACATTACCACCACTCTCGAGTTTCGCCGGTTCATCAGCTCCCAAGCTTCTTACACTGTCTGCTTTCCCTAAAACGATACCACCTTCTTCTCCTACTTTCGTTTGCTCAGTAGCCGCAACACTAGATCGGGGCTCAACGGGAGACTGAGACATATTAACCATCAAAAGCCACGACCTTTGCTTACCCGAAACACCACTAATCCGCAAAACGGGCACTTTCATTGCCTTAACCAAACCTCCAAACACAAAGTCTCGATTGCAAATCCTCAGCGAAGACATCTCGTTTCTCAATTTTACAACACTCGAGAACTGAAAATTCATTGCGCATCCTGCCATTGCCCTCTTCTGCAATACCTCAAACAGGGATAAGTCGACAAATAGAACACTCCAATCTAACGACACTGATGATTAATAAGCGATCCCAAACAAAAGCACGAGTCCACTCAAAGATTCTTACACACAAGCCTCTGCAAGACAACAAAAACCCAAAATGTATAGCCTTTGCCCGTTTTTCCTAGGAAACTAGATACAAACGAGGAAATGAGGGGAAAAGAAGAGGAGACCAACGCATAACGCAAATTTCAAAAGATGGAAACTTTCGTCGACGAAGATCAAAACCCTAACCTTGTATCTGGCAAGAGAGAGGAGAAATGGACCCTGCGAAGGAGAAGAGGAGACGGAGAGTTGTGACTGCAAGAGTGATTAGGGCCACTGGCGCTTATTTTCTTCGGCTTCAGTGTATTTTACTTCTCTCGAGTACCTTGCACGTGCGACAACTTTCTAAACACGTGTGGAACTGAAACCCTTACTGAGAAAACTGAAAACTCTTGTCCTGGCTTTTAAAATTGTGTGTACGATTATGAGAACAACAATAAAGTATGTCTGTAAGAATAAGTACCGAGATAAGTGTGACAAAAAGAAGTATATAAGACAAGAATTAAAGAATAAGTTCATTTGCATGATACACATAGCATCATAAGTGATCTCGACATTAGTTTTGACTTCATTTAAGGGAAAACTCATTGAAAACATCAACATAACTCTACTTATACATTATGTATCCAAGAACCATCACAAGAAGGGATTAGGATCAAGATAGAACAAAGAAAATGTTACAACATCCACGCATCAGATCCCCCAAAAGAATAAGCATACACATCTGTACAAATACATACATTTTTCTCTTTTTAATAAAACAAAAACAAAAACAAAAAACAGAACAAGAAGAAGAAGAAACAAGAGAACCCACCCAAACCAAGTGAAATGGTTATGGTTGTTTGTTCATCGTGGCTAATGAAGATCCTTGCATCTGAGCACCTGAACTTCTTTTAGATGATTGCAGATGTTTTAATCTTCTGCTGAGGATATCGATATACGTTCGGAGACGATACCTGACTGAGTTTGTGAGAGACAATGGCGGATTCAGAATCAGCATTGGTGCTTCCACTAGAAGGAATACCAGCAAACGCACCGCCTTCGAGTATTGGTTTCCCGCCTTCTCTATCTCACCCATAACCTCCTTCACCTGCAGAGAAAAAGCCACAGCCACTAATGGAACTGAGTATATACACTTATTGGTTTTTCAGTTTTGGATCCTTCATCAAAGTCCTTTGGGAAAAGGCCAAAGAAAACTTACTCCCCCAAGTTTTCCAAGATCAAGGGCTGCTTCAAATATCGTCTCCATTGCATCCGGCATTTTTGTATTTCCTAGGTAGATGAAAACCTCTTTTAAGATCAGCAAAAACAGAGGAAGAAATGTTTTTTATTTATTTATGAGAAAAAAATATACCAGGTTTGATACTCTTAGCAAGTTCTTCAGCAAGCTCAATCTCCCGGATAAACTGCATCTGAATCTGAGAGGATATGTCCTCCGATCCATCATCAGTGCTACGCTCAGAATTTTGGGTATCATGTTTTAGGCTGCTACTTCCTTCCGAACCTGAAATTGCCTGAGTATGGCATATGTGCAGTGCCTGTTTCCAAATCGCCAGGATCGCCAACTGGATCGAGAAAGCTTCTAGATATTTGTCAGATTTGATCTATATATAAAGAAGCATGAAAAGAAAAATGCTCAGAAACACATGAAGGCAGCAACGTGACTATGTATGTAAACATCTTAAAAAGTTTGGTTACCCTTTCATGAACTAATTCTGCGATTGTGGCTGCACATTTTTTCAGAGAAGTGATTCTTGTCAGGCTGTTAGTTGATGGCTGTTCAAAAGCATCCCCAAGATCCAGCGACCCATGAGACGTGCTCGGGCCTGAATTCTGACTGTCCAGGCTTCCAAACCGGCCAAGGTTGTTGCCAGTAGCACCGATTATTGGCATGGGAGCCGTTGAACTTATGCTTCTGTTGAATAACTCTACAGGAGGAGACTGAGACTTGAATGGGAAATTATAAGGCTTTGAAGAACTCGATGAAGATGATGGCATATCCACTGGTGGTCCAGATACGAGAACGTAGTCTTGGTCCATTGAGTCTTGAGAATCATCTACTGCAGAAACTGACGTATGTGAGAAACTGAACAAGAAAAGCTTTGCCATTTTCTAGGGCGTAAGCAAATACAAGAGAATCAAAATTACCTCTTCCTTTAGGAATGAGTGATCTGGAATCAGTCAGTCTTGTAGGTTCGCCATGGTTTCTCCTATCCGAAATTATGTGAGTTTCATTTCTAAATCTATTGTTTTCCGCTCCCTGGTTGATTCTACTATATCTGGAAGTAAGCTCTGTACATTTCAAAGGACTAGATTCCATCTCCTTTCTCTCAACTCTGGCATCAATGTTAAATCCAGAGGACGACTTCATTGAGGACGTCATTTTCAAATGTGAAGGGCTCCCGTCAGGTCCACTAGAATCATCATCTAGAAGGAACGGCATACAGTCTTCTTGAGAACTTTCTTCCATGTTTCTCGAGGGACTGCTTCCAGAAGAAAGAAAACCGTCCATCGTTGTTGAGCCCAATCTACTCCTACAGCACAGACGTTTTAATCAGTACAAATGTTCGCATAAAGGGAGAGAAAAGGCATTAGCCACGATGACTGTCACATCTACCTTGAGAAATCATATATCTGCCTGTCCAAAAGAAAAGGGTGATTAAAGAACTCTTCAAATGTCAAACGTTCCACTGCGAAAGAGAAGGGATTCAAGAATGGATTGTAATCGCATTGGACAAAGACAGAGTAGGAGCATAAGCTCTTTAGCGTAATATATGTGTTATAGTTGATGAATAAAGCTTAGTGTAACTGTAAACCGCTATTCAACGCACTACTCCAAGTTCTTGACAAATCAGTAACTCCCATGGATATGAGTTATTCATGAACTTAGGACAGTCTTAGACTGAAATGGCAACAGTGACAATTTCTGTTTTCAGAAATGTTAATCAAACATATAACTGTATGAATTCTTTGAAATGTCAATCCAACATTATATATAGCCTCACTTCTATATAAGACCAACCCACATATGCCATTAGAGCCTGGGACATATGGGTCTCGTGCAAAAGAATGTTCGTCTGATGCTGACCTGGATTACGGCGCAGTAACTTCTGACAGAGATCTATACACTCCAAACTTATATCTCTACAGTCTGCTGGAAATTGTAATCCAGTTGATCTCATAATGTTTTGGAGCAACTGTGAACACAAGATCGAGAATGCTTTAGGTTTATGAACCAGAATACAAACACTTGCCTATTGCAGAAATCTGTGAGACAGAGAATACAAAAACCTGAATTTGGCTGTTTCCTGTAAAAGGGGTTCTGCCTGTCACAAGTTGAAATAAGATAGCACCAACACTCCAGAGATCTGCCTGTGTATTAAGCTAAATTGTAAAGAGATGATGCTAAGAGAAAAGTCTAGGTAACTTAGGAAGAGAAGGGTCTCACCTTTGCATCATACTTCTGAAGTTGCATAATCTCTGGGGCCATATACAACGGTGAACCGCATAATGTTTCTGCAAGTCCCCTAGGTTGCAACGATCTGCATTACGAAAAGTGTGATGTTCAAATGCAAACTAAAGATTCCGAAGAGTGGGGATGTGATTAGCAGAATCCCCCGAGAAAAGAATGAAATTACCTAGAACTCGACAATATACATTCAAAAGCAGCTCGAGCCCATTCGAAACCTTCTCTAATTCACTCATACTACACTCTTTGTTCTAGTAACAGGGGGGAGCTGATGACAATACCTTGCAAATCCAAAATCAGCAATCTTCAGATCTGCATCATTTTCATCTGTGGATAGAAGAAGATTCTGTTTCAAGAACGAAAGAACCTCAGCAACTAAATCTCAACAAAGATGAAATCTCTAAGACTCTATCTCTGCTTGGACAAGGAAACCCCGAGGAAACATATCCATTGATTGATAAAGAAGAGAACATGTTCTATTGGAAACTAACAAATCACCCTTCTTCAGCATCCTTTCAGCTCTTTGAAACTTCACTGAGCTCACATACTAACACACTAATCTAACTAACAAATTTAAAACACTTGGTGCACAGAAGATGATTGAAACACACCTGGGGCTTTAAATCGCGATGAATAATGTTATTGTCACGAAGAACTTGTAAGCCTGCCGCTGTTACATAAAAAAAAAACTCTCTCAGATTCTGCCAACAAAAGAAAGAAACAGAGAGTATGTGCCACAGAGTCTACCTAACTGCAGCATGAAATGCTTAGCAGCAGCTTCAGGGACACTTCCATGGCTCTGGATATACACAGACAAATCACCTCCTTTGCAATACTCCAACACCAAATGTATCTTCCCAGGAGACTACATCCAAATTTCCCCAAAACAAAATACATTCAACAAGCGTCAATGCTCAACTCTATGCATGTGATCCACTACTCTTCTAGATCATGAATTCCCAACAAAATATTTGAGAATGAATTTGAATAAAACCAGAATTAGAAAACAGAGTCCTAACTCTTCTCGTTCTAATTCTCCCTAAGCAGAACTCGAAGAAAAATCAGAAACAGAGAAGCATCATTCAATGGCAAAAACGTTGCGGTGAGCTAAAAGAATTAACATTTGGATGTTTGAATGAGTTAACATATAAATCTTAACAAGCTTAAATCATATCAAAATTTTCTAAGCTAGAAAATGAGAGTCAACAAAACCTCGATCATGTCGAGCAAACGGATGATGTTGGGGTGATTGATCCTCCTCAAGATGAAAATCTCAGACATGAGACTATCCTGCAGCTTCTTATTAAGCCGACCCATGGCGATCTCCTTGATAGCGACGACGGTGCCGTGAACACGGTGCCTCGCCTCCCAAACCACCGAGAACGAACCAGACCCGATTTGCCGACCCACCAAGTAGTCACCAACAACCCGCCCGCTCCTCGCCGTAGACTGGGCCATTTTTTTCCTCCGACAAACTAAACCGGCGCCGAGAATCTAGAGGATCGTCGTGTGAGAGAAGATTTTCAAAGGTCGGAGCTCCGAATTAAGCTGAGACAAGTCGAAGTATAATTGAATCTTTTGGAATTTTACGACCCGTCGGGTTGAAAAGGATTCGATTGGGCGTATTCGGATAATGAGGAGAGAGAGAGAGAGAGAGAGAGAGAGAGAGAGAGAAGAGAAGATTAGTGACTAAATTAAATTTAAATGCAAGTTTATTCTAGGAATCTTACGCGCTTTGCCGTTTATCTGGTTTATATGATAAGATCGGGAAATAAATAATTACTAATTAATGTCATATTGTTAAGATTATATGGCTTTAGTGTGACATGAGAATTATTATGGGAGAATTAGTAGTATTCTGAGATTCCCTAATTTAGTATGTTTTTTTTTATTTGACGGAGGAGATGGATTCATAGAATGAGAGCGTAGAGGAGGAAATATGTTAAATTCCACCGTAAACGTTATCACACAGTTTCATCAATATGCTGAAAAGTTCAACGACTAATGCAATAAAAAAGATACAAAAATAGATCCGATTTTCTTATAAATAAATCGAGTTTGCATAAATCCAAATTAACGTGCTAATTAATTACGTGCATGCATATTTCTTCTCGTGTTTTGATATGATCAAGAATTCAAGATCGTGTGAAAGATATCATCAGACCGATTAAAAGTAAAAACCCAATTAGAATTCAAGTCGAGTTGAACGAGTCAAACCATCGAGTCCTTAGACAAAGATGTAACTATCTATGATAATTATTAAGAGATTTTGTGACATATGGCATCAAAGAAAGCAAGCATCATACGGTACTTGTTCTTCTCAAGTTTTACCCGTAATGAAAACCTTTGAATATATACACAAACATATTTGAATAATCAAAGTCCAAGTCAATACAAACTTAACACGGTATCTGTCTGCATGAATACGTACGTCAGCAAGAAACTATATATATATATACATATTATCGGGGATCGGAGAATTATATGTAGCGATTTTGCTTAAGATGGAAACTTGGGGAGTAGTCATCATAGCTGTGGCTTGTACTTTTGGTGTTTTTATATTTTTTGTGGCCTTGACTGTAAGAAAAGGTGGAAGTGGTGGTGGTGGTGATGGAGGAGGAGGAGGAGGCGGAGGAGGAGATGGAGGAGGAGATGGGGGAGGAGAGGATGGCGGCGGCGGAGATATAGAAATGGGCAACGGAGGTGGCGTTGGCGGTGATGGATGTTTGACAGGTGGTTCTGATATTGGGGGACATGGAGGGTTTTGGAGTAGTGGTGGAGGAGGTGACGGAGGTTTTGGTGGTGGTGGAGGAGGCGGAGGCGGTGGTGATGGAGGCGGAGGTGGAGGAGGCGGTGGTGATGGAGGCGGAGGTGGAGGAGGAGGAGGGGGATGAGGCGGTGTCGGTGGAGGTTTCTGAACTACGGTGTTTCCTATCATATTTTGAAAAGTAAATGTTTGGAAATTTCCTATAGCTTATGTTTTCCGAGCAAAACTCCTAGTTTTGAGAAGCATCTAAAATTCTATAAGTGTATTCGACGATTTGTTGATTATTTATGTATATTATTTGTAGTTCTTGTGGAAGTTAGTTTTGATGTCCAATACCGCTATGTATATTATTATCCTTCTTAATAGCATACTATAAATGATGAATTTGGAAACTCTTGTAATAGTGATTAGTGTCATCGTTAAGATTATGGATTAGTGGGGAATGAGGATTGTATTTGTAATGGCTTAGTTGCTTTATGTTTTGACGGAATTAGATAGATTCAAAGATTGATAACGTATTCTCTGTATCCCCTTCTTTTTTGTTTTTAAAATTCTTTGCAAGAATGGAGATTCTTATAACTAATGTATTTCTACAAATATATGATAATAGAAACTTTTAAATTATCTCATTCTATCCGTATTTTCCATCATCCAAAAAAAAAATTAATTAAGTCAGCATACATTGAATTTTCAAACACGTACGTCACACTATAGCGTATATATATCTCTACTAAATTCTAGACATGTCATGAACCAACCAGTGAAATGCACTATCCACCATTTTCAACAATCAAATCAGTGAGCCACAAAAAGGCTTTCCCTTCCTTTTCTTGTTTTTGTTTTTCAATTTCCTAACGATTGGTGTAATACCAGACTTATTACTCCCACTTAACCTTTAAACCAAAGCTAAATTTAAACATTACTTAAACCAAGTTAGGTTTTCTAAACTAAACCCATTGTTTGTTTTTTTTAACTAGAAGAAAACTAACAAACTAGTAGATTAAGTGTTTCAAGGATTAGTTCAAGATATATTCGGTGTAAAAATTGTAATTGGATATGTCATATGTGACGACGACACTTGGGCACAAAAGAATAATATAATGACAAGAGCGATAGATAATAGTATCAACAAACCTGACTAATTTCAAGAAAAATCAATCTACTACATATCCATTTTTTTTTGTTTTTTTTTTTTATAAACCGAGTTTGCATAATCGGAAGTAGACCGGGCCAAAACTGAAATGTGCTTATGTGTTTGCACTCTTCTTCTCATGTTTGGATCTGGTCAAGACTGTCTGAAATATGTCACATTGTTTTAACGTAAATTTTTTTTTTGAATTCATGTATCCAAACGACCAAGTCAATCAAACTAAATCCCTTGACTAATATAATATATAGTAAAACTATCTATAGTTACATATATTCTTTAGTAAAAGATGTATCATAGTTGCATCGAACCAAGCTTACTTCTTTCTCAAGTTTTACCCGTAATGAGAACTTTGAACATGTAAACATATGTGAATAATAAAATCCCAAGTCAATACAACCTTAACACGTTATATTTGACTATAGGAAAAACCTCAGCGTGCAAGACACTATATATACAGTACATATTATCCGGGATAATTACATCTAGGGATCTTGCTTAAGATGGATACTTGGGTAATAATAACTATAGCTATTGGTTCTTGTGTTGGTGTTTTGATATTTATTGTGGCCTTGGCTGGAGGCGGGGTCAAAGGTGAGGGTGGTGATGACGGAGGAGGTGGAGGAGGGGAGCATGGCGGCGGCGGAAATGGAGGTTTAAGAGGTGGTGGTTATTATGGGTGGGGTCGTGGAGGGTATTGGAATAGTGGTGGGAGAGGTGGCGGCTGGTTTGGTGGTGGTGGTGGAGGTTTTGGCGGCGGCGATGGTGGTGGAGGAGGAGGCGGATGCGGAGGAGGAGGAGGAGGAGGCGGATGCGGAGGAGGTGGAGGTGGAGGTGGCGGAGGCGGAGGTGGAGGAGGTTGCTGAGCCTCGGTGTTCCATATGATTGTAGTATAAGTTGATGTTCGGAAAATTCTTAGTATTTGTTTTCTGTGTATACTCTTAGTTTTGTGAGGCATATATAAGATCTGATTGGTGTATATCTATTAGGATTTGTTGATAATATATTATTAGTGTATATTATATGTAGTTCTTGTGAAGTTGGTTTGGTGTCCTAATTACAAAAGCGCTATATTTAGGTGACAAGTATTATTATTCTGTAATAGCATATCAATAATGTATAATTTGGATTAATGTTTTAAAGCCAAACTAAAGCATCGAAAGTGCAAATTATTGGTTATTTTGACCAAAGACAATTTTACCTATACTATATATGTATGCATATATGACGCCATCTTACTTGATGGTGAGACTAACTCTCCACAAAAGACTCTATCCAATTCTGAAAAGAGCGTTAATTAAAAGAAGAGAAAGTCTTTTACATTCTTAGACTCTTCATATATTTTATTTTTATCATATTCATCATAATGCGTGGATATGATCTGTCAAGTAGTTCCTAACTTCAATTGAAAGATGAGAGTAATTGTTGTAAAAATTAAAAAGTGATAGTACAATAAACTAATACTAACCCGCAAAGTTACCGTATCGTGAATGTAAATATTGAATATTGGGTGTATATAAAAGAGATTAAGACCACCGTACGAGACAAATTTCCTTTCATGAGCTTCTCTAAAACCAATACTTGTGATAACCATGAAGTGCTTAGTTTCGACTGTGTTGTATATGCTTAGTATTATTGTATAAATTATATGCTTATAAGTTTTAAATGTATTATATGCTTAGAGATTATTATTGAACCCTAACCAAACTTCCATTAAAGCTTATGGCTATCATGCATTCATGCTTGACATGTTTGATAAAGTATGGTTATGGTGTTTATAATCCTTAAAATGCTGCTTTTCTCTGTCGTTTGTATTTTTAAACTTTATTAGAATCAATAGTTGCATTAAACTATATAAAATTACGTAAAAATCAGTTAAGTGTAACTCGAATAACAATTTTTAAACAGGTAAAACAATAGTACATGAAAACATCAGAAAGCATGTAGATTGTATAATACGTTATTGTGTGTTCTTTTGAGTAACCTATACCTTTGTATAATTCTAAATGCACATTATACAAAATGAACGAGAAGAAGAAGAAGAAGAGATCTGTTCCACAACGAATAAACGGTGTCACACACTCTGTCACAATAGTAAACATGATTATACATATACAACTCTCAGATTTAATATTCGAAAAAGCTTTTTGTTATATTCCAACATCAACACCAAAAACGGTAAAAGATGGCTCCAAGAACACCAAAACGGCGCACCGTTCAGCATTTTCACGCACAGCCATCAACTGACGGAGTTTAACAGCCTCGGCGACTTCATCTGCGACGGATGCAAAACCTACGGCTCAGGCAAAACCTATCGCTGCGAACCGTGCAACTACGACCTCCACGAATACTGTGCCACGTGTCCCCTCACCCTCCCAACCTTCATCCATCCCCAGCACGAGCTCAGCCTCGTCGTCCGCAAACAACAGTCCACGCGCCAGAACGTTATCACAAAATTCGAAAAAGAAGCTATCACACAGTTTTGTCACTATATATGCCGAAGAATTTCAACAGATTCAACGACTAATAGAATAAATTTCTCTATACTTATAGTACATGACAAAACAAAAAAAACACAAAAATAGATTCGTTTTTCTTATAAATAAACCGAGTTTGCTTAAATCCAAACCAAAATAGAAGTAGAGCTTACAAAAACTAAAACGTGCGTTCGTGCGTGCACATTTCTTCTCATGTTTTGATGGTCAAGATGGTGTGAAAGATATCATCAAATCGAATGAAAGTAAAACCCAATTAGAATTCAAGTCCAGCAGACCGAGTCAAATCATCGAATCCTTAGACAAATATATGACAATCGATATATCAAGAGATTTGTTATATATTGCAGCAAAGAAAGCAAGCATCATACGGTACTTCTTCTTCTCAAAGTTTTTGATCGCTTCGGTGTTTCCTATCATATTGTGAAAAGTATATGTTTGGAAATTTCCTAGTTTTGAGAAGCATATTAAATTCTCTTGGTGTATTTCGATTTGTTGATTATTTTGCGTATTACTTGTATTTCTTTTTTTTGAAAATTATTATATATTAATGGCTGAATTGCTTTATGTTTTGACGGAAGAGATACATATATAAACATATGAATAATCAAAGTCTAAGTCAATACAAACTTAACACGTTATATGCATGAATACCTCAGCAAGTAACTATAAATACATATTATCGGGGAGAATTATATGTAGTGATTTTGCTTAATATGGAGATTTGGGTACTAATCATCATAGTTTTTGCTTGTATCTTTGGTCTTTCTATATTTCTTTCGGTCTTGACTGGAAGCGGGCTAGGTGGTGGTGATGGAGGAGGAGGAGGAGGTGAAGATGGAGGAGGAGACGATGGCGACTGCGGAGATTTAGAAATGGGTAACGGAGGTAGCGTTGGCGGTGATGGAGGTTTAACAGCTGGTGCTGATGTTGGGGGACATGGAGGATTTTGGAGTAGTGGTGGCGGAGGTGGCGGCGATGGTGGTGGAGGTTTTTGTGGCGGCGGTGGTGGTGGTGGTGGTGATGGAGGTGGCGGTGGGGAGGAGGAGGAGGAGGAGGAGGAGGAGGAGGAGGAGGAGGAGGCGGAGGAGGTTGAGGTTGGTGAGCTTCGGTGTTTCATATAATTTTGGAATAAGTTAATGTTCGGAAAATTCCTAGCATTTATTTTCTGTGTGATTTCTTTGTTTTGTGTATAAGATTTGAATGGTGTATATTAGATTTGTTGATTATTAGTTGTAGTTCATGTGAAGTTGGTTTGGTGTCCTAATTTACAATAACGCTATATATGTGACCAATAATTCAAGATATATAACATGGTAATACTGCCATAGCTTTTATCAAATGATGTAGTTCGGATAAATGTTTTAAGGCCAACTAAAACATCGAAAAGTGCAAATAATTGGTTATATTGACCAAGGAGAAATTTAACTATATTGATGCATACATTATGTAATGTCATGCATCTAACTTGATGATGGGGAGCACCCCAAAAGTCTAAATCCATTTCTGAAAATCCCTAGTATTTATTTTCTGTTCTTGAGCGTTAATTAAAGAAGAAAGTCTTTTATATTCTTGGATATTGCGTGGATAGAACTCCGTCAAGTAGTGCCTAATTCTCTATTGAAAGAGGAGCAATTGTTGTAAAAACTAATTAAATTGTGAGTACAATAAACTAATACTAATCCGCAAAGTTGCCATATCGCGAATGTGTATTAACAGTTGAGTGTATATAAAAGACACCAATGAACTTTGGGTTTTGAACAGTCATGTGTCATGATTAGAGCTTAAGTAATTAATATGTTGTCTAAGCTAATGAAGTTAGAGTGTATTGGTAGAAATAAATGTCAATGGTTTCGGTGGGTTAGACATTGGAGACCATTGTATCTATATATGTTCAGATCGCATTGTCATTACTGAACCCTATTAACCAAACTCCCATCAAAGAACAATCATGCTTGACATGTTTGATAAACTATGGTTATATATGGTCTTTGCAACTTGGTGTTTATAAACCTTGAAATGCTGCTCTAATTTGTTTTGGTCGTTTGTATTTTTAGACTTAATTAGAATCAACAGTTGAATTAAACTATATCAAATTACGTAAAAATCATTAAGTGAAACTCGAGTCACAATTTTAAAACAGGTAGAACTATCTGGACTTAGCTTAAAACATTAGTACATGAAAACATCATCACAAAGTATGTAGATGATATATTTATTGTGTGTTCTTTTGACTAACCTATATCCTTTTTTATAATTGTAAATGCAGATTAAACCAAAAAAAAGGGATGAAGAAGAGATCAGTTCCAACTTCCACCTCTTTTGGTCAGTCAACTCCGTCGAAAGTCAACGAATAAACGGTGTCACACACTCTGTCACAATAGTAAACGTGATTATACATATACAACTCTCAGTTTTAATATTCAAAAAAGCTTTTTGTTATATTCCAACATCAACACCAAAAACGGTAAAAGATGGCTCCAAGAACGCCAAAACGGCGCACCGTTCAGCATTTCACGCACAGCCATCAACTGACGGAATTTAACAGCCTCGGCGACTTCATCTGCGACGGATGCAAAACCTACGGCTCAGGCAAAACCTATCGCTGCGAACCGTGCAACTACGACCTCCACGAATACTGTGCCACGTGTCCCCTCACCCTCCCGACCTTCATCCATCCCCAGCACGAGCTCAGCCTCGTCGTCCGCAAACAACAGTCCACGCGCCAGAACGAGCGCACGTGCGACATCTGCGACGAGTCGGTCGAGGGTTTGTTCTACCGATGCAAGATCTGCGAGTTCGACGTGCACCCGCTCTGCACGCAGCTTCCTCAGCACGTGAGGCACGTGCTTCATCCTGCTCATCACCTGGAGTTTCGCCTCGGAGGAGCTAGCCCGTGTATGGTCTGTCAAGGACCGTGCCAATCTTGGAGGTATAGGTGTGAGTTATGTAGGTTCGATATTCATATGGAGTGTATCTTAGCCGTGTGCGACACGTCACCTTCTGACCAGACTGAAGCATCTGGTGCTAAAAGCAGAGGGCTCAAGCCACAGGTAGGACGACAACCATCATCATCGGCTCCGTGGCAACAACCGCATGTCGTTGGTTACCCTTACGCGTATGGACCGATGGGTCAACAGCCGCATTTTGGCTACCCTTATGCGCAACAACCTTATTATCCTCATAATTTTAATTACATGAACGGGTTCAATATGAATCCGGGTCAAGTACCAGCGACTGGACCGGGTCAAAAACCGAGTCCGGGTAAAGGCTGGAGAATGTTTAATATTGCATCGAGGCTAACAATTGGGGTGGTTTCTAATGCCCTGTTTGGGATTTCCATTGAAAGTCTCTTTGCGTGAGTTTTGAATTTTTACAAAGAGAAACGCAAACGTGTATTATTTTTTTTCTGTTTTTTGTCTTGTGACTGCTATGTGTATTTTTTTTTTTGCCTAAATGCGTTATTCAACTTTTATACCGCAACCTTATTTGTATACTAAGACGTAACATCATTCATAACTTTTGGCAAAGTAACTCAAATTAACCAGTTTTTCATTTTCAAATAAATGCAAAAATTTTAAAAGTACTCATTCTTTAATTATCATACAGATATTAAAAAAAAAACAATACAATTTAGATGTGTATATATATTTTTGTTTAAGAATATAGATAAATAAATATGCTGTTTGAATTAAAAAGATGTTTCATTCATTTGAACGTACGTATCAATAAGTCAACAGGGGACAATACAACATTAATAAATTGGTAGTTGAGAAGCCAACCCAACCCGAGGAATGTCATTATAGGCCCAATCTTGTAAGTGACAGACGTTATGCTCTCAGTCAGGTTCTTCAAACGATGTGCGGTCATAACTATCTTTCTTTTTTGAAACAAATGTGCGTGCGGTCATAACTTACAAAACTACTACAAGCACATGGAGGATACAATGTGGGAGGAATAGCCATGGAGTAAAAAAGCTGATTCTCACACAACAGATTACGATATGGTTTACATTCAATCTGACTCAATAAAAAAAAAAAAAAAAAATTCTTGCGATCTATCATGTTCCATGTTCTTTAATTCGACCATTGGAAAATACTAAAAAGTGATATACACAATAATCATCTACATTAAATTTCAGATCCGAGAAGGCAATGGAACCTAAGTCCTACCTTATAAAAAACAAAAAATTTATAACGCAAAAAGAGATGTCAAATTGACCATAACATAGCATGGTCAGTCAACTAAACTGCTCTACCACGTTCTCAGATTTTCTAAACGACTGAGTTAAAGTTATTATTTTTGGAGAACTAGTGAACAAAATTTTATATATATATATATATATATAACCGCAACTAAACAGAAACTATTATTTGTTTGATGTGGTCTAAAACAAAATTTTACACTCAACTAGTCAAGTTGCCAAACGAAGTTTTTTTAGGAATGGTCTGAAAACTAGGTCTTTATAAACCATTCATCCTCTCAAAATCTAAACCGTTCTCAAGAACAAGAAAAACAAGAACTACGAGATGTCTTCGTCGAGGCCAGAACAACAAGTAGTCCAACATTTCACCCATATCCATCCATTAACGAAGGTTGATGGATATGGCGAGTACACATGCGGTGGCTGCAAAACCTACGGCTTTGGGAATACCTACCGTTGCGCCTGGTGTGACTACAATCTCCACGATCACTGTGCCACGTGTCCACCTACCCTCCCTAGCTTTATGCATCCACAGCACGAGCTCCGGTTACTCTTTACAGGACCAGAGCATACGCACAGCCAGAGCAAACGTATGTGCGACATATGCGACGAATCCGTCGAGGGGCTCTATTACCAATGTGAGCCTTGCGGCTTTGACGTCCACCCACTCTGCACGCGGCTGCTTCAACACGTGAGGCACATGCCTCACCAGGTTCATCTATTAGAGCTGAGTCATTGGGGAGCGAGCAGCACATGTGTGGTCTGCCACGGCGCGATCCGGTCTTGGCGCTACAAGTGCGGTCCATGCGGGTTAGATGTACACATGGAATGCGTTGAATCGTCTGCAACGACGGGGATTCAACAAAGATGTTACGGGCCGCAACCGCATTTTCACCAGCCTTATTACAATTACAATCACGGATATGCATATCAAGGTCAGGGTCAAGAGTCCCGTCCGAGCATAGGAAGAAGAATGTTTGGCATTCTGATGGCTTTAACGGTTGGGGTTGTGTGCAATATCATGGCTTCGCCGGTCTCTGAGATCTTTACCGGCGGCTTTTAAATTGGCACGTCTCTAACGTCTTGCCATTATATATGTCTTATTTCTCTATTCTATATGTTTGCTTTCTTTTTTCGTTTTTTCATTTTTTTTTCAACTGATGTAGTTTTAAGTTTGAAAAACTTTATTTGTTTATTTTTTTTGAGTTTAAGCATTTCACTCGAGCGCAGTCCTTTTTTGAGGGCAGTCCTCTATCATTGCGAAAAGGAAATGTGGCTTATGAGAAAGAGGCCACGTTGACCATAATCCATAAAGGCATATATAGTCAACTAATTAAGCGAAATATTATATGAGTTTCTGACGACTTCGTTAAAGTTATTAGACGTAGCTGTCCAAAGTGAACAAAAGTTTTCTCTTCTGAGCTACGACTAAGTAAAATTTCTTACTTATTTCATGAACAATGTTTGGAATAATCTTTACAAAAATCTCATACAGTTTACTCACTATGTTTTTAAATAATATATATTTTAGATTTTTTATACATTAAGAAAATCTACATAAGACTTTTCTAACATTGTTTAAATTAATTACTCTCTTTGTTCCTAAAACAGTGATATTTTTGCCTTGTTCACACAAATTAAAAAACAATTAATTGTTAGCTAATGACTTACTTTTTATAATACTAATTACTTTTCAATAACTATTATTCAATAACAATTCAAGAATACAAATAATTTAGCCTAAGATTTCTTAAAGTTTACCATTTGTTAACATTAATTAACAAAGAAATATTTTTAATTCTCAAAAATATCAATCTTTGTGAAACAAAGAAAAAACTAAAACATGATTCTTTTAGGAATTGAGGGAGTATTATTTAAGCTCACTAAAAACTAGTCCTGAAAATTTTGTGATTCGGGAAGAGAATTTACGGGAACGGAACAGGAACGCGAAATTTGGAAATTCAGAAATGATTCCCATAAGGGAATTCGACAAAAATAGAATGGGAAACTACGGGTACGGGACGAGAATCTGCGGGTATGTGACGATAACGGAAATCTCAAACTCTCAATTTAAAAACATATATTTTGGAAAATTTTAGGAAATTTTAGAAAATTTCAGAAAATTTTAGGAAATATCGATAAAATTCAACAAAATTTGAGAAATTATGTAATTTTTTGAAATATTAATTTTTTTAAACGGGAATTCGGGTTCTCGATTTGATTCCCTTACCCTTTCTTTACCCGTTTGAATAAAATTAATGATCCTGAAAATTTTTTAAAACGGAAAAAGGAACAGGATGGGAAATTCAAAACGGGTACGGGTGGAAACCGGGTTCCCGTCCTGAAATTTTCAGAGCTACTAAAAACAATAAATACTATAAATGTAAATTAAGTAAAAACAGTAATAATTAACTCTAGAAAATTAAAAACATCTAATTTTTTTAAACTAAGATATCTAGGATTTAGAAACAAAAAAGTATTTTTTCTATTTGTTTTAATATAGACATTAAAAGCAATCTGCATCATACAAATAACTTCTTTTGTTTAGTTAAAAGCATACAAATAACTTACCAGTTATGTTTTCATTTTACAAAAAAGCAAAGGAAAAAATTTACAAGCAAAGCAAAAAATCCCACAGCTTCAGTTTTATAGTCAAAAAGTTAAAGCTTCAGCATTAACCAATCAGATCCAATGTCTGGAACCGTCTTTAAAAATTCCTCTTTATATTCTCTCAAATCCTTTATATTCATTCTCAAGAAAAAAAGAAAAGAAAAACAAATTTGAGATGTCTTCGTTGGGAGAACAACAAGCTGTCCAACATTTCATCCATGTCCATCCAGTAACGAAGGTTGAAGGGTTTGGCGGGTTCAAATGCAATGGCTGCAAAACCTACGGCTTTGGGAAGACGTACCGTTGCATACCTTGCAACTACGATCTTCACGAGTACTGCGCCACGTGTCCCCCTACCCTCCTCAGCTTTCTGCACCCAGAGCACGAGCTCCAGTTAGTCTTTAAAGGACCAGCGCAGACGCCCCAGGACAGACGTGGCTGCAACATCTGCCACGAACTAGCCGAGGGGCTCTATTACCAGTGCGAGCCTTGCGGCTTCGAAGTGCATCCACTTTGCTCACAGCTGCCTAAGAAAGTGACCCACGTGCCTCACCGGACTCATCCCTTAGAGCTGAGTCATATGGGAGCAAGCAACATGTGCATGGTCTGCCAGGGTGCGATCCGGTCTTGGCGGTACAAGTGTGGTCCATGCCGGTTCGATGTTCACATGGCATGTGTTAATTCGTCTGCTTCAGCGGCGAGAAGCATTCAGCAAACGAGTTCCGGGCCGCAAGCGTGTGTTCCACCTTCGCAGTATCACCAACCTTGTCACAATCATGTATGTGGGTGCGGACATACAAATCAAGGAGAGCAACAGTCGGGTTCGAGCACAGGACAGACAATGTTCAGCACTTTGTTGTCTCTATCGGTTGAGTGTATCCCCGATCTGATCAGTAGTACGGCTTGCGCAGCCCTTACCGGCGGCTGTTGAAATGGCACGTCCCTAACGTCATGCCATTATGTTTTATTTCTCTGTTTGTTTATGTTGGTTTTTTTTTATGTTTTCTTTGCAATAAGTTTACATATTGTACGTGTTTACCAACATGCTACAATAGTTTTACATCTAAAGTTCGTAATAATAATTAATAAAAATAAATAAATAAATAAATAAAGTTAGTAATTGATTCGGAATTATGGATGAGTCCATCTACTCCCTTCAAACTCCATTCAGTCCTCTTAGTTATTTCCTCCTAATCACTCTCACGACATTCATGGCTCAACCACAAATCCACCAACATTACTTGTTTCTTCGTTCCTCTCTATTCCTCTCTTCCTTCTTCTCCTCCAGTTTCCAAAGAATAAGCCATTCGTCAAGCCAAGACTTGTCTTATCAAACCCTTAACAACCCCAATCTCGCTTCCTCGAGCTCAAACAGCCTAAATTCCTTCTCGAAATCCCAATGTGCAAATCAACTAAAAAGGTGATATATACACAATGTTTATTTACTACATTAAACTTCAGGTCCGAAAAGGCGGAACCCAAAACCCCGACGTTATTAAAAGGGGAAAAAAAAATGAAACGCTAGAAAAAAAGAGAGATCAAATTGACCATAATATGGTGATGGTCAGTCAACTAAAATGCTCTACCACGTTCTCAGAATTTGTAAACGACTGAGTTAAAGTTAGTATTCTTTTGGAGATTAAGTGAACGAATGTTTATAATTTGTAACCACAACTAAACAACTACTATTATTTGTTTGATATTGATGAGGACATATAGAACAAAAGTTTGACTGATATATCTACTTAATAACTGAATAGCGGAATAGCTGAATAATAAATTAGTGGAATCAGTAGGATGGATAAACTGAAAACTGAATAAACTCAAAACGCTAAAAAACTAGTATCTATTAGATATTAAATGAATAGATTTTTATCAAAACTAGTTATAAATTTAAAACGTGCGGGATAAATTGAAATATAGCATGTTAATTTTCACTTTTTATCATTTAGTGGAATCACGTTTTCAAAACGTGAAAACGTAAAAAAAGCTACATACCATTCAACCTCATACTCAAAACACATTTGTCAAGCTATCTATTGTAACACTTTGAATCTTTTAGCAATAATAAGATTTTATTCTTTTAAATACTAAACTGTTTATTACTTATTATTGTGGGTAATATCCTGGTTTTACAAATACAGAATAGGATCAATTCCATCCGAGCTAGAGATATTCGACGTACGAAGACGCTCTTGTGACTTGGTTTGCTAGTTGTCATTGAAAGGCTATCTAGATTAATAATATATATCTGATGATTTCGGTTGAACACACTAAAAAATCATTTGATTTTTATCTTTCCGTAATAAATCACATAATTCACGGTGCCATCAGATCTAGCTGGGATTCTCCAAAAGATATGATTGGAATAAACCAAATTCGTTAGTAAAGCCGCATGGGTAATTGTTTCCTCCTCTACTCCTAAAATAGATTGGGTAAAACTTAATTTACAAAATAAATGATTTCGCGTTTAAAAATCTTGTGGAAATAGTCCAACAAGAAAATCAAGTGATTTCCAACTCGTTACTATTAGATTGAAATGGTAACCAAGTGGTGACCATTTCGACCTACATTTCCACGAATCTTCTTACTGTATTAGATTTGTACGTATATGCGAGGTCTCAATTAGTTTTTGGCCTTACATGTCCAAATAAAATTGGTACACACATATATATTTTTGATTCGTAGCTAAATAACCTTTTTTGAAAATTTTAATGCAAATTCTTTGGAATAATATTGTGATATTTTGATAAACCGATTTTAAGTTTCTATTTAAAATCCCTTTGTTAAGTATATATAGTACATATTATCTCAACTTGAGAGCAACAGAGTTCAACACAATTCACCAAACATAACTATTTCAAACTTCTACAAGATATAGGTAGACAAAATGTTAAACTAGAAAAGTAAAAATATTTTGATGGAACCCCATTCCCAAAAAAACAGTAAAATTAATCTAAGAAATCAATTCCATACATAAATGATTAGTCTCTTAACTTACTTTTTAGTTGATAGTTTTAACTTTGAATAAAAATATTTTACTTTTGAGTTCAACATGTCACTGTAACCCAGTCCTTTTCTGTTTGTTAAAATTGTAGCGCAGTCTCATACGAAAAAGAAAATGTGACTTATGAGTAAGAGGCTAGACTGACGCCCATTATGAGTCAACTAGATTACTCTACCACATATTATGAGTTTCTAGTACGTCGAACTTATAATTCATAGCTGTATACGTACAAGTCAACAAAAGTTTTATCTTGCTGAATGCCAATGAAAGTTCTTAGTTATTTCCCAAACATGTTTGAAATGGTCTCAAAAGTATTCTTTCTTATAATATCGTTTATCCTCTCCAATCCTAACCATCCTCAAAAAAAAAAAAAAAAAACAATTTGAGGATGTCTTCGTTGAGACCGGAACAACAAGTAGTCCAACATTTCACCCATATCCATCCATTAACAAAGGTTGAAGGGTTGGGCGAGTTCATATGCAATGGCTGCAAAACCTACGGCTGCGGGGAGGCCTACCGTTGCGCCCCTTGCAACTACGATCTTCATGAGTACTGTGCCACGTGTCCCCCTAGCCTCCTCAGCTTTATGCATCCAGAGCACGAGCTCCGATTAGTCTTTAAAGGACCAGAGCAGACGCAACAAAACAGACGTATGTGCGACATATGCGACGAATTAGCCGAGGGGCTCTATTACCAGTGCGAGGCTTGCGGCCTCGACGTGCATCCACTTTGCTCACAGCTACCACAGAAAGTGAGCCACGTGCCTCACCCCGCTCATCCCTTAGAGCTGAGTCATGCGGGAGCAAGCAACATGTGCATGGTCTGCCACGGTGCGATCCAGTCTTGGCGGTACAAGTGTGGTCCATGCAAGTTAGATGTTCACATGGAATGCGTTAATGGGACCGCGCCAGCAGCAAGTGGCATTCAGGAAAGGAGTTTCGGGCCACAACCGTATTTTCAGCCTCCTCACTATCACCAACTGCAACCGCAACTAACGCAACAACCGTATTTTCAGCCTTCTCACTACCACCAACCGCATCCGCAGCAACCGTATTTTCAGCCTATTCACAATCACCAACCGCAACCGCAAATGCAACAATCGTATTTTCAGCCTTCTCACTACCACCAACCGCATCCGCAGCAATCGTATTTTCAGCCTTTTCATAATCACCAACCGCATCCGCAGCAATCGTATTTTCAGCCTTCTCACTACCACCAACCGCATCCGCAGCAATCGTATTTTCAGCCTTTTCATAATCACCAACCGCAACCGCAAATGCAACAATCCTATTTTCAGCCTTCTCAGTATCAGCAACCACAACTGCATTTTCACCCTTCTCAGTATCACGAGCCTTATCACAATTACGGATATACAAATCAAACTGATGAGGTTCAAGACTCCAAACCGAGCATAGGAAGAAGAATGTTTAATGTTCTGAAGAATTTAACAAATGGGGTTGTCTGCAATATCATCGCTGGGCCGGCCTGTGCGGTCCTGGGCGCCCTTTGTCTCTAACGTCCGGCAACTATATTTGTCTTTTTTCTCTATTCCTTATGCTTGCTTTCTTTTGCGTTTGATACAATGAACTTAAAAAATGTAAGAACAAAATTAAAAACAAACCAAAATTTTAAAAGTACGTATTATACCTATTATACGTAACATGCAAGTCAAAGTATGCGAAAAGAAAAGGAAAAATCGAAGTTGCTGCGTTAGAAATTGGAAAATTAAGGATGACATAAATGAGCGATCATTAATCAATCACCTATTTGTAATAGTCTGAGAACAAGTCAATTTTAGTAATGGCCCATGAATGATAGAGGATTTCAAATTTATAATTAATATAACTGACAATATTTAGAATAGTCGATGTTTCGTTCATATACTTTGGTTTTAATCTTTTCTATTTTGATGTGGGGACCTAAAAGAAAATGAAAATAAGAAAAATAGAGTGGAATTCTAAAAAAAAACAAAGATTTAATCATTAATGATTCTCACTTCTCAATTATATTAAAAATATTTATATGTTCTTTTTGAAATTCTTCGTATTATTTAAATGTATAATACTAGAGTTCCCAACAATTCACTAAACATAACTATTTCGAACTTCTACAAGATATAGAGAGACCAAATGTTTAACTAGAAAAGTACAAATCTTTGAATTGAAACCCCCCAAGAAACACTAAAAAAATCTAAGAAATCAATTCCAAAAATCTAAGAAATCAATTCCATACATCAATCATTAATCTTTGTTAACTTATTTTTTAATTGATAGTCTTAACTTTGAATAAATAAGTTACTTTTGAGTTTAACATTTCACTGTAACCTAGTCCTTTTTCTGTTGTGAAAATTGTAGTGCAGTCCTTGATTATTAAGAAAAATAAATGTGACTTATGAGAAAGAGACCATTATCAGTCAACTAGACTACTCATAGCTGTACAACTAGACCACACACTATATGAGTTTCTAGTACGTTAACCTTATTATTCATAGCGCTGTACAAGTGAACAAAAGTTTTATCTTGTGTAACACGACTAAAGAAAAGTTCTTAGTTATTTCCCAAACAAGTTTGAAATGGTCTCGAAATTATTCGTTCTTATACAATCGTTTATCCTCTCAAATCCTAACCATTCCAAAAAAAAAAGGAAATTGAGATGCCTTCGTTGAGAAGAGAAGAACAAGTAGTCCAACATTTCAGCCATATCCATCCATTAACGAAGGTTGATGGGTTTGGCGGGTTCATATGCAATGGCTGCAAAACCTACGGCTTTGGGAAGACCTACCGTTGCATACCATGCAACTACGATCTTCACGAGTACTGTGCCACGTGTCCCCCTACCCTCCTCAGCTTCATGCATCCACAGCACGAGCTCCGGTTAGTCTTTAAAGGACCAGCGCAGACACCCCAGGACAGACGTGGCTGCAACATCTGCCACGAACTAGCCGAGGGGCTCTATTACCAGTGCGAGCCTTGCGGCTTCGACGTGCATCCACTTTGCTCACAGCTGCCTCAGCATGTGAGCCACGTGCCTCACCCGGCTCATCCCTTAGAGCTGAGTGATAGAGGAGCAAGCAACATATGCATGGTCTGCCACCGTGCGATCCAGTCTTGGCGGTACAAGTGTGGTCCGTGCAGGTTAGATGTTCACATGGAATGCGTTAATTCGTCTGCGTCAGCAGCAAGGGGAGTTCAGCAAAGGAGTTTCTGGCCGCAGCCGAATATTCAGCCTCAGTATCACCAACCGCAACAACCGTATTTTCAGCATTCTCAGTATCACCAACCTTATCACAATCACGGATGGGGATTATACAATCAAGGTCAGCCACAGGATCAACCGTCGGGTCTGAGTACAGGGAAAAAAATGTTTAGCATTTTGTTGGCTTTAACGGTTGATGTTGTCTCCGAACTGATCGTTGATACGGCTTTCGGAGCCCTTAGCGACTCGACTGAATGGGGACGTCCCTAACTAAAGTCACTCGTGCCATTATATTTTACTTCTCCATTGCTTATGTTAGCTTTTTGACTTTTTTTTTTTTTTTGCATTAAGTTTACAAAATGTACGTGTTACCATAAGTTTACAGTGTACGTACGTGTTACCATCTTTAGTTATAAAGATTGCAATAGAACTTGGTTAAATGAATCGAGTAGGATCTCACATGATTGGAATTATACGTAACATGCTGAATTAATAAACTTTGCATAACTGTTCGGCTCCGAACAATTCACGGCTTAACCAGAATTTCTCCAACTACAAATCCACCAACGCTACTCGTTTCTTCGTTCCTCTCTATTCCTCTCTTCCTTCTCCTTCTTCTCCTCCAATTTCCAAAGAAGAAGCCATTCTTCAAGTCAAGACTTGTTTAATCAAAACCCTTAACAACCCCCAATCTCGCTTCCCCGAGCTCAAACAGACTAGATTTCGTCTCAAAGGCAATGGAACCAAAAACTCCGACGTAATAAAAATCAAAAATTATGAAACGTCAAAAAAAAAAAAAAAAAAAAAGAGTGGTCAAATTGACCATATTATGGTCAGTCAACTTAACTGCTCTACCACGTTCTCAGAATTTGTAAACGACTTCGTTAAACTTATCGTGTTTTTTGGAGAATAAGTGAACGAAAGTTTATAATTTGTAACCACACAACTAAACAGCAACTATTTATTTATTTTGCTAACTTGCCAAACGAAATCTGTTTGGGAATGGTAGTTTTTTTTTTTTTTTTTTTTTTTTTTTCTGAACCACTTCTCTCAAATCTAAACCGTTCTCAACGCACACATCTACGACGAATCAGCCGATGAACTATTTTACCAATGCAAGCCTTTGCGGCTTCGACGTCCATCCACTCTGCACGCCACTGCCTCATCAGCACGTGCCTTATGTCCCTTACCCCCATATCTTAGAGCTGAGGCACGTGCATAGTTTGCGGCGGCGCAAGTCGGTCTTGGCGGGTCCAATATGCGGTTTAGATGTTCACAAGGAATGCGTAAATTCGTCAGCATCAGTAGCAACGACGCCAATTCAGCAAATGAGTTATGTATGAGTCACAACGGCATTATCAACCTTTACAATCACGGATATACAAATCATCAAGGTCGATGCCTTTTACATATATACTGTTATTTCTTCGTTCATAATTTGGTTTTAATATTTTCTATTTTGATGTGGGATAACCTATTGACCTTCTACATATTCGGTCAAGTAGAGAAACACACAAGTAAAAGACTTGAAAACCTCTTCCACATGGTTGGTTAAAAGTGCAAATACTAATAAAATTGTTCTCGAATAATATTTTACGTGCCAAAAATGCCGTGGTTTTTTAAAATGTTAATCGAAGGTGACAACCATACATGGTTATTGGGTTTAAATCAGACTGGATTTACACAGTTGGCAAAGGATTTAATCAGAAATCGCTAGCTGGTTTACTCATATCAGTTTTCTCTGCTCATAAGGGAGAAGGAGAAGAGTTTGTCAACTGTCAAGAGTTATGCGAGAGTTCTTTTTTGTAAATCTTAGTGTTGTACTCTCTTGATTCTACGAATTCTCACATGGAGACTCGATCTTAACTAATAATGCATGACGTGTCATATCTTTTTTTCCCTCTTACTCTGATTTTCTTTTTCTATATCAGGTTTCTGTTCGGATTGATTCGTTTGAGTGAGAAAGTGAGTGAAGTAAAAGGAAGATTGAGCTAAAGGAATTCGGAATTTGAAGAAAATATATAAACAAAACTTGATGATGTGTTTTGTTCTTTCCCTCTATTTGTTAATGTGTTTATTAAGTTGACAGCAAACTGGCTGAATTATATTTATGTACTCCTTTCAGTCTCTCATGTATTTGTTTTAATATTGCATTTTAAATTTTCTTAAAGAGATAACTAATAATATTAAACTTTTCTTCTTAATGCTACTCTTGAATTAATTGATATACTCACATGTAATCTTCGCATCATGCATATATGTATTCCAATCATGTATTACCCATATGGTACAACATCTCTTGTGGAAACATAAAGCAGATAAAAAGATAAGCTCATGCATGTGATGTGTTCCCAGTTAGTGAGGAAGAAGGGTGAAGTTCTCATGATTTCTTCTTGACAAATAATTCTCCAAATACTACTTAAAAACCTACAGCAAACAGATAGTCTAAACATTATGGATTCTCAAATCCGACTATTTTCATTTGCAGCAAGGAAATCAGTAATGAAAAGGAAAAAAGACAATATTCCCAGTGAAAACAATATATCACAAGTCATATGAAGGAGAGTTCTTGCATCAAACCATAACAGTTAAAGAAAAAAAAACATAAGGTAAGCAGAGTTTTTGCATCAAACCATAACAAGTGTAGGTTTCATCATGACAATATTCCCAGTGAAAACAAGATCACACCACTCAACTTGACCACAAATCTCTCCTCCTTGATTATTACTTGACCACACCATAATAATAATCGGTTAACAATAATAAAAAAAAATGCATGTGTATCAACACTTTTGTTACATGTTTTTAAATGAATATATATTATTTTCAACTAATATAGAGTTTATTTGTGAATTATATTAAATATTTTATATATGTAAATGTATTTGTATATGAAATACCATTCATTTATGTGCATTTTTTTATTATTATTCTTTATAGTATAGCTATTATCATATCTTTCCTATATTTAATTTTGACAATAAATATAATTTACATTTTACAGTATACAAATAGTTTACCAATTATGTTTCATTTTACAAAAAACAAATCACAATAAAAAATCTATAGACACAGCAAAAAAATCCTACGGTCTTAATTTTACAGCTAAACACTTAAGTTACATTATCAACCAATCAGATCCAAAACAGTTCTAAAGATTTCCTCTACTTAACACTATTTATTCTCTCAAATCCCATTATATTCACTCTCAAGAAAAGAAAAACAAATTAGATATGTCTTCGATGGCAAGAGAAGAACAAGTAGTCCAACATTTCACCCATGTCCATCCAGTGACGAAGGTTGAAGGGTTTGGCGGGTTCATATGCAATGGCTGCAAAACCTACGGCTTTGGGAAGACGTACCGTTGCATACCATGCAACTACGACCTTCACGAGTACTGCGCCACGTGTCCCCCTACCCTCCTCAGCTTTCTGCATCCAGAACACGAGCTCCGCTTAGTCTTTAAAGGACCAGCGCAGACGCCTCAGGACAGACGTGGCTGCAACATCTGCCACGAACTAGCCGAGGGGCTCTACTACCAGTGCGAGCCTTGCGGCTTCGAAGTGCATCCACTTTGCTCACAGCTGCCTCAGCACGTGACCCACGTGCCTCACCCGGATCATCCCTTGGAGCTGTCTCATATGGGAGCAAGCAACATGTGCATGGTCTGCCACGGTGCGATCCGGTCTTGGCGGTACAAGTGTGGTCCATGCCGGTTCGATGTTCACATGGCATGTGTTAATTCGTCTGCGTCAGCAGCGGCAACCATTCAGCAAACGAGTTCCGGGTCGCAAGCGTATCTTCAGCCTTGGCAGTATCACCAACCTTATCACAATCATGCATGTGGGTGCGGATACAATTACGGAAATACAAATCAAGGTCAGCAACTTTTGGGTGTGAGTAAAGAACGCATAATGTTTAGCATTGTGATGACTCTAATGGGTCTACCTTCGTTCTGATCAGACGGCTTGCGCAGCCCTTGTACCGGCTCGTTTTGAAAATGGCACGTCCCTAACGTCATGCCATTATTGTTTTGACTTCTTTATTTGTTTATGTTGGGCTTTTTTATTTATTCTTTGCAATAAGTTTAACTCTAAGTTTATTAAAGAAATAAGTTTACATAATGTACGTGTTTACAATCTTTAATTATACCCAACATAGTTTCGTAATAATTTATTAGGAATTGGGGGCAGATTTTGAAAACGTAGGAGGACCACTAGGCACTAGAGAGAGTTTATGAGTAAAATGTAATAATAAATTGAACAATGACGAATCCGTGAATGATTTGGCACATAACAATGATGAGTCTCTCATATCTCGCCGTCCCAAAGTTCTTCAACAGTCTTATAAGGACTCGTCTCATGAACAAATGACATACCTCTCACCAACCTTCCCTGCAGCATTGAAACACACATCTTTCAGTTTTAGATAACCCGAGCCTAGCAGCAAAAACAGAGAAAAATCTTTTTGATCTATTTGGAATGCAATCACTTGCCTGTTCAATCTCAGAGAACTTGGACAACATGTCATCGGGTATGGACCAATTGAAAACGTCGAAATTCTGTTTGATCCTGTCTTCCTGTGTGCTTTTCGGAAGAACACTTTGACCCATTTGGAGACCCCAGCGTAATGCGACTTGCGCAGGAGTCTTGCCGAGCTTCTCAGCAACCGCGCCTAGAATCGGGTTCTTCAGGACATCGCTCGTGAGCCAAGTTGTCCCTGGAGAACCCAAAGGAGAGTATCCCTAAACAAAACACATCAACCAGTGTTTCATTTCCAGACATCTTTTCATCAGTTTTGCAACAAAAAAAAGGATATGGACATGTTTTGTTTCTACGTACGGAGAGGTGAACGCCTTTAGATTTGCAGAAATCCCTGAGCACAGTTTGTTGCCACGAAGGGTGACACTCCACCTGGTTTACAGCGGGAGGGACGCGAGCTACTTCCAAGAGATCTGCGAGTTTCTTCGAGGAGAAGTTGCTTACACCAATGGCTCGGGCCTTTCCCATATCAAAGAGTGACTCCATTGCTTTCCATGTGCTAGGAATATCAGTTGGCAAAATGTTCTCTGGCTTAAAACCAGTAGAACCTTTCTTGAGGCTAACAGGCCAGTGGATCTTCAAAAGGGTCACAAAAAAACTGTTGGTGTCAGTTGAAATGGTTCCACAAAATGACGCAAGATGTCAATTGAAAAGAGAATTATATGTTCCACAAAACTAGTCCTAAGATTCTTAATATATACGTAGATCGAACTACATCTAAAAGCACACCTCGGGTTCAAGAAACATATATGGATCAATGCAAGTTATGTTGAAGAGAAACACACATGGATAATTCGTCAAAGGAGCAAGACAGGGTTTCCTAATATGTTTACTTACGAGATACAAATCGACATAATCAAGCTGCAGATCCTGTAGAGTTCTGTTGAGAGCATCTGGCACATCTTGAGGATCATGATAAGTACACCTTCCATATGAGCAGGTAATCAGGTTAGAAGCTAAAGAAAATAGGAAACAATCCATAAGTTATTAAAAGCACAGTGATGCAGAATACCAGAGTTTCGATGTGATGAACAATTCCTCACGCTTAACAACTCCATCATCAAACAGTTTCTTCAGGACGAACCCAATCTGCAGGAGGAAGAAGTTGTTGTTAGTGTCAATAAAGACAGGTAGATTCTGTCAGTTAATTGATTACTGACTAGATCATACAGAGAAGTACGAGCCTGTTATTGCTAGATTGAAAAAAAAAATACAACGGTTTACAAACAACAGAGATCATGTCAATAGAATAACAGACCAAAATCAAGATATGTAGAGTGAAAATAATATTGTTCCAAGAGATTTTCTTGGTCATCAAAACAGAGAGATACAGAATAATGGGAACACACTTCTATGAATAAAAAAAATTGAAATTTGAGGACAAAATTGTAAGGGCCCACCTCCACATTTTAACAGTGATCAAAACGAGTAAAATTAGAATACGATCAATCAAACAAGGCAAATAAACAAGTGTTAACTGTTAAGCAACCATTGCAACACAACAAACGCATAAGCAAGAGCAAGAGCATGAACCAATACAGCTTAACTTTCAAAGCTTATACAAGGAACAGTGAATCCTAATCTAAACGAAATATACGAAAATCCTTGAAAATAAGTATGAGTGATTACCTCCTTTTCGTTTCCATAGATTTGAGCACAATCAATGTGCCGATAGCCGATCTGCATAGTAGAAGAATCTTCATTTTTTTTTCAGTTAAAAATGTAAATCAATTTAGGTGAAATGACTGATTCAACTCATAAAATAAGAGGAATCAGAAATTTAGCTATATAGAGTTGGCTATAAATCCTAAAATTCTACGATCAGTGACCACGAAACCGCGAAAATCACAGACGAACCTTGACAGCTGCTTCGACGGCGTTTCCGACGAGACCAGGATCAGACTGCCATGTTCCGAGACCGACAGATGGTATCTTCGCCCCGGTGTTGAGCTCGAAGGATCTGATTTCCTCCGGCATTATCGGAGCTACGAATACGATATGTGTGTGAGCTGTGTGTGAGTGATGGAAAAAAGTAGAGAAGGAGATGAATTGGGGGGTATATAATAGAGTTGCCTAGCCCATTAAGGGGAAAAGAAATTGTCAGCGACACTTGGGCCTTATTATTTCGTTCAAATGAGCATATATTTCTTTAGTTTTAGACTTTTACTAGTGTGTGTTATTAGAAAGAAAAACTAAGTATAAAATAATCATAATTGTATAAAAAGTTACAGTCAACCCGTAACCTTTAAAAAAAAAATCATAATGTTTATTTTTTTACTCAAATGTTCAATGTTTGCAGATTACTTAAAAATAAAGTATATACATCAAAGTTTTTAATTGTTCTAGATATGACATTGGCAATGGCCGGCTCAGTTTGCAACTGTTATATATATATACACTAGTACTTAGTATATACTTAGTATATTGTAAAGGTTGAAAACTTGAAGACACGTCCGAACCAGCCATGTAATAGAACATTTCAACTTAGATTCTTGTATAATATCAACAATTTGAAACAGAAAAATCTATAACAAAAGTGACATTTTCTTCGTATGGATCAGTCAACTCCACCAAAGTCAACTAAATTTGTATTAATAACACAAGAAAGCTATTGCAGATTTTGCAAACATCTCTATGCACCACCAAGAAGATAGAAAAACCTAAACCGTTCTCCAGTTCAAACCCCAAAAACGGCAGGCGAGGATGTCAAACCCGCACACGATTCAACACTTTACACATAACCATCCCTTGAGCGAAATCAACGTTGTTGGAACGTACACGTGCGATGGTTGCAAACTGTACGGAACCGGCAAGGCTTACCGGTGCGGCGACTGCGACTACGATCTCCACGAATATTGCGGTACGTGTCCCACGAGCCTCAGAAACTCATGGCACGCGCCTGATCATGAGCTCGACCTGATCACCGGTCCCACGCACACGGCCGAGCGCGGGTGCTATTGCTATGTTTGCCGAGTTTACATCCAAGGGTTGTTCTACAAATGCAAGCACTGTAGTTTTGAATCCCACCCGCTTTGCGCACACGGTCCAATGCATGGTTCAAGCCCAATGCATGTCTCGTCTCCCGATGCAACCGTAACGACGCAGAGAAGCCTGCATGGCCCTGCGGGACAGGGACAGCCATCGCCGCCGCACCACTATGGTCAAGGAAACCCTTATGGTTATCCACATATGGATCCATATGGGCCATACCCTCATGGTGGTGGTTATCATCCTCATCATCAACATCCGCACATGAACCCGGGTTCTCCAAAAGCAGATCCCAAGGCAGATCCAAGCAAGGTTAAGAAGGAAAAGGGAGGTTTTATAAGAAGCCTCGGGGCTGTAGCATCTGCAACGTTTACGGTAGCAGCCCAAATCGCCGCTGCAACGATGGGGGCCGATCAAGTTTGAAGATCAATAATTTATTCTGTGATGATTTTGTTTACTTGTTGGTGTGTTTTAATTTTCGGCGTTGTTGTTCATTATATGCATGGTCATGTATGTATCTAAGTTTCACATAACCGCATGATTGCAAATTGCTCCGTGTCGTTGATGTCGATCTTGGTTTTAATTAATAGACCAAAGTTCTATTTGAAAAGATCTCGACTACAAAGACATATATATATATATATATATATATATACTTGTAAATACAAGAATTCGAGAAAGACTCTCTTTGTCAACATATGATTGTAAATGACTAGATCTTTCCAACTCAAAATTGGTTAGACAAAAGAAGAATGATTTACGTACGATCCTTATTATAAATCCTGAAATATCTTATTTTTCTTCCTTCCTTCCGATATGTGGAATATGCTGTCTTCAAAGTTACAATTTGATGACACATTCAAGTTAGATTGAATCCTTGTTATTTTAGAATTCCGTATTTTATTTTGGGTTTCAATATTACTCGTTCGATCTTTTTGAGCTCTAATGCAATGTGAGTGTAGGGTTTGGTTGGTATTCTCACGGCCATATGTAAATATTATATTTCCGATTTTAGCTGACTGCATGTACACAAGACATTGCAAATGTATAATTTGATCAAATTATCTCAGATTCTCTTGTCATGTCTGATTGTGTGTAGTCACCTTAGACATATTGCTTGACCAACAAAAAAAAACTATCACATAGTCACCTAAAATCGAATTATAAATACATGGCAAATGTATAATTAGGTGAGTACAATACATTTTCGGTATTTACAACCATATTTGTTTTACATATGCAAATATAATTGTAGATTGTTATATTAGTGGCATGTTTTTTTGACATTTAGGAACAAACCAAGCTAAACAGACAGAAACCTCCCATACAAAAACAAAAAAGTAGATGAGCTGAATATCATCATATCTCGCCATCCCATAATTCTTTGACAATCTTGTAAGGGCTCATTGTCTCGTGAACAAAGAAGTAACCACTGAATAACTTAGCCTGCATTTAATTCAAAATAAGTAACACAACTCTCAATTCTAGATCAAGCAAGGAAGAACAAGGCAACTAAGTTTATGTAATGAATTGTGCCAAAAAAAAACGAGGTGTTGATTTAGCCGTACCTGTTCAATATCAGAAAACTTGGCGAACAAGTCATCAGGTATTGACCAGTCGAAAACATCAATGCTCTCTCTCATTCTTCCTTCATTAGTACCTTTGGGAAGTACACTGTGTCCCATTTGGATTCCCCAGCGAAGCGCAACTTGAGCAGGAGACTTTCCGAGTTTTTCAGCAACCGTATTTAGTATAGGGTTCTTGAGAACATCGCTTATGAACAACCACGTTGTTGCTGGAGAACCCAATGGCGCGTATGCCTTAGCAGGAACAATATTCAATCAGTGCAAAAAGGTATGGCGCAAATTCACAAATGGAGAAAAAGTAATGAGTGATGTTTATATACACTGAGGTGAACTCCTTTGGATTTGCAGAACTCTCGTAGCTTAGTCTGTCGCCAAGAAGGATGACATTCGACCTGATTAACAGCAGGAGGAACACGAGCTAACTCCAAGAGATCACTTAATTTCTTGGTCGAGAAGTTGCTTACACCTATGGCTCGTGCCTTGCCTGAATCATACAGTGCTTCCATCGCTTCCCATCTGCTAGGAATGTCTAAAGGCAAAAGGTTCTCTGGCTTATATTCAACAGAACCTTTCTTCATCCGTACAGGCCAATGCATCTTCAAGAAGATCACAAACAAACTTTTCATGTAATAATCTCCCCTCTATGAACAATCGATTCCCATATACAATGCTATATATAATATATGAGGTTTAAGCGAAAATATAAAGAAGTTTCAACACTTCTTGAAGATATATGTTTGGAATCTCTCACTTCTGAACTAATATGAAGTCTAAACTTATATATACATGGGGTCAATATACTCATTACCAATTGTTTATTTTTAGTGGAAAATACATGAAACTTAACATTTTATCAAATAACACGTTCAACGAAGTGATGCTTACCAAATATAGATCGTAGTCAAGCTGCAAATTCTGTAGAGTTCTGTTCAATGCCACAGGCACATCTTGAGGGTCATGATCTGTTAACCTTTTAATGATAACACGAATTCGAAAATACAATATTACAGCTGCACTCATCAATCACATATTATTCATTAGATAAAACAAAATACAACACAAGGTACCAGAGCTTGGAGGTGATGAACAATTCCTCGCGTTTCACTACTCTGTCTTCAAACAATTTTCTCAAAACTGCCCCCAATCTGCACATGAAATGAGTTATATAAGTATCCTCATGAGAGACACATCCAGACAGAAACAGGAAAGCAACACTCTACAAGTACAAGAGATTAGGAATAACAAACAATTACACAAATTCTTAAGAAACACTCTAAAGCTTGGCTAAATCAAGCATCTATGTGTCACCTCTTTTTCATTGCCATACATCTGAGCGCAATCGATATGACGATAGCCGATCTGCAATAAGAATTTAAGACTAAATAACTTCAGCTTCACTCGCAGCTACTTACGATGGAAAACCAACTGAGCAAAAGAAAATCCAATTGAAACGGAGAGCTGTCGTGACATCTCTCTTGAAAAAAGCATGGGATCTTGAAACTTAAAAGAAATTTAAAGACAACGACGAACCTTAACAGCGGCGGCGACGGTATCTCCGACGATGCCAGGAGAGGCCTGCCATGTTCCGAGACCCACCGACGGAATCTTAGCGCCGGTGTTGAGCTCGAAGAATCCAATCGCGTTCGCCATTGTCAGAGATTGGAGATTAAGATCTCTGCTGTCGCTGTTGGGTCAACGCACACACACCACTTCACAACTTCCACTAATCCAAGAAAAAAGGAGGAGTGACAAAAAAAAAATTCTTGAAATTTGTTGTATTGCCACGTGGACGAATCCTATTCGTTTCAGACAAAACTTGCTGATAAATTGTTTTGTGAACTTTTTGTCCGCCGAATTTTGCTCAGGCGAACAACGCGGGAGGTTGGTGTAATCTTCCCCAAGATCACTTCGATTTGGCTCAGCCCATCTTTCTCCGTATCGCTCAATACAAAGCCGGTGTCGTCCCCGTTCAATACCGGAGGTACGTTTTCCCATCTCGGTTTAGCTCGGTTCGGTGAAATCAAAGACTAGAGGGTAACTAGTAAAAAACCCCTTTTGGTCTAATATTTGTTTTCTCGGGAATTGCATTAAAACAAGAAAGTTTGATCAATTTTAGACAAGAAAAATGGAGAAAATTGATACATGCTTAATAATCAAACATCTTGTTGCGGTTTAGCTCGGTTCAAGGTAAAAACAAGACCGTTTGGTGAGGCTGAGGTGAACAGAAAGAGCTTTGTGTTTTCACCCACCGCCTGAGTAATTGAGTTTCCTTTTTTTATGTTTTTTTTTGTATTTTGGCTCTAAGATGTTCTCGACAGTCTGTTTCTTTAAGGAATTGTCTATTGAACTAAAAATAAAATTTTATTTTTATCTTCAGTAACATTACAAGTTACGGATTTAAATTGGGATAGTGATGCATCGGCAAAACAATCACAAACCACGAAACTAGTACAATGTCCTGATCAAATGCCTCGTTTATTATTTGATTTGCTGTTTCTGAAATGGGAAGCTTCTCAAGTCCTGAAGCTTGTCTGATCATATATGGTGCTAGATTCCACACAGATTTTGCAATATTGGCACTCGAGAATAGCATGTCTAGTGTAGATTCCGAGTTGGGACAATGGCGACATTCAAAATAATCGAATCTGTTTCCTATCTTTTGAATTGAGATTCCCTGGTTTCTTGAAGCTAATTTATTGGAAAATTGGTAAATAAGAAATTGGAAAATTGAAGGCTTTCGAATTCAAGAAATCTTGAAGCTTTCCAATGCTATAAAGTGTGGAGAATAAATCCATCTGGCCAATATGCATGTTTACCATAATCTAATTTTTAAAACTGACTTACTGATTTCCGGTTTAGGCTAATTTTGGCTCGGTTGAGGCTAATTTTGGTTCGGTTGAATTGGGATTCCCTGGTTCATAAAAAAGGTGAATTGAGATTTTAAGTATAAGCCCTAGACGCGACGGAGACATTACAGCATCTTCATTCCCACCGTGGCTCTCTCTCTATCAAGAAATCTCAGATTGCTTTCGCGGTGGACTCGATTTACAACCCCCCGAAGTTCATCCTCAAGGTAATCGCCGTTAAAAAGTCTCTCTCTTCTCTTCATCTATTGATTCGATTTCTGTAGACATGGTGATATTGAATGGTTGTGTGCTGCGCAGGCACTGTCACGGAATGGCATCTGAAGCGAAAAGCTTCGTGAGGAGAGATCGTCTTCTGGAGCTTGAGGCAGAGGCACGATCGCTGTGGGAAGAAGAAGGAGTATTCGTGGCTGAGTCTCGTAAGGATCCTCCAAAAGCAGGAGAGAAGTTCTTCTCAACTTTCCCTTTCCCGTATATGAATGGTTATCTGCATATTGGGCATGCCTTCTCACTCTCCAAGGTTGATTTCGCTTCTGCTTACCATAGACTGAGAGGCGCTAACGTGCTCCTTCCCTTTGGCTTCCACTGCACTGGTATGCCGATTAAGGCTTCTGCGGATAAGCTTTCCCGTGAGATGCAGCAGTTTGGGAACCCTCCTGTGTTCACTGACACAAAACAAGCTCCAGAAGCTGTTGAGGAAGAGAGTGATACAACACCTGCTTTGCCGGATCAGTTCAGGGGAAAGAAGTCGAAGGTGGCTGCGAAATCCGGTGGACAGGTTTATCAATGGGAGATTATGCGCAGCTTTGGCCTCACTGACACTGAGATTGCAAGGTTCCAAGATCCTTATGAATGGTTGTACTACTTTCCACCACTGGCTGTTGAAGATCTCAAGGCATATGGATTGGGCTGTGACTGGAGAAGGTCGTTCGTTACCACTGACGTTAATCCTTTCTTCGACGCCTTTGTGAGGTGGCAGATGCGCAAGTTGAAATCTATGGGGAAGATTGTGAAAGACCGTAGGTACACGATCTTCTCGCCTTTAGATGGACAGCCTTGTGCTGATCACGACCGTGCCACTGGTGAAGGTGTCCAGCCTCAAGAGTATACTCTTATCAAGATGGAAGTAGTGAAGCCGTTCCCTCTGAAGCTGGGTCCTTTGGAAGGAAAGCGAGTGTTTCTTGCTGCAGCTACTTTGAGGCCTGAGACCATGTATGGACAAACAAACGCATGGGTGTTGCCTGATGGGAAATACGGAGCTTATGAAATCAGCGAAACTGATGTCTTCGTCCTTACTGAGAGAGCTGCTCTCAACCTTGCCTACCAGAACTTGTCAAAGATCCCTCAGAATCCTTCCTGCTTGGTTGAGCTGACCGGTTATGATCTGATTGGGCTCCCTTTGAGGTCTCCTCTTGCAGTGAACGAGATCATCTATGCTCTGCCCATGTTAACCATTCTGACAAACAAAGGTACTGGCATTGTCACCAGCGTCCCTAGTGATGCCCCTGATGATTACATGGCTCTGCACGACTTGAATGCAAAGCCTGCTCTTCGAGCAAAGTATGGTGTCAAAGATGAGTGGGTGCCCTCTGCTATTGTTCCGATTATCAACATTCCCGAGTTTGGGGATAAGGCTGCCGAGAAGGTCTGCTTGGATCTGAAAATCAAAAGCCAAAATGATAAGGAGAAGCTTGCAGAGGCTAAGAGGTTGACGTACCTGAAAGGATTCACCGAAGGAACCATGCTTATTGGAGAGTTTGTTGGTAGGAAAGTTCAAGAAATCAAGCCCATTATCAAGACGAAGCTCATAGATTCTGGCGAGGCAATTCTATACAGTGAACCGGAGAAGCCTGTGATGTCAAGATCCGGCGATGAATGTGTTGTGGCTCTTACGGATCAGTGGTACATAACTTACGGCGAATCAGAATGGCGGAAAATGGCTGAGGAATGCTTGTCAAACATGAATCTCTACTCTGAAGAAACAAGGCATGGCTTTGAGCACACTTTGAGCTGGCTCAATCAGTGGGCTTGCTCACGTTCTTTTGGTCTTGGAACACGTATTCCCTGGGATGAACAGTTCCTCGTCGAATCCTTATCTGATTCCTCCCTTTATATGGCCTACTATACAGTTTCCCACATCTTTCACGACGGAGACATGTACAAAGGCAGCAAGTCTTTGATTAGCCCTCAGCAGATGAACGATGAGGTTTGGGAGTATCTCTTCTGCGATGGTCAGTACCCAAAATCATCTGACATTCCCTCAGATGTTTTAAGTAAGATGAAGCAGGAATTTGACTATTGGTACCCGCTAGATCTTCGAGTGTCAGGAAAGGATCTCATTCAGAACCATTTGACGTTCTTTATCTACAACCACACTGCACTTATGGCGACTCGTAACTGGCCACGTGGTATCAGATGTAATGGTCACATTATGCTGAACTCTGAGAAGATGTCAAAGTCAACTGGCAATTTCAGAACATTGCGGCAAGCTATTGAAGAGTTCTCTGCCACTGCTACAAGGTTTTCTTTGGCTGATGCTGGTGATGGCGTAGACGATGCGAATTTTGTATTTGAAACTGCGAATGCTGCAATTTTGCGGCTGACAAAGGAGCTGACATGGATGGAGGAAGTTCTGGCGGCTGAATCCTCTTTGAGAACGGGCCCTGCATCTACATATGCTGATAGAGTGTTTGAAAATGACATGAACATTGCTATCAGACTGACTGAAAAAGCCTACAAAGATTGTTTGTTCAGGGAGGCACTTAAGAATGGGTTTTACGATTTACAAGCAGCTCGAGATGAGTACAGACTCTCCTGTGGCACTGGCGGCATGAACCATGACTTGATACTGACCTTTATGGATGTGCAAACTCGCCTCATTGAACCAATATGCCCTCAGTTTGCGGAATACATCTGGAGGAAACTTTTGAAGAAGGAAGGCAGTGTGGTAAACGCAGGCTGGCCAGCATCAAATGAGCCAGATTTGGTTCTCAAGGGTGCTAACAAGTATTTGCAGGACTCTATCGTCCTAATGAGAAAGCTTCTACAAAGACAGCTCTTGGGTTCCAAGAAGGCTGCTAAGAAAGGTGCTCAAGTAACAGCCGTGGCAGAGGAGAAGCTGAAGGGCCTAGTTTACGTGAATGAGCAGTTTGATGGATGGAGAGCTCACTGCCTTGGGATCCTGCAAAGCAATTTTAACCAACAGACCCGTTGTTTTACGCCTGATGCAGAGATACTTGCAGAGCTAAAGGAGATACTGCACAAGGATGGACAAGCCGAGAACTTCAAGCAGATTCAGAAGCTTTGCATGCCTTTCCTTAAATTCAAGAAGGACGAGGCAATAGCCATGGGCAGTGAGGCTCTGAACTTGAAGCTGCCTTTTGGAGAGATGGAAGTTCTCAAGAGTAACATGGACTTGATCAAGCGGCAACTCGGTCTTGAAGAGGTTGAGATCTTTTCTGCAACTGACCCTGACGATGTTGCTAAAGCTGGTTCACATGCTTCACTCCTCAAGCAGAATCCTCCATCTCCAGGCAGTCCAACCGCCATCTTTGTTACGAGTAAATGAGTTTCCCGTTTCTGTGTTTTATTTGGCTTTAAGATGTTGTTCGACGTTCTGTTTCTTCAAGGCATTGTCTTTTGAACTAAAACCACAAATTTATGATTTTCTCTTCTTTTCTTCAGTAACATACAAAGTTACGAATTTTCTTCCTCGTTTATTTGATTTGCTGTTTCTGATTTGTGGTTTTAGGTATTTGCTTCGTCTTATTTGTTTGATTTCGTACTCGCATATATTTCTGGGTAATTTCGATGAGTTTGGATTTCGTTTTCCTTCATTTTTATTTTAGTCATTTCCTTGCTGATTTCGGGTTTCTGACATTGACGGAGAAAGGTGTGGATTGTGGAAGGTGAAAGCTTTAGAGTTTGAAAAAGGGTTTTTAGCTGCTCTTGACTATGAATAGGATAAGTCAATTGCCTGATGAGCTTATCTTGAGGATATTGTCGTCACTACCAACGAAAGATGTTGTGGCCACAACGTTTTTCGTCATTAGGAGTTGTATGCCCGAGGTTGTGGGGGCAAAGGTTGTAGTTTCTAGTGACCATCCTGAGCAGGTTCTGGGTTCTATTACTTCAGTCAAGCGCCTCTGTTTATGTGTTAAGGTCATGCGCCTACTGTGTTCTTGGTTTCTTATCAGGAATGGTGAATCAAAACTATCTGAATACTGTAGTTTGGTTATTTTTGTGATCAATTCGGTTGCATTGTGTACTTAATGCCGTCTCTTATGCAGGACTCATATCCTGCTGGTAGTATCTTCTACGGTCTGTTGAGAAACTTAAGATGATCAAGGAGTTATCGTTCTTGCCCAGGCGTTCCCCTACTTGTCGGATTACGTTTTGACTGAAGTTACATTTTCAGCTCCGAGGGAGAGAAGAAGACTTGTTCGATAGTCAACTGATATAATTTCCTCTGTTTTATCTTGTTCATGTCCCCTGTTTCTAACACCTCTCTGTTCTGTTATCATGTGGAAATCCAGTGAGTACTTATACTATTTCCCATTTTTATTATCTTTCTGATTTTAATTTTCAGGATAAGTTTCTTTGATTTAAACCTAAAGTTCCATCTTGTTCCTTATTCCTCCACAAGATTACACATTTTTTCTCAATCTTGGACAAAAAAAATTCTTGAAATTGCCGCGTGGACGTATCCCATTCGTTCCTTTTATATTTCCTTTTTGCCATCTCGTTACACGTTTGATTTGAGTACATCTATACATCTGCACTCCTAGATCCGTTTCAGTCAAAACTTACTATATGTGTTCGAAAAAATTTAAATTAATTTATCCCAATGTTTGACCCTTACATACTTAGGTTAGTGAGAGCTTGATTAGTAATGGTAAATATATATAACTGGATCAGTTCTTTTCTATAAATTAAAATTCAACATAACTAAAAATTGTAAACAATTTGAGTGGCATGTCTTTTGTGTAACATTAATGAACTAAGTGACAAGTTCAACCTCAAGACAAAACACATTAATTTGTTTTAACAGAATAGATCAGCTGAATGAATATCATATCTCCCCATCCCACAATTCTTCAAGAGACTTGTACGGACTCAGTGTCTCATGAACAAAGAAAGCAGCAGTCAATAACCTAGCCTGCATTTTTTTAAATCCATAAACACGTAAATTCCTAGTTCAACCAAAGGAAGAACAGAGCAACTAAGTTTCGGTAATGAACTGTACAAAAAAAACTAGCCGTACCTGTTCAATATCAGAAAACTTGGCGAACAGGTCATCAGGTATTGACCAGTCGAAAACTTCAAAATTCTCTCTGATTCTTCCTTCATTAGTACTCTTGGGAAGCACACTGTTACCCATTTGGAGCCCCCAGCGAAGAGCCACTTGCGCAGGAGACTTTCCGAGTTTCTCAGCAACAGTGTTCAGTATAGGGTTCTTGAGAACATCGCTCTTGAGCCACGTTGTTCCCGGAGAACCCAACGGCGAGTATGCCTAGCAAGAACATTCAGTCAATGCAAATTCACAAATGGAGAAAAATTAATGAGTGATGTTCTTACAGTGAGGTGAACTCCTTTGGATTTGCAGAACTCTCGTAGCTTAGTCTGTCGCCAAGAGGGATGACACTCGACCTGATTAACAGCAGGAGGAACACGAGCTAACTCCAAGAGATCACTTAGTTTCTTGGTCGAGAAGTTGCTCACACCTATCGCTCGTGCCTTGCCTGAATCATAGAGTGCTTCCATCGCTTTCCATGTGCTTGGAATGTCTACAGGCAAAAGGTTCTCCGGTTTAGCTCCAACTGAACCTTTCTTCATCCGTACAGGCCAGTGCATCTTCAAACAAGATTATTAAGAAACTTTTGTTACTCAGTTATATGCGTAAGCAAATATACAAAATGTGTAACTGTTACAAACGAAGTTATGCTTGCTTACCAGATACATATCGACGTAGTCAAGCTGCAGATCTTGTAGAGTTCTGTTCAGTGCCAGTGGCACATCTTGAGGATCATGATCAGTACACCTTTAATGATACCCAAAAAAAAAAAGAAGAATGAAAATGCAAGATTAAAAAAGCTACAGTTAATTCACAGAATCTGCATTCGAATAAAGACAAATATAACACAAGGTACCAGAGTTTGGAAGTGATGAACAACTCCTCTCGTTTCACAACTCTGTCTTCAAACAATTTCTTCAAAACTGCACCAATCTGCATATGAGGAAGGACTTTTCAGTATCATTCATCGGAGACAGAAACAGGAAAGCAACAATTACATATGTTTGCCATCATCACACACACAAACACAAAGACAATTAAGAGGAGAAACACACTGTGAATATTTGGTAGGTACATGTAAGATCAATTCAAGAAGAATCACAAATGTAATATCAATTTGCCTTAATCAAGCACCTCTTTTTCGTTGCCGTAGATCTGAGCGCAGTCAATATGACGATATCCGATCTGCAAACCAAAATTAAGATTAAACAAAAAATTATCTTCAGTTTTACAGTTACTTAGGAAGAAAAACTAATTGAAAAAAATCAATAAGCATAAAACCAAAACAAAACAGAGATCTAACATCTTTCTAAAACAAAGTATGGAATCAATTACGTTAGGAGATCTCGGAGATTAGCATATTTTTTTGTAGTGGAAAAATAACATTTTGTATAGTATTGTACATAACAAAGAATCTAAAGACGAACCTTAACAGCGGCGGCGACGGCATCGCCGACGAGACCTGGAGAGGCTTGCCATGTTCCGAGACCCACCGACGGGATCTTAGCACCGGTGTTGAGCTCGAAGAATCTGATTGCGTTCGCCATTTTCAGAGACTGTGGAGATTAAGATCGCAAACGCATACAGCATTTCTCAACTTCCACTTATCAAATTGACAAAAAGTAAGTAACAAAGGGAATGCGACAGAGGCGGGAGTTGGTGGGGGAGAGAGACATTGATTTCTTAACTTTCTTGCATTCTCATATCGCCACGTCAGATTTGACCACCACGTGGATGTATCTTATTCGCCAAACTGACACGTTTTTGGGCCCACGCGTGTGAGGCCATCTGTACATTTGCACTGGTCGGTGCCGACCTTGTTATTTTCCTTTTGAAGATAATAAATTTGAAAAGTAATATGGGAAAGCTTACTATATATATATTATGTCTTAAAAATGTCTTCATTTCTAGTATTAGGAAAACAACTTTATTTGTGTTACGTTGCATTTGTAACACATTTTATTGTTTGAAGACTGAAGAGTAAACTACATAAAGTTTCATGCGTTAATGTTCTAACCGAGAACAAACATGCCTGAAGGATATATAAACATGTCCTTCACGTCTAAGTTTCTCAAATTTCACCGTCCCAGAGCTCATCGATGGTCTTATAGAAGCCGCTCGTCTCATGCGCGAAGTCAGCACCACGGACTAACTTCTCCTGCAAGATTTCAAAGGAGACGTAAAAACCATGATTAATACGAGGATCTATATTATCAACAATGAAGGGTGTTTTAATTAGAACTTGCCTGGGGAATGTTAGAGAACTTGACAAACAGATTTTCGGGTATAGACCAGACAAAAACATCAAGATTCTCCTTGAGTCGAGCCTCGCTCGAGCTCTTTGGCACAACACTATGACCCATTTGGAGTCCCCAACGTAGAGCCACTTGAGCCGTGGTTCTTCCAAGTTTCTCCGCAACCTCGGAGACAATCTGGTTCTGAAGAACCTTAAGCCTGATTTCTCCCTTAGATTGAGAACCCAAAGGAGAGTAACCCTATCATCAAGCCGAGAAACCAATGACGGCATGTTCATCAATCCATATATACCATCAAAAAACAATAGTAAACTCAGAATGTGTATCTATGTATGTGTATACTCACGGATAAGTGAACTCCTTTGGATTTGCATAGCTCATGAAGACTCTGTTGCTGCCACACTGGGTGACACTCCACTTGGTTAACAGCCGGGACCACGTGAGCCACGTTGAGAAGATCTTGGAGCTTCTTGGACGAGAAATTACTCACGCCGATGGCTCGAGCTTTTCCAGAGTGATAGAGAGACTCCATTGCTTTCCATGTACTTGGTAAGTCAGGTTTCGTGAGTGTTTCAGGTTTTGGCATAAGTGATTCCTTCTTCAAGCTCACTGGCCAATGTATCTTTCAACAACAACAACAACAACAAAAGCAAAATGAACATCATAAAAGAAGCAGTTGTAAGAATTAAAAAAAAAGTTATATGTACCAAATATAAATCAACGTAGTCAATCTGTAAGTCCTGCAATGTTTTGGCTAGTGCTTTAGGCACATATTCAGGCAAATGATCATTGCACCTACAGAACAGAACAAGAGACAAAACATGAACATAGATGTATGAGTAAACAAAACAAAAAAGAATGTCCAGAGGAGAAAGTTGGTTAGGAAATGAACACAAACCAGAGTTTGGAGGTAATAAATAACTCCTCACGTTTCACGATTCCACCATCTATGAGCTTCTTCAATACACTACCAATCTAGTAAATGCAATCATAGCGTGAGAACAACGAAATATGCAGATGCGGGACATTTCAACCTCCCAAAAAACTAAACACTCAACAAAGGCAAAGAGGTTACGCATAATGCCAAAACTTTAACTAACACTCACACGGAGAATCAATTCGAATACAAGCTTCAATATTTTAGGAGAATCAAGAATCATATTTCATTGCCAAATGAAATATTGTGAAGGGAATGGGAACACCAGTGATCAAGATCAATGTTCCAGATGGGAAAGAAATAAAATTTTCAAACTTTAGAAAAAATTGTTAATGGAAAGAAAAAACTTGTAAAGAAGCAATTTTTTACCTCTTTCTCGTTGCCGTAAATCGACGCACAATCGATATGCCTGTACCCAATCTAAAATCGAAAAGAGAAGTATCAGAGTGAAATTTTATAATCAAAGACAAAACCTCGAAATTCAATCGGGAAGCGACGCGTACTACCTTAATGGCCAGTTCGATCGTTGCCGGGACCAAGGCATAGGTTCCGAGACCGACCGAAGGTAATTTGGCACCAGTGTTCAGCTCAAAGGATCGAATAGAAGCTGCCATTTTTGTTTTTTTTTTTTGTTTTTATCCAGGTAATATGAATAAGAAGAAAAAAGAGAGAAGGTGATGAATAAAAAAAACAAATGCGGAAGAGAAGAAAAAGACGCAACTCACAGAAATCTAAAAGCTTCTATCACTATAATGGGTGTTATATTTTTAAGACAAAAAAAAAAACCTTTTTGAACTTTTAAGTCGTAAACAATTCTTTGCTGATCTTTTAGGGTATTTTTGCTGCATTAACATGTTATTTATTTATTTCCATTTTATTGATTATCGGTATTCATGTACAAAATTATTTTTTCTTAAATAATCTACACCAAATTTTTCAACGAAACTTTTAAAGATTATTTTTTTCTATTTTACCTTTCACACAATGATATATTTTCACGACCTACAATTTTTTTTTTTTTTGGGTAGGATACAATTTTTTAATTTATGAAAGCAAAGAAAATAAATAATACTGTTATTACAATATGGAATTGTATATCTTATTAAAAAGAGAATATTCTGCTTATATACACAGATATTACATGAAGGAAGGGAAATACAATTTACACACTTAATGAATCTTAATTATACGTTTAACGAATTCTAACTATACGCTAATCATGAGTTGTATACAATCATTAGTTTCTATATCCCTACACACCCCCTCAAGACGGACGGCGGTTCCAAAGTCCGATCTTGATACTTTAACGATTCAAATCGAGCTCGTGGGAGTGGTTTGGTCAAACCATCAGCTAATTGATCAGTAGAGGAGACATGAGTAACACGTAGCTGACCTGTTTGAATATAGTGACGAACAAAATGATAATCTAAAGCAATATGTTTCATTCGCGAGTGAAATACCGGGTTTGCAGCTAAGTATGTAGCCCCAATATTATCGCAATATATCACCGGTTGCTTGTCACTTTTGATGCCAAGTTCTGATAGTAAAGACGTGATCCAACATAATTCAGACGTGGTGGAGGCGAGAGCACGATACTCTGCTTCGGTAGAGGAGCGAGCAACACCGGTTTGTTTCTTGGAGGACCATGCTATCGGGTGTTGTCCAAGGTAGACGAAGTAAGCACTGGTGGAGGTGTAATCATCTTTGTTTTCAGCCCAATCGGCATCTGTGAAGGCGTGAAGACTTGGTGTGTTGTTTGCTTGAAGAAAAATTCCTTTCGTCATCGTTCCAGCAAGGTAACGAAGTACTCGTTTTACAGCATCCCAGTGATCAATTGTAGGATGATGCATGAATTGGGAGAGCTTGTTGACAGAAAACGAGATGTCCGGCCGAGTCAGCGAGAGATATTGTAGGCTTCCAACAGCTGTTCGATACTCTGTTGCATCATCTAAAGCATTCCCGGAGTGAAGAGTGAGGATCGTATTTGGGCACATTGGCGTGGAGATGGGTTTGCAATTCTCCATTTTCGTCTTGTGCAATAAATCTGCAATGTACCGAGTCTGAGTTAGATGAATTCCATCAGATGTGCGAGTGACTTCCATTCCAAGAAAGAAGGACAAGTCATCTAAATTTTTAAGAGAAAATCTTTGTGAAAGAGATGCAATAAAACGATTTGTATGAGGTAAATTATTGCCTGTAATAATTAAATCATCTACATAAACAAGCATATAGATGAGAACTCCCTGTTTGTTGTAAATGAATAGTGACGCATCAGCCAAGGAGTTGGTGAATCCGAATTCAAGAAGGAAGTTTCGGAGTTCATTGTACCAAGCTCTTGGAGCTTGTTTGAGTCCGTAGATAGCTTTACGCAGCTTGCACACAGCATGAGGATTGTCGGGATCAACAAAACCTGGTGGTTGAGTCATATAAACATTATCCTCAAGTGTGCCTTGAAGAAAGGCATTATTGACGTCGAGTTGCCGAAGGGGCCAGTTGTGCGAGACTGCAGTACTCAGGACGATGCGGATCGTGGCAGGCTTTACAACAGGGCTAAACGTGTCATGGTAGTCGATGCCTGGTCGTTGAGTGAAGTCTTTAGCAACAAGACGTGCTTTGTATCTCGCAATGGTTCCATCCGGATTTCGTTTTATTGTGAAAATCCACCTGCAACCTACCACATTAACAGCATTAGTGGCATTAGTTAAATTTTCGAGATCCCATGTTCGATAGCCAATTTGAGCATTAAACTCATCACTCATGGCCTTACGCCAATGAGGATTCTTGAGAGCTTCTGCAACTGTGCGAGGAGGCAACTCTGTTACTGGTCTAACAGTGGTGTGAAGATTGAGTTTGTTAATTGGTTTTCTTGGTCGAGTGTTGTGCCGAGTGGAAAGCGGAGGAGGAGGTGGAGGTGGAACAGGGGAAGGTGCAATAGGTAAAGAAGGAGGTGAAGGATTATCTGGTGTAGAAATGTCAGAAGATGAGGGTGAGGAAGCTTGTTCTGATGTGGTTACGGCTGTTGAGGTTGACGTAGATGGTTGAGAGGAAGGTGAGGATGGAACTTGTTGTTCAGGTAGGGAAGATGTAGGTTCTGGTGATGTAGAGGATGGTAAAACAGTGACAATGGGATGTAACGAAGAAGTTAAAACAGAGGATTCTTCCTCAGACGTGTTTAAATGTTTTTGTATGGAAAAAAAAAAAAAAATTTCATGAAAAACAACGTGTCTTGAAGTGTAAATTCGAGATGTTTCTTTGTCTAAGCAAAAATATGCACTTTGCGTGATTGAATATCCAAGGAAAATACATGGCGTCGATCGTGCATCTAACTTATGAGAAGCATATGGACGAATCCACGGAAAACACAAACAACCGAAAATCTTTAGTTTTTGAAAATTTGGAGCATGTCCATAAAGTTTTTGAAAAGGAGAGTTGAAATCTAAGATAACAGTAGGCATTCGGTTTATTAAATAAACTGTTGTGGCAAACGCATAAGTCCAATATGCCTTAGGTATAGAGGCGTGTGAGAGAAGAGCAAGACTCGTTTCCACAATATGCCTATGGCGCCTTTCGGCTATACCGTTATGTTCGGGCTTGTGTGGTGGTGTAGTCATATGTGATATCCCATGAGTTGAAAGGAAATCTCTTAATCCTATATATTCACCCCCATTATCAGTATAAAGTTTTCTAAGTTTGGTTTGAAATCGATTTTCAACCAAAGCTTTGAACCGGGTAAAAACATCAAAAACCTGAGACTTGCGTTTTAAAGGGTACAACCATGTGTACCGTGTGTAATGATCAACGAAAATAACATAATATTTAGAACCGTCTATAGAAATAACGGAGAAGACCACACATCCGAAAACACAATATCAAGAGGATGTGTGGATATAAGAGTTGATGTTTGAAAAGGCAACTTGTGCATCTTATTTATCGAGCAAGCAGAGCATGGCTGAGCCAGTAAAGCATTTGAAACAACTGGTAATTGAAATTCTGAAATAATCTTTTGAAGTATTTGAAAAGCCGGATGTCCCAAACGGGAATGCCAATCCGATAAAGTCGTCTTAACGACGGAAGCAAAAGCAAGGGAAGGTGGAGTTGATGTGGTGGTTTTCGGCCATTGGTAGGTTCCATCCTTGGGTTTACCCTCTAGACGAAGATCCCCTGTTTGAAGATCTCTCACCTGAAAGTACGTGGGAGTAAAGGTGACAGCAACTTTGTTAGTTGTACATAGTTGAAACACAGAGATCAAATTTTTTTCAAGTAACAAAACACATAACACATTATTGAGAAAGAAAGACTTTGTATAAGATGGTAAATTAAGAGAGCCAGAGTGGGAGATTTGCAAACCAGAACCGTCGCCGAGAAGCACACCATCTCCACCACTATATGGATTGTGGAGAGAAAGATTTGCTAAGTCGGAGGTCATGTGATGAGATGCACCGGAATCCATTAGCCATGTAGAGGAATCTGACATCATAGCATGATTAGCAGTTGGCTGCCATGATGAAAATTGAGGCGGGGTTGCCACGACATTTGGTTCCGTGATTGATTTGGCGTTGTTTGAGCGGAAGCAGAGCCTCGAACAATACGAAATTCCGGACAGTATTTAGCGCTATGGCCTTACATACCACACGCCTGACAACGGCCTAAGTACGGTATGGAGAACCGTTGTTGGTGTTGTTGACCAGAAGCTTGATGGGAACGAGAGGAGTTGGTGGTGTGATTGTTGTTGTTGTTGCACCAATTTTGTCGAGATTTAGCATCCGTAGCATTAGCAACAATTGGTGTAACAGGGGGAGAGTCGGAGCAAAGAATCATGGCCTCACGGTTGAGTAAACGTTCGTGGAGCTCAGAGTAAGAGATGGCGGAGTCTCTCCTATTTATTGCATCGATCTCGGGCTTGTATTCTTCACTAAGACCAGCGAGAATTTGCTCAGTTAAATCTTCTGGATCCATTGGCTTGCCGAGAAGAGAGAGATCATCGGCTTTAGATTTGATTGTGCGTAGATACTCGCTGATAGTTTGAGTCCCTTTGACACATTGTTTGATCTGAAATTTGAGTTGACGAATATGGCCTCGTGTGGGATTCCCAAAGTTGTTGCTAACGTGATCCAGATCTCCTTGGTGGTGATGGTACTAGAGACAACCGATTGTATAGGTTGAGAGATAGCCCCAATAAGAGAGCTGTATAGAAGACGATCTTGTCGTCTCCATGGGGTTTAGGCAGGATTAGGAGAGGAGACTCCTTCCACCGTCAGAGTAAGAGCAGAAATAACCACCGAGTCTTCAATGAAATGTTGGAGCTCATGACCTTCGAGTAAGGCACGAACCTGCTTGCTCCACATGAGATAATTGACACTGGTGAGTTTAGTAACACTCGACATGTTGACGGAGAGGAGAGTGTGATGTGGATTCTGAGGGTTGAAGATGGTGGTTCTTTCAGCGGTTATATCTGCCATTTTGATCAAACAGAGAAACAGAGGAATAATATTTCAAGAATAAGAGAAAGATGGAGAGATTAACGATGATGAATCAAAGAAGAAGACGAAGAAAAGATAGAGTAATGGCGGCGGAGAAAGAAAAGAGAGAAGAGAAAAAAAAAATAGGTTTTAGGATCTATGTGGCTCTGATACCATATTACAATATGGAATTGTATATCTTATTGAAAAGAGAATACTCTGCTTATATACACAGATATTACATGAAAAAAGGAAAATACAATCTACACACTTAATGAATCCTAACTATACGCTTAACGAGTCCTAACTATACGCTAATCATGAGTTGTACACAATTATTAGTTTCTATATTCCTACAACTGTAAGCAACAAAATTCACATAATTCATTCACAAATAAACAAAATATTCTTTTTATACAATTAAAACACACACAAAAAAAGCCACAATTCTTCAGACCGGGCATGACAAATATGGAACTACCCTTTTGGGTTTATCTCCCATCCCGATATTATTTACATCAGGTTTATTCGACTGGTCCAAGCCATATATTATACTATGTAACTCGTAAAAAATATCAGACACTAAGCCTAACCAGTAAGTAACCACAAAGTCACGAACCCTTTCCCTCACGCGCATCTTCAGGTTCCCTTCAGGTGCGCGTGTGAATCACGTCACGACATGACGAGAAACTGGTGACTGGACTACAGAGGAAACAGCAAACGTGGTGGTAGTGGTCTTGAACGACGCCGTGTTGGAAGAAGATCCGAGACCCGATACTTCGAAATCGGATCTTACGAACCGTCCGGAATCGCCCGGAAGACGAACGTAGTAAGAAGAAGAAAGCGGTGACTCGTCGCCGTAACGGATTTGCATGACGGCCTTATAAACAAACGGGATTAGACCTTCCATTTTGTGTTGTTGTTAGCTATAGCAGCCAAAGAAACAGATCCGTTTGGTCTTTATAGAGAGAAACGAAGTTGTCACGTGGCGTTTGATGATTTGTTGCTGTATCTACAAGTTTTCCCACGTCATTTTGTTGCTAAATTTTAAATATTAGTATTATTATTATATATATATATGATTTTGAAGGTTAAAAAGAGAAGCAACCTTTGAATGTGAAATTCAGAAATTGGCTACAGGATGAATCTGAAAGCTACATTCAAACTGTTATGAAACCACGGCTGGTCCAACGGATTTATCTTCAACAAATATATTCATATAAAAATTTAGTGAGTTTTATCCATATCCAATCTTAATAATAATGTTTTGCAGCTGGACTGTTGAGGAGTTGTATAGTTTTGCAATTCTTCTGTTTAAAATTATTCTACCGTATGTTTAGAAAGTTCAGGATATAAGAAATTATTCATTTCTTTTGTAGACTTTTTTCGAATATGTTATTCAAGTCAACTATACTCCGGTGTTTATTGTTTACTGTATCCTATATTTTTCTCTGTATCTCTGAGGTTTTTTATTAGAAACATTGAAACAAAATCACATATATATATATATATATATATTTTATACTAATGTTGTAAAATACAAATAATTATTTGTTGTTTATGTTTATTTTTCTTTACAACAAGAAAAAAATGTCTTGAAAACTCAAATAATTATGCTTGCCAAAAACTTGGAAGTATTGTTTTATGAAAATTATAATGGTTCGGCTGTCAAAAAAAATATAATGGTTCAGATTTCTTTCGTGATAGCTCAGTTTTTGTTGACGGAACATGATAATATATCAAGCAATCTAAAATTTACATGATTTCTTTTGTTATGACGGAAGATTTTAAATAATTACATATATAATAGATTCCATGCACGGATGTATATAGTTAATTGATCAACGAAAAAGTATTTTATAAAATCTTCAAGTAATGGAAAAATATCAAAATATATTTATAAAAGTGGTCGATGTGTTTAGATTAGTATAGTAAAGAATGCGTGATGTCAATAGATTTGTTAAATGATGACATATGGTGGCAAGTAGAATAAGAGAGGCTTACGAAGTTGTGGCCATTTGGTCTAGTCAAATATTAATTCTATTAGCTCTATGGAATTAAGTAATCTGTAGAAGATGATTGGGTACGATTGACTATTGTCTTGTTTTTATGTTTATCTTCATCTGGATGATGACTGTGATTATATGACTTGGAAGACTTTTAGGTTAACAAAAAAATTAAATTTATACGAAGAAGACATTTTTATATTTTAGTATAAACAAATATTAACTTATACTTAAATTTTAATAGACAAACCTAAAACATGTGTGACTGTATAGAATGTTTACAAACGAAGATTATATGTTTATCAAGTATCACTAATATACATTTCATGTCATCGAATCCCATTTGGTAGTATAATTTTACAAGTTGCTAGTTTTGTATGTCTTCAAAATTGAGAGATCATGGACTTTTTTACAAGAAGCGATGACAAATAGTTCAACAAGAAAATAGTGGTGTCCATGTTAATTTAATTTTTAAATTTACAGAATATTAACAAACACTTAGTTTACCCGTGCTTATATCATCAACTCTGTAGATATATTTTGTATTCATATGGGCATTGATTAGTGAAAGCCCAAAATCTGGTTTGGTCCTTTGGTGCAGGCCCAATAGAAGAAAAAAAAAACAAAATAATAATCTGCAGAGTGCAGGCCCGGCTTTGATGCATCACAAGAGTAATACAAGAAATGGGGATTATGCAACCCAAATTAAAATAATACAAAGTTTAAAATACTAATATACGTTACTTGTGTGTAGCCACTTGAAACAAGCAGACATAAAAGTGTTTAGATCAGTCAGCTAACTCTCTTACTAAAATCCAAAGTTCGTATGATCTTTTTGCCTTGACAAAATCCCTACGGTCCGATTAATCAGAATATAAAAAATAATAACCCCTTGATCGCTTAAAATACTCCACTCGTTTTGGTTTAAATTTCTTTTTATCACCTTGACCTCCATTATTGTCATTACACCATTTCTAGCTTGATCATTTTCCGTAATCCACCACCTAATATTAATCATCTAGAATCAGCTAGGGTTCCTCTAACCACCCCCAGAAAAAAAAGAGAAAAGAAAAACACTTTCTTCTAGGGTTTTCCGTCACTAGAATGGAGAAACCCGGTGGCCCATGGATCCCCAAGAAGAGCAACACAGAATCATCATGGGAAGAGCTGGCCTTCGCGGAAGACGATGCGGCCGGATCTTTATGGCCACCGAGATCTTACGCGTGTAGCTTTTGCCGGAGGGAGTTTAGATCGGCTCAAGCCCTCGGTGGCCACATGAACGTTCACCGAAGAGACAGAGCACGGCTTAAGCAATCCGACGACCAATACTTATTCTCCAAGTCTTCTTCATCTCCGGAGTATCCATCACATAACAATAGCGAGAATATTCGTGAAACCTCTTGCTATACTTTGGTTTTTAACTCCAACCCTAATCGTGTGAAGTCTCAACACTCTTGTGTTATTGATCTTTCCTCTTCCCCTTCTTCTTTACCGTATCTGAATCCTTCTAGGGTTTCTTCCGGTTTACCTTCCAAGAATTCTAAAAATACTCTCTCTTCTTCTCCATGGTCGTGCCCGGGTACTTTTGTGGAGCAAAACAGTTGTGATCTTTATGAAATTCCGGTTATGGAAGGGAGCAAGAAGAGAAAGATCGAGAGAGATGTACCAAAAATTCCGGTTACAGCAAAACTTAATCTAGGAAACACCACTGATCTCTCGGTGAGCATGAATCTGGTGATCCGCCAAGGTTTTCCGATTACTGCTCAAGGGGGCGATGAAGAGATTGGTAGGGGTGATATCCTTAAGAGAAGACGAATGCGTGAGAGTTCATCGCAGCCGTCGATTTTCATTTCAAGTTTATCTTGTCAGAGTGCCATGATCACAAGAAACGAGGAGATCGAACACAAGGATGATCACTTTGAGGATTTAGATCTTGAGCTTAGGCTAGGGACCGATCCACCAAAGAGAAATTGACTGATGGATCATCGATGAATTTCTACCAAAAAGAAAGAGGTAAGGAAACATTTATATATATAATACAAAACTTTATATGGGGACTATGTATCTGTGTGTTAACTTGGGTTTATCTTTCCTTGGTTTTGCGTGTCTAAAATATATCGATATACTGATTTTGAGGGTATTTTTTTCTTTGAGAATGTATGAAAATAATAGTTCATATATTGGAAATTTAAAGGAATCAAGTACTATCCGTATGAGAAACATTATACATACCATTCTCTCGTGTTTAATATATTTTCTTGGCATTTTTCGTGTTACTATTTTTATTTCAACTGAAGACAACTTTAACCCGCGAATGAATCATCTTATACAATGTTAATCACATACCAAAAGATCGTTCATTTATCAGTTTCTAATATGACGATGATATATCTATTTACAAGAGTCTGGTTAATGGAATCAGAATTAAGTTATGATTATATAAGTTTTTGGGGGTATAAGGTTTTATGATGAAGTATGGAATATGAAAATCATTACGTATAGGAACTCTGCAGCTACTGATGTCAAAAAAAAGGAACTCTGCAGCTACTAAATATAAGCGGTGATAACACGTTATATGTCCAGGGGCGGATCTATATAGAGATTGGGTGGGGCACGTGCCCCATACTAAATTTATAAGTTTGTTAATGAGCAGATACAACATCATCTTCGTTAGATAAGTTGATTTTGGATAACAATACTAGAAGTTTTTAGGAAAAGAGTTAGAATCTACCCCATACTGTTTTGTTGTATTTTTCATGTTTTTATTTTTTTTATTTTTATGTAGCCATTCTCATGTTTTTTTCAACTTTTTCAATAAGTCTATTTTTTTGCATTTTATATCTTTTAATAAATATATTATTATTTCTCTTTTTTTTCTTTAAACTTTAATAAACTAGTTTTTTTTGTTTTTTCACAATTATAAACTTTAAAACAAATAACTAAAGACACTAAAGTTAATCATTAACATATGATCTAAGATCATGTTTATCAAATAATTTATAATCTAAATTTGTATAAAAGCTATTTTATTATTATTTATATACTTTTGTTTATATATCACTTTTTATATTTTTTATATGTGAAAATATCTAAAAATTGATGAAAATGGTTTTGCTTATTAGTATTTTTATTTTTTGAAACTCAAAGTTTGAAATTTATTACAAATGTTATTTTTTTAGCAAAAAATTATAATTGTAATTTTGTTATAAATTTTTATTATAATAATCTGTTGGTGCCCCATATAAATATTTTTTCTGCGTCTGCCTCTGTATATGTCTACTAGTCGTTAAAATGGTAATGTATACGTTGTGGGTGGCTATCCAAAAACTGGTCATGCGTTTTATTTTGAAGTATGTTGATATAATCAAGGAACAATTAGCTTTATATTTGATTATGTATATACACGATCCCTTGCGTAATTTTTTGAAGCATGTTGTGTAACCACGATCCAAAATAAGGTCACATGATGAAGGAATATTTTCTGTCACAATTTCAGAGAAAGAGAGAGAGGGAATGATGATATTAATTGTCCCATAGATCTTAGTTGCTTATTCTATTAATTTAGGGTTTTCGATGGCTCTAATGTAAATTAATGTGCATTATATATTATATCTTACGTCATTACGTGTATTTTGGATTTTCTGATAAAATAATATTTCGTCTTCTAAATTAATTCCAGTACTAGCTAGTTCATTCACATAAATTAATTCACACCCACATCGTCACATATATACACAGACACGTGTATATAACTACATATATAAGGAAATCCATTCACAAAAATGTTATAGACATGCTCTAGTCTCTTATACATAAAACAAGAAGAGGCGTGTATATATCGCTGATTTAGAAACTAACAAAAATTGAACGCTGATGCTTATTTTGCATCAACTTACCGTTAGTGCGTCGTGCGATCAAAGTAACTTTGGAACAATTATGTAGCCACGGTAAGCATGAATTATATGTTATCCAAATTATAAACAAGTGTATATATTTTCTTAGACTATTACGAATATATTTAAATGCTATAAATGTTTGGAAAGAATTATTAAACTTTGTATCCGATCTCTTATACTAAAACGTATTTAGAGTTTTGTGAACGTAAAGGCAAATGAATAAGAAAACTTCCAAACATTTTATTCTAATAATATTGACGTTAATTATAAAAATATATATTAATCTGTGTAATTCTTTAGACGATTAATGATATTTTCTCAATAAATGAGACAGTGTTTCATACCCATGAAAATTGTATAATTAAAAATTTAGGGGAATATGGTAAAAACAAATGTGTTCGTTAGACACGCCTCCCATAAGCGAATGTAACTCGAAAGCACCCGATACGTTTAGAGGGAAAATATAACGAAAAGCGTTTTTTTTTTTGGGTTAAACAATAATTCAATAACGAAAATTTGAAAAACCCCTCAATAGTTTAATAATGTTTATTAATTCCTCGTTGTGAAACGTCGTAATAAGCTCGTTTCCACATACACTCGCGCATCTCAGTACGTAACATGATATTCTGTCATAATCATGAAAATAAGCATAAGAAAGAGCACAAAAATCCAAATATGTCACAACACATATTCCCTTTCGTTTGTTCTGTCTCAACAAATAATTTATAAAATGAAACTAAATTAATAAACTATATGCTTATAATAATCCAACTGCTTACTGTCTCTACCCTAACTTTTTAGCCCCACGGGTCACCAACTCTTCTATCGCTTAGACTTAAACTATTTCATAAAATTTTAAAATATATATATATATATATATATATATATATATATGTGAGCTAGGTTTCTACTATATCTATTAACCACCAACAGTGCATTGAAAAAAATATTTGTATAATCAACAAATTTCAACAAAATGAAGACATGATTGGGAACTCGTGACTTAAACTAACAGCATCCCAATCAACTGTTCGTACCGGTGGGTGCAAGGCCATCCAAGGACTTGTAATTTTAAGAAACTGAAAAGAAGTTTACCAAAGTTGCTTCCCTCAATCCCTTTCCTACGTACGTAGTTGTAGATATTAAAAATGTGCATTAATATATAAGTTATGCATGGAAGAAACTATAGATGTATCTACGGGTAGATATGATATTTACTTGTCTCGAGTGTTTTGCAACTAATCTATCAGTGAACTTTTATTCTTTTACTAGACGTCTACAGATACAAAATTGAATTGTCTTAATTAATTCTACAATGTGGGTCATCCGTACTAGCTAATATTTTAGTTTCATCATACAAATTTTAATATCACAGCTCCCATCTTACAAAATCGGAATTTTTAATCATTTTAGTGATCAACCATAACTGACACTGCAGTGGAATTGCTCAAATCCTGGTCCATTAACTTTCAAAACGAACCCTTAGATCACTTTTAATAAGTCAACCGGTTATCAGGAATTCAAACAGTTATTTAAAAAGCAACGCATCAGGACATACTTAAAATCTATCAACTAATTTTGTTTTTAAATCGGGTTTAGGGATCAGTTAATTAGATACACACTTTAGATTTATATGATACTATAATTAAATGGTCTTCTCTGTATACTATAACAATGCATAGGTGGAAGTGAAGTCTTCGAATAGGGGCAGAGCTTTCACATGGGCAATGAAACTCATTCTCTGTAACTCACATACTTGAATAGTTAAATTATTATTCAAATAACAATTTGACAAATACTCATTATCTATACAATATGTGAAGAGAATTTTTGTTTGAATTCTAAGAATTATGTGTCACGGAATTTTGGACGATTCTTAAATATAATACTTATATACCAAAATAGTCTAAGAATAAACACAAAACACAATGGTCATCATTCATCAATTATTTAATACACAACATACTTAACGTATATAATTTATTATATATATATATATGTTCCTTTTTAGTTGGGTGAAAATTTTCCACACGGTCGAACCAAAGTTGTGGCACATGGAAATTAAAATCAAGTTAATGATTTAGGGTCTGATTATTTCCATTACAACTTATCGCGTTTAATAATCAAAAAATGTTGTTGGCGACTGAAAGCATTGATCCTTTTGGTATGACAACTAGATACATCCTTTAAGATTTGCAGAACAATATGACCTTCACATATTTGGGTTTCACTAAATAAAATGGTAAAAGAAGTAGTGTATGCAACCTATATAATTATGCATCTACATGTCACGTCTAGTCTTCGACACTTTCCTCTGACATTGAAGAAGAGTAATTTACAAAGACCAATACAATAAAGTTCAAAAAAAAAAACGACCAATGTAATTCATATAAAATAAAAAGCGGGTATTATTGGTTTATGTCATGGTTCATGACTTTCTAAATCAAAATCAACTGGTATTGAGAAGAATTGGCTGGTTTCCCATTTATATCATATTAACTCGCATCTTCTTTCGAATATGATATTACTTACAAACGACACTTCAAAAAATCATTCATGTAGACTGAATCTCATTATATGATCGATTAGGTCTTTGTCTGATATATTAGTGCAGATTGTGGTGTACTATTGAGGTGATAGTAGTAGTGAGTCAACACGTAAAAAATATCTTTGGCTTATAACATAATCGAGAGGGATGAGAATTTATTGTCTTAAATCACAAGAGTATTTAAAACAATACACCAACAAGAATAAAATTCTCTAGAAATAGAAAATGTGAAATCGGATAAATTGGCAGTTATAAAAATTTACGAAACGAATAAGATTTCATTAGCATTATGTTCTTACTTGCGCCATTATACATACATATGTGTAATTGACACAAACTGATAATCAAATGATTTGAGATTCACATGGTTTAATTTGATGAAATCAGATAATTCGAGATTCACATGGATGAAGACAAACATAACATTATATATTATTCTTTTTTGTTTGTTCGAGCCCATTACTCCATCTGATTCCTTATAAGTGATGTTTAATTTTTCATTTTAAGTGATATTTACTTCTAATGCAAAATTAAATTATTCTTTATCTTTTTGCACTCTTTATATTTTCCAGTGTTTTTGATCATTTGTTGAATTGTTTTTAATTATACTTTAAAATATATTCTTTATATAGAGAAATAAAAATTATCAATATGTGTGAAATTTTTTTAAAAAACATCAGTGAAAATAAATAATTGAAATCTTATTTTATTTTCTCATTTTTTTGTAAGGAAACGTATTCATTCATGCATATTTCTTCTTTTAAAAATATTTGAAATAGGATTGGAAATTGCTGCAAGGCCCGCTCTAGTCGCCATATATATTTATGTTCGAAATTAACAACTAGACTTCGAATAATCAACTAAAATAATATACACACACACGTACTTATGTAAGCGAAAGTTCCACAGAGGATCCTGACAACAAGAAAATACCAAAAATTCTTGGTTGGTCCGCTTTACCAATCTGGTCTATTTTATTTTATTCTCGATCAGTTATAAATAACAGTTGTCCACGAGTGTGAGATAATGTAAATATATATAACATACAAGTCTCATTCACCATTATATATATATAACATACAACTCTCATGTTGGTGTATTACTAATTAAATGATATGCTTTTTTGTTTGTTTGAGTTAAGTACGTAAGAGAAACCATGTATGTTATGGGTGTTTAATTCCCCTTTTCACAATTATTTTTCTAGATAACGCTAGCTAGACAAGATAATAATGAAAATGTATGTTTTTTTCTTCAAAAATAGATGAAATTTTCTTTTCCAAAAGATATGGTATAGTCTCCGGAAATTTTTCAGTCCACTCAAGAAGCACTTGAACCTATTAATGCGAGAAACTGCTATTGCCTGAAGCTGAAACATATGTAGCGAGCAACAACAACAACCTAGCTTAGAACGTTGTAACTGCCAAAAATTCTACGAAAATTGAGCTCAAAATTGTTTTACCTCGTAAAGGTAATTAGGTATAAATACAATTATAGCGTCATTGTTTCGGAAACATGTGTTTCATGCAAAGTCTTTAAGCTAAAATGTCCCATTCACATTAATTTTGTAAAGTTAACGTACAAATCTTATTTTCTTTTATAAATAACATGCAAGTCACAATGTATCATATACATATAATAACATTCAAGTCTCTCTCATATATCTCGGTAAAAGTATAATCTCTTTTATTCTTAATTACTTTCAAAGTTTGAAAGTAGTGTATGATAATACATAGTACTATTTATCACCGTAAATCATTCTTGGCGAAACATTTTCAAATTTGAATTCAGTATGACCAACATTATAAGTGTCATATTTGGATAAATCAATCTGTTTTTTTCTTTGTGTGTGTAAATAAATCGGCAAACCTATCTGAAAATTTGTTGATTCTCACATATTAAATCCCATAACATGTGGGGTACTGGTATATCAATAAATCTATGAAACTCCTATAATTTCGCAGTTTATGGATCGGAGAAGACAAAAAACAGCGGACTTTAACTCAACATGCATACGAGCAAGCTGAAAAGATGAATCATAGTATATTTTTATTTGAATTTTGAAGTCTCACCTTCATCACCCCTCAGCCCAATCACAACCGTAGCTTGTAATTTCGGGCTTCTCTCCTTAATACACGGATATGTCTCCATTTAATTTGTTCTAAAATCCATATTATATGCATATCTTCCATCTGTAATAGAACCACAAATACTCAACCTTGCTTGGCCCAATAGAAAGATAGATGTCCACCACTTTTTCTGTTTGTGGTCAACAAAGGTCCACCATCCTTAAATATATAAAAAATAATAAAAGAAAACAGACAAAAAAAAAATCGAATTATTATCCATTTACAACAAGATGATGGCTGCCCCACCTTCCCAAATTCCATAAAATCTTTTATCAATAGAATAATAATATTTAAATTCCACGAAACTTATCCTGAACATTTTTTAGAGAAAGTCTTGCGAGAATCTAATACCACAAATGGTAAAGAGAGATTTACGTATAGAAGCGCTTTGACAATGAGAAGAATACCATCAAGAATTTAGGAAAAATTTCTAAATTTTTAGAAAGTCTTTTTAACCCTGTTGAAAGAGGGATTCTTAAAAATTTATGAAGATTGAATATTTCTTCTAAAATAAGTTGTTTAGTAGTATTATATACTTGAAAAACATAATATATGTGGTACGTTGAGGTTCTTTTTGTTGCAGAAGCAGGTTTGTATAATTCAAAGTAGACATTTCGAATTCAAAAACTTAAATTGGTGGTAGAGATCACGTTTTTATGTCAACGTGGAGATCACTTTGTAACGAACAAAGATTTGTTTTCTCGAAATCATAAATCTCGTTAGCTAAATTAAAGGAGTAGGAATATTCGTTGAATATGGACTTTCTCTATTTGTATCGCAACAGATAATTATAAAGTTGTGATTATTTTCACATGACCCTATTCGTACAGTCGTATTATACTTGTAAGGATCAAAATTAAAAGTCAATGCCGCATTATCATTACATCAAGCACACATAGAAACATTCATACGCACACAAAGTTATACGCTCCCCCAAAAAGAAGAAGGATGGCCATATTCGATCCGTTTCAGCTCCGCCACAAACCACCGTCGATTTTGCCTACATCAACGTTTAAACCAAGCCATGTTATTTCCGTCGTCGCCAAGCTCTTTTTCACCATATGCATATTTATCTCTGTTGCTATGATCTTCTTCTACATCATCTTCTCCGATTGCTCTGACTGCCACCGCATCGCCGGCCACCTCCGCTTTGACCGTGGCAACGTGAGCTCCACTACCAATTCCTCCACCTCCTCATCCTCATCCTCCTCGGCTATCCTCCGGAAAAATCAGTCCTCGGAAGCCACCGATGTCTCTCATATAGTTTTTGGGGTTGGTGGCTCCATTCAAACGTGGACAGAACGTAGCCGCTACTCCGAGCTCTGGTGGCGTCCCAACGATACCCGAGGGTTCGTCTGGCTTGATGGGGAACCGCCTCTTAATATGACGTGGCTCCCGACTTCTCCACCGTACAAAGTCTCGGCGGACACCTCCCGTTTCAATTACACTTGCTGGTATTAACTATTTCTACTTCTATTCAAAAAGATTTACCTAATTCTTTCAATCAACTGATCTTAGTCAAGTTCACTAGCTATGTTGTTCTAGCCTTCTAGGTCAAGGATCAATTCTCACTAGACGTATTTTCTCTTAAAAATTCACATAGCTGTTGTGGATTAGTTTGGGATCTTGGTTACAAGAAAATAGATTTTGTTAGATAATCGGTTGACCTAAATCCAAATGGGTTCCTTAGTAGAACGTTGCGGCACATATAAGACCATGACCACACCTTTTGGTTTTTAAAAAGTTTATAGTATATTGTGATAATGTATTGAATGAATATTAATTATAATAATCCGATAATTATTTCTTTTGTTTAAAAGGTATGGTTCAAGATCGGCCATACGAATGGCGAGAATCGTCAAGGAAAGTTTTGAGCTAGGGTTAAAGAACGTGAGATGGTTCGTGATGGGTGACGACGACACCGTTTTCTTTCTTGACAATCTATTAGCGGTGCTCAATAAGTACGATCACAATCAAATGTATTACATCGGAGGAAACTCCGAGAGTGTCGAACAAGATATCGTTCACTCCTACGCCATGGCTTACGGTGGCGGAGGAATAGCAATTAGCTACCCATTGGCAATTGAGCTAGTAAAGATACTCGATGGCTGTATTGATCGATACGCATGGTTATATGGATCTGATCAGAAGATTGAAGCTTGTATTAGCGAAATTGGAGTTCCCTTGACCAGGGAACTAGGGTTTCATCAGGTATATTCGCAGTTTCCTTTTTTTTTAAAAAAAATGAAAAATTATCATAAATCATCACGATATTGTGTACATATTTTATAGATCTTCAAAAGTAAATAATTCATTGATAGATTTCTATATATATAGGGAAGTATATAATAAACGGAACAATTTAATTCCGTAATAGTTAATGGCATTGGCATATTGGTGTAACTATTTATGTGAAATTTCTATAAATTTGGAACCATAAATATCGGAATTTAATGATTTTCTTTGCATGGTCAAAATTCAGATTGACATACGTGGCAACACGTACGGTTTACTGGCTGCGCATCCGGTGGCTCCTCTGGTATCGCTCCACCACCTCGACTACGTTGACCCGATTTTCCCCGCAACGACCCAAATCGACGCCCTAAGAAGACTCATATCGGCCTACAGAACGGATCCAAGCCGGATAGTCCAGCACAGCTTTTGCCATGACCCGACCCGGAACTGGTCTGTCTCCGTTTCATGGGGCTACACCGTTCAGATTTATCCGTCTCTAGTCACGGCCAAGGATCTTGCGACACCGTTTCTTACGTTCAAGTCGTGGCGGACGTCGAGCTCCGAGCCTTTCACGTTCGATACCCGACCCATCAGCGACGACCCGTGCAAGAGACCCGTTGTTTATTTCTTGGACCGGGTTTATGAAGTCGGATCGGGTCAGACTCTTACGACTTATCGGAAGCATGTTGAAGTGGACGACCCGCAATGTGATTCGCCAGAATATGCTCGCGCCAGTTCCATCGAGTTCATCGACGTCTCCGCTACTACGTGGATGCCAAATCTCTGGAAAATGGTACGTAAAAATATCCGCTTATTTGAATTTATTAACATTTTTGCGAATATACATTTCTATATATATCCACTATCTATAACAAGATTATTATAGACATCAAGTGACAGAAAAAAACAGCGACTATTGAATAGTGAAATAACTGATAAACATTAAGACCTCTCATAGATATGGATGAGGATGACCACTAATTACAAACAAAATTCGTGATTTATTCTTAGGCATACATAACTTCTTTTGCATTGTTTTTGTATATTTTTTTTTATTTTTATATCATATAATTTATATGTTTAATTAAAAACAAATTTGATGGGGTTTACAGGCACCACGGAGACAATGTTGTGAGATTGTCAACAGTGACGAAGACTCGGAAAACGTAATAAATGTCAAGATACGGCATTGTAATTCTTTCGAAAGTGTAACTCCAAAGTCATAGCATCCGAGCGAAAAAATGACCAAAAGATGTTGAAGTCTGACAGATGGCATGGATCGACCGTCTCATACCAAGAGGAAATGATCAGCAATTTTCCCATTGTTGTAACTTTTATGTAAATACCAACTAACCGAAAGTCGGAACTTGGATAAAGTCAAAATTAACTTTACATATTGTAAGTTTTCTTTTTCCAACATTTCATTTTTAAGCATAGATTTAGCTGGTCATGTAACAAATGTTTTGCCGAAACGTATTTATTATACAGCCAGAGCTGGTTTTAGGTCCAAACAAGAGAAGTTTCGGCTTGGGCTTGGGCTTGCTAGATCGATTAGATGGATAGTACTTTGCACTGATACAATCTCTAAAGTCTGAAACTTTCTCAATCGATTAGATGAATGGATATTACACAGTATAGAGGCGGAAGGAGCGCGAGCATTGAAGGTACAAACAATCTTACACAGTTGTGGATCAGAGATCCAACTAGAGAGAACATCCCATAGACTGACTCTTACACATTTGTCTAAAAGTCTTAGAAGCGCACTCATTCTCAAGAAAACAATAAAAAATAGTCACTAAACCATAAAATCAGGGCACCTTCTTTTCTATCTCATAGTCTCATCATATCACATACAGTGTCTTCGTTTGGGTCAATATAATAAAGCCCAATATTATTTTAGTTGGGTATGGTTTTTATGAGTAACCCAAAATGAAGTGTAAACTGGAACCGGAATACTAGATCACAAGAGCTGAAAAAGAGAGAAATACATTTCTCCTTACAAAGATGTATTAAATGCTTTTCGTTTTAAATATCTTCGGATCTCTATGCTAAAACGTTCATTTGTCCCCATTTCAACTTCTTACCACACGACGTGACAATCTCTTCGTCTCGAACCACAAGAGCGAAGAGAGAAGACTTCGTTAGCATACAGACAATCTCACGCAAAACTCCAATAGATCAAAAGAGAATGTTGACATGGTTGACTTCAAAAAATCAACGATTATCCAGTCAGAAGCTTCCAAGATTAGAGTGGACCCCATTTCTAGTCTACGAGTTTTGTCCAGTTGTGCATTTCCCACGTGGGTCCCCAATCTGCCATTAAGGTCAGTTCCACCCCACCTAATTCATCATTTATTCAGGATTAATGTTAAAATGCTACACATTAAAATACTAAAATTCCTTGCTACTATGGGTTGGCAAAACAAAAAAACCAAGTTCACGTGCTGACATGATTTGTAAAACAATGCTCGTGAAAGGTTGGCAATTTTATACATATAATTAAGAATTATCTTAGTTTTATAATCATTTCATAACTTATTACTATAATTCCCTTTTGTACCTTCTCGTGATCGATTTATAGAAAGATTTAGTGCAAACTAAGAAAAATATACACACGTATAGATATAAAAGTAAAAGATTTAAATTGTAAGAGAAATATTTCACAAATACAATTATTCAAATTATTTTTGGTTTTCCTCTACAATAATACATATAAAAGTAATAGATTTGTTTGGCAAAAAAAAAAAAAAATTGTAAGAGATTTTGGTTCATGGACAAAACAAAGGTGAAAGGTGAGGAGGAGTTACGTCGTCAGCAGGAAATTTGAGAACCATCTTCGTGTCTACATAAATACACTCGAGTAGGACTTTATCTGCCCAAATTCAGACTCGCATTTATTGGTACTTAAATATCTATTTCACATTAGAGAGTTTTTGAAAATGTTGAAACTAAGTCGCTGTATTTGGCATATTAGACGACTGTGAGTCCCATGATAACAACAAAAATCATAGAGGCAGTATAATGTAGTCAAAAACTCCAAAATAATTCCTTGGCACCGTGCTAGCTTAATTCTGATGTCATTCTTACATAATCATTCATTTTTATGTGTATGTTACACATTATTACGAGATTCTTGTTAAAAGTTCAAATTTAAATGACCATAATTCATAGTGATTATAAATATAACTAGGTGGTTGGCCCGTACATATGTGCGGATATAATTTTTTTGATATACATAGTTAATTGTAATATTTAAATATTGATTAGTTTTTTAAAACATTGGTATGTTTGTATATATATTGTTTTAATATTTTACAAACTTCTTTCTGAAACTAATGTATTTTAAAACTTTTTATTTTTATAATGCTTGTAATAATATATAATCACAAATATAAAATTTATTTTAAATAATAATTAAATTCTTATAATATTTTTTGAATATTTCTATAGTATGCTTTATTTCTCCTTACACAATCTACAATATGCTTTTTTGAGTCTTACATAATATGAATTTGCAAATACATATATAATATATTTTAAGTATATATTTTTCTTGATTTATTGCAATTTAAACTGAAATAGTTTTTACAATTTTTATTTATTCCTAAGAGCAGATAGATGGTTGGCACGCATGTGCGGGCATACCAACCACTTCACTACACTTAGAATAGATAAAGAGTTTTTAAAAAAAATATAAATTGTATAATAATTAAAATAAAAATTAGACTATAATCAATCTTAACAAAATACATGCACGAAAAAGTGTGCATGTGACTTCAACTAATGTACAATTAATATTTATGTATATACGCGTATTTGTAAAAAAATTGAAATATGGATCTTATGTGTTAATTTTTTTTAAGTGACTTTGTAAAACAAAGGACGAGAGATTTATTTTTATTTCTTATTCATATTGTTTCATCTTATTATAATTTATTTTTTCGTTGTTCGGTTATTTTTCAATTTATTTATGATCTCAAAATTTTATTTTTATTTAAAATATGATAAGAGATAAGATGAGATGGTAACATAAGTTATGTACATTTTAGAAAACAACAATAAAAAGATGATAAAAATTATAGAAAATATATGGTCCTATTAATATTATAAAATAATAATTAGTATATACTTTATTCATTTAGTAAATATTGGTTTGAAAAGAAAATTATTTAAAATTACGTTTTTTAAAAAAATTCAATAAAAGTTAATTATTTTTTATGATTTTAACATTTTATTCTTTAAATTATTTTTATCATGATTGTATTTTATTAAAAATTATATTATTTAATAATTTGTTTATTTAAAACTTGTTTAGATTTTATTAATATATTTTATAAATTAATAACTTTCCGAAATAAAAATATATCATACTTATAGTATTATTAATAAATAGAATTTTTACTGTTCTATTGGATAATTTAATATTATTTTTTGTTTTTATATGAAATTATAATATATATTGTTGAAAAAAATCGTAATTATATTTTATGAAATTATGAATATATGTAAAAAATTGAAATTATAATAGCTTTTATTTTCTGTTAATTTTACTGTTATAAATATAATTTAGTTTATTTATGTTTTAATTTCATAATTTTTACAATTTTAATTCAACCAATCAAAACATTTCGTTTATTTTAGGAAGTTTGACATGTCACATTTACATGTCATCAATTAAAAACACTAACTTTGGCTGTAGTGTTGACAAGTCAGCTATTTTCAATTATGTTACTTCTCAAATAATATGTAGTAGATTAATATTTATGTATGTATGCGTATTTGTAAAAAAATTGAAACATGGCTATTACATGTTAAAAAAATTTAAGTGACTTTGTAAAACAAAGGGCGAGAGATTTATTTTTATATACTTCTATTTTTATTTCTTATTCATATTGTTTCATTTTATTATAATTTATTCTTTTGTTCGGTAATTTTTCAATTCATTTATGATCTCAAAATTTTGATATACAATGAAAATAAATATATATATATATATATATATTAATATGATATAAAATTTTATTTTATTTAAAATATGATAAGACATAAGATGAGATGATAACATAAGTTATGTACATTTTAGAAAACAATAATAAAAAGATGATAAAAGTTATAGAAAAATATATGGTCCTATTGATATTATAAAATAATAATTAGTATATACTTTATTCATTTAGTAAATATTGGTTTGAAATGAAAAATTATTTAAAATTACGTTTTTTTAAAAAAAACTCAATAAAAGCTAATTATTTTTTTATTATTTTTAACATTTTATTCTTTAAATTATTTTTATCATGATTGTATTTTATTTAAAATTATATTATTTAATCATTTGTTTATTTAAAACTTTTTTATATGTTATTAATATATTTTGTAACTTAATAACTTTCCGAAATAAAAATATATCATACTTAATGTATTATTAATAAATAGAATTTTTAATATTCTATTGGATAATTTAATATTATTTTTATGTTTTATATGAAATTATAATATATATATTGTTGAAAAAAATTTGTAATTGTATTTTATGAAATTATGAATATATGTAAAAAATTGAAATTATAATAATTTTTATTTTCTGTTAATTTAAATTTGTTAATCTTAGTGTTATAAATATAATTTAGTTTGTTTATGTTTTAATTCTATAATTTCTATAATTTTAATTCAACTAATCAAAACATTTCGTTTATTTTAGGAAGTTTGACATGTCACATTTACATGTCATCAATTAAAAATACTAACTTTGATTGTAATATTGACAAGTCAATTATTTTTAATAATGTTACTTCTCAAATAATATATAGTGGATGAATTAGTTAAACTATGACATAATGTGACATATAATAGTCGTATGTTTTTATCTCAAAATGAATCATGTAAAATCTATTTTCAAATATTAAAGCCCTAAAAAATATCATTTGATAATTTGATCTTAGCTTATTCTTTGGAACAAAAATTTGATCCTCACATGACCTTACAACTAGAAACTTTTAAAAAACTAACTACAGTAGAAATGACCATAATTCATAGTGAATATAAATATAACTAGTGAAATAATGACATCATGTGACATATAAATAATCAGATGTTTTATCTCAAAATGAATCATGTAATATCTATTTTCAATATCAAAGCTCTAAAAAATATAATTTGATAATTTGAACTTAGCTTATTCGTTGGAACACAAAATTGATCCTCACATAATCTTACAACTATAAACTCACAGTAATAGTTACCATCGAATCTTCGATCACCACCCAAAAATATTAGTTGAAAATTACTAGTAGTGCCTAATATGTCCGATAAATTAAACAAACATCCTTATGGTTACAGCATCATTAGCGTGATAGATGGCAGATTTTAAAAATTGATATTTAAAATTTTCAATAAGATTGAATTAAGCTTTAATCTTGGAAGTTGGAACACATAAAACCTACTTTGATTAAATTTCTCAATCACGAGCAATCCCCCACAAAGAAAAAAAAAGCTTATTTTTTCTAGAAAGAAGAAGAAAAAAATGTAAAAGAAAAAAGACGACTTTTCCACTCTTTCCACACCATATATTATCTAATCTTTCATCACCTACTCCAAATAAACTCAAGTATCCAATGGGAATCTAATACAAAAAAACACAGAGCAGAGAAACAGAGAGGAAGCCATGTTCTTGAAGCTCTTCATCATCTTCTTCTTCAACCTCCTCTTTCAATCCCAGAAATCCTCTTCCCAAGTTACCAACTTAACTTACAATGGTTTTCTGCCACCACTCACTGACATATCCATCCAAGGAATCACCACCGTCACACCCAACGGTCTCTTGAAGCTGACCAACACGACCGTTCAGAAAACCGGTCACGCCTTCTACACCAAACCGATCCGGTTCAAAGATTCACCAAACGGCACCGTTTATTCCTTCTCCACAACTTTCGTCTTCGCTATTCACTCCCAGATCCCGATACTTAGTGGCCATGGCATCGCCTTCGTCATCGCTCCTAACCCAAGCCTCCCTAACGCAACGGCAAGCCAATACATCGGTCTCTTCAACATCGCAAACAACGGTAATGCAACGAATCAGGTCTTCGCTGTCGAACTGGATACGATCCGGAGTACAGAGTTTAATGATATCGACGATAACCATGTCGGAATCGATATCAATAGTTTGGATTCGGTTCAAAGTTTTCGGGCTGGTTGGTGGGACAAGAAAGGAGAATTCAAGAATCTGACTTTGATCAGTCGTAAGCCGATGCAAGTTTGGGTCGATTACAATGGTCGTACGCATAAAATCGATGTGACGATGGCTCCGTTCGACGAAGATAAACCCACAAAGCCGCTTGTTTCGGCTGTAAGAGATCTTTCTTCGGTTATTCGCCAAGATATGTTCGTTGGTTTCTCTTCTGCGACCGGTTCTGTTCTGTCGGAACATTATATCCTCGGGTGGAGTTTTGGTGTGAACGGCGAGGCTCCGCCTTTGGTTTTATCGAGACTCCCGAAGCTTCCTCGGTTCGAGCCCAGGAGAATCTCCGATTTCTTCAAGGTCGGGATGCCTTTGATTTCTCTGTTTTTGATCTTCTCTTTGATCTTCCTCGTCTGCTTCATCGTGAGAAGGAGGAGGAAATTCGCAGAGGAGCACGAAGAATGGGAAAAAGAGTTTGGGAAGAACAGATTCAGGTTCAAGGATTTGTACTACGCGACCAAAGGGTTCAAGGAGAAGGATGTTCTCGGGACGGGCGGGTTCGGGAGCGTTTACAAAGGCGTCATGCCTGGGACGAAACTGGAGATCGCCGTGAAGAAAGTCTCGCACGAGTCACGACAAGGGATGAAAGAGTTTGTGGCGGAGATCGTGAGTATTGGTCGGATGAGTCACCGGAATCTAGTCCCTCTCTTGGGTTATTGTCGTCGGAGAGGAGAGCTTCTTCTCGTGTACGACTTCATGCCTAATGGAAGCTTAGACAAGTACTTGTACAACAATCCGGAGGTAACACTCAATTGGAAACAGAGGATCAAGGTCATCCTAGGCGTTGCCTCTGGTTTGTTCTACCTTCACGAGGAATGGGAACAAGTGGTGATTCACAGAGACGTCAAAGCCAGCAACGTCTTGTTAGATGGTGAGCTCAACGGTAGACTCGGGGATTTCGGTTTGGCTAGGTTGTACGATCATGGTTCGGATCCTCAGACCACGCACGTTGTAGGAACATTGGGATACTTAGCTCCTGAGCACACTCGGACAGGACGTGCCACGACCGCTACAGATGTTTTCGCGTTTGGGGCGTTCTTGCTGGAAGTAGCTTGCGGTAGACGTCCTATCGAGATCCAGCATGAGACGGACGAGACGTTCTTGCTTGTGGATTGGGTTTTCGGGTTGTGGAACAAAGGAAACATCTTGGATGCTAGAGATCCTAACATGGGTTCTGAGTATGACCAAAAGGAAGTCGAGATGGTTTTGAAGCTAGGTCTCTTGTGCTCTCATCCTGACCCACGAGCTAGACCAAGTATGAGACAAGTGCTACAATATCTAAGAGGAGATGCAAAGTTACCGGATTTGTCTCCGTTGGATTTGTCCGGGAGTGGGATGATGTTAGGGATTCAAGACGGGTTTAGCGAATTAGGGATGTCGTATTCATCCTCCGTCTTTAGAGGGTTCACCGGTGGATCTTCTATCGCTGATTCTCTACTCTCCGGTGGTAGGTGAGTGCTTTGAATATTAGAGCGGTTTTTGTGTGTTTTTGAATATTAGAACGGTTTTGTGTGTGTTTGCATTTCATATGTAACAGAGAGTATCTGGACGATATAAGACTATGTAATTATATTTAAGAACCTTTTGTCTAAATAATATTTATGGCCAGGGTTTTTGAGAATTGAGATCAGACATATATGCATTTGGATATACTACAATCTTAAGCAAAATAGATTCGATCCAATGACCACCAAGAATTTCTAGCTTTCTAAAGTATGCGTTGTGCTGCTTCTGGCAGTATTTACTGTTTATGGAACTCAACGTTCGGTTGCAAACGATCAAGAAAGTCCTCACCTCTCTAGAAATAATGAGTGAATTGAGGTGGAATGGTTAAACATTGCAAGACGGTCCAACCTCTAGTAAAAAAATAAAAGATTGCAAAAAGACCCATAAGACTATATATATACTAGGGTTTCACTCTTGTCTCTTCCCCTGTGGTTTTCTTCTGTCAGTGGTTCTTTTCAACATCGTCCTTTGCTTTGCTGCGGTAAGACTCTCGCTGCTTAATCTATTCTCCTTCTTCTTCTTCTTCTTCTTCTAAGCTTACCTTATCGTCGACTATATCGGCGGGAAGAACCCTGCCTTTTTCCGGTCGCGTTTCCTTTTAATTACCTAGCTATGTGTATGGATTAATTAACGACAGAACGTAATAGATTGGAGAGTTTGGTTTCCGATACAGTTAAATTTTCAAATTTTTATTGATTTTAGTACCCCTTTCTACCAAATTGATATGTTGCAGTTAATGTTATATTTTCACTGGGAATATAGGTTGGATGTTCTGTGATTGCTGAGTTGTTTGATTTGAAACTTGGGTTTTGTTGTATAAGCGCACATTTTCTAACTTAGTTTCTGTTGGTGGCTTGATTGATATAGAGATTGACGTCTTGACTCAATGAGCGGAAGGAGCGACCCTTTATCACGTGCAATGAAGAAGGAACCTGAGCCTGAGCAGACATCCGTCATCCCGAGTTAGTGTCCATTTCTTTAATTTGCGAGCCACTGTAATTGGATCTTTGGCCTATCGTATACTTGGTTTCGTCATCCACACTCTTTGTTTATTTATACCACTAAGACGATACTGTAATCCACTTTTGTTCTATAGCTATGCCATTTACAGAAGCAGAATTCAAGGCGCCTGTTTATAAGTCAAGGCGTGCTTATGGAATAAAAGTACTTTCTGACGGTACATGGGTGCGGAGGGTATATACTAGGGAAGGACTGAAGGAGATTAAAGCAGAATTTGCGAGCTTTGATGCAGTAAGTTATACATTTCATAAGTTATACATTTCATGATTTTCACCTATCATACATATATAATTTCATCACTGACTCAAGTGCTACTCTCAGGCTGAGGATGCGGATGCCTTCTTAAAACGGAAGATGCCAGAACTCGGGTAAATAACACAACATACACCAATCTCTTTCTCTCTCTCTCTCCCTCCATACATTGTTTGTTCCTCAGAAACTTTTCACTTACGAACCACCCATCATCATGTGCTTGCCAGGTTTTCCGACAAGGAGTAATCTGGAATCTGGTGCCATGTCATATCCCTTGACTCTCAGGTTCCCTAAAAAAAAGTCTCGCCAAATATCCAATCATTTGACTACGTACACTTATTAGACTGGTTTTTCCTTGTGTTATACGCTAAATATATGAAAACACACAGAAGATGAAATGAGCTATACAAAATACAATGGAAGTAAAACATATAGATAATGCAAAATATTAGTATAAGGAAAGAGACAAGGAGAGAGAGAGAGAGACCATAGATGCGGCAGTGCAGTAGACGAGGATGAAGATCATGCCACCCAAGGCCCAAGAGATGCCGATGCTTGCGCCAGCTCTTGAAGGCGATGACTGTCAAAACGGTGACGTATAGAAAGAGGAGAGTAGCTATGAACTCAACGATGACTGCCTGTAGAAAGACCAATTCCCAGGCGGTGGTTCTTGGTACATATAGATAAGTCCTCACCTGTTTTATACTGTAGAAAAAATGAGTGAATTGAGGTGGAATGGTTAAACATTGCAAGACGGGCAGATTTTTTTTTTCAAACTCATAACGAAGGCCCTTAATGTCTCCCTTTTCCTTGGAGTTAACTCCCTCGAAGCCCTTGAATCATACTTCTTATTCTTCAAACTTCTGTAGAATTACAAAAACAATTTTGTAAATTATGTGGGAGTTCAAAGATAATGATTACTGAGGAAATAGCCGTACTATTGAGTATTGATAGTGTAGTTTGTATTTCAGAAGAATTATAAATTCATTTTATCCGTGATTAATTGTATAGCACAATTGTGTCTGAGTATAAAGATTTAACTACCAATCTCCAAAGATACAAGGTTTTACCATATAAGATATGTTATGATCATCCCCCAAAACATTAATTATTGTGCGGTATATTTCAAATTCTATACAGCTGTTTATATTATACTATATCGTACTAGTAGTTACTACCTTATTATAAATCGGCAATTAGCGATTTGCTTTCGGCTGTCCCTTCCCTGCTGCATGGCTTATCATTTCGAGCGCTGTGAAAAAGTATGCATAATGTTTTAGAATTGGTATATAACAAAAAAACCTCAGACTTCTAGATAGTTAGTCCTTTCAAATGGTTTGTGAAGAAATATATTAAACAAAGACCCCCAACTTCGGTGGAAAAGCAGCTCCTTTAATTCTCAACAAGAAACCATTTTAGAGACATGGACTCTTTCTTTACATGTAAGAAAACCGATTGCCCATGCTATTTGGGATCCTCAATTTTGATCAATACAATAAAACAAATACTACTCTCTTCATACTCTCTCTGTTTTTTTAAAGTAAGATGTTTTAGTTTTTTTTCTTGTTTTTAAAAGTTTGATGTTTTAGATTTTATTTAATATATTTAATTTTACAAGAAATCTTTTACCAATTGAAAAGAGAAAAATAGTATTAAAATAATAATAAAAAAATAAAAAGCAGTCAATAAATAAAAAAAATCATTAGAAATTTGTATTTTAAAATGTGTAAAAATCCTAAAACATCATAGTTTTAAAAACAGATAGAGTATTTAATAATATGATATTTTCTTTTTTTTTAAGATATATGATTCACACAAACCAAAGCAAAATTTATTAATAAAAGACTTCTTTTATCTTTATATTAATTGATAAATTACAAAATAAACAGTAAATATAAAAAATTACAATAGACATTTTATAATATTTGTTGTAAAACATCATAAAAATAAAAACAAATAAAAACGGAGAGAATATAAAAGAACAGCAAGAAAAAGGTCTAATAAAATATGCCAAGTTTATGTAGTCAAAAGAATAGCTTAGTATTGGGGAAGCGTGCCGATTCAAGCACATTTAATGAAGAATGTGGCCTCGTAACGATCACCAAATGAATAGCTTAGTAGGTGTATTATCTTCTTCTTTTATTATCTTTTCATTAGACTTACGGAAAAAGGAAGTCTCACATGTGAATGTGGATCCATATCTATTTTATCTATGCCTGTGTTTCTATATATATTGGAAGGACGTGACCGAGTCTTCTTACATCGATCATTGTAAGAAGAAAGAATGGCGTCGAGACCAGGTCTTCTTACTGACTGGCCATGGACACCTCTTGGAAGCTTTAAGGTCTCTTTTTATTGCTCCTTTTGCTTCATAACGTCTTTGTATAATATGTTTTTTTTTATATCAATCATTAGTCATAATGTTTGTCTAAAAATATGGATTAAACAAAGCAGTACTTGGTGTTGGCCCCGCTGGTTATCGACAGCATCTACTCATTTGCAACCACGAGAGATTACGAGAAACTTTTGATAGTGGCCATGACGGTGTGGCGGATTGTTCATAGTCAAGTTTGGATAAGTTTTTCACGCTACCGAAGTGCCAAAGGAACCAAACGGATCGTGAACAAGTCCATAGAGTTTGACCAAGTCGACCGAGAACGATCCTGGGACGACCAGGTCGTCTTCAACACTCTCATTCTTTACTTAACTAAAGTGTTCGTCACACGGACCAACACCATTCCCTTCTGGCGAACCGATGGAATGATCTTAGTCGCTTTCCTCCACGCTGGTCCGGTTGAGTTCATCTACTACTGGTTTCACCGAGCCCTTCACCACCACTTCCTCTACTCTCGCTACCACTCACACCACCACTCCTCCATCGTCACCGAGCCCATCACTTGTACGTACACATATGACTTTTACACACACTTCCTCACAAAACATATAAAAATTGTATAAAAAGCACTATCTATTACTCTCTCTGTTTCTATTATGCATATATAAACATTATTAGTCCTACGGAAACAAGTAATAAACTCTTGAATGATGTTCTCTCTGCTATTTTTTTTATTAATATATACTTGGGGCTAATGTGTTAAATAAAAAAGAATTTGCTACAATGACATATGTCTATATGTCCATAATATAATGCATGGTTTTGATTTCAGCGGTGGTACATCCGTTTGCGGAGCATATTGGGTATACACTAATCTTAATGATACCTCTAGTAACGACTTTGCTATGCGGCACGGTCTCTGTCGTCTCCGTTGTCCTCTACATAACTTACATTGATTTCATGAACAACTTGGGTCACTGCAACTTCGAGCTCATTCCAAAATCTTTCTTCTCTATTTTCCCTCCTCTTAAGTTCCTCTGCTACACTCCCTCGTAAGTCTTTATACACGTTTATAGTTCTTGTGTGTTATAATATAATTTTCACAATTTTTTTTACCAAATAGTTTTTACCTTTTTGGTTTACAATCCACACAAATGAACTTTGGTTATTACTTAACACAAAACAAATATTATACACTAGTGAAATACCAAACTGAAACAATTTGAGACTAACTATAATATAATGTTTGCAGATTTCACTCGCTCCACCACACGCAATTTAGGACGAACTACTCTCTGTTCATGCCAATGTACGACTACATTTACGGGACAAACGACAAATGCAGTGACTCATTGTACGAAACATCGTTGGATCCAGAAGAAGAGAAGCCGGACGCGATTTATCTCACCCACCTAACATCACTCGACTCTATTTACCATCTCCGGCTTGGCTTTGCTTCCCTTTCCTCGCACCCGCTCTCTTCCCGGTGCTACCTGTTCCTCATGAGACCCTTCACTCTAATACTCTCCTTCCTTCTGACTTCTCTCTCTTCTCGAACCTTTGTCTTTGAGAGAAACCGCTTCCGTGACCTCACACTTCACTCCCACCTCCTTCCCAAGTTCTCCTCTCATGTATGCCTCTACTCTCTCTTCTCTAGACTCTAAAAATATCTCAAATAATTTCACGTTTTGTGATAAGTTTTACTTGCCAATCAACAGTACATGTCGCAGCGGAACAAAGAACGTATCAACAATATCATAGAGGCGGCTATTCTTGACGCGGACAAGAAAGGTGTGAGAGTAATGAGTTTGGGGCTATTGAACCAGGCATGCAATTAATACATTTATTTGTTATCCTTATGTTTTTGATACCATTTAAGAGGCGACCTACACATAAAATCTTATGAATAATATTATATATATAACAATAAAAATCAGGGAGAAGAGTTAAATGGGTACGGAGAAATGTATGTAAGGAAGCATCCAAAGTTAAAAATAAGGATAGTGGACGGAAGCAGCCTTGCAGCTGAGGTGGTTGTCCATAGCATTCCCGTTGGGACCAGAGAGGTTCTCTTTAGAGGCCAAATCACAAAGGTTGCTCGTGCCGTTGTCTTTTCTCTTTGCCAAAATGGCATCAAGGTACCTCTTTACAAAATTATATGTATTTTTTGGAGAGTTATTCATATATATTTACAGAATCTTAAATTGCGTGTGGGAATGATAGGATCTAACGTAAATAAAAACAAAACGTAGTGTCGATATAGTAACTTGAACATATACACCATGTCCTTTATAAAGTCAAAGAAAGTTTCATATAAACCTTTTGACACGTAAACAATGTCACATGGCCTACTTTGAGTCCAAATCAATTTAGCATCTCGTTTTGTGATCTGGTTTCATGCTGCTTTCTACATTTGAAAGTATTGTAATATATATACTTATTGTAGAGATATTCGTAAAAATTGGTCATCCTTAATAAATTATTTCCACAAATAGGTGATGGTGTTACGTGAGGAAGAGCATTCCACGCTAGCCAGATTCCTAAGAGATGATTGTAAGGAAAATCTAGTGCTCACAACGAATTACTTCCCGACGGTATGTGTAAATTGCAAATGACATTAGATAATAACATAATAATCATAATATTATTACTATATAACCAAAATAATTAAAACATTACATACAAATATGTAACACATGATGTAGATATGGTTGGTGGGAGATGAGTTAAGCAAAGAAGAGCAGAAGAAGGCAAGAAAAAGAACTCTCTTTCTTCCTTTCACTCAGTTTCCTCCTACACAACTCAGAAAAGACTGCTTTTACCATACAACTCCGGCTATGAACATCCCTGACTCTGCCCAAAACATCGATTCTTGTGAGGTATCTCCACATTAACATAAACATTTTAAGAAAACATTGATATATATATACATGGTCAGTATATATATAACACGCATGTGTATATGTGTAGAATTGGCTGGGGAGGAGAGTGATGAGCGCATGGAGAGTTGGAGGGATAGTACACGCCCTTGAAGGGTGGGAGGAACACGACGTTTCAATCGTTAATCCTCTCAGAGTTTGGGAAGCTGCTCTTCGAAATGGTTTCAAACCTCTGCTTTTGCCATCTCTAGGGATTCAATAAGTCCTACTAGTTTGCTTATAAACTAGCTGTCCCCATAACTTTTGTCTTCTATTCGGTTAAAAATTATTTGTGACGAGTAAACTATAGTGTTTGCGTTTGTCATTTCACTCGACTATGCTTTATAATCTGTTTTTTATATGAACCACATTAGTCATAGAGAAGCTAACTCTCACAACCCTCTCTCATCAAGATCAATCGGTGATGGTTCACTCGGAAATTCGCTGTTATTCGATTACAACTCTGACCAGTAACATTCACTGGTTTAAATACGATTCCCAACCTTGTCTCTCAAGTTTCTCTCCTTTAACCATATTCTCTTCTCTCATGTCTTTCTGGTACTGACTCATCCTGACAAAACCAAACATAACAAACCCATAAAAATCTCATTCATAACTTAGTTCGTGGTTAATCTGACTCTTTATGTAACAAAAGGAAAAAGAACCTTGAGACGAGTTCAGCATCAGAGATCCCCAGCATCCGGATAGCAAGCAAGGCTGCGTTGGTCGAGTTGTTTATAGCAACTGTGGCCACAGGAACACCCCTTGGCATCTTTTGTAACCAGAGAATAAAAAAAGGTTTAAAAATCGCAGACAAAATGTCGATTCAATAATTTGACAACTCAAGTGAATCATGAAGCAATATGATGCGTACCTGAACGATGGAGAGAAGTGAATCAACTCCATCCAAACGTGTAGCACGTACAGGAACACCAATCACAGGCAAAGGAGTGAGTGAAGCAACCATACCTAATATTCAAAAAAAAAAGAACAACGCACAAAACCTGTATCAGAAACTCTATAGTGCTTTTATGGTTGTAGAGACAAGATGAGTTCATGTTTTTAAGACAATACCTGGTAAGTGAGCAGCACCACCAGCACCAGCAATTATCACTTGGACGCCTCGACTATGAGCTGAGGTTGCATATGAAAACATCATCTCTGGTGTGCGATGAGCTGAAACTATCCTTACCTGTAAAGCCAATGATGAAGTCATTTCTCATATATCGTAACATTCGAGATGCAAAGAGGTGACAAGCACTAATTAATGCCAAGTTCAAATTTTTTTAAACCTCATGTGTAACACCAAACATGTCAAGAATTTTTGCAGCATCTTTCATAACAGGAAGATCCGAATCTGAACCCATGATGATACCAACACGAGGTGTCTCTGCAATGTGTAAACAACATGCAACGAAACTTGAATCAGATACATCGAAAACTCATAAAGGTGATCAAGAAAATGAGGGTCCATAACTTCATAAACTAGAAATACAACAGATTTTAGCAAGGCAAGTTCGGAAAAACATTGTGTAAGATACAAAATTATGCTAATATGGAAACTGACCATGTACTTGATGGCTTTCTTCACTTAATATACAATGCAACCTTCGTTCCAAAACACCCATAGACTGCCCAACAAGAGTGATGTGGCCCATCTTCCGCTGTTTTCTCATTTCTGCAACAAGATTTCATCATATACAAACTTTGTGAGTAAACTATACAATTCACAAAAAACTGACAACGCACCAAGTCCACTATGCTAGAAGACTGAGCAGCTTCAGTTTATTACCAACCTCGAGTTCAACAAGTGTTGGGTTAAGCCTAAACCGAGAAAACTGTAAGAGAACATGAATCTAACCTGGCTTGTCATACCAATGCACAGATGCACCTGGAACACTCAGAGCTCTCGCAATAAGCCGATGAGCCAATCTGAAACCAGCTTCTCCCTGAAATATAGAAAATTGGTTCATTAAACTGATATAGAACAAGACACTTCAAACAGTAAAGTAAAGCGGAAACATCCATTACATCATCTTCGCCAAGGATATTGTACATAATGGACGCAGGGGTTCTCATGGACGGATCACCGAGTGGAAGACCGACCACAGCCCGCAAGTGTTGTTCAAACTGTGAAGTATAACATGCCTCGATCGTTTGATGGCCACTGTTGTGTGGTCTAGGTGCAACTTCGTTTAGCAGGATCTGGTAAGAACTAACTCTGATAAGTTTAAAAATTATTAAAGAAAAAGAGGTAGAGAGCCTAAAACGTATGACAATACCTGACCATCCTCTGTCAAGAACAGCTCGACTGCAAAAACCCCAGCGCCTTGTAAAGAGCCAACAGCCTTTTGAGCAACATCAGTGGCAAGTTTGTTAATCTTCCAAGGCACATCTGCAGGTGCTTTAACTATATGGCATATGTTATCCCTAGAGTGCATTTCAAGGTGTATTAGTAGAAAAGTAAGAAAACCATATCTTTCAATCTTATAAATAACATTTAGTCAAGTTTTATTATGTTACCTGTGAACAGTTTCAACAACGGGATAACAAACCATGGAACCATCTCTTCCCCTAGCCACAATAACAGCCAACTCCTAAAGTTTTATATGTTAAATAATTATAAACATCAGAGGCAAATAAGTTACTGAAGCAAAATAAACTTTTATCACCATTTTTACCTTGACAAAGGGTGCCCATTTCTCAACATACAGACCACGACTGAAGCCTCCAAGAGCTGGAAAAGTGAAAAAGCATCGAAGCAAAAGCAGGAAAAACAAAGGTTACATATTGATTGTGCTGCTACTTGAGACTCTGAACAGCATTACATCTCGACAGTTAAAGAGCTTACCCGTTACAGCAGAAGACAGCCCATCTTGGCTGTTGGCAACTGCATTTCCGCGACCATCATAAGCCAATCTCTTGCTCTTGATCATAAGAGGGTAGCCGAAAAGTTCACCAGCTGTTTTTGCTCCTTCAATATCGCTTATCTGTTGTGGCAAGGCTTAGGAGTTAAAAAATGTTTAACAAACGCCTCAAGATTCAAGGACAACTTAGTGAGTGATTCTCTCAACAAAGCATAAATAAAGGCCTAACTAACCTCCATAAACTCTGGAAGTGGGATGCCATGGTGAGAGAAATGAACTTTTTGCATGTATTTATCCTGAAACATCAAACTGTCTCATATAAATCACATTGCTTGACAAACTTCAATTATTCATCATACTTCAGTTGATGAAAAGATTTGAGAGGTTTGGAAACCTGTATGATCCTGATAGTAGAGGCTTTGGGTTGGCAATCTACTCCTTGTTTCTCAAGCCTCTCTAATGTTTCCACGTCAACATGTTCAATTTCCACTGTCAAGACTCCACATCTAGCTACGACAATAAATAAAAACAACCATCAAATATTGTAACTTAGATAATAATAACTGAGAAGCATTCAATAGACAGAACAAAAGATTGGACCTTTTTGCAAATTCTTCCACTGTAGCGCTGTCGTCAAAGCTATCAACCATGTGGCCGTAAGATAACGAACTTGCTGAACAATTCTCCGAAGGATCTAAAATCATCACCTTGATAGCCATTTGAGAAGCAGCTTGGCAAAGCATACGACCCAATTGTCCACCCCCTAACACTCCCACAATTATCTCAGAAACTCCATGGACATGTTTATTCTCCTTCTCCTCACTTTCAAAGAGAAAAGATAAATCACTTCAGAAATATAGTTCCTTCCCCAATCTCACTGATTTCAAAATTTGTGTCAAGTAACAGAGAAATGAGAACTACAGGGAAACACAGATGCTACACTTCAAAGAAAAGATTAAACTTTTTTTTCATTTCCACAGATTGATATACACAAGCTTAACTGATCTGTTGTTCAATCAGAACGACATTCAACTTTGCTTGACAAACTGATACAAAAGCTCGTTTGTTTTTTAGCCCCCTACAATCACACTAGCCAAGAAAAAGACTTGAGAGGAATTGTTATAATGTGACACCATTATACTCCACACACATAAGATTTGCATCCTTATTAGAAATTACAGGGGAGATAGTTACCTGATAGGAGAAGCCTCGTGAGAGCTGGAGGCTAAAACCGGATTTAGTTTCCCAGAAGAAGAAGTAAGACGATTCTGCAAATTAGCCATGGTGAAACTCTGGGAGGAGTACGCTTTGCTAACTGGAAGAGATCCAACTCTGTAAGTGAGGCGAGAAGTGTGGAGGACCGGACTTGGATTCCCAGCGACAAGAACAGCAGCTGAGCTCTGTCTCAGAAGCAACATCTAGAATATAGAGCAATATCAGCATCCCAATAGCACTGGAACAACTATATTGAATTTTGTATTCAGTTCGTTCATGAGCATTCAAATAAGTAACAAGAAGAAGAATGCTAGACCAAAAATAGAGGAGTAGCTCAAGCAAACCTAAGTCAGTGTCCATAGCCAAAACCACTGACACTTAAAACAGCATGTGAAATGGCAAAATTGAGAAGATGACTGACCTGGTTTCGAGCTGTGGCAGAAGAGGCCTGAAAAGGAGAGACGATTCGAGAAGTCAGCTCCAAAGGTTCGATTTTTATAGAGTGAATCCGAAAACTGTAGACTGAGAATTCAGTAGGATTATATTAGTTCGCGTAAGTGAACATCTAGAATTTATAAAAAAGTAAAAATAAAAACCAAAATTCAAACAAATCCCATGAACTCACCCGATCAGAGGATGCGAAAAGAGTTGAGACTTAGGTTCTAAAGCAAAGGATAACAACAAAGTTCAAAGAAAGTTGAGACGGAGCAGAGTAGGCGTAGGCGAAGGCGAGGAGAGAGAAGGGTTTTGGGAAAGAGTGGGTTTTTACAATTCGGTTTAAAGAGTACCACCCCTAATTAAGGTTTACCGGTCTAATTACTAATTCAAAAACCGAACCGGATATGATGTGAGCCCATTTCAACTGTGTTGATCTCGATTTCATCGGAAAACCAGAGTAACGAAGGAGGAGAGAGATCAGACGGCGACGAGAGGGGAAGAAAATGCCGGTGAGAGTTGTGGAGAGCAGCGCGCCTGCCCAAGTTTCAGGTTTCTCGCTTCTTCCCAGTTTTGAAATTAGGATTTTTTTTCTTCCGGTTTGTTCTATTGAAGTCTGATCCTATTCGTGGCTCTCGTGAGATGTTCTTTTATTCATTGGATTGTTGCCATTTTAAGGAACTGATCCTGGGAATCGCTCACCACTTCCGCATAGTTCACTTCTTGGCGCGGGCCAGGTAAAAACGATTCGACTTCCATTAATGAACAAACATGTTCTTGTGTAAATGTTCAAAAGTTAGAAAAATTCTTTCTTTTGATTGTAATCACACAAAAAAAAAAGTGATTGCGGCAGTGATTCAATTCATAAATGTCTGCTTAAGCTACTGGCCATAGATGCTTGTGCATCTGTGTTTATGTATGCACAATCTTTTGGTAGGAGATAGCTAAGATAATTTTAATGCAACTTTTGTTGGAGCAGCGTTATTGCAAGACAAGAAGGACAGTACTAACTTCCCTGATGTTTTGGCTATTTAGGAAAGCCAAAAGCATAAAGATGTCGTGTCTTATTGTTTCAGACACAAACATTGTTCATAAGCACCAAACATCTTGGGGGCAGTGACTTCCGTGTTAGCTTTGTCTGGATTTAACTGGCTTGGTATCTTTTTTCATGTTGCTGAATCAAAGTGCACTTATATTAAGTAGGAAAACGTAAAAAACATTCATTGGCTCCAGAAGATTGATTTATTTCATAGTGAAACGTAAAGATGAGGGCTTTTTGAGTTGTCGCATACTTACTTGTTAATATACGCGGCAGGCGTTTTCTGGTACGCAAAATGTCTCTAATCAACAGAAGGAGGAAGCTTGGAGAGTTAACGTGCAGATACAGGGAGTTGACCTTGAACATGGCTATCTTTGTGGCACTATGGAAGCTCTAAACGTTCCCATGGCAGACACTCCTGTAATCTCTTACACCCTTACTCGTTTCTTGTCTTCCCTGTTTCTTCCCCCTCTTTGAATACACAATCACAGGAAAACGATTCTCTACTGTTTGTTATGCGTGTGTCAGGTGATAACATTCTGGGAAGGGGAAATCGTTGATGGAAAGAATTATACTTTTTACACCGGAAAGTGGGAAGCCGTGTACGTCCCAAACCCTTTTATCTTGAAGATTTTAAGCTAAATGATTTCTTAATGTGAATACATTTTTTTGACAAATGTTTGTCATCACAGGAGGGAGGATGATATGAGACATTGGTCAAAGTTCCCATCTTTTTCCCCTCTTCAGGTAATGCTCGAGTAGCTTGCTTTTAGTGATTTAACATTTAACCCACACAAACAAAAAACTTGCTTTTAGTGTCAGTAACATCTCCTGAGCTGTGTTCTGAACCTAATCCTGCAGGGACAAGTTGAGTCTGATGGTGGGAGGCAATTGGATCTTCGCAATTACCCTTATATTTTTATGGTAAAAAAAACTCTCAGTTTCATATCGATTCTGATTATCCATTTACTGTTGGGGTATATTCTATAACTTCTGCAATCGTGGTTTTGTTTCTGGTGATGCAGAGATGGAAAGAGCAATACTTTGTAAATGTTGGCACAGATTGTGGACTAACAATAGCTGGATTTTACTACGTATGCTTCTCCTGCAGCGACGGATCCATCAGCGGTTTCTATTATGATCCAAACAGCAGGTAAGTTGTTGTTTACAGACTATAATGTTCTATTTTTGTTGTTGTTTGGGTATAGAGAGAAGTTGCTTAAACCTTGCTGCAACGGTCTATGTTTTGTTATCCAGTCCGTTTCAGAAGCTGGAGCTGAAAACAGTAAACGAAGGAAGATCTGGTTTCAGCTTCTCTTCTTACGAGTTGCAATGATGATGAAAGCCAAAAAGTCATCAGACAGCGCCATATGATGCTCTCGTGCGCACATGCGAGACACGTGATCCAGTACATTCTGAGGTGTCAATTTTAAATCATTATTAGTAGGATATCTTTGTGTAGGTGGCAGCAGACCAGACCAGTAAAAGCTAAAAATACTATTTTGTCATTATGGTACGAGACTACTAAGCTAACATTTTAAAACATCGCATTTTCGGGAAAAAAAAGGCTTCAGACATCATCACTGTAAGAAGGCTTCAGAAACTAGCTGTATGAAGTTTTTCCTAAAACAATTTTTTAATAAAAACAAGTTTTGGTGGTTGACAAAAAAAAAAAAAACAAGTTGTGGAATTTTTAGAAAGAAAAAATTGTTATATTTCTGAATATTTTTTGGCGGCTGGTTATTAATTATCACGCATATGTAACAATAAAGTTAAATATTTATTGACCTCATCCAAAGCCGTTATGGGACAATTGTAAAAATAAACTTACAAAATCGTATGGAGCGAAAGCTATTAATTAAAAAAAAAAAACAGGTCCCGTCCCGTGAAAGGAGATGGGTCACCTCTCCGGCGCCTGGAATCTTCTCGCGGTGCAGTACACGCGTTAAATCAAACACCGTAAAAACGAGATCAACGGATTAAAGTGATCCGTGAAATTCACGCTCTTACATTGAATGTGGAACTGTTTATGATTGATTTTATATTTTAAAAGTTTCCAGTTCCAGATATTGCGAGTTGCGACCCTCCATAAGGGGAAAGAGCTTATTTTTCCGTCATTTTTAAAAGATTAACGAGGAAATAAAAACAATATCTTTGAACTCTGTAAGCGATCTATGCCTGAAGGGGAAGTGGATAACAAGAAGCAATCTGAGATTAACAGGTTTCAGTTTCTGATTCTTGTTTTGTTACTGGAATATGCGAGCCTTGAGTATTTTAAGCTTTTCAAATATTAGAGATCTCGTAATGGAAAATTAGCGTTTAATTTAGAGATCAATTTTTTCACTCTTCTCAGTTCTTGAAGAAGCATAAATACATAGGATAATTGATTTGTAACCTCTATGTTTTCATATTAATTGTTGAACAAAATCACAGCTGCAGAGGATGATTGACAATATCTTGTCTTGATTGCTTATTTAATCATTGTGATTTAGAAGTTCTATTAAACACTTAATCAAGTTTAAGATCAAGAAACTCGATTTATTATTAGATTATTAACTAATAAGATCCATCCACTAATATGTTCTGATTTGTTGTTGTCTGGATTCTTTCAGTTTCCATCATATGATCAGTAGTAAAAATGTGTTGAAAATGGAAGATGTTGAAGTGAGCAAGAAGAGGAAATTTCAGACAGATCAATCGGAGTTATCATTACTACCTCTGTCGAAACATGTTTGTTTTGACAATGCCGCTTGTTCCGACAATACCAATGGCAAATCAGAGATTGATTCAGAGTATTCAACATCGTATGTGAACTCAAATTCAATGGAATGTGACAGCGAGATTATGATGAAAGAAGAGTCATCTGGATCGTGCAGTGAAGACAAGATGATCTCTTTCGAAAGCCATCTCGATCTCATCTATGGCGCCCAAAACCTAGAGGATTTTTCAGATAAAGACATTGAGAACAGTATCTACCTCGACGAAGAAGAAGACGAATCTAAAGGATGTAGTAATGCGGCTAAGTATGTTTTGTCCTCTGGGAGATGGACTGTTGACCAAGGTATATAAACCGGTTCTTGGTTTTGTCCATGGGGATTCCCTTAACCGGATATCCACTAACTTGGTTTCATGTGTGCAGAGTCTACTCAGCATGTCACAAAGAAGCCTACGATTGATCAAGAATTCGAGGATTACTTCTCAACGCTAATGCTGTGACGAAATAATGTTAGACTAAAAAAAAAATGAAGATGTACATAGAGCTGTATTCATTATGTAATCTCCTATCATTTTGATTCTTGTTGAACAATAAAACCTTCATCTCAAAGTGATTAGAGAGGTTTTTAAAATGTTTGTAAACAGGATACATAAAACAGTAGTGTGAGATTCATGTCTCTTATTGGAACAAAACACTATACTCTCACTATAGTATCTCATGAAACTTGCTTGCTCAAACCATCATCAGCCATATCAGGAATATTAGAACCCTCTCGTCTAACATTTTTGGTCCTCTCGTGATGAAAGCTCTATTGGACTTTGTGCGTCATATAGTACAAATCCTAGCACACCTCTGCTCATGTGTCCTCTCTCAACCATATGGTTTTTCTTTTAACTGGTTATGCTAAAACCATATATTTTGATTATGTTGGTGATAAAGAAATAACCATTTGCAACTCTAGTCTCCATCTTACAAGATTTTGTGATTCGAACTTGTTATGTATCTTCTTCTGTCTTGATTAGAAACTTTTTTTTATTAGAAACCTGTTGGAATCAGAAAATCTGATGATAGTGTAGAAAGTTATTTTGCTGTGGGATCCTAAAACTATCTATACCCTTTTATTTTACTAATGACCAAAGGAATGATAAGAAATAATGAATTCCTCTTTATTTCTTAATTTTTTTTACCATTTACTAGAAATATTTTTTTCCACATCATTTCTTACTATTCTTTATTCTGAGCGAAATTATAGAACAAAATAATTTCTTCTCAAATTTGAAAAAAAACAAAATATATATATATATATATTTTTTTTTTCAATCCTATTATTTTGTTTCTTTTATTTTGTTCCTTTTATTCTTGTTGTTCTTTTAATAGTGACCAGTTATTGTCAAAATATTTCTGAAACAACAAAAACTAACATTCTTATTAACATGGTCAAAAATCTTCTTAATCTTGTAATCGTCTTAACTTGGAACTGTTTTTTTTTCTTTATTAAGGATATATATACTTTATACGTACTACCCAAAAAAAGGATATACATTACATACTTTATTAACCCCCAAAGGCCAAAACTAATGAAGTGATGTTCTTCCTAATAAAACGTGTTAACATGATGGTCGAGACTAGGATTCAAAGCGTTGCTGCTAGAATGTGGTTTCCTCGCAGATTGGTTTTCTTGGGCAATGCGGCTTAAACACAAGATGCAAGCAAAAGGACATAATAATCTTGTGTTTATGTTCAAGAATTCGATTAAAAAAGTAGAAAAAAACAAAACCTTAGATTTTGTGATAAAATAGAAAACAAACCTGAAATTAATTATCTTTAGATTTAGTTTTTTCTTATAATGTTTAACACATAAAGTAGAACACATGATTTGTTCATATTAAAGTCGAACCAAACGCAAATTAGGCTACGTTTAAGAAGTGCAAAACATGCTTCCACGATCGTTGGTTGAATTGTATTTTTCATTATCATTAAAATTTTAATTGGAGAGATTAAAAAAAAAATAAACGTGACGAGATGTCTTACAAAGAGAAACACGTCTTGACACTTTCCCCCATAATTCCCGATTTGCCCATCATTCCATAACGGTGCTTTGCTGCTGAATAATGATCGATCATCATCATCATCTCGTCTTTCTCCCTGACAAAATCTCCGGCGAGAGAGGCCAATTTTTTTGAAAAATCCTGTTCAATTTTTCGCATGCAATTTCAATTAGTTTTCCCGAGATTGTGGATCCGTGGAGGAGGAGGATATGGAGAATGGGGGAAACAGGTTGGATCGGAAGAGGACGATGACGATGAACTGGGCTGGGTTGGGGGATTTCGAAGACGACGACGATAGGTTCTTCGAGACTCATGACCGGCTCTCCTCCGCTCTTGCTTTCGACATGGCCGGGTCGTCTTCCGACGAGGACGAGGATTTCGACGACTGCCGAATCTCGTTTTCCTCCGCCGTCTCTTCCTTGACCTCCGTTTCCAACGCCTCCAGGAATTTCCGTACGCCGGCGATGTCGCCTGATTACGATATCTGGATGGCAGCTCCGGGATCGATTTCCGAGCGCCGTCGTCGTCTCCTCCACGGGATGGGTCTCGTCAGCAACAAGGAAATGGTCGGCGCTGTGTCGATTCGACGCGTTGTCTCTAACGCGGCAATTGCTAGCAACGGCGAGGATACGAAGAAGAAGAAGAAGAACGGCGAGGTGGAGGATAAAAATGACGCTAACGGCGAATCGGAGCTTCACGACCACGAGCACGCTCCTCTAGTCCCGGTAATGCTAGCTCGGTCGAGATCGGAATCGGACATTGAGAGGTTTCTGATAGAGAAACGGAGGAAAGAAGAGCTTCTCGGGAAAATCTCGAAGCAGCGTCTCACCAGAACCTATTCGACAATCGGAGTTACACGGACCAGAATCTGCCAGTACCAAACCCCAATCAGACAATCCCCGGCGGTTTATCGAAACGGAAGGGCCTCACGCGGTGGCTCAGACGCATTGACGTCGGTAACGTCGTCGAAAGCCAGGCTCGGTGCGTTTTTCTTGATCAAGAATCTTGACACAGGGAAGGAGTTTATAGTGAATGAGTATGACGAAGACGGAATGTGGAATAGGCTTAGTGATTTGCAGACGGGAAAGCAGCTAACTTTGGAGGAGTTCGAGAAATGCGTTGGGTATTCACCTGTGGTCAAGGAGCTTATGCGTAGAGAGAATGTGAACAGGATTAACTACGAGCCCTTTGCGGATCTTCGGAAACTCAATTCGTATCTCTCAAAGAGCGTGAGGCTGAGCAAGAGAAGAGGAGCTGCGTTGCTGAAGAACATCAAAGGCGTGGCGCATTCCATGAGCTTGAGGGTTGCAGATAAAGATGTAAGCGATGGAAGCGTGGATAGTCCTAAGAAGGGGAAAGATCATAAACATGGCAAAGCTAATGAGTGGGTGAAAGTGAGGCCAACAGGGAAGTCTTACAAGGAACTGAGCGCTCTGCATATGTGTCAGGAGATCCAAGCTCACGAAGGTGCGGTTTGGACTATCAAGTTTAGTCCAGACGCTCATTACCTTGCGAGCGGAGGACAGGATCAAGTCATTCATGTGTGGGAGGTGCAGGAATGTGAGCTAATGTCTATGAATGAAGGGAGTCTCACTCCGATTCATCCATCGCTTTGTGACTCTGTGGAAAGATCATTTGCTGGGAGTGAGATAGCTGCGGTGGAAAAGAAGAAGAAAGGAAAAGGCTCGTCAGCAAGAAAAAGCAATCACATTCCTGATTACGTCCATGTCCCTGAAACTGTATTCTCCTTCTCGGAGAAACCTGTTTGCTCTTTGAAAGGTCATTTGGCTGATATTTTGGATCTGTCATGGTCTAAATCTCAGCTTCTTCTTTCGTCCTCCATGGATAAAACAGTCAGGTTATGGGATCTAGAAACCAGAACATGTCTCAAACTGTTTGCCCACAATGACTATGGTGAGACACATTCCTTTTCTCACATCTATTTTGCTGAATCCCCTTTTGACCATAGTCCATTTGATTCAACAGTGACATGCATTCAGTTTAACCCAGTGGATGAAAACTATTTCATAAGTGGGTCGCTTGATGCAAAGATAAGGATATGGAGCATACAAGATCGACAGGTTGTGGAATGGAGTGATCTTCATGAAATGGTCACTGCTGCTTGCTACACTCCAGACGGTCAGGTATCGCTCTGTTTATTGCACAAAGTCTGCAAAATCCAATCCATTACGAGTTTTTTTCTAATTTTGGGGTTTTCTTGATTTGAAGGGAGCATTCATCGGCTCAAATAAAGGAATTTGCCGTGCTTACGATACAGAAGGTTCTCCCTGAGCTCTTTCTTTCTGATTCAAAACATCATTCCCGAGTTGAGTACACTTTTTTCACTGCTAAGCGTTTTATGTTTCTTGTGTAGAACAGACTGTAAGCTGAATCAAACTAATCAGATTGATGTTCAGACCCATAAGAAATCGCAAGCAAAAAGGAAGATCACCAGTTTTCAGGTACGTCTCTTTTGAAAACCAGAATTAGCCGTTAAGACGACTTGCGTTAACACCATTTAATGTAAGTAAACTTCATTCGTACATTGTAGTTTTCTCCGGTGAATCCATCAGAAGTTCTTGTCACATCCGCTGATTCACGGATTAGAATTCTAGACGGTTCCGAAGTTATTCACAAATTCAAAGGTATAGTTCTCAGACACAAGCAAAGGAATACAAACAAACAAACAAAAGTTGATCTTTTTGTTGACGACAGGCTTTAGAAACACGAGCAGCCAAATATCGGCTTCGTATAGCCAAGACGGGAAATACATAATCTGTGCGAGCGAAGACTCTCATGTTTACCTGTGGAAAAGCGACAGTCACAGAACAACATCCGAAACAGGCAGAAGATCAACGATCATGACACAGTCACACGAACATTTCCAATGCAAAGACGTCTCAGCCGCTGTCCCATGGCACGGTCATGTCAGAGGCGAGCCACCACCGGTTCAGATTCACTCTAGACGTCACTCGAAGCGGATATCCACTTCGAGCCAGCCTTCATCCGCCATAGGCTCACCAACAAGAGAAGAAGCCTCGGCGGCTGCACCAAACACCTCTAACCGCAATAAGAAACCGGGTTTACCTCCTATGCCTAAGAAAACCGCTACACACAGTCCGCAGAAACAACCGGAGGAAGAGGCTGGACCGGAGGTAGGAAGCAGCGAGTCGTTTGGGTCGAGCATGAACGGCTCGGAGCAGCATTCATCGAGGTTTGGGGAATCTCCGTCGATAAACACGTCGTCGAGGTTATCTTCTTGGTCGTGGTTCGACAGCGGAGGCCACGGTCCACAAACCATACAGCCGACGGCTTGGGGGATGGTGATTGTGACGGCTTCGATAACCGGTGAAATCCGATCTTATCAGAATTTTGGCTTGCCGAGAAGAATCGGTCGCCAAACCACTCTGTTTTGATGGAACCGAACCGATGGTTTATTGTCTTTGATTCTTTTTGTTGTTGTTGCTTGTAGAGTACGTAAAGAAGCCTACTTACTGAAAAAACCGTCTCTAGTGTTGAGAATCTCTCTCGACGTTTAAATTATTGAGTTGTATTGTATTGTATCGACACAAAGAAAATATGTGTAGTTGTCCAAATAGAAATCAGAACAATATGAAAATTAAATACATATGAAAAAATAAAAAAGAAATCGAAAACAAATATTATGACACTGAAAATTATTATGAGATTTAATGATGATGAACAATGCCACCAGAAGAGGCGCCGTGATCATAATGATGTGTGAAGCTGCTGCTGTCATGATGATGATGATGATGATGATGATGATGATGATGATGATGATGATGACCAGTTCCAGCAACATCAGTGGCAGAAGCTGTCGAAGTCAAACCTGAAACATCGTGTGTAGAGGTTTTCTGGCCTTTTTCCAAGTCAACGGAACCGGTCAGGTTCTTATCCTCCTCTGGTTTACCGCAAACAATAAAGCAGACACACATGGAGAAGCACTGCAGCCATCACACCGAGAGTTATAAGTCCAATTAAAACCTCTTGATTCATCCTAATTTGTTACTATTTTCTGCGTCTAGGAGATTATAGGAAGTGCCGATTGTTTGGGGAAGAATGTCAGATGCTTTGTTACGCCGTCTAGAGAACCATATATTTATATACGGTGATTTTAAAGGTCGGCGCCAAATCCAAGTGGGAAAAGGAACTTGATCCTTAAAAAGGAAACAGTTTGTTTATTGATCCTTTTTAGGAAATCAAAGTCTTGTTTTTTCAAACAAGTAAAAAGATAGGTTTCTTCTGGCGCAAAGAGTGTACTAATATCTATTTACTCTGTTTCAAAATATTAGATTGTTTTAGATGTTTTTTTTTGTTTCAAAATATAAGTTAATTTCTATATTTTATATAATTATTACTTTTATTAGATATTATGTATTTAATAATATTATACCAATATTTTATAATATTATTAGATATTATGTAGTTTATTTATTAAATCATTTTTTAATAAGACTATTTTTCTTGATATTTGTGTCTTTGCTAAAATAAATTATATTTTAAAACGGATAGAGTAATTTAACATGCATACTTTACGTTTTAAAACGGATAGAGTAATTTAACATGCATACTTTAATCTTCGGTTGAAGGTATGGAATTTATTTGGTAACATAAAAAAATGATAAAGATAAAAGTACCCGTTAGCAAAAAGAAATAATTGCTTAGGTTCACTTCTTAATTTTTGTTAATATTCTAGCCTCATGTTTATGAAAATAAATTAAACAAAGTAATCAACCTCATGTTCGGTTTGGTTCGTTTTTGGGTTTTTCTTTGCGTATATGGAACTCTTAATCTTGTGTTGATATTAGGCCTAATCTAATAAAATCGAACCAAACCAAACCAAAAAATATTGTAGTTAGAATCCAGAGAATTTATATTAACTGTACGGATGTAATAATTTGAAAACCGTGGATATGAATATGGTATGGACATAAACCGATTAAACCAAATAAAACCAATTTGTTTTAAAGTATAATATAATAATAAATAGTATACACTAGATAAATGCAAATAATATAATTTCTTGTTCATGGAATTTCTTGTAGAAGGTAGGTTACTCATATTTTTATTTTCACTGAATTATTTTCATATAAAAAGTAAAAACTCAATTTGATCAATGTTATCCATAAATAGACAGAATTTCGTGTGCAATCGAAGGAGATAACACTATGTACAATGGTGTATATATTCAACACCCTCCACCTCAACTTTTAATACTCCACATCATATTCTCTTTCTTCTACATACTCATTCAACATCTTATTAAATTTTACACTCTACAATAGTTTTATTTAATAAAATTCAACACCTTACCCTACCATTCCACATCATAATTTTGTTTTATTTTTAGTTTTTCTAATTAATAACAAAAAAATAATTACTATTTATAATTATAAATTAAATAATTTATAATAATAATATTTTTTCCAAATAGTAAAAATAACAATAATTATTATTAAAATATAATACAACTCTTAATCTTATATAAAACTTAAAATACAATACTTTAAATAAAAACACAACATAAAAAAACTTTTAAATCACACATAGAAAATTAAAAATCAAACATAGAAACTCAACTCACAAACAATATAACTCTAAATCACACATAAACACTTAAAATGTATTTAATCACGGAACATTCCAAACTTTGCCCATGTGTGTTTAACTAGATCTTCTTGCAATTCAGATCTAGCACGCACATGATTTGCAAATGCAGGTAGCACTTCAGTCGAGAATGGTTACGGTATATTAGACCCACTTGCTTCAGATTGATCATAGTCAGTCGAATGTTGGGCATATGTATCTCGTTCATCCTCAACAATCATATTATGCAATATGTTACATGATCTCATGATGATAGTCAAATCAGCTATGTCCCACATGCGAGCTGGTTCATGAATGATTTTGAATCGAGCTTGCAACACTCCAAATGCACGTTTGATGTCCTTCCGGCATCCCTCCTGATGTTGTGTGAATAACTTGTCTGGTTCACTTTGAGGAATTCTAATTGATTTGACAAAAGTAGGATAAAAAGGATAGATACTGTCAGCTAGATAGTACGCCATGTTATACGGACGTTGGTTCACAAAAAAGTTTACCCTTGGAGTATTTCTCTGTTCAACATCATCGAACACTGGTAAACGGTCTAGAACGTTTATATCGTTTAATGTACTTGGACATCCAAAAAAGGCATGCCAGATCCATAGGTCATGAGATGCAACAGCTTCAAGAATAACAGTAGTGGTTCCTTTATCTCCCCTAGTAAATTGACCTTCCCACGCGGTAGGACAATTTTTCCATTCCCAATGCATGCAATCAATACTCCCAATCATCCTTGGGAACCCTCGTGCTTCACTAATTTGTAGTATTCTTTGCAAGTCAACTTGAGTTGGGGCTCTGAGATACTCTTGCTCATACAATTGTATGATTCCTTTACAGAATCTACGCAAGCACTCCAATGCTGTAGTACCTCCTATCTTAATATATTCATCGACCGCGTCTTGCTAACATTCGCATGGCCGTGGTACATTTTGCTAGTGGAGATATACCTTCTTTATTAGCTGCGTCAACTCTTTGGGTGAAGTAGTTTTCAGTGCTTAATAGGTCCCCAACAATCCGCAGGAAAATATGTTTGCGCATCCGGAATCTTCGACGAAACATTGCATCATCATATGTAGGTTGATTGGCAAAGTAGTCATCGAACAGCCTTTGGTTTGCTGCTACATGATCTCTCTTGTAATATTTTCTCTTGCTACGAGCCGTATATGCTTCCTCTATTTTCTTCTGACGCTCTCTAAACCGGTTGACGTATACTTTTTTTCCATTTCACACTGGTTTTTGTAAGCTTTAATATCAAAAGGAAATTCTGTTGAATCCATTGATAATTTTTTTTGTAATATGAGATTTATGGTAGTGATACATCAATGGAAGAATGAGGCTTTAACTGGTGACCATATAAGTAACAATAGAAATGAATAGGAAAAGGAATAAAAGGAACAAGATAATAGGAATTACTGTTCCTTCTCATTTTTTATAAGAAATATATTAACATTATAGTTTCCTAAAACATAAGGAATGAGAAGGAATCATGGATACAATATATTTCTTTTAAATGGTGTAATTTTTAAGGAATTTAGTATTCCCTTCCATTCCTTATGGTCACCAGTTACAGCCTGAGTGTTTATTTATAAGAAATTGAGTGGTTGAAATCAACGGACTCCAAACATATAATACAATGCCATAAATTAGTAGATAAGGATTGAATTATTTTTGTAAAAGCCAAAAGTCACGGATTCTTGACATACATTATTAAAGCAGAAAAGCACAAAACAGATAAAGACACTCGACACACATTATTAAAGTAGAAAGCGATAAAATACAGATAGACACTTGACAAACATTATTGCATAAACTGACAAAATACAAACAGACACTTGATAATAATTAATTTCCAAATAGATCATGGTTCAACTTCTCCAACAGTTGTTTGTTCTTGTCATTGAGATGCTCCTTTTCACTTAACTTCATAAACATCTTCATCTTCTTAGCATACATCTTTTCTTTCATTAATTTGTTTGCCTCATCCTGCACCATGGCTATTTTGTCCAATCATTCTAACTCTTGCTCTTTGAATTGTTTGAATTCATTCCACTCTTCATTAACCACTTCCAAGGCAGCGTTCTTGCCTTTCTTTCTACCCTTTTTCTTAGCTGCATCCTTCCCCATTGGACGAGCACTAGATCCTACAGAGTTGGAGTCACTTACATCACTTTCGCGGGATCTCTTAGATCCACTACTTCCAGAGCCAGTATTTCCTCCAACCTGACTACCATAACGTGGTTGATCTCGGACAGCGAGTCATTCTGATATTAAATTGAAATGGTCATTCTTACCACTTGAATATAGTTCATGTGCTTTGGATAATATGTCATTCTTCGACCACCCGCTTTGTTCCATATGTCTAGCGTTATCGTAAGCGCCAATCTATTTGCCCAACTTTTTATTTATATAGTTATAATGATTTCTGCACGAAGCTCCATCACGTGGAGGATCAAATGAGCAATGCTCATTACAATACTCAGCAATTTTACCCCAATATGCTTCACTTTTTTGGTTTTTGCCAACAATACTGTTTGTTCCAAATTTAATCCACCCACTAAGTAGCACCAAAGTTTGATCAGTGGTCCATTTGGGGCTTTTCGGCGAGGAGGAGCTGGATCTTCTGCATTTGGAGTGGCTTCATTATCACCACTCATGCCACCAAGAGCAAGTTGTGTAGAAAATTCGGGAAATTCAATTGTTCCAACATTCGGAACATTTTCATTACCCGTTGGAATAGCAGAAAAAGGGGGTGTTTGAGATGAATATTGCATCATTGAACTATAATATGGAGGATAATTTGGAATAGATGATGGCATGAAGAAATTTGGTGCAAAACCATAATTTGGTATATTTTGAGGTTGGTTGGAAAATTGATTTTGAACCTGATAATTGTTTGGATTTGGAAAATTAAAAGGAAAATTAGTAGAATTTTGAGTGTTAAAATTTTTTTTATTAAGATCTATTTAACCAAAAAAAATTTAAAGATACAAAAAATGATAATAAACGAAAGGAAAGATAATAGTGAAAAATAATGATTTTTTTTTATGTCCAAATACAATGAGAGTAGTCTCTATTTATAGATCTTAAAATTTGCTTAATTTTGGTAAAAATTTATTTTATAAAAAAAAATTTATTAAAAGATAATGTAGTTCAAAAATTTTAGAGGTGATAAAAATTATGGAAATCTCTTTAACCAATCAAATTTTACCATGTTTTTTTTTCAGAAATAAAGAATTTCCGCCGCATGTGGCATGCACTCACCAACTTTCCTCCCTGTTATATTTTGACATTTGGCTTCATGGGTTCTATATTTTTTTAATTCAACTGATTGAATACTTTCAACACAAAACAATACACGTGTATTCTTCAAAAATTCAACAGCCTTATTGAAAGTGTTAAACTGTTGAATTAATTTTTCAACAAACTCATTGTACATAGCTCAAGTAAAAACCTTGATGGATGACAAATTATGCTTCTTTTTTAGTGTTTATTCTGAATTTATGTTTTTAATTTATTTGATTTTAAAAATGCGTTCGTTTGTCTTTGTTTTTTTTTCCTTCTTTTTCATAAAGTAAGACATTAGCTTTATAAATTTTATGTGTTCCACATTTTTGATTAATTAACATTTTTAATTTTTTTATTCAAAAACCCAAAATTCATATTATACCAAACAAAACTTTTGGTTTTTGATTATAAATCGAACAAACCAAAAAACAAAAGTAATAAAACCGAACCAACCAAACTAGATATAGTTATAAAATGGTAGCCATTTTTTACTAACCGAAAACCGAGAAAACCAAACTAAAACCGAACCAATACCCAGATTGTCCAGGCCTCATTGTAATAACTCGTAACGTGTAAAAGAAACAAACTAAAGTAATATTAAGATTGTACGCATTCAATAACAGAAATAAAATATACTAGAATATATAGAAATACAATAAATGGCAGTACTTAACGTTAGAGATAATAGTTAGCTTTTCATATTTAAAGTATCAATTGATTTTGTTTCCTTTAAAAAAGTACATGATTATTGCATATATAAAGAGAACAGTAATGTGTTTCAAGTAAAATAGAAAACCAATCAAACAGTTTAGGTGATCGAAATATTGCATTGGCAACTCGTAACGTGTAAAAGAAACAAACTAAAGTAATATGAAGATTGTATGCATTCAATAACAGAAATAAAATATACTAGAATTTGTAAAAATCCTATTGTATAATAATTAGCTTTTCATATTTAAAGTATACAGTTTATTTTGTTTCCTTATAAATGAACATGATTATTGTATATATAAAGAGTCGAATTTCAAGTATAATAGTAAAGCAATCAAACAGTTTAGGTGATCAAAATAAGAAGAGATGTCTCATTATCCTCCATGTGTGGGTAACTCTTGCGCCGATCCAGCATGTTGCGCTCACGGTATACTTCAAAAATCTCTTTCTCTTCAAAATAATAATAGAAAACTATCTTTTCAACTCTAATTATTATGTGAAAACAATTACTTACTCAGGAGCAAAGTTTATGTGGAAAGAATTGAGAGGCAAAAATGGAGACATGGTGAAAAAGATAATCGAAAGTGAGAATCCAAATGTGACGGTGGTGATAGTGCCACAGGGAAGAGTTGGATTTCAAGACTTTTGCTGTAACAGAGTCTATCTCTATTTAGATTCCAACGGTAATGTTTTCAATATTCCCCAGATCGGTTGATCTTTTTTTAAGAACACATCTTCTCGCTAATATATGAATGATGTATGTCAGTTTTTCACTTTCAATGATTAGAGACCAACATCAACATATATTTGTATTTTCATTACAAAATTGAAGGAAATTCAAATATATTTGGCTGTTTTCCTTTTTATTAGTAATGTCGAAGTTATATAAGTTGCCAGTGAAGAATTTTGTTCTTTGTGAAATCATGATGCGAAAGGGACACAATGATCAATTTCTAGAAGCGTAATTACACATACACGAACTCCTGACTATTACAATGATGATAAAGATTACTTCGTTCCGCACGTCACGCGTGTCACAAAAAACTTCGAAATGGATAGGATTAGTTGTAAGCTACGTGGTGCCAAAGAAAACAAAAATTGTAACTACAAAATTAAACGGTGCATCCTAAAATCAGTCGGAATATTAAGATAGTTATTTACAAGTTACACATATATTATTATAACAATATTGATGTTCCTCTTAAACAGATTATGCGTAAAATTAAGGATTTGCATATTGATCCAATCAACATGTTGGATACGAAGCAAATGTTAAAAAAAAAAAAAAAAAAAACACATGTTGGATACGTATGTAGCTATTGTTTTGTAGTATATTGTTACTAAGAATTGTATTCTTTTGTGATTTTGTTTTTAATTTTTGCTTTATATTATCCATTATCCATCAGGGAGAGGGGTTTAAGACTGATTGTAGATCTAGCAAAATTAACAAATTTTCATCAAAATGAAAATAAACACTAGCTAAAGTGAACCAGTTTTTAATCTAACAAACTAAAACGCCGAAATGCTAAATAAAACAAATATGAACTAAACCCAAACCAACTCAATTAACGTTGCCTAAACTAAAATCGATTTGAAGACAATAACTCTACTAGGGTACCGAAAAGTAAAATAATTCATAGGTTATTGGGAATTGAGTGATGAATATGATGTTTTATAATCAATCAGGCTTTATATATAAGTAGTTTATCATAGGAAACAAGACCGTGTGGTACAAGTCTTCTAGTTGATCAATTATCTTTTGATAGCATTGTTGATCAATTATTGAAGGCTTTGTTCGAAAACAAAACACAAAAATACTAATCAAGAATAATAGAAAATGAGAAGGCGACAGCTCATCGTCATTAAACTTTCTGTGTTAGTCTCTTCTCAATCATCACATGTGTTCTTTCTGTATTAACTGCGTTTACACCACACACAAGCCTCGCGTCGCGGGTCGAGTAACAAATCACCCAAGCCTTTGAATATATATATTTTTCGGTATTAACAAATATCAAATGAAGTGGTAAAGAACTGTTATTTACTAGTCGTTAGAAAGCTTAAACGATGATCCAAGAATTAAGTGATCAGCTTAGAATGTTGAGTACGATTTAAAATAAAAACAGATTAGTGTTTAAAAATAGTATAAATTTCTTTCGGTATACATTTTTTTTTTACAATAATATATTATGGCAACGAGGAGGCGATGGTATAAAAGGTAGATTTATAACGGCATACCAGATGTAGATATTTTAGAACTTTAACTTTTGCATATTATATTAGTTGTTTCGGAGGAAGTTTGTATATATAAATTATATTTGGAAAATTGATGATAAACCGAACTTTCTTTTAGTCAGAAAAAGTGCATCGTCTTAGTTCCGGTTGAAGCAATGAAACTTTCTATTCAAATAGAACACGTAACGTAACTGTATATAACATATAAAAGACTTTTCAAAATAGAATATTTTAAGGAATTTGTAAGTTATAAGATAACAAAAACAAGAGAAGCATTTTGTTTTTTAAATAGAAACCAGAAAAGAAAAATAAGAAGCATTAACATATCGACGTGGAAAAAAAGGTTCAAAACCGCGTTGGCTTTCTCCTATATAAACGCTTTTGCTACTTCTCTTTCTCCTTCCCTTTTCTTCTGCCTTGTTTGGCCTCTCACCACTTGTTTACGTTTGTCATTAGCTCTGTCTTTAGACCAGGTTCGATAATTACGATGCGTCAATGCTTGTTCTTTCTTTTCTTTTTCTTTTTTGTTGTTGCTATTCTCAATTTTCTTATGAGTTTAATATGTTATTTCTAAATTTTGGAAACTATATAGGTTGTATGCATTTATTCAAGTTTGAAGAAACTATTGTGTCTAATTATCTACTAATAAGAGTCCCCAACAACGTCAAGCAAGATTGATATAATACCATCTTTAAATTTATTTAAGATTTTCGTAACATTTTGATTATTGTTTAGTGAAAAACATTTTGATTATCTCTATTATAATTTTTTTTAATGTAAAAAACATGTCCTTTTAAGAAACTTATTTTTTGTAATTTATTTAAACGTTTAAAACATTTAAAAAAGAAATATTATGAAACCGTTTTAGAATCAAATTCAATAATTATTTGATTGTTACTCTTGAGATTAATAGTGGTTGGTGCGAAATCACCAATCAAACATAATCCTTATCCCCAAATATATGGAGAGTTAAACTTGCACACTTTGGCTGTTTTGTTCCCACCACTTAATCTCTGTTTTTCTCCTCTTCTTTAATTAAGCATGATGTCAATAACTCAAGATTCTATCTGTACTTAAAGGTTCTCGAGGAGTAAGTAAAAACATCGATAATCTTGCTTAGCAAGGAAAAATGGAGATTGGGTTCCCAAAATATGATACCCTTCTGTTTGGTAAGAGTCAAATTGCTCTGTTTTTGTCTTTCTCCGACAATTTTCTCTGTTTTGTTTCTGGAAGATTCTATAACTCTGTGGGAATCTTGCAGATCTTGACGATACCCTTTATCCACTGAGCTCTGGGATTGCTAGAGAATGCGGACAGAATATCAAAGGTATAAACCTTTTCTCCTGAAATCAATAACTTGGTATGCAAGTCACTAGGTTTTCTATAAAATCTTGCGAGACTTTGAAATTGTGGGTTTTTGGTAGATTACATGGTGGAGAAGCTTGGAATCGACAAGAGTATAATCCTGGAGTTGTCTAATTCACTTTACAAAAATTACGGAACTACCATGGCTGGTCTCCGAGTAAATTTATTTCCCACTTTTACTTCACTTAATCCACTTGAATAATCCATAGGTTAACTCTTGATCAAGTTTGATCGTTTTTATTTTCAGGCCATAGGTTATGACTTCGACTACGACGAGTATCACAGGTATATATTTAATCTCTATCAATAATATAATTATTTTTATGATGATTCAGAAATTTTATCTTATTTGGTTTTTACAGTTACGTACATGGGAAGCTACCTTATGAGAACATAAAGCCAGATCCCATTTTGAGAAGTCTTTTACTTAGCCTGCCTCTTCGCAAGATCGTAATGTCTTCTTCTCAATTTAATCAGCGGCAATCAAAAAACACAAGTTTGGTTTTCTCATATAGATATATGAATCTGTGACAATTTTGCAGATCTTCACGAACGCAGATAAGTTACACGCAGCAAGAGCCCTAGAGAGGCTAGGGTTAGAAGACTGTTTCGAAGGAATACTCTGCTTCGAATCATTAAATCCTACTAATCGCGACAAGATTAATGATAATGATGAGATCTTTGACATAATCAGATACTTGTCCGATCATGAACAGCCACTTTCCGATTTGCCTAAAACACCAATTGTCTGCAAACCATCTGAGACAGCCATAGTCAAGGCTCTTGAAATCGCCAACATCGACCCTCAGAGAACCGTGAGTGCCGATTTCGCAATCTTGATTTATCTTATCGACCACATTTGTATTTGTTTTGATCTCTGAAAAAAAAGTATTAACTCTTTTACTGTTTTTTCTTGAAGTTGTTCTTCGATGACAGTGTTCGAAACATTCAAGCAGGTAAACGCGTCGGTCTGAACACAGTTCTGGTGAGTTGAATAAACTTTTACTCTTTTAAAAAAAAATCAATCCCGGAGTCGAGATTAGTGGAGTGATGATTATCTTTTTGTTTTCTTGTGAAAAGGTGGGGACTTCGCAGAGAGTGAAATTTGCAGATTATGCGGTAGAGAACATTCATAACCTGAAGGAGGCTTTGCCGGAGCTCTGGGAATCGGAGGCTAAGCCTGAAAAGGTTAGGTTCGCCGGCAAGCTTGCCGTGGAAACTCCGGTGATAGCGTAATTAACCAGCCTTTGGCTATTTGGAAGATTCCGGCAGAGGCACTTGGTAGGAGTTATTGGTTCTTGTATTTTGGTAGATTTATAAATCTTCTTTGGATTTGATAAATTTATTGATTTCAAAATCAGCAAAATGGAAAAAAATCAAATCCACTCAAATACCAAAGTTAGACCTTGTATTTGGGTCTTTGTATTTTAGTCATGAAAATCCTTTTAAATCTATTCAAATTCAATTAAAACTCAAATCCTTATAATATTTAGATTCTAAAATGATAGAACCAATAACACTGTATTTTATTATGGATTTTAAAATCATAGAACCAATAACACTATATTTCAATATAAATTTTAAAATACAAGAACCAATAACATTAAATTTGGTTTGGATTCTCAAATCTATTAAAATACAATAACCAATAACACCTCCTTGTTTTCGCTTTCTTTTAATAATCTCTGCTTTGTAATTTTGTAAATAGCCCTTTAATGAGTTAATTAATCAAATTCTCCAAATGAAAGATATAGGCCCTGGCCCAAATTAAATAAAGTCAGGCCGTTTCGAGCTTCGCATGGGAAATTAAAAAAAAAATGATTAAATCAAATAATTCAAAAGATAAGGTGACGTGGCAAAAATCGGAGAAACGCGATAAGGTGCGTCTCTCTCACTCACTCTCTTGTGATCGTCTGAGCTACCAAACCTCAGTCAATGGCGATGACGACGACGACGACATTCTTCCATCCATTACTTCCTGCTAACAGTTACAAATCCGGAGCTGTAACTTCTTCCTTCGTCTCAGTTCCTCGTTCCCAATTCTCGTCTTCTTCGTCGTCTCTCCAATTTCGCTCGCTTGTTTCTGATTCGCCGTCGATTTGTGGTCGGAGGAAGTTTACCGAAAAGCTCAGAAGAGTATCCGTCATTGTATCCGCCGCCGCAACAGCTGATCCTCTCACCGTTCTCGTTACCGGTGCCGGTGGAAGAACAGGTTCTCACTCTCTCTCTCTCTCTCTCTCTCTCTCTCTCTCTCTCTCTCTCTCTCTCTCTCTCTCTCACAGATGATTTTGATTTCGTTACTCTCTACAATTTGGTATGTGCGATTCCATAAGACAGACTGTTTCAATGTTGATGGGTTTGTACAATGTCAGGGCAAATTGTGTACAAGAAATTGAAGGAGAGGTCGGATCAGTTTGTAGCGAAGGGTTTAGTGAGGACAAAAGAGAGCAAGGAGAAGATGGGCGGAGAAGATGAAGTACTCATCGGAGATATTCGAGATCCTGCAGCCATTGCTTCTGCCGTCCAAGGAATCGATGCTTTGGTCATCCTTACGAGCGCTGTACCGCAAATGAAACCCGGTTTTGATCCTAGTAAAGGAGGCAGACCTGAGTTCTACTTTGAAGAAGGAGCTTATCCAGAACAGGTGAGAAACAACTTGTTCTTGTGGATTTCTCCATTCTCGTTTTGGTTTTGATCTTTATGTTTGTTTTTTCAGGTTGATTGGATTGGTCAGAAGAATCAGATAGACGCTGGTTTGTGTATTCATTTTCTTGGATTTTATTTTTTTGTATGGGAGTGTTTAAGCCAAAATGTTGATGATCTTCGTCTTTTGGCTAAAACAGCGAAGGCTGCAGGAGTTAAGCAGATTGTGTTAGTCGGGTCGATGGGAGGAACAAACATTAATAACCCACTGAATAGTATTGGCAATGCCAACATTCTGGTGATTCCTTTTTTCCTTTGCTTTTTCATGATCACACAGAGAGATGATGAGTGTCACAGCAAAATGTTCATAATCTTCTAAGCATCATCAACATTCTGAAAAATTTGTAGGTTTGGAAGAGGAAAGCAGAGCAGTACTTGGTTGATTCCGGTATTCCGTACACCATCATCAGGTAATTTTTGTAGTTACCTGATGCAAATTGCAAATGGAGGATCCTCATCTTAACAGTATTATTCATTCATATTCTGGATTCAGGGCGGGTGGTTTGCAGGACAAGGAAGGTGGCATTCGAGAGTTACTCGTCGGCAAAAACGACGAGCTTCTCGAGACAGAAACAAGAACAATCGCAAGGGCTGATGTTGCAGAAGTCTGTGTTCAGGTGTGTTCAATTAGTACAAAAAAATGGCTTCATAAACTGAATACACCAGTTTCTTTTCTACTAATCCATGGTGTGTCCTATTCGAGCAGGCGTTGCAGCTTGAGGAAGCAAAATCCAAAGCACTTGACTTGGCCTCAAAGCCAGAAGGAACAGGCACACCAACAAAGGATTTCAAGGCACTTTTCGCTCAAGTAACCACTAGGTTCTGAATCTTCTGTTTAGTGGTTTTTTTTCTATCTTTGTCCTTTGTAGCAGAGTCATAGGATTAGACACTGTGAGGGATGTGAGTTTCTTTGTCTTGTCTGAACCGGCTTATTCTATTTCTCAAGAGGGGGGTCTTGCCCGAGATTCTAAGCAACATCAAAAAGCTTTTGAAATATATTTAGAGATCATCAAAACTCGCAAATGGCAATGAGGGACCACAACTACTAACTAGGAGCTCAGATTCCAAGCTCAAGAGTTTTCCAGAAATAGTATAGCAATTAGCGAATATAAAGGAGTAAAAACATCTTATTTCAATGTAGCATTGGTCCTCGTGTGTGTACATTGGAGAATTCAAAACCTCCTCTCAAAACCATAGTTTCTCTAAGCTTCCTCTTATACCGTTATACGTGTTACAGTCTAGACAAGTTAACTCTGCTAGCAATATACAAACTCTCTGATCATCCCTAGCTACAAGAATAACGTTAGGAGAACCTAGCTGAGAAAGTCATTATACGTGACTTACATCAATAGTAGTATCTTTTAAACAAATTCTTCGAGCCGCGACACTCTCTTCTTTCATCTGCAAAATAGATGACACAGTCTCAGTAAAATGCCTAGAATGAATCAGAGAGCATTTCTTTAGGATATCGGATTATGAATCGAACCTGTACCACAGGAGTAAAACAAAAGAGATGGTTTCTTGTATGCTTTGCATTAGCAATCAGATCAAGCCTTGGAATCTGGTTTCCAGACAGAAAGAGCCATGACGGTTCTTCCCTTCCAGCCTTGCAAGAGCCACCGGTTATCTTGATCGATCACAAAATCCTTGTGGTAGAACGTGTGGACCTTATGCAGAGACGTCTTCATGATGCTTGGGTCAAACGGAACTTGCACCAGCCCTGACCTCATAGCTCTGACATGCCACTGCTTGTACGTCTCAGGCCTCTCCACTCTTTCCCAGCCTTCGCAGGCAATCACATTCAGCGCCTCCCTCCCAAACACCTCCATCTCAAGGAACATCCTCTCTTCGTCTTCCCGTGGCACGATCGTCTCAAGCATGTCGAAAATCGAGGAGAAATGAAAGAGAGCCTCTCGGAACCGCGTCACAAAGAACGGAGCGTTGTACGCACCGTTCACAATGCCAAAGACGAAAAGATCGGGACTGATCTTCCCTATCAGATTGAGAACAGCGTCTCTACAGCTCTCTTCCTTGACCGACTCGTCATGCAAGTTCTCAGCCCTGTACAGACAATTAACAACAGTAATCTCGTCCCTGTCGATATCAAGATCTTCAAGTTGAATCGCATCCCACTTCTTAGCAATCGCTTTATACTCGAACGGCACACCAAACTGTTTGGCATACGCCGCTAACCTCTGACCGGTTTCTTCTACCCGCTGCGACGGGCGAAAACCGGGCTGCGGAAACTCAATACCGGTGATCCTAACCTTGGGTGAACCATACATGGAGAAGCGGTGGATAAGAGTTGGCCACTGGAAACCATAGAGGATACCAAAATCAATGACATGAACCCTCGGAGACTTCCCGACAAGGTCTCGTATAGTCTTGTTGGTTATGAAATAAGAGAGCTTCCTAAAAGGGCAACACGCGAGGTAAAGCTGGTGAGCCTTAAGCACGGCTGCAGCGGATCTCGGTTTACTCACAATCCCTTTGTAAATCTGGCTTCCCGTACCGGCTAACCGGGCCTCGAGACCATTAGCAAAACAGTGAGCCAGTCTCTGGTTCCCGTCGCCGAACGGCGTAGAGTGCTGCCGTATCTGTTTCAGCAACTGACCCGCACACCTCCGGTCATCAGCTGCAACAGCTTGAGCACAATGTATCAAAAGACTTCTCAAATCCACAACTTCTCTTTTCCCGTTTTGCCCTCCTCCTCCTCCTCTCCCTCGTCCTCTTCCTCTCGCTCGCCTCTTACCTTCTTGAGGCGCTGAGGTTTTCTTCTTCTCCACTCCTTTCTTCAGTACTTCACGCAACGCATCAAACTCCTTCATGCTATCTCCACCTGGGACATGAACCAAGATCTTATCCACCACATCTGATCTCAAAATGGTTTCAGGGAACACTGCAGGTAGTTTGCTACATCTCTCTTCTTCCACAACGATCTCGTCTCGGTTAGGGTTCTTCCTTCCTTTGCTGTTCCTACTGTTCTCATCTCTGAAATTCACAATCAACTCGTCCTGCTCTGGAAGAAACCTGCTAGCTTCTTCAATCCCATGCCTAAACAGCCATACAGATTGATTCTCCCGGTTCACATCAGGGTACAAATCATTCGGCGATTCCTCTAATCCATCTCCATAGATGTTGATTAAGCCACTGGAAGAGCTATACGGAGATTGCGGAACGCTTAGAACCGAGGAAAGACTCTGAGGATTCCGAAAATCCAAGGTGAAACCACTCCGAGGCTTGATTCCACCGTTCCCGACGATAAACCCGCCTGAGCCGATACGATCTCCGGCGTAGTTTCCGGGGACGACATGGTCAAGGTTCTCGCTGTTTCGCTCGGCGAAAGCTAGGCTTGGCTCTGGAGAAGGAGGATACTTCTTACCGATGGCTTCGTAGAGCGACCTCTCTGCGGCTTCGAGATCGAGAGACTCCTGTAGCATACAGACTTTATCCTCCATGTCTTCCTCCATCAACATCTGGCTAATGTACCCTAAAACGGCGTCGGAGAAATCGAAGTCGTCCGCCGGATCATCTTCTTCCCGCGTAAAAACGTAATTCTCCGGCGCTGATGTCACGACGGTGTTCCTATGGTCCGAGAGATGATTGTAATTGAAGCCGTCGAATAGTGTTACCGGAGTGAAGCTATGATTCGGGAGTGACGACGCGGATTGATCGGGTAAACGGGTCCGATTGATCGTACCCGAGAGCCCGTTTAGACCTGGATCAGTAATCATATGGATTCTTCCAAAACGAATTTGAATCCGATTGAGAAGTTAAAGAAGAAGATGACTAAAGGAAGAAGGAAAAAGAAGAGAGAGTAGTAGACGACGAGGTAGAGGGTGGAGGGGACCAGAGAGAAAGAGAGGGAGGGAGAGAGAAAGGAATCGGAATAAACTCATTTTTTATATTTAAATCAAAAGGTCTTTCTCCGAGGAAAGGAAAACCAATCGTAGCCGTTGATCTTGTTGGAGGGTTTTAAAATATTTATTTAAAGAGGTTTTTCTGTGGGGACCTGTCGTCGTGCTTCATTTGACAATAGCGAAAATGTGCTTTTCTTATCGGGTATTGATCGACACGTGTCGTCATTAGAGTAAGTAAAGCTTACAAATCTCTTTTTTAAATTGCAATTAGCACAAATGTAATGGCAGTACACATTTAATAAGATTCTATTATTAGTTTTTATCCAACTATGATGTATTTTAGACCTTAAGCAGTATTTTAAGTATGATGTAGTACTAAAGTTATTTTCCCCCAACTACGTTGTACTAAAGTTTAAACCTTATTTTTAAACAAAATTCTCTAGACTAGTAGACTTAGATCAATTTTCTTAACTTATTAAATTATATATTTCCTCCATTTGATGTATGCTTAGGTAAACATAGAACCAACGGTGGTTATAAACTTCATTTTTACCTTAATATATGCTTAGGCAAACATAGAACCATCGCTTATCGCTTGTGTTGTTAGCTTTAAACCATGCTATACTGCGAAATCATTCAAAATCAAACCTCTCTATGTTTCATGAAAATTGGATTTATATTTATAACTTAGTTTCCGTTTAAAATATTTAAATGTTAAATTTCAATGTTCAACCCAACTTATAAGCAATTTTTATTTTCGTTTTTTGTCATTTTAATGTTTTTAATGCTTACATGAAAGATCGGATAGATCAACTAGTGCTAGGTATAGCTCAAGCTTGTAAGACACCTTAACTATGTTGGCAATGACCGTAAGCGAACTCATGTACATCATTTGCATATGATTGTATATTAAAAAGACAACAGTTCTCTTTAATCAATAGATTAATATTTGCTTCCATGTTAAAGAAGCTTTCACTCCATTACCAAATCGGAACTGCAATATACACTTTGTGGGTGCTTGAAGGTGTGAGTGATTTTCACATCATTAGCTATTGCTGAATAAATTAGACCGTTTATCTAGTAGATTGTTGTATTTCTGTAAAGAAAATAGTTATCTTATAGTTGCTTTAGGTCTTTCGAGTTGAAACTTAAAGACTTAGAGAAATATCCAGAATTTTACATCTTTTAAGTCCAATCGTTCACTATATAGTTATTTGTTTGCTTTATATTTTAATATATTTTTACATGTGTGTAGTTTTCAATCCAGTTACATATCTTTCACATAATTTTCCTTAACTGCTAAAAAAAGTTACTATATAGCCTTCTAGAATTATATATGTATATTTTCTTTATACTTTTTTCATCTCACCATATGAGACTGTAGTCCTTACAGAAAAACAAAGTGTACTTTTTTTGGAGCGTACTCGGAATAGTGACCTCAATAATTGTAAACAACAGTAACACAGAGCTGCTCTGAATTTATCAATTCGGACCCTTTAAACTTACAAACTCACATGGAAGATAGAAGTTGTGTAACAATTATATCATAGACAATCCCACATGCTTATATAATACTACGATAACTTAAGAAGCTTGACATTCAACTTTTGCGGCCCTATCGCATCCATTTAATACAACTTTACTATTGCTCAGAAAAAGAAAAAAAACATAAATAAACAATATATGTAATGCTGCAAAACTAATACTAGTATATTTATTTGCATGTGGACCTCATCTACCAACATGCTCTTAATGTGACGCTCGATTCGTTTAAAGCTCATTTATAAGATATGTTCACACAAAAATTAATATACAGGAAAAATCCGTTTGTTAACCTGCGCTGCAACTAACTGTATATAACGTGCATGCCTAGATAATGGCGAATAGAAACAGAAGCACATAACATCATAATCAAATGTGCAGAGTGGTTTGTAAAAATAAAAGACAAAAGTACACAAAGAGATGAAATTTGATTTGGTTTAGGTTCGGTGAGTTTTCAGCTCAGTTTGGTTTTTATGGACAGTCCAATAGACAAGTGAGATGGTAGGCAATACTATTATTACTTTCAGACCCTATAAACCTCGAGAATTACAGAAAAAGGACCTTAAATTTTACTGTGAGGTTAAAAAAATTCAACCGGCCTCCTCACTCGGTCCCCATAAATACCATTCGACCTTCCCGCTTTCTCTCAGACCTATCCAATACACACACAACACACCTCTCTCTCTCTCTCTCTCTCTTAATATCTCAATGACGGCGACTGCGTTTGGGATCCGCTTGTGGTTGGCCGTTACGGCTTCCTTTCTGCTAGCCGCTACAAACGCCAAAATCCCCGGCGTTTACACCGGCGGTCCATGGCAGAACGCACACGCCACTTTCTACGGTGGCAGTGATGCTTCCGGCACCATGGGTATTCACTATCTTACCAAACTCACCAACCATTATCAGATTTCATTTTATATAGTTAAGTTACAATATGATTCCTAGCTAAATCTTTCGTCTCTTTCTTTTTGTGGTTCTTGTGAAGGCGGCGCGTGTGGTTACGGGAATTTATACAGCCAAGGATACGGTGTGAACACGGCGGCGCTGAGCACTGCTCTGTTCAACAACGGCTTTAGTTGCGGCGCTTGCTTCGAGTTAAAGTGTACGGACGACCCGAGATGGTGTGTCCCTGGAAATCCGTCGATTCTCGTGACGGCGACGAACTTTTGTCCGCCGAATTTCGCGCAGGCTAGCGACAACGGAGGATGGTGCAATCCGCCCCGAGAGCACTTCGACCTCGCCATGCCGATGTTCCTCAAGATTGGTCTGTACCGCGCCGGCATTGTCCCGGTCTCTTATCGCAGGTCACTCTCTCTCTCTGCTTTTTCTGCTTTTTAGTTTTCTCTCTCTGCGCCGTTTTGGTTTTGTCGGCTTCCATGGTTTGGCCAATCAATATAGAACAATTAAAACGGAATTTAGCTGTAGATAAATCAAATTAACATGGTGAATAATTTTTTAACAACTATTAAGAAAAGAGAAATGGTGTCTACTGAGTTTGCAAATTTAGATTGTGTTAGGGAGATTAATTTGACACACGAGAAACGGTGTATTATTATTATACAAGTATAGTATTAAAATACTACAACGGTTTATCGTTAATTTGATTTTTAAAAATATCTAACATATTATTATCCCTATGTTTGGTCTCCTCTAGGAGTTGTAGCACTTTTTGGAAAACGGCCAATGGTTTCAGACTGCAGAAACTGAAAACATCTCTTTCAATATTTGTTTTTTTTTCTTGCTCTAGGCAATTTAGATATTTATTATACATGTGAATATATATATATATATTATGTCATTATCTTCTCGGGAAAATAAGCAGGACATGTGTCCACAGTAACTCAGAGATCCATCTATCTCTTTCTTCGCTTGTCTTGTTGTTTAATTATTTGTCTGAATATGTTGTTTCTTCTCTGTTCCTCTTCAGGGTACCTTGTCGGAAGCTAGGAGGGATACGATTCACAGTAAACGGATTCAGATACTTTAATCTGGTTCTGATAACAAACGTCGCCGGCGCCGGAGACATCACCGGAGTGAGCGTAAAGGGATCAAAGACGGATTGGGTGAGGATGAGTCGTAACTGGGGACAGAATTGGCAATCTAACGCCGTCCTCACCGGCCAATCTCTCTCTTTCCGAGTCACCGCCTCCGATCGCCGTTCATCCACCTCCTGGAACGTCGCTCCTGCGTCGTGGCAGTTTGGCCAGACTTTCTCCGGCAAAAACTTCCGCGTCTGAAGAACTAAAAGCATCAAGTGTGTCATTTAATGAAGACACCAATTCTAGGATGTCATTGTTATTTCTTTTTCTTTTTTGAAATTTTAATATGAGAGACAAAGAAGAAAAACATTTTTCCCGCCCTGGGATTTTCCCTAAATTTTCTCGGGAAAATTTCTGGTGGCTTTGGGAAAATATTTCCTTTTTTATTTATCGTCAGCAGGATTCCCTTTTCATGCTTTTTTTGCGATTGAGAGTGATTTGTTTGTTTTTTTTTTCTTTCCATTATATCATATCGTTGTTATGGGTTATGGCAGTTTCTGCTAATAAGTCAGATAGGCCCGTTATCTGCCCAACCAATATCTAATGGGCCATTGGGCCAAGTTACGATTCTTCTTTCTTTATAAAAGCTCTACTTTCCTCATATCAACATCAGTTTTGGGACCTATATGTCCACAGACTTTCAGAGTAAAAGAAAATGAATTGTAATTTCATTAAGGTTGTGTGATTTTAAAGCCCAAGCAAGTGATAAAGGAGAGGATTTTACTATTTAGTTATGCTCACGACATTTTTATAGAATTTCCTCAATTAGACTTTCTACTAAAACTCAGCTACGAGAATGACGTTCCAGCTACCACAACTCTACAAGAATCATGTGCTAGCTTTCTGTACACGGTTGGATTTTTTTCAAGTCTTTCAACGTTTTGGTCATCATATAACTTATCATAACTTAGATCGTTAAAAGTTAATTTCAAGTATTGGCACATCTAAAAAAAAAAAAAGTATTGGCACATCTTCAAGTTGAATATATGAATAGGAAATAATCCTATATGTATTGGCACATCTTCAAGTTGAATATATGAATAGGAAATAATCCTCTCCAGCATCATGACACATCAGCATTTTAGATTAATTTTAGAAGTGACAAGTGGCTAACTAAAATTAAAACAATCCAATAAATAATTATTATTAAATAAATTTCATTAGTTAGATATAAAACTGCAATTTATAGAATATGAAACATTTATTTATTTATGATTTTAAATAATAAAATTTAATTGAATTTAAGATAAAAATAATTTAAGATATAAAGAAACCAGAGAAAACTACTTCTTTTTACTGTGAAAAACGAAAAAATGATTTCTCAATGCAATTTTTAGCAAAAAAGAAAAACAAAATTGATAATGCTCGTGAAACTTTGATGATGAATGAACCATTTACATAACAAACATATATTTATTTAAAAATAAGATATAGTTGTAATTTGACGATAAAATAATATAAAAAAGAAAGAAAATAAACTATTATTTGCATAATATGTATAATAGTCCTATTTGATGGTATTTTAAAAGTAAAATAAAAATTAATAATTATTAAAATAAAATCATCATTATGTTTGATAGATCTCTCCAAAAATAGTATATAGTGTTATAAATTAATTGATACCATAAACTAAAATATACAAAATATAGCTTTATACAACTATATATATATATGATATAAAAAAACTCAATTATTATATTTGTGAAGTAATAATGTTTGTGAGAAAATTACGAATTTTTTACGGGGATGTGTGTATTCGTCCGAGTAGTACAACTGAGCCTCTTAGATTAGGCCTCGAGGATTGAGCGATATATACTCCCTGGATGAGAAATTTTTTGGGTCCTGCAAACATTCGCAATGGGTGAATCGGGCCTTTAAGAGATCGAAAATAGGTTTTCCTCCCGAAAATTCTCTGATGCACAATTTAGATTACGTCCCGCAGTGAACAGATAATCAAGAGGGCGGACGGATGGTGATTGCTTTATAGTTTGGATATCCCGTCCAAGGATCGTGATACTCTTCTATCATTTGGCAAAGAAAAATGTGAAATGTATGAACCATTGAGATAGTGGAGGTAGAGCTCTCTTTTAATGAGGATATAGTAAAGAGATAGAAAAGAAGTGAATGCTTATCTTAGTTGGCGCTCCTTTGAGGGAACGTTAGAGGATCTTCAGCCTCTCGTCTCCGAGGGATGCTTGGGAGATCTTCGGCTTTTCTTCTCAACCTTGACCTCTTCTTCTTTCCTTATACACATTTCTCTTTGATTTGTCCCATCCGAGAGACGCTTAAAGAGAGTAGATATGCTCACACTCATTGGGAAGTCCGCCATATATCGAGGAACATTTAGGTAGGAAGTCGTTAGACAAGTCTAGACACCAAGTTCATCATTTCGGCCGAGCCTATTATCAGTATATCTTTCACCTATTGGATACGGTAAAAATGAATTCAACAAATATATTATATTTGAAAAGTTTTATAAGTATGAAATTCACATTGACATATTTTATTTTTATAACAAAATATATTTTATTTAAAAAAACCCACACACAGGTGCGGATATTAGTCTAGTTATCATGAATAATACAAGCTGTACCTTGTAAATAAGTAAGTTGTAAGCTAAAAATGGTTTCTCTTTAGGAGAAGAAAGCGAAAACGTCAAATAGTACACTTGTTCTTCATTGTAGAAATAATGATTATTTTTTTCGATGATTTTTGTTTTGTTTTCAACACACACGTTCTACAATATCAAAGTGCCATTCAACAAATGTCTTTTTCGAAGATCATGATACTGATACCTGTGTCCTGTATGACTTTACCAAAAATATACAATTTTTTCTACGCACATAACAACAACATATAAAAAACCCTAATATACATAAACACTTTTGAGTAAGTAAGTTATACATTATAATTAAATAAAACTTTGAGAAAAGAATATATTAAGTTATAGAAAACTGTTTTATTGATTAAATTAGTCTAATTAACTGCCAGAATAAATAAATTTTACAACCACAAAAGACAAATTTTGTTTTCCAACCCATTTCCCTTAAATGTAAGGATGTATCTAAATGGAAAATATTATTTTTGTCCTAATTAAAAGAAGTTGTGTGGAAAAAGTATCATAAATAGTAAAAAGAGAAAAAAAGAAATTAAAGAGAGAGAGAGAGAGAGGAAGAAAAAAAAAAGCCGGAGGGGATGGAAGCACATGAGGTAAAAGGCAAGAGATGGCAGAGGGAAGATCAGAGAAAGGATCTGCCTCAATTTGACAACTCATATGTCATGTCATTTCCCTCACTATTATTTTTTTTCTATTTCCTTATACTTTTCTCTGATTCCCTCAGCATTTACTTTTATATTTACTGTCTTTGCTCTGTTCCACATTCTATATTTAATACAGTATATCTTTTACTTTTTTTTATCATTTTGATGTGATTCATAAGTCCAGAATTATATAACTTTGATGGTTGTGTCTGGATATTACTGTTAGGTCTCGAGGGACATGCAATGTTATGTAGTAACGAATTTGCTATGAGGATACAAAGGTTTCAAAAATTCGGTTTACAGATTAATCAAGACATGCACTCTAATAATATGTGTTATTGTCATAAATTCGGATTCAAATCTACCTATTGCATGCGGCTATTAAAAATAGAAAAGATTATAGATTTGAGTGACCGATCGAGTGAACTTTGGCTGGTGGGCAGTGATTTTCTGCGGAATAGCACGCTTGCAAACAAAAACATTTATACGTTCTATTCACAAATTTATATTTGCATTTGTGGACAGAGAAATTAGTTTTTCGGCTGACGTATCTTATAAGCAAAAATCTTTGTAAGTATTACAACATTTTAATAATAATTTCTGTAAAAAAAATCGACTCAAACTATGAACCAGTTTTACTAAGTGTACCAGATGAATTTGAATGTACTCAAGATCTTTTATATTGAACATTGTACATATGTATTTGGTAGTTTGACAACCCAACCAGTTTTCATAAAAGAAGATATGAACTTATGTACTCATAATCTTGAACCGTGAATGTCTTCATGACTCTATGTGATTAATCATAGATAGATCTCAATATTCGAGACTGGAAACATGCCTAACCCAAACTTAAAAACACAAACCACTAGATTTGTATCAAATTTTGAGTATAAAGACAACTATAGTGAGCAAACAAACGGTCAAGTAATTAATAGACACCGATGTTAATATTTTTCTCGATCTTTCGGAATCGAACAAAAGAAAAGTCAGATTTCCCACGGTCGATCCGGCTGATTTACATAGCAGGCCCATCCAAGGCCCACCAATAGTCTCCTATCAAAACCTGCTTTTCTTGATTTGGTAAATCAAACCTACCACGTTGGCTGTTTTCTTCTCTGTCTCTAAACTAATTACTACTCTAACCGCATTAATGATTTCTTGAACATTCTGTTTAGTGTAGTTTATGTTCTTAAATTTTGGCTAATAACAATACAACGCAATTTAAAGCAAAAAAAAAAAAGGAAGAAGAAGAAAACAGCCAAATGTAGATTTGAATTTTCCATAGTGTAGAAATTCATGTGTTCATAAACTTTTTTACATCATTCGAAAAAATGATGTAACTTAAAAAGAAAATACAATGTAGTATTGACTTAATGATGATGTATATGTTACATCTCTTACGAAATTTCTCCTTTCAAACTATTACAATTACAACTCAGAATTGTCGAATGCATTATTAGTATGACACTATTTACTATTAACTATTTACAATATATACATTTATCAATAAAATAATACAGTATTATTATAGATAGGCGGAAGTGACGTCATATGTAAGAGGTAATATGTGGTTGCCTAATTTGTATATATGCTAAGATGGGGAGGTGGGAGAGAGTGACTAGAGTCAATCATAAAAGAGTGAAAGTTTTGTCTGCCTGATTATAGCGCGGGGAGATGATAAAATACGCCGGGGGGAAACAGGTGCACGGTAGCAAAAAAACGAGTAGTAGTGTGAGTAGTGGTAGTCGGATGTGATGGAACAAAGAAAAGGATTTTTGGTAGGGTTATAGGTTGGAGTCTGAGGGGACCATTACTCTTTTTACATGCTTTCCCAAAAGATACCGTTCTCATTTTCTGACACGTGTCCATCTCACCCCTTAATTACTCATACGTCCATTCTTGTTTTTTAACCAACAAAAATTATTTTTTGACAAAAAAAAATTATTTCTAACCATTTGTTGACAGCATAAAAAACACTTACTATAACCAAGTTTTTTTTATTACATTTAACAACAATTGGAAACCTCTAATTCGACAAAAGTTGAGAGATAAAGTATTGTGGAATGAATGCTAATAGTAAATTATTTACATGTGATAATTTATGTGAAAATTGACAAATTTATTAAAATTGTATGCAAATATTTGATGAGGTTCATGGATATTAATGATTTTATTGTAAATAGTGCAAATGTAGTTTAAATTAATGGTGTTTTCTCATATGTCACATAAAAAAACTATAGAGTATCATAAGTATGGAAAGTTTGAGTGAATGAAGGAGCTTATAAGGGGTGTAGCATTATTCTGAATAGTTTCTGTGTTCTTCTATCATTGTTTGTCTTTACTATTACTCTACAAAATTGAATTTTCTGAAATATCAAATTAACTAATCTAAAAAAATACAAGTACAATGCACTTTTAGGAAAAAAAAAAAATTTGTTAGAGGGCCGCACTTTTATCAATTTTACCATTAATTTTTTTTTTTCCAACTACTATTAATTTATGAGCATCAACATTTGAACATTTTCTTTTTCATAATATCACTGAAATGAAATTTGAGATCCCAATGTGAAAGAAAAAAAGATCCCAACGTAAAATTAATAAATAAAATAAAATAAAATATCTCATATTGGCAACGAACTTATGGAATTTCAACTTTTACCTCCACGCGCCAGTGTCAGAGAGTTTTTTTTTCCCCACTTGTGCGTAAAAAGGAAAAACGTCTGTGTCTCAGTCGGTAAACTTTTATCTCATTTTCTCTCTCTTTGTTTTTTTTTTCTTTCTTTCTGATTTTTCTTTTGGACTTTTATTTGCCGTCTCTGTGGTCTAATCGTGTACGTCGTCTGGTTTAGTTTTTAAAGCCTCTCTCTTTGGGTCTTTTTCGTTTTCTCTTCCATTTCGCTAACGATAGAGAAAAGTTATACGAAAAAAAAAAAAACTGTGTGATGGAAGTTGCTCTTGAGTCTGTGATTTTCCATTTCAAGACAATTTGGTGAGCTTTTTTTTTCTTTCAACTTTCCTTCACTCTCTTATCTTAATAGGGTATGCTTATAGTGTTTGGGGTCAGCATTAATTCCCCTGTTTCGTTTCCAGGAAAAAAAAATAAAGACTAATACTTTTTTATAATTATGATAAGAAATCATTGCAAGTTTTGCTTACAAGTTAAAACATTGTCAAAGTTTTGTCATTCTCTTTACTGAAGATTCTTGAGTTTTTGATATGCAATGCAAAAGTTTTAGGACTTTTCTTCACACCTAAATTGGAATTCTCAAATTGGTTTTTCGAGTGTCAGATCTCTCAGCAATGGAAACGAATTAAAAAGATTTTAGATTGGTTTTGTTCTGCTTTTCGATCTTAAGTTGGAGAAAAAAGTTTTGATCTTTGGAAAATTGAACGCAGATGAAGAAGGGATGGTGGTGAGATGGGAAGCAGTGATGTTTGGAGATGAAGGAGAGGCAACGTTGGAGTGGTGAAGAAGATGCATTGTTACGCGCGTACGTGAGGCAGTTTGGTCCGAGAGAATGGCATCTTGTCTCTGAGCGTATGAGCAAACCTCTGAACCGTGACGCCAAGTCTTGTCTAGAGCGATGGAAGAACTATCTTAAGCCAGGGATCAAGAAAGGTTCTTTGACTGAGGAAGAGCAGAGGCTCGTGATCCGTCTTCAGGAGAAACACGGCAACAAGTGGAAGAAGATCGCCGCCGAGGTTCCCGGGAGGACGGCGAAACGGTTAGGGAAGTGGTGGGAAGTGTTTAAGGAGAAGCAACAGAGAGAAGAGAAAGAGAGTAACAAGAGAGTTGAGCCTATAGACGAGAGCAAGTACGATCGGATCCTCGAGAGTTTCGCTGAGAAGCTTGTGAAAGAGAGGGCAAGCAACGTTGGCTCTGTTCCTGTTCCTGCTGCTGCAGTCATGGCTAGCTCCAATGGAGTGTTTCTACATTCTGATCAAGCTCCTCCTCCTCCTAACCCGGTGATCCCGCCTTGGTTAGCTACTTCTAACAGCGGGAACAATGTTGTTGTGAGACCTCCCTCGGTGACTCTCACCTTATCGCCTTCCACGGTGGCTGCAGCCGCGCCTCAACAGCCTATCCCGTGGCTGCAACAGCAGCCCGAGAGAGGAGGAGCAGAGAGCAGCCCGGGAGGTCTTGTGTTAGGGAGTATGATGCCGTCTTGTAGCGGTAGTAGCGAGAGTGTGTTCTTGTCGGAGCTTGTGGAGTGTTGTAGAGAGTTGGAGGAAGGGCACAGAGCGTGGGCAGAGCATAAGAAGGAGGCGGCTTGGAGGCTGAGGAGGCTGGAGCTGCAGCTAGAGTCAGAGAAGACTTGTAGACAAAGGGAGAAGATGGAGGAGATTGAGGCAAAGATGAAGGCTTTGAGGGAAGAGCAGAAGAACGCAATGGAGAAGATCGAAGGAGAGTATAGAGAACAGCTCGTTGGCTTGAGGAGAGACGCTGAGGCCAAGGACCAGAAACTGGCCGATCAATGGACCTCTAAGCACATCAGGCTCACCAAGTTCCTTGAACAACACATGGGTTGCAGGCAGAGGCTATTAGACCGGCCTTGAACAGCCCTGAACCAAAACCATGAAACATCCTACTAAGATCTCTTCTCCTCCTCTTTGTTGTTGTCATGTGGTGTAATCTTTTTGTTTTTGTGTTTTTTTACTTTCTTTCTTTAATCATTTGGTTTTTCCAATGTTAATCAGACTTTTGTGTTCCTTAACTCAGCTATTGTTGTATGTTCTGGTTTCTTCTATCATTTGGTGTCTCCATGTTTTAATTTAGACATTGCTTCACAACTGCAAAAGTTTTCAATTTTTGCAATCTCAATCGCTAGAAGTGTACATGAAATCAATCAGGGTTGTGTAGAAAAGATCAAACAGATAGAGCTCGAAACACATTGCTATAGAATAAATTAAAAAGAAAGAGGTGTCATTATTCACTCAAAAACACAGTTGAACTAAATGAAAGAAGAATATGAAACCAGATTTTTAACCATACTACAAAAACAGATTACCAAAAATCCTTGAAAATATATAAAAGAAGAAAAACAAAGAGCAGCATAACGGAAGATTAAAACCCGGCTTGTGGAATGATCTTGAAAACCCTTCTTCTCTGAAAAATGATGAACTTGGAGCTTAGAAGCATTTCCTGTGAACAATCGATGGGCCTGACTCGTCGTACTCTGCCTTTGCGATCCACATCTGCACAAGTTCAAACACAGTTTCAGGTTTGTTAATGTTAAGGTAAGCCACAGGATAACTCGAAGAGACTGATGAGAACTGAAGTTACCTGCTGGAAGGTACTGAGGGAGGCCAAGATGGACCCTCCAATCCAGACAGAGTATTTCCTCTCTGGAGGTGCAACAACTTTGATCTTCATGCTGCTTGGAGCCAAAGCAGTAATTTCCTTGCTCATCCTGTCGGCGATCCCCGGGAACATTGTGGTTCCACCACTGAGGACAATGTTACCGTACAAGTCCTTCCTGATGTCGACATCACACTTCATTATGGAGTTATAGGTGGTTTCATGGATACCTGCGTTCTCCATACCGATCATAGACGGCTGGTAAAGAACCTCAGGGCAACGGAACCTCTCAGAACCGATGGTGATCACTTGCCCATCAGGCAGCTCGTAGTTCTTCTCAACAGCTGAGCTCGTCTTGGCCGTCTCAAGCTCCTGCTCGTAGTCGAGAGCAATGTAGCAAAGCTTCTCCTTTATGTCTCTGACGATTTCACGCTCTGCTGTGGTGGTGAAAGAGTAACCACGCTCGGTGAGGATCTTCATCAGCGCATCAGTGAGGTCACGACCCGCAAGGTCAAGACGTAGGATCGCATGTGGAAGTGCGTAACCCTCGTAGATAGGAACAGTGTGGCTCACACCATCTCCCGAGTCAAGCACGATACCTACACACATCCATAATCCAAAGGTTGAAGCTTTCTACATTCCGCAAAGATTGAAGCTTTCTACATTCCGCAAAGATTGAAGCTTTCTACATTCCTTAAAGACTGAAGCTTTAAGTAAGGACACAAAAGGAGTGTTCACTCACCGGTTGTACGACCACTGGCGTAAAGGGAGAGAACAGCCTGAATAGCCACATACATGGCAGGAGCATTGAAAGTCTCGAACATGATCTGAGTCATCTTCTCACGGTTAGCCTTCGGGTTGAGAGGTGCCTCGGTGAGTAGAATCGGGTGCTCCTCGGGAGCAACACGGAGCTCGTTGTAGAAAGTGTGATGCCAAATCTTCTCCATGTCGTCCCAGTTGTTGACAATCCCGTGCTCGATGGGGTACTTGAGTGTTAGAATACCCCGCTTTGATTGAGCCTCGTCGCCAACATAAGCATCCTTTTGGCCCATCCCAACCATCACTCCGGTGTGACGTGGACGTCCCACAATGCTGGGAAACACAGCTCGAGGTGCGTCATCCCCAGCGAAACCAGCCTTTTTCAATACAGACACATAATCTTAGAGAGGAGCCATATGATGTACATTGTTCATAGTATATCGACAAACGAATCAAACAAAGAGTATATTCACGAATATTATAATACCTTAACCATTCCAGTTCCATTGTCGCAAACAAGAGGTTGAATGTCTTCACCGTCAGCCATTTTCTACCCTTCTGAAAATCAAAAGATCAGATTTTTTTTGTTTTTTCAAATTTCTTCAAAACCGATTTGTTATTAACAGCACTCCAAATCAATCATTATGAGAATGTCTATTCAGTAGAATTGTTAAATAAAAGAAACAATCCTAGAAAGACAAAAATCAAACCTAAATGGAAGAAGAAGAAGGATATTCTAGATCCAGAATCACTTAAACCAAGTTACTAATATTATAAAAGTAAACGACATTAGCAAGAGAATCAAAGGATTTATTATTAAAAATGAGTTGAAAGCAACAGTGGCGGTTGCAGATTGTTCGATTAAACAAATCACAATTAGTGTGGACAATAGGATTATTAAATCGATAAACACAGATCGAAGATCAGCTGATGGGATTTGAATGTAGGACAAATATGCCACCAATAGAGGAAGCAACGATAACAAAACCCAGATCCAAAAAAAAAAAAAACTCACACTGAATTAAATCGGAACGACGATATGTATCAAATCGATGCAGAAAACAGAATAAAAAAAACGTAATCGGGAATGAGAACGGCACAATAAAGGGTTTCAAAATTACCTGAAATCGAAATTAATCGGCTTAAGGGAAGAAGAAGAAGGAGAAGACGAGAAACAATCGAAGGAGAAGAGGAAAATGAGGCAGAAAAATGAATGGCGAGTAAATAAAAAACGGGTCCAAAGGCTTCGAATTCGGCTCACCTCGTTTTTCGGTTCTAAATTTATTTGAAATTTGAGTCCAAAATAAACAAATTCTTCTGAACTGACGTTTTTACCCCCAACTTTGGTTTTTCTCCTTTGGTTAAGGCTTTGTGTTACACAAACAAAATTAATCATTTACATTAGAGTATTTAACCCGGTATGTAAGATCCATTAGTTGTGTAATCAAATTGGTTTACCAGTTAAATTTTCGATTTTGATATTAATAACCGTGACTTTGCTGTATGAGTAACCGGTTTACTTTCATAATTTTGAGGTTATTTCTCAAGCATGTAACTTCCATTTCTTTTGTGTAAAGAACAAATGGGCCTTACTGAATAGGCCTTTCCTCTACATGGGCTGAACATTTTCAGTCCAATTGAGCACCTAAATTAAATATTGCAATTTTATTGTTTGACAACGAATCGTAACGATGTTGGAAAATGGAAACTTCCAATATGATTTTGTATAAGCATTTTTACTTAGTTATGAATCACTTTACGCATCCATGATTCGCCTAATGTAACGTTAGTATTGTTTATCATTTTGTCGTCTCCAATATTTTCTCAAGCTCGGTGTTGAATTTTAGACATTGCTTCACAACTGCAAAAGTTTCCATTGTTTATAACTTCAATTGATAGAAATGCATGGTGTCTCCGATTTCTTTCAATAGAATATATCTTGCTAATTTGTTAGCTTTGTGAATTGCATTAATAATAAATTATATGTATTTGGGTCTTACAATACTCGAGAAAATGTAATAGAAATAAGAAGTATCATATTAGACTCATTCTAATGTTTGTTTTAACATAATAAAAATGGAAAGATATGTTTTCTTAAATTGCTACCATTCACACAAGATTTTATATTCCTGACTGAAAATAAATACCATGAAATTCACCAAGGTCTATTAAACAAAAAAGGGATCATAAAAGAATAACAAATATGGAAGAAAATTTTCTTTTATTCATCTGATTGTTTATTTTTCTCAAATTTCACTCTAAGTCATTCCTAAATTGTCTTGTATTTAATTTAGTATCTTTTTGGTTACCATTGGAATGCTTAGTAAGTCACTATAATATGCATGAATAAAATATGAAGTAATTATTATGAAATTTGATCATAACATAGCCTAATAGTTTATCTTAGTATTGTTTGTTATGTCACTACAGTATATGGATTCAGCCCCACTTAATACATATCATTAACAGAGAAACACATGTTATATATATTTAACAGTTTCATGATTGTTCAATTTTCAATAATTCCACATTGTTTTTCTATGTCTATGCATATTTTGTGTTAAATATAGTTTTTCATTTCATATGTTTCTGAAATATTAAATATTTTTCTTTCTTATATACATATATTGCTTTCTTACAGTTACAATGTATATAAGAAAGAAAAATATATACATATTCAATTGGATAATTAAATAAGATCTTTAAATCACCAACTCATCCAGAGTAACTCACCCAGAGTACATTGATCTACATAAAAGAAATTAATTCCATGAGATCGGGCCAAACATCATTTTAATTCCTTCCGAAACAAATTCTCAAATATTTGTTAGAACTTAGAACTAAGCATATCAAAGAAGTCATAAATCTATAAGATTTGGTCTCTTTATAAGTACACAAAAGCTGTTAACAACAAAATTAAGTGGTAATAAATATGAGTTAGATACAAAATTAAAGTCTTAACGGCAACAATGTATATTTTTTTTTTTCAGGGGAATAAAAGGTCAGAATGCAAAAAGCGCACATGGAGTTTTGGAAACGTAAAGGCAGACGTCAATTTTGTGCTTAACTTGCGAGAAGCAGAAAGGCATCGGCGAATATTTGATTAATTTATCGCCGAGATAATAATAACCGATAAATTTAATATCGTAACGGTATTATGCCGTATGATTTCCTTCTGAATCAGCCAGAGGGTTTCGATACGTTATGTATGCCTTTAGACTCTCTCCTTTGCCACAAGTCACACAACCAACCTCACAATAAACTCGCTCCAATCTTCTTCCATCTCTAAAACAAACCTGAAAAAATGCTAAAGAAAACAAAAAACAATAATATAAATATAAAAAGCTGACAATTTTCCTGATTAATATTCTTTACCACGTTGGATCTATCTACATCGATCAAATCATTCATTTTCCTCCATCTTCTCCTTCTCTCATTATCCTCTCTCTCTCTCTCTCAAGAACAAGAGGTGTTTGTTTGTTTCTTTCTTTCTGGTGCTCTTTTTTAGTTTCTCTAGTTTTGTAGATTGATAGTTATGTCGGAGATCACAAGCCTGAAGCAGGAAGAGGTAACGTTAGGTGAGGTTTCAGAGAAGATAGAAGAGGTGTTTTCCGACGATACATTCGTGTTGGAGATTTGTCGAAAAAGGAAGAGACCCGATGAAGAAGACGAAGAACAAGAAGAAGTTGTGGAGGAAGACAACGACGGATTTAGAACACCGACTCGACCGGAGAATAGAATCCCTGCGGTCAGAGAATGTCCAGGGGCACCGAAGAGACGCGAAACTGAATATTCGGTGATGCTCAGAGGTAAAACAATGCCGTGCCGGAGACGGTTGAGTTTCTCGCCGGGAGGTACCGTCAGCTCGTTTATAACGGATTCGCAGTGGAGGACGACGACAATGACGACGATCAAGAAATAATTAAGAGAGAAAGATATTTTAATTAGCTTTAGTTTTTTATTATGACCTTTTTTTAGGTCACGTTTGGAAAATATCTGAACGTTTTTTTTCTTCTCCCAAACAGACAAAAAAATACTTGATCAAATTGGTATTTTGTGTTTTTTCAAGAGTCCCAGACTCTCAAATATAGATTTCTGCTTCCGTAGCCAAGAAAAGATATAAATTTCTGTTTCGAGATGATGATTACTTGTCCACTGTTAGTGTTTTGTTTTATTACTTTTGATCTCGATGATTTTTTTCTTATATATTGTATTCTTTTGTGATAGTTTACACTCAGTTACTTGCTTGTGTTGTTGTATGTCTACATACTAATTTGGTTCTCAAAGTAAACATATGGTTTCTTACCTTGAAACGTACGATTGCTTGTATATAGTCTCACGTTCCATTAAAACTCGAATTATTCGTATGACACTAGAGCTCAAACGTAAGTGAAGTGTACATTCAGTTAGTATTAGTCAACGATGTAATCAAACCGATAGGCAATAGCCTTGAGATATATATGGTCATTGGTAAGCTATGTTTACATATTTGTTGACAATTGAATTTTTATTTACATAAATAAATACTTGTTTACCAATATTCACTCACAATGAACGAAGATGATATCATAAAGTTAAAGTAAGTAAAAGAAAGAGAGAGACAGAGAGAGAGAGAGAGAGATAATCAAAGTAGAAAAGGGAGAGAAACATGAAGAAGAAGACAGGACAGGAAAAGAGAATGGATATAGAATTTTATAAACGCTTTAGGGGTCGAGGCCTTATTTAAGTTCCTTCGACTTCTAAAGTTGGAACATCCAATGCTAATTTTTTTTTATCAAAAAAGCCTACGACGAGAACTCTCAATCGTCTCATGCCTTAAGCTTCTCCCTTTTTCTTATGGATCTTCAAAATCTTTTTTGTTATTATTATTTTTATTTTTTTTCATTTCTTTCTTTTGTTGCCGTTATGTTCGTTTCGTCTATGTTACTCTCTTCTTTTATGTAGCTTTCGGTTTTGTTGACCTGTCTCCTTATTTCTTAATTAATTGACCATTTAATTATTTGATTGCAGCTTGAATGAAACGTTTTGGTGATCTCATTCTAAAAACAATAAACAACCAAAAAGAGATGGGAAAGAGATATAACCTATGCCTAAAAAATAATAAAGATTAGTAGATTATCATGAAAATAAGCTATTCATTTTGTTTTTTTGACGTCAAAAGCTCGTATTATTAGATTCCAAACAAGGATGATTTAAAAGCCAGCCAATTTGGAAGGAAATTGTTTACATAGGAGAAAGAATAACCTTGGGTTAGAGCGCTCTTAGCGAGACAATCCGCTCAGGTATTAAGATTGCGAGAAATAAATTCAAGCGAGAAATTATGGAGATAAGATTTGAGAAGCTCAAACTCTTCTAATTCTGTTGCTAAAGTTGGCCATTCCTCTTCTTCTTCAATTAATCTTACCAACAGCTCGCAATCTGTTTGAAAGATTAGGCGAGGAATATGGCATGGTGTGAGGACTCGTATAGCCCATAGTAAGGCTTCCATCTCCGCATGAAGTGGGGATAAGACTTGGTCAAACGCTATCAAGCCCACCGTTCGACTCCCGTCTTCTCGCTCCAAAAAGGAGCCTCCTCCAGATAGTATACCCTCATGGGTCCAAGAGGCATCAACCTGACATCGCAGTCCCTAGTTCTCTGCTTTGTTCTTGTAGTACTTGGCGTTCCTCCAAACATGATGCCGAACTGTTCCCATGAGTTGGGTTGGTTTGGTCTACAAGTTGCGCTAATTTCCACGACTCAGCTTCTCGCATAGCAGTCTCGAGTGTCTCAGCTGGTGAGACATCCTTATTGTTAAATACCTTATCATTCCGAGCCTTCCATATATACCAGATGATCCAAGGGAACACCTCTAGGCATGTTTTCGTAGCTCCTTGTTCGGAGGCTCATCCGGTAAGGTAAGCAAAATTTTGTGATATAACCGGGCACGGGAATATTCCCAGAGCAGACGGTATCGAACTAAGTGCCCACACCTGTGTAGCTGGAGGACATTCGAAAAGAACATGATTGATTGTCTCTTCTGTCCCTCCACACCGTGGGCACTGGCGATCTGTCCCACAATGATGGTTAACCAGCTGGTCGTTGGCTGCTATACATCCTGACAAAGCTTGCCACATAAAGTGTTTGATTTTCCCTGATGTCTTTTGTTCCCATATCCTCGTTTTTAATAGAATGAAACTTGGTTCGAGGACTGGTGATCTGCGTCCTGCTTCCCATATTTGGATTGCCAGGTCATATCCTATTCTGACTGAGTACATCCCTGACTTTGAGTATGCCCATATAAATCTGTCTGGTTTATATGCTCTACTGGGACGTATACTCTTTATACGCAGAATTTCCTCCAGATCAAAAAGGGTATTCAGAAGAGGTGTACGCCATGCTGAGGTGATTGGGTCAATAAGATGATGGACATAAAGGTTTATATCTCTCTCTCCTCCATTATCTTGGGCCAGGCGGGGTGGACAGACTGGTATCCAGTTATCATACCAGACCCTTGTACAAATTCCTGAGTTTATTGATTTCCTTAGTCCTGCAAGAAGTAGCTCTTTACCCGCCATTATGCTCCGCCATCCGTAGGAAGGGTTACTTGCGCGTTCCACCTCCAAAGGTGAAGAAAATCTGTAATATCTTGCTTTCAGAACGCGAGCCAGCAAAGACGATGGGTAGTAGATTAAACGCCATAGTTGTTTTGCAAGCAGCGCTATATTGAAACTATTTAGATCTCTAAATCCTAGACCACATTTGCTTTTGTCGCTGCAGATTTTATCCTAGGCTATCCAGTGTAAGCCTTTATTTTTTTGTTTTGTACTCCACTAGAAGTGGGATATTGCTCCGTTGAGCTTCTTCAGAATAGATTTAGGGAGCAGAAAACATGACATGACATAAGTAGGCAGCGCCTGTGCTACTGACTTAATCAGAACTTCTTTTCCTCCCTTTGAAAGAAGTTTTGAGGACCAGGCGTTAATCCTTTGGCTGAGGCGATCTTGAATGAATGCAAATACTTGTTTTTTTGAACCACAAATTGTCTCTGGTAATCCTAGATAAACTCCCATACCGCCTTCTTGCTGTATTCTGAGAGTGTTTTTGATCTCATTTTTGCATTCTGTCCCTATCTTACTCCCAAATAAAACAGATGATTTTGAGCAATTTAGCTTTTGCCCTGAAGCTCTACCATAATTCTCAATTATCTTAATGAGTTCAGCGCATTCCGTCTTGTCCGCCTTACAGAAGAACAGACTATCATCTGCAAAAAGGAGGAGGGATATACTTGGGCATGTTCTCGCGATTTTCAGGCCTGTTATACGCCCCTCTTCTTCTGCTCCTCCTATCTTTGCTATAAGAGCTTCCGTGAGTATTATAAACAGAAAAGGAGATAGGGAGTCTCCTTGTCTTAGACCTCTCGTAGGGATAATGTTCCCTTTTGCTTCCTCGTTAAGCAGCACTATGTATGTTACGGAAGACATACACCATTTCATCCACTTTACCCATTTTCCTGCAAAGCCCATCTTGAGCATCAAAGCCTCCAGGAATGTCCACTCAACTCGATCGTAGGCTTTACTCATGTCTGTTTTAATAGCGACGAATTTGCTTTTGCACATCGGGTTCGTCCGTAATGCGTGGAAAGCTTCTTGCGCCACTAGTATATTGTCTATGATTAGACGTCGAGCCACAAAGGCTGATTGAGTCTCCGAAATTAATTTCGGGAGGATCTTTTTAAGTCTTGTACTTAAGATCTTTGAGATAATCTTGTAACAAGCATTACAGAGACTGATGGGTCTGAACTCAGACATTTCAGTTGGTCTCTTAGTTTTGGTATCAAGCAGATATCTGTTTGATTTAATCGTGTATCGAATCTATCCTGCTCGAAAAAATCATGCACCATCCTGATTATGTCTCTCGAGAGGACCTCCCAGAACCGTCTAAAGAAGAGACTTGTCATGCCATCCGGGCATGGGGCCTTATCTGGATGTATTGCAAAGAGGGCTTTCTTTATCTCGGCCTCTGATGGTTTACAAGTCAGCTTCTCATTAGTAGATGAGGTAATTGCGCGGTAACGTACCGGAGGTCTTCCTCAAAATTCTGGGGATGTTCTGTAGTAAAGAGATCTTTAAAATAGTCTACAAAAACTTTTTCAATACCTTGCTCATTCTCGACCCATACTCCATTGCTGTTTTTTAGTTTAAAGATCCGATTTCTTGCTTTTCTCTGTTTGGTGGTAGCGTGAAAGAACTTTGTATTCTTGTCCCCTTCTTTTAGCCAAGATATCCGACTTTTTTGCTTCCAATAGAGTTCTTCCTCTCTGAAAGCGCTACAGAGATTCCATTTTAGGATAAGAAGCTCTTCATTTGTAAAATCATCATCATCTTGAGCTAACTTTAGCTGTGCTTTGATCTCTTCGATCTTCTTGATGGTGCAGGACGGGTTTAGGCGTCTCCAACTGGAGATTGCTCTTCGACAGTTGCCCATCTTCGAAAATATGTTGCTTCCTTCCGTAGGGCCTGGGGATCCCCATCCCTCAATAATAGCCTCTATCAATCCATCCTTTTCCAGCCATCGCTTGTCAAATTTAAAATTTTTTTTCACACGTCCCTTCCTTGATTGGATGCGGGCTTAGACGGGGCGATGGTCAGACCCCCATAACTTTAGATACTCCACAGATGTGTGGGAAAAGTCATGATGCCACTCTTCATTACCAAGGGCTCTGTCTAGTTTACATCGAACCCGGCCACTCCTGCGATTGCCCATCCATTAAAATGTACTTCCTTTAGCGGGGAATTTCATCATCCCACAATCGTCCAGCAATGTATTGAAAGGGATAAAGGATGCGTCCGAACATTTTCGTCCCCCTCGCTTTTCATGGTGGCCTGTGATCTCGTTAAAGTCTCCAATCATAAATCAGTTTCCTGATCTCGTAGTACTTATATGTGTCAATCTTTCCCACACCAGCGCTCGATACTCAGGGACCGGATCTCCATAAACGAATGTCATAAAGACTTTTTTCCCTTCTACAACTGCCTCGATGTCTATCAGACGATCATTTGAGAACAGGATTTTAACATCAAAAGCATCCATATAAAACAAAGCAAGTCCTCCGTTTTTACCTTCCGGTTCCACGGTGAACAATTTATTATAACCAAAAGAAATTTGAAAGTCTTGCATAAAAGAAAAATTATTTTTTGTTTCTGAAAGAAAAAGAAAAGCAGGTAAAAAACATCGGTGCAGCTATCGAAGATATTGTTTAGTCAAATAAGCTCATGCACCTTGACAATTCCATGAAATTGTATTCATATTCTCTTACTGGGTGGTTTCTGAGACCCTACCGAACCAAAATTTGTAGTAGTCTTATTGCGTAAAGCAGAAGGGAACACCTCATGACGAGGGACAGATGGTTTGCGAGAGGGATTCGCAGAACTCGAACCCTGTCTTTTCTTTGGTGATGATCGACCTCTCACGCCTTTGAGGATTTTCAAAGCTCCACCACCTTTAACTTTTGGACTGCTTAAAGTTCGACGTTTGTATCCAGATCTATGGGAGGGACCCTTACTCACTTGTTTCTTCGTTTTTCCTCCTGATTGGTCAGGGAATTCAACTTTCTTTTCTCGATTCTTCTCCATAGTTCTGGATTTTGGTGATGGTGTAAGTTGTGAAATAGCATCAATTACACCATCGTCTTCGTCTAACTCTTCGCCCAACAAATCTTCATTATCCATCTCCTCTTCATCCATAGCATATTGGTTTTCCTCCACTACCATCTTGTCAAATTCTTCTAGCTCTTTGTCTGTCATAGATGGTGGTGAGGGAGTCAGATCTTATCCCAACTCTTCCGACTCCACTCCCGCGTCTAACCCCATCGGAGTGGTTACAACCTGAGTCTTCTTTCGTGCTGATGTTTACCCTATCGAAGTCGGCGTGTGTTGATTCCCCGGTTCTTTTATCACCAGCGTTTCCGGTTTCCTCCCCGGACTATTCTTTCTCAACATAGGCTGTCTTTCCGAGGTTGGAGTATCCGAGTTACCAGGTTCACGTATCATCAGAGTTCCCGGTTTTTTCAAAAATCCATATTGAACCATCTTTTGCTTCTGAGTATCATGTTCGCTCACTTTAGCTTTTCCTTTCAATCTCTGTTTTCTCTCTTCCTCTGTTTCAGCTTGATATACTATTCTTATATTCTCGAGATTTAGCCCTGCTATCTGGTCAGATATTGTACGTTGGGAGTCCGAGATGGCAGTTGTCACACCCTTTATTAGCCGGGGATCCTTATTTGGGGAATAACGTGCTGTCTCTTCTGATCTGTTTTCCATGGATTTCGGCTTCCACATCGTTTTACGCCCCACTTCTTCCCTTCCTGTCTGGTTCCCGAACCTGTAGTTAGGAAGTGTGTTAAAGCTCTCGCGATTACACGGAGGGATCTCGCGATTTCGCAGAAAAGTCTCCTGGATAGGCTGATCAAGTCTATTCCAGACCTCATGACTCCTAACTTGTCTCTTTTCTCTAATGTTCTCACGGAGGTCTCGGTTCCTATACCCTTCATACTCTTCTTGACGAAACGTATTAGGGGCATTCCAGCTATTTTTCCGATGGTGAGAGTCATAGTTTCTCCATTCTTCTTTGTCACGGGACATGTTCATGTTATAGCCAACGTTAAGCTTACTAACTTTGTTGGGTTTAAACTGGTAGTTTTGACCTATAGTGGAATATTTCTCCCATGTATCCTTTGATAAATCTCTTGAGGAATCTCTTTGCCTGAGTTGTATCCTTTTATCTCCGTGTTCCTCTCTTTGCGGAGATCTTAAACGTTTCAAGTTATCTTTCATTGCGGGCATAACCTGTAGTGGGGTCTCGTGGGAGCTCTTCACTTCGTCCTCTCTCCCTGGTTTTTGAAAGCGTTTTTTTTCATCTGCAGTCAAGTCGGGGCATGAATATTCCTCGTGTGAAATGCGTTTGCATTTAAAACAGTATCGATGCAGCCCTTCATACTCAAAACTGATCTTGCTTACATCACTGTTTGGGAAACTCACACGCCTTTCAAATTGGAGGGGTTCGTTCGCGTTGATAGATACTTGAACCCTGGCACTCTCTGAATCGGTGAGCATGACCCGTCCAAGGGCTTTTCCGATGGCTTTAAAGGTGTCATCATTCCAATAGTGTACTGGAACACCAGTAACTCGAAGCCAAAACGGCATTGTGTATGGGAAGTCCTCCCTTGTAGACGGCTCCTATTTTTCAAGAGCAAAGCTCCATCGGTTGAAGTGACATGGTCGTTTTGCTAAAACCTTTATCATGTCCTCCTCCCTTTCGAAATCAAATTGAAACCTTCCATTTCCCAGATTTGTCCCCTTTACTCTCCCTTCCACATCTCAAATCCTTGCTCTTGGCAATTGAGCGAGAAGGGCCTCAGTACTTCTACCTTCACGGTAGAACATCCTACCAATAAGGGTCTTTTTGATAATGTCATCCTCCGGCAATTCTAGGCGTCGCCGTGTTTGGGATGTAGCTAGACCTTTTGAAATCATCCTTGATTCCGAACTCATTTTGAATCAAGCCGTACACTCTGGATGGTTTCTTAATCACGTAGCTTATGTCTTCTTACTTCTCCCATACGATATCAGTCAAAACGTAGTACAGAGACTAGAGACTGAGATCGCCACACCAGTGTAGGATAAGAACGTACGTAGCAGAAGCTAGATTCTTCCGGACAGTAGATCAAAGCAATCACCACAGTTTCCAACCAAAAACTTCAAAACAGATAAACAAACGAGAGGAGATCCAATCGAGACAATCTCGCCAACACCTTACAAAAGAGATATGGTAACGTAGCACTTAACTTGTTTGGAGATCGGTAGAGAAAGCTGTAGATCCGTTGCTATGTGTTTGTTTTTGGTTATGAAACTAGCAATCGCTTTTTTCGTCTCGAAAACCCTACGGTGACCATAATAAGCTATTAATTATATAATTCAGATTGGACATTTCACACATAAGTTTAATAATAAAAACTGTGTATGCATGAGAAGGGGTAATAAAGGACACTATTGCATACATAGAAGAATATAGGGATCAAATTTTGCAACAAATCAATTAGAGTCTGTCATAACTTGGTTTCTCATGAAAGACAATGTTGTTGTTAAGGCATTTGTTTTTGGGATTTATAGCATATGTATAATTTGCAACTGATTCACTAAAATATGTCGTTAATTAATCCGTCTACAGTGTACTACAAGAAAAACCATTCCGTAATGACATAAGATCCAAATCTTTACCCTCAAGTTACTGCTTTTGATTGCACAATAGCCAAACTTGTCTTTTACGTCTCCTACTTAACTTATCATGCATTATGTATATTTCATTTATTTAACCAGATACATTACATATCTAATGTAAAATGTGTTCAAATATAAAAACGAACGACTACATATTGCACATAAAATTCGATTCAATACGAGCATAAATCAATTTCGACCCAAACCTTCACCCACTTTACAAGACCACAACATTAACCTTTTTAAAAAGCCCAGAAAAGAAATGACAATTAACCTTGATTACTTGGGCCTTGTGGGCTTATCCCATCAAATATAAATCGGTTCTAATGTTATTAAGTTTCAACAAAACCAATCTAAAGAGCCCAATAAGTATTTAGCTAACAGGCCCAAATCAGTAGAAAAATCCTAGGGTTTTCCTTAAGTTGCGGTATATAACTAAAAATGCCCTTTTATAAGCCTTCGTTGTTCTGCAGCGGCTGCTTCTCCATTGCAGGAGGTTGAATCAGAGAAGAAGGTATGAAATCTCATCAAGCCCATCTCTCTCCCTTTGATATCACTGTTTAAGTTGCAAAATCGATTTCTTCACTAGTTTCGTTAAGCTCATCTTTGAATCGTTTTGTGTTATTTGCAGAAAAAAAATGGCAACGCCACAAGTGAAGACTGGTTTGTTCGTTGGATTGAACAAAGGACACGTCGTCACCAGACGCGAATTGGCTCCTCGTCCTAACTCTCGTAAAGGGGTATTCGTCTCTTCTTCTTCCTCGATTTCTAGAAACATAAGAGTCTGTAAGATTGCTTGGTTAGAGCTAAATCTGTTGTGAGATGAGCTTAGAGATGAGAACATCACTTACTTTGATGCGTTAGGTTGTGGATTTATAGTTTATTAGAACTTGAAAATGTTGGATTTTGCATCTTTGATCTTGTTAATGTTGAGCTCTGAGCTAGGAAATGGTTGTCTTGAGCAGTTTCGTTATTGACATTTCATTTTTTTTTTGTTGTTTTGGATTTGGTGCAATCTTAATAGAAAACGAGCAAGAGGACATTGTTTATCAGATCGCTGATAAGGGAGGTTGCTGGATTTGCTCCTTACGAGAAGAGAATCACTGAGCTTCTCAAGGTTGGTAAAGACAAGAGGGCACTTAAGGTTGCTAAGAGGAAGTTGGGTACCCACAAGAGAGCCAAGAGGAAGAGAGAGGAGATGTCTGGTGTTCTCCGCAAGATGAGGTATTTAACTCAATCATTTGATTCATTCATTCGCTCGCTTTTTCTTTTTAATTTTGATTCATCTGCGTCACAAGAGCTTGTTATTACCATAGGAGATAGAGCGTTGTGATACTATTCAGAATAAGTTGTGTTTCTAGACTGAATTTTGGTTGTTTTGTATCACTTGTAGGTCTGGTGGTGGTGGTGTTACTGAGAAGAAGAAGTAAACGTCATCATAGTCTTCTGTTTTATGGGAACTTTGTTATTTTTGAAACTCGTTAAGTTTTGGTTCGCTCTTGCAAATCAGCTTTATGCCCGAAAACATTTGTGTTGTGTCTTGTTAGGAATGTGGATTAATTCTGTTCTGTTCTGTTTTCTCATTAAGCTTTTTAAACTTTCGACTTTAATCCCCATGTTTTATTCCTCTTTGTTCCGTTTTACTCATAATCATAGTAAGGCCTAATAATCGTAGCCCAATTCGACTTTGTGGCATTGAGCTACGAAAATCAAATTTAGTTTGGGCCTCTTCATGCTCGCTCCTTTGTAGAATATGAACTTCTAAATATGTTATTGGGAACTTTTGATTTCAATAGATGTGACTCTTCACTTGGATAATGGATGCTCGTTTCTCACAGGCTCTACATGTTTTATTAAAATATTGATACTGGATTTATTATATTAGTGTCATGGGTCGTAATCCTATGGTTTTGTTGCTTCTTACTGGTATACAAACTCGGCCAATGTGAGTTACATACTTATCCAAAGTTTAATATAAGTTTCTGTTTAAAATATGATTGCCTAAAGTGTATATAGGATCAGTAATAAAAGAGAAAAAGGGATTGTACATGTAGATGACATATGCATGCAGTATTATGTAAATACAGATGTACGCTTTGTACTTTTAAAAGTGTATGGCTAATAAGGAATCTTTGGTCTGAAAATGAAGAACGTGTGTGGTTGATGACAACATGAGGAAGAAACGTGACAATGCAATACTACTAAGAGATTATAATCCCTTTCACCACTTTATCCACATGTATGATCCTTATATTTACATCGATCAATAAACACCCAAAAGATGATAGAGACTCAAGATCCTTTTATCTATGCACTTATGCACAAATCTAAATATCTCTCAATTATATATGATCGTTCATATGTCATTTGATGCGACTTGGATAAATTATGCGAGACTTCTAGAGAGAACCAGTTATAAAATGATTGCTTACACCGTGGATAAATGTGAAGTGAATATATATATAAGTATATAACTACCAATCCATGTTCAACTCTACGTTGGAGAATAAATTTAAAATACATTGTTCCCGACAGAAATAGATTATTAGTATGAATTAAAAGGTCGATCATTTTTTGTTTTTGTTACAAAAGAAAAGTCCTTATTCAATTTAAATCTCTAGAATATCCATTGGAAACTTGTGGCATACACATGTGATAGAGATGTTATTGTCCAAGCCGCCACAATACCTTATCTAAAACAGACAAAACAAACTCCACTACAAAAGCGTGTGTAGCCAAAGAAAAAAATGAAGGTTTTGATATTTTGCTACTTGCAAATGCCGCATATGAGTTTAATTTGTTTTCTCAGATTCGGCAAAATAACTAAAATGGAATTCTCAAAGTTCTGATCTCCATTGGGTACCAGTACCAATCACACCCTTTGGTATAGCAATTTTTTTAACAGATTATGTCATAATCCAATTTGTTATCGTTGTTCTTTTTAGGTTTTTATCTTTAAATTATATTTATTCAAAAGTATGATTATATCTATGGACTGTCTTGAGCAATATTCCCTTGGGGACCTAGTACAAGTGTTAAGATTAAACAAGAGTTAAACTAGAGCATATATTCCGAAGATGGAGATAACTTTCTTATAAATTCGTACACATTTACCATCAAGAACTATAATTATTTTTCTTATTTACAGAAACTTTTAAAAATAATTTATGTTTCTATATTTTATAGTCACAGAGAAGTAAGTTAAAATTGTACATGCTGAAAAAGTGAAAGCTAATAGTATAAGCTAATATTATTGTACACAAATATGCTGGTCGTCGTCTATATATGCCTAGACCTTCGCAGAAATCAATACATAGATGTGTATATATGTGCACAGAAATACATACACTATCAGGTGACAAAATTTAGCTTGGATTTCTGAGCCACATGATACAATGCTTCTGTTGGGGATTCCTCACATATAACTTATAAGTACTTATATATATATATATATATAAGTTTCCAAATTTTCTTTTTGTGAACAATTTTTAAATCATTTATTTAACTTCGTTTTGAGTTAAAAATTGAGTTTAACCCCCTAAGTTCGAGTGTTTGAGTTCTAGCTAAGTAACCCAATGTATCAGTATTACTGGTCACTTCCACTTATTCAAATCATGATCTTACTTTGATGATGACTGAAGAAATAAACAATTCTTATACTATGTTTTTTCTTTTCTTTTTGGGATAAAAGTCGATAACTATGTTTAGTAAATATTAAAATCAAAATAGCTAAGTTATGGGAGATCGGGCAGGTTTTTATTATGCGGCCTAGCTTTATAAGTTTGAATGTGCTTTATTCCATATTGGTGAGCAGCCTTGGTACTTGCAAAAGCAGAACAATCATCTAATTTAGATTCCTTTCTTTCACTATGAACCAATCTTCCATTTCTTTAGGACCCCCCCCCCCCCCCCCCCCCCCCAAAATTATGAATATATAATAATTCTTTTTTGTCTATTGGTTTTTGAATTATCTTCTTCGAGAGGGATGAAGACTCCATATAGTACTCAGTACTCTTCTTTTTTTCTTCCAATTTCAACTTCATAAGTGATCAATATCCCATTTGAAAAAAAAAAGTGATCAATATTCCTTGACCAAAAAAAGAAGGTGATCAATATCCATAAAACTTCAGTACTTTTTAAGCAATTAAAATAAGTTTTTGAATTACCGGTTTTTTTATGTCAAAAGAAACAAGATTACCGTCTAAAATGTAGAAAGAAATTATGAATAAATAATAATACTTTTTGTCTATTAGTTTTTGAATTATCTTTTTCGAGAGTGATGAAGGACTCTATATAGTACTAAGTACTCACTCTTTTTTTTCTTTCCAATTTTGAGTAACAAATTGAGTAAGCAATTAAAATATTTTACGTTTTTAAATTATCGTTTTTGTTTATTTGTCAAAGGAAACAAAATTACCGTTTAAAATGTAGAAAGAAATTGTCATGAAAGGAGATAAAAAAAAAGTAACGAGGAAACTCTAATAATGACCAAATCAGTAGAGACTTGAGAATGAGTTCTTCTAACACTTAACAGTGAAAATGGATGACGTGGCCCACATAAGCTGACGAAAAAGTAAATTTGTCGCCTAGTGAACTGTGTACACGCGTTCCAAAGCGCGTCAAACTGACATCTTAAGATTAAAATCTCGTCCCGACATTGATTCTCTGCTTCTGTCCTTCTTAAATGTCTCATAGTCTCATGTAAGAAAAATCCTGCCGTCATCCTAATTCTCAAAATTAAATTATCATGTAAATTATATACTTTTGTTAAAATGTAAATTATATACTTAGATCTTTTGAACAAACTAAAAAATATTTAAAGTCTATTCCACAAAGAGAATAACACACAGTCACAGAGATATTACAGTAAATCAAAACACATAAAATTTTGGAAAAAACTCACACACATACATCTTATTTATAGTATTATGTCGTTCCGAAATCAAGCATATTATGCGCAAGAAAACTTTTACTTTATGACATAGAGAATGAAGGATGTAATCATTAAACCTAATATTCCTTACTCTTAATTTGGTTTCGTCAATTTGTTGTAAATAAAAAAGTTGGTTTCGTCAATTTAACCCAACCCGCAACAATCCATTCTTTTTTTCTTTCTTGTAATCATCTCTATCAGGATCTCTTTTGTTCCTCCAGTATATTATATAACTAATCTCAAGAATTAAACAATATTCCTAATAAAACACGGTTTCTTTTAGTGTGTACAAAATTACCTTTTAATTAGACCCCCCAAAAAACGTTTAAATAGAAAATTAGAAATTTAAAGTAATCCATAAAAGTGTTATTTTTTTATAGTGTTTGTATTATTTTTTTGTTAAGAAGATTAACGGATGAAAGATATACACGCATGTACGACCCAGTGATACAATTAGAATAGTTGTTTACGGATTCCTGAGTTTTGAGATTCATTTATGGCCAAAGAAGAGTTTCGAGGAAAATGTATACGATGTGATTCATAAAAACACACATAGACACGTCTATTGTTCATTTCTAAATATCTCTCCGACAAATTTCACCTACATCTTCAGATTTGGTTCCTAAGACCTCTCACTTTATCATTAGGACAATTCGCAATTTGCTTCGTTCTAGTGCTTCTCTTTTCATTGAGTTTCATGTAAGTAGATATTCTTGTGAGTTTCGTTACAATAAAAAAGGTTCATGTTATTTCATTCAAAAACGTGGGAATCTTTTTAATTTTTCATTTTCTGGTTTAGTACAGAGGTTAAACTGGAAAAGTATAATTAGCTACAGTGGTAATTTTCAGAATCAACTCTATAGTGATAATTTCTAGACACGGTTTCTGACGAGATTAAGCTCTATCATTACGATATGAGGCTGATTAACTCGTTAAAGATTCATATTCATTTACACTTTTGGTCTTTTTTTTTTCAATTCTATAATTTATTCAAAGTCGAGAGTGAGAGGAGAGCAAACTAGTTAGCTAGGAAGAAACCCTTGACCAAAATAGTGTTTTTGTTGTTGGTGGCTTCGGTTAAAATAATGTAGTTTACAAATTAAATATACATCAATTGGCTTCTAAGTACAGCCGGTATAACAGAAACCACTAACACTAATTAACAACACGCGATAAGGTGATTTAAAAATCAATGAGATTAGTGAGAAATAAAATTAACTCATAACATGATGGTTTTAATTAAGGTCAATAGATATAGATACATCTAAGAAATTAAGTCCATTCGATAGTGGTGATCAAACTCCAAAGATAACAAAAGGAACAGCGTTCACAAAAAGAACAAAGGAACAGTCTCAATCACATCCAATGGCCAAAGGTACGTACCTAGAGCCATAGATCGAGAACAAGGGAAATCGTAAACAACATAAACTAAACAAAAAAAGTAAAACAAGACAAAAACAAAATTAACCTAATAAGTAGTAACTAGGGTTTTCATCAATAAGTAAGCACCCTCTAGTTTCTTTTTCTATTTTTTTTTTGGGTTGAAAACTCAACGAGAAGAGCCGAAAGTAGAAAGATCAGTCCAGGAAGAGCAATTGCCATTGACATTAACCCATTTGTAAGGATTATCTTCAACTTTAACCGAAGAAAACTGCGACGCCAAAGCAGAAGAGATCGACGCAGAAGTTATCCTCTGAGACTCAAAAGGGTAGAATCCATTTGAAGATGGGTTAGGATTAGAAGAATCATCCAAGTTTCCACCGCCCAAACTCGGTTGCTGGTAGTGAGACGACGATCTCCATTCATCAACACAGCTCATAAGCGAGCCACCTGAAGTTCCCATGTGGACTGACGACCTCAAGTCTTGACTCAATCCTCCATAGTTCAACAAGCTCATGCTGTTGTCTGATTTTGTATTATCTGTGAGATCTCCGAGATGATGATTATAAGTAGGATTCATAAGCCTCACCGGAGACAAAATCTGGCTCAAGATACTCTCTTGGTTTCCTCCGTAGTTCGAGGAGAGAATCGCGCTGATGGTGGATGCATTCCCTGAGGCGGCCGAGGAGAAGCTTGTGTTGTTGCTAGTGGCAGTGCTGTTGTTGTTGTTGCTGCTGCTGCTTTTAGTACGCCTGTTTCTCCGGCAGCCACCACCGACGGGGACGTTGCGGAGGGCACCGCCACGTGTCCAGTATCTCCGGCAGGTTTTGCAGAAGTGGCGTGGCTGAGTGAGGCTGTAGTTGTTGAAGTAGCAGAACTTGGTGTTGGTTGATTCGCATCTTGGACATTTCAGTGCCGCTTCGGGCATGGCTACGTTTGCTTGTCTTGCTCTGTCCACCATCGATCCTGGTCGGATCGAGCCGCCGACTCCGCCTCCGCTCCCATTAGACGGCGCCGGCTGCGGTTGTGGCTGAAGTTGAGGACGAAGAATATGACCTCCGGTTGCTGAAGCTCCAGCGCCGCTCTGATTGTAACTGCTCGGAGGAGCCTAAATTAATTTTGAAAAAAAAAGGAACAAAATTGAGGAATTATTGAAATTGAACAAGAATATTCAAGAACATCCTAAGCAAGAAGAACTTTTTAATTTGTGTCTTTTATTTTTCTTGCTTGGAATTTAGATTTCTCTTCTTTTATTTTGATTCAAAAATTAGAACATGTAACTGCTAAGCAAAAGGAAAATTTGTTTGTGTTCTACATAAGAAGTGAATATGTGGAATTAGTAAAGCACTTACTTGTTGCCAGTTGGATGAATCAAGATAAGCTTGGATGGAGGAGAAAACCATGGTTAGTCTCTTTGTTTTTCTCTTTTGATTTTATTCTTCAAAAATTCTTAAAGTAAAGTTATATTCTTTTCTTTTTCCCCCTCTTCTCTTTTTTTCTGGTGGTGATATAAGAACTAGATCAGTTGAGGAATCAGATCAAAGAGAAAACAAAGTGCAGAGAGAATGAGAATGAAGGTGGAGTGTGAGAATGAAGATGACTAAAATTTAAAGTGGATGAACCTTTATATATATATTTATGTCCATATATACGTGTCTATACACTATACAATATATGTGTATGCGGATGTAAGAAAATAATTGTCATATATGTAATAATTAGGGTTTGTGTTCCATATGGTGTGGGACTGACATGATTCTTTTTGTTTTCTTGCTTTAGTTAGGGTTTAATTTTCTTATCGCTAGTTTCATATATATATATATATATATATATATATATATATTTATAAGTATATTTTTCTTAGCACATAAGATTTTATCTTGTGCCCTGTAAGTTGTGATGATCATCACTTCATAGATCCACACATTTAGACCGAGATTTATAGAGCAAAACCAAGATTGCTCCATAATTATTTTATTGACTTAAGTATTATATTCATAAGAAGATATTTATTGGCAGATGATATTATATTATAGAGTAGTATAATCAACTCTAATTAACTAATTAATAACTTTGGATGCTCATAACAATTTTTGAAAACATTTCAAAGACAATGGTGTAATCGAATTGGATCGTCCTTATGGAAAGCTAAGCTAAGTCCCTTAAAATAATGACAACTATGTTTTTTACTTTTTTGTATATAGATTGATTCAACTTAAAGAATCGAATCATCTCTCGTTAACAGTGATGATATAGTTGATATATCTGTGTAGATAGATCCGAGTAGAATATATGGAGTGAATTTAGGAGACAAAGGTGTTATGTAGACCAAACTTCGAGGTGTTACATAATGATTATAATAGGATCGTTGATCATACAATGATGATTTCGTATTTAATAATTTGAATAAAATAGAAGAAAGAAAAGAGATTGAAAATAGGAAAAGTGGGTAAAATGGGTGCTTTGGTCGTTGGACGACAGCCGAAGCATCGTGACCGGTCCATCATGTTCCCTCTCAGTCTCTCTCTCTCTGCTCTGCTTTGCTTTTTTTTTGTTTTTTTTTCTCTGCATGGCAATATCTCGTAGATGTGATTGATCTTCACGCTCCCTCGAACCGCGTGACTCTTACTCTCTCCATCTCCCTATACATTGAGGTTTGGGCCTTGGGGTTCACTTTCCAAGGTTTCTTTTCTGAGTATGTTTTACCTTCCACGCAAATAAAACATTCCCCACACAGACTTCGATAGATTTTATACAGACATGGTGGATCTCACCTAGTAAAACTACAAACGGCAAACAAAACTAACTTGCAGAATTATATATTTTTATTCAACTGATTAAGGTGTTTTGATTTTTAGTTTTAGATTTTCTGTAAACTAGTGTCGTGAATAATGTCTTCGATTTTGTAATCTTTAGGATCACAATAGAATGGTTATGCTTTTCCACAATTCTTTGATTTTGTAAGTTTAGGTTTTCTTTTTATAGCATTGTTATTTTTTTTTCTATTCTTTTCCGCATATTTTGTTTTACATGATTTTGTCATTCTGCACCTTTACCAAACTGACATGATTTAGCAAAGCCATTTTAATAATTCGGTTATATTATCAGTTGAGCCAAATAACATTTTGATGATTCAATTATATTATCAGTTGAGCTAAATAACATTTTGATGATTCATTTATATTATCAGTTGAGCTAAATAACAGGACCTACATTCACATTAGGACAAACACATTTTCAAGATGATTATTGTTAATAGTAAGTATCCATTCCAACTCCTTGATCCATATTTATTTTCTTACATCATTTGTAAGTTAACATACATTCACATTAGGATAAACAAATTTTGAAGATGACATTTTGGAACAAAAAACTAAACTTTCTAGTGTTTACACTTTACAAATGCGGAGGGATTCTTTAGAGTTTAGACTAACGAGAACAAAGATATTCCAAGGCCATTCGCATGGAAAATTAATCTCGAAGAATAAAATCAATAATCAAGAGTTAATCAACAAAGAACTATTTACATTGCTTAGCCCTGAAATTCTCATGATCAAGAAGCCTAACCATTAGCTTCTCAAGCCTCTTCCAGCTCAACGTTGGCTTAACAACATCCGGAGCCTTTAACTCCGATCCGCCGTCGGTCAAAGCAAGAAGCTCGGCGTCGATCTTATCGAGTATGACATCATCCTCTCGAAACTCCCTTGCAAATGGCGCCCCGCTTTGGACCATATCGTGGAAATCCTCGATCGTTAGATTCAGCGCGCGCTGCTGGAGAAGCGGATCCCAGTGCGTGTAGTGCAGGTCGTGGTTAACCGTTGTGTTCTGATAATCTTTGTTGTTGCACACGACTGTCTGAAAATAGCCTTCAGAGGACAAAAGGAAGTTGGTGTAGTACATCAACAGCGTCCTTGGGAGATTGTCCCATCCCCAGATGCAGAACTCGAGGAACGGTCTTGTTAGAGCTACGCTCGTTGACCCTATTACACACAAAATGTAAGGAGATGTGAAGACAAGCTTAGATAAGAGTGAACATGCAATGGAATTTTCAAGAGTTGTTTTTTTTACCCATGAAAAGTTTGAATGAAGCAGGCAAAGATCTTCGTTCTTTAGCCCAAAAGACACCAGATTTCTTCATATGGTAAAAGCCAGGATCGATTATGATTGGTCTTGCTCTTTGGTTCCTGCAAAATTTATAGTTTAGAGCTGTTATGCTAGTGTTCTGTTTCTGAATACAAAACAGAGAACATAATATTAGCTCCCTCACTCTTTCCAACCGATGTTGCTTGTGTGCTCAATGAAGTTCAGGTAGCGAGGCAAGTATGAGAAGATATGCAAAATATCTGAAAACCAAAAGTACAATAAAATCACTGAAGTGTAGTAAAACAAGAATCTATAAATTGAAGTTAAATCCCAAAAATTTAGACACCTTCTTATGTTTTACATTCAAGTTCAGTGTTCAGAGACTATTTATGTCAACACACAGAAACCAATCAAACATATTTATACATCACATGTCTTCCTGATTCTTGTACAAGTCAATAGTGCAAGAAGACCGGAAATTCAAATTCTCCTTTCATTTACTTTAATTTAAATCTCTATTGTACTCCATTACCAAACTTGCTATAATCGAATACCCTTGAAAGACACATCAAACAGAGATTTGGATAGTAGTAAGCATTACAAACAAGAAAATGAATTTTCCGGTTAAATGAGGTTAAGAAGCAATCAAAAAGCATTGAGATTCTCTGAATTCCTATAGAATGCAATATTGTCTACAAGAGAACCAACCAAACCATATATGAGATTGGGCTTTGTTGCATATGATGCAGAACACTAGTTCTCTGTAGACATTAGTTCTCTGTAGAATAGACTTCTGATTTATTTTCACTTATAATCTCCATTGAACTTAAAAACACAGACTTTTCAAAAAGCATCCAAACATGAAGCAAATATTTAGGGAAATGGTTTAAGATTGAGTAAAAGTTACCATCTTGAGGCATGAGAGGATAATCAGAGGAGCTGAGATTAATAAACCAATCCCAATCCTTAGCTCTCTTCAACAGAACCGCAACACCGTGAAGCGTGCTTGCCAACATCGTCGGACCTTTCTCCGTCACCAAATCAGCCAGACCCATCACCATAACGTTCTTAAACTTCTTCTTCTCCGACCTCACATACTTGGCAAGCTCCATCCTTTCTTCGTCCGATGCTTGAAGATCCAGATGCAGAAGATAGTAATTTCTCGGATGGTGTATTGCCCCGAGGAGCCGCTTCACACGTTTCACATCTCCTTTCGTCCCCGTTACCAAGTAGGCGAGCCTCGGAATATCCGATTTTCCGGCTAGTCTTCGGTTCGGAGCTAAACCGGATGGTTTCCGAGAGGTTAGTGTTAAACCCAGAAGAAACAGGAGGAAAACGCCGAGCGCTGAAATCGCCGGTCGAGAAAAAGAGCGAGGAGAAGAAATGTGAGATCTTTTCATGATTTTCGATTACACAAGTCACTACTCTACGATTCTACGGGACATAAGTGAGAGGACAGATCTGAGCCGGCCGGTGGAGAGAGAGAGAGGAAAGCCGGGAAGGAGACGAAAGTTTGGGTTTTTTTTATTTTGAAAAAGAAAAAAATCGGTTACGTGGTGAACTTCAAACGCTGTCGTTTTGTGAGAAGACGTTGATGAATATGAACCGCCCGATGATTCTGGGATTTTTATATACCGTAGGATGAGGCTATCTGTAGTGCGTTTTCTGTGAGTTGTCGAGAGTCAACGTCAACGTGAGATTTCCCATTACTGTTGCTTACGGAGTTACGAAGCAACCAAAAAAAAAAGTACGTAAAATAAATAAATTAACGGACGCATTTTTTTTCGAAAATGAAGTAATTTGTTTACAGTCACAATAAATTTTTCAAAAATATCACGAAATCGGAAAATACAAAAACAGGGAAAAAATTAAATAAATAATCAAACTAAACTAGAAGCATCAGGCAGACCTTGACGCCAATCGTCATCTCTATTGGTCCCCGAAACTCGGCGGTTTCCGCCACCGCTGCGATTCACGTTATCGTTACCGTTACTGTTACCGTTGCCGTTAACGTTATCGTTGGCTTCGGTCTGTTTCACGGAGACGACGTCTGCTCGGCAAATGGGACAATTGGGATGATCTTTGAGCCACGTTTCGATACAAAACACGTGGAACGCGTGCTTACACGCGCTCAGTTGCCGGATGTCCTCGCCGTCGGCGAACACCGACAGGCACACCGTGCACTCGTTCCCAATCTCCTTGGAATGCGTCTCTTTCTGGAATTTCACGCCGGAATCAGGTGCGGTGGGATCGGCCGTGATCGGCGGATAGAGCTCCACGGTGACATGATGTGTATCGTCGTCGGAGGAGCTGGTGCTGCGGCGGGATGAAGAGGAGTTGCGGCGGTCGGAAGAACACGGGATGGCGAAAAAGAGAGTGTAAGCTAAGGCGGGAACGGCGACAATCGCGATGACTGCGAAGATTAGTTTGAGAGGAGAGAGGTCGATGCTCCGGGGAGGAGCTGGGAACGGCGGAGGAGGTCCGATGATGATGAAGGTAGAATTGGAAGTGATAGTGGTGCCGGGGAAGACAGTGGTGGGTACTGTAGCGGAGGAAGTCGGGACGACGGCGCCGCCGCCGGAGCCGAAAGTAGTGGAATTATTGAACATTATGATTGTGATGTGAAAATTGGTGAGGAAGAGAGAGATGATAATGGAAAGTGCTTCTTACTAACTAAGCTTGGTTTCGTTTTCCAAATTATTTTTTTCCAACGAGGAATAGTCAAAAAATATATTATTTGTTAAGGTGAAATAAACAAAATCATAACCGGTCACGACTAGCACCAACGACAGTTAGATACATATAATCCAGTAGAATTATGGCAGGTTTTATAATTTGACAATTTCGAAATGCAACAATCACTTTCGTAACTATTTAACTACAAAAGCATCTATATAAGTCGTTACAGAACTCTTTTTTCTTCTTCAGTAAAACAATCTAAATTTCTTTCATAAGTTCAAATGGTTTATTTAATTTTGATAGCATGTCATGTCTACTTTATCTTCTCATATTTTTCCAATTTGATTTATTTATACAATGAGAGAAGGAGGAGGATCTTCTTTGGTGTTTTGTTATGATGGCTACATGGGAGTAGTGGTTGGAAATTTGGTGCTTGTCGGTGCCACCAAGATTGTTTATTCTTTATTTCCCACCTTGTAATTATCTATGTGACTCTTGGGTCTTTGGATTTGGGTCTTTGGATTTGGGTCGTAAACTAATGGGCCAGATAATTGAGCTTTGAGGTTTATTGGAGACTAAGCTCGACTCGTAACATCATAGTATTGCATATCAGGTTGCAACAAATGTGCACGAAACAGTGGGACACGTAAAACAGTGCAAGAGAGAGAGTTGAAAAACGTTTGGTTCATCTTTATATCCTATGATTTTACCCATTGTGAATACATTAGATGAGAATCGTTCAGCTTTTCAAGTGCTATTGCTTTGTGCAGTGGCGGAGCTAGAAAAAATATTTACAGGGATCAAATTTTTTTTTTTAATATAACTATATAAACTTTATTAGAGAAATTAATATATTATCATTAGATTTAGATGCATCACATATATATAAGTTTACTCATATCTCTTGAATCAGTTTATCATGGTCATACTTTGGTTTGTTAATATATTAAACACTTGTTTATCAATAAAACAAATTATACAATCACCTAAAAATATATCACCAATAAATAAGAAAATCTAGCTTATATCGTGAATTAGACTTATGAAAAAATAAATATTTACTTTTCATTTTATGTTTGATTGATAAAAATATTTAGTTTTACTTAATTAATGGGTTTCTTTTTGTTGTAAAATTATTTGAAATGATTATTGAGCTAACATTTACTAATATTTATTGAATCATGGATCAGTTAAAAATCTAGAAGGATCAATAATTATTTTGAACATGGATCAATTAAAAATACTTAATAAAAGTATAGTTATTTTTCTAATTTTTACATGGGTCAAATGACCCTCCTAATTACAAGCTAGTTCCGCTACTAACTTTGTGTGTTAGGTTTTCTAGTCAGGGGGTCCGATCAAAGTGTTTTCAAAATCATCATATAAACAAATTTTCAATTAGTCTCATAAAAATTATCATAAACAAATTATAAATAATTTATAGAACAGATAAAAAGACATATCGAGAAGTTATAAACGATGGATTTTAGCCACAGAAAAAGCCATATAAACATGTTTGTGAAGAGGTAGAACTTAGTATCATATTTCCACAAAAAAGAAACGTGTGCTGCTCAGTGCATCAGATCATCAAATTCCCAAAAATGGAATGTAGAAGTTGGTATGTACGTACAAGTCAGTTAATATTTGCCATTTGAAGCAAATGAAGAATATAAATAAACGAAGCTCTTTTCAAAAAAGGAAAATAATTAAATGTTGTTGGATTTGTGTAATTAAAAACAACATGTTCTGAAAAGATTGACATAATGTGGTTAAATGAAAAGATTGACATAATGTGGTTAAATGTTCAAAAAATAAATAAATAGAAACATAAGTTCTTAAAAAATAATAATATATATTTCAGTGTTATATCATAATTGATAGATGACCAAAATATTCATATGCAAATACAGCAAATTTTTGAGTATTCGCTAACCCTTAGGAAACATCAGTACTAATTATTATGTGAATAGTTAATACAAAAATAAGTTTAAAAAGTTACAATTCTTGAAATCATAGATGAATAGATGATATTATTATTATTATTATTATTATTATTATTTACACCAAAAAAATAGATGATATTATTACCAATGGTTATTACGACGGTCGAAAACATTAATAATGTTCATTACAGATTTAAGGCGACGCAAATCCTTGTCTTATTTTTCTTTCTATTAACGAAAAAGGAATCTAGTTGACGGCGTGTATATAAGGTATATATACATACATTCACACACACAATTACAAACAACGAAGACATAAACAAGCAGCCAATAAACAATAATCGTCACCGTTAAGTAACGGCGGAAACTTTCCATGGTTGCATCCAGGGCAGGCGTTTACTCCGGACCGTATCTCTCTCTCTCTCTCTCTCTCCAGAAAAAGAAGAAGAAGAAAACTAAGACTTGTTGTTGTACATAGAAGATTAATGATCGATTTTGGTAGCTAATGAGTAATGATGATGACGATACCATCTGCATCCTGCTCGTCTTAGCTTCTTCTTCTCTGCTTCTCGATTTATCTGTGCTTATCCCACACAAAAGGTAAACCATAAACCCCAAAGGAAAAAAAAAAAAAAGATCCTTAATCTTTCCTCCGTGTGTCCTCATCTCCAAAAGCTTAATCTTGTCGAGTAATCTTCTCCAAGTTTCGATTTTTGTGGGTGTTTTCAAGGATCTATGATAAGAATTGGGTAAAAAGCTATGTGGCGATTCGTTAGTATCTGGGAAGAGTAGATAAACTCCCTGTTTATGCAATTTCACGATTAGGGTTTTCTTCATTGCAGAGGCCTTTTAAAATTGGGAATCTAGGGGGTTTAAAGTTGGGTTCTTTTTTAGCAATTCGTTTAATCTTTGGGAGGGGGGAGGAAGATGAGACTCGTCTACGGTGTGAGCTGAAATGGTAGATACTTGGTTTAACGTCTTGACCATGGAGAATCATCATCCTTCAACGCTTTTGTCAATGGATTCAAGTGCTTCTTCTCACGAGGAGCTTGACCTGGAGATGAATAACCGGCAATCTCTTCTCTCTGGCCCTCCTGATATCAATCTGCCTCTCTCGGCTGAGAGAAGTCCTCCTCCGCAGCCATGGAACCTGGATTCTTGCGACATTTTGGATGTTGGGTTAGGCTCACAAGCCTACGAGACTGAGAATTACATGAGTGTTGTCCCCAAGGTTGGGAGAAAATGCGCTAAAAGGATCGATAGTATCTGGGGTGCTTGGTTCTTCTTCAGCTTCTACTTCAAGCCTGCGTTAAACGAGAAGTCGAAGGCGAAGATCGTCCGTGACAGCAACGGGATATCAGGGTTCGACAAATCGGATCTGAAGCTGGACGTGTTCCTAGTCCAGCACGACATGGAGAACATGTACATGTGGGTGTTCAAGGAAAGACCTGAGAACGCTCTAGGGAAGATGCAGCTTAGGAGTTACATGAACGGTCATTCTAGGCAAGGGGATCGTTTGTTTCCCTTTAGCGTTGAGAAAGGTTTCGTGAGGTCTCACAGGATGCAGAGGAAACACTACAGAGGCTTGTCGAATCCGCAGTGTGTTCATGGGATCGAGCTTGTTCCTTTGCCAAGCCTCACGTGTCTCGACGAGGAAGAGAGGAAAAGGTGGATGGAGCTCACGGGAAGGGACTTGAACTTCACGATCCCACCTGAAGCTAGCGACTTTGGCTCTTGGAGGAACCTTCCAAACACTGACTTCGGGCTCGAGAGGCATCCACCTCCGTTGAAGAATACTACTTCTGCAAGCCACTCTAAGAAGTTACTGAATGGATCAGGGCTCAATCTCTCAAACCATTCAAACGGTGAAGCTACTGATCTATCTCCTTCGAGCCACAAGAAGAGGAAGGACTTGTTCTCAAATGGGATCCATGAGGAGGAGTGTTGCTTAACCGTGAACCCGCCGCTTCCTGCTACCGAAGTTCACCAGAGTGAGATGCCGAACTGGTCGAATGACTTTACCGGGGCCATGAAAAACGTGTGTGGACCTGTTACTGCTGCGAAAACGATATACGAGGACGAAGAAGGGTACCTGATCATAATCAGCCTTCCTTTTGTGGATTTGAACAGCGTTAAGGTCTCGTGGAGGAACACTCTCACACACGGAATCATAAAAGTTTCATGCGTCAGCACATCTCGCGTACCTTTCATCAAGAGACATGACAGAACATTCAAGCTGACTGATCCAGCCTCGGAGCATTGTCCACCAGGAGAGTTTGTAAGAGACATCCCGTTATCAACGAGAATCCCGGAAGATGCAAACATCGAGGCGTATTACGATGGACCCGGTTCGGTTCTTGAGATACTTGTCCCGAAACTGAGAGCTGGCCCGGAAGAGCATGAGGTGCGGGTGTGTCTCCGCCCACATCTCGGAGGAAACGATCTTATGTTGACGTAAAAGGAGAGAGAGACATCTTTGTTACAGTTTTTTTTTCTTTTCTCGTATTTTAGAAGCTTATAGTAGTCAATATATCTCATTGATATTATTGGTCACTCATATATAGGCGTTTTCCAACTGTTTTAATGGTATTTTTCATCACGTTGCAATCTTTGTGTACGTTGTGTTGGAATCAACCTTAGCCGTAGATTCACTTTCTGGTTCTGTACAAAGAAAGAAAACATTGTAGTGATCTCAGAGATAGCACTAATCTTCAACGTTTATATACATGCGTTTTGAGTGCTGATTATAACGTGAAATCGAATATGTCAACTCAACAACTAAACCAGATTATTGAACCGAAATTGACTAAACCAGATTGATTTCCAGAAAATGGCGGCATAATGCGTTGGTCTAAAGAGTAAACATTTAGTCACGACAGTTTTCACTGGTCTAAAGAGTAAACAAATGACATAATGAATTGCAAAATCAGATAATTAGACCAGATTATTGACCGAAACTTCTATTATCCATCCGGTTTAGTCAAGTTCAGTGCCTTGAATAGGACGAAAACTTGAAACCCTAATCGTCCTCAAATCACCTTCAGAGCTAAACGCACCGTTTCTTTTCTTAAAGATCCTTTCCACTGATTCCTTACAAACTCTTGTCTGAAACAGAGATGGGGGGAAGAGGTACCAGCGGGAGCTTTCCTCGTCGGAGCTTAACGAATCTAGTTCTAGAATTAAGTGGGAGGGGATTAACGGTGGAGGAGATCGCAGATGACCTCCGTTCCAAGCACCGTGAATGGGCTCGTTGGAAACGCCAGATCCTTGTGATCAAAGTCAAAAGGATCGTAAATTCCGAAAGTAATGGAAGCAGGAAGAAACAGAGGCGAGATGATGATGAACTCGAACAGAGGAATTCGGATTTATGTATATCATCATCACCTTCTTCTTCCTCCACATCCGGAAATGTCTTAACATCAGAGGATAACAGTCCACACTTTGATATCACCAGTGATAGTCTACTTGTTTCTTACTCTAATAAATCCACGACGCCATTGAAGAAGAAAGCTGTGTCTAGCCAAGAAGGAAGTAAGGTTTATGATGAAGAGGTGAAAGGACCGACCTTTAAGGACTTGGGTGGGTTAAAGAGTGTTTTGGATGAGCTCCTGTTCGAAGTGAAACTACCTCTCTTGTGTCCTGACATTGTACAAGGCATTGGTATGAAACCACTCTCTGGGATATTACTTCATGGTCCACCTGGTTGTGGCAAGTCCACACTCGCTTGTGCCATCGCCAACGAAGCTGGTGTACCTTTTTATATGCTCTCTGCTTCTGAATTGGTTTCTGGTGTTTCTGGTATGAACGCTCTTTCTTTCTTTTCTCAAACATGTACACTTGTCTTGCTATGTTTATATATTCATTTCCCTTGTTCTAGGTGGATCAGAAGAGAATATCAGAGAACTCTTCTCTAAAGCTTATAGAACTGCACCCTCGATTATATTTATCGGTGAGATCGACGCCATTGCCTCAAAGAGGGAGAATCAGCAAAAGGCCATGGACACGCGTATAGTGACGCAGTTACTGAGTTGTATGGATGAGAAGTATATGCTCTTGAAGCAAAAAGAGAGCAAATCTTCCTCCGATGATGTGGCCGGTTCTAAGCCTGGACATGTGATTGTAATCGGAGCTACAAACAGGCCTGACGCTCTTGATCCGGCATTGAGGAGATCTTTGCGGTTCGATAAAGAGATTTGCCTCGATGTGCCTGATGAGAAGGCTAGAGAAGAGATATTTTCTTTGATTACACGCAACCTTTCACTTGAGAGCACCTTAGACTGTTCCAAGATTGCTCGTCTGACTTCTGGATTCGTTGGTGCTGATTTCCAAGTTTTGGCCAAGAGAGCTGGTATGGTGGCGGCGAAGAAGATTATAAATTCAAGAAAATCAGAGCTTTGTTCCGATATTGATTCTTTGATGAGGCAGGAATTGTCAGAGGAAGAGAGGAAGAAACTCTTTGTTACTACCTCAGATTTCGAGGAAGCATTGAAAGATATGCAACCTTCGTTAACTAGAGAAGGTTTCTCTAGTATCCCTAATGTAACGTGGGATAATATCGGTGGACTTGATCATCTAAGGGAGGAGTTCTATCATCATGTAATTCTTCCATTAAAATTCCCTGAAGAATGCAAGGTAAGATCAATAACTTAAAACAAAACCCTAGTGGAATCAATATGTTATGCCTTAAGATGTGGTTCCAAGAAACAATATAACGGTGGATGTTTTACATTGTTTTCAGGGATTTGAGTTTTGTTTAGAAACGGGTTTTTTGCTCTTTGGACCACCAGGTTGTGGTAAGACTTTAGTTGCACAGGCGGTTGCAAATGAGGCAGGAGCCAACTTTATCCACGTCGAGGTTTGTTTGGTTAAATATATTTTTTCTTACAGTTCTTTATTTCCTTTGTGTTCTCGTTTTTTTTTTTTAACATATTGTTGATGATGTGTAGGGTCCAGAGCTTCTGAGCAAATATGTTGGAGAAACGGAGAAGGCTATTAGGGAGTTATTCAGCCGTGCTAGGATGTGCTCTCCATGCATCGTCTTCTTTGATGAGGTCAGTGTTTCAAGTCACAAACGAGTAACGAATAGTAATAGGCAAAGCTCCTTTGTGTGATACCAAATATATTGTAGGTGGATGCTTTAACAACAAAACGTGGAGAGCAAGGTGCTTGGGTTGTTGAACGACCTTTGAATCAGGTGATTAGTTTTGAACCACATTCTTAATCATTGTACTGAAAACATCAAATGCTAACTAATGATTTTCTATATTGACAGTTACTCGTTGAATTGAGTGGCGGAAAAAAACGAGACGGTGTGATTGTGATTGCTGCTACAAACAGGTTAGGGTATTTTTGCTCTTATAATGTGTTTTGTTTAATTATTGTCACACTTTATTCGACTCTCTGTATTTTATTTTGATGGACGGACTGTACTAGGCCTGACATGATGGACCCGGCTGTTCAGAGGGCAGGCAGGTTTGGGAGACATATCTATGTACCGCTCCCAAACTCGGTACAGCGTTATTCGATTCTGAAATCTCTTGTGAGAGACGTTCGAATTGACCCGAGTGTTGATTTGAATGCCATAGCGAGAATGGAGAGTTGTGAGAATCGTAGTGGAGCTGATCTCAAAGCTTTGGTGAAACAAGCGGGTTATGCAGCTTTTAGAGATACAAACTCAGGCAGTAATAAGCGTACAATCAAGATGGTTCACTTTGAGCAAGCTTTCACTAATCTCAAACCTTTCTCTCACGAACCAGGTTAGTGTTTTGCTGTGGAATGAACAAATGACGACTCTTTGACAAATCATAGAGATTAATTTTGTCCTCACACGCTACTTTTGTGCAGCAAGTACGGGAATACGAGAACATATTCAGAGACTTTCAAAGCGGCAAGTGAAGAGTTATGGATTGTCGACATACCCCTTTCTTTGTCTAATTGTCACCAACAACAATCTAAGGTTACGGATTGTTTTGTTGTCTTTCTGTATTCCCAGTAGGCGTTTTCACTGTTTTAATGGTTGTTATGAGCTCAGAAAGTGTACGTTGCGTTGGAAACAATATGAATGCTGATTTTACTATATGAGTTTTGAATCATTGAATCAAGATATGTAACCATTTGAACTATTATAGCTCGTGCAAACCATAAAAGTGAAACATACATCAGAGAGGTCTGTGATACAACTGAGGCTACTGATTAAGATCAAGCAAGAGCTGTCGAATTGCATCCGAGGAGAGAGGTATGTTCAAACACTCTTGTCCATCGGAGTTTCTCTTGGTCTTAACAAGTTCGTGGTCTTTAAACTCCGTGAGATGAGAGTTCAAAGTCACTTGGCTGCTCACGAAGAAGCGTTCCCGAGAGGCTGAATACAGATCATCAGTGGGCATCCCGTCTTCATCTGGGTGAGAAAGTTGATACCCGGCAAGGATCTTGAACACGTTCTGAGCGTTTGGTGTTAAACTCTGCAAGACAATGGCCGCTGTTTTGGCGGTTTGGGCTGTGCTTCCCTGTGCAAGAACCAACGGGAAGAATACGCCTTCGTTCTTGTACGGTGCAAACGTTGGAACGTGGTGCCATAGCCAGTTAAACTGTTTGTGCACCATTTTCTTGTCCCACACTGCCAATGGATCCACGAAACATCGCATCAGGTCAAAGAAGCGGTACAGAAGCTCTTAAATGAAGCAACAGAACTCAATTAGAAGGACACAGACGGAGAGAGAGACAGAGATGGAGAATACTGCTTACGTAATGGAGCATTGACATGGTCAATAGAGGCAATAATGCGTATGTGTGAACAAGAAGCAAGCTGGGCAAGAGTTTGCTGTGATTCAGGATCTCTTAGAGCAGGGCCATCAATGTTATGAACAACAACGCATATGAAGCAGTCTTTGTCTTCGGACTGTGGGCCACGTAGAAAGGAAAGAATATCGTCAATGGAGCGTGTGGGGAATGTTTCTTGACCTTTAGACACGCTCCCAGAACTCTTTCTTCTACATTTCAACATCTCGGAGAGAAGTTCGGCTAATGCTAAAAGAACCTGCATCCAAAGGACTATTTTCTTGTTAACCAGAAAAAATGGAGCTGTGCCAGAGAAAGAATAGCCATTGACTTACCTGTTTTAGATTTACTGAAGGGAGGTAGCCATTGATGACTACAACGGAATACTCAGTCAAAGAAGCAGAAGCAAAATCTTCAATCAAACACTTTTTAGATCCAAAGCCGTACATTAGAAGGCCAAAGCCACACCTGGAAACAGCCAAATGAAATGGTAAACACACAAAAGCATGTGTTTATATGTTCCTGAACCATTTCTACCCTCTAAGATCAATGTTTTCTAGGAAAGAGAAGCACATGCTTTTTTGGAAAGGAAAAGCCTTCTCACCTGAGCTCAAAAACCCACTTTGAGTACATAGTCTTGTAATCATTCAGAAGCTCAGAGATCTCTTTCGTGTGCTTCGTTTCAATATTTAACGCTGTCTCTCTAAGTTCCTGAAACACATAATGTTTGTCCATCAACTCGTCAAGGAAAGCATTTCTGACTACGTACAAAACATTATGGGAGAACAACATCCAAAAAATCACCTGCTCATCAACAACATTAATATCAGAGAGCTTGTGCGCTGACCGCTTGCTGGACCCACTCAATTCTTTCGCCAGAAAGTAGTTTCTTGAGAACCCACATTCATCTTCTTCCATGTTTTCTATGTCCTCCATTGTCGTGGCACAGAGTAAAGAACAATGGCACCTTTACTGAATTCCTTAGTGGGGGAAAGTCTTTCCTGAGACAGCAGCCACAAGAACGCCACTAAGTCATTTACTTACAACAAGACAATGGCTACAAATTTTATCAAAAACTTCACCGAACCTTCTGATAATTAAAACTAACCGAAGTTACTCAAACTAGCATCGTTCCTCACAATCAAACTTAAACTACCTCTTTCTTCAAAGTATTAACATTTCAACCACTGATTTAAAGAAAACAATATGTTAAGTATCAATTTTCAGAATAACATCAATTTCCAGAAACAAGCCATTCAATGAATCGCACAGACGAAACTAATTAAGAAATCAGTGAAATCACAACATTTGAGCAGAAATTCAATGTCCTTCAATGATAGCATACAAAAGAATCAACAACATCTCTAATTTCACTAAATTGATTGATGACCCAGAAAAATCTCACTGGAACAAGTAAATGATTAGAATGGATCAGACCCAATCACCAAAATCTACACGGAAAGAGAATTACCTTTCACAGAATCGAAGAACAAAATCCCGAGAGCGATAGAGCAGAAAAATCAGCCAATCGATTGTGCCCCTCAGGCTTCGAAAATTAGAACCCAGAAGAAACAACAACTACAAAAAAAAATGCCCTACGATTATGCCTCTCAATTTTCCCGCGCGTTTTTTTTTCTCTTCCCGGTTAAACCGCTACGATGTCGTTTAGCTCTCTCTACAATACCATAAAATCTACGGTTCACAAATTCTAATATCCGTGTGACACGGATAGCAACAGATCCAACGGTCCATATGTTATGCTAAAGCATTAGCCAATGAATTAAAATCACGCGGATTGACGTTTGCAACCGTTGATTAAAATACAGATCCGACGGATTGTATCCTCCCTTAAAAGTAAAAAAACAGAAAACACAAGATGTGTGCTCCTATATAACCCTCTCGCATCGTCCTCTAAGATCTACACATCGCAGTCTCGTTTACACGTGTGAAAAATCTCTTCTTCTTCTTCTGATTTTAAAATTCTCTGAGAAAGAAAAAAAAAATGTCTGGGAGAGGAAAGGGAGGAAAGGGGTTGGGAAAGGGAGGAGCCAAGAGGCACAGGAAGGTTCTCCGAGACAATATCCAGGGGATTACGAAGCCGGCGATTCGCCGTCTGGCGAGGAGAGGTGGTGTGAAGCGTATAAGCGGCTTGATCTACGAGGAGACTCGCGGTGTTCTTAAGATCTTCCTCGAGAATGTGATTCGTGACGCCGTCACCTACACCGAGCACGCTCGCAGGAAGACCGTCACGGCGATGGATGTTGTCTATGCGTTGAAGAGGCAGGGAAGAACTCTCTACGGGTTCGGCGGCTGAGGGAATGAAATCGGGAGTTTGTAAATCGGTCTGTTCTTTTAGGGTTTGCTAATTCTGGAGTTTAAGATCTCTTAGCTGTTTCTGGGGTTTCGTTTGTTTGTTTCCAAGACTTGAATTGAATGAAAAGCGTTTATCCGTTTCGCAGTCTACTTGATTTTGCGTCTTAATTTTTTTTATCCATAATCTATTTTCTTCCGCAAACTTCAGAATCATTAAAGCACAATCATCGTGATAATTGAGAACTGTGTACAATAAACTTCACAACTCAACTGATTTCGTCTTTTAATTGATTATCGTTTCTCACGCACGAATCTTGGCTCAACCCGTCTCTGTTCGTTGTTGATACCTTGCTATTCCGTGAGTTTCTTGAATTGTTTCGATTCAAATACGAATCTGAATAGTGTGATATTAGAGCTCAGGTGAATCTGTTTTTCAAAGTTGTTCGTCATAAATCTAATGGTGAATGGCTAAATGCCTAAATGGTCCATTTAATTGCTAATTGCCTCGGGATAGTTGCTATTTGGGCTTTATTTTGTAGTTATGGTCAAAGGGTCCATTAAGTTATCGAAGGCCCAAGTTAGTAGGGTTTTATTATATCTATCATTTTCGTCATTTTTGCTTCAAGAAGGCAAGTATGTTGGATTCGGATCAAGCCCAGGCCCAACTCCGAGAAGCAATCAACATCGTAATGATGCTTTCTCACGTATGGCTGACGGACACAGAGTGGGACGGTGATTTCGTGGCAGAGATGCGGCGGAGAGCCCTATACGTTTGGGGCGTTTGGCCTATTTCAGGAGGTGGAGACTAAATACCAACCAGGCTCTAATATATGGAGTGAAATGTAAATACTGGAAGTATGTTGTAAACATGGGTCCATAGTTTAGTGGTGGAATCCCGGTTCGATTCCGGGTGGATCCAAAAGTATATTTTGGAGGAAAAAGATAAATACAGTCGATCTAGGTTTTTTTGTTTTGACTTTTTAATCTCCGTCCAGTAGTAGTTAATACATCTAAATCTAATACACATTTAAGATGTTAAAAAAACACACACACACATTTAATATCATTTTCACGAACCAAAAGATTGATTAGCCTGGAGATTTCCACCAAACTCTATCTTTTCCTTAATTCTTCAAAAGATCCTGAAAGTTGTTAACAACAAATCAATTGCATTGAAACGTTAAAGCTCATAATGTGGTGAAAGTTTGATGCTTTGTGGTTATTTGGTTCTCATAACTCCTTTGTAAATGTTGAAAAAACCCAAAAAAATACTCCTTTGTAAATTTTCAATTTTATTTATATTATTAATAACAGGTGAACTTTTCAGTGAAGCTGCCGCGAACTTCGCACGTGCCAATAAAACACTTGCAAAGAAAAAAAAAACGCGAGTTCAGTAGTTTACCACGTTAATTAGCAAACGAGCGAACGGAAAAACGCATCGCTCTCATCAGAATCTGGACCTGGATCAGATCTGTGCGGGTCGGGTCGTATAGGATCAGATCGGTATTAGTCGTTGATCGGAGTATCCGGCACTTATGGCGGCGGCGAGGCGATTACGCACGCTCCAATCTCAGCCGGAGAACAAGGTCTGTGTCGACTGTTCCCAGAAGAATCCCCAATGGGCGTCTGTTTCCTACGGCATCTTCATGTGCCTGGAGTGCTCCGGCAAGCACCGAGGCTTGGGCGTTCACATCTCCTTCGTCCGATCCGTCACCATGGATTCGTGGTCCGAGATCCAGATCAAGAAGATGGACTCCGGCGGCAACGAGCGGCTCAACAAATTCCTCGCGCAGTACGGGATCTCTAAGGAGACCGACATCGTCGCCAAGTACAATTCCAACGCCGCCTCCGTGTATCGCGATCGGATCCAGGCTTTAGCCGAGGGGAGACAATGGAGAGACCCGCCGGTTGTCAAGGAATCGAACGGAGGCGGGATGAACAGGAAGCCTCCGTTGTCGCAGGGCAGTGGAAACAATGGCGGATGGGATAATTGGGACACAGATGATTCCTTCAGATCTTCGACCGATATGAGGCGGAACCAATCGGCGACTGATTTTAGAGCATCCGGAGCTCGCGGTGCGCCGGCGAAGTCGAAATCGTCGGAGGATATCTACTCGCGGTCTCAGCTTGAGGCTTCGGCTGCGAACAAGGAGAGTTTCTTCGCGAAGAGGATGGCTGAGAATGAGTCTAAGCCTGAGGGTCTTCCTCCTTCACAAGGAGGCAAGTATGTTGGATTCGGATCAAGCCCAGGCCCAGCTCCGAGAAGCAATCAACAGGGTGGTGATGTTTTCTCTGTCATGTCTGAGGTAAAGTTCGATAAGTGATTCGATTGGATTAGGTTAGATGTTGAGTGTGAGTGACTTCGCTCTTTTATCTATTTGATTGTGTTCATTTCTCTTTACTCGTTTATGCAAAAAGGGTCTAGGAAGATTGTCTCTTGTTGCCGCTTCTGCTGCGAATGTTGTTCAGAGCGGAACCATGGAGTTCACTTCCAAGGTACTTCTTTTATCGTTATGCTCTATCCTGTGCTTGATTAGCTTTGGTTATGATCATTATAACTTGCGAAACCCACCATTTGATTTGAAGTCAAAAGGCACACTTCTTGGTTACAATTCTGATCTCATCATATCCATCTTAATTCATATAGAGATTATGACTTAGTGATTTTAGGATTCTCCTATACTATACATTGTTATGTAACAAAAAGTTAAGAGTCTTGTCTAGCTGCAGAATCTTCTTTGATTGAGGCTCATTGCGTTTTGCCTTCATACCGGATCCAGTAAAGCTCTGATTTAGAGTATAATGCCTGATGCTCTCTACAGAGAGAAGTCAATTGAAATAAGAAACCTTTGCTCATTTGCAGGTCAAAGAAGGAGGCTTAGATCAAACGGTGAGTGAGACTGTTAACGTTGTTGCGAGTAAGACAACAGAGATAGGACAGAGGACATGGGGGATCATGAAAGGAGTGATGGCAATTGCTTCACAAAAGGTTGAAGAGTTCACTAAAGAAGAAACAGCAACCTGGAATCAACAGAATAAAAACGAAGGCAACGGTTACTACCAGAACAACAACGCAGCAAATTCGTCTCTTGGAGGTTCACGTTCACAGTCGTCATCGAGTGGCCACCACAACAGTTATCAAAACTCGAGTTCTTGGGATGACTGGGGAGAAGATAACAACAATACCAAAAAGGAAGTAGCACCGAAGGTGTCGACTTCTAATGATGATGATGATGGTTGGGCTGGTTGGGATGATAACGATGGCAAAGACGATGATGGTTATTATCAGAGTGCAGGGGATAAGAAATCTGTAGGTCACAATGGGAAATCAGACACTGCTTGGACTGGTGGAGGTTTTCTCTAGCGGTAAGCACGAATCAATTAGAAAACTAGTCGAAGAACATTTTTACTATCGATACAACTAATATTTGAATCCACAGGTGTTTCAGGTCAATGGTGAGTGAAGTTGTACAATTTAAGGAAAAGCAAAGCCTCTGTGTTCTTCGTGCTCTGTCACAAAGAGATAGAGCAAGAGAGCGGAGGTCTGTTTTTTGTTTGTTTTCACATTATCGATTGCTTGGCGATCAATTCATCGATCGTCATTATTTGTTCTTCAACAATATAGTTTCTTTTCTATATCGTCATTATAATTGTACAAGCTTTATAGGGGACTGCTTGCTAATCTATTGGGGTTAGTCTTCAGCTCTTTTTTTGAGATGCAAAACTTTTATTTACTTGGAAATTTATTTGTAATGACCACAAAAAAAAACACACCTTTTTATTGTCTTCTTTTTCAATTATAATTTTTTTTTGAAAGAAATTCATAATAATGACTTTGGACAATGAAGACTGTCATGGACCAGATCAGTTCACGCTTCAATTTGATAATCTTCCATAATAATGGCATTCTGAACCGAGTCTGTCAATAAATAAAGCTTTGTAGTTAAAAAGTGCGTTGCAAATCTAAATCAGTTTTCTCAATCATTAACTCATGCAAACACATATCAACGTCGCAGTAAATGGATGGACGTTACACCTTATCAAGATCAATTACTCTTCCACTAGCTACTTGCTTCATGAATTGATGTTTCTAGGAGTAGAACTAGCACATTTAAAATGTGTGACCATCCCACGATAAAGTTATACAAGGATGCAATTAGAATTAGGCATATTAAAATACAGACATTTATATTGTTAACTGTAGTATAAGCCTTTTCTTTAAAACGATCATAATGTGATACCAAAGTAGAAAAGAAAAATTTATATATAAAATTTCGAAAACATTAGAAGTTTGTAATAATAAAAGTTGTAAAAAGATCAGTATTCACCAACAGTTTGTAAAATGAAATGGAATGTGATAATACTGTATAGTAATATAAGATTTATTTGGATTAGCTACTAGATTCGTAATTACATCCTTTGAAAATGATTCAACAAAATCTTAGCAATAAAAATATTGATTAGCTGTATCAGCTAAAAATGTTATGGACCACCTGTCAACAGCAACTCTTGTATCTCTCCTCTACTCACGCGTGAGACTATTTAAAGCCAAACAGACTCTTCTCTGTTCCTGACCATCCACCTGTTTCTCTTCTTCTCCATTATATTCTTCTTCTCAATCTTGCAACATCTTTAAGGGTTTATAAGCTTCGAGAGAGAGAGAAAAATCATGGGAATATATGGAATGGTGACAGGAAAAGCTGGAAAGAGTGGATTTGGATCAGCTTCAACAGCTGAAGATGTCACTCTCTCCATTGACGCCAATCATCTCACTGCCATCGTCACAGGTTTTTCTATTTACATATTTTGCTATTTTCCAAATTGTCAAAGAAAACAAAAAATCCGCTATTGCCAAACAAAATTAGCTTACGTTTTGGACCTTCTTTCTGTGTCGTGCAAGACTTTTTGCAATTTCAATTATTTTTAGTGGTGGAAGAAACGTCAAACTTTTTTAGATTCAGGTTCGGATTTCAAGCAAATAGAAAGTTATTCTTTCCCAAATTGTAACAGCCATACAAACGCCAAAGATTTTATTTCCTTTTTGACGTGACCGATTCTTTAACAAGAACCACAATGTTATATCATTCGTAATTTTGGGATCTTCTCTCTAATCTTAATTAAGATTGTAGATACAATTTTCGAACACCAGCCTATTAGATATGACTATTCTAACTAGTATTTTATAAAAATCGCAAGTTTATTTTGTGGTAAATAGCAATATTAAGCTAATACATTTTGTAAAGCACATTAAGCTAATAAAATAGTAGAATACTAAAAAAATACATATGACATAAATCTGATTTCACAAATATTTTTTGGTCAGCATATGATGTTATGTAATTACATTGTTTAGCTACTTTATATTTATATATGCATGCGTACTAAATTCATAAAGACGAGAAATACAAATGTTATTTGTACGATTATGCTTTTTGCCTGCAATATTATTCTTATACATGAATATGAACAAAAAAAGGTGGAACAAGTGGAATTGGTTTGGAGGCAGCAAGAGTATTGGGAATGAGAGGAGCTCGTGTCATCATTGCCGCAAGAAACACAAAAGCTGCTAATGAATCGAAAGAGATGATTCTTCAGATGAACCCTAATGCTCGCATCGATTATCTTCAGCTTGATCTCTCTTCCGTAAAATCCGTCAGATCCTTCGTCCATCAATTTCTTGCCCTTAACCTCCCTCTCAACATACTCATGTACGTAATATACATTCTTCTTCTTCTTCTTCTTCTTCTCTTGCAGGGATAAAGATAATATAATCTGAGGTTTGTTGTGTCTATGAAATGTTAGAAACAATGCAGGTGTTATGTTTTGTCCTTTCCAGCTCACTGAAGATGGGATTGAATCACAATTCGCAACAAACCACATTGGTAAGGTTTCATTTTCTTTGTTTCCTTTTTAAGTAAACTATATTTAAAAAATACACGATATTTATAACCTGTCCCAAAAAAATCATATGATTATATGCCGCGAATTAATTATATATCACACAAGTGTCACCAATTGGTCCCCACGTGATGTAGAGAAATAAATTTCGAAAAAAAAAAAATTATATTATCAAAACATCATGTTACAACATGATTACTTAAGAAATAGTATATGCTAGAGTGTAGGCGATATATAAGCACTTTTTATTACTATAATTAAGCTATTAATATGTGTATATTAATTATAATGGAATATTCCAGGTCATTTTCTGTTGACGAATCTGCTTCTGGACAAAATGAAGAGTAGCGCAAAAGAAAGTGGAGTTGAAGGAAGGATTGTGAATTTGTCATCTGTTGCTCATACTTATACTTACTCTGGAGGTATCAAGTTCAATAGCATCAACGACCCTAATGTGTAAGTTTTTAATTGAGTTTACTCTGAAATGAGATGATTAACTAAAAATTTTCAATTAGTGTAAAAACATATTCTAAATGTTTGTCATTATTTAGATATTCGGAGAAAAAGGCTTATGGACAGTCCAAACTGGCAAACTTGTTGCACTCCAATGCACTCTCCCGTAAACTACAGGTAACAAAATTCATAGTTAATGTAAGCAAAACTAAATTGCTATATATATACATATCAATATAACTAATAAAGTTAATATGATTTTTGGCTGTAGGAAGAAGGTGTGAATATCACAGTGAATTCGGTTCACCCTGGACTTGTCACCACTAATCTCTTTCGTCACTCCGGTTTAGCAATGAGTACGTACCGGTTTTCTAATTTTCTAATCCAACATTTTCGTTACACAGTATTATTATTATTATTATTATTATTATTTTTTTAATTTTTAAAATCGACCTTTTACGTACTCAGAGGTCTTCAAGGCAATGAGTTTCTTCTTGTGGAAAGAAATACCTCAGGTGAATTAAATTCTCTCTCAAATTCCAACAATTTTTTTTGTTTTTATTGGATTTTTCTTATGTAATTTTAATATTTACTAAAAAGTTGTTATTTTATGGCGGCATTGTCAGGGAGCAGCAACAACATGCTACGTGGCACTTCATCCCAGTCTCAAAGGCGTCACCGGAAATTACTTCGCCGACTGTAACGTCACCACTCCGAGCAAATTTGCTCTCGACGATTCTCTCGCCGATAAACTTTGGGATTTCAGTATCAAACTCATCGATTCTCTCCCTTAATTTAATATCTAAGCCAAAATTGGTTTCTCTTTTTCTTTTATCATCGTCAGCCAAAATTGGTTTCTATTTTTTTTATTGTCGTCAGCAAAAGTTTGTTATACACATTCAAAAGTTCGTTATAAATTCAAAATTTCTCATTCATAAAATTTACGTTAATCTTTTATGATTTAATCTATCACCGCATAAATTTTACATTAGAACTAAAAGAATACTGTGTAAAAACAGATTAAAAGCGCAAAATCTCATATGTAATAATTATCCCTAATATATTTATTATCAGTTGTTTATCCAAAAGAAATTAAGAGCCTACATTGCAAGGTTATACACATAACCCAAAACATTAGAATGGTCTATGCAATGTTTAATAATAAGTATAGTGGGCCTAAATTATTGGGCTTCCTCTTCCTCCCAAAGGCCCATTGTTCGTACAACGACGGCAGAGACAGCGACCACAATGGCTGCAAAAACCGGCGGCACAACGAGGTCCATCTTCGACCGCCGGAATAGATTCGCCGGTAAACAGAACACCTCCGTAGGAAGATCCAACGGAACTAAAACGGCAGCGTCGGATCCGCACCGCCGCGAGAACTCCACCGAAGAAGACGACGGATAAATCGCCGACACGAAGGCGAACTCTGGTGCGAGCGAGATAATCGCCACCGTGATGGTCAGAAACGCCGTCCAAGTAGCGCCGTAGACGAAAAGCGGAATCCGCCACCGGAATCGGTTAGTCAGAGACGAGAATAGATGGCGAATCATCATCGATTGAAGTGTAAACGCTTACCCTCTTAACGCATAATCGTTATCTCAATTTCAATATCTGTATCGCTTTATAGTTCCGCCGATTGCAATTACTTCCGCCATACAAATGGAGTAGAAGGAGAGAAGTAGAAGAGAGGATAACCTAATCTCACCTGCTCTTGATTTTCTAACGACGAATGAGGAAAATTTAAAACGACCAGTTTTTTTGCCGTTTAACTTGCCGCTTGATGTCGTCATCCACTTTTTTTTCACTTTCTTTCGTTGTATTTCAAAATAAATGGGATTCATGATTCTTACAGTGACTGCTCGGAATTTTCTTACAGTTGTTCATAACATTTTATAGCTTTTTGTGGGAAATTTCCGATATCTCGTCGTTGAATGAACCGGGGGAGAAGCTCTCTGCAATTAAGCAGTTCAGTCACTCTGCAATCGTATTGAAGGCTAGTAGCCTAGTGTTCATTTCTCGCGGTACTTTCCGGATAAATCATTGAATAAACATGCACCTTTAGGACAGAAGTACTTGTCGGAGTTAAGAGATACAGCTACCACATTTTTCATACAGTTTAACTTGATGTCTCCACGACGAGTCAAATAATAAAACAGTACGTCTGATATGCTCTGAAAATTAAGATACTGAGAAATTTGGATAGCGAATTTCGAATCTGTCGATATTGAAACCGAATCCATTAAATATATTAGTTAAAATGTATATACTTTCATGTATTATATGAATTTTTATGTAAAAAGAATTCTATTAACTAATCAAAAAAATTTCTATAATTTTTTTCCAAGAATTTATCTATTATTCAATTTTTTTTTGTATTTTTTCTCAATTTTTTACACATTTAAGTTTTAAAAGAATATCAATATTAGAAAACTATATATTTAAACCAAGATAATCATGGCACAAATTTAAAATACGAACAAAACATTTTCTAAAAAAATAACATATATAATGTTAAAAAAATAATAATAATAACATATACACGATGTTAAATAAAATCACACACACACGTTAGTAGATTCACCAAAGTAAAAACAAAAGCGCACTGAAATTAGTTGTTCTCGTACCTTCTTCCAACTTCCAAGATGTAATCAGCAACTGCCACGATTTTCTTTCCTTTTACTGTCCTTTTTTTCTTTTCATTTGCATAAAGTCACCCCAGAAGTTTCACTTCTTAAACACACCCCACAATTTTAATAAATTTTTATGACCCACACATTTTAAATTTTGTAAATTATTGAAAAAATGTCAATATTTTGGTAATTCTATATATAATTTTCTTAAATGTTTATCGCAAAAATCTTGAATTATCATATAATTTTATATGCAATTGGACAAAGGGTAAAGTAAATCAGGTACAACATGATAGCGTAAACTGTAAGGGACTATTTGGCAATTAACTAGTTTTTTTGTCAATTAAGATTATTGTTTTTCTTCTTTTGACGCTCTAATTTAAATAAAATATTCTAAAATTACAAATATAAAAATATCAGTTGTTTTTCTGTTTTTTTTTTTCTTTTTCTTTTCTCGCTCTCTCTGCTTTGAAAAGTAATCTGGACCGCGAACAAAGCTTTTCGTTTCTGGTTCGTTGCCGCCTTGCACGTTCCTTCTACTTGCTTCTCGCTGTCTCTCTCCCTCCCATCTTATCCCATAGCCGTAACCCTAAACCTAAATTTATCTCTCTTCCTCTTATCTCCGTCGAATTTCGCTCCGAATTCGATTTTCGTAGCATCACCTGCAGAGATCTTTTAGATCCGTAATATTGGAAACCCGACCTTTGATTCCGAAGTTAGTGCTCTCTTCTTCGTTTGATTCTTATGATTCCTCGTATGAATTGGTTCTCTTGTAGCTTCGTTATTCGTGGGTTGAATTAGATTTACTAAATCCATCTCTTCGGGGTTGTTATTCCTCGTCGGAAAATTCGTAATCACCTGAAAGTTTCTTCCCAAAATTGGATTGGAATCAGAATTCGAGTTTTTACGGATTGGATACGCAATTCCAGTGGAACCGTGCTTGGATTTGGAACTGTTCAACGCTTATCGAATTCAAATTCCAAGGCTCAGATCTAACTTTTCCTAGTCTCAGTGATGTTCTATTGAATGCAATCGTGTGATACTGAGCATTTCCGAAGATTGATTCTCGAATGGAGGAAGAAGGAACAGTTTGTTTGCAGATGCCAGTGGAAGGAGTCATGGCGGAAGAAGAGAACTCATCAACGGGGGAACTGAAGAGAGAGCGTCTTTGTACCGGAGAATCCATCGAAGGAGAAGATTTTCCCAATAAGAAACAAGCGAAAGAAGCTTCCACGGATGATATCGTATCGGAGATTTCAAATCCCGTCGCTTCTCCGGTAGAAAGCACATCCCGATTTCGCGATGTCTCCAGCCAGCCGGCTAAATCTGGTTCAGGCGATCCGGTCGAGTGCGGCGAGGTCACTGGCACTTGCTCCGGCAGTGATTTCGGCTCCGAGGAGACTATAAGCGGCGGAGAACGCAGCGGAAACGACGCCTCCGTAGCAGGTAGCCCTCCAACTGAGCACTCGAGTGGTGTGTTAGCATCTAGCTTTGTGCTGGAGATTCCGAAGCATCTTAGCTCCACCGGAATCAGGAAAATCACGTTTAAGTTGAGTAAACAAAAGAAGGATTTTGACGATTTGCCCGTGACAAAGGACGGTGCGTGGGACGGTGTCGAAGCTCCCGGCGTGTGGGATTTGAAGTTGCCGAAGAAGTTTGTTTCTAGCAGCTACCCATCGAATGTGAAGAAGCTATTGGCGACGGGTATTCTCGACGGTGCTCGGGTGAAGTATATATCAACCTCGCCGGTGGTAAATACCGACTCTCTGTTTTTTTTTTTTTGGTCACTATGGGTTTCAATATTTTTTATATACAGTACGCTAATTTGTAGGCAATTTGTATAACTTTTAATTGGCAATCAGAGAGAGCTTCAAGGGATAATCCACTCGGGTGGGTATTTGTGTGGCTGTGCGACTTGCAATTTCTCGAAAGTGAGTTTTTTTTTTTCTTCTCTTATTATGGTTTTCTTTGTTTCTATGGTTAGCTATTCTGTATGATTTAACGACTTTTATACTTTGTTATGCAAAAAAAGGTGTTAAGTCCGTATGAGTTTGAGAAGCATGCTGGTGCAAAAACCAGGCATCCTAATAATCACATATATTTGGAGAATGGAAGGGCGGTGTATAATATAGTTCAAGAACTGAAGACTGCTCCTCGCGATCTTCTCGAGGAAGTGATAAGGAATGTAGCTGGTTCTGCGTTGTGCGAGGAGGGCTTACAAGCTTGGAAAGGTGATGGCCAGGTGTTTAGATTGTGTTGGTGCATCTTCCCCAGCATTTTAAAAGCGCATCTCCACTGATTTTTCTTTTGCAAATCATTTGCTTTTTTGAATACTAGTGCTGAGCCTGATATGTTCTTCTTTCTTGCAGCAAGTTTACAGCAGAGTAATAGCATGTATGACAGGAGCCATATCGTGGAGGATTCCTATGCCAGGTACTATCATTTTCTATTTGTGGTGTATTGCTTGATCTGTATTATGTAAATTTTGGTTTATGTATATCTACGTTACCATTTTGTGTTACTATCTGAGAGTGATTCCTGTGAAAGCTGCAGTTATCTTGGTCCTGATCCTGGTCAATCCCTTGTTGAAAGTCAGAGCCTTACTCCATGCTCTCTGGAGAACCATTATTTTCGAGAGAAAACATATGCAACGGACACATTTGATGAGCCGAAGCGGGTAGCAAAGAAGAAGTATGCGTCTTTGATATTTTCATTTACAAGTTAATTAATGTAGTTATCTGTCCTTAGGACAGTTATCTAAGGAGGTATGGAAATTGATTTGGTCGCTAATACTGTAGGCTTACTTCTCATGCATCTGGTACGGGTTGCCATAAGAAAGTTACTGAAGGAAGCAATAGAAAAAGGTCTGTGTTGCTTTTCTATCATCGTCATCAATTTGTGTGTTTTCTGTTAGCATTTGAATCTTTAAATGCAGTTTCGATGTTGATGAAAAAGATACAATCCTATCTTTCTAGGGACAATGATTTACATCGGTTGCTTTTTATGCCTAATGGGCTTCCGGATGGGACTGAATTGGCTTACTATGTGAAATCACAGGTTTGTTGTTGCAGACAGATGACTTGTTCTGTTTATATTCACTGAAATTTGAATTAAGTTTAGTTAACATTATCTTTCCCAACAGAAACTACTACAGGGTTACAAGCAAGGAAGTGGGATAGTTTGTAGTTGCTGCAGCAGAGAGGTAAATGGTGGATCCAGTGGCTATGTGGATTGTTCATCGGACTCAGTTTGAGCTTTGGAGATAGTTTTACTTATTCTGTGTGTCTATGTGCAACAGATTAGTCCTTCGCAATTCGAAGCGCATGCTGGAATGGCTGGTAGACGACAACCGTGAGTTATCACTATATATGTTATTTTTTACCTAATGTTGGAATGTGTATCTGAATTTTTTTTTTGTTATCTTTTTCAGCTATCGTCATATCTATATCTCTTCCGGATTGTCATTGCATGATATAGCCTTGTCATTGGCGAGTGGACATGTCATTACAACTGGTGACAGTGATGACATGTGTTCTATTTGTGGCGATGGTGGAGATTTGCTGCTTTGTGCTGGATGCCCACAAGCATTCCATACAGGTATAGGATACTGCTGGAGTATAGTACTCTTGCTCGTGTACTCTACTATGTTGAACACGTAATTTCTAGGTTTCAAACTGAAAGTTGCTAAAGCATATACTTTAAAATGGTTTACATAATGAAGAAGCCTATGGAATTTTAAATTCGCTCTCTTAAACTATTTTCTTTTGAGTTTTGATTGTAATTTACTATAAAGATTTCAGGAACAACATTGCTTTGATACCAACTCTCGTATTATTCTCTGGTTCTGATCCTTCATTGTCTCTTTTCATATGCAGTTTGTTTGAAATTTCAGTCTATGCCTGAAGGTACATGGTACTGTTCGAGCTGCAACGATGGACCTATCTCTAGTAAAAAGGCTACTGCTACTGATCCTTTTGGCAACTCTAAGCCTATAGTTATAAGACTGTCAAGAGTCGTTAAAGCTCCAGAAAGCGAAATTGGTGGCTGTGTGTTCTGCAGGTTGGTTGCATACCTTTAGTCAACTTTCTCGTATGCATTTTAACGGCTGTGAAAATGTAAACCACTGCGATAGGCACTTTTGATTACTGTTCATGTTGTGGAATATACATGTGGATATTTTGTGAGGACTATGGTGGCTCATGCTATAATATATATATTGTGCCTTTGTGGTGCCTATTGCTTACTGTGTTTCACTCCCGTTTTATTGTTGATAGGTCCCATGATTTTAGCATCGGAAAATTTGATGATAGGACTGTTATTCTGTGTGACCAGGTACTCTCTTGATTCCCTGAATCTCGTTTATTCAACTCTTACCATTACCAGTTCAGCCTTTTCTGATAGTGCTCTTCTTATTTTCTTTTGAAGTGTGAGAAAGAGTACCATGTTGGTTGCCTGAGAGAGAATGGCCTATGTGATTTGAAAGTAAGTTTTTAAGGCTGTCTCCTTCTGGATTGTGTTCGCGAGATCGTTCAACTTTTCTCATCTTCTCTTCCCTGAATGCTGTAGGAAATTCCGCAGGAGAAATGGTTCTGCTGTAACGACTGCAGCAGGATTCACACGGCACTTCAGAATTCTGTTTCATGTGGGCCACAAACGATTCCTACGCTTTTGTCAGACATAATATGCAGAAAAGACAGAGAAAATGGAATATTTACCGAGAATGGGGATACAGTGCAATGGAGGATACTTAGTGGGAAAAGTCGATACCCAGAGCATCTGCCTTTGCTTGGACGAGCGGCTGTTATCTTCAGGGTATGTCTTGACTTCAGATGTTTTCTACTTATCTTTCGGTTTTATCACCTTTTAGAGTTGTGCTCTCGGTCAATATGTTTGATTTCTGGCTGCATAATTTTGATCTTCAAATGCGTATAACAAACATGCAGCCTGATGCTCGTCTGTCTAATCTTGTAGGAGTGTTTTGATCCCATTGTTGCGAAGTCTGGTCGTGATCTCATTCCTGTCATGGTGTATGGGTAAGTAATGACGTGATAAACTCAGTTACAATAGGCTATGTTTTGACAGTTGTTGATTTATATTGTAATTCTTATGACATATCTGCAGGAGAAATATATCAGGCCAGGAGTTTGGAGGAATGTACTGTTTGGTCCTGATTGTAAAGTAAGTTTGCTGCTGTTGATGCATGTTCTCTTTCTGCTAATTTCTGATTTTTTCGTTACAACTTCTCTGCTAATTGGTTTTTTCCTCCTGATGGGCGTGTAGTTCTCTGGTTGTTTCTGCTGCGCTGCTGAGAATTTTTGGTCAGCAAGTTGCTGAACTTCCTATTGTAGCCACAAGCCGAGAGTACCAAGGAAGGGTAAAGCTTCTGTTCATCCCATATTTGTTTATCTTCTTTTTTTCTTTTTTTACCTATGGATTAAATTACTCTACTGTGTAAATGGTCTCTAGGGTTACTTCCAAGGGCTGTTTGCGTGTGTGGAGAATCTTCTTTCTTCTCTAAATGTTGAGAACCTGGTCCTTCCAGCGGCTGAAGAAGCCGAGTCCATATGGACTAATAAGTTTGGCTTTACAAAGATGACTGAGCAGCAAGTAAGTGAAGAAACTGTATTTATTGGATCATCGTTATATTAGGTTATGATTTGCTATGGAGTTGTGTTTTGTTAGATTTTTAGTAATCATTCACACAAGTGGGAAAATCAAAATGGTTTCAAGAGATTCATGCATATATGTTCATATATTTGGTTTAGTAAGTATTGATATCTTATTTGGTAGCAACAGATGGTAACAGCCAATTCTACAATGGTGTTTTGCAGCTGCAGAATTACCAGAAGGAAGTGCAGCTCACAATCTTCAAAGGAACCTCAATGCTGGAGAAGAAAGTAGCAAAGAGTTTATCAGCTCCCATCTAATTTTCGAAAAGATTCGTCTGGATTTTGTTTTTTTTTTTTTTTTAAATAGATGGTAGGTTGACAAAGGAATCCCAGAACAATTCCATGTTTGTAAAGACGAAAGAGAAGATAAAAATAAATAAATATAGAACAGTCAAAAGGATTTGTAGCCGCTTTAATCCGAGAAATCTTTTTTTGAGCGGTTAAAAAGTGGATGGTGAGTCTGAGGTGGCGTGATGGCCAAATTTTGTTACGGATGCCGAATTTGAATAAAACACTAAATCCTCCTAATTTTGAAAGTAAGGTTCGTGTATCAGTTTGTGAATCAATTCCCGTTTCGTTTAGTCCCTCCCAGCAAAGACGAAATAGAAAACGCAGCGAAACCAACAGAGAAACTTGCGCTAGTCAAGATATGTTCCAATCTGTAAATTGTTGAGATATCTAATATCGGATTCTATATGAATTAGTGTTAAATTGTTAAGAATCATGGTCGATCTTATTGGATTCTATCTGGATTAGTGTTAAATTATTGAGAATCATGGTCGATCATATCGGATTCTATCTGAATTAGTGTTAACTTGTTGAGAAGTCGATCTGATATCGGATTCTATCTGGATTATTAGTCGATCTGATTTCGTGTTTTCCAACTAAATGCGTATCTCTTTCGTGTTTCGTGTTTCATATATGTCGTTTATAATATGGATTACACTGTAAATTGTTTAGAATCGTAATTTCGGATTTAAAATCGTCGTTCATTGTGATGATGAGTTTTTTGGTTCAGATGAAGACTACGGAAGAGATAATAAACGACATCTATGATTTGTTTAATATACAGAGGTCCTCACAAAAAAAAAAAAGTAGATGATATGCTGATATACGAGGAAATCTGTCCGAATTTCCGTAACTCAATGAAGATACTTTGGGATACGATCAAGGATAACCCACGTCTATTTTATAACAAGGCTATGTCTATGAAACAGAAGTCCTAGAAAAGTTTTATGCTCTGAGTTTCTTCGGTAAAACATTTGTGGAAGCAACCATGAAATATGCAGGTTGGACAGAGAAAATGCGTGTCCACATGGTGAAGGGAAGGGGAAAGCCGCTTCACTTACTAGAACACCTAAAAGTTTAGAGCATGAGAAGGATAAGGAGAAGAAGCTCGCTTACCACTATCACTATGACATGAAGTGTAGGCAACAACTTAGTGATCTTGACTATTCTTTGATTTTTTATGGGTCTAAACTAGATTTAGATATAGAATGGTTATTTTAAATTTTTTTGATATTTGTGGTTTACCAAAAAAAGTAGATATTCAATTTTATTATTTGATTTGTTTCTAAAATGTACATATATCTAAAATTTGATCCGTTTAATTCAAACAAAAAATTAAATATGCATAAAATTTTATAAAAAGATACTTTTATTTAAATTATTAAGTAAAAATAAATAGTTAAACTTTTTTACAAAAAAAGTTATATATAAAAGTCAAACCTATAAAATTAAAATGGTAAAAAGAAGAAACGATACTCTATATTTCAAAAAAAAAATTAATTACTTAAGTTAAAACTCTATTAATTCTCATTTTTAATACAATCTTTTTAATTAATGATAAATTCGTACAAAGAGTTGAATTAAGAGTCTTTTATGCTAATAACCATATTAAAACCCATAATTTGAAAAATTATGAATCTTTATACTTATAAACCACAAATCAGTTGGTAATTGTGGTATTGACAAGTGTCCTTTTATGTTTTAAAGTAATTTACCTTTTACTTTTTTATTACAAAAATTGTGTCTTTTAAATTTTTTTTTTTTTTTAAAACAATCTCATAACTACCCATGATCTTTTTAACTTCCCAAGATAAAACAACTACCAGAAATACAACATTACAAAGATGGTAAGACATAAAGGTGTCTTCCGTGAAAAGTCAGGCCCTATCCATTTAATAATGATAACATTTGTGAATTAAAGATATTAGGATGATATTTTTTTGTTTTTTGTCCTATGATTTATCTTTCTGGATTTGAGAAACATAAAAAAACGGCAAAGTGATGTGCAAAGTAAACATTTATTTTTAATTTTTAAATATTTATTTTTAATTTTTTACTTATTACATTTTTAATAAATATTTTCTCGTGACAAAATTAATTAACAAAATAAATCATTTTATACATATTTAATTATCTATATCAAACACTAAAAGGTATTATTTTATAATTTTGTATAATTATAAAATACATCTACATACTACTATATAAATATCTTAGATAAGTATGTTTACTTTCTTTTTTTATTATCCAATTCTCAAAATTAAAGTATTTCAATAGTAAAAATGTTAAACTGTTTTAATTTCAAACATGTTATCTTTTATCAATTTTATATTTTTTTATTTAAATATTATATTAAACTGTTTAATTTAAACATATGATCTCTTATATTAATTTTATCTAAAATTTTATTAATTAAATATCAATCCCCCTGCATAGCAGGGGGCAAAATACTAGTTAATCCATAATTTTGTTCAATCGGAAAAATCTGATGGAGATTTTTGTTACTGTTTGTTTCCATGGGAAACGACGACGTTTAAATGATAAGGGATGATTTGGGCTTCGTTTCGATTAAAATGAATCCATTGGGTTTGGTTGTTTTTAGTTAAAAGTAAAAACCCTTGATAAGCCCTAAATTGTCTCTTTAGTCCCTCTGTTTTTCCTCAAATCTGATTTCCTCTCTCACTTGCTACAATGGCGTTCGTCTCCACCTTTCGCCGCAACTTTGCCGGATCCTACAGCCTCTCGTCTTCGCCATCCTCCTGGGTTCGCCACTGCTCTACTCTTACGTCTTCCAAGCTCTTCGTCAGCGGTAATCTCTTTCTCTAATCGTTTTTTTTTTCAGCTTTAGGAACGAAATTTAGAGATGAAATGGTTTTGAGACAGATGATATCCGTGATGAGATATGGAAGCTTGGATGGTATTTGTACATCTTCTCTGATAGATGATAGGTGTTTTGCTTATGTGTATCAGTGTGGAATATTTTGGGAAATGATCAATCAGAAGCTTATCTCCTACTTCTCTAATATAATTTCTCTTAACAAGTGTAGCATTTACAAATTTATCATTTTTCTGATAGTGAGTTTTGTAGTTATTGAGTGCCTTGGAGGTTTGTGGTGAATGTGCTAATCGTCTCTATGTTAAGCATTCCGCTTTCGTTACCATGGAAAGTCTAAAAATTTGCAACTCATAAAGAACAAGAAAAAGGACGTTTCTGAGTTATTGGCTATAATTTGTTTCTTTATAAGAATGACTCTTTAAGGCCCTTCAAGATAAGCAATTTGGTGTTCGATATATGAAACTCACTCTTGCATCTTTGTGCCTTGAATAGGTCTCTCTAGACTAACAACAAATGAAAAGCTTGAGGATGCATTTGCTCCTTTTGGGGAGCTCGTGGATGGTAACGCTACTATGCTCTCTCATTCTTAATAATCAGCTCTTGGATTCCTAATCAAACATATATACATAATTTAAATCACTCAGTAATAGATTTGCTATGATTTGGTGTTGTTGCAGCTAGAGTGATCACAGACAGGGAGACCGGGAGATCAAAGGGGTTCGGTTTTGTGACGTATGCAACAGTAGAAGACGCAGAGAAGGCCAAGGAAGGAATGAATGCAAAGTTCTTGGACGGTTGGGTTATATTTGTGGATCCTGCAAGACCTCAAGAACCAAGACGGTCTCTTCAGCAGGAAGAGCATCAAGCTTCCTCTGGTTCCGGTTTCACAACCAACAAAACCATTGGGTGGTGTAAATGAACATAAACCAAAACACTTTGGAATTATTTTTTTTTGTATGAAATAAATCCTTTTTGGTCCTTAACTTATGTGTTTGAGACATCATATGATGCAGTGTTCACAAACTATAATAACGAACCAACTACAAATTATTCTGTTTTCACTAACAATTGTACAGAGGCACATATTGAAATCAACAAAAACGAATGAAATTCATAACAAACACAATAAATAATAACAGAAACTGGATGAGGCAAAACGGCGTTTGGTCTCTAGGGTTTAAGGTTTGATTTTCAGACCAAACAAAAAAAAGGTACAAAAAGGACAGTTAATCAAAATCTGCAGCTTCCTAATCTCGAATTCGGCGATAGTTCGAAAACGATGATGCATTCCTGTTATCATACTCAATTCTCCTCCCTCAAGCTTCCCCATTTCTTCGCGCCTAAGGTCTCTTTTCTCATTCTCCGTCCCTTTACTCCCTCTGTGTGGTTTGGTCTCCGATTAAAGAAGAAAAGTTTCAAACTTTCTTGTTTTCATGCCTCAGAGTTTCGTGGCGTCTTCGCGGAGGGAATTAAGAGTGTTCGCAGTGGCGACCAGTGTGGACATACCAGCGGCTCCGATTTCTCTACCTGAAGGCTCATGGAAACAGGTTTTTGATCTTTGCATCTATAATTAGGATCTCTTATGAGTTTAATTCAAAATCGAATCTTGTTTGTTTAGATAGCTGGTGGAGTTACAGCTGCTAAAGGGTTTAAAGCTGCTGGTATGTATGCTGGGTTACGAGCTTCAGGGAAGAAGCCTGATCTCGCTCTCGTAACTTGTGATGTCGACGCTGTCGCTGCAGGTCCGATGATTGTTTCTTTTGTGTGTCTATAATATGTATTCAGAGGCAAAAAGTTTCTGACTTTTTCTTTCTTGTGAATCTATTCAGGAGTGTTTACTGTGAATGTGGTTGCTGCTGCTCCTGTGGTTTACTGCAAAAAGGTTCTTGAGACTTCGAAAACGGTAATTTTCTCAAACCTCGTTGTTTGGATTTCGGACTTTGACCAGAGCATTTTTTGTGAATCAGTAAGTTTTGAAATTCTTTCAGGCGCGTGCAGTGTTGATCAATGCCGGTCAAGCTAATGCAGCTACGGTAAGATAGATATCTCAGATGTAGTCTGATGCTTTATGCATCACTCATTATTGTTATCGGCTTTTACGGTTTTGCGATCATTTTCATTGTTTCAGGGTGACGCTGGTTACCAAGATATGTTAGATTGTGTTGCTTCTCTTGCGACGGTATGCTTCTTGGTCTCTTTTGTTCTCGTTTTTCCTGCAAAACCTCGTATCTTTCAACATTGTGTTCTTTATTGTTGCAGCTACTTAAAATGAATCCAGAGGAAGTGCTTATCGAGTCAACTGGGGTTATTGGTCAGAGGATCAAAAAGGTACACAAACAAACAGGTTTCTCATTCGTTTTTCAGTGTAAGTGCTGCGATGAAATTGCGTAACTCCGTGAATGTTTTGCAGAAAGAGCTTCTCCAAGCACTTCCAACACTAGTCAACTCGATGTCAGACTCTGTTCAAGAGTATAGTCTTCTTGCCTTTCTCTCTTTCTCTCTCTCTCGTCTCCTTACGTCACAATCTTGGCTTTATATATATCCTCCTCTCAACCAAATCAAATCGATTTACAGGGCAGATTCTGCTGCTATAGCCATCACGACAACGGATCTTGTAAGCAAGAGCGTGGCAGTTGAATCACAGGTAGGTTCACTTGTGCGCTGTTTTGTTGCAGTTTTTCAAATTCATCTTACAAATGACTATGACATTGTTCAGGTGGGAGGAACCACAGTTCGAGTTGGGGGTATGGCAAAAGGCTCAGGGATGATTCATCCAAATATGGCAACTATGTTAGGTGTATGTTCTTCAGCTATTACTTTCCTTTTGGCCACAAATTACTTAGTCGTTGATGCTAAAAAAATGTGAAACTGGTATTTGTATTTCACAGGTGATCACAACGGACGCGCTTGTTGAAAGCGAGATCTGGAGAAAGATGGTAAAGGTTGCAGTAAACCGAAGTTTCAACCAGATCACTGTAAGTTACGCATTATTTCTAGTGATTGGATTATATTTCATTTCCAGGCTCTGATTAATGAAAGCATGGTTCTATAGGTAGATGGGGACACGAGTACTAACGACACAGTCATTGCTTTGGCGAGCGGGCTCTCTGGATCACCTTTTATATCTTCTTTGAACTCTAAGGAAGCTGCACAGCTTCAGGCATGCCTTGATGCGGTATGTATGTGTGTTTTTTGCCATCTTCATAACACACTTGTTCGCAAGCTGGTCTTAACAAAAAATATTATATATCAGGTGATGCAAGGACTCGCTAAATCAATAGCTTGGGATGGCGAAGGCGCAACATGTCTCATAGAGGTTCACAAATTTTTCTTAGTGCAAAAACGTTTTCTCCCAACCGCTCTAACTGAAAAAACAAGGCTTAACGGATAACACAAAATGATCAGGTAACAGTTAAAGGGACAGAAACTGAAGCAGAAGCAGCGAAAATTGCACGCTCGGTGGCTTCCTCTTCACTAGTCAAAGTATGAGATCGGAGATAAGACATACACATGAATGATCCAAGTGAGCTTTTCTTGTTTTCCTAACTAAATAGTAAACGTCTGTGGTTGCTGGTATGTGACAGGCAGCTGTTTATGGGAGGGATCCGAACTGGGGACGCATAGCTGCAGCTGCTGGCTACGCCGGAGTTTCTTTCCAGATGGATAAGCTTAGGATCTCACTCGGCGATTTTTCACTCATGGAGAGTGGTCAACCTCTTCCTTTTGACAGGTTTATCTCGCAACTGGTTTTGTCTTGTCTCAAATGGCAACATGAAGCTTGATCATCATGTTCTCACACAAACGTGTTTATACTCAGGGATGGAGCCAGTGACTACCTCAAGAAAGCCGGCGAGGTTCACGGAACTGTTACAATCGATTTATCCGTAGGTAAGAGCTTCGTGTTTTAGTAGCCACTTAGACGAAACATGTACAGTACTGTGGACCTGAGAGCAGTTTTGTCTGGCGAACAGGTGAAGGTGCAGCCACAGGAAAGGCTTGGGGTTGCGATCTTAGCTATGACTATGTCAAGATCAACGCCGAGTATACCTCCTGAGACTGAGACTATGGCCGAGAGACAGAGTTTCGTCTACTGTTGTGTTATGACTTATGATATCAACTTATTTTGCTTCAAATAAGATAACACATCAATTCAATAATAAAGTTCCATTGAGTTCTTCTACAAACGTGAAACTGAATCCCAAAAAAGAAAAATAAAGAAAAAAGCAGGCAACAAACTTCAACAAAATCTTCACAATAGTGTTTAAGGATTTTATCCATTACTCATAAGAAAAGCTGTTGTGGAAAGGAAACACACACACACACACACACGAAGTGATTTGATTATTTATTCGACAATAGGGAGCCAAGCACAGATATGTGCTTTGTTATTAGTAGCCAATGCCATTCAAGAAGAAGCTGCAACTATGGGCAACTGAGTTACCCAATCGAACTTCTCGCGACTGTGTTTGCGAGAAGCTTGCTTCTTGTCCTTGCCACTACGAGAGGAAGAGTTGTCTTTGCTCTTCTGTCCTTTCTTTCCAGTCTTCTTGTGGTTGTCTTTGCTCTTGGATTTCTGCTGCTGCTTTTTGCTTCTTGTGTGCGAGGCTATGGAGGGAGGAGGATCGTACACGTCATCCGCCCATGAAACACTCGACTTCCTCAGTGACAAGCCATGCTTCTCCCGACTGCCTTTTATGGCCGGGATGAGAACAACCGGTGTCTGTAGCAATTCAACAACAGACAACAAACATGTGAGAAACAACAAAGCACAGAATACACAGGCCTTAGCTTGAGAGATGTGATAAGAGTTAACACAACGAAATCAATCTCACTGAGCAATTGAGAGAAATCCCAGCTTATACTAAACTAAATGTTTCTCCTTGCTTATAAAATATATATATGGAGATCATTGTAGACTTATCTTATACTGATAATAGCACACAAATCCAATAGACGGATAAGAAATGAAAAAATACATTGTTTAAGTTACATATGGTTGACTTACATTCGTGACGTTCTCTTCCTTCTCTTCATCATCTGAAGGTTGGGGAGGTAAAGAACTTAGGGTGGATTTGCCAAAATCCTTCTCAGCGGAATCTTCATTAGCAGTTTGGTCTATATAACCAGTTTCATCTCCATCAGACTCCTGAGAATCTTCAGATCCGGCATGCGAGGAATGCTTCGAGCCACTAGAACATTGTGTGGGACTCGAAGTCGAGATCTCAAAGTCTGCATCTTTGAAATCGAGCTTATCACAAACAGAGCTCATATCCAAAATATAGCAGGAGATAGTCACAGTAGTAGTACCTGCCACAAAACAAGATCAAGTTATCATGAGTAAATGATGATCTTCACAGCACGAAACGAAAACAAAATAGTCGTGAACAACCTAATCTATGTAATTAGAATGGCACAAGATTTGAATTGCATTTCATACCTCGGTGGGTTGAAAATCGAGCACCGCCGATAGCAAAAAGAAGCAACGATTGAGTCAGAGATTGTGTTTCCGGAGATTTTGATTTCACAAACTGTTCTTTTTCGTGAAGGTTAAACCGAGCTAAGAAAATCTCTAGGACCAGACGAGGACGAGAGAAGAAGAAGAAGAGAAGAAGAAAATCGAAATGTTAACTAAGATTACCACGCCAATCACACTTTTCAAGAGGTTTCAGACGATGCGAACTCAAACCAGAATGATAAGGAGTCAACGAAGGAATCAAGGAGAGGAGGAGGAGAACGAGTAGCTTAGAGGGCACCGAAGGCATTATATCTATGCTCTTCAAACCCTGGAACCCAACGGAAAAGCCCTAATTCTCGAATCTCGATTCAAAAATCGCAGAGATCTCAGAAACTTCGATGCGGAAAGAAAACACCAAGGAAGAGAGGGATAATCCTCCGAGCAGCAAGATATATACAGACGAGCCGAGAAACCCTAAGATCGGATCATGGGGACAACCCAAAAAGAAAAATCAACGAGAACTATATCCACAACGAATTTGCGCGTGATGAGGAAGAAGCAGAATAAAAGAAGCTAATTTGGGAGGAAGATGAAAGAAATAATACGACGTTTTAAATAGAAAATAGAACTCTTAGAATCAACGGCGATAGATGTGGCGGCCTGGTTTAGAGACATTCACGACTGTACACGTGTCCCTTACGTCAGGCTTTTTCTTTCTGGGCCTTTATATTTTTTTTATTACGGATCCTTAAGGCAAGTTTTGATATAATGGGCCGAAAATAATAAATTGCTATTTGAGGAAATATAAATATCACCAAACTACCTAATTACGCTGTGTGTTAGGTCGAACGCAGCTATAAGGGTACCATGATTCAATTCAACGGCCTATCGGTTGCATTATTATTTTTTGACAAATCGGTAAAATGTTTCTAGGTTATTAAAAAAAGAAAAGAATCATAAAATGTAATTGACGATATCACAAGCTTGGTAAGAATTAGAAATTACCCAAATAATCGTTTTACACGTTTATGATAAATTGCGTTTACCATCTCCTTTCTTTGTACCAAAACATCACCCATTTCACCCGGGAATATCTTAGTCTCAAACGCAAAAGTCGTGCACAAACGTAAAATTCGCATTCTAAAAGGGTAGCTGTTAAAGATTTTAAATCTCAACCATGAAGGATATAATATATCTTTTTAAACAAATAATATTTCGAAAAAAAAGAAGGATATAATATAAATTAATTTAGTCTCTTCACATTTCGGTAGTGTATATCAAGCGTAGCTGTGAACAACTTTATTAATCAAGAAAAGTGGATGGTTTAAAATTTTAAATAATTTAGCCTCACCGGGAAATTGAAACGATTAAATAAACAAGTTTGGGGATTTTGAAAATTGATGGCGCACTTTGGAATTATCCAGTTTTGGGGGACTCAGACTATAAATAATGATGGATTAAAGGAGAGCAAGATCAAAGAAATACCAAAAGGATAATAAGACTATTCATTCATAAATCTCGGAAACCGAATTTTTCGAAGCATTAGATTTGATTAACCAAGCAAGGAACCCTAAGGGAATCTAAAGAAAAGAGAGATGAATCCAAAACATTCAACGGAAAATTTACAGAAACCATCTCAAGAGCTAGTGAATTTGGTAACCGCCTTAGTGCCTTCAGAGACGGCGTGCTTAGCGAGCTCTCCAGGCAACACCAATCTCACGGCGGTCTGGATCTCCCGGGAGGTGATGGTGGGCTTCTTGTTGTACCTGGCGAGTTTGGACGATTCGTGAGCGAGTTTCTCGAATATGTCGTTGATGAAACTGTTCATGATCCCCATCGCTTTCCCAGAGATTCCGATGTCTGGGTGAACCTGTTTCAGGACCTTGAAGATGTAGATCTTGTAGGTCTCGACGCTCTTCTTCGACTTCTTCTTCTTCTTGTCGCTTCCTCCTTCCTTGCCGATCTTCTTCTCCGCCTTGGGACGTTTCTCGGCCGGAGCTTTCTCCGCTGGTTTCTTCTCCGCCGGTTTCTTCTCCGCTGCCTTGGGCGCCATTAGAGATGATTGGAATTGAGTGGATTGAGAGAAAGTGTTGTTTGTACGAGAATTTCGCTGGTCAAATCAAAGAGACGCGTTTGATGTTGATGAATTGAAGGATTGAGATTGGGATTTGTTTATATAGAGATATACGCTTGGCTGTTATTGGATAGCTGTACTTCACGGGGATTGATGACGTGGTAGAATTTGATGAACGGTCAAGATTATTTAGGATCTCTTCATATACTGGGTTGGGCCTATGTGTCTACTCTATCTCAAGGCCCGTAACTTGTTATTTTAATTAATTGAGTTGGTTGTGTGACGTTGTTCGACATGGGTTAAAATTTCTCGAGCGACGTTCGATTCCTAGGTTTTTGCTTCCTACGTTGAATGCTTAATGCATGTAAATTTAATTCAACAAATTTATTTTCACACTAAAATTCATAAATACTATCCAGATCTGGTACTTATGAACAGATTTGTATGTTTAACCTCTTAAAAAAAAAACAGATTTGTTTGTTGAATTCAGATATACTATAAATTAATAAATGAAAATAATTAATGGTAACGGGTAAACCACGCAATTTGTCTACTACAGTACCATGTTTTTAATTAAAAAAAATATATATAATTGATGTAATAAAAAGAGGGTTCACATGCACGTTGTTGCATTCGATTTCATGCTTTATGCATGGTTCCACGGCTGTGTAATTTTGCTGATTGTAAGTAGAGTTGTTGCGGTAGTTGTGGAAGATATATGTGTTTTTGTGCTAGTTTAGGATATTTTTCTGGTTAAACAAAAAATGCATATCTGACGTTATAATTTATAAAAAGAGTGTTCCACAACCACCGAGATCCACTTACCAAGTTTCAATATATAAGTAATTCCAAGTTCTAACTCTAGAGTCCAACTCACGAATTCGTTTGGTTCAGAACAAAAAAAAAAAAAACTCACGATTTCGATTTGAAAACATTTTGAACAGTCGAAGAAGTCAACAACCTTAGAAGAAACGAAGCAAATAGTCAACAAACCTCGACTTTAGGGGTAAACCACCGGAGACGGAAGCGAGCATCGAGACCAGTGATCTGAGTCAGAAAACAAGTTTCGGAGAAGTTACATATACAAACCACAAAATGTAATTACTTTACGTACAGCCACAGGCTTTTCAGTCTCTGGCTGCCGAAATCAACTCCCTGAAACATGTCTTTTGACTGCGATCACTGCCGTTGATGTGCTCGCTTCCGTCCGGTGGATTACACCTGTGGTCCAGGTTAACTCTTATTAACTTCGTTTCTTTTGAGGTTTGTTGACTTGCAACTGTTAAATGTTTGATAGAAGCTCGCCTCGAATTCCTGAACTTGATAGAAACTATTCAATGTAACCAAAATTAACAAAATATGCCTACTTTTTTTTGTTGTTAGAGTTCATAAAAATCTGAATTTATCTGTGATCATGCTCATTTCACTCTGAGTAACTTGCATTTTGTTGATTTAATTTGGAGAAAAAGAAGGAGTCATGTTGATATGTAACATGTGTTTTGTTCTTCGAAATTCTATTCGTTTTTATACATCCGTCATAATAAGTCATTTGATTTGAATTTTATTGTCCTAAATCATCGATGTAGGTTTTGCTTAAAGCTCATAGACTCAAAGTAAGCTGTCTCCGGTCAGAAACTTTGATTTTGTTGCCAAGAAATATTCTGATCCATCTGATTACATGTTATGATTCCATCTTTAAGTCAAAATTAGGCTAGAGCCTTGCATCACAAGTTAAAGCTTTGCCAGTGAGCAAAACTCTCTGTTTTTCATTATCATAGTGGACCTCTATTGTTATACTCCTACGTGAAGCCTGAAATACTCTTATGAAAGCATAAACTGTCATCAGATGGATAGGAGTGGAACACTGAAAATTCATTATAATAAATAGAACCAAAAAATGTTCAGCTTTCGACATCTGGAAGCAAAATTGAATCAAGTTGTCCGTAAAATGTTAGAAATAGTAATAAAAAAATGTTTGTTAAAGGTAAGGAACACTCTTGCGCCATGTCATTGTTTTGATCAGACCAGAACAATTGCTGTTATCTACCGAATTTTAAAAGAGTTAAGGTTCTCTGCACGTGTTTATTTAATTTCAACTGTGGAGTAAGCAGGGCACTATAAGTTTATTTGAAGCTTGTGACAAAGCTGCTTATCCCTTGATTTCCGGATACTTCCGTATGTATTTGAAGTCGTCAGTTGTGAATCTCTCAGCATGACTGCATGAGAATATTGACATTCCTCATATATAGATTTTTGAAGATTAGCATGAAAATATTGACCATTTCATAAAATTCTACAACCACATCGATTCAATTAAAAATTCTATTAATATAAATATTTTTTTCCGCAACATATATATATATATATTGATATTACAATTATTTATTATGTATATTAAATTTTATATTTAAGAAAGTATTATTCTCCATTTTCATCAAATATGATATTCTACATTAAAAAAATATTGTCAAGTGTGGTAGAGGTTGAGTTCGAGTTGTAAACGAACACTCTTTTATGGATTTCAAACGAGTAACACATTACGGCTATCTACCAAATTTCAACTTTTTTCTTTTTCTTTTTTTTCTTTTTGGGGCAACCCGCTTCCACATTTTGTATTCCATTATTTTAATAAACGGATAATGGTTCCACGGCTGCGTTTTTTTGCATAATATATAAATTCAACACTGAGAGACGTAAAATTTCAAACAAGAAAAAAGAAAAAAAAAAGATATGGGCATGATCATGAAGAAGCCTGTGAAATACTTTCTGGTAATCGTATCTTATAATGTACTTTTATAACTTCCTTCACTTCTTCTTTTTCAGCTTATCAAGATTGATAAAATGTTGCTAAAAACAGGTTGATGCATTCACTGAGTCAGCCTTTAAAGGGAACCAAGCAGCAGTGTGCATTCTTAAAGAGGAGCACGAAAGAGATGACGCATGGCTTCAGTCTCTAGCCGCCGAATTTAACGTCTCCGAAACTTGTTTTCTGACTCCGATCACTGGTCTCGATGCTCGCTTCCGTCTCCGTTGGTTTACTCCTTCAGTCGAGGTTTGGTGACCTTTGACTTTGTTTCTTTTAAGGTTGTTTGACTTCTTTGACTGTTCAAAATGTTTTGAAATCGAATTCGCGAGTTGCACTCTGGACTCTAGAGTTAGAGTTACTCTTAATAAAATAAGCCATATTTTATACTAAAATTTGACAAAATATATATACCATATTTTATACGAGAGCCATGTTGATATGAACATGCATCATCATGCATGTGTTTGTTCTTTGGGAACTAAAGCTCGTCCTTTAATTTGTAGGTGGATCTTTGTGGTCATGGAACTTTGGCATCTGCTCATAGTCTCTTCTCAAATGGTTTGGTTGATTCAGATAAGGTCGAGTTTGTAACACGATCAGGGATTCTTACAGCCGAGCGTGTTCAAGATAATAGTAAAGTGAGAGTGAAAGGAGGATCCTTCTTCATCGAATTGGATTTCCCTGTGATTCCAACTTGTGAGTACAGCTCCATTTATGACATTGACACCTCCATGTTTTCCAAAGCCTTAAACGGAGCAACCGTTGTTGATGTCCGACGAACCACGACTAATAATAAAGTTATCTCAGAAGACTTTTTTAATGGATCTGCAAAAGCAAGTTCAACCGATAAAATCATTGTATGCCGAAACTTTCTATGTATTCTCATATCGAAAACCGATGGTTGAGTTTGAAAATTTTGAAGAAATAATTCTTATTCTGATTACAGGTTGTGCTTCAATCTTGGGAAGCTGTCACTGAACTGCAACCAAGAATGGATGAAATCTCGAAATGTCCCGGAAAATTGATAATTGTTACAGCTGCTGCTCCTGAAGGATCTGTCTATGATTTCTGCAGTCGTTTCTTTTCTCCCAAGTTAGGGGTCGACGAGGTTAAAAATCAATCATTTTCTTGGGGAAAAAGCAATAAACAAATCACCAAAAATCTTTACCTTTTACAAGTTTTTCTTTGGCTCTTTGTGTTCTTCAGGATCCCGTATGTGGAAGTGCACATTGTTCATTAGCTCATTACTGGAGTCTCAAGATTAACAAGTGTGATTTCGTCGCTTACTCGGTGAATGATTCCTCTCTCTCTGCATGTGTACAACTTAATAACGTTTGAAGATTAGAAGGAACAAAACATTTTACACAAATCAAATAAATTTTGTTTTCAGGCTTCGCGTAGGAGTGGAACACTCAAGGTTCATTACGATAGGGAGAAGCAAAGAGTGTTTCTCACTGGAAAAGCTGTGACTGTGATGAAAGGCTCCGTTTTAGCGTAATCTTGACTTCAAGATTTCTACATATGGAAGCAAAAAAGTTTATCAAGTCGTCAATAAATGATTAAAAAATCAAATGTATGATCATCTTCTTCTTTATAATAAATGGAATGTATGCATGAAATTTTTAGGTTCATCGTATCAACGTACTTATAATAAAGTGGAATGTATGCATGTGTTTTCTTGAATTTTAAGAAAAATCTACTTTTCCTTACTTGGAATATTAATTATGGGCTTAGTTGAAAGTCAGCCCAAGGCCCAATCTTAGAAATTAGTACTATCGTTTGCACTATCGACAACTAAACGGCACCGTTTATCGATTAAATTATAACCGGAAATCACGCATGAACAAGATCCAACGGTCCAGATCTATCCTCTCTCTTCACAGGAAAAAATCTCTGAATCTTCGAATTTTTCGATCGGAGAGAAAAACACTTTTCCACGGCCGATAGGTTTCTGACGATACTCCGTTTCTCAATCTCCTCCGAGCAGATCTCGTACATCTCTCTCACTCGATTTTAGTGTTTTATTTCTTTGATTTCCGATTACAAATTTGTTTACGCCGCTCATTTTCAGTGAAAAAAAAATTCGAAGTCGTTTCGTCATTTGAGTGATTTTGTTTTGCCTCCCAGAAGAAGAAGATCGCTTGATTTGTGTTTACGAGATGGCTTCTCCTCCTGCTAGAGCTCGAGCTGATTACGATTACCTCATAAAGCTTCTCTTAATTGGAGACAGCGGTAATTTCCTCACTCGAATCATCATCATCATTACTACTTTTGTTGTTCCGGCGAGGTTTATGCAGTTTATAGGATCTATTTCTTCTCTTAGGTTTCGTTTGATGCTTGTGGCTTTTGCAATCAATCAAGTGTGATTTGAGTTTCTGAAAATTTCCCATTTTTCTTATCAAGATATGAAATTTTTCTGAGCTTAATTCTGATGAGTTCTTTAGAGGATTCTTGAGCCATTCGGGTTTAGTGTTGGCCTACGATCGTAGTTTCTGCTCCATTTTTGTTTGTAACTATTTCGTTGTTTCTCAATTATATTGGATTCTTCTAAAAAAGTTTCAAACTTTCTCATTATGATATGAAATGTACCAGGTGTAGGAAAGAGTTGTCTCCTCTTGCGTTTCTCAGATGGCTCGTTTACCACCAGCTTCATTACGACCATCGGGTATGTCTTTATTTGCATATCCCGGTCTTCCTGCTAGTTTTGTCTGTTTTTCTTCACTCAAGGTTCGAATTGTGGATTCCACAGTATTGATTTCAAGATAAGGACCATTGAGTTGGACGGGAAGAGGATTAAGCTGCAAATTTGGGATACTGCAGGACAGGAGCGGTTCCGTACAATCACAACAGGTTTTGTTTTCTCATATTCTCTTCTCTGAGAATCTGTCCTCTTTTTGTCTAAGTGGTTTTGATCTTATTGCAGCATACTACAGGGGAGCTATGGGAATTTTACTTGTGTATGATGTTACAGATGAATCATCTTTCAACAGTAACTATTTTTCTTCACTCTTAGATCGCAGTTGTGATTACAGTTCAATTTCAGGCCTAAACTTTTTCGTTGCTTGCATTAGTTTGCAACTATTGTCTACTAACTAATATGATTCACCCTGTGTAGACATCAGGAATTGGATCCGTAACATTGAGCAGCACGCCTCTGACAATGTCAACAAGATTCTAGTGGGGAACAAGGCTGATATGGATGAAAGCAAAAGAGTATCTCTCTACCTTCTCCCTCCATAGTAGTGATTTCTCCTTTTTATATATTTCACATTGAATTTTTGTTTTCTCACTTCCAGGCTGTGCCAAAATCCAAGGGCCAAGCTCTTGCAGATGAATATGGAATCAAGTTTTTTGAGACCGTATGTCATGGCCCTTGGGTGGTGTTATTGTTTTTTCAAATATATAAGCAAACGTTGGTTCATTTCATTGGCTGACGTTGATGGGTTCGTTTCTTACAGAGTGCCAAGACGAATTTGAATGTGGAGGAAGTTTTCTTTTCAGTTGCTAAAGATATTAAGCAAAGACTTGCAGATACTGATGCCAGAGCTGAGGTTTGTATCAATGAAGCTCCTTTAACTTAATACTTTTACTTTATCATGCGCTACACTTAGGCTCAGTCGGGTATAGATAGGGGCTTCTACTTCAAAGTTGAGTGTAGTATATAACCTAGTCAATAGAAATGTATTAGGATTCCTTTCGAACATCCGAGCAAGATTAGTCATGCATTGAGCATTTGTTGATTTCTACAACAATCAGTGATCAAATAATTCAGTGTGGTAACATGATTTATCATTCTGAATCTTCTGTCTTGCTCTTTGCAGCCACAAACAATCAAGATCAACCAAGCTGACCAGTCTGCTGGAACGTCCCAAACTACGCAAAAGTCAGCGTGTTGCGGTTCTTAACATACTGAACGTAAAGGAGAAAGAAAAAGAAAAAAAACAACAACAACGAAGGAAAAAAGGCGAAATTTATTGTTTCTTTGGTTATTTTCGTCCCTACCTAACACTCTTATTAAATGTGACTGACACATATATTTCAAAAGTGCTTCTCGAGAGACACAATTCAGCTTTTTCAGTGAAAAAGAAATTATTTTATTAATACAGATCACTTATAATTACTATGTTAAAGCAAATGCAAACAATGTCTTTCCCTTTTTTTTAATAAACATGTAAATCAATATTACATCATCCCTACCATCACAGTCAGCCAAATCTGCAGTCGCTTGTCAAAAGGATACAATCAGATAACTTTTTAAAGTATCAAACAGAACAGTGCAGCTGGAATTCAGTCAATAATTGTAGCTAAATAGGAGCCGGGTCCATTTTTGTAAGCTAAAAGTGTCGCTTATTATTATTTTTTGTTCAAAAGCTATATCATCGTCGTTTATTCTTACTTTTAATTGGCTGTATACACACAATCACTACCTATTTTCTACGAAGTTAATATAAATTGAATACTTACGTGGAGAAAGTCTTTGCCGTCTCTGTTACGGCGTAGCAAAAAGTATTATAACTTTGAAAGAATTTTTTTTAATATAGGAAAATAGGAATCCATGGATAAAAATAAATTTTGAAGATCCGAGTTTAATCATCAGCGATAGAGAGGAACTAATTATCAAACGGATTTTACACTTACATGCGTTGATCAGATCACGCGGATACAGTCTATGGATAGATACTATGATAATAGATTATGGGTGAATGGTTGATAATAGATAAGGCACATAAGTTTATAATAAGGTTAAGTAAATCTGATGAGGAACGCACCGAAAAAATATAGCGATAAGTGGCGGCGATAAGACTGGTGTTTAAGTTAGCGTCAGTCAAGTGTCAACACACTCTAAAAGTTATGTAATCACCAAGACACCAACTACTTCACTAGATCTGTTCTCCACATCTGATAGACTCACACTGTCACACACATCTTCTCGTTCTCGCATCTTTCTTATTATTTGATAGTTTAATACTTACGTACATGAGATTAATTATGTATTTAACATGAGTAATGTATTCTTTTTTTCCAGCACATTTAACACTATCTTTATTTGTTGTAATCGTTTGTAAGTCATGAGTTCGAATACCGGCGGCAGGAAAAAAATAGTAATTTAACATGATCTTTTTTTTGTCGGAAGAGATTATGCATATGTGTCTAAGACACTTATCTTTTTCGATCCCAATTTTTTTTTTAATAAGACCTTGTTAATATTTTTTTTTTTTAACAAAACGTTATGTTAGTAAAAAAAGTAATTTCGTTTTTAGTATTTTAAAAACATATTTGAAAATTTTAAGGATGATTTTAATCTATAGATCCAAATAACGAATAAATAAAGAATATGGAGCAAAATAATTAAAAATTAAATCAATACATATTATGTTTGTATATTATTCTATATTTACCCCTATAGAAGCAGATGACCGATGACTTGTTTTATCTCATATAGTTTAAAGAATAACTATTTGATTATTATGCTAACAAATATGACATCGTGATAACTGTTGAATAACATGCTAACTAATATAATGCTCAATCATCATATTATATAAATATCGAGTTAACCAGTTATCATATAATAAAAAATGAAATTATCATGTTAACAATGTAATCATATAAAAAAATTATCTTATTAACCTTGTGAGCATGATAACTATTGTGCTAATGTTGTTATCATTTGATGAAAATATAAGATATAAGTTAATGAAATTATGTTATCGTCTTTCACCACAACCATATCTTTTCCACTATCGTTGTCATGTTTTGTAAAAATAAGAAAAGAAAAATTTAAAGGTTATAAGTGTAATTTAAAGTTTAATAGTAGTTGTCAGAAAATTTGCTTTTATGTCTGTTAATTTCTTTATTATCTAAGTCTAGATGTTGCAATTACTCAAATTTTAATCAAACATTGGTTTTAAATTCATATACATACTGATTTTAGCCTTATTGACACAAAGTAAGTAATTCGGAATTATTGAGAAGAAGAAAAAGTACGCACTATAAAGGTTTGATGTTGTTCACAAACAAAATTAATTGATATTTGTGTCAAATATACACTTTTTCATATGACACTTTTTTTTTTATATTACCTTGCAAATATTCATCAGATTTGTGTCAAGTATGTGGATGTCTTACAGATTTCAAAAATATAAACAGCAAGTTTATAATTAATTTGCAGATATTTAACACACTTGCATCAAGTTTCTGCGTTATATATAGACAGATTTCAAAAATGTAACTAGTAAAAGTTATGTAAAGTCGGCAACACAATTGCGTTAAATTTAGTTTGCATAGACTAACATTAACACTCATTAGTTTGCATTAAATTTACGTGTCATAGATAAATTTTAAAATGTTTATTCAATTTATGTTTAATGTTCTGAAATTAATTTATGTTTATTGTTGCCAAAAGAAATAAATAAAACTTTATGTTTAGTTTGCATACACACTCGTCAAACTTATAAAAGTTTCTATGTTTTAGACAGATTTCAAAAATATATTTAGCAGTTATAATTTTGAAAATATTTTTGTTATATATTTAGATAATATTAATTAAAGTAATTGTTTTACCTTTTTGGTCAAAACAATTTTGTAGTAAAAAGATAAGTTATTTTACTCTTTTTAAAAAATCTAAAACTAAAATAGAAAATGGATAAATTACAGAAAGCATAATTTCTATATATATATATATATCACATAAATTTATTTCGTCATTCTGCAAGTGTGAAAGACACTATTGTTTCTTTTGTCCCTTTACAAATATGAAGCGACACCATTGTTGACTCGTAATTATTAGAAATTAGGAAATATGAAAATGAAGGGGAGAAGGAATGGGGAACGTTGGATAGTGATGCCCCAAAAAAGTTTCTGAAAAAAATATTTTTTAGCATCAAATGCTGCCCTAATTAACTTTGAGATTCGCTTTGAAATTTGAATAGAATAGAAAAAATAATACTTTTTATAGACCCTGCTTTTAAATATTCTGACTTTATTTGTTTTGAAGCCCATTATCTAGAAAGATGCAAATTTTTAAATTGTATATAAAAACAAATGCCATGATTATGCCTAGTTATATATATATATATAATAAAGTATATTACAAATTTTTAAAAAATATATAAAATAATTTAGAAAATATTATATTAAAAATTAGTTAATTTATTTGAAAATTTATGTATTGTTAACATACTAATTGTCTCAGTCGGTTATTATATAAATAACTAAATTTGATCAAAATTATTCATAGCAAATAAGAAATTACAAGTACTGTAAGTTTCTATTACGTATTATTTTAAAAAATATTAAAATAAAATAAAAATTTAGTGGCTTAGTATATCTCATAACCGATATTGCATACTGCATGTATAAGAGAGAAGCATGTTCACGTCATATCTTTATCCCTATATAAAGTGAGACAATCATAACAATTCATTCAAAAATATATCTGTTGCTCCTAATTTCAAATATAACAAAACAAGAGAGAGACTGCATTTTTTTTTTTTTTGATGGAGGAAGTAAAGAAGATGGATTGTATAAAGAAGGCAATGCCATTCATCTTAGTGATATTGTTACAAGTAGGGTTAGCAGGAATGGACATTCTCACAAAAGCTGTGCTAAATGAAGGCATGAGCAATTACGTCCTTGTCGTCTACCGTCATGGCATTGCTGCCATCGTTATGGCCCCATTCGCCTTCTATTTCGACAAGTACTCTCTCTATATTCCCTTCTTCACAAAACATAGTTTAATGTTTGGTTAAGTTTTTTTTTTTTGATAAATGTTTGGTTAAGTTTTTTTTTTTTTGATAAATGTTTGGTTAAGTTTAAAGACGGGATAATTGTTTCTTTATTTTATTGTAACATTTAAATGCAAACAAAAAAAGTAAATGTGGTTTTTGTCGTTGTTGTTGTAAACTTTGTTTTTACGTGTAAGGGTTTCATAGATTGATTTTCTGTAGCTACTCTCTATGAGACTATGTCATGCATTAAATTACCAGAAGTAAAAACGTTGTTTTACGTGAGAGTTTAAGATACGTAGGAAGACAAAAATTTACTTCTTTATTGAACTTTCCACAAGACCTATTTTTTTTTTTTTTTTGTTAAACGGCCTATTTTCCATAAGTTACCAGAAGAATGTTTTATTTAATTTGTTTTGGATTCTCAGTAATTTTGACCTACATTGCATGGAAATTCCGTCTGAAGTACGTTTCCCGTTTCCGAAACGTTTCGGAAACCGAAACTCTCGGAAATTCGTCGGAAACACAAAAAATCACGTTTTCTAAAAATTCTAATTTGGAAACATTTTGGAAACATGTTTCCATTTTAGAAACATGCGTTTCTATTTTAGAAATACATGTTTCTATTTTGGAAAGAAGATATAAACTAATTTTTTATTTTTATGGAACAAATAGATAATTATAAAAATTAAATTAAATGATCAATTTAATTATTTATAATAAATAATAAATATTTTAATTAGGTAATTAAGATTAATTTTGATATTATTAAATTTGAAAATTATTCTCACGATGAATTAGAATTAGAGATAGTTTGGCTAATAAAACTAATAAAATTGACAATAAAGAAAATCTTCTAAATTTTTGACTTTATATATTTTAATTTTTGTAGTTCACTAATTATGTAAAAATTATATATTAGATTTTGTTGATTTAAAATATTCTACTTATAATATAATTAGATCTTTAATACTTAATATAATATATATATATACACGTTTCTAAAACGTTTCCACTTCTATATTTTTTAAAAATTACGTTTCCACATTTCGAAACGTTCCGCTTTCACGTACTCGTTTCCGTTTCCATGCAACATATATTTTGACACAGATTTTGACACAGATTATGAACAGGAGCGTAATTTAATATTTTATAATTCATAAAAAAAGAAAAAAATAGATTATTTATAAAAATAAAAAATAATATTTATAATGTAATGTTTTTACCTTTTTAGTTTCTCATCATTATTATTTTTTATTAGTCACAAGTACAATTTTTTTTTCCTTTTAATGTCGTTTATCTATTTTATTATTCAATTACGCTTATATTTTGTTTCATCTGTATACACGAAGATAGTAACTAATTACACGATTTCTTAATTAATCGTAAATTTGGTAACAGATTGGTGAGACCGAAGATGACACCGATGATATTCTTCAAGATAACACTCCTTGGTTTATTCGAGTAATATTTTATTTTTCTTCCATTTCTTTTGTTCTTTTTTTTTCCCCTAACCCTCCTCTTTTACATGAATCTATTTTTTTTAAAAAAAAAAATCATTATGTCTTTTTTTGTGAATATAATAGACCAGTGATCGACCAGAACTTGTTTTGTTTGGGGATGAAATACACCACGGCTACATTTGCAACCGCCTTATACAACACTTTACCCGCAGTTACTTTTATCCTCGCCTTAATAGCCAGACTCGAAAAAGTAAAACTTCGAAGTATCAGAAGTGCAAGTAAGGTGGTTGGGACAGTGGCTTCAGTTGGAGGAACCACGCTTATGACACTTGTCAAAGGTCCACCTCTCGACCTCTTCTGGACCAAAGGACCCTCTGCGCAGAACACATCCGGGACTGATATTCACAGCTCCATCAAAGGCGCAGTTTTGGTTACAATTGGTTGTTTCAGCTATGCATGTTTCTTTATCCTCTTTGTAAGACGAACTTTTTATATGCATATTTATATATTAAAACAATATATATATATATATATTTTCAAAAAACAAATATACTTATTGATCAATTCTGATGATGAACCAATTCTTTTATAGGCGATCACGTTGAAAACTTATCCAGCCGAGCTCTCACTCACAGCATGGATATGCTTAATGGGAACAATAGAGGGAGCTGTTGTGGCACTAGTCATGGAAAGGGGAAATCCTGGCGCATGGGCCATTGGTTGGGACAACAAACTTCTCACAGTCACATACAGTGTAAGATATTCTCTCGGCTATTTAATATAAAATGTTTTAAGTCTATTTTTTGTTTGAAAATATATACAAATGTTCTCATAAATCACAATACAAAATTTATCAATAAATGACTTTTTTTTTTGGTTCAAATCAATAAATGACTTGTTTACCTTAATGGAAGGGGTATAAAACATGTCTTAATTAATAAAATATTTATTCGGCGGTGGATTGATTTATAGGTTATTTTTTCAAGAAATTAAACTATTTGTAACGTTAAATGCATGTAGGGGATAGTGTGCTCAGCGCTTGGTTACTACATTGGAGGACTGGTGATGAAAACCAGAGGTCCTGTGTTTGTAACAGCTTTTAGTCCTCTTTGCATGATCGCAGTAGCGTTTATGTCGAGCATTATCTTTGCTGAGCAGATGTATCTCGGAAGGTAAGTAAAGCTACACCAAAGTCAACCACACTTTAAATTAATCAAGATCGAAATGAGTGTAATGAAACGATCTTGTTCTTTGGCAGGGCTCTTGGTGCGGCGGTTATATGTGCAGGATTATACCTTGTGATATGGGGCAAAGGCAAAGATTACAAATATGCTTCTTCCGAGCCAGCACAAACAAAACTAGAACTGAGCGGAAACGAGAAAGATAGTGTTGATCATGAAATCATTATTATCAACAAGTAACACAGGAAAAAAATGGTTAGCTTGTGTCTAACTCAATAGTATCTACACAAATGTTTGGCATGAAAGAGTCCAAATATCAGTTTCTTTGCTGCCCAGTGTGCCCACTATGTTTAAAAGCAATTGTAGAATAGAATTGCTAACTACCATGTGGTGAAAATAGCTATCCAATAGAAATATAAATAATAAATATGATCATTATAGTATATTGAGTACACCAAGATTGTTTCCATACGTGTATCATCATAGATTGAAGTTGCCCCTTCTTTTTGAAAATTAAATGATAAGTTTCTTTGGTGTTAAAGTTCAAAAGAGATTGCATTGGGCCTAAGATGATTGACTGCAGTAGCATTTAAACCAAATTTTATTAATCATACTAATAATGATTTTCACTATATTAATGACCCATGACATAGTCAACAGGCCGCGGCCCAGGAACAAGGTCTATCAAGACCCAACTGGATCGTATAGCACGTATACACTCTTTAGTGGATGAGTTATATAGTTTTTGCAATTGGTCCTTGTTGATATATGTATCGCTTTCCATTGACGATTCTAATGAGTTCTTATAGAGGATCCTGAGCCCTTGTTCAACAAAAGAAACCTTTCCCACGAATTGTTTTTGCCTTACTTCCATTATGATTCATACTTTCTATGTTTTGTTTACTTCCATTATGATTAGTTAGCATCTATTATCTACTAACTATGATTTATTATTTTCCATCGTTTTACTATGAATAGACATCAAGAATTGGATCCGTAAAACTGAGCAGCACGCTTCTCGGCTTCTGGCAATGTCAACAAGATTCTAGTGGGGAACAAGGCTGAAATGGACGAAAGCGAAAGAGTATCTCTACCTTCTCCCTCCATGTGTGGTATTTTCCTGCTTATTTCTCCACGTGGGTTTTTTTTTAAGACGTCACTTTGTTTCTCATTTCTAGGCTGTACCAAAATCCAAAGGCCAAGCTCCTGCAGGTGAATATGGTATCAAGTTATTTGAGACCGCGTGTCATGGATCTGAGTACTGTTATTGTTTTGGAATATACGCAAAAGTTGATGGATTGCTCATACAGAGTGCCAAGACGAATTTGAATGTGGAGTGTGGAGGAAGTTTTATTTTCAATTGCTGAAGATATTAAACAAAGACTCGCAGATACGGGTGCTTGTATCAATGAGCTCTTTATCTTTCGACTTTACTTCCACTGTCTTATCATGCGGTACACTTAGGCTCAGTAAGCTTTTATAGCAAACAAACTTGTAGAGGACGTTAACTTTTACTCAAGATAAGTCTTGGAATATCAACTATGCTTACTGTGTCTTAAAAATATTAATTATTATGGTAAAGAAAATGATCTATCTTTTGATACATTTTACCTGTAATATCGGTTTAAAACTATACGGGTCTCTCTAATCTTCGCTGATGACCAAAAGTATAAACAGTCAGTGTACAGGAAACAAACACAAATGCATTTCTAAGAAAATTGTTTCACATAAGTATTATATATTTATGTGTTTGAGTGTAGTAAGTAACATAGTCAATAGATATTAGGATTACTTTCTTTAATGGTGTTAGTTGACATCAGAGCAAAATCAATTAGTCCACAAATCACCCTTATGTCAACTTACTTAGCTAGATCCATTGTAGATAGCGATAACAATTACTGATTGACAATTCATTGTGGTCTTGCTCTTTGCAGCCACAAACAATCAATATCTCCATATCTATACTATTCAGTAACAATAATTAAAGAGAAGACAGGTTAGGATTGTTGAAATTTCTTTTCATATGTGATTGGGAATGATTTGCACGTCTTCAGGTATGTAAATGGGTTCACCTTTTTACTTTTTTGGTCACAATGCATTTATAAGTGATGCCTATTCTCTGCTTTTATAGTTTCCAGATCAAAGACTTAAGACTTACAGTACTTGCATATCTTCTAATTGCTGTCCTTTATTTTCGCTGCTTCCATATATATTAATAAAGCAAAGCCAAATCTTTATTAGCATTTAGATGGGGATAACTTACTTTTAAACAATTCCTTTTATTTTATTCTTGTTTATCAAAATGTAAATACAATACTCAACACGAATAAACCTATATATGAAGAATCTCTTGTGTAAAAATATTCTTGAAGAATTCCTTTTTTTTTATTCTTGTTGGAATCTATATATGTTTCTTAAAAAAGTTTGATAAAAATATGAATGAGCTTTTCTCATGATTGGGTGTTAGTGTGTTACAACATAATCTATGAAGAATCTCTTGTGTCATGATTAGAACTACTAATTATTTATCAAATTTTTTGAGTGGTGATGATAATAGATAGGGCAAAGAAGCACGGAGGTTAATTAAATCTGATGAAGAACGCACCGAAGAAATAAAGCTGCAAGTGGTGATAAGACTTGATGTCTGAGTCGACTTACACCATTTTTATATCGACATAGACACACTCCAAAGTAATGTTTCCACCAATCACCAACTACTTCACTTAGATCTGTTCTCCATATCTTACACATCTTCGTCTTCTCTCATCTTTCTGAAAATATTGCTTTTTCTACCTACATATTTTAGTTACTAACTTCATTTAAACTAGTCCTTTTTTTTTAAACTACTATTACGCAAGTTCATTTTTAGGAAAATTAGTTTCTTGGGGGGGTTTTATGAAGAATTATAACTAGGAAAAATATCGCAGATCAATATTTTAGAAATTCTCTTTATATTGTAAAAAGAAGTCTCGAGTAAAAACAATTTCAAAAAAAAAAAAATGTCTTGAGTAAAAATTAGAGGCCATCTCGATCTCATGTCTTTATATATGTTACTTTACATCTTATGTAGTTGACAAAAAAAAAAAAAAAAACATCTTATGTATTATATATTAGATGTGATATTCCTAAGACGCATTTTTGTGGGGAAGATAGATCTTACGGGTACATATCGACAGGATCCCATTATTGTCTATTGGACAAACAATACCATCTCATGCAACATACGTACTAAATCAAGTAGTTTCTGATATCATGTCAATGTACATAATTTTCAATTCAAAATAAATTGGAAATGCGTGAAGTAGCCTATAATCATGTTTATGTTACAATTACATCAGATGTAAAATTACTTACAATTGCAAGAATACGAAAAAACAAGAAAACGAAACAGAATTTATATATAGATCACACTTTGAAAATGTAAAATGAAAATAAGTGGTGTGTAAATGTTCATGTATGTTTCAGTTTTCAAACAAGCTAAGAAGATTAGGATGAATAATTGTAGATTAATATCTTTAAATATACCTACCTAAGGAAAAGGCTAATAAAGAAAAGGTTACTTAAAAAAAAAGGCTAATCGTTACACTCGCACTCGTGACCGCTATTAGAGAGTATTTTATTCTGCTACTCTCTAATAACAACAAATGTAATCACACTAAAGCATGTCCCTCCATATACAATCATGCCCATTATATTCATGATGCCTATACAATGTAAGTTACTTTGGGAAATTGTAGCGTATTAGATATTAGATAGTGAGATGAGAACAATTGAAATGTGATGTAGAATGAAAATAAATGGTGCGTAAATGTTCATGTATGTTTCAATTTTCAAACAAGCTAAGCAGATTAGGATGAATAATTGTAGATTAATATCTTTATATATACCTATCTAAGGAAAAGGCTAATAAAGAAAAGGTTACTAAAAAAAAAGGCTAATCGTTACACTCGCACTCGTGACCGCTATTAGAGCGTATTATATTCTAATACTCTCTAATAACAACATATATAATCACACTAAAGCATGTCGCTCCATATACAATCATGCCCATTATATTCATGATGCCTATACTATGTAGGTTACTTTGGGAAATTGTAGCGTACTAGATATTAGATCGTGAGATGAGAACAATTGAAATGTGATGTAGAAATCCATAATGTTTGGAAGTACGAGAACGGAGGCCTGTTTAACGTAATCATGCATACAGGTAAAATGAGATCTTAAAAAATAATTAAAAAATCGGAGATCTACGAGCAAATGCATTTTTTTTATCTTCTACTGATATTTAAGAATAGATATTATAACTCCACTATAAATAGATGTTCATAAACTTCTTTTAAGTTAAATCTTCTAATATCTGATAAGAGAAAGAAAGTATTAAAAGAAAAGACAATGCCCATATGTATTAAAAATGAGGACCGCCCAAAGCATTAGCACACAATAATGCAAGAAAAAAAAAGCATTAATAGACAATAATGAGAAAGAAAGCATTACATAACAAGTTAAAAGAAAAGGAGCAACTGGGAAACTTGATCAGAAGAAAACGATCCGTCTTTTCGTTTGGTTGTATCTTTGACCATATATATTAATGGATCCCATTCTTCACCTTTTTCTTTCGATGCCTATACATTCAATATATGCAGCTTTCAAAACATCCTCAAATATGTGGTTTCATATATCTAGTAGATATTATAGGTCATTGTAGATTTTATACATGTTTACTTAGGTGGTTTCATATAATTTGTAGATTGTAAATTTTATAGGTCATTTGTAGATTGTAGATTGTAGATTTTATAGGTCATTTGTAGATTGTAGATTGTAGATTGTAGATTGTAGATTTTATGGTTTCATATAATTCGTATTTTAGGTCATTGTAGATTTTAGACATGTTTACTTAGGTGGTTTCATATTATAGGTCATTGTAGATTTTACACATGTAATTGTTTATTTCTTTCTAAGTAAACCATTGGGTGACATGTGTATATAATTTGTATTTATTTATTTCTCCATATCTCTCATAATTGGTAAAATAGAAAAGCATAAAACTAATATCAACTCTAAATCATAATCAAACCTAAAATAGACTGATTCAACTAATCGATGTAACCCACTATAAAATATACCAACCCAACAATAAAATGACCTGACTATCCAATATACTTCGAAAAAGTAAATTTATTTAAACCATATTAACATATTTATTTGTGAACGTAACGCTAATAGTTACTTCATTGTTACAAAGATCTGATACAGAGTGAGTTTGTTGTTGGGCATTAGTATAAAATGGTTATAAATGAGAGTTTCATCAAAATCATACCTAAAATTTTTTTTTTGAAGTAATCGCAGTTTAATTATTCATTCCCAATCTCTTATCTTTTTTTTATAAAAAAAAATCTGGTGCACCACACGGAATCTTACTTTTGTCAGCCCAAAAGGGAAAGAAGATGTATATTTCGAATCCCCAATGTTATCTTGCACGTCTCCTATTGGCTCTTAAAAGCACGTTTAAGGTTTTTGTCAAATTGAAATTATATTTATGTGAATAAGATTTCTTCCATATGCATGCGTCATATAAATATTACGTATATATTAACGTATATATATACATATGCATATACAAGCATGGATATTAATATTTTACCATAATTATATGTATGTGTGTATGTATTGTGTGTATATGTGTAGCTTACTGGCTTCACTCAACTTTAAGTATGAAATTTCACATCCGTTTCGAGGTTTGGATGGCTTCTTGTTGTTCATTGCCCGTTTGAAGCCAGAAAAATTATGACGAAAAATGATAATGAAATACTCAAATTTAGTGTATATCAGTTTTGCGATCCGATGAAAAAAAAACAAATGATATGCAACGTGCAGAACGTATATGAATCAAAACATTCTATTGATTGGGAACCGATTCCTATTTTAGAAAACAAAATTACATACAAAGAAAATAATGAAAGTGATTCCACCAGAAATTAAGTGGCAAAATGGGAACAGTGCAAATGACCCAAAATATTGGCAATTATACGCACTTACGTCAATAAATATTCCATGAACTAAAATAAAATAGAAAATAAGTTAATAAAAAAGCAAAAAGCAAAATCTAACCAATTATCACTCTACCCAACAGTGTCGGTATATCGTGACTCATAAATCATTTAAATTGTTTATACTTTAAATTGGAAAGAACTTGATGCATCTCTCCGGGAGTTAGGCAACCATGGGAACATTTATGAAAAAAAATATACAACTGATGAAGAAAATATACAACTATAACTCATAATTCTGAGTATATCATAGCAGCTCTTAATTTCACAAAAGCTAGCGGCTAGAATTTTCTTGTGACGATATTTTAATGGTGAAATTTTTTGCACCATCGAAACTTCGTCCAAATTTTCGTAATTTTTAAGAATGGTTTTTTTTTTGGGATTAGAGATCTAATTCGTGTTATATTGTTGTTTATAACATTTTCTTCAAAACTATGCCCTCTGATTCACAAAATGATGGTAGATTCTTGATTTTGTGAAATTAGATAAGTAGATTTCACATATACTAGAAGAGTACATACCACAGTAAGTCAGTAGCCAACTACAATTAGAAGAGTAGATATCAAAGTATACTTTTTAGTTAAATAAAAGACGTAAACATTAATATTTGGTATATGATGAAAAAATTTCTATGTAGCAATACATTTCTACATGCGGAAAACATGTATGGTATTGGTAATTGACATGACTATTATATAGTTAAGAACGGACGGTTTACTTCCATAAATACGTTGTTGGAATCAAGAGAATGCATCAAATGAGAGGATATTGATACAAAGTAAGTTAGAGTTCAATCAAATATGGAGGTACCCACAGCTAAATATTTTGATTCTTTAGTTAGGTTATGTGAATCAAATACAAATTTTGAACGTCCTTTTTGATTTTAGTTGATAAGGTAAAGAAATTGGGCCCATAATTTCAGGGTAGGGTATGACAACTTGCCTCGTAATATATAACAATCAAAAACAATACATTACACATTTTTTATAATATCTATTTACAATTACATACACGTATAAGTTTCCGTGGAGAAAAGAATGTTCACATCACATCATTTTATCTTTTTTTCCCTATATAAAGAGAGAACCACGACAATCATGACAAACCATTCAATTAAAACTAAGTAAATAACCTCCCTATATCTCTATTGCTACTACTTTTAAATATAATCAAAACAGAGATAGAGGGAGATTGTTGATTTAGGATGGAGGAAGTAAAGAAGAGGGACTGTATGGAGAAGGCAAGGCCGTTCATTGCAGTGGTATTATTGCAAGTAGGATTAGCGGGAATGGATATTCTCTCAAAAGCTGTCCTAGACAAAGGGATGAGTAATTACGTTCTTGTTGTTTACCGTCACGCTGTTGCTACCGTCGTTATGGCACCGTTCGCCTTCTATTTCGATAAGTACGTACTCTCTCTACTTTCCCTTCTTCATATCATCATAATTCAACCTTTGGTTTGTTCTTTGTAGTTTAAATAGTTTGATCTAAATGGGAAATTGGGATATGCATTTCTATTAAATATAACGTTTGTGTTTCCATGTTATATATTAAACATTATAAGCGAGATAACGCACACGCAAATGTGAAGAAACAATTGTGACCCTATTCAACAAAACTAACTTTATTGTAAAGATGAAGGGAAGATAATAAATTGAGTTTTTTTTTTTTTTTTTTAATTTGTGTTGGGTTGTGCATGGATTTTTAGTGTGTTGAAAGGATAAAAGTAGCAAAAAGAAAGAATGAGGGTTGTGACGTAGTTAAACGATAAAGAAGCGTCAGTCACACGTTAAAAAGACAAAAACACTTGTAACGGTTTATCTTTGGTTTTCTGTGGCTTTTGTCATTGTCATGCATTGAATGCGGGTGCTTCACATTTTTTTTAGTGTTTCTATTTAACGTGTAATGCTTAATTAAAAAGTGGTTATGCTCATTATTATGATTGTAATCCAGTGATTTTGACACAGATTAAGAATCAATTTGAATAAGCTCTCTTTTTTTTTGTCATTTTGGACAACGACCTTAAATAAGCATAAGCGCTTAAAAAAATAAAAATAATGATACAGAGTATGAAAGTATGTTCAAATTGTTGAGAGGATTTGTCTAAAATATTTTATAGTTGAAAACATAATTGTACAACGTTCTAATGTAATGTATTGATTATGTTGTAAAAAAAAAAAAACAGGAAGGTGAGGCCAAAGATGACGATGATGATATTCTTCAAGATAACACTTCTTGGTTTGCTCGAGTAATATTTTATTTCGTTTCCATCTTAATTCCTGCCACAAATCTCTCTTCTTAGTTTTAAACTTAAACCTGATTTATATTCTACTTTTATGTGTGTTTTGTTAATATAATAGGCCAGTGATCGATCAGAACCTATACTATCTAGGGATGAAATATACAACGGCTACATTTGCAACCGCCATGTACAATGTGTTACCCGCAATCACATTCGTCCTTGCCTATATATTCGGGCTCGAAAGAGTGAAGCTACGGTCCATCAGGAGCGCAGGTAAAGTGATTGGGACATTGGCTACAGTTGGAGGAGCCATGATCATGACTCTTGTAAAAGGTCCAGTTCTCGACCTCTTCTGGACCAAAGGAGCATCCGCACATAACACAGCTGGGACTGATATTCACAGTGCCATCAAAGGCGCAGTTTTGGTCACAATCGGTTGTTTCAGCTATGCATGTTTCATGATTCTCCAAGTAAAGACAAACACACAAATTTAAGAAAAAAAAATATAAATATTTTGTTTGATCGATTTTGACGATGAATCATTGGTTTTTTTTAGGCTGTCACGTTGAGAACTTACCCAGCCGAGCTCTCACTCACGGCGTGGATATGTCTAATGGGGACAATAGAAGGAACTGCTTTGGCATTAGTGATGGAGAAAGGAAACCCTAGCGCGTGGGTCATTGGTTGGGACACTAAGCTTCTTACAGCTACATACAGTGTAAGATTCATACATGGTTCATGCCTTCATGGACTGTCTTGTGGGCCAATTATGTTAATTAAGTCAAAAACGTAAAATACATATGCAGGGGATAGTGTGCTCAGCACTTGCTTACTACATTGGAGGAGTGGTGATGAAAACAAGAGGTCCTGTGTTTGTTACAGCTTTCAGTCCTCTTTGCATGATCATTGTAGCAATTATGTCTACTGTCATTTTCGCTGAGCAGATGTATTTGGGAAGGTAAGCAAAGAGACCAAACAAAATCAGACATGATGATCAAGATTGAACAAAAATTAATCAAAAGATTTTCTTCTTTGGCAGGGTTCTTGGTGCGGCAGTTATATGTGCTGGATTGTATCTTGTGATATGGGGCAAAGGCAAAGATTACATGTATGATTCCACACCACAAATAAAGGATGAATCAACACAGCCAAAGTTGGAACTAAGCAGAAACGGGAAGGATAATGTTGATCATGAAGTTATCACTATCAGCAGGCAAGGAGAACAAAGAAGAACAGTTGAAGAAACAGTCTAATTGTACAGGATGATGGGGCACAAATGTTTTGCTTGGAGGATTCAAGATGTGTATCAGTTTCATATGTTGCCCACTATGTTTCAGAGCAACCGTAGGATAGATTTGCTAACTATCATGGGAGGAGGAAAATAATTGTCCAAGAGGAATAGAGATTCAAAAAAAAAAAAATAATGATGAAAAACTATTGGATTCAGACAATAAATATGATTATTAATACACTGTACTCACAACTCCAAGACCGTTTCCATACCTATACAGCAGAGTATATCTCGAAAATGAATTGTTAACATTCTCTTAGAAATGAATTGTTTTTAACATACTGCTTCAATATTTCACTAAAGAGAATAACAATAGCAGAAACACATTGAACAAACCAAGAAGCAATTACTCTAGAATTCTCAATGTGAGAACACTTCATTTGTATGGAAAGTAGAGAGTAGAAGAATGGTTAGTTGTGAATATATACAGATTATTCATTCATCTTTAGTTTATGATGAATGAAGTATACAATGTAAAATATTATTTCTCACTGGTTGAATTCACCAACAATGAGATACGTCAGAGTACCTTTCCATCTTCCTTCCCGTAAATACGCTGAAGTTCCCGTATAGCGGCTAAATAGGACTCTGAAAATACAGAGAACATAAAAGTTACAATAAAGACCATCTTGTTTAAGTAATTGAAAGTATCTTGTCAAAAATAGCATGAACTATTCACCTTTCCATAGACGGAAAGACTTTTGGTTGATGGTCGAGCCAGTCATCGTTGGGATAACATTGAAGAGCATATCTTGTGGTGTGTTCCTGAGCTCTTGAACTATCCCGTATATGGTTTTCCCATTCTCAAAGTATATATGATTATTCGGATGCTTCGTCTTGCAACCAGCGTGCCGTTCAAATTCATATGCATTCACCACCTGCAGAAAAGATCTCTGTCAAGAGGCAGGATCCATTTTTGTGATATGCATCGTTCAATAAATGTTGCTTACCTTAGAGGAGTTACATGAGTCGCATCCACATTGATATCCAGAACCCTTGATCACTCCACGAAGCTCCTTCTGATAAACAGCAGAGAAAAAGGGAAAACAAAAAATTATAAAACCAATGCTCTTGATTGCAATCTTTGGGAGATAAGAGCGCAAGAAGATTAGCTATATACCTCTCGTGACCAAGCAATATATTTCACTGGAACTCCATCGAGCATACCAGTAGATAGCAAACTCCTTACATTAGAAGGAAAACTATTGCTCTGAACTTTTTTTGATACTCTTGACTCTTCTTTCTTTGTGGAAACATCAATGCTAGAGAACGTAGCATCGCAACCAAGCACGTTGGTTCTAGTTCCAACCAAATCTTTTCTAGTTGGAGTTTCAGATAACTGAGGTGTGGATTTAGCCATCAAGAATCTATACCTTCCAGAGTTATTATCATCATCATCATCATTGGAACCACCAAAAGATATGATTGTGCTCTGTCCCTTGACAAAAGACTCTTGCACGACGTTACTGTTCCTGTTATATACACCATCCCTACATACAGGCGTGCTCTCTTTGTGAAAGTTGCTACCTTTCGATGAAGCCCTCTCGTCAACATGGTTGTATGATTGACCCATGGATATTAAATTACTGTCAACCTTGTTGAAAGCAAGTTCCGAAGCAAAACTGTTATCATATATAGTTTCATCGCCCTTACAATATGGCTGTCCCACTGATATAAAGACGCCATTGTCCCTCTCGTAACTTTCGCCGATAACATGCTCCTCTTCCTTACCAAACGCAAGACCCACGCACATGGAACTCTCATCAACCCTAGTTGCCGACACAGATCTGTTCTCCACCCTGTCGTAGCTTTGTGCGTTTGGAGACGATACAAAACTTTCAGTATCTTTCACCTGGCTAACTTTAACTTTTCTGATTCCACCATAGCTAACTGCAGACTGTGGATCCTCAAGCGTCTGTGACATTGATAAACCAAACGAGTGATCACTGTAAGACTCACTACTCCTTCCAAGAACGGCCTTCTCAGTGTTAGTCAAACGAACGCTCTTGTCATGAATATTATCACCGGGCCTGGTGGTTTCGACGTCGAACAACCGTTCTGTAAACTGACCAGGACAAGACTCGAAAGAGAAAGTGTTGCCCCAAGAAGTGACATTCGAGTTTATCACTCCGGAAAACAACAAGTTGCTTGTAGGACTTTCAGACGCATGTTTCTTGTTCGGAAGTAACTCTGTCTCGGAGCCATCCAAAAGCCACTGATGAGGACGCTTAGAAGAATTTTCGTAACCCATCTCACCATCAGAACACTTAGCCATCCAGAAACTTTGGTTTGGAAATGACTGCAAACACAGATAAACAAGAGCTGATACTTTATCATCACATATCATCATCACTACATCACATACAATTCCTACTAGTAAAACTCCATAAACAATTACGAATTGTGGACCCCCGGTTAAATTCTGCTACACACATGTTTCAATGGCCAATCATAAAGCTTTTGTACCCCTCCCCCCCCAAAAAAAAACAGAGCCTTCCACATATATTACTTCATTTGCAGTAAAGTTTCTGCCCCCACTGAAGTTAATATCTTAATGAGAAACTCCAAAATTTGAATACAAAAAAGCCATACCATATTTTCTCAATTGTACTCCAAAGTTTCTTCGTAGGGCACCTCAAGTCTAGTCCTTGAGCTTGAGAACTGAAACTGGAGTATAGATTCAACTTTAAGAAGAGCAAAAACAAAACAGAAAAGCAAAACCATATAGCCTATCGTAGCTCAATATGATCATCAACAGTTCAACATTCAACACAAACGCTATATACAAACAAACTTAGCGAATTAGCTCCACTAAATTAGCGTGCGGCTACATAGACTTCAATCAAATCCAGATTTTCCACATAAGAAGACATAGCCGAACATTAGAAGCTTCCAAAACAACTCATCAAACTCTCTAAACTCCAAAAATCGAGAAGATAGTGATATATACAGTTTTCAGAACCCTGTAGCCAGAATAGAAGAAACCAAGAACACAAAGACGAACACATAGAGCGATATCGAGACACCTGCGATTCAGTGAGACTAACCAAATGTCGTCCCGTAAGTGTTCACTGGAGAATATCGCCGGCGAAGTGCCACCACCACTGCGATTTTATGAAATTTTAAATGTTCTTTTCCGATGCGTTGTTTCGGAATAATAACTTTTTCTTTTGACTTTTTTCTTCTCTGAGACTTTATTAGGAAGCCGTAAGGCCTCTTTAGCTAACTGCTCTGCACGACGATTGGAGAAGCTAAAGAGAGAGGAGCTCGATCTATTTGGGCTTTCATGCTTGGGCCCATCATAAAGTTTGAACACCAAAATAATAAGCAGATTTTTCATTTTTATTTTACTTTTATGAACAAAAGCGTATTTTTCACTTTATAAACAAAACTACTAAACTCTACAATTGTATACCAAATATTCTTTTCCAAAATTTAGCTAATATAGGGGAAACAAGAAAAAAAAAAACAAAAGTTAACCCAATATTAAGATTAATTTAACAATCTTGCTTTTGCCAATTTGAAAGCTCCACTGTCCAGTCCTGTGAATCCATGTGTCATCTCTTCTTTGGCAACATGAAAACATCTAAAAAGTATATCGAAGAAAAAACAAAGAAACTAATAAATCAGGAAGCAGACGATATAAGTCTAGGTTGTGTGTCTATACAACTTTGTGCGCGTGTGAGCAACAAGATCTCTTCAGCTTGGACTTTCCCATGGCACGTGTAAGGTAAGACCGGGTTAGGACGATGGTTTTGGCTAATCGGTTTAGTTTTCCGGTTTGATTGATTCTGAGTCAAATCAATATGAACCGAAAATAGAGATTGAACCGGTCTGTGGTCCGAGAATCTCGACTCTCCTCTGACGTACCAAATTTGTTTCAACCCGTCACCTTTCCATAATATTCGATCACACCTGAAACATATGATTGAGAATAACGTTAGAAAAGTAAAAAAAAAAACAAAAAAAAGTCACATCCATGAATGTTTAATCAAAAATTTCCAAATTTATGTAATTAAGCTTACCAAGCTGGTGTTCTCCGCTTTTCCTTTGATTTTTCGGTTTGGACAACGTAATTATCCGAGTTAATTAGATATTTATACGTTGGTGCGAAATAAATCTTTCCTTCTTCCCATCCCTGAAAAATTCTACCAGCTCTTTGTTCTATCTTAAGCTGCAAAGTAAAAACGAAAGAAATAAGTTTTAGTTTAAGTGTACTCTTCAATAAGTACTTATACAAATTAACAACCAATAAACTTTTAAAATAAAGTTATTTTAACCTGATCTTTCTCTAGAAGTGCTTCCCAATCATTATTCCTAAGCTGTTCATGCACGTCACTGCTCGCTCTTAGTCGATAATTCAAATCTCCGAGCCATATTACTTTACTGTAACACAACGACAAAAGAAAACGATTAGTAAATGAAACTTAAAATATTTAAAAATCTGATATTCGATTTCTGACGTAACATTGTTCGTAGACTTACTCGTGGTCCATTATCGTTTCGGGGAGAGAATCTTTAGAAGAACGCGAAAATCTTGTCCTCTTTAATATTTCCGTCACATCTAAGTTCCTTCGGATCTCGTCGCCTTCTTTTTCTCCAGACGTAAGATGGGTACAAACAAAGCATAGGCTCGTCTCATGCAATGACATGCTGATCGATATTGAGCCCTGTGTGGAATAAAAAAGGTTGCATCGTTATTCGTTAGTAATCAAGCCTTAGAATATCAGCGTTACAAAAGCGAATGATTTTTTCTTAATTATATGCAAATCTTGCACTAACCTTGTTTCCAAGATATCCCATGATGCCACGACCAACGCATGAAACCTTGAGGTTGGTAATACGTTTTCGGAGATCATCTCTTACCCACACACACAAAAAGATCCCCACCATCTGTTTACTCGCTGCAAGGGAATAGCCTCGCGGAGGGGTCGAATTGCATGCAACTGGTTTATCCTCCGGGAGATTGGTGAAGCTGAGACGGGGCTGTTGTGATGATTTCGTAATTTCGAAGGAGCTTCTGTGATTCTTAGAAAGTTCGAGGTCATTTTGTGATAAGTTGTTGTTGTTGTTGTTCAAGGCTTCTCGGATAAGAGACAACCACTTAGCCGCAGGGCCACTGTCCTCTGCTCCAAGTACGTTTCCGGCATTTAACGGCACGATTTCTTGAAACCTAAGCAAAACAAAATAATGATAAGATAAATATAATTATAGTACAAACAATATATTAAAAAGTAAGAGAACGTTAATTCTGCATACCCTAGCACGTAAATGTCGGCATCGGCAGGAGATTTAACCCAATCTTTTAAGTCTAATCCTTCATGTGGCGACTTCCCTCCCACGTTCCATGTCCCCACGAACATTCTAATCATCAACAGTTAGGAAAAAAAACAAAAAGTTAATAACCATAGCTAATTATAAATAAACCAAATATAGTAGTTATACACACACATATATATATATGAATTAGTTATGAAAATTATTTATTACTTGAGATCAAGTTTCTCATCAACACGTGTCACATGTTGTTCACCGGTTGGTTGTTTTAAATCCCCATTTGCTTGGCCCAACCATCCTATTTCAACCACAGAATATAGACAAAAAAAAACAATTAATTACGTATTTAGTCTTTACAAAATTATAATCAGACAAAAGATCAAACAAAAACTGGTGAATTGAGAATAGCAAGTACACCTAAACTGAAGACTTTTTTGACTTACAGCCTAGAACCTAATCTCTCACCCTACACGTGGAGTCGTGGAGAAAGATGTTACAACTAATCTCATTTTATTACTTACTTTATAACACGATTTTCAAGAGAAAATCAAGGTTCCTTTCACGTTTTGCCGTCGTTTTTTAACACAGATGTCTAATCCTACGGCTACTAATGGACCCAAAAGCCTTTGTACGGATATTGTCCCAATTCAAGTACGGTTACGGACAATAGACACGACGCCGTTTTCGACTCCCCCTAAAAACTATATGATAAAAATAAAAATTATTTTCTCATGAGCTGTCTATTATTTATCAATAATTATTTTTACCTGGAAACTTTTCCGGCACGATCATGTAATAATCACCGTCGGAGCAACTTTTTCTCCTCGCCTGAGTCGGCTCCATCTTCCCTGGAAAAGAAAAAAAAAGAAATGGAAAATAAAAACCTCCGTTAAGTCGACGATAAATGAAGAAAACTCCGAAACAAAGATCCAAAACGGCGCGAAGTCCAGAGACGAAGAGCCAAAACGACACGAGCTTAATCTCCTACCTTTGAGTGGGTAATCAGAGTTAAACTCGGAAGCGCTGCTACGTAAGTTTAGCCACTTCCTCACGACGGTTCTTGGCCAAGAAGACTGTAGAAAAACGCAGCCGTTTTTAGCAACGAGATATACTCCAAGAAGAGTGAAAACGGCGGTACTTTAAGAGCGTACCTTAGATTTCAAGATCTTCCCCATGTTTCTCTAATTGAACGCTCTGCCGTTTTTTCCGCCACCGTTTTTTTGTACAAAGTCAGAAACCAGAATCTGAGGATGATATAGGATGAGGATCTGGTAATTAAGAGACAAGCAAGATATTAATACGCGTAAGAGAAAGCGAAACTAATGAAAAATAATGACGATAACAATAAGAATATTATTTATTGAGCAATTTGGGTCCAATCAAAGAGCAAGAAAGACAGAAATTAAAATCTAGAATAAGAAAACGCAGACAAAATTTGAACCAAAAATAATACTAGTAGCTAAGAAGTTCAACGGGAAATAGAAAAAAACCTAGTTGCAGGAGAATCTGAGACAGATATTTTAAAAACTAGAAAAATAATCAATTCCAAGGTCTTAATTAAAGAGAATTATATAAAGGCATGTTGGGAAATTTAATTAACACATGTCATGAAGAGGAAGAAGCCATGTTCTTCCTTTTTCGATGGAAACGCTTTCGGTTTAAGCTTCGTCTTTACAGAGAGGAAAAATATGGAAACAGAGACTAAGATTTTGTAAATATGGAAGCTTTGTTTTTGCTTTTTCTTTATCCATTCATCTCAAAGCCGTATCGAGATTTGGATTCCAAAAATTGCAAATTTTAACTATTCATTTTCTCAAAATAACAAGAGAAACGGGGATTAATGTAAAGATCATAATTAGAAAATATGAGTGTACCTATGTATGATTTGAAGAACGCATCTTTGCAATAGCGAGATCGATGTGATGATTTTGATAAATGTGAGGAAGGGTAATAAAATGAAATATATATATATATATATATATATATATATATATATATATATATATATAAGAACGGATTTATTTCTGTGGTATGGTGTTGAAGGAGAAAATAAGGAAACAGAGCTGTCATGAAGAGAAAAAAAGCAGAGCAAGTAAAGAAGACGAAAGGGCGTGGAAAATTCAAGCAACGACATTCGTGAGTCCCGACAAATAAACAGTTTGTCCAGAAAACGACTTCGTCAACGAGCAAATCGGAAATTACATAAGAGTTATAGCAGCAGTAAATAATAGTTGCATACTAAAAGGAAGAGCTATACTTACATGAGTATAAGCTATACAAAGCGAGATTTTGTGAGCGAAAATGGAGAAGGGCCAGTTTAAATTTGGGTGATTTATCTTTGGTTTTCTTGATTTTGTTTTTTTTTTCTTGGTTTTGAGGAGAGAAAGTTGTCAGAGAATTGAGGGAGAGAGAAAAGCTGTGGAGGATGAAGAGAGACGTTGTGCACTTATACGGCGACGTTTAGAGGGGCCTGTGGAAAAGATCGAGTGAAAATGGCTTGCCTGTAAATGGAATTTATAAAAGTTGTGTTATGTGTGAGGTGGACTGATTGGACCAATATAGTCAATATTTAATGTGTGATATTTTATTAGTTAATGATACTTTACATTACCTAGGCTAGGTTATAGAAAGTGAATAAGGAGGGAAGATTTGAAGAAGGTTATGGTAATCTTGTTAACTACTAACAAGGTTGCAGAAAAGACACTTGTGCTTGTGCAGTTTTATAGTATTGTTTTTAAAATTAAAATTCTCTTATATGATTTGGATATCCATGTAGAATTAACTGATTTTACTTGTCCAAAATATGGATTTTGTTACATTACCTAAGCAATTTTATATAGGATTTGGAAAAAGGTTATAGTTTTGGGATTATTGATTATGATTCAAATCTTTCATATCTTTTAACTACCCTTCCTCACATTTTATTATTGTTTATGATATATATTTCTTTTTCTCCCTGCAGAACTGTAAAGTTTGGAAAAGAAACATATCTTTATATATTTGGAATTATTGATTATGATACAAAACTTTCATATCTTCTTTCTAATTTCTCTGATCAATTTGTGGAGATCTCAATAAGTTTACCAATACTAAAAGTAACTGAGCGCGTTTTTTTTGGATTATCATAACTTTTGTTTACGTCAATATGCATAATCTGGTTTAGAAGCAATTACGTATAGTAGTATATCACCAGTGTGAAACTGGAAACATTTATAAAAAAAATTACATATTCATAAGACTACAACAATATTTATCTATCAATTCAATCTTAAAAGCTTATCCTCTACTCGTAGATTTATACTAGATAAAAAAGTTTTATTCGATAAAGTTGGTTGTAGTTGAGTCAAAAATGTTTTCGAAAAACTTACCATTTCAAATTTTAGATAGTATATCATGTGTATTAGATCTAATAGTTGTTTGTTCTCAAATATAAAATATTAATTAAATACTGGTAAGGAAATCTAGCTATATATATATATTCAAAATTGTCAAAATTGACTGTTTACCAACAAAATGATAAGAAACAATTTCCACAAATTAAACAGGCTATGATTAAGAAAGATAACTAAGCTGGCTGGAAAAAAGTAAACTACACTAGCTCCATTTATTTACCCCCAATTATTTAACCATAAGCCTTGTTATTATTATAGATATAGTTTTTTTCTTAAAGCTTGTAGGCTTTTGTGTGTAATGCTTATTGAGTTTTCGCAAAGTATTAGTAGTATGAGTCTGGATATAAAGTCTTGACGTAATATTTGAATCATCCAGGATTCCAAAATGTTACTAATTTTAAGTGAGAGCTCATTAGTAAGTTCAATTATATATTAATCAAAAATGAAAAATTCATGATTGGGACTCGCCTTAATTAAACCACATAAACATAAGGTATTTCTGGAGTACATAAATTGAATTTTCTAAGGTATTATAAATTCCGGTCAACTCCTTCGCATCTCTCTCGCATGAATCTCCTATTCTCCTTGTATGGTTGACTTCTTGGAACAAGTTTTCACATTAAGCCCACGGTTTTGTCTAAACATAGAAATCATGAATATAATAAAAACAATATTTTTCTTACAATAAGAAAATAAACTAATCTTGATTATGAGCTCAACTATTCAGTCGTCAGTATTTGTTTATAAAACTATACATTTCTTTCGAAGATAGAGATCAAAATTAACCTGTTCAGCACAGTGTTAACTATAGCACGTGGTATTTTGAGTCTCATAAAAAGTTTGGAGCTCCAAACACTATCAAATTTTTATTTGAAATATTAATTATTTATTTTTTGTCATGCAAAACTAATTTGTTTTAATCACCCCTTTTTAATTTTTTTCCTCAAAAAGAAAACAAGATGCTTTTTTTCTGACGTGGTAGATGGCAGTGTTGACACACACCGTACAAATGTCTTTGGTCAAATCAGTTAAGTTCTTCTGAAAATGTGTACTGTTCTGCTTCTATCTTCAAAACTTACTATTTTTCAATAAAAATAAAACCACTTTTGCTACACAGCTTTTCTTTTAAGAAGCCCTTTAACTTACCAGTCATACATTAACATTACATTATTCACATATATACTGACATGACTAAAATGTTAAGCGGTACTGTGGTAAAGTGGGATATTTAGTAAAATTTGAACCATAATTAGTTGAGGATTAAAACAAAGAAGCTGCGTTGATTATGTATAAACGAAAATATAATTAAGATCTCACATTATGAGATTGTTTTCATTACACTTCAAATCTTACGGAATTGTTGGTTTAAGCCGAGATTATTTATTTTTCCGCGCCCAACATGCATGCGATTGGGACTGTGTTCCATGAATATATATACTTCTGCACCATTAACAATGAAAAATTATACTATTAATCCCTTAAACGTTTTAAACATTTTATTGTTTTTTTAAAAGAGCCACGTATATGCATATATACTCATACACAGCTTTATATAGAGCTCCTATATATATTTGTGTGTAGAGAATTAAAAAAAAAAAAACTTGGAAAAAATTTGAACTTTTGAAGGCCCTTTTTTGACTAACCCATAAAAAACCTACGAATCGTCATCGTGCTTTACACTCGGACATCTGTTCCAACTCCCTTATTATTATAGTCTCGTACAAATCAGAATCCCACAAACCAGCATTTAAATATCATTAAGGACCAACTAATCACATAATCTCGGACGACACGTCCTGATTTATCTACGGTCCGAATACTAACGCATAATATAGATCAGGTAGGTTAAATTCTCGCATTTATTGATCTCATGTCTCTTTCACCATTGATATGATCTTATCGATCCATTTATAAGTAAAAATAAAAAAAAATATGTTCCCCAATGTATTCACAACTACTACTAATCTCTCCTCCATTGCTAATTAGTATCTTATTAATCTTTTTTGTTCTTTCGGAGTTTAGATGTTTGACTGGTCGAAGAAGCTTCTAAAGTGACTAAATTTTTATCGCTATATTATTAACCTTTTGCAATTGTGGCTTATTTCTACGGGTCTACGTAGATTAATGTAATAATGCGGGCGACCCAACATGTACGTACGTCGGAGTATGACTCAAAAACAACAAGTAATGTATGATTATCTTAAACCTCTTATTTGTCGTTTAACCGAATTTTAGATAATCAGACATTACTTGTCGTTATTGCCTTATTGGATCACAATCCCTCAGCCTGTTTAACCGAATTTTACGTTCAAATTTTTACCATAAGATAGAAAACAAACATTATGTAACGTAATTTTAAATTGCATAGATACTTTTTACATCCTAATTAACAAGTAAACAATATTGGAGATCATATTACTTTTTCGTACAAATATCTTCTAGAAGAACACATTATTTTTTACAAAATATAATGTCTACGTTAGTGTTAGGCTAATTAAGGGATTATAAGCTCTTATACTAAGTATCTTCATGTATATAGCAGACCAAAGCTCAAAGGTTATATGGACTAAAAGGACTAACACTTTAAAAAAATTATATAAAAAAATTATCAATTTCAAGAACTATAATGATTTAAATAGGATTTATTTGAATATGTTACGTATTAATTATTACTATACAGTATATATCTGATTTTCTAAAAGCTACATAAACGTCTTTTTTCAAGTTTTGACAAACAAGCAAGTAGTTCTACGGGTTTTACGAATTACCGTGTACTTTTTTTCTTTTTTGAGCATTTTATTTTTCTACTTTACTGTTGAGATTTTTTTTATCACAGTTTAATTCATATAAAAACTGACTCAAAACATTATTTACGTGCAAAAATGATATATAATACAAATTTATGTTATTTTAGAAGTTAATAGCTTTCTTAATGTATACTTTTTCATTTACAACCATAGAATACGCAAATAGTAGTTTCATACTTCGGAGAATCCATAAAGAGTCGGTCGTGATCTCATCTGATATGGATTAATTTAGCTGTCCTTAACGTACATAGTGTACATGAAATTTGACAACATAAATATTTCGAATACTATAATATGTACGCGCGCTTAGTAATATATAACAGTGAAATTATTGATTACATGTGTCATTAAAGTCAGACTTTCAGCCATCAAGTAATATATATATAACAAAGTGGTTATTGTCAGGAAAAAGAAAAGGGACTAAAACAGGTAAAGTTCATAAAAAGACAAATACTATAAGCTAAGTTGCGAATACTGAAGTTTACAGTTTAAGAAAGATATTGTCAAGTGATCACAATTTTTTACTAGGTGTCGCCTCATCTAGTTATTTTATCCGAGTAACAACAAGAGTATAAAGCCATTGATATTATAAGCACACGAAAACAGGGTGAACAAAATATTAGATATAAGGTGAACTTCTATATATATGCTTAGATCAGGAAAGAATCCCTTGTTTGAAATTAACTAAAATTCTAAAACATAATTTATCAGATATTTCAAAAGTATCACGTATACATTTATCCCCCCTCCAAAAGTTTTAACGGTACGTAATAATATGAGTTTTTATTTGATTAATAATCATCTAAAAAGTAGTGTTAGTTATGATTAAAAAACAAAAAGAGAGAGAGAGAGAGAGAGAGAGAGAGAGAGAGAGAGAGAGGATCAGATAAAATATTACAAGATCCGCTCAGTAATCTTACCAAGACCACCAGCTTGTTTGAGACAATTAGGCTTATACACAAGAAACCAAGTTCTTTATGGTAGCAGCGGAAACCGTAAGATTACTACGTGCTGATAAGAAGTATGTGAGCTTGATTGTACTCTCCTTCTTAGGCGATAGTAATTAAGATCTTTAACCCTTAAAATCAATGTTATATGTACTTACTATCAGAGCCACTATTATTAGAGTTGAAATTGATATACATATGTAAACTCGTATATGAGTTCGATTCAAATTTGCAATGATCAATAAATTTGAGGGAATCCTCATCCTCTATTTTATCTTTTGTATTTTTTCATTGAACAGATGATATTAGTATACTTATTATAAATAATAATAACTGGTCATTTAGCTGATATATTTTCAAAAAAAATAATTGGTTATTAAAACGATTCTTGGCCGACTTCTAATTACGAGCACTGTAGTTTTCTTTAAGTACCAAATCTATATGTTTATATTTTTCTTTATCAACAAAAATCCCGATTATATTGAAATATGATTGGAAGAATATGTTAATCAACTAGATATATGGGACAAGGCTAACGTTAGTGTTTGAGATGGGATGAAACAATGAAAAGTGGGTTTGGTAGTTAAATCTAGAGACGGCGAATACAAATCAGAAAATACTAAATAACGAAAGTGTAATCCAATTATTAGAGTTGTAACGATATGATTAGTGATTAGTGAGTACAATCAAGTGTTCTAATAATTAAACTCACTTGCTAAAAGCTAAGTTCCAATATATGCACATGTATCCGATCTATACTTTATAAAAGGGAGAATGGAAACCAATAATCAAGGGTCATGATGATCTTAGCAGTATGTTAAAATGCCATGCATGAGTAATATATAGCAGAAGAAAATTTAGATTTAGAATGGTACTATGCCAATGTGGATGATGTGTATATAGAACTTAGAATCTAAAATTAAAAAGAATACGGCTCGATCATTAAATATATATACTTATGTTAAAATTTAGTTTTGCGTCCGTTTTGTCCAGTCAATTTCGACTAACATAGTATAAGTATAATCATGTATGTTTTACTTATACACCTAACTGGAGATCTGGTATTGATGAATAATTTGCGAAAAAGCTATAAATAATTGTTCTTGCTAAAAAAACCAATTGCTAGTAAACTAACTAACCAGTCGAAAGAAATTATCACCATCTAACCCTTTAAGAAAAATGTAATTTTTTTGTTTAGTTTACTTTTCGCTGTTTTTTAAAAGTTTATTAAAAGCTTGCATGCGGCTTTAGATATGAATGTTTCTTTTGATAATAGAGTTGAGAGATCAATGATTTGGATCTTAATATTGTAATTTGTATGAAGAGGGGAAGTTGGTACCACTACTCTCCTAGAAAATGCTCTCAAATGGCCAGCTTTGGCAGGCAACTGACCCCACTCTCGTCTTATAGTTATAACTTATAAGCTTTTTAATCTGCACAAATCGTAATTAATATCGCTCCCATTCTAATTAATTACAATATAGTTCTTAATCCACGGTATTCTTAGAAGTTTCCAATTTGAAAAATCGTTTTGCCGTGTATCTCGTAATAATAATTAACTAAGGGTTTAGTTCACCTTTTTCTTAGAAGTTTCTAGTAGAAAATCATCTAGCTCTATGCCTCTATATAAAATATATCCACTCGAGGAACCACAAACAGAAATGAAAAGTTAAATAAAATATGCGTAACTTTCTAAAACGACAAATCTGATTTTTTTTAATTACGAATATATAAGATAATTTTAATAAAAACATATAATTACACTTTTTTGGTAAAAGTAAATTGCTATACGGTGTAATGTTTATAGATTCAAAATTTCATTTTAGTAAAAACATTTAATTATTTTAATGATTTTTATTTGTAAATACTACTTGAAAGGAAATAAGACAAAAATTAATTTATACAAAAATCATAAATATATGCCATTACAAACAAATGGATTAACAAATGTAATATTTAAGTACTATATGAACTTCTCCTAATACTAGTTTTGTGCAAGTAAAGTACCATTTAACTTCTCTTATACATATATAACTGTTAAGTGCCATTTAAGAAAATAATAATTTGCGGAACACCCTCATACGCCCGGTGCATGCGCGTCAACAACCTTTTTACTTATTTACGTTATATATATATATATATATATATATAATGTGAATCAATATTAAATCATGTATAGTTAAATGGCGATTAGACAGTGAATCGGGAATTGTAGATTGGTTTATGTGGTCTCGAAATGAGCTAGTAGAGAGGAACCAAAATAAGGCGTGTGAAGTACAACGTGATAAAAAAAGACTTTATATAGAAGTTTGAGACCGGAAATATTTATTTCTCTCTCGATTGTAATCGCCAGTGATACACATTCGCAAATTATTGAGATGTCTGTGTGTTTAACCATCCCGCAAGGAAGACTTACAAAAAAAAACTGATACGCATAGGCATAGTTGGTGTGATTGTGGTAGGACCTTCATTGCTATGAGTGTGGTTATGGTTGAAAGCAATCTCTAGTAACTGTTGAGATTTGGGTTCTCCAATTCAAACACTATTATATATTATGAAACATTCCAAATTTTCAAATATATTCGTATATAAAAAATGTCCTGGGAAGATGATATGTACTCAATGCAACCGGTTACAGTATATTGGCTACGAATGATATCTACACCATGTTTTTCAGTTTACAAATTTCTAAAGATTGATATAACGTTTCTATTTACTATAATTATAAACAGTTGAAAACAAAGACAAGAAAAAGGTTATTCATTTGCATATACTGGTTAGAGTTACTATCCAAGAAAATTGTTATCGATTTTATTGTTTTGGGCATTTACCGTTTAAATATTTATAATATATGATGCGTGACGAATTATTAGTGTTTTGAATTAGGAATTTTAATATTTTAATTGACATTCCCCTTAATCATAATTAGCTAAGCATTGACGTGTATAATCTCCTGTTAGTATGCGCATTCATGAGAATCACATGGAATAATTGTACTTCACGCCGAAGCAGAATTGTGATTAAACTCTCATATTATTAACCTAACCACGCATTATATTGATATTAATCATATTATATATAGCTAATATTATAAGAGCATCACATTGATCTCATTAATTAAACTCTTTTGATGACTCAACAAACCCACTTACGATCTCTAATCAGGCGATTAATCGAACTTGGACCATCGGGTTCGTTGGGATTAATTTCCCTCTTTGCTAGTGTCCTAAAATGTTGGAAAGTCCCACCACCGACCCAAATTACAGAAGAATACAATCAAAACATATTAATTAGTATTTAACCAATGATTGGTTCAAAAAATGGGATATTCCGCGTACTAGTTAATATATGACCTATTCATACTAGGCTACTAGCTAACAAGTGTTGATATATTATAGGTCAATGTGATATACGTGATTCATGCATCATATATTTCTAACTAGTTTAAGTATTGTTTTAAAATATGCAACTTTAGTGGTCACACACAAAAAATAGTCCACTAATAACCAATAGAGCTGAGCAACAACGAGCAATTGATAGATTAGCGAGTGGAGAGAGGGAATATGCCCTTTCCAAAATAATGCATCATGCATAATTGCATACGATGCTGAGAAAACAATATGTGTCTTATGTCACACGAATGAACGATGATGAATCCATGTTTGGCTATGTTATATATAGGGTTATACGATTGCTGTCAAGAAAAGAAAAAAGGGTTTATACGATTGTAAATAACCCCCTCTAAGATATATAGATCATGAATAAATAAAAAAAATCTATAATAAAATTTATAAACAAGCAAAACAATGTACTCAATGACGATCAGCCTAAATTCTAAGAAGGGTTGATATGAAAATTCTAAACAAATATTTTAGCGTTAAAACTCCTTTCATAACCCAATATATTTAACCAGATCAGAATTTAAGATTCTACCTCAGTTGGCACAACGATTCCAAATGCATGGATCCACATTTACAAAAATATATGTTGAACCGGTGGGTCCCTTACAACATACAACACTCTCCAAAATTTTCTGAATCAAAACTCGATACATCGAACTATATATAGTACAATATTAAAAAAGTATCGATCATGTTTAAAGACGCGCATGCAAATATTACATGTTTGTCTTTTATATATTTGTACTTTGTTCGCATGAATATATTTTGTAAACTATAGATGTGTGGACCATGTGATGGTAGTGGTCGATGAGCACTTGAGCAGTGGCTATCACATGTTTCTATTACTCTTTTTAATTGCTCGCCAAAATTGGCAATTAATTGTGTGCTCCAAAAGAAAAGACCTTTGACTTTCTTCAATGCCCCAAACTATTCTTTGTCAACTATAAACTGCTACTTAATTATTGTAATGTTTTGTATTATTGTCGTACTTAAAGGCGAGTTAATATTTGTTTATTAACACTATGCCAGTCATTAGTTAAAAAAAATAATACTAAAATATAAAAAGCCAAACCAAAATTCACCATTAATTGATGTTGATGGTAACAAAAACATTTCAATCGGTAGGAACGACGAAATGTCGATCATGGCCAATGCATGAATTTTAACGCGTTTACATACTGAAATAAATAGGGAATTTATTAAGGTTTTAGGTATATATAGCTTATGAGTTATGAGTTATGAACTTGCAGCAGAACTATATATTTAAATAATTGGATGATGTTTGAATACAGAACTATATTTTAACCCAATATAATATCTGTTAGATGTGATGCATATCAATTGCTGTGTATTGATAGTAATTTATACGAGCGAAACGGGGAGATAGCATTATGCTAATAGTGCAAAGCTTATCATAGTTGATGTTTCTCGTTTTATCTTTCTTTACTTCAAGCTTAACTACAAAGTCACTCTTTCAAATTTTTTCTCTTTTAGTTTATCTCCATGGAGAGACTCTATGATCTATGTGTATGATTGATCTCGTGTTTCTCTCTTTTTTGCTCCTCATTATTACGTAATATCAACAATTTCGGCCCACAATGAAAATGTTAAGCCCATATTATGGCCCATTAATGAAAATGCCTTTAGTCGTTGCATGAATGGAAATGCTTTTATTCGTCGTATACATGATGACAAGCCAACAATGAACATACAACGTTTGAAATAATTAAAAGAATGGGAGGATGTTACAATACAAAAGAATTTCAATAACCTAACGATTGAGGATAAAAAAATAAAATAAAAACTAAACAACAAACTTCATATCTATGTTGGGGAAAAAAATCTTCCCGAAAATAATTTCAAGATCATTTTCTAAGGGAGTAAGATTTAAATCCAAAGACAAAACCCTCTTGCTACTACTGCATCGTTTCAAAACCGGCATGCTAGAAATCACCGGAGAGATGAGCTGCGATGGCTCCACCATCATGCTTGACCTATGCCGCCTCATGTGACCGCCTAAAGCCTGCCCGGTCCCAAAACTCTGACCGCATATCGAACACTCGTGCATATGAGTTGCCTTGTAATTGTTGCTAAGAAGTTTCACATCTTTCTGCTCAACGGCGAGCTTTGGCTTCTTATGGCTTGCACGGTGGCCACCAAGGGCTTGGAAGGAAGAAAATCTCCGGTTACACGTTTTGCATTCGAACCGGTCACTTGTGTTGCTCTCGGTGTATTGGTTCACACCAATCTGTCTGACCATGGAGGTTTGTGATAAGATCATCAGACATTTAGCAATGTCTAGATTCTTGATGGATTCTTCGTACTCAGATCTTTCTCTCTTCATACTTTTTTTTTGTAAGATTTCGGATAATTAAGCAAGCAGAGTAGATTAAGGATTGTTTTTTTTTTTTTGGTCAAGAAAAGAAAAATGAGTTGTGAGAGAGAGTTTGTTGTAATGAACATATGAGTAATGTATATATAAAGAGAAATACCAAACGTTTGACTTTCTCGAAGTTTGAACAAAAGAAGTCGTCTAAAATAATATTCTAACAACAAGCAGCACTGATTGTTTGACTCGGGGACACAAATTGACATTTTCAATATCACCCTTGGACCGCCAGACACAAATGCATACCACGCGGGTTGAATAGCAAGGGTATTATCGTCTTTAGCTCCATTTCTTTAGCTCCAAGAAACTTCTATTGCTAAAAGTGTGAATCTAACGAAAAGAAGCAGAGTCAACAAATGTATACAACACACAATAAATCCAGCAACTTGGTTTCATAATTGGACTTGCTTGCCACAGTTTAATATTCTGTTTTTCTTTAGTCAAGGATTTCAAACCGAAATAGTTAGACTAATCATTGGAAGATACAGCCGTCATGTATATTTTATAATGGTTGAAGAAAACAAAAAAATACATCCAACGGAAATGTACTATATTTAAATAATAACTGGATTAATACATCGTCCATCTAGACGTCATCAGTGATGGAATCGTGACGACAGCAATAGTATAATACAGATAAGCAAGTCAAAGTAAAGTAAGTGGTCTAAGCAACGTCATTAGAGATATGTGCTTATTTTGACTTGGGTGTTTTTGTTCTGTCTCTCTTTGCTTTTCTTTTTGAATATTAGCCAAATCAACCGGTCTTAGCTTTATCGTCTAATCCATTACAAACATAAGCTTGCGTACTTTATAGCTTTTACACACTCTTACACATCCAGTTAAGTTCATAAACTACCAAAGCTTGAAGCTGTTTTCTTGCTCTAATCAATCATATGTTTACTTCCAAGAATGGAGTTCTGTTGTTTGCTTCGTCTTGTCCCTGTTTAGCTGATCTTTTCTCCATGCTTATGTAATCTTCGCTGAGAATATTCTTCGAAAACAAAGTCCTCATCTTCTCAATCGACGCCAAGCTTGGCACATTTATGGCTTGTTTCTTTGGCGTTTCTGTCTTGCGCTGATCAACCTGGTCATTGTATTACAAAACTTCAACTGTTATATATATATACTCATAGAGATCACAATATATCATTTTTTAGTGTTTCCAATGTTGTTATGATTGCTTTCGGTACCTGATAGTCTTTTATGAGAGACTGTTCTGCTTTGTTTCTAACACTTGATACGGATTTTCCATGATTCTCTTGCAACAACGTGACCTGCTTCATGCAAGTCTCGACTATGGCATCCATTGTTTCTTTGTTCTCACGGTCTTGCATCAACGAGTCTGTAAAACCAATGATTAGGACTTTTATAACTAAAGCGCGAAATCGGTTCTTGAGTAATAACAGGACAAGGATTTTAGTTTTGGTTACCATTAACAGCTGCGTGAAGATCATTAGTCCTAGTGACAAAGTTAGCATCCATTGTGGAGAATGTGGATGTAAATTCATCGTGGAGCTTCTCATTTTCTTTGGCCATGTCCCTACACATAGGAAGTTTTATTCAATGAAATGATGTGGAAAAAACATAGCAAGAAGTACGGATACAGAACGAAACATTTTACCCCATTGTGACATCAAGCTCTTGTTGGTACTTCGTGTTAAGGTTCTTTACGCCTGTTTCAGTGGTCTCCCAGAGTTTTCTAGACTCACTGGCTCTTCCTAGGCTGCAATCCAGACAATGTTTGTATGAAGGAAAAAAAAAACTAGAATGTGGATCGAAAGCAGTAGTGAGGAGATGTGGGTTTGTACCAATCTTCAAGGTAACTGTCCATGACTGTGATAGACTCTGCTGAAGCTATTGTGTTTTCCGTGAACTGTGTTTTTGCTTTCTTTAGATAGTCACACAATTCCTCCTTTGCGCCAATCGAAACTTGCTGCATACCAGACATTTGTTCCTGCAGTCTCTTCTCTTCCTGTAGGTCGTGTTCCTGGATACTTCGTGATGCATCAGAGACCTAAAAACGTGTTAAGGATCAGACTTGTGTGATTCAACGGATGAAGAGTTGTGGTCTTATGGGGTTATTAATGGGCAAATACTCACCATTGCAGTTTTCTTTGAAGTTAACTTTGATAATATCAGACTGATGTCATCTAATGCTTGTTTCTTCTCTCTTTCAGCCTCTTCCTGTTTATTAGTAAGGACGAGTATCGTGTGAACCTCTCAAAATATATGTAATTAAACTTTTTTGAAGAGTTTGTCCAAAACTCACCTTAAACATCATTTCAAAAGCAGCAAGCTGTCTTGATTTCTCTGCTTGGCTATCTCTAATGGCTTCCACCATGCCTTGAGCTTGGTTGTAGATGTTACTGAAGATGGTTGAAGTCGTGTTGGAAATTTCTTGTGCAGATCTCATGCTTCTGATCAAGCCCTGGATAAGTAGGAAACGAAGTTGAGTTTTTTCAGAAATATAATTTAAACTAACAAGAAAACCAGCAAATGATTTTACAAAACCTGCTCTTGTTGTCTTGCAGCCAGAGCTAAGAGCTTCTTCTGATCATTAAGTGAATCTCGAATGTCTTGAGAGACTTTAGCAGCCTCTGTTGCTGATGCAATGAGAAACTGAGAAGAGAAAGAAAAAAAAAAACACTTGAATTTATCGCCTTAAACAAACGCTGAAAAGCAAAAAAACACTTGGATCTTTTGTTCATTACTTGCTCAACAGCCTCTATTTGTGATCCTATAGAGGAGTTCATGTTCTCCAGATCAGAGGAGGCTTTCTTTTGTATCATTTCAGAGAGTTCCTTCAAGGCTACTATTCCTGAAGTATATGTATCTGCTGTTTTCCCAATTCGTGACTCAAGATCGCGTGTTGCCTGCGTGAATAAATCAACCACTACTGTGATCAAATGATCCAAAGCAAGACGTGAAAGGACATGGTGTTGTAGTCTTTACTTACATCATATTTGTGAGCAAGAAATGAGTGAGTATGTTCTTCCATAGTTCTTAATTGGTGCTGCTGCTGAGAGACTGATCCAAGAACTGTTCTGTGCAAATCTTTAAGGTTTTGATCAAGCTGTGAACCAAATCTCAGAAGCATGCTCTGGTTTTCGGATTCCAACTTGTCCTTTTGGTCTGCAGAAAACTAAGTAAATCAGCACTTAACAGATCTTGTTTTCAGCCGTAGACATAGGAAAGAAGCAGTACCTAATCTTGTGAACAGCGAACTTATATCATTTGACGCATGCTGCAAATCAGAACGTAACCCCTTTGCACGGTCGATCAAAGAAGTCTCTGTGCAAGAAAATATCAGTAAAACGAAATCAAGCAACAAACAAACCAAAGAAAGCGGAAGCCTCTAAGTTGTTACCTGAGACTTTCATTCTGGAGATAATGGCTTCCCTTTCCTTTAACTTTGAGACAACTTGGCTATAATTCTCTTTGAGAGCAAGCAACTCCTTGTTATTGTTATCTAGGTTTCTCTGGACCATAAATGTTTAAACAATCAAGAAAACTCTCATTGAAAACATGAGTAATCTAGAAACCAAATCACTAAAGTCCTTATCACCTTGCAGTCCTTAAGGTCACTTTCCACATCCAGTAACTTCTCATTCTCAGTCATATAAAGGTCACGGAACTTGGAAGCTTCCTGCATAAGAGAAGGCCCTTAAGTTCCATCGCAGAGAACTAGTTTAGTAAATTGAAGAGAGAAAGGTGAGGCATGCGTACACTTTCAGTGAGATTTAAATCATTCTCCAGCTGCTCTATCCTCTCGATTCTCGCCTGAAACAAAATAATCACTAATCCAAGCATGAAGTGAATAAAAACTCAAGGCTCGTCCTTTGAAGTTTGAACCTACCTTCTTTTCAGCCTCTTCTTGTGCATATCTTTCCTGTGCGATGTAGATACCGTTTCTATCCCTTGCCGCTCTTACATCTGCGTCAATCGTACAGAAGTTATAACCAAACGACTAGCTCATTTGATGATATGCATAAGTGAAAACTGAAGAATATAGACAGATATATTATGTGTGTAGTAAACCTTCTTTCATTCTCTCAAGCTCCAAGTAAAGGTCTTTAAGCAACACAGCCTTGGATAATTTCTGGTTTGCCTGCAGAGACAAGTTAAGTTAGAAGGATGAAAACAAATGGTACATTGATAACATCAAATTAAGATATATGGTAGCGTAAACAAAACCTCTGGTTTGTTCTTGATGTTCTTGGCACGATATGCATAGTCCAAAGTGCTTAACGTTTCTTCCAAGGAATGAGCAGATGGAGAGATTGTAGCAATGATACAAGTTTTCGTCTTCCCGCCTAGAGAGTCTCGTAAAAGCCTTGTCAGCTTACTATCCCTGCAAAGAAGAATATCCACAATCACACTCCAACACTCACAGACACACACAAATATTATTCATATAGTTGCAAGGACTAAGGACAAGGGCAAGAACCTGTAAGGTATATGAGAAGAATGCTCCACAAGCGCGTTGATCACACGGCCAAGTGTAAGCAAGCTCTTGTTTATCTCCCCTGCTTCTCTAGCACGACCATCCCGAGATCCCGAGCGTAAGATATTCTCGGATCCAGCAAGATCCACAAGGTTAAGCTTGCCACATTTGATCAGCTCTTCGTCTCCCAAAGACTCTTCCTTAATATGGACCGTGATTGTAAAAACCGAATGAGAGCGGCTGCTTCGCTTATTCAACAAAGTATCCGCGGTTCGTCTTTTCGATGAGCCCCGTTCAAGAAGAGCGTATATATCGTTAGCGCTGTACACAACTTCTTCCTCAAGACCCCTTAAAACCACACAACCTTTCCCATCTTCCATCAAAGAAACGGGCTTCCTCTGCTTATCCTCAGAGGATCTTGAAGACTCGTCTTGAGCTAACAAGTCTGTGACTTCCTCGTTGTACAGTTCCAAGAAGGTTACTTTCATGTTGTAGTCAGCGTTTTGCGCCTCGAGAGTCTCGAAGATATGCCTAACAGCTCTCGGAATCACCCCGGCCTCCGCAGGTAAATCTCCACCCTACAATCAATTTTCACAGATCAAAAGCAGAAACAGGAAAACTCAAAAATGAGACAATCAAAAAGAGGACATCTCGTTTGTGTTGTGTACCTTTTTCCTCATCCCGCCTTCCATAGTGTAAGTCTTCCCAGTTCCTGTTTGTCCATAAGCAAACACAGTGCAGCTAAAACCTTCCAAGACTTCATGAACAATGGGAGCAATGGCTTGGTCATATATGGATCGTTGTTGTGCTTTAGGACCAAAAACCTAGAAAAATACAGAAACATTTTAAATCCATCACACTAAAAAGACCAAATCTATAAACTTAAAGTAATACCAAAACCAAGGAGAGGATATAATAACCTTGTCGAAAGTGAAAACACGGTCCACTTGCTTATTAGTGGCACTGTGAAGAACATTCACTTCTTTTCTCTGCTCGTTACAAGATATCGCTCTGGGGACATTTGATTTCTGCTCGTCTTCACTTAGTGGCCTGCATCGTAGAATCACTTGAACGTTGACCTCTTTGTCTCTTTCGAGGCGGCTAGAGAAAGAATCAGGTCGTCTTCTCTCGGGACGAGGAGTGAAGAACGGCGCAGGAGATGGGATCACTCCTAATCCGCTTTTCCTTGAAAGCTCGGGAGTAAACGACATCACTGATCTTCGATTTTCTGAGAATTCAAATTTTCAAATTCAAGCGAGAGATTAGGTATAGTGAAGCCTGTGATGGTTCGCTAATCGATTTAGAAAGTTTAAGTTCAGAATCGTTTACGAATATACAGAGCAAGAGATTCACTTACGGAAACGCAGACGAAAATTGCAGTGGAGCCCGTAGGAAGAAAAAATCGAATCGAACACAAAAAGATGTAGGGATCTTTGAGATCGAAAGATGAAACTTTCTCTATTTTTTTTTTTCTGAATATTTTTTCGTGTTTCAAATTTGAAAAACTGAGGTGAGTAACCGTTGGGGAATCTCGGAGCGTAGTGTATCAAAGAGAAGAAATGTGGGTCCGGCTTGTTCCAAATTCGAATTACTCGACCAGTACTAACCTCGCTTTTCAAAAGTAAAAAAAAAACAACTATAAATTAACCCAATGGTCGGTGAAGATATGAATATAATGTAAATTCTTGGCCATTAGACAAGTATGATTTTCAACTAATGTATGTTCAATCGTTCAAACATGTCAAATTTTGTCTAAGAATTCATATTTTCTTGATTACAATCAATTAAAATTAGATATGTTGTCTCTCGGGTTTCCAATCAAAGAATTCTTCTAATTTTTCTTAAGAAATTCACATGAAATGGAGAAAACGGTCACGTTTTTTGTTTTTAATCTACTTTTTAATGATCATTAGCCAGTACTTTGTGGATCAATAAGATGGGCTTCTGTGCCTTTTTTTTAAAAAAAAGTATCACTAAAAATGATTAGCCAATACTTTGTGGAAATAATGTAGAGAAATGATTCTAAACTAAAACCCAACTATGATTTGAAGACAAAATGCACAGATAAAAAAACCTTTACCGTGTTTTATACCAAACCACAAAGAAATGAGAAATCTGTTATAAAGACAACAACGCATCAAATGTCTAATGTGATCTCTCGCAGTTTCCACGAAACACAATGCAGAAGACAACAAAGATCTAGATGAGTAACAAGAATACCGAAGATCACAACAACACAATAGCTATCTCCATTTAGAGCAGCGCTGATCCATAGAACACCAAATCCGCAGGACCGGTCATGTAGATGTGGTTGTCTTCCTCTTTCCACTCTATCTCCAACGGTCCACCCGGTAGATCCACCGTGCATTTCTATTCCACCATAATAAGAAAACAGGAATGAAGCTAGCATAACGGAGAAGGAACATCAACTCTCTCAAGGCTTAAATCTTAAGCATGGTTACAAGTGTGAGGTGAGGCTACTGAATATTGCTTTGACTGACACAACTCTTGCGTCTTAATTGATTGTCTAATAACTTGTATGTGGGTTCGTAAATCATATACCAAAATGAAAAAAAGTATACAAACTTACTCTGTCTGTTCGACCTTCAAGAACTGCTGCAACAACTAAAGCACAAGCTCCTGTTCCACAAGCCAAAGTTGCTCCTGCAGTTTTTAGCTTATGCTTTTAAGTACATATGATAAAGATATATACAGATTTTTCATTTTTTATTTACTTAGAAACAGATTCAGAGGATTTATTGGACTTTGGCTAACCTGCTCCGCGCTCCCAGACACGCATTTTCAAATGTGAACGTGACAAGACCTCAACGAATTCTGCAGACAAAGTTTAAACAGATATTGCTGAATCCGCCATAGAAACTTTAGGTATTATTATCTACGAATGAATCTCCTGAACCTGTGTTAGTTCGAGCTGGGAACATCTCATGGTGCTCGAACTTGGGACCAATCTCCGACAACTTCAAATCATCAACTCTCAGATTCTGGTCGATTCAAACAGAAAATCACAAACTCAATTTGCATCTCAAATATATATATCACCACGACAGAATCTCCTTTAAAGTTAGTACTACCACGAGAAGCGAACACGCACCTGACCGCCTTTAGTGCCAAATGTGATACAGTGAGGGTTTCCCATGCTTACACATGTCACGTTCCAGCTGACTCCATCAACTACTAACTCCGCCGCAACAACAGAGTCACCTTTGTTTCCCGGTAATCTCGTGGGCACATCTTCTGCTCTCAGGATCGGTTCTCCCATATCAACCATAACCTTTGTACAACCATATCAATCTCAATCCAATTTTAAACAGAGGAAACCAAAAAAAACAAAACTTTATCACAAATTTCATCTTCTACTTGAATGAAAAGCTGTTTTTTTTTTTCTTTTTTACCTGCCCATCATCTTGAATTTCTGGAATGATCAGGCCAGCACCAGTATGTATTGTAAAACTGCCATGGACAAAAAAAACATGAGAATCATAGCAACAGTGTGACAAAGATATATAGTAAACCTTTGTGTATATACCTATGCTTTCCCTGTAGGTTCTCAATCTCAGCAATGAATCTGGCGAAGCATCGAACTCCATTGCCACACATCTAACGAAAAAACAGAAATGCTCTTTCAAATCCGAGCTAATTCCATCAATCGAAGTTTTAAGAGAAAGGGCTTTACCTCTGGTTCACTACCGTCTGAGTTGAATATTCGCATGGTGTAATCGGTGCCATTAATGCCTGGCATCGCAAAGATGACCCCATCGGCTCCAACACCGAAGTTTCGATCACAGAGCTTCACCGCTTGCTCTTGAGTAATCTTAGGTTCCGATGAATCCCGATTATCTACCTGGATTCCCCCAATTCATAACAGTAGTTTCCGATTAACATTTCTATCGAGTCTAGGCAATTTTAAATCGGGAATCAAAAAGGAGAAAAGTATAGTGGCGTACCAAAATGAAGTCGTTTCCAAGGCCGTGATACTTGACAAAATGAAGAACTCCGCTTTCTCTTCTGTCTAAGAAACTTGCCGGCGACATTTTCTCGGCGGCGACGGCGCTTATGGAGGCGGTTGACACGCGGAGACTAGGACTCCCGACGGAGAGGTTTCTCCTGGAGAGGCTGAACGGAAGAGAAGATGCCGATCCAAGTGTCCTGGATAAGGCATGTGACAATCTGCGCAATTGCGGCGCAACAGTGACAGTGCTCGCGGCGGCTATCTCCATCGATTGCTTCAGCTTTTTTTTTTTCTCTTCTCCGACCTCTGCAATTTGCTCTTACGCCTTACGGGTCAACCGGGTCGACCGGTTTTATGAAATTTTGATTTTTAATTTAGAAAAAAAAACCAAATTTAATGAAAACCAGTCAACTCTGTGAGAAGAACTCTGTTTATTTGTTGTTGTTGTTGGTTATCTGGAGTTGATAACCGGATTTCGGGAGGTTTATCCCGGTATTTGCTAGAAGACCAAACCGGATGGCCTACCTATTATCCGGAAACAAAAAACCACGTGCTAAACGACTCACGTGTAAACGTGTTTGTCTTCTTCTTCCCAAAAGAACTCTGCATTGTTTTTCCTTATTTTCTACGGAAAATATTTTGTTTTTGTTCTAACTCTCTCACTCACATGGAATCTCGCTTATGGAATGCTTTAACGCAACCGTATATTTAATTTCCTTTTAATTAATGAACTTCCTTAATTAAAACTTAAAAGATCCATTGGTAAAATATGCATTTTGATCTAAGAAATAAAAAGCTGACACTGATAAAACAATTTGTTTCCATATGTTCATTATGCCTGGTAAGAGGAAAATCTGCTGGGTTGTTATTTACAGAAATGCTAATTAATGACACATTTTAATAGCCTACTTAAAACTCTCACTTTTCTTTAAAATCCCGTCCTCATTCTCGATTGAAGAAGCTCCTGCTATGATTTGGCGTGAGAGATCTTAATTTTTCAGGTAAGTGATTTTATCTTTTATAATCTCAATAAGAAAGACAATTCAATATAGTGACCATTTTAAAAAAAAGTTTTGAAATTTGCGCAGAGCAATTTTTTTTGTCAAGAAATGGAAAAGATGTATCAAGAGATTCTGCAAGATTTATCTTGTCAGTTGACAATTGCTCACCGAGAAAAAGACGAATCAAGCGAACGTCTGCGATACTCACTTCTCCAAATCGCTCAGCTAGAGAAACTCGTCAACAACATCTTGTTGTCCGACGAACAGCAGATATCCCGCTATTTTTATCCAGAGGCCATAATAGATGAAACTAACCGTCTTCAAAACTGCGGTTACAACCACTTCTTCGGCGATTCTCCGTCGCGGTTCTCATTGGCATCGCCGCTTGATCTTGTCTCGAGTCCCTCTGGTCATTCCTCGCCGGCGATCTCCGATTCTTGTTCTTACAGCGCCTCGGCGAATCAGATGAGTTTGAATGCTGAGAACAGGAGAGATTTTGAGACCATTGTGCTGGAGACGATCGGAGGAGTGTTGCCGGAGTACGGTAAGTTTGGTCAAGCTGTCAGTGAAGCTGGACAGTTGCTTAAGTCACTGCTCTTACCGGATCCGGCTCCCAAATGGAGAAACCCTCCGGTTCACGTTACGGGTCAAAGACCGGTTATGAGTAATAGTATCGGCAGTTGGAGTTATGGTGGTTTGGAGTTGGGTTCCGGGATGATGAACCGGTCTTTCCCATGCAAAAAAGCTCGGTACAGCTTGATGTCTTAATGTTTTTCCGCATGACCCAAATTTAATTCGGTTTGGTATACATGCTTTTTTGTTCGTTTACATGTTTAAACATTTATTTTGGCCGCAACTTGGATATCCTCTTAACCGGATAAATCCTTCCGAATACATCTTTCCACAAAAACTTTTTTTTTTTAAACAACGAATTAGAATTAATAAAAACGAAAAGTTGTGTGATTTTGAGTATTGGGTTGTCTTATCCTTGTCACCCGTGTTTACAATCAATATTGCTCAGTACTTGTATCGTTTAATTACTGGAGAAAACTCAAAATGTAAAGTAATTATTAACTCATTACTAATTTCAACGGGATTGGTTCAAATTAAGTTTTAGAAATCAATTTTTTTGTTCTTGTTGTCCATCTCTACACTTTTCCTGACCGGCTGATTTTCGTACCGTTCTGACAACTGCGTGTGATTGGGAAAAATAAAAATAAACCAACAAATTCCAAAAGGAGCAAACAATGAGAATGGTCGCAAAGAAAAAGAGATTTGGCAAAAGAGGAAAAATAAATAAATAAAGGTAAATATGTTTATGTTTAAAATCGCAACCAAGTTTTTCGACCACTGTTGTCAATATTTTTTATTTGCCGCACAACCCTAATAAAAAAGCCTTCACGCCGTCTCTTCTTCTTCTTCTTCTTCTTCCTCGCTCTCCGTCGCGCCTCCTTCACTATCTGTCCTCTCTCACACAAACTAGCTCTCATCCTAACGATTTCCCAGGTATGATTCGATTTACCCTCTTACACAATTCCGTCGATTTATTTCTCTGTACACAAATTTTCAACCTTTGCTAAGGTTCTGTGTTGATCTAAAAGCACGGAGATTGATAAACCCTAATTCCCTCTGTTCGATTGTAGAAAGCTTTAACCTTTAAACAGTCTGGGATCTATTTGTTGATTGCAGTGTCTTAGAAACCCTATTTTCGATGGTACCTGAGAATCAAAACAATGAAATGATGAATAAATTTCGCCCTCTTTGTACTTCTTCTATCAATCAATACTCCTCTTATGATCGTTATCACTTACAGGTTGAGAGAATCATTGCCTGAAGGATCTTCGTGTAAATCAGGATGGGAACTCCGGAGTCATCACGAGAGCCTTGCCCTGACCGTATCCTTGATGACATCGGTGGTGCGTTTGGCATGGGAGCTGTAGGAGGATCCGCCTTTCATTTCCTTAAAGGCACATACAATTCCCCAAAAGGCAGTCGTTTCGTCGGAGGGAGACAAGCGGTGACCATGAACGCTCCTCGTCTCGGAGGCAGTTTTGCCGTCTGGGGAGGTCTCTTCTCGACATTCGACTGCACCATGGTGTACTTTAGGCAGAAGGAGGATCCATGGAACTCCATCATCGCAGGCGCTGCGACCGGAGGGTTTCTGTCGATGCGGCAGGGGCCTAGCGCAGCGGCGAGAGCGGCCATGTTTGGAGGATGTTTGCTTGCTTTGATTGAAGGAGCTGGTATAGCGTTGAACAAGATGCTTGCTCAGCCTCAGAATATGCAAATGGAGGAGCAGATGCCTGGAATGCCTCCCGGGATGCAGGGGATTCCTGGAATGCAGATGGGGCAGATGCAGAGTCAAGATCAGGCGATGCAGAGTCAAGGACAGAAGATGATGCCGGAGAATACTGCTTCATCATCATCATCATCATCAGTATCATCATGGGTGGGAAGTCTTTTTGGGAAGAAGGAGGATGAGGTGCAAACGAGCAGCGGAAGCGAAACGAAGGTATTAGAGAGTTTCGATGCGCCTCCGGTGCCTTCATTTGAGTACAAGTAAGCTTGTGTGGATCTCTCTTGTCATCCTAAAGTCTGTTGGTGGATGCTCTTCAAGAGTCTGTTTTGTTTTGTCTCCGTCGGTCTATCCTCTTTCTATGCGAAATTCTCCTTTGTTCATGGATGAATCAGCACTCTTTATCTCCTTTCTCTTAAGGTTATGTTTAATGAGTTTATGTGCTCAATCTCTGTGAAATCGTCCCCACAGTTATTGTTGGTTTTTAAATAATGTAGTTTTAGAATTTCACAATGGTTCCGAGTGGGAATGTTTGAGCTATGAAAATGGAATCTTTTGAGCTTCAATCGAATCTCCTGGTCCAAAATTTATGAGTCACCTTGATAGTAATGTCATTTTCTTCACCCAATGAACAAAGCACTGCAATTATATAGACAAAAGAAGTTCTTGACTGTGCTGTTAACTCTCGGAAACTCACCAAACTGTAAGAAAAAGTTAATATCTTTTGGACAAGATCTTACTTGGAAGCTATACATGAGACAAAAGCCTAAAAGCACACAAGTTTTCAATTCATCTTTGTGTATCACAAAAGCAAATGAAACGACATACAGGCTTGTTTAGATCACTAATACGGATTAAGGAAAGAGATTAGCATTTGGTATGTGAGATACTAACTGCTTCTAGTTCCGGGCCATATAAAAGGCCCAAACTTTGGTACAAATTTCTTTCCGAAACGGCATCGTAACTTACAGCAGATTCTCAAAGTAGAAGGGATTTGATCTTCCTCCTCGATCTCGCTCAAAGGTTTTAGGGTTTATCTCTCTCTCTGCACTCTGCAGTCATGGAGTCTCTTGGGAAGCTACAGCTCAATCAACAGCCAATTCGCCTCTCCGTCACTCACTTCTCTGCATCATTCCCCCAAAACCCTTCGTCGCTTCCTTTCAGATCATTACGCCGATCAACTTCGTCCTTCAAATGCGCTTCTATCAGAGCTTCTTCATCGAAGTCACAAGACCCGAGGCTCCCAGTTTTGCAGTCACTACCTTCCCGTCTCCTCAAATCCACCTGCATCACCTTCACCGCCGCAGCGGCGCTGTTCTTCGCGAATCTCCAGCTCAAACCTCCGCCGGCGATTGCGGCTCCTCTCGCGGCGACGCCGTCGGTGGAATCTCTTGAACAGAGAAGCGGAGACGTTTCGTTGGAAGAAGAAGTGAGGTCGCTCGAAGAGCATCTCGCTTCTCACCCTGAAGACGTGGAAGCTCTACGGTCGTTAATGGAGGTAAGGATCAAATCTCGGAAGCTTACAGAAGCGATAGAGGTGATCGATAGGTTGATAGAGTTGGAACCAGAGGAGAAAGAGTGGCCCATTTTGAAAGCTAACATCTTTAGTCACAGTGGAGACTTAGAGTCAGCCAAGAGTGGATTTGAAGAGATCCTAGCCAAGGATCCGCTTCGTGTCGAGGCCTATCACGGACTGGTTATGGCTTATTCCGAATCAGGCGATGATATGAACGCGGTGGAGAAGAGGATTCAGGTGGCGATGGAGAGGTGCAAGAAGGAGAAGAACCGTAAGGACCTTAGGGATTTCAAGCTACTAGTGGCGCAGATTCGGGTCATTGAAGGGAAGCATAACGAAGCACTGAAGCTGTATCAGGAGCTTGTGAAGGAAGAGCCGAGAGATTTCAGGCCGTATCTCTGTCAAGGGATCATATACACGGTGCTCAAGAAGCAAGACGAGGCGGAGAAACAGTTTGAGAAGTTTAGGAAACTTGTCCCGAGGAATCATCCTTACAGAGAGTATTTTATGGATAATATGGTTGCTACGAAGCTCTTTGCGGAGAAGGCACAGCGAGAGATGGCTGGATCAAAGAGTTGAACGGGGGAGTGATGAAGACTGTCTTGCAAAAAATGGTAATGAGAAGATGAATGCTTTGGTACTATGTGATTTTGTTGGTTTTTGTGTTGCAGACTTTTTCTTGGTGATTTAGATGGTTGTAGTAGATAGTTGAGCATGAATTGATTCACAAAACAGTTTAGGCAACATAAACATGTCTACGTATCGAAACATTACGAAAAACATCAAAGCGAATATTACAGAGATGAGAAAACGATGGTAGCTTCTTTTTTTTTCTTACTTTAGTTATCACTTCTGAGTTTTCTTCAGTAACACACCAAACTTCTTTAGCACACTCCCATTCTTCTTCTTCGGCGAAGACAAGTCATCATCCATATAAGGCGACATGTTCACGTTCCTGCTCATTGGACTCTCCACGTACTTGCCGTTACTGTTACTGTTGTTGTTACCACCAGAGAGCATAGAAGCTGCTTTTCTCCATTGATCACACTGAACCTTGAGTCTCCTAAGCTCAGCTTCTAGTTCCGTGCTGGTGACTTGCGCTGCCCCTAGCTGTTCTGCTGCGTTCTCTGCTCTCTTCCCGCTCTTATCCGCTTCTTCCGTCAGGCTACTTAGCCTCGCTAAGGCCGCGTCGATAGCCTTGTTCTTCTCGCTCTGCATCCCCTCCATTTCGTCCCGAGACTCTCGTTCTGCGACATTACGCTCTGCAGCTCCATCTCCTTGTCCATTAGGTTCGCTCTCAACTCCATCAGATCAGATTCTAGCTTCTTGAGTTGCTCCGTAACTTCAGGCTCTTTTTGGTTCAAGTTTACTTCTTCTGTTTCTTTGATTTTCAAGTTCAGTAACTCGTTTTCATCCGCGAGTATCCTCAGCTTAGCTTCCTTATCCACTAATCGTTCATGCAAAGCCTCTCTTTCAGCTTTGGTTCTCTTCAGTTCTTCACCTAACTCGGCCTCTCTCTGCGCATATCCGGATTTTACTACCTCGACTTATTTAAAAGCAGTTCTTATCTGCAACGTGCTCTGGATATACTCTTCGTGGTACCTTCTCTCAGTTACTTCCACAGCGGATTTCAGTTGGCTGATGTCATGACTTGCAGCATTTATCTCTTCTTCCACTGATGATGAGTGCTTCAATGGTGTTTCCTCTAGCTTCATCTTCTTCCTCGACCTGTCTCACTAGCTGCTCTAGTGACCTTACCTCGGATTTGGACTGCTCTAGCTCAGTTGTAAGGGAATTACAAGCTTCAGACATCTTCATCCCATTCGCTATCTCTAATTGCTTTTCTGTTCCAGAAACAATCTCATGCGCGCGAGCTTCCCCTTCCTTTGCATCAAACAGCCCACCTTTGAGTTTCTCAACGAGAGACAGTGTCTCGTTGAGTTCCATTCTCAAGCTCTCGACAGACTCAGATTCACAGAGCTGCGCTTTCAGTTTCTGGACCTCGTTCATGGCGGAGCCTAGAGCAGCGGAATCCATGGCGTGCTGTCTCTGCATTGCTTCGAGTTCAGGCTGCCACGCGTTGTCTCGTTCCTGAGAGAGCTTACGAAGCTCATCGATTCTTGAATCCTCAGAGGCGTTGATCTCCATCAAATGCTGCTTTTGTCTCCTCTGCTTCATCTTGAGCTTCCTTCTCTAAAGCCTCTGAAGCGCTAAGCTGTTCCTTTTCTTTCTTTAGCTCATCTTGCAGCTGAGATATCTGAGATGCCACTTGGGGTGTTCTCCCTGTGCGCTTCTTCTGAATCTTGCATTCATGAAACAGCAACGAATATAATAAATGTATCACACATATCAAGCAACAAGCCAACAGTACTAACAAACAGAACAAGTACTACATTTCTCTTTCAAGGTTTAACTAGTTGTTGTCAAATACATAGACAAACTTCAAACACCTAAGAGTACTTAGCAGCGCCAAGACTGAATCCTAGGCTGAAACTGAGACTAGTATGGGTCAAATTATATAGGCAGTGATCAACAAAAGCATTGTGCAAAGCTAATAGTACCTCATTAACAGGGGTTCTTGGAGAACGACGATCAGCAACTACTTTCGGGCTTTGAGTCTTCGGTGTCCTCATCTTTGGGTTTGGAGACGAAACAGTGTCGCTTTCTGCAGTTTTGAGCTTACGAGCAGTTCTAGGAGTTGCCGCAGGAGACTTCTTCTGAGGCACCTCCAACGTTCCAGGCCTATCATTATCACAATAACGCTAAACCGTAAACCAAACAGATCACAAGACTTCAAAATCCACAACCAACAGTCCAATGACCACATCAAAGACCCTAACAGAACACACAACAGAGAAAGATTTGGACAAGAGTGAAGATTATCACCTAGGTTTTGGAGTCTGCATTGCTTGGGTCTAGAGTTTTAAAACAACCCCTGTTGTGTAATTATCTATACCTCCGTCAAAGAAGAACCTGGTAAAAGGAACACGAAGAGAAACTATGTGTGTGAGAAAGAAAGCACAAATGAGTATTATAAGATAATCATTAAGCATATACAACAAACTCAACAGAAGTACAAAGCTTAAGCAAGTGTACAAAACACATTAAAGCCCTAACAAACTAAAACACACAAATACATTAACTTCAAAGAGACTCCATTTGAAACTAACTACCACTACCACCAAACCAAGGCAACAAGACAAACATAAAAAGAAACTGTTCACGGTCAAAGATAAAGGAAATTAAAAAAGGGAGAAGTTTCCATCAGTGTGATTCTTCATAACACAATGGTAAGCGTGGTGCATATGAACACTGATGGATTAATTAAGAATCACACTGGTGCATAATAATCATCTTTTGCAATAATCCATAATATCTACTCTTTGGTTAGGAGTAAATAATTTTAAATTAATTAAGAAGTAGATGATTAACGTTCAGGAATTTGTATAAACTATGAAACCGTTCTGTCATAAAACGGTTGAAATTTACGAGTATATTTAAAAACCTCTAGTGAAACAAAGCATGTTAATGCTATGTCCTGAAAATAAAATAGACACATTATTTTATTATGATAAACTGACAAATTCGCTACAACTTAAAAAAATTCATAGATGTTTTATAAGGTTGGAGTTATTCGACACTTCATATGTAGGATTAGTTTTGGATTAGGCTTTAAATCCATGAAATTATCAAAAATAGAAAGGAAAACAGTCCACCATAACCTGCAAAAAATTGAATATGCCTACATACAAAAAAAACCAAACGTTCTAAACGTCATTTTAAAAAAACTAGTTGGTTAATATTTATTGATCAACATCTTTAATCTTTTGGAAAAAAAAAACTTAATAAGAGTTTGAACCAGATCAGTAAAAAAATAAAATAGTACGTACAAGTTGTGAACACTAGATATTATGGATTATTGATTTAAACAGTATTGATTTGAGTATGTTAAGTTGTGAATATTAGATATTGTGAATTACTGATTTGAGCAGTATTGAATAGTAGCTATTGTGTATTATTGATTTGAGCAGTATTGACCAGTAGATATTGTGGATTATTGATTTAAGTAGTATTGATCTGAGCAGCAGAATATCGATCTTAGTATTGATCTGATTTCATGTTACTACTGTTTGTGTTGTGTAGGCTTAGAAGAAAGTGAACTGAAGAGATATCAAGAAGGAAAAAGTGAGAAGAATGGAAAATAACTAGAAGAAGGCTATCAAGAAGATAGCAAGGGAGGATAAGAAGCTCATAACCAATCTTAAGTCTGCGGAAAACAAGGTGAAAAACAACTGAATGAATACATGATGTAATAAATTGGTGGTGTGATGTAACAAGCTAGTACGCCTAAAGTCTAATTTATTACATCATAAACTGAATTTTAACTTCTAGTTTATGATTTAGTTTATATGATTCTGTTGTTGTGGTCTAAGTATGCCCTTTTATCCAAAAATAACAAAGTTCAGCTTCATAAATGTTGATCAGAGTTCAGCTTAGTCAATAAAAAAAAAGCAAAAAATACCATGATGGTGTTTTGAAGCATGAATTGAATACTAAATATGGAAGCATGAATATGTTTTTTTTTTCGGGGATGTATGTATAGATCACTAGCTATTGTAATGTTCCTGCTCTCTACTCTTTGCAATGAGTGTAGATGATGGAGTGTTTCTTGTTTCTTTTAGGTCAAAGCGAGTGCTGCTTGCTTGTTCTTTGAAGCGCTAACAAGTTATCTCTCCTCGTAGTTAAAATTTAATGGCAAGAGTTATTAGGATCTTTGCTTTGAATGGTATTCATGACTTCATGTGATGATAGGAGGCGGGAGTGCACGGTTCCTACTTCATATGGTTTTCTATTTCCAATTGTACCGGCCGGTTTAGTTGAGGAGCGAGCCGGATAAGGAAATGAGGAAAAGAAAGCAAAACAAAAAACTTATTTTTTTAATTTTTAACTTGAACTTTCAAAATCACACTAAATTCCCCCTCGCAGTCTCTCCAACGCCGGAGTCGTCGCCTGCTTCTCTCTCTCTCTCTCTCTCTCTTGCCCAGACTCTTTCTTCTGTTGTGAGCTGTAATTGATGAGAATCGCCACCATTTTTCTATTTGGATCCGTGAGTTCTGCGAAATGTCCTTTTGAATTTTATCAAATTTCCGATCTAGATTTCCCTCTTAATATAATCTTATCGTCAAATTTCAAAACTACCGAGTGAATGAAAATTGAACTCATATCGTCTCGCGAATCTAATTTAACGCGACCGATTCGTTTCCACAGTAGCAAGTGCTTGTCAAGGTTAGAATTGCTCGTCTCTCTCTCTTCCGTTTCCCTCTTTTTCTTCCATGTTGGGCTTCCCGAGAAAACGAAGGAAAACGCAATCTCCTTCTTTTCTGCTTCTGATCATTTCCATATTGGGTTGTTCAGGGATTTCAATTACTGAGTAAAATGTAGCTTTTCATTACTTGATTTTTTAATAACTCAGATTAGTTTATTGATAAACTCTGATTCTGGAGAAGAAAACAAACATCACTCTTGTTTTGTTTCCTGAGTAAAAACTACAGATAAACAGTTGATGGAAAATTTGTGACGTTGTCTCTGTTGAAAAATCTCATGTCTTTATATGTTTGGTAGTGTCATGATTGGCTTTGCTTGTTTGTTACTTTAATATCAACAGGTTTATGGTATCTAAATTACACGTAACGATTGCTCATAAACTTTTTGCTTCTTCTTTTTTTTTGTGCTAAAAAAAAAAATTCAAACACATTCTAATTGTTGGATCCATTTTGCAGGATAAGGAAAGACACTATCAGAAGCACAAGTCTGTAACTCTTGCCTCTGTGACGCTTTAGGTGTAGACAAGGTAAGCGTTCTCTTTGATATGAGGAGCATATAGACGACATACACACAATGTATTGAAACTTGATGTTGCATTTGTAGTTGGTGAAGCAATGAAAACTTTGTTACCACGAGAAATGTCAATGCAGAACGGATCTAGAGGAACATCTCCCAGCATTATAGCGAGATTGATGGGTCTTGATGTGCTGCCTCCACAGAGTTCTCCTCGCAGAGAAGCCAAGCCGGTGGAGATTCAGCAACGCACCCGCGGGAAACAAACATATGGTGGTGGTGAATCTCTTAGGAGGGGCTCAATGGACGAGCGGAGATTCAAAGATGTCTTTGAAGTTTCCGATGCGGAAATGGAAAAGAGCGGTACAGGTTTGCAAGAGAGGAGTGTGAATGTTAATCTAAAAGAGGCGGAGATGGCGTTTATACGCAACAAGTTCATGGAGGCTAAGCGTCTATCGAGTGATGAGAAACTCCGTTATTCTAGAGAGTTTAATGAGACTCTTGAAGCTCTAGACTCCAACAAGGACCTCTTACTGAAGTTTCTTCGTCAGCCAGATTCATTATTCACGAAACAGTTGCCTCATCTTCAAGGCATAGCTCCAAAACCACAGTGCGGTCAAGCTACAACTTCGAAGTCGTCCACGTGCTCAAATCATGTAGATAATCTCAAAAATCTGAAAGCGGACAGAGAGATGTTAGGGAAGAGTCACAGGTTACCTCAATGTCATGGTGCTAGTCCCAGCCATTCTGATACAGTTGACCTATCAAAGAAGCAGCAGAGGAAAAGAAGTAGCTTGAAACCGACAGAGATTGTTGTTCTGAAACCTAACCTTGGGAAGTTACGGACTGCTGGTGGAACTCTTCCATCAAAGAGCTCTTCTTGTGATGAGGTCAGGGCAGATCGTAAGCTTTCATGCGCCAGCAAGCAGGAGTCAAAAGCATTTGGCAATATGAAAGCTAAAGAAGATGTCAGTCTATTAAGAAACAAGTCAAGAGATTCCAGAGAGATTGCCAGAATAGTATCTAGACAAATGAAGGCAAGTTGTGGCAATGAGTGTTCCATGAACTTTGAGATTTCAAGATTTACAGGTTGCGCAAGGGATGAAAGCTCATCAGGGAGTGAATCAAAGTTAATGTCAGTGATTTCAGGAGCAAGAACTGACTTTAGCCGCAAGAACCACCGTCGATCTCTGTCTTCCAGGTCACAGGAATCATCTGTGAGTAAGGAGACCATGAGGAGACTGTCAGAGAGGTGGAAGCGGTCTCACAATTCTGAGCAAGAGATAGAAACTAGAAGAAGGAACACATTGGCTGAAATGCTTGCAACTTCAGACAGAGAGTCGATACCATCAAGTTTTAACGGGATCACTTTCCAAGATGAGCTTAGTAAAAGCAATGTTGGACAATCTGAGTCGCCAGAGCCGATTGGAATTAGCAGTAGAGATGGTTGGAAAGGTAACGGTAGAAGAAATCTTTCGAAACCGAGAACAATCATGCATGAGGACAAAACTTTTGGTTACACGATTGTGCTACCTAAGAAGTTAACTACGCGAAGTGGATTAGAGAAGGAGAGTTCTTTTCGCCGCAGGGAATTTTTCTCGTCTAACAATTCTCACTATTCAGACAATAGCTCGTCAGAGATCAACAGACCAAGTTCAAGCAAAGTTCTTTATCTGGATGGTGAGTTATCTGAAGAGAAGCTTCCTGTTTTACAAAGACAGAGCAGCTTATCAGTTCATGCAGATTTAGATACTGAGAATGGTTCAGACTATGAGGATGCCAAGAGTAACTCATCCTTGGAACCACTCCATTTTACCTCGTTAACTGACCATGTAAGTGAGAAATAATGTTACAACATCATGAGTTTGTGTTCTAGAGCCTTCTCAATCCGCTGTTGTACTGACAGATGCTCTGTTCTTTTGATGATGTTCCAGGATATCTCGGGGAGGTTAACCGAAGAAGTCGATCATTCTTCTATCCCTCAACTCCAGGCTCAGGAGTGTGCAGAGGAAGGAGATGAACCAAGTCAAGTTTCAATCCCAGAAACTTCTTTCGAGGATGAGTTTTCATCCAGTTCTGAGTGCTTTGAGAGTCTTAGCGCGGATCTTCAAGGTATCTCATTCATATCTTTTTGGTGGTCCTTTGATTCTTCTAATTAGTTAAATTTTCAATCATCGCTATCTTTGCTTCGGCAGATAACGAAAACACTGAAATGTTTCAAGAACTTAAAGAATGATTTAAGGATCTCTCTTCATATCCAGGGCTTAGAATGCAGCTTCAGCTACTAAAACGCGAGTCGGCTACTTACAACGAGGGCGACATGCTCGTTTCAAGCGACGAAGACGCATATCAAGAGGAATCATCCATGGTAACAGATGAGACGTTGATCACTCAAGAGCCAGGAGAAAACTGGAAGTCACTATACTTGGCTGATATCTTAGCAAACTCCAAGTTCAGCGACTGGAGCCCTAAAAGCTTCGTGACAACATGGCACTCTTCTGAATCACCTGTTGATCCATCCTTGTTTGAGGATCTTGAGAAGAAGTACTCCGGTCTGAAATACTCAACTCGGCTAGAAAGAAAGTTCCTTTTTGATAGGATAAACAGTGAGATTCTCGAGTTCTTCGAGCGGTTCATGGATCTGCAACCCACAAATGTCTGGCCAAAATGGGATATATACAGGATGCATGAAACTCTGCGCGAGCTCGTCACTATAAAATACATGAAACCAAGTAGAGATACAAAGGAGAAGGAGTTGCAGTGGCCGAGCTTTGAAGGTGACGTTGAAGTGATAGGTAAAGAGATTGAAAAAATGTTGACCGATGAACTCATAGCAGAGCTAGTGATAAGAGAAATCTCGTAGAGAAAATATTCGGTTGTTATAAGAAAGTTACATAATAACTATTAATTATACTAAAAACATGTGTAATGACAAGTTTCAATCATTGTAAGAGGTGGCTGGATAAGGAAGAAGCGTACACTCTCATGATAAAACCTACGAAAGCTCTCATGAAACATAGGTGCAGGCTAAACTTTGAAACTGTACCATTTGTTTTATTACAACTAGAGTATAAAAGTAAATTAGGCATTTGGAGTTTCCAGATTGGGCTTTGGGATCGTTGGAGCTGTCCAAAATTGGGCATTTTTAACCTTTGAGATGCTATCCAATATTCCTAAGGGAGTGATATCTCCAGTCACTGTCACTTTCTTTGCAGCAAAATCTATGTTGAAGGATGTCACACCTACAAAAAGGAATTAAAAAAATCATTAGTTATTAACAAGCTTAAGACCATAAACCGGTTTAGATTGTCTACACCCGAGCCAAACTCAAAATGGGCCTGGAATTAGAATCAAGTCCGGTTCATGTATTTCGTAGTAAACCGATATCTAATCAAAAAGAAGAAGGAAGTGGCATTGCCGTAAATAGAGGAGGAATCACCTTGCATTCTGGCCAGATGTTTCCTAACTTTTCCTTCACAGCCTCTGCAATGGAGAGACACTTTGAGAACAACGACCTGCTGCTCCTGAACAAAAAAATATATGCAACTCTAATCATTACTCTCTTGTCACCATTCATTTACATTTATGCAACTTAATTATGATGCCAAATTGCCAATAACAAACGAACTTACCTTCTCTGAACCACCACCACTAGGCTCTTTCTCCGTCAACAACGACGACGGCTTTATCTCTTCACCAGCAGGAGATTCAGCAGTTGCCGCCTTATCCGGGTCATGAGCCGTAGACCCGGAAAGACAACCCGGGTCGGATCCCAAAAGATACCTTGTTGAGCCGGGAGGGGTTTTGACAAAGTCGCACGCGGGTCTCGCAACACAGCTGAAACTCTTCCTCGCCAAGCTCATGTCATTCGTGATGAGCTTCAACAGCGCCGCCGCTCCACCACCGCCACCGCCGGTGCTTTTCCGGCCAGTGAAGCTCCTCCTCCCCTTATAGGTCTCTAGTTTCTTTTCACTCATCTCACCGTCGGCGGGAGAAGCGGGTATTCTAATGTAGTCGTCGACGGTGGATCTCCGGCCATCTTTAATGATCGGATTGTGGCGGTCGATAGCTCGGCCAATGCTTTGTTCATTCTTGACGACGTCGTTGGTGGTGGTTGATTTGTGATTGTGGTCCATGCTTGAACATATGGCTGTTGATGCTTGCGAAGCGCAGAACATACGTCCCTTCATTTTTTTGTTTCTTTTCCTTTTGGCCGTAAGAAACCTAAAAGTACCAAAATGTTGCAAGAACTTGAAAGAAATGTTGATGAGACTGTTAATATATCTCTATATGTGCGTCATATCATATGAGGAGGATGTCTTTTACTCGCCTCGTATATAGAGAGAGAGAGGATTGGATTGGAATAGAGACAAAGGGAGTTAAGAGTGTAACGCTCGTTCGATAAAAGTTTTTTGTCCATATATGTATCAATTAATAATCTATAGTTGTTGAGACGTCATTTATAACTTACTCACGTTCTACTTTCTCATTTCCCTAAATATCTTACATTTTGTTATTTTACTTTCTCATTCGCCGTTCCTAAGTAAACAAGAGCAATGTATAATCAATTTTTGGTACCGCGAATGTATTATATATTGTGATGATGATTGAACCTTAAAATTACGTGTAAATGTTAAACTAATTTACTAATTATGGTAATCCAGGTGACCAAAAGTTTTGAATTAATGGGTTTTTGGTTCGATAGATATGGTTACAAATATGAATAGAGAAACAGAAGAGTATACATTATTCAGCTATGGACACGGACCATATGATACTTTTTAAGCACATTGGATCCTTTGATATCAAAAGTACAAATATATAGTATATAACTTATACCAAATCGTCCATTATTTCAAAGTTAGATGGAATGTTCTCTATATAGTAAAATCGGATGAAAAGCTATAAAGAATATGAAATGAAGAGAGAATTATGCGAATATCAACCTTAGTAATTTCTGAATGAATCAATACAAACACTTAACCTTTTAATTTCATGTCATGATATATAGCCACAAATTTGGATAGTAAATTACATTTAACGTGAGAGTTAAGAGAGTGTACCTTTGTTTTTTGGTTGGCACTTAAGACTATTTGCATAATTAATTGGGGCACCAACTAAGTGTCTGAGTGAAAAAATCTAATAGTGCATGAGACAAATATTGTTATACAATATATATTTTACACATAAGAAACACATAATTTCTAAAATCAAACAATTAAGTATAATTATTGTTTGTTAATGTATTGCATGCTCACTGTCACTGGGATGCATATGCCGGGCGTGGACCGTGGGACATCCTTTCACGAGGCATTTCCAAATACTACTTCAATCTTATTTAATTTCATTTTTGTTTGTTTGTCTATTTTTATATATTTATATGATAAATGAAACACTGAATCTGTGTCAGAGAGAGACGAGACATATGGCAACGGTCGAAAAAAAAAAAAAAAAAAAGATTAATAAAATAAAATCTTGAGAAAAGAGTATGAATGGAGTTTTCCTTATAAAAGGACAACGTGATGCCTTGAATGTTAGAGCCCGACAGAGCTTTTGTATGATTACCACAATTTATCTATCTTCTTCTCAACTTTTCAATATTTAATTAACTAATGTGGATCTTTTCTTGAGAATCTGTAACATTTGGAAACACGAGGAATATTCTGTGTTTTGATTTACAAAACAATCGAGGGTGTGTATTCGGTTTTAACTTTTAACCTTTAGAATTTTCACTGCATAAGAAAATGTAATTCGTTTACTGATCAGTTCTTAACTACAATTCAGGTTATAGAATCTATAATATAAAAGATGGCCAACTCTTTCAAGTTGAGTGCCACCTTAGTACATGAGAGTAATATCTGTTATTTTAATTTTTGTAATTAATAAATTATTATTATTATGTAATTAAAGTTAGACCAATTAATTATTTACTTTTTAAGTGTGTGCTATTTAAATATATTTGTTTTGGTTTTTATATGTTTGATAAATGTATATTTTAATTTATTATTAATGTAATGAAAACCTCACAAAAATAATCAGAATAAAAATAAAATAAATTAAGATTTGCAGCGTGATATGTGACCGAAAAAGTAGTATTAGAAATGTTTAATTAGTCTGCGCCAAGAACAAATACGATCTGCTAAAAATAGTTGTCTCTACTTATATTATGATTTGAAGAGTTTCTATAATTATTTTTTTCTTATATAGTACTTCTCTAAAATATACTATCTATTTAATTTATTATATATATACAACGCATAACATATCTCACATTTCATGATCAATAAACTATTTATTACATATATAGTCAATGTTTACATAATACGTATATACATATTGCATGTTTATTCAAATACACAATATCCTTAAGTAAAATTTAAATATATGATAAAATAAATTTTAACTAAACTTTTTAACAAACTATATTATATAACAAAAATCTGCGCATCGCGCGGATATTCATCTAGTATAGATAATGAACATTTGATAGGCTTCTGTTTTCCATTGTTACCAACGAGCGTTATTCACAGTTTGAGAAAGCCACAATTAGCCCAGTGAGCTTTGCAAACAGAAGCTCTCCCTTTGGGCTTTGCAGATATGGGCTTTAATGTTAGAAACGAGCGTTTTTCACAGTTTAGGTTAAGCAATGATGAAAGCCCATTGGGCTAACTGTGGCTTTCCCGCTAGCCCACGGGATCGTTTGCCGGAGAGAGCCGCGAAGAGGAAAGCAACCTCGTCGGAGCCGATCGCGATTGGTGTAACAGAGATCTTTCCGGCTATTGTTGCCTCGTGGGTTTTTGAAATTTGTTGTTTTCTATTGATGAAAGCTACGGTTAAATGCTCACGAGCTGCGAGGCGAGACGAAGACACAGCTAGCTCAAGGATCTTAGCCGGAAGCTTTCTCTCCTCCGTGTCGCCAAAATCATCGGCGGAAACCCGAGAGTATGTGTTCATTTCCTTCATTTTATGAGGTAAAGTTTGGATTTTGAATAAAGCAGCTCGGCCGTTTGTATAGTTTTAAGTTTATTATTAAAGCGAGTGCTCATTATATATTTGATTTGATAGCTCAAAATTGATATCTTTATGCGTTCTAGTTGCTTCAACAGATGTTCTCTGATAAAAACTTGAACTTTACATGTGTAATATGGTGATGATCTCTCTTTCTAACGAGGCAACTTAATCTTGTTGATTTTTGCAGAATGAATTTGTGGGTTTTGATGATGTAGCACAGATGTTAACTGTAATGTCTCAGCTGAAGCGTCGAAGAAGAAGAAGTATATTCCATTTCACTATGATCTTCAATCCAAAGAAAAGCTAAATGGCAACAGCTCATAAGGCTTACCTGTGATAGTAAACAGAAATTATGTTAGGCAAACATTTCAATCACTCCTATATTCACGTAGTTTGTTCTGCTCTCTTGGATGGATTATTGACGCAAGAAGATATTTTTGGAAAACCGATGTGACGTTTCAAACATCGTGTTACTTTGAACCTGTGTCTCTTCTTTCCTCTTCTCAACTTGTTTGAAACATACAAAAGTAGAATCATTTTGGATGATGCTCACTGGATTTTTCTCGGAACTGGCAGCATTTCTCTAGACATTTGGTTTCTGCTTTTGTAAATCTTGTCGTCCCATCACATCCCTTGTTCAGGAATGTTCATATTTTTTTGTCAATGCCATTAATTATTGAAGACTAAAATGCTTACTTTCCCATGCTGAGTTACGTGATCAAAGTTAAGTTTAAACATAGCATGTCCCCACTACATGTTCACTGCAAAAAGAAACTTTTTTCTTGTCAAGCTTTTTTCTTACAGAGTATTTCTCTTTTGGGAAGACATTAGAGTTGAGTGATTTTATGTAATGTGGATCTTCGATATGTTTGTATTGACAATCCATCCAGCTTGGAGGATAACAAAGTAAATGGAAAATCTTATGATTGCAATCCATGTTCAATGCTCTTTCTTTAGTTAGGTGTGTGTTGGGTCGGGAGTCTTTGACAAAAGCTACAAGTATACATTAGCAAACGGAGCAATCCATTAGAGGTGGCAAAAAGCTTGCCGGATTAGGGAAGAAGACAAGCTATCCACGGACAAGTGGTCCGAAAAAACTCATACTTGCTTGTGATTACGAAAAGGCTCTCTCTTTTTGTCATTGTCTCTCTGTCTATTTGCTTCCAAATTCACTTGTGTCTCATTGCACATCACATAATATCACATCATAAATAATTCAAAACCAATTCTCGACTAAAGCTTATTAGGTGAATTGGATGATTGAGAAGCAGAAACGAAGAGTTTCTATAAGTGAGATGGATTCTAGTAGTTAGCTTCTACTGGTGTATAAACAGTTAAAACCAGTTATGATAAGTGAAGTGGGTTCCATGTACAGACATAACTGGTGTTTCTTGCTTTATTTCTATTTTAGTTGGAGACACAGGATAACTCTTTTGAGTCTTTTAGCTTTTCTGAATTGTCCCCAAAAATGGATTTTTAATTTATTAATTGATTTATGTATGGTAGTTTCTACGAGTCTGTGTCACATGTTCGAAATCTTGTAATTTTCTTTAATCGTACGAATAGACTGACAAAATTTAGTCGTCAATTAAACTTTTGAATGGGTCAAAACTCAAAATACTGTGGAAAGGATCACTTCATCTTCTGGTTGCTGTTGTAGATCATGTGGATTTTTGGACTTTACTACGAGGGTAACTGTTTACTGATATGCATGGGGGTCAATGGTCAAATTGTACTTTATTATAAAATATTATGAAGTTTGATATTAGAACATTATGTATGATTGTTTTTTGTTTAGTATACTTTCGAACATGTAGTATATATACTGTACTTACAAATTATATTGTACCATTTTTTTGAACATGTGTAACGATGAATGTAATGAATTTAAGGTATGTTTACGGTTAGAATGTGGGGACTCATCGATCTTGCGGTGGAACTAGCTGCACATGTTCATTTTAACCTGACTCATTCATCTCTTAATTATCATTAAATTGATACTTTCTCCGTTCCAGAAAGTTTGATATTTTAGAAAAAAAATTTGTTCCACAAAGTTTGATTTTTTGGATTATATATAATCTATTTCTTTTTTCCAGAACACTTTATTTTTGGAAAAAGAAAATATATATTAAAATAACTAATATAAAGAAATATTAAAATGAAAAAATAACTGAAAAAAATAATTAATGATTGCTTCTTAAAACTTGTGAAAAATTAAAAGAATCGTATATTAAGAAACGGAGAGAGTAGTTAAATCCAGAGATTAATTGTCTTTATTTCTAAAGCAAAAGTCGATCAACTTACTATTCCCATTTAATTATATCGACTTGACCGATGATTGGAATGATGGTGGTCACAAACTTTCATGTGTCCTCTAACCTAAGCATGACTAGATTCGAACTGCCAAGTGGACTGGATCAAAGGCGTGGTTTAAAAAGCCACCCTAATAGTACCTATTCTTATTAGTCAAGTCGATTAAATTACGAAATTATCATTTTATATATTTGTTTCCGCCAAATAAGCCTTTTAAATATTGTTGCACCTGGTAGTGGTACTTGAACTGAAAGTACACGTACAGACACATATACATATACCCAGTCAGAAACTACATATATACTTTAACATTGAGTAATCATAACAGAAATATTTTTAGGTCAAATGTGGTTTAATAAAATAATAACCTAGGTGGGATTATTTCTTCAGTTTCGGACAAAAGTGAGAAATTCTTTACTAACAAGTAAAGTTTATGTGTTTTTTGGATAATTACAAGCTACTTTATTCGTCGTTACTTATATGTAAATTATCGAAACCAATGACATATTATTATAAGCCTAACTTTAACAAGCTTATAATAATAAGCCTAACTTTCACTGCATGGAAAACGAAAGCTACACACTTTCATGCAGCTGACACTCATCATGCTTCTCATGGACTCTTTTAAGATTTTCAACAAGATTTTTTTCTCCACGCGGATTTCTATTAGTCTATTTAATTAATCGAAATAGTACAGCATGACTTATATTCTTAACAAGCTTCGTTTTCATTTGATAAAAGTATGGAGTGGTGTGTGTAATTTATTACTATAAATTGCGAAAATTGCAAAATAGTAAATAAATGTCTTTGTTATCTTATAAATTTGCATGTACTTTCGCTGCTAAAACATTTCAAACAACTTACGTTTCTTATACCAAATCTTACACTATATCTAATTCATGGCTTTGAATAAACCAAATGAATCATCAATGGGACCATATCTCTTGTAGTGATAAACTTCAAGAAGCTCACAATCATTGAAATCTTTATATTCGAAATATTGTTTTTTTATAAAAAGATACTCTGAGTTATTCTTTTTTGTTGTTTGTGGGGTTACATTTAAGATTTATATGAATGTAAAGTTGGACCCCAAAAAATGGGCCTATTTTCGCTCTTCTTCTTCTACATGTACTTAGTAGACAATTTAAATAAAAGAATTATATTATATGGTAACATATTGACCTATACTTATTTTGCATGGTATATCTATGATTATAAATTTGTTGTTGACACAAAATACAACCGATATTTCTTTTAAACATATAAAAAGGCACCTCAGAGAGAGATAGAGAGACGATCCTCAGTATTGCTGTAAAGTCACTTTTATTGAGTTTGCTTCCTCCTTTTCGTTTGGGTCCACTCTAAAATTCCTTTTCTATAGCTTAACCCCCAAAAAATATACTCTAGCTCAAATGTTTCAATTTGACCTGTCCAGAAAAAGGTTAATATGATGGATAGAAATCTGAATATTGCAAACTATAAATTTCGTGTATTTTTTTTTCCCTTGTCAACAAGCTTTCTACGCTGTTAAATAGTACATTTTGTTAATAATTAAATATGAAAATTAAACTGATAGTGATGAATCATGAAAATAGTCAATGGTTTATTCGGGAAGCTCACTATTATTTTATTCAGTTCATTGAATTCACAACATAAAATTGTATTCCATCTCTTTCAAATTGTTAGGTGTTTTGGAGTTTTGTATTGTTTTACAAAGTTATACGTTTTTCCCATTTTATATTATTTATACTTTCTAATTTTTCTCTACTAATTTTGTTGAGATAAAAACTATAAGAAAGTTTTATATTAACAAGAATACATTTATAGTTGCAACTAATTGTTTAATATGAATGGAGAAAACTTAAAACATATACTAACGTTTTGAAACTAATTGGAAAAGAAAACTAAATGCTATCGAACGGAAAAAGCGTTACCGTTACGGGAATTTGCACAAGTAAAAGAAGTTACTAGGTCGATAGGTTGGAACTTGGAACTAGTGTTCTTCTAAATATTTCAGATTGTATATACGTTGATGTTGCCCAACGCTATAAAAGTTACAATTTTATAATATCCTTCAACTTTACTCGATTATTGGACACATTTCCGTTAAATAATCTACCATTTCTTCTTCTTGTCTTTTTCCCACAAGCGAGACCTGCTTTCTACCTTTTAAGTTTTACTATTAGCCTTAAAGATAGAATTAAAGTTAAAATTATGGGTTTAATATTAAACCCCAATTTCTCAAACCAAAGTCATTCCACTTATACTCAAAAAGTTAATATATCCAAGTTGTATCCTCTTACTTTACTACCATTTTCTGATAGGCTAAAAGCTTGTGATATGAATTAATGCATGCAAACACTATTTTTTTCAAAAAAATATATATAATCGGTAATTATGGGTTGAATCCTACTCATTCAGACTATGTTAAACATCTGTGACAAAAATCATAGCTAATCAGAAAGTGAACTGCGGACTCTAATCAATTACCATTCCACCATCACCACTAGATTTTGTAGGACTGTTTCTTTTTCAGTAATTTTTGATCTTAGACTATGTGTAACAGACTAACATCTAAGATCAAACTTATGAATAAACTTGTTAAAGATGTTTGTGACGGTTTTTGTTTGTAATTTAAATTTGAATAGTGTTGTTGATATAGACCACAGACTATTTGTAACAGCTTTTAACGGTTTGTAATAGAAAAATAGTAGTATCATAATAATTGCCAAAGAAAAACTAGTGACATGTGATACCTAGGCTCTAGCTGATGAGTACCATAAATGCAAAAGGACTTAGAATTTAGCACCATAGAACAAGAACAACACGAAATTACTATTGTTAGCATTGCAAAGCAAGCTGCTAATGAATATGCATTATGAAATAGTTGTAAATGATTCCAGTGACTTGAAATTGGCTCAAGCAGCACAAGATTTTGATGTTTACTTAAATCTTCCACTATGTCATGTGTCATAAATATTCACGGAAAAAAACGCAAAAATAGTTGTTATAAAGTCAAAAAGGATTAGATATGTAAATTCAAATGATTTTTTTTCCCCTTGAATAGAATGTTTTGGTAGTTGTCATTAAATTCTTTTTTCAGCGTATATCATATGATTAATAGATTGACTTAAGAACGTGGTTAGTTGATTAGTTACTAACTCGAAACTAAAAGCTAACGAATTAACGTCCGAAAAGAGAAAAGAAAGCAGTGTTCTGTTGACAACCCAAATTAGAACCTTGAAATTAGTAATTTGGTAGCATTAACACAGAAAGAAGTTTCAAATTCAGCAAACTTCTAAAAAAAAATAAAGCACACAAAAGAATCTAATACGAAAAAAAAAGAAAAAAAATCAAAGTAGAAAAAAAAAGTTTCTTTTTTGAACTTTATGTGTCCTTTTCTGTTTTGGAAGTGAGAATCAGAGAGAGAGCGTAACAGATCCGTCAAATTTCTTGGCAAATTCTCATCCTTTTTCAATGTCGCTGCAAGTAGAAACAGAGGTTCTTGAAGAAGAGAGCTCAGAATCACCCACATTGCTCTTCCTAGTGGTAAACGACTGCTTACAATGCTCAATCGCTCCTTCAATGGAGTTATCAACCTCCGAGCTCGCGTTGCTGCTTCTCATCAGCGTCTGCAGATCCAACGACCCGTTCGATCCAAAACTGAACGAAGACGAAAGCGAAGAAGAAGAGGAAGAAGAAGAAGACGAGGAACACTTTACTGTAGAATGCCTCTGTATCGCACCAGAGAAGGATCTCCTGTGGATCAATGGAGGATTGCTGATGTTTGAGCATTCGGTTTTCCCATATGGGCTCTTCTTTTTCGAGGATTTAGAGGTCTTGACGCTTTCAATTTTGAATTTTGGATGGATCTCTGATGAATCTGAGCATCCTGGTCTGGAGAAGAGAGCTCTGATGTAAGCGCGTGATGCCTTGAGCTTCTGTGTTAAAGATGAATGTTTGATCTTTTTGCTCCAACTGTTTCCAAGATTCTCGTTGTGCTCGATGAATCTCTTGAGCTCCGTGGAAATCTCGAAGTAACATTGCTCGTCTTGGCCGCTCACTTCGATCTCGCTGCTACTAAATCTCCGCGGCGAGGATACGGCGGCGCGTGGGGAAGTCGGAGTAGCTGTATCGACGGCAGCGGCGGTGGAGGAGGAGGCGAGAAGCTTTTGAACCATTTGGAGGCGAGGAGGGAGGTGTAGAGGGAGGAGTTGACCCTTGTAGAAGAGTTCGTCGGCCGGATATGTGGTGGATTCGCCGGAAGCTACGGCGGAGGAGCACATTTGGAACTCGAACTCTCGGTTTTGCGGCGGAGAGCAGGTGACAGCGAAGCTAATGAAGCTTGAGGATGGAGAAGAAGACGAAGAAGAAGAGAGATTGACCTCCATGTCTATGTAATCATCATCGCCATCGTTGGACACAGCTTGTGTTCTTGTTCCAGTTTCATGCAAATCCATATTCTATGTATGTTGTGTATGTATCTGTGTATATGTGTCTGAAATCTGAATATCTCTTTCTCTCTCTTTCTCTCTCTTTCTCTCTTTTCTCTTTGTGGTTACTTACTTCAAGGGGGACTGAGAACTGAGAAGAAGCTCATGGGAGGTTGGGAGGAGGGAAAGAGCATCTTTTAAAGTGACCTTTCTTTAATTTATTTATTGTTATCTCTTCCCTTTTTATTTTTATAAAATAAATGCCTAGGTGGCTACTATTACTATATCTCCAATTTTATAACATTTGAATTTTGTTTTCTGGTTTTTTATCACATTAAATTTCTAGACAAGAAAAGATTTGTAGTGTAATACATCCAACTATGTAATTCTTTTATCTTTTCAACAAGATTTGTCTATGACCACCAATTTCTCTAAGGGCTCCCTTATTTTAATATTATTACGATCTCAAACTTTACCGTTGCATACATTTTTTTGTTCTTTCAAGAAAAAGAAAAAAATACTAAACATTTTAATTGTGTTCTGCGGCGTGTGAATTTCCACTGGTTATTAAGTTGTTATTACTATAGCCTGTAGCCTGTATGTATGATTTGTGGCTTATGGTAGAGAAGTACCAGTATTAAAATCAGAATGGTGATGATTTAAGTGATTAAGTTAGGATCATAGTGTAGCTTGTAAGCAATTAAATGTCATTGGTTTCAATTGTTTCTAATGATGATATATATAATTAAATCGACTAATGAGTTTGTGGATCTATTTTGAAGTTCTCATAAGATTATGTTCCCATATTCCTCGTACTTGTTACTGATTCCCTCCCTTCGCAACCTTAAACTGTTTTTCGGTTTTCGTTTTTGATAATTACTATGCATTTTGCTAGTAACTTCACTAAAACCCAAGTCTGGATCTTAACTTGAATATACTAAATTGTCAACCGTGATCCAAGATTACGAAAGTTAATATTCGAACAACGTCTAAGATACATGGGTAGATCAAAATTACTACAATATCTTTTTTTTTGTTTAAAATGATCATTACTGAAACTTTACTAAAAAACATGACTGCTCATTTGTACACACACAAAATTAGGCTTTTACTTTATATATCAGTCTAAACCTAAATCCCACAAACCACAACAAGTTTCAATACTAGTATAGGGAACAAACTAAAATATACTTCCTTGTTTCATAATAAGTGTTATTTTGGGAAAATGTATCTGTATTATAACTGGATGTATTAACCTCAAAACACATCCAGATACATCAAGTTATAATATAAATATATTTTCCCAAAATGACATTTATTATGAAACAGATGGAGTATAATTTACAATCGTCCGGTGAATACTTAAAATTGATTACTAACACAAATTGATTCCACACTTTAATATCAAGGGAACAAACTAAATATCAAGGGAACAAATAACAAATTAAATATCAAGGGAACAAACTAACTTAATTCTTACACATATATTCCAAGGAGATACAATCATATCACATTCATGTGCCGAGTATACGTTAAACAATTTTGGTTTGCAAACAATCCATATAAACAACAACGTAACTGTCGTGCTTGTAATTTCAGCAAAACAACGTTTATTAGTATAGAGTATAGACTAAGCAACTACTCCATTTCTAATTTTCTATGTGCACATATGTAACGCCCCAACCGTGTGATGGTAGTGATTGGTTCTTTAGTTTAATTCTTGGAAAATCTAAAACACTTAGTTTTTTTTTTAAATGACTTTTTTTTTCTTTAAAGATCTATTGAGATTATTTTGAGTTTCAGTTTGGTTTTGTAAAACTATTTTGAGTTCTATTTATGAAAAGAATATTGATTTTGAGTTAAAAGTGGGGTAATTTGGTTAGAAAATTAAGTGGATAGCACGACGTATTAAAATGATGAGAGAAAGTGTTACAACATAATTCTCAAGTATCAGAAAAGACGATATACCAGTAAACAATCAATATAACAGTATATTCTTAACGGGTTTTATTTCTGATTTGACCAGCAATAATTTTTTAACACGAAAACGGAGAAGCCTACTAAGACGATATAAAAAGTTTAAATCATAGGCCATGCTTAGAACAAATAAAAAAAGAATTGTTTTATCCTATCCGTCGTGTCTCATTGGCCACGATAACAACGGTCACGTGAATGGTAAAAAGAGCACAAACGTTAGGTGACAACAAAGTCACAATCTTTTCTTACATTACAGAAAAGAAAAAAAAGTCACAATCTTTTTTGTTACAATCAAAATTGCACCAATTCTTGTTTTCCACATATCAAAAAGTTATCTTTTAAATCTAAAAAAGGGTAATAATTGTTGCAGGTTGTGGTGGTAAGTGGATAGCTCCTTTCATCCCCACATTCCTATAATACTAGTATTTTGACAAGTCTCTTCGCTTTCTACTTTCTTTAATCATAATATAATCACATGCAAGAATTATATACCTTCCTTTTCTACCGAAAATTAGAAAATGAGAATAGCAATGGAATAAGAAAAACCAGATTTATGACCTTTGTACTTCATATTTTACACATTAGAGGTTAGATTTTTTTTAGTGAAATCTCTTAAAACTTTATAAAAAATACTTAACCATATTAGGAACCATATAGGGTAATTCATCATAATAGAAAGGAAGGTTTAGTTAGTCCGTACAAATGATGTTATAGTTTGGTGTTGGAGAGAAATGAAGTGGGAGCTCTGTGTCGTACACAGCGAAGTACTTAAAAAAAAGCAGAGTGACTTCTTCTCTTTTTTTAATCATTGAAACACCTCACAAACTACCACTTATATCGTTTCCCTTTTTCCCAATTTTTATGTTGTTAAATATAGTACTTTCTAACTTCTATTTCCAGGAAGTACTTAATGTCTTAGCATTCTCATGAGATGACAACAACTAAATTTTAATTTTTTAAAAAAATAAGAATTTGACCAGATGATAATGAAAGTGAGATGCATATTAATTTGACCAAAAACCGAAACAAAAATCTTAATTTTCTCGCACATTTACATTGTTTGAATAAGATGACGATGCAGAAAGCAAGAAATGTAATATGATTGAAAAGTGAAACAAGAAACCAAAAGTGGGGAAAAAGACTGAGAGTAAGTTGTAAAGAACTTGTTAATAAAATTGGAACCCACTAAATGAATTAATGGAGTGAGTAAGTGGGAAGCCTCTCAGTCAAAACATATGCACACCATAAAAACCACCGCACTTCATATATAAATCAGTGGACCTACGCTTTTTTCTTCTTCTTTTTGTTATTGTTTATTTACTTGTCAATGAGTGGACTTGAAATTGTAAATGGATCATCCGTATCCTTTAGCTACCACGTAATTCGAATTTGAACCTCTTGAAATTTTGTTAAAATATTATTGAAAATCGAAACTGTTCAGGTAGGATTAAGCCAAGGCACCAAATGATAACAACAAAAACCATTCGACTGCTTTTGCAGTTTGTACCAAAACAATGTCAATCAACGATCAAATCGGATCTCATGAGTTGTCTGACCTTATTTTTAAAGCTTTGTTTTGTGATCCACTTGAAGCAAACAAGCTCTCTCTGTCAGTGCTTACAAAATTAATAAAATGATTATAATATTGAATGATCAAATTAATATAGAGAATAATAGTGATCATTTTTTTTTCGTTTGCTTTTGCATGTTTATTTGTTAAATTATTGTCTTGTTTTTTTTCCACAAAACTCAGTTGTGACTCCAATTTCTAAAAAAAGGAGTTTGAAGTAAAAGGCAAAATCTTACGTTTCTTTGTAAAATATACTCCTTCCGTTTCATAATAAATGTCATTTTGAGAAAATTATCTGTATTGTAATTGGATGTATCTAGATATGTTTTGAGTTTAATACATCCAAATACATTGCTGATATATTTTCTCCAAATGATACTTATTATGAAACAGAGGGAATATAAACTTAAAAACGCAGACATAAATCTCTATGTCGGAAACAATTGGATCCTAAGTTAATTAAACTCAGTTTTGTTCAATAGGTTATATAAATAAGCTTGTTCAAATACAAATATATTAAAGACGTGGGCGTTGACAAAGGAAGAATGTTCAAATTCTTTAAGTGCGTTCAATAAATATACGCATTGCTTTGTGTGAAGGTAACAACTGCATTTAGTTCGTTAGAACGTACTGACCACACTGAATGCATTTCCCAATTCAAACTTTTTTAATTTCAAACCAATGTGCCAACAAGGCATTTAGATCATTTGCCATCATATACTATAGTTTATGACATAAGATGTTAATAAATACTCAAATAGGAACGAAAATGAAAGAGGAAAACTGTATAAATATGTATAATTCGAAGAAGGTAAGACAAAAAATATGTCGGGAGAGGTAAGAGTATACAGTACAAGGAGGTAATATACTGTATCTACATTTGATCATATTTCAAATTAGAAAAATTCAAAAAGAAGGAAAAGAAACTTACAATTTCCTTTTATATGTTTTATGTAACTCTGGAAAGTCAGAACCTTTCAGTTAGTGTAATAGAGATATACTCCTCCTCTTCCTCCATCATCCGCTACAGCAACAATAACAAAAACAAATGCAACATTCGGATAAGTCTTTTTCGAATAAGCATTACATGTAACTTTTACCTTTGAAAGCTTCTTGTAAAAGTATGAGTTTAAAGTTCAAAGTGGTTTTTACCTTTGCAAAATTTTGGGGTCATCAGCTATTGGCCTTTGAGGTGAGTGTCATCAAGAGCGTCGAATTCCCAGTCATTGATTTCATCTGCCAAGAACTCTTCTCCGTCGTCCAGTTCCAGCTCGAGCTGTTTCTTTGCACTGTCTGGCGAACCATCATCACCAGATTCTTTCAGGACTTTGTCGGAAAGTGGAATCTCTTGACTCATTTTCAGGGACGGTGAGCGTGAAGAAGAGGATGTCCTTGAAGGAGACTCGATATCCAGAAGCGGGCGTTCGATAGACTCAAACTCTTCTCTTGTTTTGTCCAATGCCTCAAATAACTCTTTCACTCTTTTATCGTCTTTCCTGGAACAGGAGAGTGTGGATGTGTTTTTTTTTACTCATACTTGTGTAAATTCTCCAACAGCGAAAATGTAGAGATACAAAGTTGCAGATAGATTCTCCATGCATAGCTGAATATGACTACTATAACGTCTAAAAATTTGAACGGGGCATGTTTTTGTAACGTTTACCTGGTGATACCTTCCGTCTGTGAATAGAATGGCTTTTTCATCGCATCTACCACACTTAGTGTTGTTACAAACTGGCAAACATAATAAAGAAGAATCAGAAGATTGGTTACGAAAAAGGACGAGGGAAAGTAGAAACTTCCTGTCTCTACAGTTGTAACCAAGCTTAGGAATGTTCTGTTTTCTTATACAAATTTGAGAGAATTGGTCTACATGTCTATTTCATAAAGCCAAGTACCTTAGCTTCGAGGTCCAGATACTCCTTCTCAAGCTGTTTTCTAGAATCGATTGGCTTTCCATCCTTATCCTCTATCTTTTTTTCTGTTTCTAACCTGAAATATTTCCCCATAAAGCATAAACAGAGCAAATAGAGCTATCAGCCTAACTTTAGTCAAATAAAATTTATAGGAAAAGTGAACTGATTTATTACCCTTTACTTGGTTCCAGATTTCCGACAACTCTTCGAATCTTTGGTAAAGAAGGATCCAACTGTTCCTGAGTTGATATTAAAAAAAAATGAATGTGAGATTGATCTTTGGTTTCCAAAAACAAATGTATACAATTTATCTACCGTAACATGATAAAATTGGCACTAATTTTGGGGGTGAACATTTAGAGTTACCTTGTAGAAAGAGAGGAGCTGAACAATCAGGTCGATGAAATGATCACCATATCTCTCCATCTCCCCACTTGAGTATAGATCCACAGTGGAAGGAATGGCCAAAGATTAGGGATCAAATGCAAAGTCATTACAGGAAGCAACATAATTGCTGAGTTCTTTGCATTGTGGAGATTTAAATACATACCTCACTTGTTTTTCCTTTTGTTGAGCAAAATTAGACTGGATAATCCAGGTATCTTCCAAAAACTTGATCCACTTATTTACAACATCTGCCTCTACTCGGCATGAACATATCGAACGAGTCAGCTCTTCTTCCTACACCCGTAAAGCCAACCAAACATCATGGAACTATTCTTATGGGCTTAACGTTCCATCTATCTAAAAAGAGAACATTACAGTTAGTTTACCTTTGACTTCAGGTGCATAAGAATTTCATTACTCGCATTATCAAACTGCTCACTTTCTTCTCTGGCATTGCGAAGACGACCCCGAGCAGACGTTATTGAGGTGTTGACCTTCAAAAAAAAACATGTGAACTCTGTAATATAACTCTACACATCTAAAATCTCCACCAGTTCATTAAACTGATCTTGAATAAGTTCTTATGGAAGGTTACTCTTTTCAGCTCAGCTTCAAGATCATCCTTCAAAATCTCAAGTTGTTTTAGCTCTGCCGCTAAATCCTGGAAATCACATTTGTGCATGATAAAGGATATATAGATATATATATATATGTACCAGAGATCTAAAGCACTAAGCCAACATTCCATCAACAAGGTCAAAGAGATTAGGAACTACAAACCTTCTCCAGCTGGCTGACTTCATTAGTTTTGGAAACTCGGTAGCTAAGAGCTTCTTCTTTCTGGCTTCTGTTTTTTTCATATGGAGAGAAAGCTAGATGTGAACTATGGTAGTATAGAAAGTAGATAAATTTTTTAAATTACCAGGTTACATTTGCTCTCTCACCTATGATCCACGATTCGTTTTTCGGCTTTTGAGGTAGAATTGAGTAACGATTCTGACAGAACTTTCAGTTTATCAACCTGCATATACATAATGAAGTTAGTGAAATTCTGACTCGCTTCTAACACCAAAACCAACATATAAATGCGAAATTAGGGTTGTACACTAGTGACACCAAGGCAATAATTATATATAGAACAGAGTTAGACTTTGCCAGATGGATCTTTGCATTTCGTAGAGTTAAGCTAAGAATCGTCTTTAATGTTTAGACAAAAATATGTATGAAGACAATTACAAACAAACCAACAAAAGCGGCAAATGTTGTCTGCATCTTTCACCTTCTCACTGTGTCGTTGAAGGGAATCACCATTTCCTAATGATTTTTTCTTCAGCAAGAGTGCTTCTAGCTTCGAAAAAGTGCGAACTTGTTCAAGAATTTCTCTGAGAGCCTGCAGCAACCCAAGTTTCAGTACTATCTCACAGAGATTGATCCAGAAATGTATCGAAAAATCATGAAGATACTTGTGTAACAAAACAATGCAACAAAGATTTTCCTAGAAGCTTAATAGTACTTCCTTTCACTTGGCTTCTATGTGCAAAAAAACAATCACCTTTCTATACAAGATAAGTAAAAGCAACAATAGCTGAAAAAATCTGAGACCAGATCTAATGTGAAGAAAGGCTTAGAGTAAACAATGAGGCAATGGAAGGTAGGAGAGACAATCTCACCTCTGTAGATGCAGCATTGTTGGTTCCAGCGGTTTTTGAGCTATCTTCATTTGAAGCCTGCTCGAGAACCTTGACCTTGGTCTTATCGAGTGTCTCCATCAGAGTATGGGCCTCAGTATCTATTCTGAGCTAGTCACAAATGAGAATTGAAACTAGAGAAGTAAATACTTCAGACTTGAAACATTCTTAAAACTCCACGCAAAGCTGCTTCAGCACAGGACAATTTAAAAAGAGTGTATAAAAAAGAGTTCTGATCCAAGAAATACCTTGCAAGATCAGCACTGACTTTTAGCCCTGAAATCGCACCTTGCACATATTGAAGAAGTTCCTCCCGCTTTGCCTTAGAACCAAAAACAAAAAAAAAAGAAGAGGCATTACGGAACCCAAGATCTCTAACAGTTTTTTCAAGAACATCTAACAGAACACCGGTTTTGCAAAATCCATAAGCATCCTTACCAGAACTTCATCCTTGTATTTCGAAAACACCGTTGCCAAGTCCTGAACATTTTGAATCACCGCCTGGTGGACTTCCTTCTCTCCTGACAAACAGAGCCTGCATGTATCAACCATGACCAACCATTTGAGTTGAAAAAATTTCAAAGCTTCTTCACATTCTCGTAAAAAACAACTGAAACACAATTTGCAAATCAGCATTCACCCAAACAGTTCCAGAAGCAGCTGGATTTCTTCCTCATTTGGTGCTTCAAGAATCTGAATTCACACAAAAGAGTTAACCTGCAGTTAAAACTCAGCGAATTCAGCAATAAAAAGTCGCCTCGAATCGCTATTACAATGAATCTGTCCTACATTTTGCACTATCTAAACTTACCATAGACAGTACCATCCCTTCAAGCGCCTCACTGTGAAGAAACACGTCGCGGAAAGTCATTGGCTCACCAGGCAATCCAGGATCAACGTAATAAACCTGTCCAGTTTTCACAAACGATAAGCCCCCAACATGGTTATAATAATGCAGAGAGACATGAGGATTTGGGTTACTCACGGTGCTGAAGTTTTTGGGAGAATCCTTGGCTTCGTCGGGATTAGGTTGATTCTGATCGTCGGTTTTGAGACTGTTGTTATCGGAATACGAATCAGAGATTCTCTCGATCTCTCTAAGAGCGACGAGCCACCTTCTTAGCAGCTGCACTCTCTCGCCGCCCCTGGAAGAGACGGAAACCTCTTCTAGCCTCTTCACCGCGAGGCTGAAGCTCTTCACGTTCCTCGATCCCTGCGTCAACAAAGACATTTTCGGCGATTAAGAAAAATCAAGACGAGATGAAATTCGGAATGATTTTCGAAAAGGAAATTACGATGCGGTCCTGGATGAGCTTGGCCCCTTCGGAAACAGCATTGCCGGCGGTAAGGACGACGGAATCGGCGTAATTTCGAACGGTGCGGGTGAGATTGTTCTTCCCGCCGACTTCCACTGCTTTGTGCACCGCCGATCTCAACCACGACATTGCGAATTCGAATTCTTCTCTCTCTCTCTGTGTTTCTCTCTCCTCCCTCAAATCACAAGATGTTTGAGTTTTTGAATTTTTCCAAATTAGCGTCTGTTTCTGGTTTCTATGAATATTACTGGTTGGAGAAAAATAAGATGGCAGAGAGAGAAAAAACGGAGTGGGATGCGACAGAGAGAGAGAGAGAGAGAGAGAGAGGAGAACAAGTCAGACGCAGCGTGTTCTCTTCGACATTTTCCCGGGTGATGATGGTCTTTAATTTATTTCATTTTATTTTATTAAGTATTCGATTTAAGACTACACAATTCATTTAATTGCTCAATTACCATATTATTCAACTCCAGTTTGTTTTGTTTTGTTTTTACAAATTTAACCCCAATTAGTTTTAGTCAATTCAACTTCTGTTTTTCTGTTTGTTTGTCTTTATTACACCAATTTTCCAAAATATTTGTCTTTTTAAAGTAGAAAACATATATATTGTCTTTTTAAAGTAGAAAACATATTTATATTTGATGGCTGTTTATATTTGGTTGTTATATACTACTCTCTCTGTTTTTTATTAAATAATATTTTAGAGATATGCACACAGATTAAAAAATTATTTAATTCTTTAATTTTTTAAAACAAAATATATTTTTGTCAATTCCAAAACAGTTCAACCAATAGAAAGATAAGATTTAGAATTCAAACAGTCAAAACAATAAAAATACAATTAATTTTTGCATAGAAATTTGGGAATATCATATATTTTGGAACAAAAAATAAACTCTAATTCTAAAAATATTTACACCAAAAAAAAAAAAACTGTAAAACACCATCTAATAAAAAACGGAGGGAATATATAGGATAAATTTGCATTTCGAGAAGCAATGTTTTTTTGTCTTAGTAGTACTAATACATATTCTCTCTTATGCCTACACAATGCATCTAGAACTGTAGTGAATTTGGTTATGGTATATATAGATATTGGTCGTCATTCACAGGAAAATAGATGTTTCATTTTATAGAATATTTGTAGACACTACTGGCAAAATAAATTAGAAACTTGTGCCGAGAGAAGACAATATTGTTTGCTTTTTAGTCCTTTCGATTTGATAGTTAATCGTTCTATTGTATATCCCTTAAACGTCAAAACGACGATATGTAATTCAGTTTCTGACTTAGCTTAGAATGGTATCTTGCAATCACTAAGTGTAGTAAGTTATAAAATGTTTTGCTTTTTTTTTTCCAGTAATTGTGATTTCAACTTCTGAGCATTGACTTTTATACGTCATATTCTACCAATCCACGCTCAAATGTTTTTAGATTTTGAAAGATTTGTATTCGCATGAGAAGACAATTCTGATAAATATATGGTGCATATGCCACAATATCGTCAGAACGCCAGAGAGCACAAATCTTTTTATTTTGTCAACGACCACATATCTAATTTATCAAACTGAACTTCTTTAATTATTACATCAAGTTGAACTTTTCTTACATCAACAGTTTGAACTTTAAACCTGGATTTATCATTTTTCACTTACAAACTTTATATCGTCTATTTAATTTCCAGCAAACTAGAACAGCCTCTATCTTTCTAATTAAGAACATTCTTGTTCGACCAAGTTAGCTACCAGAACTCATTGATTATCATTTGAAACGTTTCTTTCTAAGAACTTAGTCAACCTTTATTATAGGAAAAAAAATTGAAAGGGACATGCGTCATAAAACAAATATACAGTATTACATATTTCTTTTCTGCTGGTCATAAGATTTCTTGTAAGAATAGGTAAATGGAATGTAGTGATTTTGGTCTACATATGAAGCGTATACTATAAAAGTCCTGAAAAACAGATATAACAGTCATACCAAACGTAAATATGCCTACTTCTCCACGTTATGCTTATATTTTGGAATTTTTGTTGGTATTATAATATGCCTACTTCTTCACGGTAAGCTTATATTATCTATTTTGTAATGAGAATTTTGGGTTTTCGTGTAGCTCGCTCTTACTATTGAAGTCGTGTGCATGTGTGTTATTCCAATGACTTTTTGCTCCATTCCTTTATCATATCAACTTCTTTGAACTTACTAATCACTTGCCCATGTAGATGTACCTATATATGCACGTAAGATTTGGAATTCTGAAATAGTAAAATTAATGTTTTTATATATTTTTAACTAGGTTAAAATTTGTTGAAGTAGTATAACACCAAAACAAATGATTTTGACAAGATTTTTGAAAATTAATGATCCAATAGCACATGAATCCAAACTTTCACATGATTATCTCTGTTTTGTTTTTTAATCCATATAACCCGTGTAGCTAACCCAAATTATTAAACAAACACTAAAAAAATAGCGCATTTTCAAAGTACCTTAAGCCCCAAGAAATAGACATAAACACAAGGGCTTTTGCACAACTCTTCTCACCTACCCATTTACTTTTAGGTTAATACATTACATCGTTAGATACTTAGAGATCACCCACCCACATTGACCATTTCTTATCTTTCATTCTTTCTATCAAAATCCTCCTTATATAGTCTCTTCCCATTCCTATTCATATCTTCTTTGTGGGTATGAGCTTAAACCCAATAACCTGAGAAGATTAAAAATAAAATGTCTGGCTTTCTTGGAAAACTATCTCCGGCCAAACGAGTATCCGAGAACAATGATCTTCCTCTGTTTTATGTTAACCAGACCTCCATGGAGCCTCAGAGAAGTCCAAGAGGCGCACCTAAAGTCTCTGCCACACTCGCCGAGCTTCTTATGAATGTGGAGGATGACCAAACTACGACTCGACATGCTATGGAAATGACCTCACCTCTCACTTCTTCTGCATCGTCTTTTAATTCATGGACCTCGGCTCCAGCTTCTTCTATATCATCTTCTCCGTTTGTTCTTTCCTTCAACGACTTGACCTACAGCGTGAAGTTACAGAAGAAGTTTCAGCCTTTCTCTTGCTGCGGGAAGTCATCAAATGATTCAGCGTTGAACACTAAGATACTACTGAATGGTGTTTCAGGAGAAGCCCATGAAGGGGAGATGATGGGGGTTCTTGGCGCAAGTGGGTCCGGTAAATCAACACTGATTGATGCATTAGCCAACCGGATCGCCAAAGACAGCCTCAGAGGCTCAATCACCTTAAACGGGGAAGTTCTTGAATCCAAACTGCAGAAAGTCATATCGGCTTACGTTATGCAAGACGACCTTCTCTTCCCGATGCTCACCGTGGAGGAAACTCTAATGTTCTCCGCAGAGTTCAGGCTCCCTCGCTCACTCTCCAAGAAGAAGAAGAAAGCAAGAGTACAAGCTCTGATTGACCAACTAGGCCTGAGAAGCGCTGCGAAAACCGTGATCGGTGACGAAGGACACAGAGGCGTCTCTGGAGGAGAAAGGAGAAGGGTTTCAATCGGAATCGACATCATCCATGACCCGATCATCCTCTTCCTAGATGAGCCAACCTCAGGGCTTGACTCTACGAGTGCATACATGGTTATCAACGTGCTTCAGAGAATCGCACAGAGTGGCAGCATCGTTATCATGTCCATACATCAGCCTAGTTACAGAATCATGGGTTTGCTAGATCGTTTAATCTTCCTCTCCAGGGGGAACACTGTATACAGCGGCTCGCCTACGCATCTCCCTCAGTTCTTTTTAGAATTCGAACGCCCGATTCCTGAAAACGAGCACAAAACAGAGTTCGCGCTCGACCTTATCCGGGAGCTGGAGAACTCGGCAGCGGGAACCAAGACGCTTGTCGAGTTCCACAAGCAATGGCGAGCAAAGCAGGCATCAAGCTACGATAATGGCAACAGAAACAACAATGTCTCTCTCAAGGAAGCCATAACCGCTAGTATCTCTAGAGGGAAGCTCGTCTCCGGAGCAACAAACAACTCCTCAAACCTAACATCCTCCTTCCAAACTTTCGCAAATCCTTTCTGGATCGAAATGATTGTGATCGGAAAACGTTCTATACTGAACTCCAGGAGGCAGCCGGAGCTTTTCGGGATGCGTGTAGGAGCTGTAATGGTCACCGGAATCATCTTAGCCACAATGTTCACGAAGCTAGACAGTTCCCCAAAAGGAGCCCAAGAACGTCTAGGGTTCTTCGCATTCGCAATGTCCACCACTTTCTACACCTGTGCAGAAGCAATCCCGGTCTTTCTACAAGAACGCTACATATTCATGAGGGAAACTGCTTACAACGCTTACCGGAGATCGTCCTACGTCCTCTCCCAGTCCATAATCTCGATCCCTTCCCTCATCTTCCTCGCCGCCAGCTTCGCAGCCACCACATTCTGGGCCGTTGGTCTCGCCGGCGGAGCCAGTGGTTTCCTCTTCTTCTTCCTCACGATCCTGGCCTCGTTTTGGGCCGGAAGCTCCTTCGTGACGTTCCTATCAGGGGTCGTCTCCAATGTGATGCTCGGATTCACCGTCGTCGTAGCGATCCTCGCCTACTTCCTCCTCTTCTCCGGATTCTTCATCTCCCGAGAGAGAATCCCTCTCTACTGGATCTGGTTCCACTACCTCTCCCTGGTGAAGTACCCGTACGAAGGGGTTCTGCAGAACGAATTCGAAGATCCGACGAAATGTTTCGTCCGGGGGATTCAGATATTCGACAACTCGCCGCTCGGGCAGGTTCCGAGCGCCGTGAAATTGAGTCTACTGAAGAGCATGAGCGGTGTGTTAGGGATCAACATCACGGCGGAGACATGCGTGACTACGGGAATCGACATTCTGAAGCAGCAAGGGATCACAGAGATCAGCAAATGGAATTGTTTGTGGATCACTGTAGCTTGGGGATTCTTCTTTAGGGTTTTGTTTTACTTCACACTGTTGATCGGAAGTAAGAACAAACGGAGGTGATGACTGATGAAACCGTTTTTTTTACTTCTTCCTGATTTATTATTTTTGGCTTATTTTCTGAAAATCAAAAAAAAAAGAAAAGGAAACTTTGTCGGATTTTTTTTCCAGCTAAAATATATAGTATGTATTTTCTTCTTACATAATTAATCAGTTAATTAATTAAAGGTGTACTTGTTGTCTATCTTGAATAAATTCATTATTTCCGAAATACAAGATTCTCTATTTAGTATTTTCCTTTAATTCAAAATAGTAAAATGCCTTTAGGACAACCAAAAGTAAATTGCCTAAATGTCAAGCCAGATTTTAAAATAAAGAAAATAAATTTTTCAAATCGATCAAGGGAGAAAATCTATAATTCGCAAAGATTATCCCATTAAATCAAAATGCAATTTCGAGTCCACTAAATTCAAAGCACTAATAATCAAAAGAAACAAAAAAAAAAGTATCAAGGCGGAATTTGATTTGTTTTCAGTTGGTTGGTAATCAGTAAACCTCTAAATTTTTAAGTAACAATGTTTAATGTTGAATATTAAAATGTTCTAACCATTTTAACCACGTTTTAAGATTAATATACTTTATTTTATGATTTCAATCCACTAACGAGCTTAAAATAACTTTAGGCCCAATAGATTGCAAAACCATAGAGGTATGTGGAGCCATTACAACATCGGTAACATCGATTCTTATCTCTTTACCAAATACCAACGGTTTAGGTGACCCCAGCAAATCACTACCGTTGAATTTAGTCGGTTTAATGCGAAATCCCATATTTATTATTTCTTAGAGGTTGGCTTCTGCTTCCAGACGCTCTTAGTTCTTCCCCCTTTCGCTCGAAATTAGGGTTTCGCAGTGCTCTCCTTTATTCCCCAGGTATTAGAAAAACTACTGAATCTGATTATCTGGATTGAAAACTTATGTGTTTCTTGAGCTCAAATTTAGGTTTGACATTGGTTTGATGCTTTTGCGGTATTAGTTTTTGCTAGGTTTCTGTCTTTCTTGTATATTTTCATCTCTCCCCAAAAAAATTCATCTTCTCGTCTCTAACCATGCTCGTTGAGTTGTGTTTGATAAAAATTTTACTCTTTTGGGCGTCTTTCGTAAGACGTTATGATTCTCTTTGACTATTTTCCTATAGGTCTTGACTTAGTTAAGTGATACGTTTATCTGCCTCTTTGATTCCTAATTCTCTATCTATTCATTGAATTTCACTGGCTTCATCTTGTATCTGTTTTGGTTTGTTTATTTAGTTTCTAACAAGTTATGCTCACAAAGTTGTGATTTATTAATAGTTGAAAATGCCTCGCTATGATGACCGCTACGGGAACACTCGTCTTTATGTTGGCCACTTATCATCCAGAACTCGTACCCGAGACCTTGAACATCTTTTCAACAGATACGGAAGGTAATTGAATCTTCTCAAATCTCAGCCTCTATCTATGAATGAATGTTCTGATATCAATGTGTTGGGGATAGATAATGAGGGTCTGAGTGTGTTTTTTCCCCACTTATCTCCGTGAATTTGTTTGCTATTGTGTGAGGGACAAATGCATAAAATAAGAGTCTGCTTCTTTTATCTCTCCAGTAATAGTATACACTGTGATTCGATATTATTTGTATCCTTGAGGGAAGATTGTGGATGTAGGTTTAGTGTATGTTTTTAACTTGAGTGATCTTATTGAAGGTCTCTGGTAACCTGGAGGTGTTTGATGAATGGTGTTTGATGAATGGGTGGACTTTGGTGGAAATTCTCGCCAAGGTGTATAGGGGGACGCCTCGGCGATTCTGTTTGTAGAATTTTGTTTAAGTGTTTTTGAATGAAAAGAAAATGGAGACTCAGTCTCAAAATGGTGTTTAGGAGTACCTTAAAGATATGATGGCCTTACTTTTCTGCCAACAATTTCTTCCGCAGAGTGCGAGATGTGGATATGAAGCGAGATTATGCTTTTGTTGTAAGTTGAACCTCCTTTTGTTATGAAGTTTCCATTGCTCCTAGTTGGTTTTTTCGTATGATGTGGGCAAATACACACTATGCATGTAGCTTTTTGTCCTTGACGGTTTTGAAATCAGGAATTTAGTGATCCTCGTGATGCTGATGACGCGAGACATTACTTGGACGGACGAGACTTCGATGGAAGTCGCATCACAGTGGAGTTTTCAAGAGGAGTGAGTTGTTTGGATCTCTGTTTACACAGGCTCTATCCATCTTGTTATATTTATGGATGAATATGTTTGCTAAATTCATGGATTATCATGTTTGTATGATAGGCACCTCGTGGTTCTCGGGATTATGATAGCAGAGGCCCACCTCCTGGAGCTGGTCGCTGCTTTAACTGTGGTGTTGACGGTCATTGGGCTCGAGACTGCACAGCAGGGGACTGGAAGAACAAGTGTTACCGTTGTGGAGAAAGAGGGCACATTGAGAGAAACTGCAAAAACAGTCCCAAGAAGCTTAGGTATCCGATAGTTTTTTTAAAAGATGAAATCTTTGTTGTGATTTTGTCGACCTTTCCAGTTTCTTATAACCTTTTTTTTTTCTTGGTTAATAGGCGGAGTGGAAGCTACTCGAGGTCACCTGTAAGATCTCGTTCTCCTCGTCGTAGAAGAAGCCCAAGCCGTAGCAGGAGTCTTAGCCGAAGCCGAAGCTACAGGTTAGTTTCCTTCCTCGTTATTGCTTGTAAACTTCAACTTCTTGGTTTTGTATATAGATGTTTACATACTTTCTCTAAGCTTTGTCTCTTGTTTAAACCGTTTTAGCACTCTGGTTGACTTGTTATGTTCTATATGGTCAGCCGTTCAAGGTCCCCGGTGAGAAGAAGAGAGAGGAGTGTGGAGAAGAGATCACGCAGCCCAAAGCGAATGGAGGACTCCCTGTCGCCAAGAGGCAGAGACCGTAGTCCGATTCTGGATGATGAAGGCAGCCCAAGGATCATAGACGGGAGCCCTCCAACATCCCCAAAGCTTGGAAAGCAAGACGGATCAGACCATGATGGTGGTAGCCCACTAGACAATGGAAACGGCAGAAACTCTGTTGTCAGTCCTAGAGGTGACCGAAGCCCCATTGAGGATGATTATCAGCCCAACCGTGCTTCCCCTAGAGGAAGCGAGTCTCCTTGACTTTGATGGCTTATGGCCTCAGGTCGCAGGCGTTGTAGCATGTATACTACTATTGGATTTGACTGTCCCAGATATTTCCTTTCTCTTATGTGTGTTTGCTTTGAACCCTTTGAGAGTTTTTCTCTTTTTATTTCAATTGAGATGTTTGAAACAATGCTATGGAAGACTAGACATGGTTTGCTTTTCAATTTCAGAGACCAGTTTTAAAAAGGTTGTTAAGTTTGTGGTTACATTTATATTATATTAAAGTTTTCAATCTGAAGAGAAGACATGAGTTTGTAACTGGTAAGCTTTAGTGAAGAAAGATGGCCAGCAAAGGTACGTAGACATGATGCTACTAACCGTGGCTGCTCCGACCAACATGTTCATGACAACGATCTGAAGCTGGATAGCTTCGAGAGGCGACGCACCGCCCATTATCATACCGGTCATTGCGCCTGGTAGAGAGATCAGTCCGACGGTTTTACAGCTGTCCAGCACCGGAGATAGAGAGATCACTAATGCTCTCTTCACCTGTTGCAGCGTCGCTTGTCGCGGCGTCGCTCCCAGTGCCAATGCCGTCTCCACCTGGCGTTTGAGAAATCAGTTGAAACCGGGAATGTAGTTTAACCGGGAAAATGGTTCGGTTAATATGGATGGGTAAAAGATGGATGATATACCAGGTTTAGTTGCATCTTGATGTCAGCTCGTAGCTGTTTCATGGTAACTCCGGTGACCGTCATGGCGTTTCCGACCACCATACCGGCCACTGGGATCATATACCTCGGAGTGAAAGGGAAGACATTGAGGATGATGAGCAAGAACATCGTGATGGCTGTTCCGACGAGGATAGATACTCCGGCCACGTACTTTCCTCGTGGCACGTGCTTCGCACGTTCTCCGGCCGTGTAACCGGCGACAACGACCTGTCCAGCATCAAAAAAATTGAACTTTTGTAAAAAGACATGGAAAACAGAATCACTCGGAATAAAATGAAATCAATTGTCACAACAGACCATGAAGAGATAAGCGAGGATGATCCAGCCGGCGTTCTCCTGGTTAAAGATGAACTGAAGAACGAACCCGATGACGGAGAGCTGAACAAACGATCGGAAAACAGAGTAGATCATCTCTCCTTCCAAAGAGAGCTTCTGCGAGTAGGAAAGAGCCACCGCCAAAAGCACAACCGCGAGCGCCGCCGCAGGCTTCACCATGCCTTTCAGATATTCGATGAACCATTCGTAATCCCTGAAAAAAGCTTCCCAATCCAGATCCATCTCTCTCTCTCTCTCGCGCGTTCTACTTTTTCTTTTTGTCGTCGTCTTTGTAGTGGTGGAGAAGGGTATATATAAAGAGGACAACTTGTTGAAAAGGAGTACACTTTCTTCTTCATAATAGGTTTACTTTTGGATTCGATTCCATGTGAGAAACGGGTTCGAACCACTATGCTCGAGTGACAAAGTGGCCAAGCCACCTTCATTAATAATGTGTTTTCGAATTTGATTAGTACTTTTTTGTATGCAGGGAAAATAGTTTTTATATCCATCGTGATCCCAAGAAATGAAAATAGAATACCAATCGTGCAAACTAGTAGCTTAGTAATTAAATTCAAAACACCGTTCAAGAAATTATTATATATTAGAATTGAGAAAAGGACTTTAAAACAAAGTCAAGATAGTTGAGAAGGGTTTTAGATGAAGACGTTTGTGCATTTTACCGCATTATACATCTATATACATTTTCATTACAAGTTGATAACTAAATTAGTGTTTTTTTCATTAGTCCACTTTTCATGTATAGCAAAAACAGATGCACAAATATGATAGAAAAGATCTGGTATACACTATAATTTCTTCATTTCCGAATGTTACTAGCGTCAATACGGCGTCGGATTAGAGGAAGTCCATGTGATCTACGAGACTATGAAGAACATGAACAATCTCTGACATTCTACAATTGCTACCATCTTCAGCTTTAAACATGAAAACATCATTGTTAATCTCGATCCAGCTGCAACCTGGATTCGTCCTCAGTCCTTTATCTTTCATCGACTTCCTCACTGTCGCCGCCTCTTTCCAGTAGCGGACGCTGGCGTATAGATTCGCCAGCTGCACATGCGTGGCTGCACATTCAGGTTCAAGCATCAGCCGTTCCTCTGCAGCTCTGATTCCTGTCCACACATCGCCGTGTACACGGCAAGAGAAAAGCAGAGATCCCCATATGACCGGGTTTGGTTTCATCGGCATGTTCTCGATCAGCTCCATGGCTTCTTGCAACATACCGAATCTTCCAAGAAGATCGATTAGACAAGAGTAGTGGTTCAGTTCTGGTTTCAGGCCGTGTTCCGACATGGAATCGAAGAACTTTCTTCCTTCTTTCACCAGACCCGCGTGTCTGCATGATGACAAGACTCCTAGATACGTGATTGCGTCGGGTTTGGTTCCGCTTTTGGGCATCGTTACTTCAAAGAGCTCGATTGCTTGCGTCGCAAGTCCGTGCTGCGCGTAACCAGCAATCATAGAGTTCCAAGAGACGACGTCTTTGTTTCCAAACTGGTCAAAGATACGAAACGCATCATTCAAATCGCCGCATTTGCAGTACATAGAGATGAGAGCGTTTGAGATATGAAGATAAGACTTGAAACCCATTTGTAGCGTTTGGCAATGAACGCTTCTTCCTTGCCCTAGTGCTCCGCTTCCCGTGCAAGCGCTCAACAGAGCAGTGAAGGTGTAATCGTTCGGATCAGAGGTCGAGTTTCTCATATTCGAGTAAAGCTTCAAGCAGATATCAACTCGCCATTCCTGCGCAAAACCTGAAATCATAGCCGTCCACGAAACAACGTTCTTCTCAGGCATTTCTTCAAACACTTTACGTGCATTGCCCAAATCACCGGAATCTCGGTATAAAACGACAAGAGAGCTTCCTACGTAGACATCTGAGATAAACCCACCTTTCATCGCTAAGCAATGAAACCCAGAACCGGTTCGAAAATCTCGATTCGAGCCACAAGAACTCACGGCGGACAATAAACCATAAGCATCAAAACTCCACCCATTTCGCTGCTGCATACTTGAAGAATCCTCCAACATAACTTCTTCCAACACGCTTGATATTCCATTTCTGGTTCTTGAGAGGTCAAAATCTTCGGAAATCGATTGATCTCTGAATCGCCTCGAATCTGTTTGCAGAAATTCCTGAACGATACCTAGATGATCCTGGCGATTCGAAGCTACACAAGATTTCGTCGATATGATATCTAGAACTCTCAGAGCGCGAGCTCGTCTTTCAATTTCAGTTGCCTGATTGGCTATGTCACGATTCAGTGATCGACTGTAGCTGGATCGAGATTGAATATAACTGAAAGCTCGACAATGATATTTTCTCAGACAAGACATGAAACTAAAGTGTTGTCGATTCCCAAGATTCTTTCGCTACGGATAAAATACTTACAAACTCATTCATGGGCTTGAGGCCCAATAATAGGCCTCAATATATCCATATTGTTTATTTCCTTCGGTTTAGCTCTTGGTTAGAAATGAATGAAGGTGGGATTCGAATTTCAACGAGCCTGTCAAGGCTTCCTCAACAAGGCGGCGATCGACGGCGGCGCGTACGGCCACCTCATCGATCACTTCACCCGTCACCGGCTTCCTCTCCACGCGCTTCAGCTTCACGCTCGTATTGTCCTCTTCTCCATCACGCCGAACAACTTCCTTGCATCCAAGCTCATCAATTTTTACACCAGGGAGAACCGTTTCCGCCAAGCCCTCCATGTGTTCGACGAAATCACCGTTAGAAATGCCTTCTCTTACAACGCACTCCTCATCGCCTACACTTCGCGTGAGATGTATTTCGATGCCTTTTCTCTCTTCTCGTCATGGATCAGGTCCTCTTGTTACTCTTCCGGTACCGCAAGGCCCGACTCCATTAGCATCTCTTGTGTGTTGAAGGCAGTGTCTGGTCATGATGATTTCTGGTTGGGTTCACTGGCTAGACAAGTTCACGGGTTTGTGTTACGAGGTGGGTTTGATTCCGATGTCTACATAGGCAATGGGCTGATCACGTACTATACAAAGTGTGACGATATGGCGTCTGCAAGGAAAGTGTTCGATGAAATGTCTGACAGAGATGTCGTCTCGTGGAATTCGATGATTTCAGCTTATTCTCAAAGTGGTTCTTACGAGGAATGTAAAGATCTGTATAAAGCGATGTTAGGTGTTCCTGATTTGAAGCCTAATGGAGTCACTGTAATAAGCGTTTTGCAGGCGTGCGGACAATCAAGCGATCTTGTTTTGGGGATGGAAGTTCACAAGCATATGCTTGAGAATCATATTCAGATGGATTTATCTCTGTGTAACGCTGTGATTGGCTTTTATGCTAAATGTGGTAGCTTGGATTACGCAAGAGCAATATTTGATGAGATGAGTGAGAAAGATTCTGTCACCTACGGGGCTATCATTTCAGGGTATATGGCTCATGGTCTTGTCAAGGAAGCGATGGCTTTATTCAGTGAGATGGAAAGTATCGGTGTGAGTACGTGGAATGCTGTGATTTCGGGTCTTATGCAGAATAACCATCACGAGGAGGTTATAGACTCATTTAGGGAGATGATAAGATGTGGCTCTAGGCCAAACACAGTGACCTTTTCGAGTCTTCTTCCTTCGTTGACATATAGTTCGAATCTGAAAGGGGGTAAGGAAATCCACGCTTTTGCTATCCGTAATGGTTCTGACAACAATATATATGTCACTACCTCCATCATAGATAACTATGCCAAGTTAGGATATCTCCATGGAGCTCAAAGGGTTTTTGATAACTGTAAAGAGAGGAGCTTGATCGTCTGGACGGCAATTATTACAGCGTATGCTGTTCACGGGGACTCTGATTCTGCGTATAGTCTTTTTGAACAAATGCAGTGTCTTGGAACTAAGCCAGACAATGTCACGCTAACAGCTGTTCTTTCAGCTTGTGCACACTCCGGAGAATCGGATAAAGCGCATCAGATATTTGATTCAATGGTAACAAAGTATGACATTGAGCCTGGAGTTGAGCACTATGCTTGTATGGTAAGTGTTCTTAGCCGGGCTGGAAAACTTTCAGATGCAATGGAGTTCATATCGAAGATGCCAGTTGAACCAATTGCTAAAGTTTGGGGTGCATTGTTGAATGGGGCTTCTGTTCTTGGTGATGTGGAGATTGCGAGGATCGCTTGTGATCGCTTGTTTGAGATCGAACCAGAGAATACAGGGAATTACACTATCATGGCGAATTTGTACACTCAAGCAGGGAGATGGGAAGAAGCCGAAATTGTGAGGCATAAGATGAAAAGAATCGGGCTGAAGAAAATCCCTGGAACTAGCTGGTTAGAAACTGGTAACGGATTGCGTAGTTTCATTGCGAAAGACACTTCCTGTGAGAGAAGCATAGAGATGTATGATCTAATAGAAGGTTTGGTTGAGTCAATGAGTGACAAAGAGTATATCTTGAAACAAGAGCTTGATGAAGCTCACTGATCTTTATGATACATCAACTACACATTATCTTGCACTGAAGTTAAATGAGTTCAAAGTTATCTTGGTGGGCTTCTCAAGGAGTTACTTTGTAATGATTTGTCTTTTTTTGGGTGGGGCTTGTTGCTATTTAATGATTTTGATTGTCAATGATTTTATAGTTTCCCCTTCTTTTTTTGTTGTTGTGATTGAACATAACGTTGAATAGTTGGTAAAAATCAAGTGGTTTTGATTGAAGTGGTGTTGTTCCTAAGGAGCGCAACAATATAAATCTATATGATTCAGAGTGATTATTAGTTTTCTTTCACAAAATAAGCATTATTTTGGTGATTAGTTTTGGTCTCGGAGTGACGTAAAAGCGAGCCTAATGTTCTTCTAATCACTCGATTTTTCCTTTGCGTGTTGCTAATTAGTTAATTTAATTTTAAAAATGACAAAATATACTTAAAGCTATATAATGAGAGGTTGGGGCATTAATTTTCTGCGTGACCACTAAGGGTTATTCAATTTTGAAAGCCGATTTAATCTTGTGACCACTAAGGGTCACAAGATTTTACACATCTCCTTAATTTATACATTTACATTACAGCAGTACCGTCCGACACTTATACTATTGTTTTTGATATTTTACATCAACAATAGCGTATTGTCGCATAACAAACAAGTAACTACACTACACATATCAATGCAATCAATAAAATTATCATTAGAAACAAAAGAAAATTTGTTTATGTAGCGTTGTCATATTTTGGACAAAGGATTGTGTGACACTTGGTATAACTAAGATTCGTATTACATATGTAAATAGATAATATAAAAAAATAAGAAACTTGCAGTAAAAAGTTATATTTTTCTCAAGAAAAGGGTCTTGAAGTGAGAGATTGATTTACCAACTCACGAGAATTGCAGATTTCTGTCTCTTAACAAAGGTAACAAAAGTCCAATCCCACACTGTCGTTTTGCTCTCACACGCATTGTCGTTTTGCTAACAAACTGACTTCTTTACAGTCCCTACACCACAGATTCTGTTTTTTTCTCTCTTTCAAATAGGAACTTCAAATTTTTGGGGGTTTCAGGTTCATTTCCCTCCTATCTCTCAAGTCAGTGGATTTGGATCTGGATCTGTTTTTCTATTTTGAACTTGGAAATACTTTGAATTTTCTTTCTTTGGAAGAGTGTTGTGGTAAGTTGGTTTTTAAAGATATGATGTTGATATGTTCCTTACTTGAGTGAACAATAAATGTAAATCATAATGACATGATCTAACAACATACTGGTCTTATTATTATTGTTAGTTTACCTTTTTGCAGTTAGTTGTGAAGTTTTGAGCTTTAAGCTTTTACCAATTTGGTTTTGGTTGTTGAGTATGACCATTGATCCCTTCAATCACAACACATTATGCAGGTGGGTCTCTCTTTCTCTCTCTCTCTAAATGTATTTCTATATATGTATACGCAGTACTGTGTGATTTTTAAGAAATTATATATACATAGATCTGTTGAGGAATTGCTTTTTATCTATCTGAAAGTAAGAAGATGGAGGAAGAAGAAAATGAAGGTCTGAAAACTGTGGAGTGTCTAAGAGGGAGACTCCTTGCAGAGAGGCAAGTTTCAAGGTCTGTAAAAGAAGAAGCAGAGCTCATTACCAAAAAGGTAACTTCATACAATCCTTATTTCATTCTTGTTTAGAAAAAAGCTTCTTTTCTTTCTTCATAATCTGAGTTTGATCAAGAATCAAGAAAGAGTCACTTGCTCTGTTCTTCCGAGTATGATTTTGGACCAAAGAGGAAATTTTTATTTAAGCACTAATAGTTTTCATCATCTGGGTTTGGTAAAAATCTGATTCTTTTTTCAAAGACAACTCTTAATCTCTTGGAAAACAGATGGAAGAGCTGGAGAAACATTTGAAAGAAGAGATCAGATTAAGGGAAAAAGCAGAGAAGAGATTAAAGTTTCTGATGAAAAAGCTTGAATTCATAAAAGGGCCACGCAATTCTGAGGGATCAGAGCAACAGAGCTCATCTGAAGTTTCTTGTTTGTCATCGGTTTGCACTTCAGCTTCCAAAGAAGAAGAAGAAACTCAGAAAATTGGAGATGTGGAGGAAAACAAAACTAATAAAGAAACTAAAAGTGTTGCCTCCATGGAAGAAGAGTCAAGTTCAAAGCTAAAAGATGTTTCTTCTGGTGAAGGAAGTGTTGTTGCTTCAACCTCAAGTCATGAAGAAGAACAACAGGCTGGTCATGATTTCTCTTGGTACTCAGACACAACTTAAAGAGTTCTTAGAGTCAAGAATATACACATTTTCTCATCCCCTAAACAATCTTGATCAGAGAACTGTATCTCATGGTGGATCATAAAGTTATTAATACTATTATAGTATAGTAATTTTGGGAAAGTTCTTGATGGGTCTAAGGCATGCAAATGAAAGAAAGGTACAGAGAACAATGGAGAAAGGGCATGTGATCAAAAAGGGGATTAATTAGGCTTTAGGACACATTTGAGTTTGGCAGTATTAAATTCAAAGTGTTTAGTAGAGATGGGGACGACACAACACACATAATGTCTGTCTCTTTCTTCTTGATGTTTTTTGTTTTTCAAAGAACGAAAGTGACGTTTCTTGGAAATAGTAAGTGATGAGATTTGAAGTAAGGAAGCAGTACATTGCAATTGCAGGATTAGCTTGTTTGGATTATTTTGCAATAATGGTCAAAGAAAAATTAGTTGTATGATTTTCTTATGAGTCATGAATATAAAATTTGAAATTTTAGTGTGTTTAGTGTTATTGAAACCCTTTCGAAACAGAGGATTTCAGATTTTAGATTGCCACCAAAGTTTTGCATTTGAATTTTTGTAAGAAGCAGACATGAAATATATGAAATATAAAAAATTTCATCAATATATAAGAAAAATTACAAAGATTTCTTTCTATAAACGTTTCGAAATTCTTGAATGGCGCAAGAAGAAGAAGTTCTTTATTATTTTATGTTTTTTAATGGGAAATAATAAAAAAAAAACTGTTTTGATGGTGCATGACCGATCATGGCGGAGAAACACTTCATTGTCGTCCACAACTACCTCAAAGACAGGTGAATTTGACTTTGTATTAATCCGTATATAATAATTACCTCCTAATTAATCGGTAATCTCTCCCGTTGACGATTTCTCGATCTTCCATTTGGGATTTTTTTTCTCGTTACGAAACCGATGATCCCAGATTTCATTTTCTTCTTTTGATCTTTATCGTCGTTTCGAAAAAAAATGGTTTCTTTTGTTCTTGTTAAATCTTTAAATCAATAAGCTCTGTGTAGTAGATTAATCAAAAAAAAAAAAAAAAAAAATCCGATTGAGTTTTGTGAGTGTGCGGTGTGATGTAAAGTAAAAGAAATGGGAATTAGAAATAGTTTTGTTTGTGAAGTATTATGTTGTTATCTTTGGTGAGCAAGCGCTCACTGGAGGTAGATTCCAGGTTGGTTTCTCAAATCATTTCGTGATTAATCGTATTATTACACACATTAATTATGTCATCATCATCACAAAGAATTTGATTACAGGGACGCCTATGGATTTGCCTTGAGACCTCAACACGTTCAAAGATATCAAGAGTACCTTAGCATCTATACGGTTAGTGACTTCTTCTGCTCATGCTTCATTTGCTATCTCAATGGAAATGTTTACGCTTAATCTATCAACTTACTGTAATTGAGTATTACTTCAATAGGAAGAAGAGACAGAGAGGGGAGAGAAATGGCAAAACTTTCTTGACCGGTTAGACGAACCAGCTGAACATTGTTCCTCGGAAGATGAGTTTCAGGATCCATTGCAGGCTGATGGTGTGGAGTCTAGAGAGGAGAGTGATTCAGAGGAGGATGGTTCAAGAAACAGTAAACATGACTCTGATCACTCATCAGAATCTGAGGTTGAACAAGATAGCTCTGAAACAGTTGGTGAGCTTTCAAAAGAGAAAGAAGCAGCCGAGGAGGTTCAGGTTCCTGAAGAGCAGAAATATTTGAAGGAGAAGAGTCTTGAAAAGAAAAGCCAACCTGTGAAGGATGATGATGATAAGGAGAAGGATAAAGACAAGGAGTTTTCAGTCGAAAGTGAATCTGATGACGAGAAACAATCACAATCAGTGAAAGAACCTACAGATCATGAACCTATTCAACAAGAAAAGCCTGTGGCAGAAGCAGAAAAATGTGGATTGGAACATGAGAAAGGAGAAAAAGAAACGAAACCCCGTTCAGTTATTGAATGGGCTAATATTAGACATTGTCTTGCGTCCATAGAGGATATGATGTGCACTCGTGTTAAGAACGTCAAGTATATGGAAAACAGGAAGAGCAATTCAGTAGCAGAACATGGTTCATCGATAAACAAATCACTGTCCTCCATTGGAGAAACTGAACAAAACTCTGGAGAAAAGGACAGTGACAGTGAGACTGAGACTGAGACTGAGACTTCCACAGGCAGATGCGATTCAGTAAAGGAAAAAAATGATGCTCACGGTGGTAGTGTTTCTCCAGAGCCGTTTTTCCCTTGGTATGAAGAACTTGAGGTACTTGTTCGTTTAGGAGTGCCTAAGGATCTCAGAGGGGAGGTAATTAAACTTTTTAAAAAATACTTATCTCATTCTTGTTGGTATAAATTTACTTGTCTTGGCTACTAACTCTTTGCACTCACAGGTGTGGCAAGCGTTTGTAGGTGTAAAGGCAAGACGAGTTGAGAGGTACTATCAGGATTTGTTGGCACAAATAACTAACTCTGATGAAGGCAGTGAACATTCAAGCTCATCTGATGTCCAAAGAAAGTGGAAAAAACAAATTGAAAAGGTTTGATTAGTTACATGCATTCATGTTGTGACTTTACTATTCAGTGTTTTTAATGCTTATTTTTGTTTTTGATTCTTCAGGATATACCTCGGACATTCCCAGGTCACCCTGCTTTGAATGATAATGGTCGAGATTCCTTGAGACGGATACTTCTCGCTTATGCTTGTCATAACCCATCTGTTGGATACTGCCAGGTGACTTATGATTTCTCTAGTTTTGTAACACATTATGATTTGTATGATCAGAAAGATCAATGAATCTTCTGTCTAAGCCAACAATGACTCTGGAAAACTGCAGGCTATGAACTTTTTTGCTGGCCTGTTGCTTCTGTTGATGCCAGAGGAAAATGCATTTTGGTAGGTTGATAAAGCTATCTGATGAAGAAACCTCCATTTTCTCGTTATAGTTATCTCTTGGCATGCATTGCTATGAGGCGATTTTTGCTGTCACAATGAGCTTGTTTATGTGTTAATGGAATTTTTCAGGACTTTGGTTGGAGTTATTGATGATTATTTTGATGGCTACTATACAGAAGAGATGATAGAATCTCAGGTGCCGGTTCATTGAAAGCTCTTCTTTTTCTCTACAATCTTTCTTGAAGAAGTTATTATATTAATCAAGATAACAAATTGTTACATTTCTCTTATAGGTTGATCAGCTAGTCTTTGAAGAGTTGATGCGAGAAAGATTTCCAAAGCTCGGTTCGTTTCTTCATCTTGAAATTCAAGCTTCTCTTCATTTTAATTTGGATTTTTTGTTTCCACCTTTATACAGAGCAATGTGATCGTTTCTTCTATCTCAATAATGCTCCTGATGCAGTTAATCATCTGGATTACTTGGGAGTGCAGGTTGCATGGATATCTGGGCCATGGTTTCTATCCATTTTTGTTAATATACTTCCTTGGGAATGCGGTGAGTTCTTGATAAAAAACATTCTTCATTCATGTTATGTCCAAGAAATGAAATTATATATATAGTTTCATCTTGACTCAGTTCTGCGGATGTGGGATGTGCTTCTCTTTGAAGGAAACCGTGTAGTGTTGTTCCGGACAGCTTTTGCTTTAATGGAACTATATGGTATTGCTGATACTTTTGTGATTGATTGCATTAGCCCTGCGTTTGAAAGGAAACCCAAATTTCAGACACTCTTTTTGTTTCCTTAGGTCCTGCAATTGTAGCTACAAAAGACGCAGGAGATGCGATTACTTCATTACAGACACTTGCTTGTTCAACATTTGATAGCAGTCAGCTTGTTCTGACCGCATGCATGGGTTACTTATCGACGAACGAGGCTAGACTAGAGGAGCTGAGGAAGATACATAGACCAGCGGTTCTAGAGATTGTTGAGGAAAGAATACACAAGGGTCGAGTCTGGAAAGACAAAAAGGGTCTGGCTTCTAAGTTATATAGCTTTAAACATGAAGGATCTATTCTAGATGAGCAAAAGCCTACTCAGAGGAACGATGGTGAGAATCCAGATGACGATGAAGCTCCTGCTCCCAGTAGCTCCATGGATCTGGATGCTGCAAATGTAGATTCTGAATTAGACTCTTTACCAGATCTTCAAGAGCAGGTGACTTCTTTTGTTCCATATACTCTTGCCATTTGCTTTGGTGGGTTTTAAATAGGTTTCATTAAATATGATAAAATATGCTTCATACATACATATATAGTTCTTGTTCTTGGTATTGAATTTTTGAGGCAACAAGCCAACAACACTAAGTTCCTCTGTAGTAAATCTATATATATGCAACTCCTTTTAAAATTTCATCCGTAACAGTTATTGTGCAGGCGGTATGGTTGAAGGTTGAACTATGCAGACTGTTGGAAGAGAAAAGATCAGCTGTATTAAGGTTGTTATTGTGTTACTCTCTACTTCAACTTCCTTTTCTAATTCTTCAAAAATCTAAACATAATCTTTGATACCGTCTGATTTAAATTAAGATAAAACATAAACAGCTTCATTTGTTGCATTCCTGAAAAACTTGGAAACTAATCCTATGTGTTATTCCTCTGTACAGAGCTGAGGAGCTAGAGATTGCTTTCATGGAGATGGTCAAAGAAGACAACAGACTGGAATTAAGTGCACGGGTAAATTTAGACTTCATACAGAGAATGTTATTAGCTAAAGGAAGCTTCATAAATTGTTTCACTGCATATTTAAATTTCTGTTATCATTTCTGCTGCATATTGAGATTTCTGTTTCATCTTTCCTATATTGCTATCAGTTGAACATTGTGGATTGTATATTACTGTTAAATATAAACAAAAGAAACCTGAACTTTTACAGGTTGAAGAACTGGAAAAGGAAGTCAGAGAACTAAAGCAAGTCCTTTCTGACAAGAAAGAACAAGAAACAGCAATGCTTCAGGTCTGCATGCATTATCCGTGTTTACTTGTTTTGTCCGGTATGACTTATTTATTTAATCTGTCCCTCTTCTGATGCATGGTGCAGGTTCTGATGAGAGTTGAGCAAGACCAAAAGCTTACAGAAGATGCTCGGGTAAGTGCAGAGCAGGATGCATCTGCACAAAGATATGCAGTACAAGTGCTTCAGGTTCTTCAGTCATCTTTATCTTTTAAGATATATATATATATCCTTTTTTTACTTTGGCTAATGACTGAAATAAGTAAAATAAATCATCCAATCAGAGATACATCATGTTTGATCTTAGTCATGATTCTTCCTACACTGCAAACTCATTACATTAAGCAACTATTTTGCCGCTCTTACCCCCAAAAACGCAAAATGTAATATGCACAACAATGTCTTCATTGGAAATAATTATACAGGAAAAGAATGAGAAGCTTGTGGCTCAACTCGCTCTAATGGAGAAGAGAGTAGTTACAGCAGAAACAACGCTAGAAGCTACTCTGCAATATGAATCAGGTCAAAACAAAGCACAATCGTCTCCAAGGTACTTTACAACTCACAGCTCTTGTCTCTGTCTCTTCTTTTCTATCGTCGCCAAAAACAGAATCTACCAGTTTCTACAGAAACACATTACCCTGATTATGTTTTCTTTAGAACATGCTTAGTGTGTTGTGTACCTTCATAGCATGCTTATGTACTACTGCTCAAGCCAAATATGGTTTAAGAAGATAATTGTTTTTCTTCAACCATGTACAGGTTTGCTCGTACTCAAGGTTCTCCACAGGAGACCCTTAAAAAGAAGACAGGCTTCCTATCATTTGGGCTTGGCTGGCGCGAGAGGAACAAGGTGAAGTGATGAAACATCCAGCTTTGTCTCTTTGACTGTACATACTCATTTGTCTCTTTGTCTCTAATGTAATGTTCTTAAGTAACAGGCGAAACAACCTGAAGAATCAAATGATGACAACACTAGTAATGCAACAACTGAAGCCAAATCTCCATCACAAGAAAGCAAATCCCAAGATCTCTTAAATCTGGAGACAAGACGCTAACTGACAAAAGAGTCAAATCTAAGCTTCTCCATCTTTAGGAGCTTGATACCTGCAAACAGTAAAAATGAAGAAAGTGTTTCCTCAAATTATAATTAGAATAGTATGCACAAAAGAGTGATTCATATTTAAGTAACAATTTTTACAAATAACTCAAATAGAATTCTTATTGAATCACTTGACATGTCTTTTCTTCTTGTTGGCATATTCTAGTTTACTGTTACTGTGGCCTTTGGTTATACAAGTTTTTGATCTTGGGTTGGTGTTTGATCGCATCATCGTTTTTGAAAGTTGAGTTTGGCAACACAGAAAGCAAACATAGAAGCCAATGCAATTGGGAATGAGATGAGAACAATGGCTGTAACCATCAAACGATCATGATGGAATCCGAAATAGTCCTCTAAGAATCTCGCAACGGTCGTGGATTCTCCAAACGCATTGATCTCATCATGAATATCGCCGTACTGAGACGAGAAAAACATGTTGAGCGTCCACGAGGTTGGGGTTAGATAGTAAAACCAGACCCACCACTTTGGGATTTGCTGCAAGTATTTTTAAAATCAAGAAAAACTTTAGGTAAAGATCAAAGATGATGATGATGACTTGTTCAAAAAGATACTTACCGGTCCAGGGATCAAGAATCCTGCGAATAGGTTGAAAGTAACGAAGAATAGCGACTGGAGAATAGCTGCGACCATGAAGTTTGGAGTGATGGAGATGAGGAACAGTGCGAGGTAGTTGAAGCAGAGTAAGTTGCAGAACATTGAGTAGAGACAACAGAAAACTTTGTAGGCAGATGCGTATAAACCCATCATAGGATATAATATGATCACAAACTCTGCGCTTTGTATGAAAATGTAAGGAATCTCGGTCACAACCTGAGCCAACGCAAACGCGAACGCAGAGTACATTCCGGCGAATCTTTCCCGGTACATAACGTTACGCTCTGTCTCAAAATACTGTAAAGCTGAAGTACAGTTGTTTACCCCTAAGAAGAGCACAAGTCCATAAATCGCTCCGAGAACTGTAAACAGATTCTGTTGAGTATCTCTGCCAAAAAAAAAAAAAGTGAAATTATTACTAAGAAAGAATGATGATAATGATTCAGATGGATTCTTACATCTTTTGTCCTTGGTTCCAGAAGAGTACACCGAAGATCAAAGAAGAGATGAAAGTGTGACCGATTCTCAACAAGTTGTAAGAAGGACTTCTCCAGTAAGACAAACTCATCTTCCATAGACAAGATTTGAACTGTCCCCACCAGTTCTGTGCAAATGTTCTCTTGAAATGCAAATCGGTTGAACCGGGATCCGGTTTGCTCAGCTCTTTGGCTAGCTCAGAGTTGCTCCTGCCACAAAAACAATACATGAGTCTATGTATTATGACTAGATTTTGAGATTTTTATACTTACTTGTAAAGAGCTGATTCTTTGTAGATTTTTGCAAAATCTATGTTCAGTTCAGTCTCTACAGACTGTGAAGTGACCTCAAGCATCCATGTTGCTGGATTGTAGTTGTCTCTAATCTTAGCAACTCCAGGTATACTCTGTTAATTTACTCCCAACAAAGATAATAATTATTCTTGTTTATTTTGTAAAATATTGAAAAGATTAAAGAAACTAAATTGAGTTTTGCTTCTTGTGCATAAACAAACCTGAAAATATTGAATGACATTAGAAGAATGTTGTCCAAGTGGTCCAGTGTAAATCATTCGACCTCCTCTCTTCAGAAGCACCAACTGAAAAATTATATATTTAGAAACTTTCCATCATAAGCAATGTTTTTTCAAAAAAGCCTTACCTCGTCAAAGGCTTCAAAAATGTCGATACTGGGCTGATGAATAGTGCAGACAATTGTTCGTCCAGTCTCGGCGACGTTCTTCACAGCTCTCATTACGATGGCGGCTGCTCTTGCGTCTAGCCCCGTCGTTGGTTCGTCCATGAATATGATTGACGGATTCGCCACCAACTCCACCGCTACCGTCAACCGCTTCCTCTGCTCCGTCGACAGTCCGCTCACGCCGGCGACTCCCACCATCGCGTCCTTGATCTCCTCCAGCTCGATCGTCTCCAGAACTTGCTTCACGAATCTCTGCAACGAATTTTTCAGGCGAATTACTTTCTCGATCTCTTAGGTCAATGTTGATTTTAGGATCCAAGGATTACGATTTTGGTTTTGGAATCGATTTCTGGAACTAGACGGAGCCAGGCGGAGTAAATTAGGGATTCCTCGACGGTGATGTTTGGTGAGTGTATATCCGTTTGCTCGCAGTAGCCTGAGACTCTTGCGAATGTTTCCTGCACTTTAGGGAATCCGCTGATTCTGATGTCTCCTTCGATGTACCCGCTTGTTTTTCTTCCGGCGAGAACGTCGAGCAGAGTTGTTTTCCCGGCTCCGCTGATTCCCATCAACGCCGTTAGAACGCCTGGCCTGAAAGCTCCGGTGATGTCTGATAGAAGCTGCAACTTCTTCTCAGTGTACCCTTGACCTCTCATCTCCTGAGATTAGCAAAATACCATGGCTTATGATTTGGTGGCCACTGCAATTACGAAATGGTTGTGAACCAAGAATGAGCAGAAGATTTTACCACAGGGACGTCGACGTAATAGTTCAAGTCTTGAAATGTTATGGTGAATGGCTTAAAAGGTAAGACCATCTTCCCTGTTCACCCCATGAATAAATTAGGCTAAGGGAAATGTAGAAGAACGAGTTTTCGTGAAAAGAATGACAATATATTTCACCGGAATCCTCGTTTGTCTTTACTGGGGAATCTATTGTCCTGTTCTTCTTGACTGATGAATCTTTTGTACCTTGCAGCTCAGAGAGCTTGTCTTGGGAAATCATGGCACGATATGAAGTGGGAGCTGTCAATGTTTTAAAAGAAGCTCTTCAGTATATGCTTTCTTTCTGTGGCATCTTATCGATATTTTGAACTTACATTTCAAGAAACTCAGGGCAAGAGTGAAAATGGTGTTGAAGATAACAGTGAGACCCAGCAAGGCACATAATGAGACCCAATACATGTAATCATCATAGTTCAGTCCTCGGCTTTCAAGTATGGTTCTCCCTAAGGTAACATTTGTGGGTTGCATCTACAAAACATAACCGGAAGATAGATTAGTCTTGGAGGATGAAGAGAAGTTTGGATGATTAAGTAGGGGAACAGAGAATCACTTGCTGCCACCGTGGAGCTAGAAATTCGTTTACAGAGAGACCTATCTCGGCGTAACTTATAGGATTTACCCAGAAGCCCCACTTCAGCCACACCGGCATATCGGCTGCACCAAACCAGTGTCATGTTTTAATGGATCTTTTAGAACAAAGGTTGCAAAGAAAAGAGCACAAAAGTCTTACTGTAGGGGATGGCGAAACCGGCGAATACAAAGGTGACTAATATGGCAAAACTACCAGCTGTCATTGAGGCGACTCCTGTCTGAAAGATTGCAGCTATACACCGAAACATGGATATCGATGTGAAGTGAACAGCAAAGAGCATAATGAAATGCCTGACGAACCTGAAACATCGAATATCATTATTTCACATTTCACAGTTATGTGACATTCTCAGGCTTGGATGTGAATTGGAGATGGTTTAAAAGCTCTCACCTGGAGATTTCAGGAGTGTATCCGATGACATAATAAGTGAGGCAGGTCCAAACGAGAGATTCGAAGAAGGAGAGGGGGACCTTTAACACTGTTGCAGGGATTGCATAAGCCCAAGCTGGATAGAAACACAGTTGCTTCTGCTTGTAGAATACGGCAAGGCGTTGAACAGTCATAGAAAGCTCTGGAACACCATCAACCATAAGTATGACGGTTGCAAAAAACAGGCAACTGATGTAAGAATTTCCATGAATGATATCTATGCCCATCCGTGTTCGAATAAACACGGTCATGGTGATGATTGCTGCCAGAACAAGCTGTGCAACATAAAAGCAAGAATGGGTCTTCAAGACTAACACATTGAAGGAAATAGCTCTGAAAGAAGACAAAGAGGAGAGAGGTATCTGCAAAAAGGGAAGAACGCAACCTGAAACGTCTTGAAGAGGTAGACGAAATAGTTTCTCTTCATGAGAAGAAACTCTCTTGAGATGCATGCTCTGAACAGCTCCCATTTCGGAAGAGAATACACATTGAAGGAAAGAGCATCCTTGTGGGTTTTTGATCTATCATATGGCTTAGAGAGGGCTTCTTCTATCTTTCTCCCAATCTCCAAGTCCTTAAATCTCTTCGACAGTGTGTCTACTGAGAAAAAGCTATGTGGTAAGTCCTGGTGCAGCCAGTACTGTCCTTGGTCTTTTCTAGATAGAACCTGCAAAGCAAAACAACTGATGAGGACCATGGGATCAAAAGGTCACTGTCAGGGGACAGAACTTTGGCTTTTTACCTCCTGGAGAAAATCTGCTACACCTTTCCTTTCTGGGCATCGAAATCCACATTCCTCAACGAATTTCAAGACCTCGCCGCGTGGACCGTGATACACGATTTTTCCTTCAGCCATCAGCACGATATCGTCAAAGAGGTCATATGTTTCTGGAGCAGGTTGAAGAAGGGAAATAACCACAGTTGCATTGGTAATATGAGCCAGCTGCTGAAGTGACTTGACAATCTGAAACGCCGTGGAACTGTCTAAGCCGTTTGTTATTTCATCCATGAACAGAGCTTTTGTTGGACCAACGATCATCTCGGCTGCAAACACCTCTGTTTTAGAAAACAGGCAAAAAAGATAGCCGTTTTTCAGGATTCTTAGCTATGAACCAACCTGTGGTAAGACGTTTCTTTTGCCCCCCAGATATGCCTCTTCTCATCGCATTGCCAATCAATGTTTCTGCACAAATGTCAAGCCCGAGGATCTGAAAAGCCAATACAAGACATCATTAAGAAGCTGATCAAGAAGGAACAGAAATCTGAATTGTATCAGAGAAACTACCTTCAAGATGTAATCTGTTTGCAGACTTCTTTTAAGTCCTCTAACCGATATTGCCTACACAATGGCATCACAAAAGGTTATAATCAACCGCCAAGCGTCAAGATCAGTATCAACATAAAACTTCAGAAATGCACCTTCATGTAAGCATCTACTTCTGGGTCGGGAATGATTCCACCATCCTTTTCTCTTTTACTGACCTCCTTTATAATATCTGTTTTTTTCAGCAGAGAGAAATGTTTTTCACGAAAACTGTTTAAAGAATGCTTCAGAAAGATTGTTGCTTTATGAAGATATTAACCTGTTCGGGTACCAATGCCTTGACAACGAGCTGAGAAGTCTATTGTCTCCCTCACTGTCATCTCTGCAATATGCAGATCGTGTTGGCTTATATACGCCGATATTTTCTGAGGAATAAGCTCGTTCAGTCCGTGTCCGTTGTAGGAGATTACACCAGAACTCTGTGGAAAACAAAGAAGAAGAAAAAGGAGACATGGTTTACAGATCTGCAGCTAAAGCATCCCAAAGAGGCTTGAGACAAAGTCTGAAACCTTTAGATTTGTGTCCAAATTTCCAGACAAAGCCTTGAGCAGAGTAGTTTTTCCACATCCAGGAGGACCAAGCAACAATGTTAACCTTGAGAAGCAAGAAGAGACATTGGTTAAGTGCATTTACACAAAATCTCAAAGCTTGGATCGAAAAAGAGAGATCCTCCTGCAACTAACCTTCCTGGCTTAATGATGCCGCTAACATCCGTAAGTATGTTTATCTTGGCTTCGCGTGTTCTCGGCTTCACCAAGACCTGAACAAAAAAGAGAGTCGAGCTCAACACTGGCTAGTGCCAAGTTGCGATCTTCATTATGTTCTTGAGTATACTCACTAAGAAAATGCGCTTCAAGGAGTTCCATAAAGTTGGAAGCGCCTTCCCTTCAACGACCTCACACTCTGCTTCAACTCCTAAATGCTCGTACCTCACTTCTATGCTCGGAAACTCCACACCGACCCTGCAAGTAACAATTCAGTTCATGCTCAAGTTTCTCAAACTCACAAGGTTTCTTTCTCCTCTTTCTCATGTTTCACCTGTCTAGTCTTCTTCTGATTTTCTTGAGCAGCTTGAGATTATCATTCTCAATGTGTTTGATCAGCTTCTCAATCATCAGATGACGTTCCATGGCTCCAAGCTTGGTGACATCAACGACCTTTTTCACTTTCTCCACATCCTCTCCTTGTTCATCGACCAGAGACGACCGCAGCCGTTTAAAAGTAGGCAGTCTCTGGATCTCAGCCCATTGCAGACCATACTCTGCTTCATCATCCTCAAGCTCCTTTCTCGAAGAGCTGCTCCTGAAACTCGATCCCATGCTTTTTCCAATCTCTGCAAGCTCCACTCTCAGTTCTTCTCCACCCATACCTCAACGAGCTTCTGTAATGAAATGCTAAGAACTCAATTATGGGAGGTGCATTTATTTTCTTCTTCTTCTTATGTATGTGTATAATATATTATTAATATAGATTTAATTGTGCTTTTGAATTTGACAACAGTTAGGTGACGGAAGGTAAAAGTAATACATCATGATCCTTACTCAAAGAATTGCTGCATACTAACTATCAAAATTCTCAACATCATTATTTTATGTATTTTTTAGTAAGTTCTTCTTTTTTCAGTTTTCTTTATCAATTTGAATTGTCAAAAAAAACAAAACAGTTCAACTGAATTAAAGTAACATGATATATGCCGACAAAAAAAAAGAGAAGAATTAAAGTAACATACAGTATTCTCTCGTTAAAAATAAACCAATAACTTTAAAGAAAATTAGAATTAGCAATAATAATAATAATAATATTTTAGATTATGAGATAAATAAAGAAACCATAAACTTGACTACAAGAATAAGTGGGAATTTTTTTAAAAAAATGTGGGCAAATCAAAAATTTATCTCACTTTTTGAAACATGTGAAGACCGCCGAGTGTCTTGGATGATAACTTTGTTGAAGATGTGACCATTCATGGAGATACACCGAGTACTGTGCGATTAGGCATTTTTCAAATTACATTAATTATTCAGACTATTCTATATTTCAAGTGTTGAAAGAAAAAACTCCTATCGAGCTAATCCGAAAACCGAGGAAAAAATGATAAATGAACAATGTGTTGTGAATGCCTACAACAAATTGCTGTGGTCTTTTAACAAAAAAAATAATGGTTGTATTTTTCCAACGAAACCAATTAAGTGATGATCAAACCAATGTTGAAAACGACGAAATGGACTAGTCCACGACTTAGTTGTTGTTTGTTGAATAACTTTAGTGCAAACTGTAGTAATGAGTCTGCTAATAAGTGTTGGGTTATGGAGACTAATTTATCGTTCATACTGTGAGGACTTTACTACAGCTTTACGTGGAAAAGAGATTCCTCACGGGTTGTACGGGGGGTTTCCTGGCAAAAACTATAGTGCATGGCGCCTTTAGCAAAATATTATTTTCAAACATTACAAGATTGTATTTTATCTGTCGTAAAGTTTTGTCTACTCAATTATTAATGAGTGCAAATATTTTTTAGCAAAAAAAAAAGTAGCCATAACTTCATGATTGAGTGTGAACTATCATGATTCGTTATTCGTGGATCGGATTTGAAGTTTGAATCGTAGCAATACAGCTAGAGATGGTGTTAGAGATAAAGTTATACTCATGTTCGGATATACTTGTATTAGAGATAGATTTTAGCGATATAGCTTATCCCCTGTTTTACTGGTATTGTATCTATTGTATATGTGTATATATAGTCGTGCTCTTGCACAGTGATGAATACAAAGAAATATTTAGACCTATATTCAGATTTACATGGTATCAGAGCCTAATCTGTAAAGCTTTCGATATTTTTTCTTCTTTCTCTTCTCTGTCTCGTTCTGTTTCTCTTCTTCTCGCTTCTTCGACCTCTTGATCATGAGCGATTCTGATACAGACACGGTGGCATCAATTCCTGTAGGTCCAGGTCCTGACAGATTTATGTCGCTGTATTATCTACACTCGTCGGACAGTACGGGACAGGTTCAAACTTCAATCTTGCTCAATGGAGCAAACTATGAACGATGGGCGAAATTGATGATAAACTCACTCCGCACCAAACGTAAATTATGATTTATTGATGGATCCCTTAAGCGACCTCCCTCGGACTCTGATGATACAGAAAAGTGGGATATAGTCAACTCGATGATCATCAGATGGATTTATAGCAGTGTGGAGACTAAACTGCGACCTTCCATCTCCCTTGTTGATAGCGCCAAAGCCATGTGGGCAAGCTTGCAACGCAGATTCTCGATCAGTGACGATACGCGAACACATCAGCTTCATGCTAATATCTCTGCTTGCAAACAGGATGGCGAAACCGTTGAAATCTACTTCAGCAAACTCAAGATGATGTGGGATGACTTAGCCGATTTGGAGAAACTTGTTGTTGTGCCAATGCAGAGTGTGCCTCGATGATGAAATATGAAGCCACACAGGAGAAAATTCGAGTTCATCAATTCCTTATAGGTCTTGATAACTCACATTTCGGCACAGCCAGATCCAATCTTCTAAGTAGGGGTTCCGTTCTGAATCTCGATTCTGTTTACTATCAAATCATTCAGGAAGAAAGACATCTCAATGTGATGCGTAACACTGATGACAGAATTTTGGCAGTGGCGTTTTCAACATCAACTACACTAACGTCATCTCAGTCCTCTGCATCAAGACAAACTGCAGGTCAAGCGGCCGCAACTGCTAAGTTTCAACGTCAGACTTCAACATGTACACATTGTGGAAAGCAAAGACACAAAACTGCAAATTGCTTCCAGATTATAGGCTTTCCGGAGTGGTGGCCAGATAAAAGCAAAGCTCCAACGGGACGAGTATCGGATCGATCCAACAGAGGTCGTGGTAGTCACGACAGTGGCAGGGGACGTGGTGGCCGTGGTTTGGGATTTCGTGCCTACAACACTCAGGCCAACGATACCACTTCCACATCTGAAGCTCAAGCTCCTGGAATTCTCAACTTTACTACAGAACAGTGGAATTCTTTAGCCAGCTTTCTGAATAATCAGAAATCAACCAACTCCAATAAACTTTCGGGTAAGAGAGATAAACTTCTTCTTTTCAGCACAGATAGACGTTTTGATATCATTATTGATTCAAGTGCCTCCCATCACATGGCGAGAGATCTTAAGCTGCTTACTGATGTTGTCACTATAGAGCCTTGCCCTATTACATTGCCAAATGGAGACATTACTTGGGCAACTCAATACGGACGCCTGAATCTTGGAAACCGTTTGATTTTGGATCATGTGTTCTATGCATCGAATCTCTCGATTACACTCATATCTGTGGCTCATTTACTTCGTGACATTGCCGGTTTTGTGTTATTCACGAAACAATTTTGTGTGATACAAGACCTTGCTTCGAAGGCTTTGATTGGAGCGGGTAAAGAGCGTGATGGGGTCTACCACTACACTGGCGCAGTTGCAGTACAAGCAGGGTATGCTGGCAGACTTCAGACAAGAGAGTTGTGGCATCATAGATTAGGACATCCATCTTCGAAGGTGCTTTCGGTTTTATCGAAGATTGGAGGATTTTCTAGTTCTTTTAGTGAGTTTGAAAGATCGTGTGACATTTGTATACGAGCTAAACAAACTCGGGATATTTTTTCAAAAAGTTCAAATAAAGCAACAAGTTGTTTCTCTCTAATCCATGTTGATCTTTGGGGACCATACAAAACTCCTTCCTCCACTGGTGCTTTTAACAATCGTAGATGACTTTTCTCGCGCTGTTTGGACTATATTGCTTCTTGAAAAGAAAGAGGCCCCTGATGCACTTAAGAAGTTCTTTGCCATCGTTGAAAGACAATTCAACACGAAGATACAAGTTGTCCGGAGTGACAACGGATCAGAATTTATCTGTCTCCGATCTTTCTTTGTGGATCAAGGAGTGATTCATCAACGCTCTTGTGTGGAAACTCCACAACAAAACGGCGGTGTCGAGAGAAAACACAGACACATTTAAAACATGGCTCGTGCATTATTGTTCCAAGCACGTTTGCCTATCAGGTTCTGGGGTGAGAGTGTTTTGGCAGCTACATATTTGATCAATCGTACTCCCTCTCCTCTGCTTGACAACAAGACACCGTTTGAGTTATTATTTGGATCAGCTCCGTCATATGCCAATCTTCAGACCTTTGGCACTCTCTGTTTTGCTCGACGGCTGTCACGACACAAGGACAAATTTAAAGATCGGAGTATAAAGTGTTTGTTCCTTGGTTACCCAATGGGTCAAAAAGGATGGCTGGTGTTTGACTTGGACAAGGAAACCACATTCGTCTCTCGTGATGTCATCTTTCATGAAGATACGTTTCCTTTTATGATGGATTCGGTGTCAGATGATATCCCTCACGCTACACCAGTCCATCATGTGCATCCCTCTGTTTACGATGTTGAGACATCTCTCTTGCTACCACCACCGGCTTCTTCTTCAGGGGGAGTGGTCTCACCAGAAGCAAACAGCGATGCTTCTGGTTCTCTTGATCCATCTGATCTGGGTAAAGGCAAGCGAATCAAGACGAAATCTGTCTTACTTGCACCATACGTCACTTACTCATCTCAATTGCTTAACACCACCCATCACGCTCTCCCCAATTCAAAGTTCTCAAGCGCAAGTAAGTGTCCTTATCCCTTAACTGACTTTTTCTCCTGTCATCGCTTGTCTTCTTCTCAACAGATGTTCCTAGCTACCATCATCACTAATACAGACCCGGTTCATTTCAAAGATGCGGCTTCAATGAAGATGTGGTGTGATGCTATGGGTGTTGAGATTGTGGCCCTTGAAAACAACATACTTGGGACATTACTGATCTACCTCCGGGGAAAGTGGCGATCGCTTGCAAGTGGATTTATAAAACAAAACTACGATCTGATGGATCCATTGAAAGAAATAAAGCCCGCCTTGTTATCCTTGGCAATCGTCAAGAAGAGGGCATTGATTATAAGGAAACTTTTGCTCCAGTCGTTAAAATGACGACTGTTCGAATCTTGTTGGGTGTCTTGGCTGCAAAGAATTGGGAGCTACACCAGATGGACGTGCATAACGCGTTTCTCCATGGTGATCTAGATAAGGAGGTTTATATGCAGTTGCCGCCTGGTTTCAAGTCCGCTGCACCTGGAAAAGTATGTAAACTGCGTAAATCACTTTATGGCTTGCGTCAGGCTCCGTGATATTGGTTTGCCAAGTTATCTACAGCTCTAAAAGAGTTCGCATTCAAACAGAATTACGCTGATTACTCCCTATTCACACTGAACCGAGGAGGCAATATTATGTACGTTTTGGTATATGTGGATGATCTCATTATCGGAGGCAACAACTCCGACATGATCGTTCGCTTCAAGGAATATTTACATCGCTGTTTTCATATAAAAGATTTGGGGGTTCTCAAGTACTTCCTTGGTATTGAGGTCTCTCGTTGCAAGGAGGGCATCTACTTGTCTCAAAAAAAGTATGCACTGGATATAATTTCCGAGTGCGGTTTGCTGGGATCGAAGCCAGTTGACACGCCTATGGAACAATATCATGGTTTGGCTCGTGATGAAGGTGCGTTTTATTCTGATCCGGTACAATATAGACGCTTAGTTGGAAGGCTTGTTTATCTTGTTGTGACACGACCAGATGTCAGTTACACGGTTCATATTTTGGCACAGTTTCTGCAACAGCCACGCCAAAAACATTGGGATGCAGCCATTCGACTTGTTCGGTACTTGAAGAAATCACAGGGTCAGAGTATTCTCTTGCTTGCAGATAACGCCTTAACACTTTCTGCTTACTCAGATTCTGATTGGGCTGCCTGTCCATTGACAAGGCGTTCTCTCACTGGTTATTTACTCATGCTCGGTGATTTACTTGTGTCCTGGAAAACTAAGAAGCAACATACCGTCTCACGATCGTCTACAGAAGCAGAGTATAGGGCCATGGCAATGACGTACGCCGAGCTGAAATGGGTCAAAGCGATGCTACTTTCTCTCGGCATACCTCAGCCAGGCCCAATACTATTGTATTACGATAATCAAGCTGCTCTTCATATTGCCGCTAATCCTGTGTTTCACGAAAAAACTAAACATATTGAGGTAGATTGTTATTTTGTGCGAGATGGTGTCACTGAAGAGTCGATAGTCACTCCACACATTTCAACTACTGAGCAGCTAGCAGACATGTTGACTAAACTGTTAGGAAGACAACAATTTCAATATTTACTGGACAAGATGGACATTCGAGATCTTTACGTCCCATCTTGAGGGGGAGTGTTAGAGATAAAATTATATTCATGTTCGGATATACTTATATTAGAGATAGACTTTAGCGATATAGCTTATTTCCTGTTTTACTGGTGTTGTATCTATCGTATATGTGTGTATATATAGTCGTGCTCTTGTACAGTAATAAATACAGAGAAATATTTAGACATATATTCAGATTTACAGATGAGCTCACTTGAAAGTCAAAATAAGTGTCCGGATATGTATACGACTATTCTCTTTGATGTGCAATTATTTGAATGAAATCAAGAATATAGATAATTTTAGAACAGATATATAAATTGCGACGGAAAATCTAATCTAAAAATTATGTTCAAAAAAAAATCTAATCCAAAATAAAAGGCCTATTTTGATAAAATGAAAGTTAATGGACCAAAAAAAATTGTTTGGAACCACCAAATTTGTATGGCCGATAGTGATTGTCTCAAATTAAAGGTTTGATAATGTTTCCTTTTAAAACTTTATTTTTTTAATCACTGTTCTCGTTTTCTGTAGATATACTGTGTTTATTGACATTTAAAAGAAAAAAAAGAGAGACAAATAATAATCTTATACTTAGCAGTCTGTTGAACAAAAAAAAAAAAAACACTTAGCAGTCTTAATGAAAACCAAGTAAGTATCATAAACCTCATGAGTCATGCATGATTTGGCTTGTCGATGAGACGCTCATCGTATTAATCAAAGTCACTAAGACGTACATCAAAGCCATTAATATATAAGTATAAGTCCCACTTAATGCAAAAAAAAAATATAAGTCCCAGTTAATGCATTTTTTTTGTCGGTGGTACTATAAAATTTTAGTACAAAAATTATGCCACGGTGCTGCAACTTTCCATCTCTATGTAACACGTGTAGCTGGATTCATTGTTAACTTATTACACATGATAAACACGTGTCCAAGTCTTGTAATTTTTAGTTTCTTCTGTTTATCGGGCTTAACTGTGAGATGTAATCTGCTCTACTTTTATTGGATTTTATGCCCTATGGACATTAATACAATAGACAAAAAAAAAAATGATAACTGTATTTAGGACTGAGCAAATTATCCGTTATATTTGATTCGATCCGCTATTTGTTTCGATTCGATTCGAAAAATCCGGATATCCGTAGCTTTAAGGAACAAAGCAAATACTAAATTTTGATATCCGTTAAAAATGGAGTAAATCACAAATATTAAAATTTTAAGAGTCGGATATCCGATCCGCTCCGATATACATATATATGTATATATATAAATAATTACATATATAATGTATAGTTAATATAATTATATATAAATTTTTGTGAATTTATATTTATTTTATTAGTTATTTTAATACAAAAATTAAATAAATTTAAAAATAACAATTTAAAATTTAATATATGAATTAATTTTTGACTTTTTAATTATTTTTATAAATATTTTTAATTATTTTATAATTAATTTAATATTTTTGAAACGGATCAGATATCCGGTCAAAAATCCGAATTTTAACGGATATCCGAATACCGGATATCCGATTAACAACGGATCAAATACGGATCAAAAAATTATTGATCCAGACTGAACGGAGCGGATCACAGATATCATTAAAATTCCGGATATCCGCTCTGTGTCCAGGCCTACTATATAACCATCATCATTAATGTATCGTTCGTTAAGATTGGATCCGATTAGTGTAGTGGCTGTAAATGCTCTAAGAAATTTGACAGTATCTACAGTTAATTTTTAACTAATCATATTTTACTTTCCTATTTCTCAGAGTTTTAAAGTCTCTCATTAATATTTTCTTCCTTCTTTTTTATTATATCCTACAACCACTTTATTCAAACTTTTTTTGCTTTTATCTTTCCTTCCTTCTCTCTTTTTTAACCACTACCGAATTAATTCCTTTTTTTATCTTCTCTTCTCAATTTTATTATTTATACTTAACAATAATATAAAACAAACAAATAACACAAACAAATAACACAAATAAGTAATATTTAGTCAAATTGGTTATTTTAATAATAATAAATTCATCTCTAAAAATTTAGCATGACTAAATCATTAGTTATTATTATTTAGTTTTAATTTTTAATCAGAAAATAAAAAAAATTGGACTTAACTAAGTAAATAAATAAACTAAAATGCATATTCAACATGTTCAAACAAATAAATTAATAGACAAATTATTAGATTTTAACGCAAAATCAATAGATTTATTTATTAAATTTTGTTGAACAAATCTAATTATACTAATATTTTATGTTAATAATTAAATATCTTTTTTAAATCATAACAATTTAAATACATATAAAATATATTTAAAATTTACTATTATAATTTATTCCACTTTTATAAATATATTATCAAAATTAGATTTTATTTTATTTTTAGAAAAAAAAATTAACAATCACAATTTTTACCGTTTTTATCACCAATCAGACTTTAAAAATATTTAAAGTAATAGTTACAGTTTTTAAAACTATAAATTCTACAGTCAAAAGTCAACAATCACAGCCTACCATCACAGTCGTTATTAATCGGAAGCCATCTCTTAAAACTCAAGGTTGGTGGGTATTTTTAAAAACTTAAAAATCGGGTTAAACTATAAATATAATACAAAGTATGCTGAGTAACACAGAAAAGATAAAACGTGCAAGAAAAGATCTATTTGACTATAGCCATGAAACGTAACCTACTCGGTATCTTAACGTCAAACGGCAGTTTTATTCCTCAACAACTAATTAATTATATAAGTTTAAGATATTAATTAATAATTAAATTGTTTTAAAGAAGATTGTAGATTGAAAATTACGTTTATATCATTAAAATAGAATGTTCTTATTTTCTAAATAAATCTTTAAAATTAAACTTTTAGAATGGATGACCTTTTTAATGGATCTAAATTTTTTAATCTGGACAGAAACTGAATGCAAATTCAAACCCATCTGAAAATAAAAGGAAACAGCCCAATAGCTAAGCACATTTGGGCCCAATAAGATCCATTTTATAGCCACGAATCTTTTAGTTCAATAGATTTTAGGGTTTTCTTCTTCTTTTTGAGCTTCATCCTTCTTCAAGCCGCGGCTATACAAACCTACTTCTCACCTCCATCACTTTTCTCTTCCACACGACACTAGAGAGAGTTTGAGGTATTCCTTTGTCTTCCTCCATTTTATCTGATTCCTGAATATTTATTTCTTCAGTAACTGTGTACTTTTGCTAATCTTCTGTTGATCTTCCAGCTATGGCGGGTACCGTAGAAATCGACGCTGAGATTCAGCAGCAGCTGACCAACGAGGTCAAGCTCTTCAACCGTTGGAGCTTTGATGACGTTTCGGTAACTTCCTCATCTATTCATTTTCTCACTGGGCTTTATTTGTCTATCTTCAACTCTTTGGCTCTCTTTAGTTTCACCTTCTGTTTTAGCCGATCTGCTCACATGACGTCTCTCTGAGATCTATTCCTTGTTAGATTTAGCTGTAATATAGCCTCTTCTATTGTGATGTCTCTTGATTTGTGGCGAGTATTTGAATCATTGGTCTATGAAGATATAAAAGTTACATTAGCTTCACTGTGTGAGTTAGATCAACTTGTATGCATCAGGTTTCTCATAAAATGTCAAAATAATTAGTCGAAATGGATAGTAAACAACAGTTTTGTTTCTCCGTCCGAAAAAGTGTTCTCTTGTTGTTGATATTCAATCCATTTCCATTTTCTCAATCTTGTTATAGTAAGTCCTCTTTGTTTCTTGAGAGCTCTGCTTGGTTTGCTTGGTTGATGTAAATGATTGTGCTAATATTTGTTTTTCGATCTTGCGTAATTCTGTGAATGTAGGTCACAGACATTAGTCTAGTTGACTACATTGGTGTTCAGCCTTCGAAACACGCGACCTATGTCCCCCACACTGCTGGAAGATACTCTGTGAAGAGGTTCAGGAAGGCTCAGTGCCCAATCGTTGAGAGGCTCACGAACTCTCTCATGATGCACGGAAGGAACAACGGTAAGAAGCTGATGGCCGTCAGGATCATCAAGCACGCCATGGAGATCATCCATCTCTTGTCTGACCAGAACCCGATTCAGGTTATCATTGATGCCATTGTTAACAGGTAAGTAAATCAAACATGTGGTGATACTGAAACCCTCTCACTTTCTTGTTGTGTTGTTATGAACCTCTTTTCTCATGATGTTCGTTTATTTTTGGTGAGACAGTGGTCCGAGAGAAGATGCTACCAGGATTGGATCTGCTGGTGTGGTTAGGAGGCAGGCCGTTGATATCTCTCCTCTAAGACGTGTGAACCAAGCAATCTTCTTGATCACCACTGGTGCACGTGAGGCTGCGTTTAGAAACGTCAAGACAATCGCTGAGTGCCTTGCTGATGAACTCATCAATGCTGCCAAGGGATCTTCCAACAGGTTTTATAAAACAAATTCTCTACATCGTCTTGTCTATTAAATGGCTTCACATTTGTGTTACTTTAGTAGCTGATGAGATGCATCTTTGTCTTGTCTTTGCAGCTATGCTATCAAGAAGAAAGATGAGATTGAGCGTGTTGCCAAGGCCAATCGTTAAGGGATCTTCCTTTGCCCTGAGTTTGCATTATATCTCCAAAGACATTTTTTTTGTGCTGTTTTCGTTAGCTTTGGATATGTTTCAGAAAATTTCTCTACCTTTAATCAAGTTTTGACGCTTTATCGACTTGGGATCTTTGATCAAACGGTTTCATATTTAAGAATATTTCATCTTTATATTTCTAATTAGAAAGCTGATACATTAAAGTGATATGGTTTCCATCTTCAATGGTTCTTAACTCCAAATTAAATATTCCGATTTTCTGCTATTTTCCTAAATAAAAATTGTTTATTGCCATGAAATCAATTGTAACCAAACCTTTCATGTTTGTATTTCAACTAATTGGTGGTTAAGCTTCAAATGATTTATTAAGCGGTAAGTGTGTGTTGCGTTTTACATTTACTGTTTTTGTGATTAGTAAAAGTAGTTTCTTTTTACCACTACTGTAGATCAAACCCAATATACTAACAGAAGAAAGCTACAACATGGGAACATAAGTTGTTAAACCTAAAATATAACACTCTTTTTATTTGCTTTTTTTTTCGTTTGTTAAATAACAACTATTTTGCTTCTCCTTACAATTTTGATGTAAAATAAATAAATTCACAGTGCAACAACAAGAAAATGATGAACTAATGTTGCTATGAAGATTGAAGAAGTAATGTATCAATATACCATCATTCATCAAATGGCTTGATTAGAATGTTGTGTGGAGTTAAAGGGAAGAAGAACCGTAGACGAAGGTGGAGGTCTCAAGAGCAAATGGTGATTGTGTTTACCTTCGTAGGTTGTAATAAAAGCTCTTGGATCATCACTCGCTCTCTCGACGTGTTTCCTTGCTCTGCAATTCGCGCTCGTGCATCTGTAATAACTTCTTGGATACGCATTGCCTCCAACAACTTTCTGTCCGTATTTTCTCCACCTAAATCCATCTTCAAGACTGTCTGATTCCACCGAACCTTGCGATACTCCTGCTTCACTTGATTGCTTCTCGTTCTTCCTGCTGTATATTATTATTCATAAAAGTCAATGTAACAGTAAACGAAGAAGATTGGTGTTTTGAAACTATTCAAAGCTCTCTAATATTATACCTTCTTTTGCTTCTGCTTGGATCATCAAGCTCTCCTCCATTGCTGCCTTCATCACACTGGCTACTTCGACAACCGGAATCCGAAGTTCCGCCGGTTGAATTCGCCGATCTTGGAACAGCGAACTCGAATGGAGTTACAACACAACCCTCATACATCTTAGACGAGTCATTGCTTTGATTGCTCCAAAGAGGATGATGATAAAAGGCATTACTATTAGGGTCTTGTCCCATTGATCCTTCAGAGACAAGCCCTTTTGGTGGTTTCTGAAACCCTGAAGAGGATGATGACGAAGCGCGCCGTGGAAGTGGACAAGACGGCTTCGAGTGATTATGCTCACCTTGATACACAATCTCTGAGACCTGACCTCCCAATGACCTCTCTACTTTCTTCTTCACCGGACATTTCGGGTGTGTGCATTTGTAATAGCTTCTTGGACACTCACTTCCTTTAACTTGCTTCTGTCCGTATTTCCTCCAGTTGTATCCGTCCACAGATGATCTGTCCCCGACCGATGTCTCTGTTTCTGTAAAGGATGAAACTCTCTGGACTAGATTAGGACCAGTACCTTGACTCACACTCTTCCCATACGCTACTGCTTCGGGTTGTCTCCAAGTCTGTTGACGATTCCCCTGAAGCTAAAACAAAAACAGAGTTAAGAAACTAATTCCGAGAAATTCTTGATCTTTGTAGCACTAGAAACAACTTACCATGTTAGCCAACACAGAGACGGTTGCTTTGGAGACAAGCTTTGCTTTAGGTTTGTAAACGACGTAGTTTCCGCCATCTGTGTCATCACAAGACTTTCCATTGCCATTTTCTTTAGCCTAAGATTATGAGAAAAACTTATACGAGTCAGTGCTAAAATGCAGAAGATTCAGAAATAAGAAGATATATTATATTGCCAAGAGATTAATAAGATGAATCACCCGTGGACATGAGACCGCAGCTGCAGCTGGCTGGTTAAACCTGAGAGTCTTTGGTCTAATGGCAGCGTCTACAATCTCGTGGCAATTCGATTGAGGAGACACAGTAGCTGAATCAGTCAGAAGCTCAGTGAAAGTCCTGAAGCTAGAGCATGAAGGCCTTGAAGCCACTGGTTTGGCTATTACCACTCTTTCACTCTCTTTCACCTCCATTGTTCCAACCTTACCACCCAAAATTGTTTCCAGTCAAAAAGCTTTGATTCAACCTGAAAAATGTTCCACAGATTAAAAATCAACACATTAGCTTCACATAGCCTCAATCAAATTTATAAGAGATTCAGATTCTGAATCGGAGCTCATTTTCTAGAGTCTTAAGTCAAGTATCGAGAAGGTTTTAAAAGGAGAGGAACAAAAGATTGGATTTGGACGGTGAGAAGCATCAAATCCAACAATACATAATCTCGATCTATATATAGAGCCTTGGAAAGTTTGATGCAAACTATAGCAAAAAGAAAGAAACTTGATGATGCCGGAAAAAAAAAAAAAAAAAGAAACTTGATGATACCCACATGCGCCGATACAGTTGTGATTAGGTTCTGAATCATTCCAAATCAAAAACCCAAAAGATGAATACAAATGTAAAACCATAAGTGACGCAAAAGAGAGGACATAAGTAAGTTACTCACGGTGAGAGAGATGATGATGCAGAATCTGAAGTTCAAAAAAGGAGTTTGAGGCAAAACCCTTTAGGAAGATCCGAATTCGGGTTTTTCATTAAGGTGGGCGTTGATGTATCCGTCGTATCGGTTCAGTTCGTTGAGTCTTGCCGACACACTGTCAAGGGACACGTGTCAAGGTAGGGTACGTTGGATGGATCAAGGTCCGTACTTTAGATGAGCTAGTCTATAGTGATGAAAGAAGGCGATGAAAATGAAAGACAGAGAAGAGACAGATAGTTTTGGTTGAACGTTAGTTGAGTTTTATAGGCCTTTGAAAGTTAGTTGGAAACGCGGCCAAAGAAACGGCGTCGTTTCGAATTTTGGTTGAGGCTCCAGCGGCCAAAGTGACTTTGGTTGGTTGTTGACACACGCGCGCGAGCTTGTCTTGTTAGAAGTAAAGCACGCGTGAACCATACCAACTCGTTTAGACAAAGTGAACTGAACCGTACCGAAATTTAAACCGGTTCATTCTCGATTTCACCCCTCTCCATTGTCAGAAATAAGAAGATATATAATATTATCACGTTGCTGTTGTCCCAATTTCAGAAGTTTATATTGAACCGAAACTAAAATATTATTATTCGCATGAATATAATAAAGTATCACAATACAAAAAATATTATGAATTATCCATTAACAGAAACATTTATGAAAGTTAAACAATTATTAGTTTGTAATTTTCAACTACTATTAGAGGTGACATTATACAAACAGTTTGCTGGATTACTTACTAGGGGTTATTGGTTCTTGTATTTTGGTAGATTTATAAATCTTTTTTGGATTTGATAAATTTATTGATTTCAAAATCAATAAAATAAAAAAAAAATCAAATCTATTTAAATACCAAAATTAGACTTTGTATTTGGATCTTTATATTTTAGTCATGAAAATCCTTCCAAATCCATTCAAATTCAATTAAAACTCAAATCCTTATAATATTTAGATTCTAAAATGATAGATACAATAACACTGTATTTCATTATGGATTTTAAAATCATAAAACTAATAACACTATATTTCAATATAAATTTTAAAATAATAATACTGAATTTGGTTTAGATTCTCAAATCCATTAAAATATAAAAACCAATAACACCTCCTTAAAGATTCGTTAAGAAGGTGGTTTGTTTGAGCATAATCAATGTACACACAGTTACAGTTTAAAACAGAAGTTTTATTTTACCTTAATTTTGCATCCGCAAGACATTTTCTTATAATAACATGCCTTTAATATTGGCTGCGTCCGCAGACTTTTATAGAGCATAAGTCGATCCGTTCCGCGCATTACAACAATTTGTTTTTTTTCCTAACAAGTTCTCTCCACCCTAGATAAAAGGAGCTTGAAACCAGTTTAAGTCTAAAACCCAAATTTTTCAAGTAGTACAGTTTCGACTCAAGTGGAACTACAAACCGGTTTCTAACCTACATGCTCGTTATTGTTCTTTAAATTGCAATAGGCTGCGTCCGGTTTAGTCTTTCAATTGGGTCCATAAAATGATTTTAATTGTCAGGCCAGAAGAATCATAGAACCCCAACGATTTCTCAGAGACCGCAAACGCAAAACATAAGCTATGTTTGTTTCTAGATCACATCACAAGTAGTGATACAATTAGCATCAACTCAACCGGAGATTCCAAGAGATGTAAGGAACAGTTCTATCCCGAACCGCCAATTCTAGGACAGACAGGAGCTGGTTATACGTTCCACGAGATTTCAATCTATGCGGCTGTTTTACTTTACTGTCTGGTTGAGTACTTAAACCAGCCAGCTCGGCCAGCCGCAATATCATATATCACATTCAACACCAACACTAAAAATCACAAGAGCATAAAGACTAAACGTAAGAGCATAACAACGTACTGTAGAAAGTACTGATACATTCCTGTAACTAGCAAAACTCATAACAATCATGATACAGACCGAACCGAAACACCGGCTCGTGGAGAGATAATAATACTTTGCAAGTGTGTATGATTATTTCAATTAAGGTATAATAAAAAACAATCTAAAAGGTTTTTGTTCTCTTTACTTTTATTTCCAACACACAAAATTGATTAGGCATATGTCTTCCACATGCAAAGAATATAAATACCGGGATATGAATCTGGTGAACTAAGCCACAGCAGACTGTTTCTCCTCGTAATCGTCAAGCCTCAAGGCTTCTAATAGCCTTGGCCAAGACTCCGGGATGCCTCCAGGTAGGTCAAACTCCATAAGCTTTCCCTTGCTTCGGTAGTACTCTTCAAGAGGCTGGCTCTGCATAAACAAAAAGAACATTGAGCATCTCTCTTGAACAGTTACATTTAAGTAGATGTTAGTACAGTAGAGTTACTTACGGTTTCATTGTATATACGAAGCCTTGCTTTGACAACCTCTTCAGTATCGTCAGCTCGAGTGATGAGCTTTGACATACATTGAGGTGGAGGGAGAAGCGGATCCATGCTGATTCCAGGTTTCCCATTCTCGCCCTTCAAGTTGATGTGAGCGATGTTGAAACCTTTACCACACTGGTTACAAGTTCTCCTCCCAAGGCACTTGTCAACCAAAACTTCCTCAGGTAGCTTCAGATTCACCACTAGATCAATGTCAGTTACATCCCCCAGTATTTCCTGAAATCAAAAAGACACAAAAACCAAAGTCACATATGGAGATTAATCATCAAACTCGGTCACATAAGGCTTTAAAGATGTTAAAACCAAATGAATACTTACAGCTTGTCTCATGGTTCGAGGAAAGCCATCAAGAATAAACCCTGATTCACCTTTGGCTTCACCAGCTTCAAGTCTCTTTGACAAAAGGTTAACGATGATCTCATCAGAAACCAATTTTCCCTGGTTTACAATCTCCGATAGCTGCATCAAGTAACAGTGAGCTCAGAAACATTCATATAACTTCTCTTAATACAGTAAAAAGCCAATAAAAACAGAGCTTTAAAGAGCTATTGACTTTAATGTATAAGAATAGATCCTTTATGATTGTTGATCAAACATAGCCAGAAACAACTTAAAACGGACTAAGTTCATTAGATCTGTTGAGAGATAGATGAACTTGATCAGATCCAATCGACGATAAGAAATGAAAACCCGATTTGCTAAAAAAAAACGTCAACTTCAGAGTTATTTGGATCAAAAATCGAACATTGACGAGAGTCTCAATCACAGAAACAGAAAGGGAGATAAGAAATGAACAAACCTGTTGAGAGAGAGGACCGGAAGAAGCAAGCTCCTCACGGACGAGATCGCCGGTGGCGATGTGAGGAACGCCGAGTAAGCTCGACAGTCTGCTGGCGTACGTGCCTTTACCGACACCGGGACACCCGAGAAACACCCACTGCACGTTCCTATCTCTAGCAGCATCCTTGCGAGCTCCGCCGCCGTGAAGAAACGGCGACGCGTGGCTAACTCCGGAGGTAACTTCGGCTGAGGTGGAGTAGAATCGGCTTCCGAAGCCGAAGAGGGAGGTGGATCTCGCGACACGCACTATTCTCGCCATTGCTAGAAGAGAAATGTAGAGAGATAGAGCGAAACGAAGAAGCGGCTTGAGCTTTTTTTTTTACCCTAGCAAAGGAACGTGCTTTAACGAACATTCGCTCTTAAAAAGGATCTCTTTTTAATTCTTTTCCCAATTTGCCCTAACTTAGCTGAGTCATTTTTGACTTTCTCTCTCAGACAATGCTTACATCACCCGGCCACGTGTGATATCCCAACTCCACGAGATTAGCCAACGGCAAGAGTGAGACTCAATGGCAATTTTTTAATTGGGATTTTTTTTTTAATTTCTTCATTTTCAGCTTTACAGGAGCAACAATGGCGGTTTCTCTCTCGTCGCCGTCGAGGATCACTCCCATAACTCTGCAGCCGAAGCTGAAAGCGATTCGTGGCTTAAGGTCGGTACTTCCTGGTTATTCCGTCAAATCGCCCTTTCGTAACACCTTGTCGTGTGTCTCTCTCCGGCGTAACGCCGTGGTTGTGTCGGCCATTACCGGCGCTTCAGGTGAGCTAATCCTTAAATATATTCTGATAATTTCGAATTTCTAAAAATTCCAGATTTCTTACTGGATTATATCGGATTCCCACAGGAACTGGAACCGGGAAAGAGACTGCTGATTTGTTAGAAACAGTGAAAGTCTTGAATTTGAGAGGAAACGAGGTTCCGATTTCTGATTTATGGAAAGATAGGAAGGCTGTTGTTGCGTTTGCTCGTCATTTTGGGTGATTAATCTTTGGAGGACTCTCTTTAATTAGATTGATGATGCTGGTTACTATGTAATAATCGAAGCTTTTGCTTTGTTATGTGTTTCAGATGCGTGCTTTGTCGGAAACGAGCAGCTTATCTTGCAGCAAAGAAGGTAATGATTATCCATGCCAAAAGTCTTGATGTTGGTGACAATTATACAAATTGAAAGTCAATCACCGAGTGATACCTGTGAGATTTTTGTTAGGATGTGATGGATGCATCTGGTGTTGCTCTTGTTCTGATCGGACCGGGAAGTATCGAGCAGGTAAGACATTTGATTACACAATTACTGTAAAGCATTTTGATTAGTGAATGTAAAAAAGGCATACGTTTCAGCTGCCTATATTCTCATTATACATTGCAGGCTAACACTTTTGTGGAACAGACGAAATTTGAAGGAGGTATAATTCTCATTTACTTATGGTTACTAAAAATAAAATAAAAACATGGTGAATTCGTTTATGAGATCATCTAATCTATGATAGAATTTCTATCAGAGGTGTATGCAGATCCAAACCACGAGTCATACGAGGCGCTCAAATTTGCTTCAGGGGTTACTGTGACATTTACCCCTAAAGTAGAGTGACTTCTACTTAATTTAGCATATTGATTTGGTTATCAATGGTGGTCTCAGTAGCTTCTGTGGTACTATTATTTGTAGGCTGCTCTGAAGATAATTGAGTCTTACATGGAAGGATACCGCCAAGACTGGAAACTCTCGTTTATGAAAGATACTGTTGAAAGAGGAGGCTGGTAGGTTCATTCCTTCCGGTTAGAGATGAGATAACTTTCCGGTTTACTTATTAACCATGTGTGTGAACAATGGTCTTTGGACCTCGTGCAGGCAACAAGGTGGAATCCTAGTTGCTGGACCTGGAAAAGATAACATCTCTTACATCCGCAAGGTAATAACCTCTTGTTTTTCTTCTTCAAACTAGCCTCAACTTTGCGCAATTAATCAAGAGAGTTAATAATAAGCAATTTTCTTGGGAACACATGTCAGGACAAAGAAGCTGGAGATGACCCGCCTGTTGATGAAATCCTAAAAGCGTGTTGCGCTTGAAGAAATCCATAAGCAAAGCAAAAAGGCATCATTTTTCTTATCGTACAAAGCTCGTGTAGAAGAAGATCTGTTCGTAAATCATATACTACTTCGTACAATAAAACGTGTTTCTTTCGCAAAGTAAAAAAAAAAAGCGGGAATTAATAAGACATATACGGTTTACTATAAACTTGAAACAGACGGTGTAGTGTCTAGTTCTCTCCTTGTCGTTCAGGCTTTGATCGAAAACAGTTTCTGCTTGAAGAAGATTTTAAATCTCTTTCACTTCACTTACATTTGATCAAACAACGGTTCACTCCAAATTTAAAACCAGTGTCAGCCTCCGCTTGTATCTAATTGTTAGGCCCATCTGTTATATGCACTAGAACCGGACTGGATAATAATGATTAACGGGCCGGGTAAATTCAAGAAAATACCCGACCCGGAATAAAATCTCCATTTCCTCCCTCCCTAAACCCTACTCAAGCACTGAATCTCTTGCTGTCTTTCTTCGTTCCTTCTTTCACTAGCTCTTTTCATGTTGATTGAAAATTTTCAGAAATTCGGAAACAAAGATTCTATAAACGAAACTTTTTTCTGCAAAACCCATTTCGGAGTAGTGGAATCTATCTGCTTGAATGGCTTTCATTTCCAGATCGAAACCCCATCTGTTGAGAGCTAGGGTTTATCTCTCGCTTCCCAGATCGTCAGACTCGGCTTTCCTCTCATCCTCCCGTTTATTCAGCTCAATTGAAGTCACCCAGAATCCAGTCGCAGACCCAGAAACCCAATCTGCAGATGCTGTGAAACCCGAGACGAAGAATCTGGGCTCAATCCCAGCGGAAGGGAGGCTCCCCAGGGAGAGATTCCAGCGAGGTAAGCGTCAAAACCATGAAAATCTAGAGGATACGATATGTAGAATGATGGATAATCGGGAATGGACGACCCGATTACAGAACTCGATCCGAGATCTCGTACCCGAATGGGATCATTCGCTGGTGTATAACGTCTTGCACGGTGCCCGGAAACTCGATCACGCCCTCCAGTTCTTCCGGTGGTCGGAGAGATCCGGATTGATCCGCCACGATAGAGATACGCATATGAAAATGATTGAGATGCTGGGGCAGGCCGAGAAGCTCAACCATGCTCGGTGCATTCTCTTGGATATGCCTGAAAAGGGTGTTCCTTGGGACGAGGACATGTTTGTGGTGCTCATAGATAGCTATGGCAAAGCCGGTATCGTTCAGGAGTCTGTTAAAATCTTCCAGAAGATGAAGGATTTGGGTGTGGAGAGGACGATCAAGTCGTACGATACTCTGTTCAAGGTGATTCTCAGGCGTGGTAGGTACATGATGGCGAAACGGTACTTCAACAAGATGGTTAGTGAAGGTATAGAGCCGAGCAGGCACACTTACAATCTGATGCTTTGGGGATTCTTCTTGTCTCTGAGGCTAGAGACTGCCTTGAGGTTCTTTGAAGATATGAAAACTCGAGGGATCTCGCCGGATGTTGTGACCTACAACACTATGATCAATGGGTTCTGCCGGTTTAAGAAGATGGACGAGGCGGAGAAGTTTTTCGTGGAGATGAAAGGGAAAAACATCGAGCCTAGTGTTGTGAGTTACACGACGATGATCAAAGGGTATCTTTCAGTGGACAGAGTTGATGACGGGTTGAGAGTCTTTGAGGAGATGAGATCTTTTGGTATTGAGCCCAATGCTACCACGTACTCCACGTTGTTGCCAGGTCTGTGTGATGCTGGTAAAATGGTGGAGGCTAAGACTATCTTGAAGAGCATGATGGCGAAACACATTGCTCCGAAAGATAACTCCATCTTCCTAAAGCTTTTGGTCTCCCAGAGCAAAGCTGGGGATATGGCGGCTGCCACTGAGGTGCTCAAAGCCATGGCGACGCTGAACGTTCCAGCAGAAGCTGGACACTACGGTGTCTTGATCGAGAATCAATGCAAGGCTAATGCATACAATCGTGCTATCAAGCTTTTAGACATTCTACTTGAGAAAGAAATCATATTGAGGCATCAGGATACTCTGGAAATGGAGCCCACCGCTTACAACCCAATCATCGAGTATTTGTGCAACAATGGCCAAACCTCGAAAGCGGAGGTGCTTTTCAGGCAGCTGATGAAAAGAGGTGTGCAAGACCAAGATGCATTGAACAATCTGATCCGTGGTCACGCGAAGGAAGGAAACCCAGATTCTAGCTACGATATTCTGAAGATCATGTCGAGGAGAGGTGTCCCTAGAGAAGCAAACGCGTACGAGCTGCTCATCAAGAGCTACATGAGCAAAGGCGAGCCTGGAGACGCCAAAACCGCGCTGGACAGCATGATCGAAGACGGACATGTCCCGGACTCATCTCTTTTCAGGTCAGTGATTGAGAGTTTGTTTGAGGATGGTAGGGTGCAGACGGCAAGCCGTGTGATGATGATCATGATTGATAAAAACGTTGGCATCGAAGAAAACATGGATTTGGTTGCCAAGCTCTTGGAAGCTCTCTTGATGAGAGGGCACGTGGAAGAAGCCCTTGGCCGTATTGATCTTCTGAGTCAAAACGGACACACCGCTGATCTGGACAGCCTCTTATCCGTCCTGAGCGAGAAAGGGAAGACGATTGCAGCATTGAAGCTGTTAGATTTCGGGTTGGAGAGGGATCTTAGCTTGGAGTTTTCGAGCTACGAGAAGGTGTTGGATGCGCTTTTAGGAGCTGGTAAGACTCTGAACGCGTACTCGGTTCTGTGTAAGATCATGGAGAAAGGAAGTGTAAGCGACTGGAAGAGCTGCGATGAACTGATCAAGAGCTTGAACCAGGAAGGGAACACCAGGCAAGCAGATGTTCTTTCTAGAATGATCAAGAAGGGACCAGGATTCAAGAAAGACAAGAAACAGAACACTGTCTCTCTATAGAAACTTAAGCAAAGTGATTCTTTTCTTTTTCTTAGTCTTTTTTTTTCACTTTCATTGGAACTTCAGTCTTCTCTGTTATCCAAATAAATCCATTTTCTTACGAAACTCGTTTGAAGAACACGTTTGTATGATTCAGTGCTTTTTTGGTAGGAGCTGTATCGTTTTCTGATTTAGGTTTCATGTTTTTTACCACCGTGATTAATTTTGAAATCATTTAATAGTTGAATGATATTTTCACTTTTACTTTCCTGGGCCAAGTTGAAGAAGAGTGTTACAACTTCCATTGGCTTTTAGTTAAATATCTTATCTTCTCGTAGATTTTTTTTGCCTTAGCACGAGACGTGCCATCTCCACTGTCCATCCAAAATTTGACGGCTCAGATCTCATCTCATCCATCTTCTCATTTCAAATTATGACAAGTAGTTAGTAGACCCGTCCAATAAAACGTTAACCAAACACAACAACTACTACTAATTCAAGTGAGAAAAAGCACATACTTTTATCACAAAAATTATTTGGAAATTTAAGATCTTAGTGTACACTCAAATTTGGAATACGTAAATACAAAAAGCATATTACAATTGTTTTAGTGATATTTTTTCAAGAAATGTCATTTTACAAAACTATGACTTTTTATTATAAGAAGAAACAGAAAATCAGAAAAATTAGGAGAAAAAAATAGTTTGAAGCTAAATTTGTAAATAAAAATCAGAGATGAGATATTTGTGCAAAGTGTTTTTGTTCATTTCGGCCATAAATATCAAACACACTGCATCTTATCTCCACTCTCAAATCTCACCCAAAACCCCTAAACACCTTATCTCTTCGTTCCCCCCATGGCTGCTTCAGCTTCGTCTCTCGCTCTCTCTACCTTCAACCCTAAATCCCTTCCTTTCTGCGTCTCCAGACCCGCCTCCGCTTCCCTCTTACCTCCTTCCGTCTCCTTTAAACTCAATTCCGATTCTGCTTCCGTCTCCATCTTCGCTTCCTCCGCCTCCAAATGGAGCTCCGCCGCCTCTCGCCTCGTCCGTAACGTCGCGGTAACAGAGGACTTCGAGGTTGAAGAAGACGGCATTTTCGCTGACGACGCCGCGCCCAGGGAGCAATCCTTCTCCGCCGACCTCAAACTCTTCGTTGGTAATCTCCCTTTCAACGTCGACAGTGCACAGCTCGCTCAGCTCTTCGAGAGCGCCGGAAATGTTGAGATGGTCGAGGTAGGTTTTCAATCGGAATTTCATTTACTTATTGGTGTGATGTAGAATCTGGGATAAGTGAATTATCCTTTTAGGGTTTCTGTTGACGATTGACTCCAATAAGAAGAGACAAGAGAAAAGTTTTGTGTTGTTGAGATTTATCGGTTTGGTTCTTTTGTCTTGTCTTTGTAGGTGATCTATGACAAAGTGACAGGACGAAGCAGGGGTTTCGGATTCGTGACTATGTCCTCAGCTTCTGAAGTTGAGGCTGCTGAGCAGCAGTTCAATGGCTATGTAAGAAGATCCTTCTCTAATCTTTTTATTGCTTATACGAAATCTGTCTTCTTCCTTGGTTGTATGCGTTCGTGTTTTGGTTATTTAATCTGTGAATGAGTGTGTGTTTTGTGCCTTAGTATTCACTTCCAGGTCGTTTAGTGGATACTTTTGCTGCTGTATAATCTGTGTCTTGGAGATTAGAACTTTTACTTTAAGAAAAATTAAAAATCTTCAAACTTGTTGGTGGTTTTGGGTTCTTTTAAGATAAAAACCTGAACATCTGTGTTGTTGTTCTTATTGCAGGAGTTGGATGGTAGAGCCTTGAGAGTTAACGCAGGTCCTCCTCCACCAAAGAGGGAAGACGGCTTCTCCAGAGGACCCAGAAGCAGCTTTGGAAGCTCCGGCTCTGGATATGGTGGAGGTTCAGGGTCTAGTGCTGGTTCAGGAAACCGTGTCTACGTCGGAAACCTTTCATGGGGAGTGGACGACATGGCTCTTGAGAATTTGTTCGGGGAGCAAGGAAAGGTCGTTGAGGCCAGAGTCATCTACGACAGGGACAGTGGTCGGTCAAAGGGTTTCGGATTCGTGACGTACAACTCTGCTCAAGAGGTCCAAAATGCCATCAGAACCTTGAACGGTGCTGTAAGTATTATCCTTTTTGCTCTATCACTCACACCAGTGTATATACTTACAATGCACTCAATCAAACAGCTCTTGATATATACTTCTTTTACTTGTGTCCTATGTAGGATTTGGACGGCAGACAAATCAGAGTCTCGGAAGCTGAGGCAAGGCCTCCAAGGCCTAGATACTGAGCACTAATCTATGGCTTCCTGTTCTCAAAAACGCATATTCTAGAGGGTATGAATCAAAATCCACTGTACTTATAGATGAGTTTTCTTTTGTTTGCATTAGCGACTTGGTGAATTGATTGTATAAAGTGTGGTTGAAATGTAACAGGCGCTTCGAAGCATAGAGGGTTTTGTGAGAGGATGGCAGTTTCGGGCGGTACCTAAGCTCTTCGCCTATATGTTTGTTGTGCCTTCGGATGCACGAATGGTCTTTTTTGTTTTTTGAGAAACATATAATTAAGATTATAAAAGTGGAGACCATCTTCTTGTCTGTCTGAATGCTGCCATTGACTGCTTCGCTTTGGTTTAATTCAATTTTATCTCTATTTCGTGTTCTCTTCATAATGCTTCCCTATTTCCACAGTCTTGTTCTTGTTTTTTTAATCCTCTGCGCATATGAATGTGAAACCATTTGAAAACCGCTAAAACGGTAAAATCACGCAAACCGATCCAATACGATATGAAGTGGAATGAACAAATTGGCTCGATAGTTTGTAAATTGGTTAGGGACAGACACATCATTCCTTGAAGAGACTAAAGTCAGTTGATCAATTGATTTAACCGGTTCCAATTCCTGGATATGGGTTCTCACAAGGCCCAAATGTTGAAAGTTATGGACCTAATCTCAAAACTCTCTGTTGGAAGCATTTGGTCCAATTGGGTCTAGCCCAAATGTTGAAAGTTATGGACTTAATCGCAAAACTCTCATACACGAAATGTTAGTTCAACTATGCTAAGGGGTAAGTTTTGAAACTGCCTTTCCAAACATTTTATGATGCTAATAATGTATGAGATTCGACCTGGCTTCACTTTTTAGTAATTCGAGCTCGTGTTTTAAGGCAAATTTTAGAGCTTACAATAGTACAATTGGATGTTACAAAAAAGTTATTTAACCAAACATGCAAGGATCTTTGAGTAGCTTCTAAGATTATAGAGTACTTGCTTGCGATGGTCTCAAGTACCTTAGACCCTATACCAATCCTTACGGAGTTATATACCCGAGATCAACGGTGTCGCCATATAATTAGTCGTTTCAACAAGACTAAACCAAATTATATGTAATCTCATAATAATGTAGGAAGTTCGTTATACCCTAATATATACTAATACCTATATATATTACGATGGCTATATATATGTATATAATTATAAAAGAATTGTCATATGTATAATGTATACACATACGTGTAATAATATTTTTTGCAGAAACGTGAAAGATACACTTTGGAAGTAGTTTATGATGATGAAGGGCATCACTTGCTTCTATTGCCAATAGCCTGTAGTTCTCTTGGCAATGATGCTATCCACAACACATTAGTGTCGTCTTAATGTTGTTCCATAAATACAAACAATCGCTTACAAACAAAACACATTTTTGTTATATATATTGTGGGTAAAAAAACAGAGTGGTGTTGTGATTGCAAGAAATGGGATTGTGAATCAGCCTAATCTGGTTCTGGAGAAGAACATTCGAGGAGTTATAATTAACCACGACATTACTTTATAACCGCTACAACATATTCTTTTTCATTATCAGATTGCCAGAAGGAATAATAAATCTCTTCATGGTCACTTGTTCACTATCCATTTCACACACCATTTTTAAACAAGAGTCATGGGGAAAATAATAAGATGTTCCTTTCTTTCGTCTTATAGAAATCAAGAAATGAAGTAATTAATTTAGGATAATGTATGCAAACCCATGGGCCATAGCATTGTATCTGGTCAGCGTAAGTAGACCCACTTTGACTTATGAACCTCAAACATTGGACATGAACATGTTCAATGTTTGCTCCTTTGCTACTCTTAGAAGACATTTTTAACCTTACATGTAGCAAACTAATGTCGATATGCAATACTTTCCGATATTTCTTATCAATTTAGTTTCATGTCTAAAAGGAAACATATAACGATCACTATCTCGGGAAAAGAGACTTGACATGCAATAGTAGGTATCAGTATTTCACTATCTTTGATTGGATATATATAATGATATTGTATGACATGGACCAATCTTTCAAAGTATTCATAATTTACACTACGTGATTCACATGGTGTAAACAGGTCCAACTGAATATTTTTGAATTGTAGGCGCTCAGTATGATATGAACTTCATAAATTTAAAAAGAAAATAATTAAATGCGGTATAAAGACGGCCGAAAGGTTGATGCAGTTGAAATGAATGTAAGATAATGTCCCAAAAACAAAGGACAAAAATTCTAATTTCCAAAAGACAAAAGAAAAAAGAAAAACAAATGAATGTTCATTCGCTTCTTCGCTGATCAATCATACTTTCACCACTCTTCTTGCCTACAAATTAGCTCATTTCTACTATTTATTACACCGTTACATACATGTGTACATTACATAGATTACTCACAGATGTATATTACGTATATTCATATAGGCATATATGATTCATCGGATATTTCTTGTTTTTTATCTTAAAAAAATATCGCTATTGTTTTGATCATTTTGAAAATCCATATTCGCACCTTGCCACCTTACATCATTAAACCAAACTCTGTTCATACCGATTGGTGGTGAAGAATTATTATAGGGAAACACAAACGCAAGCATAAACACCAACAAATAAGTGTAACCTAAATATCATGAATAAATTTGATTGCGTGACAAATTCTTACATTTAGAAGTGGTCGTGTTTTATTATTGTATTTAGGGAAATGGCCATTATTAAACTATCTCCGTTTGTTCTCACTAAGCTTCTTCAGCATGTAGCACACTTAGTTAATTAGTTGAAATAATAGACAGTTACAATATGTAATATGAAATAACATATTTTATCTCTTTTTCGAATGTTTATGCTGATTAAATAATGTCAACACTGCAATTTTGACCATAATCATTTGTAACAGTGACACAGTATATGTATCCGGCCATATGGCATGCCTTCATTTTTTATTAAGTCACTGAGCTGCATTATTAAATAGTTCAACAAAAAAGTAGAAAATGTTACTCCTATTTTTATTATAAAAGTTTTCATTTCTATAGATATTTTTTTTTTAAATGGCTATATGCCTTTAAGTATATGTGAGTTGGTTTAAGAGATTACTAAAAAAACATATTTCTTTATTGACATTATATCGTCAATTTGATCCAGTTAAAACGTGTTTAACTCAAAATATATGAATCTAGTTTTATTCATGATATGGTATGGTAACTTGGTATCAAGGAGAAGAGACTGGTGAGTAACAATATATAGTTATTCAACAAACAAAAAAAAAAATATATATATATATATAGTTGACCCCAATAAAAAATGCATGATATTTTTCGTAAGAGAGAATATTCCAAAATAACACTACTTTTTGTGTTCATAGATTGATTGATGTGAGGGTAATTTTTATAATTTAAGTTGTTACTAATTAGTGATAAGTGAAAATGTGATAGAAATTTGACTTTTAAGCAACGGTATTAACTGTCCGACACTTTATGATAACTACTAAACAACGGATTTGTCCCTTTCTGATCTTTGACTGGCCCCCTTTTGACCATTTTCAAATCCATGTTCTTCACTTTTCTTTCTTGTTTTGTTGTCTCCTTTTTTTTTCATTCCTTAATTTGTGGATTTACCGTCGGTCCGTAGGGGAAAAAACAAGTTTGGGGTTCTATTTCGGTTAAAAGCGGTAAATGTTTTTTGTAAAAGCCATGATTCAAAAATATTGTCGGAATCATTTCAACCTTTTTTCTTGTTTTAAAGAATCTATTACCATTTGTTGATGATTTTGCATTAAGTTCGACGTCTTTTCTTTAACAAATTTTTTTTTTAACGTCTTGTGCATTCAAGAATTTTACCCAGATAATCATATAAGTCTCCTACGTGGACTGTCCTTTCAAAAAATCTTACAATTTTAAGAATAAGATTACATGAAAAAAATAAGAAATACTAGAGGAGTCAATTTTTCGAATTATTTTCGAGTATCCAAAACATCTTTGTTTGTTTGAACGACCAAATCAAACCCGTATAAGGAAAGGTCATAAACTCCAATGCACATGCTCATGCATGTAGAGTGTAGACACGATGGATGAACCGTTAATGTCTTCCTTTTAAAAATGAATCAAACACTAATCTCTGTATTATATAAACGTAATATAAATAATCCGATATGGACATTCAACGATTTAAAGGAAAGTAAAGATCAACTATGTGAAGACTCTGAATTATTCTCTCTCTATTTTTCGAACAGATGATTCAAACGTCTGACTACTATAAGAATTTTCTTGTGCCTAACATACGTATGCCATTTAAATTCAATATACAAGCCTACTCAAAATATATTTTTTACCCACAGTAAAACCAAAAAAATTAAAAGATTCATTAAGAAAAAGTTACCAACAAACGATTCCAGCAACAGTTTTAAATATTTTTCTTCTTCTTTTTTCAGATGTTCTTCCCAAAATATGGTAAAAAGTTGTTCAGCTTTTTATCAACCATAGCTGAAAATGAAAACTGATGTGTTCATTAATATTGTTTTTTCATCTTCCTTAATATTCAATCAAGTTAAGTTTTTGTTTTGTTTTGTTTTTTTAAAATGGATATCAATCAAGTTAAGTTAAGCATTTCTTTTTGTCAGCAACGAATATTCTAACAAGGAAACAAATGTTTTGTCAGATAGAAAGTGTGGAGCCTTTCCTTCATATGTATAGAAATTGATGAGCTTGTATTATACTAATACCTTCGCGCCTCTTTGTCGGTAAAGTAATTTACTCGCTTTATAACGAAGTTACTCTTCTATATTGAACACTTTTAATAAGAATGTGAATTTCGTTAACTGAAAGCAATCATAAAGCGGTCAATGTTTCACTTAGAAAAAAAATCACTGTCGCCGAATCAAAGTTTCAGCTTTCGGAACTTTATAAAGTTTAAGTGAAAAACTTTTTTCTCAAAAGAAAATTCGAAAACGTAAACGAATGTTGACGTACGTTTTCCAAATACAAAAGCTTGAGAACCTCTCCAAGAAAATTCAAACTTTATTTATGATTACTTAGACCCCTTTGTAAACAAAATGAACGACTTCTATGACAACTAAGTAAGTCCCGGACATCATGTAAAAATCGACTGAAGACAAAATATTAACCATTTGTGCAAAAAGATTATTTCTTTTTCAAATATCCACTGTTTAAGTTCTCTTTTTCTTTCTTCCCGCGTACAGACTTATAAAAAAGATTCGAGTATAAAACTTCATGTACCCATAATCATATATAACTTTTTTAATTTAAGTAGACTGCAAGTATTATCTAATCACATTGTGATATCACTACCGTCGTCATGGCTATTATTATAAAATACAATTTGGGTCGGAAGTGAAAACTCCAAGAAGAATGTGGAGGGGAACGAGAGATAAATATTGCGCATGCAAGCATGCAAATACTAATACACACTATTTTACAAACTTACTTATGTGTTTATAATATCTATAACCTACGTAGAAGGAATGGGCAGCGCATCTACTCAGATCTTGGGATTGCAATTATTTTAGTTTCTTAGTTAAAAACTCACACGCTTATACACATATAATAAACAAATAAACATATGATATCAACAATACTGTAAGTGTCTGCTTACAATTAAGTATAAGAGTGTGTGGGTGTTACTGCCATTCCAAGTCAATAGGGTGATGATATAGACTTTGAATGAAACTACTATTTGCTACCTAAAACGTGATGGCAAAAAACTATTAGACATCCAAACTATAAGTTATTTTCGGCTACAAAAATATTCAATAATTTTTTCTAACATAAATTGTAACCAGAGCCGTGCTTAGGTAATTTGATGTCATAGGCGATAACAAATTTTATCATACAAAAATAAAAATTAATTAAAATGTCTAATATAATAAATATTATCATATAATAAATAAAAAAACTTAACACGATAATAATTCAAAACATAATTCTTCTTTTTTTTTCCCACAAAATCATTAACTAATCTTTCAAAATCAACTTTTCTAACCAACTCTCTTTCGATAGATAAAATTGACAAATCACTCAATTTTTTTTTTGTGATATACTCGGGAGAAGATATGGTTTTACCAATTTTAACTTTAAAAAACTTCTTTCAGTAGATACAACAGAGACTGAAATCGTCAACAATACTTGATAAGCAATCCATGAGTTAGAATAAAAAGCATTGCTGCTCTTCAAAAAATCTAACACTTCAATAGACTTTTTTACTTTTCTGGATAAAACTTATCTCATTATTGATAATGTCTGAATGCTCTCTATGGGTTAAAGATTTTTCAAGGCAACTTTTTTTCTTTAATTGGTTTTAGTGTCTTAATTTGTTTCTATTTATATTCATTATTTTACTATAATTATTTTTTTGCTTAAAGATAAATGTAATATTTATTTAACTTTTTTACTATATTTATTTGAGATTACTTATGAAAAATAACTAAAGCCTACTAAATTTTTTTCCCCAAATAGAGCCTCTTTTGCCGTAGGGTAGGCACCGTCCTAATTGTAACATGAGCGTATATCATGATTCCTAATTTACTATGTTAGTAAGTTGATGCTGAAAATAGGAAATTTTTAGAAAAATGAAATATTATCAACGAAATTGAAAGACAAAAAAATGATTTACCCATTAATACGTACAATATTATATGGAGCGATAACACCAAGTGGAATTAGAAAGACAACTTAGTTACACAAGAAGATGGGGGAAAGCTAAGAACTCTACTTTCATAAAATATACAAAAAGGTTAAAATGAGTAGAGGGGAATAAAAAATAGAAGAAATGTTTCCTATGCAAAGAACAAGAAGAAGGTTGTCTACATAGGGAGGGTGAATTGGGCTACATTGGTAATAAAAGCCATAACTCGCTTTGTGTTTCTTATTTCAATCATCAATGGCACATTGCTCCATATCCCAGACATCATCATCTCATTAACTTCTTCATTCTGTATAAATAAATGTGTGTATATATCTATTGGTGTACCCATAACATCGTCATGGTTCCATTAAATTACATTAGTGGGTGTTTCTTGTCTTGGTTATTTTTTGTTGTTTTTTCGTTATTCTTCTATTTTGTTTGCATGAATATCAGTAAATAACGTTTGTACCCATATTACACTGTCCAGATATAAGCTGTCCATTCTTTTTTCCTATCTTTTATATGGAAAATGAATTGTTTGTCCTATTCTTGATAAAGGGGGGAAAAAGTGAGGAAGCTTTATCAGTGATGAATTAACTTTAAAAATTCCAAAAAAATTCTATTTGTTTTATTGAGAGCTTTCTATAAGAAATATATATATATCGCAAGAAGGCATTTTGTATATATGTATTAAAGAAAACTACTGCATAACATAATAGCTTGTTATTTATGGCATAAATATCATGGTGTTTATATTACTATAGCGTATATTCATTAATGTAAGTTGTATTAGTTAATGTAAGTTGTATTAGTTAATTTACTTACATACTATATAGGTCGTGCATATTTACTTCTCTGGTATGCTATTTATAGAGTTAAGAAACTTAATATGCGTGTGTACACGATTTTTGTATAAAATATGTTTTTGCAAAAAATGTTATCTTGTTTTTATTCGTTTAGACAAATTTAGAAAGAACTAAAAACTGAATTCTGGTGAAAGGTCTATGCAAGAGGTTCATATATAAGAGTTCAAATATTCAAATCATAAGCATTCTCCATAAGCCTCGAATGTACTTCTGCTCCATCACTCAATTTGTTCCTCCGGAATCGAGTTAAATGTACGAAACGTGCCATGTGCATTTATACAACTCCATGAAGAAGAATGTCAAAATACCTTCATCATCAACTTTGCAGTCTGCGTCATTCAATATAGAATGGGCACTGACCTTCGTATCACCATTTACAACCTCTTATCTAAAATGGTGGAGATAATCTTAGTTATATTATGTATGGATGATTTTGAGGTTCTACGTTAGCTTGAGGATCGAAGTCGGCGATCATTCATGTTAAATCGCCGTTTGTAAAATCGCCCTAGTTTTAGACAAATGCATGTGGGCAACAAACAAACATCTTTTCTATATGTTTTATTCTCTCGTGTCACTGTTATGTCTTATGCTTTGTTTATAAATATTTATTTAGTTACCAAATATATATATATATATACTTAAGTTTGTATGCGAATCCTTTATGTTAATATAAATAAATAAATGCAATCAACTATCTTTCAAACTATATACAAAGTATTTTTTTTTCTTGAATAGCAAAACACAATCAATTAATCAAGTGTTAAAGCGACTGTTTTTTTTTTTTTATATCTTTTCACTATGCTACTTAGCGTTATATTTAATTTGCAGCGTGATGATATTAAAACGACACTTTGAATTGCGTCACATTTTCTTAAGTGCGAGACGTACGAGACTCGAGACTACATATCGATTATTTTTTCTTACAGTTTTTCCACGCAAGCTCACTGCAAATAGGTCAAATACAAAGTGTACGTTCATATATTCTTATAGATTACTAGAATTGCCGTTCTAATTACATCACTTAAGAGATAATTTAATTGCTACAAAGTATTCCTACAAGCAACTTAACAACATCAGAAAACATGTGATCCTAACAAGCATTCATCAATCCTCGAAGTCTATTTAATCTATCATGATTCCTTATGAGTTATATACAGTAACATGGCGTTTCTATCTAATCGTCAAACAAACTGTTGTTTTCTCATATATGTATCTCTCTTATCATTAAATAACGGATTATTGAATACATAATCTTTTTTTTCTTCTTCCCAAATAGTCGGGTCTCGCAGCAGTACATGAGCTTGCCTGACGATACTTTGAAAGAAAAAACAATGCGAGGAAAGTTAACACACAAGGAAGAAATCGGTCACGCGTGCCAACATGAGCTGTATGTGCGGGAGGTGAAAGACGCGCGTGCTTTAATCTCTCACGTGTGAAGACCTCAACATTATAACAAATCGTTTTTTTTTTGGATTATAAAACACCATATATTTTCTTTTCTTTTTTTTTTAATTCCTCATCAAATATGTAGTAATTCTTCCTGCCGGCAAAAAAAAATAATAGTAATTTTGCCTAAATATTAATTAAGAAATTACTTTTGGGAAGAAACCTTTCTTAAAAATTTAGTTAAAGTTTTTTAAAATGTTTTGGTATTTTTATAGAAAAATGTCCTTTGATTTGTTGTTAATATAGTTTTCTCCAAAAAAACATTTTTTTTTCTAAAATACCATATCTTTTTTTAGGAAACACTTTCAAAAGGGTTTTTATTCTAAATTCTACTAATCCCTTTCTTAAAAAAGATTGTATTACTAAAAAAAGTAAAGTAACTTTAAAATAAACTAAATCGATGACGAGCATGACGAGAAGACGCACTATATAACAACAATCCTTGAGCCAGGAAGCATTGGTGGTGAAGATACACTACAACACCAACAACAACAAAAAAAAAGAGCTTGGAAATTTCAAAGTAGGTTTCTTTGACACTCGTAACTGTCTCAAGAAATTAGATTCTTGTGCTCAACGAAACCTTAAATTTAGATTTTCTCTCTTTCTTTCTTTCTTTCCCGGACAAAGTTTAGATTTTCTAAAACTTGGAAATCAGAATCAATGGAGATCAAAGCTGAAACGATGCAAAAGTCAAAGTTCAGAAGAATCTGCGTCTTCTGTGGAAGCAGCCAAGGCAAGAAGAGTAGTTACCAAGATGCTGCCGTTGATCTCGGCAACGAACTGGTGATGTGTTTCTTTGCTTTCATTATTGTTCTGCAAATTTGTTTTTTTTTTTGTGGGTTTTGATTAAACATGTTCATAAGCTATTTGTGAATATGTGTATATGTCATTTTTTGCAAAATGCAGAGCATTTTTAAACGTACCAAATGATAGAACTTTAAATTTTATATTACTCTGGTTGCTACTTTGTTAAACGGATTTTAATCTCAAAGCTTCGATTTTTTTTTCTTTCTTTCTTCTTCTTATTACCAAATTTAGGCTTCATATGTGTAACTCTGTTTTTTTTTTTGTTCTGCAGGTTTCAAGGAATATTGATCTAGTCTATGGAGGTGGGAGCATAGGATTGATGGGTTTGGTTTCACAAGCTGTTCATGATGGTGGTCGTCATGTTATTGGGTAATTTTCTTTTCATTTTCTAAGTAAAATCTTTTAAATTATTTACCCTCTTGTCTTAACAAGTAACAACTTCGTAATCTTTATTATTAAGGTCATACGAAAGAAAACTGTCTTTTGGAGTTTCTTATGAAACACACTTGTCTTGATTACTTCGAAGTTCTAATAAACCTCTCTTTTTTTTGTCATCTTGTTGTCACTCTACAGAATTATTCCCAAGACCCTCATGCCTAGAGAGGTAAAAGATTTAAGTTTATTCTTAGTAAACATTGTTATTTGGTTTTGTTAATTAATTTCTCCATTCAAACCCTTTTTATTCTTCAGTCTTTGCTTCTGTTTTACTCTTCTCCCTTTTTTTATTACCTTTTCTTAAGTCTAATGATTATGAGTAATTTCTCTTTCTGCCTCCTCTTCTTTTTCCTTTAGGTATCCTAAAATAAAAATATCTTCATTTTTTTATTTCATTTATAACAAAAGGGATATGAAGAAGATGATGAAAAAGAGGTTAACTAGATTAGGGTTCTGAAAATGAAGTATGTAAGGGATTTCAAAAATAGCTAAATATTACGATTACTTGCATTGTCATCATTGCTTTTGCCTGTAGAAGAGTCCAAACCTGCTTTTTTGCCTTTAACTACTTTTAATTATTACTTCCTTTATATTTTTTTTTTGTTTTTAAAAATATTGGTGGATGGATGTTCTTTGTTTTTTGGCAGTTGACTGGTGAAACAGTAGGAGAAGTAAGAGCAGTTGCAGATATGCACCAAAGGAAAGCTGAGATGGCTAAGCACTCTGATGCTTTTATTGCCTTACCAGGTTTTGTTTTTAAACCCCATCCACCCAAAATTATCAATCATTTTATTTCCTCTTTTAATTATATATTTATAATCTTCAAAATTTGCTTTTTCTTTCAAACAAAGTAATGATGATAAGGCAAAATGGTCAAACTCTAGTGATACAAGGAAATTCAGAAACACCAGTTTAGGCCTCCTCTTTCAGCCACTTAAAAAATATTGTTTGGGGAAATCTAAATTTAAAAGAAGGAATATTTGTTCACGAGAAAGAAAGTAAAATCAAAAGTTTTTTTTTTCTACTGATTTTGGTAAAAACATGATTTCTTCTTGGTCAAGCTGCAGTGTGAAAGCTACTGTGAAAAGTTTTCTATATCTTTTTTTTTGTATGGAAAAATAATAAAAGTCACCAGAGTCTAAGATAAAGGCCTTGACCCATCAACATCTGGCACTTAATATTAGACCATTTTTCTCTTTACTCTGTTTATTGCTCTGCTTTTAACTTAGGGAGTACTCTCTATAGCTTGTATAGTCTTACCGTGACCATACTTTTTCTTCGTACACATTTCAAGTTAAGAGACAAAACCTGAAACAGTCCCACAAATAGCATATTTTTTTGCCCACACTGAATCTGAAAATCATTAATGGAAAGTCAAGTTCTTTCAAGATCCTACTTTTGTAATCATATTCGTACAAACTGTAACAGAGATGGAGAAGAGTCTATTATTTGGTTTTTGTCTTGTACATAACACACTTATTGACTTGACCATATCATATTAACCGATTAATCTCCTCTGTTTATTACAAACCAAACCTAAAGTTTTGTGTAAATATTTCAGGTGGTTATGGAACACTTGAAGAATTGCTTGAGGTCATAACTTGGGCTCAGCTTGGAATACATGAGAAGCCGGTAAAAAAAAAAAACCCTCTCTTCCATTTTCAAATAATATTCAAACTTTGATGGAAGAAACCCAAAATCATTTAAAACAAAATTTTCTTCAGGTGGGTTTGCTCAATGTTGATGGATACTACAACTCTCTGCTCTCATTCATCGACAAAGCAGTCGAAGAAGGATTCATCAGCCCGACTGCTCGTGAGATCATCGTCTCTGCTCCTACTGCTAAAGAGCTTGTGAAAAAGCTAGAGGTAATTAAAGAAAATTGGAGACGACCTCAAGATTGTATTCTGAATTTCTTCATAATGATTCTCATACATTGTTCTTGTACTTGTTACAGGAATACGAACCTTGCCATGAGAGTGTTGCGTCTAAGCTTTGTTGGGATATGGAACGGATTGGAGAATAATGATTAAGATCAAGATCTAATATATATCTCTATCTATATAACTATTTAAATATTTTATATATAGATATGAAAATCAGAAAATGTCGGAGATTTTACGATTTTAATCTTACTAAAAAAAAGGAAGGAATAGATTCTGATTAGTTGGGTAATGTAAAAATATTTCCACTACGGAGGAAATTATTCTGTGTAAATTATGAGCGCTATCTTTTAAAGTTTTAACTCCAAACTAAATGTCTTTACTTCTGTAAGAGCATTTATCAACTCTTCTTTGTAACCCAAAAAAGTTTCACACTTTCGTGCTCGTCTCATATCTACTTATAGAACTTGTCTCTTAAGTCTTAACAACAGAAACAACATGTTCAAAAAGAAAACAACAGAAACAAAATAGTAATCAGAAGTTATAAAATCTTGTCTAACATATTTGAAATAGACGTTAAAAATTAATCAAACCGACATTTTAAAATTATGTCTAATACTCTGTTCTTGTAGATTTTAAAGTTTTTTTTAATTGTTGAGTAAAAAAAAAGGGGAGTTTTTATTGTTATTTAATTTACCCATTCAACGTCGGTTGCTCTGTTTACTGGATGTTAACATTTAACATTAAAGTATCTTTTTTGTTTGTCAGCAATATTAAAGTATCTAATTCAAGACTTTAATTAGGAACATTAAATACCATGTGGGTCGATTTGATCTTAAACACATCACACAAAGGAAATTTTTACTTTTGACAACAAAGAAACAAAAAAGACATATTTTTCTTTTACTTGGCAAAGTCCAAACTTTTTCAATTTTCAGACAGACGCACCCAAGTCGCAGTTTCTTGGTCTGAAACTTCTTGAATTTTGCGTTTGCGTATGATGAACGTGAGCCGACCGGCGATTCATCCGGTGGATGTGGTTCCGGTGGCTCCGACTGGCGGAGCTAACGATAGACCGCCAGTGAGGATGAAGGATGTTCAGGGCATGCCCGGAACCACCGGTGGCCTTATCCTCCGCCTCTCTCAGTTCGTCCCCGCTCTCATCTCCGTCTCCGTCATGCTCACCACCTCCGACTTCCGCTCGGCCACCGCATTCTGGTAATCGAAACTCTAGACCCCTCAGTCTGATTTTAGATTCCGGAAATGTTAGGGCTTTTGGTGGTTTCTTGATTCAACCTTTGATGATTTTAGTAATTCTTTACCGTTTTAAAGAAATTAGAGTTTTTGATCATCTAATTGTTGTGAACTCGAGGTTTTCTCCTTCTTGTTCATTTGTTTATTAGAGATTTTGAAATGTTTCTAATGTTCTCTTGGTTCTTGCGGTTAATGCATTAGGATTTGGATTTAGTTGAGGAATTTGGTTTTAAGACAGTAAGAAATCTAACAAAGACAATGATATAACTCTCAATCTGTGACAGTTGCTTGGTTCTTGCGGTTGGTCTGCAAAGCCTGTGGAGCTTGTCTCTTTTTATTATCGATGCTTATGCTCTTCTGGTGAGAAGAAGCCTTCGGAATCACTTGGTTGTTCAATGTTTCACAGTTGGAGATGGAGTAAGCACGAATTCAACCTCTCTCTCTATCAGTCTTGTTTTTATCTCTCCGCTTTCTAAAACTGGAAATGTTGCTATTGTCTGTATTAAAAATGGACTTGTCAGTTTTAATCTCTCAACATTGTTGCAGATCACATCGACGCTTACGTTTGCAGCTGCATCTGCGTCTGCTGGCATAACCGTGCTCATCAACGATCTTGATAAATGTAACGTAAACCACTGCACAAGGTTCGAGACCGCCACAGCAATGGCCTTCATCAGCTGGTTTGCTGTGTCTCCTTCCTTTATTCTCAACTTCTGGTCCTTAGCCACTCACTAAATAGCACAACAGATAAGTGTAAGCTTGAGAGAAATCTATCCATCTTTCCTAGTATAATGTAAATAAAAAGGGTGGAGTTTAATTATCGCTCCATTTAGCCAATGTTTTGTAAAAGATATTACATCGGAAAATCAATAGTGTTAAAGAAGAGTTTGCGTTCTTGGCCTGAACTTCTTCTGGTAGTTGATCTTATCGGTTAAGCCAAGCCATGTTGTCACTTTCCACATGAGTCATTTCAGTTTACATCAACAAAATAGTGATTCGTGTACAATCTTGAGGCAGAGTAAAGTAGGAGGAGAAAGGGAGTGGTTGAGTTTTGGGTGTGAATAGATGACGTTGAAACGTAACTTATTCTGGATTCCAAGAAAGATAAGGATGATGATTCTATGTTTTGATGATTTTGTGTCCTTCCGTTTTGAGCTGAGAAAAAGTGTGGAACTTAAACTTCTCCATAGTTTCAGGGGTCGGGTCGTTGAGTAACTAACAGGAAAGTTAGATATATGTAACGAAATCAATCAGTAACCCAACTCTTCTTCCTTTCTAAATATGTCATCTCTTTTCTACACAAAAAAAAACAAGGAAATTGATTGGTCTGATGGAATGGAGTTTGACCAATTCTTTTAAACGATAACATTATAAAAACGGTAATTTTCACTTCAGTCATTTTAATTTTACAAAATTGTAAATTATGCTACTCGTAGAAATCCATCATATAGGAAGGACAACACTTGTCTAGAAACTCAATACTTTTGGTTCCTCTTATATATACCTTGGCGTTGCGCGATCAGAATTGATCTTACTCGGTTAATAATATTCCAATTTATATCTGGAGATAACATAGCAAGATCCCATACTCGAAAAACAAAACTGATAGGGCCTGGGAAATGAATTCTGGAATCGATTATCCCACTACAAGGGGATGAAAATAGCTATAAAGGTATCGCTAGTGCCTGTTCCAAGAAAGAGCCTATAAACTGTATATGACAACTGTTATAACATCACAATGGAATGTTCAAGATTTTCTTACCAGCAGCGAAATGAAGAGCGAAAACCAAATGATACACTGACAGCAATCACGAAAACTAATCTAACTGGGTGCCTCTCTTGAACTGCACTTTAACCGTGAAGCTTCCAGCTCCTGTTTCAGTGTCTCTATCTGAACGAGCAACGCCGCATTTTCCTACCCCAAGAGAGAAAGAACCAATGAGACACACAAGCATCCAATACAAAAAGGGTTGTCGATTTGAATTTCTGTTGGGGAATGATACCTTATGTAATGACTCTAGCTTTTGATTCAAGGCCAAGGTGTTTCCATTTCCAGATGACTCTTTGATCTGTTCAAGAACAAGCAACGCTCCAAAATCAACAGAAACAGAGAAAGGCAGTGTTTTTTTCGCACTGATTCTTCTTGATCAAATGGCAAAACGAAACCTTCCGTATCAACTTTCCATGATATAAAAAGCTACGACCATATCAGTAGTCATAGAGCAAACAAGATATAACCATTTACACCCCTAAAGGAAAAAAAAAGAAAGAAAGTAAGAAACGTTTCTACATGGAGGAGCTAAGAATATACCAGAGATAGTTCGGTGTTACATTTAGAAGCTTTCTCTGCTTCGCTGTCAAACATTCTCCGCCATTCTGCGGATTCATCCATTGCCTCCCTATTTGCCAAATCAAACTGTCTCCTACATCAAAGTAAATCTCAAAACCATAAGCTCTTACTCGAACAATCATATAAACCACCAATACCTCACTAACCATAAACCCTGATTATATAAATGTAGCGGAGATATGAAATGTTGATTCAAGTGAAATTGAAAACCGAAAGTCGGAAACTTCAAATCCACATCATGAAACAAAAACCCAATACTTGGAGCTATACTACCCATCAAAAATTTTCAACTACATCAAATAGGGAACTGAATCGTTTTTCGATTGAAGAAGGAGAGGGGCGAAAAACCTTAATCGTTCTGTGTCATCAGAAGATAGAGTGTAATCGATTGTCCACAGCCTTAAGTAAACAGCGACGCCAAGAACAAGAGCTAAAACAAGACCCACCAGTATCATCTTTCTCTCAGACCCTCCCGCCATTCTTCCTCCTTCCCTCATCAGAGGCAACATCGACGAGTTTTGCCCCGAGCAAAGAGACGACGACGATTTGATTGAGATGTAAAAACGGTTCTATCAAACCGGAGAGTTAATTAAACTAAACCGTATTAGAACCGATAGTCTAAATTTGAATCAGTTTCGGATTAAGCCCAATGGGCCCGAGTATGTAGAAAGGGCGAATTCGTCATTCCATCGTAAACCCTAATTTCGGCTGCATATCATCAATCTCCTTCAAAAGCCGTCGAGTTCTGCTTCAAGCGCCTCCTTCTCTCGGGACTCGATCGAAACGAGAAGAGTAAAAAACATCCGTAGAGAATCCGTTTTAACACGAGACAGCCATGCCGCCGAAGTTGGACCCGAGCCAGATCGTCGATGTGTACGTCCGTGTAACCGGAGGAGAAGTCGGAGCCGCGAGTTCCCTAGCTCCTAAGATCGGTCCACTCGGTCTCGCTCCGAAGAAGATTGGAGAAGACATCGCGAAGGAGACGGCGAAGGAATGGAAAGGGCTCCGCGTCACCGTCAAGCTCACGGTGCAGAATCGTCAGGCTAAAGTCACGGTGGTTCCGTCAGCCGCCGCGCTTGTGATCAAGGCGTTGAAAGAGCCTGAGAGGGACAGGAAGAAGGTGAAGAACATTAAGCACAGTGGAAACATCTCGTTCGACGACGTGGTTGAGATCGCGAGGATCATGAGGCCCAGATCCATCGCGAAGGAGCTGAGCGGAACCGTGAGGGAGATACTCGGGACTTGCGTATCCGTTGGGTGCACCGTCGATAACAAAGATCCGAAGGATATTCAACAGGAGATCCAAGGTGGTGATGTCGTCGTCCCTGAGAATTAAAGACGGGATCGGAAATGGTGTGTTTATTTTCTGTCGCTTTTGTTTTTTTTGAGGTTTTAGCTTATATGTTTCGATTTAAGAAGAACAAGCCAGTTTTTGATTTTGTTATTTTGCCGCTTTCGTTTAATGCCAGTTTTATGGATATCTTTTATCTTCTTTCGATTGAGTATTTGAACGAAATGCCTAAGAAAATTAAGAAAGTTGAATTTGGTATTGCAGAAGTTAGTAGTAAGAGATCATATTTTTGTGAATGGGTGTGTAATGTAAACACTAGATAAGTTCTATTTGTGTAGCCTGAGGATGATCTAAGGGACCATGAAAAATTGTTATGAAATGAAACTAGAAAAATAAAGGCAATGCTTGTGTTTGAAACAATCTTGTTTCATATTCATTTCCCAATTTGTGCTCCTCTCTTTCAAAGAAAGCCAAGACTTGTCTAAATTAGGGGCTTTTTTATCTTGTTTTATTCGGCTTTTTGTTCATCATCCACTCTTGAGCATCGTAAATCTCATGTCTAAAATGTTTTTAATACGGGTTAGTCGAAGTATTAGTTTGGGCAATGGAACTATGTATCAACATAACGCATTGTTTAAAGGAGAAGGAGATCGATTAGATAAGCAAAGCGTTAAACAATTAAAAACTCCATTAATTTGCAGAAGTTCACACAAATGGATGCACAGAGAGGCGAGAGAAAAAGTAAAAAAAGATACAAAGCGAAGAAGAGAGCATATTTTATATAAAAAAAACACGTGCCCAAGTGCTACTTAATACTAATAGTAACCACTTTGTTTTGTTTTGTGGCTGAATTCAAACGTTGGCTGCACTTCTGAAGGATCCAAGGGACTTAGAACCTGAAGCCCTTAGAACGAATTGGTGATAAAACGCAGCAATCGCAGCTCCGATGAATGGTCCCACCCAGAATATCCACTGCAAGTACATCGAAACATATTCCATTATTAATTTAGAAATTATAATTATACAGTTTGATTAGTTTTTTTAATTAAGAGAGATATATGTAGAAACATACGTGGTCATCCCATGGCTTGGACTCGTTGAAGATAACGGCAGCTCCGAAACTCCTTGCCGGGTTAATTCCGGTTCCGGTGATCGGAATAGTGGCTAAGTGTACCATGAACACCGCAAACCCAATCGGAAGTGGCGCTAACACCTTTCATTTTACAATTCATATTTAATTAATTAGTATCATGTTGATTAACTTATCATATCAATTAAAATTAAATCGATAATTAATAAATACTAACGGGGACGTGGGAGTCTCGTGCGTTTCTTTTAGGATCAGTGGCGGAGAAGACGGTGTAGACGAGAACAAATGTTCCGATGATCTCTGCGGCGAGTCCGGTCCCTGTGCTGTATCCATCGGCTAGAGAGTTTGCTCCTCCGCCGTAACGAACGTAGTAAGAGCTTTGAAAGGCCTTCACGAACCCAACTCCACAAATCGCACCCAAACACTGAGCCACAATGTAAAGCACCGCTCTAATCAGCGATACCTTCCTCGCCAAGAACAAGCCGAACGTCACCGCTGGGTTTATGTGACCACCTTCATAAAGTTTTGGGGTCAATGTCAAATAAACGATAAATCAAAGGGCAAGTTTGTAATGGCATAAAAGATCTGAACCGGGTATAGACAGAACCGGTTCGGTATCAGTGATACCTGAGATACCGGCGGTGCAGTAGACAAGGATGAAGATCATGCCGCCGAAAGCCCAGGCTATGCCGAGGATTCCGACGCCGCCGCATTCGACTCCGCCGGATGTAAGGTCGGACTCAATCTTGTAGCCGATGACAGTCAAAACAGTGATGTACAAGAAGAGGAGAGTGGCTACGAACTCGGCGATGACGGCTCTGTATAAGGACCATTTTGTCAGCTCCTCCGCGTCGAAAAACGGTGTAGGCGGCGGATCTTGGTAATCCCTCGCCGGAAACCCATCTCCTCCTTCCACGTCTTTCGCCATATGTATGTAATGAGTGTTTCTAGATTTTCTTAGGAATTAATTTTCTTTTGTTGTTGTGGTTGTGAGAGAAAGAAGATTAAAGGGTTCATTATATAGAGTGAGCTACTGGTTGGTGCTACTGTACATATGCATCCTTTTTTTAATTTACGACTGTAGTTTTTTTATATCAACATTTCAGAAATGGGAAATAAAAGTAATATTTCTCATACAGTAACATTTCCAAGTAACTCCATTATTGCTACTTAAAGATCAACGTCCCATAGTCACGTCATTAACTTTCGTTAGGCATCAGCATCACCCAAAATCTGACCGTTGACAAACAACGAAACAGCAATAAAACGTGAGCAATTATATAAGCGATGAACAAAAACAAATAATAAATACATATTATTATACAAACATAGCTTATCTGTAACTTTGTAAGCTGTACCCACATGCATAGCTACTTATAAGTTTTGATAAATATTCATTAGATCATTTGTAAGCATTAAAAGTATTTGTCTCCATCGTGTTACACGATTCGTGTGTGTTTCTTCCGTTTCCAGCACATTCTCGATTATTCTTGCATCTGTTTCATGCTAAAATTGGTAAATATATTTAGCGAAAAAAAATCTGGTAAATATATAGATACGCTATTATTTTTATAGAAGAACCAAATTTATATGCCGAGTCATTTTGTAAATGACGAATAGACATGTTACTAGAAATACACGAATTTAAGTAATTTTGTAGATTAACTCACAGAAACGTAAAAACAAATTTGGCCAAAACAAAAGGTAAGATGCAGTGATAACGGATACATAAATAAAACTATCAACTAGTGTAAAATTTGTCATAGGACACTATATAATGTAGTAATGACTCTGTGCTGCATCGAATATAATATTCACATCTCATAATCGATGTAATTTAATCTGTTGTTTTGTATTCATTGTCACATATATCACACACCGAATAATTGATTATACAATTCTTTTACAAAAGAAAGCGACAAAGATGGAAAAAAAGAATGAGAGAGAGAGAGAGAGGGAGTGCATATTTCTGACGTGGAAATATACTCCAATAAGAGCAGAGGGACGTCGCTAAAACGATAAGGTTATTGTGACGTGGCTAAACATTAGCCATGAACACCACATTCCTTTTGTCTGTGTTCACTTTTCCCAAACTTTTTAAAAACCAAATTCTGAAAATAACACTGAATAATAATATACGTAAGAAAATTGCAATTGGAATTGAGGTTAAAAGAGAGAGTGAGAGAGAGAGCAAATGATTGTTGACGATTAGTGGGGTCTACACTACGTGGCACGATAGGAGTGGTTGAATGGAACCGACGGCTGTACTGAGTTGGACTTAATCTGTATGGACGGTGCCGATGCATTTGTCGGAGCTATTGGACGGTTTCAGTGGGCCTCCCCTTCCATGTCACCCACCCCTAACGTTCATATGATATCGATTTTCGACGTTAGTGGAAACAGGAACAGTGAACGACGCCGTTTCTTCTATCCTGTCCATGTAATAATTATGTTAAATGCAATGGTAGGGTTAGCATAGGTCTTGTTCAAAGAGACCTTTTCTCCATCTCCCCTTTTCTGTAGTATATATTATATTATAATTTTCATAGATAATTTTTTTGAAGCGATTATTTAGATGAAATTTTATGAGGTAAAAAGATGAAACTATTGAAATTAATTCTGAGTTGCATGCAGCTATTTCGCTCCTTTAGAGAGTGTTGTAGATTACAAGATTCAAGTAGCAATTGAAAGATGGTGGAATCAAATTTACCTTGCTACTTGATCGATCAGTTTTATCTAGTTATATCTCAAAGATTTCAATGTAAGGTAACGTTAATGACATCTTAACCGAATGTCCAGAAACCCAACTTTCAACTCTGCCTGAAAGGATAAGATTCGTATAATATTTTATATGTGTAAAAGAGTGACAGTCTATATTATTCTAGGAGGAGGACAAGGCTCATGACATAGGACAAGAGATAGAAAAATATAGAAGCATATTGTATAACAGGGTCGGTCCAAATGAAAGCTACATGTTCGGTGATGGGGCGGCGAGGCTAAGTTATATTAACCATAAAACTCCATTATCTACCATAAATTTAGAATTAAAAGGTCGCTGTTCTTAATAGCTCCACAATCATTCTTTTCAATAATCAGAATCTTAAATAAGTTCAGCTTTCGTCGAAAGATTTGTAACAGTTGAAAACCAAAGACGAAAATTCAATTCTAATTAGTAATTTCATCAACAACCCGATAGTCATTAGTTAACTTTACAATCGTTTTTCTACGACTAATACTAACAGAGATGATATATATATATATACTAGTTATATATATTATGAAAACCCGTGGAATGCTGCTGACCAATGAATATGAAAGTTCTGCATTTAGAAAAATGGTGGAATATAATAGGCAATAATACATATTAATTATGAAGCTATGATTAGATTTGTTAAGATTATATGTCAGGACAACTAGCTAGCTGATTAATTAGTGAAAGCTAATTTCCACAAAAAACTTATCATCATCGTCATATACATTTCTATATAACGAATAATATAAGAGAAACAATCATAAACCTACCGAGGAAAACATTATTATAATATAATCAAGAATATTAAAATATGTATAGGCTATAGCTTACAATCATCATAATACATGTATGCAAAACTAACAAGAGCATTCACTCTATATAAACAAACTTCCTTCCTCTCTTACCAATCACAACTACACAACCAAAACACACATTTTTCTTAGTAACAAAATATTAAATGGCGAAAGACGCCGAAGGAGCAGAGGGATTCACGGCGAGGGATTACGAAGATCCGCCGCCTACACCGTTTTTCGACGCGGAGGAGCTGACCAAGTGGTCTTTATACAGAGCAGTCATCGCCGAGTTCGTAGCCACTCTCCTCTTCTTATACGTCACCGTTTTGACTGTCATCGGTTACAAGATTCAGTCCGACACTAAGGCCGGCGGCGACGACTGCGGCGGTGTTGGAATCCTCGGTATTTCCTGGGCTTTCGGCGGCATGATCTTCATCCTTGTCTACTGCACCGCCGGTATCTCAGGTAATCACTATACCGAACCGGTTCTGTCTATTTCCGGTTCAAATCTTTTATAAATTGTGTCATTACAAACTTGCCCTTTGATTTATCGTTTATTTGACACTAACCCCAAAACTTAATGAAGGTGGTCACATAAACCCGGCGGTGACGTTCGGCTTGTTCTTGGCGAGGAAGGTATCGCTGGTTAGAGCGGTGCTTTACATGGTGGCCCAGTGTTTGGGTGCGATTTGTGGAGTTGGGTTCGTGAAGGCCTTTCAAAGCTCTTACTACGTCCGTTACGGCGGAGGAGCAAACTCTCTAGCCGACGGATATAGCACAGGGACCGGACTCGCCGCAGAGATCATCGGAACATTCGTTCTCGTCTACACCGTCTTCTCCGCCACTGATCCCAAAAGAAACGCACGAGACTCCCACGTTCCTGTTAGTATTTATTAAACTTTAATTTTAATTATATGATCGTTAATCAACAGATAAAGTTTGGTACTAATTATAATTATAAAATAAAAGGTTCTGGCGCCACTTCCGATTGGCTTTGCTGTGTTCATGGTACACTTAGCCACTATTCCGATCACCGGAACCGGAATTAACCCGGCAAGGAGTTTCGGAGCTGCCGTTATCTTCAACGAGTCCAAGCCGTGGGATGACCACGTATGTTTCTATCTCTCTTAACTAAAACTAATCAAAACTGTATAATTCTAAATATATATAATGGAATATGTTTCGATGTATTTGCAGTGGATATTCTGGGTGGGACCATTCATCGGAGCTGCGATTGCTGCGTTTTATCACCAATTCGTTCTAAGGGCCTCAGGTTCTAAGTCCCTCGGATCCTTCAGAAGTGCAGCCAACGTTTGAGTTTAGCCAAAGTAACAACAATTAAAAAATGGTTGTTGTTATTGTTGTTATGTATGTACAAAATTGGCAACTTGGGTTTGCTCTGTTTTCTTCTCTCTGTCTTTTCTTAATTTCTGGTTCGTTGTGATGTAATACTTTGATATGTGAATGTTTGTGTACCTGGGAAAAAACAATCCATGAAATCAAATTGTTTTTGCCTCCTTTTATTATTATCATCAATATTTCTCACAAATAAAATGTCGGAAGTACCACAAATTTCATCTGAATCAAGTTAGCGTCCATGACCTGAATAGGATTAAGACGCAACAACAAACTGAAAGTAATCAACTCTAGTCGGACAACTTTAATCTACAGTGCATGAAAGTGAGCACTTCTTGGTTTTTGTTATAAGCAACATAGATTTTCGTAATGCGGAACCGTTCATACGTAAGAAAACTCGTGGTCCGAATAATCTGTCACTTTTCTTACACAAACTTAAGGTCATTTTCAGAAATAACAAAAGTAAAAAGATGGACACAAGTTTGGATAAGATTAAACATATAAATAAAAGCCGCTCAAGTTCGTTAATCCAGTGTCGATTATCCAAAGTTTACCTCACCACCAAAATCAAGGTTTAAATAAATAGAACCAAAAATAGGAAAACTAAATAAAAAAATCCATTGCACTGCAGCCTCTGCAACAGCAAGAAAATACACTGCGTCTTCTTTCGAAGCACCAATCTTAAAATAATTGGTTTTTCGTTAGTATCTCTGTTGGGTATAAAACCTAAATCCAAAAGAGCCGGTTTCTGATAATTACATTCACAAAATTCTCCACGTCTCTTTCGTCTCCAACTCAATCATTCATCAATCCTCAGAATAGTCTCAGCCTCTCCCCAAACGTCAAATGCAGTCAGAGTCCGTTCGATATTTTCTTTAAAGAAAGAAAAAACCACAGGAGAGACATTCACAGGGCTTCTTTTCAAAACCAAGACCTGAAACAATATGATATTTAAAATAGTGACTTAATTAGCTGGAACCACCGACCTTGCTGGTCAGTGAAGGTTTGCTTGTGGTTGGATTTGCTTCTGAGCTGCTCGATTGGGTGTTGTCTGGTCGAGTCCAGATCTTTATGTGGCCTTCTCTGCAAGCCGTTATGACTGATTCTTGAGTGAAGATCAACCCTGAGAGGGGCTCCGTGTGTACACGGTGAGCCACGACTGGTGAGAGCTTTGGCACGTCGCGCATGCACGGCGCTGGCTGAAGAGTTCCCATTGGAACGACGTTGTCCCAGTGAGCGGACTGACTCCCTGTGCTGTAAGTGGGTGATCCTCCTGGAGGTCGCCGAAGTGGAACTACGATTTCATCCATTTCTAGGTCCCATAGCAGTAACTGCGTGTCCTGTTCGGCACAAGCAGAGAGAATAATGACAAGAACACTTTGATGATCATAGAAGAAGAAGAAACAGATGATCAAAGTATTAAGTTTTAAACACAATTTTCATAGGCCGTGTCAAGACTGTGGAGAAGCTCACTTTCTAACCAATTCTACCAAGCAGATTAAATAATCTATGACCGTAATCTGGAAAATGCCACATATGAGCAATGCTTACACGCCATCTGATAAAGTAATTCGATGAAAACATCCCATCTCATTTCCCTCCAACACTAAGTATTTTACAATCTTCTATCTCATTTAACTAAAAATGCACAAGAATCAGAGCAGCAGGAGAAGTATTCACACAGTTTTAGTCATAGAAATAGGTAAAGAAAAACTCTCAACGTTGAAGCAAATATTTAGTTGACATCACATAAAGGAAAGGAGAACCAGAGAAATAGATGTAGCATAAGTGAATACCTGACCAACTGAACCAAACCGATACATGACATTCTCGCCAGACCCCTCTGAATTTGGTGACGACCAATACGAATCAAAGGCCACTCCACTTACCTGTGAAAAAGCATTTTCACATTAGTCAAGTAGTGATTTTGCTGCATACCAAAATTCACTGTACTCCAGTTTTAAAAAACTTACCCACGAACTGTGTCCCTCACCCCACGCCACAACCTTTCGATCTTCCATACTCCACACTTGAACCAAGTCATCTTCACCTCCAGTCAAAAGGTACTTTCCATCCATGCTGTTAGTATAGAATGACAGAACAAAAAACTGACTCAGAAATTACAATCCTTCAAATGCCAATAAGGAAGATCATCTCATTTGTCAAATGATTTAGATCCAGTCACCTCCACGCACAACACAACAGAGCACCATAATAACTTTTGCCACCACACACTAGCTTTTGGGTTGAGAAATCAAAAATTCGAAGATAACCTGTACATGGTAAAAAAAAGAAAAGGAAACGAATGCTCAACTGAATTAAATATATAGAGCAAGAACTGAGGCCAGTAATATAACAACCAAAAAAAAAACCCATCATACCATCTCTTCCAACAGTTGCTAAGTAAGCTCCATCATTTGAAAATGCAATGCAGTTAATTGAACCTTGACCAATATGCCATCTCGCTACTGGATTACTCTGCAA